>JAVRXN010000013.1:23381263-26188057 GCA_033556935.1 Timema podura | reverse complement strand
AGAAAAGGCGAGTATTTTGTGCAGTTTTCACATAAACACTTTTTTTTGCCAAAATAATTAAAATATTGATCCACTAAAAACGTGGAGTTTAGTACTATTCACATGGAGATATCTACAGTTTTTGAATATCCATCAAGGCTGTCCTGGAATTAATGATAACTTTTTCTCTTCATTTAAAAAGTTGCTCATCAAATACCGCTATGTTCACGACAGATATTCAACAACTGTTTATATCACCATGTGAAGAAAGTTAAATTATGTGTTTCTACTGGATAAATATTTTATCTATTTTGGCCAAAATGTTTTGCTATAAAAATTGCAAAAACACTGGACTTCCCTCGCGTCCACTTTCCACACCATCTTAAACAAACATGTTTTTCTAGTACACAGCAGCTTATTAACTCTGGTAACTAGATTACTTAACTGTCCATAAATACAAATAATAGCTCAATGAGAGTTTGAAAATCAATATGAAAGAAAAATTAGAATATGAACCAAAACATCGAGTTTGTATAATTATTTATTTAAACATGACATCGACTGTATAATTTGGTCTTCCCATGGGTGTGTGACGCAGTCGTCCAATTGATTCTTAATTGGTTAATTTTCTTTAGGATCATGTGTTGCTATAAATTGAATTTCGAAATTTACAAATGAGACGTGTAATCAAAATTGTTCAGAGTAATTTGGGGATTGAGGGTATGATTAGTAATATCCATACCTTTTTAAAAAAAATTATTCATGTTGACTTTTTTTGTAACATTTAAATAAGCTACACTTGAACAAGCCAAGAAAAGCCTGTTTAGATAAATAAAAACAAAATACGTTTATATATTAGCTGTAATTAGTTAAAGCAATTTTTATAACCATATTTGACTACCCGTTAGACTTTTACGCATGTAACTTATATTAATAATTATGATAGTATTTTAGGGATGAGGAAGTTTGAATTTAGAGGAAGTATACCCAAATTTGTGTGGAGGGAGTGTTGAAAAACATTTAGGAAAAATCACCCTCACTACACCCGACCAAGATACGAACCTCGATCTCCCCGTCATCGGGAGTCTAGTCAACTGCGAGAGTAGCGCTTTAGACCATGTGGCCACCGAAGCAGGTGTCAAATAGTTATTTAATCCTTAGATGAGATAAGTTTATTAATTTTAGTTTCGAACAAAACTTATTCTCCCTTTACATTTTTGAATTATAGTTTAGTTGGCACAAAAGTGGTTTTGGTTCGTAGCACACTGTTTTAAAATGATCCATTAAAATTAATATCCATGGTAGTAAAAAAAACTTTCTATAAATAATTCGTAATTAAATTATCTATATAACATTTTGTGTAATGCTGGTGGAATCATATGCACTCTCTTTTGATTGCGTCAAAGTTTTTGACACAGTTTACAGCTACAACAACACAAGATAACTGTTGTAATGGTTGATGGATGGATAGCTGGCAGTGTTGGCGGGCAGGAGTGTTGGGTGTGTGGAGGGTGTTGGGTGTTCGTGAACTGGAGTATGAGAAAATTTGTTGGGTTGAGAGCTATTTGGTGGGAGTATGAAAGAGAATAACGAAAAAAAAAAATCTTCATGGATAATCTTTTAAAAGAATGGTGATCAAAAAGTATTGAAATCAAAACTTTTCTCATCTGGGTTAATAAACATGCGCTTTCTGAATCAAGCGATTATTCTATCAGCCCCTAGTACATGACATACAAACTGACGGAACTCTAGAAATGACAAAGTATACAATTATTCTCCGGGCATAAAGTCATCACTGTGAAAGGAGATACCTTCAAGTTTACCAATAATACACCTTTCGACCAAACTGATGCTCGAACTTAGGGCCCGTAGCATTTTAAGAACTGAAACAAGGTGTATAACCATCATATACTTATGCAAATATACATTGGTACCTTTTAATATAGGGGTATATGAGTATATACTATATATAATGTAATACATATTCCCTCCTTCATGTCACCCGTCTGGGGTTAAACCCCAGACTCGCGAATGATAAATTCAAGAACGCCATCTTACACCTACACATCGGCCAATTTAATTGAGCTAATTTATAACCATGCCAAAATTCGTAATCATCAGTTTTACGCAGCTTTACAAAGTCAGCTCATATTTTATGCGTCGATGTATTTTATCAGTTACACGCGTTAAAAATTGCAAGTTTGTATAACCCTTGGTTCAGTGGCGTAACTATGGCAAGTCAGGTGGGGCACGGGCCCTGGTCGTCAAATTTATTAACAATATAAATTGAATAAAAAAAAGATAAATGTGTATTTTGTTTTTAATTATTTTGTAACTGGTATTATAACGCATTAAGTTTAAATACCGATATAAGAATTCAACCATATTTTAAAGAACAGTTTTTAAGGATCACCAATTTTATATTTTTTCTCTGGATGCTATCAGCCCTAGTTACGCCTTGGGCAGGCACTCAAGTTCCAACGATTAATCTTCTAGTCCCGGATTCCAACATCTTATCTCACTCGGCGGTAGCGTGTGTCTGTCTATTGAGATAAAGGTCCCGGGTTTGATTCCTGGAATGGCCGAAAAATCTATCGTTGGTGAACTGTGAGTTTCCACTTTCACAGTGATAAATTAACGGCTGGGGTGTTGGGTGTTGTGTCTGATCTAGATTAATTTATTTTTTAAGTTGCGTGTTGTTATAATCAGTTGGTTCATAAAGTGCACGTTAAATATATTTGAAAAAAATCTTGACCTGGATTCACTAAAGAATGCCAATCTTCTCCGTCGCAAGAAGTATAAAATTTACGTAACTTTTTCTCCCAAGATACTACCCAGTGTTGGTTTGCTTCGTTTCTGTCTTCTCTGATGGAAAGAACAATGGTGACGTCACCACAAACGCCCCTATTTGCAGTTTCTTCAAACACTCCGTGTGAATAATTTAATTCAAAAGTCGATAATATACTATTTATTTAAATATCTACTGAAACTCTTAAACTTATGCTATCGTTAGCAAATAAAATACAACAAAGTTTATGCTTTCAATGCACAGATTTCGTTACACTATAAAAGTATTTTTGGACATTTAAAAACATGTTTTCGGTATTTTGATGTTTCTAGTAAGGGTCTTATCTAAGTGTATTTGCAATCATTTCAGTACGAGTATTGTTCATTATCTTAAATTACAACAAAATACCCTATTTGGGGTAGCGCCTTTGCTCAAATTTAAAAACAATACATAAACGCTATATTATCACCGAGAGTTTGTGCATGTGTTTTTTTTCAAGATTTGGTTCGAATGGTTCAAAGTTTGATTTTTTGCTCCATAACTCTTTTTTACACCACGTCTTTAATACATCAGGTCTATCCGCATATTTTTTTACACTAATCGACTAGAGAGGAAGGTATAACTTAAAGGAAATGTACGAGAATTTGCGTGGAGGGAAAGAGGGAAGCCAGTAATGAAAATTACACCTTCTCTAAACTCAGTCGGGGTTTGAACTCCTACCATTCCATAATCCGTATACCTGACTAGACAAGTTTGAAGCTTAGTTTGCGTGTCCATCGTTGCGGGTTCTTGGAGGTGTTTAATATAATATATTGACGATTTCAACACAAGGCTACGGCCATACTTGCAAACAGGAGCGAACTTAGGGTCTCCCATATAAATAACATTGCTTGACGTTCTGGCGACCTAGTCGCGCGGCGTTTTTGCTACGGCGACCAGGTCGCAAGTATGGCCGTAGCTTGAGATATAGACAATATATCTATGGAAGATTTTATTTAGAAAACTCCTTTTTTATACTTATCAAACATTGATTTTAAGGACTTCATTAATGGTTTTTCCATCATTTAGTGATTTCAGAGAAAGCTATAAAATAGACCTAATGTTTACAAATTATATGCTTTAATTTAAAATTGCCTTTTTATAATTTTTCTCCAAAATATATTTTTTGTATGTTACTGTAGATTCTGGAATATATCTCACGTTTAACTATACATATAAGCGAGAGATAGCCAATATATATATATATATATATATATATATATATATATATATATATATATAACATTTTTTTTTGCATTGACCAAATAATATAATAATGATAGTAATTCTTAAACAATTCTTAACTAAAGAAATCTTAAAGGGAGGCCGTCATGATAAAATGTTTTATGTTGAAAATTGTATGATTAAATGTAAAATAAAAATACAACAATCGTGTTTAGAAAGGTATATACACTTTGCCAAGTCGAGAACTTTTGCTTATGTTAAATAATTACAAAAATAATTATTCGTGGAGAGTTGTTGAATCTAAAATAATTGGAACAACATGTCCTCTGCATAAATGGATATACATTTTTTAAAAGAATAAAGTTTACTTTTTACAACTTTAGATTATTTAAACACCTAAAAAGAAGGACTTCCTAGTATTAGTTCTGTTTGTACATTCCATTTAATCTGAAAGGTAGCAGTCTTAACTTGAGGGATTACACTATAACACTATCTTATAAGCTGTACCATAGTGGGATAATGAAAGGTAAGCTTCTACATTATACGTTAAATTTAGGGTACAGTCGTCTCAGAATATAAGGCTAAAATTTTCGATATCACACAACAAAACTTAAACGTATTAAATGTCTCCTTTGAGTGATTATTAGTTAAAATATAATTATTATCTATACACCCACATCTGGTTTAGGCCTACAACATGTTTTATTTAGTTTCATAGTACAGGCACACTCAATTGAGCTTTTTTATTTTAGGCACCACGTTCAACTATAGATTCGGGTATTTCCAATATTTTCACTAATGTTATAACAACGAGGAAGGTAGAATTTAGATAAAGTGTACCCAAATCTGCGTGGATGCAGGGTGAGAAACAATCGAGAGAAAAAAATCACCCTTAATAAACCCAGCCGGTTTCAAACCACTGACCTTCAGCGTCACCAGCCAACAAGACAAGACGCCTCTGTTCCACGTGACCGGTGGTGTGGGCACTAAACTATTTTCTTAAACGTCTTAAGAACGAGTAAGCGAGGAATATTTAAAGATACTTCCCTTAGAAGTTCTTCATCTTTCAAACAGGTTTCTTCCTCACGATAAACATTATTGGTACAGAATCACCTTCGCCTTGATCGAGTTCTTCTTCTTCTTCACGATTGCCTTGGCTATAAAATGTTGTAGACAAGTATGTAGGCACAAAGTTTATTGACTGCAAGGCGTTAACCTATGTCTCTCTTTCTGTCATTTCCTCTATCTTTGTGTAACCTCCATTTTTTTTTCTTTGCTCTTTCAGTATTGACGTGACGCGATCGTGTTTTCACACCACGCTGAGGTGTGGAAGAAAATGTTTGCACAGCAGCCGCCATGCTAAAAGGTGTCGGAAGCTAGGAGGACTGGTATACTCTACCTCAAGTCTCTTCCCCTCCCTCTTCCATCTTTCCACTATTCCCACCCATAAAACATTTAAAGCGTCGTACCCATACCACGGCGCTAAACATAAAACCGAGTGTCTTTATTTTTCAACATAGCGCCCTTGACAACTGATCGACATTTTCATTTTAGTCTACGGTCCTATTGTCTACGAGGAAGGAGCGTGAAATATACTTAAAATATGTAAGGATGTCTTCGTGATCCGACATGTCGAGGAACAATAGTTTTTTAATTTTTTTTATTTACAATTTAATTTCGCCACGAAATAGTTTTAGAGGTTGTTCATTTTAGCCGTGAAAAAAATGGTTTCTTGTCTTAAATGACGAGAATAAATTTTAGGATGTTCGAAAACAAACGTACTTAGAAAGTTATTTGATCCTAAAAGGGATGAAGATAATGGGGAATGGAGGAGGTTACATAATTATGTGCTACGTGCCGTGTAGGCATCACCAGGTATTGTTAGGGTAAACAAATCTTGCAGGTTACGGTGGGCAGGAAATGCAGCGCGAGAGGGCGAATCTAGAACCATGTTCAGGGTATTGATTGGCAAATCCAATGGGAAGAGACCGTTGGGAATACCTAGATGAAGATGGGAAGATAGCACTAGAATGAACCTAAAAGTGAGATGGCGTGTATTGAGGTGGACTGGATAGAGCTATTCCAAGATGGGATAGGGTATAATGAGCTGGACTGGATAGAACTAGATCAAGATAGGGATAGAGTGTAATGAGGTGGACTGGATAGAGCTATTCCAAGATGGGATAGGGTATAATGAGCTGGACTGGATAGAACTAGATCAAGATAAGGATAGAGTGTAATGAGGTGGACTGGATAGAGCTAGATCAAGATGGGATAGGGTATAATGAGCTGGACTGGATAGAACTAGATCAAGATAGGGATAGAGTGTAATGAGGTGGACTGGATAGAGCTATTCCAAGATGGGATAGGGTATAATGAGCTGGACTGGATAGAACTAGATCAAGATAGGGATAGTGTAATGAGGTGGACTGGATAGAGCTATTCCAAGATGGGATAGGGTATAATGAGCTGGACTGGATAGAACTAGATCAAGATAAGGATAGAGTGTAATGAGGTGGACTGGATAGAGCTATTCCAAGATGGGATAGGGTATAATGAGCTGGACTGGATAGAACTAGATCAAGATAAGGATAGAGTGTAATGAGGTGGACTGGATAGAGCTATTCCAAGATGGGATAGGGTATAATGAGCTGGACTGGATAGAGCTAGATCAAGATAGGGATAGAGTGTAATGAGGTGGACTGGATAGAACTAGATCAAGATAGAGAGAGTGTAATGAGGTGGACTGGATAGAACAAGTTCAATATAGGGATAGGTGGCATACTTTTGTAAGTGTGGCATTGAACTTTCAGGTTCCTAGTGCTATAGACAGACTAAGCATGTTATAGAGAAAAAATGTCCTCTAAATAGTTAAGGTGTGGTAGAAGGATCATTAACTAGATTCTATATTTTTTTCAGTTTTTATGACAAAACACATTTTTGGTCGGGATGGATAAAATTTTGCTTCAGTAGATATATTACGTTTAGTTTTATTTCTTAGACACAGCCAGCTCTTGAATATTTGTCATTGGCACTCTGTAATTTGACAATATCTTTCTTCTAATTTAATAATTTCTTTTTAAATGCTAGTGTGCCCATGAGGAATATTCAACAAATGATGAGATTATTATGTGTAAAAAAACCACAACACCATTTTTATTCAAGCAATATGTTATTTATTTTGACTTAAAATATTTTGTGTCACAAGGACTAGATAAATATGGACCTTCATTTGGGTTCCAGTTCCATCGCATCTTAAAGTTAAACAATCTAGTTCTAGGTAGCGCATCTGTCTGCTGAATTAAAAAAATAATTTAATTTATAGCACCGCGTCTTAAATACCCGTTCGGGCTATAAGCTTTACGTACTAATTACGCTAATGGATTAGGAATTGGGAAGATTAAATTTGATGAAATGAACCCACATTTGTGTAGAGGGAAAGTGGACAAAATTTAGGAAAAACCAGCCCTAGTTCACCCGACCGAGATTCAAACCTCAATCTCCCCGTCCTCTGTGGTCTAGCTCAACATGAAACCAGCGTGTTAGCTAACTACACCACCGAGGCGGGTGTCTGCTAAATTAAGCATCAAGTGTTTGACTTAAGATATGACCACAAAGCTTATTATTGTTGAAATAGGATCACCTTTACTCCATTTTCAGTGAAGTAAATTTTTTATTTTTTTTTATTTACATAACCCATGATGGCATTAAGTTAAATTTAGAATGATAGTGTAGCTGGCAATCTTTAGCACCACTTCCTACTACCCATTTGGGTTATACGCTCATGTACTAATTATGCCAATGGTTTTAGGTATTAGGAAGGTCATATTAAGAGGAAATGTACCCGCATTAACGTGTAGGGAGAGTCGATAACAATTTTGAAAAAACCTCAGTATACCCAACTGAGGTTCGAGCCTAGGTCTTCCCGTCAACGGCGGTCTAATCTATTTCAAGAGTTGCGCGTTAGACCACGCAGCCACTGAAGTGGGTAGCTGGATTATTAATAATTAATATATGAAAATAGTTATAGAAACTTCTTGAACTCTCTTCACATGGGAATTTGATTAAATGCATTCAAAACTTTAGTGCCATTTATTTTTTGGTCTTTCTTTCGCTCTTTTTACTACATAATTCATCTCTACCATTTTCCTTGCGATTCTTTCAGTTCCCATCCCATTTAATGACCATATCATCTCATTCATTCTTCCTCTACTATCACACGTAGGTCTAATCTTGCATCCCAAATCTTTTTCCGACTAATTCATTCATAATACTGATTCTCCTTGTGACAACTTGTATATAAACATGCTATATGAATGAACCATTCCGAGATCAAATATAGGCCAATGTTATTTCTCTAATAATAGCATCCAGGGGTCTCTAGATACTTGACAAAGCCCCCTTGTTGGTACGCTCCACATACAACACGAATGCTCTGTAGGGTTGCGTCCAATGCCCCTGTGGATATTAGGTCAACAAGATCTCCAACTCAACTTGACCTGGCATATGCGTTATGTCAAGAGGTACAAATCATATTAGTTGAATATACAAATTGAGTGAATATACAGACATACCGGTGTATTAATGACATAAAAGGACAATCATATGGACATAACGTAACACAACACTTTATATTACGATTACTAACACGCATCCGTGGGCACGTGAGGTTAAAGCTTCGCTATTGAAATAGACTAGATTGCTGTTGATGGGCAACTCGCGTATCTATTTATTTGAGGTATTTAACGTGCAATTTCTGAACTTAATCTCATATCAGCACACGAGAATTTCTATGAGCTGGAGTGAAAGGGACCATCAATTTTGCAGGTAAAGATAAATTCACACACCTTCCAAGGTTATTTTACAGGCCACAATCGACTCGAGACTTGAACGGCTTTACTTTCCTTCCGAAAGGAAGCTGTGCTACAGATTTTTATCGCTCAAGAAAAATCGGTCGACCTCAGTTGGGTTTGAACCCACGAACATTGGGTCCTGTGCCGAGCACTTTACAAATCTGATTATAAATTCCCGCTGGGTGTAGTGAGGATAGGTTTTCCTAAATAGTTTCCTACTCTTTCCCCTAGACAAATTAGGGCACATTTCTTCTTAATTTTACTTTCCTCACTCTCACTCAATTCATGTGATTAAATGCGGACTTCACGGTAGACGCAACGAGAAACACATACAAAACATAGCAAGTAAAAAAAAGAATAAAAAAACATTATTTTTGTAAATTTGTAATCCACACGTTGTGTGCTATGTCAATTTTATGCTTCCCCAACTGACCAGACATCACTCCAGTTAGTTCAAATGAATTCCTTTTTTTTTTAGCACCGTGTCTTACTACCCGTTTGGGTTATGCGCTTATGTACTAATTACACTAATGGTTTTATGGGTTAGTAAGGTTATATTTAGAGGAAGTGTACCCACATTTGCATGGAAAACAATTTTGGTAAAACCACCCTCAATACACCAGACTGAGATTATAACCTGAACTCCCGTCATCTGCAGTCTAGTCTACTGCGAGAGTAGCGCCTTAGACTACACGGTCACCGAAGCCGGTCCGGATCACATATTGATTGAGTATTATGTTGATGTCTAGTTAGGCCCAGGTTATATTAAAGTAACTAGACACGTATCTATGATTCAATTTTTGGTTGACCCACTTCGGTGGATACATGGTCTAACTCTAGCGTTACTCTAGCATTAGACTAGACTGCAAATGACGGGGATATCAAGGTTCGAATCTCGGTCGGGAGCACTGAGGTTTAAAAAATGGTTTTCCACTCTCCCTCCACCCATATATATATATATATATAGATGGGTGGAGGGAGAGTAGAAAACAATTTTTGATAGTTGATTGTTGATATATATGGGTTGAGGGATATATATATATATGGGTTGAGGGATATATATATGGGTTGAGGGATATATATGGGTTGAGGGATATATATATGGGTTGAGGGATATATATATATATGGGTTGAGGGATATATATATATATATATATAGGGTTGAGGGATATATATATGGGTTGAGGGATATATATATATGGGTTGAGGGATATATATATATGGGTGGAGGGATATATATATATGGGTGGAGGGATATATATATATATGGGTGGAGGGATATATATATATATATGGGTGGAGGGATATATATATGGGTGGAGGGATATATATATATGGGTGGAGGGATATATATATATGGGTGGAGGGATATATATATATGGGTGGAGGGATATATATATATGGGTGGAGGATATATATATATATGGGTGGAGGGATATATATATATATATATATGGGTGGAGGGATATATATATATATGGGTGGAGGGATATATATATATGGGTGGAGGGATATATATATATATGGGTGGAGGGATTATATATATATGGGTGGAGGGATATATATATATGGGTGGAGGGATATATATATATATGGGTGGAGGGATATATATATATGGGTGGAGGGATATATATATATATGGGTGGAGGATATATATATATGGGTGGAGGGATATATATATATATATGGGTGGAGGGATATATATATATATATGGGTGGAGGGATATATATATATGGGTGGAGGGATATATATATATGGGTGGAGGGATATATATATATATATATATATATATATATATGGGTGGAGGGATATATATATATATATATATATGGGTGGAGGGATATATATATATATATATGGGTGGAGGGATATATATATATATATATGGGTGGAGGGATATATATATATATATATGGGTGGAGGGATATATATATATATATATATGGGTGGAGGGATATATATATATATATGGGTGGAGGGATATATATATATATATATATACACATACAAGGCTGAGACACGCACAGGAACCACCATTTTGGCTTTAATCTCAGACTATCAACAAATAACAAAGCACATATTTTATTGTTCTTTAGCAATATATATATTAATCTCAGGTTATCAACAAATAACAAGGCACAATTCGTTCTTTAGAAATATATATGTAATCAAAAAGTACCATTTTCAATATTCTTTTTACTAATAATTTTTTTCTATTATTATATAATAATATGTAATACAAGCTGGCAAGACGAGAAGGACATATTATTAAATAAACGTACTCCCATTTATCTGAAGAAAATATAGGCGGAAAATTGTCTTTACTCCCCCAAAGCACACAGCCGGGTATATCAAATCCCGGACTCCAAGACAAAAGTAAGGAGAGGTAACCACGACACCAAATATGTCTGTTTCACAATTGTGTCCGCTGAATTCTCTTTACCGGACTAAGCCCATAAACATCCTCGTATTTCCCCCTTCTGCCAAAGTTCCCTGTTAACAAGAGATGATATAAGCGTATAAGCTTTGAGAAGAAATTTGAGACGTGGGAGTGGTTGATAAAGGGGGTGGGGGTGTTGGAGAGGGGTCGGGGGTGGGGGAGGTTGTCCTTCTCCCGTTAATTCCCACGTGGTCCTGTACTGTCCGGGGGAGGCTGAGTGAGGATTCTCGTCCTTTCTCCCTGGAGGATGTTATCGCCTTGCTGATAAAGAGGCACACACACCCCCTTCACACCCCTCAAGGGACATCTTTCGACCGGACATCGTAGACGAACCGGAATATCATTCGCGGCCATGAAGGGCATATGTACGTGTCGCCTACTTCTTAGCAAGAATGGCATAACCACACACAAATAGGACAGTTCAGTTTATTCTGTTTTAAAAAAAAAAAGTGAGAAACTATATTAAATAATTTCTCTACTGTAATTTGTGACAGTATTTTATTATGTTTTTATATATTTGTATTGTACATTTAATGTAGTGTAACCACATGTTAATTATAACAGGTGTTTTATGTATACTATTCTCGCCTATAATATTTTGATGTGATTTTTGTAAAAGGCGTTAACGACCTTTTTTTGTGTCGACGTGCTTCAAAACGCATACAATAATAAAAAATATCATTTCACTATTAATAATATTTTCTTATAAAAACAATACTTCTGAAGATGAGGAGATCGGGGCTTGATTTTGGTCGGGTGGTTTTCTCTAAATGGTTTTACAATCACCTTCCACACAAATGTGGGTGCACTTCCTCTCAATTAAACCCTTCTGGTATCCAAGATATTAGTGTAGCTAGTACATAAGCGTATAGCTCGAACGGGTAGTAAGACGCGGTGCTAATATATATAGTATTTTGACTATCATATTAAAAAGCTCTGATACAAATTTTGAACAAATATGCTTTAGGTATTTATAATTTTTTTGAATTAACACAAATCAGTCTTCAGTAGACTAACATTAATTTTAGGGGCACACAAAACTTTGTAAGAACCACTTTTTTTGTGTTTGGGTGCACATAAAATGCCAATATTCATCATAATACCGAGGTTGAAATACTATTTTATGGTAAAATTTCTTTATTATTAACAGTAAAAACATAATGTGTATAATATAAAAGGTCCTTCTAGTGAAAATTGGACTGTAACAGTATATTAAAAAAAAGTGTTTTGCAGGAATGGCAAAATATTATAAGCATATATTTATCCTTCTTCCAAATTCAAATTCAAATATTGTTTTTATTTGTGAGGGATCAAAATATTTAATTTTAGGTATTTAAACGTTCTGACGGTAAAATAATATGTTCCACATTTTAAATATTTGTTTAACAAATGGTTTTCACATAAAATTAATTTCTCTACAAGCCTCATTAATTTATCTTTGCCATGTTTTTTAAAAACAAATTTCAATGTAAATATAAAATATTTACTAACACACGTCGTATGTTTAAATTACTTTTTTTTTACTCATTGCTGTAAATTCCGTTATGATATAGGCACTCTGGTATTTCAAATATTTGGTACATAAAGTAATAGTTAAACTACGGGAAAATACGCTTCAATTGTGCAAACTATTGTAAACCATAATTAACTCAGTATTTGTATATTATATTTTGTTTCTCTCAAGGATGTGTTTAGGGAATATATTCAATGCAAAATGAAGTAGCTTAAGTGAAGCTAGTGAAATTAAAATCAAATACGAGACATAAAATATTTTGGGATATTTTGTTAGCATTTAAAATTAACTATTTTCAAAAATTTTACGTTAAATTAAGCTAAATTTAGAAAATAGTGTCTAATCCACATATATACTTAACACATCAACACATCGAAATGTATATATATATAAAAATTAAACTAAATTATACAAACAAATTAAATTATAATATTCACTTTAATAATATATAATATATATAATAATATATATACATATAATAATAATATATATATACATACATATATAATGAAACCAAACTATACAAACAAATTAAATTATAATATTCACTTAATAATAATAATAATAATAATAATAATAATTAGCACCACGTCTTACTACCCGTTCTGGTGACCTGGTGGTCTAGGGGTAAGGTGTCAGACTTCTGTGTTGGGGGTCCGGGGTTCAATCCTCGGTCCCGGCACAGATTTATCTGATTGCGAAACCCTTCCTTCACCTCTGACAAGACGTGTATTAATCACAACTTGTGAATGTGAGGAATGCCAGGCCTCCACCGTGGTTCGGATTCCACGTTAAACTGTAGGTCCTTGTTTTCATCCCACAATCACCCTACCATTACACATTAGCGTAAGTGCGTATAAACCGAACGGGTAGTAAGACGCGGTGCTAATAATAATAATAATAATAATAATAACAATACCCGTTCTAGTTATACGCTTTGAACTTAAAGATTATTTGACGGTGAACAAAAAACCAGAGTATAGTTGAATAGCCATAAAAATAATAATTTTAAACGTATTTAAAAATAAACGAGCTGTTACCATGTGAAAAATCACCCAGCTCAACTTTCTTACTTGTCGAAATCTCAGGGCTTGTAGAAAAGCCCATAGTAAGTGCAGACGTTAAATACAGCTCAAAAAAACATTTTTTTTAAAAGATCTTAATTACTTTTTTAATGACATCAGGAAATTTGTCATAAGAGCGCCAATACATTTAACGATTAGCTTAGATTGATTACATATTAAGGCTTCACTATTGAAAACTTGCAAAGTTTGTTAGGTAATTTTAGAAGAACTTGATTTTATTTTTATAAAAAAGAAAATTAAAGTAGGTTTAGTAGAACATAAAAAAATTGCTCATAAAATAAATTGTCGTTTTATAAAATGTGCCTTTCCATTTGAATATTTTTTAAATCTTTTGGTCACCTTTTAGATGCATAATATTTAATTAAAAAAATTAATAGTGAAAATTGGCCAGTTATAATTCTAGGAATCGTTACCAAAAGAATCGCTTCACAATTTAAATACATAGAGTAAAGGTGTGCGAGATCGACTTTTTTTAGTTCGAGACGAGATCGGGAACGAGACTCAACCATCGAGACGAGATCGTAAACGGGAATTTTAGAATCTCTTACTTAGAGACGAGAACGGTAATTAGAAATGTAAAACTAATTATTTATAAATTTGCTAATATTACTTACCTTAAAACACTGACAATATTTAATTTGTTAAATGAATACATAGGCCATAATAGAGGAAATTTAAACAAATATATAAAGTTGAAAATTTAAGCAATTTGCAATACTTTTACTATAAATTAGGCTACTTAAATTATAAACATTTATGAAACACATAGTAAATCTAAATTTACATCTAGAATAGATTGACATACATATTTTATATTTAAATAATAAAGAAAACTTGAAAAGCAAGTTTAAAATTAGATTAAATATGTAAAAAAATATTCCAGAACTTTTCCCGGAATTTTTGGGATTACAGAATATATCTCCCGAAAATCGGGTCGGGAACGGGAAATATTTTTTCCCGTGATAATCCCATACACCCCTAACATAGAGAGTTGTAAAGTTATCAACGTTACAAAGTGTAAATAATACTTGTCCTGTGGTTGTCACCATTTATTGAAATTGATATTTGAAGAACACCTTGCTTGGTGCATACATTATTGCAAATACTATCCAAGGGCGTAAAACTGGAATTTTATGGGCTCCCCCTTAGGGTGGGTCCATATAGACGTATACAATCTTTTATTGGCTAAAATATAGTACCAATTTATAGCGGAACCCTTAGAAAAATTATATTTATATGCCCTTAAGATATATTTTTTTAACACCGTGTATTACTACCTGTTCAGATTATATGCATATATACTAATAATCACCCTAATGCGTTAGGAATGAGGAAGGTTGAACGTAGAAGTGTACCCGCATTTTCCTGGAAGTAGAGTGGAAAATCAGTTTGTAAAAAACCTTTCAGTACACCAGACTGGGATTCAAACCCTGATCTCCCTGTCATCGGCAGTCTAGCCTAACATGATAGTGACACCTTAGACTATGCGTCCACCTAAGAAAATACCTTGATATTGCTGTACCTTTCTTTAAAACTGAAAAGACAACTGTCTTACTAAAGAATATTACGATGCGACAAAGTCTACAAAAGAAGGTACAATTAACTAGCTTGTGATTTCACGACAAGAAAGTGGAACGTATGAGATAAAAAGAGATTGTAAGAAAATCGCAAAACGAGACGACTCAATTATGAACTAACGGAAGCCCTTTTAATATAGAATAAATATAACATATATTTTTAAAAAGGAAATAGCTAACTAAATACATCGTACAGGGAAACGCAAGGGAATTTATATATATAAAAGTTTATGCTAGATATGCAAAGAACTATTTCCAAAAATATTACTATTCGAACAAATACTACCGTTAACAAGTAGATCTACTAAACATATAAGATTCTATAAAAAGTCATAAAATAATTGGATTATTTAAAAAAAGCATCTTCCCTTCATTATATTAAGGTCATGGGTATTATTTACTGTAGTAGTCTACAGTTGATGACTGTTAAAGTAAGATCTTGTTATTTCACTTAGTGGTAGATTAACGTCAAAGGGTCTAATAGTTGTGTAACAATTATAGCTATGATAAGCTACTATTATGTCAGAACACTGAAATTCGTTGCAGACGTTTAGAAATCTTCCATTATTTAAAACCGGGTTTGATATTTTTTTTAGATCATTTTCAACAAAATGTAAGCGAACATTATCATCAGGTTTCTGAGCAATTAACAAGTTAAAGAACTTTCGTCATAACAAGCACAACTCAGCTCTTGGTTCGCATTTGCGTTTTTGTGTGCGAACAGGAGGGAGTAAAAGGGAAAAGAAAACACCTACTGCATGGCAGAAATGTGTGCAATGCATTCGTATTTGAATGGTTACTAGAAATTTTCCGCGGTTACGATGGGGGGACAAAGATTTGTTCGCAATGGATATCTGTGAAGCCATTCTAAAATGATTGATAACAGCCTTTTCATTGCAGTTTTTATCCAAATATCGTTTAATATTTCAACAATGGTCAGTATTAGGAACTTATAATAACTCTTTATCTACATTAATATTTAATCGGAAATGATCCATGTACAATGGTGTTGGTGTAAAACTTACGATTTCTAGCCGACTGTATAGGATAGTGTGGGATTGTTTTTATAGGGTTTTAACCTACTTTTGTTGAAAATAAAATAAAAAAATATCAAATCACTTCATAAATAATCCGGGATTTCCTAACGTCAGTTAGACTTTTCAGTGCTTTTCCATGTATCAACTTTAAACAGTGAACGATTACTGGGGTATTTAAAAATCACTTTTTAAGCGCACTGATTATTTTAGACCCGCATCGGTGATTGCATGGTCTAACTAAGGCGTCACTCTCTTAAAATGCTTAGTTACCGTTGACGGGAAGGTCTGAGTTTGGATCCCGTCCAGTTAAATTGAGGGTAGTTTTACATAAGTTGTTTTACATTCTCACACACTCAACATTCCGCTTCGGTGGTCGCAAGGTCTAAGGCTTCACTTTTGCAGTAGACTAGACTGTTGATAACGAGGAGATCAGGGTTTAATACCGGTCGGGTGTAATTAGGATGGTTTTCCAAAATAGTGTTCCACCCTCCCTCCACGCAAATGCAAGTACACTTCCTCCAAATTCAATTTTCCTCATCCCTAACACATTAAATTAATTAGTACATATACATATAACCGTAACGGGTGCTAAAAAGTGGTTCTAAAAAAAAAGAAATATTAGAGATACATTTCTCATCTCTACCTATTTGTGAAATGTAATTAGGGTATCCCGGACGAGTAGAAGAGACGCAGTGTTAAAAGTAATAATAGATTGTAATGCGGCTTTGAGGTGGACTTTATCCGATACAACTTTTAAATAATTAATTTTTGGCTGGTTACAGTACGTTCTCGTCAAATTCCACCTCCAGTGTGGAGTAAAGTCAACGATCGAAGAACGCGTTTTTTTCTTGTAAGCCCAAGGGAGTCTCCAAACTTTAAAAACAATAAAACACTTAGAAGATGTTTTCAGCTTTATTTTTTTAGAGCTAAAGAGAGCAGCCACATTTATTTTTTGTGGGTAATAAAATATAATTTTAAATTAGGAGACCAAAACTTAGGAGAATATATGTGAAGAATAACGCCATCGTCATAAAGTTTTGTGAGTAAAATTGGGTCAAAACGAGGCATAGACTATATTTTTTTTCACTAGTACTTTAAAAAGTAAGTACTTTTTTTCATACTTACCCTATTTTTACCAATTCAGTTTCTTCTTTTTTAAGTCAACAACTTGAAGGTTGTTTTGATGTGATTTATATCCATCCATTGCTAGGCATGCAATCAGCTCTTTGGCTGGTTAGTGCCGCATGCACCATCTGGTAGGAATATCATGTACTTGGGTGGGAGTTCAGAAAGTGTGGTGGTTCCCCGTTGCCTTCCAAACTGAATCTCTATGAGTAAGCGCGAAAGGACCTACCAATTTTGCCGGAAAGGTATTTTCACACACCTTCTAGGTTTCTTTTAAGACCGCATTACAGGTAACAGGTTGCAGCGCTGCTTTCTGACGTCATTTTACAACCCTGTGGACTGACAAATCTGGGGTACCTTTTACACACGTTCTGCTTTCTGAAGAATGATCATCTTGCAGCTCAGTAGAGGGGGAGATATTTTTTTTATCGTCCACACATTTTTTTTTTCTGATTCACTTCGTGCCAATATGTCTCGTCAACAAGAGGATGAAGATTTGCTTCTATTGTACTTGCACTACCGAAATTTGAAAGCTTATGGTGTTGTAAAACTGAAGAAGAAAACGTGCGTGGAGTCGAAACTGAAGGTTAAAACGGAACAGTATGTCACACACTGTGGCGGTTTTGCCCGAACTAGATGCTCATGACTTCCGGAATTACCTATGTATGAATGAAAACACTAACAAACATATTTTGTTTATCGTGCATCAGTGGTTAGCTAAGCAAGACACACTAAGATTCCTTGCAACAGGTCGATCATAAAAATATTTGAGATTTTCCTCCTTCCAACTCTCACGCATGCTCAGTAAAACATTCCGGAAGTTGGAAGCGCAGTTAGCCGATTACATGGCGATCAGAAAATACCAAAATTGTTTGATATTCGCGATGCCAGATTTCCGATAAGCGCACTGATCCTTTAGATATATTACCTACTACGTGTAGTGCGGCCTTGACATGCCACAATCGACGTGGGACCAACGGCTTTACCTCCCTTCCGAAGGAAGTTGTGCTACAGAGTTTTATAGCTCAAGAAATCTCAGCTGACCCCAGATGGGTTTGAACCCATGGACATCGGGTCCTGAGGTGAGCACTTTACCCCAAGACCACCCAGGTCAAAGATTCGGGATTTACTCATTTGATTGCGGTAAAGGGGTGGGGTTGAGTAAGGTAGAGTTTAGAGGAAATCGACCTGAATTTGCGTAAAGAGAGCTCGGGGAAAGCATCCAGGGGAAACCGCCTTCGTGACAACCGGCCGAATTTCAAAACCAAGACTTCCCCGTCACCAAAAAACCCTAACTATATGAGCATTTAATCCGTACCCGCCTCGGTGGCGTAGTTAGCTAACGCACCAGTCGTGTTGAGCTAGAGTGCCGAGGACGGGGAGATCGAGGTTCGAGTCTCAGTCGGGTGAACTGGGGTGGTTTTTCCTAAATGGTTTTCCACTCTCTCTTTCTTCACGCAAATGCGGGTTCACTTTCTCTAAATTCAACCTTTACAATTCCTAATCTATTAGTGTAATTAGTACTTAAGTGTATAACCTGAACGGGTAGTAAGACGCGGTGCTAAAATTAAATTAAAATTTAACCCGTGTGCCCACTGGCGCGCGTAGCTGATGTTCAGCTTATACTTACCAGCCTCGGTGGCCGCGTGGTCTAACGCGTTGCTATCACAGTAGATTAGACTACCTATTACGCGGAGATCGAGATTCGAATCTCGATTGGGTGTACTGAGGGTGATTTTTTCCAAAATGGTTTTCCACTCTCCTTCCACGCACACACATGGGTATACTTAATTTAATTATAACCTTCCTAATTCCTAAAGCCATTGGCGTAATTAGTATATAAGCATACAAAATAAACGGGTAGTAAGACGTGAAGTTTAAAAAAATCCCTAGTAACGTTTTTGGAATTGTTTTATCGTGAGCGTTTATAGTGTGCATTTAGTGTGCTATCTTCAGTCATTGAATGGTTTAAGGCGGTAGTTTTGTAATGTACTGGACTGCCAATGACAAGCAGATCAGGGTTCAAATCCTGGTCGTGTGTACTGTGGGTTTTCCTCTCTAAAGGTTTTCCCACTCTTCTTTCACGTAAATGTGGGTGCGCTCCATATAAATTCAATTTTACTCTTCCTAAACGCATTAGCCTAGTTAGTACATACGCTTTTGGCTCAAAAGTTTAGTAAGCTGTGGTGACAGAAATAGGGTAGAAAGTACAAGTTAGCTTGAAATTAACAAGATTTAAAGTAATTAAAAATAAAGTGACAACATATTTTTAAATTTTTTAGTATCGCGTATGTAGTAATTAGAATGATTTGTTAATGATGATAAAGACTGAATTCTGTGGAAGTGTTCATGCATTTGCGAGGAAGGAGAGTGGAAAAACCATCGATTAAAATACCATCCTCATTACACCCGACAGGTATTGAAACCCCGATATTACCGTCATCGACAGTCTAGTTTATAGACAGAGGGACGCCTTAGACCATGCGACCACCGAAGTGACAATATATTATTCTATCAATTATGCACTTAATTTTTTATTTTATTATATAAACTGAATTAATATAAACAAGCTAAATGGGTAGTTATGATTTTTTTTAATGGCTACAAAATATTAAGAATATAACTTTTATCAGTTCCAGACTTCAGACCATATTAAATCGCCTTTCCACGTAATTTGAAAACATTTATCTTATTTGACCTATAAACTAAAATAAACGTTTGCTGAGCGAGATCTATAGGCATATAATTGTATATATATCCTACGACCGAATGTAGCTCACGTATTGAAGGGTAATATCGTGTACTCTTACCTTACACGCTTCATCTCATTCCCTTTTACCCCCTTTTAACTACACATCCTCTTTATTTTACCTTCTTCTCAGCAACCAAAGAGATAAAACAAGCGATAGCATTGGAAAAGGAAAACTCATTTTATTGAAAGGGTTCGTGCTTCTATCAATATTAATCACTTTGACTCACCTCCTTAAAATGTTTTATTCTTTTTTTTAAGGCTTTTTAACAAGAAGTTTAAGGTGGGAGTGTAGAGAATACGAGAAAAGGTCACTGTTTTAGATTAGTGTTATTTTTTTTTAAAGTATTGGTAGGACTAATATAAACAAAAGTGACTGCTGCAGATCACATGACTCTACGTTTGAATACGTGATCTAGTAAATTTTATAGCTTTCAGATAAGGTTATTTCTATGAAAATTGGACTATAACTCAAACACGTGTGAGTTTAACCTTTCAATGGGTAGGTATGGGTTGGCATGTAGTTCACTAGTTCATTCTATTATCGGTTTGTTAGACTACGCGACTGTTCTGAGGGCCAACTGCGAACGATTATTTTCTCCTTGTTTGCTATAATTACTAGTCTCTTTGGCTACTTCCTGTCCCGCCGGCATCTCTTTGATAATACCACTAGCTGTGAAATGTGACCAACCACAAATGATCATCTATATTGTACTAACCTAATTATACACGGGTGGATGTGGTGTTTAATGGGAATTGGCAAGATTAATAAATAGTATGGCTGCTGCGCGCTTTTGTGTGTTGCTTGGAGTCGTTAGTGTGTAATGTGATCTCTTGATGAACGTTCGGTTGAATGTAAACAATTCGGGCGCAATTTTTTATCATATGACATACATCGCAACATATCCGTCCGTTGCTGTGATGCGTTTAGTGTCGTTAATTACACCTCATTCATGGTGGTGTTTCTGCCGTCTTTCATTGGTTTCATTTTTGTATGAATTAAAAAAAAAATGATACTTGACAAATGTATATCCATAGGATAATTTAAAGGTGTAAAGAACCAAAGTTACATCCTCTCACCATCCTCGAAACAAATTAAATTAAAATTTTTTGACTCCCAGTTTTAGATTTTATAATTTTATTTTTAAAGAATTAAAAGTCCTCATTTGTATATTTTGACCAATAAAAAAGATCGATATTGTGTCCACAAGGATCAAAATTATTAAAATTACGACTTCCAGTTAAAATTTTCGACATTTTATTAGGGGTTGTATATATTATGGTTATCGCATTTTTATTATATTCCTCATTTATAAATTTAGACCAATAAAAAAGGTAAATATTGACTATTGAATTTAAAATGGTGGAAATAATTCATTGCTGTACAAACATTTTTCCCAAGAGGTTAAAGGAAAAAGAACAAACTTTTTTAGAGACTTACTTATTTACTTATTCTAGGGCATTGGAGAATTATTGCTTTAAAACCTAAGTAGTGTCTCTGTACAACTAAAGCTCAATCCATTGTATTAATATATTTGACAATATCTTAGAAACTACTGTTTTTATAAATATGTCTTTAAAATATTTTTAATTTTATTTTTAATAGTACTACTCTTTTGCAAATAAGTTATTTAGTATCTCAAATAATTGCGGAAATACGGTAATTTCCGCATTAGTAAAGTACTCTAAATTTAAAGTTCATGGGAAAATGAAATTAGCCATTTTATTCATAATATTAATCAACGCCTAGGTACGAATTTTAATCAAAATCATTAGAGCCGATTTTGAGAAAATTGATTTTTTTTCTCTTTTCACCTTTTACTAAACTACTATTAATTTTAGGGTTAAACAGACACAAAGACAGACAGCATTGCAAAAACAACTTTTTAGGGTTCGGAGGGTCATGAAAAGTCGACATCCATCAACAATTCGGGTTAGATTTTTTTTAAGGTCGCAATACTTGATCTTTACTTTCGAAATGTTAAAAAATATATATACATTTGCCTTTAGCTTGAAAATTATTTGTTTTATAAAAATATGTTTCAAATAAAATATTTTTATTATAAATAGATCTACATATTTTCAATAATAAGTAATTTAATATCTCAAAGAGTTAAAGAATATAATAAAAAATTAGAATTTACACATCAGACTGGAAACCTTAGTCATTTTGACGAAATATTGTGAGTAGCCATTTGTTTTGTATTATTGATCAATTCTTAGAAATGAAATTTAATCAAAATATTTGGAGCCAATTTTGATAAAATCAATTTTTTCTCCTTTCGGCCTCAAGGAAACTACCCTTAATTTTAGTGTTTGGATATCCAATTCCATAAACCCCTCGGGAAAACCTCATGAAAAACCTAGATACCAAGTTTTAACCCGATCGGTAAAATAGTTTAGACTCTACTCCAAGTACAGACAGACAGACAGACGGACGGAAATTCAGAAACAACTTTATTGGATTGGGGGGGGGATTATGAAACGTCGAAATCCATGAAATAATCTAGAGTTCGATTTATTTGACAATCATAATACTTTATATACCTGTAAGGTAGCGGTAAAGTAAATATTAACATGTATATTTGTGTGTGTAACGCTATAGCTGCAAAATCAATAAACCTAGAAATCTAGAACATGGCAGATGTTTATAAATACTTAACGAAAGCTTAAAGTGTGCACTTTGGGATTATTTATTTCTTATGTTTAAAGCAAACTTGATGCTTTAGACCACTTGAATTTTGTTTTGGGTTTTTTAAAAAACCCAATAAACTTAAAAATATGAACTTTAGCATTTCCACTTAGAGAAACTTGAAAATGCGCATCTCAGTTCAAATTATTTACTCTTATATACGTTGCGAGCTTAACGCCTTAGACCCCTGGTATGGGTACCTATATAAACAATCAACCTTTAAAGCTCAAGCTTAGCATCCACAATTTGGGGAAAATGAGGATGTGCAATTTGGGGTATTTTTGTTAACTTGTAAATTCCGTTTAACGAACCATAGTGGAATGTTTCCGAGTTTGCTTGTTGCCTTTTAAGCTAAACGAAGTGCACATAATATATTGCAAGTCTAAACACTTAAATCACTTAATAACTGGTCCAAGGCCGTGGCCAGCCAATAATTTCAGGGGGGGTTTGGTGGGCACATCC
This sequence comes from Timema podura, assembly GCA_033556935.1. NCBI lineage: Eukaryota > Metazoa > Arthropoda > Insecta > Phasmatodea > Timematidae > Timema > Timema podura. Next base: position 26,164,532 of record JAVRXN010000013.1, on the reverse strand, counting down.
CTCAATTGCTGGAAGCTAAAAAAAAAATTCTAAATGATAAACAGTTCTAGAAGCTCTCTGAAGTGGTTTATTCTATGGTAAAATAACGAAGGCTTGGAAAATTTCTAAATACTAAACACTTTTTGAAGCTCTGTTAAGTTTTTTTTATGGTAAAATAACCCCCAAAATGCCGAAGGCTAGGAAAATTTCTAAATATTTAACACCTCTAAAAGCTCTCTGAAATGCTTTTTATGATAACACAGCCTCCTAATTTGTATTTGTATCTTAATTTTGATATTGTTTGAACCATAAATAAAGCCATATATATTTTGTTCATAAAATTTCGCGGGGGGTTTGAACCCCCAAAACCCTCCCTGGCTACGGCCTTGAACTGGTCTGTGATGACTATCACTATATGCTGTTTAATATAGTAGTGATTCGTTTCATATAGATATCAACAAGTAAAGTTTCAACGTTAAGTCCAGAGAGAAATTTCAGCCATAAATCCAAAGAATAATAACCCGCTTCGGTGAGCACATGATCTAAGCCCTAAAACATTACTCTATTAGACTAAACTGCCAAGACGGGAAGATCAGGGTATCGATTCCATTCCACGGGCAAACTGAAAGTGTTTATTCCTCTAAATTCAACATTCCTCACACCTAGCACACTAAACGTAACTAATACATACGGTAACTCACACGGGTTGTAAACACAATGCTAAAAAAAAAACAGAAAGAAAAATATAATGAGAACTTTAACTTAACCCAGACCCATTTCAATGACCGAATGGTTTAATGCGTTGGTCTCATGCTAGATTTGCCTTATATTGACAAGAAGAACGGGGTTCGAATATCGGTCGGGTCTATTGAGGGTGGTTTTTCCACGAATAGTTTCCCATTATCCTTCCACGAAAGTGAGAGTAGATTAACTATAAGATCCTGCTATCTCACTAGAGTTATTTTCATATGCGTATAACCTCAACCGGTCTCAAGAAGTAGTGATTAAAAAAAACTCGTCCCAGACAAAAGTCGAACACTTGTAGCTTGTATCCAATATAATTTGAGTGATATGTATTCTGAAAATTGAAAATGACACCTGGACACGGGAATCGAACCGGGACCTTTGGACTTAGTACCCAATGCTCTACCACTGAACTATCCAGGAGTCATCCTGTGTCCAGGGTCATTCTTCACTCATATTTTAAGGCAGTCTATTATGGATGCGGAAATTGTCAAACTTTATATTACGAGCCATCAATAAGCCATACTTCGAATCGGTATTGGCTTGTTACTGCATCTCATTATTATTATAATTGTACGGATATTAGAATCAATAGCCGTAGCTTTATTAAATTAATGCTCAATGGTAGAGCATTGGCGTACTAAGCCAAAGGTCGGGTTCGATTCCCGTGTCCAGGTGTCATTTTCAATTTTCAGAATATAATACTAGATTGTGAATACCTCTCTAAAATTAATAACAGCTTCGGCTATGTGATGTGTATTGTTTACTTAGTATGGTATTGCCTGGAGTTAATTAGTTACGCTATCTTCAGAAAGTCTTTTAAAATGTTGTCTCAGCAACACAGCTATGAAAGATGTTGACGTTACCATATCACGGTTCATACAGAGGCAATTTCACCGGCGCTTTTCAACCAGATCGTTACTTAACTCAATGTAGCGCTAATGTTGCTTTGAAGGTATGGTATAATATTCTCATTCTTGCTACCTCCATCCCACCCTCCTCTTTATACTAGTAAGGCTACATATTAAAGGATCCGCTCGAACTTTATCATGTATTATGTAAGAGAGAGCTAAAATTCATTACATCACGGGTAGAAATGTCGTATCAAGATGAAAGGGTTTAATCGGACTTGTTTGTAAACAAGTTTTAGTTTAATCCGATGTACAACCACAACCTGGATTATTTTATACCTTTATGTCTTTCATTGAAATTCATTAGTGAATTGAGCCAAATTATGTTTGTGTGGCCGGTGACCTTGCGGTCTAGGGGTAAGGTGTCAGACTCTGTGCTGTGGGGTCCGGGGTTCAATCCTATCCCGGCACAGATTTATCTGATTACCAAACCCTTCCTTCACCTCTGACAAGACGTGTATTAATCACAACTTGTGAATGTGTGTGAATCCCAAAGGCCTCCACCGTGGTTCGGATCCCACGTTAAACTGTAGTTCCCATTTCATCACACAATCACCCTACCATTACACATTACGTAATGCGTACAACCCGAGTGGATAGTAAGACGCGGTGCTAATAGTAATAATAATAATAATAATAATAATATAATAATATATTTGTGTGCTTATTTATTTTAATTCGGTACTAAACCCTTCTCATTGGTGGAAATAATATGCATCTTCTATCTCTTCTTTTTTATTGATAGAATGAAACCCACTTCGGTGGCCGTGTGGTCTAAGGCGTCACTCTTGTAATATACTAGACTTTGACGACCGGAATATCAAGGTTCAATCCCGGTCGGGTGTACTGAGGGTGGTTTTCAATATATATGGTTTTTCACTCTGCCTCTACGCGTACAATTACTTTAAATGTAATATTTCTCATTCTAAACATATTAGAGTAATTTAGTACATAGGTTATAATCCAACGGATAGTAAGACGCGGGGCTAAAACAAAAAAAAAATAAAAGATTCTGTTTGCTTTTCATGAACTTTGGCGATATCTACCGCACGCAAAAGTTTGAAATTTCAAAAATTAATACTCCTTGTATACGAACTTGTGCACCTTGAAATTGTAATTTAAAAATTTTGACTACATTTTTAAAATTATTTAAAAACCAAGTCAGAAGTAAAAACGCCACGGGCAACGAAAGGCACCAACTTTAATGTTACTTTTCCATATATCTCAACTAAAATAAACTCCCCGGGCAACTTCGCTTACTCAGCTAGTTTTACAATAAAGCCATTTGGTTTTGTTATTTTTATTTAAGTTAAAACTTTTATTCTTTGCACTCACGTCTCGTTTGATATTTATACGAGCTATCAGCATATTTTCAACTATCAAAAGTAACCGGCATTGCCCGGGGTAACTGCGCAATTAATCTCGTGAATAACCCGGATAGTACTTTTTTTTTGTTTCAAACATACAGAAAAAAAAACCGCTTCATTTTATTTCTTCCAACCCATATTTTAATAAATGAAAAAAAAAAAAAGATGGGAAAAAATTAAATTCCAATTTCTAGGTTCACATGTATATAGGGTCGTACCTAATCATGATATAATAATCTAAGTCAGTTCTATTTCTTGTCAAATGATTAGGTTTGTAGAACGTTAAGAATTTTTTTGATAAAAAATCTACTTTAAATATATATATATATATATATATATATATATATATATAAATATATGATTCACGGATAAACGTAAACTATACTTACATTATTTAGCTTAATTAGGGATGAGAAAAGTATAATTTAAAGTAAATATACGAATTTCACGCGGAGAGAGAGGAAAACCATTGATGAAAAATCACGTCGGTACACCATGCCAGGATTAGAAACCCGACCTCCCTGTCACTTGAAAACCAGACAAGATGATACTGACGGCTTAATCTGCCATACCCTCGAATACAAGGTTTTGTATTTAATTAATTTAACGTACGCTCTCTGAACAGACTGATTACATCACCACACGACTTATAAACTAACTTAAATTCTAGAACAGACACAACACACAGCCGTTAATACATTACCAGTGTATATTTTTCAGTCATGATGGCAATCGAACCGAGACCCTTAGCTTAGTAGCCAGGCACGCTGCCTTTACTAGTTATTTGAATGAAATTTTAACGCCTTATCTTTGATTGGAAACATCATTTTACATATTTTATCACGCACGCATTTTTGCGACATACTGTAGATTGGTGGCTAAGTTTTTAGTATGAGCTGTAAACCATACACTTAACTAGTACACCTATCTCTTAGTTCTAAAGTTGATCCTTTTACATAGCGACTGACAGGATTAATTAAGTACTTTGCTAGTTGATTAAATACAGGAGCCTGTAAACGTAAAACAAAAGAAAGGTAGAGATGTTTTTCTTCGATACAAACTGGAAAAATAGTTTTTGCAAAACACTGCTGTGGCATCAGGGAAATCAAGGAAAGAAAATGGTTCTCCTCTGATTTCCCGAAAGCCTAGTAAAAATATTCACTCCCCATATTTAATAGTGCTATATTTAAATAATAATACTAGCCGTATGTATTAACTCGATGCTTCTTTATAATTACACCCTGGATAAGATTTATTTCTTTGTAGATACTAATGAGGATATTAACCAAAACCTGGCTATGTTATATATATATTTGTTAAAATAGCTAAGTATTAAGAGTGTTAATTTGGCAAAAATTGCTTCGTATCTACCTTTATCATTAAGAGAAAGTATTACAATCGATAAAATGTACTATTTAGAGTTTATAATGGATTTTTAGATTTTATGTGCCTAATATGCAGTAGGAAAAAGTGGGTCTTATAATGTGTGTCCCCATGCCTCTGTTTACCTGTATAGTATATTCATGATAGCTTTTTACCTGAATGACAGATGTAAAAATCTTATGTTAATTTTTAGGTTATCAACACTTGTACAAGATGACTATATTGTTTTGAATGATAAGTTTTTAATTACATGCTATATTTTACATTTTAATAACGTAAACTTAAGTTTTCTCACACTGTTTCATTATTTTAATAATTTATTTTTATCCAATCCGAAACAATATTATTTTTAAACATAATTAAAAGTACTTATTCTTTGTTTTGGAATGTTATAATATGTAATTGGAAATAGCTATCTTGCATACTTTAATACCTTTTAAAACAGGCATCGTATTTACTTGGAAAATAGAAAATACTTCTTATTTTTGTATATGTAATAAATTATTTTATTATTATTTTATTGTTTTCGAAATATTTAACTGAATAGAATATTTTTTATCCACTGCGTGGATGTACCATTGTAAAGAACTTGTTTGCGTCATGATCAATCACATTACTTAGATTTGTCGGTCGCCATTTTGAAGCTATATTTGTTAGACATTTTGTGAAAGCTGTGTGAATAATATTTTTTTAAAGTAGAACAAAACGATAAATACGCTTTGTGCCCAACCTCAAATAAATATAAATAATATTGTCCTAAGTTACTGCGGTTAACTATCACATTCGATACGGCTACCCGAAGTGAAAGATGTCAGTTGTTGGCGTAGGAATAAATTGGGGACTATTTCTAGTAGTTTAGAGCTGTCATTCAAGTAAGATCGAATGGTGAATATACTTAATGTATATTTGCACCTGTGGCTAAAGGTGGATTTAGTTAAAACTTGATATTTAGCTATTATTTGGTTAAAGCTCGAGACTTAATCTGGCTCTTAAATAAAAGGTTACTTAAAAAAGACTGAGTTTAGAATTATTATTATTAGCACCGTGTCTTACTACCCGTTCGGGTTATACGCACTTACGCTAATGTGAAATGGTAGAGTGATTGTGAGATGAAATGGAGGACCTACAGCTTAACGTGGAATCCGAACCACGGTAGAGGCCTGGCATTCCTCACATTCACAAGTTGTGATTAATACACATCTTGTCAGAGGTGAAGGAATGGTTTGGCAATCAGATAAATCTGTGCCGGGACCGAGGATTGAACCCCGGACCCTCAGCACAGAAGTCTGACACCTTACCCCTAGACCACCAGGTCACCCTGAGTTTAGAAAATTTAAAATGTTTCTAAAACGTCTTTAACGATTTGGTTCAAAATGGATACATGGTGATTGTTTTAAATTATGAATATTACTTGAATTGAGTAGAAAGATTGCTTGAGAGTAAATTATTGATTAATTTTTTGAAAACCCAAATTTGTTTTTAGTCTTGACACCTTAGCTCAGTTGGGTAGCGTGTCTGTCTTCTGAGAAAAAGTATCCGGGTTCAATTCTTAGCATGGCCGAAAAATCGATCATTGATGAAATGTGGGTTTCTCCTTTCACAGTGATAAATTAAATTTCTGGGGCTGGGTGTTGTGTTTGTTCTAGTCTTAAGCTAGTTTGTAAGTCGTGTGCTGATATAAGCAGTTGGTTTAGTTAAATGCACATTAAATACCTCAAATAAATTAAATGAAAAACTTTTTTTTTAATTTGCTATAGCTACTTTGTTCAAAAATAAGTATCCGGGGAGCGTGTACATGAAATAAGGATGGGCTACTAGTCATCTATTTTTGAGAATTTTGTTCCAATATATAAGAGACTATATGAGGAAATATAATACGATCGTGTGAGTAACTTATTATATTTGGTAAGCTCTACGCATTGTTTACTAAGCCCATAATCTAATAAATAGGTGCGAAAAGGATAATTGAGAGGATATTTAATCTGCTTATCATGAAAAGAGAGTGAGAAAACCCCCAGTGAAAATCAAGTGTTTTAAAACCACCTCAATTCATTTGGCAGGGATTCGAACCCCGACACTCCACTCAACCATGATAATACTTGAATGGTATTGGTACTTTCTACTTAAGTCCAAGGTTTAAATACGACTTGCTATCCGCACCGGTAGACATGAAGAAAAAAACGCCAGCCTCATCTAGTCCTTTTATTTTCCTTCCGATGATGGGGAATTGTGAGTGTGAATCTCGGCCAGATTGTACTACCGAGCTGCTTTTCTACCCAGAATCATTTCCCACTCAAATACGAGTACACTTCCTTTAAATTCTACCTTCCTCCTCCATCCCGTCGGTATAAACGACGAGTGGATAGCCTGGATATGTAGAAAGACAGGAAGCACGGAATGTGAATTGGTTGCTTTTACAACCCATATCGTTCATTTATATTTGAATAGGATTGGAGAGAGAATTACGTTTGCTAAAGCACTAATATAAAATTAAATACAGATTTAATTTTCCTTTCAGTTAACACAATCCTTAGAATATCAACGTATAATTAGGCCTATTACATATACAGGGTTATCCAAATCTTTAGGTAAAAGTTTATACAGGTTGTAGGGGGTGATGTGACAAGTATTTCCAAGCAATTGACTTGGGGTCAGCGACGCCAAATAGCGGTGTCACGAGATGTAAAGGTTGGCGATGCATGCACCCTGGGGGATAGGCAACCCATCGATACTCAGCACATAGCAAGTGGAGTGTGGTGTAAATTATGACTAAAAGAAAGGAAATTGAAGAAATTGCTAATTCTTTCAAATTATATGATTGTTAGCCCTAAAAATGAACGATATTAAGAGAGTACTTGTGCCAGGGGAGGGATAGTTGGGGATGAAAGTGTAGGTTTGCGAGGCGTCCTGCACGCGTTGCCTACCCAGGTGCGCTCAATCTTTGACGCCTCGTAGCGCCGCCATTTGGCGTCGCCGTCACCAAGTCCGTCACGTGGAATTACCTGTCCTGTCGCCCTTATCAACCCGTATGTTTTTTTGTTTACCTAGAGATTTGAATAACCCTCTATAGTAAGGGCAAAGAAGGACCTTTTTATAAAATACAAATAGATTTCTTTGTAGTCAAAAATTGTTTACATTTTAATTTGTTATTAGTATTATTTGATAGGTATTTATATTATTCATAAAAATTGACAGCTGCGGATTATATAGTTCCGCGTATATATAAATGAAAATTAATTTTCCTATGGAAATCGGATTGTATTGTTGGTTTCATTCAGCCTCTGAACTTATGAAAAAAATATGAATAAGGGATATAACGTAAATGTGAATTAAACATTTAAAGGTCAAAAGTTTAGCGATGCTATCCTATTGACGTCACAACGTTAAAAGATGGTATATTTTCAAATCACAATTAAATTACTCTTTACGTCGAGATGAATGAATTTTAAATTGTGTTTTCATCTAATTTTATTACTTTTGAAGGGAATGCAACATGTCAGTAAATAAATATATATACATAAATATATGTGTAAGGGTAACGTGAACATTCTGAATTAACTGATTATTTTATCCAAGACTTACAAACTAGCTCAATTATAGAACAGAGCCACTAGATTCAGTGCCACGGTCAAAAACTCACCATTAGAATACTATGCACTTGTATTTGGTGGTCGCATGGTTTAACACGACTGGATTACTGATGAACAGGAGATTGGGGCTAGAATCGAATTAGGATATATTGAGGGAGGTTTTTTTCTAAATGGTTTTCCACCATCCCACCACGCAATTTATTTTTTGATTTTCCTCTAAACTCTATCTCATATTCCTTATTATCCCTATCCCGCTAACGTAAATATATGGATAGGCCAAATGAGTAGTGAGACGTGGTAAAAAAAAAAATCTTTGACCATTTCAATATATGTTCTCTCTTCAAAAAATACACACACACACACACACACACACACACACACACACACACACACACTATATATATATACTCTCTCTCTCTCTCTCTCCATGTTGTCAGCCCGCAATTGAGTTATACCGACCGAGTGACCACCGAATGTTGGCGAAGATAGTGCTAAAATTTGGGAGGGATGGGGCTGTTGTTAGCCCAACGAGCCCTCTGGCATTTAATCTCAGTTTTATAGATCATAGCTGCTACTTATTTATTCAAATAACTCCTCATTTGTCGTAATGAGGCTGAATTCGACCTTGTTCCAGACCAACTGCTTCACAGATAAATATGAAAGCACTGGGGATCGAGCCCTGGACCTCTGAATCTATAGCCACGAATTGACTACTACACCACAGAGGTGATCATGTATACATAGCCCAAGTTGCACATATAGATTGTTTGAACCAAAAGTAATACAAGTCCCTGGACCTAAATTTGGAAAACTATGTCAATACCATTAAATAGTGTTGTAAGTTTCGGCGTACAGCGTCAGGAGAGCAAAGCTGTTCAAGTATGCGTGTACAACAAGTTGCATAGGAGCTAGCTGTGTGGCACTGCACATGTATTAATGCCAAGCGCTGTGATGTAGGGCCGTTAATGAAGACCCTCAGAACGTATTAGCATTTTTAGATGGACCGGTGTGTTGTTTACTATTAATTGTGGAATGCTCTGCTGCCATTCTCCAAGATGTTAAGGTGTGCAGTGCCTCGCGCTTAGCTCCTATGCAATCTGTTATACACGCATGCTCGAATAGCTTTGATCTCCCGGCGCTATACGTTGAAAATTTGAACATAATTTAGTGGTATTAGCATAGTTTTCCAGATGTAAGTGTAAAGGAATTGTGTATTAGTTTTGGTTCAAATAAGCTGTATGTACAGTTTGGGCTATGAATTTCCAACACCCTGTATATAGTATATATATTATATAGTATATATTATATAGTATATATATTATATAGTATATATATTATATAGTATATATATTATATAGTATAATATTATATAGTATATATATTATATAGTATATATATATATGTATATATATTATATGTATATATATTATATAGTATATATATTATATAGTATATATATTATATAGTATATATATATACACTAATTACATCTATTTCATCTGATGCAGCAGGAAAATAAAAGCCAATAATTCTGTTTAAATCCCACTAAATGTTCGCAAAGCCTACAATAATTTATATAAAAATATATTTAAATTAAAATATCTAAAATTTTTAGTATTGCATTTAGCATTCTCTTAGTTTTTGGTTTGGCTATTTGATTTATCACATGGGTTTCATGCGGTGTGTGATGTCACGCTCATAGCAGACTGGACTACTGGTGAAGGTAGGTCGAGGTTCGAATCTCGTGCGCAGGACACAGGAGTATGGTTTTACAAAATGGGATTCATTACCGGTTTCTTTCATTTCCACTTATTTCTTATGCTGATACATTTCCTCTTAGAGACTCTCCCCCTTATTACAAGTATTTAAACCTACTAAAAAAAATTAGAGCAGGCTCAGAAATATTATATTTTATATCTAAATAAATTAAGTTAGCGCAGCACCTAGGGACTTCCGACCTTTAAACCATAGGTTACGGGCTCTATTCCCTATGTGATCAAACAAATTTGTCAGTGGGAGAAAATGTGGCTTCTCCTTTCCCAGTGATGAATTAACGGTCGGAGTAATGGGTGTTGTGTCAGTCATATAATTAAGTTAGTTTGAGAGTCACGTGCTTAATGAGTAGGTTAAGAAAGTAATCGATAAATATCTAAAATTAGTAAAAAATAATAGTAATAAAAAGTGGTCATACCCGCTTCTGTGTCCGAATGGTCTAAGGCGTCACTCTCATGTTAAGACTGGCCTGTTGATGACGGAGTGATCTGGGTTCGAATCCCGGTCGGGTGTATTGAGGGTGGTTTCCCCTAAATCGTCTCCCACTCTTCTTTCACGCAAATACGGGTAGATTACTTCTAAAATGCTTCCTTACTCATCCCTACCCCATTATAGTAATTATCATTTATGCGTATAACCTGAACAGGTAGCAAGGAGTAAGATTAAAAAATAGTGGTCATAATATTATCCAAACATTACTCTGGTCAATATACTGGACAGTGGGGATGAAATATTTGAGTTTGAGTCCTGGCTGAGTGGTTCTTCCCCCCTTAACGATGTCCCACACTTCTCCCAAAAATGTGGGCGATTTTTTAAAAAATTCTACCTTGCTCATTACTTAATCATTAAGTAACTATGTGGATAGCCTGAACAATTTTTAAGATGCTGTCACCAAAACAAACAACAATGCAAACAACAATAATAATTCCCATATAATTGTTTTCCAGAGACTGCTCTTGGAAACAACTGTCAAATAAATAACGCCCTTATTAATTACAGCAAACGAGAGAGCGTGTGGGTAAGACAAGTGTTTACGTCGTCCTGGTTCACCCGCGAGGTCGGTTCGGGTCGCCATGACAACCATACAAGTGGCGTACCGTTGGAACATTCTTAGTGGTGAGGAGAAAGGAAGGATGGGAACTTGATTGAATGCCGAGAGCCTTTTCAAGAAGTGGGGAAAAAGGTACAACTCCCCTTCCTTAACCCTCCCCTTCTTCTCGCTAACATTCTCAAGCCGTACCTTCAAACAGACGAACAAGACTTCAATTACGAGACCGACTCGTAGACGATGCCGTGGGGCTTAGATGAAGCCATTTTATCGTATCCCCACCTCCCCCCCTTTATACTTCAACCCCCTTTCTCTGATTGTGAAACTCCATCAAGATATTATAATGGCGATAATTTTCGAGGGTATGATAGAGGAAATGGGGTGTGAACGTTCTACTTGCCTGGACCATTTCCCTTGTTTTAACCCGCCTCGGTGGCGTAGTTGGCTAACGCGCTAGTCGTGTTGAGCTCGACCGCCGAGGACGGGAGATCGAGGTTCGAATCTCGGTCGGGTGAACTTGGGGGTGGTTTTCCTAAATGGTTTTCCACTCTCCCTTCACGCAAATGCGGGTTCACTTCCTCTAAATTCAACCTTCCCAATTCCTAATCCATTAGCATAGTTAGTACTTAAGCGTATAACCCGAACGGGTAGTAAGACGTGGTGCTAAATATAAATATTAAATATTATGAAATGCGAGTTAAGGGCAGTATTTATGCAGTTTTTATGGCAAAAAAATCTTTTTTTAGCCAAAATAAGACAATAATGTTACAATACAAACATAATGGTTTAGTTTTCTTCACTTGGTGATAACAACAGTTGTTGAATAATCTGTCATGATCGTAGCGGCATTATAGACATATAATACATTTTTAAATTAAGAGAAAAGGTTGTCATTAAATTCTAGGACAAACTTGACAGATATTCAACAAATGTTGAGGTCACCGTGTGAAGAAAAATTAAACTCTATGTTTGTACTAGAGAATATTTGATTTCTTTGAACCAAAAAACTGTTTTGATATTAAAACGGCAAAAAACTCACGTTCCCTACACTTACACCTTAAATTCAATTTATACTCAAATACCTACGTACCACACCTTTATAGAAAAAAATATAAAATAAACAAAATGTACTAACATGTATTAAACTATTTAAATTCTTTATAACATTAACGATTATTAAAGATCAAGTTAATTTTGATCAGCGATGCCCGATGAAGCAACAGCCGTAGCAATTCCCATGTTACTTCTAACTTTGGCTATTAACAGGCTTATCAAGAATGTTTTCCCTGTTACTTCCGAAGCATCTAAGAAGATAAAACTGCTGTCTCCACTGTCCACGCTTTTAATAACATTCTTGTAAAACCGTCATCTGATCGCCCGTTAGCCTTGGCTCGTTGTCAACCGCTGTTTTCGACAGAGCATAAACGTCGTAGCTCAATTTCCCTGAGGTTGTCCTCAGTTGCCCATGACACCCTCTGCATCACGCGTTGTTTCAGGTAAGCCGTAGTGCTTGAGAGTGAGCATGTTCTGCTGTCCTGCCATCGAAACCACCACATCTTCCAACAACATCTGACACTTGTTGTTTCTAAATATTATTTGAAATTAATATAATTATATACATATATATATTTCTTAGAGGGTTTAAGTGCTTCAAGTTATACTTGATATATATATAGTATTTGGGAGTTTAATGACGTCATCTACTTGGTAATCTCGTAGCTATTTTGGAAAATGAGTAGCATCCTAACTTGAAGCACTTAAGTCCTCTAAGCACAATCACACTCGGACACCAAAGTACAAACTATAAAGAGTGGAAGTAAAATAATCAGTTCCCCCCTGCGATGCTGCTTATATAATGTGCTGATAACATTAAAGCTTGATTCACAAGTTCGCCGAAAATAGAAAGCAGAATTTGGGCATTAATTCACACACTTTAAGTTGACCCGTGATGCATTTCAAAGCTTTAAAACAGCTGATTATCAACATTTTTATTTTCTAGGGAATAAACATATATTTTAGATGATTGTCCCAATGGTTGTTTACAAATTATAACGCTGTGTTGTGGCACAGTCCAATACACCTACACACATGCTTTACATTAATGGGTTATTTCAAATCTCCTCACAAAGGCCGACGAAGCTGTCTGATAGCTTCTGACTTTGGAGCTCACGCATTGTCAAATGCGCATTCGCACTGATTTGAGATGGTTGGTTCTGAGCTTTGATTGGTTTTCCCGTGCCGAACATCTCAGTCAGAGCAGACGAAGTAAAGATGAGTTGAACTCTAGCGGAACAGCTTGCGCTGATGAGGTGGAAATCTTGTGTTTGGTTTAGAGGTTGTCACGTGACCACGTATCTGTTCTGAGCTAGTTTTTCGGCGAACATGCGAATCCACGGTTATCCTCTTCCTCTGACGAGTATATACACTCACTTTATTAATTGCGCCTAGACAACAATGACTTCCATTTTAAAACTAACTGTTTCCTATTTTAGATAAACATGTGTTTCCACGGACGTTTTAATCAACATCCTGGAAGGAAGATCCCTACTGGAAATTTTCGTGAATGAACCAAATAACCCGCTTTGTAGACAGCTATAAAAACTACTTCAAGATCAATATTTTATGTAAGGATATTCTTGGAATTATTTAATAATAATGATTAATTATTAATTGTGTCTGTTTCAACGTTATATCTTAAAAACACGCCAACAAAACGTAAATCCATTAACATGGGACTTATCTTGACCTAACACTTCGTCAAAGGTTGGTAACTTTCTCATAAGTTTCAAAGGTCGACTTTAATTGACGATGTAGTTTTCTTACACGATCGACTGAACATTTTCACGAGATCGATCAGTTGCCTACTCCTGACTTAAACCGTACGACTAGCCTATATGGGTTTTGTGTCACCTAAATTATTCCTACCTGTTTGAAGATACATGTTGCTTAGGCCACACAGTCCTTGGTTTGAACTTTGTGGCTAGACATGCAGCGAGTTTCCGTGCCATGAATGCTACTGAAAGAGAGAGAAAGAGCATTATAAATTTGCAGATGGACTGCACAGAATAAATTAGAAAATAACATGCCATGCCATTTACCACCAAAAATACATATGTGTTTAAAACATATAAAGAACATTTTGCTATTTTTTTATCACCACGGGGAGGGTAATTTACAGCCTAATTAAAACATGATGTGGTTTGAAATATTTGGGTCGTTTCAAATTTAATTACAATTTTCACCTTTAATATGGTTGTGAAAAATGTTTGATGATTATTTATTTTTTTAACAATTTTTTTTCCAGCAATATTCGGTAATATTTTGGTTGTAAAATATTTAGGAAGAAAACAACGAATAAAATATATTATAACGTATTGGTAGATAGAGTTTGACTTTAAACGTGGAACTATTCGGATCAAATTTGGGGATATTTGAATCACGTATTTATTTCTATATTTTGCCATGGATGATAGGTAATCTCAACAATTCTTGAATATCTGTCATGTGCTTACTAGCATTTGATGATAAATTTTTTAAGTGACGAGAAAAGGTTGCCATTAAATTCCAGGACACCCTTGACAGATTTTCAAGAACTGCTGAGGTCACTATGGGCAGAAAATTAAACTCTAGTGGAGATATATTTCATTTATTTTGTTCAAAATGTTTTGCCATAACTACAAAAAAAATGACTGGACCTTTTCTCACGTTCCCTATATCTCTACCATAGCAGGTCGATCCAAGCTACAGGTCACTACAATAACATTAATTTTATTTAAAACCTAGTTCCAAACATTTAATTTTCAAACCCAATAACTCAAATATTCGGAAAACCTATAGGTTCACTTTAAAAAGTGTTAGCGAGCAGCAACTAATTAATTTTATATTTAAAAAAGCAAAAGTAAATAAAATATCAACCCAAATATCTCTTTAAAAAGTGATTCAAATAACTCCTGAAGAAAATAATTTTTAACATCTAATTACTATATTGTTTTTTGATAGCTTAATAGCTTAAACTACTTTGTTAATGAGTCCCAATGAGCTAGCTATTAGTTTAAAAATAATGTATCCCAATATCAACAACTTATGATGCAAAGAACATTATTTACATCAATAGGAAAAAAAAATCTCAATCACACTTAATCTTGTAAAACCAATTTTTCATCGGTTGAATTTTAAAACTGGATCTTTTTTTTTATTACAAGTTATATTAGCCAGTATTTCATTTGATAACTATAACAGGATCAATGCTATCAAAATATGATCATAATAGCTGTGCAGTAGTTTGAATCCTTATTTTGATTCAAATAGCCCTATGGCCCAAATAATCCCAACCTATATTATCGGAAAGATTCCATCAACTCTAAAATCATATTTATTTATTCTTTGATGAGGAAGCACATTTTTTTTACCAGGATTTCCCTTTCAGTAACCCAGTAAGCTCGATTTATTTAAAAAAACTTATAACTATAGCTTCGTGAAATGATTATGTTACACTAGTTTTTAAAGCTCATTTTTGGTTCTATAAACTTCTGAAATTACATATATATCTATACACGTCTGAATGAACATGTCTGGATTTAAATATTTGTTTTTCGGAGGCGATTTGAAGCTGGGGAAAAAATGATATTTGATTTGGAAATATCTACTGTTTTTGTTCTCCGTTTTAACCCCAACTTCCCCCTTCCTCATATACCACACAACACATCTTTCTCTATCCATCGTGTATTTTGTCTGTCTATTTACTTTCTATATTCATCCCCACCAAACTTTTATTAATAATCCAAATTGTTTTCTTGATACACAGTTATAATTTCAAAACTTCAAATATCAATCATTATGTTTAACACGTTTTTAATTTAAAACTGACTAAATCAGTTTTAAATTTAAATAATTAGAATAACATTTTATTCGGAGGAAGGAATAGTTCCGAATTCTTAGTAGCATTGGTTATAATTGTTTCCACAAAGCATAAAATGATTAAATATAATATTTTATATTCTGAAAATTGAAAAATGACACCTGGACACGGGAATCGAACACTAAAAGCATAAATAATAAACTTGGCTATTTAATTCTTAATATGCAATCCCGTACAATTATAATAATTATACAAATGGCAGTAAAATGCCAACTACCGAGTCAAAGATGGCTGCGTTATCTGATATCTCGTGATATTAATATAATCACATATTTGTAGCCGACGATTTCCGCTACGTCCATCATAGACTCGGCCTTAAAATATGAGTTAAGAATGACCCTGGACACGGGACGAATCCTGGATATCTCGTTGGTTAGAGCATTGGCGTACTAAGCCAAAGGACCCGGGTTCGATTCCCGTGTCCAGGTGTCATGTTTTAATTTTCAGAATATGATATCTAGTGGGAGTAATCCTAATTAAAAGCATAAATAATAGCCTTGGCTATTTAATTCATAATATTTTATGTTTTGTTTGCAAAGTTGTTTTACTACTCGTCTGAGTCATCCACATATCTACATTAGTGACGTATGGTCAGTAAAGTAGACATTTAGAGTAAATGTACCCGTATTTGCGTGGAAAGAAATTGGAGAGTTATTCAGGAAAACAGATACCCTCTCTACACTAATGGGGGTGTACTTGATCTAAAATATCTCTTTATATACCCCCTACCTTTTATAATAGTCATTAAAGCGTTAAGTTGTACCTGTGTGATGTCATCAAACCAATGCTCCAATTCCCCCCCCCCCCCCCTCATTTTTACCCAATTTGAATTAGTACATTTTGCAACCCGCCTCAGTGGCGTAGTTAGCTAACGCGCTATTTTCATCTTGTGTTTGACAGCCGAGGATGGGAATATCGGGGTTTGAATCTCGCCCTCTCTCTCAGTTGAACTGGTGGTTGTTTTTCCCCCTAAAAGGTTTTCCACTCTCTCTCCACGCAAATGCTGGTTAACCTCCTCTAAATTCAACCGAACCAATTAACGTGGTTAGTACCTAAGCGTATAGCCCGAAGGGATGGTAAGAGGTGGTGCTAAGTACTACTACTATTATTATTATTATTATTATTATTAGCACCGCGTCTTACTACCCGTTCTGGTTATACGCACTTACGCTAATGTGTAATGGTAGGGTGATTGTGAGATGAAATGGAGGACCTACAGTTTAACGTGGGATCCAAACTACGGTGGAGGCCTGGCATTCACACACATTCACAAGTTGTGATTAATACACATCTTGTCAGAGGTGAAGGAAGAGTTTGGTAATCAGATAAATCTGTGCCGGGACCGAGGATTGAACCCCGGACCCCTAGCACAGAAGTCCGACACCTTACCCCTAGACCACCAGGTCACCCTAAGTACTATTAATATTATATTTTCCATCCCCGCCCCCTTTTTACTACACCTTGACCTACTTTCACTCTTTATAGAACGTGATGATATATTTTTATTTATTTGGAAATGCATGCTATTACTAGGTCAGTAAGTTGTTGACATCTTACCTACCTGCTGTCCAGGAATGTAAAACTCAGAATATACAAAGCCATTGCTTTCTCTATGGGCGTGAAACATTCTTTTACCTCACATGACTTGCGAGAGGAAAATTATAGGATGTTCAAAAACAATATGCTTCGAAAGATATTGGATCCAAAAAGGGACGAGGATACTGGGGAGGGGTGGAGGTTACATAATGAGGAGTTACATACCCTGTACTCATCATAAGACATTGTTAGGTTGTTGAAACCTTGCAAATGACGGTGGGCAGGACATGCAGCGCGAATGGAAGAATTTAGAAACATGTTCAGGTTATTGATTGGTAGACCCAATGGGAAGAGACCATTGGGAAGACCTAGATGAAGCTGGGAGGATAGCTGGGAGGATAACATTATAACATTAGAATGTACCTGAAAGTAGGGATGTGGTATCGAAACAGAAATATCGATACTATACTCATTAAAATTATCGGAAGAAAAATATCGATATCATACTAGTATCGATAACACTAAGTATCGCTATTAAAATTTTATGCTGGATTTTTTTTATCTAGTTATAAGAATCTCAACTTTTGCATCATAACTGAATTTTCATTTTTATTTAAACACTGCTTGTCATACAGAAAATGAGTGAGAATTGAAAAATAGCGTAATTTGTTCTTCCTCCACAGTTCACTCATGATGGGATTAAATGTTTACTATGGTGAAGATAGCAAAAAAAGTTGTTTCTTTCGATACCGGAGTGTGAGTACTAATATCAGTAAAAGTATCGGAGGAAAAAAAAGGTATCGAGTAAAAAAATACTAGTGTTGAAAGGAATCTATCGATATTAGTAAGGTATCGATACATTTTTCTCATACCTACCTGAAAGAGATAAGGATTAATAAGGTGGACTGGGTATGAACTAGCTCAAGATAGAAATAGGGTGTAATGAGGTGGACTGGATAAAACTAGCTCAAGATAGAGCTAGGGTGTGATGAGGTGAACTAGATAAAACTAGCTCAAGATAGAGCTAGGGTGTAATGAGGTAAACTGGATAGAACTAGCTCAAGATAGAGATAAGGTGCAGCAATTAACTTTCGAGTCAGTTATATGCTTTGTGTTTAAGAAAAAATTTCGTTTTTATTCAGTATGACGCTTAGCGCTAAAAAAACCAACTTGAAATCAGTAAGATGTTTGTTTAAATCATTCAATTTTAGAGCTATAGAGATTGTGCTTCGATGCGTTTCAACTGTCATACTTTTTTCTAGCACCGCGTCTTACTACCCGTTCGATTTTATACACCTATATACTAATTACACTAATGTGTTAGTGATGAGGAAGGTTGAATTTAGAGGAATTGCATCCACATGAAGGAAGAGTAGAAAAAAAAACATTTAGGAAATCCACCCGACCAAGATAGAGCCCCAATCTTCTCGCTACCAGAAGCAAGTCTATTGCGAGATAAGTTCCCTAGACCATGCCGCCACCAGAGCGGGTAACTGATATAAGCTACTTAACGCACAGTTTACTGGCATATACATATAATCAGGAAGGTGTCAGAAATATAATCAAAATGAAATGATCCAGAATGTCACCTGCCAAGAGTATGGGAAACCGCTTCCACAAGGTGGGAGGAGGGGAGAGGGTTTGATGGTTGGGGGAGGGGACGAATAATGCCTGCTATGGAAATCATTATACCTCAATTCGCCTCCGGGTGCAGCCCACAAGGATAGCGTGTGGCATCGGGGCAGATAGGCATCAGGACGGGTTTGAAGGGGGTTGGGGGGTAAGAAGAGGGTGCATGGAGGGGTGTTAATACAACAGCAACGCGGATTAAAACAGAAAAACATTATCCACGCTCTCTCCCTCTCTCTCTACGGCGGATCAAACAAAAAACCTCTAAGTTTGCTTACAATATTCAGAAGATTGTCCATCCACGTAATGCGATTGGAAAGTTAGTTTTTTAAATTATTATTTTTAGCTGAGTGCGTTTTTATTAAAATAATTTTATATTTTATCTTTTTCTTTCTTTCTTTTAAAACCTTTGCGTTTAATCTTTAAGCTTCTCGTAGCATGTTTATTTTTTTAAAGTCTGTTTTAAACTATGAAACTTTTTAAAATAAATACAATCTTTTTTGTAATAATATTAATAAATATAAAAGTGATAAGATTATAACTTCAGTGGCTGCATAGTCTAAGATGCTACTCTCACAATAGACTGGACTGCCGAAGACGAGGAGATCGTTGTTCAATCCCTGTCGTGTGTATTTAGGGTGTTTTTACTTTTGTAAATGAAACTATCCTCAATCATTCGGTATTAGTCAAATCTACGAGGTTTTCTATTTCCACGACAAGGCTATCCATTTTAAAAGTTTTTTTCTAAATATAAAATTGATGTATTAGTTGTGTTTTTAGTTTTAAGATTCTTAGGTTTTAAACTATGCTTTAAAATAAGTCTTTTAATATAAACCTTACTAATACTTTTTTCCAATGATAGTAGCTGCTTTTATGTCAAACATTGACTAATCTCCAAATAATAATAATAATAATAATAATAATAATAATAATAATAATAATAATAATAATAATAATAATAGTAATAGTAATAGTAATAGTAATAGTAATATAATAGTAATAGTAATAGTAATAATAGTAATAGTAATTAGTAATAATAGTAATAGTAATTGTAATAATAATAATAATAATAATAATAATAATAATAATAATAGTAATAATAATAATAATAATAATAATAATAATAATAATAGTAATAGTAATAGTAATAATAATAAGTAATAATAATAATAATAATAATAATAATAGTAATAGTAATAATAGTAATAATAATAATAGTAATAATAATAATAATAGTAATAATAGTAATAATAGTAATAATAATAATAATAATAATAGTAATAATAATAATAATAATAATAGATTTAAATTTCCTTTATAACAATAATAATAATAGCTTTACTTTTTTTTAGCATCG
Source organism: Timema podura (assembly GCA_033556935.1). Lineage (NCBI taxonomy): Eukaryota > Metazoa > Arthropoda > Insecta > Phasmatodea > Timematidae > Timema > Timema podura. The sequence goes on along the minus strand of JAVRXN010000013.1, from coordinate 26,144,297 downwards.
CGTCTTACTAACCGTTCGGGTTATGGCCCTTCTACAACCAAACGCACCCGCTTATCAGACTCGCAACTACGTAATAACGTAATTTTGTCTGCCTACAACAGCTTACGCAAACACAATCGTATGTCGGAACTGTCGGACATTGTCCATCTCTTGCGTTGGCTTGGGTTCAGACAATAAAAAACAAATATGGATGGACTACTAGAATCAAATAATATGAAGTTATTTGGTCTATGACAACAGCTCTTGGAAATGTATAGTTAAGAACACAGGATTTTCAATTAAAATCATATTTTAACCATTTATATATTTTTTAAATATTTATTTCTTATTTGAAAACGTTAAACCCTTTGAACGCCCGGCCGGGAGTCGATCCCCAATTTCTCCTACGATTGCGAGAGTGACGCCTTAGAGCAGTGTTTAACAAAGTTTTGATGATGGAGGGCCACCAAATGGTAGCTATATGCACACTGTGGGGCCACCGAGGCCACGGGAGTAACATGGAGAATAAAGGAGCTTTAAATCATGCAGAAAAAAAACATTGTTTTCAAGCAATTCAATTTTAGGACTATATATTATTATAAAATACTATTTTGAAAAAAATTAAATGTTGAAAACCAATATAAAATTACATTGAATTCGTAAACATTTTTTATATATTTCTTATCACTATTGACATCATAATGTTTGATAAATAATAATGGTCCATATTTGTTGACTAAATGTTGGTACAGACTTCCTTTTACATGTGACTTGTGTCGTACGTAAAGTTTCGCTATGCTCGAGTCTACCGAGGAAAGAAACAGATCATAGTTTATATATTTAGTATTAAATCTTTTGCCTTTCAAATTTTTGTATTAGCTGTGATCAACATTTTCTAACTATTTTTATTGCTAAACTTCCTGGGATATTTTGGACCACGAGATATACCGCCACGGACCACACATTTTTATAAACATTTCCATAGTCCACTCCACCACCAAGGTGGGTAATTGTACATATTGAACAGGGTTTTACTACCCGTCCGGGATATCCACATTTAATTACACAAATGTATTAGGAATGAGGAAGGTTGATTTGATAGTACATGCACGCGTATTTGCATTAATGAAGAATGAGAAATGTTTAAAGGAAACACACCCTTAGTAAAACTGGCTGAGATTTGAGCCCTGACCTCCACGTGACTGTTAAATAGAGCTTGACGTTTATTCCACGTGTCTGCCAGTGTGGGTAATAATAATAATAATAATAATATATTTTAATTAGTTTTATATTTAAATTTATTCAAATAGAAAAATATATCTTTAAATATGTGTCAAACATTGATTTATAGTATTCAATATTAATTTGAAACACATTTTAATATAAATGTTTAACTTTATATACGACCCTAATCTAAAATAATTACTAAAGAAACAAGCTAGGTTTTTGAACTGAATACACTAGTTGATCTATCGTTGAGTATCCAATAGGTTGTCACTCTGTTGATAATGTGTGTGTGTGTTTTATCTGATCATGAATTACGTCAAACGTGTGGATGTAAAGGCTGGGTATGGAAAGTTGTCGCCACACATTAATCAAGTTAGGCCCTTCTGTTTGCCAGGAGAGAAAGGGGAGTTATATCGACAGCTACTCAAATAGTTACAGGGTGGTCATTATGGTGGGGATGTAGGGAACGCGATAAAAGGCCAAAGTTTTTGCAGTTTTTATTGCGAAACTTCTTTTTCGACAAAATAAATAAAATATTTCTCCAGTACAAACATAGAGCTTAATTTTCTTAACGTGTTGACATCAAGTTGTTGAATATCTGTCATAATCATAGCAGTAATGATGAAAAATTTGTTAAATGAAGAGATAAAGTTGTAATTAAATTCCAGGACACCTTTGACAGGTATTCAAGAACTGTTGATATCACCATGTGGAGAAAACTAAACTCTATATGTTTCTACTGGAGCTATATTTAAGTTATTTTGACCAAAAAAAACCCCGTTTTGCTACTAAAATAACTGCAAATCACTTAACCTTTCTAGTGCCCCCCCTCATACTCCCACCTTAATTTGATAGAATAGCTAAATATATCTTCACTCCGTGATGAAAACTGATAGTTATATTTGGCATACATTGAATTAACCTGGTGTAGAATACCAACAACAATAACACGGGGCTATGAAGACAGGTGTTTATTCACCCAAATGGAACCATCCTAACTTTAGGTATCTAATTTTCCCCAAAATTATCACCACGCAAGTTCAAATTGTGGCAGTTCAGGGGCCCGTTTGAGATAATATATTAACCCAAACGTGGTAAAGCATCCATTAGTACTACAGCACCTCACTAAGCAATGTCAAACATGAAAGTTACCTTAACCCCTTCCTTTCCCTAACCAACCCTTCAACTTCCCTGAGGCACAAGACGCACAACCCCTTCGTGTTTCGGGAAACGTCAACAATTCTACAGGCTCCCCCTCACTCCCGTTTTCATCTTGAACTGCCACCGAACAATTTCACAACAGTTAGCACACCAACGTGGCTGGATGGCAGAGACAAGCAGCCATGTCATGTACGGGAGGGAATTCTGGTCGGTTTGGTTACCAGAAGTGGGATGGGGGAGTTTTGCTCCTTTGGGGCAGTCCCATCCAAGGAGTATACGGACCTTCTGGGAAGATAAATATTAAAAAAAAGGTCACGCTTTTCTTTCTCCTTTCCAGTATTTTATATTTTTAGGCCACAACTTTGTTTTTGTGTTCGGTTTATTTATTCTGAGAGCTTTGGTCTCTTGGGAGTAGATAAGACGATGAGACGAAATTCACCACTCACTTTCATAAATATTAATGACCACTACAAATAGCTCAGGTACTTCGTGCTTGACTCAGACCAGGGTGGTTGGTGTTTCAATGGTTAGAATCACAGCCGAGTGAATATATCTGTCACCCACCTCGGTGGCCGCATGGTATAACGCGCCACTCTCGCAATAGACTGCCGATGACGCGGAGATTGAAGTATGAATCCTCATCGGATCCACTGGGATGATATTTTCCAAAATATTTGTCCACTCTCGCTCCGCGCAGATGTGGTATACTTCCCCTGAATACAACCTGATCTCATTCCTAACACATTGGCGTAATTAGTACGTATGCGTATAGCCCAACCGATGCTTATAAAAGATGTGTACTGTTTGGAAACTGTGGTTTTTAGGTGATAGAAACACAAAGTATTTTAGTTTCAGAAGAAGAATTAACAATTATTCGACAGTGTTTTCATATTATATAAATATTTGTTTTAGAGACACAATACACAGCTGAATAAATAGAAGACAAGATGTTTTTACAATATAATATTCCTGACAAATCGATAAACACTAGATTAATTTTTTTTTAATTCAACGAAACGGAGGGGAAAAAAAAATGCTTGCGCTCAGTGATTCCCAATCTTATACAAATAATATTATGCTTTAGTCCGACACATTAGCTCAATCGGTAGTTTGTCTGTCTACTGAGTAAGTTTCCCAGGTTCGATTTTTGGCATGGTAGAAAAATTTATCATTGTGGAAATGTAGGTTTACCCTTTCATAGTGATGAGTTAACGGCTGGGGATGGATGTTGTGTCTGCTCTAGATTCAAGTTAGTTTATAAGTCTTGTGCTGATATAATCAGTCGGTTCAGAAAGTGTACGATAAATACCTCGAATAAATGAAATAAATTATTCTTGCCATTTTTTACGAACCTTTCTGCAAGGTATAAACCTTTTTTTGAATGACAAAGGGAAAGAGGGTTTGGGGAAGGAATAGAGAGATGAAAATATATATTCAAAGTTCAGCGCAAAACGAAAGAATCTAAAGCCGTGTTCAGGATATTGACTGGTTAATCTAATAGGAAGAGACCATTGGGAAGACTTGACACAGCTGGGAGGATAACATTAGAATTAACCTGAAAGAAATAGGGTGTAATGAGGGGACTGGATAGAACTAGATCAAGTGGCGTACTTTTGTAAATGTGGCAATGAACTTTCTTGTTACTAATGCCATAGAGTAGGTAGGTAGGTAGGTGGGTGGGTGGGTGGGTGGGTGGGTAGGTAATATATTCCACGTTCAGTTAATTTTGTTTTCATTTCACATATTAAAAATGATAAAAATATAAGAGTTTTTCTTACGTAAATGCGGTTAATATGTAAAACAAATAATTTTGTCCATCAACTAAACTCGTGTAAGATGGACAGACAAGCAGAAGCAAGTTGGCTGACAATGGGAGGCTGCTATCAAGAGAATAAAACAACCCAGTGAGACAACAATGGTAAACCACAAAGTTCCTGATAACATGTTTTAGCGAGCAAAGTTGTTCATGTAGAAACTGATAGGATCCTCTACTACTCTTCCATAAATAGAGGGAATGGGGGTTGTTGTGGGTTATTTTAGTTGAGAGAAAGGGGGGTTGGCTGGAATTATAGGGGATGGAGGGGAGAGGCTTTAATATATATAGATTTCAAAATAAATATAACGGAAAGAGGTTACATCTATAACCAATACTTACTTAACGATGCCAGTTGAACACATTTTACATCCTCATTATTCGTGTCGGAATGGAAATCGGCACACCGTAACTGTACGATACTATGGCGCTACTACGGTGCTACGTCTGGTGGTGGTGGTGGTGTTGGTGGTGATTGTGGTGGTGTGCGCAGCTCTATTGCAAAGTATGGCAAGAGAAAAAACATTCGATACTTGTACGATACCGAATGCAAACGATACCATATTGATGTGAAGAGGGCCTTCGAAGGGCTCAATATCAAAATGTATATAAAATTTCAATTTCAATATTAGCATTAATAAATAATTTCCTAGTTTTTGAAAAATCTATTTGGTAAGAATTTATAATTTCATCTTATTTTACTTAAGTTTTGACAAAGTTTTATTTGACATATTTAAAGTAATTCAAAATATATTCTATATCTAGTAATAACTATATATTTTATTTTTTATTTATTTTTATCACCACCCCCTTATTTACCTTGAGAACGTGGACCTTAGAATCTGTCAGGATGTTCTACGGCCGAGGACAAGGGGGAGGCGATGGAGCATACTTGTGTGGGTTCGTAATTGATTTTAAACTTGGGTTTTAAATAGGTTTATTAGTACTACTATTCTCTATTACAATTGTGAGGTTGGTAGTGAAATTAAAAAACTTAGAGAATACTCGGAAGCTTGTGAAAAAACGAGGTATTGCCTCATGGCCTGTCTGACTCCTAGGTGATCCCTACACGGTTCCCGAACCCCGGTACCCTGGGCTCGAGCGGCAGCCAACAAGTCAAGTAGTGATGACCCAGCGTGCTGGCACGCGTAGTCCCAAAACGGGCAGAGTCACCCCTAGACTTCGGTGTTCATTTGTCAGCCATGATGGCTGAATCCTCTATATTTTATCCAGGCCCATGGCTTAGTTTCTGACTAAGGAATGCTGTCAACACTTTTGTGGTCAGATCCTCAAGTTTATTTATCTATAGGATAACAAAAACAATCAGCAACGCTCGTTTTGTCATTCGCAACTCATAGCATACAATATTACACAAACCTGCCTTACAATTTAGGCCATGCGGTTCCATTTTCCATATTTGAAGAGGCCTTTGATGTGTTCAAATAAACGAAACGATGTTCAATAGACGTTGAACATATTATAATCCCAAACGATATATATATATATATATATATATATATACACACTACTGTTCCCAAAGTAATCCTAATTTATTTAATAATTTTTCTCGTATTTTGCTAATAGATTTGTTTAACTTGCGTTACTTGCTGAGAGTAAAATTATTTAGTAAAAATAATGATCATCGGCTTATTCCCAGTACAAGTGAAACATTTTCATTGGTGAAATTTAGTTTGACCCTTTCTTGGAGCTGAATTTATGGTCGGTTTGTTGTAGTTGTTATGATATTAGTTTAGTATATGTCTTTTTTATTATAATTAGTTTATTTATTAAGTGCACGTTAAACATCCCCAGTGAAAAATGTTATCTCGTCAAGTTCAAGAAATAAAAAGTATGCATTGTTAAATAATTTAGGTTGTTCATGGATATTGCCTTTGGGAATCTTCCTGAAGGAATAAAGATTTAAAAAAAGTAATTTTGAACTATATGATTAATTAATAATAAAATAGGGGGAGTTTTTATTTACTTAAATAATTTTGTGCAAGGGCAATAAGTGGGATAAGAAGAGGGTAAGCACTATTCGTTTGAAGATTCAGAAGAAGGGTAGTATCAAGAGGAAATCTAGACACAGCCAAAAAGGCTAGCCACTTACTTGTACTCACATTCGAATGTTAGATTAATAATATTGTTCTGATTGCCAAACCCTTCCTTCACCTCTGACACGATGTGTATTATTCACAACTTGTGAATGTGAGGAATCCCAGGCCTCCACCGTGGTTCGGATTCCACGTTAAACTGTAGGTCCTCCATTTCATCTCACAATCACCCTACCATTGCACATTAGCGTAAGTGTGTATAACCTGAACGGGTAGTAAGAAGCGGTGCTAATAATAATAATATTGTTGTTCACGTTTCCACCGCTAATAAACATACTTGCTCTCCAGCTTATAATTAATTCAATTCATAACTAATAATTATTTACGTCGACTTCTCATAAATCTAGTATATTCTATTATTTTAAATATTCTGTGACTGAATTAATTTTTGACGTTTATTTTAAATAACCATTTTTCTTACACTTTATCACATATTATCTTGATTTATTGACCTTTTTATGGTTGTATTTATCAATTCTATATTTTAATACTTAAAGCTAAAACTTCAGACCCTGAGAGATATTAAGAGCGTGCCTCGCATACCAATCAACTCTGTGATACAGTCAGCTATATATCATAAATTTACAAGAACACTATTGCACGTGAATAATTTATTATTGAACATTAAAGGAGATAAAAAGTTAATAGAGGTTCCTAATACTGAACATTGTTGAAATTTAAATTATATTTGGATAAAAACAGCATTGAAAGGTCCATTTTTGACCATTTTAGAATGTACCCCAAGACATTAGAGTGAGGGGGAGGCAAAGCTTAGGTCCCAAGAGTTAGTAGAGGTGTACTTTTGTTTGGTAACAAGTGATCACAGACCATAATCCATTTTTAAAAATATTTTATTATCACTGTAGTTCATACTTTAAAATAAAATTGTTTTGTTTTCTGTGCATAATCATTCAAACATTACATTGATATATAATGTTTAAAGAGTCTTGATTTATGCTATTTTCCTATTCATAAATTTCTGAACAAATAATAGAGAAATCCTTCCCGAAAATAATTTTAATTTATTACTGGTTTGTATAGGTTTCTTAGGAAAAATAAAATAAAAAATAAAGAGTTAAGTAATTAAAATACATGCAGTTAAAAGTTGGCCAAGGCCAAATGCCTATCAAGGGCCATTGGGTACGTTGTAAAAAATATCACGTCGCTCAACATGTGCTACGAATGGCTTGTTACCAGGACATTTTCAATTAAAATTCTAGGTTAAGTTAACTTGCAGACATTTGCATAGTATAGGTAGTAGGCACTTGTTCCTATTGTATGAATAATTTAATTTCATAAACATTGTTCCAAATTGTATTAACAAATTAATTTATCAAATCTTGTTCCATTTTTTAAGCCCAATTAATTTCTTAAACATTATATATTTTTTAGTTTAATGTTTATTAAAATCTAACAAGTAATTCTATTTTTTTTAAAAGTGCACAGTCGTTCATTTTATAGTAGATAAAATCACAAAAACTATTGTCTGAAATATTTCTAGCAAAGTGCCTTTAAGAGTTTCATTATTTAAAAAGCTTTTTTTTTTTACATAAAATGGTGCTTGGTATTTGAAAGTCACATTTTATTCTTTTAACAATAGATGTTTACGATTTTAATAAAATTACGATCGTTTAAAAAGCAGCAGCAACAAAGACTTGTAAAGTGAAGTAACATTCTATTTATTCTATAAAAAGAGAGGAAGGAAAGAAACATCCTTCACTCTCAAAAGTCTACTCTAAACACTTTTAATTAGATTTTTTAAACTTTAGTGAGAATTCATTTGATCAGTTAGATTAACAAACGATTATTTAATTTATTCAATATATTATTTTCTTTTTCTTTTAATTAGTCTTTGGGCCTTATTAATTGTATACGTATTTTAAATTCAGGTAAATTACTAATTTAGTATATTAGTTTTTCCTTATTTTAAGTACCTTACTTACTCTCTGTCACTAAAAAACTCAAAAGTTCATTACTGCACTTACAGAATAACACCACTTATCCCTATCTAGAGCTAGTTCTATCCAGTACACCTCATTACACCCTATCCATATCTTGAGCTAGTTCCTTCCAGTCCACCTCATTACACTCTATCCCTATCTTGCGCTAGTTCCATCCAGTCCACCTCATTACATCCTATCTCTTTCAGGTCCATTCTAATGTTATCCCCCCATCTACGTCTAGGTCTTCCCATTGGTCTCTTCCCATTAGGTTTACCAGTCAATACCATGAACATGGTTCTAAATATTTATATTCGAGTTAAAGGACCTACCCACCGTAATCTACGAGACTCGATTTTTAAGTAACCGATATTTTAATGTCTTATATGCATTTTTTTTTATTGAATGACTAGTGCTCTTTCACATTAAAAAAATACTATACCCTATTTGTGGAGGGGTAAAATATTTTAGTAGAGATTATGCTATTGTTAATATTTTTGTGTATGTTATTAATTTGAGTTTGATTTATTGTAATGAAAAAAAAATAAAAAAAATATATGTGTGTATTTATTTCTATATTTTTGAATGAAAGAATTAATTTAATTTTTGATAATCTATAATCTATAATATATATAATCTTGTGTTTTATTGGGCGCCAACTACCAACCCCATTTATTTTGGTGAGATAGGTAGATTTTTAATTATAGAATAAATTTATCCCCATAAACTGCTCAGCGGTAATACGAAAAACCCCTTTTCTCAAGACCCCTGGACTTTACCTAAAGTTTGGACTTAAGTTGGACACTTACAACCGAAGACTTCCTGATGCAGGTTATTATTCTTGATTTGACCAATCCACTCTACTGAGTATCGCTATACATGGGATACAAGTTCGAAAGAAAATACAATGTACATTGATGTAAATAACAATAAAACAATTAAATTTAAAGAGTAATTTTAATTATTGAAGTGAATGATATTCTTAAATGAACCCTACCTATGAAGCATGCCTCGTATATTATAATGTTATTAAAAGTATTGTTAAGCAATACTTGAAATTGTTAAATTCTCACTTGAATTGTGAGTATAGTTGAATATACATATTTCTTTAAGCAAATAAGATTTTAATAACAAAATGTATTCTTTATAACATGTAACAATAATAAACAAAAAAAAAAATAGTTCTGAGGTGGACAAAAAGTATTAATTCTAGTTTGGAAACTGAAAATTATTTGTCCTTCTTTAGTAATTTTAAGGATTATGCTTAATTATTTACATCCGTAACAGGATGTTTACAGATGGATTGGATCTCACCCGAAAATGTCCTTGCTCTGGTAAAAATGTTGAATCAAAGCTCCGTCGATATTTAACTCTCTGACCTTAAATTTCCACCAAGATCTTCTTTGAGTGCTTCCACTCAACTTTCTTCACGAGTTTATACAGCTTTTAGAAGTTTTAAATGAATAACATTACCATGAACCTTTAAAAAAGATATAATTGAAGGATCCGCAGATCGGATCCTTCCTTACACTTTCGACGCCAATTTTTCGAGAGTCACAACAATAAGTAAGACAAAACACAAACACGTTATTTTTGTTTAAAATAAACAATCACCGGCCTAGGAGAAAACATTCGCCGGGATTTGTATGCAAGAATAAAGCAAACAATCTTAATTATTTAGAGATTGGGGGTATTACTAAAAAGATAATGATACATTTTTACAAAGAAACATAATTCATCTTTAGAATTAATTTTAAACTTGGCACCAAACAAAAAAAACAAAACGAGAATAATAATTTCTTCCGCTAGGGGCAATTAATGTTTCAAGAGCCAGATGCTATAAGTGTCCAAGAACATAAAAATAAACGAATCGAATAGTTCCGAAATAAACCACTCTCTGGAGCAGATAGCGTTAAAATCACCTACCAACAAAATTAATAAACATGGCGGGTTGGCAGTTTATGAATAAAAATAAAAATAAAGAAAGATGATTTAATAAAGTGAAATAAAGGTAAGTAGATTATATGTATAACATATATTTTAATGGTAAATGAATAAATAATGAATATTCAAAACTTTAGAAGTTTTGAATGAAATTTAAAACAAATAAACAGTAAAATTGACAACGATATTATATATTTGAAGAATTTAGTCAACTGATTATTAGATTTCTATTATAAGTAACTCTTTTAACCAAAAATAACATCACAGAAATGCCCCTCGATGCTACGATTTTAATCTAATTTATTATATTAAGAGCGTAGTATCTACTTAAAAGATGTTATTTTCTGATATCAAACTTAGACGCTCAGTTGATCTCCGTGGTTAATGAAAGTGGATTTGAATTTCAACATCCCGACTCAAAATGCACCCTACTCTCTCTAGTTCGGGTTACGGTTTAAAATGTGTGTTTATTTAATTAACTTAAAACTCTTCAAGTCTTCTTGGTATGGTATTTTCTTCCAGATTCTGAACGAATTACTTCAACAACTTCCCAAATATTAGAGATGCCACATGTTTGTCAGCTGTTAACATCAGCTGATCATTTCACAACATTGAACATTCAAGTTCAAGGTCACTCGGCTTGTAAGGTTAGAATTTATTAAATATATGTGATTATAATATTGTTCTTCATGTGATAATATATTTAATTTAATGCAACGGTTATGGCAAATAACCAAACTACTCACTTTAAATCAATCAGTCGAAAATACCCATTTTCTTGGAAAACTTGCTGTTTACTTTTAATTCATAACTTAATGAAAAATCAAATATTTGGAATTCACAGTTATTTTCTTAGCAGCTTAGAGACATCCTCTACTTAACAAAAGTATTCTCCATACTTAAATATATTTTTAAAGACAAAAATAATTTAGAAGAAACATGCTTATATTGAGTTTAATCTTCTCATCCCATAAAAACTTGAGGGCCTAGAACCCTTTCCATTAAAATCCTTAAATTTCTTCAATTGATATGGCAAATAGACACCCTTCTTCATATAATGTAGAAGTCTTTAATGAAAATTACAAATATTTCTCTCCCTAAACTTTAAAACAAAAAAATAGGTGTGCAAACTTAAGTTATCGCAACCTTTGTGACACATGTAGTCATCCTCTTTATCCACATAAAATGGCTTAAAACCAATTATTTTGATTTCTGATGGATATGATCATTAACTTAAGGATATTCTTTAACTATATAAATTATTTTCATTGCCAAAATTATACATTTTGTACTTTTAAATTGTAAAAAGGAAAAAAATCCTTTAGTGGTTTTGGCACTTTGCCACAGAAAAATGAATAGGCCTTGACCTTAAAGTCAGAATTTCTTCATTCCATTAATGAATATATCAAATACATCCTCTTCTTCAGCTATCCTGTTAAAATAATTAAAATATATTTATAATTTCTTCCTCAAAACTTGAAAAAGCAAATGCTCTCTGAGTCATTTTCTTTACATCTTGACAGAACGTAGAGTAGGCTAACCCTTATTTCTTTGTATTTCTCAATTCTTTTAGTGAAACCAGTTATTATATACTCTTTTCAAGGTAATGTAGAAGTATCATTTAAAAATATTAATAATAACCCTTTAAAATAGTTGAAAAGGAAATAGAATATTTGAAAATTTAGGCTCACACCTAACTTGAGTATTATCAAATGTTTGCATACACATTTAAACTTACTCAAACTTGTCATAGGGTACTTTCCAACAGCCCCTCAATATTAGTGTCAGTTTCCAAAGAGAAATATTTTAATTACATATCATTAAACTCAAAAATCATATATTTTTAAAGTGTTAAAATGGATTTAACTCTCTTTATCTTCAATTCTTCACAGTCAAATGCAGATTTTAGCTTTGATATATAAACAAAACAACAAGTTGATCACTCTTCTTACAAATAACATACATATAATATAACATAACATAAATAACCTTCTTCTGTTCTAGCATTCTTCGCTACATTGCGGTCCCACTGCGAAACAACTCTTGGCCTTCTTTATATTTGCACAAGATCAACTGCTTGACCTGTCTTCAAGATCTTATTAAGATGAAATACACATTATGAAGGTATTTAAGGCTCTACCATAGACTTTTCTTTGATAGTATAATATCTGAGTGGCCTCATAATTTTTTAGAGGAAAAATGAGACAAAATAATAGATAGTCTATAAAATTAGATGAAACTGAACTTTGGCTTTTGTTACACCATGCTGCATACAGATTATTATTCCAGCGCTCTCCATAACATTGTTGACCTTGCTAGTAACTGATAATCACTTAATAATAATTACTTCTGTTGGAAAAACAGAGTAAATAGCTCCTTCACGAAAAATAATTGAGTATCATAGTTCCCTCAATAAGTCATAACTTTCTCCCATAAACCGTAGATCCTTTATGAAAAATAATTGAGTATCTTAGTTCCCTCAATCAGACATAACTTTCTCCCATAAACCGTAGATCCTTTATGAAAAATAATTGAGTATCTTAGTTCCCTCAATCAGACATAACTTTCTCCCATAAACCGTAGATCCTTTATGAAAAATAATTGAGTATCGTAGTTCCCTCAATCAGACGTAGCTCCTCCAAATAAACAAAAATCACCTCTACATTGGTACTGTCACTGTCTTGTTATCAGTGAGGACTTATAGGGCAATCAAACATATTGACAACTGTCATAAACTCCAAAACATTACTCTCCTCATCGCTTCCTCATCTCGTAGAACCTCCTATACACATAATTATCATCTTCATTGGAGCGCTGGGGTGTACTCTGGCATTTCTTTGGTGATTTTCACCAAATTATGGTCCTTGGTGACATAAATATATTTTTCCTCGACGTATAATAAGGTAGAAATAAATAGTAATTGTAATAAAAAAATTGATCTTGTTTTCTTCAAAACAGATTTGGCCTATATGTAAACAAATGTGTATTATTTCACCTAGACATGTGCCTCAAATGAAATTTTTCAGGGACCTCTTTTGTTCACACTATTCCTTCTCCAATCGCATACTGAGCTTCAGGGATTCCTCGACTCCCATAACCTTCTTCTGTTCTGAAACATTCCCTCCTCCAACAACAACCCGAGCTTCAGGGATTTTTCGACTCCCACAACATTCTTCTGTTCTGAAACATTCCCTCCTCCAACAGCAACCCGAGCTTCAGGGATTTCTCGACTCCCACAACCCTTCTTCTGTTCTGAAACATTCCCTCCTCCAACAGCAACCCGAGCTTCAGGGATTTCTCGACTCCCACAACCTTCTTCTGTTCTGAAACATTCCCTCCTCCAACAGCAACCCGAGCTTCAGGGATTCCTCGACTCCCACAAAAAACTTTGTAGTTATGTCCTAAAACTTATTCCAGGATCAAAAATAGTCCTCCTACAATCCCTAGGTTGAGATTGTGGAAGAGAGGGCCTAATTCCACTTCCTCCAACTAGCCATACATTTCCTAGATCTGGAAGAAATCCATGTCGCTTCCTTTTACCGAGGCCTCGTTTCTTGATCCTTGGTTTGATTTTGTTGCAGGTATCATCTTGATTCGATGACTGCCGTGTGACCTGGTTCCTGGTCCAATGATGCGAGGAGATATTGAATAATACATCCTGAACATCAAAATGTTTAGGGCATTCTTCATTGTTTCGGTGTTGGTGAAGAACACTCCTCCCAATGGCAGTAGCTTCAGTTTGCAATTCCACTCTTATAATTCTCCTTGTATCCTGGCTTATCATCGCAGCTGACAAGACATCTCCTACAAGTTTTGTCTCTGTGGGCCCATTTGACGACACACCAAAACAACTTGACAATAACACTTCATCGTTTACCCACAAAGTGCACGATAACTTCTGTGCTTCAGAAACCCTTGTTTTTACATTAAATGACTCATCCGACTCCTTAAACTGCATGACTTCATAATCAACTTCCCAGTCAAAATTGTTCACATGACTGCGAGAATGACCCATTATTGGAACACGTGACTGACTTATGTAGTACTCATTAGGGGTTTCACACAATTGTGAATCGCATTTCTTGTAGTAGTAGGCACCTAAATATATGAAAGGGTAAATATAAGAACCATTCGTCGAAGGGTCCTTAACTGGCATTATTACCACTTGCTCTGGTACTTCCTCCACTGCTGCCACTAGTTTCTCCCCAGTCGTTGACAAGTCCTGTACTTGCGCCTCGACCTCTTTCCCCTTTTCCGCCAATTGGTTGTGGACTGACCTAAACTCGGTACTATAATGGTCAAATCTTGAGATAACATCATCCCTTAGTGATTTCATGTTATTCTCCATCTTTATCATGTTATTCTCCATTTTTTCCTCCATCTTTTCCATGCTATTCTCCATTTTTTCCTCCATCTTTTCCATGTTATTCTCCATCTTTTTCATGTTATTCTCCATCTTTTTCATGTTATTCTCCATTTTTTCCTCCATCTTTTTCATGCTATTCTCCATTTTTTTTAGGTCCCCCCTCAATGCTTGCATTAGGTCAAACATGGTAAATTCCTTCACTGTCTTTGGAGCTTCCTCTAACTTCTCCACAGCTGAAATACTCCTACTGCTATCCAGGGCATCTGCCCCCAATGGTGTACCATCCTCCATGTGTGGAACTACTGGTTGTAAACCTGCCATAACTATTTACTCTAACGTTGTGACACAACTATCATCCTATTGCTCTGTTCTGGGCTCGGCTTGAGGCATTTCAACCTCCCCTTCTGACGCCTCTGCTTCTCCACCTACAGATGGTTGCTGGGCATCCATGTTTATCTTTTTGAGCTGCTTACGTGCCTTGCTACATGTATAATACTGCCCCTCTGGCATAACCTTCTACACGACGTAAAAATGACCAAAAACCTAACTGAGGTAATCTAGCCCTGTCAATAAAACGCTCTAGTGTAAGTTGGCCGCAAAGAAACATCAACTACTTCCTCAAGTCACAAATAGACCCTAGTGTAATCAGGCCTCAAAATATATATTTTACTGTCCTCTCAAATCACAAATATGCCCTAGTGTAATCAGGCCTCAACCTTTACAGTCATTAAAAAAAAAACTTTAGGTATAACAATAGCCCCACGTTAAGGCGACACTGTAATGAAAAAAAAATAAAAAAAATATATGTGTGTATTTATTTCTATATTTTTGAATGAAAGAATTAATTTAATTTTTGATAATCTATAATCTATAATATATATAATCTTGTGTTTTATTGGGCGCCAACTACCAACCCCATTTATTTTGGTGAGATAGGTAGATTTTTAATTATAGAATAAATTTATCCCCATAAACTGCTCAGCGGTAATACGAAAAACCCCTTTTCTCAAGACCCCTGGACTTTACCTAAAGTTTGGACTTAAGTTGGACACTTACAACCGAAGACTTCCTGATGCAGGTTATTATTCTTGATTTGACCAATCCACTCTACTGAGTATCGCTATACATGGGATACAAGTTCGAAAGAAAATACAATGTACATTGATGTAAATAACAATAAAACAATTAAATTTAAAGAGTAATTTTAATTATTGAAGTGAATGATATTCTTAAATGAACCCTACCTATGAAGCATGCCTCGTATATTATAATGTTATTAAAAGTATTGTTAAGCAATACTTGAAATTGTTAAATTCTCACTTGAATTGTGAGTATAGTTGAATATACATATTTCTTTAAGCAAATAAGATTTTAATAACAAAATGTATTCTTTATAACATGTAACAATAATAAACAAAAAAAAAAATAGTTCTGAGGTGGACAAAAAGTATTAATTCTAGTTTGGAAACTGAAAATTATTTGTCCTTCTTTAGTAATTTTAAGGATTATGCTTAATTATTTACATCCGTAACAGGATGTTTACAGATGGATTGGATCTCACCCGAAAATGTCCTTGCTCTGGTAAAAATGTTGAATCAAAGCTCCGTCGATATTTAACTCTCTGACCTTAAATTTCCACCAAGATCTTCTTTGAGTGCTTCCACTCAACTTTCTTCACGAGTTTATACAGCTTTTAGAAGTTTTAAATGAATAACATTACCATGAACCTTTAAAAAAGATATAATTGAAGGATCCGCAGATCGGATCCTTCCTTACACTTTCGACGCCAATTTTTCGAGAGTCACAACAATAAGTAAGACAAAACACAAACACGTTATTTTTGTTTAAAATAAACAATCACCGGCCTAGGAGAAAACATTCGCCGGGATTTGTATGCAAGAATAAAGCAAACAATCTTAATTATTTAGAGATTGGGGGTATTACTAAAAAGATAATGATACATTTTTACAAAGAAACATAATTCATCTTTAGAATTAATTTTAAACTTGGCACCAAACAAAAAAACAAAACGAGAATAATAATTTCTTCCGCTAGGGGCAATTAATGTTTCAAGAGCCAGATGCTATAAGTGTCCAAGAACATAAAAATAAACGAATCGAATAGTTCCGAAATAAACCACTCTCTGGAGCAGATAGCGTTAAAATCACCTACCAACAAAATTAATAAACATGGCGGGTTGGCAGTTTATGAATAAAAATAAAAATAAAGAAAGATGATTTAATAAAGTGAAATAAAGGTAAGTAGATTATATGTATAACATATATTTTAATTGTAAATGAATAAATAATGAATATTCAAAACTTTAGAAGTTTTGAATGAAATTTAAAACAAATAAACAGTAAAATTGACAACGATATTATATATTTGAAGAATTTAGTCAACTGATTATTAGATTTCTATTATAAGTAACTCTTTTAACCAAAAATAACATCACATTATAGTACAGCAAATAAGTAGTTTTCGAAAGAAACTTTTGCGAGCGTTTTGGAAATTGGTGAAATTTATAGGTCTTGAGGTGGTGTTTTAATGCTCACAATTTGCGACTAAAATTTTTGAGGGAATCTAAAAAAACACACACAAAAAGTGCAAGAAATCAGTTTTTTTTATTCAAATCTCTCCGTTGCAGCGTAAAATGTATCCATAGATTTCATAAGTTTTTTTTTCTGTGGTAATGAATGGTTTCACCATTAGAGCACCATAAAGTTGAGTCAAGTTTTCAAATTAATTAAAATATACTTTTCGCTGCAAAATTAATTAAAAAATGTTTTATTTACATACTAATTTTGTGTTTCATTTTATAGATATTTAAATAAATCAATGACACTCAATTCTTTTCTACTTGATAAAACATTGCTAGAATAATCTAATAAATTAAAAAAAAATACTTACACCACTTTGGTTTACGCCAGCTGATTTAACGAAGATCAAGGCGAACTTTCCACAAAAAGCTAAGAACTTTGGATGTATTAAGTCTGCCTCTGCATCTGCACCGGAAAATATTCCCTGTAGCCAATGTCTGCAGTTTGCGGTAACGTATTCAATATATTATACAAAAGTAACGTCATGGTCTACCATCAATCATAAGAGTGGCCATTAAAGTCGCCAGTTTTGAAAGCATCGGCTCTCCCTTCTTGTCATCCGGGTTTAAGGATTGAAAGAAGCAACCTCTCTGAATATTTAGGACTGAAATTTCATCTGGAGAGCTTTTTTTCCCTCCCATTTGGATGCTATAGTTCCAGAACTGCATATAAACCCATTCCTATAGAAAATACTTTATCTAACTGCTAGAAAAGATAATAGATCTTCCACGTGTTCATAAGCCATATTATGGGATTTAGAGCTGTGACGTATACAATAACATCAATAAAATAATCAAATGTTATCAATTTTGCCCACAAATATATAATTATTTTATATTTAAATAAGGGCACTTCTTATAAACATTGGAGTACACCAAATACTTTTAATTTTAACCTATGTTAGCATGACGAGAAGTACTAACTTTAAAGGCTTACACAATATACCTAATTAATTACCCGCTACGATGATGGCCGCGTGGTCTAGCACACTACTTTCATAGTAGACTAGACTGCCGATGACGGGGAGATCGAGGTTTGAATTTCATTCGGGTGCACTGAGAGTGGTTTTACCAAAATGTTTTTCCACTTTCTCTACACGTAAATGCGGGTACTTTTTTCCTAAATATAGCATTCCTAATCCCTAAGACCATTAGCGCAATTAGTACATAAGCGTATAAACCGAAGGAGTAGTAACACGGGGTGCTAAAAAAAACTAAAACGAGGGGTGGGGGAACACATTTTAAACACACAATTACTCTAAAAACTATCTAAAATATTACTTCATATTTTAGATGAACTTCTATTATTGTTAGGTGCTTCTATCCTTCAATCAGTGATATTCTACAAACAAATAAAATAATTCTGAGCTCATTTGAATCAATATTGGTATAAAACAACTTTTTTCCCCAAATTGTACATAAACTATTCTAACAAACTACCTGCATATAAATTAAAAGTGGTTCTAATTTGAGGTCTAGATTGCTATTTAAAAGTCTGATAGCTCTAACTTTTTATTTAAGAAAAGAGATTTAAACTCTTTTTTTTAAAGGGCCTAAATCAGGGGTTGTAAATTGGCGACCCAGAGGTCAAATCTGTCCCCTTTTTTACTGACCCAAAAATAATTTAATAAAAAATGAATTAGTTAAGTCCTATGTCTTGGCTTTGTCGGTAGCGTGGATGTACACTCAGCTATGAGTCCCTGGTTCCATACCCGACATGATCGAAAAATGTATCATTGAATAAATGTGGGTTTCCACTTAAACAGCGATAAATTAACAGCTGGGGGCCGGGTGTTGTGACTGTCCTAGATTTAAGTTGGTTTTATAGGTTTGGTGTTGATAAAATCAATCAGTTCATAATGTGAACGTCAAACACCTCAAATATTAATAGTAATAATATCAAAATTAATTAAAATACAATATTTAACATTTGAAAGTGTTAACATTAAAATCAGGATTTTTGACTTATCTTGAAAAATTAGAAGATTTACAGACAAATTAATTTTTTTTAGCAAAAATACTGTCAAGTATCCGGCTGAAAATTAAAGACCTAAAGAGTTACGTAAGAAACATTCAATAGTTTACACATGTTTTTGTTAGAATTATTTTATTTTGGAACAAAAAGGAATGAGGATACTGGGTTGTGGAGGAGATTACAGAATGATGAATTATATACACTGTACTCATTACAAGACGCTGTTAGGATAATAAAGTCTCATAGATTATGGTGGGCTGGATATGCAGCGTGAATAGAAGAATCTAGAACCGTGTTAAGGATACTGACTGGCAAACCAAATGGGAAGAGACCATTGCGAAGACCTAGATGCAGATGGGAGGATGATATTAGAATGGACCTCAAAGGGATAGGGTGTAATGAGGTGGACTGGATAGAACAAGCTCAAGATAGTGATAGGGTGTAATGAGATGGACTGAATATAACTAGCTCAAGATAGGGATAGGCTGTAATGAGGTGGAATGGGTAGAGCTAGCTCAAGATAAGGATTGGTGTAATGAGGTGGACTGGAAAGAACTAGCTCAAGATAGAGATAGGTGCCGTACTTTTGTTAAGTGCGACAATGATCTTTCAAGTTCCTAGTCCCATAAAGCAGGTTCGGTAAGTAAGAGTATCATACATCCTTAAGTCAGACAGAGTGACAAATGAACAAGTACTAAGAAGAATTGGTGAGAAAAGAACCATTTTGGATGTGATTCTTTAGTACAAAGTAAACTGGATCAGATACATCCTTAGGAGGAACTGTCTTCTTCACGACGTCATACAAGGCAAGTTTGATGGAAAGAGGAGATTAGGAATAAGGAGGATTCAAATATTAGATGACTTAAAGGAAAGAAGATAATTCTGGTTGCTTAAGTAGGAGATAGAGGACAGGGTGCATTGGCGGTCTAAGTTCAATGACACTGACTGCCGTAAGACAGAATACATAGTAATAGTAATAGTAATGATAATAATAATACTAATAATAATTTGTGCTACATCATTATTAAGGTGACCAATTTTTTTACAATGAAAAGGAGGGCGAAAAAATTTAAGAAAAAAGTACAACGTAAATAAATGAAACATTTTATTAATTTAAACAAAAATACACTAATTATGCTTACATTCCTTTTAATTATTTAATTAAACGAGTATTTTTCCATTGAATGAATATTTTTTGTCAATATATCATTATCTAACAATATATTGGAAATTTCGGAGCAAGAAATATCCTTCATATTGAATTTTACGGTAAGTGCTGCAGCTAGAGTATCAACATTCAATCTTGATTTCTCACTTGTCCAAAAATCATTACCAATTGAAAAAACTCTTTCAACTGCTGCATTAGTTCTCTGAATACAGAGATTAACAGATTAGTTTTAAAATATCGAAAAGGAGGACAGATAGGAGGACACTTTTCGAGGAAGGACAGAACCTACAAAAGGAGGACGATTGGTCACCTTATCATTATTCAATACAAATAAAGAAAGTTTGAATAAACTTGTAAGATGATTTTTTTTTGCCCAGCCTTTATACTCATTTAAATTATTTACCTGTCCCACCTAACTATTTGAGTTTGCGACTGCTATGTCTGTATTTAAACTGATAGTATCCCATTTATTTTATAAAATATTATTTCTGCTGATGCGAACTTTTTATCATAAATGCTTTATTATATGACAAGCCTATCAACGAATGGTATAAAGTCTATTGTCAACGGTTTCAAATAAGCTTACATATAACACAGTATATTTGAAGATGGGAAGAGAAACAGTCAATTCTAACCCTTACGAAACAAACTTGATAAAAAGGAAACCGATATTGAATCAATTCTGAGAGGATTAAAAAAAAAAGGTTTTGAAGATCCTACATCAACTTATGTAATACATTTGATATTTTATTATTTTCTATTTCTTTCTTCCTTTTATCCGTTCTTGCTATGCTCGCTTCACCCCCCTACACCCCTCAATTTTTTTTTCTTAAATCGCTTTCTTCTCTGTAGTATTTTCTAGATATATTCGTAAGAAAAATATATTTTATGTGAGAGTTGGAAGATTTATGTAAGAAGTATCTTGGTAAACTATAAAAACCCACTATGATAATCCCTTTACAAAACCTTCCCATACCTCAGTATGTAAGTGTCTTTGTTCGATTCAAGGCGACGTCCGAAACAAGTTTTTTTTTGGTGGATAAATGTTTAGAAAGGATTTTCCCACCCGTTTATCTTCTATTCAAAGTTGTCCAACTCTAGGATATGGTACTAGTCAATTCATATGGTAACGGTGCAAATAAAATGAGTTATTTTCAGCAGCGAGGCGTGACCTATTTTATTAGGTTACTATATATTTACTCCATAAAGTGGCCTCTTCAACTGATTTATTAAATATAGCTATTCAATTGCATATTTTTTAAAAAGTGTTTGTTAGCATTTGTATATCTAAATAAATATTAGGTCTACGTCACAATCGTACATACATTTTCATAGAGGCTATCATAGCATGATAAAATTCTTAAAAAACAGTTTATCGGTAAACTATTTCAGAGATTGTTTAAATATATTTTTTCAGATAAGAATATATTGTTTTTAAGATAATTAGGTATAATATTAAACCTTAGGGCACCACCTATAAAGTTACATATTATTTAAGGAATATCTTCAGGCCTATATAATTATCGTCTACAATATAAGATAATTCATCTATCACTTTATCTTTTTCACAACCCAGGATACGGAGAATTGCCGGTCAAAAGAAACAATATATGTCCTGTTGGCAGTTGTTTATTACCTTACTATAAAAAAATACTCGGAACATGTTAAAATAAATAATAATTAAAAAAAGGCTTACCCCACACAGAGGGCTACGCTGGGTATTTTTAATTGAAAATGTAGCTCTTGACAACGGTTCTTTTAAAAGAGAAATTATCCAGGGTTGACTTGCTTTCCTGGATATCTGCGAAATTGGAGTTGAACTCCACTAGGCATTCCGGGAAGGACACTCGTTTTTTTTTGGCAGTTAAACAATATTTACGTAGGCGATTTAATTGTTTTTTAATCATAACGCCTTACTTCCTGTTCAGGTTAAACGCATACATTATGTTTACAACACTAATGAGATGGTAATGAGGAAATACCTATTTTAGAGGTAATGTATCCCCATTTGCTTGGAAGAAGAACGGGAAAGCATTTAGGAAAAACAAAACATCAGTAGATCTGACTAAGATTCGAACCTGATCTACCTGTCATAAACAGGCCAGTCTAACACAGAGTGATAGCTTAGAACATTCGGCCACTGAAGCGGGTGTAATAGTTATTTTGTATGAGCCTAAATCTCAATTACAATATATCAATAAATCTAAAAACCTTAACATAATTAAAACGTATTATAAATAAATTACTATCGTAACAGTAAATTGTACAGATACTGGTGGAAAAAATCTAACCTCTCCCTCCTCACAAATTTGTATATATTTCCTAAAAACTTTACCTTACTCATTCCTTACCTCATTGGCAATTACGTATATACGAACGATAGTAAACCTATGATGATAAACGTAATACAAAATATTTAATTTACCGCAGCATCTTTGAGAAACTTAAAAAAAAAATTCAATGCTAGCCAAAAAAACTACTTAAAACTAATTATAGCATGTGATCCAGGTTTAACTTTCTAGTTAATAAAAGTACGAAGTATTAATGACCCGATCTTGTTAAGTGCCTATTAGAGGTATGCGGATTTCCGAGGGAAAACATATGTCTTGTTCCCGACCTGATTGTCGGGACGGGGATGCTTTAATCTCGGATATTTCGGGAATTATTCTTTCATTCTTGAATATATGAAACATTGGATAATTCAACACATTTTATGTTTGCTATTATTATTTGATATGTGATAGGTAGCCTATATATTTAAGTTATTTTAGTTATTGATATATTTTATATTTCACTTAGGTATTTATTTGACAAATTAATATTGCACAGTGTTTTAAGATAGTATTAGAAAGAATTAATAACACTTTTTTCTTTTCCCGTTCCTGTACTCGAAGTAAGGGGACTCTAAAATTCTTGTTCCCGATCTCGTCTCGATTGTTGAGTCTCGTTCCCGTTTTCATCTCGCACGAAAAAAAAAACTCGATCTCTCACACCGCTAGTGCCTATTAATTAAAAGAAAACCTCATTACAACTATTGCCCAAAAAAACAACAACAAAAAAACACACACTTTTTTAACCTCTCTCCAAACTTTTCAATTAAACCACTCCCTTTCGTCGATATTCCATCTCACCCTTTTCCCCTGTCCTCTCCATTGTACAGTTAACAACATTCTCTCGCGCCCAATGTAGCCACCTGCAGAACGCCAAATCCTTTCCCAGAGATTAACCAGTATTGACTTATTTCTCACCGTGGGAGAGCGGCGTTTGACGAAGGAGCTGTGAGCTGGCTTACGCTAATGGGAGAATAAACGCCTGGACGCCCGCTCTCTACTTGCGGCTAAAAGGCGGCTCCTCTAGTGACACTGAAGTAATATCCGGAGCGGCTTACGCGGAGATAAAACTATGTCTTCCAGGAAGTGTTTTTACTTTTCTTCAGAAATAATACATTTAACAAGTTTTTTTTACCTGCTTCAGTGGCCACATGGTATAAGGCATCACTTTGGCAATATATTAAGACTGTCGATGGCAGAGAGATTAGGGTTCGAGTCCCGGTCGGGTGTACTGAGGGTGTTTTTTTTCCCTAAAGGGCTTACCACTCTCCCTCCACGCGAATTAGAATACACTTCCTCTAATTTCAACCTTAATTACCCCTAGCTCGTCAGTGTAATTAGTAGGCTGACATATTCGTTAACCTGAACAAGTAGTAAGAATCGATCTAAAGGAAAAAGCAATTGTAATCGCATCTGGAAAGTATTGTCACGGCTCAAAGACGATAATCTTTAACAGAACCGATGTTCACAAGGTGTCCTTTTCACCATAGATTGGGCTACCAGGGTGACGTGAAAGTAGAGGTTCAAATCTCAGCCGAGTGCGTGTGGATGCATTTCTCCAAAATTTACTTACCATTCCGTACCCATAATAATAATAGTAATAATAATAATAATAATAGTAATAATAATAGTAATAATAGTAATAACAGTAATAACAGTAATAATAATTATAATTCATTTTATTTTTTTCCCCGCAATCTATCTTACTATTTGTCTGGGATACCCACATTAAGAATTAAAGTTAAAGTGAGGGATGGTGAAGATATAAATCTGAGGTTGCTATAAAAATGTAATAGATGTTTAAAAATTGGCATAAAAGTTTTTTAATGAAACTTCAATAAGTTAATGGTTACCTGGCAGTCTCGGGGTAAGGTGTCAGACTTCTGTGCTGGGGGTTCGGGGTTCAATCCTCGGTCCCGACACATATTTAATCGATTGCAAAGATTCGTCAGCTCAAAGACGTATTTTAACAGAACATGTCGAATGGTCTAAGGTGCCAGCCTCCGCAGATGGTTCCGGATTCACGTTAAATGAGGTTCAAATCTCACGATCTCGATGCATTTCACCAAAATTTATACCCATGTACCGGTACATAATAATAATAATAATAATAATAAGTTAATATTTTCTTGAGTAAAAAGCTTCTGGCATAGGTACAGTAAATATTAGGTGGCAAAAATAAACTCGCGGTACAGCAGAAACATGGAATCCTTAACTTAATTAGCTTGAGTTGAATATGTAGAGTATAGCATTATTTTTTGAATAAATAGTCTCTCTTTATTTGAGAAGTATTCCTGCCTTCAGAAAACACTTTAAATTTAAGATACATCCTGAAGCCTTAGATCAGTGCTAGAAGTATTTCAGCTTAGATAAGGGTCTCGGATTCAATCCCCAGTGTGGCAAAATTTATTATTTGTGAAATTCTTAGTGGGTGACAGTGTGTTGTGTCAATAGTTTTAAAATGTATGTAAGTTTGTAAGTGGGAATTTGAAAATATAAGCAGTTATTTAAACAAATATAAAAGGAGACTTTAAATTCACTTGATATAAATAGGTAAATTACTTAAGGAACTAAATTGGTATTTCCTGATATTAAACATTTTACTAATTCAAGTAGATGAGTGTCATACCAAATATTTTAAATATTTTATTCTTCAATTTCTGATGTTATAAATAGATGTGTAGGGATAGTGGTGCTACTTTAGGTTAATCCCGTTTATAAGTCATATGATAAGAAAATATCATTCTAATTTTAAACACCAAAATAAAATAGATAAATACCCAGTTAAAAAATATGGCAATATTAATGTCACTCGCTACAGTGGCCGAACCATCTAATAAGGCGTCACTCTCGTGTTAAATTGGATCGCTGTGATGGCGAGCTCGGGGTTTGAATTCCGAGTCCAGTGTTTTTTTAATAAATAGTTCCTCACTCTCTTTCCAAGCGAATGCTGGTATATTACACGTAGAATTTTCCTTTACACATACTACCCCATTATAGTATTTTTATATACGATAACTAAGCAGGTAGTAAACGCGGTGATTAAAAACAAATTATATGCTAATCTCGAAAATTTGGCTAATAAAAGGCCCCACAAATGACGTTTTGTTTAATTTAAACTCGCAGACAATCTAAATTAATAATGTATTGATGAGGTAAACTTGGGAAAGGGGGAGGGGAGTGTATTTGGGTCAGCCACCTGTTTCCATGTACATGTTCCCGTGATCCATGTGGATAGTGGGGGACACGAGGGGAAAGGGGGGGAGGAAAAAAGAACCAAGTCATCACCAGGGTTCGAATTGAAGGTGGGTAAACATTGAGGTTTACCTTTACCGGTGATATGTACCTTAGGGACGTTGATGACTTCACTCACCTACACGATATTGACACAGATGCGAATGGCTGGATTATGGGCGGTAAATAATTGCTAACGGTCGTTGCATCGCACAGATTTTCTCTCTCTCTTCTCCTTAAAATAGAAACAATTTACTAAAACACTCGTAAAATTTGTGAAACTAAATAATATATATTGTTCCAGAAACATTATGAAAAAAAAAGGACCACATTCTACCCAAGAGCATAAATGAAATAATATACACTGTTATAGAAACACTGAGAAAAGAAAGAGAAACATGTCCGTCCACCAAAGAGCATAGCAATCAATTTCATTTTCAGACCACCACAAAATAAAATTATATTCGCTTATACCTAAAAAATTATTGGTTTTATAAAAATATATTTCAAATAAAAGATTTTTATGTTTAGTAGTACTTCATCTTTACAATGATAAATTATTCTATTTCTCAAATAGTTAGGAAGATGTGATCAAAATTGGAAATTTCTTATATGTTAATAGTCCTCAAAGCCATTTTTATGGGTAAACAAAAATTGCATTTTGTTTAAACATTGTCTAGATACAAAATTTTAACAAAATCGTGATCTTCAGAATATCGATTTTATTTCTCTTCTTTCCCTCCAGTAAAATACCCTAAATTCTAGGGCTAGATTTCTAATTCCAAAAACTCCTCGGGGGAACCCTATGAAAACCCTAGACAAGTCTTTGCCCGACCGGTAAAATAGTTTAGGCTCTTGCCGGAGATACAGACATAAAGATAGACAAACAGATGGCATTGCGAAAACCATTGTTTCGGTTTCAAGGGGTCATTTAACGTCGACATTTATCAAAAACTCGAGTTGGATTTTTTTGACGATCACAATACTTATTTCTTGGAGAGGTTGAGATAAAGTAAAAAACCGACATGAAAGCAAGTATTATTATTATCTTTGGAACGGATACAGCCATGCACAGTTAATACATTTTCAATCGAATTGGCTTGGACAATATTTAATTTATTATTGCTTTGCTAAAGTGACGTCACTAGCCATTAATAAGAATGGGAGGCGAAGCTCCTCAATTTAAAGATAAGAAAGTTTAGGTTAGATGCATAAATCTATGTTTAGAATTTTGGAAAACTAGGCTCGCCTTGAACAAAAAAGTTTGGATATAAACTCTGTGGATACAGTCCAATTTTCATAGGTAGAACCTTATCCGAGAGCTATAAAAGCTATGAGATCTAATTTCACGTATTCATACGTAAAGTCATGTGATCTGCGGTTGTCCCTTTTTGTTAGATATTATTAATACCAATAAAAAACATAATCACATATATAAAAATGTCTATATGGACAGCGAAAAATGTTATTTGCATTTTCTAAAAGCTCCTTTATACCATACATTGCCAACATCACAAAACAAATGTTATTAATTTTGTAATTTTTAATTTTTGAAATAAATCATTTAAAGATCGTCCAGGTTAGGTGGTAGAATATTTGTGACCCACTTTGGTGGTCAAATGGTTTAAGGCTTCACTTTCGCAATATACTGGACTGCGGGAAATTATAGGTTTTACCAAGTGGTTTTCCCCTCTACCTCCAGGAAAATGAGGATACATTTAATCTACATTCAACCTTACTCATTCCTAGGTTATCAATAACGTATCGAAGTTAGGTTTTTCTATATCCTTAATTTTACGGGCACACTTGAATTGTGGAATAAAATATACTGTCAGCAGACATTCAATTAGGGCCCACTCCAATGTGGATAAAGTATACCTGTCAGCAGACATTCAATTAGGGCCACTCCAACTGGGAATAAAGTATACCTGTCAGCAGACATTCAATTAGGGCCACTCGTATTGTGGAATAAATTATACCGTAAGCTGGTCCACAGAAATTGCAGGACAACCTGTAACCCATTCAATTCCTAACAACTAACCTAATCTAACCTAGCTAACCTAACCTAATTTAACCTAACCTAGCCTACTTAATCTATTTAACCTACCTAGCCTAGCCTAACCTAACCTCCATGTTCCATTTTGAACAAAGTCATTATAAATATAATTTTCACTCCGCAGTTCGTGTTAAGGGTATTAACGAGCTCGGATGAGTTGTTCCGCAATTCGTGTGCACCCAATTTTACAACAAAGAGATTGGTCTTAGTTTAATAGTTTTTTTCATTCTAAAAATAACTATACTTTTATTTTGTCGTGTTTTGAAAAAATAAATGTAAAACTGTTTCACTGGTCTCAATTCTTCTGTTTTCTAAAGTATATAGTACAGAAAACATCACCAAGATGCGACGTCTTGTTTGAACTGTATTACCCGCATAAGCTAGGTGTTATCCATGGGGGTCCGTTTTCTTATCCAGATAGTACAATACCTGCCGACAACGAACAGTGTGTGAGTGTGTATACATAGGTTGTTCTAAATTTATCTTAAGGCTCTTTCTGGGAACGTGCTCGGATCAACTCCTGAACACTCCATTCCTTAAAGAAACGTGCTCCGAGCACTAGCCGGAGTATTTTAAAAAAAGCTATCTGGACATTTAAGCTCTTAATTCATTTACTCTTTTGTTATAGGTGGGAAGTGTTATAAGTGTTTGTTTGTAAAAAAGAAAAGTGAGGGATTACAAATAATTTGTTCGTGTGTATGATGCACCTTCAAGCAAAGTATTTGGTGTATTTCTTTATTTTATTATTAGCACCGCGTCTTAATAACTGTTTGGGTTGTACGCACTTACGCTAATATGTAAATGGTAGGGTGATTGTGAGATGAAATGGAGGACCTACAGTTTAACGTGGGATCCGAACCACGGTGGAGGTCTGGCATTCACACACATTCACAAGTTGTGATTAATACACGTCTTGTCAGAGTTGAAGGAAGGATTTGGAAATCAGATAAATCTGTGCCGGGACAGAGGATTGAACCCTGGATCCCCAGCACAGATATTTCTTTATTGTTTTGTTATTTCATCACCGCGTCTTAGGACCTGTTCGGGTAATACGCATGTACATTAACTACCTAATTTTTCATCGATGAGAAAGGTTGAATTTAGAGATAATGTACCCGTTAAAACAGTGTACTACCATTCAGAAAAAAAAATACCCCTCAGCACACCAACCGGGATTTGAACACCAATCTTTCCGTCATCAGCAGTACAATATATCCTGAGTGTGACTATTTAGACATGGAAATATATGGCACAGGAACACGATTTAGGTGGCACGCCGCCATTAAGGTGGGGATGTATGAAACGTGACGAAAAGTCAGTGTGTTTGTAGTTTGTATATCAACACTTTGTTTTTGGTCAAAATAAATCAAATATTGCTTGAGTACAAACGTAGCTATTAATTTTCTTCACCTGGTGATATCAACAGTTGTTGAATATATATTGAGGGTGGCTTGGAATTTAATGACAACCTTTTTCTCTTCATTTAAAAAGTTTGTCATCTAACAATTTTTGATATAAATGTGTGAATAAAATAACATTTTATGTTTGTACTGAAGCAATATTTCATTTATTTTGTCAAAAAAAAAAGTTTTGATGAAAAAAACCCTTGCCAAAACACTTCCCCTAACTCGTGTTCCTTACACCCTTCTTGAAATAAACATTTAAAAATAAAAACTTTTTCCAGCTTGGTATACATTTTCTTAAGTTGATAATATTTTGTCGGCCATGTAGTTCAATGTAATGTGAAATCAACAGCTAGGAATCGTCTTGGCTCGTACTTAAGTGCATCTTGTGTGATGTGTAAGACAAGTTATGAACCTAACATAAATCTCTTGGCTAGAAAAATACAACTTCGACTTGGCTTCGATTTCGAAGCTTCACCAGTAAAAATATTGACAGATAAAATACTCCATTTATTTTCAATTATAGCCATTCTGAGCTCTTTTGTACATTACAAATTAATATTAATATGGAGAAAAACTGAAGTAATTGAATTGTAAGTTGTGATAATAACATAATTTGTCAGATTGACACGAAATATTACAAAAAACGGGGCAATAAAACATTTTCCAAGTAATTTTAGTGCATAAAGTAATTATATAACCACAATATTATTTTTTTAAAGCGTAAAACGACAAAAAGAAAATATTCGAGCTTCGATTCGGCTTCGAGAATATTTCATATACTCGATTCGAGATCGCTTTGAATTGAAAAAGTGAAGCTCGCACACCCATAATAGTTATATATGAATCTATTGTCTTTTTTTCCCCACTGAAAGTGCTCCTTTTAATGTCGTTACATTAAGTTATTGAAAATAATATGGTCCAAGACACTTAATTTTACAATTTAATCAATTTTACATCTTTAAAATGTAGTCATTAAAATATTTACAATTTGATTCGAGTAATTCATTACATAACATTCAACAATAAAAAAAAAATAATGTATGTCCTGGTGGTCTAAAGGTAAGGTGTCTGACTTCTGTGCTGGGGGTCCGGGGTTCAATCCTCGGTCCCGGCACAGATTTATCTGATTGTCAAACCCTTCCTTCACCTCTGACAAGACGTGTATTAATCACAGCTTGAGATTGTGTGGAATGCCAGGCCTTCACCGTGGTTCGGATCCCACATTAAACCGTAGGTCCTTCATTTCATCTCACAATCACCCTACCATTACACATTAGCGTAAGTGCGTACATCCTGAACGGGTAGTAAGACGCGGTGCTAATAATAATAATTTATTTTTAAATAATTATATTTAAAAAAAACGTAAATAAGAGGTGGTGCGCTAGGACAGTTAAAATGTAACTAGTCTTAAAGTGAAACATTAGTCGGAATAGTTTTGCCATCCCTAACTTAATCCATTCTACTACCGAATCTGGTAGTAATATATTACTAATATCCTATGAGATTACTACCAATAGACTATACCGAATTTTACTAAAATGAGATGTATTTTTAAATATATGTGCAAATGTCAACACTTTTAATATATAGAAATACAGTAGAAATTTCTTAATTCGAGATCCAATGGATATTAAAAAAATATTAGAAATATCCAAAATTCAAATTAATCATTTTAATGAGTAGGCAGATGGTACACAATAATTCGACAACCTCAAAATATGTTACATATAATCACACAAATTGTATATATGCTATGTAAAACACTCATAAACAATAAATACATACATAACAAATTACCTTGTATTATATTAGCAAACCCGCTCTACGCCGGTGTATAATACCACGATTTCTTATTTACTATGTGTCAATAGGTTAACTACAACTTTATTAGGAGTCCTCGGCGTTTGGGGTGGTTTGATAAAGATAGTTAAGTTAGGTATGAAATGAGCAATCTACAAACAGTAAAAAGTTAAAAAGGTATATCTAAGCTTTGAGTTATCCAAATATTTCCTTCTAAAATTCGAATAATAATAATTATTATTAGCATCGCGTCTTACTACCCGTTCGGGTTATACGCATTTACGCTAATGTGTAATGGTAGGGTGATTGTGAGATTAAATGGAGGATCTACAGTTTAACGTGGGATCCGAACCACGGTGGGGAGGCCTGGCATTCCACACATTCACAAGTTGTGATTAATACACGTCTTGTCAGAGGTGAAGGAAAGGTTTGGCACTCAGATAAATCTGTGGCAGAACCGAGGATTGAACTATGCACCCCTAACACAGAAGTCTGACACCTTACCCGTAGACCACCAGGTCACCGACTTAAAAATTCGAATTAAATGTTCTTTTTTTTTTTTACCATTGATTTAAGTAGAAATTTCATGGGAAATCATGGTGGATTCGAATTATCCAATTTTTCGAATTAACTAATGTCGAATCAGTCAATCGTATTTTAAATGATGAACCAACACAGACACAAAGGCACACATACAAATGTTGGTAAGTGTAATCAAAGGGTTTATTTTTATTCATTATAGTAAAACATGTATTAAATCCAGTGGCGTGACAGAGTGCTGTCAGTGTACGCTAAGCTTGTTAAAGCTGTACCTATGATATTTTATTCGAAACTGTCGCCCCCCGCCCCCCGTTTGATCAATATTTCATAGGATCTGCTCTACATACCCCACAAAGGAAAGTATTATCTTTGTTACCTGGCCAATGAGTGCTTCAATGTGTGGGAAGAACATTGTTCACAAGTACAATTTAAATAAACTTGGCCAACTCTGGCAATGTGCCATCCCATTACACTGCCTGAATATTTAATTAAATTCTAAGTACTTTGTCTACCTGTGACGTAGCGACAAGTCAAGATAGAATTTCATTAGTGTATTCTACGTTTAATTCTGTGTGTCTTAAGGATATAACATTGAAATAAAAAAAAACATAAATTCTTAAATAATTATAAAAATACCAACAGGTAGTCTTAAGATTTTCATAAAATTATTGATTGTAACTGACTTGATTTTTTTTAATCGTTACTTCCTAGGCTATTTGGTTTACATAAATACAGTTGAAGCATATGTTATTTATACTAGGTAACAATAAATTTTAATTTTGAATGCAAGTCACTGCCCAAGTGCAAATGTAACGCGAGTATTTATATTTGTCAAGAGGAATAGAGGAAGGTTTACCAACAGGTAGACTAGAGGCCTCACAGAGTGAACTGATCACTTTCTTCCCTTTATTTATATTTGTCAGAGGAATAGAGGAAGGTTTACCAACAGGTAGACTAGAGGCCTTCACAGAGTGAACTGATCACTTTCTTCCCTTTATTTATATTTGTCAGAGGAATAGAGGAAGGTTTACCAACAGGTAGACTAGAGGCCTCACAGAGTGAACTGATCATTTTCTTCCCTTTATTTTTATTTCGTACATTGGCATATAAGTGCGATAGTGAGTGCTTTGTGTGCTTAAGTGCATCAAACTAAGGTATGACCTTCTTCGCAATATAGCTTAGAATTCACCAAGTAGGTGATGTGGTTAAAACACTCTTTAGTTTAACTGAGTATCGAAAAAAGAAGTCATGCTCAAAGCAAGAATGCAAATACTATCGTTCTTGGATATAATTTTATTTGTGCTAATCGTCTGGTCTATACGTATATTCATACCAATGGGGTAGGGATGAGAAGGTGGAAAATTAGTAGAAATGGACCCGTATCCGCATATAGGGAGAGCTCGAATCCAATTAGGATAAAAACACCTGTATGGGGATGCTAACCTAAAACTTGCTGTAACAAGAAAACCATACCAGACAAGACTGGCCTAGCGATGATCGATCTTTACGAATATCGATATTTTTAACCTTAAATTAATCGATTTATTAGATTTATTCAAAGGTCTCGATAAAATTGACGAATATATTCTTTCTCTGGCGATATCAAAAAGATAGAATCGAAAAATCGAAAGGCGACTAAACATAAATATAGCAAATAAGTCGATTTGGGTTAGGAAATATCTTGTATATATTTTTTCAACTAGTAACATTTTTATTTATTTGAGGTATTTAACGTGAACTTTCTAAAGTGACTGATCATATCAGCACACGACTTATAAACTAACTTAATTCTAGAACAGACACAACATCCAGCCCTCAATCATTAATTCATCAATGTGAAAGGAAAAATCCACACTTCACCAATAATGAATTTTTGGGCATACCAGGAATTAAACCGTGGACCTTAGCTCAATACCGGGACATGATATGGGCTGAGATAAGGTGTCAGACTAGTAAAAATTATTTGAAACTAATCTTGGGCCACAAATTAGTTTGTAGTTTTTATATATGTTATTATAGTAAAAAGAATGTTATTGGTATTACATTATACAACAAACTATGGCACACTTAGTGGCTAGTTATAATATTTGTTTATATACTATAATTATTATAAATATTATAACTAGCCACTAAGGGTGCCATAGCTCGCTGTATACTGTAATAACAATAATATTATTTATACTATAAAATGATATTTAAAATCTTGACTGACAACAGATAATTAAATTAAGCGTAATTTGAAAATATACGCGTGGTTTATGGGCTAAATCCCGAGTTTTTTTTTAGGAAAATATATATCCCATTTATATATTTTGAAATATAGTAAGCTCAACCTTTCTTTATGTGTATACATCGTTGAATCAATCTTCTCCAAGATCGATTTAATGCATTCAATTTCTTGCCTCTTTTGATCTACTACATTCATCCAGAGACTTATGAATCAAACATCCCTAGACTTACTGCGCGTTTGTCCACAGGTGCGGGTCAAAAATATATTAAAAATCTACACTCCACCGTTGAAGATGGTGAGTAAGCAAGATTGTTTGTTGTTTTAGCAGCCCTGGCGAGCCAATAACGTCCCTCTCACAGGTCACGTGACCTTCACCTCCTACGTCAATAAGCCATACCCTCTCTGGGGATAACGCCTGTGGCGATGATGGGGGTGGGTGGGTAGTAAGCTAACAATAGCGCGTCCCGCCCGGCAGCTCGTGCCGTTTATTTACACTAGGAAAAACCGTGTCAACGAGTGAAGGAGGACCTTTTATAAGGTCATCATCAGACCTTGCAGAGATCTACGTCACTCACCTGTATCGGTGGTCGCGAGGTATGAGGCGTCACTCTCACAACAGACTGAACTTCTGATAACGGGGATATAAAAGCTCGAATTACGGCCGGGTGTACTGAGGCTGTTTATTTTCCTAAACGGGTTTACACTTTAACTCACGCAAATGTTGATACACTTCCTCTAAATTTCAACCTTTCTCACCCATAGCTCACTAGCGTAATTAGTACATACTATGCGTTATGCTCGAATGGGTAGTAAGACGCGGTGCTAAAAAAAAAAAGAATACCTC
This sequence comes from Timema podura, assembly GCA_033556935.1. NCBI lineage: Eukaryota > Metazoa > Arthropoda > Insecta > Phasmatodea > Timematidae > Timema > Timema podura. The sequence continues at coordinate 26,109,571 of JAVRXN010000013.1, read as the reverse complement.
ACGTGGTTACGTGCTATTCGAAAGTTCCTTTATTTGAGTATTTTCATTTTATTTATTTTTTACACCGTGTCCTATAACTATTCCAGTAACTATTTATAGATACACTTGTATTCATAACCAGAAGTTAATTTCCACCTTCATGTGTACTTTAGTTAAAGTGAGATGAAAGGGGTGGCGAGAAAAGGGAAAGTGTTTTTGTAGTTTTTCATATCAAACAATTTTTATTCTATAAAATAAATAAAACATTGTTTCAGTAGATACGTAAAAGTTATTTTTTTAACACATACCAATCTAAACATTTGTTGAATATCTACCATGAGCATATTAGTATTTAAACATACACTTTTTAAATAAAGAGAAAAAGTTATCATCAAATTCTAGGACACCTTTGACAAATATTCATCAACTCTTGAGATTTCTTTGTGAAGAAATTTATACTATGATTATACTGAAGAAATATTCTATTTATTTAAAAAAAAACCACATATAAACACTGCAAAAACACTTACCTTATCTAACAATCCCTACGATTCCACCTTAACGAAGGATACATAATGGTGGAAGTTACCTTTGGGTAATATAAATTCCCATTTTATTTATTTTTACCTTTCTATAATAAAAACAGATTTAAAAGATTAGCATTTTCTCCTAATTATCGATTTTTCACTGTGGTTAATAATAACTACAGTACAGCATCGATGGATTGGACTAATTGGGGATCAACCCAGTTCGGATTATCGGTCTGTCCGGATTTTATAAAATACAGTACCTATACCAAAACTAATAATATATTATAAGCATGGATAGTATACTAATGAAAACTCAGTGCTTAGGTAGAAACATTTTCACTTTATTTAAACAACGAAATATTTTAATTTTATTTAAAAAACGAACATACACAATGTTTTCTTATTGATAAATTTTGTAAATTCTGAAGGAATATAACAAAGCCTAACAACGAAAAAATTCTCAAACTTTTTTTTTAACAAGGCTTGAGGTGGTTTTTTGGTGGCCATATCTCTTATATTAGTACCATTGGGTTTATTTTTATAGATAATATTCTTTCTTGTCGATCAGGATATCTACGATCCGGATAAGCGACGTCCTATCGACGTCCTACTTTATCATCCTTTTGTTGACCTAAATTGGAGCTCGATCTGTTGCAGACCCATGTATCGTTACCGGACAATTACTTACAATTTTCTTATATATAATTTGATAAGCCCGTTTCCGGTAGTAGAAATTACGAGGAAATGACCGAACAGATTTTGACAAAGGACCTCTCATTACAACGGTTAGGACTCCAGGATGTCGGGAAAAATAGTAGTTTTCCACGAAAGCCCGATTTTCACAGAGAACTTTCAGTTTTTCAATTCTTTGTTTAGTTAACATAGAAACAGTTATTTGCTACATGACTGTAAATCTCTAAATAAAATATATCTCTTTGGCTAAAAAATAATAACTCAATCTTAATTAATTGTTGGTCTGAACACATCACAATTTTCTCTTTGGATGAATATTTCTCTTTGGATGCTGGTCATAACACATCTCAATTGAGATGCCTAAATTGGGGAAACATTTATTTCTTATTGGAATGTTGTTATCGTTAATTTGCATTTAAATCAGTAATATTAAACATAATTCGAAAATTAAAATGTTAAGTTGTTAAGTTCGTGAAAATATTCTCTAAGTTTTGTTTCACGCATGATAAAATGATGTTTAAATATGTTTAGGTATATATTATAAGCTCAAAAACGATAAAATGATCTTGAATAATGTTTAAAAATAGCCATTTTAGCTTTCTAATTATGGGTTTTGATGGGTTTTTTAAAAAAATAATGGGTTTTGATCCGTAATGTTTTGTGTATCACATCTACATTTTCACATTCTCTCTCTTTCTCTGACATTCTCTCTCACGCTCTCACACTTTCTCCACTCACACACAAAAACACTCTATAAGACTCTCTCTCTCTCATATAATAGTCTCTCATTCTTTTTCTAACACTTTATCCCTCTTTCTCACACACTCTTTACCCTCACATACATTCTCTATCACACAATTTCTCCCACATTATCTTTACTATACTCTCTCTTAAGCTTTCTTTCAAATCTCTCATTCTCTCTCTCACTTTATCACTCTCTTTTACACACTATATACTCTCACATACACTCTATCACACAATTTCTCTCACATTATCTTTATTTTATTTTCTCTCTCGCTCAAGCAATCTTTCTCAAGCCTTCTATTTCTTGAACGCTCTTTCTCAAACGCTTTTTTCAAACTCTCTCTAATTCACTCTCTCAATCTCAATCTCACTCTTTTTTATCTCAATATCACTTTCTCTCTCAAACTATCTTTTCCTCAAACTCACTTTTATTTTCTCTCTCAACTCTTTCTAAAACATTCTCTCTAACATTCTCTCCTTCTAAGCTAATCTTACCCTCTCTAACTTTGTCTTTCAAACTCTCTGACACGCCCTCACATTTTCTTTCTCTTTAACACAATATTTCTCCTTATATTTTATAGACTCCCTTTTCTCTCTCTCTCTCTCTCTCTCTCTCTCTCCACACACACACACACACACACACACACACACACACACACAAAATTGAAACTAAGAACAAACGGTTTAGCAAGGTTTGACCAATGAACACTTATTTCTCATTTTAAAGGTTAGGGGTCCAGGGTGCCGGCAAAAATAGTAGTCTAAAACTAAAACCTAATGTAGGCCTACTAGCGAGTTTTCCATCTTTTCCTTCTGTGTGGGCAGTGGCTCATCTGTACAATCATTCTTTGTTTACATCACCATGGAAACCATGATTTGTGTATAGTTACATGTATCGATAAATAAAATATTTCTCTTTGGTTAAAAATTGTAACACCTCAATTATAACTTGAGTGGTTTGGTGCAACAAATAGATAGGGAGCTAGGAAAGGTGTCGCTTTAAAGTTCTCATTGTGGTGTGAAGGGGGGAAATATAATTTTTGATTCAAATTAAACACTAAAAGCTATAAATTTATGTATAGTTGCGCCTTTGACGAGTAAACTTGTAACTAGAAAATCGAGTGAGAGCTTATTATAGAACTTTACCCATTACAAATTAGAAAAAAAAAATAGTGCAATGATATGCAGCCATCGCTGCAACGATCCAATAGTTATTACTTATTATATATTTTTCTTATATTTTTTAAATTAAAAATATGTGTGAGAATTATTAAATAGCTATTAAATATTTATTTCAAACATATGTTTTGAGAAGCATTGGTAGAGTGAGTCAAAGGTCCAGGTTCTAATCCCACGTCCAGGGTCATATTTTTTCAACCATATTTAATTATTTAAATGAAACACATTGACATTTAATATACTAATTAAATTAAAGGTAATGAAGGTAGAATTTTAGAGGGAATTTACACTCACAGGTGGGCACGCCGCATAGATATAAAGCTGTTTATTGAGATTTAGTTATGATGGAAATGTCAGGGTTTGAATTCCAGCTAAGTGTTCTGAGGATGTTTTTGACTTGTTTTTCCTAAACGGGCTTATTTCCTCTTTAGCTTCAAGCAAATGCTGTCCATTTCCTTTAAATTCTACCTCTCTCCACCTCACTTTAGTGCTATATTTAGATATTTCCACTTTACCTCCACGAAAATGCTGTTCATTTCCTTTAAATTATACTTCCCTCCTCCCCACTTTAGTGATATACATGCGTATAGCCCAACACGTGTGGTGAGACACGATAATATGTTTTTTTGAGTTAATGCGGCCCCCAAAATGTTAGTTACCTGTGAATAGATTAGAAGGACTTGGCGATTATTTCGCGTGCCCACCGATGAGGGTGATAATTTGAATTAATAAAGCACTCACTACCAAAGTTTACCAACGACTTTTCCAAAAGTTAGTGATTTGGAGGGGGATAACGAAATTTTTTTACCTTACATGAATACACATTAATTACTAATAGTGTGTTAGGGATGAGTTAGGTAGAATTTAGTGGAAATGTACACATTTATAAGGAGGTACTCGGTCGGGTGAACTGGGGGGGGGGTTCCTAAATGGTTTTCCACTCTCCCTCCACGCAAATGCGGTTCACTTCCTCTAAATTCAAATCCGCCCAATTCCTAATTCATTAGCGTAATTAGTACTTAAGCGTATAACCCGAACGGGTAGTAAGACGCGGTGCTAAATATTATTATTATTATTATTATTATTATAAGGAGGTAGACTGGGAAAACATTAAGAGCTGAAAGAACTTAGTCTACCCGGGTGTAATTCGAATCCCCAACCTTTCCGTCTCCAGCATATCAGATTGGATTGTACTAAAGCCTTAACCCATGAAACCTGCCATCCCCTACCCGCGAGGGGCTAAGGGTTCCTTCCCTCTTTTAACCGTATTTTGCCACCTGTGTGGTAAATCCATGGATTTTACTTTAATAGTGTAGGTATGAAAGATATATAATTTTTTAGGAAACATACCCGCATTTGCGCGAGGTGAAACTGGAAAACCATTTAGGAAAATAAAAACCCCTAGTGAAGCCTTTGTTCATGCGCCCATCGAGGTGGGTTTAAGAGGTTTTAAGGCGAGTTGGAAGCTTTTCTAACAAGAAGACATTACTAACCTCGACTAGATACATTTAGTAATCAGGAAATATTTCCTAATGGCATATGTTGGGAGTGTAACGCTTTATGGATGTGAAACATGGAGCATTGGAGCAACTAATAGGAACAGTTTGGAAGTATTTGAAACGTAGTGCTAATTAAGAATGTTGAAAATATCAAGAATACTGAAGGATTAAATAACCAAGTTATTATATTTGTTAATTACGGCTATCAGCAGCATTTAAATATCATATTCTTTAAATTAAAAATGACAAGCAGGAATTGAACACGGTACCTTTAACTTTGCACGGCGTACTAAGTCAAAGTTCTCGGGTTCGATTCCCATGTCCAGGTGTCATTTTTCAATTTAAATACAGGAGTGTAAGAAGAACAAACGAAGAACGTAAACTTCCGGCAAGATATACAGAAAGAAGAGTTAGCATGATAGGAAATATACTCAGACATGATAGTTTGACGAAGATAGATAAGGCGATGTGGAAAGAAGAGATTCAAGAGGTAGAACAAATCTGGAGTACATGAATCAGATAACGAATAATGTTGGAAGAAGAAGGTACAAAGATGCAACAAACCAATCGCTATATGGATGACCTAATGATGATGGGATGGAAGGGAACATGAGTTAAAAACCCGACGATTAAAGTTTTTTTTTATAACAAAACACACTATTGGCCAAAATAAATCCAATTTTGCTTCATTAGACAAGTTTAGTTTAATCTTCTACATAGATTTAATCTCAACAGTTCTTTAAATATATATAAACGACATCGCGGAATTAGACCGAGAATTTTTCCTTTGAATTAAAAAGTTTTGGTCAAATTCCGAGATCCCCTTAATAAATATTCAACAACTGTTGATATCACCATGTGTAGAAAATTAAAATATAAGTTTCTATGGAGCAATATTTTATTTGTTTCTACCAAATAGGTTTTTGTTATAAAAACTGTCAAAATAAGGAACTTAACCCTGTTCCCTTCCCCCCCCCCACTTTAATAAAATAAAAAGTTTTTAAGTAGACCAATAAGACGTGGTGCCTCCTCCAACCCCCCCCCCCCCCCAAAAGAATAATATTGTGGGATATAAGAAAAAATATACCTAAGAACATCAAAAATACTTTGGTATGTTTTTGTAAAGATATTTTTGTAAGCGTATTAATATTCCGAAGCGCTCTTCCGTGAAAGTTTAGTACCTTGAGAGGAAACGTGCGTGTATCAGAGATGATGACGCAGGTACGAAGGGTGGGAGGCGACGGAGCGTTTTCCCGCCACCAATCAGCGTCCCGACGTCCAACACCGCAAGCGTCGTTGTTATTCATGACGCGAGCTTCAGGAGATGACGCAAGACCCGTCGGAAAATGTGCGGGGGGTGGTGGGGAGGAATCAAAGGGGTCTAGAGAGGAAAGAGGCACGTGGATTAGGAGGAGGAGGAGGGTGGTAGCTGACTAGCGTGTCAGAAAACAGATTGAATAAACCCCCTTCAGGCTGTGATCCAGGAATGATGGACTCGTGTTATAGTCCCGGCCACACAAAGCGACTGTGAGCTATTTGAGTAGGATTTAGATAGGAAAGACATTTTTAGACAGCTATAGAAATTACATCATTACATTTTCATATACACCAAATCATGTAATTTGAAACTGTCACACAATTTTCTTAGCAGGAAAAATTCAAAATATTGCTCCAATAGAAACGAGTTCAATTTTCTTCACATGGTGATATCAACAGTAATGTTGAATATCTGTCATGAGCATAATATCATTTTATGAAAACTTTTTTAAATGAAGAGAAAAATTTCTCAACAAATTTAAGACACCCTTGACAGATATTTAAAAAATGTTGAGGCAACCACGGAGGAATAATAAACCTATATTTCTTCTGGAGAAATATTTAATTTATTTTGCAAAAAAAAAAAAAAAGTTGTTTGCTATGAAAACCTATACGTGTATACAAACATGACCTAACCTAAAATACTATACTATTTTTTAAACTGAAATTTTTCCCTCGTTGTTGTTTGAATACAATTTTGACTCCCATAACTAATTAACCCCCAGCTATAATATCAATTAGAGGCTTTAAAAGTCCCGTCTGTATGCGTCCGATCTCTAGAGTGATGGTAATTAATTCAAATTACAATTTTCAAGCAAAGCATTCTCTAATTTAAAGAGTAAATTAGATGGCATTTTTTCTAAAAAAAAAATTCCTTTAACAGCGTACTTTCACGCCCCCCTCCCCCACCAACCACCACCCAATAGTGATTATTTTGCAATCACGGACATGCCTGATAATAGGGACAGTTCAATTTTCATTGGAAGGGTCTTATCTTGCAGCTAAAAATATTAAATTACTTTCACGTATTCATAACGTAAAGCTATGTTATCTGCAGCGTCACTTTAGATATATATTTTCAATACCTATAAAATAATGATAAAAAGGTAGTAAAATATTATCAATTTTGGCAAAAAAAAATTTGTATTTTCTAAAACGCCCTTTCTATTGAAATTGGACTTACATATCATATAATTTATTTCAACTGAACCAGAAATATATAATGCTTGTTTTTGTCCTAAGGGACTCTCACAATTCTTTTGGTTTGTTCCTTTGTTTTTGAATAGAAAGGAATCGTACATTCCATCTTTGAGTGTAATACTGGTCCAATCTAACTAAACCTGTCTCTAATATTAAACAGTCTAAATGCACCTCACATTCAACTGATTGTAGAGACGTAACAGCCAGACATTGTCATCAGTTGTCACGTAGACTAAACGTCAAATCCAGTTTATTCCGGTTTGTCATTGATAAGTTAGGCTAGAGTTCCAATCACGGCCGGATGTACGAAAATTTGTTTCCCATAAACGTTTTATCAATCTCCCCTCACGCAATTAAGATTATTTTTTTATCTTAATTACACCTACCTCATCCCTACCTGATTATCGTATTTTTTCACTTTTTCATATCAAAAGAAAGTATTGTAATCGTGAAGATGTTCGAACCTCAAAATTATGTTGAAGCTTTACGTTTCATGTAAACCCGAACCTAAAAAAGTGGATTTACGGTTCTGTCTGTCCCCATGTCTGTTTGTACCTGGTCACAGATATGAAACGGTTTGATGCAATTAGTTAAAACGTGATTTTTAGATGTTATAAGGCTATACCTAATTTTGGTTTTGACCCTAGGTAGTTTACTCATCGTGGTTTTTTGAATATCAAATTTTTCGAAAGGTCTTTACATTTTTTGTTTAAAATGCATATCTAGGGAGTGTTTTACCTCAAAAATAACACTGTGTACTTAAATTTCGGGTAAAAATTTGTTAAAGGGTTGTTTATTGAAGAGTGATTTTCGAGAATTCAAGATTTTTGAGAAATAATTTGAAATTTTTTGTATAAAATCTGCATCTGGGGATTGTTTGACATGACAAATAAAACATATAATTGTTTTTGGGATGTAGCTTTGTTTAAGGGTAGTTTACTGGAAATTGTTAGTTTAAAAAATATATTTAAAAAAATAGCTATAGCTATTTGGTTCAAATTTTGTATTTGTTAAGTTTTTTTACTATAAATATATTTGTTACTCTACAGAAAACCATTTTATAGTGCTACGAGCTATATTGATGACTGATTTTTATAAAAATTTAATTTTTTTGAAAATTTTTATAACGATTTTGTAAAAAAAATTATATCAGAGGACTATTTCACATGATCAATAATATTGTATGTTTATTTTTCTAAATAATCAAATTAAAGGTAGTTCACTTACGACAAATCATAGAAAATTAGAAATTTTTCAAAATTAGTCTTGAAGATTGAGTTCTAGACGGATACCCGTGAATAGTTTTTAGTGATAAATAAAATAAAAACTTATTGATGTTAAAAATTAAACATAATTTTAGGGAGTTTACAAGTAAATTATTTATGTAAATTTAAAATGTGTTAAAAATATTTTAACAGTTTGGTTTGAAACGTATAAGCCTATGTAGATATAGTGTGTTTATTCTGACTAACAAGATGATATGTTTGTTCTTATGATGAAAACTTACTTAAGGATGGTTCAATGAAGACTTCCTTTTAAAAAATTTCCTCGAAACTATAGTACACAATATAAGAGAGTTAGAGCATTTGTATCATAGTATTTATTTATTTGAGGTATTTAATGTGCACTTTCTAAACCGACCGATTATAATATCAGCACACGACTTATAAAATAACTCAAATCAAAATACCAGCCCTTGGCCGTTAATTCATAAAGGTTAAACCCACATTTCCCCAATGGTAACTTTTTTGATCATTCAGGGGATCAAGCCCAGACCCTCATCTCAGTAGGAAGACACGCTACAAACTGAGATAAGGTGTCGGGTATTATTAGCGTATTTAAAACGTGCATGATCCAGACATGTAGTAAGATGATGTGAAAAAACACCCAGAAAAAATACTTTCATATCACCAGCTTATCATTTTTATTAATACATAAATTAATAAACCTATTTTTACAATTATATATTATGATTACGGCCACGAATCGAAACCAGGAATTTTACTATCAGTACGTAGACGCAAACCTGTTTAATTAAGTGTTGGAATAAACGGCTTTTAATATTCAAACGGTCAAATATATTATTCTATTGTTAGACTGGGCTGCTGATGACGGGGAGATCGGGGTTCAAATCTCAGTCGGGTTTACAGAAGGTGATTTTTACTAAATGGTTTCCCTCTCTCCTTCCAAGCAAATGTTGATAGATTACCTCTAAATTGCTTCCTTCCTCATCCCTACTCCATTAGAGTAAATTATCATATTTGCGTACAGCCTGAACAGGTATTAAGACGCGGTGATAAAAATATATAGCTCTATATAAAATTAAAAGACGTCTATTTTATAGACGTGTACAAATTAGATCCCTAGTGAGTGGAGTAATTTTGTCACAGCTAATGACGGGTGAACACTAATCAACGAAATGGCGCAGACTCGGTACTCGCACGAAGGTCGGTCATTGAAAATCAATTAGATTTTCTTTTTATTGCAAATTGAATTCCGGTTGTTCCAAGGGGCGTCTTTGCATCATTGATTGTCGCGAATCGCATTACAAGGATCCCAGGGTAATTGTATCTAGCACCGAGTTGATTAAAATAATCAGCTTACTTCGTTTAATGCCCCGGTCACATAGTGCTCTCTTCAGGTAGTATTCTCAGTCGTGTAGCCACAATCGTTTATATATATATTATATATATATATATATATATATATATATATATATAAACTCAAAGATTACATTAGCAATGTATATACACAAATAACATGACATTAAAGTATATGAGCAAATAACACGCTAGCAATGTATACACACAAATAAAACGATAGCAATTTGTATGCACAAATAACACGATAGCAATTTTTATGCACAAAGAACACGATAGCAATTTGTATGCACAAAGAACACGATAGCAATGTGTATACACACAAAGAAAACTATAGATATATATATATTACTGTCGTGTTATATATATATATATATACACAAAGAGCACGATACACACGATATACGATGTGTAATATACACAAAGATTACCGTTTTAGAGTATACACACAAAGAAAATTATAGCAATGTGTGTATATATATGTATATATATATATTGCTATCGTGTTATCGTGTATATATACACATACAAAGAGCATAATAACAATACATATTCACAAATAACACGCTATCAATGCATATATTCAAAGAACACTATACAGGTTGTTTCAGTGAAAGCGTGCAAAAATTAAACAAAACTTAGGGGATGCTCTACCGAACATTTTGAAACAGGGAACGTGTGGTCTGCGAAGCCAGCCAAGAGGGATATGGTCAGAGCCCTGCCTTTATGGTGAATAAAAAAGCCCAATTTTGTTTTTAAGTTTCCCAAAAGCGGTGAATTAGCGGTGAATTACAAAAATCCTATTTTTGCGACGAAATTATCGAATTAAGACCAAAGCGTTAAAAAAGTGGTTTTTACCAAACTTTTGTGATTAAGGTGACTTTGTTGGGTTAAAACTAGACTTCCAGCATAATGTTTGAAACAGGTAAACTAAACATATTGAAGTGAAAACCATAAATTACATTTTGTTTGGACAAAACGATAGAAAATACTAGTCCGCAAAAAAAAATGTGCTGTCAACTTATTAATAAAGTAAGATTTAGCGGCAGCTGGTCCGGGAAAAGTATGTACAAGTCGCAAAGACAAAATATTACACAAAATCATCTTGTTACTTCACAAAAATTGTGACTATATTTTTAAATCTCAATTTAGGCTAGATAAATACAAAATAACTACTCAACATCACCAAACTTAAAATATTTATTTTTCAATATCCCAATATATTAGCGCGAATACCGAAAATCGCGACTAAATCGCGATTATCGCGGACATCGTTTAAAATCGCGAATATCGCGCTAAAACGCCGATTTCGCGAATTATCGTGACAATTCTGAGCATATATTTACAATAAGGGTAACCTGAAATGTGAACATCTGAAAGAAAAAATGCCATATCTTACATTCGAGAATTATCGCGATCTCCACAAACGCAGGGCTCTGGATATGGTCCTAAGCATGTGGGGGAGAGCCTGAAGGCTATTTCATATGGGGATATCTCAAATCACTTGTGTATAAGACCCCAGTGGACACAGACTTGGAAATGGTTGCCAGGATTGTCGTCGCCTGTGATCTGATTCGCAACACGCACGGGGTATTTGAACGGGTGCGGCAGAGTCTCGTACGCTGATGTCATGTTTGCATTGGGGTTGGTGGTCGTCATTTTGAACAACTGTTGTAAAATACGAATGATCTGGTATACTGTACAGTACTACCTGTACGTAGTGTTACAAATAAATGTAAATAAATTACATGTAATGATTAGCTGTAAATAAACCGGACATCAGTTAAAAGTGTTAGACATGTTTAGGCCCATATCCAACTTAGCTGGCTTGGCAAACCACACGTTCCTTATCTCAAAATGTTCGCTATAGCATCCCTATGTCCTGTTTAATTTTTGCACGCTTTCACTGAAACACCCTGTATAGCAATGTATATATTCAAATAACACGTCAGCATTGCGTTTTCTCAACGAAAACTCCAACAATACTGACTCCTTTGTTCGAGTGTCCGCCAGCGTAAGAGAGTTTGTTATTGTATCGATACAATAGCCTGGAGTCATGACATTGTAATTGTATACATTACAATATGTTTGCTTTTTATTTCAAAATTATAAAATGCAAAGCTTTCCTATGGTAGGGGCTATATATTATTTGTATGCTCAGCAAATGAACTGAACATTGTGCGTCAATGCACCCTTGGTGCTGTAATTGATTTTTCTGCCCTGTTAATAGTTTGTTTATGTAGACTATTGTACATGACATGTTATGTGTTCTACAATAACGTTGTTTTTGTAGAAAATGTACTCAGAGAAAACATGTTTTCCACTATATCCTATGAAACACAACTGAGCTGTTCACGTTTGACAATTACTGTATTTTAGTGTGCATAAAATCACTCGTAGCACTACTCCTAAAGTTTAAATTGAATTATCCACCAACAATTCAAGTTAGTATTACTTATAGGAGGGGTTGAGCCAAACTTTAAGAGAGCTATAACAGTTTCCAAGAACTTAAGGCCAGTTTCATAGTAGAGTGGAGTGGGCCGGTTTCTCATGAGAAACCCTTCTGTTCTAGGAAGGTGTCGTCCTGTATTTAGTACAGCGCCGCAACAACTGAGGCGTACTAAGTCTGACTATGAAACTGGTACTTTGAGTTGATCTCTGCTCAATAGATTAAAATAGTAATTACTATAACTACTTCAAGACTGTACCAACCTCTTAGCTCAGTCGGTAGCGTGTCTGTCTGCTGAGCTAAGGGTCCCGGTTTCGATTCCTGGGATAGCTGAAAAATTTAGCATGGGTGAAATATGGATTTCCCCCCCTTAACAGTGATTAATTAATGGCCGTGTGCTGGAAGTTATGTCTGTTCTAGATCTAAGTTAGTATATAAGTCATGTGCTGATATAAGCAGTCGGTTTAGAAAGTGCGTGTTAAATACCTCAAATAATTTAAAAATACTTCGAGATTGAAACTGTATCAAAAAAATGAGGTGTGGCTGTGTCATAGACATGGACGTGTGTTGTACGTGAATACGTTTAAACTTAAACGAACATCGTAGCTTCTCCGAGTCAAAAGTTATACTAATTGCAAATCTCGATACGCAGCAAAATAACCTCAAAATGGCGGCGCTTTCCCCTCCAACGCGCGCGATGCGTCACTGTTCTCGCTTATCGTAATGAATTCTTTGATCCTTTAGCTATCCAGTGGTATAATTTATTTTTGGGTGTAGAGGAAAGATTCGAAACTACAACACCAAAAGCGTATAACCCGAATGAGTAGTAAGACGCGGTGCTAAATAAATAAAAAATAAAAACAACACCAAACTGTATCCCCCGATTTTGTTATCATTAGGTTTTTTGGATTGCCCCCGTATGGTAGCAAATGACGTATTCACGTCAAAATACAACTGTTGATATTTGACAATAACTAGCATAAATATTTCAAAACAGTAAAAAGCGTGACAGCATTAAAGTACTGATCATAATAACTAAAACAAGACAGTAACTAGAAGAACTACTCAAAAACGTTAATGACTTTTCCTACTTTGTGATCTCGAAGCTATTTTGCTACATCTTAACATGATGCAGCTAAATACTCTAAGCCCTATTACACTTAGGGCTGGTCTTATGACTTCTGGATAAATATTAATCTGGCCGATAAATATTTTTATCTGATCGTTAAGTTAAATGTGCGTCTTAGACTGCCAGATTTATCTGCCATATAAAATGTATTCATCCATCACATTGTTATCGAGAGGTTTAAGTACCTGATAACTTTTATCTGAAAGTTAAAATGGGTTTTGCCATAGTGACGCGTGGTTTTTCATGAGGTTTCGACTATTATAATCTGTTTTTAGGTTAAAATCTTGGTTCGCGTGTTTAGTAGACACAGGCACAGGCTCTAACTATATATAAAGTTAGAACATTTAATTCACACTTTTATAAAAAGTGCCAAGCTAATAGTAGAGTTAGAGATATATAAGAATAAATTATTTAAATGTGAGTACAATAAAACCAAAATATTGACCATATTTTGGCAAACACTGAAATTAGTACTTGCAAGACAATCTAGCTTCTGCGTCCATGTGACGCCATCTGTTTCCTCGCACTCGTTTAGCCGCCATTATTTAACAAATGTTGAGCGTTGTAGCCATTAGCCGCGGTAGCAGCAGGGTTTATACGCATGCGCGCATCAGTAAAAACAGTACCAACCTTGCATTCTCTGCGTACAAATATATTTGTCCTACAGATACAGATACGGCAGATAAATTCAGTTCATAATATGTGTAAAATATTCAAGTGGCTGATAACCTTTATCTGGTCGTTAACTTTAACATCCCCATAGCAATATTTATCCGATAGTCATAAGACCGGCCCTTAGACACCAATGTACGAAATAGAAAGTGAAGGAAGAAAATGAGAAGTTCACCCTGCGAGGACTCTTGTTTATCTACTGATAGCACTTTACCTCTTCCTCTGACGAGTTTACACAACCACTATGTTATCTGCGCCTTAAAAGCATTTATTTGCTTTTTAAATTACCTATTTCTTGTTTCTTGTTATAGATAGATATATCATGCTACCACGAACTTTTTTAATCTACATCCTGGCAGGAAGACTCTTACGGGCCATTTTAGTGACCAAGCCAAAAAAGTTTGTAAATGATTCATAGTTAATAAGTTGACAAAAAAACTATTTCAAGATAAAAATAATTTTCTGACACTGTAGCACTATTTTAAAAGTGGGTTAAGAATTTATGGCTTTGGTTTAAATATAATAGTTTTTAAAATATCACAACTTGTGAATGTGAGGAATGCCAGGCCTCTACCGTGGTTCGGATCCCACGTAAAACTGTAGGTCCTCCATTTCATCTCACAATCACCCTACCATTGCACATTAGCGTAAGTGCGTATAACCCGAACGGGTAGTAAGACGCGGTGCTAATAATAATAATAATAATTTTTAAAATAGCCGAATAAAACGTAAATTCATTAATATGCGCAATACTATCTTCACCTCCCATGACCTCATAGATAGGTAACGTCCTTAACTAATGGAACTACTTCAAAAAAGTAACTATGGTAAGATTCTGATTGAAAGGAACTCTAAGAAATCACAAGCTTTTGTGTTTTTTTCAACTATCTTTGATAAGATCTTACTTTATTCTAGTACTATTTTATCATCATCATTTGTCGTCATTCTTCTGATTGGCTTACTGCAGCTTCTTTATATCTTGAGCCAAGTATTTTACATCTTTGTAAATTGTTCTTGCCAATATCTTCCGTTATCTGATTCATGTATCCTCTCCTTGGTCCTCCTTTTGCGTATCTTCCTTCACCACACCCTTCCACAACTAAATCAAACTATCATGTTTGGTTTGGGCACGTTGAGAGGATGAGTGTGGATCGAGTGACGAAACAAATATATGAAAGTAGAGTGTGTGGATGAAAAGGAAGGAGTAGGACGTGGATAAATGTTGTAGGCGAATGTGTAAAAAAAAGAGTAACATTAAGAGTTTTAATAATTAAAAAAATAATTATGATTCGGTGTAATGGATAATGTTAAAGCGAAGGGAGTATGCAAGGATAGTGAGGTGTGGAGAAAGTTAGTGAAGATGGATTAAGTATGGAGTTGTTTTTTGAGCTATATGCACAGTTTATTGTCTAGCCCATAGGGGAACAACGTGATTAGGTTGTTAGTTAGGTTGGCTGGCAGGCAGGTGTGTGTATGTATATGTATGTATGTTATGTTATGTTATGTATGTATGTTATGTTTGTTATGTATGTATGTTATGTATGTTTGTTATGTATGTATGTTATGTATGTTATGTATGTTATGTATGTTATGTATGTTATGTATGCTATGTATGCTATGTATGCTATGTATGTTATGTATGTTATGTATGTTATGTATGTATGTGATAAGCAGTTTCAAAGCTTCTTCTATTGCTACCCCTGCGTTGGTTATTCTCTATCCATGATAGTTCATCATTGTTCTCTAATATCATATTTCAATTTTATATTATTTTTATATGGACTAATAATATTTAGTAAAAGCCATGTCTAAGCCATCATTCTCGTGTTAGAATAGACTGCCGATGACAAGGAGGTCGGGGTTCGAATCCAGTTTGGGTGTACTGAGTTTCTTTCAAAAATGGTTTTCCACTATCCTTCCACGCAAATGGAATGTAAAATTCCTCAAAGTATAACCTTTCTAATCCCTTAAACCATTAGGTAATTAATTTATATGAATATAGCCCAAACGGGTAGTAAGACATGGTGCTAAAATAACTGTCAACACCTGCGTCGGTGGCCGCATGGTCTAAGGCATCTCTCTCGTTTTAGACTAAATTGCTGATGACAAGGATATCTGAATTTGAATCCCAGCCAGGTGTGCTGAGGGTAATTTTTACAAAACTTATTTTCCACTCTCCCACCACGCAAATGCAGTTACCCTTCCTCTAAATTCAGCCTTCCTAATCCCTAACTCATTAGTGTGATTAGTATATAAGCGTATAACCTTAACAGGCAGTCAGACGCGGTACTAAGAAAACCTGTCAACAAAGTTCCTTCTTAAGGTGGCGCTACACATACGATATTTGTCGAATGTTAAACGTTCGTCTCTTCGTGAACTACTTGTCAAATTTTTGTTGAATGATGAGCACACATATAAACACATAGGCATGAATCCCAGATCGAATAAGTGATATGTTGGAAGTGGCTAACATTCGTGCTAGCATGTAGGATAAAATGGAAATGACCTGTAAACATCATCTGCAACCGAGCCACTTCCACCACGTCATTTAACTTTATTTAGACGTGTTCTGAGCGTTGCCATTAAATTATCTTTTTTTATTTAAGGTCGTTAATAGAACAGTCTACGATAAATTGTTATATAGTATGATTTTGGTAGGAAAAAAGACCTTTCAGAGAGTAATTCCTACCGTGAATGGAGAGATAAGGTGAATGTTTGTACCCTTTGATGTGTGATAGATTACCGACAACCAACGGAAAATGTTTGTAGCGTGGCGAGCTATAGAAAATGTTCGTCAATTCTTTTCTTTTTTCATTTCCTAATTTTAATAGGCCCGGTATCGTATTAATTTTAAATCAGTGCCTTTTTTATTTTCCTTTATAACAACTAACACTACTCTTTAAATTTAAACATTTCCTTTTATTTAAAAAAAGAAAAGAAAAAAAGGGTTTGGCTCTTAAACTACCAATATGAAATTACAGCTACCTCCCTTTACAGTTGGTCCGCTCCGGGTATAATCCGTTCCCGGTACCCTCCCCCACTAGGTCCCCCTATAGTTCCCTAGATTTAACTTCAGGGTCCACAGAGCGCGGCATTCTCCTATCCATGTTCGGCTAATACCAAACATTAATCATAACTCACTCATCCACACTACGAGGTATCTGTCGAATGACAAGCATTCGTTACTCGGGATTCAACGAACGTCGCATGTATAGCGCCGCCTTTAGATAAATCGGACCGTAGATGAACTAATTCATGTCATAACCCTAGCCAGTAGAAATACTTCAATAATACTAACAAAAATATTTCAATACTGGAGATATTTCAATACTTTATCTGGCAGAAATATTTCAAAATAATCACTTTATTACATTTTATAGTAATTAACTACTATAACTATTTAAAGAGCGTTACTTTTTGTTTTTAGTACCGTGTATTACTACCTGCATACTTACTAATTACACTAATGGGTTAGGGATGTGGAAGGTTGAATTAGAGGAAGTGTACCCGCATTTTTGGGGAGAAAGAGAATGGAAAACAGTTTAGGAAAAACCTCAGTACACCCAACCGGGGTCAAACCCCGATCTCCTTGTCTTTGGCATTCTAGTAATATTACGAGAGAAGACTCTCAGACCATGCGGCCACCGAAGAGGGAATATTTTAAGAGAATAGCTATCAAGGCTCTTTCAAGGATAGTTACTAGTAACATTTCTTCAAAACCATCAACTAATTCATTGAACCACCAGTCAAAGAATTTGGTAACAAACTCTCTATTTACAATATTCAAAATATCAAGGGAGATTTTTTTTTAAAAAAAAGGGCGTTTGTGAGTAAGTTTATCAGGAGTTAATTTACAACCTAATTTAACCTAACACAATAGCACCCTTCTGAAAACACCTAAACAACCGGGTACGAGAATCGAACCTTAGATCTTTGGCTTAACGTAACAGTGCTCTTTCACCATCCAGGCTAGCTTTAATCCAAAGGTTCTAAGTTTGATTCCCATGTTCATACGTCATCGGCTTCAGATGAGTTGCGGCCACACGAGTTGTTTACCTCTAAAGAGACAGGTGAATTGCAGCTACACATTTTTAAAGCCACGTATGAATTGCGGCCCAGGCTATTGACCTAACTTAACCTAATCTAACCTAACCTATCAAACCTTCAAATCATTGTCAAAACCATTGAACGATAAGAAATGAGTAAGTTTGGATATTAAGAGGGATGGCGACATTAGACGATGATAGTTTCTATCCTAAATTAAAGACAGAATGATAGAAAGCACACTGATAATTAGGTGGACGCAACTCATACCTCTCTCAAGTTAGTGGGCCGCAATTTGTGCGTGTCTCTCAATAAGCAACTCGTTCACAATTTCAAGATTAGGCCGCAAATCACCTACACATGTGTCATCGAACCCATTACTATTCCCTTAATACAACATAACTCTATCCCTGATATGTCCTGGATAGTGGTAAAGCAATGGCAATCTAAATCAAGGGTATCGGATTTGATTCTCAAATCCAGGTGTAGTTATTTAAGTGTAGTGGAATGTATTTAAAATATACAATTTTAAATAATATTACAACGTAACCAAAAATTATTCCAACCAGTTATTAAGAGTTGTATACTATAACAAGCATTTGAAACTCAATTTTTTTTCTAATAGAGTTTAGATCAACGCGTATACAAGATAAACTAACTTAGAAATCCCAATATCATCAATAATATGTATGTGATAATGTTAAAAATATGTATTATTTTAAATATATTTTGTTTGCTTATGTGTTTTTCGTTTATTTTGCACAAACTGTAAATGATTTGGATCCATTTCAAAGCTCTTGGTAAACTCAAGCTGTAAAATAAATATATAAATCGGTACATCATATAATAGATGTACAGTACGTATTTGTATACATATTTGCATGCACATACATGTGTGAGCGTATATTAAGCAGCTCAAGTCTGCTAATGTATTGTCCACATTTATTTAGAGAGTTATTTGCTGGATTAACAAAATACTAGAAACCGATATTAAGTTTTTTTATTAATTTTTTTGTACACATGAGCAGTCCCATTGAGTTTTTTTTTAGTAAAATTTTCCTCTGAACAAACAAACTGGATGTGCGATAAAATCGAATTTTTGTTTCCAGAGTTTGCTAAAACTGAAGGTAAAATTAATGTTATTGTATAAAGAGAAGAAATAATTTTTTTAAAACATGTATTTTTAAGATTATATATTTTATAATTAAATGCGTAGAGGGATAAAGGTCAACTTTAAGGAAACTTACAATAATTCGAATGAAAAGTGGATAAAAATCCCAGTGCTAGTCTCTATCTTTTCCCACACCCTAATGCACCCGATTTGGATACTCAGATTCTCACTATATTTTTCTTTAGTTAATAATAATTTTTTTTTATCCAGGACGAGTAAAACCAGCGTAAAGAGAATAGAAGGGTGGCGCCACTTGGATGAATTTAATGATGTCATTGCCTACGTCACCCAGTACACAACAGTTATATTTTAATATGAAAACAGCCACACATGTGTATCTTTTTAAAATAAATAGAGCAATGACGTTAATCCGATATTGGTTTGGATTTTAAAGGGTTTTTTTCCTTCTAATTTTCCAAATGTGACTCGATTTTTAACAACTTATTTTATCTTCTATATATAGCTTTGGTTATGTAAAGCACTGCGCTTTGTATTGAGTGACGTCATACGCTCGGCCAATCAGGTGTCTTTCTCCCTCTGGCACTACCGTCTATCTCTTATCGTTTAAATCTGTTATTTACTTAAACAGATTAAAATGCCCAAGCTCTATCAAATATAATTAATTGAAATATTATTTCAAACTATGCGTTAAAACTTATAACTTTCTATTAATATGGCTTATACGTATTTTTAAACTTTGAATTTGGGTGAAGAAGGTAGTAGTTAAAGGAAGGTTAAAGTGGGGTGGAAAGAGAGAGTGAGAGAGAGAGACTGGAAAACCATTTAAGGATAATCCATCCTCAGCACATCCAGCTGCTATTAAAGCCTCGATCGTCCTGCCATCATAGAACCAGACTAGTTGATGGAAGAAGGCTAACGATTATACAATTAATGTAGATGAATTGCGAAGCTTAGAAGATTGAGATGATGTTTAGGTTACTCACGTAACCGCATCAGGTATTGTTCATATATATAAAGAATAGATGAATCCGACATTGAGTATCTATGCCTATTGATGAAGGTGATTCTCATTTAGCTTGGAACATTGTTTTAAACCACACGTTGAAATTTAAGACTGTTGTCTGAGAAGTAGCTCACAATAAAAGTTCAAAATTCTGGTATATTTCAATTGTATGGGTTTAGTAGTTGCTTGCTACGTGCTTCGCTGGTTTAACGTTCTAAAGGTAAGCACCCACGGGGTCGGTACCGCACGGACCGCACGGACGGAACGCAAAGTACAACTAATTCGTAGCATTATTTGTTACCAAGATGCGCCCACTACGTCGGTACCGCCGGCAACGGACTCTCCGCCGTTCCGCCATCCGACAGAAAGTCCGGGCGAGTGAATTAAAATCAAGTGCGGGCCGGAATTTTTGGCGTCATCTTCAACCAGATCAGGAAATAATGTGTAGTATTCGCCAAACATAAGTCTTTTCCTGTTGATGTGAACCCAGAATTGTCGTTTCGTACATTTTCTTCTTTCCTCTTCAATTAAAAGGCAACTAAGAGCTAAACATTCTTCATCGCTTTCCATATTTAAATATTACGGTGAAATATCACTCACAAAAGCACAAATATAAACATGAAACAAATCCAACAATAACAGAAATGCAAACATTACTTCCTTGAGCTTTCAAACGAGAAGCTCACCTTCTGGCTCAAGAGCAGCTGAGCAAACTTAGTTTCCATCCGTGCCGTCAGTGCGGATAGTGGGCGCACCCCCCTAAAATGTGCGGTCCGTGCGGTACGTTCCGTCCGTGCGGTACCGACCCAGTGGGCGCTTACCTTTAGACGTCACACTGGCAATTGATGGACTTCCGAGGGCGGGGAGATATAGGTTCAAATCTCGATCGGGTGTACTAAGGATTGTTTAAATTTTAGTTTTAAAAACACACAGTCTTCCAACAAAAATCACAAAATAGACATCACTGTAGAATTATTATTAATAATGTTAGTAGTAATAGTAGTAGTATTAAGTGTTCTGTATTACGGCGGATCAATTCATTTTGTCAGTGAATTTAGACCCCCAATCCACCTTGTCCTCCGACTCTCAGAATTTTCTTATTGCATAGTAACAAATAGTACACATGTTTCACTATAATATTGTGATAATTAGATATTGAACTCTATTGAATTAAACAAGTTACTTTTATTTGTTTATTTCATGTAGGGCTTTCAAAGCCAAACCTGGTTTTTTTAGATTGTAGTATAATATAAAACTGAGGATACCTTTAAAAAGCTCTTTCGAACAAATGGTCATATTAAGCAGAGCTACCGAATAGCACAGTTTACCCTAGCTTACCCTACGTGGTATAAGTTAGAGGTCCGGTAAGATATTTTATTTGATCAACATTATCAACATTATCAACATATTTTACCCTAGTGGTACATTTTGGGCTTCAAGTGGATATTGTCCCAAATTCGTTTTAACGGCCTGACAAGTCTTCTTTATTCCTATTGGTTTCTATTTTAGAATATCTGGGGGATAGCACGGTCATATATTTTTAAAAAGTGCTAAAGTAAGTTCTTGAAATTTTTTTTTTTTTTAGATTCCATCAATGTGAACTTATCTGTTTTTACCAAAATAATTAATTTCTCGTTTAGTTAATCTGTTTTTATTTTTCTAAAGCCCATATTTCATTGCCATATTTTAATTTTGAGATCGCCAAAGTGTTGTATACTTCTATTTGTTAGTGTTTAAAAAGAAAGGTTTGTGTAACACTTGTTTCAAGACGTTATTTCCTCTCGAGCTATAGATATAATAAAATAGAAAATGCAAAAAAAAAAAAAAAACCTAAGAAATCTTCCTTTTTACGTGTGTAGCATCTCAAAGGAGAGTGCCAAATGCCAAACGATATCGGAGAAACCAGAAATAGGAGACGACACCACACGACATTTTTATTTAGTGTGAGACGTTGCAACAGTTGGTGGCGGGCAGATCGATAAGAAGCGTCCAACGCCGCTGTGCCCAGCGAGGCGTCGGATCACAAGGAGAGGGATAAGTTATTACCTGGGGATATTTCAAGCGAGCGTCTCTTCCTCCGTATACCTCTTGACGGCCATTCAAACCATCGTATCATCATCATCAATATACAAGATGCTACAAAAGTTTATGCGACCCTGATACAGCAACTTCCATTATTTTAATATATACCCTGTTTTAATACGATACAGATGTAGAAGAGGTCATGGGTTTGGGGTAAAGTGCTCGCCTCAGGACCCGATGTTTGTGGGTTCACTTCAAACCCAGGTGAGGTCGACGAATTTTTTTGAGCCATAAAAATCCGTAGCACAACTTCCTTTGGACGGGAAGTAAAACCGTCGGTTACATGTCGATTGTGAGAGCTTGGCCCTGTCGAGTGTAAGTCTAAAACCTATTATGTGGGATGGTGGGCGGGAGGGTGAAAGGCATGGCGTGGATTCACAACCAACCAAAGTATCCTTCCGCATCAATAAGAACAAATGGATCACAGAGACCGTAAATGGTAGCTACCGGACAGGTCTTGCGGGAAAATTATACGTTTGTAAATATCAGTTTTCTCTAGAAAAAGTGAAATTTTTATGTTAATATTTTCAACACCTCTTCTAAGATAATGTATCGATATTTATTAGTTGTTACATTTTCTTATTTTTTGCTATGAAGCCGGCAGTTTTCTATTGAAAAATGTCAATTTTATCGATATTTGATCACTGTTAAAATTAAAAAGGTGTGTATATAAAAAGTATAACTTAATCAACATGCTTCTATTCTTGAAAAAAAGTGTCCTAAAAAAAATATTGCAAAACAATAAAAATTCTTGAAAATACCCGTTTATTCCCATGGCTCTGCATTTCCACGCCAAACGAAAAGGGCCAATCGCCTTAATCCAAAACTCCTTTCTCTTCATCCCTAGCCTACTAGTGTAGCTAATTTTTTAGCTCGGCTGGTGGGGAGATGCAATGGATAACACACAACTATTGAATCATTACTTACCACATAAATACCTCACAAAATGTAATTTTCATAAGAATTGGAAGGTGCCTACTTTTTGGTAAGCTTCAGTTTGTCATGTTGTACGGGTTGTATTCTAAGTTTCGTGTTATTTTACACTCCCGCCCACCCCCCACCCACAAACATCCTTCAATTATTAGGGTGGAACACTCCATTCCCTCGTATAAAAAAACTAGAAAAGAGAATTTCACTATATTACCTCATCCTTCCATAACTTTTGAGACCTGAGCGCAACCTATATTAAATATAAAATCTCAGAAATACGCCGATTTAGCCAATTAGGCTGATTGTTTACCTATTGAAACTTCCCCTATTCCAACTGTACATACACACAACGCTCTGACACATACCACTGTTTTTCCCGAGTGAATAATTTTAAAATTTAAAATTTTATTTTTCGTTACCGATTTCTTTTATTTATCTGAGATATTTAAGGTGCACTTTCTGAACCAACTGATAATATCAGCACATTAGAATTTCTATGAGCGAGAGTGAAAGAGCCTACCAATTTTGCCGGGAAAGTTATTTTCACATACCTTCTCCAGGGTTCTTTTACATGCCCCAATCGACGTGTGACCGATGGCTTTTACTTCCCTCCGAAATAAAATGTGATATGGATTTTTACCGCTGGGTTTGAACTCACGAACATCGGGTCAAAGCTGATACAAATATTAAGAATCAAATAGCCGAAGCTATTATTAATTTTAGAGAGGAATTCACCATCTAGATATCATATTATGAAAATTAAAAATGACACCTGGACACGGAATCGAACCCAGGACCTTTAGGCGTCCCTAAGGCCAAAGATCCCTGGGTTCGATTCCCGTGTTCAGTGTCATTTTTCAATTGTAGAATATGTAAAAATATGTTTATTCAAGGACTTTTTTAACCATGCTTCTTGAACGATTTATTTCGCAATTTTCATGAATAGTTGTGGACATTTTCCTGAAAATACATTAAAGAAAAAATTTACAATTGGTACTGTACATTAATTGAGATTTTAGAACTTTTTTTAAAAAAAATTGAATAATCTATATTAAACTTTATGTTTTAGTATTAAATTTGTAAAACATTCTGAGAAATAAACTAAATATATCAACAACTTAATTCACGTTATCTCTGTTGGCGTTAACTAAGAAAATAAGTTTTTACGTTATTTTATTTAAAGGAATTTTTTTCTCATAGCAATAATGGAAGGGTGATAAATAATTACCCTTGATGGATTCCCAAGCCTCGCATTGTGTGCTCCTCTTTCTCATCTTTTTCTTTGTCCCTCCCTTAACGTTGTGTGGTTTGATAAAGTCTACTGTTGGTCCTCCACCCCCACCCCCTCCACCACCCCACCCCTCCACCAGTCCCTCCTTTTGGAAACCCTGCAGCCCTGTCTTGCGTGCAAATGAGGTCGTTTATCTTTCATTATAAATTAGTAGGCGGGTCGGCTGTTAGCGCCTAGAATTGGAGCCCTAGGCCTAGTCGATGTAAAAGCCATTTTCACGGATCTTAATTCATGTCCTTGATTACTATAGTTAGCTTAAATACACGACTGATGAAAATGGAATGGAAATAACAGATTAATTCTTATGACCTTCTGAGAGGGAAGTATTGTGATCATCAAAATAACGAACTATAGATTTTAATAAATGTTGACGTTTCAATAACCCTCGAACCAAAATGTATTATCCCGATTCCTTTTGTATGTCTATTTGTCTTTATGTAAATTCGGACTAGATAAAGCCGAAACCATTTTAATCATCGTGCTAAATCTTGGTATCTAAAGTTTTCATGAGGTTCCCACAAGGATTTTTTTTTTAAATTGAATATATAACCCTAAAATTGTGGGTGGATTAAAAAAGGGCAAAAGAGAGAGAATTTTTTTTTTAAAAAATCAGCTTTGACGAGTTTAATTAAATTCTCTATGTAGTCTCTGTTTAACATTATAAATAAAATGTCAGCTCTCATTTTTCTATAAACATTTCATCCAGAGTACTTTACATCAGCTGAAATTTCCAATTTTGATCATGTCTCGACAACTATTTGAGATAGGAAATAACTTAAAATTGTAAAGTTGTATTACTATTAAGTTAAAAAGGATTTTATTTGAAATAACATATTTTTATAAAATCAATAGTTTTTAGCCATAGGCAAATAAATAAATAAATGGTACGCGCGCACATCACAGACTTGATCTCTTTAATATTAAAATGGCTATAAACTATTAATATTTGTGATATTAAATAATATATATTGTTACATAAACAATCCAACAAATACCATACATGAAATAATATACACCGTTACAGAAACATTGAGAAAAGAGGAGCATCTTTGTCCACCAAAGAGCATAACACTCAATTATAAATTTCCTAGTGTTCCGTATATATTTGCTTATAGCTCAGAAACTATTGGTTTTATAAAAATTTAGATTCCAGATTAAAATATGTTTAATTCAAATGGTACTAAAACTTTACAATGATAAATTTAAGAGTAAATAGCCAGAGCTATATTAATGGTAATTACTTCAGTTAGATATCAATATTCTGAAAATTGAAAATGACACCTGGACACGGGAATCAAACCCGGGACCTTTGGTTTAGTACGCCAATGCTCTAACCGCTGAGCTATCCAGGATAGCATTGGCGTACTAAGCCAAAGGTCCCGGGTTCAATTCCCGTGTCCAGTGCATTTTTCAATTTTAATCGGATAGCTCAGTGGTTGAAGCATTGGCGTAAAGCCAAAGGTCCCGGGTTCTATTCCCGTGTCCAGGTGTCATTTTTCAATTTTAATCCTGGATAGCTCAGTGGTTTGAGCATTGGCGTACTAAACCAAAGGTCCGGGTTCAATTCCCGTGTTCCAGGTGTCATTTTTAAACTTTCAGAATTGTTTACAATGATAAGTTATTTCGTTTATCAAATAGTCGTGGAGGTATTATCAAAATTGGAAATTTCTGCTTGTAAAAAGTGCCCTTAAAGTAGTTTTCATAGAAAAACTAGAATTGCCATTTTAATTGTACTAATGTTAAACAATTTCTAAATACAAAATTTAGTAAGAATCATTATATCGGATTTTGAGAAAAACGATTCTTTCTCTCTTTGACCTTCAGTAAACTAGGCATAATTTTAGGGTTAGCTTTTTAAATACGAAACCCCTCGGGGAACCTTATTTCCTAGATACCAAATTTTAGCCCGATTGGTAAAATAATTTCGGCATTATTCCAAGGTATAGACATGCAAAGAGACAAACAAAGAAAGAATGGCGAAAACCACTTTTGTGTTTCATGGAGTCAGGAAACGTGGACATTTAACGAAATATCGATTTGTCCTACCATTTTTACAAGTAAAGGTATTTTCACATACCTTCCACGGTTATTTAACATTACCACAATCGACATGAGACCTACGCTTTACTTCATCTCGGAAGAAATTTCGTTACGGATTTTTCTCGCTCAAGAAAGATCCGTCGACCACGGCTGGGTTTGAACTCACGAACATCGAGTTCCAAAGGTGAACACTTTAATCCAAGACCACCTATGTCAACTGATGTGTATTATTAAACATCAATTAAATAAACTCTAATAAAATAGTATAATGTTATCAATTTTGGTCACAAAAATATGTATTTGTATTTTCTGGAAGACCCTTCGTATGAAGATCGGATTGTACCAGTAATATTGTTACATCCAAGTCTTCCTTTCGACCCTTATCCTAAACCAGCCGTCTTAAAAGCGGAATGCGACATGACAGTCGCATAAATTCCGCCACCGCGACCTGTTCCAATTTCCAATTCCGAACAGGTGTCACCACCTGGCGTGAGGGGAAATAACTTCACATGGGAAAGTAGAAAGAACTAAGAAAACCTAATATCACTTTCAGTTTACACGGAGCGTCACGCCCCGACAGAACTAAAACCTTTTGGAACTTTTTTTTTTCAAACATGAGAGTAAAGATAATAATAAATGTGAAGAGATACAGAAAACAAGACCTGTTTTTATTTTCTTTCTCACCGGAAAATAATTTCACGGTAGACTTGTCACAAAATTCTCTCTGTACAATTACTTCTTTGTTTGATCCTAACAGTCGTCTTTATCTATCCATAAATTTGTCTTTGTGTATTTACATGTTTGCTGAGAAACAAGATCAGATCATAAACGTGATTATTGACGAGTTCTAAACCAATCAAAAGATATCGGCCTCTTTGGCGCTGTCAGCTTGGCACGACTTGAAATAATTCAACTTTCCTTTTTATGTGCAATATGATCATATTCAAAGCCATCTGACTAACAGTGTCGCATGGACTAAAAAACGAGATACTGACAGACAGCTATAGACACACATACTGTTATGAAATAATTTCAAATAATGATTAAATAAAAATCGTGTTTGTCATTACTATTATATTTTATTTATTTCAAAACATGATACAATAGTTTAAAAACATCTATAGTCAGCGATGAAGGGACATTATATGAGTAGGCAAGGGGGAAGATTTTTTTTTTTTGCTGTCCACCCCCACCTTCGATATCCCCAAGCCCCTTCACGTTAAATGTTTGAAAATTGGATGTCCATAAAAGCTATATGGGTCGGTTCAGAAAGTCAGTTAATACCTCAAATAAATGAGAAAACAAATGAAGTAGTCTTCTCCGGAAAAATGTTAATAATTAATGCATCCATTTAGGTTTGATTTAAGGCCATCTTTAGCTTCATATTCGATAATACAGATTATTTGAAATATATACGGGGGGGGGGGGTGCGATATTTATTTCCAGGGGGCAATATCTCCCACAGCCCTACAGTCCTACAACGCCTATAGCCGCCACTCTACATAATTTCATCAATCTTAAAATTTATTTTATCCACTAGAAAATAAAACAGACGTAATCAGCGGTTTCAAGATTTTTTTCAAAGGATCATGGGCCTAAATACATTTTGACAGCGTGTGAATTGATGCGCCAATCAAGCAGGGTTTGCTCTCAAATTTTGGCGAAAGTACGAGTCAAGTTTTATTAATGAATTCTAAAGTGTCTGGACGATCTGAGACAGTGTTTCCAAAACTTTTCATCAGCCGTGAACACATTTCGGATCCATGAATTAACCAACTTATCCCATTTATAGCATCATAAAAATAGGAAGAACCTGATATCTTGTAAAGTATAAACGATCATCCCAAAATTTGTAATAAATCACCGGGTTATAAGTTAAAAAGTCGGACAAAAGGAAAAAAGTCTGATAAATGTTTTGACATCACGTCAACACCCGATATAATTTGTTTATCAGATCACATAAAAAAATATTTTATTATTAATACAAATCAGTTCACGTCTAATACCCCTGGGGTACGCGTACCATGGTTTGGGAACCATAAATAAATGTCAAATAAAATAAAAGAGCACTAATAAGTCACAAAAAAACTTATTATAGTTTCATTATGAAAAGAAGTAAAAATATCTACATATAAACTGTAGGGAGAGGTGGAATCCGACAGCTAACAGATGGTTCTTTATAGTAAATATTGCATTGGCTGAAATAACTATTGTCAACCTTTTATGAAATAATTACTATTTTATTAGTAGTGTAATACTACATTATCAATAAAAAGTGTTATCATACAATTATAATAATACTTCTCTAAGGACCAATGTATTATTGGCGTTTTTTTTTGGGTTTTGCGGTTGTGGCAACAAGAGTTTTTATAGTACATTAGATAATAAATGAAAAAGTATTAAATTCACACTTATATCTCCTTATTAATGGCTACCAAATTAAATACACATTTTCAAACTTATAGAAAGAGCCACAAAGCATTACTTTTAAAATAAATAATTTTTATTTTGTAAACAACGCAAGACCACAGACTGTTAGTAGGACGTCATCAACCGCCCGTGTTTCGCTGGTACGCTATCTTGATTTCAGAAGAGCAAGACGCATTTTAGAAGTTCTCGTTTGAAAAGAATTTTAAAGTGAACTACAGACATCACTCAACAAAAAAATAAACATCCAAATGGTTATTTTCATAAGTTCGTATTTAAATATTGTTAGAATGGTTGGTAATTTAAAAACAATTTTTTTAGTGTGAATGCTTTGACTTCCAAAAGTTGAAAAAAAATTGTCTTGCTGATCATGTGGTTTGGCGGATGGATATATGGTAGCTTTTCCTAGTTGTCAGATACCACCCCTTCTGCCGTGGCTGCCATATATATATTTATTACGACACCTAATAAATTATAAACCTCAACAAATCTTTGTTTCTTTAACGGACCACTAGAGCGCCATTGTCCTGTATTCAATATTCCTTGATAAAAATTTATGACTCTGTGCATTTATTTAGAATAGAGCCACTTAGATGTAAAATAGGATTAAATGTCAAGAAAATGATTAGATTTAAAAACAATACTAAGAACTGAGTTTTTTTAAAGAGAATATTTGGTTTCGTTAATATCTTCTTTTCAAAGATTGATATGATATATTTCAAGGTCATCTTATAAAAAGTATAAGACACCATTAATGTGCGTTGCTCGTTTTTAAAATCATATTTAAGTTAATTTTTAATCAAATTAAATGTGAAATTAAAGCCCATCAGTTGAAACGCTGAGTTATAAATTGAACAAATTAAAATTAACCTGTAGCTTCAAAGAACAATATTTAGAAAAATTAAATCTTCTTTAAGGCTGATGCAGGAAAAAACTTATTGATGGCTTGACTTGGTTGGTAACGCGTTCAACCTATTAAGCTAAGTGTTCCTATTTCAAATCCTGGTATGGCCGAAAAAAATTCACAATTATATTAATTCATATTTAACTTCCCACAGTGAAGAATTGATGGCTCGAGGGACTGGGCGTTAAGTCTGTTCTATATATAAACTAGTTTGTAAGTCGTGTGCTATAGAATAGTGATATTGACGTTTAGGTAAGGTGTGTAGAAATACGACGTATTTGTCTCTGACTCGAGAGGATGGATTTGTATCTTTGGTTGAGTGCATTGGAGGGACACAATAATATATTTTTAAATTTTCTTTCCAGGCAAGCGACAATCTTCTCAAAAGTCCTTACATTTCTATGCGAGTGACGATCTCATTAAAGTCCTTATCTTTTTATGCGAGTAACAATCTCCTCAAAGTCCTTATCTTTCTATGCAAGTGACGATCTTCTCTAAGTCCTTATCTTTTATGCGAGTAACAATCTCCTCAAAGTCCTTATCTTTCTATGCAAGTGACGATCTTCTCTAAGTCCTTATCTTTTTATGCTAATGACAATCTCATCAAAGTCCTTATCTTTTTATGCTAGTGACAATATCTAAAAAGTCCTTATCTTTATATGTGAGTGAAGATATCCTAAAAGTTCAAAAACAAGACCTCCAAGATAAAACTAAAGTAATCTCATTATTTGTATATACACAATCACCCTCCTCTTTCTCTCTCTCTCGCTCTCTATCTATCTATCTATCTATCTATCTATCTATCTATCTATCTATCTATCTATCTATCTATCTATCTATCTATCTATCTATCTATCTATCTATCTATCTATCTATCTATCTATCTATTATCTATCTATATTATTATATATATGACACTACATACAAGTATTATATGTTTTATAATAACTATTTTAAATCACATATAGTCAATGCAAAACCTACAGGTTAGTAAATAGCGTGCGTTAGGTTCGTTTTCCTGGGACGAGGTTGGCTAAACTGGACGGGAATATATTATGGAAAACAAATACTAATAAAAAAAAATCTGAAAAAACGCTCCAGATATTTAGAACGTTTCAAGAAAAAAAAAACACAAAAAAAATTGAGAGGAAAGGTTTTCTTGAAATAACATTATATAATTACTTCCTAAATTTTAAAAAATATATCTAAATATGTTTAGATGGATTAAACTAATATGAAAACTTAATTAAATTTTTATGGATCTTTTTATCTGTGAAGAAAGCCCCGATTTATGTGCGTGAAATTATTTCAATATAGCATTATATTGTTAAATGGTGTGTGGTAAAATTATATAAAATAACATTTGTTCTATTCAAACTGTCATTTCAGTATAATTATTTCCCATCTGTGGTTTAATTTCTTCGTAACATACAATCCAATATACAACGACCCTAAACTCCTTTGAGTGCGTGACAGCCAATGCAGGTCTAGGAACTATTTCAACACTTGCTAATTTGTTTGGTTAAAATAAAGGGGGGAGTTAAATTTTCTAACTATTTTAGTGTATCTCCTATTACTTAGATATTATTATTATTAGGTGTTCTGTCTCACGACAGATCAACTCCTTTTATCAGTGAACTTAGACCGCCAACTGCCCTGTCGTTTGCCTCCTCCTTCAGCTCTCATAATTTTCTTCTTTCCTTCAAGTCATCCAATATTTGAGCCCTCCTTCTTCCTAAGCTCCTCTTTACCTCAAAATTGCCTTTTATGACGTTGTGCAGAAGATAGTTCCTCCTTAAGGATGTGTCCGATCCAGTCTGCTTTGCACCGAAGACGCACATCCAAAACAGTTCTCTTACCACCCACTCTTGTTAGGAACTCTTCATAAGGACCCAAATCGACGGGCACGCGGTTTAAATGCCGGTTTCATTTAGTTTGAATTCCTATGACGGGAAGGTAGGAATTTGAATCTCAAGTGGTGTCAGTGAAAGTGGTTTTCCCACGTGTGCTGTATCACTGTCATTTAACCATCCCTTTTCTACGATAGTGGAGGTGCATTTTTATCTAACCATCCTTCTGGTCCCGCATCAACGGCGGCCAAGCTCAAAGCGAGTCTATCCATCCAGAACGGGTGACCACATGTTCGTGTGCTACGGGGGAATATAAAGCGGGTGTAACCAGGACTACAGTTCTAAGGTCTCGAGGGTCAAAGTCAGGTACACTATCAGAGAAGCCAACTTTGAATGTTGAAGTTCTAATTAGGAAGCGGTATTATGCCTAGGGCTCCACCAACTTGAAGGGCAATGTCCTCAAATTGTGGTATTTCTTATGAGAATATCAGTTCTGAAGCTTAAAAACCATCAAAATAATACTTGATTTTCTTTGAATTATTTATCATATTCTGAAAATTGAAAAATGACACCTGGACACGGGAATCGAACCCGAGACCTTTGGCTTAGTACGCCAATGCTCTAACCACTGAGCATTGGCGTACTAAGCCAAAGGTCCCGGGTTCGATTCCTGTGTCCAGGTGTCATTTTTCAATTTTCAGAATATGATATCTAACTGAAGTAATTACCATTAATATAGCTTCGGCTATTTACTCTTTGAATTATTTGTTATTACTTTGATAAAAGTAAGCGTATTTGTTTGAGGAAGGCTAGATCTGCGTTTATATCCATTTGTCATTGTACTATTGGCAGCATAAAGCCCTACAGAATCAAAGGTGGCTTCGTGATCTAATAGCTCGTGAGCTTAAATGATCACTTCTATTATTTAACTGAGGAATTCCGCACGTCCATCACAACAGACTCTGCTTTAAAGTATAAGGGAAGAATGATCCTAAGGATTGAACGAATCCGGGATGGCTCAGTGGTAAAAGCATTGACGTACCAAGTCAAAGTACCCGGTTTCGATTAGCGTGTCCACGGTGTAGTTTTTCAATTAAAGAAATATTATATTCACTTTGAGCTCAGAACTGCGAAATTATGCGTAAGCAATTTTTGAAAATAAGCTAATTTTACCTTTCCATTTATTCTTAAAATATAAAACTTAAAAAGTGGGGATTTTAATCCTAAAGAGATACGCTGATGCCTTTCGCTTCAGTTTATGAGTGAACCATATTTATAAATAACAAACCACTTCCTAGATAAAACATAATTTATAGGTTCACTTATAGATGAGCTCTCGGCGCTTTGATAGGTGACCCCCTTAAAATTTTGATCATTCATTCAATGTTAAAAGCCAATACACGTTTTATATCTTTTAAAAAACATTGTTAAGTAAAATAATATAAAAATAGTATGAATACCATTTAAATAAATTAAATGTAATATATTATATATTCTTTAAATTGAAAATTGACATCTAAAAACGGGAATGGAATCTAGGACCTTTGCCTTAGTATGTCAATGCACTTACAGCTGATGTATTCAGAAGTCATCATATGCTCAGGGCCTTTATTCACTCATATGTAAAGGCAGAGTCTGTGATGGACGTGTGGAAATCGTCAGATCCATATCAACGATCAATTAAGATCACGATATATCTATCAGATGACGAAGCTAGCTTTGAATTGGGAGGGGTTTTATGCTGCCAAATTTAAGCGTACTTATTACTAGGAGAGTTTAGTTTTTTAATATTAAAAATAAATTTTAATCATCATCACTATATAAAACAAGATTCATTGTAATACGTCAATCTCTTATAAGGTTTATAATTAAAATAAACTCACATCATTGGCCACACAAATCGTACATTTACTTTTATTTGCTTTCTTTCTTTAAGGATGGGGTTCTATTCTGGCCATATGTACTAATGGGTTTTCTTTCCGACTGTGATTTTATATCCACCTCTATGTGAATGCGTACCTATTTGTTCAGATTCACCCGACAGCCTAGCTCATTCCTTAAGCGCAATTTATTGGCTAATGTTGGGCAAGAATAGTCAAGGAAATATAATTTAGTTAAAAATTTAATGAAATAGATATATGATTG
This sequence comes from Timema podura, assembly GCA_033556935.1. Taxonomy (NCBI): domain Eukaryota; kingdom Metazoa; phylum Arthropoda; class Insecta; order Phasmatodea; family Timematidae; genus Timema; species Timema podura. The sequence continues at coordinate 26,075,732 of JAVRXN010000013.1, read as the reverse complement.
AAAATAATATGTGATTTGGTGTAAAATGTAGAAAAAAGTAACAATTTTTAAAAAATAATTCTATAAGCCACTTCATAGTTTTTTGCATGACAAAAATAAAATAATATTGTGAAATTTCAAATTATGATTTAATAATTTAAACTAAATAAAATTATTAAGATAAATTAAATGGTTAAAAGAGGGCTCTGTCATAATTAGGAATAAAAGTATTATCTGGGATTCTTATGGGGTTTGAGACATAAAAATTGTTATCCTGGAAAATTTATTTAGTGTGATTTTTCCTATTTTTCCCTTGTACCGTTCATATTTAAAAGGAAAGTAAAAAAAAAATTATGTACAAAAACTAAAAAAAACCTATTAGAACCATCCTGATATTGCTTTTTATAAGCGAATAAGGCATAAAAAACATAATTCTATGTGTTTTCTGGTCTGAGCGCGATCAATTATCTTATTTCCCGGTTAATCGGCGATGCCAGCATGTCAACAAATGAAGGTTGGTTTGATACGATTTCTATCCATCCGGAAAGCGTTTAGGGGAAAAAAAATCACTATCAGGGTTTCGAACCCTGATATCCTCGTCAACAGCAGGCTAGTATAACACGAGTGACTCTTTATACCATTCAATCTAAACTTGTTTTTTGAGTCCCCGACTGGGTATATACTAAGGTAGTTTCTCCTATATAGTTTTCCACTCTCCCGCTAGGAAAATGCGTATTTACCTACTTAAAATTTTGCCTTAAAAAACTACCTTATTGATGGAAATAAGTGGATCAAATGGACGGGTAGTAAGACCCTGAATAGTAAAAAAATAAAAACCTAATTAAGTTGCTTGGCTTATGATTTATATCACAATTAATTAAATTCGTGACCTCTTTTCATTAGACAACATTATCAGTAACCCCGGGCTGTAATGGTTAAGGTGGTACCTTAAGGAGCGTAGATTAAGGGAAATATATATTTTTTTACATTTTTATATCAAAACTTTTTGGGCAATAGATATCAAATAACTCACCAGTAGAAACATAGAGTTTGGTTTTATTCACCTGGTGATATCAACAGTTGTTGAATATCTGTTAAGGGTGTCCTGGAATTTAATGACAACTATTCCTCTTCATTTAAAAAAGTTTCTCATCCAATGCCGCTTTACTTATGACAGATATTCAACAAATGTTGAAATCAACATGTGAAGAATCTAAACTATATGTATCTATTGAAGCCATATTTTTTTTATTTCGTCCAAAAAGATGTTTTGTTATAAAAAGTGCAAAGACACTTATCTTAACTCACGTTCCCTAAATTCCCATCGTGAGTTTGAATTTTTTCTTTGATCTTAGGGCTGATTTTTGAGCAGTTTTGAATCAAATGAGAAAATATAAATAGTGAATTTATTTATATTAGTCAGTTACACGAATAGGTATTAAAATTGTGATGGTATGATATTCCCGTTTATATCCGCAATAAACTAATCAAATATGAAATTAAATGTTTTAGTCCACTATACAATTTTAATACGTCTATAATAAATATTTATTTTATTCACGTCTGTCAATAGTTGCTGTGAGCCTCAGAATCATTTTCGTGAGACCATCAGGGGCCGTGACCCGTGGTTTAGGAAATTGTGACTTGTATGAAAGTAGACCAGGTTAATTTTTTGAAATAAATTACTTTTAGCCCACAAGTTCGGAGAGAATATTATTGAAACAATCCGGATGAAATTTATTAACACTCATGTTAGCGGTATGTCATGTTATATTACTCAATTTATTTTTGTGCTAGTGAAATTAATGTTTTAAAGTAGTAACGTGTACACTTTCAATATATGTTTTAACGATGTTTGAATATGCAGTAATGTTTCCTTTTACGTTTTAATATTCACAGTAATCGATTTAAATCAGTCTAAATATTTGCATTTTATGCCACTATAAATACATTTATTAAGTATACAATATTATAGAAATGAATTATTTACATATTTTCTAAAAAATGTTACAGTAAATAAAGTATACTTAAGTTACCTGTAAGTAGCGCTCAATTTTTGTGACGGCATCAGCAGTCTTTACTCGAAAGATATATCTGAAAAAAAAAAAAAACACATATTTAAGTGAAATAGCTACATATATTAAATATCACTAAATATTTATAATTTTACTTTTTGATTTATAAAAACAAGGTAAATTATTGGTATGCCAGTTTGTGTTATCAATAGAATATTAATGGAATTAATAATACACCCATTTCAAATAAAAAAGTTTTCTTATCACACACAATGGTAACACTATGATGAATGTATTGATTATAATCTAATACAAACATAACTAATGTTAGAGCAAGATTATTTACCATATGTGTACATTCACGTGTATGTGTGTATACCATATGATATTTAAAGTCCATCACCTTAACTCAGTTGGTAGCGTATCTGCATACAGAGCTAATGGTACCGGGCTCGATTACTGGTATAGTAAAAAAAAAGTATCGTTGGTTAAATGTGAGTTTACCCTTTCACAATGATAAATTAATGGCCATGGGTTGGTTGTTGTGTCTGTTCTAGATTTAAGTTAGTTTATAAGTCGTGTGGTGATATAATCATTCTTTTCAGAAAGTGCAATTTAAATACCTCAGATAAATTATAATTAAAATTATATTACAAAAATACTATCGACAGAACTCTTGCATGTATCTCGGACCACAGGAGTGTCTTAAAATACCCAAATGTTGATGCACCTCCTCTAAATACAACCCTACTCATCCCTAACCCATTAGCGTGGCTAGTAACGTATAACCCAAACGGGTAGTAAAACGCGGTGTTAAAAAAATATGTATGTGTATATAATCATATATATATATATATAAATTATTTAATATTTATTTAATATATAATAAATTATTTAATATTTAATATTAATATTTATTTAATATATAATAAATTATTTAATATTTAATATTAATATTTATTTAATATATAATAAATTATTTAATATTTAATATTAATATTTATTTAATATATAATAAAATATTTAATATTAATATTTATTTAATTTATATATATATATACTAGCGGACCCGACAGACGTTGTCCTGCCCGAACGTTGGCTTTTTGTTTGGATGGCATAATTGATTTAGATAATAAAACAAATACTATGTGATCATCACAATTACAAATTCACAATTAACTCCAATTAGTGAGTTACACAAATATTACAAATTCAGTGTTTGTCAAGACAACATACAAAATAAAACATATTTTCATTTTTGGCATTTCGCCCACAACTCCACAAATATCAGCTGTATCGAAAAAAATTGAGAAGCTTGCTTACAAATTTGTATACCGGGTACAGCTATTTTTATTTTACTGACGTACCTTCAAATATGACAAATTATCAAATGACTTTTTAATTGTTTCTATTTTCATAGTGCAAAATATATACTGTTTTGGGCCTAGAACCTTTGCGGGCTTACGCAGAACAACTCATCCATATACGTATCATCGAAATAGTATGTACTTCGGGCAGGACGTCTGTTGGCTTTTAGTTTGGATGGCATAATTGATTTCTATAATAAAACAAATACTATGTGATCATCACAATTACAAATTCACAATTAACTCCAATTAGTGAGTTACACAAATATTATAAATTCAGTGTTTGTCAAAACAACATACAAAATAAAACATCTTTTCATTTTTGGCATTTCGCCCACAACTCCACAAATATCAGCTGTATCGAAAAAAATTGAGAAGCTTGCTTACAAATTTGTATGCCGGGTACAGCTATTTTTATTTTACTGACATACCTTCAAATATGACAAATTTCAAATGACTTTTTAATTGCTTCTATTTTCATAGTGCAAAATATATACTTTTTTGGGCCTAGAACCTTTGCAGGCTTACGCAGAACAACTCATCCATATACGTACCATCGAAATAGTATGTACTTGTTATACGAAGTACATACTATTTTGATGATACGTACAGTCAGCTGCATAGAAACCTCACCACCTCTTATACCTAGGGTTGTAATGTTATAAAAAACGGTCCGGCAAAATCAATAAAGTTTATTTTATTTTTATCTTAATGCGAGTTGATGAACAATGTTTTTCGTCAATCCCTGAGGTGTATAAATGAACAAACTTGATGGTTTGCCAATGCGAGAACACGCAACATATAATTGGCCATGTGAGAAGCACTGATTTTCTAGATCCAATCCACAAATGGACATTGTTTGGCCTTGTGACTTATTAATAGTCATTGCGAATGCCAAGCGAATTGGAAATTGCAGGCGTCTGAATGGAATGGGCCAGTCTGAAGGGATCATTGGGATCCGTGGCAGGAGAACAACGTCACCTTGAAACTTGCCGTTCAAAATGGTAGCTTCAAGAACATTGGCCATAATTTTTTTTATGACCAATCGCGTGCCATTGCATAGCTTAGGTGCATTTAAATTTCGAAGCAAAATGATTGGTGAGCCAATTTTCAATCGCAAGTTATGTGGTGGCATTCCTGGTAAATCCAGTGAATTCAAGAATTCAACAGGATAGTTGACTGCTTCGTCAGGATCGACAACAGTGTCGATCGATTTAAACGACATCTCATTGCCAGGCAATGACTGTTGTATTTTGAAATTAATAGCGTCAACATCGATATTTTTTGCGGCCAAAATAGCTCGTTCACGTATCCACGCATGATTAATGTAATTAGCGCTCAAATCTGGGAATATGCTTTCAATCAGAGCATCTTTCGTGGCTACCATTTTGCAAAAATTGTCTGGCAATTTTATGCATTGTGTATTTCCATACAATAGAATTTTTCCATTGCCAATGTTGAGCAATTGTTCGGAGAATGACAGTGCCAATGGATCGTTTTGCAGTTGAACACGTATATATTATGTTAAGCCGTAATGTATTAACATTTCGCCATAGGTATGATTGTTTCAAACATGCGTTAACTTCGTCCGCATATGTAGCGCGTGGAATGACCGGCAATGTCTGTCTAAAATCACCGGACAGCAGTAGTAGAGCACCACCGAAAAGTCTGGTATTATCGTTGAGATCTTTCATCGTTCTATCGAGAGCTTCAAGTGAATGCTTGTGGGCCATAGTGCATTCATCCCAGATAATAATTTTGCATTTTTGCAAAACTTTAGCCATGCCGGAATGCTTCTTTATGTTGCACATTGCGTCTGAATTTGTGTGAACGTTCAATGGCAACCTGAGTGCTGAATGTGCAGTCCGTCCACCATCAAGCAAAGTCGCTGCAATGCCTGATGAAGCAATTGCCAATGCAATATGATTTTGTGATCGAATGCGCGCTAGTATCAGTGAGATGAGGAATGTTTTGCCAGTACCGCCTGGTGCGTCCAAAAAAAAAGAATCCACCTTGTTGTGCTGCAATTGACAAATTAATTCGATCGTATATGTTCTTTTGTTCAGCAGTGAGCAGTTGCTCATTATTTGCTATGAAAGTAGTCAAAGAGGCCTCATCGAACTGTTGTTCGCGCTGAAAATCGTTGTTAATGATGTCTGTTGTTGGGCGGTTAGGCGATGGCATACCGAAATGAATGAGTGGCATATTAGAAATGAGAATGCAAATATCCTCAATCTTTATTAACGACTCGTTATATATTTCCGGCGAAAATTCGATATTGGAATCTTGATCAGCGGTCCGAATGCAATGCAGAATGTCGTTGCTCATGGAATCTTTATATTTATCCCAGAGAACAGAAGCTTGCGACGGAAAACATGTCGTCAATAATATGGCGAATAATTGGCGAATTTGATGAGGAGAGGAACTCAGTACTGCATCTGCAAGTGTGAGATCCCAATGGTTGTCATCTTCCAGTAAATGCAATTCGCGACACGCATCCTGATACGTGTCATACAAAATACCATTGACTGTCCGCAAGTATTGGAAGGACGTAGGTCCAGGAACGTTAACCAACAACAAACGCAAGAAGAAGCATTCGCGTTGCTTTGGATGGACTGTGTATAATCGGCCTAATGTATTTCCCATAAATATGCCGTCGTATCCTTGGACTGGAACGCCTCGCTTTCGTGGGTCCCATTTTTTTGACTGTTTGTTCCACGTGAAAAATCGTGGCACATCAGTATACATTAATGTCTTTGCGAATCGACCTAAAATACCTGGTCGGTTGCATAGTTCGAATAAATCAGTTAGTGTGGTTTTTGGGGCAGTTAATGCTCGTTGTAGAGCAGTCTCTTCTGTGAAATAAACACGCTGTCCATTTTCAAGGTGCACGGCCAAATGTATAACAGCAGGGTCTCTTTCGTGTATGGGAAATCTCAAAATGCGCCAAACTGCTTCATTGCTGCTAATGTATCGGCCCATTTGATAACGGGTTATTTCGTCGTTATCATTTACATTTTGAACAGAGAATACAGCCATATCGCTGCCCTTATGAACGTATTTGCAAATGTATTTTATGGACTTCACCGAACTGCAGAACTCAACGTTTATGTGAGCTTTGTAGGTTTTGCACAGCAATGGCGAATACGGAACCACCCAGCGATTGTCAATGTCAACCGTTCCACCGTTTGACATGCGCAATTGATATGATTGGCCACCATTATCTGTGTCTCTACGACGATACAATGGATAACCATCGATATTAGTGACAGTATCATTTATACACGCTTTTGGGAAACGTTTCGTACATTTTCCATTGTCCATGCACTGCGCCGTCATATTTAGAGCACCACATGGACCATGGATCATGTTAGCGGTAACAATGTCAAACAACTCTTTATCGATATTCCTATCCGGAATTTCTGCTGAAATAATTTTATCAATTTCTTCTGACCGTACTTTGTCAACGAACCAAATCAAAATATGTGCATGTGGCAAACCTCGTTTTTGCCATTCAACAGAATACAGCCAGCAACGTGTTTCGCCGAATAAAGAGTGATGTGTAATCAAGTTCATCAACGATTTTAATTTTTGTTTGAAGACACGTGCAGTGATATCATGGCGATGCATTGCTGTTTGACCTGGCAATAACAAAATTTTAATTTCATCCCAGTTAGGATTGCACGTGAATGTAATGAACAAATCAGGTCGGCCGTACGCGCGCACATAAGTCATGGCGTCTTGAATGTATTCTTGCATATGACGTGGACTACCAATATATGATGATGGAAGAATATATGCAGTACCAATGTCGTTGATGTTAGTGGTTCGATCTACGTTACTGACGTTACCGACAATAGCATCACGCAAATGAATGTACTCCTCAGAACGCAACTTCGCTTGATTATACTTGATGTACCGTAATCGCTCACTTTCAATTTTCGCATACATATCAACGATGTATTGATGAAACAGCTGGCGGCATCGGAGAATGTGGTTGTCTTCATTGGCACGAATCATCAACCGATATGCGTAGAAGTTCATCGCACTCACTTTCTTATTGGTTTCTGCACCTGCAAAGTAAAAATATAAATAAGACAAAAATAAATTAATCTTACAGAATAAGAAAAAAAGTAAATAATATGTAGATTGTACCTGTCACTGGATTTCTTTGATTGATGTTAAAATGATATCCATCTTCTCCTTCCCAAAATATCAACGGATATTGCAAAGCGTCGTAAGAACGATGACTGTCTTGAATTGTGTGCACCGTGTTATCTCTGCGTTGGATCCTTATATCTCGACGTTCATATGCGTCACCAACCATAACAACTGCAACTTCATTAACGGTTGGTGCATTGTATCGGCCCGCGTGCTCTCCAGATGGTACTTTGTCTGCCTTGATGACGATCATGTAGTTGTCGTTTTGCAGTCTGTTTGAAACGGTATAAAACAACTGGACCAACTGGTTGTGATTTCGCAAAAACTGTTCCAAAGTCGCCACAATTTCTCGCTCCTCCATCTGCTCGATGTGGTTGTACTGGCAGCGTGCGTTTATTTGTTGCTCCTCATCGCCCATGAAGTATATTTGCAAGAATTTTGGATCGGCATCAGGCATTGAGATTAAAGAACCTATTTGATGATATATTTGGCCCTGAATCTTAAACGTTGATTCAAAATTGCGACCATCCTCATTCTGAACGATTTTTGTGGCTCCAAATGATGTCATTTGGAAGCAAGAATTGAATTTGCGAATTTTACGCAAAAAAATTTTTGATTGATGTGTGGCTCCAGCCAATAGTGTTAGCAATGGTTCTGGCGGCGAACTCAATGGTGGCAGTATAACTTTTCCAGACGCGCAGCAGAAACCGGCCGATTCACCTTTGTATTTGAATGCATGGCAGTGTTGGCATTCTTTGTCCATAGCACCGATGACAATTTGTGAATGTGACGAATAGTCGATGTCCGTTTCATATTCGAACGCAAGGCGGAGAAGTGATGCACGTGTCAATGCGCGATGTACTTGCAGGCGCTGTTGTTCATGTGCTCTGTGTGCGTCGGCGGCTCGTTGACGCGCCTGTCTTTGTCTCAAAGCATTAGCTCGAAGCCGTTTGTTGCGTTGCTGTTGACTTTCATTTGCACGTGTGTTTGCAACCTGGACTCTTAAATTTGCATTGTCCATCAATTGATCTTCTTCCGTTCGATTTAATCGACGGGTTTGGACTATTTGTGAATTCTGTGTACGTCGACCAATATTTCCTCCTCGTCCACGAAGACGTGGCATTGTTCTTTAATAAACACACAACACCTAAATATATGTAACTTATATTTGAATTTTATGGATTGCACTCCGTAAATATGATAGAATCATCGACACAAATAAGCACTTAAAAAAAATTTGCAGGTTAGATTAATTGTCATTGAATACGCATGTATATAATTTAAATTAAAGGAAAATAATGTTTATTTTCGATGAGACGTTTAACACTTTTATAGAATCATCGACACAAATAAGCACTTTATATTAAAATTTTCAGGTTAGATTGATTGTTATTGAATACGCATATATATAAAATTTAAATTTATGGAAGATCATGTAAGATATTAATTTCAACACAGCACCTTACACATTTGCCCAATGTATGTATCTGAGTACACTTGATGAAAAATACACTCAATATTCACGCAATTGTGATAGATGGAATATCGAAACACATAGTACAGAAATTTAAATGTCCAAACAACGCCAAGTCACGGCCCAAGAGACTTGCGCATGTACGTCAAATACCACAGAATTCGACATCAACGCCACCTATGTTACACAAACATAACTATGAATTATTCTCAGAAGTTCAAAAAAACGGTCCGACAAAATAAATAATGTTTATTTTGTTTTTATCTTAATGCAAGTTGATGAACAATGTTTTTCCTCAATCCCTTAGGTGTATAAATTAACAAACTTGTTGGTTTGCCAACGCAAGAACACGCAACATATAATTGGCCATGTGAGAAGCTAGACCGATATTATCAATTATTAATATTATATTCATTATTATAAATATTGGGGGGTGGTAGGGGGGTATGAAATGTTGAGGTTACATGTTCTGATATGCAAAAAAAAAAAAAAAAATCCCCCCAAAAAATTCCTTAAAAATAAACCCCTAAAAAATAAAAAAAATCCTAGAACCCGATTGCAACGCCACCTACCGGGTCCAATTGTGAATCTAAACCATACACGGACCCACTCAAACACACACACAAAATTTCATCAAAATCCGTCCAGCCGTTTAGGAGGAGTTCAGTGACATACACACGTACAGAAGAATTATATATATAAAGATATATATATATATAAATTGAAAACTGATTCATAAAATGTGAACAAAATAATAACTATAATAATAATAATAATAATAATAATAATAATAGACTATGGACCACATAGATCTTCTCAACATTTATGGACATACTACAAGTAAATGAGTGTAAATATGTAGATAGCCTAGACAGGTAGCCCGAATGACAAGATTGACGAGAATAATGGATTGGAAGGAATATTGCTGGGGAAGGGGATTAGGGGGATCGTGATCTTCTTATACAACTCTTTCACCCCATACCCCTTCCCTCCCTAGGTTCCCTTTAAACCCCCCCCCCCCCCCCCAGTCCACGACTACTAATTATAGGATCCATAGAACTGGTTATTTCAATGCAAACCGCGTCGTGACAGATCTCAAGCGACGCCGTAGCCATGTTGTTGATGTCGTGACCTTGAGAGGTGTCTGCGCTGCGTGTAGCTGTGGGGTGTGTTGTGCTGGGAAGAATGTACTCACCAGGACGTGCTAATGACGGCCGCAAATGGTGAGATACGAGTTTCCCACGACACGCCCCACCGCCTGCTGGTTGCTTATTTCTATTTCCCTCGCTACGCACACAAGTACAGTAAGATTTCGGAGCGAGGTAGCTTTTAGAAAAAAAATACAAACTTTTTTTATTTTGCCAAATGATTAAAAGAATTAACTGGCGTCACTCTCGTAATAGACTGGATTGCCGATGACGGGGAGGTTGGGTTTCGAATCCTAGTAGGTGGTTTTCTCTCAATAGTTTCCCACTCTCCTTCGCCGAAGATGCTGGTAGATTGTCTCTAAACTGCTTCCTTCCTCATCCTTACATACCCGCCTCGGTGGCGTAGTTGGTTAACGCGCTAGTCGTGTTGAGCCCAACTGCCGAGGACGGGGAGATCGAGGATCGAATCTCGGTCGAGTGAACTGGGGGTGGTTTTTCCTAAATGGTTTTCCACTCTCCCTCCACTCAAATGCGGGTTCACTTAATTAAATTCAACCTTCCCAATTCCTAATCCATTAGCGTAATTAGTACTTAAGCGTATAACCCGAATGGGTAGTAAGACGCGGTGATAAATAATAAATAATAATAATCATCCTTACAATATTAGAATAATTATCATAAGTGTGTACAATCTGAACAGGTGGCGATACACGAGGATGTAAGAAACGCATGTTCAGGAAAGGCATATTAAAAATTCAACTTTAAATATTTTGACTGTACTAGAATATTTTTTTAAATATTCAAGAATTTGAATTTGTATTCGAGATTAGAATGACGATTTTAAGATTCGGATTCGAGAAATATAGATATCGACCCATTTCTAAAAAGAAAAAAAAATTAAGATTGACGGTCCATAATAAAACAAATCGCGTGCCATGGGTTGGGCCACACTGCATTAAAGCATTGGTTGTTTTTAGAAATAAAATAATTCTGGACTCCATTTGTCATCTTCGGAGAAGTATGATAATGGTAAAACTACCCCGATAGATCAAAATGAGGTGTTAATTAACCTACTGTGGCTGGCGCCGTTGCATTTTCGCAACAACTGTAGTGTTTTTTAATTAGAGGTAATTAGGTAGGATCCCCTCAGAGTATTTCTCAATTAGCTACTGCTGCGTAGTAAGATGTCATCAAACATTTAAAAAAAATCTGAAATACGGGTGCTTTATCTAGCGTCATGAAGGAATGTTGTGAATATGCAGCTGCACCAGTGGTAATGTCATACGTCTGACTCATCGAAATGCCACCGTATGTTTAAATTAAATAATACAGTAATAATCTAGAAGTAAGTAATCAGTAATTTTTTAATAGGCCTGCAATAAAATATAAAATAATGCCTTAAAACATTTTGTTATTTTTTTTACCCTAATAATAATTTATGTTTTTGTAAAAGTTTAAAATTAAAAAATAAAATAAAATTACGATAAATTAAATTTACATAAATAGGCTATTATTCAAATATTTATTAATATTTCTTCAATAATAATATTATGTATTAAAGTATGTGTTTTTTGTTATTATTTAGAATATTATAGGATGTTGCAAAAATGCAACGGCACCAGTCCTCATGTTATTTTTTTCTAAGTGCCATTCCCCGCATGCTATAATTCAACTCAGGTACTCCTATAATAAATAAGGAACAAAAGAACGTTAAAATAATGTTATAACCTACACCGCGAGAAACATACATGAAAATGGAACACATTAATGCAAATTGAACAAATGAATACTTTAACAAACAAAAAAGCTGACACGCTAACCACGTTAAAAAATTGCGACGCTTACTTAAACTAACCTAATTATTCAGCTCACAGTACATTGTCCTATAAGGACGGGCGGAGGGATATCAAATAATACGTGAATCATCTGCGCGACACTGTCATAAATACAAGAGTGAGAAATGGAGACAAAAGGGTACGAGGGAAAAAAGGAATAAAGTCACATTAAACACATTTTACAGGACAACAAACTTTATATCTTAAACCCCACAAGGACCCTAGTAAATACTTTATTTTTTTGTAAATTAATTTAAATATGACAAATACCACCTTTAACCATAATCTAAAGTACATTATAAAGGTTTCATGATTGTCTAACAGATGGCAGCACTCACTCAAATTGAGTAAAAATGTACTTTGCCTCTTTCTTCCTCTGTATCCTGTTGGAAAGGACGAAGTTCCATGTAGAAACTAAACAAACAAGCACCAGAACGAGTTTTCTCCCTTATCTCCCCCTTTACCCCCTCCCAACACACACGATTATATTTTCATACTTAATTCCTTAGATAATCCGACACCTCATCTCAGTCGGTAGAAGGCCTGTCTACTGAGCTAAGAGTCCTGGGTTAGATTCCAGGCATGGCCGAAAATTTATCATTGGTTAAATGTGGGTTTACTCTTTTATAGTGATAAACTATCGGCCGGGGACTGGATGTTGTACTGTCTTAGGGCCAGTTTCATAGTCAGATTTAGTACGCCTAAAGTTCGAGTTGATACTAAATACAGGACGACACCTACCTAGACCAAAATGGAATGGGCCAGTTTTGCATATGAAACTGGCCCATTCCATTCGATTTCAGGTAGGTGACGTCCTGTATTTAGTATAGCGCCGCACTTGAGGCGTACTAAATCTGACTATGAAACTGGCCCTAAGTCTTAAGTTATATCATAAGGCATATTAAGCCAAGATAGGCCCAGCAAGCCGGTAGTGGGAAAATATATTAATCGAATAAAAAACTGACCCTGGCCACAGGCTGGAAACAGTAATGGATGTAAAGTTAGTTCATTAGATAAACTTGTAATGAAGTATAGAGGCGTGTAAAGCTTTAAAATAGTTAAAGTTGGAGTATAAGGTCAAATTTTCGACACACAAAATAAACTTCGCATCTTTAAAACATTTCTAAGGAGGAAGAAAACTTCGATATATTATGAACATATTTGATTTACATCACTAAATATGACATGTTTTAACATATATTAATTTATCAAACAGCTAATAAACACAATTTAACACAGACTAGATATTAAATGACATATATAACGTGAGTATGGGTAAATAAAATAATAATAACAATATTAGTGAGATTTGCTTATTCTCTTTACCGTTCTCTCTACTTAGTTGCACATCATAGGTAATTTAAATATTAAATGCAGTTTTATGTGACAGCAATAAAAACCTTATCTTCAACTCTGCTTCACAAGTTTCAAGTTTCCCATTAAAAAAAATTCTTCGAACATACCTACTGAAAAGAACGATATAAACTATTACATGAATTGATGTAAGAATACGTGAAATTAGATCTAGCTGTCAGATAAAGTAATTAATTTGAAAACTGGACCTTACACACTGGAATCTTTTTAACTAAATTTAAAAAAAAGTTTGTCATCTAATGCCCTTGACAGATATTCAAGAACGTTTGATATCACCATGTGAAGAATAGTAAACTCTTATGTTTCTAATGGAGTAATATTTTATTTATTTAGGCCAAAAATATGTTTTGTTTAAAAAACCATAAAAACACATTTTATCGCGTCCCCTCAGATCCTACTTTAATAACCAGTGCATCAGGTCAAATTTTCAAAGGAATTATTTTATCTGACGAAAGATCTACTTCTACGTATTCATACATTAAGTCATGTGAGCTGCAGCTTCCACTTTTGATAGATCTTATCAATAATATATAAAATAAATTTTACAAAATAGTAAAATTTGTTCAATGTTAACAGAAAAAAATTTTTGTTGCATTTTTTAAAAAGATATGAAATATAAGACTCACATTCACTCGATAATTGTCTGCCTCCTGGTATTGAGAAACGTTAAATTTCACCAACAAAAATAATAAATTCCTTTCACCAGCACTGTTGGGCAAGTGGGCAAAATGTTAGAACAGTAGCCCCGTGGCTTCTTTGGTGCTGACTGACAGTTCACAGCGGACTTCTGACAGTCAACAGTTAGATATATACCTAAATTTTGACTGTCAGAAGTGAGAGCTGCTAAACAAATGTTTTTGCAGATCATATGGTTCGGCGTAGGGTTACATAATTTGGTCTGGTAACTTTTCAAAGCCATCAGCTCTCAGCTGTGAGCTGTCAGTCAGCACCAAAGAAGCCATGGAGCTACTGTAAGTATACTACATTCTGACTTACTGATGATGGTAATATCGGGATTTGAATGTTGACTGGTTGTACCAAAGGTGCTTTTTCCTAAATGGTTTGCAACTATACCTCTATATAAATGCGGGTATATTTCCTCCAAACAATACCTCCCTTATACTTGCTGTACCATTAGTTTAATTAAAAGGGCAGGTAGTAAAACGCGTAAGAAAACGCACAAACAGAAATTGGTTTGTGTATGTATAGATTAAAACAGTGATACCAGCTTCGATGGCCACAAGGACAAATGACTAAACTTCCGATAGCGAGGAGAGAGGGGTTTGAATCCCAGCCGGGTGTACTGAGGGTTATTACCTATATGGTTTTCCACTCTCCGTCTACGCAAATGTGGATACACATACTCTAAATTCAACCCTCCCCAACCCTAGCCCACCAGCGTAATTAGTACCTAGGTGTATAGCCTGAAAATATAGTAAGACGCGGTGTTAAAAAACAAAAAACAAAAAAACTTGATTTACATTTTGAAAGATTTGGAATATTTTTTAATCAAGAATATATATGATATTAAATATATTTTAATAAAACAACTTCCTTCAAAACTATTTTCTAAACCAAGATGTTTCTATCTGTATAAATTTGAAATACAAGGACGTCTATGCTCCGTTTGATAATGGTAATACAACTTGTATCTGTTCTGCGCATGCGTCATTAATTAAATATCGCTAAGAACAATGATCAGCAAGCGGTATTAACAAATTACATACACGTTTCCAAGATAGCTACATGTTTTACTTATTCATACTATGATAGTTCAACCACACACACTGCAATAGTTAACTTGTACAAAAAAAATATCCTCGAATTAACCTGCTAATTTGTTTCGAAGGTTTCCGCACAAGTTGAAAAACCATGTAAATCGAATCGTGGCTACATGCTATGTATTTTTTTTAGACATATTTTCGTTTCAAAGGGTAATTAATGCTAAACAGTTCTAATTATGAAAATTAAACTTTATTCAGAATCTTATTGAGTACATAAATATTAGTAGCTCTGTGAACAGTAGACCTCGCTTCCTCCATATCCTTATCATTACTACAGTCTTAGAATTTCTCTTTGTATTTCAAGTTGAAATATTTCCTAAAATTTCTTATTGGACTAAAAAGTGGACATTTTCCCTTGATAACCAAGTTAGACTGAAAATAATAATACTATATTCGATAGTTCATTTTACGCATAACCAATAAACTTTGGCCTCATGGTTTAAAACGTCAGCCTCGCAATATATGTAAAAAATAGTTTTATGTACTCGACAGATTGCATAGAATTTTAAAATCAAATCAATTGAGATGAGCTATTAAACGATAAACATTTTAAGTGGCAGCCATATTGAGTTGGATAACCAGCTCGTAAATCCATGTACTGTAAATATGTTGTTTGTCCCATGTTCGAAGGATGTCCAAGTCAAGTTTAGTTAAAATTGCTCCGCGCATTTAACAGTTATTGCGTATAAAACATACGGCCAACTAGACAAACACATCAAAATCCAAATGGTCAATTTAAAACAAGATATCACTACGCGCGGTCAACAAGAAGATTAAGCAAAACAAATATGAGACTAACAGTAACGCCATCTATTATGTTTAAAGTGAAGCTTGAGGGATGCCTTTGCTAGTCATAAGTCAAAGTACCACGACCGCGTATCTACGAATCCCAGTAGCTCGAATCCGTGTAAGATGAAGACTGTCATTTCATTTATTTGAGGTATTAACGTGCACTTTCTGAACCGACTGTTTACATCAGCACACAATAATTTCTATAAGCGAGAACGAAAGAGCCTACCAATTTTACCCGAGTCCTTTTACATCCCGCAATCGACATAGGAACTATGGTTTTACTTCACCTCAGAAAGGAAGTTGTGCTAAGAATGTTTATCACCTAAAGAAAAATACGTTGACCCAAGCTGGGTTTGAACTCACTATCATGGGGTTATGAGGCGAGTGCTTTACCCTCCAAGACCATAGGTTGACCCGAAGACTGTCCGTAATGAATTTACTATTGAATTAATTACGGAAACAGCCCCCCATGTTTACGGGGCATTAGTCATTGTAAAATATGTTACTGTAGGGGAATGAGACATATAAAGGGCTCACTCGTGTAAGGTAATGTATTTAACCGTGAAAAACAAGCATTGTTGGTGCCGCTGGTTAGTCTTTTGTTTTGGAAGAGAGGAACCAGTAACATGGCTTGGCTTGTCCAATTACTGGTACCTACCCTTACACGCTCCTCATACCACCCCTTCCCCCCCCTATACAACCTATCCAGCATAGTCATGGTTCACTTGATTGAAATGCCGAACTTGTTTGGAACAAAAACCCACTATGTCAGCAATATTTTTCTTAGCACTGCATCTTACTACCCGCTTGGTTTATACGCCTATATCATAATTACACTAATGGGCTAGGGATTAAGAAGGCTTAATTTAAAGTAAATGCACCCTCATTTGCGTAGAGGGAGGGTGGGAAACCATTTAGGAGAAACCAACCTCATTGCACCCGACCGGGATCGAACCCGATCTCCCCGTCTTCGTTAGTTTAGTCCAGCACAAGAGTAGCGCGTTAGATCACGCCGTCACCGAAGTGGGTTAGCAATAAATATGTTATTGATTCATTTTGATTTGTAATATCTAATTCAAATAATAACTATCAATTTTTTTAACTATCTAAATCAAACACTACAGCATAATATTTTTATTAACTTATTTTTTAAAATTTCGTTTGGATTATTTATAAGATTATATTATGAGTATACAAAGTGGGGGCGGAAACTATTATACAATCTGTGCTGAGGTTTTCCCGACGTCCGGCGGAGTTCACCTGAGTAACATTATCTTCAAAATGTGTAGTCTGTAATTTGCTTTTATTTAGATAGTGGATATGTACTTTTCAACTAAAGTGCTAATTTTCAAATTACTAATCGTCCAATTGTTTCAGACCCACCCTCTATTTGGAAAACTCTGAGTAGTATAACTTGGTTTTTTTCCGTTAATTGGAAAGTCGGGATATGGATATCGGCTGGGAATACTGAGGTTTTTTTTTAATGTTTCCCACTTTTTTTCGCGCAAATTTGGGTATGTTTATTCTAGATTCTGACTTCCTCAACCCTATCCCAAAAGTTTAAATATGTGGATAGGCCGGATAGGTAGTATGCCGTGGTGCATAGTTATTTTCTGCTAATTTAGTAAATTAACCGTCAACATAATTAGCCATGTACTAATTATATCAATTATTATTTTATTCAAGTTTAAATAATAATAATAGCAGCCGTAGTTTCCACACATACTGATCAATATCTTCTGTACTTTTATTCTATTATCAAGTAAGTGTAAATGTGCCTCTCATGGCTATACTTCTATTTAAATGAGGTTATTATTATTATTAATATTATTATTTGAATACGTGTTTTGTTAATCTCCATAATCTGCTTAACATATCATCTGTGGAAATGACAGGTATATGGATGAACCAAAACGATTGTGTTATTGTTTTTTTCGTAATATGCTTTGGAAATATGACATTATTTCAACGTAGGAATAAAATTTATTAAAATATACCCATTTATGTTTAGCACTTCTCGTTAAATCTGATAGTATTCGCGAGGAGGGATGGATGGGATATTATGCACGTGGAGGGTTAAATGGGGTAGTGCACATGTGAAGAGTCAAATAGGATAGTGGAGGGTTAAATGAGATAGCACGCGTGTTGATGAATAATGCTAGTTTGGCTATGGATTGTTAAATGATGGTATACGATCATAGTTTTAACATAGTTTTAAAAACTGGTATGGTTATAGAAAGGTGCTTTGCTCTATTTCCAACATCTAAAATAATATCTAATAAGTGATTTATTTTACAATATTAAAATGAAAGTTTAGTTTATATTTTATTTTAGTTTAAAAATTTATTTTATAGTAATTTTTACTTTCTCTCTATCTTACGGGTAGAGAAAGTATTGTGATCGTCAAAAAAATCGAACTCGAGATTTTGATGAATTTTGACGTTTCATGACTTCATGAATCCGAAAAAGTGGTTTTTGAATTTCCGTCTGTCTGTCTGTCTGTCTGTACCTCCAACTAGAGCCTAAACTATTTTACCGATTGAGCTGAAACTTGATATCTAGGGTTTTCATAGGGTTGCCCCGAGGGGTTTTTGGAATTGGATATCTACCCCTAAAATTAAGGGTAGTTTACTGAAGGGAAAAAAGAGAGAAAAGTCGATTTTCTCAAAATCGGCTCTAACGATTTTGATTAAATTTCATTTATGAACATAAATAAATATTCCAAACAAAATGGCTACTCTCAATATTTCGGCAAAATCGTTTTAAGGGCTCCGGTCTGATGCATAAATTAACATTTTTTATAATAGCTCCGAAACTATTTGAGATATGAAATTACTTAGCATTACAAATATGTATATATATTTATAATACAAATATTTTATTCGAAACATATTTTTATAAAATCAATAACTTTCAATATATACGCCATTATATATATATTTTTAACTTTTTGGGCATTAAAGCTTAAGTATTGCGACCGTAAGAAAAACTAACCTGAAATGTTGATGGATGTCGACGTCTCATGACCCCCCGAACCCTTAAAAATAGTCTTTGCAATGCGTCTGTCTGTGTGTCTATTAAAACTTAAAATTAAGGGTAGTTTACTGAAGGGCAAAAAGAGAAAAAGTCGATTTTCTCAAAATCGGCTCTAACGATTTTGATTAAATTTCATTTATGAACATAAATAAATATTCCAAACAAAATGGCTACTCTCAATATTTCGGCAAAATCGTTTTAAGGGCTCCGGTCTGATGCGTAAATTAACATTTTTTATAATAGCTCCGAAACTATTTGAGATATGAAATTACTTAGCATTACAAATATGTATATATATTTATAATACAAATATTTTATTCGAAACATATTTTTATAAAATCAATAACTTTCAATATATACGCAATTATATATATATTTTTAACTTTTTGGGCATTAAAGCTTAAGTATTGCGACCGTAAGAAAAACTAACCTGAAATGTTGATGGATGTCGACGTCTCATGACCCCCCGAACCCTTAAAAATAGTCTTTGCAATACCGTCTGTCTGTGTGTCTATTAAAACTTAAAATTAAGGGTAGTTTACTGAAGGACGAAAAGAGAAAAATTTGGTTTTCTCAAAATCTGCTCAAACGATTTTGATTAAAATTCATATCTAGGCGTTGATTAAGATTATAAATAAACTGGCTATTTTCATTTTCCTATGAAAATGATTTTTAGGGTACATTACAGAAGCGTTAATTTCCGTATCTCCACAACTATTGGAGAATTTAAACAACTTATCATTGCAAAATTGTAGGACTATTAGAAATAAAAAACTTTTATTTGACATATATTTTTATAAAAACAGCAGTTTCTGAGATATTTGCAAATATATTAATACAATTTTGTGAGCTTTAGTTGTAAACATATACTACTTAAGTCTTAACGCAATAATACTCGTATGCCATAGAGTAATTAAATATAAGTAAGTATCTAAAAAAAGTATGTTATTTTTCCTTAAATCTCTTAGGAGAAATGTTTGCATAGCAATGATCTATCTCCATTTTAGACTCAATAGTCAATATTTACATTTTTTATTGGTCAAAATGTATAAATGAATAATTAAATATCATTGCGATGACTTGAAGATCTGCAACACCTTTTAAAATGTTAAAATTTTAACCAGAAATCGAAATTTTAATACGAAGTGTTGACCCTTGTGGAAGACATTAAACTGTTTGAAATGTTCTTAGGTGGACAAAGATGCGCCTCTTTTCTCATTGATTCTATATCATTGTATATTATTTTATGCGTGTTCTTATGTGGAGTGGTGATCATACAATGTACATTATTCCGTTCAGAGATCTTACGAGTTTATAGAAAGAGAGAGAAAGTCTGTGCGGTGTGCCGTACCATTTATTTTTTAATGTTTCCCACTCTTCTTTCGCGCAAATTTGGGTATATTTATTCTAAATTCTGACTTCCTCAACCCTATTTCAAAAGTTTAAGTATGTGGATAGGCCGGATAGGTAGTATGCCGTGGTGCATAGTTATTTTCTGCTAAGTTAGTAAATTAACCGTCAACATAGTTAGCCATGTACTAATTATACCAATTATTATTTTATTCAAGTTTAAATAATAATAATAACAGCCGTAATTTTCACACATACTGATCAATATCTTCTGTACTTTTATTCTATTATCAAGTAAGTGTAAACGTGCCTCTCATAGCCATACTTCTATTTAAATGAGGTTATTAATATTATTATTTGAATACGTGTTTTGTTTAATCTCCATAATCTGTTTAAAATATCATCTGTGGAAATGACAGGTATTATAATATGTATATGGATGAACCAAAACGATTGTGTTATTTTTTTTTCGTAATATGCTTTGGACATTTGAAATTATTTCAACGTAGGAATAAAATTTATTAAAATATACCCATTTATGTTTAGCACTTCTCGTTAAATCTGATGGTATTCACGAGGAAGGATGGATGGGATATTATGCACGTGGAGGGTTAAATGGGATAGTATGCTCGTGGACGGTTAAAAGGGATATTATGCGTATGAAGTATTAAATCGAATAGTATTCATGTGGAGGTTTGATTGGGATAGCATGCGTGTGGAGGGTTTAAATGGGGTAGTGCACGTGTTAAGAGTCAAATAGGATAGTGGAGGGTTAAATGAGATAGCACGCGTGTTGATGAATAATGCTAATTTGGCTATGGATTGTTAAATGATAGTATAGGAACATAGTTTTAAAAACTGGTATGGTTATAGAAAGGTGCTTTGTTCTATTGACATCTAAAATATCTAATAAGGGATTTATTTTACAATATTTAAATGAAAGTTTAGTTTATATTTTATTTTAGTTTAAAAATTTATTTTATAGTAATTTTTTTTTAGCGTATTGTGTATTTGAGCATGAGAGATGGGAGTATCTAGTTCCACCAGCGTGTAGGTAGACCTTTAGTCGCTCTGTGGGAACAGGACGTTACCTAGGGTAACTAATACTTTGGAAGTTGTCTACACGTCATACCCGTAATGAGAAGAGGTGATGGTGATATTGAGTAGGAAGGTGTGGAGTCAGTGGAAATCTTAAACCTAGCTTAAATCCTAATTAACCACACCGTTGTGACCAAAGGAACAGTTCTCCTTTCAGGGAAACTGACTATTGAATATAACTAGGAACCTCTAGATTTGTAGCCATGAGTGCTGATCACCATATAAAGAGGCCAGTTTTTATAGTATCTAAAAATAATTAGTGAGACAAACAATTATTTGTTAGGCTGGGATTAAGTTCCCGGCATTACTTTGACGATTGTTACCTCTTAAAATGTGGTTTTACATTCCCTCTTCAAATGATTTTTGGTGAAGTTGACCTCATTTACCACTTGACTAGGTCACTAATTACCTCTTGTTGAGAGTTTAAACACAAAATATTTAATCTAGATAGAGGATATTTCTAATGTGTTAAGCGTTTAAGGATTGTTTACCTATCTAAACCCAAACCACTACATCATGGTGATTGTTTGTGTCATTAGCTAACCAACCATCAGATAAAGATAAGCCCTTAGACCCTCAAATGTAAACCAGACACATTTTCGACGCCTTTAGAGGGAAATATTAAGTTTCCTGCCTTTAACCCTGTTTGTCGTTCTACGACGGGATGTGTTGGCGTATCGCGTGCTCCTGCCTCTAGGGGTCTATCACAAATGACTTCGGTTTAAGGCCAGGTGCCCACTTGCGACGTGCGTCATCTTTTCAGTCGCGTCCTGTGACGCCGCGTCACCGCTAAAAGCAGTTCACACACAAGCGACCTGCGTCTGGTGACGCTAAGTCGACACCACGCCACAGCACCCGGAGCAGTGCACACTAGCGACTTACGTCTATTTGGAGGCAACTCTTGACCTCAGTAGGTTTGAAGCCATGACCGTGATAAGTACACTCCGGAGCGGAAAAATAGGCAAACTTATCTTTGCTGTACACAACCCTAATAACTGACATGAACTTGTAAAGCCATCTTTATGATATCTGTAACAATATTGTATAGGCGTTTTGCCTAACAATGGGTCTCTAACATTATTTTAAAAGTAAACAGTGGTTGTGACATATTTCAAGTATATTATAAATTGTTATTGTTAAAATCAATGGCAGGTAGTAATGTGTCTAGTTTTAATGCACTTTTAATCTAATTTCCGGCTAATCCGGTTAATCCAGATGACATATGGGCCCAGTTAGTCCTTATAAACGAAGTTCCACTGTATTTATAAAATATTTTTCCCAATTCATAAAAATTATTAGGGGAAAAAAATTGAGATAGAACTCGCCAAGTTGCTTTAGCATTATGGCTTCCATTTTGTCAGTATTTGGATATATCGTCTTTCATATCTCCATCTATGCTGCTTGTTTTTTATTTCTGTCGAGATATTCTTCTAGGGATGACTTCCAAATGACAGGTCTATCCCGCTACTCATTGATAAAAAGTTATGTGTCTATATTTCGTCCTCCATTCTGACTGTACACTGATTACCGTCACAATGACGCGTTCAGTTCGTGTGAACTGTTCTATGTCTTTACAGGTACTGACAGAACACGCTGAGTGGTAGCGTCACCGCCACGTTTTGCAGAAACCCGCGTCACTAGTTTCAACGCAACACAACGACGCCAACTTGACGCCAGACCTCGCGTCCCGTGTGAACTCCTATCATTCGAATCAAAGTAATCCTGAGAGGCAGCGTTACAGGACACGACTAAAAAGATGGCGCACGTTGCTCGCGGGCACCGGGCCTAAGAGGGTAATTTACTAAAGTGCTGAAAGGCTTTGCAAACATCCATAAATCTCACGTTATTTAAGACGTGGTTTGATATTATAAAATACGGTTCATTCCAAAATACAGGCGAAGGTATCAACATGTTCCAAACTAAAAAAAGTTGAGTTTTAAATGTCATTTATTTTTTAATCGTTAAAAGGGGATGTTAGTTCATTTACAAATATATTTTACGCGTAAAGACGCAGTTAAGAGGTTTAATTAAAATGTTTAAGAACCATAAGATCTCACTTTTCTCAAAACCAAAAGGTAAACATTTTTAATGTCGAGTCCGGTTGTGTCACATTAATTTTCATTTAATTTATATGAGGTATTTAACGTGAATTCACGTTACTAAAACAACGTACTAATTACGCTAACGAGTTAGGCACGAGGAAAGTTAGAATTTGGAGGAAATGTACCAGAATTTGCGTGGAGGGATGGTGGAAAACTATTTTGGGAAAAATCATCCTCAGTACTACGCAAATGCGGGTACACAGTATATCCTACCGGAATGCGAACCCCGATCTCCATCAGCAGTCTAGTCTAGTCTAACACGAGAGTGACACCTTATACTAGGCGGGTATCGAAGAAGGTCTTATGTAGTTAATTTTTATTTAGTTTCCATTAGAAGATAGTGAAATTGATATCAGGAAAAGCATTCTACCATTTTGGTTCAATTTATTCTCATTATTAGAAATATATGGAGTAATTCTGTAATTTGTTTAACTGAAACTGTACAATCACTTCGATAATGAGCAGTAATACAATTAGAACAACAAAATGGAAATCTAATTAATACGTATAATATTTTAAATACATGAAACGAAGATGTTTTTATTTCTTATTTTATTTATTTATGATGAAAATAAAATGGGCTGTATATATTATAATTATTCAATCAATAAAAAAAATGTGCATGTCACAAGGAGACACGAATACTTGAAGTGTGGTAGAGGAAAGAGGAGGAGAGAGAGAGATAATTGGGGAGATAAGGAGGCAAGCAGAGCCCTTTTACAAAAAGGTCAGAAGTCTGGTATGGAGTAGAGATGTAGGAAGGAGTGATGTACAATATTGCAGGATGTATCAGAACCTGAATGATGAAGGAAAGGCATAAGAGTAGTATACAGGCATGAGAGATGAAGTTTCTGGGGAGTAGGCTGTGAGTGACAAGGATGGACAGGGTGAAAAATGAAAGGGTGAAAGAGATAGAGAGAGTGAAGAAGGAACCCCTGCAAAATAGTATAGAGGAGGCGAGATTGAGGTGGTATGGACATGTGAAGAGGATGGAGGAGAGGAGGATGCTCAAAATGGAGGTGGTGGGCAGGAAGTCAAGAGTGAGATCCAGGGATAGGTGGATAAAGGGAGTGATGAGTTTGGAGAAGAGAGGAGTGAATTGAGCCGGCGTGGAGGAAGAACGGTGGTGGGAGGACAGAAGTAAATGGGAGGCTTATGTTCGATGACAGACCATGACAGTGACAGTAAACAGTGCACGATCATTATGATGATGATTATGGTGATGATGAATGGGCCGCACACCAAAAATCTATAAACTTTATATGACATTTAATTTATTGGTTTCTAATGTTTTGAGTATTTTTATAATTTAATGTAATGTACAGTCTCAAATTCTTAGAAAAAAACCATTATAAAACTATTATATAAGCTACAAGATTTATTTTGATGTCTAGTCATGTGATCTAGAGCGGTTACTTTTGATAGTTGGCATCATTACCTATAAAATAATACTAGTAAAAATAGATAAATGTTATATATATTGGCAGTAAAAATTTATTAGTATTTTCTAAGAAAAATAAAGTGAGATTGTAGATCCACATTTATTACTTTCTCTCCCCGGCACCTCGGAGAAAAATTATTGTGATCATCAAAAGAAAAAATCAAACTCGAGATTGTGAAAAATGTCGACGTTTCATGACCCCCTAAAACCCAAATGTTGTTTACGTAATGCTCTGTACCTCGGGCTAAAGCCGAAACTATTTTACCGATTGCGTTAAAACTTGGTATCTGGGATTTTCATAAGGCCCCCCCCCCCTCCCCAAGGGATTTTTATAATTGGATATCTAACCCTAAATTTAAGGGTGGTTTAGTTAAGGACAAAAAGAGAAAAAAAATCGATTTTCTTGGAATCTGCTCTAATTATTTTAATTATATTTAATATCTAGACACGGTTTATCATTATAAATAAGAGTGCATTTTCTCATAAAAATGACTTTGAGTGTACTTTAATGGGGAAATTTTTTCAATTTTGAACATTTCTCCACAACTATTTGAAATAGGAAATAACTTATCATTGTAAAGTTGTAGTACTATTAAATATTAAAATCTTTTTATTTGAAATATAATTTTATAAAACCAATAATTTCTTAGATATAAGCAAATATATATACTTTTTAATTAAGGTCATTGAAAATTAATTTAATTCTTATGCTCTTTGGTGGACGGAGAGGTTTCTCTTAATTCTTCTGTAACAGTGTTACTAGTTGCTAATGCCATAGAGTAGGCAAACAGTGTATATTATTTCATTTATTTTCTCTGATGTAGTGTTTCTATAAAAATGCATGGACCTATTATTTCGTTTCACAAATATTACGAGTTTTTAGTAAATGTCTATTTTAATATAAAATAGGGAGAAAGTATGAGCGGTGCATCGTACAATTTTTACTTTCTCTCTATCTTACAGGTAGAGAAAGTATTGTGATCGTCAAAAAAATCGAACTCGAGATTTTGATGAATTTTGACGTTTCATGACTTCCTGAATCCGAAAAAGTGGTTTTTGAATTTCCGTCTGTCTGTCTGTCTGTCTGTCTGTCTGTCTGTACCTCCAACTAGAGCCTAAACTATTTTACCGATTGAGCTGAAACTTGATATCTAGGGTTTTCATAGGGTTGCCCCGAGGGGTTTTTGGAATTGGATATCTACCCCTAAAATTAAGGGTAGTTTACTGAAGGGCAAAAAGAGAAAAAGTCGATTTTCTCAAAATCGGCTCTAACGATTTTGATTAAATTTCATTTTATGAACATAAATAAATATTCCAAACAAAATGGCTACTCTCAATATTTCGGCAAAATCGTTTTAAGGGCTCCGGTCTGATGCGTAAATTAACATTTTTTATAATAGCTCCGAAACTATTTGAGATATGAAATTACTTAGCATTACAAATATGTATATATATTTATAATACAAATATTTTATTCGAAACATATTTTTATAAAATCAATAACTTTCAATATATACGCAATTTATATATATATTTTTAACTTTTTGGGCATTAAAGCTTAAGTATTGCGACCGTAAGAAAAACTAACCTGAAATGTTGATAGATGTCGACGTCTCATGACCCCCCGAACCCTTAAAAATAGTCTTTGCAATGCCGTCTGTCTGTGTGTATATAAAAACTTAAAATTAAGGGTAGTTTACTGAAGGGCAAAAAGAGAAAAAGTCGATTTTCTCAAAATCGGCTCTAACGATTTTGATTAAATTTCATTTATGAACATAAATAAATATTCCAAAAAATATGGCTACTCTCAATATTTCGGCAAAATCGTTTTAAGGGCTCCGGTCTGATGCGTAAATTAACATTTTTTATAATAGCTCCGAAACTATTTGAGATATGAAATTACTTAGCATTACAAATATGTATATATATTTATAATACAAATATTTTATTCAAAACATATTTTTATAAAATCAATAACTTTCAATATATACGCAATTATATATATATTTTTAACTTTTTGGGCATTAAAGCTTAAGTATTGCGACCGTAAGAAAAACTAACCTGAAATGTTGATGGATGTCGACGTCTCATGACCCCCCGAACCCTTAAAAATAGTCTTTGCAATGCCGTCTGTCTGTGTGTCTATTAAAACTTAAAATTAAGGGTAGTTTACTGAATGGCAAAAAGAGAAAAAGTCGATTTTCTCAAAATCGGCTCCAAAGATTTTGATTAAATTTCATTTATAAACATTAATAAATATTCCAAACAAAATGGCTACCTTCAATTTTTCGGCAAAATGGCTTTAAGGGCTCCGGTCTGATGCGTAAATTAACATTTTTTTAAATAGCTCCGAAACTATTTGAGATATGAAATTACTTAGCATTACAAATATGTATATATATTTATAATACAGATATTTTATTCGAAACATATTTTTATAAAATCAATAACTTTCAATATATACGCAATTATATGAATTTTTTTAACTTTTTGGACATTAAAGTTTAAGTATTGCGACCGTAAAAAAAAAAACTAACCTGAAATGTTGATGGATGTCGACGTCTCATGACCCCCCGAACCCTAAAAAATAGTCTTTGCAATGCCGTCTGTCTGTGTGTCTATAAAAACTTAAAATTAAGGGTAGTTTACTGAAGGACGAAAAGAGAAAAATTTGGTTTTCTCAAAATCTACTCAAACGATTTTGATTAAAATTCGTATCTAGGCGTTGATTAAGATTATAAATAAACTGGCTATTTTCATTTTCCTATGAAAATGATTTTTAGGGTACATTACAGAAGCGTTAATTTCCGTATCTCCACAACTATTGGAGAAACTAAACAACTTATCATTGCAAAATTGTAGGACTATTAGAAATAAAAAACTTTTATTTGACATATATTTTTATAAAAACAGCAGTTTCTGAGATATTTGCAAATATATTAATACAATTTTGTGAGCTTTAGTTGTAAACATATACTACTTAAGTCTTAACGCAATAATACTCCAATGCCATAGAGTAATTAAATATAAGTAAGTATCTAAAAAAAGTATGTTATTTTTCCTTAAATCTCTTAGGAGAAATGTTTGCATAGCAATGATCTATCTCCATTTTAGACTCAAAAGTCAATATTTCCATTTTTCTTTAAATCTCTTAGGAGAAATGTTTGCATAGCAATGATTTATCTTCATTTTAGACTCAATAGTCAATATTTACATTTTTTATTGGTCAAAATGTATAAATGAATAATTAAATATCAATGCGATGACTTGAAGATCTGCAACACCTTATAAAATGTTAAAACTTTAACCAGAATCGAAATTTTAATACGAAGTGTTGACCCTTGTGGAAGACATTAAACTGTTTGAAATGTTCTAAGGTGGACAAAGATGCGCCTCTTTTCTCATTGATTCTATATCATTGTATATTATTTTATGCGTGTTCTTATGTGGAGTGGTGATGATACAATGTACATTATTCTGTTCAGAAATCTTACGAGTTTATAGAAAGAGAGAGAAAAGTCTGTGCGGTGCTCCGTACCATTTATTTTTTTTAACTGAACGAGGAAAAATTATAGCAGTGAAAGCTCATTGTGTCAGCCCGTAAAGGAGGACCTGGTTGGTTTATTTAGCGATTTAACCAGCACCGTCCGTCGAAGTAATTCCAAATTAAAGACGTGAGCAGAAATTAAAGGAGCTGATTTTCACCACTTTTCTAATGAGAACGTTTAGTTTTTGCCTCGTTGCATCTTGGTGCGAGAGAAGGGGAGAGGGTATTTGAATGGAGAATTATGGACAAACTTGTTCTTTGCGTGCGGGCCTGTGTCGTATGGTAATTAGGGACCAGAAGCTGTACCCGTGTGGAGACCACTGATGAAGTATGTGCTATCGACGATGACCACCATCTTTAAAATAAAAAAGAGAACTTAACGTTTCACGCTTTTAAAAAATGTGATAAAAAGATAGTTTTACAAACTTTTTTTCGACTTCTCAGCACATGATAACCTATATATTCCGCTTTGGTGGTCGCATGGTCTAAAGAAGGGATGTCGAAGTTTTTCCTACAAGTGTTCCATTTAAGGACTAGCTGGCTGAATTTTGAACTAGTCTAGAGTGCCACTCTTATTCAAGTTTTTTAATGAGTATTTAAAAATAAAGTCTTGTTCAATATTATGAACTATTTAATGACTCAAATAGAATTGTAAATATTTTAATAATCCTTAGATTTTAACTTACTTTCTCTATGGAATTAGAAACTCGAGAGCTCATTACCATTTAGATAAAAGTAGCTTATCCCTTGAGATGGTTCTATACAAACAACCTCATTACACCCTATCCCTACTTTGAAATAGTTATATTCAGTCCACCTCATTATATCCTATCCCCATCTTGAGCTAGTTATCTCCAGTCCTCATTAGATCATATCTCTATATTGAGCTAGTTCTATCCAGTCCACCTCATTACACCCTATCCATATCTTGAGATAGTTCTATTCAGTCCATCTCAATACACCCTATCTTGAGCTAGTTATATCCAGTCCACCTCATTACACCCCATCACTTTCAGGTCTATCCTCCCATCTGCATCTAGGTCTTCCCAATGGTATCTTCCTATTGGGCCTGCCAGTCAATACCCTGAACACGGTTATAGACTATTACATTCGCGTTGCATGCCCTTCCCACCGTAATCTGCGAGATGTGATTATAATAGCAAGGTATTGTGATGGATACAGGGTATGTAACTCATCATTATGTAACTTCCTCCACAGGTCAAGTCAGGTCTATTGAGGGTTTTTACGATACTCGGCTTCTCACGTTCCTTCCATGCAAATGCGGTTAAATTGCCTCTAAAACTCTCTCATCCTCATCCCTATGCCATTAGAATAATGGTCGAATATATATAACCTGATTAGGTGGTAAGACTCTGTGATAAAAAAAAATTGGGATGGTTGTTAGTTGAAGAGATGTCGGTGGGAGGGGGGCAGGATGTTAATGGGAGGTATAGGGTTAACAGGGTGGACATATAAACATAATAATAATAATAATGATAATAATAATAGTACATTATTTAGAAATGCTTTAAACTAACAAGTTTATTTACTGTTCCATATTTTACGTAACTATTTAAAACACATAAATCAAATAATCTAAAACGCTATATTCAATTCACTTGTTTTAAAATAATTGTTTAAAATATTTATTCAGTTTTATTTAATGATGTTCACATAAAATATAACAAATACAATCTATTTAACTTATCGTAATATCTAGTTTATCACCAATTGATTTACTCAAAAATACTTATTTAATATTTAGTAACTTTTATATGGATCCCAATTAGGAAATAAAAGATTAAAATCCATAGGCCAACGCATATAGAAATAGCTTCTGCATATTAATTTTTTTTAGTAATAAATAGAAAAATGGTAAGCTAAAAATTTTTTAAAGAAAAATATGTTCATACTTTTATATAGACTGCACATAAAGGAAAATATAAGCGTGTATAAAATGTCATGTTTACGTAAAGGTTAATACAAAAAATAAATAAAATATAAAGAGAAAATAAATTCAAATTCAAAAAAGAGTAAACTCAAATTAAAATATATTAATATAATATTTATTTTATAACTAACATAGAACATATTATTTACAAAAAAAATTACTAAAATATAAATTCAAGGTATTCTTTCCTTATTATCAATCATATAACTCTCCTTACCAACAAATTACTATGAATATTACTAAAATTATTGACGCTTCCCAAAATACTAATATTATATTTATTTTTATTATCTAACGTATAACATATTTATAAAAAAAATTAAATTGACTAAATATAAATTCAAGAAATTCTTTCCTTATTATCAATTATATAACTCTCCTTACCAACAAATTACTACGAATATTACTAAAATCAAATTAAAAAGAAAATAATCTATATTTTGGTTCATAAGTTATTACACTATGCGAATTATATCAAATTTCTAAGGTAAGCAAAATAAAATAGCATTGATAATAATCTTTATTTGGAGTATTTAACGTGCCACTCTTTGAACCAATTGACGATATCAGCAATACATTCTGTATTTTATCCACATTAAGTTAGTGCAAGCTATCGGATATTAATATCTTAGTTTTGTATTTTATTTCCCCTATAAAGAAAATTCCACAAAACAATAATAACTACTAGTGCTTGTAAGTACTGTGGCATACTTGCTAGCTAAAATGCTGTTTAGAAATAAACCCCCACTGAATCTTTATTCTAAATACAGGCTCAAAACCCATTTCGTCAATCATCGATTTATCCCTGGGTCCAGACGAGAATCGAACCTGGGACCCTCAGCTCAGTAGATATACAACATTTATAGTAAAATAATAGTCGCTTTATCAGTTAAATGTACACAGGAATTGATGAGTACGTGGATTAAACGTCAACTTCGTCTAGTTTAAATTGCTTGTGAAGGGAAGGTCGGAGTTCTAGTCTCTGTTGGGCTTACTGAAGGGGAATTTTACCTGAATCGTTTACTACTCTCCCTCCACAAAAATTCGGGTACATATCCACTAAGTTCTACATTTTCCATCCCTACCCTCTTAGTTGAATTAAATAAGGATTTTTCTGACAAGAAATAATACTCAATTCAAAAAACACAAAAGTAATTTTTTTTACTGTAATGAAATTGAATAAAAGAGCCTTTGTACAGTCCAATTTAGGTAGTAAAAGAACTTTTTTTGACAGTTATAACAGTTACTAAAACAATTTATAAGAGTTAAGTCATATGATAGTTTTCACAGATATCTCAATACCTCTGAAATAACCAGCCTTGTGGTGTAGTGGTCAATGCACCTGGCTATGAACCTAGGGGTCATGGGTTCAATTTCCGGCTGGTACTTTTGGTATTTTTCCTGAAAGGGGAATCATCCCAACGGTACCAGGGTTTGGTTAGTTAGGTTTAAGTGTTTACACTGGTTCTACACTCTCATACTATCACCATCACTTCATCTCATAGGTAATGGAAAGAGCCTCCACGGAAAGGATGTACGATTAGTACATCTGGGCATTCCCTGGGCAACGGTACATTAGTACTCGCTAATCTTTCCATAAGTTGAGTACGAGTGATGTAGCCCAGACGCGCAATATAAAATGTATCTATTACATAATAGCAGAGCAACCCGGGCAATCTTCGTTTACCGGGGCCCCCGGTTATCTGGCTCACCCCTTCTCCTTCCAAAAAATAAACAAATTATTTAATTTTTGATTAAAGTTATTACAATAGTTTGCACTAATATACCAATTTTCAGCCGTATAACGCTATCAGGAAATGTCCTAAAAGGTATATATATGTCATAATGATTGCTTGAAGCCGTATTTTTTATACATAATAATATGATGGTTGAATTTTCCCCAACCTCTTGTCCGATTTTTTCCCCTAACAAAAATGATCTTATGAATGTACTGTACAAAGAACAACTGTGACAAGTTTGAATTAAATTGGTTAATGCGTTCAAAAGATTTTTGTGATACGTATCCACCACAAACGCAAATCGGTAGAGTTAATACGAAGAACTCGCTTCACTCTTCAATAAATCAAACCATCGCATGATATGTTTTTGTTTTTAGACTCTGACAATATTTGATAGATTGCCAATACAGGGATCCTACATTACGTGAGCATAAGAAAGAATTTCCCACCCCAACTTGTGTTTTCCATTTTGTCCCCTAAACAAGCGGCAGGACCCTAAAAATCACGGGGTCTACGCAGCAGAACCGTTTGCACATTCATAGGGTGACCCTGAACAATACTACTGGTAAAATAAAATTTTATAAATTTTGACGATTTTTTTCCTTTTATAGAGTCCTTCTGATGAAAACTATTATTTTATTATTATTATTAGCACCGCGTCTACTACCCATTCGGGTTATACGCTACTTACGCTAATGTGTAATGTAGGGTGATTGTGAGATGAAATGGAGGCCCTTACAGTTTAACGTGAATCCGAACCACGGTGGAGGCCTGGCATTCCTCACATTCACAAGTTGTGATTAATACACATCTTGTCAGAGGTGAAGGAAGGGTTTGGCAATCAGATAAATCTGTGCCGGGACCAAGGATTGAACCCTGGACCCCCAGCACAGAAGTCTGACACCTTACCCCTAGACCACCAAGGTCACCTAACTGATGAAAACTGAATCATAGTGTTCCTATCTAACGAACGACACGTTGATTCTCACCCCTAGTATAAAGGGGATGTGCATGTAGTCAGTGACGAATTAACATAAAGCACCCCACTCTCTCTGACGTGACATAACACGTGTTACCCTACCAACGGGAGTGTTATGGATTGTGTAGGACGGCGGGGGTTGAGTGGGGGAAGGGAAGGGTGGGCTTGTATTGAACTGGTCCCCACTTTGATCCTCGTGAGAGAGAAACAGGATGGATTTATAGCAGCATCCCCTACTGGAACAGATCGAAAGCGCTCTTGAAAAATGGTATTCGTTACGGTTATTTTACCGTTATTTAAATATTATAGCAGGCGCGTTTATTTCCCATATTCATGGCTGATGGGTCATATAAACCGAGATCCGACCTAGGATAACATTTTTTCAATATTAAAAAGGGTAAAAAAGCTATTTAATATTTATATATAATTTGACACTATGAAGTTTTCTGTTTTGGTTTCCCATTTCTTTCCGGGATTTGCCCCGTTAATTACGCACATGAGTTTTTTTTAACACCGCTTTATACTATCCGTTCGAGCTATAACCCTCTGCACTAATTAAAATAATGAGCTAGGGATGATAAAATGAATTTAGAGTAAAGGGACCCATTTGCGTGCGTGAGAGGGAGAGTGGAAAACCATTTAGGATTTAAAAAATCTTAGTAATCTGACCAGGATTCGTGTCCAACCTTCCGTCGACTGAAAAACCAAACTAGACTAGAATTGAATTTAACCCATGTGTGCACCAATGCGGATCCTTATGTAAATAATTAGTTATACCCGCACTGCTTCTCACGCAGTCTAAGGAGTTAGACTTGTAATAGATAGATAGAGATTAGAATCTCGGTTGGTTTCACTAGGAATTGGGGAGAGAGGGTTTTTCCAACATTTAATTTATTGCTGTGTTCCCCCATCCTCTTTCCATGTCCAAGCGGGTGCATTTCCTTCAAATTAACCTACTCATACTTGCAGGATGGATTAAACAATACTTTTGTGTTTAATCGTACCAGTAAAAGGGAGTAATTTTTTTTCTCTCTGGTCTTTCAACGAATACTTAGCGCCGCTTTTCATGCGGAAGGACTAGTAACTTAACAGAGACGAGGTATCCTCTTCTTTATCCGGATCGTTACACTTTTTAGAGTTTTTATAACCTCGCTTTTGCTCATTTCCCTGCTCATAAAACGGAAGATATAAAGCAATCTCGTGGCTGTAGAATCGCGCAAGTCATTAGACAGTAACTGGGATTAATGTTGGAGCATCGTTAGCAAGGTAAACAAAATTAAAAAACTGTTCTTACAATATATTAAATAAATGTGATGCTCATTTGTAGTTTGGTTTGGCCCTGATGAGGAGGTTAGAAGCTTAATACCGGCCGTATACTGAGGTTTTTATTTTTTCCTAAATGGTTTTCCAATCTCCTTAAGCGTAAACATGAGTACATTTCATCTCAACTATACCTTCATTAAGTATCCCTACCTCATTAACGTAATTAAGTGAGCGTATGCGTTTAACCTGAACAGGTATTAAAACGCAGTGTTTTAAAAAAAGAGCATAGCCCAAAATAAACTAGAGTCCCGATTATCCGGCCTTTGACTGACAGGGTCTCCGTACTACCGTGTCCGGTTCTCGGTGTTAACAAATGCGTTTTAAAATAAACAAACCAGTAGATATCCACTATCAAACATTTACTGATGCTCTATTTTCACTTGTTATTGCTTTGTAGTCGATGTTCCATTTCCAAAATAAAGTACTGTGTAGTAAAGATTTAAAAAAAAACCATCTTTTAATTTTTACTGTTCCACTACAATTGCTCTATTCCAATTTTACATCGTAATAAGAAAATTGGAAGATTATATTAAAACAAAGTTAAATGTTCTGTGAAAATTACAAACCCATAATAAAATTATTTACACTTGAGATTCCGTATTAAATGACTTTTCCGTATCCGGCCCGGAATGCCTCCATTTTTAGGCCAGATAATCGCAAGTCTGGTGTATAAGGAAACAAACCAAATATCATAGAGTCCAATTTTATGTGGAGATCCAATAATTATTATACCCTTCTTGAGAGTGAAAAATATTCTTCTAAACGTGAAGCCATTTTCTCTGATCTCTCTCAGGAATGAATATGAAAAATAAACACGTCCGATATAATATTCAAGGGGCAGTAAAATAACCCTTCCGAATAACAATTTCAAAGATCGAGTTCGATATACTCCAATAGGAGATGCTATAACTCACTTATCAACTGTCTAGCTACTAATCTCTAAAGGCCTATACACAGAGAATGCTAAGCTAAGCTAAGCTAGCTAGTAGTCCCCCCTTTCACTACAGAATTCAGTGTTGGTTTCTTTCTGGTCTGCTCCAGTGAACTTTAGTTATGATAGCGTTCTACAAAATGTCTTTTTTAGTTCAGGTGATAGCGCTGAATAAAAAAATGCCGCTGTTAGCAGCTGTTTTGGAAGATGAATGAACATTAGAGTTTGACTTGGTTCAAATAACGCTCCCATTTTGAAAAAAAAACTTTATTAAATAAAACCTAATAGAATATTAATTAATACGTGAACAACTGAAAACAAACTTCAACACTTCTTTATTTCACTAAACCACACTGCGTCTGTTCAATATGAGCCATTCATTATGCGCATGCGCAACGTAAGATGGTCAAATGGAGGTGGAAATTGCCCACCAGCAATCGAAAAACATAACTCGTAGCAGGGCATAGCTTAGCTGCTTGTTTTCGGTGAAACACACATTAAAACGCCGCTTTTTCTAAAAAGTTGCAGAGCAATCTAGCTGCTTACGTTACGCACTACTTTCTTTCTGGTAGATTCACTGTAAGGTTTAGAGGTTCATTGACACTAAGAACTCATTGATGAGCTTTGCTATAAAATTATCCTTTTAGAATACAAATAAATATTCAATTACTGAAATTAATTACACTTTGATAAAACAAAATATATATGTTCAATGCCAAATCTGATTAATCTTTTTTTTAATAGAGTTCGAGTGAATGCATGATTGCATTTGATTTAATTATACTTTAATATAACATATGTTTTGAATTTTTCGTTAATGATCAATTTTGTACGAGAGACAATTTTTCACTTCAAAGCACTATCTAAATTAAAAAAAATTTTTTTATTGCGTCAGCCCGAAAGCGAGCTATACCGACCGTGACCGAATCGATGTTGGCAACGACAGTGCCAACAATAGCACGTATAGGGTGTCATGTGGTCAGCACAACGAACCATCGAAATGTTATTATTATTATTATTATTATTATTATTATTATTATTATTAGCACCGCGTCTTACTACCCGTTCGGGTTATACGCACTAACGCTAATGTGTAATGTTAGGGTGATTGTGAGATGAAATGGAGGACCTACAGTTTAACGTGGAATCCGAACC
The DNA here is from genome assembly GCA_033556935.1 of Timema podura. Taxonomy (NCBI): domain Eukaryota; kingdom Metazoa; phylum Arthropoda; class Insecta; order Phasmatodea; family Timematidae; genus Timema; species Timema podura. The sequence goes on along the minus strand of JAVRXN010000013.1, from coordinate 26,039,151 downwards.
ACGGTAGAGGCCTGGCATTCCACACATTCACAATTTGATTAATTATACTTAATATTACATATGTTTTGAATTTTCAGTAAGTGATCAATTTGTACGAGAGACAATTTTCACTTCAAAGTACTATCTAAATTAAAAAATAAAATTTTATTGCTCAGCCCGAGGACTTACGAACCGTGACCAATCATGTGCACGAAGTCGACAACCATACACGTATAGGTTCATTCAGTCACACAACCATCGAAATGTTAATTTAATCTTATTTTTCTAGACCGTAGCATCTACTTCTTTATTCAAAATAGCTCAATTGTCGTCACGAGGCTGAGTTGACCCCGTTCTGTTCTAGGGCTCGCTGCATCACAGACAAATCTGGAAGCAGCGGGGATTGAACCCGGGACCTCTGTATCTGTAACCAGGAACTTTTGACACTAGAATACAGAGGCGGCCATCAATAATAATTATAGCAAATAATTTTTCACGGGATTAACTGAAGGAGTGTAAACACATGTATAGGGAATCGAAACCAAAGTGAAAACATACAAAAAAATCAAACATACATTTTTTGTTTTAAATATGTTTTTATAAATATATGGGTGTGCGTAGCTTTTATAAACTTCGACCTCACTTTTAAAAATAATTTAGTTTCGGCAGCTGCGAGGTTTCACCAGTAGAAATATATTAAAGTCTCACATACAAGTTTAGTTTTGGTCATTTTCTACTAGTTTTGAAAATCATAATTGAACATTCACATGATAGATAACTAATTGAATGTAATGGTATTTACTTGCGTCATCATTTTTGGACAAAATATGCTAAGCATGTTTGCAATAACATATTTTTGTAAACTATGTTTAGCGTATAAAGCTATGCAAATATCAACCTTTTTATTCCACTTTAAAACAAATTTTCGAACCCCATTTTTGCTATAAGAATATTTCATGTAATTTGATTTACCATTGCTTCAAATATAAAAATTAGACTTCACTTACGCCAAAGTATTAAATTTCATAATTAAAGAAAACCCTCTTTTTTTTTATCAACGCTCCTATTACCTGTTTAGGCTATACGCATTTATGGTAATTATTATAATGAGGTAGGGATGAAAAAAAGGAAGCATTTATAAGTAATCTACACGAAATTGCGTTGAAAGAAATTTGAGAACCATTTAGGAAAAACACCCTCAGTAAACCCGACCGGTATTCTAACTTTGATCTCCTCTGTTTTCAGCAGGTCAATCTAACAGAAGACCATTAGGATGAAAAAAAAAATTATTCAATATAATATCTTGTTGGCGTTTTCTTAGTAACTCTTGATAAAGTTAAAGGGTTCTATTTATTAAATTAGTAAGTTCAACAACAAGTCTTTATTAATGACTTATTTTAAGGGGTAGTGATTGGGAAGGTAACTTAGAGAAAATGTTCCCGCATTATTTTGGAGAGGGTATGATAGAACAAGACAAATTAAGTTTTTGATTTTGGGGATCACTTCTTACTATCTGTTCGGGCTATACGCTGACAAGTTAATTAAACGAAGACTTTATCATCAGCTGCACTTAGATGAGATTCAAACCACGGCCTCCCAGATACAGGTTATCCAGTATTTTACCTAGACGCCTTATACATTGAGATCATCGATACCAGCTCTTAAATATTATACGAGGCTGTGACGGGGAAATTTAGTTTTGAACTCTGGACGGGTATGTTTAGTATCCACATGTAGTTTTCAAAGTGTTTTTCTAATCCTCTCACCACACAAATGTTGGTTCATGTACCATAAACATTCCTCCTCATACTTACTTACCCACTCGTTTTTAAGTATATTCTTTCACTGCGTCTTTCTACCCACGTTGGATATACACTTGTTAACTAAGCTAATGAGGTGAGAATGAGGAAGGTATAGTTGAGAAGAAGTGTACCCGAATTAGCATGAGGGGAGAGTAGAAAACCCTTTAGGAAAGAGAATCCTCGGTACACCCCATTACTGGCAAACATGATTATCCGAGCCATAGAATAAAAAAAACCTATCGTGTTTCAACCATTCGTGATATAAGATAATGCATTAATTAAGTTAATGCGTTGGAAATAATAAAGGTAGAATTTGAGAGGAAGTGTACCCATATTTGCGTGAAGGGAGAGTGGAGAGCCAGTTTGGGAAATGAAACCACTGTGCACCTGACCTAGATTTGAACCCCGATCTTCCCGTCAATGAAAGTCTAGACTATTGGGAGAGAGGCGCCTTAAGTCATGTGGTCACAATTTTTTTTATTATTGATTAAAATTTCGATTATTAAATTGGGTCCTGAAGTTTTGAACTAATCTTCATTAATATAATGAAGAGTTTGTCTGTCTGTCATGAGAATTGCGTGATATCTACCACACGCAAAGGTTTGAAATTCAAAAATTAGTAGCCCCTGTCTATAAACACGGTCACATGAACCTGGAATTTTAATTTTTTTACTAGAGTTTTTTAAATTCATTAAATCTCGGTCGGAAGAACTAAAACGAAGGGATTTTTCTATCTGTTTGAAGAAAGAAAAGCGTTGCCCGGGCTAACCCCGCAATTCTCTGCACTGTTACCCCGGGAAACGCCGTGTATTTCTGATAGTCTGTTATATAATTAAAAGTTACATATTGACTCAAAAGTTAGAAATGAAACTTTGAGTACCATAGACTTCATGAATTAAAAGCTCAACATTTTATCAAATACAAGTTTATGAAAATGGATAAATATAAACTTAATAAATATAAAATCTTTTATTTTAATAGTTTTCATAAATCTAAAAAAACTGATTAATTAGATCCAAATTGAAAATATCGTTAAGGTGTGGATTAACTAGACTTTTATCTTTTACTATCTCGCGTTTCCCTAGACTAATAGACACTATTTTATATAGGCCCTTAGATAAATACCCAGATATGTCAATGCATGCATCAAGGCATCAGTTTCGTCTTGGAAATTGCATCTCAGCTGTGTGAATTGAGGTGTTTATTTTTCCTCTCATCCCTCTACGAAAATATGAGTTCATTTTTTTATAAAATTTATCCTCTTCATCCCTAGCCCATTCGTGTAAATATGTGGATATATCGGATGTGTTGTTATATGGGGAGAACCGTGATTTAAAAATCCTCTTTTAGATCGACATATATTTATGTTGGTTCATATCAATTTTCTCGTCTTAAGGTAGGAGTGTAGGGGACGCGAGAAAAGTCCATTGTTTTTAAGTTTTTATAGCAAAAAATGTTTGGGGCCAAAATAAATAAAATATTTATCCAGTAGAAACCTAGATTTTAGTTTTCATCACATTTTGATATCAACAGCTGTTGAATATTTGTCACGAGCATAGAGGCATTAGATGGCAAACATTTAAATGGAGATAAAAGGTTGTCATCATATTCCAGGACACCCTAGAAAGATATTAAAAAACTATTGATATCAAAATGTGAAGAAAATTAAACTCTATGTTAGTACTGGAGAATTATTTGATATATTCTGACCGAAATAATATTTTGATAAAAAAAAAACTACAAAAATATTGTCCTTAACTCGCGTTACTTACACTACCACCTTAAAAGATTTTCCTACAAATAAAAAAACAACATAATATCAGGAAACAATTGTGTGTGTTGGTATATTTTTTGCTATTTATGGTTAAATATTATATAATACTAAGCATATCAATCAACATAAATATGTGTTTACAGCCTAGAGAAGAACGGGGCTGTCGGTGGCAATATTCTTAAAAGCTAACTATAAATAGTGACTTGACCTATTTTCTTACGTGGCACTGAAAGCTGTTGGAAAGCACTTTGCATGAAATGATATACGTTTATGGCATTTTGAAGCTATAACTACCTCCATAACATTTTACTGACACTAACCTACTCTAGCGGAGGAAAGCAAACATTCCTTCTTTAGAATAGAATGATTCAGATACAACGATATGTTTACATTTAAGTGAAGAGTAAGAAAAACAAATAAAACGAAAATGTTGAATTCTAATATATCAGGAATTCACTTTTTGGGAATGCAATGCATTCCCAGGGGAAGTAAACAATATATGAATGTGTTTAGAATTGCGTATGTAAATGAAGAACAGATTTTTTTTCATATTGCCTGAAAAAAAAACACGCAGATAGTTAAAATAATAATTTAAGGAAATTAAGTATTCAAACAAATTCACCATCATCTAAAGATGAACAAAAAAATCTTCGAAATATGAAAGGAAAAAAAAAATGTTAAGTTTACGAACTAAGGAGCCTTTATACAGCATGTGCTGTATAGATGGATACTGGTGCATTTGCTAGTAATTTTACCTCTCATATCCATCCTAATAATATTAAGGTGTTAATAAGCCTTGTGTGAGGAGTCTCAATAAAGTAATCAAAATAAAAAATATTGTCTGGAATCTGGTTTCGCTTATACTGTCCTTTGTGAAATCCATGTCACGCATTGTAGAGTGAAACTTGTCTTTCTTACAACCCATCCAAGATATCAGAATATTGACACATTTGCGTGGAACTAGAATTAAAAACCAAGTAGAAAAATAGCTCAGTTTATTTCACTGGGATTTAAATTCTTATCTCACCATAGTTTGAAAACTAAACCAGGTGAGTTTGACGCTTTACTACCCGTTCAGACTGTACACGTATTTAAAATAATAATGTAGAGATAAAGGGGTGGTATTTAGAAGAAATTTACCCACATTTGCATGAAGGTAGAGTGGGAAAATACTTATGTTTCTTGATAAAATAATGTTAAAACTGTACTGAAGGTGCATTGGAAATAAACGCAAGATAAGACCACTTTATTTACAGTTTAACAGCAATTTATTTTTGGATAAAATAAATAAAATAATATTTTAGTGGATACATTTGATTTAATACCCTGTAAATATTATTACAGGGCGGGGAGTAAACAGAAGATCTCTGCTGAAGAAAGTGATGGACAACCTGCTGAGGTTTACCTGACGTCCAGTGGAGCTCACCTGTAATGTGGTATGTAGTTTTCTTTTTTTTTTATAGTGAATATTTACTTTTCAATTAAAGTGTTAATTTTCAAGTTACTAATCATCTAATCTATAAAAAAGTTTTTGAAAATTAATCATGAACATAATTGAATTTATAAGAAAGATTTGCCATCGAATTCCAGGATGCCTATTAGAAATATTCAAGAACTATTAAGTGTAGCATTTTAAATTAAACGTACCTACTGGATCTATATTTGATTGTTTTGGACAATTTTTTTAGTAAAAACTGTACAAATATTGTCTGTCATTCCAATAATAAGCATTACTTCTAGAATGGGTTGAAAATAATTAAATAAACCTAACCAAGATTAGATTTTTAAGGACAGCGCCACCTGTAAGGCCTAAGTTCAATCTAAATGCAAAACCTACATTAATAACCATGGATTTAATCCAAGCTTTGTGTTGAGATTTATATGCAAAGCGAGCTATGTGTATATTATACGTGTTGTCACGTGAAACCGTCTCCTCCTTTCATCCAAGAAGGGTAGTTTCTCTTCACCCATATCTAGGGCGCGTCCCCGGAGACATCCAGGTGACCATTCTCCTCGTGAGAGTTTACTGCTCTTTCTCGTCATCAGTCTTAATTTATTGGTGGAAAGGGGGGGAGAGGTATGTCCCTAGATCCTCCCTTGTTGTTGGCAGGTACATGGACTCCGTTACACGTCTCAACAAACTTTGCGACAGTTCGTTTTACCTACGAGCAAATAAATGGTACGACATATCCGTTCATACTTTTTCATATTTTATTAATGACAACATTTTTGAAAAAAATCTACTGATAATTTTCCTGGGGGGGGGGGGACATAATTTTTATAATCATTTTAAACATTATTCATATATAAGTTTTGTAATAAAATAGCTAAAGCTATTATATATGATTTTAGTGAGGATTTACTCCATCTCGATATCATATTCTGAACAAAATTTCCATAACCATTTTTGAAAATTTTTAAATCTTCAAAAATTAGTCATAGTGAACTACCTTTAAACAATACAAATTGTTATTTATCATTTCAAACAGTCCCTAGGTATAAATTTTAAACACAATCCTTGGATCCACTTTAGATATATTTTAAACTAAAAAAGTTTAATCATCAATTAACTACTATTAATTAAAAGAATAGAATCACAATAAAATAATAATCACTTAAGTATGATCATATAACATCGAAATACCATCTTAAGTGGCTGAATAGTCTAAGGCATCATCCGTACCGTATTAGAGTAATTATCACATATGCATGTAACCTGAACAGGTAGTTAGATGTGGTGATAAAACAACAAAATAAAAAATATAATATCAAATTCAAATAAAATCCATTAAATCATATCAGCTCCAGCCCAAGGGACGTGAAGACAGGTGAAGAGAATTATAAAACAAACGTTTTTGGGTTTGGGGGCTCAAGTTCATCAAAATATTAGGGGGGGGGATAATGTTGACGATTACAATACTTTCTCTTCATGAGGAATAAAATATATCATATTTGCATTCTGACAAACTAAACAATTTATTGTGAATAGTTATTCAATACTAATTCTATTTATACCAGTGACGATGGTCACATGATCTAAGGAATCAAGTTCGCAGTCTTTTATATTAATAAAATGAAGAGTTTGTGTGTCTGTCATGAGTGTTGCGCGATATTTACGGCATGCTGAGTTCTGAAATTTAAAAATTAGTAGCCCCTGTGCGCGAACATGTGCGCCTAGAAACCAAAATGTTAACATTTGTATTTGATTGTTTTAAATTAATTAAAAACTGGGTTGGAAGAAACAAAAAAAAATATTTCTGTCTGTTTGAAGCAAAGAAAAGCGTTGCGGAAGGAAAACAACGCAATGTATTGCGTGGTTACCACTGAGAATGCCGGTTACTTCTGCTAGTCGACTATATGATTGATTAGAATAATTCGAATTTTTTTTTTGTGCACAGGTGTTGGTTTCCCACGTAAGCTTTATATGCGTAGTTTTCCCGTCTTTCCTCCGAAGTATTGTGTGTACATTTCCTCTAATGTAACCTCATCATCCCAACCAGCGAGTTTATGGTCAACTCTGTGATACTCCCATACCTCACGCTCACACACACAAACAAAGGGAATGAGTTGACCGTGCTATGATGAACGCTCTCAATGTGAATTGAGTTCATACAATTAGTTTACTACTTTATATCCTTCAAACACAAATATTTAACCTCCAGAGGATTGCTTACGTTGGTACATAGTTATTAAAATCATTGAAATACAATCTACACTCCATTAGTCTTGACATCTCTACCTTTGTTCATATTTTGTTGAAACTTGAAAGGATTATTGAATGTAGGGCATATTATCTGATCCCTCTAGAATGCAAGTGCACTGTGAAGTAAACACCAACGCCTGCTAGTGTTTGAGGGAGGCATTCTGCCATACAGCACTGAGTGTCTGATTGCATACACTCTCGGGAGCTTCTCTTTTCTATCCCATTTATTGTGAGATTTTTTGACTGTAATTTAAAATTTGTGTACCTGATTGCTGCTTAAAAATTCACTTATTTCAAGGTAAAGTCTTTAATTCCGGACACATAATTAAAAGGCAAGCTATGTAGCGAATTTCTTTATAAGTGGGTGCTTGGATATTAACTATGCGCGTAGGAGATTTTTGAGATTCCCAGCGTTAGGATTTTGTACTTAGGTCTTGGGTTCATTATTAGGCTCAAATCAAAAAACGCGATGAAACGAGGCCTATTCTACATTCTGACCTTGATACACATCAGTTTAATAGTTTATTCATTTTTTAAAATATGTTGAAACAGTTTATACTGCTTTCTAATGTAGAATACAAAAAACGATGTCTAGTTAGAGCTCTTTAACCTAGCTAGTCTAGAAGTTTCCGTGGTGTTATACGGTGTTTTAAATGTGATGTTACTCACTTCGCTAGCTGCATAGTCTAAGGCGTAGCTCTTGCCAGTATACTAGAATATCTATGACAGGAAGATCGAGGTTCGAATCTCAATCGGGTGTACCTAGATTGTTAAAAAAATGTTTTACCACTCTCCCCACGCAAATGCGGGTACAATTCCTTTAAAAATAATCTTCTTAATTCCTAAAACCATTAGAGTTATTAGTAGATAAGCATATAACCCAAATGGATGGTAAGACGCAGTTATAAAAAAAGTGATGTTTATGAATTATGACCTCTACTGATAAATAATGAAAATGATATAGAGAGAAAGGACAATTAAAAAAAATATTGGTGAGCAATTATCAATATGAACCCAATTGAGTCACAAGCACTTTGAAACTACTGATTTAGGTGTAATCCAGGCCACCTACATACAGCCCATATAACCTAAAAGTTTTTTCCCAGGTGTCAAGTCTTACTACCCATTCTCTCTATATGGATATGTACTAATTACGCTAATGGGCTAGGAATTAGGAAAAAACCTCCATTGTATTTGCTCGCAATCGTGTCTTGCCGACCGAGCGTCCACCATCTGTTGAAGAAGATAGTGCCAACTTCCACTCATATAAAGTGTCGTGTTGCTAGCAGAGCGAGCCCTTCAGCCCTTAATATCAGTTTTTTAGACCGAAGATACTACTTCTTTATTCAAATAGCTCCTCATTTGTCCTCAAGATGCTGAGTTGACCCCGTTACAAACTCACTGTTTCACGGAATATCTGGAAATGTCGGGAATCGAACCTGAGACCTCTGGATTTGTAGTCAGAAGCTCTGAACACTAGACCACAGAGGTGTTTTAGGGAGCAGGAAGGTTAAACCAATAGGAAACGTACCTAAATTTGCGTGGAGGTTGAGTGGGAAACAATTTTAGGGAAAAAAAACACTCTCTGTAGGCCTACACCCGACCGGTATTCGAACCCCGGTCTCCCCGTCATAGGCAGTCCCCTCTATTGAAAGAGTGAAGCCTTGAACTAATTTACCATCGAATTGGTTCCACCTAATCATTATAAGCCTGAGATTGAAATAGAGGCTCTCAGAAAGGATTCAATTCCTTAATAATGCCAGGTCATGAGAACATCCGCGAATATTAATAGATAAGAAAATAGCAATAATTTGCCACCCGTGTGTTGTGAAGTAATTTAACCTTGAAAAAAAAGTAGTTGAATTCTTGACTGTCAACACTGAGGCTAGTTCTAAACCTCCATCCAAGCGAATTTTAATTAAATTTATCTTAATTTTTCCTTACTATGCTTCCCTAATTAAAATAACCCCTTGATATTGCGTCCAGGAGAGGGGGAGTGAGAGGGTTTTGTCGTGTCGGTGGTGGCTACAGCATTGATTTGTGGAAGTGGGGGGGTGATTTGTCCGTTACGTTCGTGGGGAAGTGATAATGGTGGTTGCTTTCCACCTCGTACTCCTCTTACCACAGTTTGTGACACTATCTGGAACACCCGGTCCGTATATAATTCTTGAATATCTCGTTGAACGACATAGGGGTCCTGTCGCAGTACCTCTAAACTCTACGTCGGTTGAGTAGAGTAAAAAAAGAAGAGTCGAAGGCGGCTGAGTTGGGCATCCAGCCCATGATTTCAGATCAATTTCAACTGTACTACTTGGTTTATATGTGATATACTTTTTTACAGTCATGAGATTGTTCAATTGGCACTGTATTAGATACTTTATTAATTGATATCTCATGATTACAGACGATTCATACTAAAACACACTGATATAATTATATCTCCCCTGGAGGAGCCCTTGACGAGTTGACTGTATGGTCCTGTTCCCGAGTCTATTTATTTGACAGAACATTATACACGTGATTTTACAAACAAGCTCGTTCTGTCCCATTGGTTAAACTAAATACAGTCAGTGGCCGAATTCGACTCGCTCCATTTAAACTCTAATTATAAGTTTCACCCCATCGAGAATCTAATTTCATTCGTCTGACCGCGACTCACACTGTCAAAGGACTGAGTTCGATTCCTGTCGTCGGAAGGTTCACCTCGACGCGCTTTGGCGGTTAACTGTTGTTAACTGCTTTCAACTCCCGCCCTCATTAGTCTGAAATCGACTCTCAGTGCCGGTAAACGATTGATTGAATGGAGCGCGAGTAATTTTACAGTTTTTATAGCACAAAAACTTTTTTGGCTCCAATAAATTAAATATTTGTCCAGTAGAAAAATAGAGTTTAGTTTTCTGCACGTGCTAATATCAACAGACCTTAAATATCTCTCAAGGGTGTCCTGGAAGTTTGTCAAAACTTTTTCTCTTTATTTAAAAGATTTTGACAAATTTCCAGGACACCCTTGACAGATATTCCAAATCTGTTGATATAAGCACGTGCGGAAAACTAAATTCTATATTGCTACTGGAGAAATATTTGATTTATTTGGGCCAAAAGAGTGTAATGTTATAAAAACTGTAAAATTACTTGCGCTTCCTTCGGCCTCACTTTAACTCAAATTACTTGGTTTACTAAGTTTCAGCGTGACGGAGCATCACAATATATTTGTGTTTTTGTTTCAGAACCAATGACCGAGTCGTCTAAGGCGTGGGATTCTTAATATATTAAATTAACATCTATGTGTAGTGAAAGTGTTTTTCTTCCCTGTTAATTTAGCTGTAGGTTTTCCGACCTTCTCCTTGCTCGCTAATGCGGACGCAATCTTTTTCTAAGATAACCTTCTAGTCTCTTTCTCTTAACGACGATTCATATTGGCCATGAACACAAATATACTAAATAAACTGATTTGTAGATGATTTAAAAAGGAATACATTGACAAAAAAACAACTACTTTTAGAATTATTTAACAAATTCATGTTTTTGGTTTCAACGTTATAGTTATATTTAAAATCTGTGAATAAAACGTAAACACACTAATGTGAGAAACCTATCTTGACTTGTCGCTACGTCACAATCAGACAAAGTCCTTTAAACTAAGTCGTTCTGACCTTTATTTTAAACGTACCACTATAAAATGATGAATGTTGGCTAGTTCTTTCAACGCGTATTCGAACATGACTCACTACAATACAAATCCTTATAATGGAGAAGTTTGAGAACCGCGCTCCGTTATTTGAATGAGAGGCTGTGGTAGATTAATGCGACTTGTGGTGAATATTTAATGAAGGTGGAAAAGCGAGATGTATAGGGTTTCATAATGATATCACGTATAATAAGGAACATTGTCACGGGGATTATGACTGCCGAAGAGATATAGCGAACAAACGATATGAAAAACAAACATTCATAACAAAACAAAAAAGGATAATTCTTTCTTTTCGTCTTGTATAGCGTCTTACTAATCGTTAGGGTCATATTTTCATGTAACGATTACGTTAATGTGCTAGGGAGGAGGAAGGTTCAGCTTAGATGAAATGTAGCCATAGTTTTTCGATGAGGGAGAGTGGAAAACAATTTGGGAGAAAAACCACCCTCTTTTCCCATTTAATTTTGTAACACTGAGCTGTAATTGATTTTTAATGGCGGGTTATTATTCAGAATGTCCAAATCAACAAAAAAGTTCATTGTCAGAACCCTCTTCGTCTCACCGTTTCCGAGGAAATCACATGTTAATTTCATCACAGGTTGTTAGTGCTTTGGAGTTAGGCAGCCAGTTGTGCAATGTTGCAAGATGAAGTGAGGGTAGCAACCCCCATTTAATCAGTGATGGGGGATGATATTACCAAACAAGTTTTCAGAGTTTTAATATCATAGTTCAACAAAACATTATCCAGGAATTTGTATTTTTAGCTTAAGTTGTGTCTGATATTTTTGTATAAAATCATTTTAAAACCTGATTTTTAAGGGTTCATAACTCCCTTAGTAATCACTTTTAGGAAAAGTTGACCATACATTTCCTATTTATTTTTTCATGAGAAATCACCTCCCGGCAGGTCCGATACCAATAACGGCTCAACATGTGTATTTTAAGCAAAATCGCTAGAAACCTTTTCAAAATAATTCGAATTTTCAAAAATAACTTATCAGTAAACAAATCTTTACCAAATATATAATGTCAAAAATTCCAAAGATACCCATTTAGAACCAAATAGCTAAAGCCATTTTTAAAATATTTCAAGTTTTTGAAAAATCAGTCATCTGTAAACTACCCATAAATAAGATTCTACCCTAAAAACAAGTATACGGTGTTATTTGACACACCACACAACCCACAAATATATATATTTTAAACAAAATCGTTAGATATATTTTATAAATAGTTTGTATTTTCACAAATTTCCCATCAGTAAACCGCCCTTCAACGAATTTTTGCACAAAAAATTATGATACAAGTGCTATTAGCCATGTCAAACAAATATTATATAAGCATTTTAATCAAAATCGTTAGAGCCATTTTCAAAATATTTTCGATTAAAAAAATAATTCTTCAGTCAACTATCTTTAATTCGAAGGCTAGGGTAAAAATCAAAAAAATTGTACGAAGGTACTGTATAGCCCTATATAGTAACATCTAAATATAAAGTTTGAACATAATCCATCTAATCATTTAGGATCCGTGGTCAGGGACGGACAGACAGACATGAGAACAGACAGGATTTTAAAATCTTCTATTTGGGGTTCATATTCATATAAAATGTAAATATTTGTCATAATCTTAAAATCAATCTTTTTCATTATCACAATACTTTTACTTGATATGAGGAAGCAAAAATACTGTAAAATTAAACCTTCCCTAGTCAAATAAAACATTACATTTGTCTCCTCTATTCATTAGAACATTTAAGGCACAGTTTTCAAAACACCAGACTATATTAGTATGAGACTTAAAAGCTCAATGCTAACTAAACTGTTTTATCTTAATATATATACTTCTTCTGTACGTGTGTATGTCACTGAACTCCTCCTAAACAGCTGGACCGATTTTGATGAAATGTTTTTGTGTGTGTTTGAGTGGGTCCGTGGATGGTTTAGATTTACAATTGGACCCGGTAGGTGGCGCTGCAATCGGGTTTTAAGAATCTTATTTTTTATTTTTTAGGGATTTTTTTGGGGGTGGGGGGTTAGATTGTTTGCATATCAGAACATTTAACCTCAAAATTTCACCCCCCCCACCCCCCCCCCCCAATATTTATAATAATAAATATAATATTAATAATTGACCGTTAAAAAAAATCATAAGTTCATCAATAATTGACCGTTAAAACCTTCTGAAAAGTTCATGAATAATTAAACTTCTGAGAATAATTCATAGTTATGTTTGTTTTTCGATACAGCTGATATTTGTGGAGTTGTGGGCGAAATGCCAAAAATGAAAAGATGTTTTATTTTGTATGTTGTCTTGACAAACACTGAATTTATAATATATGTGTTTGTCACTAATTGGAGTTATTATTATTATTATTATTATTATTATTATTATTAGCACCGCGTCTTACTACCCGTTCGGGTTGTACGCACTTACGCTAATATGTAATGGTAGGGTGATTGCGAGATGAAATGGAGGACCTACAGTTTAACGTGGAATCCGAACCACGGTAGAGGCCTGGCATTCCTCACATTCACAAGTTGTGATTAATAAACATCTTGTCAGAGGTGAAGGAAGGGTTTGGCAATCAGACAAATCTGTGCCGGGACCGAGGATTGAACCCCGGACCCCCAGCACAGAAGTCTGACACCTTACCCTAGACCACCAGGTCACCCACCTAATTGGAGTTCATTGTGAATTTGTAATTGTGATGATCACATAGTATTTGTTTTATTATCGAAATCAATTATGCCACCCAAACGAAAAGCCAACGTTCGGGCAGGACAACGTCTGTCGGGTCCGCTAGTGTATTATACAATATGTTTCTATTAATAAAAAATCTATTGAAAATACTGTAAAAGCAAATAAATTTTCGTGGTCAATATTGATAAAATGTGATTATATTAATTAATAGTAGGCCTACCATTACCATAGATAATATCTCTAAAAAGTAATAACTGAAGGTGATAACATAACCGTATGTATGTACCCTATCTCCCTGTATGCGGCAATCTTATATATTTCAAGAAAAATACAATAGAATCAGTGATTATCAACTTTTTTCAAGTCACGGCACACTGAACAAGGCGCTAAAATGGTCAAGAAACACCATGCTTTTTTTTTAAGAAGAGCTTTTATAATTAACTTTTTTTTTTAAGATTGTGTTTGATGTTCAATAGCTAAAACAATAATAATTGTGCTATTTAAAAAAATTGTGTTGAGCATGGATTTTAAAATATTTATTTTTACCTCTCAAATTTTTTTCTTGCTCACGCGGTACACTTGTTTACACCTAGCGGCACACTGGTTTAAACACAAACTCATTTTATAAGCTGACTTAATACACCAGCACACGACTTATATATTAAATTTACATATAACTAAACATAGACACAACACCCAGCCCCCAAGCCGTTGATTTATCACTGTGAAAGTGGAAACTCATATTTCACTTAAGATAAAATATTTTGGCCCTACTGGCAATCAAACCACGGTACCCTTAACTCGGTAGTCAGACACGATACCTACTGAGCTAAGGTATCGGACCATTACATCATTAATAATCATTTCGGTTTGGGGTGTAAAATAATTTTAACCACCGAATCAACCCTTGCGGTAAAAAAACTGTACTCTGTGAAGGGATATGTAGCATTTTTAAGGCGGGCGTGTGGGGAAGCGAGAAAACCTAAGTGTTTCTCCAGTTTTTATTTAAAAAACTTTTTATAGTCAAAATATATCAAATAATTCTACAGTACAAAGATAAAGTTTAATTTTCTTCACATAGAGACTTCAAAAATTGTGAATTTATCTCAAGAGTGTTCTGGAATTTAACGACCACTTTTTTTTATCTCCATTTAAAAAGTTTCTCATCTAATGCCGCTATGCTCATGAGAAATATTCAAGAACTGTTGATATCACCTTGTGAAGAAAATTATACTCGATGTTTATTCTGTAGCAATCTTTTATTTTTATTTTGGCAAAACATTTTTTTAAATTTAAAAACTACAAAACACTGGCCTTTTCTCAGTTCTCCTACACTCTCACTTAAAGTGAGTGACTTCAACGGTAAGTAAAGGTATGAAAGCACTCATCGCTAAATAAATATTAATTACTCTTTACCCTAAACCATCGTCTTGTTAAAACCTTTTCTGGTGACACGTGGCTTCCATTGTCGACGTCAAGAGCACACAATTAGTGGACGAGGGATGCGCGCAGTAAGAGCAATTAAAGAGGAGTTATATTATTCTCTTCACCTTTTCTCTCTCTCTCTCTCGCTCTCTCAACTCGACTGGAAAATGTGACGTCACTAATGAGATAAATATTCAGAATTTTAAGTTTGTCAAGGAAATCTGAGGTTAACTGGCAATTTTTTTTTATACGCTGACTTTTTTTTTTTTAGAGGCAGAGTGGGAATTAATTTTACTCTTTAGTGTTTTGGTATTAGTGGCTTGTCTTAACTTAATTGGTATACAAATACTACGACCTTACCCCAGAAAGAGAAACTATTACTTGATAAATTATGAATGGATCCAATACCACCGCTTTATATATTTTGGGCCATTGTCTGGAATCAAATATAAGTGTAGACAATCTACAGTCCGTTTTTAATGGGTAGGAACCTTTTAGAAAATACACACATTTTTTAGTGTTTGTTTATGGGTATTGATAAGATTCATCAAAAATGGCAATATAAGATAGCTGACCTGACGTATGAATACGTAAAATTATCTATAGTAATGTTTATAGTTACGAAATAGCTACATGAAGATTGAATACAAAAGTAGTTACATTCTTTAATATCCTTGTAAACCATAGAATGTTATATTTCAACTTAAATAAATAATTTAACAAATAAAATTAAATATGCATCTATTTACACTCACCGTTTAATTTTGATTTGTAAAACCTTATCTGAAAGCCATAAAAGTAAAAAAGTTATACTTTCACGTACTCATACTTAAAGTCATATATAATCTGTAAATGTCAATTTTTATGGATATCATCAAAAAGTGGAACCTTATTTGACCGGTCTAACAGGGATCAGGTGTCACCCGGATTAACGAAAATCTGGATAATCTGGAAACTATAGATAAAATGCATTAAACCAGTAAATATTACTACAAATAACCAATTATTTTCACAATAATAAACTATAAAAATTTGAAAACATTTTACAATTACTATTTACTCATAAAATAATGAAAAAGTTTTTGTTGTGACAATTTTAAATGGCGTTTACGAACGGCATTTTCCAGCATTAACAAATTAGCCTAACTAATATGAGATTTCAATCTTGATAAAACGGAAATCTAGAGCAGAGGTTCCCAATTTTTTTTTGGCCACGGAACCCTAATTGATCATACTTTTTTTGGCGGAACCCCATTTTGATAATAACAAAAGTGATTGTACCTTGTAGTGTAGTTTGAATATTTTCATGAATATTTTCATTATAAATAAAAATAATTATTATAAGTATTATAAAACATTTATTGTACAAAAAAAAGTAACTATTTAATGTGAAGAATGAAATTTTTTCACATATTTACTTATAATAGCACTAAAATTAGGCTTAATGTCTGACAATTGAACGCGAAGATCTGAACTCGGAACCCCTTTGACCCTTCCACGGAACCCCAGGGTTCCGCGGAACACCTTTTGGGAAACGCTGATCTAGAGCATTGAGGGACGGATAATCGAGGTTCCATTGTACCTATAAAATAACTCTTATAATATAGTAAAAAGGTTAAAAATGTTGACTACAAAAAAAATGAGATCCGTTAAGCGAGTGACATCTTTATAGCACCAACCTAGATAGAACTAGAGACCATTTAGATCTGTTGCCTCTCTCTTTGTATACACTTGTACCATCCCTAACAAACCCCAAGATAGAGATTCTACACATAAACTCTTTTACTTTTAGAGGTTGCGTGGAATTCTTTTACAAAAAACATCTTTTTGTAGTTTTTATCTCGCAATATATACCTCCAGGACGTCCTTAGACTCACTGCATGCCAGCCACCCCTCTTATTCCCTCCCCTTCCCCCGCATTCAGTAAATTGTTTTCTTTCCAAACTTTGGTATGATTTTTTTGTTCAAACTGCTTCTGTGGTGGCACGATATAACGTGCTACTCTTGTAGTAGACTAGACTGCCAATAGCGGGGAGATCGAGGTTCGAATCTTGGTTGCGTGTACCAAGGGTGGTTTCTCCCCAAAATGGTTTTACATCCTCCCTCCACGCAAATTCGGGTACACTTCCTATAAATATAACCTTCCTAGTCCTTAAAATAATTAGCGTAATTAGTACAGAAGCGTGTCACTTGAATGAATAGCAGGACATAGTGCTAAAAAAAATAAGGAAAGTAAACTGATACATCATTAAAGAATATAAATAATTTTTTTTCCAACGTCACTACTATTTATTAATAGTTACATATAAATAACATAATTATATGGAATGTAAACTTTTAGATTATACAAAACCATAATTTTACCGGTTGTTTTCTTTGGTTGAGAAACATGGCCTCTTACCTTAGACGATGAAAATAAATTTGGGGTGTTCGAAAACATGGTGCTTAGGAATATATTTGGTCAAAAAAATTGATGAAGATACTGGGGAGTAGAGGAGGTTACATAATGATGAATTATATACCCTGTACTCATCACGAGACAGTGTTAGGATAATCAAGTCTCTTAGATTACGGTGGATGGGACATGCAGCGCGAATGGAAGTATCTATAACCATGTTCAGGGTATTGACTGGCAAATCCAGTGGGAAGACCTAGACTCAGATGGGAGGATAACATTTGAACGTACGTGAAACATAAATATATATTACGTACATTCAAATATTTATTATAAATAAGGTCCTACATAATATATATATATATATAAGGTATAATGAGGGGGACTGGATTGAACAAGTTCAAAATAGGGGTAGGTTGTAATGAGATTGACTGGATAGAACTAGCTCAAGATTGGGCTAGGTGGAGTTCTTTTGTAAGTGCGGCAATTAAATCTCAGTTCCTAATACTGTAGAGTAAGTAAGTTACTTACAAATAGTTGTCCTTTAGACGTATAATGCACCGATTTTGAAACTACAGCTCTCAACGTTAGCCTTTAGCTTTTAGAAATGTAAACTCGATTTTATAAAATCTTGATCCTCCATCCTATCGTCTTTAATACATAAGCTTTCATTTATTGCTATCGAAAATCCTTGAGGTAAATTTTTTACAAAAAAAAATCAAAGTAAAATCGGTTATTTAGAACTTGAGAAATATATTTCAGAAGAAACTGTCATTTTCTGAAATTTCATCTTCCTCTTCGAATCTTTTTGAAATTTTAGGACAAATCCTCGATGTATACGCTTTCGTTTTTTTTAAAGGTAATTTATGTTGGTTAGAACTCCAGGAATCTTTGTTGAAAGGATTTTCTTCATCTTTTAAATGTATAGAATTCAAGGCCCTCTATCGAAGTCAATCTAGCTAATGACTGGTTAAGGTGGAGATGTAAAGAAAGTGATTTAATGTAAGTGTTTTTGTAGTTTTTACAGCAAAACATTTTTCAGACAAAATATATAAAATATTATTCTGTAGAAACAGAGTTTAATTTTCTTCACATGGTGATATCAACAGTTCTGAATTTTTGTCAATGATGTCCTATAATTTGACAACTTGTTTCTTAATTTAAAAAGTGTCAACAACTGTTGATATCACCATGTGAATAAGATTAAACTCTATGTTTGCACTGAAGCGATATTTTGTTCATTTCAGCGAAAAAAATGTTTTGTTATAAAAACTGTAAAAACACTGAACTTTTATCGCGTTCCCTATACCCTCACCTTAAATAATATCTTGCTTACAATTTATAGACCCTCCAAAAAGGTGTCTGCAATCCACATATTGAGAACAAATAGTATATATTATTTTTGGTCTATTTTTCAGTTAGTTATGTGCTGCTGGTATTATTAGTTAAATTTTATTTTAGGTGTAAAATCATCTTTCATATCTGAAAACGTAATCATTTTGTATTCTTTAGAATTACTTTATTTATTAAGTCTTAAATCTTATTTTGGGTCCACTAAGGCAATCAAATCCCAGTTTATTTTATAATTCAACCTGGATCTTAGAATTGCACAATCCTGGGTTTGGCTTTTTGGAAACGGCCAAAGCCCGAAATTGAATAGAACTTCGGGCTTTGGTAATTTTAAAACGTTCAATCATAAGATTGAACAAAAAAAAAAAAAAACCCCGTCCATTGGCCGTTTTCAAGCTTTGCGTCCAACTTAAACATATTTTTAAAAATTATTTACTGGGGTCCTTATGGGGTTTGAAATATAAAATCTGTGGTCCTGGAAAATTTATTTAATTTGACTTCAGCCCGCCTCACCCCTTTGAATGAAACACGCGTAGTTAGTTGGAAAATGTAGTGCTCCAGAGAACTTTAAAATCGGTTGCGGCCACAAAGAGTGTGAGTAGAAAGCAGCACAGGTATATAACAGTACAACCTCGTAGTCCCAGAGTAGAGCAGATACAAAACAGCGCAAGTGTACAGTTTTACAGATGGTGCAAGTGTTTCGTGAACTTGTAGCGAGCGACCTATTTCTTCGCCAAAACAGCACAAGGGGTGGCGGGGTGGGGCTTTGTTTAACCGGGTAACAGTTGTTCAGATCGCGCAAGCAGCCTTAACGTGGCTTTAAAATTTATTGTCATGAATTTTTTAGGTTAGGTTAGGCTAGATTATGTTAGGCTAGGTTTGAAAACAGTCAGATTTCAAACATTCTCGAGGATGAAGTTTGACAGTAGTTTATCCCAGTAGCTTACGCATTACTGCCAAACAAAAAAAAAAAAAAAAAAAAAAAAAAAAGGAAAAATACACTCTACTTTTAACGGCAGTTAAGGTTTACGCTCTTATGTACCTGCGTTCTTTTGTACCCACTTTTGCTCGATATCTTATGTATCCACGCTCTTCAGTAGCATATTCTTAAAATAAATCATTTAAGTTGAATGTTTATCTTACTAGAGCGCGTTTTATGTGCGAGGAGTCCCATTCGGAAAAACGAGAAAGAAAATAAAATAAATATAATATAATTTAGAACGATTCTTCAGGTAAACTATTCATCTGATTGGGAGGGTGGGGGGGAACAAATCGTAAAAGAGAATGAAGATACACTTTGTTTCATTAAAATTGAGATACTTTAATACCTTGCAAATGTGCCGTGACCCAAATGGTTATCCATATGGCTATCCAGTGGCTCGAGAGAAAGCTTAACTATCCCATCTACACCCCGGATAGCAACTAACTTTGGTAGGTAAGATAGCTCGAACCAGATTTCGCATTGTGGTGCGACTTTATGTAGTCTTCATTAGAAAACAGTGAAGCTTAGGCCAGTGATACCGTTTCACCATAATTTATTTTAATGACAAAATAAATACATTTTTACTGATCTAAATTTTGTTATTGTCAAGGGAAGAAAACCCAAAATAAAAACACTTCGATAAGGTTTCTGGTTTAAAATAATCATATCTGTATATTATACCGGTTGATCAGACCACATCACGGCCGATTAACCATAATATTATATATATAATCCCGGTTAATCGACTGTTATAGGATCCAATTAACCTGGAAACTAGATATAAAATTTTACTCAAACTAGAAATAGCCTTGAAGTGAAGTCTTCTCCATTATTCAATTTTACTTTTTATATTTGTTACTGTTTCAAGCCTGTGGCCTGGGTCAGTTTTTTATTCAAGCCATATATTTTCCACTACCGGCTTGTTAGGTCTGTCGTAGCTTCATAATGTCTTATAATCTAATTTATGACTAGGACAGGCACAACATCCAGTCCCCGGCCGTTAATTTAATAATGTGAAAGGGTAAACCCAAATTTCACTAACGTTAAATTTTAGGCCATGGCGGGAATAGAACCTGTGACCCTTGGCTCAGTAGGCAGACACGCTACCGACTGAACTAAGGTGTCAGTCCTCCTTCTATTGGAAACAGCTAAATTGGACTATGGGAATTTTATTTTTCATTTGAAAATAACTAATCTTCAATTTTGCTGTATTTTTCAATTAATATAACAAAAGGGTGTAATGATTCTATTTAGATACTATTTCTATATTTTATTTCCTATTATAATAATTACTTTTTCTAAGATTCGGAATTCATAGCTAACATAAAGATTTTGATTCGTAAAATAGTTGATAATAAACATATATACTCACATACTATCTACTTATATTATATCATACACACTCCATTTACCCTAAAAGGTACCTTGCCTTATATTATATCATACACATTCCATTTACCCTAAAAGGTAATTTGCCTTATATTATATCATACACATTCCATTTACCCTGAAAGGTAGCATACTTACCTTGCCTTATTACATCAAGGCCTTACCTTATACGCTATGGCATAGTGGAAGCATTCAAGGTAAGCCTTCTACCTTTCAGGCTGACCTAAGAGTACACTTTGGTGGGTTACACTAGGGTTTTATTAAATAGGCTACGCCATAATGTAATCAGTTCTATCTTTCTTGGTAATCGAACGGTACGAACATAAAAATCAACGGACAACTGCATAGGACAAATTTCTTTTACGCTTTTTGGCTTCAAGATGAAGTTATTTAGTCCCAAACATGTTATGTATAGATAGTTTGTACTGAAATATGTGTGACACACTTAAGCGATGGACAGAAGACACACATACAATTAAATAAGTTCATATAAACATGTGTTCCATTTGACATTGTTTCCGAGCTACATTCATATTTGTACTCTAGTAATGTAGAGCTGTTTAACACTATAGGAAGTGTTCAAAATGGCCACCTGTGACCTGAATGCAAGCATTGTAATTCAATGTATTTTTGAAAGAGTGTGGCATTTTATGACACGACGACTGCAGGCTTTCATTCAGGCCTAAGGTCACCATTTTGAGCAATTTCTATAATGTTGAGCAGATCCATATTACCTGAGTACAAACATGACTATAACTTGAGAACAAGGCCAAATGGGACAAGTGTTTGTATTAACTTTTCATTGTTTTCTGTGTCTTCTGCCCCAGTAGGCCTCACATGTTAAGGTACACGCTGTATATCAGTATTTTATCTACTCGTTTGAACTCATTTTACTGACGCATATTGGAGAAAGGGCACAATACTCGTTAAATTTCGGGTTTAGGGTGCGCTATCAAAGGGAACCTAAAATCTACCTCTATATTATAATGTAGTACAGTTCACTTTACTTTTCCCTCCGATACTATCAGCTGACATTTAGTTGACGTTATCTAGCTAGGTGACCCGGTTGTTTTTACAATGTCACTCAACTAACCGGTAAAAAAAAAAATGCAGCTCTCCTTACTTATTAGCCATCATCTACCTTCAGGGAATGAGGCAAAATGGTGGTTGAAAAAAGGGGGTAAGATGGGTAGGAAACTTCCCTCAAGACCATGATGCATCCTAGCGGAGCCCTGCTAGAACTAATTAATAACGAGTGGGGCTGTCTTTACCAGCATGTCAGTGAATTCTTAAGAGGAGGCAGGAAAAAAAGGAGGTTGAAAAAAAATATATAAAATAAAAATATACTCGGAGGTAGTTTGTGGAACATTTTGCCGTGACATTGAAGGAAGACCGGAAATAAGTCTTATGGGGAAATTTATTTACGTGAATTAAGAGCCTGGTCTGTAAGTTTAAAAAAAAGTATCAATTTTCAAATACGTATTTCACATAAAACAATAATCCACCATTAATAAAGTATTTAATTTATAATATATAAAATTTAATTATAGCACTTTTATAATTCATTATAAAAATATCTCGATGTTGCTAGAGTTCTGTATTATTTTTACTAGTAAAAAGGCTCAGGATTGATTAAAAAACAGTGATTTTTTGCCTTTTTGTCTTAGTACATAGCTTAATTTCTAAAAATGAGCTAATGATTCAATAAGGGAAGGTTTAAATGCTTTGAATAGGCTTAGAATAATTGAATCACTCTAAACTAATCTAGTTTTATACAGCCATCCGACACCTTAGCTCAGTCGGTAGCGTGCCTACCTACTGAGCTAAGGGTTTCAGGTTTAATTCCAGGCATGGCCGAAAAGTGTTTTATTGGTAAAATGTGGGTTAACTCTTTCAAGGCGATGAATTAACGAACGAGGACTAGTTGTTGTTCCTGTACTAATCTTAAGTTAGATTATAATTTATAAGGAATATATGGTGACCTGGTGTTCTAGGGTTAAGGTGTCAGACTTCTACGCTGGGGGTACGGGGCTCGATCCTCGGTCTCGGCACAGATTTATCTGATTGTCAGACCATTCCTTCACCTCTGGCAAGACGTATATTACTCACAACTTGTGAACGTGTGGAATGTAAGGCCTTCACCGTGGTTCGGATCCCACGTTAAATTGTAGGTCCTCCATTTCATCTCACAATCACCCTACCATTACACATTAGCGTAAGTGTGTATAACCCGAACGGATAGTAAGACGCTGTGCTAGTAATAATAATAATAGGAATACGAAGCTACGACAGTCCTAGCAGGTCGGTAGTGAAATATATATGGCTTGAATAAAAAATTGACTCAGTCCATGGGCTGTAAACAGTAATGGATGTGTAAAGTAAAATATTATCTACAGCCAAAATTAAATCAACGTATCTAGAAAATGAAGAATACAGGGGTGAAGGGGGGAAGAAACTTGAACATCTCAAACCTCATAGGGACCCTAGCAAATATATTTTAAATTAAGTTAAATATGACAGAGACCTCTTTTAACCACAGTATTAAGTACATTAGAAAGTTCTCATGATTGTCTAACAGATTAAAGCGCCAACGCAATTCGAGTAAAAATGGTACTTTCCACCTTTCCTCCCCCGTACCCTTAAAATGTAATAGTAAATAAATAATTATTCAGACAGTATCGAACTCATTTAATTAGTTTTTAGTTAAAGCAGGTATACTCCATTCACGGTAGGAATTACTCTCTGAAAGGTCTTTTTTCCTACCAGTATCCTACTATATAATAGATTTCTGGTAGGGAAAAAGGCCTTTCAGAAAACAATTCTTAAGCTGAACAGACTTATTAGAGTCTTGGCCAGTGGTTCTCGTTATGATACCCTCGTGCACCCCTTCACCCCCTTTTATCGTTTCAGACAACCTCACGCCCTCCTTTTATCGTTTCAGAAAACCTCACGCCTTCCTTTTATCGTTTTAGAAAACTTCACGCCCTCCTTTTATCGTTTCAGACAACCTCACGCCCTCCTTTTATCGTTTCAGAAAACCTCACGCCCTCCTTTTATCGTTTCAGAAAACCTCACGCCCTCCTTTTATCGTTTAAGAAAACCTCACGCCCTCCTTTTATCGTTTAAGAAAACCTCACGCCCTCCTTTTATCGTTTAAGAAAACCTCACGCCCTCCTTTTATCGTTTAAGAAAACCTCACGCCCTCCTTTTATCGTTTAAGAAAACCTCACGCCCTTCTTTTATCGTTTAAGAAAACCTCACGCCCTCCTTTTATCGTTTAAGAAAACCTCACGCCCTCCTTTTATCGTTACGAAAACCTCACGCCCTCCTTTTATCGTTACGAAAACCTCACGCCCTCCTTTTATCGTTTAAGAAAACCTCATGCCCTCCTTTTATCGTTTAAGAAAACCTCACGCCCTCCTTTTATCGTTTAAGAAAACCTCACGCCCTCCTTTTATCGTTTAAGAAAACCTCACGCCCTCCTTTTTTCGTTTAAGAAAACCTCACGCCCTCCTTTTATTAAAATGTATGTATAATACTCAACCCGTAGGTTGGTTGGATCCTCAACATTTCTACCATCGGCTGTAAATCCTATGCAGCAATGAAGAGGCGTACTAGGGAAATAAGTAGTGAGGTAGTTTCCCGTAGCTTTTCTCACTGAGACAGAAGGTACTATTGCATATATATGTGCCAATCCGCCAACTGACACTAAAAGCAACACCTACACTCCATTCATCACAGGTACTGGCTGTATATTGAATGTTATTATTGATATCATTCATACATATGCCACTTTGATATTTGTCAGAAGCATAAACACGAATGAGAGTGTGACAGATCAATGAAAGTAACAACTTCCTCTAACCCATTCCAGAATATATGATGGATTTCAAACAAAATACAGGGTTTCTGCCACGAAATTTCACTTTACTGAACTGTATTTGCTTAAAATGTTGGAGTCTCATAGTAGACACACTGTATCTGACCAGATATGGAACTAGGGTATCCATTAAAATATTGAACATAAATTTAAGATTGTATTTAAAAACCAAATCTTTATGTTTTAAAATATTGGTTACAAACATTCAAAAAGATTATAGCAATAACAAGTTAAAATATCTTATTTAAAAAAAAGCATGCCATTTACATTCATTTAAGATTTAACTAACTGCAAGTCTACAATGTTATTTTTTCGCGGCTCTTGAAGAGAGAAAGTATTGTGATCGAAAAAAACTAGCTAGAGTTTTTTTATGGGTGTCTAAGTTCCATGACCCCATGAATCCAAAAATGTGTTGTTTTTACTTTCTCTCTATCTTACAGGTAGAGAAAGTATTGTGATCGTCAAAAAAATCGAACTCGAGATTTTGATGAATTTTGACGTTTCGTGACTTCCTGAATCCGAAAAAGTGGTTTTTGAATTTCCGTCTGTCTGTCTGTCTGTCTGTCTGTCTGTACCTCCAACTAGAGCCTAAACTATTTTACCGATTGAGCTGAAACTTGATATCTAGGGTTTTCATAGGGTTGCCCCGAGGGGTTTTTGGAATTGGATATCTACCCCTAAAATTAAGGGTAGTTTACTGAAGGGAAAAAAGAGAAAAAGTCGATTTTCTCAAAATCGGCTCTAACGATTTTGATTAAATTTCATTTAAGAACATTAATAAATATTCCAAACAAAATGGCTACTCTCAGTATTTCGGAAAAATCGCTTTAAGGGCTCCGGTCTGATGCGTAAATTAACATTTTTTATAATAGCTCCGAAATTATTTGAGATATGAAATTACTTAGCATTACAAATATGTATATATATTTATAATACAAATATTTTATTCGAAACATATTTTTATAAAATCAATAATTTTCATTCTATACGCAATTATATAATATTTTTAGCTTTTTGGACATTAAAGCTTAAGTATTGCGATCGTAAAAAAAACTAACCTGAAATGTTGATGGATTTCGACGTCTCATGACCCCCCGAACCCTAAAAAATAGTCTTTGCAATGCCGTATGTCTGTGTGTCTATTAAAACTTAAAATTAAGGGTAGTTTACTGAAGGGCAAAAAGATAAAAAGTCGATTTTCTCAAAATCGGCTTTAACGATTTTGATTAAATTTCATTTATATACATTAATAAATATTCCAAACAAAATGGCTACCCTCAATATTTCGGCAAAATGGCTTTAAGGGCTCCGGTCTGATGCGTCAATTAACATTTTTTTAAATAGCTCCGAAACTATTTGAGATATGAAATTACTTAGCATTACAAATATGTATATATATTTATAATACAGATATTTTATCCTAAACATATTTTTATAAAATCAATAACTTTCGATCTATACGCAATTATATGAATTTTTTAACTTTTTGGACATTAAAGTTTAAGTATTGCGACCGTAAAAAAAAACTAACCTGAAATGTTGATGGATGTCGACGTCTCATGACCCCCCGAACCCTAAAAAATAGTCTTTGCAATGCCGTCTGTCTGTGTGTCTATAAAAAATTAAAATTAAGGGTAGTTTACTGAAGGGCGAAAAGAGAAAAATTTGATTTTCTCAAAATCTGCTCAAACGATTTTGATTAAAATTCGTATCTAGGCGTTGATTAAGATTATAAATAAACTGGCTATTTTCATTTTTCTATGAAAATGATTTTTAGGGTACTTTACAGATGCGTTAATTTCCATATCTCCACAACTATTGAAGAAACTAAACAACTTATCATTGCAAAATTGTAGGACTATGAGAAATAAAAAACTTTTATTTGACATATATTTTTATAAAAGCAGCAGTTTCTGAGATATTTGCAAATATATTAATACAATTTTGTGAACTTTAGTTGTAAACATATACTACTTATGTCTTAACGCAATAATTCTCTAATGCCATTGAGTAATTAAATATATAAAAAGTATGTTATTACTTTCTCTCTATCTTACAGGTAGAGAAAGTATGGTGATCGTCAAAAAATTCGAACTCGAGATTTTGATGAATTTTGACGTTTCATGACTTCCTCAATCCGAAAAAGTGGTTTTTGAATTTCCGTCTGTCTGTCTGTCTGTCTGTCTGTCTGTACCTCCAACTAGAGCCTAAACTATTTTACCGATTGAGCTGAAACTTGATATCTAGGGTTTTCATAGGGTTGCCCCGAGGGGTTTTTGGAATTGGATATCTACCCCTAAAATTAAGGGTAGTTTACTGAAGGGAAAAAAGAGAAAAAGTTTATTTTCTCAAAATCGGCTCTAACGATTTTGATTAAATTTCATATATGAACATTAATAAATATTCCAAACAAAATGGCTACTCTCAGTATTTCGGCAAAATCGCTTTAAGGGCTCCGGTCTGATGCGTAAATTATCATTTTTTATAATAGCTCCGAAACTATTTGAGATATGAAATTACTTAGCATTACAAATATGTATATATATTTATAATACAAATATTTTATTCGGAACATATTTTTATAAAATCAATAATTTTCATTCTATACGCAATTATATATATATATTTAGCTTTTTGGACATTAAAGCTTAAGTATTGCGATCGTAAAAAAAACTAACCTGAAATGTTGATGGATTTCAACGTCTCATGACCCCCCGAACCCTAAAAAATAGTCTTTGCAATGCCGTCTGTCTGTGTGTGTATTAAAACTTAAAATTAAGGGTAGTTTACTGAAGGGCAAAAAGAGAAAAAGTCGATTTTCTCAAAATCGGCTCTAACGATTTTGATTAAATTTCATTTATAAACATTAATAAATATTCCAAACAAAATGGCTACCCTCAATATTTCGGCAAAATGGCTTTAAGGGCTCCAGTCTGATGCGTCAATTAACATTTTTTTAAATAGCTCCGAAACTATTTGAGATATGAAATTACTTAGCATTACAAATATGTATATATATTTTATAATACATATATTTTATTCGAAACATATTTTTATAAAATCAATAACTTTCAATCTATACGCAATTATATGAATTTTTTAACTTTTTGGACGTTAAAGTTTAAGTATTGCGACCGTAAAAAAAACTAACCTGAAATGTTGATGGATGTCGACGTCTCATGACCCCCCGAACCCTAAAAAATAGTCTTTGCAATGCCGTCTGTCTGTATGCCTATAAAAACTTAAAATTAAGGGTAGTTTACTGAAGGGTGAAAAGAGAAAAATTTGGTTTTCTCAAAATCTGCTCAAACGATTTTGATTAAAATTCGTATCTAGGCGTTGATTAAGATTATAAATAAACTGGCTATTTTAATTTTTCTATGAAAATGATTTTTAGGGTACATTACAGAAGCGTTAATTTCCGTATCTCCACAACTATTGGAGAAACTAAACAACTTATCATTGCAAAATTGTAGGACTATTAGAAATAAAAAACTTTTATTTGACATATATTTTTATAAAAGCAGCAGTTTCTGAGATATTTGCAAATATATTAATACAATTTTGTGAACTTTAGTTGTAAACATATACTACTTAAGTCTTAACGCAATAATTCTCCAATGCCATAGAGTAATTAAATATAAGTATCTAAAAAAGTATGTTATTTTTCTTTAAATCTCTTAGGAGAAATGTTTGCATAGCAATGATTTATCTCCATTTTAGACTCAATAGTCAATATTTACATTTTTTATTGGTCAAAATGTATAAATGAATAATTAAATATCAATGCGATGACTTGAAGATCTGCAACACCTTATAAAATGTTAAAATTTTAACCAGAAATCGTAATTTTAATACGAAGTGTTGACCCTTGTGTAAGACATTAAACTGTTTGAAATGTTCTAAGGTGGACAAAGATACGCCTCTTTTCTCATTGATTCTATATCATTGTATATTATTTTATGCGTGTTCTTATGTGGAGTGGTGATGATACAATGTACATTATTCTGTTCAGAAATCTTACGAGTTTATAGAAAGAGAGAGAAAGTCTGTGCGGTGCTCCGTACCATTTATTTTTATTTTTGCAATACAATCTGTCTATTAATGGGACTAAAGTAGACACTATTTTACCGATGAGTCTACAGTTTTGTTAATGTGAAGGGTAATGTTGCATTTTCTTCCCAAGCTAATACATCATTCTTATGTTAAAAGTAATTGAACAACGTAAGATAATTTTTAAAAGTTAGCTGGTTCCTTTGTTTTGTTTTTACTGTCAGTAATTTTGGGTATAATTCTTCAGTACAAAGCAAACTGGATAGGACACATCCTTCGGAGGAAATGTCTTCTACATGACGTCATATAAGGCAAGGCTGAGAGAAAGAAGCACTTAGGAATTAGGGGGATTCAAATATTGGATGATTTGAAGGACATAAGAAAATTCTGGGAGTTGAAGGAGGAGGCAAAGGACAGGGCGCATTGGTGTCCTAAGTTCACTGACAACAGGAACGGACCTGTCGTAAGAAAGAACACCTAGTAATAATAATAGTTGAAAAACCTGGTCTAATATAAATTCGCGCAAAATCAACATTTTATTGGAATTCGAGCCATATCGAACAAAGAATACCAATATGATACTCCAACCTCGCATACCAGATTTCGGAACTCATTATGAGTACAGCCCCAAGCGCTAATAAACCTTGGTTGGTAATTAAAATAAATCCAACATAGACAGTTATATTTCTATTTGGAAAAAGTTCGCTCATTATTTCCATCCGATGGTAATATAGTTTGATTGATGGTCGGTGTAATCTGATTGTCATTTTATGTTAAGTAATGTACGATTGTCATTTTATGTTAAGTAATGTATGATTGTCATAAGATTGTGGCTACAGTCGTCACTATTTAATCATAGTTATAATATGGTTGCTATTCTATGGTAAGTAAAATTTGATTGATGTACTATGGTCGGTATAGTCTGATTGTCATTTATGTCAAGTAATGTATTTTTTTTAATTATTTATTTAGCACCGCGTCTTACTACCCGTTCGGGTTATACGCTTAAGTACTAATTACACTAACGGATTAGGAATTGGAGGGTTGAATTTAGAGGAAGTGAACCCGCATTTGCGTGGAGGGAGAGTGGAAAACCATTTAGGAAAAACCACCCCCAGTTAACCCGACCGAGATTTGAACCTCGATCTCCCCGTCCTCGGCGGTCGAGCTCAACACGACTAGCGCGTTAGCTAACTACGCAAAAGTAATGTATGATTATCATAAGATTGTAGTTACAGTTGGGCCACTATTTAATGTAACTATAATATGTTAACTATTATATGGTAAGTATGGTTTTATCACCCTTCTGTGGTAGGCATAGTATGATTATCACGCGATATTAGCTGTAGTTTGTTAACCATTTAATGATATCCATAGTGTTATCACGTTACGATTGTAGGCACATAAACATTAAATACATTTTGTAAATGAATACGACAAATATTCCGAATTTGTCGCTTCTGACAGATTTTATCGATAGTAAAACATTAATATTACATTTGTCATCAGGGACAGGGAAAAAAAGTTTTTTTCGTTCTGAATCTATCATCGTAGCCATCCATGACCAAACCAAACCGGGTTTCGGTGAAAGGGGCAGTATGGAAGCTGGACATCACGTGATCAAAGACCATAAAACACCCTTCCCACACTATCCAAATCACATCCATCCGTATGCTGTCAAACCATTCCTGTTTGTTTGTGACGGCAGAAAAAAAAATATTTCGATTGCCGAACGTTTCTAATGTGAAGTTTGAATTTCACGTGAAATAAATTACAGCTCTTCTAGGATAAGTACAGTATAGTTTAATTCAGGTCATCAGTGTTTTAGCCATTATTAAAGCCGCAGAGCTGTCATTAATAAAAACCAACCCACAACTGCGCACACTTTGACAAATGCGTCAGTCATTGTGTCTCTCTCCCTGGTACAAACTAAAGCTAGAGTCTGTTCGTGATAGGTTTTTACTTGGATGGCAGTTCAAAAATTATATGTTTAGGTTTTGGGTTGCCAACACTTGTAAAAGACCACTGTTTTGTTATGTATGTTAAGTTTTTAATGACCTGTTATATTTTACATTTAAAATAACGTAAACTTAAGTTTTCTCATACTATTTCATTACTTTTAATAACTTCTTTTTACCCAACTCAAACCATATTTTAAACATAATTAAAAGTACTTATCCTTCGTTTTATAAAGTTTTTGATCATGTATAATATAGTGCATACATTAATACCTTTTAATAGAGGCATCGTATTTAGGCTTACTTGGTAAAGAGAAAATACTTGTCATTTTTTTTACACAGGATACATTATTTTATGATTATTTTATCGTATTTTGAAATATTTAATTGAGTAAAATATTATTATTCACTGCGTGGGTGTATCGTTGTAAAAAAACTTTTTTCCAACACGTTTATTCACATGGTCTAAATTTGTCTATCGCCATCTTGAAGCTATGTTCGTTAGACCTTTTATGAAAGTGATGTGAATAGTGATTTTTTTTAAGTTGAATAAAACTATAAATAAGCTTTGTGTCCGATCTCAAATATATGAATAATATTGGTACTATAATTAATATTATATATTAATCTAGAATATACCGTTGTTCACGTGATTTAAGGCGTCATTCAAAAATAGGTAAACATTAAAAAAAGTATGCCCTAGGTACTCGATCGATAGCTTAGAATTATAATTTCAAATCACTTGAGATGAGCTACTAAATTTTAAAAAGGATAGTCAAATAGAAAAACTATGTAGCCTACAAACGTTGTTCAGCTTAGGTTCAAGAGATGTCCCTATCAAATTTCGTTAAAATTGGTTGACGCATTTAAACTTATCGCGTAACAAAGATCCGGAAAGAACAAAATGACATTCTCAAGTTAAAACAGAATCTCATTTCACTCGGTCAACAAATGGAGGCTACCAGAGAAAAAAGTAGGGAAGTCACATTACATACATTTTCCTGGACAACAACTTTTATAACCCACTTCGGTGCTCTCATTGTCTAAGGCGTCACTCTCACAGTAGACTAGACTGCCGATGACGGGGAGATCGAGTTTCTAATCTCGGTCGGGTGTACTGAGGGTGGTTTAAAAAAAAATTGTTTCCCACACTCCCTCCACGTGAATGCGGGCACACTTACTATGATTACAGCCTTACTCATCCATAAAAATACTAGCATAATCAGTACATAAGCGTACAACCCGTACGGGTAGTAAGACGCGGCTCTAAAAAAAACATTTTTTTTCATCTCAAACCCCATAAGGACCCAACCCAAAACTTTTTTAATAATCTAAATATGCCAGAGACCTTTTTAAACCATAATATAAAGTGCATTAGAAAGTTTTCATGATTGTCTAACAGATGGCAGCACTAACTCAATTTGAGTTAAAATTGGACTTTCTCCCTTTTTCCTCTGTGCCCTTAAAATATTTTTATTACTGTCCTTTGTTTCACACCCCGAGTTGCTCGTTGTAGGGCATGTTCAAGATACCAAGTTAACCAATAAAATAGCTTGGGGTGGGGGGTTGGGGGGCCGACATGACCCTGTCTCTAGTGTGTAAAGTTTACTCCTTCTTCTTCCCTCTGGTGTGTAAACTTTGTTGGTAGAGTAAGGAGCTACGACGCTAGATCCGGGGACTAGAGCTACAAATGGAGAGAGGAAGAACGGGGGGGATAAGTAACTAGCTCGAGAGGCTGGTGGTGCCTGTATTACTTTCCTCCTCCTCCTCCTCTTATCCTCCTTACTCCCATCCACCCTCATACTGGTAGGACGCTGGGTGACCATCACGAATTTTGAGAACCGCACTCCCGAGGCTATAAACGTACACTTTGTTGCATATAAGTGTCGGTTCTATCTCTTCCCCCCTCTAACCCTTCACTAAGCAACAAAGTTTCGGTGGGGGGGGGGGGGGGGAGTTACCCTTCACCTTTATGGCAATTCAGAACAAAATTAAGTATAGTAAGTAACGGCGTGTAACAAATATGATACCCGCTTCGGTGACCGCATGGTCACAGGTGTTACTCTTGCAGTAGACTAAGACTGTCGATGAAGGGGACTCGGGGTGATCGGAATTCGATCCCATTTGGGTGTACTGAGGGTGGTTTTTTTCCCTAAATGGTTTTCCACTCTCCCTCCACGCAAATTTGAGTATACTTAATCTAAAGCCAAGCTTCCTAATCCCTAGAAAATTAAGAAAATTTGACCATGGGCGTATAATCTGAACATGTAGTATGATGCAGTTATATTTTATATTTATATACAAATATATATATATATATATATATATATTTGAACAGCACACACATATATAAATATATGTACAGCACACACACATATATATATATATATGTACAGAACAGTTTGAATATTATTGGTGGCCACTGAAGTGGGTTTTACATAATCGATAATTTATTTCTACTTTTAGGCACTTACCTTCTCAGGGCTACTTGTAGCTACTAAGGGTGAGTTTCAGCGGACAAGTTTCATTTTCACATATTTTTTTATCGCACCGTTCGGGTTATACCCATGTGTAATAATACGATAGTGTTCTAGAAATGATGAAGGTGGATTTTAAAGTAAATGTACCTACATTTGCGTATATGGAGAGAGTAAACAACATAGAGACCTACCCTCCCTCCTCAGCACACCCGAACTGGTTTTGAGCTCTGATTCCCCTGTCATTGGAAGTCCAGTCTTCTGCGAGAGTGATGTCATAGACCACTCGACCAATGAAGCTGATACGCATATATATATATATATATGTATATATACACTGACGCTTTCATCCACAGGCACACAAGTATGGGCGGTAGTTTCTACGTTTCCTCCATTAAAGTGTTGAAGTATTATCTTAAAATTTCTCCTCTCTGTCATCTGACCTTTGATTAATTAAGGTAAACTACCGACAAGCCTAAACGGCATTAATACGAGTATCACCAGCTTCAATGGTCGAATGGTCTAAGGCGTCGCTCTCGTGTTGGACTGGCCTGCTGATGACAAGAAGTTTAGGCTCCGAATCCCCGTTTGGTTTGATGATTTTTCTTAAATTGTTTTCCCACTCTTCTTCCACGCAAATCTTTTTCTACTATTTAATTCTAATGAGTAATTAACCAGAGAAACTTTAGAAAATGTCTTTAAAACAAGGTTTAAAATAATATTGATCTAAAATACATTAAGCTACAACTTCTGTTAGTCGTTTTTAACCAAACCATACTTCCAAGTGAAAGTTAAGTTCGCGGTACAACTTTTCAAATAACAGATCCAGAAACAAAAGGCTAGTTGTTAGTATCTAAGACAATATCTGCTTTGTAGTTAAATAAACATTTAATACCCGCTACGAGCCCAGTTAAAAGAGGGAGGTGAAAGGATTGAAAGTTGTAGAAACTTTCTCTTTGTCTTATAGGGTCGTTTCAGCGCCATTGTGCTATTTTCTGTATTTCTGCAGATAGCTTTTTATCCATACATATAATAAAACTGTAAAATTGTACGTATGTTCTATTTTATGTATGTTTGTTTGTTTCTACTAAACTAAAAAAAAAAATACTCATAGTTTTGATACGAAACTACTTCTGTTGTATTCCTTATTTTTCAGAACATAATATAAGCCCGGGTTCGTCAACAAACAGGTCGATCTCACATCAGTTTTTAGTCGCTCGAGTAATAAAACTACATCGTCACGCACGTACCCGCCTCGGTTGCGTAGTTGGCTAACGCTCTAGTCGTGTTGAACTCAACTGTCGAGGACGGGGAGGTTGAGGTTCAAATCTCTGTCGGGTGAACTGGGGGTGGATTTTCCTAAATGGTTTTCCACTCTCCCTCCACGCTAATGCGGGTTCACTTCCTCTAAATTCAACCTTCCCAATTCCTAATCCATTAGCGTAACTAGTACTTAAGCGTATAAACCGAATGGGTAGTAAGACAGGGTGCTAAATAATAATAATACATCGTCATGTAAAGGCAAGATTACCTTGCATTATTCCACTATGGTACAGCTTGTAAGATAGTCCCATAGTGTAATCCGTCAAGGTAAGACTGTTTCCTTTCAGGTTAAACTGAGTGTATAGTTTACCTATTTTATATATTTTCCATAAAGGCAGTGACATAATTATTGGATAAAATATTGAATTTAAGGAATAAAAACAAGATGTATAAAAAAAATAATTAAAAGTAGAGTAGAGAAATGAAGGTAATCTCGCGGGACCTTTGATAAATGTAGAAGTCGATCGAGGCCCCAAAAAGGTTGCCGACCCGTGGTGTAAGTTATACACCAAAACGCTAGCTCATCAGTGTTCGAAACCCACTTTGGTGGCCGCGTGGTCTAACGCGCTAATCTCGCAGTAGACAAGACTTCCACTGACAGGGAGATCAAGGTTCGAATCTCGGGAGGGTGTACTGAGAGCGGATTTTTCCAAAATGGTTTTACACTCTCCCTCCACGTAATTTCGGGTACACTTCCTCTAAATATAGTCTTCTTAATCCCTAAAATTCACTAGCGTAATTATTACATAAGCGTATAAACCGAACGGATAGTAAGACGTGGTGCTAAAAAAAAAAATCAGCGAGTGAAGTAGTGTTGGAAAAAAAACCGTGCGTAAGCATTGAAAATTCATCACGGCTGGTTGGTGTTGCGGGTACACAGTTCACACAAAACAATATTCTTGAAGTCTCATTTTTTCTAGCGTTTAAAGTTGTCGAATGTGTCGCTGTATTGTTTAATGCAAGCGAAGCCGCCAACAAATGGTTTTGTATAAAAAATATAAGAATATAAATAATATGTATAATGGTTTGGGATAAAATAATATAAAAATATAACAATAAGGTTTGGTGGTCTTCCAAGGGGTCAACCTCACAGTACACTAGATTGCCAATGACGGGGAGATCAAGGTTCGAATTCCGGTCGGGTATAGCAAGGCTGGTTTTTCTTAAATAATTTCCTACACTACCTCCATACAAATGCTGATAAATTTCCTCTAAAATTGTACCTTCCTCATCCATACTTAAATATCGTATTTAATACGCGTATGATATGAATGACTTCTAAGATTCGCCTTAAAATAACTTGGGAATCGCGTTTTACAAGAAAATATTTTAATCCTGGTAATTATGTATCGTGTCAAGGATTGAGATGATATATTTGAATGCCGCTTTATAAACAGAATAATAGTGTATTAATTTTGCGTTGTCTGTGCTTTAATATCTGTTTCAAATTCAGTTTTAATCAAATTAAATGTGAAAATGAGGAACCTCTGCTGAAGCGTGCCCTTAAGAAGAGAATTATTTGAAAATGTAGATTATCCATCGTAACTGGGGTAATCGTGTCTGATGAAGGAAATTGTTCTCTTGCTTATTCTAAATGTCTCTTATCACGGGGATTAAGAGAACATGAGTTGAACGTACACTAGGCAGACTTTACAACGATCTATGCTAAACACTCTGCATAAAAGAAAAGAAAAAATGTGGCAAAGTAATAGGAACATACCCTTATGTTTTATTTCATATGTGGTATGAGTATCTATTTTATTTCAGAATATTTTTAAGAGTCTTAAAAAGCCTAATTTATGGCCGACTAATCGGGATATCCAAAAACAAGATTTCGCTCAAATCAGAAATCGTATCGAAGTGCAGTTTTGTTCATTCTTCATTTGAAAATTACAAATTTGTGATCTGTTTATTAGTTTTTAATTTTAAACTTTTTTAAATTGTTTTTTTTTTAAATAGGCACGTTAAAGCATTTTCATTAGTTTCAATTTTACTTTTTCTAAAATAGAGTACAGAAAACTAAACCACGATGAAACAAACGATTCCGAATATAAATCTTACTTTTGTTTTAAGGAAAATATTTCGTTGTATTAATTCGAGAAAGAACTATTGATTTTAGAAGATTGGCAAAGTTATTGGAACTATTTCAAGGATAGAAATTTTCCCACCCAATCAAATACTAAAAACTATTCCTATATTTAACCATAAATGGTGTAGCATAAACCATGTATTTCTAGCGTATAAAAAATGTTTGTTCACTTATCATACAGTCATTCAAAGTGATTTAACAAATCATATTAAAATCCAAGTTTCAGAACTTTTATTTCTTACCATCAAATAAATTTAGATAGTTGAATATTATATGTTCCATTTAAATGATTCTCACCTTCTTTCGGAACTCAAAGGTGATTTTAAAATGGCTGCTTACAAAAAAAAAGTTCCCCTCCCCTTTTTCACTCGAATAAAATAGTTATTTTACCTAACTTTCTCTGTTATGATATCTTAGCTCAGTAGGTATATATATATATATAAACTGACCCAGGTCACAAGCCGGTAACAGTAATGGCTGGACCTTATCTTTACTCTGCACCCGAAAGTGTAGCAATGGCGAGTTACTAAATAATTTGTTTCTTTGAAAATTCTTTTTATAATGTGTTCAGATATTTATTGAAACAGAATCTAAAACAAACAACCCTTTATATATATATATATATTGTTTTAGATTCTGTTTCAATAAATATCTGAACACATTATAAAAAGAATTTTCAAAGAAACAAATTATTTAGTAACTCGCCATTGCTACACTTTCGGGTGCAGAGTAAAGCTAAGGTCCAGCCATTACTGTTACCGGCTTGTGATCTGGGTCAGTTTTTTTATTCAAGTTATATAAGTTTCCACTACTGGCTTGCTAGGCCTGTCATAGCTTCTTATGCCTTATAATCTAACTTAATACAAGACAGGCACAACATCCAGTCCCCCAGCCCTCAATTTATCAATATCAAAGGGTAAATCCATATTTTAATCAATTATAGTATATATTCATATATAGCCAAAAAAATCGTATACCTCATTTACTGTTCAGGCGATTGCCACCGTAAACTATAATTGATATAAACGACGATAATACTAGTGGTCTAAATGAGCGTAATTAGTAAGCGTCAGTTTACGTGGGAAGGTGGGGGGGGGGAAGGGGAGTGGTTAACAATTGAGTGTGATTATGAGAGGTGTAGTAGCATCGCCCACCATTATGATGATAGCACTGATGAAAACTTGATAAGGATGAGGGAGTGTAGTGAGGTAGGAGGGGGGGAAGGGGGGCTTACGCACAAAAGAGCGGCACACAGATAAAAGCCATGCTGGGGAAAAAACAAAAGCGAGAGAGTAAGATTAATTTGTATGAAGCGTAGAGGAAAGAATGATAGCCCTTGAAAGAGGGCGGTTGAAAATATAATAATTCGTGAGCAATTTCCTCCAACCAAAACTCTTTAGATTCTCATCTCCAGCCGTAAAGAAACTAAAGAAATTTTTTTTAATACAGAAGGAAAGGTAAATATAAAAATAAATTTTGTGATAATTATTTTTTAGGTAAACAGTATAGTCATAACAAAACCTACTTCAAATTTTCAACTTATTTTATATAAATTATAAAATTTCCATGGTAATTGTAGTCTACGTATATAAATCAGCACCTGCATAAACTGTTTAAATGCTGGGAATTTTTCTGAATTTCAAAAAATTAATAGAGGTCTTCTATATGATTTTATAGCTGCTGTGGTAAAAATACGTTATAAATAAGTATCAATAAATTATAAATTGCATGTATCGATTTTTCTTGACTTTCAAATCAATATAGCTATTAACCAAAAAACATTCCCACGATTGTGGTTAATGTTCGAAACACAACGATTAATCAATAGTTTTACAAACTTGTTTATATTAAATCGTTGGATGAGATGGCTGGTGCCTGTAAGAAATACAAAATACAGCTAACGATATTATTCAGTTGAATGTAGTTAAGTAGAGAAACAAATGGACAATTGTATGAGATAAGTGAAATTTAATTTGTCAATTATTTCATACTTACTTCTTTACTCTAATAATTCCCTTAACCAATATTATAATGCTAATTACTACTTTAATCTTGAATGTTTTCTAAAATATTGATTTAATACTATCAGCATATGAAGACTAATTATTATTCATTATATTTAATTATAGACTTCTGTATAAATCTATGGTTACTAATCAATTAACACAAAAACAAACCATTGGCTTTAATTACTACTAAATTTAAAGTAGCTATCTAAGTATAAATATATTTGATAAAATCATAAAATTTACTATTATTTATATTATTTAGATAAAAGCTAGGTATGAGAAATTAATTATAAAATAAACAATTGAGGAATCTAAAAAAATTGTCATACTAAACAATAAATATAGGCTATGAATATAATATTTTAGATTGGATTTCTGATTTATAGTAAATAAGAATACATATAGTTTATGGGTGCCAGTATTATTGTGGGTGGTTTAAAAGGAATAATTTGAAAAAAATACAATATTTATCAATAATATAAAACTAATTATTATAATAAAGTTTTTTCACAAAATATATAGGCTCTTAAGCAACATAATCTGGTTTATGCCATTATGTTACACTATCTAAGTGAACAATAATTTTTAAGCTAAATAAAATATTACAAAAATTACAATTATGAATTTTTCCTTTTAGTCCTATCTAAGTTGATAATTTTAACATGGACTTTATAAACGATATCTTAAATGTGTGGTAACATTAATTTAGTTAACAGTAAATTATATACCTTGGAATTTACAATAAACTGTGTAAATTCCTTGAAATGTTCATCCCTTTTTTATAAACTTATTCATTCCTGAATTTTCAATAAAAAATGAACTTTTCTAACATATTTGTTAAATTTACAGGGAATTGTGTGATCCTACAGATTGTGTAGAAAAACACACAAAGTATTTGTTCTGTGATTAATAACTGTGTCATAAAAAGTACTTACGTATTATACATTTTTAACGGCGGAGAAAACGAGTATGTCAAGAAAATGTTACTTTGATTTATAAATAACGTCACCCTAAAGTTAATTTAAAAGCAGTGTTTTTTTTAAAAAAAGATGTTACTCCGGTGGATCATCCAATGTATTTCCAATTTATGGAAGCTCCTCAGGGAATGGAACTACTCTCTATACTTCGTTCCCCCAAAGCCTCGGTATATGTTCGCTCGTTTGAAATCTTGTCAGCCGACGGAGGCACTGACGATCAATCACACGTCATACTGGAGTTTTTTTTGTGTTTATTTTATGCTCCGCTTATTACTTTCAGCCTTGGATATCCGTATATTTATGCTAATGAGATAAAGATGAAGGTAGATTTGAGAGGAAATGTACTAACACTATCGTAGAAGGAGAGTGGAAAACTCTTCAGTACACCAAGCTGATAACAGTACGTCACCTATCCCCATCTTGAGCTAGTTATAACCAGTCCACCTCATTACACCCTATCTTTATCTTGAGATAATCCTATCCAGTACACCTCATTACACCCTATTCCTATCTTGAGCTAGTTCCATCCAGTCCACTTCATTGCACCCTATTCCTATCTTGAGATAGTTCTCTCCAGTCCATCTCATTACACCCAATTTGTTTCAGGTCCATTCTAATGTTATTTTTCCATCTGCGTCTAGGTCTTCCCAATAGTTTCACCCATTGGGTTTGCCATTCAGTACCATGAATACGGTTATAGATTCTTCCAATAACGCTGCAATTCATGACCACCGTAAACGGCAAGATTTGACTATCCTAACAATATCTTGTGACGAATACTGGGTATGTAACTCATCATTATGTAACTCCCAAAAAGCCCCTCTTTGTGCCATATATCTTCCTAAGCATCTTGTTTTCGAACTCTCTAAAATTGTTACTGTCATTTAAGGTAAGAGACCACGTTTCACAACCATAGAGAACAGCCGGTAAAACTATTGTTTTGTATATTCTAAGTTTTACTACATAACACTACCTATCCAAATATAGGGACATCCATTTTTACTTTCTCTCTATCTTACAGGTAGAGAAAGTATTGTGATCGTCAAAAAATTCGAACTCGAGATTTTGATGAATTTTGACGTTTCATGACTTCCTGAATCCGAAAAAGTGGTTTTTGAATTTCCGTCTGTCTGTCTGTCTGTCTGTCTGTCTGTACCTCCAACTAGAGCCTAAACTATTTTACCTATTGAGCTAAAACTTGATATCAAGGGTTTTCATAGGGTTGCCCCGAGGGGTTTTTGGAATTGGATATCTACCCCTAAAATTAAGGGTAGTTTACTGAAGGGCAAAAAGAGAAAAAGTCGATTTTTTCAAAATCGGCTCTAACGATTTTGATTAAATTTCATTTATGAACATAAATAAATATTCCAAACAAAATGGCTACTCTCAATATTTCGGCAAAATCGTTTTAAGGGCTTCGGTCTGATGCGTAAATTAACATTTTTTATAATAGCTCCGAAACTATTTGAGATATGAAATTACTTAGCATTACAAATATGTATATATATTTATAATACAAATATTTTATTCGAAACATATTTTTATAAAATCAATAACTTTCAATATATACGCAATTATATATATATTTTTAACTTTTTGGGCATTAAAGCTTAAGTATTGCGACCGTAAGAAAAACTAACCTGAAATGTTGATGGATGTCGACGTCTCATGACCCCCCGAACCCTTAAAAATAGTCTTTGCAATGCCGTCTGTCTGTGTGTCTATTAAAACTTAAAATTAAGGGTAGTTTACTGAAGGGCAAAAAGAGAAAAAGTCGATTTTCTCAAAATCGGCTCTAACGATTTTGATTAAATTTCATTTATGAACATAAATAAATATTCCAAACAAAATGGCTACTCTCAATATTTCGGCAAAATCGTTTTAAGGGCTCCGGTCTGATGCGTAAATTAACATTTTTTATAATAGCTCCGAAACTATTTGAGATATGAAATTACTTAGCATTACAAATATGTATATATATTTATAATACAAATATTTTATTCGAAACATATTTTTATAAAATCAATAACTTTCAATATATACGCAATTATATATATATTTTTAACTTTTTGGGCATTAAAGCTTAAGTATTGCGACCGTAAGAAAAACTAACCTGAAATGTTGATGGATGTCGACGTCTCATGACCCCCCGAACCCTTAAAAATAGTCTTTGCAATGCCATCTGTCTGTGTGTCTATTAAAACTTAAAATTAAGGGTAGTTTACTGAATGGCAAAAAGAGAAAAAGTCGATTTTCTCAAAATCGGCTCCAACGATTTTGATTAAATTTCATTTATGAACATAAATAAATATTCCAAACAAAATGGCTACCCTCAATTTTTCGGCAAAATGGCTTTAAGGGCTCCGGTCTGATGCGTAAATTAACATTTTTTTAAATAGCTCCGAAACTATTTGAGAAATGAAATTACTTAGCATTACAAATATGTATATATATTTATAATACAGATATTTTATCCGAAACATATTTTTATAAAATCAATAACTTTCAATATATACGCAATTATATGAATTTTTTTTAACTTTTTGGACATTAAAGTTTAAGTATTGCGACCGTAAAAAAAAACTAACCTGAAATGTTGATGGATGTCGACGTCTCATGACCCCCCGAACCCTAAAAAATAGTCTTTGCAATGCCATCTGTCTGTGTGTCTATAAAAACTTAAAATTAAGGGTAGTTTACTGAAGGACGAAAAGAGAAAAATTTGGTTTTCTCAAAATCTGCTTAAACGATTTTGATTAAAATTCGTATCTAGGCGTTGATTAAGATTATAAATAAACTGGCTATTTTCATTTTCCTATGAAAATGATTTTTAGGGTACATTACAGAAGCGTTAATTTCCGTATCTCCACAACTATTGGAGAAACTAAACAACTTATCATTGCAAAATTGTAGGACTATTAGAAATAAAAAACTTTTATTTGACATATTATATATTTATAAAAACAGCAGTTTCTGAGATATTTGCAAATATATTAATACAATTTTGTGAGCTTTAGTTGTAAACATATACTACTTAAGTCTTAACGCAATAATACTCCAATGCCATAGAGTAATTAAATATAAGTAAGTATCTAAAAAAAGTTTGTTATTTTTCCTTAAATCTCTTAGGAGAAATGTTTGCATAGCAATGATCTATCTCCATTTTAGACTCAATAGTCAATATTTACATTTTTTATTGGTCAAAATGTATAAATGAATAATTAAATATCAATGCGATGACTTGAAGATCTACAACACCTTATAAAATGTTAAAATTTTAACCAGAAATCGAAATTTTAATACGAAGTGTTGACCCTTGTGGAAGACATTAAACTGTTTGAAATGTTCTTAGGTGGACAAAGATGCGCCTCTTTTCTCATTGATTCTATATCATTGTATATTATTTTATGCGTGTTCTTATGTGGAGTGGTGATGATACAATGTATATTATTCCGTTCAGAAATCTTACGAGTTTATAGAAAGAGAGAGAAAGTCTGTGCGGTGCGCCGTACCATTTATTTTTATAGCTGAGTTATATTTGTTTAATGGCGTTTTATTACCTCATACAAGTGAGCATCGGTGCAAGCTGTAGCCAAGTTGATGAGATAGCACGTCGACTGAATATTTCAAGGTTGAAAGTTAAGATTAGTTTTTTACAGTTGTTATAAAAACAAAAATTATGGCCAAAACAAATTAAATATTGCTTTAGTTGGATAAAGTTAACTTAAATTTCCCCTATAATAATTCCAAAATGCTATAAAATATTTTCCGACATGATTTTAATGAGATTTTACACCATAGGCAGAAGAAATAATTGGGGATCATCGGTGTGTATTTTGAAGAAATAGATAAATAACAGATTGTCACCACCCCCCTTGCTGCGGGCCCAATCTGTCAGGATAGCTTGCGGGGAAGGTAAAGGACGATGTCAAAATATATGCGTGGGTTCGAAATTATACTGATGGATTTAGTTTTTAGGGTTTATTAATAACACCACGAGCCACTACAAAAATATGGAGTTAAAAATATGTTACAAAAAGATATAAGGACTTTGGCATAGGAGCTCGTGAGAGAACTGGCTTAGCCAGGTAT
Source organism: Timema podura (assembly GCA_033556935.1). Lineage (NCBI taxonomy): Eukaryota > Metazoa > Arthropoda > Insecta > Phasmatodea > Timematidae > Timema > Timema podura. The sequence continues at coordinate 25,995,100 of JAVRXN010000013.1, read as the reverse complement.
ATTTAAATACCGGCTCTACTGACACTCCTTACAGGTTCGAACCCGGTACCCTGAAATGACGGTTGCCTCTAGCACAAATATCTGATGTTCTAATCCGCGTGGCCCCAAAAACGGGCATGTGACCCCTCTTAGTAGATTTCATTGTGTCAGCCCTGATAGCACTAAAACAGAACACTTTATATTGCAAAATCGGCCCAATGGCTGGCACAATGGGGACAAGTTGTTATGAGTGTCAGCATTCTTTCCTAATGTTTACTAATTCATCGCAACAAAGTAAGTTAGCCCAGTTCTTTCACTTGCTTCGTTTCAACACTGTTATGTTTGTTTCAAACAAACATCCCAATCTAGGGCAGGGCTATTACAGGATCATAATTTTACTATTCGACAAATATTATAAAAGAGCAGCTATACAACATGACGGTTACTCAATTATACATAGATTTAAAATAAAGCCTATGATTAAGTTAAAATAAATAAATTATATGACGGTTTAGTTAAATGAGGGATGCCCAAAGAACTTGTCAATCGAATTGAGGTATGTTTGATTGATACGCGTGGCAGAGTATGGGTTGGATGTCACATATCAAATACTTTCTAAATACACAATGGGTTGAAACAAAGCGAGGCACTTTCCCCATTACTTTTGATCTAACCTTTGATCATGCCGTTAGGGTAATGTAAGAGATTAGGAAAGGGTTGAGATTAAACGGTACAATGGAGTTATTAGGGTACGCAGATAATTTAGCTTTGTTGGGGAATCGTTAGGAAATTGTTGCAATGTTGTAAAAATTGCATAAATATTGTTAGAGGCTAGTAAGGAAATAGGTTTATAAGTTAAAGCTGAAAAGACAAAGACGAAGAATACAGATTGGGGACGATAAGTTAGAGATTACTGCGAACAACATGGCATTTGACAGGCTTAGGGATGGTCTTATGACCCTGGATAAATATTAATCTGGCCGATAAATATTTTTATCTGATCAATAAGTTAAAAGTGCGTCTTATGACTGCCAGATAGCATTTATTGCCAGATAGAATGTATTTATCCATCACATTTTTATCAGGAGGTTTAAGTACCTGACAACTTTTATCTAAAAGTTAAAATGGGCGTTGCCATAGTGATGCTTTTTTTTTCATGAGGTTTAGCCTATTCGAATCTGTTTTAGGTTAAAATCTTGGTTCACGTGTTATAGTAGGCACAGGCTTAGGCTCTAACTATATATAAAGTTAGAATAATCATACTTATTACCGCGTCTGACTATCTGTTCAGGTTATACGCTTATAAAGTTAGAACATTTAATCCACACTTTTATAAAATCTGACAAGCTATGTAGTTTTATGGTTATATAAGAACAAATTATTTAAATGTGAGTACAATAAATGAAATTTTGTAGATGTCGTGCTGAACTATTGACCACAATTTGGCAGACACCGAAATTAATACTTGCAAGACAACCTAGCTTCTGCGTCCCACGTGACGCCATCTGTTAACTCGCACTTGTTTAGCCGCCATTATTTAACAAACTGAGCGTTGTAGCTACTAGCCAGGTTGTACGCATGCGCGCATTTAAAAAGTTGGTGTTCAAATTAACTTATGCTCATAAAATATTACCCGCTTCGTAGCCACGTGATATAAATCTCTACTCTCACAATAGACTAGATCTCCAATGATGGGAAAGCGTAGTTCAATCCAAGTCAGTTGTACTGAGGGTGGTCTTTACTAAATGATTTACAATTTCTACACAAATATGGCACACTTCCCCTAAATTACACCCTCCTACTCCTTAACCCATTGGCGTAATTAGTACATAGGCGTATGACCCGAATGTGTGCTTAAAAAAATTAAAATATTAAAGCAAAATTTATTTATTTGAGCTAAAAAGTGCTATTGTATGGACCAACTTTAATCCCAGCTAAAAGATCATGATAACTTACCAAATTAAGTTGTTAAAAAATATATTTGCTCTTGGGTTCAGCTTTTCACCCACTAGGACTGGGTGCTTAGTATTGGGTGTTCAGTACTAGTTTACATTAACTGTAAGTTATTTATTGAATCATCGTCATCGTCCATCGATCGTTGGAAAGTCCACAACAAATTATTTTTATTATTATTTATTAATTAGCACTTCCTCTTAGTATCTATTCAGACTATACGTATATCTACTAGTTACACTAATGTGTTATGGATAATAAAGGTTGATTTCAAAGGAAATGTAACAGCATTTTCGTGGAGGGAGCATGGGAAAAATCTTTAACAAAAAATTTCCTGAATAGACTTAGACCCGAACGGGATTCTAGCCTCAATCTCCCTACCATCGGCGGTCCAGTCTATTGATAGAGTGACGCCTTAAACCATTTGACCACCGAAACAGGTATAAGAGATTTCTCGTGCTCTTTGTGTAAAGAGAATGATGTAACAGTTTTTTTATATATGTAATAATTCATTGCAGATGGGAGGAACAAAAAGAAAAAGAAAAAAGAATAACGCAGCAACAAATAATACCAACGGCGCTACCATCAGTCTGTTGAAAGGTTATTTGGTTAGAGTTTCGATCAATCACGACCAGCCAAGTTAATCCTCTCTCGATGCCTCAGTGCCATAACGGTCTGTTCATGTTTGGTGGTCTTAGAAGGGTTGCTGAAGGGAAGTGAGGTTGCAAAAACTACAGTTCGAATCGCTGAAGATAACAGCATACAACCGTACAAAGAAACTGTATCATGACAACACTCGGGAAAAATGAGAAAAACCTCGAAAAGTCAGGGAATTTCTAATGCCAGGGAAAATAGAGAATTTAACTAAATGTATATGCAGGGTGTATATTAATTGATTGATTGGTGTCAAATATTCTAGGGGCGTATTTACATCCACCAAACACTAAGAAAACTTAATATACACATGGGAATTGAAACGCTTAGTTTCTGAGCTAGGACGAATTTTACCGTTCGTTTAATAAACGATCCAATGCAATTAAACAAGACAGAGTTAAACAAAAACACAAGATAAAACATTTTGTTACCAAAAAATTGTTTAAATATTGACCTGCTTCGATGCACTCTGTGAGCCTGCGTCACATGCTTTGTCGTAGACCTACTCTATTGAGTACACCAGAGGTGTTATGTATTTTCTCACATCCATCTACGATACGCTCCATTAAAACGTCAAAATCAGGCACAGGAGTTGTGTAAACAATGGACTCTAAATGTCCCCAGAAATACAAATCCACCGTGCTCGGATCTGGTTCAATGTATACCTACCTCATGACCAATCCATATTTATGGAAAACCTTTATTTAGTAACTCTAAAACCAATTGTTTCTAGACCCATGTTTATATGAACTTTTCTTAAAGTTTGGTCTATGGGAATACGCCCCTAGAATTTTTGACACCAATTAAAATACACCATGTATATAGAGGATGTTCCCGGGTTGAACGGCTAAACTTTGGAAATTGGTGTTGGATCAAAAAACTTAACTCAGAATGTCTTCCGGAGATTTACTCGTTTTAGCCACCTTTTCGTGCAAACAGCAAAAAATTCAATAAAAACACGTTTTTTCCACAGAGGTCCTCGTCAGTGGCTTAATATTAATTTTCCTGTAAGATGGATCGGTCATACTGGACCTGTGGCTTGGCCTATGCGTTCATCTGATTTAATGCCCTTACATTTTTTTTTTGTGCGGGGAGCTTTGTAGCAAAAAGTGTATGAAGTGCCTGTAATTGACCTTCACTGATTACGACAAGCGCGCGAAGAAACAACAGTCGCACAATGTCGGTCAACCCCTCGTTCTGTCATTGATAGGTGCAATACTTGTCTCCGGGCTTGAGGCCGTCAATTTGAACAAAATAAATAAAATATTTTATTTAATACTTTACTTCTTTGTTTTTATTTATTAGTTTTTTATTGATTGCTTTAAAAGGAAGCTAAAACGAACAAACCTATAAAATACATTTTGAGTTAATTTTTTGATCCACTACCACTTTCCAAAGTTTGGCCGTTTAATCCGGGAACACCCTGTATACATACACATCTTGGAATTTAATTACATAATTTAAATAAATGTTACTGCGCATCGCAAAGACTTTCTCGCTTCCTTTAACTAAAAATGGAGATATTTAATTAAAACTCGTAAGGTATATGAAACGAAATAATAGGCATTGCTGCAAAAACATAATGAAAAAAAAAACCTCACATTCTACAAAAGAGCATAAATGAAATAATATATACTGTTACAGGAAAGAACATCATCTCGGTACACCAAAGAGCAGTGCAATTAACTCCCTCATTTCCCAGACCTTCATTTTTGAAAAGGTATTTGCTATCTCGGGAAACCATTGGTTTTATAAACATTACTTCAAGTATAGGTTTTCTACTTAATAACCCCACAACTTTCCGTAGGGATTATTTAATGAAGAAGATCATGGAGGGGAAGATAAGAGGGAAAAAGAGAAAGAAGACGGTTTGGAATGCTAACAGGGGGCGCTCATGTGGTTTCCCCAAATGGGGGGGGGGGGTTCGAGTGCCATCTGTCTTGGGTATAACAACCCCCCCCCTTACTCGAGAGAAAATTTCAGGAATTTAACCTCGTGGGAGGGAATTTTAGAACATCTGAACATAATTTTGTGCAATTATATGAGTTTCAAAATTCAATTTTTATATAAACAAAAATTTTTTAAAAAAATATTAATTCCAAATACACAATTTAATTTTGTTTCATAAAAATTAACTAAAAAAAAGTAAATATTACAGAATTATAAATGGGGCTACGGCCCCCTTATCACCTATTTAAGGGCGCCCACGTTATGCTAACAGATATCAAGAAAGGAAGAAAGCTACAAAAGAAAGATGTCCGGTTTATACCTGTCTCAGGACTCACAGAGAAGAAGTACAAAGTCAGTTTCATGAGAAAACGAGATGCACCATTTTTTTGTAATAGTTAAACAATGCCTAGATACGAATTTTAATCAAAATCGTTAGAACGGATTTTTATAAATGTATCTTTATCTTTTTTCCCAGTCATTGGCAATACAGTAAATCTCGAGAGAGGTAACTTAGATCAGGCCAAGAAAGGTTTTTTGGGGGCTTCGGAAAAATAATTTAAAATTTATTGATTATTACTGAAGTCAATTAACTTAAATTTTACGTTTTGGAAAAATAATTCGATAATCGTAAGCATGTAAATACAGTAGAATCTAGATTTTTTGGGGTAATGAGGGGAGGGAAGCAAAGATAATAGAAATCACGGATAGTACAAAAATCCCCATCTGTTTACCATCGCCATTCGAAATTTGCTGCCCTCTCTTTCTACTTATTTATGTGAAAAGGGATTTTACACAATGGTAAATATTAAAACGAAGCAGGAAATCGACTCCGAATCGATCCTCCATGCGAATAGAATTAAGTCATACAACCGAAACAAATTAGTGGAAAGTGTTCAACAGCAGAGGTTCATTAAATACATTTAGGTAAGTTAATTTCTGTTTTGTTATTTGTTTGCTAGTACAATCAGTAAACAAAGCTGTTATTTTAGAATACATCTTAATGAATAATATGTTAATAAAAACTAGGGGGCAGCGAAAATATTTTAGGATATTTAGGGGTCCGCGAGTAATAAAAGTTTAAGACTTAGACTATTCGACCCACAGTAAAATTAATTCTTTTGTCACCCACTTCAGTGGCTGAATAGTTCTTAAGGCCTCACCCTAGTGTTGGACTGGTCTGTTTAAGACGGGTATATCGGGTTCGAATCCCGGTCGGATCTATCGAGGGTGTTTTTTTTTTCTAAATTGTTTATCACTCTCTTTCCACGCAAATCAGAGTAGATTACCTTTAACATCCTTCCTTCCTCATCTATACTCCATTAGAGTAATTATCATATGTGCGTATAATATTTCACAAGATAAATATACCTAGAAAATATTAGATATTAAAAAGTTGCAACATTGAACGTGCAATTTTTTATCACAAATATAAAAGAGACGACTTTAATATTTAATCTGCCCTAATACGAGGGTGCGAATGAATTCCGATAGACAACGGCATCAAACATTCAAACGCCAAACTAGAAATCAATGCAAATGTAAGCGCAAAATAAAAAAAAAACAAAGAGAGAGAGAGAAAATCTGCCAACTGAAACAGATCACTATTTCGAAATGAGCCTAGACCAGCTATTCTACCCCCCCCATCCCCTCTTTCTCCTCTCTCCTCCATGCGAGAGTAAAAAATCCACTTTCACATTGTTTCCGAGCCAATACCATGCCCATTGCATTTCCCCTCCTATACCTCCCAAAACCACTAATTACCATCGCCTTGTCAAACCAATATCGGCTCCACTAGGGGGTTGTTGGGAATGAAAAACCGGGGTTGGGTAGGGGTGGGTAGGACTTCCGATTGGAGGGGGGTGGGGAGAAACTAGGGATTGATTTACTCTGCCATGAAGTAAACACAGACGTGCGGTTTTCACTCCTCTCTTCACACGCATAAAGACCTTGGTTCAAATCTCGAACGCCGGAGGATATAATAGTTCTTCGATATCTGATGGAAAGAGGCTTCGTCTCCCCCTCTTTTCCCCCCCTTCCCTCACAAACACACTTTTTAAAAAATCATGTTTTTACGATTGCAATTGTTTGTTCTTCGTTTGTAAAAAAAATTAATTTTGTTGGCCCACACATTATATGCTTATATTAGAGGGGAGAAGGGACAACTTCAAGGTAGCCACCCAAATTTGAAATTAGTTTGATTTTTATCATTACAATCGTTTATTCTTTGTTTACACCGCGTCTTAATACCTGTTCGGTTGTAAACTTACGCACTAATTACGCTAATGTTTTAGGGTTTAGGAAGGTTATATTTAGATGAAATGTCCCCATTTGCGTGGAGGGAACTGGAAACAATTTTGGATAAACCACCCAGGTACAGCCGACTGAGATTCGACCCTCATCTCCTCGTCATCGGCAGTCTAGCCCACTGCCAAAGTAGCGCGTTAGACCATTGCCCACCTAAGTGGACTATATTTAACTTTCCTAATCCTTAACACACTAGAGTAATTAGTACATAGGCGTATAACCTAACGGGTACTAAACCGCGTTTAAAAATAAAAATAGATCACTTTCCATTTAACAAGGTACCAGTCGTACCAAAGCGAAGGATCGACTGTAGCTTGATTGAAACGTTCGCTGAAAAGAGACGGCAGAATCTGGTTTGAGTGGCGCAGAAATTCACACCCATTATCCATTGCAACGTAAACTTAAAACAGCTGGTTATCAACATGCTTTATTTTTTAGTAGATAAACATAATTTATATCATTGTCACGACGGAAGTTTTCAAATTAACACGCTGTTTTGTGGCGCAATCCAATAAATCGATACACATGCTTTACATTAACAGGTTATTTCAAATCTCCTCACAAAAGCCAATGAAGCTGTCTGCTTGTTCTAGCTCTACAGCGCATGCGCACTGATTTCAGATGGTTGGTTTTTTAGATTTGATTGGGTTTCCTGTGCTGAACATCACAGTCAGAGTATACGAAGTAAAGATGAGTTGAACATTAGGAGAACAGCTCACGACGACGAGGCGGAAATCTTGTGATTGGCTTAGAGCTCTTCACGTAACCCCGTTTATGTTCTGCGCTTATTTTTTAATGGATGGAAATTGGTTTGGTTGAATTATTCCGAAATGAATCGTTTTTAAGTTTTAATTTATATTAAACTACCTCAAAATATTTGGTGCACTTGTCAGCCTGTCTCTTGGTTTCAAAGCGAATACACACTGATAGTCATTTGCAAGGGAGTAGAAAGTATGGGAGAATACCTGAGGAAGGAAAGGGAGGGGGGGGGGTCACACCTCACTGGAATTTATTGTAGTAGGTGAGGAGGTCCATCCTACGTACAGTACAGACAAGGCGAAACCAGGAGGTTTTGCGTTCAAACCCCGCTAAATTTTATGAACAGATTATTGACTTTTAATTTATGGTTCAAACAATATAAATTAAGATACAAATACCAATTAGGGGGCTTGTTACCATAAAAAGACTTCATGAGAGCCTTCTAGAGTGTGTATAAATATTTCGAATTTATCCATAGCCTTCCGACATTTTGGGGGTTATTTAACCCATTTAAAAAAAATTCCACAGAGCTTCAAAAAGGTGTTTAATATTTAGAAATTTTCCAAGCCTTCGGCAGTTAGTGAGTTATTTTACCATAAATAAACCACTTCAGAGAGCTTCTAGAACTGTTTTATCATTTAGAATTTTTTATCTAGCTTCCAGCAATTGGGGGATGTGCCCACCAAACCCCCCTGAAATTATTGGCTGGCTACGGCCTTGAGTACAGACCCTTTTATTGGCTAGAAAATATGGTAAAATATCTATCAATAGCTTTATTTATACGCCTCTAGTCATTTGGATTTTAAAATTTGATCGGGGTATCCTGACAAATCTAGTCGAGCAGAACGAACAAAAAAAAAAAGTTTCGGACCTCTGTGCTTGTGGTCCGGGGGTTCAATCCTCGGTCCGGCAAAGATTTATCTGATTACCAAACCCTTCCTTCATCTCTGACAAGACGTGAATTAATCACAACTTGTGAATGTGTGTGAATGCCAGGCCTCCACCGTGGTTCGGATCCCACGATAACTGTAGGTCCTCCATTTCATCTCACAATCACCCTACCATTTACACATTAGCGTAAGTGTGTAAAATCCGAAACGGGTAGTAAGACGCGGTGATAATAATAATACAGAACGACAAAGCCTAACGTCGGTGAAATCTTATAATCTGTTTGCAGCTAGTCACATAAGAACTGTTCTGTTCTCTGGTATTCGATGAACGGCGAACACATTGTTTTGGTGGATTTATAGTGAATACGCTGTGCGGGCTTCATTTCAAGACCGGCACAGTCTTGAAATCCTTCTTACCCCAACTCTCAGGGCCTAAAGAGTTCCATTTATTCACTATAACTGCTCGGCGAATTCGCATTGGCGGGCAGCACGGCGACTAAACTGGAACTCGTATAGTTCTGGTTTGACCGATGGGGAGGTTAAGGGTTCGAATTCCAGCAAGGTGTACTAAGGGTGAATTTTTATTAAATTTTTTCCCAACCCACCTCTAAGCAAATGAGGATATGCTACTTTCAAATTATTCCATCTTAATCCCTAACCTATTAGCTTAATTCAAAAAGATAAAGGGCTAGAACGGGTTGTAGGACGTGATATGAACATATACAGGAAACAAAATAAAAATGATCAGCGATGATTATTATACGCTGATAACCTACTTGTATTACTTCTAATACGCTCCCTATTTATATTTTACATACATGCAACGCTTATTCTCAAGGCAAAGTTTCCCCTTTCAAAGTATTAAGTTTAAAAAACATTTTTCATATTTAATATGGTTTCCTATGACATATTTATGTGTGTGTGTTTGTTCCTAGCGATACATAAATGTTTAATCATGCTTTTAGAAAGATGTTATACAAGCCATGAATCAAATAGTACGTGTAGTGGACCATACATAAAATAAAAAGAAACACTTCAATATACAAACTAATATTTGCGACATGTAAGACAGTTTTGTGAATTATTTATGATTTTTTTTTTTTCGCTTCTAGCATAGCCGTAAATCTCGTCGAGTAAAAGAAGAATATTTTAACTCGAGGAGTAATATTTTGACTCGCCTATAGGTGAAGAGTGGGCCACGTTGATAGAACTGATATTTACCTTACACAGCACTGGTGGGAAAGTGACCAGATGCATCAGTTTACGTCTTGTCTGGTTGTTCTGAGATGTTGAGATTGGAGCTTGAATCTCAGCCGGGCTTACTGAGAGGATTTTTGTAAACGGTTTCTCAATTTCACTCTACGCAAATGGGGGTACATTTCATATATCCATACCTTTTAATCCCTACCACATACACGAGTGACCTGGGGGGGGGGGAATCCGTTGATCACAAATCAATATATATCAGATAGCAGCATTTTCCTCTTTGATGACATTAATATTTGGCTCCTGCTAATTAATACTTTAAGTTTATTCATATATTATAACTAGAAATAATCCCTTTAAATGACATTAGTATATTATTACAAAAAACCAGAACAAAACATCATATTTTGGCTAAGTTTCGATGTAGCTCAGTCGCATTTTGTGATAGGGATTCTACTAATATATTTTACCCAAGAAAAAGCTTTTGAAAAATATTTATTTTTGTCAATCATTGCATTGGTCATTCAAAACTCATTTAAGTTGTTATAAATAAGCTTGTTGGATGTATATCTTTTTCCTCTCTAAAGTGTCGAGGACACTTCAAAATCGCTTACACATCTGTGTTCGTTCCAGTTATCAAGCGACGCGATAAGATGAAAAACAATTTAGAATACTAGACTAATATTGTGTGGCTTAGCTTGTCCAATCTGAAATTCGACGACAGTGGAGACCTACCTTGTGAGTTACTGGGTTGTATTGGGAAGGAACAGGAAAAAAGGGTTTAATTCAGTGGCACTTCTCAAACTTTCACAATTTATTGCTAAAAGAGGGGCAAGTAACACCCGATTGACACGCAGAAATCTATCCGTGTAGCACTTTGTGTGACTACTGTGGCAGTTAACCTAAGCGAACTTAACTCTATACCGATCTGTAACCCATCAATCTAAAAACAACGAATTTCCCTCCTATCATCTTCCAAATCCCAAAAACTGAGGAAAGGGGGGGGGGATCAAAAACGGCGGAAACTAAGGCAAGTAATTAACTACATAAAATGAAAAAAAGCTAAACAAAATATTCCAAATTTATCTTACAATATTAAACATATATACGGTATATATTGTTCAGAAAGTGAGCCATTTGTATGAATAGAGTAAAATAAACTCAATCAGTAATTAGAAGACTGGAGGGCCAACTGTAATTTAAATAAAGTGATACGTTATACCTATTTGGTTAAATAAATTCAAAATATATGAGTATACACAACATATGTCTGTCACAAACAAGTATGACAGCAAAATAAAAAATATATAGCCCACTCTCATACATATTACAAAGGACGAGGGATGGGGGTAAGTGGGGAAGGGTGGGATGGAGGGAAAACCAAAAAAAAAACCTTTCTACATTTTACATTGAACTGTCATCTTTTATTTTATATTTCATCTCCATCTCTCTCTACTGCAAACATGTTCACTTCCAGCCAACCATTCAGTGTCACTTTGGTATTATAATATATAATATATATATATATTACCAAAGTATATACCAAATATATATAAATATCATGGACAGAATCATTGAGCTTATGGAATAAAAAACTACCCTGAACCCTATACCAAAAATTACTCCTAATCTCATATTCCTTCCTGACTTTACTTCATAAGGTTCAAAACCCTGCATTCCCTTTTGCCTATCAATCCGATCCCCCTCCCCCCCCCGTTCCTAAGACCCCTCTTTTATTCGAACACAGCAAAGGAAAATGAGTGAGATTTGTCAGTAGTTTCACATCCTACCCCTTCTCCCTCCCTTTCCCCATCAGACGTCATCATGTCCACTACTCTAACTCATTAAATTACCCCTTTTGACTATGCTGGTATGTGCTGTATACAGCATCTCTACTGAGAGTTCCCAAAGCTCAAATTCCTATGCCCCCTTTTCATCTATAATCCCCTCTCCAACTCTTTGCTTCATCCTTCTCTTCCCCTCAACCCTTCAAATCTCTTCGTCTTGCGTAGGTAATTGAAGTCCTCCGCTTCAATTATCTCATTTCGTGGTTTCACATGCAAGATTATCAAACATGGTCTGTCAAGAACCAAGAGGAGATTTTGGGGGGGGGGGGGGGGAATGGGGATGAAATGTGTTTGTGTGTGTTTGTGAGGGGTATAGGGGGCTGTAAAGGTATTTTCTCTACGAGATTTGTGAAATCCTCTTGGGAGTTTCACGCTACAAATTGGACTACGTTCAATTTCAAAAGGTATTTGCCCGAAAGGTAAACCTACTACTGGCGACAAGGTCAGGTTCTAAAAGAACACTTGTTTATTTCTCTGTTTACGGTATGGCTACGTTTTACCATCAATATTGAACAAACGTATATATACACTAGAAGTTGAATAGTGCTTAAATAGATCCTTTTTATTAATAGTAATAAGTGTCTTGCGGGAAGTTTTGGTTAGTGTGCGCAAGATTTTGTTTGTTGTTGCGAATAATGTTTTTAAGACAAAACAAACAAATTCAAAATATGTGAGTAAAAACAACATAGTTCAATTCCTAATTTTACTGCACCACAAATTTATTTAAATTTTAATTCACACAGTTTTTGCAGGTATAAAACTATATAAGCTCATATTTCAATGATAAAAATGAAATATTTGTAAACTAGCAAAACCAGCTCGACATCGTACAGTGGAAAACAAAATTAGTAGTAAACGAAATATTTAATGAGTAAAAACGAGCCTATAAAATAATCATACCGTAGGATCTGGCTTATTCAATATTGGTTAATTTGAAAAATTGGATAGTTTGAACCAACCATTATTCCCCATGAAACCCCTATTTAAATTATTGGTAAAAAATAACTTTTAATTCGGAATTTTGAAGGAAGTATTTGGATAGCTTGAAGTCCATACTGTGTTAATTTTTGAGTTTGTACGCATTTCAAACCTAATTTAACGATCTTTGTTAAATACCCCTTCAACCCCCAATATGCCAAGAATGTCAAACTTTCCTAGAATAAGGGATGTGTTGGCTCAGCTTTTATCGCTTTTGTGTGACAATGTAATCACGCGAAGCCTATCATGTAAGGCGTAAGCTTTCAAGTTGCACGCCCTCAATGATTTATGTCTGCGATTTTTGTATGCTAATTTTTCCAAATTTTAAAATTTTATGTTTGATTTTTTATATGTGTTTCATATAGCATTTTTTAAAATGAGTCAGTTTAAACATAGCAAATTTTAAGATTACCGATGTACTGTGGCCATCTGCTTTGATACTCATAAAAATTGTTATTCGAATTTTTTTTAGATGTTTCTGAGAATTTGAATTAAAAAGGTTCAACTGTATATGAAAATTATATAAATAATAAATTATAAATAGAGAAGGCATTTTATATATATATATGAATAATTTAGTCTGACAATTTATTTGCAAACGAAATTCTTGATAACAATTTGGTCAATGTTAGTTTGCCGTTGATTTTTTACATTTATAAAAAATATGAGGACCCAAAAAAAAAAAATCGTGAACGGCTTATTCCGACATAAACTTGACCGTGGGAAGAGACAGCATATTTAAAAGTAGATTGCCACCTTGGGCTTTGTTTATTGTCATTGCGAGTGCTAAATAAAGTGGAAACTGTTGCCAAACCAAATTTATTGGCAGCACAGAATCGTTTGATGTCAAATTCATGCGTGGAATTAGTAATTACTGTCCGGAGGATGATCGTGCTAAGACAGTTCACCCAGTACAGGTGTTGTTCATCTGTTTCACTAGCATCCTTGTTCCGTTGATAAGCCTTTTGGCCGCGTTCAGATTACGCCATTCTCATGACGTAAGAGAGCACTTAGCTTGGTGGTATTGAGATATTCCGTTAACTGGAGATCTTCATTCATATAATCAAACACGATGAAATCCTTACTGAGGTTTTTTTACCCTTGCGTGTCAATTTTGGCCAAAACTACCTTATTGGTTGTTATTATTATTAGCACGCGTCTTACTACCCATTCGGGTTATACGCACTTACGCTAATGTGTAATGGTAGGGTGAGATGAAATGGAGGACCTACAGTTTAACGTGGGTTTCCGAACCACGGTGGAGGGCCTGGCATTCCACAAATTCACAAGTTGTGATCAATACACGTCTTGTCAGAGGCGAAGGAAAGGTTTGGCAATCACATAAATCTGTGCCGGGACACAGGATTGAACCCGGACACAGAAGCCTGACACCTTACCCCTAGACCGCCAGGTCACCTATTGGTTGCTGTACAAGATTCATTGCGATGTACGAGAATCGTTCATGTCTAAGATCTCATTTTCCAATAAGGATTGGGAAAGAAGGTTATATACGAAATCAATGATTGAATCGATGTTTATAAATGTGAGCAAGAGGATCAGTAAAATGGCGTCATCATTAGATGCGTTGTTTGGTAACGAAGAGAGTTCCATTGACCACTCTGAGAAGATATTCTACAAACTCATTTTATCCTTCGTTGTCACGATGTTTCTTATCAGGAAGGGTTTTTGGACTTGATCCCAAAGTCTATCCATCTTGAGGCAGTTGGGGCTCTTTTGCCAACTGGGAGTGTCTGTATGAAGTTTACACACCATGAACATAATTTTCCCCCTCAAATGGTTGCGATCTGTTTTTGGACAAGTCCTTGTACAGTCTTTCTATAACTGAAAGTATTGAAGTTCGAACCATGTTGATCTCATCCATTATTGTGAGTACTGCTGATTTTTTATCAATTTGTCATCTGCGGTCCTGGACGTGATTGAAGAACCTTTTGAGGCATCTTTTGAACGGCCGCCGTTTAGAAATAGAAATTCAGATTGAAAACCTATGTACACACATCTTTGATATAAGTTCAAAGAGTATCCCCTGCCAAATTTTGTTAAAATTGGTCCATAAATTTTGCAGTTATCACGGAACAAACAAAGAGACATTTGTGAGAGGTCACCAAATTTAAATGGGTAACCAAAGAGAAAAAACAATGTGAAGTTAGATTCAAAGAAAGGTCCCTACTAGATTTCGTTAAAATTTATACACGGAACAAACAGCTATTGTGGAAGAAAGACCCGGAGGGACAGACAGGCAAACGGAATTATAAATAGTCGAGTTTAAACAGAACCTCGTTACGCTCGGCCTATGAATATGAAAGGTCCTGTTCAAATTTCGTGACGCCCAAGGAAATATTCAAGAAATGTTGAGATTAGTTTTGTATAAAATTAAAATAATGTAGCCTATCTACAGAAACAATAGTTTTTAGGCCAATTTTTTTTTTAGAAAGATTGTCAACATATTTACCCGATTGACGTTCTATCCTATCTCCCTTTAATATTAAAAAAATAACGAAAGAACTACAAATGCAACTAAAGAAAGAGAACCCATAAAAAGCTAGTGGTTGAATCCAATCCTCCAGAATATAGTTTTTCAAATTTGTTTCAGAAATGCAGGGAGAAATAAAGAGATGCATGATTAAAGAAATCTCCTTTTTTTTTTGGAATGGTTCTTTCTTCGGTACGAGATTGCGTTCAATTTGTCTTTCAAAGATCTTCTAAGGGTACGTATTTATATGTGTGTGTGATGCATCTGCTCGTGTGTGAGTGAGTGAGTGGTAAGAGAAGGATTGAAAGAGGGTAAAAGAGTGACGTGGAGAGAACTGGACGTTACTGCAGTGCGGCGAAGTTTTTACACCGACAGGATGGGGAAAAGTGGATAGAAGAAGAAACAAAAAAAAAAGTGCAACTGAAAAAGGGAGAGTAATGGCAGTATAGGAGAAATAGAGAGAGTTCTGCTGAAAGTTTGTTTGAAAGAGAACTGATGTGAAGCATTATAAGAGGAGGAAGTGGGGGGGTGGACGGAGGGAATACATCCCTTCTAGTTTCTTAACGCCTAAATAATAGCAGAAGAAGATTGGAAGGGTTTGAGGGGTGAATGTCAGGGTTATTTAGGGGGAGAGGGGGAGATGAACAAATTCCTACCCTTTCAAACTCCCCCCCCCTTTCTTTAAACTCTTTATATAAAAACTGTTGTTTTTAATTTCGCTTTTAAACAGAATTAAGTGGAGCGTTTGTAACATTTTTTATGTTTAGCTTGGTAGTAATAATCTGTCCTAATTGCTTTCCTAGTGATTACTGTACAGTCTATTCAGCGTAGTAGTGGTGGTAACTTACAGCTACCAGAAGATTCTGATCACAAACAGCTTTTGAAACTCACTAATAATAATTAGTTTCTGAGTTATACAATAAAACCCCGTAGCCTAGCCGTTGTCCAAAATTCCTAATAATCCGAACAAACTTTTCGTAAAATGGGAGGAAAAAAAATTAAGTCAAATGAAAAAAACAAGCTCAAAGTAAAAGATAATTGTAAGAAAAATAATCGTAAATGCTTAATATATACATGCTGTAGCCAATACAATGTGTTTTCCTGTAACTAAAAATATTTACAGTACGTGTTTTATATATATATCAGTCAAATAAGTGAAAATCTAACTAAACTCATTCAAATAAAATTTTAATTCGCGAAAATACGTATCCCTGTATTCTTCCACTTAATTCGACTTTTCACTAATCCAAGAAGCTTCGGTCCCAATTAGATCGGATTAACAAGTTTCTACTGTACTATATTATCAATCAAAAGTGTTAATAAACGCAACAATAAAACCTCTCCAAGGATTTCTGTATAATTGGCTTTTTCTTAACAAATTGAAAGAACAACAAATATTAATAAAATTATTATGTTTTTTGTTTTACGGTTCTGGTAATAGGAGATACTATAGATCATGAAATAATAAATTAATAAATATTATAATCACACTTGTATCTTCGTAAAACCTGACACCAATAAATTGTAAAAGAAATACTTTTAAAAAAATGTAAAACTTAGAGAAAAGGTCATACAAAGTATTAGTTTTAAAATAGAACGTTTTTAATTTGTAAGCAAATGCGCATGAACATACGGTTGGTATGACGTCATCCACCACTCTCATTTCGTCTGATTCTCCTCTCCCACAAAATAGAAACTTCCAAACGTTATTTTCCTAAGTTCGTCTTTTAATAATGCATAAACGAATAAAAAGGAAAAGTTTACGCTGGGTATTTTCTATTTTGCGTGAATCGCGTCCTATTGCCCATCTGGGCTATCAGCATTTAACTACACTAAGGCGCAGGAACAAGGAAAGAAGAATTCAAGTAATAATATAGAGGGTGTTCGGAAAATCATAGCCCAAACATCACATATAGCTTGTTTGAACCAAAAGTAATTCAAGACCCCTGTACATTAACATCCGGCAAACTACGCTAATACCATTCAATTGTGTTCAAAATTTCGGCGTATAGCCCCGGGATAGCACAGCTGTTCAAGCATGTGTGTACAACAGGTTGCATAGGAGTAAGGCACGTGGCACTACAGACCTCGACATCTTGGAACACGGCAGCAGAACATAACACAATCAATAGTAAACAACATACAAGTCCATCTAAAAATGGGAATACGTTCTGAGGGTCATCATTAACAGTTCTACATCACAGAAAGTGCTTGACATTATTACATGTGCAGTGTCGTGCACCTAGCTCCTATGCAGCTTGTTGTACACGCATGCTTGAACAGCTTTGCTCTCCCGGCGTTGCAACGCGTTGTACGCCGAAATTTTGAACACTATTTAATGGTATTGGCATAGTTTTCAAAATGTAAGTGTATAGGGGTTGTATATTACTTTTGGTTCAAAAAAGCAATATGTGCAATTTGGGCTGTGCGTTTCCGAACACCCTGTATACCCACATCCGTAAGAAGCGTTAGTAATACACCAATAAGATAAAAACTAATTTAATACACCCAACCAGTATTCAAACCTCAAGCTCTTCGTCACCTGAAAACCAAAATATACGAGGCACCTTTGTACATGCGCCCACTGGTTAGAGTTTAAGACAACTGAACTGAGAGACAATTGAAATAATTGCAATTACAGAAGTGTGGATAAAATAATGAGCTGCATATGCACATCACTCATGTTTGTTGCAAAAACTCATTATCTCTTCAAACTCATTATCGTATCGAATCTAGCATTTAGAACGAAACTCCATTGAGTGTGCACTCTAATCTAATTTGACTCGGGGTATGACCATTATTATTTGCAATAGTAAAGTAGGAAGGTACCTAATCTAACAAGTATTTAAATAAACCTAACCCACTTCGGTGTGCGCATGGTCTAACGCGCTAATCTCACAGTGGGCTGGACTGCCGAATACAAGAAGATCAAGGTTCGAATCTCGGTTGGGTGTACTGAGGATGTTTTTCCCAAAATATTTCTCCTACTCTCCTTCCTCGCAAATGAGGATAAACTTAAAAAACTAATTAATATAATTTTGAATTTGATTTTTTTAAAAAGGTAATTTGGTATGATCCAGTTTGATACGCTCTACCATAGTGATATTCCGAGAAGACATATTTACAGCCAGGGGAGGGGGTCAATGTATAATATCTCAGCATATCTTATTTATGTTATACAATGAGATATGCGACGTTGTTGCTCTTAGCCATTAGTGGCTGTAGGCAGTTGCTAAAAGGTTAGTGTCTTACCTTATTGATATGGTTTCAAATTTCCCGGCTAATTCTAGTCTGTTTAAGTATCCTAACCTACTAGCTCTCCGTCGACTCAACAGTCCTATCCCCTAACATTAATCGGCTAACGTGTTCAAGTATACTAGCTATAATAGGTTCAAGTGTCTTACCCTACGAGCTACAATCGTTACAAATGTCCCAATCCATTACTTTCCATAGGTTTAAGGCCCTTGGCCCTGTCGAGTGCAAGTCAAAAACCTATTTTGTGGGATGGTGGGCGGGAGGGTGAAAGGCATGGCGTGGCTTCACAACCAACCAAAGTATCCTTCCACGCCAACAAGAACAGATGGATCACGGAACAGTAGATGGCGCTAGCTACCAGACAGGTCTTGCGGGAAAATCCTTCGTTTGGAAATATCAGTTTTCTCGAGAACGAGTGAAATGTTCATAGTAATATTTTCAACACCTCTTCTAAGCTATTGTATCAATGTTTAATAGGTGTTACTTTTTTTTACTTTCTCTCTATCTTACAGGTAGAGAAAGTATTGTGATCGTCAAAAAAATCGAACTCGAGATTTTGATGAATTTTGACGTTTCATAACTTCCTGAATCCGAAAAAGTGGTTTTTGAATTTCCGTCTGTCTGTCTGTCTGTCTGTCTGTCTGTCTGTCTGTCTGTCTGTCTGTCTGTCTGTCTGTCTGTCTGTCTGTACCTCCAACTAGAGCCTAAACTATTTTACCGATTGAGCTGAAACTTGATATCTAGGGTTTTCATAGGGTTGCCCCGAGGGGTTTTTGGAATTGGATATCTACCCCTAAAATTAAGGGTAGTTTACTGAAGGGAAAAAAGAGAAAAAGTCGATTTTCTCAAAATCGGCTCTAACGATTTTGATTAAATTTCATTTATGAACATAAATAAATATTCCAAACAAAATGGCTACTCTCAATATTTCGGCAAAATCGTTTTAAGGGCTCCGGTCTGATGCGTAAATTAACATTTTTTATAATAGCTCCGAAACTATTTGAGATATGAAATTACTTAGCATTACAAATATGTATATATATTTATAATACAAATATTTTATTCGAAACATATTTTTATAAAATAAATAACTTTCAATATACACGCAATTATATATATATTTTTAACTTTTTGGGCATTAAAGCTTAAGTATTGCGACCGTAAGAAAAACTAACCTGAAATGTTGATGGATGTCGACGTCTCATGACCCCCCGAACCCTTAAAAATAGTCTTTGCAATGCCGTATGTCTGTGTGTCTATTAAAACTTAAAATTAAGGGTAGTTTACTGAAGGGCAAAAAGAGAAAAAGTCGATTTTCTCAAAATAGGCTCTAACGATTTTGATTAAATTTCATTTATGAACATAAATAAATATTCCAAACAAAATGGCTACTCTCAATATTTCGGCAAAATCGTTTTAAGGGCTCCGGTCTGATGCGTAAATTAACATTTTTTATAATAGCTCCGAAACTATTTGAGATATGAAATTACTTAGCATTACAAATATGTATAAATATTTATAATACAAATATTTTATTCGAAACATATTTTTATAAAATCAATAACTTTCAATATATACGCAATTATATATATATTTTTAACTTTTTGGGCATTAAAGCTCAAGTATTGCGACCGTAAGAAAAACTAACCTGAAATGTTGATGGATGTCGACGTCTCATGACCCCCCGAACCCTTAAAAATAGTCTTTGCAATACCGTCTGTCTGTGTGTCTATTAAAACTTAAAATTAAGGGTAGTTTACTGAATGGCAAAAAGAGAAAAAGTCGATTTTCTCAAAATCGGCTCCAACGATTTTTGATTAAATTTCATTTATAAACATTAATAAATATTCCAAACAAAATGGCTACCCTCAATATTTCGGCAAAATGGCTTTAAGGGCTCCGGTCTGATGCGTAAATTAACATTTTTTTAAATAGCTCCGAAACTATTTGAGATATGAAATTACTTAGCATTACAAATATGTATATTTATTTATAATACAGATATTTTATCCGAAACATATTTTTATAAAATCAATAACTTTCAATATATACGCAATTATATGAATTTTTTTAACTTTTTGGACATTAAAGTTTAAGTATTGCGACCGTAAAAAAAACTAACCTGAAATGTTGATGGATGTCGACGTCTCATGACCCCCCGAACCCTAAAAAATAGTCTTTGCAATGCCGTCTGTCTGTGTGTCTATAAAAACTTAAAATTAAGGGTAGTTTACTGAAGGACGAAAAGAGAAAAATTTGGTTTTCTCAAAATCTGCTTAAACGATTTTGATTAAAATTCGTATCTAGGCGTTGATTAAGATTATAAATAAACTGGCTATTTTCATTTTCCTATGAAAATGATTTTTAGGGTACATTACAGAAGCGTTAATTTCCGTATCTCCACAACTATTGGAGAAACTAAACAATTTATCATTGCAAAATTGTAGGACTATTAGAAATAAAAAACTTTTATTTGACATATATTTTTATAAAAACAGCAGTTTCTGAGATATTTGCAAATATATTAATACAATTTTGTGAGCTTTAGTTGTAAACATATACTACTTAAGTCTTAACGCAATAATACTCCAATGCCATAGAGTAATTAAATATAAGTAAGTATCTAAAAAAAGTATGTTATTTTTCCTTAAATCTCTTAGGAGAAATGTTTGCATAGCAATGATCTATCTCCATTTTAGACTCAATAGTCAATATTTACATTTTTTATTGGTCAAAATGTATAAATGAATAATTAAATATCAATGCGATGACTAGAAGATCTGCAACACCTTTTAAAATGTTAAAATTTTAACCAGAAATCGAAATTTTAATACGAAGTGTTGACCCTTGTGGAAGACATTAAACTGTTTGAAATGTTCTTAGGTGGACAAAGATGCGCCTCTTTTCTCATTGATTCTATATCATTGTATATTATTTTATGCGTGTTCTTATGTGGAGTGGTGATGATACAATGTACATTATTCCGTTCAGAAATCTTACGAGTTTATAGAAAGAGAGAGAAAGTCTGTGCGGTGTGCCGTACCATTTATTTTTTTTGCTATGCAGCCGGCAGTTTACTACTGAAAAATGTCAGAATGTTCTATATTTGATCACTGTTAAAATTATAAAGGAGATGTATATATAAAAAGTATAACTTAATGAACATGCTTCTATTATTGAACAAACAGTTTCCGAACAAAAAATAATTGCAAAACAATAAACATTCTTGAAGATAACCGTTTTTTACCATGGCTTTGCATTTCCACACCAAATTAAAAGGGCCAATCGCCTTAAACGTGCTACCACTAAAATCCTATATGTTTAATTTGATCATCCTCTAGGATTTGCAGTGGTTCACTGGTCCGACAGTTAAATATACTTTCTTCATCAGTATTCATTTGGGGATTTTGGTCTGAAACTTGGGGTTTCACAACGTAGTATACGTGTGGTTCGGGGTCAACTAATAATATGATTATAAAAATTCCAGGAGGTGATGACTGTAGGCCGATCGTATTAATTTTCTGAAGGAAAAAAAAAATCTAAAAAATAAAGGGAGATATGAGATTCAGGCTATGAGTTGTTGAGAGTCCAGTATTTTCAGTAAGTCCCAGACACGTATAACTGAAAAGTGTTAAGTGACTATAAACATAGTTTCTAAAATAAACTCTAGTCAAATGGAAGATCTTACGACTGATAATTCCGGATACCTGGAAGAAGTATTTCCCCGTATTCGCTTCTTCTTCAATTCTGCATCAATATTTGATTCACCATTTCTCTCTAAAAAAAAAAAAAGGAGCCGAGAAAGAACTTGGAGAAAGGAAAGTCTTAGTAACGTGACGCTTTCATAAATAATAATAATAATAAAAGCACAATCGTTCCTAAAATTTTCAACGCAATAATTCATCCCCTCAAAACACACGAGACTTGAAAAATAATCATCACTTTTTAGGGTGAGACCTAAAGGATTCTTGGCGCAATTTCTTTCAGGCAATTTGCCAAACCGGTTAGTCAAATGTGCCTTTAAAACATTAGTTACCCACATGAGATGTCACGTGGGTTAGACTTCCATAACGTCTAGTCTTGTTTGCTGGTGAGGGGGGGAAGTCGGGGTTTGAGTCATGTCTGGGTGTTCTGGGGTAGTTATCTCTAAATGATTTCACACTTACTCACTTCAGTGGCCGAATGGTCTAAGGCGTCACTCTCCTGTTGGACAGGCCTGCTAATGACGGAGAGATCGGGGTTCAAATCTCAGCCGGATCTACTGAAAGTGGTTTTTTCTAAATGGTTTCCCACTCTCTTTCCACGCAAATGCAATAATTGAAATAATTTCTTTATCATTTCTACCCAATTAGAGTAATAATTTCTTTATCATTTCTACCCAATTAGAGTATATGCGTATAATATGAATAGGTTGTAAGACGCTGTGATAAAAAAAAATCACACTTTTTCTTTACCTACTTAAAAGGTTGTAGGCACATTTTCTCCAAGCTATATCCTACTCATCTCTAGCTAATTAGTGTAAGTAAATGCTGGTAGCCGGGTTGGACAGAAATACATTGTACAAAATATATTTAAAAAAAATCAAATTTATAAATTCTAATTAAAATTGAGACATTTTTGTACACACAGAGTATATATCATGGGATATGTATAGGAAAATAAAGAGCAGTCGTGCCAAGCTTGTGGCCCGCGGACCACATACGGCCTTATTCATGATTTTGTGCAGCCCGCAGATTTTTATGATGAACCAAACTTTGTAACAGCCAATTCGACCCTATTTTACTGTTTACAAACGTCTTAGAAATACGATCTTTATGGATATGAAATTTGGGAGTTTAGCATAATTTGTAGAAATCTGAGGTTGGTGTGCCAAATTTGTAGTCGTTCTTTGACAGGGATCAATTCTCAAAAACTGTTAAGCTTGCGCACCAAATATATGCAATGTTTGGTCACATTTACGTATATTAACATATTATGTTTTCTCATATGAATTGAAACCAAACACCAAAGAGATTTGGACTTACGGACACATATTTGTCGACGGTTAAGAAAATGTGCAGGATTTACAGTACGACAATACACCTTTGATACAATTTAAATCATAATCATCATCATCAAATGTTTCCAGCTTGGTGTCAAGTCAGTTTAGTAAAATGCCCCCGTCTTCCTCTATTCTTCCATCACTCTTCCTCCTTTAATATCCTTCATTCTTCTCCTCTAACTTGCACACTTTCTGTTATCTGCTCTTCCCATCCATTCCTTGGCCTCCCTTGCAGTATTTTTCCTACATACTTCATTTCCAACTTTTTTTCGTCATTCTCTCCTTCTCCATCCTCATTATATGTCCATACCATTTCAGTCTTTGTTCCTCTACTATCTCATGTACTCCTTGTACCCCCACTCTTACCCGGATAACTTCATTCCCTCGCATTGATACAACTAAAGGATTTCAAATTTTTGGTTAAAAAATATGGGGTGAGTCTTATTGTTTTATATAAAAGTTTATTATTTTCTGGATGGATTTCTGTAAACTTTTTGGCATGAAAAATAAAACATTATACTTGTATTTGGCGAGAGTTTTACGTGATAAATAAAATTGTATAATGGTTTTTCTATAAAAAATAATAATTTAGCAGCAGTTTACAATTGATTTTAAAAAAACATTTTTTTTAATGGCTACAAAAATTGCGTTAATAATTTATATCTGAAGAGTTTTTCATATGATTATCAAAATAATGATTTGTTTTCCTGAAGTCAACTTATGTTTAGGTAGTTTACTAATAACTGATGTTTGAAAGCGTTGTCACAAACTATAATATACAATGTGAAAATTTGTGTACGATTTAACCATACCAATTTTTATTTAAATAAACTTTCAATTCACCAACAATGACATGTTTACAAAACCAAAAATAAGTGCTCGGTGTTTGCCAGAATTGGCTGGGATGCTATGATGCCGGCGTAATAACAAGGCTACAATCACACTTGAACGATACAACTTTATAGCTTATTTTGAACTCCCACACTGAGTAATTGGTGGGGTGAACAAATATTGTTTCGTTAAAATAATGTTTATTTTTTTCAGCCTGTCACACACTTTGTACTTAAAGGAAAGTTTGTTTTATATGCTATCTAAAGGTCACTTGTTAAATATAAATATCAACAAATAGCATCCTGCTAATAATTATGTTATGTTCTTATCGTTACTTCAGTCTTAATATTTCTCTTTCGATTTCAAGTTGAAATATTTCCTATAATTTATCTTTGAACTTCAAGTAGTATACATTTTTCCTTGAGGATCTAGATAAAAAACAAAATAATTCTATATTCAATAGTACATTATATTATATAGAATAATCGTTGTTTACACAGTTTTAAAAACGAAAGCCAGGCCAGGTGCAGACGAGAGATTGGTCAGGGCCAAAACCGACAAAATTGGAACTGGCCAGAGCCAAAACCGACAAAATTGGAACTGGCCAGAGCCAAAACCGACAAACTTGGAACTGGCCAGAGCCAAAATCGACAAACTTGGAACTGGCCAGAACAAAAATCGACCAAACTTGGAACTGGCCAGAGCAAAAACCGTCAAACTTTGAACTGGCCAGGGCTAAAACCGACAAAATTGGAACTGGCCAGAGCCAAAACCGACAAAACTTGGAACTGGTCATGGCCAAAACCGACAAACTTGGAAATGGCCGAGCCAGTTGGCCTAGAGTTTGTCGGACTAGACGTGTGAGGGTTGGTGACAATGAGCAAGTCATACTCAGCACCCGTAGCCTCGGTCAGGGAAAGCTACCTCCAAACGTGAAGAAAATTAAACTTTATGTTTCTACTGAAGCAATCTTTTATTTATTTTGGATTTTTTTTTTCGCCACGAAAATAGCAAAAACATTTACCTATTATCGCCTACCTCAACACCCCCACCTTCAAATGAAAATTTGAGAAGTGTTTGAAATGACAAAAATACTTGTTATTTTGGAGAAAAAAAAGTTTATGGGTAGTTTAGTGATACTGATTTTTGAGAGTTAAAATGTCCATAAAATTGTTATAATATTAAAAATGGGTATCTAGGAAGTGTTCTACATGATAAATGAGATTTACATACGTTTAAAATAAACATTCTAAGTTAATTAACTTTACTTATGACTAAATTTGAAAATTATATTATATAGTTTATTGGGTATACTTGTAAGAACTTATGGGCGATTGTGTCTTGGTGACCTGGTGGTCTAGTGGCAAGGTGTCAAACTTCTGTGCTGAGGGTCCGAGGTTCAATCCTCGATCCCGGCACAGATTTATCTGATTGCCAAACCCTTCCTTCACCTCTGACAAGACGTGTATTAATCACAACTTGTAAATGTGTGGAATGCCAGGCCTCCGCCGTGGTTCGGATCCCACGTTAAACTGTAGGTCCTCCATTTCATCTCACAATCACCCTAACCCTTACACATTAGCGTAAGTGCGTATAACCCGAATGGGTAGTAAGACGCGATATAATAATAATAATAATAATAAATGATTGTCTTACTATCTACATTGTGTGCTCCTAATCTCACCCCCATCCGGTTATGATAGGGTACGTTGGAAAGTGAACATTCGGTTTCGCGGAGGGATAATCGGGGGGGGGGGGGGAGGGGGGGGGAAGAACCTCAGTCCACCCAGCCAGGATAGATCTTAAACCTCCTCGTACCCACTTTAGCACCCGAACGGTTTAAGGCATCACTCTCGTGTTAGATTTACCTGCCGATGACGGGGAGATCGGGGCTCGAATCCCGGTCAGGTCTACTGAGGGTGGTTTTTCCACTAAATGGTTTACTACTCTCCTTCCATGCTAATGCTAGTATATTACCTCTGAAAGGCTTCCTTCCTCATTCATACACCATTAGGGTAATTATTATATGTATATGTGTATAACCTGAACAGGTATAAAGAAGCGTTGATAAAAACAAAACTCCTAGTCTCCAACAAACCTTGCGCATCCATCCACATGTCTGATGTACCAGTATCACTTAATTGGACTGTACTATACGCTCCATTATTCAGCCAGCTTACGCTGTAACCGGGATTCGATCACGGATTATCAGGAGCCTACAGCCTAATCATCTACAAATTAGCGGAGCTATAGCGACCTCATAATATCCATGAAAGCATTTAAATTTTACTCGTCTAACAAATTAAATTTGTTTAATTTCACCCTACCGATTCAATTGAGGTACAAAGTTTAAAACCAATATTTACTTAGCCTAATGTGTTTGCCTGCATTTCATTAAGTCAGAGTACTCATAATTATTTCAGGATGTAATCAAATTAATGTCTGTATTATACCAAATAAGGTGTAAACGGGCATAACTAAATGCATGTTTAAATAATTATTTAGATTACAGTTCGTTAAATTGTTCTAACTGTAGATCGTGAAACCACCAAATTACGGAACAGGGTGTTTAAATTTAATTATTGTTGGATGAAATAAATATCCATGACAATGCTATAATGGTTAGAGTAAACAAATATAGGAACGTTGGTTATGTTTTTAATATTAAATGGTACATGTTTTATTAAATCATTCATATTTCTTGTATGTATTTCTATAACTTTGTTTTAACTTATTTGTTCCCCCATTCATACGACTCATCCATGTTGTATGAGTTCTTAGTGTGCTAATAGGGTAGGGATGATAAAGGTAGATATTAGAGAAGATATACCAGCATTTTTATGTGTGTCGCGTAGAAAAAACATTAATAAAAACCATTCTTAATGCTGGGATCACGATCCACTTAACGTTAATTAACGTAACGTTACTTACGTAAGTTAACTTAAAGTTAACTTAACTTATGTGTGATCACGATTCACGTATCTTAACGTAACAACTCAAGCCAAACATCTCCATTCTTGAGTATGATCTGTGATTTGTACTAGTTGTACAGTGATGATCTGTGAATGTTTACAGTTTTCAATCGATATAATAAATATATATTAAAAAACTTTTTGATAAATTTAGCTTTCCTATTATAGTTTGATTATTTTGTTTCAATGTCTGATCACTAGAACTTACGCTAAAGAATAAACATTGGTCATAATACCAACAACTGAGTTACTAAATAGCCCTGTTGACGTCACTCGCATAGTGATTGGCTGGCTAATCACGTGATACCCTTCAAGTAACGTTCACTTAAAGTAAAAGACCTCCCAGGACATCTCTTACGTTAAGTTAACTGCATCGTGATCGCCTCCATTCAAACACACGAGGAGGTCCTTTACGTTAAGTTACGTTAAGTGAACGTTAAGTTGATCGTGATCCCGCCATAATACAACCGCTGGGATTCAAATAGCAATCCGTTAGCGGGAAATCCAGATAAGATTAGTCTGACACTAGTCCACGTGCCAGTGGGTGTTATTACTATCATAATTGTAGTCAGCGCTACTATCTTAATAGTGGTGAGCGCTTGTAGCTTCACTTAACCCTCACCGGTGAACCCTTGGACAAAGCCGTTTTTGATTAGTCGGTTACCAGGGGATAGGGGTTTGAACTCAGGAAACGAGTGCCTTTAGTTATTTGTGTCTTAACTGTTTTCTAGTTCTTTCTTTCACGCAAACGTGAGTGCATTTCCTCTAATTTTCCAACTTTCTTTCTGTTTGGTGCAATCCAGACTGGTTGTAATTCCGAATATGTGGGGTTCGATATTTAGAAATAATATTATAAAGCTCTTAGCGACGTTACTTATATGTGACGTAGCGGTAAGCTGAGATCGAATTTTCCATGTTAATGTTTTTTACGTTTTACTCGCGGAATTTTAAAACATAAACATCGAAACAAAAAAAAACATAAATTGTTAAATAATTCTGATAATAGTCTCAGGTTGTCACAAATTATTATTATGGTTGTGAAGTATTTTTTCTGTGAAGGTATTTTTTTCTTCAAATTCTCTACAGCCAGACTATTTAGTATATTCCCAAAAATGGCCTTTAGGATTTTCCTACCAGGGTGTAGATTAAAAAAGTCCATTGAACAAAAAATTTACCTATAATTGAACAACAAAAAAGATGATTTTTAAATGAAAGTCAATACTCTGCAGGCGCAAATAGTATAGAGAGTGTGTATTACTCGTCAGAGGAAAAGAGGAAGTTTTTTTTTTAGCACAACGTCTTACTACCCGTTTAGGTTATACGCTTATGTACTAATTACACTAATGGTTTTAGGGATTAGGAAGGTTAAATTTAGAGCAAGTTATAACCAGATTTGCATGGAGGAGAGTGGAAAATAATTTTGGAAAAACCATCCTTGTTACACACGGTGAGATTCTAGCCACAATCACCACGTCATCGGCAGTCTAGTCCACTGCCAGAGTAGCGCGTTAGATCATGCGGCCATCGAAGCTGGTCTGGAAGAGAAAGTTTTATTTATTAACTCATAAAAATACAAGAAACCTCTCAGGGCGAACCACTAATTCGCTTCCTTCTCTTTCTATTTTGTACATGGCGTCTACACAAGTGTGTTAGAGCGTTAGAGTGCTTAGGTAGTTCAAGTTATAAAACAAACCGCTTCGCAAAATAGTTCATAAACCACAAAGCAGGCAATATCGCTACACAATAGCAAACAATAACAGTAAAACAATACCACCCACTTCAGCTGGATGTGGTTTTGACTGGATGCTATCCTGTATTTTGAACAAGTTTAGGAATTTTACATCAAATAAAAATATAATTGATTAAGTTGGTACATCCTGTGCGATAAATACTCAAATGGTCGCACAAATAAATGTTTATATGAGCCAGCGTTGCCATTTCAACACAAGGACTGGGCACAAATTGTATACCAGGCCTAGTTCCGACTTGGCTTTGTTCGGATTTATATTATTCAGAAAACTATTATTTGAAAAGTCTGAACTGAGCCTCAAGTTCAGATTAGTCGCACTATAACTGTACGAATATCAAAACTGGAAACAGTTTTCTCCTAGCACTTTCTCTCTATAGCTCTAAACTACTTATCTTTCACACATGAGGGAATTCATTCCAAAAACTTATTTTAACACGACCTTGACACATAGTTAATACTACAATTTTTTACCAGAGCCCTATGTATATTCCCAAAAATGGCCATTAGGATTCTTCCTACCAAGATGTAGATTAAAAAAGTCCATTGAATAAAAAATGTAGCTATAATAGAACAAAAAAAGATTATTTCTAAATGAAAGTCAATACTTTGTCAGGCGCAAATAGTAAGACTATAGAGAGTGTGCATACTCGTCAGAGGAAAAGAGGAAGTTTTTTTAGCACGTCTTACTACCCGTTCAGGTTATACGCTTATGTACTAATTACACTAATTTTTCGAAGCTCTTAATCTTCCGAAGAGAGACACACATTTTCAATTAGGCACCTTATCTCCCAAATCATATATAAAATAAAAAAGTGTTTTGGTTAGTTGTTGATATTTGTTCCAAGAGGTATAAAAAAGTGGTAAACACATTTTACACAAGATTTATGGCTAAGACATGGATGACAAAACTGAGAACCCACCTCAAATGAATCCCAAATGTTGTCTCTTCCGGAGGTTGAAAATAAAAGAGCCACTTACATGTTTTATTTTCGGTCCGTTGGCTGCCAAGATTTTTACACGAGAGGCCTATTAAAATATCCCTAAGTGGATGTCAGATGTGCTTTAACGACGCTGTCTACACGGATGGTTTGCATCTTAGTTGAGGCACTTAAGCACCATCACACTTAAGGCACCACTGTGCAAATATGAATAGTAAAATGAGCAGTGAACCCTGCCAGGCCTTTTGTTTATATGCTGATTATGTTATTAATATGTACAGTATAAGTTCAGTTTCCATAAAATGTTGAAGAATAAAATCCATAGGGGGTCCTGCTTGAATAAGAAGTTTTCGGCCTTCGTCAAGCTATCATTTAGTGGTTAAATGGTTAATAGTTTGCGACAACATAGCCACGAGAAGAGAAGTGGACCTGTACTTAACCACCAGAAAGCTAGTAACAGTCTGAAGTGAAAGGTAATTGACCTATTAAGGAAACTAATCAATGGAACTAATTCATAATATTTATATAAATTAAGGGATTTAAGAACAGGTAAGCATTTAGTTTATTGATCTATAACTTAAAGTTAAAATTTTTTCAGACAGAGACGCAATTCGTGTTACACCCATTTTAAACAGGGACGCACTTGGTGCTAAAAAATTTTTTTTTGGTCCGCAAATCAGATGCGGTCGTAAATACTTCCCCTCTTCCTCTGACGAGTATAAACATTCACTCTACTATTTGCGCCTGGACATCATTGACTTGAATATCAAAATTATATTTTTCTTAATTCCCATTCTTGACAAACATATTAGTCCATGGAACTTTTTAATCTACATCTTTGTAGGAAGATTCCTACTGGCCAATTTCGTGAATAAACCTTACAGCCTGAATGATAGACGATTTAAAAAAAAAATACGCTTACAGTAAAACTACTTTATGAGCAAAAAATATAATTCTGTGATAAAGTTGAGAATATATACTTTTTGTTTCAATGTTATATTTTTAAAATCCGCTGAATAAAACGTAAATAGATTAACAATCCTATATTGATTTGCCGCTACTCATCAGATAAGTAACGCACTTTAAGCAGCAGCAGCTAAAATAAAATTATAATCCGTGTGTTGTGCAACCTGAATTAAAATAAAAATGCTCACGTTGCATAAAATGTCTAATATGTGACAGATAATAAAATGTATTTATTCAAGTTTGAATAAAAATATCTAGTTAAGGTTTTTGCCATGTCAATTCAATTTGTAAAAAAAATGTTTTGCCTAATAGCGTATTATTTGAATCTTGTAAACTAGTCAAAATGAGTAAAAACTGTTAAAGTTTAAGGGAACATCAAAGTTTATTGTTTCGATATTTGCACAGAAATATTAATTAATAAATTTCAATTAATATATTTATAGAGATAAGGTATACAGGCACTTATTTTTAGGTAAATCTAAATATATTATTTTAACACTCATAAACATTTATTTACAATTCGTAGATATATAAATAAAACACATTTCCATGTAATGAAAAGTCAAGCAAAAAATCTGAGTAAATACTGATAGTAGCCTATATATTCTATCACATTGCTGCACAAGTTGCAAGCTTTAATATAACTTTTTGTTTTTAGTAAAAAGCCCACAATCTCTACTGTGAAACAGAAAAATGTGACCCTTTAAAAATGAGCAACATTTTAAATTCAAAGTAGTTATTATTTCAGATTTCAACTAGAGTGAAAGTTTGGATTACAATATACGATTAATTTTTAACTTATTTAGCTTCCCTTTAATATATATATTTTTAATAACATAAAAGATTGTAACTAGGTGTGTCCTTTTTTATTCATGTTACGACTCGATTTTCTCATATTTAGATCTCTT
Organism: Timema podura; assembly: GCA_033556935.1. Lineage (NCBI taxonomy): Eukaryota > Metazoa > Arthropoda > Insecta > Phasmatodea > Timematidae > Timema > Timema podura. Next base: position 25,963,428 of record JAVRXN010000013.1, on the reverse strand, counting down.
TTGTTCAAGTTTCACTCTTTTTGTTTTTTTATTTCTGTTGTGATATTGACGTGGAGTCTCCTTGACCAAACTTAAGGAAATCCTCTCACTCCTTTAACCTCCTCCTTCACCACTAAAAAAATTTCTTCATTTTTTAACCCTCGTACGTCAACGAGGTCGACTAAAGGAAGTAGAAGGGTTTGGTTTTTTGAAAGAGATGGCTTGAGGCTTCCAGCAACACACTTGAAGGCGTTGCCTCCAATTTTGTGCGCAAGAAGTACAACCCACCCCCTAAAGCTTCCCCTCCTTCGCCCCATCTATCTCCCCCTCTCCCACTTTCTATACCAACGTACAACGAGAGTCTTTGCCTAGAGGCGTTTTTCGAGAGATGTAGTAAGAAAATGGAATAAGTAACAGGTTTATGTGTTTCCGTAATTCTTTAGGGAGACTTATTTTATTTCATACTTCTTAAAACAAGACGTATTCTGTGGCTTAATCCAGGAAGGGGGTGGTATAAGTAGGATAGCTAGAGGAAGTGTACCCACATCAGCGTAGATAAAGTTAAGAAAAACACAGTGTATTATTAGCACTGCGTCTTACTACCCGTTCGGGCTATACGCACTTACGCTAATATGTAATGGTAGGGTGATTGTGAGATGAAAGACCTACAGTTTAACGTGGAATCCGAACCACGATGGAGGTCTGGCATTCCTTACATTCACAAGTTGTGATTAATACACGTCTTGTCAGAGGTGAAGGAAGGGTTTGGTAATCAGATAAATCTGTGCCGGGACCGAGGATTAAACCCCGGACCTCCAGAACAGAAATCTTGACACCTTACCCCTAGACCACCAGGTCACCTTTTTTAAAACATCAGGGACTAACTACATTTGCACCGGGCACTATTCGAATCTTATCCACCTTCTAACGGGCAAAATAATCTACTTGTATTGCGAGACTGACCCTTTTTATGCTATCGATATGAGTTTTAATAAGTCGTGCAAATCGTGTATATGTTTTTTATAGTCGTCAGAGCTGGAAGAGTCCAATTTTCATAGGTAAAGTTACAAGATTTACGTTGGGTAATGTGAGTTGCAGATGTCACGTTTGATAAATTTCATCAATAGTGTTTTAATTTACTGTTTCTAGCCTTTGGACTGGATAAGTTTTTTATTCGAGTCATATATTTTCCACTACCGGCTTGTTAGGCCTGTCTTAGCTACATATGCCTTATAATCTAACTTAAGACTAGAACACGCGCAACATACAGACCCTGTTAGTTAAATTCATCAATGTGAAAGGGTAGACTCAATTTCACCAATGATACATTTTTTGACCATCGATCCCTGGACCCTTAGCTCAGTAGACAAACACGCTATTGACTGAGCTAAAGTGTCGGACTTCATCAATACCTATAAAATAAGATTAACTAGTATAAAAATGGTGACCTGGTGGTCTAGGGGTAAGGTGTCAGACTTCTGTGCTGAGGGTCCGGGGTTCAATCCTCGGTCCCGGAACAGATTTATCTGATTGCCAAACCCTTCCTTCACCTCTGACAAGACGTGTATTAATCACAACTTGTGAATGTGAAGAATGCCAGGCTTCCACCGTGGTTCGGATTCCACGTTAAACTGTATGTCCTCCATTTCATCTCACAATCACCCTACCATTGCACATTAGCGTAAGTGCGTATAACCTGAACGGGTAGTAAGACGCGGTGCTAATAATAATAACTAGTATAAATAGCTAATATATATATAAGGTTCTTCTTATGATAATTAGATTGTAGATGATTAGTTCTCTTATTTTTGTATTTTTGTTCCGAGAATTAGAACCTAATTACTTGCGATAGTTTTTTTTCGTTATGTTAATATATATCCTCACATTAAGTGAATGCTGATACAATACTCTAATACTACAACAAATAGATTAATGAAACCACTATTTATATACAATATCAAAGAATATGAAACGTTGAAATCATTCCGAATGAAACTACTCCATAGTAGTCTTACTGTCAAATATGTTTGGTCAATTTCATAATTTAATTTGTCTTACGTCGTTTGTCAAAGTGAGCTAACATATTTTCGAGGTGGATTGATTCAGAACTGTTTTTAGTTTTTTTTAAACTGTAAAAGTAGGCTAAGGATAGGGTGAATGGTTTTGAACACAAGAGAAATAGACAACGGGTTAATTAAAAGTATTTATGGCAGGGGACTGACCATTGACAACATTCAAACCAGGTATATGTTGTAGAGGCAGATGTCGACAACATTCAAGTCAGGTATATGCTGGAAAGGCAGATGTTGACAACATTCAAGCCAGGTACATGTTGTAGAGTAGAGGCAGATGGCAGCAACATTCAAGCCAGGTATATGTTGTAGAGGCAGATGGAAACAACATTCAATCCAGTTATTGGTTGGAGAGGTAAATGTTGACAACATTCAAGTTGGGTATATGCTGGAAAGGCAGATGTCGACAACATTCAAGCCACCAGGTATATGTTGTAGAGGCAGATGGCAACAACATTCAAGCCAGTTATTTGTTGTAGAGGTAGATGTCGACAACATTCAAGCCAGGTATATTTTGTAGAGGCAGATGGCAACAACATTCAAGCCTGGTATATGTTGTAGAGGCAGATGCTGACGGCATTCAAGTCATGTCCAACTTACTACCCCCAAGCCAAATGTGTATTTCAGGGATGGAGAACGGCTTCCCTTAAACTCTTAGAATCAGATATATGTTTCAGGGCTATACAAAACTATTTCTGATTAAATGAAGATATAATTCAACTTTAAAAATGTGGGTTAATCTTTTATTTACTCTAGAAAATACTGTAGTTTTAGTTTATTGTTTTTGGTTTGTTGAGTACAAATATTTTTAAAATGGGTCTAATTGAATACTTGAGAACATTTTAATGGCCATTGTATTAGGTATTGTAAATTTAGTAAAATATAATACATTTTTCCATTAATAAATTAAGTTTCTAAGCCAATTTACTAATTTTACACACTATTTACAAAACAGCTTGACTCAAGAACATATACAATACTCTTTCAATCTTATGATATAAAGTAAATGATAACAACACTAAAAATTACCACCCATATTGATGGCTGCACGTTCTAAGGCGACGCTCCCGCAATATACTGTATTTGATTTGGCAATTTGACCGGGTTTTGAATCCTAGGTGGGTGTATTGATCGTGGTTATTACTAAATAGTTTCCTACTATCGACATACTCATAAAAGTTGGGATATTTCCTCTAAATACTGCCTTTCCCAGCCCTAACAAATTAGTTCAATTAAATTAGGATGGCCCGGGTGGACAGTAATAAAAAATTCCAAGATACTGAGGTACTATTTTAATGTGTGTATGAAAGTTAACATATTTTTATGTATTTTTTTATTTACTTTAATTTATTTTTATTTGAGGTATTTAACATGCACTTTTTGAACCGATTGATTATATCAGCACACGACTTTGTAAACTAGCACAGATCTAGAAAAAACATAATATCCGGGCCCCAGCTGTTATTTCATCACTGTTAAAGAAGAAACCCTCATTTCACTGAGGGTTTACGGCTATGCCAGGAATCGAACCTTGTACCCTTATCTCAGTAGGCAAGACACGCTAACAAATTAGCTAAGGTGGCGTACGTTAATTTATCAAGCGAGCATATAAAAGTTGACAATCAATTATCACTTTATTGTTTGTATGAATACAATATCCATGATGTATAAATTTGTGGGTTCCTGCTGACCTGATGTGTTTTTATTTTTATGTCGCTCTATCCAAGAACAAAAAGCGAGTCAGATTTGAAATGTAGATAAAGCTTTTCGGCGACTCTCCCTCATGAAGCAAAAAAATATTATTGTAGCGCGGCGCCGGTGACGGAAACATAGCGCCGTCGGCAAGCCTTCATTGTAGATTACCGACGCCATGAATATATCTAAAAACCAGGCGTCACTCCCAGCAGCATGTGTTGAGCGTCGATATATCTGCTTGACCTTAGCTGGTTGAAATGTCAGCTGGCGGGGTCAGGAGAGCGGGGAGTACGAGTAAAGAGGGGGGGAGGAAACTTGAGGACAAAACAACGAGGTAAAAAAAAAAAACCCAACTATTGTGATAAATAAAAACACTCCTATTGAAGGTTAAATGAGCAATGTTGATAAAATCGATGTGTCACTGCGCGCGTTTGTTATTAAAACTGATCAATACTACATCAGAGTTCCTCTGCGTCGAGATTAAGTCAACTATGGCCTTCAGCTTCCTTTTTTATAGCCGGTGTGGAAATTAATAAGCTTACATTGACTCATTGTCATCCAGGCTTAGGAACACATAAAGTCAAATTTTCATAGGAAGAGTCTTATCTGACAGATAAAAAAAAAAGTTGCTATATCTACGTCAGTTCATGTGATATGCAGTTGTAACTTTAGTTAAATATATTTATTAATACTTTTACTAGCACCGTGACTTACTACCCATTCGAATTATTACCTATTAAATAATATAAACATATACTGATATATAATGTGAGGAATGTGAAGAATGCCAGGCCTCCACCGTGGTTCGGATTCCACGTTAAACTGTAGGTCCTCCATTTCATCTCACAATCACCCTACCATTACACATTAGCGTAAGCGCGTATAAACCGAACGGGTAGTAAGACGCGGTGCTAATAATAATAATAATAATAATAATAATAATAATAATAATAATAAATAATACTGATTTGAAACAAGAGCTTCACTTTTCCCATTATTTTTGAATCTAACCTTCGACTTAAAGTATGCTATTAGGGTAATGCAAGAGAACAGGGAAGGGTTGACATTAAATTGTACAATGCAGCTCTTAGGATAAGCAGATGGTTTAGCTTTGTTCGTCAATAGTAAAGAAACTGTTGCAAGAAATGGAGACAATTTATTAGAGACTAGTATGGATCTAAGTTTGGAAGTCGACGCTGAAAAGACTACGCGGACCCTATATCATGATCACACAGAGAACACAAATTGAGGACGATAATTTAGAGATTACGTTGGACAACATATAATTTCGCACGGTTAATAAGTTTAAATATTTGGGGACAATTTCAACTAGTAATAACGGTATTAGAGTGGACATTAGGAAAATGATGCAGTCAGGAAATGCCTGCTATTATTCTGTTGGTAAGTTGTTAACCCTTCGACTACCGTCAAGGAATGTAAAACATAAAAAACAATAATTGTACCGGTTGTTCTCTATGAGAGTGATACACACATGGTCTCCTACCCCACATGAAGTACACAGATTTAGGGTTTTCAAAAACAAGGTGCTTAGTAATATATTTGGCCCAAAATGGGATGTGGCTACTGGGAAGGGGAGGAGGTTACATAATTTAGTTACATCCGTTACTGTTTCCAGCCTGTGACCTGGGTCAGTTTTTTTAATTCAAGCCATATATTTTCCACCACCGGCTTACTAGGCTTGTCGTAGCTTCATATGCCTTATGATATAACTTAAGACTAGGATAGGAACAACACCTAGTCCCCAGCAGTTAATTTATCAATGTGAAAGGGTAAACCCTTATTTTCCATCAATGATACATTTTTGGCTATGCCGGGAATCAAATCCGGGACCCTTGGATTATCTGTATAGCTGAATTCATATTGATATTTCCAAAAAGTTTAAAAAAAATAATGAGTTATTCTACCTACCAGCTCCAGTGGCTGAAACTTCTTAAGTCTTCACTCTCGTATTAGATTGGCCTGCTAAACACGGGGAGATCCGGGTTTGAGTTCCAGTACGGGCTGATTGATGGTGGGTTTTCCTAAATGATTTCCCATTGGGTAGATTGCCTATAAAATTATTCCTTCCTCAGCCCGACCCCATTAGAGTAATTATCATATAGCCTTTGCGGACAACCTGAACAGGTAGTATGAGGCGGTAGTAAAAAGTTTGTTTTTTTCCTCTCAGCACCGCGTTTTACTACCCGTTCGGGTTGTACGTATATTTACTAATTACTCTGATATTCTAGGGATAAGGAAGGTTGAATTTAGATCTGTCTACCTGCATTTGCGTGGAGGGAGGATGGAAAACCTCAGCACATCCGATCAGAATCGAACCCCGACATCCCCGTCATCAGCAGTCTAGTGACTCTAGTCTATTGTAAGAGTGACGCCTTAGACTATGTTGCCATCAAAGCGGGCAAAAATGTTATTTTACTTAAATCTAGTGTAGCATTTCAGATCATAGGCAAGTCTATAGTGTTGAACAAACTTTGAAAACAGTTTCATTGTATTCTCGTCTGACTTGCTGGTTATGGGGAGGTTGGGTTTAGAATCCCGGCTAGGTGTACTGAGGGTGTTTACCTCCCCCCCTCTTCGCAAGTACGGGTACATTTCTTTTAAATTTTACTTTCCTCCTCCCTACCTCATTAGCGTAATTAAAATATGTGCATCCCGGAAAGGTAGTAAGACTTCGTGGGAAAAAAAGAGATTTAAATAAATCCATTCTAATCCGTTTAGTTCAATCCCATTTGTTAAAGTCATCTTGTTCTAAGAGAAGAAATGAAAATTGGAAGTTTAAAAAAAAAAAAGAATGGTTAGAACAAAATGGAAACGCGAGATTGCAGAGGTTCAAAACCACGCTATTTCCGTTTAAATAAAAAGTTTCTATCTACTTTTGAGTTGAAATTATTTTGTCAATACTTTCACCATCCTAGACACAACATAATGTTTCTTGCATGAGTTTAAGGGGATGGATCACCATGAGAGATGAGCGCGGCCGGTTTCTAAGGCGATTTCTCTGTACATGATTACTAAGAAAACTATTATACATATTTTAATCAGATTTTTACTACTGTAAAGATCAATTCATTTACATGGTTTATAGTTTATTCCTATCTACCCACCAATTCAAATTTAAGTTTTAAAAAATAATTTAAAGATCACTGCATGAAACAAACTGGGCTTGTCATTTAAATGTGGGAAGACTTAGGCTAAAACGGTTTTCATTGTATTAATATAAACACATTTCTCTATCATTTAGTATATTTTAACGCCAGTTAAAAGTTAAATATTTGTAAGCAGCTTTGTTTAAATAATTTTTGCATGATCGTATTTTCTTGGTTTAGTGTTGTTTTTAAAAAAATCTGCAGACAAAGTATAAACCGAGTAAATATGATAGAGAATAATTATCATTTCATTTTTCAGCATACATATTGTCCTAAACTAAAATAAAGTGGTACAGTTTTATTTTAATTCAAAAAAGTGTTGTGGTGCAGTAGCCTGTGACCTAGCGGTGTAAGGTTGAACAAAATGAACCTCTCGAGAAAACTCATGGCAGTGATGCCAAGCGTTGCACGGTGACGAGCAGATGTTCTCAGGAAAAATATCAACTCGACTGCGTTCATTTATTAAATCAGTTGTGTGAATACCACGTGTTTTGCAATGGAAGCCGTTTCTGTAAAAAGAGATCGAAGAAAATAAAATAAAAAACTACTTTATCTCTCAACCAGACGAAAGAAAAATAAATGTTCTACTCTTGTGAATTGGATAAAAAAAAAGTGTCATGAATTTATTATCATTTCTGCATGAAAAATACAATTTTAATACTGTATTTTAAAATCCATCCATTAATTTCGTGCGTAGAATACCTAATTAATATAATTACATGACCCGTTTTGGTGACCTTATGATTTAAGGCACTACTCTTGCAAAAAACTGGACTGCTGAGGACGGGGATTGGTGTTCGATCCCAGATTGGTGCTATGAGGTTATTATTCCTAAAATGTTTTCCACTCACCCTCCACGCAAATGTGAGTGTAAGTCATCTAAAAGCAACCTTACCCTTCTCTGACACATTAGCTTAATTATTACATCGGCGTAAAACCCACACGGGTTCGGTTCACTTTGGTGTACCAATCAAACACTTTGGCCCTACCTTTGGTAATCTGATCTGTAAACAGAGTCAATAATTTGGTATCGATAATACGGGGCTAACTAAATCATTTTGGACTATTGGCAATTTGAACAAGAAATACACTTGTCACAATAGATAAATGTCTTGAAACTATTTTGCTATCAATTGTAAAGGTGGATAATGAAACGGGGTGGGGGGACTATTGAACATGCCTTGACCACCGCGCTTTTAAAATTAATAACATTAACACAGATACATATTTAATTTTGACAATTATTATTTTACAAAATAGTTTCATCACAAATATAATTTTTACTTTCTCGCACCCCTCGCGTGCCATAGTCAAAGATTTGGAAATAACGTAAGCTTTAGAGAGGAAGGGCAAGGGGGGAACACAAATGCAAAGAGGAGGATGTTACTCAATATATATAAGAGTGTACAGTGTAAAGATTATTTCCATGTCTTTTTTTTTGTTCTTGTGGTATTAGAAATGCTTCACTTCTTAATATTCTTTGATGTTATCCGTAAATTTACAATAATAAAGTAGGGTAGATAATAAATACGGTAATTAAGAGAAAGTGTTCCCACATTTGCGTGGAGTAAATGAGCAATCACGAGGAAAACACCTCAATTCACGCGGTCGGAATTCAACCAAAATTTGTAGCACAGGTCCCTAATAAAATTAAAAACGTTGTGTTCATTGCAGAAGTTTTGATGAAGGACTTTGAATGTATAAAGTTGTAGAATGGATGTATTATTATTATTATTATTATTATTATTATTATTATTATTATTATTATTATTATTATTATTATTATTATTATATAATGTGTGTAGCTAAAATTATAAAATAGCTAGTGATGTGTATATATATTTTATGAACGTCCCTGACACATAAGTGATTGATAAGGGAGAAATAGATTATAAAATGATCATGCTTCAATGTAAAACTTGTGTTTAAGCCTATCAAATTTGGTCAAAATCGATGGATGGATATTTTCTATACAATTGGGTGAAAAACATTTTCTTGCAGTATATTTCTTTATGATTTATTGTAATTTCAAATACTTATTTTTAAAGTTAGTGTTTATAATTTTTGAAGTACAGGCAATAAGTGTAATATTTATTCTATAAAAATTATACATTTAAAAAAATAAAATCCTTCTTTTTGCAGAAAATTGTTCTATATGCTATCTTTAAATTTGAATATATATATATATATATATTTATTTATATATATAGATATATAATATTTATTTAATAATATAATATTATATTTTTATATATATTATAATATAATATTATATTATATTTTGATTTTCATTATATTATATATAAATATATATGTATATAATATTATTTAATCTGGTCAAAATATTTTCTTTCAGTTCCTGAAGTAAATGGTTGGATTAAAATTTTTGTCAAATAAACAGAGAATTTGTGAATAGATTTTTTTTTCAAAAATAGTTTAGTGGTTTTATGGATCAGGAAGGCTATAATCATAGAAATTGTACCCGCATTTGCGTGGAGGGAGCGTGGAAAACCAGTTTGGAGAAACTAACTTTAGTACACCCGACCGAGATTAGAACCTTGATCTCCCCATCATTGGCAGTCTAGTTTACTGTAAGAGTAGCGCGTTAGACCATGAGGCCATCAAAGCGAGTGTTATACATGTTAAAATATGTATAAATGTATAAAGCTATATTTGATTATCGAATATAATTAATAAAAAATAGGTTAATAGAGTTTGAAATTCTTGATAGCTACAAGTTCATTGGTGTAATTATAGGGTGGTGGCAGAATGCCACAGGCCCACGCTCAAAATAGGGCCCATCACGCAGGTCCACCCACCCAAAATTAATTTGGTAATATATGAAAGCGTTGTCTTTCAGGCCTATCATTGTTTCGTAAAGATCTCATTATTCAATCAAAAATTACTCAATAGTCATTTTATCGCGCATAATTTATGCTGTACAAAAATGTATGTACATATTTTTCTGTAAAATCAATAGAAACAGCTGTCAGGTTATTTTCAAAACTTTACTAAAAATTATTTAAGAAGCACATGAATCAATAAAGGCTAAAGGGATTAGCTATGTTGTCTGTTGAGCTACTACCCTTAGCTTGTCCTTGGAGGAAAGTGTAGACAATTTCACAGAGATCAATGTTTGTTTAGCCTCTATAAGTGTTAATATTGATAATTGACTATAGATTTGTTTATAATATTTATTAATATTGTTTTATTCAATTCAGATTAAGTTTTTTACATTATATTGAAACTTTTCAGCAACAATTTTATCAAATATTATGGCTGTATGGTAATGCACTTAGAGTGGTTTTTCCTCAATGTGTTTACACTCTTATCTCTCCACGCAAATGTGGGTACACTTCCTCTAAATTTAACCTACCTACTCTATATTATTACGTATTATAAAATAATTCCAATAATAAATGTCTAAATATTTTTTTATGATCTACAATTATTCATAAGATTTAGGGACGGTGGTGTATTTTTTCCTTGGGGGCACCCACCGTGGGTTCATTACTGCATAGTCACGCCTTTGTACATGTTACAAGCTTATGTAGGTCAAGCTAGTTTTACAATAGGAGATTTTAGTGCATCTTTAAGTTTATATTAAAATAATTATTATTATTAGTAGTATCTGGATGATGTAATATAAGAAACTAAAGTAAATAATAAAAAAAACACAATTTCTTATTTATGTTTTATACATATGTGTGTGGCCCCCCTGCCTTTTAAGGGTTCTAACACTTTTAAAGAAGGGTACATCTCTGACCCCCAATTTTATGCGTCCATGAAAAAAGATATAAAAAATAAACACTTTTTATGTTAATTGATAAGATATCTCTATCACCATTATTATTATTATTATTATTATTATTATTATTATTATTATTATTATCAGACACTGTCCTCACCCCTCATAGCTTGGGTTAAGTCAGATGCTGAGGAAATGATCTACATTCTACGATGTGTCTGTCGATAGTTGTATATCCAATGTTACTCATTGAGGGTGAACTGGGAAGGGGGGAGGTTTGATAGGGCGGGGTATTACCACCAATTTCTTCTCCACCCCTCTCCCCATCAAAATGTGTCTTCCTCCAGTTTGTTTGGTTCCCTCTGATATACTTGAGTTTGAAGCTGAAAGATGGATTGTATCAAACTTCAAATATATTCTATAACAATCTATTATTATTTTTAAATGCTTAAGCGCCATGCCACCACCAGAAATCAAGTCCAATAGTATGTGCTACTCACCGTGTTCAACTGACATGTTGAAGACGGGGAGATCATGGTTCGATTCCGGTCGGGTGCTCACATGTGGTTTTTCCTAAATAGTTTTCTGCTCTCACTCCACGAAAATATGGATGCACCTCCTCTTAATTTAACCTTCCTGATGCCTAACACATTATAGTAATTATTACATAAGTGTACAGCCCGAACGGATAGTAAGACGTGGTGATATAAATAAATAATAATAGTGTGTTTAAAACTGTTTTTTAAAAAAAAACACCCTCAGTATACACTACTGGGATTTGAACCCCAAACTCGTCACCAGCAAACCAGTCTAATACGAGAACGTCAAATTAAAAATGTTTTCTTCCGCTAGGTAAGAAATATTAAGAAAACCATACTACTGATTATATTAGTTCAAGCTAAAAATAAAGCAGCAGATTTCTGCATAGTGTGGTCTTTGATAAAAGCCGCACTCTTGCCTGCCTTTCCCTTCCAAGAAACTTGACCCATGTAAACAACAGATTAGCTCGCTCCCCCTCACTCTTTTAGACCAAATTTGACAGATATGACAACACCGCAACTCAAGTTCGGTGTCGGCTAAACAGTCCAAATAGTTCAATATATGGACGTTTCATAGGAGTTGCGCTGATAGCGCTTCTCAAGTTTTACAAGGTAGTCCTTCCACTTAAGAATTCATGGTAATCTTATATATGAAGGAAAAACAAGTCCAACAAGTTTCCGGAAACTTTTTAAATAAGCGTCAAAACCAAGTCAGTGTGAAGCAAGCGCAATCTAGTTTTGATATTCAAAACACAGACATGAAATTCAAGTGTGTTTAGCATTCTCTTACGCCGGAAACTAGACCTCGTTTATTTTTTAAATAAACATCCAACGGGATGATATTTTTTTTTTCAGGGAAAGAATACTTGCACAATGTTTAAAAAATATTTAAATATACAAAATTAAAATTAAAATAACCAGTGGGTATAAAATCATAAACGTAATGTGCTAATTAATCTAAAATAATGTAACCACATTTTATTTTAGTTTCCTTTCCTATAACGGGTGCATTTTTTAGATTCGAGTTAATCAATCATTCATTTATGACTTAGGAATTTTAAATCACATATAAAATATGTTTAACTTTACTATGGTGGAGGTATGCAGTGTTGAAAAAATGGTGTCTGCATTAAAAATATATATACTTTTTATGTGCCCCTTACTCCTAAATTGTTTAGTTTTATTAATTACCGCGTCTCACCTACTGTGCAGGTTATATGAATATTAATTACTAATTACGATAGGGAGCTAAGGGATGAGGAAGGTTGGATTTATAGGAGGTTTACTCGCACTTGCATGGAGAGAGAGAGAGAGAGAGAGAGAGAGAGAGAGAGAGAGAGAGAAAGAGGATTTTTTTTTAGAAAAAAAGCCTCAGTATACCTGACCGGAATTCGAATCCCAATCTCCTGTCATCAGTAGTCTAGTCTAACATGAGAGTAACGCCTTAGACCATGCGGCCACAGAAGTAGGTTTGTGTATACTTTCTAGAACCTAAACACTTAGCCATTTTTATTAATATTTCCTAATAAGTTTATTTTTGTGTGAGCCCATCTCATGGCCAACAAGATTGTTAGATTCAATTTCAGATCGAACTAGATATAGTATCGAATATATATATATATATTTTTTTTTTTTCCTTTTTCACTTAAAAATAAAAAAATGGAATATTGGCATTTTTTTAAATGTTAAAAACGATTTTACTGGTCTTAATTTAACTATTTAATATTTAAGACTCCATAAAACCGTACCACGATACGACACCGTAACTAGGATTGTATAACCTGCCTAAGTGTACCACAGATACGTTAAGAGAAGGGGAATGGTGACAGCAGAAAGTTCATTATTGTAAATATTGGCTGAAAGTAGCTAACATCAACCTATTCGGAAATAATTATTTTCTTAGTAATACTATCAATAATAATTTCCGCCTGCTTCAGTGGCCGCCTGGTCTAACGCGCTACTCTTGTGTTGGACTAGACTGCTGAAAACGGGGAGATCGGGGCTTGATCTCGGTCGGGTGCACTGAGGGTGGTTTTCCCTAAATTGTTTTCCCATTCTCCTTCCATGCGAATGCGGATGCACTTCCTATCAATTAAACCTTCCTATTCCCTAAACATTAGCGTAACTAGTATATAGGCGTACAACCCGAACGGGTAGTAAGACGCGGTGCTTAAAAAAGAATTCCAAATTTGTTGACATTAATTACTTTAAGACAATTTTTTGCAATAAAGAACCTTCTACAAGTTGTTACCGCCTCTCATAACATTGATAGAATATAGCTAGACAACATCTGGTCTTATGGTCAGAGTTTCTGGCCACAGATACAGAGGTCCTGGGTTTGAAACCCAGCGCTTCCATACTTTCTGTGAAGCATTGGGTCTGGAACGGAGTCAACTCAGCCTCGCGAGGACCAATGAGGAGTTAATTGAATGAAAAAGTAGCAGTTCTGCTCCAAAGAACTGAGATTAACAGTCGGAGGGCTATTTGTGCTGACCAACTGACACCCTCTGTCCACAGAAGTTGGCACTATCTTCGCCAACAGGTGGATGTAGATGATGATGATGATGATGATGATGGGCTCTTACCACATACGCTATTTCTATCCCATATTAATGTATTATTAATAATATGCTAAAGCGTCTAAAACTGAAATAACCTCTCCAAAAATTGACTATTCTTTTTCCTAGATTGCCTCTGAAATTTTATTTATAAAATGGTGATTGCTTATAGGATTTATAAATGTCTTTGTCATGAGCCGCTACTCTACGAATTTGAATGCATATACAATATTTTTAAAACTAAGCTACATTATATTAAATAATGTGTAGAGTATGACAAAATGCATTTTGAAGAGGATGACTAATTCAAAGAGGGTGTCAAAAACATAACTAATGCAGACAATGTTTGCTGTTATTCAGTTTTGTTAGCTATTATGATCTCGTCCTCTGCTCCTTAAAACTAAACTGATAAAACACAAAACTATAATACTACACGTTTTCTTTACGGATGTAAGGCGTACCAAGCTAATTGAGGATTACCGAGTGCAAAGAGGTTAAGAAATATATTTTGGCCTAAGCGGGATGAACAAACAGGAAAATGGAGAAAGTTACATCACTAATAGTTAACTTCACTGCTTGTACACATCCTCAAACATACTATGGATAATAAAGACGCGCAAAATGAGGTGAGGTGTTCATGTAGCTCATATGGATGATGACAGGTATGTAAACAACACTTTAGTTGGGAAACCTGAAGGTTCAAGATCCTTTGGTAGGCAAAGACGTTGAGTGATGGGAGGATAATGTGAAAATGGATTTTAAGGAGATTGGATGCCAGTTTAGGGATTGGGATGCAAGTATCTCAAGAACTGGCGAACCTACGTTCCGTTGGCCACTGTATAAGAACATAGAATGAAACATTCCGACTTGAAGGCATTCCCTGTAATGTTTGGTCAATACATTATATTTATTGTTATCTGTTTCTACCGGTCGCTAACAATCTGAAAATAATTCCCTAAACAGTGGCGCCCCACGGCGCGAAGCAAAGGGGAAAGAAACGTAAAATTAGTTTGAGTAAGGGATTAGCTCGTAGTTCTAGAAAACAAAAAAAGTTAATTAACCTGCACTTCACAGTCAAATTTTCACAGGAATAATATTATCTGATAGTTAGAAAAGTTACTAAATCTACTTTCACGTGTTCATATTATGTCAGCATGTAAGTTGCAGCTGTCACTTTTGATAAACACTGTTACTACATATAAAATAAAACAAATAAAATAGTAAAATGTTGTCAAAATTGGATCTTCTCATGAAAATTGGAGTATAGCAATGAAATCGTGATTCTTAAACGTGGCAGTGCTCTTGAAGTTACATTGGTGGAAAAAAAAAAAACCTTTGCCCAGAATCCAAACATAGCCTATTTGACGGAGGCGTCTAAAACTCAAACGAAAGGAAAGCCTCATTGACCAGATCAAACCACACAAAGGTGTGATCGCTGCTAAAACACTGGTACAACATTTCATTACAGTTAATTAAATGTAATCAAGCGCTTCCTACCTGTGTCATCTATATTTCAACTAGTACTGAACAAAGCGTAGTGAGTGATATGTAAGATTGAGGTCAAGTTGGTTTGGGGTTAGAGTAGTGTGAGTGAAGTTTTACTGTCTAACATCATATCGCCACTATAACTCTACTAAGCCTCTTACGTCATTCATTGACCTAAAGATCAGGCAAGCATTTCTCTTATCAAGCAAATTTCGCCACTTAAAAACTGCACAAGCACTACATTTTCAGTGAAACTAGTTCATACAGACCACGTTAAAACTACACTAGCATTCAACACTCAACATCATTTATACAGACCACACGTTAAGATTATTCTGACACTACACTAGCACTACAATAACATTCAACTCTCAGTCTCGTTTATACAGACCACACGTTAAGACTATTCTGACACTACACTAGCATTACAATAACATTCAACACTCAGTCTCGTTTATACAGACCACACGTTAAGACTATTCTGACACTACACTAGCATTACAATAACATTCAACACTCAGTCTCGTTTATACAGACCACACGTTAAGACTATTCTGACACTACACTAGCACTACAATAACATTCAACTCTCAGTCTCGTTTATACAGACCACACGTTAAGACTATTCTGACACTACACTAACACTACAATAACATTCAACTCTCAGTCTCGTTTATACAGACCACACGCTAAGACTACTCTGACACTACACTGGCACTACAATAACATTCAACTCTCAGTCTCGTTTATACAGACCACACGCTAAGACTATTCTGACACTACACTGGCACTACAATAACATTCAACTCTGTCTTGTTTATACAGACCACACGCTAAGACTACTCTGACACTACAATAACACTAAAACAAAGCCGAGCATCGTTATTGCATACCGTACGAGTTTCAGTAGGTCAGAGCCATATCTCATTCATTCATCGATCTTATTGGAATATCTTCCCTCTCCCCTTTTCCTTGGAAATTTTCATTACCTTTTCACTGTGTAAAGGGAGGCCCTTAAGTGTCCCTACATTCGAGATACGTGAGAAGGAGAATGCCCTTAAGTGTCGTCCCTACATTGGAGATACGTGACAGTAGAGAATATCTCCACTAAGCTCGAGAGTTTTGTTTTTTTTCTACTTTAATCATCAACCATTTCACTCCCTACCCATTCCATTGGGTTTATTCCCCCTACAATCCCTCACAGCCATTCCCTCTAATTTTGCTTCTCTGTCATGTTTTTATTTTCTCATAATTACGAATGTTTGCGCTATTATTATGTTACTCAAATTATCCATTGTATAAGCCTCAGTTATATAAAATGAATATTTACGATGATGTCTATTAGCATTCAATAGGATTGCCCACATTTGCCGAAATGTACAGTTTGGGTGAATACTTCGAACTATATACACACTAATGGGGCATTGTTCATCTTTATTTATTATTATTTTTATCATCGAATCTTACTACCCATTTGAGTTATACGCTTATGTACTAATTATGCTAATGGTTTTAGGGATTATGAAGGTTATATTTAGAGGGTAGTGTACCCGCATTTGTGTGGAGAATGAGAGAGTGGAAAGCAATGTTGGAAAAAAGCCTCCGTTCGTAACTCCTACTTTCTCACACCCCTTTGTCTAGAGGAATTATTGTGATCATCAAAAAATTGGATACGAACAAATGTAGTTTTTGCATTGCCATTTGTTTGTCTATCTATATTTTTCTGGGATCAGAGCCTAAACCACTATACCATTCGGACTAAAACGTGATATATGGGGTTTTCATAGGGTTCCCTAAAGGGGTATTTGGAAATAACTATCCATCCCTAAAATTAGAGGCAGTTTACTTAGAAGCAAAAAGATTTTAAAAAAAACTCAATTTCGGGAAAAGAGGCTCTAACGATTTTGGTTAAATCTTGTATCTGGGCATCATTTAATATTAAAAACAAAATACCGTATCTCATTTTTCCATGAAAATTACTTTGAACATAAGCGTAAACTTCCAGTTTTAATTATATCTTTACAAATTTTTGAGAAACGAAATAACTTATTGTAAAGTTGTAGGACTCTAAATAAAACCATTTATTTGAACGAACATTTTATAAAATAAATATTTTACCGAATTATAACCCAATTATATTTTTAAATGGAGCTTTTGGAAATGGAAATTTGAAAATGGACAGCACAAATAATATGTTTCTGTAACAGTTTATAGTATTTCATGTTTACTCTTTGGTAATACTCGATATTCTTTTGTTCCCATTAAGTTTCTATAACAATATATATTATTTTGTTTCACATAACTAACGAGTTATAAGTATAATTTAAATAGAGGTGTGAAAAAGTTTGTGTGGTGCGCGCATTATTTGTTATTTTACGAATCACCCGTTAGGCCTATACACATATGAGATACGGGTAGGGAAGGTTGAGTTTGGAGTAAGTGTATCTACAATTACGTGAAGGGAGAGTTGGAAACGATTTAGGATATAAACAACCTTCAGTACATCCAACCGGAATTTAAACCCTTATCTCTCATCATCGGTCAGTCTAGTCTGTTAAGAGAGTGACGCCATATACCATGTTACCACAGGAGATTTTATTTATTATTTCTAGTCGTTGACGTTTTATCTCTCCAAACTTTACTCTACAATAATTTATATAAAATAATAGATGGGGTTTAAATTTAAAATCTCTCTATCTCCCAACACTTGAAGCAAGAGTAGCGTGAAATTGTTTTCTACTTCAGACTAGTTTGTTTGATGTGAGAAGAGTTAGAACCCCTCCCTTCCCCTCTTGCCCACTAAACCCCCCCCTTACCCCCTCCCCCGGTCTCCTATCCAATCTGAAGGATCTCTGATACAACGGTTGTTGTCCACTTTCTATGGAGATGGGATAGGATGAAAACGGAGGAGTAAGAGGAAGGTTGAAGAAAGGTCTTTGTTTGGGTATGTAGGGTGATTGGGAGGGGGGGAGGGGTGATCCAACTCATTCAACAAACTTTGCAAATCGATCGATACTAGACAAACGAACACGTTACGCAATTCCGTAACTCACGAAAAAAAAAGAAGATAACTTTGTGACCCCCCCCCTTTTTTTTTTGTTTGTGCTTATAACCTTCCTCTAAGCTGGTTTTTTTGGGTGGGTTTCCTCTCCAAACCTCATTTATCAAGACCTAAAAATAATGTTTTCCCCTTTAGAGCCCATTTAACAGCTTATCAGTAGTCTGGATATTATATTACTCTCGAACCAGAAATATCATCTAAATGTTGTTACTGTATTCTTCGCTTGACAACATATATATATATATATATATATGTTGTCAAGCGAAGAATACAGTAACATATATATATATATATATATATATATATATATAAATTGATCTCAATCTAGCTGTTGTCAAGCGAAGAATACAGTAACCACATTTAGATGATATATATATATATATATATAAGAGAGAGAGAGAGAGAGAGAGTTGTATTTGTTTCTAAATATGGTAAAAATATTTCAGTGGTTTCAAATCCACTGTTTTCCAATGAAGATGGCACTTCAATGCGACGTCTAGTTTGATCAGTACCAAAGCTACTGTCTAATTTAGATAGAAAGAGACTTTGTTGACAAATAAAATAGTTATTTTTCTTATAGTTTATACGTTAAGTCATTAGAAAGATGTTTGATACATAGACTCAGAAATAATACTAATACCAGGCCCAGGATTTTGATGAAGTCATTTTTAATATATCTTTTACATCACACACAATTTTTTTATTATTTAGCACCGCGTCTTACTATACGTTCGGGCTATAAGCTTAAGTACTAATTACACTAATGGGTTAGGACTTGGTAAGGTTGAATTTAGAGGAAATTAACCCGAATTTGCGTGGAGGGAGAGTGTAAAACCATTTAGGGAAAACTACCCTCGGCTTACCCGAATAAGATTCGAACATCGATCTCCCCATCCTCCGCAGTCTGTCTCAACATGAAACTAGCGCGTTAGCCAATTAAACTACCGAGGTGGGTCACACAATGTTCATAATATGTACAGAAATGTACAGAAATTATGTTCATGATCCCCTGGTTGTGGAAAAGTTTTGGTGTAGGCCATTTTTGAATGACTTTTGTCATTTTGGATTTTTAGGTCATATTTTATTGGTTTGCGCCCTTTTTTGGGTCATTTTTAGGCATTTTAAAATTTTTAAGCTTTTTGATTGAACAAGTGTATTTTTTAAATATTCTCGATTCTTAATAAATGCATAAATATTCAAAAATACATCTTTTAATCACACAATTGTCGGAACGACGATAATGCAGACAAAGAACTTTGTATTCTCTTTGCTTGTATGGTTGTAAAATATACATTCCTGGTGAGGCAGTACAACTAAGCTGGAGAGGGTTGCGTTGGAAGGGGTTGCTATTACTTTTGAGCAGATATTTGTGGATCAATTTTATATTCAGCAAAATACATTATTATTATCATTATTATTAGCACCGCGTCTTACTACCCGTTCGGGTTATACGCACTTACGCTAATGTGCAATGGTAGGGTGATTGTGAGATGAAATGGAGGACCTACAGTTTAACGTGGGATCCGAACCACGGTGGAAGCCTGGCATTCCACACGCTCACAAGTTGTGATTAATACACGTCTTGTCAGAGGTGAAGGAAGGGTCTGGCTATCAGATAAGCCTGTTCCGGGACCGAGAATTGAACCCCTGACCCCTAGCACAGAAGTCTGACACCTTACCCCTAGACCACCCGGTTACCTACCAGAACACAGGAGCATATTATTTTGTTTGAGACCATTTTATAAGCTTCCATTTTAAGTAAGATATGTGTTTGCACCGGTCGTGTGCGTTCATTCCAAATGTTTGTTTAGACTCTTAGAGATTTTTTGTTGTTGTAAAGTTGAGGCAATTTTTTTTAGAATCTTTTATCATTTTCGGTCATCAAAGTCCAGGCCCCACTAATAACATTGTAAAATGTTATCAAAGCTGACACAAAAATAAGATGTGTTGATATTTTCTAAGAACCTCTTATTATGAAAATTTGATTTAAAGTGTAAGCTGGGTACCTTTTAAAATAAACTCCTTAGAATTCTCCTGAACAGGGGTTAGAATACCACCTTGTTGGGCATGGATTGACCATACCTAACTTTGACTGTGTAGCCATAGTAGATTTTGGTAAGAAGAGCCGTTTAAAAAAGACAAACATATCGTTTACGATCAACTTTGTCAACATTCATTGTATGAATAGTGTAATTTTATAGGTTTTAATAATATTTATTAAAAGTGACAGCTGCAGATCACATGAACTGGCGTATGAATACGTGAGGACAGATTTAGTAATTTTTATAGCTGTCAGATAAGGCTATTTTTATGAAATCTGTACTCTAGGCCTAATAGCTTTTATATATGTCGGATAAGGCCCATTCTATTAAAATTATAAAAAAGTTAATTTAAAGCTGTCCTTATTATGAAAATGTGACTATAATATCTTCTCTAGCCATCAGAAAAAGTTCCTTACTATGAAAATTATGCTATAGTAATTTTATAGCTGTAAGATAAGGCTTTTATTATGAATATGTGACTATATTATATTTTCTAGCTGTAAGATAAGGTCTTTACTATGAAAATGTAAGTATAGTAGCTTCTCGATCCATCAGATAAGGTCATTCCAAAGAAAATTATATTATAGTAGCATTTTTTAGCAATCAGATAAGAATATTTCCATGAAATTGGACTATAGTCGCTTTTCTAACTGTCAGATAAGGCTCTTCTTATGAAAGTTATATTTTAGTAAATTTTATATTTGTCAGATAAAATTAGGACTGTATTTCTTTCACTGAAGCTCGTAGCCTGGTATCTTGACAACGGGGCAAATGATGTAGCACTTAACCTGATCAATTTTGTGTCGCGCTGCGCCATAATCAAATTGTGATCGTGTTTCAGAGGGGTTTTATTAACATCCTTCCTAGCTGGAGGCAGTGATGATTAAGTTATTAGGTAAGGGAAATAAATAAAAACCATTTACATATTTCAAGAAAGGCGAGTTTTAATTTTGGGCTTTACGGGATAATGTTGCCTAGTCTTGTGGGTATCCTAAGCTTGAGAGTGGCTTTAAAAGCTCCATCTACTTTAGTAAAAGAAATAAAAATGAATACGTGTATTTACAGTGTAAATTATCTTTGAGAATGTACATAAATGTATGTGAAAAGCTAATAGTTATAGATTAAAGGTGACCTGGTGGTCTAGGGGTAAGGTGACAGACTTCTGTGCTGCGGGTCAGGGGTTCATTCCTCGGTCTTGGCACAGATTTATCTGATTGCCAAACCATTTCCTTCACCTCCGACAAGACGTGTTTTAATCACAACTTGTGAATGTGTGGAGTTCCAGGCTTCCACCGTGGTTCGGATCCCAAGTTAAAATGTAGGTCCTCCATTTCATCTCATAATCACCATATCATTACACATTAGCGTAAGTGCTTATAAACTTAATGGGTAGTACGATGTGATGATGATGATAATAATAGTAATAGTAATATAAATTTAATATTAATTAAATACTTTAGAACTCACAATATTTTAAACGAAATAAATACATTTTTTATAAAATAATTGTATAAGTTACCTACGGGAATAATTGCAATAATACTAACTCTCATCCTTGCTTTAAGTGCAATATCATAAATTACCAATACTCAAATATAACATTATTTCAGTAATACAGTCTAATGTAACAAAAACTATTGGAAATTAGCTGTAATATTTTCAAAAACGTTAATTAGCATGAAGTGTACTGTGTGTTTGTGTTTTGCATGTGCAGTGTTGCTCACTACCCCTCAGGGAATACGCATATTTTACCATAGTAAGTGTAGGTATTTAGAACAAAATGTATCAGTGTTTGCATTGAAGAAATGAGGTAAACTATTTATTAAAAAATAAAACTCCAGCATTGTTTCAAATAACGACCTTCCCTTTGCCTGCCAGACAGACAAGAAGGCTGGACTGACACGTTTATCCACGTACCCATTGGAGCGGGCTCAGAATCGATTCTGTGCAAGGGTACACAGTGTATTGAGAATGTAGTTAGTGTGCGTATGAATGGATAGGCGGAAGAAGGTGAACAAGCAGCCCTGACAGGATTCCTATTCCAGAATCTTTATAGAGTGGGGAGAAAGCGCTCATACCCCAAGAGTTGATGTAGGAGAAATTTCAAGAACTGTGTGACTTAAGGTGGGGATGTAGGGAAAGTGAGAAAATACCACTTTTTTTGTAGTGAACCTCGTTTGGTCGAAATAAATAAAATATTGCTTCAATACAAACATAAAGTTTAATTTTCTTCACGTAAGCGTCCAACATAAACTTGTAGTAAGTTGTGGTGCAGAAAAAAAACACTTTCTTTCAGGAAAGGTCCATGCTACTGTGAAACTATTATACCAATCATTACAAATGTAAGGACCCTTCCTTCATGACTGAACAGTAAAAGAGCTATCCAAAAATTAATTCGAATTACTTTAATTGGATTTCAATTAAAACTGTTTGAAGCATTTACTAAGCACAGCACGAATATCTACCCTGTATCGTATTTTGGAAAATAAAAAATTTTACTAATATTTTAAAATTTTATGAATATCCGTTTCGAAAGATTAAAATTAAACTTGAGAGGAATATAAGTGGATTAGTTTGTCTTCTTTTTAATGCAATAAACATAAACTTAATTAAAGAACCCACTGAGGTGATAATATTAAAGGAGTGTATTTCAAAATATGTCGCTTATAAGTCCTCACTCTCTTCCAGATAAATGATTTTTATTTTAATCATTTTTAGAGTTTTATTTCTATTTTTTCCCCTTAAAGTCTCACCGCCTGTCAGAGCCATCCGCATATTTTAAATTTATTTTATTCGGGGTATTATAAAAGTCCCCACTTTATGAATCAACTGCTGATATCAACAACACACGAATTTAAAAAACTCTCCATCGCATCATTCCGCAAGCGATCTATACAGACTGAGTGGCCACCGCATAAGCGGATAGAGGGTTTCATGAAGTCAGCATAATGAACCCGCGAGCCACATATATAAATTTTCTAGACCGGAGCCGCTACTTTTTAATTCAATTAGCTCCTCAATTGTCCTCAAAAGAATGAGCTGACCCCGTTTTCACAACTTATAAACTAACTTAAAATTCAAAAAAGACACAACATCCAGCCCCCAGCCATTAACTGATCACTGTGAAAGGATAAACCCATATTTCACCCATGATAAATTTTTTTGCCATGCTGAGAATCAAATTCGGGACCCTTGTCATAGTAGGTAGAGTACTACCAACTAAGCTAAAGTGTCGGACTATCCACATTATTTTAGCCACACTAGTGGGGTAAGGAGATAGTCTGAACTAAGTGTTACCACATTTTCATGGAGGTAGAGTGTAAACTCATTTATAAAATAAAAACACCTTCAAAATATCCTGCCGGTAATCGCACCCCGACCTCTTCGTTACTGGAAAACCAAACTATATAAACCTGACGTTCATCCTACGTACCTAGCAGTGCGGGTGTTATTACTATTTTTTTTTAGATACACGTCTTACTACCCGTTCGGGTTACACTTAAATGAATAGCAACTAATTACGCTAACGTGCTGGAGATGTACAATGTTGAATTTAGATTAAATATACCCATATTTACGTGGAATAGAGTATAAACATTAAGGGAAAATTACCCTCAGTACACCTGACAGGTATTCGAACCTAGATCTCCCAGTAATCGGCAGTCCAGTTTATTGCGAGCCTCTCTGTGGATTCCCACGCTCACCGAAAAACTAGCGCAGAACAGAAACTTAGTCACGTGACGAGCTCTAAGCCAATCACAAGATTTCCGCTTAATAGGCGCGAGCTCTTCTGCTGAAGTTCAACTGTTCTCTACTTTGTCCTCTCTGCCTGAGATGTTCGGCACGGGGGAACCAATCAAATCTCAGAGCAAACCAACTCATATCAGTGCACATGCGCATTTGACACCGCATGCGCTCTCAGCCAGAAACTATTAGACAGCTTCGTTGGCTTTTGTGAGGAGATTTGAAATAACCCGTTAATTTAAAGCGTGTTTATCGACGTATTGGATATGGCACGATAGAGCGTTGTAATTTGAAAACATCCATCGATAGAATGATCTAAAATATATGTTAATCCATTATAGAATAAAATAGGATGATAATCAGCTGTTTTAAAACGTTGCAATGCATCATGGGTCAACTTAAAGTGTGTGAATTACCGCGCAGATTCTGATTCCTATTTTTGGCGAACGTGTGAATCAGGCTTAAGAGCATTCTACCACCGAAGCGCGTGTCTTTACTTTTATTATAATATTTGATGCATTGAACTTTACTTAACCTCTACCGGTGAACACGTGGACTAAGCCGTCAGTTTCTTCTTCTTATTATTATTATTATTATTTAGCACCGCGTCTTACTACCCGTTCGGGTTATACGCTTAAATACTAATTACGCTAATGGATTAGGAATTGGGAAGGTTGAATAGAGGAAGTGAACACGCATTTGCGTGGAGGGAGAGTAGAAAACCATTTAGGAAAAACCACCCCCAGTTCACCCGACCGAGATTCGAACCTCGATCTCCCCGTCCTCGGCAGTCGGGCTCAACACGACTAGCGCGTTAGCCAACTACGCCACCGAGGCGGGTTTCTTATTATTAACTTTGATAGATTGGTGATGAGGATGGTCGGAGTTTGAGTTCCGGTGGGGAGTACTCAAATATTTGATTCATAAATGTTTGCTCACTAATTTTTTCAACGCAAATGTGAGTGCATTTCCTATAAATTAATTAATAATTTCCTCGGATCTAACCCATAACTGTAATTAAATGTGAGTTTCCAGGATGGGTAACATATAATTGGGGCAAAAAATAATTTTAAGTGAATTGCTCTTACTAAGTACTGGACATAGTTTGTTAATACAGTCTCATTTTCATAGGAAGAGCCTTATCTGACGGCTAGAAAAGTAATTGGATCTACTTTAACGTATTAATACGTAAACGTCATGTGATCTGCAGCTGACATTTTTGGTAGATTAAATCAATACCTGTAAAAAACGTATTAATGCGTGAAGCTTTAAAATGTAGAAGTCGAATGTCAAATCTACTTTGTTTCTACTTAGACAACCACAATAACCTTTGCATATTTTTAAACCCTTAGAAGGAAGGAAAAACTAAAATAAATAATGAACAGATTTGAAAAAAAAACCCTTAAAAAACATGACACATTTCAACATATATATAATTTTTTTAATGCTTCAAAGCATATGTTTAACACAGAATTATCATTAAATGTCTTCTATAACGCAAGCATGGATAAATAACAGATATGTTACCGTATAATAATATTAATAGTAATAATATTCTTTTTATCAATCAATCATTGTTTATTTAGGATTTAAAAGAAAATTACATAATAATAATTAAAGTTTTGAGTTTTGGTTTTTCTTTAAACCTTTCACTTTACTTAGCTGCACTGTGACCCCTAAATAAAACCCAAATAACACATCAAAATATTTTCTACTTTGCCGACTAAATTATATGTAGTTATTTTTCCCTAAAAGACTTTCTTTTTAAAAAAAAATTGGAAGTGTGATTATTATAATCATTAAGGTTTCCAATAATCAAAAATTGCGTCATTAGCGCTAGGCTAAGAGAAGGAGAGAGAAAGAGAGTATTAAGAGTACTGGGGTTGGGCGCCGCGGTGAGTACGAACAGCGCCTCTGGAGGATGCGACAGTGTGTGCTTGCGCATGATCGGATAAAAGGAAGGAGGAGAGGGGGGGGTCAGGCTGTGTGACCTTGACCTCGTCCCTGTTCTAGCCCTGGCCAGTCAAGGTTGACCTGCAGGCCCACAGGTACTGTACATACATGACGACATAGGGCAAGAGTCACTCTGAACACATGTTGCACTCACATGCCTCAAGAATTATTCCCTACTCTTAAATGACTTCATCTTCTCTTGCCTTTGAGGATATACAGGTATTTTATCGTAGTCTTGGTTAAAAGACTTTATGAATTAGATACAATACCATTTTATAAAGTAAGGATCCTTAAGACAACACTAATACTTTTTTTTTTGCGGCCAAAATTGGTTTACTAAATTATTTACTAAATTAGTGTTATTTTATTATTATTGATGATTGATATACTAAAGTAACAGCTGCAGCTCACATGACCTGACGTATGATTACTTGAAAGTTGATTTATTAACTTTTAAAACTGTCAGATAACATATTTTTTAAATTGACTTTTCATGCTCAAGTGTTTTATAGCTTTTAAATTAATAAACCGATCTCGATCAAATTTGGGGCACAAAGCTACACGAAAGGACACCCACAGTCTATTCACACACACACACACACACACACATACACACACACATACACACACACACTCACACATATATATATATGCGGATTTTGGTTTGTATTATTTTTCCATCATATCAATGACAATGTGGGTTAAACAAATTTTGTTGTAGCTCGACCGTTGGCCTAAAAGTGAAATGTCGTGGTAAAAAGTATTAAATTATTACAAATGTATTTAAACACTACAGAGGTGAATTATACGTCCAAGCTATGTGAACTTAGTCGCACATATGGGTTAGGGATTAATAAGGTAGAATTGATATAAAATGAACCCGCATGTGCGTAGAAGTAGGGTTGAAAAACATTTAAGGAAAGGGTACCCCCTCATATTTTTCGTACAGGGGTTCAAATTTCGACCACCACCGGCAAACTAGACTAGATGAGCTTGGTGCCTTAAAACTCGTGGCCACCTATGCAGGTCGCATATTTAATAAGCGTTTACAAGAATTTAATAAAGGGATATTTTGCATTTGCCAGTATTACCGTTTAATCTATTGAAAATATAAAGACTATTGAAATATTTCTTGACTTGTCAAAAATTAGCGCAATCAATTTTATTTGGTTTTATATCTACTTAATAAATTGATTGTTGAATAAACTGTATACACATATTTTTAAAATGAATACATATAATTACACGCCCCTGAATTGACTCATCTAATATTATTATCACCGCGTCTTACTACCCGTTCGGTTTTAAACGCACTTACGCTAATGCGTAATGGTAGGGTGATTGTGAGATGAAATGGAGGACCTACAGTTTAACGTGGGATCCGAACCACTGTGGAGGCCTGGCACTCCACACATTCACAAGTTGTGATTGATACACGTCTTGTCAGAGTTGAAGGAAGGGTTTGGCAATCAGATAAATCTGTGCCGGGACCGAGGATTGAACCCCGGACACAGAGGCCTGACAGCTTACCCCTAAACCACCAGGTCACCGTCTCATTTAATATATAAGGCTGTAGATAAAGAGGTGAAATGAAAAATTTTCCCTTAAATTTGTTCTGAAAAATTTTATGTTTTAGAAAGTTTTCACTTTTTTTTTTTTTCGAACCATTTAAATAACTACTCCGCCTAAGGATTCGCTCGAAATATCTCAACTCTGAAAGTTCCAAACTCAGGACCCTATACATAAAAGAGAATATGATCTAAACTTGAAAAGGAAAACTATTTTAAAACCAAAATTGTTATAATTGCTTATTTCTAAAATCAATGACAAAACATATATTTAATTTTTACAAAACATATTATTGTCTATTCAACTAATTTAAATTTCCCTCTTGTTTATAAATTTATTTTATATTTATATAATTATGAAATAATATAGTAAAACATCTTGGCCCTATCAGTAGCATATCTGCCTTCTGAAGAAAGGGTGCCAAGTTCAATTCCCAGCATGGCCGAAAAATTTATCAAGGGTGATTTTGGGGTTTCCCTTTCAGTAGTGATAAATTAACGGCCGAAGGCTGGTTGTTGTGTTTGTCCATTACAGATAACCAATGGATTGCCCAATATGTTCCCCGATAGGTGACCTGGTGGTCTAGGGGTAAGGTGTCGGACTTCTGTGCTGGGGATTCGGGGTTCAATCCTCGGTCCCGGCACGGATTTATCTGATTGCCAAACCCTTCCTTCACCTCTGACAAGAAGTGAATTAATCACAACTTGTGAATGTGAGGAATGCCAGGCCTCCACCGTGGTTCGGATTCCACGTTAAATTGTAGGTCCTCCATTTCATCTCACAATCACCCTACCATTACACATTAGCGTAAGTGCGTATAACCCGAACGGATAGTAAGACGCGGGGCTAATAATAATAATAATAATAATAATAATATGTTCCCATAACCCCTTCTCCAGACTGTAAATATCATCATCATTGTCATCATTATAATCATCATCAGAACCTTTAGTCTTATAGAGTACCAGTATGACTTTAAAAGAAGTCAATAACGTGGTTTTACTCTATATATGGATAGCTAGGAACAGAACAGCTAACCGATTGGGTGTCCGCATGGTCTAAGGCGCTACTCTCGCAGTAGACTAGACTGCCGATGACGGGGAGGTCAAGGTTCGAATCTCGGTCAGATGTACTGAGGGTGGTTTTAGGAAAATGTATTTCCACCAATCTCCCGCCATGCAAATGCGGGTAAACTTCCCCCCAAATATAAACGTCCTAATCTCATAAACCTCTAGAGTAATTAATATATAAGCATATAGGCCAAACGGGTAGTAAGACGCATAGCAAAAAAAACAAAATAAAAAAGAACAGAACAGCTGAAAGAAAGTCAAAATGAATGTATCGTGTTTATTCAAAGAAAAATGGCAAATCACAAATACCCTAGCTCTACTCAGATTTTCATTGAAAAGCCATAAAATGACTGCAATAGAAGCTATTAAATCTCCTTTCACGTTTTCACACGTAGTCATATGACTTGCACCTGTCACTTTTGATAGATACTATCGATGTATATATAAAATAACACTAAATAAAATAGTAAAATGTTGCTCGTAAAAAATATGTTTGTGTTTTATAAAACGGCTTCCTATGAAAATCAGGGTCTAGCTTAAACCAGTGTGATTGTTGCTATTCAGAGATAGAATCCCATACATCCAGTATTTGGTTCCCATACCCCAAGTAAGAACTCCTGGTTCAGAAAGTACATGTTAAATACGTAAAATTAAAAATAAGTTTATTATTCTCACTAAATTGCTAACACATTTCAGAGATCACAGCTGATTATAAATATAGACATGAATCAATATAGAATGATTCAATTGGTCGCCTAACTCTAAATCTATTTTATTTTTGTTCACACAATGTATTCAATTCAAAAGCGTATAACCCGAATGGGTTGTAAGACGTAGAGCTAAGTATTATTATTATTACTGTTATTAAGTTAGATACATTAAGCACCAATCTAATTCACTTACTTAAAAGTTTGTTGTACGCTTGTGGATACAAACTTGAACATAATCGAATAAGCAAAATAGCTCTTGCGAAATGTTCATGTTATAAATTTCTACTCAAGTTAAACAAAATCTATACGATTCTAAATAAACTTGACACAAATATTAAGGGGGATGTCTAACGAGGTGCCTGATTCGTATTGTTGACGTTCAGAAACCCCGCGTCATTTAATAAATGGTTCTGAATTAAATAAATAGTACGGAGCCCCGCACGGACTTTCTCGCTCTAGTGTTTAAAAATTGATATATTTACTTTACTCAAAACTCGTAATATATGTGAAACAAAATAGTATATATACACTATCAAACCAAAGCATAAATTGCACTATACTTTTGTAAAACTTTTTTGAGTCCCGGTTTTAAATTTTATAATTTTATTTTTAAAGAATTTATGTCCTCATTTGTATGTTTGGATCGATAAAAAAGATCAATATTGGGTCAACAAGGGTCAACACTTCGTATTAAAATTTCGACTTCAGGTTAAAATTTTCAACATTTTATTAGGTGTTGCACATCTTCATGTCATTGCATTGCGATTAAATTCCTCATTTATAAATTTTGACCAATAAAAGATGTAAATATTGACTATAGAGTCTAAAATGGAGATAGATCCTTGCTGTATAAATATTTCTCCTAAGAGGCTTAAGGAAAAATAAATGGTACGGCGCACCGCACAGACTTTCTCTCTCTTTCTATAAACTCGTAAGATTTCTGAACGGAATAATGTACATTGTATCATCACCACTCCACATAAGAACACGCATAAAATAATATACAATGATATAGAATCAATGAGAAAAGAGGCGCATCTTTGTCCACCTTAGAACATTTCAAACAGTTTAATGTCTTCCACAAGGGTCAACACTTCGTATTAAAATTTCGATTCTGGTTAAAGTTTTAACATTTTATAAGGTGTTGCAGATCTTCAAGTCATTGCATTGATATTTAATTATTCATTTATACATTTTAACCAATAAAAAATGTAAATATTGACTATTGAGTCTAAAATGGAGATAGATCATTGCTATGCAAACATTTCTCCTAAGAGATTTAAAGAAAAATAACATACTTTTTTAGATACTTATATTTAATTACTCTATGGCATTGGAGAATTATTGCGTTAAGACTTAAGTAGTATATGTTTACAACTAAAGTTCACAAAATTGTATTAATATATTTGCAAATATCTCAGAAACTGCTGCTTTTATAAAAATATATGTCAAATAAAAGTTTTTTATTTCTAATAGTCCTACAATTTTGCAATGATAAGTTGTTTAGTTTTTCCAATAGTTGTGGAGATACGGAAATTAACGCTTCTGTAATGTACCCTAAAAATCATTTTCATAGAAAAATGAAAATAGCCAGTTTATTTATAATCTTAATCAACGCCTAGATACGAATTTTAATCAAAATCGTTTGAGCAGATTTTGAGAAAACCAAATTTTTCTCTTTTCGCCCTTCAGTAAACTACCCTTAATTTTAAGTTTTTATAGGCACACAGACAGACGGCATTGCAAAGACTATTTTTTAGGGTTCGGGGGGTCATGAGACGTCGACATCCATCAACATTTAAGGTTAGTTTTTTTTTACGGTCGCAATACTTAAACTTTAATGTCCAAAAAGTTAAAAAAATTCATATAATTGCGTATAGATTGAAAGTTATTGATTATATAAAAATATGTTTCGGATAAAATATCTGTATTATAAATATATATACATATTTGTAATGCTAAGTAATTTCATATCTCAAATAGTTTCGGAGCTATTTTAAAAAATGTTAATTGACGCATCAGACCGGAGCCCTTAAAGCCATTTTGCCGAAATATTGAGGGTAGCCATTTTGTTTGGAATATTTATTAATGTTCATAAATGAAATTTAATCAAAATCGTTAGAGCCGATTTTGAGAAAATCGACTTTTTCTCTTTTTGCCCTTCAGTAAACTACCCTTAATTTTACGTTTTAATAGACACACAGACAGACGGCATTGCAAAGACTATTTTTTAGGGTTCGGGGGGTCATGAGACGTCGAAATCCATCAACATTTCTGGTTAGTTTTTTTTACGATCGCAATACTTAAGCTTTAATGTCCAAAAAGCTAAAAATATATATATAATTGCGTATAGAATGAAAATTATTGATTTTATAAAAATATGTTTCGAATAAAATATTTGTATTATAAATATATATACATATTTGTAATGCTAAGTAATTTCATATCTCAAATAGTTTCGGAGCTATTATAAAAAATGTTAATTTACGCATCAGACCGGAGCCCTTAAAGCGATTTTGCCGAAATATTGAGAGTAGCCATTTTGTTTGGAATATTTATTAATATTCATAAATGAAATTTAATCAAAATCGTTAGAGCCGATTTTGAGAAAATCAACTTTTTCTCTTTTTTCCCTTCAGTAAACTACCCTTAATTTTAGGGGTAGATGTCCAATTCCAAAAACCCCTCGGGGCAACCCTATGAAAACCCTAGATATCAAGTTTCAGCTCAATCGGTAAAATAGTTTAGGCTCTAGTTGGAGGTACAGACAGACAGACAGACAGACAGACA
Source organism: Timema podura (assembly GCA_033556935.1). Classification (NCBI taxonomy): domain Eukaryota; kingdom Metazoa; phylum Arthropoda; class Insecta; order Phasmatodea; family Timematidae; genus Timema; species Timema podura. The sequence continues at coordinate 25,931,246 of JAVRXN010000013.1, read as the reverse complement.
GACAGACAGACGGAAATTCAAAAACCACTTTTTCGGATTCAGGAAGTCATGAAACGTCAAAATTCATCAAAATCTCGAGTTCGATTTTTTTGACGATCACAATACTTTCTCTACCTGTAAGATAGAGAGAAAGTAATAATACAAGCTTTTTGAGAGACTTACTTATATTTAATTACTCTATGGCACTGGAGAATTATTGCGTTATCGCTTTACAACTAAAGCTCAAAAAAACTGTATTAATATATTTGCCAATATCTCAGAAACTGTTGGTTTTATAAAAATATATTTCATATAAAAGTTTTTTATTTTTATAGTACTACAATTTTGCAAAGATAAGTTATTTAGTATTTAAAATAGTTGCGGAGATACGGAAATTAACGCTCCTATAAAGTACTCTATAAGTAATTTTTATGGGAAAATTAAAATAGCCAGTTTATTTATAATCTTAACCAACGCTTAGATACGAATTTTAATCAAAATCGTTGGAGCCGATTTTGAGAAAGTCATTTTTTTTTATCTTTTCGCCCTTTATAAAACTACTCTTAATTTTAAGTTTTAACAGATACACAAACAGACGGCATTGCAAAGACGATTTTAAGGGTTCGGGGGGTCATGAGACGTCGACATCCATCAACATTTCAGGTTAGTTTTTTTTTACGGTCACAGTACTTGACCTTTAGTGTTCAAAAAGTTAAAAAGTATACATATATTTGCGTATAGCTCTAAAGTTATTTGTTTTATAAAAATATATTTCAAGTAAAATAATTGTATTATAAATATATATACATATTCGTAATGATAAGTAATTTCATATCTCAAATAGTTTCGGAGATATGATAAAAAAAAAGATAATTTACGGATCAGACCGGAGCCCTTAAAGTCATTTTTCTGAAATATTGAGAGTAACCATTTTGTTTGGAATATTCATAAATGTTTAGAAATGAAATTTAATTAAAATCCTTAGAGTCAATTTTGAGAAAATCGACTTTTTCTCTTTTTTCCCTTCAGTAAACTACCCTTAATTTTAGGGTTGGATATCCAATTCCAAAAACACCTCGGAGCAACCTTATGAAAACCCTAGATACCAAGTTTTAGCCCGATCGGTAAGATAGTTTAGGCTCTAGTTGGAGGTAGAGAGAGACAGACAGACAGACAGACGGAAATTCAAAAACCACTTTTTTCGGATTCGGGGGGGTCATGAAACGTCGAGATTCATCAAAATCTCGTGTTCGATTTTTTTTGATAATCACAATACTTTCTATACTTGTAAGATAGCGAGAAAGTAAAATTAGGGTTTGAGCTAAAATGAAAGCGGTACAGATCAAAATGTTTTATAAGGTTTAAAAAGAAACTTTTTTTTAAAAAGTTTTATGGTTGAAAAAATATTTCTATAAATGTAAACTAGGCTAATTTTCAACGACGTTTCATTTCTGAGAAAAGAAAACATAATAAATACTGCAATTTGATTAGGTGTTCTGTATATGGCAAACTTAGTAATTATTAGTCAAAATATGTGTTTTAAGCCATCTGTTAGACAATCATGAGACCTTTATAATGCATTTTATGTTAAGGTTGTTACATTTAAATTTATTTTAAAAAAAGTATTTTCTGGGGTCCTTACGGAGTTTGAGATATAAAAGTTTTTGTCCTGTAAAAGGTTTATAGTGTTATTATACCTCTTTTTTCCATGTACCCTTCAAATTGTTTCCCACTTCCCCCAACTCAAACATTTATTCACAATTCTACCTTCCTCTTTACCTGACATTAATGTAAGCAAGCGGATAGAGTAGTGTGACAGGAACACATCTCTCTAGAAACCTAGCAGTTCCCCATCATTAAATCACATTTCACACCCCTTATCCCACCCCTTCAACCTCTAGCGCAAGCTATAAATACACAAATGAAATAAAACACTCTACCACATCGAATAAAGAATAGGGGACTTAACCCGTTTCAGTGGCCGTATGGTCTAACGCGCTACTCCCGTGTTAGTCTAGACTGCCGAAGACGGGGAGATCGGGGTAAAATCCAGGCCGGGTCTACTGAGGGTGTTTTTTTCCTAAATGGTTTACCTATCTCCTTCCACGCAAATGCGGGTAGATTGCCTATAAAATGTTTCATTGCTGATTTATACTCCATTAGAGTAATTCTCATATATTAGTATATCTATAACCTGAAAAGGTAGGTTGAAACGTTGATAAAAGATAGCTGTTGGAATTAATTCAGTTTAAAAATAATTTAACCCTTTCTCTTTAAGAGTTAACAGTTTAACATATGTCTTCCATTAATAAAATACTAATTTTATTATCAATCAAATTTTAGTTAAATATTAATGTCAGCAGATTTTTTTTTAAATTTGATTGTGCGGTAAGTGTCTTAAATTGTCTGCAGCATGTAATTTGATTACTATAAACGTTAGTGTCTTCTCACTTAATGATAGCATTGGCACTAACATAAGTGACAGTGCGATGCGACAGGCGTTAGTCAGCTAACCTGCGCCATCCGCCGCATTTGCTTCTTCGCGATGACGGAAGATATGCTTCCCTGAAGAAAGGCTTGTGCGGACGAGGATATCCGTCAGTAGGTCTAAAGTCATTCGGCCTGAAGTGTATTTTCCAACTGACATTTAAGCCAACTTACCTTTAGGTCAACCAACCGATCTTTAGGCCAATTTACCTTGAGGCCAACTGACATTTAGGTGAACCAAACTTTAGGCCAACTGCTACGTCCCAATGCGGGCGATAGGTGAGAAAACACCTGTACCTCATGAGTCAGAGTAAAACGTCATAAGGTTCATAATGGGATAATACCGGGCATAGTTTGTGACGTTGCCTACGTGATGATTTTGAAACTGTTTTGCGAAGCGGGTTGCATCTTAACTCGACGCACTTAAAGCGCACTATAACACTTATACCAATGTATGAAATAGAAACAAAAGGAAGAAAATGAGTAGATCAACCAGAGAGTTATCTTGTTTATCTTCTGACAACATCCTCTTCCCGTGATTTCACCCGGAAAGCATTAACATGCTTTTCTAAATTACCTTTTATATGCTTACTATTCTAGATAGACATAATCTTTCACGGATATTTTTAATCTACATCCTAGTAGGATTTTGCTGGACATTTTTGTGTGTGAATAAACAAAATCGTCTAAGCTGTGGACGATTTAGAAAATAAAACAAACCTTAAGAAAATAATTTTGTGACAGTATAAGATTATTTCTATAATTATTTAATAACTGATACGGGTAGTAAGACGCGGTGCAAAAAAAAAACCCTGATGGTTTTTGTTATAATATCATAGGCTTTCTTTAAAATTCACTGAATAAAACATAAATAGCTACAGTAAAGTGGGAAATCCCATCTTGACCTACCGTGACGTCACAGGTAGGCACCGTCTTTAAGTATTTCATAAAGTAGTATACAATATTGAACAGTAGGTCCTATATAATTTAATCATATTTCATGGATTTATTGTTTGATAGAGAAATGCGATATTCTACTAGCGTTACAAGTTTTTAAAACATTTCATATAAAACCTCTTTTTTTAAATAGATTAATTATATTACTAAATATCACAATCAATGTAGTAGGATTATTAAATTCTGCCATATTATATTTACTGTCGAAAACTGACAATAAAATTCGTTTGTTCTTCTGGTTCGTCGATTGTATAGAGATACTTTTATTTATTTCTAAATTTTGCTTACATTAATTTTCATTTGCAGCAAAAAATATTCCTATATATAATTAATTATCTACCAATGCTTAAATATAGATGACAATAATTCCATTGTAACTGTTATACACTGGCCATCACTTAATGAGCATTTGCGAACTTTTTTAGCTGAAGAATATTTATAAAACATATTTTGGAAACAGCTCTCAAAATTTACATGACTCGTAATTTTATTGGATGAAATTTGTTCATGTAATTATTATTTTTTTTAGATATTTTAGAAGTATTTAATTAAATTTTTCTGATCAAACTGATTATATCACCGCATGAGTCACAAACTAACTTAATTACATGACATCCAGTCCCCTGACCGTTAATTAATACGTACATATGTGTCTTAGTAGTGGAAGTGTCCTTACAACCTTTAATTATACATCCAACGTATTTTAACTATTCAAAGGGAACAGTCAATCTCGGTGGTCTTGGGGTAAAGTGCTTGCCTCAGGACCCAATGTTTGTGGGTTCAAACACAACTGGGGTTGACCGATTTTCCTTAAGCGATAAAAATCCGTCGCACAACTTCCTTCGAAGGGAAAGTAAAGCCGTCGGTCCCATGTCAGTTGTGGCCTGTAAACGAACCCTGGAAAGTATGTTAAAAAAAACTATCACTTTGGATGGATATTATTTTTTAATTTAAATTTATCACCGCGTCTTACTACCCGTTTGGGTTGTACGCTTAATTACTAATTATGCCAATGGGTTAGGAATTTGAAAGGGTGAATTTAGAAGAAGTGAACCTGCATTTGCGCGGAGGTAGAGTTGAAAAACCATTTAGGAAACCCACCCTTTGTTCACCGAGTGCGATTCAAACCTTGATCTCCCCATCCTCTGCAGTCGAGCTCAACACGAAACTAGCGCGTTAGATAACTCCGTCACCAAGGTGGGTTGATAGATATTATTGATATCTATTATATAACATTAAAGGTATAGTAAGATATTATTAATTTTAGCCGTAATTTTTTGTATGATATAAAAATCTACTAGGCCCTATACATATAAACCAGCACTAATAAAATAGTAAAATAATGTTGGCTACAGAAAAAAAGTTTCTATTTTTTCAAGGTTTATTCCTACGAAAACCTTACTAAATTTTGGGTATAATCGTATTACTAGTAATAGAAATAATAAAAACTCTCATGGCATCACGCTGGCTCAAACATTGAGGTAGGAGTGTAGAAAACTTTAGTTAGGTGCAGTATTTTTTTAAGTTTTTATAGCAAAACTTTTTTTGGCCAAAATAAATAAAATATTTCTCCATGTAGTCTAATTTTCTTCCCATCGTGATATCAACAGTTGTTGAATATCTGTCATGAGCATAGCAGCATTAGTTGATAAACTTTTTCACTGAAGAGAAAAGGTAGTCATTAAATTCCAGGAAAACCACGACATATATTCAACAACTTTTTGAGGTTGTCATGTGAAGAAAATTATGCTCTTATTCTTCTACTAAATAAATTCTTACTTGATTTATTTTGATCCAAAAAAGTTTGATATAAAATATGCAAAAATCTGCTCTTAGCTGGCGTTTCATACACTCACACCTTAAAAAGAAACTCCACTTTTTGTTTTTATTTAAATCACTCAGACACAGATCTAGGAAAGACTATTTCGGAGTGTGTGATAGTCGTGAAGGGAGATCCTCTTCTCCCAACCCCCTAACCCTCATCATCACCAATATTATCTTAAGTAATGCCAGGTTGCTTCAGAAACCATCAACTTAGCGGTATGAACCACGAATAATCGCTTTCCTCCATCTTACCATCAAAATACAGGTCAGAGTGTGCTTTATGAATTCGTTTTCTTTAGAAACACAATAATCTAGGTCATTTCACACCTTATACATTGAAAACTGATTTTAATCTAAATTTAGTAATTTCAATGAACTGTATTGTTATAATTATATCCAACCCTTTTAAATAATTAATATTCAATATTAAATATGTACCAATTTTCTAAAAATAGCTATAATTTACTCTTCCTTCTAGTCTGTAAAATTTCAGGTTATTGCAACACTCCAATGATCTTATCTTACTACAGAAAGGCAAGCACCTTTAAAGGAAGTTTGTAAGGGTTGAAGGAAATAGTATTGCAATGTGGAAGCGTCTAGAAGGAATAATAACCAAATAAATAGTTAGGGGGGAGCGTTTTAAGTGATACTACCTCACACCAGTTCTTGCTTCACTATCGGGGTGGTCGACGTTGGTGGTATTGTGGTAAGGTGCTAGTCTCATGACTCGATCTTCATGGGTTCAAATCCAGCTGGGGCCGACGAATATTTTTTCTTGAGCGATATAAATCTGTAGCACAACTTCCTTCGGAGGGGAAGTAAAGCCATCGGTCCCATGTTTATTGTGGTATGTAAGAGAAACCTGGAAGGTATGTGAAAATACCTTTCACAGCAAAATTGGTGGGTCCTTTCGCTCTTGCTCATAGAAATTCTCGTTTGCTGATATAATCAGTCAATTCATAAAGTGAACGTAAAATACCTCAAATAAATAAACTAATAAATTACATCAGGGTGGGCATACTAGTTGTGAATTTACCTTAAATTTTATATTAAGTACAATCATATTTTGGTCTATAAAACATGAGTACATTAGTTATCACTGCGCGGTTCGTAACTCATTCAAACTTTCCAGATAAATATTTCTTTAGCGATTAATCGTAAGTGTGATATCGGTAAACGGCACTTTGTAAAACTACTGCGTAGTATGTTTATTAAATAAAAATAAAACTCTTATTTGCACATCAGAATGCGAAAAATGATCAAATTATATCACTGATTTAGCTACGCGGTCATATGATCACCCCTGACACTGATCACTGACACCCCTGATCTGTAGCTTTACAGTACACACAGAATATAATAAATATTAAAATTACAAAACTATTTTAAAGTTTCAGAAAATGAGCTTTGATTAAATATTTTTGTTAATTTTTTTATCACTGCATCTTTATATCGGTTCAGACTATACTCTTATATAATTACTCTAATTGGGTAAGGATGAAGCAGGAACCAATTTAGAAGTAATCTACCTGCATTTGCGTGGATGGAGAGTGGGGTAACAATTCAGGAAAAAACACCTTAAGTCGACCTGACAGGGATTAGAATCCAGATCTCCCCGTCTTCAGTGGGCCAGTCTAACCTAAGAGGAATTTAACCTAATTTAAAAGTAATTAATTTAATTAATATCAACTTTAAATGTAATTTAAAAACTGGCCCCGTGAACCCCGAAAGGAATTGTTTCAAATTTAAAATTGTTTTAAGTTTTAAATATATAGACACACCGGTTGATCATAATAGTAGCTAAACATACAAGTGCGATTGATTACAGGCAAACTTTATGTGATTTTGGATGGACAAATTTGCCAATATATCCTTTAGTCATACTTTCAACAATTTTTCAGGAGCAAATGTGTAAAATATATTCTACAGGCATACTTTACACTGTTATAGAGAAGAGAATATATGTCAATTTATACTACAGATATATTTTCAAATTTTTTTTAGAGAGGTGAATGTGTCAGTAAATTTCTAAAAGTCAATTTCAAGTAGCAAATCACACTTGAATACTAAATAAATTGAGTATTGAAAGATGATTCTATTTCACCGTGGGGAGAGGGGGGAGTGGAAGCTATCCTTATTGCAAGAGTTTCAGACTACAAGGCCTAACCCATTTGACCCGACAGTTCAATTTTCATTACAACGCTAAAAGTGAAGTTTATCAAATTTTATGTATGTTATTCATGTACCCTTTCAATGAACGTTCATTATTTACAATATAGTACTAATTGAATATTAAAATTGTTTGGAAACATTTCTGATGTACCTGTATTATCACGAGAGGATAAATAAATACTTTTTTTTTAGGTCAAATGGGTTAGTAACTATTTGTGTTTTGATTGGGACAACAAACAATGCTATAACATATAAAATAAATTTGCATTTATCGTGGACGCTGGAGGTGGCACTTCCCCCTCCCCCCTCTTCTGCAACCAATTTTTTTTTTTTTTCTAAATCTCTCTTAATTGCCACTGACGCTACATGTAAAACTCGTGGGTGTTACAAAACCCGTTACTTTAAGCAGCTTACTTTCTTTTTATTTTTATTTATCAATCTAACGCAAGGACGTTTAAACACCCTTTTTTTCTGCGCATTTCTGATATATCCTAGAATTTATTTCTTGGAAAGGAAACTAATTTATATAATTAAATCCTTTAAAACCATCCTAAATAAAATATTCCGTCATTAATAGAGGGGAGAAACACCTGTATGATTTAAAGAATATTTGAATGTATTCAAATGGGATTAAACACATAAAATCTTTTGAATTAGTTTAAAAATAAATTGCATGGATCATAGGTCTGAATTTTTCGAAGCTTCGCCTAAAAATGGTGATATTTACTCAAAACTCGTAAGATATGGGAAACCCTCAACCAAAGAGCATAAGTGAAATAATATGCATTGTTACAGAAACATTGAGGAAAGAGTAACATCTATGTCCAACAAAGAGAATAGCGATCAATTTCATTTCAAAGACCTACTTAAATTTACAGGTTGGTATTTTTAGTTGGCACATCAAAACATCTTAAAAAAAAAGCATTTAAGAAACAAAAATGTTTCCTACTAATTTAATTTTTTTGAGACGCTGACAAAATAACATAATTTATTTTTTATTTTGTTGACTCTTTCAAGGTCATCTATTGTTTTTCAAATTGAACCTTGTATTTTTTTATTGCAGAAAAGTAGACTATACTACAACAACAAAAATCCACTTTTGTCTGAAACCCCTTTTTATCCTACGTCTATTTTTGATAATATTTAATGAATTAAAGAAATAAGTATGATTTTTTTAATTGTTTTTATTTCAATGTAATGCCTACTACAATCTGTAGAGTGTAAACAAACACGAGATAAACGCTCTCACAAAAAAAAAGTTCGTTCTTAATGATCGAAATGGTAAATTGGTCCACCTAATATGTTTATATAATAAGTAGACCATTTAACATTTAGATCCTTATGAAAAAACGTACACACTAAGCAGAATACAAGGTTTTTCATAACGTTAGCTATTTTAGTTTATTATAAATCTACGTATTGCAATCTGTAGAGTATTTTATTTCTAAAAAAGTCAAAATGATTTTAATCTATGGTGAGTGAAGAAGAAAAGTTATTGGTCCTATTCTACCATGCACTGATTGTTTTCCTGAGAAAAATGCACCATCACGTAGATCTTTTTATAGCGTAGTTAAAGAATTGGTGGAAAATGGAATTATTCAAGCGAAGAAAAGGAGCCGTTTAGCAACTGTCACCGGTGAACATAATGAGATAACAGTTCTAGCCGCAGTAGCTAATAATCCTCATGTAGGGTCTCGTGCAATTTCCGGTGATTTAGGAATATCCAAGGGTAGTGTGATCAAAATATTGAAGCGGCAAAAATGTCATCTTTACCACGTGTCGTTGCATCTAGAGCTTCATAGAGATTTTCTCAATCGAGTGTCATTCTGCCAATGGGCACTTAAACAAGTAATAATAAATAGAAACTTTTTTTCTTAAACTATTATTCTTTGATGAATCGAGCTATACGAATCATAGGGAAGTTAAGAGTCATAATATTCATTATTGGTTTGCAAAAAATCCACGGCGGTTGCGTCAAGATGAAAGACAGCGCACTTGGACTGAGAACTTTTGTTGCGGACCTATAGAAGACAAATTGATTGCCCCCCCTTTTTTTTATTGATGGTGCGTTTAATGGAGACAAATACAAAATCTTTCTAGATCAAGGCTTGCCATTGCTGCTAGAAAACTTAAACCTACATGAAAGGCAGAACACGTGACTTCAGCAAGATGGTGCCCCTGCTCATTATTCTAGAATTGCATGGCAAGTATTGGAGCGGAATTACAATGGACGTTGGATCGTTAGAGGTAGTCCAATTAGTTGGCCTGTTATATCACCAGATTTTTTCCTTACGGGGTTACCTGAAAGAAAGAGTATATCATGATGTACCGATAACTCCAGAAAATATGATGGGTGCATTAGAATAGCTTGCATAGATATTGAACGAAACTCTATTAACAAACTCCCAATTCTTTTATAAAGCGAACTAAAAATGCATTGAAGAAGAAGGTCATCATTTAGAACAATTGCTGTAGTTTAAAATTTTGAGCCTTTTGAACGATAGTTTGTTTTTTGTTTATTAGAACGTTTTGTTCGTATTTGTTTACAATCTACAGATTCTAATAGGCAATAAAATGAAATAAAGACAGCCAAATTCATCTTACATATTTCTTTACTTCGTTAGATATTATGAAAAATATAGCTCATGTAAAAAAATGTCTCAGCCAAAATTTGATTGTTTTATCACGTAGAATTCAGCTCTGTGATAAAAAAAAAAGGATCTCATTTGACGACCAATAGTTGACCTTGAAGACGTCCACTAAATAAAAAATAAATTATGTCATTTTGTCAGCGTCTCATAACCAAGCAACCTTTTCTTAAATGCGATTTTTTAAAGATATATTACTGTACCAACTTAAAAAAGTATATATTTACTTATAGCACAGAAACTATTGGTATTACATAAAAAATATATATTTCAAATAAATTAATTTTCTTTTAGTAGTACATACTACGACTTTACAAGTTATAAGTTATTTCGTGCCTCAAATATTTGCGAAGACATTATCAAAATTTGATATTTCCACTTACGTAAAGTGCTAAGTCGTTATGAGGGGAAAATGAAAGTTGAAATTTTGTTTAAAGTGTTAAACAATGCCTTCATAAAAAATATAATCAAGATTGTTAAAGCAAAAAATCGATAAGGTCGGTTCTTTTTTATCTTTTTGCCCTTCAGTAAACTACCCTTAATTTTAGGGATCTCAAATTCCACAAAACCCTCGGGGAAACCCTATGAGCACCCTTGTAGGTATATATTATAGACAAACCTACATATATGTATATATCTATATGTATATATCTATATGTATGCATATATATGTATATATGCGTATGTATGTATGTGTATGTATGAATGAATGAATGTATGTATGCCTGTATATATGTATGTATGTATGTATGTGTGTATGTATGTATGTATGTATGTATGTATGTATGTATGTATGTATGTGTATGTATGTATGTATGTATGTATGTATGTATGTATGTATGTATGTATGCATTTATGTATGCATTTATGTATGTATGCATTTATGTATGCATTTATATATGTATGTATGTATGCATTTATATATGTGTATATGTATGCATTTATATATGTATATATGTATGCATTTATATATGTATATATGTATGCATTATATATATACATATATGTAATGTATATGTAATGCATTTATATATGTATATATGTATGCATTTATATATTATATATGTAGTGCATTTATATATACATATATGTATGTATGCATTTATATATACATATATGTATGTATGCATTTATATATGTATATATGTATGCATTTATATATGTATATATGTATGCATTTATATATACATATATGTATGTATGCATTTATATATGTATGTATGCATTTATATATGTATATATGTATGCATTTATATATACATATATGTATGTATGCATTTATATATGTATATATGTATGCATTTATATATGTATATATGTATGCATTTATATATACATATATGTATGTATGCATTTATATATGTATGTATGCATTTATATATGTATATATGTATCTATGCATTTATATATGTATATATGTATCTATGCATTTATATATATATATATGTATCTATGCATTTATATATATATATATATGTATGTGAGCACTAAATACTAGAATTTCCCTTTTTCAAATCTGCTAATTTTTAAGTACTATTAGAGAACTTGGAATGAATAAATCTGGGCCTGGACTTAGATGAGCAAAAATATTCAATATATTACCAATAAATTGACCTAAAAATCCTTTAAAAATTACTTAAAAATTTGAACAGAAATTTGTAATAAATGCCCACGAGCAAGGGTGTAGAAAACTAACTATTCTAGGAGTGAGGGTGGGGGTAGCTTTCCGCTAGAAAATTTCACTTTAGTTTTAGTCAATAAAAGTTTTTATACCTAGGGGGATCCATCAAATTACAAGGGGGTCAGGATCCCACCACCTTTCTCTTTCCATGACCTTGCACACAACTAAATCAAACTAGTACTTTAGGCTACAAATGGAAACATATATATATAGTATTTATTATATATACTATATATGTTTATTATATACTATATATGTGTATTATATATACTATATATGTGTATTATATATACTATATATGTGTATTATATATACTATATATGTGTATTATATATACTATATGTATATATTATATATACTATATGTATATATTATATATACTAAGCTCACGCCCAAACCACACACATAATTTGCTTGAACCATAAGTAGCACAAATCCTTATACACTTACGTCCGGCAAACTATGCTAACACCATTTAAATTGTGTTTAAAGTTTCAGCGTACAGCACCGGGAAAGCAAAGCTGTGCAAGCATGCGTGTACAACAAGTTGCATAGAAGTTAGGCGTGCTGCACACCTTGACATCTTGGACCACGGCAGCAGAACATATCACAATTAACAGTAAACAGTCCATCTAGAAATGGGAATACGTTCTGAGAGTCATCATTAACGGTCCTACAACACAGAAAGCTCTGACCAGTGTTACATGTGCAGTGCTGCGAGCCTGACTCCCATGCAACCTGTTGTACACGAATGCTTGCACAGCTTTGTTCTCCCGTCTTTGTACGACCAAATTTGAACACCATTTAATGATATAAGCAAAGTTTGCCGAATGTAAGTGTATATGAATTTTTTACTATTTAAGGTTCAAACAAACCATATGTGCAGTCTGGGCGTTGAGTTTCCGAACAACCTGTATATGTGTGTGTGTGCGCAGTGAAAAGTATTTAGCAACTAAATTCTTACATTATGATAAATATATCATTGATATAATACAAATATCTGCTTCATAAGTAACATCTACCCCCTCCCAATGCAACCACTTCCAGCTTAGTTGCAGTGTCACACCAGGTATGTGTATTTTCCGTCCATACTTACAAAGAGGATACATATTTCATGGCCTACATTATCTTCTCATTCCAACAGCTGTTTTGATGAAATGTATGTCTTACTATGTATGAATTTCTAAAACAGCGATGAAACTTAAAAATATACTTATTCAACACAATGCCTTAAAATTACTCAAAAATACCTAAAAATTAATACAAAATGACGCAAACCAAGCAAATTTTGCCTAAGATTTCAAATTACAAAATATACCAAATAGTGACCTATAAAATATACATTTCTACAACCAGGCCAACATGAAAAGAATGTATATACTAATAAACATATATGGGATGAGTAAAATCATAAAAATCATCAAAACCTGGCTCTTGGTTATGATTAAAATATAAGTAGATTTTTCTTTAGTTATAATTGTGTTTTTTGTCACTTCAATTAAAAATCCCTTCAATAAAATATAAATATATAAAAGTTTAATCTAAATTTTAATCTATTTAATATAAGCTATATATATAGCTAAAATATGTAAGAGTTAAATGAGAAACAAATAAATACGGTTTAAAGTAAAAGATTTTAATAAGGATTTCCTACAAGTAAAATAAATTCACCAACATTAAGAATTGCATTGAACATTAAATTATCAAACCAACAAAAGAAAAGTTAGTTAAAAGTTGGTAGTAGCGAAATACCAATCAAATAATTCATAATATGAACCAACTTAATTTCCTTGAGGTGTTGTCAGAGCAAACCTAAGGCTTTGTTAACAATCGCAGTGCTTATTATTCTAAATAAAAAATAATAATATGTGGATAATAAACTTACATACGTCATCTGAATATACCATCCCCTAGGTCTGCTGTGGAAGATGAAGTATTAAAATTGTATCGACTATAAAAAGTTTTTGAATTTAGTGTAAGTTGGTCTAAACATTTCCTTTAATCAACAAAGTCACGAAGTTTTCATAGATTTAAATTCTCGTATTTTTAAAGATTAAGTCTAACACAGTTGATTAATTTCAAATAAGAGTGTCTCTTTATAATCTGTTTATTTACACAGGTTTTGTAAACCAAACTTTTAAAAAAAAAAAATTAGAGAAGAATATAATTGTTTTTATTGTTTTAAACAAGTCAATTTTGGACACAAGCTACCATTAGCCAGATGAGTAGTCCTATCGATTGAATCAGTATAGTAAAAAAAAAGGTACGTAACGTCATCGCCGTAGTAAGCCGTAACTGCATCTGACGCGCACGAGCTGAGGAGATAAACAAAACCTTAACCTTAGAGAAAGTTAGGGTCGTTACGTCAAATGTTGGGCGTTGAATCGGCTAAGATATAGAAAAGATACCGCAAAGGAAGAAGTTGATCTAAACAAGTTATAAAAAGAATAGTTACAGTTTACAAAAAGTATCTTGGGGTAGAAGTATATAACACCTACCCTTTAAACAAAGAGGAAGTAGGTTTCACATAATATGACCACAACAACGACTATAACAACTGCATCGAACAAGCCTCGAGCCCGAACTGAACTAAAGCCCTGAATAACTGGTGGCAGCTTCGGGATCGGTACGAAACCTCCGACAGAACGCGCCAGCTCTCTCGTGCGAGAGAGAAAGAGATGGGAAGAGGATGCGAAAAGAGCAAGTGAGAGAGAAAGAGAGACGAACCCGACTTTGCCTGATTCTGGATCCGTCCCCGTATCGATTTTACAGTCCTGGGTTTACTAGTCTTACTCGAAACATACAACCCTTCGGTAGACGCAGGGATAACTCGCAAGTAACTTTGCGATGTAAACTCTTGATAAAATACCTTTTTATTTGATAGAATACATTTTTTAACAAATAAAATTTTTTTAATTCGAAAGTTAGCGTCGAATTATTTTATAGATAGATATACAAGATACAATTTATAAAAGGCTAAAATATTTTATTTTACTTTTTTTGCACCACGTTTACTTTCTACCCGTTAGAGCTATCTACATATTTTTATTGATGGAATGAGGATTGGTAATCAATTATTTAGAAAGGAAATTGACACATATTTGCGTAGAGGAATACTAAAAATGTTTTAGTATAAAACAGTCTCGGTACATCTGGTTGAGAGACAGGAACACGATCTCCCCAAACACCCACAGATCATACAATTGTTATGCCTTAGTCTGCGTGCCTATCCATGCGAATAACTTTTGAGTACAATCATAAAATATTTATATAAACAAAATACTACCTTGAATTATGGGCATGTGTGAGTGGCTATTTTATCTTGTTTGAGACTATACACTCAAATCTAATATAAAAACATAAACTAATTATATGAATGGATTTAATAAGACGTGCTTTGAATGTACCCTCTTCATCGTGTGATCTTAGATCAGTTGGTTTAATTTGATCACAGCCCTTTCCGACAGTAAGACGCGTTGTGTTTAAGCATAATGTTTTGGGAGTCATAGAGTAGTATGCAAAACGTTAGTGAATGCTTAGTGGACCGATAGTTGGTCCCGATCACACATCTTTCCACCTTTTTACAGTAGCCCCATGGCTTCTTTGGTGCTGATGACAGCTCACAGCTGACAGCTGACGGCTTTGAAAAGCTACCAGACCAAATTATTATCCCTACGCCGAACCATATGATCTGCAAAAAACATGGTTTAGCAGCTGTCACTTCTGGCAGTCAAAATTTAGGTATATACCTAAATTTGACTGTCAGAAGTCAGCTGTGAACAGTCAGTCAGCACCAAAGAAGCCATGGGGCTACTGTACATATGATGACACAAGCAAGCCCACGCTAAGGTCCACAAAGCATCCAATTTGTCAATTTCTTGCGTACGACCCCTAATTCTATCCCCGAAAATGCCTGAAACAGATTTTTATATGGTTACTCCAACAGGTTTTAAGATTTTTTGAGACCGAGGTATTTAATGATATTTGGTTTTTATTTTTCAGGTTAAATTAGTTTGAAACTAATATCATGGTATAATCCTACGTTTTAAAAACTTTTCATTAATTAAGTTGACTTTGACGGAGATATTTTTTTTAAGCTAACACGTAAGATGAACTTTACAAATTTATTAAAAGTTTGTTTTCAACAACAAATTCATTAAAATTGAGAGGATTTTCCTGACTTTGGTGATTGAATTTATTTTTTTTACATAACAGTTTTGTGAGATGTAGTTACTTTGATTCCGGTTCAATTGTTTTACATTACAAATCCTTACCTTGACAGAGGTATTTTCCAACTTGGATGTGAGGAGATATGTTCGGATCTACTGTACAATCTCAAACACATAATGCTATGATCCCTTAACGAAATCTTTTAGAAGATTGTTGGATTCTGACAACCAACACAAATGTATGACTCGAACTCTTTTAGTTAGAGTAATCACACTTTTTCTTCGTCTTTATTATCTTGATTTTGAGCAATTATCATATATATTATGTGAAATATTTCATTTGGAAGTGTTAAAAATTTTCAAAATTTTAATTATATTATTATTTTAACTCTCTCATCTAAAGAGAAAGAATGTGTTGTAATTGTGAAAAATTTAGATCTCAAAATTATAATGAGCTTTACGTTTTATGTTCCTCCAAACATAAAAATGGGACTTTGCAATTTTGTTTCTTCCCATGTTTGTGTTTGTCCAGAGATCTGAAACGATTTGATGGATTTTGTCCAAACTTTTTATGTATATGTTATATGGCTGTACCTCAAGATTTACTTTTTACCCTAGCACTAATTTTAAGAGTAGTTTACAAATGAGTGATTTTATTTAAATCCACATTTTTAGAAAATGGCTATAACGATTGTTTTTTTTTAAATTATACTTGGACAGCATTTTACTTCTCAAATGACACTGTAAAATTGACCTTTTGGTTAAAATTTCGTTCAAGTATAAGTTGAATGATGATTCATAAAGTTGGCATGCTCCATTTAAGACACCAGCTACCCGTTTTGGTGGCTGCATGGTCTAACGCGCTACTCTCATGTTAGACTAGAACTGCCGATGACGGGGAGATCGAGGTTTGGAATCTCCGTCAGGTGTACTTAGGGTGTTTTTACAAAATGTTTTTCCACTCTCTCTCTCTCATGAAAATGTGGGTACACTTCCTAAATCCTTTAAAAAAAAAGCGTATTTAGTACATATGTGTACAACTCGCACGGGTAGTAAGATGCGGTGCTAAAAATAAACTTTGGCTAAGTTATCGTGAAATTCAAAACCAATATCTCATGTATTTTATGTAATTATGTAGATAGCTACTTATTTCATAGATACACACAATTTTAGAACATTCGTAATTTATCATCGAAGGATAAATATTTGATAAATGGTGTTACTTTTATGGTAAAACATAAATTCTCGAACACTTTCTGTTGCGAGGTTTGTGAAACTCTACAATATGAAGAAGGAACTTTAAAAAATTAGATTAGTGGTAATAAAATTTTATCACAAAGCAGCTTGAATATATTTCCAGCAATTATTTTTTGGAAGGATTGTTAAAATAGTTGTTACATACTCAAGGAATTATATCAACTGTAAAAAATGATCATAGCCATTCCAATGTTTCATAGTAATGAATTTCTTCAAGTCAAAAAAATACATCATTTTAAAATTGGAGAAATTATAAACATTACAGAGCTATCGTACAACACATTTATCCTTAAATGTATCAGTCTTACCTTGACCGATTGCACTATGACCCTATATAATAAGCTGGGCCATAGTGGAACCAAGCAAGGTAATCTTGCTACCTTTCAGGGTAAACAAAAGCTACATCAAGCCATTATGCATTTTAGTGTTTACAAGTGTTAAAGCAAACTATGTTAAAAATCAAATACATAAGGGTTTATTAATAATTATATGTATAATTTAAAAATGGTAAGGAAGCTAAATCTAAGGTCCTCAACACCACAATGAGGACTTAATTATTTTTAGCACTACGTCTTATCACCTGCTCAGTTTATACGCTTATGTAATAATTACACTAATTTAAAAAAAATTCCACTCTCCCTCCACGTAAATGCGGGTTCAATTCCTCTAAATTCAACCTTCCCAATTCCTAATCTATTAGTGTAATTAGTACTTAAGCGTATAACCCGAACGGGTAGTAAGACGTGGTGCTAAAATTAATTAAATTAATTAATTACTGCAAAAGTAGGGACTTAGACCATGTGGCCACCGAAGTGGGACAGAAATAATTAATTCATTTTCTGGTAATTCATATAATAGCTTATTATCACCTAGCTTTGTAGTCGACCTTGAACCCTTGAATACGAGTAAGGCCGACTCGTTGGATATAGGTTCTATTTATTGACATATTTCTTTAAATGACCGGTACTCATCGGTTTTAATATAATTAATAACTACATAATTAAATGATCATTTTCATGTTCTGTAATTTGAAACACCTTTAAATAACATGAGCACTAATATATAATAGTACCTATTACTTATTTCTGTGATCTAACAATAATATTATGGGAGGATATTTACAATGATTGATAGAATTATAATAAAGCTATGATTAAATAGACGTTGATAAAGATAACATAATGTCGATAAGCAACACAGTTTACAAAATATATATTGGTGTCAACATTGTATTCTTGACATTCATTTTCAATTCTTTTTTAGCCGCCTAGTTGGCGTAGTTAGCTAATGCGCTGGTTTTGTTTTGAACTAGACTAAATTGTTTTCCACTCTCCATCCACGCAAATGCGGGTTCACTTTCTCTATAATCAACCTTCCTAATTCCTAACACATTAGCGTAATTAGTACTTAAGCGTAAACGGGCAGTAAGGCGTGGTGCTAAGCATAATAATTATATACAATGCCTGTTTTATTGCATTGGATTTTACTACCCGTTCGGAGTGTCAGACTTCTGTGCTGAGGGTCCGGAGTTCAATCCTCGGTCCCGGCACAGATTTATCTGATTGCCAAACCCTTCCTTTACCTCTGACAAGATGTGTATTAACCACAACTTGTGAATGTGAGGAATGCCAGGCCTCTACCGTGGTTCGGATTCCACGTTAAACTGTAGGTCCTCCATTTTCATCTACCAATCACCCTACCATTAAACATTATCGTAAGTGCGTATAGACCGAACGGGTAGTAACACGCGATGCTAATAATAATACTAATTAATGTAATGTGTTATGGATGAGAGATTGAATTTATAGAACATGTACCCACATTTGCGGGGAGGGAGAAAGTGGAAAACCATTTAGGGTAAAGTACCCTCAGTATACACGACCGGGAACGAACCCCGATCTTCTACCCGATCATCAGCAGTCAAGTCGATTGTGAGAGTGACGCCTTAGACACCACCGGCCCGGGTGAAGCTAATGTTTTGGCATGCATCAAATCTAATTTCTTCATGAATAGACTTGAGATGTATTCTAAGGTCACTTGGAAGGTCAGGTGTATAGTTCCGATAGATTGCACTGAGGTTTTATTTCTTAGTATTTGTTTTCCCTTCTCATTTAAAGTAATATCGGTGGTATTAATTATTTGTTCACTGCGCCTTGGAACTCATTCGTGTTGTAAGAATTTACAGAGTGTATTGTAACTTGTAGAATCCACTTTAGTGGTGGGTGTTTCACCCACTTCTGTGGTTGAGTGGCTTAACGCGCTAATCTAGTGTCAGACTAGATTGTAGAAGATGGGGAAATCGGGGTTTGATCCCAGTCGGATGCACTGGGGGTGTTTTTTCCCTAAATGGTTTTCCATTCATCCTCCACGCAAATGCCTGTGCACTTCCATTAAATCAAACCTTCATAGTCTCTAACACATTAGAGTAATTAGTACATAGACGTATAGCCCGAATGGGTTGTAAGACGCGGTGCTAATAATACAAAATGAATATATCTTAATGTTTCTGTAACAATGTATACCATTTCATCTATGTTCTTTGGTGGAGTGTTTCTGAGATGGTTTTAATTATTTCGTTTTACATATTATCTTACGAGCTTTTGAGTGAATATCTCAATTTTTAGGCAAAAAAGCGAAAAGATTGATAGGCACACCAACCACTATCAATTTTGATAGTAAAAAAAGTTTGTATTTTCTAAATGGCCCTTCTTATTAATATTGAGTGGACCCTAAAGAATGAACTAAACATTACCCAACCTTGTCTTCAATTCAGGCCACTCCAAAACCCAACCCCAGCAACAAAAATTGTCTACTCACGTGCTATGACAAACTAAAGCACATTACAGTGATAAACCCAATTAATATACGTTGCAGTGGACCGTGTAGCTTTCAATAAGTAGCTGGAGAGAATTTGAAAAATAATTAATTGGAAATACACTTTAGTTGATTGCTAAGAGTTTCTAATCAATTATGGGAAAATATTGTCATTGTCCATTCACACAGATAACGTATTGTTACTAATAAAAAAGATAGATTGAAAGAGGGGAAATAAATCAGATAAATAAGATCTTAATCAAACTAGCTCAAGCTAAGGATAGGGTGCAATGAGGTGGACCTGATAGAACTAGCTCAAGATAGGGATAGAGTGTAATGTGGTGGACTGGATGTAGCTAGCTCAAGATAGGGATAGGGTGCAATGAGGTGGACTGGATAGAACTTAGCTCAAGATAAGGATAGTTGGCGTACTTTTGTAATTGCGGCAATTAACTTTCGAGTTCCTAATACCATAAATAAAGTAAGTATTCCTCTGATGAGAGTTGCCAGTTAACTAGCCCCAGCCCATATTTAGGGCTAATATATTTAAATGAGTTAGTGATTTCTAAGTGTGTTAGTTTCGTTAAATCTCATAAATGGAAATAATAATAATAATAATATAATATCAATTATATTAATTAAATTCATGATGATTTAGTAAGGAGAGTTATGATATTAATTAATTGATAATAATGATTGATTAAACAATAATGTTTCTGCTTGTGACCATATCAGGAGATTCATTAGGCAAAATGGCGAGTTAAACTTGCGAAGCGGTTAGTATGAAAGGGAAGAAGGAAAAGAGGGGTGGTAGGTGGTGTTTCGGTGGCTGAGTATGAGACAGACACCCTCCTTCCCTTTCACCCTCTCTAAAGGTGATATAAAAGGGACACAGCGCTTGACCGGCCGACCGAGAAAATCGCTCCTAGGTCTTGATTTCACGCTCAAACTGTCTTGGTCTCGAATCTGTGCCGAAAAAAAGAGGGTGGGTTAGTTCAACGTTTGTCCTTGCTATGCCAGGTATTTGCGAATCTTGTCCGATAAACTCTATATATTCCTCGGTGTTTGTCCTTAATGCAGAGATAGATAGACGCCGGTCCACAAGACTTTTTTATTGTTGTTGTTGTGGCCAGCCGAAAATAATTCACAAACTATTATTTTCTAAATATAGATTAAGGAATCATTCATTTACAAAACTCAAAGATGGATTAAACTGGTTGAAAAGATGTCAATAAACTATTAATACCAGCTGGGATTTAAATTATCTAGACTATATATATTTATATACGCCACATTAAATTAAGAAATCAATTAAATCACAAAACCAAAGAAAAATTAACCCATTTGAAAAATTAAACTAAATGAGATTTGATTTTATTTATATATTATATACTTTATATTGATTTTTAACATATAGGACCTATAAAATATAAATATATACATACACATACATAAACACATACTTTTTATAACATTATATGTAACAAACACACACTATATATAGATATATGTACATCTTAAATATAACAGCAAAATTATATATACCTATATACATAAAATTAAATTTCATTTAATTTATATACATACATATATACATTAAATATCATTTAATTTGATTAAATCAATTAAAAATGTTTAAATGGTTTAATTTTTGCTTTGATATTTTTTAATTTAATTCTTCCCTAGTCCACTTTTAGTAAATACATAATATTACATATTAAAATATATCTTAGGCATGGATACATCTAGCCTATATGCCTTTGATATCTTTGAATTTATGATTCGACCTTTGTGTAATACAATAATTTTAAGCCCCCTCTCAGAAAAAAGTTCCCCTTCAATAATTATTTTAGACGATTTTATATTCTACGACTCAAATAGTTGTGTGTTGACAATGTATATATATATATGCTTATATATATTTGTATCGTGTCTGTGACCTCTTTATCAATATAATATGTATTAAAAATTTAATAGTTATTGGAGGGCCATTGTTGCCAAACATTTTCTCAAATTAGTATTATTTTCATAAATGTTTTGAGCTAAAGATATTACACAAAGCATTGAGCTAATATTATTAATGTTGGCGCGTGTTTCTAAATTTGTAAAAAAAAATTGTAACAAATATTATATCCCCTTTGTAAATTATTGTAAAAATACTGTAGTAAGCTTATTAATGAGACCCATATTTTAATGATAAACTATATTTATAAATAGTTAATATATGTATTTAATTTGCACTAGCTTAGCCCTTCGAATATTATTTGTAGATTCATTTGGACTTCAAATTTGTATTTTTTTTTAAAGACCATAAGTTATATCATTAAGTAACGTTGATTTTTTTTTCAAAGAAACGTTATTTTTATTTGAATAGTACAAAGAAAAATATACATCAGCTGTCAGCGATACCATTTGGCAACTGTTCCTTTAATAACTTGTTCAAAAATAGAATATTTTTTTAAATACCATTTTATTTTATAATTACTAAGATAGTTTTATATAAATGTTATAAGTGAACCGTACATGGTTGTTTAGTTGTTATCAAGCTGGTATCTACAACCGATATATTGTGTGTTATATGAGCACCAAAAATTAAGTTTAATTTGTATTTTAAACTCTCATTTGATTAATAAAGAAGCTATAAGTAATTTGTATTAGTTTTCATATTTTGTCACAAAAACTATAACAATACATGTAAGGTGAGTTCAATTTTAAGGAATTCACTGTAGATATTAATTTTGTTTTAGTATATAGATTATTTAACTAATCATTGTTTAAATACTTACAGATAATGAATATTCTTCAGCCCTTACTTTTAAGAGAAGATTCAAAAGTGCGCCTGAAACAGACAAAAATAAATAATGACTTTATTGGCAAGTTAAATTTGGTCTAATATATTCAAGGCCCATATTAAACCATAATATAAATTTATGTTTGAAACATAACCATTTCTATTCAAATATTCCAAAAGTTATATCAAATAGGCCTACATTATATATTTTGTTGTAGTGGGATTCTCCCAATTAGTTACGGAATTCGGTGATGGTTATATTATTTTGTTTCTAGATTCCCAGTTTCAAATTACAATTAATCACACAAACTAACGTAAACTATTTTATCTTCTTGGTATTAATCTTTCTGTAATATAAGTGGTAATGTAATTCGTCGTCCTGTAAGTCAGTAGACAAAGAAGGTGCAAAAAATATGTTAAACACAAATATAAACTATTTTTATGTCCACTATATTCATTTAGTTATCTCTATGTGTTGTTGTTGTCTTGGATTATATAACTAATAACCGACTTTCTAAGAACCGAATCTGTTTCTAGAGGAAATCAATGAAAATCCAAAGTATCTAAAAACCAAACAAATTTTTTTCATATCCAGTCTTGATTCGATTCCTAGTGATTTCTAGTTGCCTATAATAATAATAATAATAATAATAATTAATAATAATAATAATAATAATAATAATAATAGCACCACGTCTTATGACCCGTTCGGGTTATACGCTTAAGTACTAATTACTCTAATGGGTTAGGAATTGGGAAGGTTGAATTTTAAAGGAAGTGAACTCACATTTGTGTGTAGGGAGAGTGGAAAACCATTCAGGAACAACCACCCCCAGTTCACCCGACCGAGATTCGAACCTCGATCTCCCCGTCCTCAGCAGTCTGGCTCAACAACAACCAGCGCGTTATCCAACTACGCCACCGAGGTGGGTAGTTGCCTATAAATCTTTTGTTTTTAGCACTGCATCCTACTACCCGTTCAAGCTATATGTATGTGTACTAACTAAGTTAATGGGTTTAGATATATTTACTCGCTTTTCTCATTGGGGGCTCCACCCTCAAACCCCCGGTGAGTTTTCTTTGCAAGTAGATGTAAACTAATGTAATTCCAGAGCCGTTTTTTGATAGGTCTTACCGTTTAACCTCAAAAGACCTTCGAAGAAAGGTCCGCACCGACTTTAAAGTTGCTCCGACATTTTGAATTATTTTTTGGGGGGGGGGGGGGGGGTTGAAAATTAAAAGTTTTAACTTTTTGGAATTTTCCCGTCGGTTACAGGCTAGAAGCTATAAGTTTGCCCAATTTCAAGTTTATAACTCATCTGTAAGTGGGTAAACATTACTGTCAGTGAGTGAGTCAGCCTTGTGACTTTATAGTAGTATAGTAGGAAGTGAACCCACATTTGCGTGGAGGGAGAGTGGTAAACCATTTTTAAAAAAAACCCTCTGTACACCCGACCAAGATTCTAACCTGGATCTCCCCGTCATCAACAGTCTAGTCTAACTTCAAGAGTAGTGTCTTAGACCATGTGGCCACAGAAGTGGGTAAACAATTCGAATCATGATCTTCCCGTTATTGGTAGCCTAGTCAACTGCGAACGTAACACCATATATGATGCGGCCACCGAAGTTGGTAAACCAGTAATTACCCTCACCGTAAATATACAGAGTGTGCCGAAACATATGGGATTCACTAAAATTAAGTTGTGGACAGGCGAGACAAAACAATGAAAACTGTTTATATAAACATGTGTCCCATTTGACCTTATTTTCTGGTTACAGTAATATTTGTACTCCAGTAATATGGGGCAGCTTAACGTTATTGGAAGTTCTAAAATGGCCACCCTTAGCCTGAATGCAAGCACTGCAATGCAATGTATTTTCGAAAGAGTGTGGTATCTTATGACATGATGACTGCAGGCCTGCATTTAAGCGGAATGTGGATATTTTGAGCATTTCCTTATCATGTTAAGCAGCTCCCAATTAATGTAGTATAAACATGACTATAACCCAGAAACAAAGTAAAATGGGTTACATGTTTACACCAACTTTTTTTTCCATTGTTTTTGTGTCTCCTTGTTCACCAATGAGGTGGGTCACACATGTAACGGTACATTCTATAAGAATAGAATCAAATCTTTCCTTCACAAATTCCACAGGATATTGAAGTTGGAAAACTTCTCATGGCCTCGGTTATTAGTTTGTGCTTTAGTGAATGTTGACTTACCTAAAGCAAACAGTGGTTCGACAATTTTATTAATTAAACTCGTTAAGGTGAGGGTCACTTCGGAAACAGCCCTAAGCTCATTAATATACGTTAAAATTTGCCGTAGTAACATCAAAGAGAGTTATCTGTAGATGAACTTTAAACTAGTTAAATAGTTTTCAACTCAGTAGCGAACTTGCTTGCACCATTGTTTATCAAGGTATAGTCTGGAGATAAATGAAACTGTATTTAATACAGACATTTATGTATGCCTTATTTTGAAGGATATAGTGTAGGTAACATGAGAAAGGGCTAATGTTTTTAAAGTTTGTTTATCAAAACTTTTTTTTTGCCAAAATAAAGAAAATAATGTTCCAGTAGAAACATAAAGTTTAATTTAAACACAGATGAATATCTTTCATGAGCATAGTACGCGAGAAACTTGTTAAAGGAAGAGAAAAAGCTATTATTAAATTCCAGGACATCCTTAACATATATTCAAGAAACGCTGAGGTCACCAATTCAGGGGTGTTGCACTCCCTCAATGTTGGTTAAAAGCTTGAAAGTTGGGAATTTTGTGAGATTTGAGATCTGTAGTTGGGAAATTCTAGGCTTATTCTGTATATTTTGAAAGTCCTTAGCCACAGACTTGTACTGACAAATTCAAAATCTCTCAACTGTTAATCTATACTCTACAAAAAATCCCAACTTCAAAAATCATCAAACATTGAAAAGCGATTCCTTCTGTAGTAAATTGTTGAAAGCTTAGTTAATCAAGTAGTCTAGTAGCGCCGTTGTCAATAGCCAAAGACAACGGCCAGTGTGCCGAATGCGGTATGGAAACGAATCTTAAGGGAACATGAGCTGCCCAGTAGCAAAATTTCACTCAGTGAGCAATGCTTGAAGTGGCAGCATTGTCAGCCAATGTTTTGTTTATGGTTTAGTGTTTTTAGTTGTGACCATGAATAAAGAAATGGTTGTGACTTTCGTGGCTGCTAGATTGTCGCAGTTTTATGATTAAAATGATCATTTGTTGTACAGCCAATGCCTTAATTAGGGCTTTATTAAATTTTGAAGGCATAAATGCAGTGAATGTTGCGCAACATTTTATTGTTTTCTTATTCAAAGCTCTGACTGATGAAATGAGGACATTGAGGTTAGTGTTAATGTTTGACTTCTGAAATACATACCAATTTTTCTAGCAAGTACCAGCACTAGTTTGAATTGAACTGATGTATCTTATTTCATTGTTTATTAAAATATGCTTTCATGAAAACCATTTAAATGGGCTTAAAGCAACAATTAAAGAAGAGGAGTAATAAGGCTGTGTTACATTGTTACAACTCTTATAATTTTTCATTTGTTTAAGTAGACTACATTAAACAAAAACTAGGTTTTTTTCATATTTTAAAAATTTTCAAATTTGGGATACATTTTTTAATTCGTTATTTTGTGGTCGACTTGCATGAAATTTCGTATGACCATGTTGTTTAGAGTGCTGATTTCGAATTTGCCATAAGCTATTTAATAAAATTTCAAGAGGAGCCCCTTCACCCTCACGCACTAAATTACAGTATGTTTTGAATAATTTATTGACGTACCAGTATTAACATTTTAGGGCAACTTCCATGAGGTTATGAAGGAGGACATTGGTAGACTGGTATCAAACTACTTTAGGAATACCGATAAATTCAATTTTTTGTTGATTTATTTTACAGTTGAAAATGTTTTTTAAATAAACATGGCCAAATTGCTAATTTTTTGATAAAGTGACTAGCGAATTCTACAGCTTAAGGAGCTAACTAGCTAAATATTGCTTCCAAGTGTATTATAATAAAGCAGCGGTTTCCAACCTAGGGATCGCAGCGTGTTTTAGCTTAATATTTACTTTTTCAAAGATTTTAATGATTATAGAAAGATGCGTAATTCTAATAGAAATGTAAGTTGTTCAAGTGCTAAAAATGACCTAATTACTGATTAGGTTCCTTTTGGCTAATCCATTCTGATAGCTTCTTGCTGACTTATTTATTGTGGCAGCCTTGTAATGCTGCTAACATAATATAAAAACATCTCCTAACCCCGGGATTTTTGATTCTCTTTTACTACATAATATTTGCATATAATCATTACTGTACGCAATTTATAATAATTAAAACAAGCATTAGTGGACATGCGGGTTTAATGTCAAGCTCGTTTGTTTTGTTAGTGAAGGTGAAGTAAGGATTTTAATTCTGGCCAGGGATAGTTTATCCTAATATCCCTCCAAGCAAATAAGGGTACATTTACTCTAAATTCTACCTATCTCACTGGTGAAGTTAACTGTAGATAGGCCGGGCTGGTAGTAATACACAGTAAAAAAAACTTTAAAGACTAAGATTTGAATGCTTTTAAGTTATCAAAGGGTCGCGATGGCCGCAGAGAGAAAAGTTGTGGTCATAAATTACAAAATGTTGGAAATCGCTGTAATAAAGTCAGTTAAAGTTTGTAATCCAAAATACACGATTTGAACGATATCTGCATATATAAATAAATATATTTAAGCTCAATTGAATATTTAGCTGAGATGCAGGTAAACTGAAAAAATAATAATTCAAGTTGTTTCCTTATGCACTGAAAAAGCCTTGTAGCTTTAAAAATCCAGTATTAATAATTAAATACATAAATTAAAAAATATAGTTGCCTAAAAGATCAGTTCAAGGATTGATTATCACCCCAAATTTAAAAAATTCTGGGAGCCCCCTCCCCCCCCTTTCTCAAAATTGCCCTTCTAGTACTCTTCTTTGCTACTTGGGAATTTTTCTAATTTAGAAATGCTTAGATTTGGGAAAAACACTGGTTCACCCCGCCCCCACCCCTAATATATTTCGTGTAACGCCCCTGGTCACCATATGAAGAAAACTAAACACTATGTTTCTACCTAAGTAATATTTGATTTATTTTGGCCAAAAAAAGTTTTGATCTAAAATCTGCAAAAACACTGGTCTTTTTTCGCTTTCCTTACACTTTCACCTTAAGGCACGGATCGCTTCGAGAACAGGCCTAAGCTCGTTAAAATCCGTTAAAATTAGGCCTAGCAACATTTAAGAGAGCTATCTGTAGATAACCTATAAACTTGTTCAATAGAATCAACTTATTTGCATCATTGTTTATCAAGGTATAGTCAGGAGATAAAATAAATTGTTTTTTAATTAATACACAAGGTCTTATTCACACCTTGCATTTAATCCAAACGGGTAGTAAGTCGCAGAACAAACCAATTTTGTTTTATTTTGTCTTAGGCTTATCAATTATTCGGGCTAACCACATTTAATTACACATTGAGGTAGTATAAATTAATAAAGTATAGTTTCAGATTGAATGTACCCGAATTTGCGTGGAGAGAGAGTAGGAAATCATTTAGGAAAAAATCACCCTCAATACAACCAGCTGGAATTCAAACCCTGAACTCCACTGTCAAATCAAATTAGACTAGCACAAAACTGCTAAATATAGTATCTTAGCTTCAAACTTAAGATAACATTTAAAACTACGTCCAAATGTTAGAGAAAAAAAAGTTTGTGGCTGCAAAAATTTCTTGAAATAGCGGTTACCACCTAGAACCTAATGTTTTACTTTAACAACGTGTAAGATTCAAGATAATCGGTATAAAATTGTTTGTATGTATTTCTTTATGTATGTTTGTATATATAATTATAGGGCCTATATGTTTATACATCCATTATTGTTTCCAGCCTGTGGCCTGGGTCAGTCTTTTATTCAAGCCATATATTTTCCACTACCGGCTGGCTAGGCCTGCCGTAGCTTCATTTGCCTTATAATCTATCTTAAGACTAGGACAGGCACAACATCCCGTCTCCAGCCGTTAATTTAACAATGATTCATCAATGATTAATTTTCGACGATGCCGGGAATCTAAGCCGGGACCCTTAGTTCAATAGGTAACACGTGACCGACTGAGTGAAGCTGTATGTATGCTGTACATGTTGCCCAACGTTTTTTCAAATTAGTATTATTTTCATAAATGTTTTGAGCTAGAAATATTACACAAAGCATTGAGCTAATATTATTAATGTTGACACGTGCCTGCAAGTCTTCACATTACGTAAAAGAAAAAAATGTGACAAAAACATTATATATATACATATGTATGTACGTATATATGTATATATGTACGTATATATGTATATATGTACGTATATATGTACGTATATATGTATATATGTACGTATATATGTATATATGTACGTATATATGTATATATGTACGTATATATGTACGTATGTATGTATGTATGTATGTATGTATGTATGTATGTATGTATGTATGTATGTATGTATGTATGTACGTATATATGTACGTATGTATGTATGTATGTATGTATGTATGTATGTATGTATATATGTATGTATGTACGTATATATGTATGTATGTATTTACGTATATATGTATGTATGTATGTACGTATATATGTATGTATGTACGTATATATGTATGTATGTATGTACGTATATATGTATGTATGTATGTACGTATATATGTATGTATGTATGTATGTACGTATATATGTATGTATGTATGTATGTACGTATATATGTATGTATGTATGTATGTACGTATATATGTATGTATGTATGTATGTACGTATATATGTATGTATGTATGTATGTATGTATGTACGTATATATGTATGTATGTATGTACGTATATATGTATGTATGTATGTACGTACGTACGTATATATGTATGTATGTATGTATGTACGTACGTACGTATATATGTATGTATGTATGTATGTACGTACGTACGTATATATGTATGTATGTATGTACGTACGTACGTATATATGTATGTATGTATGTACGTACGTACGTATATATGTATGTATGTATGTACGTACGTACGTATATATGTATGTATGTATGTATGTATGTACGTATGTATGTATATATGTAACGACCTAGTTACTGCATAGTTACTACATACATATATACATATACGTATATATGTATGTATATACGTATATATGTATGTATTTATGTGTATATATATGTATGTAGATACAGCCTTCACCACTCTCGGCATTTAAAAAAAATGTTCAAGACCTACCTTATGTAAGCAACAGGACCTTGGCATATTTTACTTGGTTAAGTTAGTTTATAATCTGTGTATTAATATGATCTTTTTGTTTTGCACGTTAAATACTCCCATAGAAAACCAAATATCATAACCATCATCAAGCAATTGTAGGGAAATAGTTATATCCTGATTTTGGTAGGAAGAACAGTAGTCTAGCTATTAATTACTAAAGTTACTAAAACAATTTTAGTATATTCCTACATCAAGTCATGCTAGCTGCAGCTGTCACTTTTGAAGGATATTATCAGTACCTATAAAATAACAATAATGATATGCTAACACGTATTCAAATTTGACCATAAAAAGTGTGTATTTTCTAAATTTTTATTCGAACCAAAATCAAGCTATAGAATATAAATTTTTCTTTTCGGGGTGTTTTAAAATCTTTTAGATACGTACTATTGCAAGATTTTTTTATTAAATATTATAATTTTTCATTATTTTACAATAAACGGTAACTAATATTTAGATATTCTGTTTTACATCTCTTAGACCCTTCCGCAATCAAGCGTCCAAAATGTTTGGCCGAAGTTCTGAATAAACGATGAAAGGATAAAGTAGCAGAAATAAGTGAAAATGCTTGCTCAACTTTTCATCGCGTTTTTGTTGTATGAGACTTTACAGTTAAGTTCTTCGAGTCTTGGATACCAATACGGCTTATAATGGTAAGAGAGAGGATATTACGTGGAACTTTTGACAGCTGAAGATTGTTTTGGATTCCAGCAAATAAGGATTCAATGGGGGGGAAATGAGTCGTGGGATATAAATGTAACAGTTCGGGTAGCTTATCATAGAAGTTTCACAAAGTTATTTCTATAGCCTATATATATTTTTTAGCACCGTGTCTTAATACCCTGTGACTTGATGGTCTAAGGGTAAGGTGTCATACTTTTGTGCTGGGGTCCGGGGTTCAATCATCGGCCCCGGCATATATTTATCTGATTGCCAAACCCTTCCTTCACCTCTGACAAGACTGTGTATTAATCACAACTTGCAAATGTGTGGAATGCCAGGCCTCCATCCGTGGTTCGGATCCCACGTTAAACTGTAGGTCCTCCATTTCATCTCATAATCACCCTACCATTAAACATTAGCGTAAGTGCGTACAACCCGAACGGTTAGTAAGACGCGGTGCTAATAATAATATCTTAGTAACCGTTCAGATTATAAGCATATGCACTAATTACTCTAATGTGTTAGGTATGAGGAAGGTTTAATTTAGAAGAAGAGCACCCGCATTTGAAAACCATTTAGGAGAAATTACCCTTTAGTGCACCCGACCGGGATCTAGCTCCGATCTCACCGTCATTGACAGTCAAGCTTTTATTTAAAATACATTTTTACTAAAGTAATAGTTTTTTAGCTATAAGCAAATATATGTATTTTTTTATTCAGGTCTTTAAAATATGAAATTTATTGTTATGATCTTTCATTTATGCTCTTTAGTGCAGTGGTTCTGCTATAATATAGATTATTTCCTTACACAAATTCTACGATTTTATAGTAAACGTCTCTAGTTTAACATAAAAGAGGGAAAATCTGTGCAGTGCGCTGTTACATTTATTATATTTTGGGTTCACATAAAACGTTAAGATCCATAAAAAATATTAATGTTGAAAATTTTCACGACTACAATACTTTCTCTATGAGAAAGTAAAAAAAATATTATTATTTTCACTCTATCTTAAAATTGATTGATGTAACTTTTTTTTTTACTGAGGATTCATAAAGTAACAATGTTTTTAAAAGTAGGAGAAAGCTTTTAAAGACATTGCTTTCAAGCTAACATTTGATACATTAATCTTCATCATTACTTGTAATCTATCTCACTGGAAAACTTAGTGAAATATATACTTAATATTTTTATAATTATTCATGAATTATTATTTTTCATGATTCAAGATTAATGTAATGCATAAATTTATAATCTAAAAAAGAAAAAAGTCTTAGAGATGTTTTTAACATAAATAAAACTATACACAAGGAAGATTGATTGGGGGAAAAAGAAACATTTAGATTTAATAGACGCATGGCTTGAAAAATAAAAATTCAATCAATATAAGATACAATCGAGCCAATTAATATTTTAATCGATGGTTAATATATATAAATAGCTATATTCATCAGAAAACTTTAAATACATTTTTTAATATTTTAAAATATGAAATTTTATAGGTTTCATACTTAGAATAATTTACTTTTATCTAATTAGAGGTATATTCAGATTTTTCAAGAAATATTTCACCATCTAAATGCCAATCAAATATATATTAATTAGTACCGTAGATTTGCTAAACCTACTTTGTTTAGTAAGATGAAGGTTCTCATTGAATCACAATAGGCACAGAATTTTGTTTCAAAATTTGATTACTTTTCCAGGTTTCCAAGAAAAATAAAATATTTTTGATTATTACATTAGTTCATAAATATTATAAAAGCTAAAATTGCTTTAATTTTACTCCGATGTATTATTTATATGAAATTTAATAAGAATATCTGTATTAAAATAAAAAATCATGTAACCTAGTTATAGAATGTCCTTTTATTTATTTATTTTTTACTTTCTCATAAAGTAAATATTTCAATCCCGAAAATATTTACCTTGAGACTACTATTATGGATCTTGTCAGCCTGTCTGTCTTTACCTGGTTCTACAGCCAAAACTGTTTGGATGGATTTACTTCAAATTTGAAATTTAAATGTTTCATGATAATACTTCAAGGAAAAATCGTGATATTAGTTCTAGAACTAAAATTGAGAATATTTTATTGATGATTTATTTTTTTAAATTTGAAATTTTCCGAAAATATAAGGTGTCAGACTCACAATAGACTAGACTGCTGATGATGGAGAGATTGAGGTTCGAATCTCTGTCGGGTGTACTGAGGGTAATGTTTCCTATATGGTTTCCCACTCAACCTGCACACAAATTAGGGTACATTTAATCTAAATTAAACCTTACATATACTAAACATTTAAGCTTAATTAGTATATGTGCGTAAAACATAAACGTGTTGCTAAAAAAGTATTGGGTTATCATAATTTATTTTTATTTTTGATTCAACTTTTATAATTTAAGGGTGCTTCGTGTATCTCAGAAAATCTTATTTAACAGTGATTTACTGAACACAGATTTAAAAAATAATAATTTTGTTACATACCATAAGGAACTATTTTAAAAATTATGTGCGATTTTGTCATTCTTTTTATTTTAAGTACTAGTTCTTTTTATCATTTTGATATGTAGGAATGACCTGTTCAACAAGTTCAAACTTCTCCGAGATCATTCTTCTGTTTCACTAATATGTTTTACTGGAGTTATTTATGATCCAAGTTGAACTTGTGCGGTAGAGACTATAACTTACGACTGGACCAGATGTTACTCCTTTCAACCCTTGGACGCATGCGCAGAGACGCCCGCTTCTCTTAGAAGAGTCAACCAGAACAAAGACACCTAAAAAGAGTGAGTAGCACGTGAACCAAAAATAAATATCCAAGAGAAGGAGCGGTGTGATGAAAATAACTTTGGGATTTTCCTATTTCCGGCTTGAGCTCGTGAACTTGGAACATTAAAAAAAAAACTTTTTATTTAATTTATCTATTTTTCCCTAGTTTTTTTTTAAATTCCGGTTGAGTCGTAACGAAAGAAACACATTTATTTGAAGTGTATTGTTTCTTGGTTGATTTATCTAGCCTATTTTTTTCTTTACCAACTAAGAACAAGCTAATTAAGGAGGATGTAAGCCTACATACAATTGTCCCGAATTGACCACACGCCACTGTGTACAATATTTACAACACACACAAAAAATGTGAAAATGTACATTTATGTATTTATTATCCAAAACAACATACAAATAAATCTTCGAACTTCTTAAAAAAATTACAATATTACCTCTAGGTATTAACGTTACCCCTAGGTCACATAAACGTTAAACGAGCTAGCATCACCTTCACCTCTAACTGACTTAAAATGCTACTCTTTTGAGACATTAGTGTCACTTTAGAAGAAAACCACTTTGTTAGGGAAATTACAAAAAAAAAAAATTTAGAGAACTCTTTATCAAGACAATTATGGTTGGAGTGCAGTAAACCCAAGCTAAGAACAGTATTTTTTTTTCAGTTTTTAAAGCAAAACACTTTTTTTACCCCACATAAATAAAATGTATCTTCAATATAAACATAGAATTTAATTTTCTTTACATGCCGCCCTTAACATTTCTTGAATATCTGTCCAGGGTGCCTGTAATTTATTGACAACTTTTCTTCTGAATTAAAAAAAGTTTGTCACGCTGCTATGCTCATTTCAGATAGTCAATAACTGTTGATATCACCATGTGTAGAAAATTAAACTCTATATTTCTGCTGGAAATATATTTTATTTTATTAGGTTCACAAGCTGTTTGCTATAAAAACTTCAAAAACACAGCCCTTAACTTGCATTCCCTTCATCCCTCACCTTAAAATGAGCTGTAACTCACCGCGAATTTTGGCAAGCATTTAAACTTGACAATTTCCCCCAAACAAACAAATAAATAGTTAATTCATTCAGTAGCTGTAATCTACTTAATTTTTGAAGTACTTTGAAGACAATATTTATAAAAGTATTTACCTAAAGGTTTTCTTAAAACTTTTAACATTAATTAATAGAGTAATACAAAGAAAATGGAAACAAAGCAGTTCTAACAAAGGATTTTATAAACAAAACAATTTTTAATATGAGAAACAAGTGATACAAAAACAAGTTTATAGTCACAACTAAATATTGCAAAATAATAGAAAAACTTCGAAATATTAAGTATGTATAGAAAAAAAATTTGGAATGAAATACAAAAACAAATGATCATATAAGATAAGTTAACAGAGTATCTTTTAAAACTCTCAAAGCTATTTAGTAATTTTAGTAATATTCATTATATTTGTAGTAAGGAGAAATTTGAAATTATAATATAAGGAACGTACTTAGATGCTACATTACTTAAATTGATTGGTATAACTTCTTTTGGTCAGTTAAATCAAGATAAAAATAAGTAATATTAGGTGAACGATGATTTATTTAAAAAATAAGGGTTAATTTATCATGAATTATAATAAATTAATTTAATTGACTTCATAATTCATGATACATTAGGTCTTTCTTTAAATAAATTCATCTTGCACGTTACTTTTCTTATTTTTATCTTGATTTAATTGACCAAAAGAAATTATACCAATCAATTTAAGTAAATGTAACATCTAAGTACGTTCTTTATATTATAATTTAATATATAATAACTGTAGATATTATAATTTTTCCAAAAGAAGTTAAAACGACCACACCATCATTGCACTATTTTTATTACAACTATTATAAAAAGGAACAATTTTTTTTAGGTGCATGCTGAATTATGAGAATGATTCAAATAAACGCTTATTTATCCCTAAGATTAAATAAAATCCAGAACTATACCAGGCCTTCATATTAAAATTATTTACTTCTTAAAATTATTTGAAAGAAAAATGATGTAATGAGGTGGATTGGATAGAACTAGCTCGAGATAAGGATAGGTGGCGTACTTTTGTAAATGCGGCAATGAACTTACGCGTTCCTAGTGCCACGGAGTAAGTAATTTATTGTTTTTGTTTGGCTAAAATATGTATCCCATTCTAACTATCTGAAATGTCTAAAGTCCAAGGGTTGTCTAAGCTAAGCTCCATGCATAGCGCATACTAATTTAAAGTTAAAAACTTTATGCATTATGCACTACTCACTATTCAATATGTATCAATTTATGAACATTATCGTTGAAGAATAATTTGTTTCAACTTACTGCGCATCATGTGATATACATTATTCGTTTCTAGCTGTGCGCTATGCATGACTATAAACCCATCCTTATATTGACGGACAAATGACAATTATTATTGATAATGACAAAGTGATCTAATTAACCATATGGGAGAGATTGGTTATGGTTATTATTTAACCCTCCTCCATGAACACCTGCCCGAGAAGAAGAGCGTGTATATAATAAAAGAAGGGTCTAAATCATCAGTAATTCTCGTGTTAGACTGACCTGCTTATGAAGGAAAGGTAGGTGTTCAAACCCCGGTCATGTCGGGTCTACTGTAGGTGCTTTTTTCTTAAATGGTTTCCCACTCTCCATCCATGAAAATGCTTCCTTCTTCATCCCTACCCTATCAGAATAAATGATCATATATGCGTATAATCTGAACAGGTAGTAAGATGTGGTGTTTAAAATAAATACAACATCATTTTTTCTGACAAAACTTCCCAATTAATAGGATTACCTTCGTTTATTTTACGGGAATATCTGGTTCCGAAAGCTTCCTGTAGGGCCCGCATGAATAATTAAACTCCAGTCAAAGCTAAAAACCAACATATGATAGGCTTGTATTCAAAGGTGATGGCCAGAGCATCAAGAAGATTAGTTATTAGCAGCGTAAAGCTTTGAGGGAGTTATGGATAATCTATTCAAAAGGGGAAAGTTGAAATTAGCGCTTTGGTCATTTTGATAAAACAACAGTCTTTATAATATCACGGGGTTAAATGAACGTAAGTGGAGCAAACAATACAATTATTCCATATGTCTCGCTTTTTGTGTTTGTTGCTTTAGAAGTTTTTAATTTTATTATTTTAAAAAACGTAAGAGGGGAGAATTCTGTGATAAAGTCATAAGATGTTTAGAAAATTGTTCTTAATCTTCCTCCACACAAATGCAAGTACACTTCTTGAAAAAATCCTTCCTAATTTATTATTTATTATTTATTAGCACCGCGTCTTACTACCGTTGGATTATACGCTTAATTACTAATTACGCTAATGATAGAATTGGAAGGTGAATTAGAGAAGTGAACCCGCATTGCGTGGAGGAGAGTGGAAAACATTAGGAAAACCACCCCATTTCACCCGACCGAGATATCGAACCTCGATCTCCGTCCTCGAAGGTCTGGCTCAACACGACTGGCGCGTTAGCAACTACGCCACGAGGCGGGTCTTCTAATTCTGTATCACTACATCCCTTTGGTAGCCACATGGTCCGAACGTGACGGGAGATCACGGTTCAATTCCGGTCGAGTTAAGGAGGTGGTTTTTCCATAAATGATTTTCCACTCTCCCGCCACGCAAATTCGGGCACATTTCTTCTAAATTTAACCTTTCCTGTCCCAAACCCATTAGATAAATTAGTACATATGCGTTTAAACCAAACGGGGGGAAGACGGGAGGATGGGTAGTAAGATACGGATCAAGGAGCTGTATCTTTGAATAAGTCATCGTGTAAGTTTTTAAAGTCGCACACAGAACATTTCATACGTAGAGTTAGGTCCTGGAAGGCAGAAAAAAAAAGTTTTCGTCTGTGAATAAAAAAAGGTGAGGGAGGCGCTTGCGTGATGCGTGAAGGACGTTTTGTCTTTCTCAACCCGATCCTGTCTCCAAGCTTGCAGAAGTTCGTCGACATATTCTCTAACGCGTGACAAGACGTGACGACAATTCTGTATGAGTTTGTTTCACACCTGAAATATATACCTCCTTTAGAGTTCTGTGGGCCTGATTCTCCTAGTTCAGTTCTGCGTAACCCGCAACCACCGACGGACGACAGAAGAACCTGCTCGATGTGGCCCACGAGGGATTTTTTAGAAGCGCAGTTGCCACACTGACAATAAATAAATTTTCCTCCGTGATTTTAATCATAAATTGACTTGTACTTGTTTTATCAAATAAGATAATTCCCAGCAAGTTGAATTTTTTTGTAACACCACGTCTTACTACCCATTCGGGTTGTACGCCTATGTCTCAATGTGCTAGGATTAGGAAGGTTGAATTAAGAGGAAGTGTACCCACATTTGCGTGGAGGAGTATTGGAAAATCATTTAGGGAAAACCACCTTCAGTACACCCGGCATGGATCGAACCCCGATCTTCCCGTCATCGCCAGTGTAGTCTATTGCGATAGTTACGCCTTAGATCAGGGGTTTCCCAAACTTTTTAGACCGAAGAAGCTCTTGTACCAGAAAAAATACATCAAAAAATTTCTAGTAACATTTTTATCTGTAAGATAAGGAAATCCTATGACGTTCCGAAAATATTTAGTAACAAATTTTACCAGTCTTTCTTCTAAGGGCCGGAACAGTTCCGCTTAGCTCAACTTGTTCCTAATGTTCCCCTTTTAATTATCAAGTAGGAAACCCTCTTAACACAAGTCAAGGATTACTACCCCACGTCGTGGCTATCTATCATTTGTTGTCAAATTATATCAGAATTCTCTCTTGTAGCCCTAATATCTGTAATTTCTAGGACTAGAGCTAGCACCCTAAAGCCAACATAAAATTAGAACTACAATAATTGTCGTAAAACGTTGTTGAAACCTAGCTAATTTTTCATTTATATATTTTTATAATCTCTCGACACCTCGGAAAGAAAAGTATTGTGATCGTTAAAAAAAAAAATCGAACTCAAGTTTTTGTAAAATGTCAACGTTTTTTGTCTTCGTGAAGCAGAAAAATTTGTTTTCATGATGACGCCTGTCTGTGTGCCTAGGTGTTTATCTCGGCCTAAAGCTAAAAGTAATTTTACTTATCAAGCTAATACTTGGCCCGAGGGGTTTTTGTAATTATATATTTAACACTAGAATTAAGGGTAGTTTATGAAGAGTAAGAATATAAAAAATTAATATTCTTGAAATTCTCTTTAACGATTTTGATTAAACCTTGTTTATATATCCATTGTGTAATATGAAGAACAAAATGTCTACATACCCCCTCCCCCCTCCTAGTCGAAATGAATTTAAGGATACTTTAAAGATGAAGAAATTTCTAAATTTATTCATATCTTTCGCAATTATTTCATATATGAAATATCATATCATCATAAATGTTGTTAGTACAATTAAAAAAAATACAGATAATTATTTGAAATATATTTTATAAATCAATAGTTCTAATTATGAGCAAACATATATATTTTTGGTAGTCTTCAGATAAAATCCGTACGGTGAAACCGTTCCGTTTATTTGAAGGTATTTACATCAAAATATAAGGCTATTTATAATTATTTAGAGAACACTCTTGGTCTTTTTCAACTTCATTTTGGGGTAAGCCATATTTTTTAATAGCAAACCTCCAATCAAATATTACCAAGCGACAAGTGAAAATCTGCCATATGTTTTACTCACACAATATTAAATCGAGGCTTTATCGTCGTTGGAATAAAAGGTCAAAAAGGAAATATGTCTAGTTGAGCCATCAGGCCGTCGATCCATTCGTTTCCAATTCCTCCAATTGCTTTCTGTTCATACCTTTCTCTACTATTGGTGTTGCGTGAAGAAAAGGAGAGACGATATTAAAAAAGGAGGAGATGGATAGGTTAACAGCGGGGGGGTCTTGTTAGAGTAATGGATCTGTCGTCTTTAAACACTGTCGCCCCAATCGTTCTAAATGGTCAGATCGGATGGTCTGACCATCTGGAGAACTAGATAACTTGAAGACATCTTGTCTTGTGATGGAGCCTTCCACTTAGTCCTGTTCTAGACCCTTTTACGGACTTAAAGGTTGAGTGTAACGTGAGTGTCGATTGATCCAGCCCTCTGGGGATAGTTTCCCTTTTTTTTAGTTTTTTTTTTTTTACGATTGAAAAGTCAAGGGTTCAGAGCTTGTAGTGAGTTTATGTAAATAAATTTTAAAATTTTACTCGCATTGATGGTCTTATGATCCAACGCGTAATTCTAATGTTGGATAGGATTGTTGATAACGGGGACATCAAGGTTCGAGTTCCGGTCGGGTGTACTGAGAGTGTATTTTTTTCCCCTAAAGGATTTTTCCACCCTCCCTCCGTGCAAAACCGGGTACATTTCTTCTGAAACTTTACCTTCCTCATCTCGATTACATTAGCGTGGTTAATGTATTGAGTGTCGGCATAAGCCAAATAGGTACCAAGACGCGGTGAAAAAATAAATTGACCATTCAAATTAGTTTGTAGTTACTTAGATGCCACCGATACCTAGTTAAGACATTTTGTGATTTTTGTATAAATTTACAGCTCAAGATTTTTTTTTAGAAACATCAATCACTTTTGTATGACAGGATCTTTGTATTACTAGCGTAGATACATTCCCCGATTATATGTATTAGCATCACCGAATATAATGTAATGTTTATAGCATCCAATAAACCTATATAGCGTCATCCCACGATCAAGCCATATCGACAGAGCGTCTTCCGTCTATTGACGAAGACAATACCAATTTGTCCGAATATAAGGTCTCATGTAGTCAGCACAACGAACTCTCCAGCCGTTTTATGGACCGTAGCCGCTACTTTTTCATCCAAGTAGCGTCCTCATTGGCTCTCACGAGGCTGAGTCTGGCCATAAGCCAGACCCACGGCTTCACCGAAAATCTGGAGGTGCCAGGGATCAAATCCAGGACCTCGGGATCTCTAGCCACTCTGACCACTATCTAATAGAGTGCTAAATTTATAGCCGGAAAAAGCTATGTATTCTCTAGCGTTCTTGAATCTTACTCGGGACGCTACGACTCAATCCCCAAACGGATTAACTGTGAATGGTTCCTATCTTTACCCACCGCTAATCCTAATCGGACCCATGGTGTAGTGGTCAGTGCATCTGGCTAGGAGCCTAGGGGTCACGAGTTTGATTCCCAGCTGATACCTGGGGTATTTTTCCCAAAATGGGAATCACCCCATCGGTCACCAGGGTTTGGTTAGGTAGGCTTAAGTTAGGTTTAAATGTTTTCAATGGTTCCACACCCTCATACTCACTATCAACATCACCTCATCGGGACATGGAAAGAGCCTCCACGGAAAGGATGTACGATTAGTACGTTCGGGTGTCTCCTGGGCAATGGTAAATTAGTACTGGCTAAGCTTTCTACTACTGGGCTACGAATGATGTAGTCCAGACGTTCAGTATTATTACCACTGGCCCTTAAAAAAGGTGATATCACGTCCTGTCTCTCTCTCTCTCTCCAGGCGAATATATATAAGTATAATATCTATAATTTACTTTTATCATCCTGTCTTAAGCTTATATAACCAAAGGTGATGATAGCCAGAATAATGGTGCCAACAAAATGTTAGATTAAAAATAGGAAGTCTGCGTTTATAGTTTGGGCTGGAGAATTCAATTATGGCTTTCGCGATCGTGATTCAAGCCATTCAAAATATCTTAGTGTCGAAAAAAAGGCCCCGACTTTAATAAACCAGATCCTCATCCAAGAGGCCAACATAAACATTTTCTAAACAATTGTAATACATATGTTTTTTATTTACGCAGACACTAAGCCAAGATAAGGGTTTTAGGTGCCTAAAACCTTGGTCATAGTGAGTTCGTACCTTACCTGAATTCGCATCACCTGAGGATATTTTTTTTAATGTTGGTATTTAACGTGCACTTTCTAAACACACAGATTAAAACACTAAACACGCACGACGATACGTCAAGTTTTAATAACCTTCGTTCTCAACGGGAACTAAGCCAATGAGTTATTTAAGAGAGGGTGTTTCTAACATTTGAAGTTATATAAACACTAAAGACAGACACAACACTCAAAACCCATGAATTAAAACTTATACTAGGAGCTAGGTAGGAGGAGGACACCTTAAATGAATTGTACCAACATTTGTGTGAAAAAAATATGGTGTTAAATCTTACCTGAAAATTGAACACCAAAGCACCCAGATGGGATTCGAACGTTCACAACCTTACAGGCGAGGCCGTACAAATGCGTTGTGAGTCTAACTCCTAATACCACTTCGTTATCACTGCAAGTGAAAGAACAACAAAAAGTGAAGGAACTAGCACCCGCTCCGATAAGTACACGGAAAAATGTGTAAATATCGTCTGGGCCGGTTTGCCACTGACGGAGAGGTCGGCGTTAGAATTTCGACTGGGTGCACTGAGATTCTTTTATTTTTCTAAATTGTTCCCCACTCTCTCTCTCTCTCTCTCTTTAATCCTACCAACCCCTTCTTTATTATATCTGTTGGGGATATAAGGAACGAGAGTTAAGGGCAGGGGTTTTTCGCTGGGTTTTTTTTATAAAAAAACTTATTTTTGGCGAAGATAAATAAAATATTACTTCAGTACAAACATAAAATTTAATTTTCTTCACATGGTGATATTAACTGTTGTTGACTATCAATTTCAATTTCCCTTTATTATAGTGCTGGCCAACAGTTGTGAGACCTAGACAGGCCATCACTGAAAAGTAGCCGACACAAGTACCTTATAAGGACGTATATTTACATGAGAAAATAAGATGAACAATCATAGCTAAATAATAATACATACTGATGAATAGTTACAAAAAATAGGAAATAATAACAATAGAAATATTAAAATAGCAATAATAAAAAATAACTGAAGAGTAGTAAAAGCAAAAGTACTTAGAAAGCAGTAACCATAAGCAAACAAATAAAACAAAATAATGTGAACCTCTACAGGGTAAATCCGTTATAAAGAAATTCCTTAAATAGCTCTCTGAGCTTGGCTTTTATTTTATGATAAAAGTCGAATTTGACAAATCTGGAACTATCGCTATGGATACAACATGGATACAGCATACCTTATAAGAGTTTTCGAGAGACAAAACAATTTTGATTACGAGTGCCCCGAGAAGGGGTATGAATTACCTACGTGATTAAGGGCAAATTTACAGTAAAGTTTGCTATTGAAAATGTTAAAAACAAAAAAGGGCATCACAATAAAATCCACGCTAGAAGAGAGTTTGGAGCCCTAATCTGAGAAACTTTTTAAATTAAGAGAATAAGTTGTCATTAAATTCCAGGACACCCTTGACAAATATTCAACAACTGTTGATATCACCGTGTGTACAAAATTAAACTCTATGATTCTAATGGAGAAATATTTGATTTATTTTGCTAAAAAAAAGTTGATATAAAAACTGCAAAAATACTGACCTCTTATCGTGTTCCCTTCCACCCCACCTTAAATATGTGGATAGCTAAGCTGGGTAATAAAACGCCATTTATAGGCCT
Source organism: Timema podura (assembly GCA_033556935.1). NCBI lineage: Eukaryota > Metazoa > Arthropoda > Insecta > Phasmatodea > Timematidae > Timema > Timema podura. The sequence continues at coordinate 25,888,115 of JAVRXN010000013.1, read as the reverse complement.
ATATACATATTTGTTTTTTTTAGGTGAGGTAAACTGGAGAGTTTCCTCCCGCTCGGGGAGAGGGGAAGAGTGTCCTGTTCCTGTAACTTATCTTCGTGTCACACCTTGTTTCAGTATGAAAACCTGCTCTGATAGGGAGGAGGGGGAGGAAAGAATTCATCTGCAGCGGGCCGCGCCGTCGTCCTCGCTCGGCCTACCAACCGGAACGTCGTATCTATCTATCTCTCTCGCTCTCCCGTCTCGACTGCATAAAGAGAAGAGAGCATTGAGAAGCTCCTCTGTACCACCCTTCCACCCCCTCCTCAACCGCAACGCCACCTAGCAGCGGAACCACCTCGTGGGTACACGTGACCAAGATATTATCGTCCTCTACTTGAAAGTTCTAGGACTACTTTCTTAGAAGAACACAATCGAAATATAATCTTTCTTTGTGTGTACACGGAACAGAAATAGTATAATTCTTTTTTTATTTTTTAGCACCGCGTCTTACTACCAGTTTTGGTTATACGCCTATGTACTAGTTATACTAATGTGTTAGAAATCAGAAAGGTTTAATTTAAAGGAAGTGCGCCTGCATTTGCTTGGAAGGGAAAGTGGAAAACCCTTTAGGGAAAATCACCCTCAGAGCACCTGGCCGTGATCAAACCCCGATCTCCCAGTCTTTGGAAGTCTAGTCTAACACGAGAGTGGCGCATTAGAACATGCGGCAACCGAAGAATGTGTATTATTATTATTATTATTATTATTATTATCATAATTATTATTACTACTAAAAACTAGAAAAGTAACAAATTGGGGAATATCTCACTAGTCTCAAAGAGGTTTCACCTCATTTAATATACTGTATTTATTTATAAATTTCACCAAATAATATAGGCCCAATGTATGTCTTGAGAAATAAATAAATATAACTTGTTTAAATATAGGAGCATATACTATAAAGATTATAAAAATTAAATCTCAAAAGTGTAAGCTGTCAAACTTGGACCGGATTAATGGTAGTTTTAACCTCATTTCCAGGTAACGTTTCAATTAACATGAAGGCAGAGTCCAAACTGTACATAATTTTGTTTTATTCACTATAAATTCACCTTCTGTCTCAAGTTATTCAAAACAACACTTAGAGACAGCCAGTTTCATAGTTACACTTAGTACGCGTCAAGCGTAGCGCAATATTTTTTTATTTTTTTTTAGCTTTTTTACGCTTAAGTACTAATTACACTAATGGATTAGGAAATGGGAAGGTTGAATTTAGAGGAAGTGAACCCGCATTTGCGTGGAGGGAGAGTGGAAAACCATTTAGGAAAACCCCCCCCAGTTCACCCGACCGAGATTCGAACCTCGATCTCCCCGTCCTCGGTGGTCTGACTCAACGCGACTGGCGCGTTAGCCAACTACGCCACCGAGGCGGGTTCGTAGCGCAATATTAAATACAAGATGGCTACTATCTGAACTCCAATGGAAAGGGCCAGTTTCACATATTTTTTTTAGCACCGCATCTTTCTACCCGTTCAGGCTATAAGCTTTTCTTTATAGGAATTGTACCCGTATTTGCGTGGAGGAAGAGTGGAAAACATATTTAGAAAAAGCCCAAGTATAAACGACCGAGATTCGAACCTATGTCTCCCCGGCATCAGCAGTCTAGTCTACGGTGAAGGTAGCGCCTTAGACCGTGCGGCAAACAAAGGGATAGTTTCACATATGAAACTGGCCCTAATTATAACGTGTACAATAACAATTTTTTGTATCAAATATTGTAAAGAGGTTATAAAAGAATATACAGCCATTCGCATTAGAATATCCTTTCTCAAAGTGGGCTCCTTGTAGCCCTGGGGCATCCCCGAGACACCTTCAGGGGTTCCTTGATACCTAAGAATCTTTATGGGGCTAAATTTTTGAAATACACTTAAACCAAAACAAAATGTTGCGACATTAAATGCAGTAGTAGACTTATGATTCCAGTTGCCTTACACTACGTCAGACCTTTGAGAGATTTACAAAAAAATGTTAAACAATGCCACTATCCTGATTAAAAAAAATTGTTTCGGAAAAATAAATCATATGTGATGTTTAAAAAAATAATGATTTTATTTATTTTATAAAGTTATTTTTGATTATAATTTAATTAATTAACATATATTTACAAAATTTCTCCAAGTTTTATAATGCATTAAGCATCGCTAGATTTAACCCACTTAAAAATGTTTTTACGGCTTGAAAGTTTTTTTTAGGGGTGTAAAAGGTTTTTTATGTTAAAAGAGTTTGAGAGCCACTAAATTATAAGAACGTTCCAATTTCTGTTCAGTGTACCAAGAGATTTTCATCAGTGAGGTAAAGAGAGCTAAAATAGAAAATATGAAGCTTGATACATTCTGTTAGCGGAAATAATAACGTTCTTGTAAAAAAGGAAGTTTTTTTTGTTCAATGATTTGAAGTCTAAGAAAGTGAGTGCATTACTTAATGTTACTTTCTCAATGTTGGAGATTCATCAGCTTAAAAACCTTTAGGCATCCGTTACTTTCGCTGAACAAACTTATCAAAACAAAAGAAAACATTTTAAAATATAGATGGAAAGACTTGTGATTAAAATTTTTCTTTAATCTTTTGAAATGTAACAAATATAAATGTATCCACAGTTAAAAGTTTCCCTGCTAGAATAGATCGATCCTAATATTTGCCTTCAATCAAAGTTAGTAATACCGGGAAAGAAGAAAGATATTTTTTTAAAGTCCTGTTAAAAATAAACTAGCTATGTTATAACAGTTTTTTTCAAAGATTCCTCCCTTGTCTGTATGGGGAATTGAACATATATTTATTTATCTTTAATGATTTTGATAGTTACAGTAATAATAATAATAATGTTGTGTTTGGGCTAGATCAATCTGTAGCCCAGTAGTGGAAAGCGTAGAGCGTACTGATGTACTGTTGCCCAGGAGACGCCCGAATGTACTAATCGCACATCCTTTCCGTGAAGGCTCTTTCCATGTCCCAATGAGATTAGGGGATGATTATAGTGAATTTGACTGGGAGTCGGGGGAGGCAATGAAGATCTTAGCCTGATTTAAGCCTTAATAACCCAACTCTGGTGACCATAGAAATTATTCACATTTCAATAAAAAATCTCTCGGTACCAGCAGAGAACCAAACCCGAGACTTCTAGGTCAACAAACAGGCCTCTGACCACTATACCACGAGGCTTGTTATTGATTTAGATTTAAATAAGTATCTAGTCATTTTTTAGGATTATAAATAAAATGGTGCATCTTATATTTCCAATTTTGATCACATCTCCGCAACTCTTTGAGATACAAACTAGCTTACCATTCCAAAGTTGTAAAATTATTAAAAGTGACACTTTTAGTTAAAATATATTTTTTCAAGCCAATAGTTTCCTAGATATAAGGAAATATAGATACCAAGTTTTAACCTGATCGGTAAAATGGTTTCGGCTCAAGTCCAAATAGCAGACATCACGAAAACCACTGTTTAATGATCACGGGGTCATTAAATGTCAATGTAAATCAAAACATATCGTCCAATTATTTTTTTCTACTATCACAATTCTTCCTCTCTACGAGAGGGTAGTGGTAAAGTAAAAATCTGAAACACAAACTATTGATTATGTAATAAAATAATCATACGTCTATATTTGTTACGTTTAATAAACCTATCATTTCTAGAGTATTACTTTGAAAGTGGCCAACTAGTTGGTCATTGAGACGTTATGCAGACGTCAATTTATTTATTTTCATTTATTAGAGGTATTTAACGTGCACTTTTGAACCAACTGATTATATCAGCACACGAGAATTTCTATGAGCCAGAGCAAAAGGGCCTACCAATTTTGTCGGGAAAGGTATTTTCACTTTTTTCCAGGGTTCTTTTACATGCCACGATCGACATGGGATCCTATGGCTTTACTTCCCCTCTCCAGGAAGTTGTGCTATGGATTTTTGTCACTCAAAAAATCTATTGATCCCAGATGGGTTTGAACCCATGAACACGATACCCCAAGACCACCGAAGTTGACTGTGGACGTCAAGAAATTCGACGTGATTTTAAGAAATGGTTTGTTTTAAAACCATAGTTTGGGTCAAAATAGAGAAAGAAGAAAACTAGCATGTTAGGTTTTATGATTTTAAACAAATTAATGAAAACTAGAAATTCGCTCATTTACAACACCACTACACGTTAAATATAGTGGTACTGAGATTAAATTTAATATTTTAAAAAATAGATCAATCCTTAATCCTTACTTAAAATAAATAAGGTAATTTTAAATAAGTTCACAACGGAACATTTTAATATAATTAAGGATTGTTTAAGTATTTTTAAAATTTTTAAATAACTGTGGTTCCCAAAACAATTTAAAGGGGTGAGGGAAAAAAATAAGAAACTGGAAAGCAACACATTTCGGAATTGTCAATCTTAAACTGTACAATGTGAAATACTGTGAAATACTAAAGAACATGGTGTCACGTCTTATGGAGTCTAGAGGATAATAAAAATTCTCTCTTCTAAAAAAATGAAAAAAAAGGGTAGTAATTCTTGACATATGTTCTTTAGACATTTGTTATTGAAGTCACATCTTTACGACGGCTAGAATCCACTGTAAAATGTAACATGTGATGACATAAAATAAACACAGTTTATTTACATCACCTACTCTATGTCTTACTACCCTTGCAGGCTAACTAAATACTAACACTAATAGAGTAGGAGAGAGTAGGTTTGTATCTAAAGGAAATGTACCCGCAACTGCGTAGGCAAAGCTTGAAATAAACATTTGGGGGCAAATAACGTCAGTAAATCCGGCTGGGATTAGAACACCAATCTTCCCCATCACCAGAAAAAATGAATCTGACACCTTGGATAGCGTGACCACCAGAGTGGATCTGATACAACCACTTGGTTTAGAAAGTGCACTTTTAAACACCCCTAGTAAGAAATAACCTCGATTTACAAAGGGCGTGAAGGGTAGCACATAAAGAAATATATATGCCTTTAAGGGTGCCCTCTATACCTTGATTTTCTTACGAAAGAACATTTTTAGAACTTTTTAGGAAAAACAAACATATTTTTTGTGGTCAACATTGTAACATTTTACTATATGAGTGTTTTTTTATAACTATTTAAAATATCACCCACTTCGGTGGCGTGTGGTCTAACGCGCTACTCTCGCAGTAGACAGACAGTCGATGACAGGGGAGATCGAAGTTAGAATCTCGGTCGGGTGTACTGAGGGTGGTTTTCTAAAATAGTTTTCCACTCTCTCTCCACGCAAATGTGGATACACTTCCTTTAAATACAGACTTCCTAACCCATAAATCATTAGCTTAATTAGTACATAACGTATAACTCGAACGGGTAATAAGATGTGGTGCTAAAAAATATATATTGATAATAACTACCCGCCTCGGTGGCGTAGTTGGCTAACGCGCTAGTCGTATTGAGTTCGACCACCGAGGACGGGGAGATCGAGGTTCGAATCTCGGTCGGGTGAACTGGGGGTGGTTTTTCCTAAATGGTTTTCCACTCTCCCTCCACGCAAATGTGGGTTCACTTCCTCTAAATTCAACCCTCCCAATTCCTAATACATTAGCTTAATTAGTACTTAAGCGTATAACCCGAAAGGGTAGTAAGACGTGGTGCTAAATATTAATAATAAATAATAATAATAATAAATATGATAATAGCTATCAAAAGTGACAGATACAGATCACATTACTTGACGTATGAATACTTGAAAGTAGATCTAGTTACTTTTTCTAGCTGTAAGATTAAACCACACATATTAAATTACGTGGGATTTATAGACGTCTGGCTACAATACAGTGGTCCCGGGTTCGATTACAGGCACTTCCAGATTTTTCTGTGAATCATTAGGTCTGTAACAAGGTCAACTCAGCCTCGTGAGGACAATTGAAGAGCTTCTCTCTCTCTCTCTCTCTCATACTTATATATATATACCGTTCTCTATGTATATATATAAATATATACATTCTCTATGTGTATATATAGAATATACATAGGCCTATAGAGAGAAAGGTATATATATCTATTTATATTTCTTTCTCTCTCTATCTTTCTCTCTATATATATATATATATCTTTCTATCTCCATATATATATACTTTTCTCTCCCGCTATATATAGACATATATATGTATACCTCCTCTTATATATACATAGGCTATCTCTTTCTCTCTTTTTATATATATATATAACATATATATACACCTCTTTCTCTCTATATATAATGTTTCTGTATATATCTCTTTATATACACCTATACATGCACCTATATATATACACCTCTTTATATATACACCTCTCTATATATAGCTCTCTCTATATATATACCTCTTTTCTCTCTCTCTCTTTATATATAAAATATAGGCCTATGTCTGCAACGCGTCTCCACTTTCAGTTAGGCAGTCCCCTTTAAACGAGACTATTTTGAGATTAGAAACGTTTTCAGAAAAGGCCTCTTCTCGCGTCACCTTGAGCTCCTAACTTCTATATCGCGCTCAGAACAAAAGCTGTTCCTTCTCCCGTGAACGAACTTGAATCAGGCAACCCTCTCTCACCTCCCCCCCCTCTCCGATGCGTGAAACGCAGCTTTGCTATTCAAACTTAGGGGTTGAAGTATAGGGGTGTGTTCGCAGGCGCTAATACCCTTGTAGTGCTCCGCCGCCTCGCGTTTTGACGAGGTTTCGCCACATCTCCGAGGGTGGTAATCTCTCTAGTGGAATCGTGGGAGCATAGGCCTATAATACAGCGGTTAAAAAAAATATTATTGCAATCCGGAGCCCAAGTGAAAAAACTGCAGAGCCACCAAAAATCTATAGTTTTTGTAGATTTATCTATGTTGATCGCATTAGAAATTAAAACTTTGAAGATTTTTGTTAATATAATTATATTTATTAATTTTATTCTGACACCTTAGCTCAGTCGTTGCGTGTTTTCCTACTGGGCTAAGATTTCCAGTTCAATTCCATTATGACCGATAAAATGTAACTACCATTCGTTAAATTGGGGTTTCTCTTTATCAAATTGAAGAATTTAACTGCTGGGGGGGGATGTTGTGTCTGTTTAGATTAAGTAGTCTATAAGTCGTGTGGTGATATAATCAGTCGGTTCAGATAGTGAACGTTTAATACCTTGAATAAAAAAATATTTAATCATAGATAAATTGATAAATAAATGAAATAATTATTTAGTAAACTTCATGGCGTCAGCCCGCAATCGAGCCCTAACGACCGAGTGGTCACCGTCTGTTGCCGAAGATAGTGGCAACTTCTGCTGATAAAGGGTGTCATGTGGTCAGGACAACGAACCCTCCGCCGTTAATCTCAGTTTTATCGATCAGAGCCGCTACTTTTTCATTACAGTAGCTCCTAATTGGTCCTCATGAGGTTGAGCTAACCCTGTTCCAGACCCATCGCCTTACAGAAAAATCTGGAGGCGCCGGAGATTGAACCTGAGACTTTTGGATTAGTAGTCAGGAACTTTGACCACGAGAACAGTGGTTCTCAAACTTTTTTACTTTCTCTCTATCTTACAGGTAGAGAAAGTATTGTGATCGTCAAAATAATCGAACTCGAGATTTTGATGAATCTCGACGTTTCACGACCACCGAATCCGAAAAAATTGTTTTTGAATTTCCGTCTGTCTTTCTGTACCTCCAACAAGAGCCTAAGCTACTTTACCGATCGGGCCAAAACTTGGTATGTAGGGTTTTCATAGGGTAGCCCCGAGGGTTTTTTGTAATTTGATATCCAACCCTAAAATTAAGGGTACAGTAACCCCATGGCTTCTTTGGTGCTGACTGACAGTTCACAGTTGACTTCTGACAGTCAACATTGAGGTGTATACATAAAATTTGACTGTCAGAAGTGACAGCTGCTAAACACATGTTTTTTGGAGATCATATGGTTTGGCGTAGGGATACATAATTTGGTCTGGTAGCTTTTCAAAGCCGTCAGCTGTCAGCTGTGAGCTGTCAGTCAGCTCCAAAGTAGCCATGGGGTTACTGTAGTTTACTGAAGGGCAAAAAGAGAACAAATTGATTTTTTCAAAACTGGCTTTAACGATTTTGATTAAATTTCATTTCAAAACCTTTATAAATATTCCAAACAAAATGGCTACTCTCAATATTTCGATAAAATAACTTTAAGGGCTCCGGTCTGATGCGTAGATTCTAAATTTTAATTTTATCTCCTTAGGTCTTTGAGATTGAAATTACTTAGTTTTACATACATATATATCTATTTATATTAAACATATTTTACTTGAAATATATTTTTATAAAACAAAAAATTTTCAAGCTATATACAAATATAAGTTTCTTTTAACTTTGCCAACACTTTAAGGTAAAGTATTACGACTGTCAAAAAAATCTAGCCCGAGATGTTGATGGATGTCGACGTTTCATGACCCCCCTAACCCTAAAAAGTGGTTTTTGCAACGCCGTCTGTCTGTATGTCTGTCTAACCCTAAAATTAATAGCAGTTTACTAAAGGGTGAAAAGAGAAAAAAATTATTTTCTCAAAATCTGTTTTAGATTCAATAGTCAATAATTACCTATTTTATTGGTCAAAATTTATAAAAGAGAAATTTAATAGCAACGCGATAAACATAAGATGTTCATCTCCTAGTAAAATGACGACAATTTTAACCAGAAGTCAAAATTTTAATAAGAAGTTTTGACCCTTGGGGACCCAATATCTATATTTTTTTATTAGTTCAAATATACAGATGAAGACGTTAATTCTTTAAAAATAAAATTATGAAATTTAAAACTACGAGTCAAAAAATGTTTTATGTATGTATAGCACAATTTTTTCTCGGGTTCGCTAATGTATATTATATTATGAATTTTGAGTAAATATCTCCATTTTTAAAACAATAGAGCGAGAAAGTCCGTTTGGAGTTTATATAGATTGTACCCCTTGACCATGACTAGAATTTTAATGTACCCCCAAGATAAAAAAATAATTCCAAATGACTGGCTTTACAAAAATATGACCACTCTGTAAATTATTTATCTATTTAATATATTGAGGGGAAAATATGTGTAATCAAAATATTTCAAATTTGACAAAGCTATTTATAGATAATTCTACTGTCATAGCCTTAATATTATCTCTTATTGAGAATCGATTTGATCAGTTAAAAAAACCTAATTTTACTGTAAAAAGTCTGTAGAAAAGTTTTGTACATTTTCTTCACAAATTCGTTAAAAAATAAAGAAAAAACGTAAACCCAAACACAATACATTCAAATCTAAAATTTTAATTGTAATTCCAGAGCTGATCTTTTATGAGTCCCAAAGTTTTTCGTTGAGAGGGATGTGGCTTCATGGCTTGGCACTACTTTTTGATGTCTGGTTGTCCAGTTGAAACCTTAAAGCGGTGGTCCAGCTCCAAATTTAGCCTATTGCGGTACTTATTTTTTAGGAGCACTATGGATTAAAAACCACTCTCACAGAGATATAGTGTTGAGAAAGGCACCATAAACTGCTAATGTAGAAGGTGTCAAGTATAGGGTTGAAAATTCTCAGAAAATGGTTTCCAGCCGAGAGCAAATAGGGGAAAAATAGTGGTGTAAATAACCAGATAACGGTAATTGTCAATAATTAGGGGTATTACTAAGTACCTCATCATTTTGTCAACTTTCCCTTGAGAACTGCTCGCATACCCCCTGAAAGGTGCCCACGTACCCCTGAGAGTCCACGTACCCCAGTTTGATAACCACAGCACTAAACGACAGAGAGCGTCCGATGCTGTCATATCCATTCTCAACAACTATAATAGCCTTGCTATTTAATCCATTTCAATGGAATGTATTGCCGTTGATGAATGGCTTCCTGTATGATGAGAACAATTCACAGGTAGAGTTTAAACAAGCTCTTCTTACCCCAGCAACACTTTACACATCACGCAACGCCACTGGTAAACTCAACAGTTCCTGAATATCTATCACGAGTACAGTGTCATTTCAATCCTCGGTCCCGGCACAGATTTATCTGATTGCCAAACCCTTCCTTCACCTCTGACAAGATGTGTATTAATCACAACTTGTGAATGTGAGGAATGCCAGGCCTCCACCGTGGTTCGGATTCCACGTTAAACTGTAGGTCCTCCATTTCATCTCACAATCACCCTACCATTGCACATTAGCGTAAGTGCGTATAACCCGAAAGGGTAGTAAGACGCGGAGCTAATAATAATAATAATAATAATACAGTGTCATTTGAACACCAAGTTATTCCAACGAGGATAAAAAGTCATGTTAAAATTCCGTGGTGATCACGGCAAATACACAAGAACTGCTGAGATAAGTTTGGGGGAAAAAAATCAAACCACAAACGTGTTCACTGAAGCAACATTGTATTTTATTCTCGTCCAAAAAGTTCTGTTTCTTTTAAAACGTTAAAAAAAACTGATCTTAACTAGCTGGTTGCACCCTCCACCTCCTCAATAAACGATTGCCATATTTTAAAACACGAATCTAAAAAAGTGTGGTTGGGCGTGGTGGAGAGGGGAGTAGGAGAGGGGAGAGGGTGGGTAACTTTACGGACGTAGAGTAAACTCGCAAGTTTCCACAAACATAGATAACAGCGCATGCGCAGTCGTGAGCAATGACCAACCCCTTTCTTCCCCTAGCTCGTTTGTTTACGTTGCCAATATGGCGAAAACTAAATAGGATTAACACGTCGCGCAAACATAAACAATAGCCCATAGCACTCAACTACTTTCCTTCGGCCGGCTTTCCAAAATTTCAACGATCAACACGGAGTGAAAGAGGGGTGGCTTAGGGGGAGAAGGTGATAAGTAGGTGTCGAACTTGTAGTTATTAGTAAGGACTAAGTAGGTGAGCTAAAGGAATGTTAGCTATTAGTTCTGTGTACAATAGACCTCCCTCCATGTTCTTATCTTTACTACAGGGCAGGGCTAAGATGGTTTTGAGCCCAACACAAGAAGAACTCACAACCAGAACCCATTTACTATACTATGTGTGGTCCCTTAAAAAACCATCACGAACAATTCTGGTTACCATGTTCTCTGCTCTCACAAAATCGTACATTATTTGCATGCCCTAATGAACCGACCGGATTATGGAATGGTGCTTGGACCGGGTGAACTAAGTTTACACCGAACCATGATTGACGTCCGCAAATGTTGGTCCATCTTTGGACAGTGGGGCAGAGAGACCCTGTAGTGTATACGCGCAGAAAACCCCCACTACTTCGGCCTACCTACAACCTGAAAGGACTACATGTCACGTGGTATTATCCCACCACGCAAACATTGAATCTTGATTCACACGTTTGCCGAAAAATAGAAAGCAGAATCTGCGCAGTAGTTCACACGCTTTAAGTCGATCCATGATGCATTGCAACGCTTTAAAACGGCTGATTATCAACATATATTATTCCATTGTGGATGAAAATATATTTTAAATCATTCTCCCGATGGATGTTTTCAAATTAAAACGCTGTGTCGTGGCATAATTCAATACGTCGATACACACGCTTTACATCAACGGGTTATTTCGAATATCCTCGCAACGGCCAACAAAGCTGTCTGCTAGCTTCTGGCTGTAGAGCGCATGCGTTGACAAATGCGCATGCGCACTGATTTGAGATGGTTGGTTCTGAGTTTTGATTGGTTCTCCTGTACCTAACATCTTGAGCAGAGTGGACAAAGTAGAGAATAGTTTAACTTCAGCAGAACAGCTCGCGCCGATTAAGCTGAAATCTTGTGATTGGCTTAGAGCACGTCACGTGATCACTTTTCTTTTCTGCACTAGTTTTTCAGTGAACGTGTGAATCCACAGTAACTTTGCAATCTACCAGCGACACAAGAATACCAACTTCGTCACAGATGCGCACACAAGAAGAAACATCCTGTACTCCGTAACTATACAGGTCGCCATAATGGAACTATCACAAGCAAGGCCAATAAAGTCGTAGTTCTATGTAACGTAACGAATCACAATTTGTCTTGTCTGCTATTTGCTTCTGTTAAATAGGTAGGTTAGCTTAGTTGCGTAATTGTGTCGAGATCACAATTGTGTAGTTGTGAATTTTTGTTGCACCTTATTCTAGTTTAGGCTGCATCAGAATAGTCTCTAGGATCCCTGATAAGGATCCTTCCGTTATAAAACTTGATGAATTCACCCTTCACACGCACCTTTATTCGAAGACCACATCAGAGCAAACTGTTCGAATGGTCAACGAGTCTTTCTGTGTCCTTGATACATCTCTGCTATTACCTAGCGCTGATCTTTGAAATTATTTTAAACGCCATTTACCAACATTTATGAAAATACATAACAAATTTACACTTACCTACACTTTTTAATATTTTGATTTTATCAGTTTGTTTATGTCTAGGTGTTAATAAACACGATAAAGCATTTTAAAACTAAGCAAGCAATTAATTAGCATACCTACATATTTTGACAACTTCTTTTCCCCACGACATTTCAAATTATCTTATAATAACACTCCGGTCATATAATTTTAAATGGTGGGTAATACAAAGTTGTGCACGGCGACAGTAAAATGAAACAGTTGACAATCAAACCCCGCACCAAGGTCGAACAACGACGTGACACATCGAAGAAGTGCTTCCATCTTTGGATTCAATCTATTTCAAAGGCGTGGGAGGTGCTCATCGGCATCCTTGGTTACAATTCGGATATGTCTATTCTTCCCCACGCCCTTGCTGGTGCAACTGACAAGGATACATAGCAAGGCAACGACGTGTAAGTAGAGAATTCGGAAACAGCCTTTGTCTGCTATGTTAGCTATGCCTTGTACAGTAGCCCCATGGCTTCTTTGGTGCTGACTGACAGTTCACAGCTGACATCTGACGGTCAACATTTAGGTATATACCTAAATTTTGACTGTCAGAAGTGACAGCTGCTAAACACATGTTTTCTTGCAGATCATATGGTTCGGCGTAGGGATACATAATTTGGACCGGTAGCTTTTCAAAGCCGTTAGCTGTCAGTTAGCACCAAAGAAGCCATGGGGCTACTGTAGGACTGTTATAAAACGTTCATAACGTGGAGTATGTAACCATAAACTCGAATGTGGACTAAGTAAGTGCTTGTTCTATTTTACAGATAACTTTATGGAGCTTGTATCCAATTTCTGACTTGAACTAATCCCATGTGGCCGCAGGGGCACTAAAAGAAAGTTGTGTATATCCTAGCTAGCGGATATATACTTCCCGCTCCACATATTGTGGTCCCAGTTGGGAACGTTATCAGATCGGTCACTTTCAATTGTTAGCTCGCCTTAATTTTAAGTTCTTGGATAAACTTTGTGAGAGTTCATAATCTCTTGTTGCTATGTTGGTTCTCTTGTCTTTGTGCCTTATGGTAAATCTGCGAGTGTTGTTTGTCATGCACCGTTACTAGCTGACAGGTTAATTATGTTTGAAGAGTCCTAAAGGCCACTACGGATTATTTAGAATAAATTGCTTTGTACTGTTTATAATTTATGAACTGATTAAGTACCTGCTAGTATGCGTGAGGGTTTCATTTATCTCATATTGGTCTCTACCATAATTAAGGATAGAGTCCAATATTGTGTACTGTCAGAAGTAAATAGGACTAAATCAGATATAGTTTCAAATGTGTGTATTTCTCTTATGCATAAACTCTTAGATTAAGGCCGCTTTATTGTTCGTTTGTACACAATAAACATATATGTATGAAGAAACGACTTCAATTCAATCTGATCAAATAAAATATGTATCTCATATGTTTATAGTGCTTAAAAAGTGGTCTCCTTTGATCAATCTTGATGTGATTTTTACCTTTCTTTGAGCCTGAGTTGGTACACCTTGTTTCTAAATTAATATTGTGCTTCAGTGCATTTATTAAATTTCTTGTAATTTTTATTTTTCCTGTAAAAATGAAAATTGCTCAGTTCACTAGTAGTTCTTTGAACAGTAGATCTCGCTCCTTCAATGTTACTATCGTTACTGCAGTCTTAAGATTTTTATTCGGATTTAAAGTTCAAATTTCTCCTCTGATTTCAAGTTGATATTTTTTCTTGGTGATCAAGTTAGAGAGAAAACAGATAAATTATATATTCCATATAACGTTATATTCATATAATAAAAGCCTATAGTTTAGGTGATTTAAAATGTTAGTCTCACAATATATTTCAATTAAAAAAACGCCATATATACTAAATTATTGCTTTTAACTATAAATTCAAATCACTTGAGATGGTCTATTAAACAAAATACCTTTTGAGCGATGTCATATTGAAATGGATAACCAGACTTAAAGTCTATGTAGGGTCTACATATATCATTTGGCCTAGGTATAAAGAATGTTCCTACTAAATTTCGTTAAAATTTGTCAACATATTTGACAGTTATTAAACAAAAATTCACAATTACTTCGGACTTACTGTACGGATTAACTAACATTCAGCTGGATGAATAATTATACTGAACAGTATTCTGTCAGTGATTTAATGTGTTCGTTTCCAACTAATATTAAACTATGAAGTGCCCAATCTCCCTTTTTACAATTTCTTCTAGTCGAGTCGGCGGTGTTCAATATACTTGTTTACAATTCCTTCTAGCTGAGTCAACGGTGTTCATTAAACTTGTTTACAATCACTTATGGTTGAATCGATGATGTTCAATACCCTTATTTACAATTCCTTCTAGTTGGGTTGACGGTGCCCAATACACTTGCTAAAAATTTCTTTCTAATTGAGTCTACGGTGACCAATCCGACTGTTTACAATTCCTTCTAGCGGATTCGACGGTGTTCAATTCACCTGTTTACAATTAAGGTATAAATATATTATAAATACTCATAAAATAACACTAATAGTAAAATGATATCAATATTGGCCGTAAAAAAGTATGTATGTATTTTCTAAAAGTTTCACTAAACCAGAATTCTATTATAGATTCAACAGGGAGAATGTGAGTGATTCGGATTATATTTACATCAGTAAATCTAAGGGGCAAAAATAAAAATCCTTGGCTCTTGAAATATATAAAAATATATATATATTTATATATATATATATATAATATATATATATATATATATATATAAACAAATGTATTAATTTTTCTCGACGTATCTTTTTTTTTTTTTTGCGTGAAATATTCCTGTCTTCTACTAGTAGTGGCGGATATTTGACTGTTTTTTGAGTGTGAAGCACCATGCAGGTGCGGTTACTTCGCCCCGAAGATATGATGATGATGATGAGACTATGTGGTGCCATATGAAGTCTTCAACCTAACTTAAGGTGGGAATGTAGGGTACGTGAGAAAAGTTCAGAATCTATGCAGTTTTTATAGCAAAAAATATTTTTGGACAAACTAAGTATAATATTTCTCCAGTAGAAACATAGAGTTTAATTTTCTTAACATAGGGATATCAACAATTTATGAATATCCATCATGAACAGAGCGGCATTAGATGACAAACTTTTTAAATGAAGATAAAAAGTTGTCATTAAATACCAGGATACCCTTGAAAGATATTAAGAAAACTGTTGATATCACACCATATGAATAGTTACCATGTGTTTCTACCTAGAGCAATGTTTTATTTATTTAAAAAAATGTTGCTGTTAAAACTGCAAGAATACTTTCCTTTTCTCACGTTCCCTTCATCCCCACCTTAAGTCTAATTAATAAGCAGACCATGGCTACCATAGGAACAAATCTACGGGAAAATAATTACAGTACCACAGGGAATTGAACCCAGGACTTCCATATTAGTAGTGAGGAATGCTGACCCACCCGCCTTGGTGGCGTAGTTAGCTAGCTCGCGAGATTCGTGTTAAGCTAAACTGCTGAGGACGGGGAGATTGAGGTTCGAATCTAGGTCAGGTCGTTTTTACTAAATGGTTTTTCACTCTCCCTCCACACAAATGTGGGCTCACTTCCTCTAAAATTCAACCTTCCCAATTCCCGACCCATTAGCGTAATTAGTACTTAAGCGTATAACCCGAACGGTTAGTAAGACGCGGTGCTATAATTTTAATTTAATTTTGATTGCTGACCACTAAACCAAGAAGCCAGCCATTTTTTTCTCATGATAGTAACTATTGACAAATTAGTGTCACACCTTTGGTAACATTGTCTAAGACATTAGTCTCGAAGTATACATGAATGTTTGTGATGGCGAGGACTAGGTTTGAATCTCGGCTGAGTCAAATGGTGTATGGATTTTACATATGTGATATTTATTTTTGGCTTTCCCACCTCTTATTACTTCTAATGAAGGTACATTTCTTCCAAAACTACTTCCTCATCCCTTCCTTTTAAATTAATATATTAATAAATCTAGCATTAAACGTAATTTTACAGTGAAATGTCTATAAACTGCACTGCCCAACATCTATGGGATATCGGTTTGAGTTCTGTTAGAAGACTTTAAGTGGAAATAACTAGGGTATTAGTGATACGGGGTCTATTGTAAATTATAATGTACACACAGTAATAAGACTACTTTTCTTAAATAAAATGGCTTAAGGGCATCACCAACCTGAATAAAAATATCCTAACATTGTCTTATTTATTAAAATAACAGTTCTGAAGAATCAAAATCCCTAAAAACATCATCAGTTACCCGCCTCGGTGGCGTAGTTGGCTAAGGCGCTAGTCGTGTTGAGCCCGACTGCCGAGGACGGGGAGATCGAGGTTCGAGTCTCGGTCGGGTGAACTGGGGGTGGTTTTTCCTAAATGGTTTTCCACCCTCCCTCCACGAAAATGCGGGTTCACTTCCTCTATTCAACCTTCCCAATTCCCAATCCATTAGGGTAATTAGTACTTAAGCGTATAACCCGAACGGGTAGTAAGACGCGGTGCTAAATAATAATAATAATAATAATAATAATCATCAGTTATATTCATGTTTGATTGTTGTGACCTTGTCAAAGAATATGGACTTATTTTTTGTTTTATTTTCCTAATAATTATTTATTTTGCTCTCAGAACTGTTAAATTTCACGTTATACGTTGGTGAAAATGAGTTGATTTTTACATTTTCATTTGATTTTTAAGAAATTATAAAACTTAAAAATGATTTATTTATTTATTTCAATTCTATGTTAATACCATCCAACTCCATTTTGGCGTGAACCATATTTTGAAATAACAAACCACTTCTTTAATAACAAGCAATTTACTAATGTTTTCAACGAGTCTCAACGCTCTGGTATGTGGCCTCTTTATTTATTATTATTAGGTGTTCTGTCTTACGACAGGTCCATTACTTTTGTCAGTGAACTTAGACCGCCTCTTTAATTGAAGCCAATTAAAAAAACTTCGCTATTCGTATAAAAGAGATCAGACCTAGTTACTTGAGTGAGAGACAATGCTCCACAATGTTTGTCCCTGTGTGTACATCTGGTGCACTCCCCTGGCCACGGTCGATACTGTTCCGCCGCGCAAGCGCCGCACGCACTCACTGTCTACATACGCACAGGGCGTAGTACACGCACTCCCCGACAGGCGAGGCTAATTATAATCTGGACCCTTTCTTCCCTCCTTAAACTCCGGGCGGTCATCAGCGAACCTAAGGGATTGCCCCCACGCGGTGACCGTACCCCGGTAGAACTAGGACGGGACACCATGGCCGTTTATGAGACGCTTTCGACAGGGATTGTTTTTCAAATTCTTAGTGATGGAGGGCCACCAAATAGAAGCTATGATTCGCACTGATGGACCACTAAGCCCTAGGATTGAGAGGGTGAATGTTAAAAATAATGTGGGAAAAAACAGTATTTTTAAAGAATTCCATATTAGGACTATATATAGAAGGCTTAAATTAATTTATAAAATTAAATACGGTATTGAAAGAAAAAAGCTCATATAATAACATTGAAGCCCGCTTCGGTGGCCGCGTGGTCTAACGCGCTATTCTCGCAGTAGACTAGACTGCCGATGACGGGGAGATCGATGATTGATTCTCGGTCGGGAGTACTGAGGTTTTTTTTCCAAATGGTTTACCACTCTCCCTACACGCAAATGTGGGTACACTTCTTCTAAATATAATCTTTATCGTACCTAAAACACTAGCCTAATTAATACATAAGATTATATCCCAAACGGGTTGTAAGATGCTGTGCTAAATAAAAAATTACATTGAACTAGTAGGCCCCCTAAGTAATAGTTGAATGATTAC
Organism: Timema podura; assembly: GCA_033556935.1. Classification (NCBI taxonomy): domain Eukaryota; kingdom Metazoa; phylum Arthropoda; class Insecta; order Phasmatodea; family Timematidae; genus Timema; species Timema podura. The sequence goes on along the minus strand of JAVRXN010000013.1, from coordinate 25,869,923 downwards.
TCCTAACATTCTAAGCCTCATAATTTTTGATAAATTACTGTTTAATTTGTTGACTTAATGTTGGTACAATCATCCTTTTCTATGTGACTTTGGTTTGCCAAGGAAAGAAATAGTGCATAATATGAATATTTCATATTCAATATTTTGCGTTTCAAAAGGTTTATATTATATTCGATCAATATTCTTCATTTCATTATAATTACTAAACCTCCTGGGATGCTGCGGATCACTTGATAAGCCGCCACGGACAGCCAGTGGTCCGAGGCCACAGACAACTAATAAACAGACTATCAACCTTACGGGGGTTCCGCTGCGCTCCTTTTGCCAGCTTGAGTCCTTCAACACTGGGCTTCGCTAGTGTCACTGCTGGGTGATGATAGGACTAACCGCAGCGATCCTAGTGGTGTACTATTTAGCACCGCGTCTTACTACCCATTCGGGTTATACGCTTAAGTACTAATTACGCTAATGGATTAGGAATTGGGAGGGTTGAATTTAGAGGAAGTGAATCCGCATTTGCGTGGAGGGAGAGTGGAAAACCCCTAGTGGTGTAGCTCAAGCTGCCAAAAGGAGCGAAACAATTTTTTTTTTTAATTTAGCACCGCGTCTTACTACCCGTTAGGGTTATAAGCTTAGGTACTAATTACACTAATGGGTTAGGAATTGGGAAGGTTGAATATGGAGGAAGTGAACCCGCATTTGCGTGGAGGGAGAGTGGAAAACCATTTATGAAAAACCACCCCCAGTTCACCCGACCAAGATTCGAACCTCGTTCTCCCCGTCCTCGGCAGTCAAGCTCAACACGACTAGCGCGTTAGCTAACTACGCCACCTAGGCGGGTAGCAGTCGTTTTAACCTGGAGGTTGAGTGTTTGGGTATATTATTTGTCTGTGTCTGAGGGCCACAATTTGCGAAACAGCTCTACAGGGAGTGTTTGGACCTTTATTATGTGGCGCCACCAAAAAAAAAAAGTCAATAAGCGTTGTTTTAACGCGTCCGAGCCAACGTATAGTATACTTAATACTAAGCACCGCGTCTCACTGCCCGTTCGGGCTATACGCTTAAGTACTAATTACGCTAATTGGTTAGGAATTGGGAAGGTTGAATAGAGAGGAAGTGAACCCGTATTTGCGTGGAGTAAGAGTGTGAAAATATTTACGGAAAACAACCCCCATTTCACTTGAGCGAGATTCTAACCTTGATTTCCTTGACCTCGGCAGTCTAGCTCAACACTAAACTAATGCGTTAGCTAATTACGCCACTGAGGCAGGTGACGTATAGTAGAATTTTGGTAGCAAGAAACTTTCAGAAAATACAATATATATATTAAATCTAGAACAGATATAAATTCTAGCTAACTCATCTCTATGAAGGGGAAACTCACTTGTCACCAATGATAAATTTTTCGACCATGCTGATAATCGAGCTTAGGACCCTTAACTATGTATAAATACACGCTACCGAATGAGATAAAGTGTCAGAATATTTTATAATGAGTGTTATATTATAGGTATTAATAATATCTATCAAAATCTATAAAACTTTGTGTACTGAGGGTTCTTTTACCCATCACGGCTTTCCTGTTCTTTCTCCTTCCAAATGGTAGTGTGTTTAGCTTAAAATTCACACATTTCATCCTGTGACCTTAGATTAATTATTGTGGATAAAAATAGCCTGAAGGGGCAGTAAGTAGTTGCCGTAGGGCCTTTGGCCCATTCCTCCTAAAAATTGTCCCGTTTGGACTAATCCATACAGGACGTTTGGCGCAGTCTTGATAAATAAATGAGAGGTATTTTGGACCAACCGAGATAGGAAGTATGGACTAAGGAGAAAAAGAACTCTCCCTTTCATTTATGCAGACTTAACCTACTACAATATTATAATTATTATTATTATTAGTAGTAGTAGTAGTAGTATTAGTACTAGTAGTAGTAGTATTATTATTACTACTAGCACCACGTCCTACTACCCGTTCGGGTTATACGCACTTACGTGAATGTGTAATGGTAGGGTGATTGTAAGATGAAATGGAGGACTTACAGTATAACGTGGGATCCGAACCACGGCGGAGGTCTGGCACTCCATACATTCACAAGTTGTGATTAATACACCTAACACAATATAATCTAACCTAACCGTGACATCAATAAATGCAGAAATTTTACCAGAGGCTGGTATGGAGAGAGGTTTAGAAGGTAACGCTGAAAATACTAAGTATATGATCACACAGAGAACACAGATCGGGGACGGTAAACTAGAGATTACTGCGAGCAACATATCATTTGAAAGGGTTAATGAATTGAAATGTATTTAGGAACAATTTTAACTAGCAATAACGATATTATGTTGTAAATCAGGAAAAAAAAGTTGGAAAATTCGTGCAACTACTCGGTCAGTAAGTTGTTGACATCTTGCCAGCTGTCAAGGAATGTAAAACTCAAATTATACAAAACAAAATTTTACCGGCTGTTTTCTATGTGTGTGAAACGAGGTTTCTTACCTTAAATGAAGAAAACAAAGAAGACATTTTGTAAAAAAAGGAATAAGACTATTGGGGGAGTGGAGGAGGTTACATAATTATTAGTTACATACAATGTACTCATCACAAGACATTGTTAGGATAGTAAAGTGTTGTTTAATACAGTTATGCAGGGCGAATGGCAGAATTTAGAACCATATTCAGGGTATTGACTGGCAAACCCGATGGATTCTATCCGTAGAATCCATTGGGAAGATCAAGAATTAGATGGGAGGATATCATTAAAATGAGCCTGAAGACGATAGGGTGTAATGATGTGAACTGGAAAGATTTAACTCATGATAAGAATAGGGTGTAATGAGATGGCATGGATAGAACTATCTCAAGATAGAACAGGTGTAATGAGGTGGATTGGATATAGCTATCTCAAGATAGGGATAGGGTGAATTGAGGTGGCTGGATATAACTAGCTCAAGATAGGACAGGGTCTAATGAGGTGGAATGGATAGAACTATCTCAAGATATGGACGGTGGATTGAGGTGACTGATATAACTAGCTCAAGATAGGACAGGGTGTAATATGGTGGATTGGATAGAACTAGCTCAAGATAGGGACAGGGTCTAATGAGGTGGAATGGATAGAACTATCTCAAGATATGGACCGGGTGGATTGAGGTGGACTGGATATAACTAGCTCAAGATAGGGACAGGGTGTAATATGGTGGATTGGATAGAACTAGCTTAAGATAGAGAGAGGGTGTAATGAGGTGGACTGAATAGCACTAGCTCAATATAGAGATAATGCGTAATGAGGTGGAATGGATATAGCTAGCTCATGATACGGATAAGTGGCGTACTTTTGTAAGTGCGGCAATGATATTTTGAGTTCCTAATACCATAGAGTAAGTAAGTATGTAACCTAGCCATTAGGCAATTCTCTTTCAGTTTATCAAACATTGTCTAGCCTAACTTAACTATCAAGCTATTGAACAGACAATGTGGCTAGAGAAACGCGAGTCAGAAGTAAACAAGCACACAAGGTAGTGTTAACAGGTGTTTTAACAACTACGTCAAACGTCCTATGACCAACCCGATACAAACGATCAGTGTATTTCAGCTAGGATAATCCCAGTTGCACCAAGCGCTAAGTCGTGAAGACTAAAAATTAAGCTAGGCCGTTATAGAATTAAGTCACTATATAAACAGGTGTACCATCAGTCAACATAGCTCAGTGGAACGGTAGTATTATATTTTAGCATAACCTAACGATGGTATTATCAACCCATACCCGTGGCTGAGTGGTTAGAGTGATAAAATTGATTTTCCAAGACCTAAATTAAAAAGCAGAAGAATTTGCTTGAAGCTCAGAAATTATTGATTTTATTAAAAATATATTTCAAATAGGAGATTTTTATCTATAATTAGATTTAATCTAGGTATTCAAGCCTAAATTTAAGGGTAGTTTAATGAAGGGCAAAATTAGAAAGAATCTGTTTTCTAGAAATTCGCTCTAACGATTTTGACTAACTGTTATATCTAAACAAGATGGCAGCTCTCATTTTTCCATTGAAAATTAATTTAATGGCACCTTACATATGAGAAATTTTCCAATTTTGATTATTTCTCCGCAACTACTTGAGATACGAAATAACTTATTATTGTGTATTAAAGATAAAAATCTTTTATTTAAAATATATTTTTTATAAAATCAATAGTTTCTGGGCTATAAGCAAATATATAAACTTTTTAATTCAGGTCTTTCAAAATGAATTTGATTCTTATGCTCTTTGGTGGACAAAGATGTTTCTCTTTTCTCTATCTTTCTGTAACAGTGTTCCTAGTTCCTAATGCCATATAGTAAAAGTGACTATTATTTAATTTATGATATTTGGTGTAATGTTTCTACAACAACAATGTATATACATATTAATTCGTTTCACAAATCTTGCGAGTTTCTAGTAAATGTTTTTTTAAGATAAAAAAGAGAGGAAGTCTGTGTGACGCACTCTACCATTTTTTTTTTTTTTTTTTTTTTATTTCAAACAATATTGTTTAACTTGCTTGCCTAAAGATGGTTTCATATGGTGAAAAAAATTATTTGTTTTCTCTAAAACTTATTTTTTGGTAGTTAATTGATGAAATATATTTGATAATATTTTTTATAACTACAATATACTCTATTAGAAAGTATGTGGGCTACACCCATTTAATGATTTCACTATGAGTACACCTTATATGTAATACCAGTGGTGTTTAACCTGGGGTACGTGAATACATCTTAGGGTATGTTCAGTTTAAAATATATAATGAATATAGTTAACATTTAAAACTTATTATATAATACATTATTTTACAGTGTCATTTATTTTGTTTATTATATTTATGTTACATGTATGGGCCCTACTGTAGAGTATGTATATCATACATTATGCATCAACAATTTTTGAAGTACAAAGTAGAAGAAAATTACATCAGATGTAAGCGAACCAAAGAAGTTTGAATACCACTGAGCTAAATCATTGTGGAACCAAGCATGGCATTATTTCTGCTACCTTTCCAAGTAAACGAAGCATACAATTGTTCTACCATTAGACTAACAGTATTTTTAAAGTACCTCTCCCAACATAATGGAGATTGTACGACAGATGACAAACCCCGTTTTAACAAGAACTGGTTTTAAATAAATAAGACGGAGTTCCCTATATGTGATGATACAAATTCGAATAATTACTCATTTACATAGAGCAATGGTTTGTCCTCAAGAAACGTAATCCCACTGCTTTTATTCTAGGCGTTGTGACGAAATGTTAACTATTAGATGGCTCGTCTTCTTTTCCAAACAACAAATATTTAGGAACTAGGAGATAATTTAGTAGTAATAAACCCTCTGTAGTAAGTTTAGCTCATTCACAGTAAGAATGTATTGAACAATTTCAACAAGTTTTTAATTAATTATAAGCTATAAATAGTGATTCAATGGTTTCAAATCATTTTAGTTCACGAGTTAAGGGTAAAACTTGTTGTTTTATGATTTTCATATACCATTGTTAAGTTAAATTGATTAGTGTAAAGGATTGAAGTTTAGCATAACTATATATTCATATAAGGTGTTCAGAATGAAATATTTATAATATTATTAATGTTATCAATATCATAGATATTTATATATCTAATATTTAATTATTATTTATTTATAAAATTTTAAAAATGTGAGATAAAATATTTAAATTCAGATGACTTAATTTGGTTTGTAAGTCCTGTCTAGATATAATATGTAGTTTGTAAGCCATGTACAGATATAGACTAATCTTGTGGAAGTAAAGTACTCTCTATTCACTTAGATTTTTTTTAAAGATGTGTTTATTTTAAATCTAAAATAAAAATTGGGTCAAGATGTAGATTAAGCAATATAACCTTAACATAACAATGTACTGTGCATTTGAGTAAATGTACCATCATTTGTAAAAAGAAATTATATAAAATATCACCGTTAATTTAAAACCAAAAGTTATCCTTAGTCTAGCCAGCAAGGATTGATTTCAAGCTTAACGAATCAAAAAAAAACCGTTCAACTTGCATTTATCATCCACTTTATAGAGGTTTAATGTGCGATTTATTTTCAAGCTATTTAAAGTCAGTGACGTTTATAGATTTTTGGTTAATTTGGATTTCGAGCCATTTATAAACTGATGTTCTACTTTTTGGGCTTCAAAACGGGGAGCGAGTTTTGAGCTGTGTCCAATTGTGAGGAAAGGAGCTGTTCCTGGTGTATGTAGGGTTGACTGTATATCAGGCGGGAGAGTGAGGCTCAGTGATGAGGACAGCCGCTGTTCCTGGTGTATGGAGGATTGCCTGTATATCAGGCGGGAGAGCGAGGCTCAGTGATGAGGACAGCCGCTGTTCCTGGTGTATGGAGGATTGCCTGGATATAAGGTGGGATAGCAAGGCTCAGTGATGAGGACAGCCGCTGTTCCTGGTGTATGGAGGATTGCCTGGATATAAGGTGGGATAGCAAGGCTCAGTGATGAGGACAGCCGCTGTTCCTGGTGTATGGAGGATTGCCTGGATATAAGGTGGGATAGCAAGGCTCAGTGATGAGGACAGCCGCTGTTCCTGGTGTATGGAGGATTGCCTGGATATAAGGTGGGATAGCAAGGCTCAGTGATGAGGACAGCCGCTATTCCTGGTGTATGGAGGATTGCCTGTATATCAAGCGGGAGAGCGAGGCTCAGTGATGAGGACAGGCGTTGTTCCTGGTGTATGGAGGATTGCCTGTATATCAGGTGGGAGAGCGAGGCTCAGTGATGAGGACAGGCGTTGTTCCTGGTGTATGGAGGATTGCTTGGATATAAGGTGGGATAGCAAGGCTCAGTGATGAGGACAGCTGCTGTTCCTGGTGTATGGAGGGTTGCCTGTATATCAGGCGGGAGAGCGAGGCTCAGTGATGAGGACAGGCGTTGTTCCTGGTGTATGGAGGATTGCCTGGATATAAGGTGGGATAGCAAGGCTCAGTGATGAGGACAGCCGCTGTTCCTGGTGTATGGAGGATTGCCTGTATATCAGGCGGGAGAGCGAGGCTCAGTGATGAGGACAGGCGCTGTTCCTGGTGTATGGAGGGTTGCCTGTATATAAGGCAGGAGAGCGAGGCTCAGTGATGAGGACAGGCGCTGTTCCTGGTGTATGGAGGGTTGCCTGTATATAAGGCAGGAGAGCGAGGCTCAGTGATGAGGACAGGCGCTGTTCCTGGTGTATGGAGGGTTGCCTGTATATCAGGCGGGAGAGCGAGGCTCAGTGATGAGGACAGGCGCTGTTCCTGGTGTATTGAGGGTTGCCTGTATATCAGGCGGGAGAGAGAGTTATAGTGGTGAGGAGAGGAGTCAACCTTGATGGTCTTGAGGTAAATTATTCGCCTCGAAACCCGATGTTCGTGAGCTCAAACCCAAACGATGTCTCGTTGAATTTTTACTGAGCGATAAAAAATCCGTAGTACATCTTCTTTCGGAGGGGGAAGTAAAAGCGTTAGTACTATGTCGATTGTTTATATGAAAAGAACCCTGGAAGGTATGTGAAAATATCTTTCCCGGCAGCAGTGGTAGGGTCTTTCACGTTCGCTCATAGAAATTCTCGTGTTCTGATATAATCAGTCGGCTCAGAAAGTGCACGTTATATACCTCAAACAAGTGAGGACTGGAACTGCTGATGGCTCGCAATCTACTGTAGTATTGGTGGGTTGCCGGTATATTGTGTGTAATACAAGTGACTTTAAGGTATAAAAGCTAGGCTCACTATGGAAGTAGCTGGGCAGTTTTTAAGTACACGACTCGTTAGATTAGCTAAACATACTGCCTAAAGACCAATCACACCGACTGTTCGTATACATTAACGCCGTCCATTCAGGTAATATTTGTTTTCAACTCCTCGTCTTACTACTTGTTCAGGCTATACGCATATGCACTAATTAAGCTAATACGTTAAGGACGAGGAGGGTTAATTTATAGAAAGTGCACCCGAATTTTCGTGGAAGGAAGGGTGTAAAACCATATAGTTAAAACCACCTTTGGTACACCTGAATGGTATTCGTACCCCGATCTCCTTATCATCAGCAGTCTAGTCTATTGCGAGAGTGACGCCTTAGACCATACGGTCACTGAAGCAGGTAGGTAATTTATTACAAACATATTATATGGCTGAGATGATAAGTGTACTGTTAAAACTTATTCGAACCTCTTTCTAGACCACATTAAATCTCATTGTAATTCAAACCCGCTCTTAAGATTGGATGGAAGGGGGCGCAAGAAAAGGTTATAGTTTTTGCGGTTTTTATGGAAAAACTTCTTTTTTTTTTTTGCCAAAATAAATAAATGATTGCTCCACTATAGACATAAAGTTCCATTTTTTTTCACATTTTAATATCAAAAGTTTCTGAATATCTGTCATGAGCATGGTGGCATTAGCTAACAAACTTTTTAAATGGAGAGAAAATGTTGTCATTGAACTCCACAACACCCTTGACAGATATTCAAGAAATTTTGAGGTCACCATGTGAAGAAAATTAAATTCTATGTTTACACTGAAGCAATATTTTATTTATTTTGACCCGCGTCGGTGGCGTAGCTAGCTAACGCGCTAGTTTTGTGTTGATCTAGACTGCCGAGGACGGGGAGATCGAATTTCAAATATCATATGGGTGAACTGGGGGGTGGGTTTTCTTAAATGGTTTTCCACTCTCCCTCCACGCAAATTTGGGTTCACTTCCTCTAAATTTAATCTTTCTAATTCCTAAACCATTAGCGTAATTAGTACTTAAAACGTATAACCCGAATGGGTAGAAAGACGTGGTGCTAAAATAAATAAATAAACATTTATTTTGGCCAAAAAAGTATTTTGACATGAAAAGTGCAAAAACACTGGCTTTTACTCGCATCCTCTTCCATTTTCCACCTTAAGGGGTCATGAAAGAAGCACGAATTTAATACAGTACTTTTGAAGTTTTTATAGCAAATAACATTATTTGGCCAAAATAAATAAAATGTAGCCCATGTTTAATATAATTGTAATCACATAGTAATCTCCACAATTCTCAAATATTTGTCCCAGGCATTTCTGAATTTAAACGGGACATTTCCCTTCTTGCTTAAAAAGTGTTTATGAAAATGCCACGATTCCCAGGACATATATTCAAGAACGGTTGAGATTTATATGTGTAGAAAACTAAACCAAACGTATCTACTTAAGCATTATTTGATTAATTTTGGTAAAAAAAAAAAGCATTCTGCTCCAAAAACTCTAAAATACGGATCCTAAATGGTGTTATTTTCCATCCCACCTTGATCTTGTTTACTCAAAAAGAGTAAATCCGCTGAGAACCTAGTTTTTGGCGCTGCTATGAGGGTTTATTTCTATTCGTGATGTTGATAAAATGTTTTAGTAAAATGTATTTCATGATGTGCTTGGGGAACAAAAATAATAGAGCAGTCACATTTCTTTGAATATGTGAGCCTTCCTCACTCATCTAGTGCCCTTTAGATTGCATAGGTTGAATGCCGTATAAAAGGCTGTCTGCCCTTCCATAGAAGGCTTACTGCGAGTCGGTTCAATGACTTCACATCACTTCATCACGCACGAATGGTCAAATCCACACGACAAGGATAGAAGTATACCCCTAATCTCTTAAAAAAAAACTTCATGCTTGATATAGATCGCCGTTTCCACTTATTGAGAGCTAGGGTTTTCGATTCTCATTCATCACACAAAGAGTTTACAAGGTTTAAATCCCAGTTAGATCAAGTAGTATACAATACGTTTTATTTTATCAACACCGGTTATAATATCATTAGATGGTGGTGTGTTGGTTGCGCCCGTTTTGGTAGCGCCTTTTGAAAAATCGGAGGTGTTAGCGTTGCCTAAAATAAACTGTAAGTGTTCGCGCCCGTCGGCGAGTCAAAGCCTTGATACTAGCAACTGAAAGTCATTAAGAGGATGTATATGACGTTTAGTTTTTGACCTATCTTGTTTCAAAACTACTAGTATGAAGGGATTTTGATAGGTTAGGACCCGCCTCGGTGGCGTAGTTGGCTAACGCGCTAGTCGTGTTGAGCTCGACCGCCGAGGACGGGGAGATCGAGGTTCGAATCTCGGTCGGGTGAACTGGGGTGGTTTTTCCTAAATGGTTTTCCACTCTCCCTCCACGCAAATGCGGGTTCACTTCCTCTATATTCAACCTTCCCAATTCCTAATCCATTAGCGTAATTAGTACTTAAGCGTATAACCCGAACGGGTAGTAAGACGCGGTGCTAAATAAATAAATAAAAAGATAGGTTAGGTTAGGTTAGGTTAGGTTAGGTTAGGTTAGGTTAGTCGTTTACCTGATATCTTTATTCGGCCCGGGGGGAGGGGAATAAAACAGGAATTAAATGTTTTTGAAAGGAAACAGCCCAAATCAATTTTGTAAATAAAAACATTTACCTTCCTTAGAACAATAAGAAGGATTTGAATATAAAATGGGCGCAAATACAAAAGTTTATTTTTCCCAGGGCGTAACCAACAAGGAGTCCATTAAATACTATTTTAGATAGTTTAAGCGTAAGGAAGAGCTTTAGAGTAAGGATACTTGAGTCTGCGTCAAAGGGTAGAGGGAATCTATTTTTAAGTGGCAAACAGGACGAAACTGATGCCTTTGTTATTTTAACTCTAGCTCTAAAATTGAGGATAGCTTTCTGATTAATATTTTTCGTAAATTCGAATTTTTTATAAAATGTCTTTAACAATGTTGTTTGAAATAAATATATATATATTGTGTATATATATATATATATATATATATATATGTGTGTGTGTGTGTGGAGGGTTTTACATGATAAATAACAATGTATACTTGTTTAATGGTACTTTACTGACGGATTTGTTATTAAAAAATTTAATTTATTTAAAAATCACTTTAACCATTTTATTTAAAATGGATAGTTAGGGAGTATTTTTTACATTAATAGCATTGTAAGTTTGTTTATACGAGAACAATTTAATTAAACGCAGTAGTTTTCTGATGACCTATTTTTTTGAAAAGTTTATTCCAAACTAGAATATACTATATGTGAAAGTATGGAAGAGCGTGTCGTACTGTTTGTTTACGAGTAAGTCCTAATCGCTTACAAAGGCCATAAAACACATTGTAAACTGAAGTGTTCTGAAAGTATCGGGTCATGTGTTCAATGTGTTCATTTGCATGCTAGGTGGAAATGGCTGCCCAGTTTGAAACGTGTAGTGAAGTTTTATACCGCCATCTCGCGACGATATCGTGGTGCGCATAACAATTCTAGCATCTCCCCCCCCCCCCCCCCACCACTCCCACTCTCCTCTCAATCTTCGCTACAACTTTCAAGGATGTGACAACTGTGTCTTTCATTCCAACAATGGGCAGTCAAAAAATAGTTCCATCCTGGGATGGCGTAACAGAGGGTGTTAAATGTGCCTTCTAACAGGGCGAAATATTCGGGAAGGGGGGGGAGAATGTATTAGAGTTTTCAAAGAAAGGTTTAATTCAGGAACCCGCCTCGGTGGCGTAGTTGGCTAACGCGCCAGTCGCGTTGAGTCAGACCACCGAGGACGGGGAGATCGAAGGTTCGAATCTCGGTCGGGTGAACTGGGGGTGGTTTTTCCTAAATGGTTTTCCACTCTACCTCCACGCAAATGCGGGTTCACTTCCTCTAAATTCAACCTTTCCATTTCCTAATCCATTAGTGTAATTAGTACTTAAGCGTATAACCCGAACGGGTAGTAAGACGCGGTGCTAAAAAAAAAAATTAATTCAGGAAGAACCAGAAATAAGAACGTTGCCTACCTGTGATGTAATGGCAAGTCACGATAAGATTTTACCTGTTTATGTATTTATGTTTTATTCAGTTGGTTTTTTTTTTTTTAAGATTTAAGAATGAAACCAAAACTATAAATGCTTCAATGATTCTAAAAATAGTATTCCACCATGATAATTTTATCTTAAAGTTGTTTTTTGTAAACGTATTTTTTTTACTCGATTACAGCTCAGGATATTTGGTTTATTTTATAAAATGTCCTGTAGGAATCTTCCTACCAGGAAGTATATCTTAGTAAAAAAGTCAGTGGAAATGTATATCTATATCGAGTAGGAAACCATAAAATGTAATTTTTAAATGCAAATCATTGCTTTCAAGGTGCAAATAATATAGTGAGTGTTTATACGCGTCAAAGGTAGAGGGGGAGTCTTAAAAGTATATATACAAGAAGCCTGGCAGAGTGAACTGCTCATTTCCTTCCCTCTATTTATATTTTGTACATTGATGTCGAATTGCTTAGAGGGCTTAAGTGTGCCTACGTTAAGATGAAACCCACTTCACAAAATATTTTAGAATCCATCAAGAAGCCAACGTTGTTAACATGATAAAGTAGTAGTAAAGCACATCATAGCTGGACCACAGCTTGTCCATTCGCAGGTAATTTATGTTCGCGAGATTTCTCGGAAACGTTGTAATACACTATTTCAGCTCACCCTCTCTTTATCATGATATTCCTATTATCTTCCAGTTTATTGACATCTTGTCACGTGTTCACAACCCAAGTAACCTAGCTTGGTTTTACTCGCCGGTCAGTCCAGCATCTTATTCCATCTCTTTCCACGCTTAGCACCTAACAGAAGAACACCCTTTTATACAGGATGATCCAAAGGTCGCGCAACCCTGTTTTTCCAAGGATAATTCTCGCAGAAGAACATGGAAAATGAACATTTTGTTTGTAAGGGATGGCAACACTGTAATGTTGGCCGGGTTTTGTGCAGGCCGTGTGACCTTGAGACATAAACTAGGTCCAGCCAATTGAGTTAGAGCATTTGAAAGTGTAAGATGAGTTTTTCACCAGCAGAGTGAGTATTCATTTTGGAACATTATTTTAAGGCCAACTCGTACATGGAATGCCAACAATCGTTTGTGCGTAGTTTTTTCAGAATCACGCATAACCGAATAAATCAACAATATGCCGAAATGATGGCAAAAAATATAAGTTTTTTCTTTGGGTGACGTGACTTTTGGATCATACTGTATGGTTACGATTTTTTTTTGCATGGCATTTTCCTATTTCTTTAAAGTTAAAGCAGCCACCAAAGCGGGTCATGTCACTTTTGACAGAATCAATGCCAATGTCTTTCTAATTATGACAATGTTGCAAATAACGATTTGAAAAAAAGAAACATTTTTACCGTGCAATCATACCGTGATTACACTATGGTGATGGGATAATTTTCCATAGTTATTATTATATAAATTCACAATGCCAAATATTGATCTGGTGAAAAAAAAATTAAATGGGAGTAAAATGTGATATGACAAAACTATTTTGATTAGTAATAAATTTATAGCCTTTGTGAAAATTTAACATTTCGAATTTGAATCAGAATCTAACAACAGTAATATTTATAAATGGTTTCCCACTCTCCTTCCACGTAAACACGTGTACACTTCCTTTGAATTAAACCTTACCCAACCCTAACCCATTAGTGTGAATACAAAGATAGCCCTAACGGGCAGTAAGTCAGAAGCAACGCAAAAAAAGGAAAGTGCGATGTTTTTATACTGACTAGTAGCAGCTTGAAATGATGCCCTTTAATCTAAACAAGAAGCCAACTGGTGGGCGCAGTCCTCCACAGGCGCTACAACTACCTTCCAACCCACCCCCCCTCCCTCCTCTGTCCATCATTAATCCCCTTCGTTCATAACACCCCCTTAGACCTCATCCTAGCCACATTAAAACAATAAACGCGCTCGTTGGCTAATAAAGTTAGCAGTCAAGCCACACTGTGCCCTCATTCCGAGGAATTACAGTGTTTGTCGGGAGTAAAAAAAAACACAACTGCATCGCAATACTGTACTACAAGTAAACAAAAAACAATAGGTGTTATAAAAATATAAACTATTAAAAAATTGTAGACTAGAATGCCGATGACGAGGAGATCTAGGTTTGAATCTCGGGTCAGTTGTACTAAGGGTGGTTTTTCCAAAATGGTTTTCCACTCTTTCTCCGTGCAAATCCGGGTACACTTCTTCTATATATAACCTTCTAGTACTTAAAACCATTAGCGTAATTAGTATATAAGCGTATAAACCGGTAATAGGGCCCTAAGACGGGTAGTAAGACGCGGTGCTAGAAAAAAAAGGCTGTAAAGTCTTTCATAGTTGTTTGCCAAACGTTAGTTTTTGACGATTTTTGTTTTATCTGTAAGGTTTATAAAATTGAAGGATTACGTTTAATATTTTAGTAATGTTTGCAAATAATACCAACTGTATTTACGTTTCCCTAAGTGGTTAATAAACTCGGTTTTAAACGTACTAATGATAAATTAATTTAAATTAGTTGGAAAATGACACCAGGACACAGGATTTTTTTCTTTAGCATCGCCGTCTTACTAACCGTTCGGGTTAAACGCTTATATAGTAATTACACTAGTGATTTTAGGGGCTAGGAAGGTTATATTTAGAGGAAGTGTACCAACATTTGTATGGAAGGAGAGTAACATTTAAAAAAAAACACCCTTATTACGCCCGACCGAAAATCAAACCTCGATCTCCCCGTCATCGGCAGATTATTCTACTGCGAGAGTAGCGCGTTGGCCCATGCGACCACCGAAGTGGGTGACACGGTAATTGAACCTGGGAACTTTTGCGTAGAGCACCATTGTTCCCCCACTGGGCTATCCAGGATTGGTCCCGTGCTCAGGGGTTATTCTTCACTCACAGTTTTAGGCTGAGTCTGTTTATTTAAATCAATCGAATCGTGGTCTCCTCCGTATGGACATTCCCGCAATTTACAATGATTTGCAACATTTGTGTTGATATTAAATAATATCTATAGTATAAAGGAAGTGTTTGTCTGTGTATTTGTTTGTTTGTTTGTGTGCGATGCCCAGCAAATCTACGGCACGTAGAGATCTGAAATTTTTAACATAGGTGACGGAAGGGACGGCACCCGGAGCCGGATTTTTAAATTTTTTATTAATATCTAACTAAGCTTTTTTAACAAATTTTGAAGAAAATATTGTTAATCTGATAATTAAATTTAAATGGTAAATCGGGCACCATGATGGGAGGGGGGCTTAAATAATTCTTATACCACAGTGGGTCGCGGAAACGCCGTGCGGGATTGCTATTAATAAATAAAATAAACAAAAATCATACGCTCTCCGCATCTTACTAACCTTCAAGGCTATTCGCATATTTACATCAACACGCTAGGGCTTATGAAAGTATAATTATTTGTAGGAAATTTACCTGTTTTTGTGTGTAGGGATGGATGGTAAACTATTTAAGGAGAGATCCCTCAATACTCATGGTCAGAGATTCAAAAACTGACCTAGTGCCCTTTCACACGAGAGGTATTTTATCGCGCGATGTTTTGTCGCGCGAATTTTTTCAACTGAGATGCATTGGTTTAAATGGGAGTGTTTACATAAATAAGGAGATAAATAATCACGCGGTATAATTCCCGCCCCACCGATCAGAACCACGTCAAAACCACAACTTACATGGGAACCAGCGGGATTTTCCCTCGCGTCTGAAAGCAACGTTAGAATTGATCGCTCTAATAAAAATTTGTGCGACAAAAATATCGCGCGATAAAATACCGCTCGTGTGAAACGGCACTTACCCGTCACCGGCAAACCAAATATGAAGATGCAACTTTGTGAGTAAAATTAAAATGGAGGACATACATTTTCTCAACTAGTTTGTGAGAGTAATTATTATTGTATATGTGAGCTCAAAACTATCCAATTCTAAGAAAAGCACACATGCCAATGAATATACTATTATCATTAATTATGCTTATTGTGTACTTGAGGCATACATTACGGATAATATGTTCACTATTACGTTTGAATTTTTGTTTTTTTGTTTCAATCCCGCGTCTTGCTAACCGCTCGTGTTATACGCCTATGTACTAACTACACTAACGTGTTAGGGATTAGGAAAGTATTAAATTAAAGGAAGTGCACCCACACTTGCATGGAGGGAGAGTGAAAAACCATTTAGGGAAAACCACCCTCAGTGCACCCAACCGGGATCTAACCCCAAACTCCCCGTCTTCGGCAGCTTACTCTAACATAAGAGTGGCGCGTTAGACTATGCGGCCATTACTTTGGCTTGAAATAAATTTAAAATTTAAAGATTTTACGAAATTACATATATACAAATTTGTAAAAAAAAAAACCCACAAGTATACAAATTAAGTTAATAAGCTCACTTTTAAAACCTGTGACAAATATTTCCTAGTGTATAGATACGGTTGCAATGCTAAAATAAAAGTTAAATAATAACACCGTTTCTTAAGCTACTTCACTTTAATGCTATTTTGTTGGCTAATAAATTGAATCATTTTAATTAATTTTATGACAAACATAGCATACATCCTCAGCTAGATAGATTATTGCTAGTTATTGAAAGCTCAGCAAACCAATTTGATGAAAATAATGTAACAAGAATATATAGTCGGGCATGCAGTCTCTTTGTAGTTTTGTTTTTGGGAGGTATTGCCATGGTGACAGAGGTATAGATTTGTTTTGATTGATGATTTGTTTGTGATATTCTTAAAGAGTCACTTTGTGTAAAGAGAATACAGCCAGAATAATGAAGAAAGAAAATTAATAGGCTGATCTTGTGACGTCACTCATTAAACAAACCTGCGCGTTACATACACAAAAGTTATATGGAAGACCAACGAATTTGTTAAAAATCAGGTCGTATTTTGGAACTTTAAATAATAAATAAACGTATAAAATCAACACCAATGTACAATCAACATTATTACTCTATTTTTTAAATACGAATGTTTTGATGTCTTCGTATTGAAATATAATTACTGCTGTGTACTTATTGACGTAAGCAAAGACATAATAAAATTCCTTCAAACAGCGCTACCTTTATATTCTCTTTATATTGGAGTCATTTATTGAATTATGTTGGATTTGGAGGAAGTTACTGAAAATGTCTAGCTCATTTGTTTGTTTTGGCATCGTCAATAAAAGTAGTAAAAAATTATTCCTTGAGTTATTTAGAAGCTTCCCAGGGTAACAGTGTATGTTCAGTCTAGGAAGGTAACACAACAGACCCCAATATATTTTAAATAATTCACAGCTTACTCGGTGTCAACCACCCCATGGTCGTATAAAACCTCGTATAGTCCTTAAGTCCTTAATGGTATTTAAAAATGGAAATTACCTTTATATAGTCCGTACCCTTAATCATGTGACCGTACCAACCAATGAGAAAGTCGGATGATATGTCCAATTAAGTTGTTCGAAAGAAAATTGTCTAAAAGCAAGGCGCAAACAGACGTTATCTGTGAAGCAGAGGTAATACAAAATACCAAAACTTTACATGGTGCAAGGGAGCTGTACTGACCGAGCGGCCGCCGCCGTTAGCGATGATAGTGCTAATACTTGTGGACAGCACAACGAGCCCTCCGGCCGTTAATCTCAGTTTTATAGATCGGAGATGCTACTTATTTATTCAAGTAAGCCATTTGTCCTCGTGTGGCTGAGTTTTGATCTTGTTCCAGACACACTGCCTCACAGATACATTTTGGAAGCGCCCGGGGATCCAGCCCCACGCTTACCTTTCGTCAAACTATTATTTATTTCATTTTGTATTTGTTTCCATATTAACGGTTCCTTTCGCTGCCATTGGTGCTTTCTTTCGATGCGAAGGTACATATTCACTTTGCTGTGGTAGGTAGTCCTTAGCAGACCCTATCAAATAATAATCCTTTGAAAGTTAAAGTTGAGTCAACTTCTAAGGAATTATAAGGACTTAGAACTTAAGGATAAGGACGCTGTAGATTATGTACAATACATTTATTATTTAACACCACGTCTTACTACCCGTTCGGGCTATACGCTTAAGTACTAATTATGCTAATGTGCCAGTAATTTGTGAGGTGTTATTTAGAGGAAGTGGACCCACATTTGCGTGGAAAGAGAGTGGAAAACCATCTAGGGGAAAACTACCCTCAGTTAACCCGACCGAGATTCAAAACCTCGATCTTCCCGTCCTCGGTGGCCTAGCTCAACACGAAACTGGCGCGTTAACCAAATACACCACCGAGGCGGGTGAATTGCATTCAAGACCGTTAATTAGGTTTAGTCATTAGACAGACACGCTACCGACTGAGTCGAAATACCGGACAAGAGAAAAATAATTAATTCGCTTTGATTTCTAAAAGATGTTGCTAAGTATAGTACATTCATAAGTATAATTTTCCTTAACAAACTTATCGCTGTTAAATACAGGAAACTCGCTCCAACAAATAAATTCACCAGACCACCACATGCACGCAATGGAGGTACTTTATTTTTTATCCCTTCCCCTCTGTTTCACGAAAATTAGGATCTCTCCCCCCCCCCTCCCCCCCTGAGCCCGCAAGAGCGATCCACAGGTCATGAGAGACATTTGTCTATCCAGCCAGGAGAGAGTGATGGTGACATCTAACAAATGTTACTAGATCTACTTTCATGTATCCATTCGCCGACCATAATGCTCTACAAGACCATGTTGTTGATTTTTAGCACTGCGTCTTACTACCCGTTTGAGTTATACGCTTAGGTATGTAATAATTTCGCTAGTGATTTTAAGGATAGTGGATGTTATATTTTAAAGAAAGTGTACCCACATTTGTATGGAAAACTATTTAGAGAAAATCATCCTCAGTACACCCAACTGAGATTCGAGCCTCAATCTTCCCGTCATCGGCAGCCTAGTCTAATGCGAGAGTAGCGCCTTGGACCATGCAACCTACGAAGTGTTTTTTATTTATTTCGATGCGAACTTTTGAACAAAAATGTTGATATTAATTCTTTGTGGAAGCGGCGTCTATAGTTTACTTAAAAATGTTTTACAAACAATAACTTCTAAAAGGCTGCGTTCTCTTCATAAATTAAGATGGCGAACTAGATGAAATGAGGTGGTTGGTGACGTCATACAAACCATATTTTGCGTTTTGCGATGTGTTTACAAATAAAATGTTTACTTTGAAAGTAATTTTTGTATCGCTCTTTCTCTAAGTTATAAAAAACCTTTAATTATTTTGGTGGCCAATTATAACAAGATATAAATTTGAATACAGTGTAATACTTTTTAATTTATTATTTCATGCACTTTAATATATTATCTTGTTGCCACAGCCACGAAACAAAACATATAATAATAATAATTGTTTTATTCATAGGTTAACATTTGTAACATTCAACGAATGTTTACAGTAAAAATCTTCTGCTAGCTGTCAATCTACTACCTACCACTCCTACGCTGGAACGACTCTACAAAGCGTGCCCAAAAAGTGACTCATAACGGCACTAGCTATCTCAAGTGACACGAACTTACTTCCGCACTTGTAGATGATTGAAAGGGGAGTAGAGAGGTTGGATCCGTGAATGTAAAAGAAGTGTGAACGAACGGAGGAAACAGTTGGAAAGCGGGGAGTGAATAAAATAAATTGTAAATGTGAAGGTGTCTAAGGCAAAAGGTTGAGCAAACTTTGGTTCATGACCTACGTTATACAGAATGACCCAAAAGTCACGTAACCCTGTTTTTTCCAAGGATATTTCTCGCAGAAGAACATGGAAAATGAACATGTTGTTTATATGTATGGCAACACCTGTAATATTGACCGGGTGTTGTTGTGCAGGCCGTGTGACCTTGAGACATACACTAGGTCTAGCCAATTGATAGTGATAGTGATAGTTGATAGTAATTCTAAGAATCGAGTAATTATTCGATTCTCTTTAAAAAGAATCGAATAATCGAGTAAAATTACTCGAGTAATTTTTTAGCGAATCATCTACTCGAATCGTCCAGTGGCAATCGGTTGGACAACATTACTCGGGAGTCTTGCAATGGAATTCGAAACTAATAACATGTCCATAATCTCTTCCTGCAGTAAGCAGTCGACACAGACAGTGACCTCCACCCCCTTATTTTCAGGTTCCACTTTGCATGTACAGTCAATATGAAAGTATGCATTTTAAGAAGTGTCTCACAAAAAAAATTGTTTTGTGCTCTTTTTAATAAAATAAAGTTTTATTTAGACATTCATGTTAAAGTAATTGATAATAAGTGTACCTTTTTAAAAGTGAAAACCGACTTTATTTTATTTTTTCTGTTTTTTAACTTACTCTAATTAGTTTCAATTTATAAATACTCATGTTTTACTAAGGAGAAATTACAATTAATAAAATAATTAAGAAAGACAATAATTAGTTTCGTTACATGTGATTGTGGAAATAAGACTGCTGAGGTGCCGAGTAAAAAAATCGAGTACTTTTGAAAAGAAGCGGAAATGTGATACGCTTAGTTGACATGCTTTTTGATTGTGTACCTTACATCTGCAAGTATTTTGTATTGAAAATGCACCTGCAACATTCAAACCTTAAAGGGTCATTTTTGCGTAGCTGCATAAATTGTTGGTGAAAAATGAGCTCTAAGGGAATACGCCTTTTAAATGAAAGTAGCATAGTAAACAGTCCAAACAATAAGGTCGATTCTCAATTAGCTGGTTAAGAAAAGTGAAAATAAAAGAATAACAAAGTCCGAATAAAGTTACTCGAGTAATCCCGGAAGAATCGAGTACTCCCGATTACACAACACAATCGAGTTACTCGATTGTGCCCATCACTACCAGTTGACTTACAGCATTTTAAAGTGTAAGATGAGTTTTCCACGAGCAGAGTGAGTATTCATTTTGGAACATTATTTTAAAGCCATAGCATGGTTCATAAGTGGTTATGTAAACAGTCAGAACAGTAAGTTTTGGAGCTATGAAAATTCACACTTTTTCCATGAGGTGCCTTTACACAGTCAGAAGATTGGAGTGTGGTGTGCTATTTCACGTCGCAGGGTGGTGGGTCCTCTTTTCTTTGGAGAAAATGTTAATGCTGAACGTTACCAGGAATGTGTTATGCAGTTTATTGCATTACTTGAGGAAACAGAACATGATTGCTGGTTTCAGTAAGATGGAGGACTGCACACACATCCAATTCCACCGTGACACCACTGGCTGAGTTTTTTTGGTGATCGGGTGATTTCTAAGGGTTTGTGGCCACCTCGTTCCCCAGACCTAACGCCACCTGATTTTTTCTGTGGGGATACTTAAAAAAGACAGGGTATGCAAACAACCCTATAACCTTGGCTGAACTGCAAACACAACATTGAGAGGTGCATTGTAACCATACCCCAGGCAATGATTCGTCGTTCGTCTAGAAATATGGTTAAACGAGTGAATTTGTGTTACTGAGGAGAAGAATCACACTTTAAACACCTTCTGTGATTTCCTTATGGTTAATTGTTTGGTTTACATGGTTTACATTAGATGTATATATTATATGGCACAAAATATAAGTTTTTTCTTTGGGTTGCGTGACTTTTGGATCACCCTGTACTACCGGTTAATGTAATGATGTGCCGTATTTGGGGGTGTGGTGTTGAAATTGAAGAAAATAGTATTAGTACCAAACTCACACCAAAATAAATGTATCGAAAACTATCGTATCGGAAGAATAAGAAAGAGATTTTATCACACTACATTAGAACCCCGATTATCCGGACTAATTAGGACCTAGGTTAGTCCGTATAGTCTAAAATCTGGATAATTGATCTTATAAGAAAAAAATGCTTTCACACTAAAAAAAACTTTATTGAAAATATGGTACAGTGCTGAAATGTAGAAGCCTAGAACGTATGTATTGGTATGAACGTATGTAATTCACAGTATGTACAGTACCTACGACACATAATAAAACCAATAATATTCCTACAGTACAGTACATTGTATGTATTTACCATAAAGCACGACATGAAAATAAATATTCGAACTTCTTAAAAACAAATACATAATATACATAAAACTCTGTAATTTTAGGAAAAAATTAGTAAAACATTATTTTGTCCGAACTTAACGAAAACTTCTGCTACGAGACGTATCCTGATAACCGATAGTCCAGATAACTGGTCGTCCGGATAATCAGTGTCGGAATAGTTGGAGTTCTACTGTATTTAAAAAAAAAAGCTTTTCTCAGTAGGGAGATTTTGAAGTTTTGTCTTTCTCGATATTCTTAAAATTCTTGTCTGCGTGTTACCGATGAGGCTAATACCCTAATGATTAGGGTGGCGACTATTTTACATGTTCAAAGAATAGCATGGTGACTTCGTTCTCGAATGACAAAACAAATGAGTTAAACCTTTATTATTTGTTTTAGAGAGGACCACATGTAATCATGACAACAGAAACCATGATTAATTATAATAATATGTAGATAATACATTTTATTGAAAGAATAAAAAAAACCCAGCTACAATCGAATTTTCATTGTAAGGGTCTTGTCTCTACTAGACATTTTCACGTATTCATACGTCAAGTCATGTGATCTTCAGCTGTCATTTTTGATAGATGTTATTAGAATAAATAAATAACAATAATAAAATAGTGAAATGTTATCCTCGTTGACCGCAAAATAGTATGTTCGTCTTTTATAAAATTTCCTTCCAAACAAATTCCTACTATATTGTTGAACACGTGGTCTAAGGCGTTATACTATCCCTACACATAATAATTAATTAGGAGAAGGTCCGGGTTTAATACTGTCCCATCAGCAGTGAGGGGTGTGTTCCCAAAAATGATGAAAAACTGAAATATAACTAGAACCGTTCCGCTCAAATGCGGGTGCACTACCCATAATCCAAGCTCCTCTTCCCTATCCCCCAGAATAAGCAGTGTTATAACCTTTGAATTAAACGTACTAATTTTGACTGGCATTTATTTCTAGGTGCTACGGGTCTGCTCTTTTTATGGACACGCGTCTTGGACCAAATTAAAGGCACAGAATGAGGAAGAAGAGATTTAAGGTAAAAGCATCAGCATTTTCATGGTGTAGAGATTAATAAAACAATACAACGTATAAAACTAACAAATGCACCCAGCTGGTATACGAACCGAGCTCCAATATTGAGAGTTACCGGCTTCGATGGTCAAATAGTCGAAGGCAGAACTCTCACAAAAGACTGGACTGCCAACGACGATGAGATCGGGGATCAAATCCCGGTCTCATGTAGTGGCGTTTTTCCCTTATAGGGTTTCCCTCTCTCACTCCACGCAAATGTAGATACATTTATTTAAAATTCGACCTTCCTGGTCAGCAACAGGTCGATCGCGAACAGCCGGTTGATATAGCAGCAATTTTCAGTCGAACGCGTAATAAAACTACATCGTCACGAAAGGGCAAGCTTACCATACATTATTCCACTATGGTACAGCTTATAAAATAGGATCATAGTGTCATCCGTCAAGGTAAGACTGCTACCTTTCAGGGTAAATGGAGTGTACATTTTATTTACTTCCTATAAAAATTGGAGACTTAAGAATTGAAGGAAATATTGAATTTAAGAAGAAAGAAAACAAGCTGTATAGAAAAAAAATAATTAAAAGTAAAGTGGAGAAACGAAGATTGATCGCGGGACCTTTGATAAATATAGAAATCGTTCGGGTCCCAAAAAAAGGTTGCCGACCCCTGCCTTAGAGGGTCTTCCATAGTCACCTGGCGGAAACTGACCGTTTTATTTTGACGCGGCGCGTGCCAACAGACGTGCGCGCGCATCAACCGTATGGCAAGGTAATTACAGTTCACTTAGTGTAGGGGGGATCTCGCGGTAGGTCTATATAAACTTTTACTCCTACTTCCTATCCTATAATAAACTTTTTTTTATTGTTTGATCATGAAAGTACCAGCTAGTATCATCGACCTACCCCAATACCACATCTGTGGACACGAGGACAAATACGTCAGTTTCATCTGGTTTTGTTAGGTCTTGACGGGTAGTTAGAGCTTAGAATACTCATCACAGTATGATTTCTCATTTTTATCTGAATAATAATTCTTTTGCAATTAAATTTTAACTTAAATTTTAGAGTTGTTTATCTCTTTTATATTAATACGTTTAAAAACCAGATATATTGACGACTTAATTTAAGGGGAAAGGATGAAAAGGCTATCTAGAAGGGAATTAATCCGTATTTTTGTGGAGAGAGAATGTAAAAATAACCATAAAGATCTAGTTTGTAAAATCACGTGCATTGAATCTGGCCGGGATTCGAACATACAACTCCCCGTCAACTGCTAGCAAACCACTCAACCACTGGTAGAGCGCTTAGTTCTGTTACCTCAGATAAGGTAGTTTATGTTTATGTCTATGTATATTTGTAACTATTTGAAGATTTTTTTTGTTGTTGTTGAAAAATCACAATGATCTTTGGGTTCACAGTAAATGGTATAATACAATCGTACATACTTTCTTATCAAGTCTATTATATTATGAGATAAAATTCTCAAAAATAGTTTATCTGTAAAAAGGTAAACTACTACCTTAATAAGTTTTAATCCTCTTCATCAGCCACATGCTCTAAACTCTAAGGCGTCACTTTCATAAATATAATATCCTGCCGATGACGGGGATATCTTGGTTTGAATCCTGGTGAGGCTTACTGAGGGTGGCTTTTCACTCTTCCTTCATGTAAATGCGGGTACACTTATTTTAAAAATTAAACCATCCTCATCCCTAACATATTGGTTTAATTATAACTGTAGCCCGAATAAATAATAAGACGAGGTGTTAAAATTTAAAAAAAATAACCTTTCGGGGACACGGAGGCA
Organism: Timema podura; assembly: GCA_033556935.1. Lineage (NCBI taxonomy): Eukaryota > Metazoa > Arthropoda > Insecta > Phasmatodea > Timematidae > Timema > Timema podura. The sequence goes on along the minus strand of JAVRXN010000013.1, from coordinate 25,845,234 downwards.
ATAGCTTGTTACAGTTAACCCTATTATAAAACACTTTAGCATTTAATATCTGTTGGAGTTGTATTATTAAGATTTTTAAACTTCACTCTATGGCCTATATTAAAACCAAAACACTCGTAATAAAGCGTAAAAAAAAATTAGGCGAGAAAATAATGCGGGAGAAAATGTTTCACCTCACACGTGCGGTTTTTTTCCCCCTTCTATTCCCCTCCATAAACCATCATGATGTCAAACGCCCTTGTGACGTCATGGCTAGCTTTGTGCGCACTACAATGCACCGTCTGCACCTGCATTATGTCCCCCTCTCCCCCTCCCCCTTTTCACCTGTCCCTGTTTCCTACGGATCAGCTTCTGTCACTCGGCTCATCAGTTTACACGTAGGAGGAAATACATAATCGAGTGAAGCTTATGTCCATGCTGTTACCTCTTCTTTGATTCGGGAGAGGTGATTAGTGGAGAATGTGTTGTTTGCGCCCTTGTTGGTAGTGACCTTTCAAAACCCACCTAAAATAAACCGTGTAAATGAAGGAATGTTTTGAATTTGGTGAAGAAAAAAGAGAAAACTGTTTTATTACATTTTTCAATGACATGTTGGTAACGCCTTTTGAAAAATCGGAGGCGTTATTGCCCGCCTAAAATAAACCGTAAGTAGTGTTCGTACCCGTCGGCGAGTCAAAGCCTTGATACTAGCAACTGGAATTAATTAAGAGGACATATATGACGGGATTTTTTTTATGGGTCCTGTTTCAGAACTATTAGTATGAAGGAATGTTGGTTAGGTTAGGTTAGGTTAGGCTAGTCATTGACCTGATATCTATATTCTTCCGAGGGGGGATGGGGTGAATAAAACAGAAATTAAATGTTTTTTAAAGGAAATAGCATGAACTAATTTTGTAAAAAAAAAACATTTACCTTCCTTAGAATAATAAGAAGGATTTAATATAAAGTGGGTGCAAACACACACGGTTATTTTCTCCCAGGGTGAAAACACACATGGTTATATTCCCTCGGGGCGAAAACACACACGGTTATATTCCCTCGGGGCGCAAACACACACGGTTATTTTCCCCCAAGGCTGCAAACATACACGGTTATTTTCCCCCAGGGCTCAAACACACACGGTTATTTTCCCCCAAGGCTGCAAACATACACGGTTATTTTCCCCCAGAGTGCAAACACACACGGTTATTTTCCCCCAAGGCTGCAAACATACACGGTTATTTTCCCCCAAGGCTGCAAACATACACGGTTATTTTCCCCCAGAGTGCAAACACACACGGTTATTTTCTCCCAGGGTGAAAACACACATGGTTATATTCCCTCGGGGCGAAAACACACACGGTTATATTCCCTCGGGGCGCAAACACACACGGTTATATTCCTTCAGGGCACAAACATACACGGTTATTTTCCCCCAAGGCTGCAAACATACACGGTTATTTTCCCCCAAGGCTGCAAACATACACGGTTATTTTCCCCCAGGGCTCAAACACACACGGTTATTTTCCCCCAAGGCTGCAAACATACACGGTTATTTTCCCCCAGAGTGCAAACACACATGGTTATTTTCCCCCAGAGTGCAAACACACATGGTTATTTTCCCCCAGAGTGCAAACACACACGGTTATTTTCCCCCAAGGCTGCAAACATACACGGTTATTTTCCCCCAAGGCTGCAAACATACACGGTTATTTTCCCCCAGAGTGCAAACACCCACGGTTATTTTCCCCCAAGGCTGCAAACATACACGGTTATATTCCTTCAGGGCACAAACATACACGGTTATTTTCCCCCAAGGCTGCAAACATACACGGTTATTTTCCCCCAGAGTGCAAACACACACGGTTATTTTCCCCCAGAGTGCAAACACACACGTTTATTTTTCCCGAAGGCGCAAACACACACGGTTATTTTTCCCCCAGGGCGCAAACACACACGGTTATTTTCCCCCCAGGGCGCAAACATACACGGTTATTTCCCCCCCAGGGCGCAAACACACACGGTTGTTTTCCCCCCAGGGCGCAAACACACACGGTTATTTTCTCCCAGGGTGAAAACACACATGGTTATATTCCCTCGGGGCGAAAACACACACGGTTATATTCCCTCGGGGCGCAAACACACACGGTTATATTCCTTCAGGGCACAAACATACACGGTTATTTTCCCCAAGGCTGCAAACATACACGGTTATTTTCCCCCAAGGCTGCAAACATACACGGTTATTTTCCCCCAGGGCTCAAACACACACGGTTATTTTCCCCCAAGGCTGCAAACATACACGGTTATTTTCCCCCAGAGTGCAAACACACCTGGTTATTTTCCCCCAGAGTGCAAACACACACGGTTATTTTCCCCCAAGGCTGCAAACATACACGGTTATTTCCCCCCCAGGGTGCAAACACACACGGTTGTTTTCCCCCAGGGCGCAAACACACACGGTTATTTTCCCCAGGGCGCATACACACACGGTTATTTTCCCCCAGGGTACAAACACACACGGTTATTTTCCCCCAGGGCTTAAACACACATGGTTATTTTCTCCCGGGGCTTAAACACACACGGTTATTTTCCCCAGGGCGCATACACACACGGTTATTTTCCCCCAGGGTACAAACACACACGGTTATTTTCCCCCAGGGCTTAAACACACATGGTTATTTTCCCCCAGGGTACAAACACACACGGTTATTTTCCCCCAGGGCTTAAACACACATGGTTATTTTCCCCCAGGGCTTAAACACACATGGTTATTTTCCCCCAGGGTACAAACACACACGGTTATTTTCCCCCAGGGCTTAAACACACATGGTTATTTTCCCCCAGGGCTTAAACACACATGGTTATTTTCTCCCGGGGCTTAAACACACGGTTATTTTCCCCCAGAGTGCAAACACACACGGTTATTTTCCCCCAGAGTGCAAACACACACGTTTATTTTTCCCGAAGGCGCAAACACACACGGTTATTTTCCCCCCAGGGCGCAAATACAAACGGTTATTTTCCCCCCAGGGCGCAAACATACACGGTTATTTCCCCCCCAGGGTGCAAACACACACGGTTGTTTTCCCCCAGGGCGCAAACATACACGGTTATTTCCCCCCCAGGGCGCAAACACACACGGTTATTTTCCCCCAGAGTACAAACATACACGGTTATTTTCCCCCAGGGCGCAAACACACACGGTTATTTTCCCCCAGGGCGCAAACATACACGGTTATTTCCCCCCCAGGGCGCAAACACACACGGTTATTTTCCCCCCAGGGCGCAAACACACATGGTTATTTTCCCCCAGAGTACAAACATACACGGTTATTTTCCCCCAGGGCGCAAACACCCAGGGTTATTTCCCCCAGGGCGCAAACACACATGGTTATTTTCCCCCAGAGTACAAACATACACGGTTATTTCCCCCCCCAGGGCACAAACACACACGGTTATTTTCCCTCAGGGCTCAAACACACACGTAGCCTATTAGTGCGGTGGTAGGGCAAGGTAGGGAAGAGAGACAGGCTGGGCTAGACGAGTAGGGAACAAGAGAAAAGGACAGTTTTCGTAAAGTCCACTGTTTTCGCTAATCCCACGGACACATATCCCACGCTACCTCCCAGATTCGGGATTCAAACCCCAAATTCTTGGGTCAGAGACAAGTTCTTCATCTCTTTCGATATGATAAGATTTTCACTATTTTAAGTTGTTTTTTAAATGTTATAATTAGTAACATTTCTAAATTAATTACGGAGCGTGGATACAAGGGTAGGGGCTACATACCCCAATAGAGATAGGATGAAAAGTTTTTTGTCGGCTACAAAAGTTACTAAAACAATTTTAATGAATTAATACGTCAAGTCATGTGATGAGCAGCTGTCACTTTTGATAGATAATACCAATTCCTATCAAACAATAATGACAATATAGTAAATTACTATCAATGTTGATAGCAAAACAATATATGAGTTCATATTTTAATTTTTCTAAGTTCAAGTCAGCAAAAGAAGTAATTTCTCAAAAACAAGTGACGGTTAATTTACTCTTCCTTTCGAAGGGTTAATGAAAAGATTAGTTTTAGAAATATGTATATAGAAATACGTTATTTAAAATAACTAGGGTTAGTTACGTCCAAAGGAAATGCCAAAAATTAAAAAGTAATCATTCCCTATCATATTTTAAATGTGTTAATTTGTTATTCTAAAATTTAAATTATACAAACATTAGAAGAGAGTAATGAAATTATTGTGGAAAGAGTTTAATTAATCCGTTAACAAAGTCTACTTTGAATAAAATAGGTCTGAAGTTTAAATCACAAAGTGGGATTATGTTACTGCTAATTAAAAGAGATCGCCAGATAATGAGACTTTGTTGAGTTGAAATGTTTTTATGGTTGCTATGGAAACCTGGCGAACAGAATGGAGGACAAGAGTTAGAAAATAAAGCTACTTAGTTAGATTTTGTTGTTTATATGCTTAAAACATAAAACTATTGTTATTTCATAATGTATTTTAAATAAAAGCTTTTACACCTTGGATGTGCCAAAATAAATATTCAAAGAGAGGCCTTTATAATTTGTTGCTATGCAGTATTTGATTATTGTCTTCACTTGGTTGTATTGTGTAATGTAAACACTAGAGAACATATTTTTGGGGGGAAGGGGGGGTTCTCCCGAGAAACCCATGTATCACATCCATGCAACATTGTTGGCGTAATCACACTATTATTTGCCACTATCGACATGGGACCATCGCGACGGCTTTACTTCCCCTAAGAAATTCAACCCATGGCCCACAGTAATATATATATATATATATATATATATATATATATATTTTTGTGGCTCGTTGGCTTATGAAATATATCAAATTATTTCAAGGAAAAAAAAATTACAAAAACGGATATAAATTTGAAATAATAAACTAATAAAATAAATATGTATTTTTACGTTTTTTTATATAAACAATTTTTGCTTTTTACGTGAAGATTAAATTTTTGCACAGATGTAATTACAACTGACAAATGCCAGCTCTAGTAAACAAGACAAATCTCGCCACGTTCTACTACGAAAATTCTAAAAATAGTAAAAAAAAAAACAGAGAACAAACTTCACAAGAAATCCTAATCATCAGTATAAGTGTTGGTCTATAAGAATGAGCAAATAGGAATATTTTAGTGTTAATTCAATCCGATTACCATCGGTACAGTATTGCTGCCCGCGAGCCAACAAGAGACATAAACTTTGTCCCTTGGACATAAAAAGGTTGAAGACCCCTGTTCAAGCTTTTCTGTATGTTGCGAGACTGCGTGAACCAGGGTGCTGGCCGCAGTATTATTGTGACTTCATCAACAAGAAGTTGTTTCTCTTAGGAAGTCTCGTTTCCTCTCTGGTGAACAGCTTCGTTCATTGCGTGTATAGAAGAATGTACCGAATATGTTTCATTTAACGAGGATCTAGATAGAAGCACTTATTGTGTATCACAAACAGGTTTTTTCCCTAAATAACTATAGTCTACCTAAATAACTACAGTCTACCTCGTGACGCAAGTCTTTTTTCATAGCTCATAGCAGTAATAATAATAATAATAATAATAATAATAATAATAATAATAATAATAATAATAATATTGTGCGTCTGGGCTACATCAATCCGTATCTCAGGTTTGAGGAAAGATTAGCAAGTACTAATGTACCGTTGCCCAGGGGATGCCCGATTATTCTAATAGTTCATCCTTTCCGATGAGATAAGATGATGAGACGAGATGAAAATGAGGGTGTGGAATCAGTGGAAACACTTACAACCTAAGTTAAGCCTAACTAATCAAATCCTGGTGACCGTTGGGATAAAATTGCCCTTTCGAGGAAAAAATACCCAAGTTTACACTCGGGAATCAAACCCAGGACCCTTAGGCTCATAGCCAGCTGCACTGACCACTACACCACGGAACCAGTTAGAGTATTGTTTCATGTGGACTTTTTATATTATAAAAAAATTGCCATCACAATCTATTGTTGACCTGACGTTTTGGACCACGTGACTAGAGGTGTGGGTACTAATATAGTTAAAAGGAGCAGATGGTCTGCTGATAAAAACATGTCTTGAAATAAAATCCATAAAAAAAACAAGGCCGAGTTTCGATTCTATCTGTAGTTATCTTCTAAACAAGATTCTCTTAATTTTTTAACTCAAACAGTTTTATGATATTTTCTATAAGAATAAAATGGTATTTTAGGACAATTAATATTAATCGGATGCATATTACTCATTGGCTCAGGATAACTATAAATTTCATCTTTTGAGCTTAATAAATTGTTTGTCCTGATATATAGCTTTATCTGTAAGTTTTGTACAACTTCTTAAGTCTATTATTTTTTGACTTTCATCACATTTTGTAGCTTAGTTGAAAGAATTAGTAAATTTGTTTTTTTACAGTTTTGACATTGTCTGTTTACGAATAATGTATAATATTGTCTTGCATCACTTTAATACATCTACATAATTTAGCACTTATTGTAGTACAATTATATATATTTTTTTGAGAACAATTATCTAGCCTTACCTTCTAATCATATCACTCCTTACTCTAACATATGTTCTATAATTATCCGAGCAAACTTTCTTCAAATATTAATGAAATTTAAATTAATAAGGCACTTGCGTACTAATTGTTTAAACATCAGTGTATTATAGAATCTATAACTCGAAATATATATTTTCTTTAAAAATTTAAAAACAACTGAGTTATTCCATTTATTTTTAATTTTTTAGAATGTTTTCTAAATGTAAGATTCTCTTTAGTTAGATAACGTGTCACGGCTTACTCATCAGAACGAAACGAACGCGTCCTTAATAAAATAAATGAAGGCTGCACCGCTCAGATTTTTCTAGATACTTTATATAATTATGCTTATAAATCGTGTTATCAGTGAAACAAATATAGACCTTACTATATAATATTATATAAAAAAAACATCACATTTCATCAAAGAGCAAATATTAAATAATTGTCATTGTTAAAGAAACATATTATTTTGTTATTGCATTATTTTAAAACTCCATATTCCAAAACTCAATTTAAAATAATTTATTTGCCTATAAATTGCCTATATTAAAATTTAATTCAAACTAAGAGTGCTACAACTTTGCGATGATAAGTTATTTCGTGTATAAAAGAGAGACGGAGATATGATCAACTATTGAAAATTTTTGTAATTGTAAAGTACGCCCAAAGTCATTTTCATAAGAAAAAGAATATGCACATATTTTTATTTATTTTTATGTTAAACAGTGCCAAAGATACCAATTTTAATCAAAATCATTTGGCTTATTTTGAGAAACCGATTTAATCTCTTCTCGTTAAGTATATTACCCTTAATTTTAGGATTAGATTGCTTTTTTTTTTAAAACGCGTCTTACTACCCATTCGGGTAATATGCCTATGTAATAATTACAAGAATGGTTTTAGGAATTATTGAAGGCTATATTCAGAGGTAGTTACCGCAATTTGCGTGGAAGAAATGGTGTAAAACCATTTAGGGAAAACCACCTCAGTACACCCGACCGAGATTCGAAACCTTGATCTCCCCTTCGTCGGCAGTCTAGTCTACTGCGAAAGTAGCGCGTTTGAACCATGCGACCACCAATGGGGTATTGGTTTCAAATTCCAAAAACTCCTCTAGCGAACTTGATAAAAAATAATCCTTAGACAGACAGCACAGGCGGCATTGTAAAAAAAAACCAACACTTTTTAGGTTCAAGGAATCATGAAAAGTCAACATCTATCAAAATTTCTAGTTAATTTTTTTTTTAAGATCACAATAATGTCCCTATCTGAGGGGTCACGAGAAATTAAAAACAATAAACTTTTAATTATAAGTCAAATAAAGTGTTGTTTAATGAGTAGTTACGTGGTTTTACAACCGACTACGGGAAGTGGTTAGGGAGGTTCTACTTATATACCCCCCACTCCCCCATCAGCACCGTTCCAATACAGAAAGAGGGGACAGCTGGAGACCAGCCAACGATTTCCGGGGTGTTTTCCGATAGACCCCAATTTACCATAGTTCAAATGTTGCCATGGAAACTGGGAGCTATGCCACCCTATAGCCTAAAATACAACCAACCAATTAGTAGCGATCGTAGTATATATGAGTTGGCATGGAGAGTAAAACTACAGTCCCAATAGAAAGGATAAAAGAAATTTATTTTAAAATTTTATTATTATTATTTACAGTATTAAGGCGCGTCGATACAAAATGGTCATTAGCGCTTTTAGAGAAAAAAAAATCAAAAACTTAAACTGCTGAGGGAACTGCATGTCTACTTTTGGGAAACAGGGTTGTCATTTTTTCGTTTTTGTGGGGTCAATCTACTCTTAAATATAAGGACAAGTCTGGCAACGCTGGTTAGTCGATGTTGCCGATAGTCCATTCTTACCCAAGCACATCACCTTCAGACATAATGAGAGCGAGGAGATCTGGCAACAGTTAAATGAAAGAGAATGAAGATAAAAGCTTTTCTCCGTTAGACCTGTAGTTACCCCACAATGATATTGGGTGCAGAAAAATCCCCATAATGGAGAATAATATGTACTAAACACCTGTTAAAAACATAAGGGTTGTAACTAAAATAAATTGGACATAATCAAAGATATACAAATGTACTAAACATTTTAAAAGAAAATCTCAATTGAGACAATTCCAGATGGGGACTCTATAAAGTAGTAACTCAAATGGAACTAAAAGATTACGTAGTCTATAAAACATGAGTAAATCAAATAATAACTAATTAGCACGTTTAAGTTTAAACAGAAAATAAAGGTCACCATTATTTTTTGACTCACATGTTCTTAATTACCCGTTCGGGTTATACGCTTATGTACTAATTATACCCATAGTTTTAGTTATAAGGAAAGTTAAATTTATGGGAAGTGTACCCACATTTTCATGGAAAGAGATGATAAACCATTTTGAGCAAAACCACCCTCAGTACACCCAACCGTGATTCAAACCTCGATCTCCCCGTCATCGACAATCTGTCTAGTCTAACATTAGAGTAGCGCGTTAGACCACGTGGAAACCGAAACAGGTTAAGGTCACCCTTAAAATCAAGAGCCGAGAATAGGGGTGTACTTGCGACACTACCAAAATGCGGTACACCTAAGGGGAGCATCGCAAAGCTCAGAAACGGTAGGTGGAGCTCCTCTTTTGTAAAAAAAAAAAAAAAATCATGGGTCAGTGAAGTATGCCCGACGTGGAATCTTGTCACGACGACCTCCTCTTTTGTAAATTCTCTATAGAAGAGGGCCATCGCGACACACCGCCCCTAATGGACCACAGCTTGTTCTGAGCAGGGATCTAAGCCTACTGCTCGTGCAAGGTGCGTATAGAAGTAAGTATCCCTTTGACAGTTATAAAAGTTACAACAACATCTATAACCATCTACAGATATTAGGCCCCTATCAATACCAAGTAAATAATAATAATAATATAGTAAAATATATCATTTCTTAGCACCGCGTCTTACTACCCGTTTGGGTTGTACACATATGTACTAATTATTATAATATGTTACGAGTGAGTAAGGTTTAATTTAGAGGAAGTGTACCAGCATTTGACCATCTCTATGATCTAGTGATCAGAGTTCCTGGCTACAGATTCAAAGGTCCTAGGTTCGATCCTCGGTGCTTCCAGGTTTTCCCTGTGAAGTAATGGATCTCTAACGGGGTCAAACTTAACCTCGTGGGGACAAATGAGGAGCTTCTTGAATAAATACATACTGGATCTAATTTAGAAAACTGAGATTAATTGCTGGAGGTTTTGTTTTGCTGACCACATGACATCCTCTACCCGAAAATGTTAGAACTATAATCGCTAACAACGGCAGCCGCTCTGTCGGTGTAGCACGATTACGGGCTCAAGCCATGGTGTTTTGGAGTACCCGCACTTGCTTCTGGTCTGGTTTTTGATGATAGGGGGAGGGTAGAAGAGGGTCAAGGATAGAATATAGGAGGGGTGTAATTATTGTGAGAGGCTTTTCATTGGTCTTCCCAGCAGATGAGGGTGTATTTCCTTAAAATTGTCCTATTAACCCCCTTTACATCAAAGTATCCTACATATTTGGATAGCGCTGACGGGCTTTAAGACACATAAAAAACTTATTTCGTTAACATAACACTCTTGGTATGAACACAGGCCTAGCTTAAGTATATTTTTTAATGTCTGCTATATCGTGTTGCTCTTTGAAAAAAAATCTTCTAAAATTCTGGGTGGTAAAATTACCCCGATGAAGGTTTTGTATCAAGGAATATGAAACGGCGAGTTGACGTTCTTGGGTTACAACAATCCACTCAACTTTTTGTTTTTTAATGTAGCCAAAATAAAAGTTTAATTAAATATGCACAATCAAGAGCCCCGGCCTTAGAGGCTCATCTTCTTCACTGAAACTTTATATCCCTTATTAAGAGAGTGCGGCAAAATCAATGTGGGAAGAGGATTAGAACAGAGGAAATAATCTGCGCATGCTTCGGTATATTTTAATGGGCGAGTTAAAGATACAATTTTAAAAAAAGACCCGCTTCGGTGGCAGCATGGTCTAACGCGCTACTCTCACAGAAGATTTGACTGCCGATGACGGGGAGATCGAGGTTCGAAACTCGGCCAGGTGTACTGAAAGAGGGTGGTTTTTCTAAAACGTTTTTTCACCCCCTCCCCTCTCTCTCTACGTAAATCTGGGCACACTCCTTCTAAATATCGCCTTCCTAATCCTTAAAACCATGGTGCTACAAAAAACTCAATTATAATTACTAATTTTTAATTAATAGGCTAATAGTCCCGGACGGCTAGTAAGAGGTGGAACAATAATACAACAGAATTTTAGAATTCCCAATAAATTGGCCAAGCGTAGATAGGTTCTATTTTAGCTTGACCATTTGGCATTTTGTCTGCACAGAAGTTTGTTCTTAAATAACTGTCAGATTCTTTAACCAATTTTAACCAAATTTGGTAAGGAGATTTTTGAACCTAGACCAAACGATGTCTGTATATAATTTTCCATTCTGACCATCCGTTTGAAAATGGCAGCCACACAGAAGGATTTTAGTTTAGTAGCTTCTCTTAGGTGATTTGAATTTATAATTCTAAGTAATCGATCGAGTATCAAGAGAGTTTTTTTTTAAAGTTTCGCCATAATTCAAGACTGATGTCTTAGTACCCATAAACAATGGTAATTCCCAATGAGTTTAATGGACTTTTTTTTAGCACCACGTCTTACTATCCATTCGGGTTATACGCTTATAAACAAATTATGCTAATGGTTTTAGAGATTAGTAGGATTATATTTAGATTAAGTGTACCCGAATTTGCGTTGAGGGGCAATGAAAAACCATTTTGTAAAAATCACCCCTCAGTACACCCGACCAAGATTCGAACCTCGATCTCCCCGTCGTTGGCAGTCTAGTCTACTGCGAGATTAGCGCCTTATAACATGCGGCCACTGAAGCTGGTATAATGTACTGATTGCAAAAGAAAAATATCAACTTCAAATCCAAGGAAAAATTATGGAAAATATTTCAACTTGAAATCCATAGAGAAATGAATGTCAAGACTGTCTGGTAAGTAACTATAGAATGACATGTTAACACGATGCGAGGTCTACTGTTCATAAGGCTACTTGCGTGGGTTTTTTTTTACAAATATTTATTCCAATTAAAAATTGTCTACTATTTCAGTGTGGAAATGGTTGTCAACTATTTTACGCTTGTAAAGTAAATCATGCAGACTTTATTGAAAATGTTCTCGTTAAACTAAATTATAACTCTATTAAATGTTGGCAATTACTGAGTTGTTCATGTGTATTTTCATGATTATTAAGTCTTTAATGAACATTATTAGACCTTGGTGGTCTTGGGGTAAAGTACTCATCTCAGGACCCAATGTTCATGGGTTCAAACCTAGCCGATGTCGACGTATTTCCTTGATTATCCGTAGCGTAACTTCCTTCTGAAGGAAAGTGAAGCCGTTGATCCAACGTCGATTGTTGTATTAAAATTAATCCTGGAAGGTATGTGAAAATACCTATCCCGACAAAATTGGTGGACCTTTCGCTCTTGCTCATATAAATTATCGTGTTCTAATATAATCAGTCGGTTTAGAAAATGCACGTTAAATACTTAAGATAAATAAAAAATAAATTAAATGAACATTAAGTTGTGTAGAGGAGGTTGTAGGAAAGGGAAAGTTCTCTGAAATACTTGTCAGTTTTGGTAACTGTGGATGAGAAAGTTATGATTTAGAGGAAATATACCCACATTTATGTAGAAGTATAGCGTGAATCACTTAAGGGAAAACCACCTAGAATAATCTCGGACGGTATTTTAACCTCTATCGGGGGTGGGGTGGGTTAATCTTTTGGCAGTGGAAGACCGCATGTCGCTTCACGGATTCTTTATGAGGCCGCACCGCCCACTTCATGTAAATTAAATATTTCCAAAATATGATAGTGCATCAATCATAGATAAATCCACTTGAGTCGCGACTATCCGGCCCCCCGTATTATCCGGCCCCATTCCAGCCCCGTATTATCCGCCCCGTATTATCCGGCCCCCGTATTATCCGCCCCGTTATCGGCCCGATACGCTCGTATATCGCCGTTCTCGGTGTTAACAAATGAAGCAAATCACACTGAACAATTTTTTTAACTAACGTAAGTGATTTTTTTCAAAACTTTTTACGTATTCCTTAACCACGTTTTATGTGAATGCATAAAAGTTAAAAAAAAACACTTACTGAATTTATAATGTAATCCATTTGAGGCTTTAGTTTCATTTGATGTTCTTACTTTGTAATGATGTTCCATTTCCAAAATAAAATGCTGTGCATAGAAAAGATTTTAAAAACTTTTTTATCGTTTAATTGTTTACTGTCCCATTATAATAAATATATTTATATTTTACATCGCAATCAGAAAATAGACAGATTATATTAAAACAAATTTAAATGTTCTAGAAAATTAAAAAAAAATTTATTCTTTTAAATTAAAAAATTACAACTGAACACGGGAATCGAACCCGTAATCTTTAGTTGATTACGGAAATCTTTAACCACTGAGCTATCCAGGAATCTTCACGTATCCAGGGTCCTTTTTCATTCATATTTTAAGGCAAAGTCTGTTATGGACGTGTGTAAATCGTTGGCAACAAATATTTGATTTATTAAGATCACGAGCTATCGGATAACGCAGTCACTTTCGATTCGGCAGTGGCTTTTTTTGCTGCCAATAGTAAACTTACAATTATACGAAAGCACATATCATGATGGATTAAATAACTAAGCTCTAATACTTATTACTTTATTTACAGTTATAGCCGCATGCAAATATTGTATTCTCTTAAATTGATAACTCAGTGGTTAGAGCATTGGCGTACTAAGCCAAAGGACCCGGGTTCGATTCCCATGTCCAGGTGTCAATTTTATCTTACTTCGTTTATTTCTTAAATTTGTGTAATAGGATGGGTAGTAAGGTGCGGCAAGAAAAAGTATATATTTAATGCAAATTCAAACATATCAAAATAGGTGGTTGGTTCTCTTTTCTATCATTGTCTGAAACCATTATTTGTTTTAAAGGACTTTCTGAGTCATAAAGTTCACGATGTAATTAACATTTACAACTTTTCGTGACTCCGGTACGTTATGACAAGCTTTGTTGTCTTGGGTATTGTACGAGAATCTTGAAAACAAGACTAATTAGCATACCATAATTAATATTCTCTTGTTAATTTTGTTCAACCAAATAAATACGATGAAAATACAAACCTTGAAGAGAAAAACATTTGGTTTTGTTATTTATTCGTTCAGACCACTTCTGTGGTTAGTGGTCAGAGTTCCTGGCTACAGATTACGAGAGGTTATCCGGGTATCGATCCCCGGTGCTGATCAGAATGTTTCTGTAGAACAAGGGGGTCCGGAACGGTGTTAAACTCACTTCTCAAGAGGACAAACGAAAAGATACTTGAATAAAGAAGTAGTGATTATGGTTCTAGAAAACTAATATATACGGCTGAGGTTCTTGCTTTGTTGACCATTATGATTTTATCAATCATATACATCGGACCCTTTGTATGAATCACGTTAACGGTCGATTGCAGTACGGTTGGTGTTTTTTAGCTCTGTTGAAAGGCTCACACATAGGGAGTTGATTTAATTATAAATTTTAAATGTATTAATTTAATTTTATACCGGTTCTTATTTAACCGTTCGGGGTTATACGCACTTACGCTAATGTGTAATGGTAGGGTGATTGTGAGACGAAATGGAGGACCTACAGTTTAACGTGGAATCCGAACCACGGTGGAGGCCTGGCAATCAGATAAATCTGTGCCGGGACCAAGGATCAAACCCCGGGCCCCCAGTACAGAAGTCTGACACCTTACCCCTAGACCACCAGGTCATAAATGACCGTCTACTTCAAAACACTTTACAATTAATTTTATAAATATTTTGTGAGTATTTAATATAGTTTCTCGATCACTATCCCCGTAAGCAATTCTGATGCGTTCCATAATGTTTATGTAGTTGTCTGTACATCATGGTATGTACATACATACGTAATGTATGAACATTTCTGGTAACATTACAAATCATGACCAATTAAGCTTATTTTTGGATACACTAAAACATTATTGAAAGTGCTTAGTATACATGCGAGTTTAAAAGACGCAAAGATCGAATTTTAATGATGATATAGCTTTATTACGCGATGGACTGAAAATTGCTGCTAGATCGACCCCTGTTTTAGAACATTCGACCACCAAAGTGGGCTACTTTTATTAAGTGTTTTTGTTTTTATCACCCATCTCGGTGGCGTAATTGGTTAACGCGCTATTTTCGTGTTGAACTTGACTGCCGAGGACGGGGAGATCGCGTTTCGAATCTCAGTCGGGTGAACTGGGGGTGGCTTTCCCTAAATGGTTTTCCACTCTCCCTCCACGCAATTGCGGGTTCACTTCCTCTAAATGCAGCCTTCCCAATGCCTAGCCCATTAGCCTTATTAATACTTAAGCGTATAGCCCGAACAGGTAGTATGACGCGGTGCTAAATAATAATAATGTTTTCAAGCACCACGTTTTACCACCTGTTCAGGTTATACGCATATGTACTAATTACGCTAATGACTTAGGGAAGAAGGTTAAATAGGAGGAATTGTGCCAGCATTTTAGTGGAGGGAGAGTGGAAAACAATTTCGGAAAAAAGCACCCTTCGTACACCCAACCGGAATTCGAGTCCCGATCTCACTGTCATCGGTGGTATAGTTGTCTGACACTAGAGTCACTTTAAGACTATTCCACTACCGAAGCAGGTTTTTTTTAATCAAGTGTGATGTTTGTCTTAGGTTAAGTTAGTTTGCAAATCATTGTCTGGGATGATCCTAAGCCTCGTGATCAAGATTAATATTTCATTGCTTTGAATCATGGTGGTGGGAAGTTAGAAGTTATCAGTATTTAAAGACAGATTGGCTTTATAGAAAGATCGTCAAAGAAGGAAACTTTATCTAATTTGTTTAAAAATGTACTAAATTACCTTCAAATATTCATATGTCAATTCATGTGTTCTAAAGTTGTGACTTATCAGATATGATGTCATGGCTACTAGATTTAGTTAAATATCGTGATATATTTTTAAAGGATCTACTAATGGTTAACTCCCTATGAATGTACTTTCGTTCTGGCAGTGATTTATTTGGTGTACCTCTGTCCTTCATCGGTTCATTTTAGCTGTGAAAACATATTAAAACCTCAAACTAATTATATCTTCGTAAAAAACCAAGAATAATTCATATGTACTATACCTATTAAAAAAAATTCTGTTTGTAATCGACTTTTTTTGGGTATATACCTCCAATCAACTGATGTGCTCCCAATACCAAAATACATTCTACCTTAAAATAAAGAATGATGTATAGGCCTGGTCACAGATGCACCCTCGATAGCTCAGCAGTGTGATCAAGGCACTTTTAATCAAAAGTCTCCTAGCTGGATGTCTGTATCAAAGTAACATTTATTTATTTTTTATTTAGCACCGCGTCTTACTACCTGTTAAGGTTATACGTCTATATACTAATTGAACTAATTAGCTAGGGATGAGGAAGGTTGAATTAGACTAAGTGTACCTACATTTGCGTGAAAGTAGAGTGGAAAACCCAATTACACCAGACCTAGATTCAAACCCTGATCTCCCTGTCGTCGGCAGTCAAGTCTACCGTTCACAGACAAAGGGCTGTTCAAGCTGGAAGTGCTAATTAACCTGGGTTACGTGAAGACATCTTAGGAGGTACTTAAAATTAACCCACTTCGGTGGCCACATGGCCTTATGCGTTACTCTCACAAAAAATTAGGTCAGAGGTCTCCAAGCTACGGCCTGTGGCCGCATACGGCCCACCCCAAAATTTGCATCAAAAACAAATTAATTGTTTCCCTCCATTATTTCTTAACCACGCAGTATATTTGACAATTCCAGTTCCTGTCCGCAAGTGTGCCTCCTCCCATGACACCAATCCAGAGTGCTGTTGGAATTGCAAACCCTCATTTTCAGTTGCAGGCACCAGTTTTGTTGATAAAAATATATTTTTAAAAAATCGATTTTTTTGTTGCTATATGTTAAAGTATCGATGTCTATCCCTAGTTACACTTTAAAGCTTGTGGATCAAAATAAATTGAAGGATTGTTTTATCTTTATCAAATGAAATGAGTTTTTCCTATATTTATTAGACCTGTACAAACTGATTAAATAAAATAGCAGCCATTTTATTACCACTATTCAAGTTTGACCAAACCACCGCTTTACATTTATTGAATCAACTGATATACCGAGGCTTTAAAAAAATACTTTGCGATCACATGATAAAAATTAAGTGCATTTTAGAAAATTGCCATCTTTAATCTCAATTCAAATAAAATATATTCTGACTTAAGTGTATGACAAAATCACAACCTTTATTGAGTTTAATAACACTGATGTATTAATGATTTATAAACTCTATAGTGTGGTATGTCATGGCACCAGTCTAGCACTCTAACGCATTACTGTGAGAAAATTTTGCATATTGTATTTAAAGAATTGAAAATCTCCATTAGATATACCGTAAGAGGCGCACTCGAATTGCTGTATCAAGTTTACCTGTCAGCAGGCATTCAATTAGGGCGCACTCGAATTGTGGAAAAATGTTTACCTGCCAGCAGAAATTCAAACACCAATCTCGAGTGATTACTCACGCAATTCGTGTACAACGGCTATAAGATCTCATATCTCTATGTCTTAATTTTGCTGTGAACATGCATTTATATAGAATTAAATCGCTTGCGTCCTTGACTTTGTAGAATATTAAACTTAATTATATGTTTTATCAAAATACTACTATATTTGAGGTGAACTCATGAAATAAAGAGATAATAACACTATAATACTGTATACAAACATATATATTTATTTATAATAAACGTATTATATGCCTTCTAATTACCCGCTACATTGGGCTCTTGCGAGCAAATAATTACTCTCTATGAACAGTTTATAAAATTTATTTTACGGTCTCGGTGGATCAAATGTTGTAGACTTTTCTAGCTAGGGCATAGGATTATCTCTAATATGTGATCGCATGAATGCATTAATGCAAGATAATTAGTTGTTTCGAAGTTCATCATCACAAACAAATAAGATAATCCAAAATGTGAAGATAGTTCCACAGCTAAAAAAATAAATGGTACGGTGCACTTTGTCTCTCTTTTATCTAAATATGGAGACATTTACTTAAAGCTCGTAAGATTTGTGAAATGAAATGGTTGCAGGAACATGATGCTAAAAAAAAAAGCGCATCACATTCCACAAAAGAGCATAAATGAAATAATACACACTTTTACAGAAACATATTGAGAAATAAGTAATAGTTGTTAACTCAAGAGCATGATAACAAACTATTGAATTTCAAGACTTCGATTTTTTTTTAAATATGCCAATAGCTCAGAAACTATTGTTTTTATAAAAAATATGTTTCAAATAAATGTTTATTTAAATTGAAAGAACAATAACAATAATAAGTTAAATCGTAAAGTTGCGAAGGTATGACACAAATAGGAAATTTCCGCTAATGAAAAGTACCCTTAAAGTCATTTTCATGGGAAAACGATATGCACCATTTTGTTTTTAATGTTAGACAGTGCCGAGATACGAATTTTAATCAAAATCGCTAGAGAAGATTTAGAGAAAATAGTTTTTTTCTATGTTTTTGGCCTTAAGGTGCGGCCGAAGAGAGCGCAAGTATTTTTACAGGTTTTATAGAATTTAAATTTTTTGGCAAAAATAAATCAAATACTTCTCCTGTAGCAACATAGAGTTTAGTTTTCTGCACATTCTAGTATCAGTAGATCTTGAATATCTGTCGAGGGTGTCCTGGAATTTTGTCAAAACATTTTCTCTTTATTTAAAAAGTTTTGACAAAATTCCAGGACACCCTTGACAGATATTCAAGATCTACTGATACTAGAATGTGCATAAAATTAAACTCTATGTTGCTATTGGAGAAATACTTGATTTATTTTGGCCAAAAAAATTTAATGCTATAAAAACTGTAAAATTACTCGAGCTTCCTTCTGCCGCACCTTAAGTAAACTATCCTTAATTTTAGGGCTGGATATATATAATTCCAAACACTCATAGGGGGAACCTTATGTAAACCGCATGTTTAATCAAAATCTCAAATTCTATTTTTTTTTTTTTTTTACGATCACAATTCTTTCTATACTCAAGGTTTCGAGAGCAAGTAAAAAGTTTGATCAATGACTTGACGTGAAAGATAGTTTATCTAATAACTTCTTACGCAATCATACTTAGAAAATTGGACTGTTTTGTTACCCAAATTAACCTACTGAATGATGATAGCTCATGTGTTAACCATATATTTCTACCAGGAGAGCATATGTCCCTGGAGGTATGTCATCCATCCAACAGGTAGTAAGTAGTAAGTAGTAACAATGTGGTTTGAATGTTCCGCACCGCTTAAGCGAGAATCAAGTTAGTATTCTAGAGGAGCTAACTTTATTAACCTATTACGTCACGGCCTTGTTCATGAGCGAGAGCCCATATAATTATACAAATGCATTTGGAATGCATGTAATTAAACGGTAAACAATTCCACGCTGTTGTGACTTGGACTAGCTAGGTGATAATGTCTCGTTACGTTCATGACAAAAGAGCTAACAAATAATATAACTTATTATCTGACCCTCTAGCCTAGTCGGTAGCCTGTCTGTCCTACAAAGATAAAAGTTCCGGGTTCAATTTCCGGCATGGATGACAGATTTATTAGTAGTTTAATTGGGGTTTTCCTCTTCACAGTGATAATTTGATGGTCGGGGGTCTGGGTGCTGCGTCTGTTATAGGTTTAAGTTAGTTTATAAGTCGTGTGCTGATACAATAAGTCGGTTCAGAAAGTGCACGTTAAATATATCAAATAAAATTTAAATAAAAGATTATTGAGTGTGTGTGGACCACGTCCTACTACCCATCCAAGTAATATAAACAATAAATGTGTATAAATAATTCTTAGAATATCTGGAAGAGATTCGAACTTCAGATCTCCATGTCACCATCAAACCAGGCCAGATGATCGTAATTACTAATATATATTTATTAGAATGATTTTTTCTGTCACAAAATAAAAACAAAATATCACAAATTTGTATTTTTAATATATTTAATATAATAACTGTACAAAATATATTTTTTAATTAGACAAAAGTAGATATTGAGGAACTTTTTTTTTCTATGAAATATTTTCTTAAAATAGAATAAAAATTAACTAAACTCGAAATTTTCAAGAAAAAGAACCAAGATTCCGAGTAGTTTCAATTTTTCAAGTTTTGTAAAAATTTAGCACCGTGTCTTACCACCTGTTTGGGATATAAGCTCATGTAATAATTACGCTAATGGTTTAGGAAGGTTATATTTAGATTAAGTGTACTCACATTCACTTGAAAGGAAAGTAATTACTCACTAAGGAAAAAACACCCTCAGTACACCCGACTGAGATTCAAACCTCAATATCCCAGTCATCGTAAGTCCAGTCCAACACGAGAGTAACGCCTAAGACCATGCGGCCACAGAAGTGCGAGAAGAGGTTTTTTTAAGTATTGGGAAAACATATTTTTGCTCTTCTGAGTGTGTTTGTGAAAGTAGGTTCTATGCGGGTCTTTATAGTCTCTCGTTTAGCATGGATAAGCAGAGCGGATGTGGGTGGATCAGGGTGGAAGGCGGAAGGGGGGCTTGTGCGACATTCCCAAGTCAGCAGTATCCGAATCACAGGTGTGCTGATGAGCACTGACCACTGAATGTGTGGGTTTTGTTTTATATACAATGATTTTATTACGAATGAACAGTTGGTGCACCTTTTAGAAAATACAAACACATTTTTTAGTGGTCAGTACTGATCAAATTTTATTATATTATTAGTGAAAAACCAATTTATTGTATATAATACATACATACATACATACATAATACATACATACACATACATACACACATACATACATACACACATACTACATACACACATACACACATACATACATATATCATATATACATAATACATACATGTATACATACATATATACATATATACATATATACATACATGTATACATACATACATAATACACACATACATACATAAAACATACATCATACATACATACATACATACATACATACATACATACATACATACATACATACATACATCACGCCGTTCCCTTGCGGGGTAGGCAAGAAAACTGTGCATATAGCTACAAAAAATCAACTCCTTCTTAATCCATCCTAACTAACTTTCTCCACACTTGCCCATCCTTGCATACTCCCTTCGCTTCAACAACATACATATACCGAGTCATACATGCTCTTTTATTCTTAAAACTTACAATGTTTCTCATTTTTCATACATTTAGCCACGTCATACATGGCCTACTCTTTTCTTTTCATTTACACACTCTACCTTCACATATTTGCTTCGTGACTAGATCTACATTCATCCTCTCAACATGCCCCAAACCAACGTAAGACACTTCTTTCACATTGACCTATCGGATTACCTTTAAAACCGCACTCCGTCAGCACCCATGCATTACTGACTCTGTCCATGCGAGTTTTTACACATACCTTTCTCAGATATCTCATTCTAACCGCATTCACCATACGTACTATTCGTAATAAAATAAGCTATAGGTGCTGCAGTCTAAGTAACGATGAAGTGAAGTTTCTGGCTCTGTTAACAGAGGTCCCAGGTTCAATCCTCGGTGCTTACAGATTGTTTTCTTAAACAGTGTGTCTGTAACGGGGTTAAACTCAACCACGTGAGGACAAATTAGGAGCTACTTGAATAAAAAAATTAGCAGCTATGGTCTAGGAAACTATTATTAAAGGTTGGTTGTGTTGATCACATACACCCTCTGTCGACATAAGTTGGCACTATCATCGCCAACAGACGGCAGCCACTCGTTATTTATAGCTCGATTGCGGGATGGCATCATGGGTTTTTCTTAGGACGGAGACCTCTTTTAACCATAATCTAAAGTGAATTAGCAAGGTCTTATGATTGTCCAACAGATGGTAGCACTAATTTGAGTTAAAGTTGTACTTTTCCCCCTTTTCCCTCTGTAACCTTCATAATATACAAAACGACTAACAAGCTCAACATTTTGTCAGATCTCCAATTAATTTAATAAAATAAACGTCCAGCGCTATTGGGTATTAATATCGCCGTCATGAAAGACCAGTGACAAAACAAAATAATACCATACACATTGTATGAAGTCCTCGCATTATTGAATCCAACGCATTTGTATGTTTAATATTTTCCGCCTCTGATGAGAGACCTTGAAATGTCATGAGTGGAATATACCATAGTTATAAAATACAATATGTTCTCTGTTTTTAAAACTAAATACACGAAACAATTCGCACTAGTGGATACGCGGACGTAGGCGTCAGTTTAGTCTCGTAATTGAAATGTATTTTTGTGCAAAATATGAAATATGAAGCATAAATAAATATCAATATGATCTATCATGAAATAATTTAATCTCTTACAAATCAAAACCGGTTGAACTTAAAACATTGTCATTCTGTAAAAGGACCCTCTTCAGTGGCCGCGTGGTCTAACGTGCTAATCTCGTGTTGGAATAGACGGCTGAAGACGGGGAGATCGGGGTTCGATCCTGGTCGGGTGCACTGAGGGTAGTTTTCCCTAAATGGTTTTTCACTCTCCCTCCACGCAAGCGCGGGTGCATTACCTCTAAATTAAGCTTTACTAATCCCTACCCCATTAGTGTAGTTAGTACATAGGTGTACAACTCGAACAGTTAGTAAGACGTGGTGCTAAGAAAAAGATGCTATTTCAATATTTTAATCAATAATACTAATTTCTGTTCCATATCATTTGTGGTTTTAAAAGTATGGGGTCTTGTCAGGATAGTTGAAAAAGTAAAATCTTATTTTCACTAGACAATATTAAAATCTATACACGCAAAATTATCATTTTTAATATTACAAGAAATAAATTTGATTAATCTAATCACTAATGATACGAAGCATAAACCTTGTATGTTATATCTATATAGTTTTAATTATAATATCGTGTATAAACTTCATTTTTCAAGGTCAACCCATGGCTTCTCTTCCTTAGGGTTCACGTTAAAATTCCAATTTCAATATTTAGGGAAAATAATGTGTTATTTAATATATACAAAAATATTTGTAATAGTGTATGCACAAGGAAAGAAAACTTTAAAAGGTATCACAAATATTTTTAATCAATGAAAATGTTGATTTTTATTTAAAGAACGTATTTTGTTTCTGTGAGGGTATTGGCGAACCCCCCAGTTTATAAATAGAGTAATACAATTTTTAATGTGCGTTGCGACTTTTTTAATACTTTCAAATAAAATGTGAAAATAAAGCTTAATCACTGGAATAGGCCTACAGCTAGTAAAAATTAGTTTTATAAAAGTAAATATGTTTCGGTATATAATAATAATAATCATCATCATCATCAACTGTTTACAACCTGTGGCCGAGTCAGTTTAGTAATAATACCTCCCTCTTCCTCTATCCTTCCTCCATTATTCATAATTTAATTGCTTCCATTCTTATCCTTTCACTTTCATACTTTTTGCTATATGCTTTTCCTCCTCTTTCTTGGACTCCTTTGCCATCTTTTCCCTAAATACTTCATTTCAATCCCCCTTTTTTTTTTTTGGCATCCTCTCTTTTTACATCCTCATTAAATGCCCATACCATCTCAGTCTTGCTTCCTCTACTATCTCATGTACTCCCACTATTTCCCGGATAACTTCATTCCTAATCTTGTTTCTCCTCGTGACAATTAACATGCTCCTCACAAATTCCATTCACATGGCCTCCACTATCCTAATCTCTTTTACATTCAATGTATATATTTCTGCTTCATATGTGACAAAGGGTAAAAAGTACACCCTCTACAACACTTACTTACACTTCAAGGGCACTTATCTTTTCCATAGCAGGTCTCTTACACACCTATAGAACAACCCTCCCCGCCACCCTCTTCCCATTAGATCCTCTCTACTTCCACTCTTCGTCTAGATCATGCTTCCAAGATATTTTACGTTATGTACTTTTCTTATATCTAAATTCCATCTAACTTTATAGCTTTACTAGGCCTTATCCTTTTCACTACCATCACTTCACACTTTGATATGCTAGATTTCATTCCAAACTCTTTCACTTCCTCATTCCATTTCTGTAGCTGTTCCTGTACTTCCTCTTCCTTCTCCCCTCATACCATCAAGTAATTAGCAAACATCATGGCCTTCATTCTTTCGGGACATAATACACTAGATCAGGAGTGGCCAGATTTTTTTCTAGGGATCTATTACAGAGAAAGAAAATCCTTTGAGATCTACTACGGAACAATAGGGTTATACTGTTTGTTTCAGTGGTAAAAAAAATAAAATAAATTAATAGCTCATTTTGTGTATTCTATAATAATAAAAGGAAGTGTTTGTTTGTGTGTTACCCGCCTCGGTGGCGTAGTTGGCTAACGTGCTAGTCGTGTTGAGCTCGACCGCCGAGGACGGGGAGATCGAGGTTCGAATCTCGGTCGGGTGAACTGGGGGTGGTTTTTCCTAAATGGTTTTCCACTCTCCTTCCACGCAAATGCGGGTTCACTTCCTCTAAATTCAACCCTCCCAATTCCTAATCCATTAGAGTAATTAGTACTTAAGCGTATAACCCGAACGGGTAGTAAGACGCGGTGCTAAATATTATTATTATTATTATTGTTTGTGTGTTTGTTTGTGTGCGATGCCCAGACAAATCTACGGCACGCAGAGATCTGAAATTTTTAACATAGGTAGACGGAATGGGGTCCGAATGCAACTCGAAGCAGAATTTTAAAATTTTTAATTAGTTTTTTAGTTAGGCTATTTTTTAAACAAATTTTTGAAGAAAATATTTTTAATCTGGTTTAGAATTACGTTTCATAGATAACGCTTCGAAATGAAATCGGGCACCATGAGGGAGGGTGCGGGGGCTTATATAATTCTTATACCTCAGTGGGTCACGTGCAATGCTGTTAGGAATTGCTAGTTAATAGTAAAACAATATTGCATATAAAAAACTTATAGTCCTCTCACACACTCAAACTGAGTTTTTAATCAAACTACATAATATATCATTTCTTTGAAAAAAGTATTTTCTTACTAGACACTTAACTTTGAAGTTGATGCACGACACCGCATATTCTTAGGTTAGTTTGTAGAATGAGAGTTCATAGTTACTCTGTCATAAACAAAGGCAGGATTGTGTAATTGGTCATCAGTCAAACAGATTTGATATTGAATTTTCTATAATGTCGATTTGAAAAATAAAAATCTACAAACCCTCACTTTCATTTTCTTTCTCTCGATTTAAAAAAAAATCGATTGACCAGGTGATCGACCAAACTAGTGGCCGCGGTCGTCTGGTAGATCTCGATCGACTGTTTGGCTTGGCCCCCTCGGCACTAGATCATATTTCGAAAAGTCGCCGCAAACTGAAAGTCATAGTTTCTCCCGTCAAATATTTTATATATGGTTGTATGTATTTAACATAATTGGGGTAAATATTAACATTCAAAGTCACAGTATTAATTTCCATTCCCTTATCATGTGAATGTTGTTTTATTTCCTCTTTTCAAAAAAAACTAAATCAAGTAAGTGAAAGATGTCAAAATAGTTAATAAACGTAGCACTTAAGGTGGGATCGCAGGTAACTCGAGAAAAGAGAAAATGTCAGTGTTTTTGCAGTAAAACTTCTTTTGGCAAAAATAAATAAAATATTTTTTCAGTACAAACAAAGAGTTTAATTTTCTTCACATGGTGACATTAACATTTGTTGAATATCGGTCATGAGAACAACGGCATTAGATTAGAAACTTTTTAAATGAATGCAAAGAGTGATAATTAAATTTCAGGACACCCTGGATAGATTTTCAAGAACTCTGAAGATTTTTTTAACGCCACGTCTAACTACCCATTCGGTTTATATGCATGTGTTTGTAATCAAGCAATATTTTTTTTTACTATACAAACTGAAAAAACACTGAAATTTTCTCAGGTCCTCTAAATCCCCACCTTAGGCCTTAAACATTGTACAAGAGTACTAATACTTTTGTTTTGATTGATGCTTGACGAAAAATAGTTGGTAAATGCTTTTTTCTTGCTCGTTAGAATGTTTGCTTAGTAATATCCCAATTGTACTATCATAACACATCAGGAAAATTATTTAAAAAAAAAGGCTACACGTTTATTATGTAAGTACTCAAATTTATATTGAAGTAACCATCACTGTTAAAAATACAATTTATACCATCTAATTGCTGTAAAAAAAAGTGTGCGGTTATTAAATAAAGTCAGCAAACTTGAGGTCAATCCTATGTTGTTTAGTTTTCAGTTTGCGGTCACTTTTTATGACTAAATACTACGAGGGTTTAACTCGTTTCGTGTTAAAATTATAAATCAACTAAATTAAAAAAAGCATTAGTACTAGTTTTTAAAATGTTAAGAACATTTTTAATAAAACGTGTTTTTAAAAGTTAATTTATTTTAAAATCATGTCATTTCCATCAAGATAACACACATATGAGATTATTTTGTTAAATTATGGAACACGTATTAAAAAACCATCACTTGATCGGGATTTTTTTTTATTAATCAATATGTGATATTATGAATAATTTTAGTAATCATCTTTGAAGTATTAAAAAAAAAGTTTAAGAAAACTTAAATAATTTATTATTGAAACATATAAGCCAAAAAGATTTTTCTTCTGTTAGACACATTTAACTCTGTAGTTTTTATTTTTTTTAATGTATGAATTTATGTGCACGGCATAATATTTGTATTATCAATTATGTTATTTTGATAACAAAATGCTATGCTTTCTAGAGCTTGCACAGCACGAGAAACAAATAACTTATGCCTTTATCTATGATATATTATTGAAATAACTTATCAATGGGAAAATACTCGTAATTATTTAAACTAGAATCATATATACTTTTAACTGGGAGAGAGCAAGAACAAACAATTATGAAAAAAAATCATAATTTATAAGAATATAAATTTCTCACCTATGCTCAGACTGAAGAAATGGCTAACTCATACGTTGATGTGATCATCTATTTCCTTTGTATTTTCGCAAACACGAATATTAATTAGTACATTAATATTTTAAGCTTTAAGAATAAACCCTGAAATAAGACAAATATTTTTATTGCACCCATTCACTTATTCAAAATTCCTCTGTATTACCACTAAATCAAACAAAAGTGGTTTCGTATTTAAATTACCACTGCATTGATTTCTTACAGAAGTTAAATTTATTTTAGACGCACTTCACGCAAGTTTAAATTTAAACTATTTAAAAATCCGGTGGTATGTATTTAAAAGTCACACGGTGTATTATTATTTAAAGACAAAAGAGCCCTTAATATTCACACATATTCTAAATTTAAATTATTAAAGAGTAGATGTACACACCTATATTTAATTTGCCTTATTCATTTATATAAATTAAGTATATATATGCATTTTAAAAACAGACGTTTCTTTATTAATTGTTGTAGCTTCATAAAATATCACACATTTCACTGTAACACAATACCGGTGACCGTAAATATGTTTTAGTATATTAATATAATACGATAAATTTATATAAAACTTTATAATATACACATTACGTGAAAGTTGAAGATTATATAATATATATCACATGACTTTCTTATTTGCCGACTAAGTTTAACAATTTTGGTTCGACAGCGCCTTCCACAAATATTTAAATTGGATGACCGAATTCCCACCTACACTTGATTTCCCACAAGCCCCCGCTTCCCGCCGCGACTACACGACGAAATAGAATAGATACTGTCTCGCGGAACAGATGTTGGTTCAGGTTGGTAGCCCTGGGTAAGAAGAGCGCCACTAGAGTCATCTCGCAGCTACTGTATCAACTATGTGCGGCAACGCTAAAGTCCATTCGCCACTGGAGTCATGGTAATCGACAGCTAGAAAAAAAAACTATCAGATCTACTTTCATGCATCCATTTGTGAAACTATATGATCTGCATGTGTTGAGCTGCCATCACTTATGGCAATCAAAACATTAAAAAAAAGTATTTTAATGTATTTTTTCTAACGTTTTAACATCATTAAAACACGAACTACTAATAATAATAACCATTTGGATGTTGTGGTTTTTTTTGTTGTTTTTTTTGTGGAAGTGGCGTCTGTATTTCTCTTACTAATGCTTTACAAATGAGAGCGTCTAAAAGGCTGCGTTCACTTCATAAATAAAGGTGGCGAACTAGACGAAATGAGGGTAGTTGAAGATTTCGAACAGATCATGCTCGATAGTGTTATTTATTTTAGCACCGCGTCTTACTACCCGTTCGGGTTATACGCTTAAGTACTAATTACACTAATGGGTTAGGAATTGTGAAGGTTGAATTTATAGGAAGTGAACCCGCATTTGCGTGGAGGGAGAGTGGAAAACCATTTAGGAACCCCCCTCCCCAGTTCACCCGACCGAGATTCGAACCTCGATCTCCCCGTCCTCAGTGGTCAGACTCAACACGACCGGCGCGTTAGCCAACTACGCCACCGAGGCGGGTTCGATAGTGTTCATTTGCATCTATCTACAAAATAAAAACGTTTTATTTTGAAACTAACATTTTGGATGGCTCTTTCTATAAGTTATAAAAACACATTTATTTATTTTAATGGCCATATAAGAAGATAAAAGTGTGAATATGATAATTTACTATTTTATGCACTATAATATATCTTTTTCCCACAACCACGAAACTAAAAATATAATAGTCTTATAAATATATTTTGTTCTTAAGTTACAAAAAGTAATCTTTGGGGAAGTTACTAGAAACATTATTAACACATTTGATTGATAGTATAGTATTACTAAGGCATTAATAATCATTTCCAGATAAGTTAACATTAGTGACTTTAAGACAATGTTTGCAATAAAAATCTTCTGCTAGCTGTCAGTAGCAACACCCCAGTGATGAATTTCACCTACAGACAAAATCAGTGAGCTAGGTGTAGCCAATAGCCAATAAAATGAATAAATACAGTAAATATTTAGCACCGCGTCTTAGGCTACTTTCTGTTCAGGATATACGCATATGTAATAATTACGCTAATGAGTTAGGGATGAGCAAGGTTGAATTTAGAGGACTTTACCCGAATTTGCGTGGAAGGAGAGTGGAAAACTATTTAGGGGGAAAAATCTCCCTCATTACATCCGAGTGGGATTTGAACCTCGATTTCCCTGCCATCGAAAGTCTAGTGTATTGCGAGAGTGATGGATTAGACCATGCAACCACCGAAACGGGTCAAAACAGTTTTGAATAATATATTTTTTTTACAACAAATAAAAACAAAACTAAGAAAACTTAGTATGTAATGATGGTAGCTTTATTAACAAAAATAAAAACAGGTATCACTCAAAGACGTAAACTAACATTTAACTAGAAATAGGGTTGAAAAAGATATTGAGATAGTAAAAAGGTTGAGATCAAAGCCGATAATCTAATAAATTAATTTATTGATTGTATCATCTCCACAATAACGTCTCATCTTGATTAATCAAATTTATAAACTTGCCAAAAACAAATTCATGTAGGCAAAACTTTTGGAAGATGTGCTTACTTAATTTCGAATAAAGTTAAGGTGGCGTGGAAGGGGATGCGAGAAAAGGCCAGTGATTTTCCAATTTTTATAGCAAAATATTTATTTGTCCAAAAAAAAAAATATTCCATTAGAAACATAGTTTAATTTTCTTCTAATGGTGATATCAACAGTTATTGAATATATGTCAAGGGTTTCTGGAATTTAATGACAGATTTTTCTCTTAATTTAAAAAGTTTTTCATCTAATTCCACTATGTCCTTGTCAGATATTCAATAACTGTTGATGCCACTATAGGCACCGGAACTAGGGGTAGGGGGGCATGGGTACATTGCCCCCCCCCCTGTTTCCTTACAGGGGGAGGCAAAGGTCTTTGTTTTTTGTTTCTTTTTTTACCATTTACTTATGATTCTCGTGACAACTGACCAGTGACATTGGCCTAGATAGCTTAGACTCATTCTTTCTTTCAAAATTCACATTTCTGATATTTTTTTATGAACATACCACAATTCCAAAATATATTAAAAGTTATTTTAGGTTAAATAAAAGCTAAAGTAAAGCAATTAGGAAGAAAATTAAAAAAAAAAAATTTTTTTGGTCCCAACCCTAGATTTTGTAAATTAACTATTTTGCAAGCAATTTACACCAATAAATTTACATCAATAGCTCTCCACATGAACAATAGTTGCGCCACCTGTAGTTCATCCACTGTTCCCATATAGACAATATCTTTTTCGTGATCTATCATAAATGTATTGTGTAGCCTGTGCTATGAGTTTACATAATTTGTTTATAGTTATATACTTGTGTGTCTGATTTTTCTACGTTTGCATACATTATTTCGTGTTCTCTCCTTTGAGTAGCATGTGCTATGTAATTTGTTCATATTTACACAGACTGCTGTGTTTGATTTTACTACATTTTTATGCAATCTTTTGTGATTTGTGTATTTTGTAGCCTATCCTATGTTTGAGGTCACACAATCAGTTTACTTTTTTCTGTAGTTATAAACACTGTCGTGTTTATTTTTGTCTATTATATATAATTTTTTGTGTGATGAGAGTAAAATGAAGAGGACTGAAAGAAGGGTGAACCAATCTTTAAAAATAGATTCCTATTTAAGTAAATCAAAATGAGCTCGGAAGGTAAGCAAAACAATTTTCCACCAAAATAATGATATTAGAATGTTAGTAATTTTCGTGCATAAAAAAATTAAAACAAGGACAATGTAAGATTGCTACAAAGTTTCTGAAAAACTTACAAAACAATAGAATTTATAGCCAAAGCTATTATTTATGCTCATTAGTGGGAATTACTCCATCTAGATATTATATTCTGAAAATTTAAAAATGAGACCTGGACACGGGAATCGAACCCGAAGCCAAAGGTCCCGGGTTCGATTCCCGTGTCCAGGTGTCATTTTTCAATTTTCAGATTACAAAACAATGTTTTCCCGTTCAGTTAGCACGTTTAAAGCTATAAATAGTTATTATTTCTTGTAATAAATATTTTAAGGGCTGCTGATAGTTTCTATTACATTTTCTCTAGTCTCTTTGAAATGTATTAAAATAGTTATTATAATATTGTGTTTTTTAATTCCATTCAAAATTTGCCTTACTGTTATGAGCAAACTGATATTAATTTACTTGTCATCTTTTGATAGTGTGAACAAAATAGAAATAGGCTACGGTTTAATAATAATGTGTAGATGGTTTTGAAACATGCTTTTAAATAATTTCGTGTGCAAAATGTTTTTTTCTCATTTATTTGGTTGTTTAACATAAGTAGCATTATATGATCGTACTCGATTTCATTATGATCATAGGAAGGAAATATTGTAAAACTTAAAAATATTTAGCCATTTTATGACAAAGAATATCAACTATCATTGATCTCTATAATATAATTGGATGGACGTCTGTGGCTGAAATTTTCGAGTTGTCGTCTGCATACCAATGTGTAGGAGAGAAAGAAACTTTCAGGTATTTCCTTCTATCTTACAGCCTTACAAGGCAATGTGGCATTTTGACATCGTTCAATAATTTGATTGAATATATGAGATACATCAATGTCTGATTAGTTAATTGAATTAAATGTGTTAGCAAAAGCTTTGAAGAGCATAACAAAGTTCGAAACTGTTGAGTTTTTTCTTTCATTAAGTTGATGTAGGCTTATATATACGACGATTTGTGAAGGAAGCTCATTTGTAAGGCATTATCTCGTACCAGAAGCCCACGTATAAAAGTATTTAGGTGGGATAAAATATCTTCCAGAAGGTAATTCCTACCTCCTTTCTAAATGGCCGTTTATCCTACCAAAATATTAATATTTATCATAGTATTCCGGTACGGGATGAATCCTTACAGATTGGGATTCTTACTAATATCATGGTTTAGTAGATACCGTAATTTCTACAAGCCTATAACCTAGATTATCGTTTTAACGTAAGACTTATACACAAAGTATGTCATTCAAAGATATGTAATACAAATTTTAACTAACTTGTTTCAAAATAGTTATCAAACTTTGATCATAATATGGTTTCTGAAGGCAATATACAAAAATTAATATGAGCGAACTTTTTTAAAAAAAATTTGTGATATAAGAATACTTTCTACAAATCTATAACTTAAGTGGTCGTTCGAACGTATGGCAACTACACAAAATTTGCCATTAAAACAAATGTAATCAAGTTTTAAGATACCTTATTCATTATTTATCGAACTTTAAATATAATATGGTTTCTGAAATCAATATACAAGCTAATAGCCAACTTTAAATATAAGTGTAATCTTGGCAGACTGCAAACAACATGGATGATAACTACTTATTTAAATATATTAAAGATTTTCTTCGTATTTGTACAGTGTTACCTGTAAAACTGAATTATATGTCCTTTAATGTAAATGATTCTTCAGGCAAATGTGGTATAATACTTCACTTTTTTCAAACAATAACACTTATTCATCAGAGACACGTTTTCACATAAGAACATTGAAATAAACCGTTAAATCTTTCCCCCCACAATGTAGCAGATGATAAACTTGAGCGTCACGCTTTGGACTCTGGCAATGCGTATGTTTATGTTCATCTAGTGTAACATAGAGATCAATGAATAAACTAGCCTTAATAATAAATCCTAATCGCAAAAAAGAAAATATTAGTATTTTCTAAAAAGCCTTCCACACTAGAATCCTACTAGATAATGAATTTACCATAATCAAATTTAAGTAACTATAACGTTAATTCAACAGATTAAATTAGATTAACTTGAAAATCTTTGTCCACTGGTTCTTTAAACTGAATTCATTTTTAAATACTTATTTATAAATTAGCGCTCTCTTTCTAATATCTTCACGAGCTACGTCTAGTGTATTTAGTTTTCTCAACCCCTTAGCTATTTTCCCTGTTAGGTTGCCACACTTTCTCCCAAAAAACGAACTGCTTTAATTTTTTCTATTGTTACTATGTCGGGAAAGATGGCCGCTGGATGTTGTGGGACAAAGAAACAAAAGCTAAATAATTCGACAAGTATAACATGTAATGGGACTTCTATAATATCCAATGGAGTGCGAAACGGAATGGTTGCGCATCCAGAAATGTGTTTTTTCTGTTTCGATGTTTTATATTGTCACCTACATAGCCTGGACCCACCAAAAATTCCGAACTTCTGCAACGATCCATAGTGAGTAATTTTTTTTCGTATCAAATTTCATTGCGTGTGCGTGATGTGAATCAATCGATTTTGTTTCAAGTAAACATATGGGGTGTTTTTAATTAATACAAATACATATAGTACATTGCAATTGTATCTAATGATTTTATTGTTTTCTGAATGCTACAAAGTCTTGTGTATTTAATGACCATGGCATTTCCTATAAAGAAGAAAGTGGGTCAAAGTGTATAATTCGTCAAGGACTCGAGGCTACTAATTCAAATTAACACTAATTGAACATTTAATCAAAACAAAATAATGTTAGCTCTTATTTAAATAAAATAATCCTTACTCCCAATTTTCTTTGGAATTAAGAGGTTAGGTCGCGTACTAGGGCTTAACAACAGGAGTGTAGACCTACTTTTCTTGTTGATGACTAGGCATATTAGTTTTATCAGAGGTTTAGAAATTGTTGTATTGACTTATTTTCAGTACAAATTGTGTACAAATGAATTAATTTAAGGTATTGGGCTTAATTATTTATGAGTTCTTATTAAATAACCCCACTTAAATTAACTAGGTATAAGTTAATGTTGGCCCTATACCCTGATTTTTATAGGAAGCCCACTTTCAAACACCACCATTGATTGAAAGTCACGAAAATTTGGCATGCTAGAAATATTTCTTATTTGGTTTATTCATTTATGTCATTCTAAAATGTTACCTATAAAAAGTGTCCTGATGAATTACTGCAAAATTTCTCTTCATATTACTAATAAAACTGATTAGGAATTAAAATATTTTTGTTTGTAATTTTTTATCTGTTGGGATAAATAGGCTATAAGACCTTTGCTATTAAATATAATTTACAAAGTTCTATTTATGGCAATGCAATTCACATATTTTGTCCTAATCTGATATATTAAGTTACCAACTACATGCAATTTAATTAGGTATTTGTATTTTTGTTGCTTGAACATTAATTTAAGATTTGCACTTTGTTTATACCTTAACGACGACTACACTATCTGTAAGATTTACCATGTATAGTATGATTTTGGTAGGAAGAACAGTAGAAGTTAGTTACCTAAAGTTACTAAAACCATTTTAATATATTCATACATAAAGTCATGTTATCTGCAGCTGTCACTTTTAGTAGATATTATTAATACCTATAACACAAGTAGTATAAAGAAATGTTGTCAATGTCGGCCGCAAATAAATATGTTTGAATTTTCTCTAATGTTCTTCCAACCAAAATCAGGGTATAGTGAAACAAGACAAGGTAAACTTGCTACCTTTTAGGGTGAATTGAGTGTACATAGGCTCCTAAAACATAAAATAACTAAAGTTGATGCAGACTTATGTATTTTAACTTTACCTAGTTTTATTGGCAAAGATTCATTGTTAATCTAGAATTCTACTTTTTTATAATCAATTTCAAATTTTTGCTCACCTCTAATTTATTCGATCCATATTTGGTGGTTTTAGGCGGCCTACTCATTAATCTTTCAATCAACATTTCAAAAACATATAACTTAAGCCTCATATTTTTATTACTATTACAAGAAAATGTGTGAAATTTCAGATTCATAAAATGGTAGGCCTACTATAAAGGGTTAAACACTATATAATTAGTTCCTTAAAAATTGATAGACTAGCTCAAGGCATTTGTCCCAATTAAATGTACATAGGCCTTCAGTTTAAAAAAGCTTCCCAAGTACCACCAATGATTGATTTAGTAATTTTTATTAATTAGTACACAAATAGATTAACTTCGCAAGTGATTTCATAAACACGGGTAATTTCAGTCCCTTACTAACATTGGGGTTTATAGTGAAAGGCTAGTATGCTTTATGCCCCAGGCTATATCTACAGTCCAATTTTAATAGGAAGGTCCTTTTGGAAAATACAAACACATTTATTCTATGCCCAAAATTGATAACATTTTATTGTTTTTAGTGTTACTCTGGGGTCTCGACTATCTGGCTCGGTTCTCGATGTTAACAAGTGTGTTTTAAAATAAACAAACTGGTAAATATTCAGTAGTAATTAATAATAATAAAAAAATCTTTCGCACACGCCTTACAACTGTTACATTGGAGACAGCAAAGCATAACTGCTAGACATGCGGTTGGCATAAAATACAGTACCGTACTAAATTGAAGTTGGTGTAGATAGCAACACTGTTTTGATTTGGCTGGAAACAGATGCTGTGTCAAGGGAGGTGTAGATAGTAACATTGTTCTGATTTGGCTGGAAACAGAAGTTGTGTCAAGGGAGGTGTAGATAGCAACACTGTTTTGATTTGGCTGGAAACAGAAGCTGTGTCAAGGGAGGTGTAGATAGTAACATTGTTCTGATTTGGCTGGAAACAGAAGTTGTGTAAAGGGAGGTGTAGATAGCAACACTGTTTTTATTTGGCTGGAAACAGAAGCTGTGTCAAGGGAGGTGTAGATAGCAACACTGTTTTGATTTGGCTGGAAACAGAAGCTGTGTCAAGGGAGGTGTAGATAGCAACACTGTTTTGATTTGGCTGGAAACAGAAGCTGTGTCAAGGGAGGTGTGAACGAGGCATAGGTACATGAGGCAAACCCTTACTGAAAATGATTTACACTCGGATTCCATATTATCCAGTTTTTCCACTATCCGGCCTGGAATTCTGTTACTTTAGGCCGGATAATCACAACTAGTGTATTTTATAGGTATTAGTACTAACGAAAGTGACTGCTTCAGATCACATTAGCCTACTTGTGTGAATGTGTGAAACTAGATCTAGTAACTTTTCTAGCTGTCACATAGGGTTCTTCCTATAAAAATTGAGCTGTACCATTACAATACTCTTGAAACCTAAAATAAATATTTAACTATAATATTAATGATTTCATGGCTAGGCACAGTCATTTCTTGCTTATGCAGAATGGTTTTTTAAATTTTGAATTTAGACTGATTGCTCTTAAAGTTTTAGTATAATATATAGGCAATTTTAGATAAACTAATCTGTATTTCTAATATAGTTTGGTAACTAAAGTTAAATAAAAGGACTAGATTTATGTTATTAGCTATATAAAAGGGCAACGTAATAAAGCCACCTTTTAATTGATTGAATCACTTTTTCAGCCCACTGTTTGTGACATGGAAGATTGGCAAGGATAGGAGGTTACGAGGCTGTATAGGAACTTTTAATGCAATGAACCTCCACTGTGGATTGCGAGAGTATGCGGTCACTAGGTGAGCCGAGCTCTTCAACTGGTTTCCGGACGACTAGGAGTGGCTCTAAAAAAAATGCTTCTTTCCTTGTCCACCTGTTTTTTGTGCACACATCAGCGTTTGAAATAAATGTACGGCAATGCATGTTTAAAACCGGTAAGGTTGAGTCTTTTTCCACTCAGCTTCGATCTGGTAGAGAATGTTACACCGTATTTTAATTTTCACTTGATGGCTTTTACATTCTCTCTAAAGGTGAATGCAGTTGCATTTCTTTTTCTCATCCTGTGTTTTAAAATTACCATTACAATATAAGTTGTGGATAACCCAATCAGGCAGCAGGCCGCTATTACATTTTATTTTGAGCATATGTGTATTAATTATTAAACTCAAGCTTAATAATTTGTTCAAGAGTTTAATTAAAATTATTGTTAAAACAATGGGATATGAAGGGCACTAGGGAAAAGGAGGGAAAGTCACATTAAGGCTGTATACATTTTCAAGTGTAACAACTTTTATTTCTCAAACCCCAGTAAATACTTTTTTATTTAAATTAAGTTAAATATGACAGAGACCCCTTTTAAACATAATCTTAAGTGCATTAAAAAGGTTTTATGATTGTATAACAGATGGTAGCACTAACTGAATTTGAGTTAAATTGGACTTTCCTCCTTTTCCCCCTGTACTCTTCATATATGTAACATATTTGGCCTCTAGTAGGTCTATGTGACACATCAATAGACCTAAACTCTCGTTAAAGCACCAGGTTTTTACTTTTACTATTATTTTTCTCTACATATTCAAACAAATTTCTCTGAATTTTTGGATGAATGCTGGTATCACAAATGAAGCCGAATTCTAGCCATCTACACATTCCTCTTCATTCGGGCTAAGTACAGTTTCTTAGAGGAGTGCTTTTTCTGGGGTCCTTAGATTCAGGCCAAAAAAACTGACATAAGGTGAATGGCGCTTGGCACTCACCAAGCGTTAACAAGAGAGTTCTGAGCAAAGACGAGTGCACTCTCTATATGCTCGTCCTTGGAGTTGCTCAGCTACGAAAACCTGGAAAAGTAAAGGAATTTGGTGCAATTAGACAAAAGGCAGAATTAAAAAAAAAATCAATGATATTTTAGATATCTTTTTTGCGATATTTTTTGAAATATATAGGCCTAACAGAAGAGCATAAACCCAGTGTGAACTGTTAGTTTTATTTTTGATTCATGTTATTTTGTCAAGAACATGGACATAGTTTTCTTTAATAATTCATTGTGTAAAGATTTTAATAGAAACCAGTGAAAATAGCAGTAGTTTTTTTATTGTTTACATTGCTTTGGGCATGTTGAGAGGATGAGTGTTGATCGAGTGACAAAGCAAATATATGAAGGTAGAGTGTGTGGGTATGGCCATGTAAGACATGGCTAAATGTCGTAGACGAATATATGATAAAGAGAAATATTAAGAGTTTTAAGACTGAAAGAGCATTTATGCCTCGGTGTACCGTGTCAGGGAACAACGCGAGTATGTATGTACTGTACTCAGGGTGTCTACCATCCGGGGATATCAGGGAAAACGGGAATTAGCATGGAATTTGAAATGATCGGGAAAAAACAGGAATAAGCCGGGAATTTGGTAAATTACAATAAAAATTTGGGAAAATGTGGTTTTATTCAAAATATGAAATATAATAATCATTAAAACAGTAAATAATAATGTTATTCAAACTGTAGTTTTTTTTGTAGCTGTGTAATGTATTTTATAATTCCTAATAAACAATGTTAATACAAATTTTTTTAAATTGTTTATTTAAATTTTAAAACTTCTTATTATTCATAAAAAAAAGATTAATAGAAAAATTAGGGGGGAGGTGGGGGAATTAGAAGGATGTGACATACTTTTTAGTCGGGAATTTTAGGAAATGATCAGGGAAAATCGGGGAAAAAGTCAGAAATTTCTTTGGTCAAGTTGAGTAGACACCATGTGTACTGTACTTTCCTATATTATTTTTCATCTTTTCCAATTCTCTCGCCATGCTATTTATTGTAGGTATGTTTATTTTCTGAGCTGAATGTCTCATCCACTCCATTTATATTCACATCCTTGTGTTAAACGCTTAAAAAAATACAGAATTAAATGTTGTAAATTTTTAAATTAGTAAATTAATAAGCATTAAAAGGTTTTTTTTATTGTTTTCATGATTTGAAGTGTACCCGCAATTGGTGAAGGGAGAGCAGCAAATCATTAAATGGTTGCAGGGCTCATTTTTG
This sequence comes from Timema podura, assembly GCA_033556935.1. Lineage (NCBI taxonomy): Eukaryota > Metazoa > Arthropoda > Insecta > Phasmatodea > Timematidae > Timema > Timema podura. The sequence goes on along the minus strand of JAVRXN010000013.1, from coordinate 25,806,851 downwards.
TCCTACTTTTCCTACTTTTCCTACTTTTCAGTAGGAAAGTAGGAAAAGTCCTACTTTTGAGGAAAAACTCCTACTTTTCCTACTTTTTGACCTCCAGAAGAAAGAAACCGTTTGGTTTGTAGAGGTTCTAGTGTGGATTTTCCTTTTTGCCGGTAAATTAGCAAAACAAAATATCGTATCATAATGTGTCACTGTTTGAATAAATTTGATGTATGCCCAAAAGCTTGTACAGTGTCTTTGAAATTCAAAGGTTATAAAATTGTTTTTGGAGATAGTGTTATAATGAACTATTTCCAACTAGAATGGGCTAAATTAAAAGGCTCGTTAAAGCTATCCTTGTGCTACCTCATGGAAATACTGATGTTGAGAGAGGGTTCTCACAAACATCAAACTCTCTTACTGACAACAGGACCTGTCTCTGTGAGGCATCCATCAGAGGCGTACAGTCTACCAAAGAGTGTCTTAAACATTACAACTATCAGTGCAACACAGTATCAGTCATGAAGAATTTCATCAAGAAAGGACGTCGTGCTTTAAGTTGTATGTGGCTGGACTCGAAGAAGAAGAGAATTGAGGCTGAACGGTAGAAACAAGAGCAAGAAATAAAGAGAAAATAAAAAACCAAAGTAAAGAGTATCAAGCATTTAGGAAAGTTTTGGAAAAGGAATCGTAGGTAATCAAAGAGGCAATGCAAAAAGAGAACCTGTTAGAAAAACAAGAATCAGAAGCCAAAGAAGAAGTTCAATCTTACAAGTAATTAGTGGCAGAAGCGAATGAAAGGATTAATAATACAATGAAACTCAATGATAGGAAAGGTTTGCAAATAGCTAAAACTACGCTAGAAGCTCTGGGCAAAAAATTTTAGAAAGTGACTATGTTTTTGAGAAAATAAGAAACAAACAAAATCATATTAAAAAGAGACACTTTTGTGCAAGTCAATATGAATCAAAGAAACCCAAAAACAACTGAATGAGTGATTCATTTTTTTTTTTTTGCATAGAACCCAAATGGTTACCATGAAAGTGGTAAGAAGGAAGCTTTTGGAAATCTAGGTATAATTTTTGCCATAATCGCTATTGACGCAAGGGTAAAAAAATGTATTTTTGATTATGATGTTTCACAGATTATTTTTTTAAATATATTTTATTTTTAGGTGGAAGACAGTTTATTTTAACCTATGTCATCTTTTGATGATAATGAACATCATTATTGTAATAATTATCATTATTATTACTATTTTTATCATTATTTCCAAATTTGGATTTGTAATGAAATGACAAAGTAAAATAAATACTGTAATAAAGAGAGAATAAATTAAATTGGGGGAGGGGGGGGTGGAGATAAAAGGAGGATTACAAGGGGTTGATGATGGCTGAGCATTCCTCCTTTCTTCTTTTTAAAATACTTTTTCCTATTTTTGCTACAGGCCCAATAACATAAAAACATCGGTTTTTAATAATTTATTGGCGACCTGGTGGTCTAAGAGTAAGTTGTCGGACTTATGTGCTGGGGGTGCGGGGCTCAATCCTCGGTTCCGGCACAGATTTATCTGATTGCCAAACCCTTCTTTCACCTCTGACAAGACGAGTATTAATCACAACTTGTGAATGTGTGGAAAGCCAGGCCTCCACCGTGGTTCGGATTCCACGTTAAACTGTAGGTCCTCCATTTCATCTCACAATCACCCTCCTATTGCACATTAGTGTAAGTGCATACAACCTGAACGGGTAGTAAGATGCGGTGATGATGATGATGATAATAATAATAATAATAATAAATTTTATTCTAGCACTGAGGTGAATGTAGTGTTTTTAACATGTCCTACTTTTGATCAAATTGGCAGTCCTACTTTTCCTACTTTTTCATCAAAATGTCCTACTTTTCCTACTTTTTGACACCCAAAATATGCTATGAGGCCTGTGGTTGCCATGCGTCTGGAATATCTAGAGAACAGAGTATTTTATTTATGTCTGAATAAAAAGAGGGAAAATAGAAAATTTTACAAAAACAATTATAAAACACTAGAATATATATGAATTTGGGGCATTTACCTGTAAAATTTATAAATAGCAGACCTTTTTGTATAAGGGAAAAAAAACAACTAAATAATTACCAAGCTGGGGCTGATGGATTTTTCTCAAGCGTATAATTCAGATGGGTAGTAAGCCTAAAACGCGGTGCTTAAAAGTAATTTTTAAAAAATAATAAAGAATATGTATGCCTGAAACATAGTTACTTAACAAATACATTAACTTTTCCACCATGAGATACTAATCACCAATTACATGGCATTACACTAGATAGTTTCACTAGTAATTAAATTTAACTCTCTTATACCCCAATTTAAATTGGCTGGAAAAATGGGAATTCCTTTTTGTAAAACTTTGTAAACTACACGGGAATTTTGTAATAAGAAATTAGCGTTGAACTTGGCCAAGGGAAAACTGCTCCAGTACACCCAACTGAGATTCAAACTCTTACTTCCTTGTCACTGGGAAACTAGCCAAGACAAAACCGTCACCTTGGTATGCCGCCTCCAAGGCCGTGGGTCTTAGTACATTCTTGAAATAGGCTTAACTGCTGATGACGGAAAGATCTAGGTTTGTAATTCCGGTCGAGTGTACTGAGGATGGTTTCCCCTAACTGGTTTTCCACTCTTCATCCATGCAAATGCAGGTACACTAACTCTAAATTCAACCTTTCTTATACCTAGCACATTAGAATAGTTAATAAGTATATAACCTGAACTGGTAATGAATGCGCTGACAAAATAAATATTAGTGAGGGATATTTTTTTAATAAATAAGACATATATACGCTACCTAATATTTATATGTGCATCTACCTCTAAAAGAAAAAGTAGTGCTATTTTTTTATATAAAATAATAAAAGAAATAATGCTTACTGAGTAATCATAAAAATGATTGCATTTCCCACAATTTATAGTACTAACCCAAGGTTTGTTGTTTTGCGAAAGCGCCTTCAAAGACTCAAGATTCAGTCCGATCACTCGAGAGGAGTTTTCCAAACTTCACGTGTCCGTGTCCATCCTGAGACACTTTGAGGACGGCTCGGACTACCTTGACTGGGAAGTCGGTGTCCATGGGATCCGCATTGAGTTCCACAACGATAAGGGAAGCAAGCGCACAGCCACTTACTTACCAGAAGTGGCTCCTGAACAAGGTTAATCGAAATATTTGAAACAATTTTTTGTTTACATTGTATGGTACCTTTTAAGGATTAGCACTAGTTCAATTCTAAGAAAAAATCCATGGTGTCAGCTCGCAAACGAGCTATATTATCCGAGGATAGCTCCAACATTTGTGGATGTGGTCAGCACAACAATCCCTCTGGCCATTAATCTCGGTTTTCTAGACTGAAGCTGCTACTTATTTATTTAAGTAGCTCCTCATTTAACCTCACAAGGCTGAGTTTGACCCCATTCCAGACCGATTGCTTCACAGAAGAATCTGAAAGCCCCGGGAATCTAACCCTGGACCTCTGGGTTTTCAGCCAGGCACTCTGACCACTTGACCGCAGAGGCGGTCAGTTTTGTTATTTAATTAATAAAATTTCGCTTCAAGCTTATTAGTTAGAATATCATTTCATACCTTTTCTTTTGTATATTTTACTATTTCCACATATCATATTAGCTCTTTAAGGTGGAATAGAAAGGGAGGCAAAGGAAAGGCCAGTGTTTTGAATTTTTTATGGTAAAACTTTTTTTTGGCCAAAATAAATAAAATATTGCTCCAGTACAAACATAAGATTTAATTTTATTCACCTGGTGTTATTCAACAGTTATTGAATATCTGCCAAGGGTGTCCTGGAATTTAATGACAACTTTTTCTCTTTGTTTAATAAGTTTGTCATCTATTACCACAATGCTCTTGATAGATATTCAACAACTGTTGATATTATTATGTGAAGAAAATTAAACTCTATTTTTATACTTGAGCAATAGTTTATTTATTTTAGACACAAAAAAAGCCATAAAAACTTCAAAAACACTGGCCTTTTCTCGCGTCCCCTTCCATCCTACCTTAAGGAGAAATTTTTTCCACATTCTGAGGTAGGTACATAAGCGTATTGGTCTGAATACAATGCAGGGTTAATTTAATTTTACTCAGCCAAAAAAAAAAAAAAAAAACACCTGGGTTTTACTATAAAAAAATCTAAAAAAAACCCACTTATTATATTTTGCACACAAAGGAATCATCTAATTCATTTTGAAAATGGTTATTCATTCTGTTGGAAACCTTTTGGTTCAAAGCCCATAATAATTCACTGATTTGTATATGGTGTTATACACAAGTTTTGAAAATACAGATTTTATACAATAGACTTAAGCTATAAAATATGTTTTAATTGGTTGAACAAAATAATATGTTCAACTAGCAAATCACTTGGGACACTATAATTTTAAGGTACCTACAATGTATTAATGCTAGGCCCTAGAAATAATACTTTGTCAGAAAAACGAATGAGATTACAAAAGTTCTTACCTTTTATCTTTAAGTAAAGAAAGCAACAAATCAATTCTGCGGCTGGCTTGCCAGTAATTTGATGCATGATCTCCCCTCCCCCCTTTTTCTATTCCTCCTACACAGTTTTTTTTCCCTACCTGTTTTATATAATATTATTGCCAATAATTACAGTGTTGCATTATTGTATTCCTTTATTATGTGTCTTATTACTCCTTTCCTATAATATCATTAATTAAACCATAAAAAACCCAATATAATCCAACCATATTTTTTAATAACCCCGTTTTTTTTCAACCCTGATACAGTGTAATGTCTTTATCCTAAAAATGTTATTCGTAAAGCTTTTTCTGTATTATCTATGCATTTTAATATCCGTCCATGTCTAGTAATAAATTCAAGGTCAAAACAAAGAGGGTTAGAAAGAGGATTTCCACCCTTTAGTTTCACTGAACTGGTAATTCAGTAGGTCATTGTTAGTTGATGGGAGAACTGTGCCATGTTACTGATATTTAAAATAAAACCCTACCATGTCGGATCCGTAAGTGAGTGACCGTATTTCAAAGGTGGTTTCCTTGTGTTTTAAGTAAAACAAGGAAATAAGAAGCCACGATACAAGCGCAACAAACAAATAGCGTGCAGGCTGCTAACAAGTTTGTTGTGTCCGGATGTGGAAATGCTGTAAAATAGTGTGATGAAAGTAATAGCGAAGGAAGCCAACCTGAAAGGATAGATAAGTTTAGGTATTGATAGAAAACAATTTTTTTTTGTGTGGCGAAGAGTGAAGTAATCGAGATGACAAGGAAGATGATAAGGCTTAGAACACAATTTAAAAAAAAACTGGATGAGTAAATTTGAAATTAGTAAAAAGTGTAAAGTATCTTGTGGAAGCATAAGAGTTGGTCTAAAGGGCTTATATGAGATAGCAGAAGCAAGGGTAAGATGGTATGGACACTCAATGAGAACGGAAAATGAAAGAATCCCGAGGAGAATGATGGAGTTTTTTTTACATACAACGTTATTTCCAGACGAATAGTTGTGAAATGATTACAAACCATACAAATAATATGTATATACATACAAGACGAAGTTTGGATAGAGAAGACCGCAAGGGAGACCAAGAAAGAGGTGGTAGGAGCAGTTTTAACAAGTGTGTGAGTGAGAGAAGAATGGCTTAAAGTGAAGGAATGAAGAACGATGACTAAAAAAATAAACTTCTCATTTCTGCTCATTCTTACATATACAGTCACACATGATTTTAAATATTTGGAAAATTTACTTTTTCTATCGAGACCAATATAACTCTCCTTTCAGGTTGGATTCTTTTCCTATCACGTTTCCACATTGTTTTTATAAATTTCTAGAGTGAGGCAATTTTAATTTTTATTATAAAGTAATAAATAAAATGATAGATGTGCACTTTTCAAAAACTATGTGAAGTTTAAATAAACCTCCTAAAATTTTAGTCTTAAGTCTTGAACTTTTTTTTCTGCACACATTTTGGGATACTAGAAGATCTAATGTAGGCCTACATATTAAAATTAATGTGAGCAAATATTAAATTTATTGATGTTTCATTCAAGAACACTTTTATTTCAAGAATAATGTTGGTAACATCCATGTATTGGGTTGTTGTGTGATTATTATACATATCGTATTATATATATTCCTGCTAATGGACTAGAACACTAAATTAGGCCTGAGTAATCGATATTATAGGGAAGCATTTACTTTGAATAGAGTTGTGTTGAATCCACTATTTTACGAATCTGAAACTCAAATCCTAATCTGAATCTTGGAAAAAATTATGAACATAGGAGTAGATATAGATATTATAGTTTAATAGAAATAGTAACTAAAGATTTCTTTATTATAATTCATTCATTATATATTATACACCCGCCTCGGTGGCGTAGTTAGCTAACGCACTAGTTTCGTGTTGAGTTAAGACTGCTGAGGCTGGGGAGATAAAGGTTCAAATCTCGGTTGGGTGTACTGGAAGGGTTTTTCCTAATTTTCCACTCCCCTCCATTCAAATGCGGGTTCACTGTATCTTTATTCAACCTTCCCAATTCTTAGTACATTAGCCTAATTACTACTTAAGCGTATAACCTGAACGGTTAGTAAGACGCGGTGCTAAGTATATAGCATCGCGTCTTACTACTTGTTAAAGCTATGCGCTCACTCATTATAACATTCATACATTTGTTAAGTTCTAAATTACTGGTTTGGGACCTGGTTATTAATTTCATCCTATAATTATAATTGTCCTGAACCACCAATAAACAACATTAGAGCCCTAGACAAATTTCATTTGAATTTTTTTTTAAAGAATTTAAGTCTCGAATCTGAAATTTTCTTCAATATTCTTAAGGATTTGAGACTCCTTTATCAGGGATGTGTGAAAACCATTTTTTCGATTCAAGGCGAGAATATAAAAAAAAGTATCGAGGCATGAGAATGAAAGTAAAAAAAATTAGATTATTTTTATTAAAGTAAATATTATATAATTTATAGAATTCCTTTTTGACATTTGAGCTGGCGCTTGATTTAGATTGTCTTATATATAGTTCATTGAAACATCGGAGATATCTAATATACATTTTAAATTTAATTAGTAAAATAGTAATATGTAGTTTCAATGAACACTATTTATAATTTAATTTTTTAGAGTAACAACTCATATTGTCAAAGTTAGATATAGAAAAACTATATTTATAACCAAAACATTTCTTAATGAAGGCTGTTTGGGCAAGAGGGGGGTGCATCCTATTTTTGGGTGATTACAGTATTATTGGAAATAATAAATTCCCGGTTTGGTTTTATAATTTCTTAGGGCCACTATTTGCTTTTTTTTGATTTCTTGAATTTTAGATATTCATTTTTTAACTTTCAAGACGAGAATCGAGATTATTATTTTCTTGAATTTTTGACATATTTTTGAGTCTAGCATATCCCTATCCTATACCCTACTTATAAATTATTTGTGTTTATTGACGGCTTATTTTCCTTTTTTTACTACTGATAACATATTTTTACATAATGATTGTGTTTATTAGGCTGGGACCAGATTCAAACTATCGACTCTTTGCTACGCAAAGGTGGCTACAAAGGTTCTGTGACCCCCGATACCCGGCGTGCCATCAAACTGACCCGGTACCAGAGTGAGAAGATCTCCGTTAGCTATCAAGACTATTTGAACCACTGGCGTAATCGGCGGTGCTAGCAGATACTGTGGGGCCCGCCCGCAGTAGCCGGCCCCGGGGTGTGGGCTTTGGCCCCCCCTACTCCTCATCCGCTTGCGCCGCCGCCCCCAACTATAGTCTTGCAACAACAGCAGCCGCCAGCGTCGTACGCCGCCCCGCCAGCGTCCACGTCCTACATCCATCAGCCGTACATTGTCAATCACCATGGTCAGCCTCCCCTTCATCAGTTGCCTCCGCCTGCCTCGGTGGTCCACTGGTGGGACCAGGCCCCTCCGCCTGCCGGTGTGTACCATTTGCCCCTTGCTCAGCCCCCACCTCACTCTCTCAGAAACCAACAAGACGTGCCGAGTGCCTCTGCAGGGTTTGTGGGACATTACACCCACCAACAAATTAGAAAGAGAAAGTGACACGTCTCTCTTAGAAACCTGAGCCATTTTTTTTCTCTTGCGATTAATTTTATTTTTGAAAGAATTCTAGAATCACCGACTTAAAAGGCATCCATATAAGACGATTTGGTACTGCTCTCGGTATCCAAGGCATCTAATGGTTTTGTAAGATTCTAAACTGGTTAGCAGTTACTTTATGTTCAGGACAAAATGAGTATAAGTGTGTTCCGAACCTCATCCGAGGAAATTCCTTGAAACGGAATAGTCCTGCCAGAATCATTTTGACAATCTCCACTAAGAAATATAAATTTCTGTGAAATGGAGTTTTAGGAGGAACAATAAAACTATAACATCGGAATGATTGACTTATCTTCCTGCATACAATTTGATTGCATATCTAATATACCATAATAACATTTGGCATAGCTGTTAAAATTACATTAAAAAAAGTTTTTTTATTGTAATTACAATTTACAATTGCTTACGATTTTCGTTTGAAATCCCATTTTTATAATAACAAATTTTTGAAAAAGCTATTCTTTCCATCATTATATGTCTTAAATGTAGTAATTTCACCGTAAGATGAATCTTTGAAAATATTATTTTCTTATTTCATGAATGTGCTTTTAGAATTCAAATTACTATTCTGTCTTATCCTGATAAAATATGACAAGCCATGTGTAACATAGTTATTATTAGTCAAGAAGCACATATTATATGCATACAAATTAGGACTGGGCTAACAATTGCAAATCATCTATCCAGTAATATGCTAATTATGGTACAATTATTTTAACTGACTGTCCAGACATCTTCCTATTGTCTTATATAGTAGAAAAAGTCACACACTCACATTAAAAAACAAATTTTTTATATGTTGGCGTTATTGCCATAAATAAAACCAAAAACACACTGAACTAACACTAACGTACTCAATTTTGAATTCAATCAAAAAAATGTTGGTAGACTTGCTGTTGAAGCACTAGTTTCAAGCACTGGATAAATAGTTTCTTATTGTGTAAGTTTGGTTTGGTAGTAGTATTTTTTTACCGGGTAGTGGACCAGATTCTAAAAAATAAAAGAATAAGGAATGAAAATCAATAAATTAAGTAAAAAAAAAATAAATTACTTTATGTTACATGTATTTAAAACATAAGTCGTGTTCGCAGCGCTTGTTCCTAACAGTTCCTTAAGTACTTTTATGCTCGCATATTTTTAGTTTGAAACTGAAGGGAAAAAGAAGCCTGAAAATCGCAAATATTTTGATTTTGAAATGGGACATTTGATTGAATTTATTCTCATTATTGGTAGTTTTTGTTTTACATATTTAAATTATTCTTGACAAATGTTGTCAAAAAAACATAACATAATTAAGTGTTATTAAATAATTTAACCAACTTATCTTTTCCAAATGCAAATAAAAATATATTATTTAGATTAGGGATGGGTGGAAGTGATTTTTCAATTTCGGTGATCACCGTGAACGTGATTATAAAATATTGGTGATTTATAGGCCTACCTATGATTAATTACTATGACTGGCAGTCACTGTCTTTAGTACTGATATTTTGTCACATTAGCAGTTTGTTGCAGTATCGATATTTTATTCCAGACACTTTCTAGTCTTCACTATACTTATTAAAAAGGAATAAAGTGCACCAAGTGGTTGTATTAAATTAAAAATTAAAAGGAGGATGGAAGGGCAAGGTCTACACACCTACCAGAAAACTTTAGGCTTCAAAGTTTACGATCAAAACACACAATTATGAAATTTTCAGAGTACATCAGTCCCCTTCGTCAACAAAAGAGAGTAGAACACAGACTGAACTATGGCAGCATGGCTAGAGGTTGATCATGGTCAGAAGTGTGTTTTAATTCAACTAAACATATTAGTGACCTGGTGGTCTAGGGGTAAGGTGTTAGGACTTATGTGCTGGGGTCAGGGGTTCAATCCTTGGTTCCGGCACAGATTTATCTGATTGCCAAACCCTTCCTTCACCTCTGACAAGATGTGTATTAATCACAACTTGTGAATGTGAGGAATGCCAGGCCTCCACCGTGGTTCGGATCCAACGTTAAACTGTAGGTCCTCCATTTCATCTGCAATCACCCTACCATTACACATTAGATAAGTGCGTACAACCCAAATGGGTAGTAAGACGCGGTGCTAATAATAATAACTAAACATATTACGTTTGAAATATTAAAAATAGGCTAATACTTTATTGGTTTATGCATATGTGTTTGGTTTAGTAAATTAAATTAGTGAAAAATCCAATGTAATGTTATTGAAATTAAATTTTATTTAGGGAGATAAGGCTGCCACCATTAAACGTGATTCAGTAGCAGCTTTTATCAAAATAATGTTTATTGAAACAGACAGCAAAGGATAAAAACTGCACCGCTGCATCTGTGAATCACCATATCACCAACTGATAATTGCCAGTCACGATCGCTGCTTTCGATATCCAAGTGCTCATTGTTGCCATCTGGCAAGCGTATCGCAACACACCGATCTTGATATCTCAATCACTGATAAAAGTGAGTTCTAGTCACTGTCACTTATTATCGCCCATCTCTAATTTAGATACACGGATAAGATTTTTAAATCCAAAATAAAAATAGATACTAAAATTGTATGTTTGAAGTTGTTTGGAAGACCTTCCAAGATTACAGAGAAATTAAAACCATTTTGAAATAACTAACACCACAATTTTTACCATGATTATGTGGCAAGGAGCAATGAAGAAAACGTACCTTCTAATAAATGTTTCACTACACAGATTTGATACGGAAGGTGCTATATATCATTTGCTTTAGCTGTGTTAACTTTGGAGTTTTTAAATTTTTATTTACAAATCTCTGTGGATAAAATACTTATAAGTTGTAAGTATACACAGATATTGTGCGGCTCTATCCACAGACGCTTATCATTCTAGATGTTCCCCCCATCTTTTAGATCGGAATAGAAAGGATTAGAAATGTGATTTCTTTGACTTAAAGGGAACAGGATGTTCTTTCAATATGAAACCCACTCTAAATGGTTTTACTCAAAAGGGGCGAAGCTGTTCTGAACAGTCGATGCGAACAACCTTATAATGGCAACACGTCATGTTATATAAGACTCCTGCACAATTCATCATTGGTGGTGAATAAATATATTATTTTGTCACACTGTGTTTTGTTTAATGGCAGTGGAATTAGCTTTAGTGCTAATGTGTTTTAATGTAAAATAACCTTAATGTGAAATTGTAATTCTAATCATTATCACATAATATAGCTTGCTTCTCACTTATGTGATAGTTTATAAAGCTTCAAACCCAATGATATAGTCATAACGTCATGTTTATTGTTTGCTGCCCAATATACAATAACAAGTCACTTGTCGGTCTGTTTGCACATAAATGTTACGTTAGCTTTTGAGTTTGTGTCGGCCAATCGACAGATATACTTATATCCAACTGTATCAAAGTTGGAAGCTAGTAGAGAGAAGACTAAGATAGTTAAATAGTCTCTTACTAATTGTTTACATGATTCCACATTGTTGAAAAATCGCTTGTGCTCTGATAAGGCTATTTAAGACTGACATTTTTGATTCGGTTAGCGAGAAATTTTCAAATCCCCTAATTTATGGCTTAGTCCCGGAAAATTTAACTCTCACATATTTTCGGGGTGTTTTATATTCCTTTTCCTGTAAGGTAAAGGACAAAGGAATGAGGCTAGAGTTAAAAAGTTGCATTAGAACCAGTGGTTTCCAGCTGGAGTCGTGGTGTGTTTAGGGTAGGGTCACTATGCTTGTTGGGGTTTAATAGCTTTTATATTCACTAGCTGGCTATCCCTCCTAATTTAAACCATGATTTTAGCCTAGTGCTCTATTCCAAATATAAATTTAAGTGACTAAAATGAGAAAATGATGTAAGTTACTGCTTAAGTTCCACTTAGCTAGCTCACTCCGAGTTTCTTGCTGACTAGTTTACTGTGGCTGCCTTGTGCCTAGGGGTGTGAAAAAAGTATTGATACTTTACTAATATCAATATTTTCCATTCGATGCTAGTTTTTTTTTTCTCAATGCTTTTACTGATAGTACTCACACTCTGGTATCGGATCGGCATCGAAAGAAACAACTTTTCTGTTATCTTCACTAATGCTTGGATTACGGTAGGGCCCAGCTTAACAGTGTTTCGCTTTACGACGTTCTGCTATACGGCGATTTTCAATATGTCATCTGCACACTATTGTGTAAGAGAGATAAACTTTTAGCTATTTTTCTTCTCTCTCTCTCTCTCGCTTACACACTTTAAATAATCATTTGCTGATTTTGAAGAATATGATATATATTAATGTATTTTTAGTTAAACCTTCAGGCTAGTATTGAAAACACTCACTGGTAGCAGCCGAGTTACATAATACCTTTGGCCACCATTTTGTGTCGACAATTCAGTCTGTTTGCAGTATTTGTGCACTTTAAATTTGTTGGATTATTTTAAATACAGTACCGGTAATGAATAATACTTTTTACTAGGTACAATGACTTCTAAGTGTAGTAGTGATAAAAAGAGGACTCGTAAACCTCTTACTTTAATTACCAAGCGAGAAATTATTAAACTAAGTGAACGAGATATGTCTTTGGCTGAGATAGGCTGTAAGCTAGGTTTGGCCCACACAACCGTTAGTACAGTCGAGGATGCAAAGTGTAGGCAATACACAAATTACTTTTGTATTGGTTTTTAGGCCTACTATATCACACTTATGATAGTATAAACATGATATTAGGATTTTATATGATTTCAAGTTTGAAAAAAGTTATTCCCGCTTTACAGCGGAGCCTCGAAACCTAACCGCTGTATGAGTGGGGTCCTATTGTAAATGTTAACTAGAGTAGACTGTGGAGGAAGAACAGATTACGCTATTTCCTCATTTTATGCATGAAAGCAAGAAGCAATGCTAGCATTCAATCTTTTTTAGCTCATCATAATTTATAGCTCTTCTTTCATCTTTGTTTATCAATACAGTCTGGTGCCGACGGGGCGAAGCACGGGGCGAGTGGCAACCAGTCTACTAACCCTTCCTTAAATTAAATTATTGTTACTAGATAAAAAAAATTATAAATTTCGATACCGACTGATATCAATTTGAACTAGTAATGATCAATATTTTTATTCGCGCTTTAAATGAGTACAGTATTGATACTTTTCTCTCCAATACCTACTTATGATGCTACTAGTATACAGTCCAAAAATTCCCCCCCCCCCCTCATCTTTACCCCCAGTCTTGTTGATTTTCTTTTACATCTTAGTTGCGTTCATAAAATCGTTATATAGACAATTTATAATAATTAAAACTAGCATTGGTGAGCACATAGGCTTAATGTCACATTATTTTGGTTTTGGTTTAATAATGAACAAAAGGGGGGTTGGGGGCCTATGATTTGAATTTTGTCCAGGTGTACTGGAGGTAATTTTTCCTAACAGGTTCCCCCCTACATGCAAATAAGAGTACATTTCTTCTCTATTTTACCTACTCCCACTTGTGTAGTTAAAATGTGGAAAGCCCAGATAGCTAGTAAGACTCTGATTGGGGGGGGGGGGGGGGGGGGGGAATATTAAAAACAAAGAGTTTGAATGCTCTTGTAAGTTGTCAGAGTGTCACGGTGATAGTCGAGAGAAAAAAATTGGAGTCAAATCCGGCAAAATGTTGGAAACCACTGCATTAAACTAGAGCCGATTATAGTCCTAAATAATAAAAGCTCACTTTAAAATATATTTGTTTCATTTTGAGATTGAATAGTTCTCTTCCATTACCATTTTGTCTATGTTTGAAAGCCATGTTAGAACTAAAGTAAACTATATTAGTTAGGTAATATGACATTTTGCATATGGCAATATTGACAGTTAAAAATAATAGTTTAAACTTTGTTCTGGTTTTGAAGAAAGTACAAAGTTTTATTTACATTTTTATCTAAAAGTGCAAATTAAAAATAGGATTGTTTCTCGACTTTTCCTGAAATTTCAGAGTTTATGAGCAGACCTGTTCAAACTATCGGCTCGAAGGAGGTTTTACCTCTGGGAATCTCAAACACCCCTATACTTTGATCATTTTTCTCGCTAGTCGAACTTACTGTAGTGCAGGGGTCTATTAAGTTTTAAATATTTGTTTCCATTTGTTATACTTATGTGGTATTTTACTTTTCTTCCAGTTTTTTTTTGTGTATGGAGGGGGGAGGGTACTGTCTCGATTCACATGGAATGATCATAAAGGCACATCACTCTAACTTAATGAAAAAAAGAGCTAACGGTGGCTTTTGTTGATTTGTTAACTTAAAAAGTTCTACTGTAATTTCTAAATCAAAAAAAAAAAAAAAGTCGCCAAATGGTTGGATTTATTTTAATCAACATTAAACACTAATCGGGGATATCTTGAATTTTGTGGCTCGGAGGATAAACTCTTGAAAAGTGCTTGAATTTTGCCGTCTATTGGAAATTTAATAGATAGTTAGGACCACTCCAAATATCTGGGAGATAAGTTTACTTTTTAAAATGTTTCCAGATGTGGACTTTTGAAATAATTTGTAGGGGCATTCAATTTTCAATATTATTGGAGTTGAGACCCTTCCTTTAAATTGACTGAAGATAATTTATTTTTTAACTTTTTACTATAATATGTTGAAAAAGGTGCATTGAGCAAAAACATTTAGTAATAAATAAAATGATAGAATATTAGGAGAATGGTAGAGCACAAATAAAAGTAAAAACACTAACACATCCAGGAATCGTCCCGTCATTGCCAACTACCGAGTCGAAGGTGGCTGCGTTATCCGATAGCTTGTGATCTTAATAAAATCACACATATGTAGCCGACGATTTTCGCACTTCCATTATAAACTCTGCCTTAAAATACGAGTGAAGAATGACCCTGGGCACGGGACGATTCCTGGATAGCTCGGTGGTCAGAGCATTGGCGTACTGAGCCAAAGGTCCCGGGTTTGATTCCCTTATACAGGTGCCATTTTTAAATTTTCAGAATAAAATATTTATAAAGTTTATATGTATAGAACTTAAACAATTATTAATACTTTTGCTTTAACTTAGGCTACTTAAACTGTAAACATTTATGAAACCATATTAAATCTAAATTTAAATCTAGAATAGGTTGACATACATATTCATATTTAAATAATAAAGAAAACATTAAAAGCAAGTTTGAAAAGTAAATTAAATATGGAAAAAAAAAAGCAATTCCCAAAATTAATCGGGTCAGGAACGAGAAATATTTTTACTCGTGGGAATCCTGCACATCCCTACTTGCTGATATTTTTTTTTTAGGAGGAAGGAAGGGCTCTCATCTCTGGTGAGTCGTACCGAAGTCGTACAACAGGAAATGGTTAGGATTTATTTTGTTTTTTTAACAAAGCACTATCTTGAAGTTCAGCTAACTCAGCGGTAATGGAAGGGACGAGTTCCGCGGATAATCCGCATATTTAGTAAAATAAGAGATAGTAGCACATTAAATTCAAACTAGTACTCACCAATTGTGATTGCATTTCTGAACACTTCATTATATTTCACGCACTAAGATAACAAGAAAAATACTTTAAATCAATGTACAATATACTCAAAATGGACACATCACTTAAAAAGTTTGTATTAGTCTTCCTTGTCATTGCAGCTGCTTCCTTTTTCTTTATCCCACTATATTTTCTATTTTTCGTAACATCAACTTGTCAGATAGGAGGGTGTCGTCTTCCTGTTCCAGATAATTAAGAAAGTTATGTGTCCATTCCAGTTTAGTCGCCCTTGCATAAACTTTTGGTCTCTCTGTGGCTATTATCTCTTAGGGATTTGCTGAGTACACCAATCGGTAGCCCTGTATTCTCCATCAACACGGCATTTTTCATAAACCAACATACCTTGATGCAAAACATTTTCACTCAGACTAGACTGCCAAAGACAGGGAAATCGAGGTTTGAATCCCAGTCAGGTATTTTGAGGTGGTTTGTTTTAAAAGTGGCTATCCACCTACTCGAAAGTCTTACAAAACTAAAATATTTTGAGTACTTATATCTAATAAATTGGTTTTAATTTCAAGATATTGTTTGATGACGAAAAAGTCCATCGATCTCGCCTTTTGTCTGAATATAAAAAATAACTTTTACATTTATATTAAATGTAGTTAATCTAAAATTGTACGGTAACTTTTTCATAGAAAAAATATTGTTCTTAGACATTAATGTTTGCGTTTATTTGACCTATAACAGAAATAAGATTTAAAATATTCATAAAGCTAATACACTACTTTATTAAAACTTGAGGTTTTCATTCAAACTCTAATAAAGATGAAATTTACTTTTCGCACGCCTCTAGCTATTGCAGAACGGGCAATTCAATTTTTAGTGTTATAAAATAAAAAAGAGAAAAGTGAAGTGTTTTATGATCTGTTCTGAGGGCCACATGGTGTAAGGTGTCACTCTCGTAGTGAGACTAGACTGCTATTTTTTCAGGGAGATCGAGATTTGAATCTCGGTCGGGTGTACTGAGGGTGATTTTTCCAAAATGGTTTTCCATTCTTCACAAAATGTGGGACACTTCTCCTAAATACAAACTTCCTCATCTCTAGCTCATTAGCGTCTGCATGTATAACCTGAATAAGTAGTAAGACCCGGTGCTAAAAAAAATTGGGATAAGCTCCCCTCATAAGTGTTTACTTACTTTGTGACATTAGAAACTCAAAAGTTCGTTGTCGCACTTAAAGTATGCCACCTATCCCTATCTTAAACTAGTTTCTATCCAGTCCACCCCATTCCAACCTCTTTTTTTCATGTTCATTTTAATGTTATCCTTCCATCTGCTTCTTGGTCTTCCCACTGGTTTTTTCTCCTCAAAATTGGTTACACTCACAGTTATGTAATTCTGAATGTGTTTCTAATCATTTCAATATTGAAACGAGACATAGCTTTACTTCTGATATTTAAAAAATAATCGAGCTTATATGATTTTTCATCTTGACAATAATTATTAAAATATATTTTTATGGCAGCTGCTTGGATTTTGATTTGATATTTTGTGAATTAATCAAGAAACATGTGGTTTTATTTTTATACTAGATGGGTTCAACTTCTCTCCCCTTTACCTTATGTTAAGTTGAATTTCACTTCCCTTGGAAGGGATGTTATTAAAGGAATGTTATATTCTATGTTTGAACATTTTCGCGATATGATTTTTGAGTTTTTTCATGGGCAATTTTTTTTTACTTGTATAAACCAACGGAGATCTCAACATACTACTGGTTCATTAAATATTTGTAATTTGCTTTGTTGATTTTTTTTTCTAATGAGCAGTATGTCGATCTCAAAAAAAGGGTGAAAAAAATCTTTAGTCAAATATAGCCATGAAAATTTATTGATTGGTACTTGTAGTGAAGGTTAAGCTTTTGTGGGTATCCTTAAGGGACTAAATTTAAAAATAATAAAAAAAAAACACTGACTAAATATGAAATTATTCTTAACAACTGGGAATATTTTTACTCTAGTTATATTGTTACATTATATATTTCAATTGTCATTATAGTTTTAATAACAAATAAAACAAACAAATACTTCATTTAAAAAAATCATTGTTTTGTTCTTTGGTTAAAATGTTGAAATCAAGGCGGCCTTAATAAGGTTTAAGCATTCATTGACTCTGTTAACATTAAGTTAATGTTAAATGTTAATGGTTACATTTTAAGGCTGTTTTAAAAAAAGAAGTTATGGATTATAATATAGTGTGAAAAAAAAAGTGGTGCAACATGTTTTTCTTCCTTCATTCTACATCTTTGAAACAATTTTTTAATGATTTTGAAATATATTAGTAATTAAATCTAATAACCATGCTAGGTTTTAATTTTTTACAAAAACCCTCACTGATATATAAATTATACAGTACATTAAATAATAGCAACTCAATGGGAATTTATTATGCACTAACTAAAAGCAGTGATTTATTGTTGTTTATAAAAAAGGGGGGTGTATTTAAGGTTTGGTAAATGTTTTTATTTCATGTTAATAAAACTAAAAGAAGCTTTCAGTAATTATAAAAATATAGCTAGCCAGTTAATTATTAAAAGGTTATATTTTAATTAGTTTAGCTAATGATTAGCTTGAAAACTTTTAGAAATATACTTATAACATTCTTTGGAAAATTTTGTGTGTTCCAAACCATATGAGGAATTTGAGTTAACACCTGTTAAAACCTAAAAGGAAAAAATTGGGATGGCTCACACTTTACAATGTATTGGGTGTTTATATATAAACATCTCTAAAAAAATGTTAAACTGTTGATGATTTATTTATAATATAAATTCATACTATGTCACTATCACTTTTTTAAGTTTTAAAACTCTTTGGCCATTCCTGTTTTTCTGGATTAAAAAATGTTATTTTCATGGTTTTATATTAAATGCTTGACACTCGAATCCTTCACTTGATTGCTCGAATCCTTAAGGATAGACAAGGTTTGAATTTAATATTGGGGGTTTAAGATTTGAAAAAAATAAAAAATAATTTGTTTGTTTTTTCAAAATATTTACTTGGAATTTGTCTTCGAGCTCTAATACTGCTTATTGGCGGTTCAAAACCAGTTATAATTATAGGACAAACTTAACAACCACACCCCAGACTATTAATTTAACACTTAACTGAATATATAAATGTTATAAGTAATGCATTTTTATTAGGGGTGTAAGAGTAGGCATTTTGAATCTAGTTCTAATTAAAACATAAGTTTTTTTAGTAGTGTAGAGGATTATTTGTACAAGAAATATTTCAAGTTGAATTTCTGTAATAAATTCTCGCATAAACCATGAAAAGATTCAAACATATTTTTTTAGAATTTTTTTTTTCCTAAAAAAATTTAATCAGACAAATTCGAATTTTTAAATAAATTAATATACATTGTATTTTTTTTAAATTAGACAAAAAGGAAATATTAAGGAAGTGCTATGAAATTATATCTTAAAATTGAATAAAATTAATCAAACTAGGAATTTTTGAGGGAAAATATTGAAAATTCAGAGTAGTCGAATTTTTCGAGTTTGAGTAGCTACTAAAACTCGACTCGTATTCGAATTTTCGATTACTCACACACACATGATTTTTTATCAAAAAATGCTAACATTTAGTTACTATTAGATATTTTATATTATTCATGTTCATATATATTTTTTTAAGAATAAATTTGAGATTTGTGATTAGGATTTGACCCGTCTCTAATGTAAAGAAAATTATTAGACCAGTGCGCTTTAAAAAATCACATGGATTGGAGGTATAATAATATAAACTTAGAATTATAAAAAAATATTGCAAAATCCATATAAAAATTTAGTGACTTCTTTCAGGTGCATGCCAACCTTGAAAACACATTCAGATTTATTTTAAATCACAGATATATTTCATATTGATCTTATATAATTTAAAAAAAATTGCTGCTAATGTTAATAGTTTAAAGAAATAATAGGCCAAGAATTTTAACAAAAATTTCAAGAAATACATGTTTTGCTATACTTTTTTTGGGTTTATTTATAATTTCACAAAAAAAAAATTTTTAGATTAAATTTCTCTCCAAGATAATTAGTATTTTCCTGGTAGTTACTTTATTAAAATAAGAACATTAGTTAAAATTAAGGTAAAATGTTTTTTTACAATGTATAGTAACAATGCAAAGTACACCAGAAACCTGTTTATTTAAATCTTGATAATCAGCAACTTTGGTTTATCCAGATTATCCTTTAGACTAAAATAAAGTTAAAATCTCCAATTACAATCATGTCCTGCAAAATACAGAACAGTAGCGACACAATAACTGTTAAAAGGTCTTCCTGAAAAGCTCATCAAATCTCAAACAAAATCTGTTCATTAATTTTTTTTTAACAAGTCAGCTTTATTTTTTCTTTATGATTAAAAAAATCACCATATTCCTCACAATGTAAATAAATGTGCCTTTCCACGACATTGTGCATGTTGTTTATATCTTTAAGTGTGAAAAAAATTCCCAAAATTATGGATTATTTGAAATTTCAAACATCCAGATTGAATATGGTCCATCAAATTCTGATAAACGAGTTTCTAGTACATTAAAACAACATTTTAACGTTAATTTACATGACAATATTTTTGTTGTGAATTTGCGTTAAATTTAATTTTGATAGGGCTTAATAAAATGAAGCTATTTTAGTCATGTAAAAACTAAATTAACAGACGTGCTTACAAATTTAAATCAATTTTTTCTTTTTAAAAAAAATAAAAATAAATTGTTATATAAAAAATAGTAACAAATTCTCACTTGTGTTGTACTATACAATTACACTACATTGCCAAATTGTTTATCTTGAGCAAGTTGGCTGTGAATTGGGCTCTAGTAAGTGCGGGTAAATGTATAAATAAAGCATTTTGTAAAACTGTCAATTGAATTCAAATAACTCTCTTAGAACACATTTACTGGTGCTTATCAAAACATAAATTGTATCCCAAGATCATCAACTTGTTGTTCATTGCTGTGGGGATTTGTTTCTTAACTGCTATATTAACCCATTCCCTGCAGCGCAGCTATCTGCGTGAGCCAGGCAGCCATTTTTACACTTATCTGAAAAATATTTTTGTTACTCGTTTATTTTTTTCATTTATTACTTTATTCATGGTCACATTTGACTGATAGCTTCCATCTATTTGCTTTAATATGAAGTATTCAGACTGGCTAAAAGTACAATGGTTCATTGATAGATGGCATTACAATAACTTATTCACAAAGAAACATCGATTCACGTCAGCGCCAGGGAACACCCATACCAAAGGGAAAGGGTTAAGGTATTTGAATTGATTGGGTCATGGTGGAGGAGAGGTGGTGAAAAGATAGGATATGTTAAAAAAGTTTATGTTACTATCAACAGACCTGGTTAGTGGCTCTAAACTGTTCATGATGATATGAATTAATGCTGGGAGCATGCAAAACTTAATATTCACTTAACATCTTGTAAAGAAAGCTGGGTCATTCTATACTACCACCTAGTTACTAATCCAAAAAAAATTTTCTTTTCTAGGCCACATATTTTTTCGAGATATGTAATGGTATGGTTTTGAAAAAATGTGCATAAATGTTGATTCCGACATAAAAAGAGTTGTCCAGGAGTAAACTTTAAGGTTAATTAAAGAGTATCACATGGTCCTCAGCCAATCATGTTGCAAGCTATGTCAACGCGGCTATTTAGTATCTAATTTATATATTTTTTTTTTTGGTGGGCAGACATGTTTTTTGGTGTAGTTCATTTGTTCGCACCTCACAAACGCCATTTCTTGCATTTTCTTTTGGATCTCTGCGAAGCTTCCATTAAAAGTACTTAAAGCCCAGAGCATCATTAAATACTCGAGTTCCATTTTTGTGAGCGATTTGTTTTCAAACCCGTACACAATTATTGGTCATATTTGAATCTTTTTTTTAATGCTAGTTAACCTTTATATAAGTGAATCCTTTTGTCATTCATTGACTTGAAGGAAAGAAGAAAAATCAGGGCGCTTGAGGAAGCAGAAGAGAGGGTGCATTGGCGATCTAAAGTTCACTGACAAAAGGAATGGATCTGTTGTAAGACAGAACACCTAATATTAATATTAAAAATAGAATCCCAAACCAAAACTATGTTATGTGAACGTTAAGTTGACCATCATCCCAATCCATTGTTAAGTGGCTTGATTATAACCAGGGAGTCTGGCCGAAATATTTGTTGGTTTTAGTTCTTGTTTCATTTCTTCCAGTAAACATCCTAATGTTCTGGTCCTGGTTCCAGTTTGAGGAAAATAAAATTTCTGGTTCTTTTTGGTTCTTGGTTAAGTTTCAGTTCTTTTAATTTCATTTTTAATTGATATCCTATCGTTATACATACAAAAAATATACCAAGGTATACATCCGGCTTAGACAAAAAAAAAAATCGAGAGTAGGAAAATTAGATTACTTCAAAATAAGATTAAGTTAAAGAAAGAAGGGCTTAAAATGCAATTATAAAAATGAATTTATGAACCTAAATATACATAATATATTGATACCAATTCTGGTTCACAGGCAATTTATTTTAAGGGTTCGCTTCCTTAAAAATAACTTAATTTTGGTTCTTGGTTCTAGTTCCATTTCAAACCCCTGATTAGAACTAAAGAAAATCCATTCTCATTACATTCCCACACCATCTCAGTCTTGCTTCCTCTACTTTCTCATGTACTCCCTGTACCCCTCTTTTACGGATAACTTTATTCCCATGGCCTCCACGTTCCTTCTCTCTCTTACATTCATTGACCTCGTTTCTTCTTCATGTGACAATGGGTACAAAGTATGCCCTGTACAACACTTCCAGGGCACTTTTCTTCTCCTCAATCACGCTTCCAGATATTTTGCATTCTGTACTTGTACAAGGGAGAACTTTCATTTTACATTAAGTGAAATGTACATGTTCGTGCCAGCCAATCATATTGTGAGAAATGTTACCGCGATTGTTTACGATCTAATTTGACCCTATTTGGTAATAACATTTCACAATCAAGAAGGCATTGTGGCTTCTTCTTACGATATATATATACTGTAGCTACACTCAAGTTTTCATTAAAAATACAGTTAAAACTCTTTAGTACGACATCCTTGGTACCTGAGATGTACTGGACCACAGAATTTGACTCCTAAGAACCCTTTACCCCTTATGCCTAGGCCCTAGGCTTATATCACTTTACTTATTGCTATATCATAAAAGGTAGAATAAAGATTGAAACAGGAAATAATAAAACAACTTTTACAACTCTAGATCTCTTGGAGGACTGAGGGCTAGAATATAAGCCAAAACAAGAGTAAATAAATATTCCGCTGCAGATGTAAACATCTGTACTACTAACAGCACCGCTCTGGTGGCTGCCCCTCAAACTAATGGCGGCAGGTTCAAAACGTGCCGGACCACAGATTGCCGGAATAAAGAGTTTCAACTGTACTTGAAGCCTTATCCTTAACTGGAAGAGATACATTTTTGTGAACGCGATGTGTTTTCAAACTCATTGGCTGTGCTTCACTTGAGTTTTTTTTTTATATTAGCTATCTTTATTTAAGTGGAGCCCATGTTTCTTTATGTTAGCTGAATATTATTTTTTTCATAAATACAAATAATCCTGATAATATTATCTAACACTCTTGATCCTTAACATGTGTGCTGGAACATTTATGCATTGCATTCAACAAAAGTGCTATGTACGACAACTTTAGCTATCAATACAAAAGTAGTAAGGTTAATTATTGTTCATATCCAACATTTTGACATTAAGATGAGTTGTAGCACCAAGCATATAGCTTGATTCACACGCTCACCGAAAAAAGAGAGCAGACTCTGCTACTGTAGACTTGGTTTTGGGGAAAAAATTTGTTTAGTATACTGATGAGTGATTTTGACAATTCATATTATTAAAAAAGTGTCACTTTAACAATTTTGTTTGAAAACATTTATCTGAGAAGTGTTATTAAAATTAAAACTTAATACTTGTTTTTTAGGAAAAAAATTGTTTAAGGTTAGTTTACTGATTACTTTTTTTAATAACATGAAATATTTTTAAAATTACTAAATATTTGGTTCAAAATTGGTATTTGTTATATTTTTTTACAATATACATAATATACATGCAAACTTAAAACAGCTGGTTATCGACATATTTTATTTTCTAGTAGATAAACATATTTTAAATAAATGTCACTGTGGATGTTTTCAAATTATTATGCTGTGTCTTAGCACATACATTGATACACATGCTTTCCATTAGCGGGTTATTTCAAAGCTCCACAAAACAGCCAATGAAGCTCTCTGGTTGCTTCTAACTCTACAGCAGAGGCTCCCAATTTTTTTTTTGCCACGGAACCCTAATTGATCATACTTTTTTTGGCGGAACCCCATTTTGATAATAACAAAAGTGATTGTACCTTGCAGTGTAGTTTGAATATTTTCATGTTTGACATGAAAAGAAAGAATAATTAAATAAAAAATTATTATTATAAGTATTATAAAACATTTATCGTACAAAAAAAAGTAACTATTTAATGTGAAGAATGACATTTTTTCACATATTTACTTATAATAACACTAAAATTAGGCTGTCTCGACAGGTGCACCGCCCCGCCACCCCGCTCCGCCCGCGCTGTTTGATACTAGATATACTTACAGCGGCGCGGCTATGTTATGACTGTTTTCTACGAACGTTTTAGTTAATTCTCAGACAGAACTCGGAACCCCTTTGACCCTTCCACGGAACACCTTTTGGGAAACGCTGCTCTACAGCATATGTGCACTGATTTGATGTGATTGGTTTTGAGTTTTGATTGGTTCTCCGGTGCCGGACAAAGTAGGTGTTAGTTGAACTTTATCAAAACAGCTTGCGCCTATGAGGCTGAAGTCTTAGGATTGATTGAGAGCTCTTAACGTGACGCCGTTTTGGTTCTGCGCTTGTTTTTCAGTGAACATATTGAATAAATGTGAACAGGTCGACAGTTGTGTCAAAGTGAACATTTCGTAATGCCTTTTTTAACATTGCATCTCCAGCATTGTCAGCCCCTTATAAAATAAATTATTTCAAGCTTACTCAATGTTGTCTTTGTATAAATATTTTGATGAAAAAGTTTCATTTTATCTTTAATAAAGTATGTTATTTCCTAGTATTGATGCTGATACTATTATGTGGTACTGACTATAGTTAATATGGCTTGGCGTTGTAAAATTAACTCTTTTCTTTGCACCTTTTTAATGATTATGTTCACAGGTAATATTAGTTATAACAATTTTCATTTGCACCACTTAAATGTAGATGTATTAGCTTCCGAAATAAATGGATGTATAGTAGTAATAGTATCAAAGAGGTAGCATTATAAAGTAGAGGTTTGTATTCTTTAATTTTCTCCCAGTTATATATTTAAAATAAAATCAACCTTTGTTTTTCTATGATTACAGGAATTATTGGAAATGTGCTAAATATAATTGATGTGTGGCAGTTGTATGATTAACATAGAACAAATACTTAGAAGTTTTATATAAAACTATTTTTTTTCAATTGCAGCAAATGCTATTCGTAATTAGGTAAAATTATAACAGTTATACAAAATAAAACTTTTGACAATAAATATGTTTGTATTAATTTTATCTCTAAAGCCCCTTTTACGTGTGTCATGGATATAGAAAATTGATTGTTTAAGGTGTGTTTGAAATTATTCATAAATTCAAATTCTGTGAATGGGCTCCTAGGGCTGAACTATACTAGGCAAGGCCTTAGTATCAGTCAAGCATAAGTTTATCATATACTTTGCTAGAACGTTGGGCTAGCAGTAATGTGGGAAATAAAATTCTCTACATCCACTGCCTTCTAAAGTGACTGAAAACATTTAATAAAAAACTACCATAAGTACACCTGACTGACATTCAACCATGGTATTCCTGCCACCAGAAATCTGATCTAATACAATACTGATGTCTTATACCAGGATTTCTTGAACTATATTCAGATGCATGACCCCTTTCCAGCTCTTCCTAAAAAAAATCTTACTAATAAAGTATAAATGGTCATTCCAAATTTTAATAAAGCCCAAATAAACAAAGGTGTGACAGAGGGGAGGCATGGCATATCAAAATCAACATTAATTTATTAGACTTCATGTTGCTAAGCCTTTGACTAAACATTTAATTACGTTATGTGAAGCACCTGGATAGCTATTTTATTTCATCCTACAATACTCTGATGCACAAGTTTAAGCGAGCCCTGCTCGTCATTGTCTCTCGTGTGTAGCAGTATGTTATTATGACGAACACACTGCTCAAAATACATCAAAGAGGTTAGCAAATATTTTATGATTAATAAAACTACATCACTTATCCCCGGGGTTTACGTGTATCACAATTTGGGAAACATTGTGACCAGACAATGCATCCACAGATGTGGGGGGTTCTGTTAATTGTGTATGCATGTTGGTGTTAGGAGTAGAGAACCGAGCTAGATCGTGGCTAAAAATAAGAATAGTATGGTAACCTGCTTGTTTACCTTGGTAGTACTCTAATATAAATTATGGGGACACACTTAGGCCAGCCGCACATTGCAAGAAGAGGAGGCAAGGCACCATATATCAAAACCAATCCCGAGACAGTTTTCAGTAGTGTGATGTGGCATGTGAATTAGAAGAACTTCTGCTAGATTTTGATTCCGAGTCAAGCCTCATAATTTAATAATCGAGTTAACTCTACTTTTTTTTATAGTACCGCGTCTTACTACCTGTTTAGGTTATACACTTTTACTCTGTTAGTAAGTACCAAATGACTGCCTAAACGCTAGTCGTTTGTACACACTGACAATAGAGCCAGTGTCCTTAACTTAATGCCTCATGGTATTCGATTTTAATCCTGCCAAGTCTCCTCGAAGGCAACCAATAACATGTGAGCCCTACACATTTTCTATTTAAAATAATGTTGTCAAGTACTATACTTTAACTTTAAATACTAGCATGGCCTTGTGGATGGAATCAGCCTATTTTAATGGTCTTTTTTAAAAAACAATGTGTTAAAAAAAATTTCAAATTTAAAAATGTTTGGTACAAAAACTAATACAAAACCATTCACAAAATATTTTGATTTTTAAATAAACTAATTTGTTAAGGAAGTGTTAATTTGTGATGTATTAAATTTTTTATTAAAATTGATTATCTGTGTAACTTTTCTCCCTTAAAGTCAGATGGAAAGAGATGCGAGGAAAAAAACTGTGTTTTTGAAGTTTTTATGGCAAAACTTTTTTTTGGCCAATTTAAATAAAATATTGCTTCAGTACAAACATAGAGTTTAATTTTCTTCACATGGTGACCCCAAAATTTCTTAAATATCTCAGTAACTGTTGATATCACCATGTGAAGAAAATTAAACTCTATATTTGTACAGGAGCAATATTTTATTTATTTTGGCCGAAAAAGTGTTTTTGCCATAAAAAAAATTCAAAAAACACTGGCCTTTTCTGACATCCCCTTCCATCCCACCTTAAGACCAAATTCTTTTTAAGAAATCGTATTGAGTTTTGTTAGCAGAGAAATCATGCTCAATAAATAATTAAGTCCAGACTTCAGAAAAATAATCAAGCATTTTAAGTCAAAATAGTGAGAAAAAACAAAAGTGAGGTATAATCAATATTTATCTTTACAGTACAATAAAGAGCAATCCAACAATATTATTACATTAAAAAAAACATTTCACACACCATCACCTCTGAGGGCAGTGAAGGTCTTATAGAGAAGCTTAATCTTCGCTCTCTCTCAGTTAACTGTTGCCAAATCTCGTTTTCAGTTATATTGTAAGGTGGTGTGCTTGGATAAGGAGGAGCTAATGATAACCTCGACAAATCAACGTTGTGAATGAAACTTGTCTTATATATAAGGGAAGATTGAGCACATGAAAACAAGAAAATGATTAGGCGGCTTCCCAATATTAGCAAAGCAGTTAACTCAATGTAGAAAATTATATAATGAATCATTTTTACCTTACTTTTTTCTGATAAAAGGGGAATATAAATAAGTTAAAATCTGGTATCTCTGAACCTGTTAATCCATGCAATTAAAAATAACTTTTTGGAGCTTCCCAGTCCTGAGACCAACTGTCTTTGAATCCACCTTTTATATCGATTTCGTGCAAAGGTCTGGAGGATAGCTGAAATTGAGACAAGGAAGTACCGAGCCTGAGTCTATTTATTATCTTTCAATTTACAAGCATGTTAAGGCTACAATTTACAATGTTGCAGGGCCAGTGAGATCTGCATTCACTGATCCTGCCCTCATTAACTTTTATTTATTTGAGGAATTTAAGGTGCACTTTCTGAACAGACATTACATCAGCACACGAGAATTTCTATGAGCGAGAGCAAAAGGGCATACCAATTTTGCTAAGAACGATATTTTCACACCTTCCGAGGTTCTTTTACATGCCACAATTGACATGGGCTGTATGTGCCCTCCGAAAGAAGGTGTTCTATGGATATTTATTGCTCTAGAAAAATTTGTTGACCCCGGCTGGGTTTGAACTTCCAAACATTGAGTCCTGAGGCGAACATTTTTCCTCAAGACCACAGAAGTCGACTTCATTAACTGTTTGTAGTTTGTAGGTGTGCCCTGACTTTGGTTGGAAAAATAGTTTATAAAATCCACACATATTTTTTTGTAGTAAACAATGATAACATTTTACCATATTATTTGTGTTATTTTATAAATATTGATAGTATCTATCAAAAGTGACAGTTGCATATAACATGACTTGATGTACAAATATATTAAGATTGAATAGCTTTAGTAACTGCCAATAATACACGGTTCTACCTATCAAAATCAGAACAGGGTATATTTACATTTGTTCCAAACAATTTTTTTTTAATGTGATGTATGCAAAGGAATTTAGAAATTGTGAATATATTTATATATATTATATTATATACACTAACCAGTATCATGGAATAGTGGGTTTAAAACAACACCTTAAAGTTCTGAAATATTTATCAGAACTGTAAGGTGTTGTTTTAAATGTGAAGCCGAGTCGTTTTTATGGTATCCTTTCTATGTTTATTAAATACGGTATGGCTCATTGGTGCCATTTTTTCCCTTGTTTTCTCAGAACAATATGATATAACGTGATATTTATTTGAAACAATCTTATTTTGTAATCAATAAAGGGTAAAGAACAAAACAAACAAAAACATTACATCAACAATTGTTACTATATTTATATAATTTAATGCTCACCTAATGTCTTCAACTTTTTTTTTATATATAAAAAAAGAAAATATATACTATTACAGACTATATTCTCACACTTTATAAAGAAGTTCAGTTTTTTTTTTTACTTTTCCTGTATTTTCTACACTTTTAAGCTTCCATCATATTCCTTCTCTAATTGTATGAGTTTGCTATTCACTGTATCTATCGACTTGAATTCAAAGTACGTAATAGACATAGCGATCACAGTTTGAAGCATCAATATCATGAACAGCTTGCTTTGTATTGGGCGAGTAAACTTCTTCCACAGTGCCAGTATAGCTCTTGGCTCATGTACCAGAGAAGGCATTCGATAGGTGGCGTAATGAGATGCAAACTATAATTACAGATACATCATCGTAACATTAAAAGGTGTCATTTGTTTTGTCTGTATGGAATTTGCCCTGATTTTTGTAGGAAGTCCGATCTGGAAAGTCTTTTATCCTAACAAAATACTGCTATTAAGTAGGAGTCTGGTACGGAATAAGGCCTTACAGAACGAGCTTCCTAACAAAATCAGGTTTATAATATATTCTATTGTAAACTTTATATTAAGTTCTAGGTCTTTTTGCTAAGTTGAGATGTATGGGTTGTTACTGCACTTATCTATTATGTCAAAAATTGATTAAAAATGTATAAAATAGAGATGTCAAACTCAATTCTCGCGGGTATTGAAAGAATCAATCCAAATATTACGATTATTGATACCTCAATTCTTAGCTCTCTAATTCAAATGAAAAACAAAAATGCAAAATTTGAGGACTGGATGGTTTTTATTAACACCCATTATTAGGTTTTTGCAGTTTAATTTAGATTCAGGCATTTAATATACTTAATATAATCTTTGTGTCCTAGTTATCTTTATCTTATCATTTTATTTGGATATTTTTTTGGTAGACCTACTATTTAAGATTTTGTTTTTTCAAATATATTACTGTAAAGTTCTAAAAGTGCTTAAATGTCACAAATGTAAGAATAATCAACATTCATTATATGATAGCCATTAAACAATTCTACGCACAGATCATCTCAAAATCTGGTGTTGCCATCCTAAGTGTTTAAAGACCAAGTTAGTTGTTACTAACACATCAATTGAGTATAGTATATAAATAAATAGCATGTTTTAATTGTGAGTTTGGATGCCTGGGAAAAGTTTGAATGAAATCATGAATGTTGAATAATCAAAAATGAAAAATCAAGATTATAATCCTGATAACTAATAAATAAATGCACTCAAAACCAAATACTTTTAGAACTGATTACATACACATTATTGAATTGTTCAAGAATAAGTCAAAGTGAGTTATGGGCAGTATTTTTCCAGTTTTTGTATCAAAACAGTTAGTTGGTCAAAATAAGTAAAGTATTACTTCAGTACAAATTTAAAAGGTTAATTTTCTTCATATGATGACCTAAAGAGTTTTTTTTTAGCACAACATCTTTCTACCCATTCGGATGATATGCTAAGGAGTTATTGTATATCCGTCAAGGGTGTCCTGGAATTTAATATAAACTTTTTTTCTTAATTTAAAGTTTGTTATCTAATGCCACTATGCTCATGACAGATGTTCAACAAGTCTTGTTATAATTATTAGCACCTCGTCTTACTACCTGTTCAGGTTATACGCACTTACGCTAATGTGTAATGGTAGGGTGATTGTAGATGAAATGGAGGACCTACAGTTTAACGTGGATCCGAACCACGGTGGAGGCCTGACATTCCACACATTCACAAGTTGTGATTAATACACGTCTTGTCAGAGGTGAAGGAAGGGTTTGGCATTCAGATAAATCTGTGCCGGAACCGAGGATAGAACCCCTTACCCCCAGCACATAAGTGTGACACCTTAACCCTAGACCGCCAGGTCACCCTTCAACAATTGTTGATATTCCCATGGGAATAAAATTAAACTTTATGTTTGTATGGAAGGAATATTTTTTTTATTTGACCAACAAAATGTTTATAATAAAAACTGAAAAGCACTGGCCTTTTCTTGCATTCCCTTCACCTTAAGGGTGCTTCTAAACATGTGTATATCATTTGTGATCTCATTTCCATAACCAATGATGAAACATAAGCATTAAAATAAAAAAAAAATTCTTATATTCTGAAGATATTAAAATAATCCCTTTTTTATTGACAAATTGGGTTTAAAATAATAGGTCCTCAATGAAAATTTAAAGCATGTTTTAAGAATATTTTCCCCAAATATAGAGAGATAAAAAAATTGAGAGAGAGAGAAATGGCATTTATTAAATTAACAAGGGGCTTTCACCCGCCTCGGTGGCGTAGTTGGCTAACGCACTAGTCATGTTGAGCTCGACTGCAGAGGACGGGGAGATCGGGGTTCGAATCTCAGTCAGGTGAACTGGGGGTGGTTTTTCCTAAATGGTTTTCCACTCTACCTCCATGCAAATGCGGGTTCATTTACTCAAAATTCAACCTTCCCAATTCCCAATCCATTAGTGTAATTAGTACTTAAGCATATAACCCGAACAGGTAGTAAGACGCGGTGCTTAAATAAAATAAAATTAAATAAATAAATAAAATCAATACTTTACCAAAAATGTGGATACTGGTGCGAGTATACAAGGATAAATAGTCCCGAAGAAACACTGCAACGCTACTGCTCTCATTTCTACACATAGAGGACATGGAGTTTTACGAATCAGAATGTCACAGCTTACCAACTGTGAACAGAGCATAGTAATAAATTAGTCAGAGCAGTTTGAAGAGTAAAGAAATAGTTCACAATGGCCAGGCACACAACATTTTTGAAAGGGCTACAAAATAGTCTACATTGTAAAGTGCTGTCAAGCAGCGAAGAAAATTGTTTAATTAAACACACATCTAAGGCATAATAGCTGAAAACTATATTGACGACAGACTGACCTTGATCCTCGTATCCGGTGGAGGTTTTCATGTGTTGCACATATGATGCACAATTAGGTGGGGATGTTGGGGACTCGAGTAGGGATGTGATATGGAAAGAAAAGTATCGATACGAAAAATATTTCCTATAGTATCGAAAGAAAAGTATCGATAACATTAAGTATCAGTATCGAAATTCTAATCTGAAATTTTTTTTTTATCCAGTAATAATAATTTCAACTTTTGCATCATACATTTATTTTCATTTTTTATTTAAACACTGAAAATTAGAATAGTTTTTAATATTGCAATTCAAATTTTAAAAGATGCTTTTTCGCTATCCAACTTCTTAAAAAAAAACTTCCATATTTCACTTCAGGGATGGTTGGCCATGGCCTGCCTTGCTTCATGTGTTTAGGCAACACATATAAACTTTTCTGCTTCGTTTTCTTGGGGCACCCATAAGTTGAGTGAGTTCAATGAGCTCTAGAGAAGCTTCTTTAGTTTAATTTGTGGTGATTGTGCTCATTGATTAAGGAGGGATAGACTGGTCGCAACTCGCCCTGTCAATCTGTATTGATAAATAAAGATGAAAGAATAGCTGTTAATTATGAGGAGCTAAAAGAAATTGAATGCTAAAGTTTCTTGTTGCTTGTCATGCAGAAAATGAGTGAAAATTGAGAAATAGTGTCATTGTTCTTCCTCAACAGTCCACCCTAATGAAACATTAATCCCATCATGAGTGAAGATGACAAAAAAATTGTTTCTTCGATACTGATCCGATACCAGATGTGAGTACTAAAATCAGTAAAGTATCAGAAAAAAAAAGTATTAGGTAAAAAGATACTAGTATCGAAATGAAAATAATATATTAGTAAAGTATCGATACTTTTTTCACATCCCTAGATGCGAGAAAAGGCCAGTGTTTTTGAAATTTTTATACAACACATTTTTTTGGCCAAAATCAATAAAAATATTTCTTCACTACAACAATAGAGTTTAATTTTCTTCACATGGTGACCTACACAGTTGTTGAATAATCTGTCAAGGAATTTAATGACAACCTTCTTTCTTTATTTAAAAAGTTTTTCGTCTAATGGTGCAAATATTCAACAACTGTTGTATCACCACGTTAAGAAAATTAAACTGTAATTTCTATTAAAGCAATTTATTTTGGCAAAAAAAATAAAATAACACTATAAAAACTGCAAAAAACAATAGCCTTTATTTGTGTCCCATACGTTCCCACCTTAAGTAAATAGTGCCCTTTACTTTACCAGGTTGATAAAGGCAATTATTATTTTAAATAAAACAATGAAAGAAATATAATGTTACCTGATGGTGAGTTACAGTACTCATGATTGCCGGGAGCACAACATTAGGTAAGTATGTGGACAATCGTCCGCAGTTTAGGAGTTTCAATTTCCTTCTATAGTGAGAATTGATGTACAGTCCTGCAAATCCGCTAGCGCCTCCTAATATACTGAAGCCATGGACAAATGGCCAACTATAACAAAATATGCATCCAATTTTAACTAATTTGTTAATGGATTTTATGTGTTTAAAATTATTATTAAGATAACATAACTTGGACCATACGAAGTGTATTTATGATATATTAATGTTTCATGAATAATTGTGGAGGCTTGTTCCATACAACAGAATACTCTGCGAGGTTGAAAAATTTGATCAGATAAATCGTCCACTAATTATGTAACGAATCTCAATTATTGCATTTTAACTAAGTCTCAAGTTTAGGGGAATCATGAATACTAAGAGAAGATTTCTATAAACATAATAAGGGTGTAAAACAGAACCTAACATTAGTTCAATATATTTACGAATTAATTGAATAAAACTCAGTTAATTAGAATTTATTAAGACAATTTTTAACATAAAAGAAATAATACATATTCAGTTTTAGTGTTTAGTTTTAAACTCTATGTTTGGTCAGAAACAATATATTTTATTTAGTTTGGCCAAAAAAGTGTGTTGTAAAAACTACAAAAACACTGGCCTTTTTTCGCATTCCCTACATCCTCATCTTACATCAAGCACAGTTAAGTGTGTTGCAGGTTTCAATAAGTGTTGGTTTTATTAAATGTACAGTCTAGGAGTAATATGTCTATTTTCTAAATACCACTTACCCATATTAAGCCTGAGTTTTAAATATCACTAAACGTTTTTAATTCTACTTTTGTCATAGTAGCTCTATCGATAAAGGCGGCGCTACACATGTGGACATTTGCTCAATGTCCAATGTTTGTCACTTTAGCGAACTACTCGCCAAACTGTTTGTCAAATGACAAGCACATATCTAAACACATGTGGACTATTTTCAAATCTCAACGTCAAGAAGTTAGCAGTCGGGAATGGCAAACATTTGGCTTAACATGGAGGAAGAATGGAAATGGCTTGTAAATATCTTCTGCATCCCGAGCCACTTCTACTTTATTATATTTTATTTAGAATGTTCTGAAAGTTGCCAATATTTTTTTTCCCCATTTAATTGAGGTATTTGACATGCACTTTCTGAACCAACTGAATATCTTGGTACATGAGAATTTCTATGAGAGAGTGAGAAAAAGAGAAAGGGCCTACCAATTTTGATGGGAGAGGTATTCTCACATACCTTCCAGGGTTCTTTTACATGCCACAATCAACATGAGACCGAAGGCTTTACTTCCCCTCCAAAGAAAGTTGTGGTACGGATTTTTATCGCTCATGAAAAATTCGTCGACCCCAGCTGATTTTGAACCCACGAACACCAGGTCCTGAGGTGAGTACTTTACCCCAAGAACACTGAGGTCGACATTGCCATAAAGAATCTTTTAGATTTGAATGTTAAAAAGAACAATTAAATTGTTGTTGAATAGGCTCCCAACAATGATTCATCTCATTCGTATTTTTATGTAGCATAAGGTAACGTTAAACAGGCTCTTTTTCAAAGAGGTTTAAAAATTCCAGGACCAAGTCAATGAACCACTCACAAAATCTTGGCACAAATGTGTGGAAAGAGCAGTGTATTCAAAATAAGGCGAGTGTTTGTGTCCTTTGATGTGTGATGGGTTACCGACAACCGACGGGAAATATTTGTAGTTTGGCGAACTATGATAAATGTTCAGCAAACGCCAAAAGCAACAAACTCATCCACACTATGAGGTATTTATTGAATGACAAACATTCGTTACTCAAGATTCGCCTAATGCTGCATGTGTATTGTCGCCTTAAATTTAGTTGAAATTGGTGATGTGTGTCGTGTAGTGTTGCGCTAGGGCTGGGAGAGTTATTTAAAACTGTACCTGTGAATTGTTCTAATCGCTCAGTAGGATACTCATTGGTCAGGTGTCAACAAAAATTGCATGCCCTGTGAAGTAAATAGAGAAGAACTTATTTGTGATCGACCAGAGTGGGATTGAGTGGTTGAGAACATATTACACCGGTAGATCCTACAGTTTTAACAAACTTTGCTTACCCTGGAAACACGCCACTCCATACCACTGGTTGAAATATTACTTTGTATCTCTACAGAATGTTTTATTGTTTAGTTCATTGTTATCTTGTGTGCTGATTTAATCACAGAACTTCGAAAGCGCACGTTAAATATCTAAAATGAATTAATTTATTGTTATCAGAAAAAAATTCATTTAAATTTTCTAAAATTTGCAAACTAAATTGCTAAAACAAAGAGAAACCTTTTTCTTAGCAATACTTTAGTAACTCCTCTATTCAGTGTTATATCATTGACGGAATAAAAGCTGCCCAAAGTGGCGTTTCAAATAAATACATACCCGGCAAGACTTATACCGCGGGCCTGGCTTATCTGCCACTGGCTTAGTGGCGAAGCAAGACATGCCCCGGGATATTTAAAACTTACACATCAATTCTCGGTTTCCAATCCCATATAGTTTTCCATTGGTATCTAACTGCCCCCTCTTCATCCAACAAAATAGCATCACTAGGGATGTCACCCGTTTTCTTTTGAAGTGACATTATTACTTCTTGTGCTTTGTCGATTTTCCAGATAACTGAAAATTAAAAAATTACATTGTGCTGTAAAATATTTAAGTCATATGAGTTACTGTTATAGGAAAAGGTTGGGTGAATGTAACCGTTTGATAAATTTTCAGTTTCCAAATTTTTTAAATTTGGCACAAGCATAGGGAGAATTTAATTTGGGTTTATGTTTATGTTTATGTTAAGACTCTTAAAGATTAAGAAATAAGAACAATGTTATTTATATGGCAGTGGTGGAGCTTTATTTTTGAAAGAGGAGAGGGGGGAAACACGTAACAAAAATAGTTTTTAAGGAATTTCTTTCTTCCTCTCCCCCAGTTAATGTTGGAAGACATCTATATCCATCCTGACTCTTTCTCATTATAAGCTAGGTATGCCTAGGAACTGGTCCATCTCAATAGCTCTAGGCTATATTAATGTAAACTAAACTTAACTTGGTGTACATTCAACTTCGTAGTCCCTTAAGGACGAGTCAAAGTCATTATGCCGCTATGAAATTTCATTTTGGTAGGCCTACCTTGGTTTTTTTTTGACAAACTAATGACTTGTTTATCCCAGGTTTTGTTATTGCCAATTTACAAATCTTTGTCTAGTATGGGCCAAATGATAAATAATAAAAGTAGGCCTACATCTGTCATTTTATATCATTGATAATTTGTACATGATAACCAGCCCTATTTTGATATTAATAAGATATTTTCATTATTTTTTTACACTAAATATAACAATATAGGTCTATTATTCAATGGTGGCAAAGTAATATAAAATATACAAGCTTAAAATGTAAATATTCCTAATCCAACCTAGATTTTGTTGGCATTTTGAAGACTAAGCTATAGGTTGATTTGTATGAATTAGTAACTTGTAGCTATAAAATTATGAATACAATATTATGACTCAGTATAGGCTATCACATTTTCTAGTGTTTATTTTGTTTTGGACAACAATTAGACATTTAAAAAAAAAATAAGCTGTTGAACACACATCTGCCTTCCAACTTTCAATTTTATAAAGTTGAATTTTCATCTTGAATTTCAGTTAATTCGTCGGTTAGAATGACTTGCTTTAAATAATCCTAGACCCTAATTAAGAGATTACTACAAATAATACTCGGTATCAACCTTTTGAAAACTATAAATATTTGAATATTATGTTGTTCATATTTGTAGCGATACTTTAGGTTCACAATCAAATGTATCCTTTAAGAGTTTCAAAATGTTTGCCACGTTGGCGTCTCATTAGTTTTCACTAATGCCATTAACGTCTAAACATAGTGCCTATAGTTCACAAGGTTTTCACCGTCATGACCTCTTCCAAGATTTTTTTTTTGTTCAGTAAGTTTCAAATGAAAGCCCTTCAAGCCTAATATGCTTAACTGGAAAACCGGTAATGCTAGGGAAGTTTAATTTTTGTTGTTGTAAAGGTAGGCCTAAGCCTATTTATATTGCTCTTGCCGTCACAGTTTACTAGCCTTAAAGCAAATGAAGGTAATTTAAAAGAAAAATGATAAATTTCACTAAAATGATGTTGGTTGTATTAGGTTTGGGCTTAATTATGATATGCAAGCTACAATTTAATCATTATTTGTTTAATATGTACAAACAAATATTAGTGGATTTTTTTATTTAAGTCACCCTTACGTGGACTGCAAATAGTGAAAAGTGAGGGAAATAACATGACTTTGCAGCAAAACAGTCAAAAAGACTTTAGGTTAGTTGGTCCGGCACATTTCACAGCATTTCTTTTACCAAGTTAGGTTAAGTTTAGCGGTGAACCCTAGAAATATAAAGTTAATATTAGAATCGAAACAAAATAAAAGAATATAAATACCTTAAGTTAGTTCTAGTGAAATAACACAAAGATTGTAGTAATGTTTTAAAACAAATATATAAAAATTAGAAATAACATTTCTTCTAATATTTATGTTCTAAAATCTCCAAAATGGTACCAACCCAAGAACAGTAAATTAAGCTAGCTCATAATGTTTGGTTTTAGTTTTATCGATGAAATGTTTTTTAGAAATAATTTTCCCAGAGATAGATCTATATTTTATAAAAATCCTAGTTGTTTATCAACTATATAGTTAAATATACAATTTTAATTTCAGGAGTCAACTTGTGTACACATTTATATCTGAGAAAGTTTTTATTACCGACGTACTGTTGTATCCTCCATGGCGAAGAAACGTCTTGTGACGTAGAAATCTAAATCAGCCAATCAGGTCAATTGCCAGTTGGAATCCCGGCTGCTAAGGTTGTGCGACGCCATATTTGTGGTTCGTGGATGTTTATGTTCGGAAGTGTTACGGTTTCAATGGTGATAATTTGTCTTCTGCTTAACGATTCTGACTGATTGTGAAAAGTGATAGACTAATACTGTTCGGGTTTGAATATATATCAGTGTTTGGAGTGGTGTGTTTGCTGTTTTGTAATTTTTGAATAGTTGTGCTACACCGGGAGTCCGAAGGACGGACGACCCAGGAGTTTTAATAGTGATAAAGAAGACATCAGACATTCGAGAATGCCTGTTCGTAAACAAGGTGGTAAGATCAATTATTTAGAACTAGGTGTTGGTTGATTGCAGTGTTATATTGTTTAATTCATAAAATAGTTTATACATAAATGGGAGGGCGATTTAGGTTCATGCAATCGAATGTCAAGTTTAAATGCAATCGTTCAACTGTTTATGTTTAAATTCGCGCTAGCTTCAATCTTTTCTATTAATCATATCCCGGAGTCAAATATTAACGTGACTGATCACTGTACTGTCATCTGCTTCATTGAAACGAAGACTGGGAAGTTGGGGTTTATTCAACCTCAAGTTTTAAATAGCTAATTATGATACTGTTAAATAGGCCAAACAACGAAAAGTATCATAAACGCGGTGACGTACTGTCAAGTGCTTCATTGAAACGAAGACGATGAAGTTGGGGTTTATTCAAAAATTCGTAAAGTTTCAAATATATTTTAAATAGCAAATTATGATGCAGTTAAATAGGTCAAACAGTATCATAAACGCCTTTTTTAAAATTAGTTTTGATGACAGCCAAGTTGTCAGATACTACGAGTCCTTATTGTTTATGTTGGCTAACGTGTTTGTTTTTATAAATTTAGACATATTGTTAAGTTTAATTATTTTACATTAATCAGGTTGTCATTTTTGTGGAATAGCACATTAAAATATTACATTTATTCAAACAGATAAAGAAGTAAAACTTTAGAGCGAAATAAATAATATTTTCTGTATATTCCAAAGAGAACCTTTATTAATGAAAACCTATTGCATGTATTGTTACCATTAATTGTAAATAATCATGTCCAAGAAGTTAGAGGAGCAAGGATTGTCAGAGCTTAGAATGTTTGAGAAAATCGGGTTGGTGGGATATACAAAAAAATAAATAGGTATACCTCTATTGAAAATATCTCTACAAACAATTATGAATGCTCCAAATTATTTTTTTCTGAACTGGACTAAGCTATTTTATTTTATTTTTTTAAAAGAAAGTTGTGATATAACGTCAAATAAACTCTCGTTTTAAATAACACAATCAAATTAGAAAACTACATTAATTGGCTGAAAACAATTTACTTTTCATAGGAAGGGTCATTAAAAAAATAGAAACTTTTTTTGGTGGGGGAGGGGAATTAATAATATTTTACTTTTTTACTAATGCTATTTTATAGGGACTGTATTGATTATGTCAATCAAAAGTGACATCTGACGATCACATGACATCAATACGTGAAAGTAGATATAATAACTTTACTAGCTGTTGCCCTTCCTATGTTGATTGAACTGTCAATATGTACGATTAGCTAATTTTACAAACGAATGGTTTGCTAATGAATTATAGATTGTTTATTTGTACAGAAATATGCTACATATCTGGCTTTGATAACTAAATGTGTTTGATATTGGTAATAAACTGCACTTAGGCATAAAACCACTTGTTGCTTAACAAATTAAGGACTATCTCACCACATAAGTTTAAGTTTTTTCCCCACGACAAGCTACATTCAAATTATTAATATAATATAGTAGTTGACAGGGTCGCCATTAAGGGTATGCAAATAGTGCGGCCACACAGGGCCCTACGCTTGCTTAGGCAAAAGAGGGGAAATTAAGTTGAGATGGGAAATGTTTGCTTGCTCGCTTGTATAATAGGCAACCTGTATAGGCGATCCAGCAATTATTGTCAGAGTGTAAAAACAAATAAAATTATTACTAGCACCGTGTTTGGGTTGTACGCACTTACGCTAATGTGTAATGATAGGTTGATTGTGAGAGGAAATGGAGGACCTACAGTTTAACGTGGGATCCGAACCACGGTGGAGGCCTGGCATTCCTCACACATTCCAAGTTGTGATTAATACACGTCTTGTCAGAGGTGAAGGAAGGGTTTGGTGATCAGATAAATCTGTGCCAGGATCGAGGATTGAACCCCGGACCCCACACAGAAGTTTGACATCTTACCCCTAGACCACCAGGTCACCTAACAAATAAAAACATGATCATGTGTTTTGATTTATTGTAAAAGTGAAGCTAGCCCACCCTTTTAATTCCAGCGATTTGCATTTGTCTATCTGTCTACGGTGGAGATGTCTCACGATAACTTCTGAACGCATTAAACCAAGGATCTCCAAACTACGGCCCGCGGGCCACATCCGGCCAAGATTATATCCGGCTCTTTCTAAAATTTTATCAAAAACAAATTAATTGTTTCTCGTTGTTATTTATTAACCAAGTAGTATATTTGACATGTCCAGTTTCTGTCCGCACGCGTGCTTCCCCCCATGACACCAAGCCAGAGTGCTTCCCCTATGACACCAAGCCAGAGTGCTCCCCCCCCATGACATCAAGCCAGAGTGCTTCCCCCATGACACCAAGCCAGAGTGCTCCCCCCCATGACATCAAGC
Source organism: Timema podura (assembly GCA_033556935.1). Taxonomy (NCBI): domain Eukaryota; kingdom Metazoa; phylum Arthropoda; class Insecta; order Phasmatodea; family Timematidae; genus Timema; species Timema podura. Next base: position 25,766,169 of record JAVRXN010000013.1, on the reverse strand, counting down.
CAGAGTGCTTCCCCCATGACACCAAGCCAGAGTGCTTCCCCCCATGACACCAAGCCAGAGTGCTTCCCCCATGACACAAAGCCAGAGTGCTTCCCCCCATGACATCAAGCCAGAGTGCTTCCCCTATGACACCAAGCCAGAGTGCTCCCCCCCATGACATCAAGCCAGAGTGCTTCCCCCATGACACAAAGCCAGAGTGCTCCCCCCCATGACATCAAGCCAGAGTGCTTCCCCATGACACCAAGCCAGAGTGCTTCCCCCCATGACACCAAGCCAGAGTGCTTCCCTATGACACCAAGCCAGAGTGCTTCCCCCCCATGACATCAAGCCAGAGTGCTTCCCCCCATGACATCAAGCCAGAGTGCTTCCCCTATGACACCAAGCACGATATCTGAGCATTAACCAAGACTCAAACCCAGCCCACATCGCAGTGCTATCCGCTCTTCTAAATTTACAAAACAAGAGTTGTTCCCCGTTGACATCAAGCCAGTAGTTGCTTCCTACTGTCCGCACCGGTGCTTCCCCTATGACACCAAGCCAGAGTGCTTCCCCCCATGAACAAAGCCAGAGTGCTTCCCCCCATGACACAAAGCCAGAGTGCTTCCCCCCCATGACATCAAGCCAGAGTGCTTCCCCCTATGACACCAAGCCAGAGTGCTTCCCCCCATGACACCAAGCCAGAGTGCTTCCCCCCCATGACATCAAGCCAGAGTGCTTCCCCCTATGACACCAAGCCAGAGTGCTTCCCCCATGACACAAAGCCAGAGTGCTTCCCCCCCATGACACAAGCCAGAGTGCTTCCCCCATGAACCAAGCCAGAGTGCTTCCCCATGACACCAAGCCAGAGTGCTTCCCCCCATGACACCAAAGCCAGAGTGCTTCCCCCCATGACACAAGCCAGAGTGCTTCCCCCATGACACCAAGCCAGAGTGCTTCCCCCATGACACCAAGCCAGAGTGCTTCCCCCTATGACACCAAGCCAGAGTTCTTCCCCCCCATGACATCAAGCCAGAGTGCTTCCCCCCATGACACCAAGCCAGAGTGCTTCCCCCTATGACACCAAGCCAGAGTGCTTCCCCCTATGACACCAAGCCAGAGTTCTTCCCCCATGACACCAAGCCAGAGTGCTTCCCCCTATGACACCAAGCCAGAGTGTCTTCCCCCTATGACACCAAGCCAGAGTGCTTCCCCCCATGACACCAAGCCAGAGTGCTTCCCCTATGACACCAAGCCAGAGTGCTTCCCCTATGACACCAAGCCAGAGTGCTTCCCCTATGACACCAAGCCAGAGTGCTTCCCCCCATGACACAAGCCAGAGTGCTGTCGGAATTTGCAAACCCTCATTTTCAGTTGCAGGCGCCATTCCTCTACCTACAACAGAACGGCTTGACTGTGACGATTTTTCGGTAGTTCCAAGTCTCCCGGCAGAGGGTTATAAAAGGAAAGTCCCAAAGATGTTACCTAATTTTGAAAAATAATTGACTAATTACTATAAATATAATTTATTACACATAAATTGATTAATTTTTCACAGAAAAGAATCAACCACGATCACTTTTATCAAACACTGACTGGCTTTGGAAAGTGGCATTTTTTACAGACGTGACCAGCCTTATGACTTGAGTTTAAATTTGCATGCTGAAACAAATTTGATTTGTGATGTATTCGCGCTTGTCAAGGCATTCAAGGCAAAAATAGTGTTACTTGAAGAACAGGTCATCGTTACTTTGGCCAGCGAAAATGTGTAAAATATATTACGTGGCCCACATAGCAAAAAGTTTAGTGACCCCTGCATTAACCGATTTATTTCAAACTTGGCACAGTTGCTCTTTGTACCTCTATCAAGAGATCAAGTTAATTGGGAAAGAAACCCGAATGAAAGGTTGGGGAGAAATCAACCCTTATATGTTTAAAAACATGGCGTCTAGCATTAATTATTAGGTAGGTATTTATTTACCTTTTAGGGGTTTTCCTGATATCTTATACGGTTGAAAATTGGTATATAGGTGCAAACTACTGTAATACAATTAAACAAAAATTATATTTTTTTGTATTTGGGGGCTGGGTTGTAGGGTGAGCCAGATAAATATAGGGGAAATGGGGGGGGGGGCACAAATGAAGTTTGCCCAGAGCCTCATGTCTGCTAGAGACGGCCCTGGTGGTTGAATTCGTTGAACTGGAATATGAACCTTTACCGTGAATTAAATAATTTATTATTCATTGGAGATATTTGCCTTGGGAGTTTTATTAATCTTTAACCTATTAAACTAGCACATGTTATAAACGGCCCCGTGGTGGTAGTTGTCATCCTGAGCTAAGGGTCCCGGGTTCGATTCCCGGTATGGCCGAAAATTTATCATCGATTAAAATATTGGTTTACCCTTTCACATTGATAAAATGATGGCCGGAGAACTGGGTGTTGTGCCTGTAGTATTAAGTTAGATTATAAGACATATGAATCTATGACAGGCCTAGCCAGCCGGTAGTGGAGAATATATAGCTTGAATAAAAAACTTACCTAGGCCACAGGCTAGAAACGGTAATGGATATAAAAAAAATGTAGTTGTCAGTGCACCTGGCTACGAGCTTAGGGGTCCTGGGTTCGATTCCCAGCTGGTACCTTGGGTATTTCTAACTTAAGATGGGGTGCTAGTGAGCGTGAGTTTAGGGCAGTATTTTCGAAGTTTTATAGCATAAACATTTATTTGGCAAAAATAAATCAAATATTTCTTCTATAGAATCATAGAGTTTAGTTTTCCGCACATGCTAATCTCAACAGTTCTTTAATATTTGTCAAGGGTGTCCTGGAATTTAGTGACAACTTTTTCTCTGCATTTAAAAAGTTTGTCACCAAATGCCGCTATGCTCATGAGAGATATTCAAGAACTCTTGAGATTAGCATTTGCAGAAAGCTAAACTCTATGTTTCTATAGAAGAAAAATTTGATTTATTTTGGCCAAAAAATGTTTATGCTATAAAAACTGCAAAATTAATGCACTAAACTGGTGCTCACTAGCACCCCACCTTAAGGGCGATAATCCTGATGGTCACCAGGCTCTGGTTAGTTAGGCTTAAGATAGGGTAAGTCTCATACAGGCTCCACAACTTTATATTCACTCTCATCACATCATCTCGTTACGGGTACGACGTGTAGACAACCTCCAAGGTATCTCCTGGGCAACGCTCTGTGCCAACAGAGTGGCTAAAAGTCTAAACAAACGGCAACCGAACCTGAATGTCATGTACCTCCCGGTCAGTAATGCCATACGCTAAAAAAAAAAAAAAAAAAGCACATGTTATGTAACTTAGTTATTAGCACCGCGTCTTGCTATCCGTTCGGGTTATACGTACTTACGCTAATGTGTAATGGTAGGGTTATTGTAAGATGAAATGGAAGACCTACAGTTTAACGTGAGATTCGAACCACGGTGGAGGCCTGGCATTCCACACATTCACAAGTTGTGATTAATACACGTCTTGTCAGAGGTGAAGGAAGGGTTTGGCAATCAGATAAATCTGTGCCGGGACCGAGGATTGAACCCCGGAGCCCCCAGCACATAAGTCTGACACCTTACCCCTAGACCACTAGGTCTGCTGTAACTTAGGTACTATTGCAACATTTAAAAAAATTATAATCTGTAATTGTTTCTTAAAAATTGTAGACTTGTACTGTTGGTATTTAGTCAAAACCTAATTTGCATGAGTTTGGATATGAATCATTAAACATGTAAGCGTTAGCTATATGGTTGTCGATATTTATACTACCGAGCAACGAAGAAATGCGTACTTTATAGCAGATGAAGAACTTAACCTGATAAAACATTTTACTAACTATTGTTTTATAATTTCAAAAGTAGATTTATCACCAAATTTATTTATGGGCGTGCTCGACTTTCCAACTCTTGAGATAAAGGGGAGGAGGCGGACAAATTTATGATTTCCAGCTTTGGGGGGGTAGGGGTGAAACTGATTTGTTTTCAACTTATTATTTACAAATAGGGGGTATTTATTACATTATTATAAATTGGACCCTTAATACATATATACTAATCACGCCATTCCCAAATGGGGTGGACAAGAAACTGTGTATATATCTAAAAAAACTCCATCTTAATCCATCCTCACTAACTTTCTCCACACTTCCATATCCTTGCATACTCCCTTCGCTCCAACAACATCCATACACCGAGTCATAGGCCTACATGATCTTTTATTCTTAAAACTCTTAATGTGTATCTCTTTCACACAGTCCTCTAAATCATTTAACCACGTATTACATGGCCTACCACTTCCTTTTGATCCACACACTCTACCTTCATATATTTGCTTCGTCACTCGATCCATACCTACGCATCCTCTCAACATGCCCAAACCAAGTGGACGTTCTTTTGCATTTTACCTATTGTATTACCTTACAAACCGCAGTCCTTCAGCACCCTTTCATTACTGACTCTGACCATACGAGTTTTTCCACATATATTTCTTAGATATCTCATTCTAACCGCATTAACCTTGCTCTTGTGTTTCTCCTGACAAACCCACGTATTAAAATAATGTTGGCGTTAACTCACTTCTATATACTGTCCCATATATCCAACTCGTAATTCTTTATAATTACTGCTACTCTAATTGATTTTAAAGCATGCTTGTACAGTGCATATTTACAGTTGAATTTAAAGATGAACAAGGATCCATGGAGAGCAAACTCGAAAAAAGCGAAATAAAACTTTTGTGTTAATAACTTTATATAAATTATTATTATATAATACATTATAACTATAATAATATAATATCTTTTAAAAATATATACTATATATTCTATATATTTTTAAAGTGTTCCTCATATAATATATATTTACATTTATTTTTTTTTAATCGAAAATTTTCCAAAAATTAATCTTACATCTTTATAATTTTGGTAAAATTTACTACACGCCATGAAGTTACCGGCTTTTTTGAGGATTTTTTTTGGTAGTGACATGCGTCCTTCCAATGCCAAAATGTCCCTCCCACCCCCCCTCTTCCACTCTCTTAGACCTTTCGATTATCAAAGCAGGCGAGTTAGTTTATTTAAGGTATTAAAGAGTCTGTATAATTCTATATCTGGGTGTGGACATTTGAATTTCTTGGTATAGATGGTGGCACTTAGGGTGGGGGAGCAGTGGCGCACCATGGGGAGGACTGAGGGGCTCAAGCTGCCCCTCCCTCACCCACTCAAGCCAAAAAAATAAAGAAAAGAACGAAAGAAATCTTGTATCAAACGCACTGAAGTGTCTGATCTTATTATTTTGGAAAGTGAACTTTTAAACAATTTATTTTTATAATAGGCCTTAAATGTGAATGGCGCTCTACAAGGCCTTTTTTTTATAATAGGTTGATTTATTTTTATAAAGTTCTGTAACTAAATTATTCGGAAGCACCCATTCCCAACCATTGCTGTCATGCTTCTCAAACCCTCAACACAGGTGACCAATCGCAACGTGCTCTCCTGTGTTGGCTTCTGGATCGTTCGAAATAATTTTTGTTTCCTTATAAACGTGTTAGTTTGTTCTTTAGTCATCATAATGTGGGTATCGCCACACATTCTCGTCCATCAATAAGTTGAGTCTATAAGCCTAGTCTATTCAAACAAAATTTTCGTTAATTTTTGTATTTTTATTTGTAACTCCTCCTTTGAGTACCGTTTCAAATAGCCCCCCCAACCCCAAACCCCCCTCCATAATCCTGGGTGCGCCACTGGTGGAGTGTATGATAACGTTTTGATATTCATCCTATGCACAAATTAGTCTTGAAATCTTAAATGCCTTATTAAAAAATTGGTAGGTTTGAAAACTCAATCGTTGGAAATCGTTGCGTATCTTGAAATATGAATGTTGATTAATTTTGATTGATGGCTCATGCGTGCAAATTGTATAAGTTCCCCCCTCTCGTTTCCATTCTCTTATTTAAAAAACATATTTACGTTCTAGATTTTTTACATATTGTATCAATGCCAAGTCCACACCTTTCTGTCGATATTCTCATCAATCTTCCTTACCTCCACGGGCCTGAAGTTTCTTTTAACTTAAAGTTATTTTCGTTTTGGAATGAAGGTATTATTTGAGTGAGCTACTGCAAGAATAAAGTAGTTGTTTTTGGTGTACGCGATATGAACATTTTTTAAAAATATAGTAAAATAATAGAAGAAAAAAAAGTGGGATATTTTTATGTCTCTATGTGTTTGAGATAAAGTGCAATAATGTCTTACGTTCATTCGTCCATATTAATTAGATGGCTTATTTTTTAAATAGCAGATACACCCGATTCACTGGCCGAATAATTCAAGGCGTCACTCTCGTGTTAGATTGGCCTGCTGATAACGGTTAAATCTTGGTTAAAATCGCCATCGGTTCTACTTTGGGTATGCGTATAACCCGAACGGGTGTAAGACGCGGTGTAGTTATAAAAATAAATAAATAAATACTGTGGGTAATTTTTCATAAATGGATTCCCACTCTCCTTCCACCCAAATGCGAGTATATTACAGTGGAACCTGGATAACTCGAACTTAAAGGGACCAGGAAATATTCAAACTATCCAAAAATTCGAATTAAATAAGTTTCTTAAAAGGAATACCCTTTTCCACTTCCTTAATCACCACTACTTTTTCGGCCAAAGTTAATGATTTATAGGACTTTGGCTTGGACGTGACATCATGATACACACACACACACACAAACCCTACTGTACAGTATGTACTAAACAAAAACAAAAACTAAACAACAAAACAAAATAAACTCGCACGTCACAAGAATATCGCTACGACCGAATCACTAAGAACAGCGCACGTAATCGCTCGAGAGGTTTGACCTTGATTAACGGAGTACAGAACTGTACGTGTAAACAAAAATTAGGGTGAGCTGGGAGAGGGAGGGGCGTGAAGAAGGGTACTAACCGCACTCCAACGTCGCCTCCCCTGTTTCCAGAAAATAGAACAACACGGCGCCGCAACTAGAAGCAGGAAAACAATACTTCACAGTACATTGAAACTTACGAAAAGTTCGAACCAACCAAAACAAAATTCGAACCATCCGCAATTTTTTTAAATTGTTTTAGTACAAAGGTCACGGGACCGGGCGAAAAATTCGAATTATAGATGATTTCGAATTACGGAAGTTTGAATTAGTCAGGTTCACTGTACATCTAAAATGTTTGTTTCCACATCCTCTATTCTATTAGAGGAAGTATCATATGCGTATCAAACTGAACAGGGGATGAAAAAAAGTATTTTGTTAATTTTAATGTCTCATATATACGACATTTAGATAACATCTAATGATACTGATACAAAAATTAACAGTGGATGAGACGTTAATAGTAAACGATTTGATTATAATATAAAATGTTACTTTATCTGGTCTACAGTAGACTGTGGAACCCCGAAGTTAGGACACTTTTCGCACCCAACCACCAAGCGCTGGAGTCAATAGAAAATGTGAGAAGAGAACTGGATTCTCTTTATATTGTTTTATTGTAACTCATCTTCTATCTTTTATATATATTATTTTTAATTTTTATAATAATAATAATGATTATTATTTTAATAATAATAAAAATAAAAGCAAGTGTTTGTTTGTTGTGTGTGCACGCCCAGCCAAATCTACGGCACGCAGAGGTCTGAAATTTTTAACATAGGTGGACAGAAGGGGGTCCGAAGTGCACCTCTAGCCGGATTTTTAAATTTTCATTTCGCTTTTTAATTAGGATATTTTTCACAAATTTTTGGAGAAAATATTTTTTTAAATCTGGTTTAGAATTACTTTTCAAGATAACGTTCCATTTGAAGTTGGACGCCATGGGGGGAGAGTGGGCTTATATAATTTTATACCACAATGGGTCACGGCAACGCCGTGCGGGATTGCTAGTTTGATAATATATCTGGTGTTGGGTGGATAGAGTAGGGAACACGAGTTAAGGGTATATTTTTTTAGCAAATTTTATATTAAAAAAAAATGTTTTTTCTCAAAATAAATCAAATAATTTTCCAATAGCAACATAATAGTTTAAGTTTAATTTTCTTCACATGTTGGATATAATAGTTCTTGAATATCTCTCAAGGATTTCCTGTAATTTAATGACAACTTTTTTTCTTAGTTAAAAAAGTTTGTTATCCAATGCTGCTATGATCATGACAGATATTCAACAACCTGTTGATGTCAACATGTGAAGAAAATTAAACTCCCACATTTTTACTGGAGCAATATTTTATTTGTTTTGGCAACAAAAAAAAAGTTTTTCGAGAAAATTGCAAAAACATTTCCCCTAACTCGAACTACCTATACTCCCACCTTTAAACCCTTAGGATAAATTTAATCAAAGTGTGACTTTAAAACTTGGGAGATCTCGATTACATTTGTTCCATTTAAATAGTAAGATTTTTTTTAGAAAAAATTAATGTAAAAGCGAGTTTTACAGCTTAAACCTTAAACCTTAAACCAGTGTAAACCTGATTACCATATGTACAGATTTTAAACCATATTTATAGAAATTGTTTGTTTATTTGACATGGTGGTGTTCATTTTGTTTTCAATAAGTAAAGTCCAAACATATTTTTCAAGGTGGTTTAATGATTATCATTGACTGAATATAAATTTTGAATACACTATTGCTAGGCTATATTCCAGGGAAATAACCGTATTTTCAATTAAATTACTTTAGCTTTTCCTGATTTATTACTACGACTTACAAGATAATTGGTGACGTAGCGGTCTAGGGGTAAGGTGTCGGACTTGTGCTGGGGGTCTGAGGTTCAATCCTCGGTCCCGTCACAGATTTATCTGATTGCCAAAACCTCCCTTCACCTCTGACAAGACGTGTATTAATCACAACTTGTGAATGTGAGGAATACCAGGCCTCCACCATGGTTCGGATACCACGTTAAACTGTAGGTCCTCCATTTTATCCCACAATCACCCTAGCATTACACATTAGTAAGTGCGTATAGCCCGAACGGGTAGTAAGACGCGGTGCTAATATAAATAATACAAGATAATTTATAATAACGAGTTGTTACCAATATTGACGAAGGTCTTAATTGAACAATTTCTTATGTTTCATTCAATTTTTATTAGTTCTACTACTGCGCCATACCGACCGAGTGGCCACCACCGCAAAAGATGATAGTGCCAACATTTGCGGATAGAGGATGTCATGAGGTCAGCACAATGAGCCCTCCGGCAATTAATCTCACTTTTCTAAACCGGAGCTTTGTATAGCTCACTTATGGACTCACACTATGGAGGTTTTTTTTTTAATCTACTAATGTGTCAGTTAATCTATATTGCTTGAGAACGTTTTGTTACCAAAATGTAGATACGGATGAGAGTATGGCACAGCTTAGACATACACGTGTCATATTAAATATTTCGTTCAAATATTGCTTGAAAAATGCTAGAAAATCGCCTATCTACCAAAAGGGCTGTATTTACAATAGGACAGCTCATGGAGGTATATATATATTTTCATATGACAGTTACGCCCTACTTGTTAAAACTCCTGTTCTGTTTTATTATAAGATTGTTTAGTTAGGAGGACGGTATCTACCGACACAGCTCGGGGTATACTATATATATTTTTTTTAACATGACAGTTACGGCCTTGTCAAAACTCTTGTCCAATTAAACTCTAAGATTGTCTAGTTGAAAGGACGGTATCCACCAGAACACGACACACCTCAGGGAACACTATGTATTTAACATGACAGCGCCCTATCTCCCATCCACTGGTTCGTTAATATCGCCATTGAAGACGCTGTGACGTGTGTGTAACGCGATGCTGTGCACTCAGTGGCGCACGTGGAACTCTGGGGGAAGGGGTGTTAACGGGAGTGGAAAAAGGGGGGGAGGGGGGGATGGTAGGTTTCAGAGAGCTGTAGTAACGTAAGGGGATGGGGTTGGCGTATTGTGAAAGGGTTAAGAGGGTTTTGGGGGTGGTCCTCTTCCCCGTATCTTGCTGACAGTGCTGTGATCCGTAGGTCGGCAAGCATCGGTGGGGGGTGGGATGTTGCTGCAAAGATGACTGAGGAAATCAATACCCAAGGAGGGGAGGGGAAGTAGGATTTTTTTTTCCCCCTTAGGAAGAAATGTATTTACGTTAAAAGGGTATACACGGCAGGCTCCTTTCCTCTTCAGCCCCTCTTATTGCTAGGCTGTACCCTTATAATTTTCTTAGGGGAAGGGGTTGTTGGGAAGAAAGTGAAGGTTCTTCCTATGACCCCCCTCGGTGGCGTAGTTGGCTAACGCGCTAGTCGTGTTGAGCTCGACCGCCGAGGACGGGGAGATCGAGGTTCGAATCTCGGTCGGGTGAACTGGGGCTGGTTTTTCCTAAATGGTTTTCCACTCTACCACCACGCAAATGCGGGTTCACTTCCTCTAAATTCAACCCTCCCAATTCCTAATCCATTAGAGTAATTAGTACTTAAGCGTATAACCCGAACGGGTAGTAAGACACGGTGCTAGATATTATTATTATTCTTCCTATGGTGTTTCAAGGTGAAGTGTCCCAACAGGAAAACTCGAAATTTAAGGTGAAAATATAAGGAACGCGAGAAAAGATAAGTGTTTTTGCAGTTTTTTACACCAAAACTTTTTTTTTTGAACAAAATATTACTCCTGTAGAAACATTCAATTTAATTTTCTTCACATGATGAACTAATAATTTGTTGAATATCCTTCACGAGCGTAGCGGAATTAGATGATGAACGTTTTAAAAGAAGAGGAAAACGTATCATTAAATTCCAGGACATCCTTGACGGATATTCAAGGACTGTTAATTTCACCAGGTTAATCACAACTTGTGTGGAATGCCAGGCCTCCACCGTGGTTCGGATTCCACGTTAAACTGTAGGTCCTACATTTCATCTCACAATCACCCTACCATTGCACATTAGCGTAAGTGCGTATAACCCGAAAGGGTAGTAAGACGCGGTGCTAATAATAATAATAATATAATATCACCAGGTGAAGATAATAGTACTCTTTGTTTCTACTGGAGGATTATTTTTTTTATTTGGACAAAAAAGAAGGTTTTGACACAAAAACACTGCCCTTAGCTCTTGTTGAATCGGTTTTTGAAGCAATTTAAAGTTATCTAGAACATAGTTTGGTTTGTGGCTTTTAGTAATTTTAAGATTCCAATATTCTCTTTGCCTAGGTAGGCATTGACTGACAAACTTGTGGGCCACAACTTATGATTTTGTACATCCTGCAGACTTATTGATGAAATATTTAACAATTAGACCGTATTCTTATTTTTATAAACGTCGTAGAAATACAAACTGTCGAAAATAAATTGGGAAGTTGGCATAATGTGCAGAAATCTGAGGCTGGTGTACCATATTTGTACGATATTTTTTTTCGACGTGAATCATTTCCCAAAGGTTGTTGAATTTAGGGGTAGAGGGGGGCAATATGTGTAGTGTTTGGCAGCACACAAGTATTTTGGAACCAAACACCTCAAAGGTCGTGGCTTACGGACACACAATATTCAATAAGAAAGTGAATTTAGCACAAAACTTACAGCACGATAATCATAGTATTGCTGCAAATAAAAGGTTTCAAATTTTTTGATTAAAAATATGAGTTGAGTCTTGTTGTTTTATAAAGGGATTTATTATTTTCTGATAAGTCCACTAAGATAGTACTCTTTTTAATTAATCTATCTACACTATTTAACGACCCGCTTCGGTGGCCACGTGATCTAACGCATTACTCTCGCATTAGACTAGAGTCACTAGACTGACGATGACAGGGAGATTGAGTTTCGAATCTCAGTCGGGTGTACTGAGAGTAGTATTTCCTAAATGGTTTTCCTCTCTCTCTCTCTCTACTCAAATGCGGATACACTTCCTCTAAATATAACCCTTCCTAATCCCTAAAAACCATTAGCGTAATTAGTACATTAGCGTATAACCCAAACGGGTAGTAAGACGCGGTGCTAAAAAAAAAGTAATTTTGCTAAAGCGACCATATCAATATTTAAATATTCAATGTGGCCCATTTGATCAAATGAATTTGACATGACTGATGGACTAAAGTAGTGGATCAAATATCATAACTATACTGTAAAGACACATGGCTGACTCACTCACTCACTGATATTAATGTTTACCCACTTCCAGTTGAGCTAGAAACTCGAAATATGGCATACTTATAGCTTCTAGCCTGTAACCGACGGAAAAATTCCAAAAAGTTAAAAATTCTAATTTTTAACCCCCGAAAAAAAATGTAAAATTGAGGAGCAACTTTAAAGTCGGTGCGGACCTTTCTTTGGAGGTCTCTTGTGGCTAAACGGTAAGACCTATCAAAAAACGGCTCTGGAATTTCATTAGCTTACATCAACTTCCAAAGAGAACTCACCGGGGGTTAGGGGGTGAAGCCCCCAACAAGCAAAGCGAGTATTTTCTTATAAAGCTCTAAACTTAGCATCTATTTAAATCCAACCTTTTTTTTTAAAGTAACTTTATTACACACATTTCTGCAAATTTAATTTTACTATTTTTTTTCATATAACAAATCATTTATATGCATAGCCTTCGCTGATGCTGAAATGGTTTGGTTATTTTTACATTCTTTATGAAACTATGCAGATATGAACAAACTTTATTAATTTTGTCAAAGTAAAAATAATGTTGAACTCTTAATAATGCACCTTTTTTAGTTTGAAACGCAATATTTAAAGGCTGTACGTCCTCCGGTTCTATTTGTTGTTGTATATAGCTATAAACTGAAACTCTAATTATTCTTTCTATCATTCTTCTCTATACTTCAATAAACCGTCGCACAGTCTAATTAGCCACTGCTTGAAGTTTTCATAACATGTAAAGAAGCAAGACATTATATTATACTGTAATATACCTTGTTATATCATTACGTTGGAGAAGTAACATTGAGAAACTCTTAAAGGAAAAAAAAAAATAACTATCTAAAAAAAGTTCTTTCTTCTTTGGGTTTTAATTCTTGGCTCGTATCCTTTCAAATTGGTTCGTTAGTACGTTTGTAATTATATAATTAGATTGGGGATTGTTCTCTATTAGGATTAAATTAGTTTTAGTCAATTTATTATAATTATATTGTATTTAATATATAAATACTATATAATAGTATATTTATAAATATTTATTTTTTATTTATGACAAAATGGTTTTTATTTTTGAATTCTTTTATCTTTTATTCCATGCTCTTCGGCTTACTTAAGTCCATTCGCCATAGGATTGGTGGTAACAGACAGCTAGAAAAGATGTAAAAACGGTTCGAAGAAAAACTTTGTTAAAACAAATTGTTTGCTGTTAAAGTTTTCCCTTCCAAAATTGACAACGAATTATACCCGAATTTGTGTTGAGGGAAATTGGAAAAAAAAACTAAAGTAAAACGTCCTTAATACACCCGGACCTGATTAAAATCTTTACACCCCCGGCACCGATAAACCAAAACTAAACGACACTGACGCCTTGGTCTGAATTACAACTTGTGTGGATGTGTGTTTAGAAAGTGTACGTTTAACTTTCAAAATCATATTAATGTACTAAGCATATGTATAATTTTATTCACTAATTAAATTTAAGGCATATAGATTAACTTATTTCTTTAAAATTAATAATATAAATATTTTACTTTGATGAATAAATTACATTGGCATTGGTTGACACGTGGATAAAGGCGTCAGTCGCGTCTTATCTGATTTTACTGTGACGTGGAGGTTGGAGCTCGAATCCCGGCGGGATGTACTCTGAGGTGTCTTTTTTCTTCAGTCGTTGGCCAATCTCTCGTTACACAAATTAAGGTACACTTTCTCTAAATTCTACCTTCCTCATCAATACATTATTAGTGTGAATATGAGTATGGGCTGAACGCGTAGTATGAAATAGTTAATATAAATAAAAGGTTAGAATAAAACGCCTAAGAAATAAACAGAACCCTATAAAAAAACAAGGTTTTTTTCTCCGCGTTTTACTATCCGTCCGAGATGTACGCATTTAAGTACAGTACTGAGTAGAAATTAGTAATGTATAATTAAGAGTATAACTACCCGAATTTACTAGGGATAAGAGTGAAAAACATATATGAAAAAACACCCCCAATAAATCAGGCTGGGATTCGAACCTCGTTCACCCCTTCATCGACAAACCAGACTAGATGAGCTTGTCAATTAGTACATATATCAATCAGGGTATGTGACATGGTGGCTACAGACAGGGAAAACAGGGAAAACCTGGAAAAGTCTGGGAATTTTTCGATGGCAGGGAAAACAGGGAAATGTCATGGAATTTAACTAAAAATAAGGAAAAGTCAGGGAATTAAAAAATATGTATAAAATATCCCATTAATTTAGCAACCAAACTCTAAAATAAAAGTTAATAATACCTAAATAAAATAACATTTTATTTTTTAACATGAGTGATAAAACTGCTTATGTTTAGTAGATACACACTTTTTTTTTAATATGTGATCAATAATAAATAAAACAAAAGTCATCATCCACCATTAAAACTGGAAAAAAAGTAGTCAGGGAAAATTGAAAAATGTTGCCTGGAAAACCTGGTAAAGTCAGGGAATTTTGTAAATTATGTTTTGTAGCCACCCTGTGTGAGAAATAGATACTTAACTTATTCTGTCCGACACCTTAATTCAGTCGGTAGCGTGTATGCTTACTGAGCTAATAGCCCCGGGTTCGATTTCCAGAATCGGCGAAAAATTTATCATTGGTGAAATGTGGCTTTCCCCCTTTCACAGTGATGAATTAACGGCCTGGGGATTGGATGCTGTGTCCTTTTTAGATTTAAGTTAAAGTATAAATTGTGTACTGATATAATCAGTCGGTTCAGAAAGTGCACGTTAAATATCTAAAAAAATATATTATTTTTTTCGAAAAAAGCTTTAGTTTTTCTTCTTTCTTTTTTACAAGACAAGCTGAATATTTTATTTTTTATTTTTCATACAAAGTAGAGAGGTTTTTTTAATCAGAAACAATCCATGGGAATGTTTGAAAGGGAAGAAAGGCGGGTTGTTTGCAGTTTGGGGACCGCCCTGTGTACATATGGGTGGTGCCAGTCGTCTGTTCGATTACTACCCTCTCCCGCCCTTGTTTGCTAGGAGGGTGGGAGGTTCATAATGCCCGCCCGTCTACCCCCCCAACCCTCTAGAGTTCAGTGACCAGCAATTACACCGACCAGGCGTGCCTCATCCCGTCTCCGGGTGTAATCAGAGACTCTCTACGGAGAGCTCACAGTGTTCATTCATCGAGATACACAAATAACGCTATAGGGGGGATACGTTATAAGGTTACAAAAATTCGATTTTGATGTGTTATACATATAGATAGCGCTCTCTCTATGTATAGATATATGTGTTGGTCAAAATTGAATATATAAATGTATAGGGGTGGTCCTTCTCCACCTCGGGGATAGGCGCGTGCATTTTGAAATATCACCAAAAAAATCCCATCAAGAAACTCACAAAACTGGTAAACCCAATTGGAAGCGACCATTGGAAATATCTAGACACAGATGGGAAGATAACATTAGAATGGACCTGAAAGAGATGGTGTGTAATTAGGTGGACTGGATAGAACTAGTTCAAGATAGGTATAGGGTGTAATTAGGTGGACTGGATAGAACTAGTTCAAGATAGGTATAGGGTGTATTGAGGTGGACTGGATAGAAATAGCTCAAGATAGGTATAGGGTGTATTGAGGTGGACTGGATAGAACTAGTTCAAGATAGGTATAGGGTGTATTGAGGTGGACTGGATAGAAATAGCTCAAGATAGGGATAGGGTGTAATGAGGTGGACTGGATAGAAATAGCTCAAGATAGGGATAGGGTGTGATGAGGTGGACTGAATAGAACTGGCACAAGATAGGAATAGGGTGTAATGAGGTGGACTGGATAGAACTAGCTCAATATAGAGATATGGTTTGATGAGGTTGACTGGATAGAACTGGCACAAGATAGGGATAGGGTGTAATGAGGTGGACTGGATAGAACTAGCTCAAGATAGAGATATGGTTAGATGAGGTGGACTGGATAGAACTGGCACAAGATAGGGATAGGGTGTAATGAGGTGGACTGGATATAACTAGCTCAAAATAGGGATATGGTGTAATGAGGTGGACTGGATAGAACTGGCACAAGATAGGGATAGGGTGTAATGAGGTGGACTGGATATAACTAGCTCAAAATAGGGATATGGTGTAATGAGGTGAACTGGATAGAACTGGCACAAGATAGGGATAGGGTGTAATGAGGTGGACTGGATAGAACTGGCACAAGATAGGGATAGGGTGTAATGAGGTGGACTGGATATAACTAGCTCAAAATAGGGATATGGTGTAATGAGGTGGACTGGATAGAACTAGCTCAAGATAGGGATAGGGTGTGATGAGGTAGACTGGATAGAACTGGCACAAGATAAGGTATAGGGCGTAATGAGGTGGACTGGATAGAACTAGCTCAAGATAGAGATAGAGTGTAATTAGGTGTGTATGTAGTAATACTTAGAGCACGTATAAAAATAGCTTCTTTTTTAAGAGATAAATCAAATGTACCCTGCTTGCAATCAACAAACACAATTAAATTATTACATTCATCAAATACCTTCATTTTTACTTTCTCGCGATCCCTCGGGTAGAGAAAGTATTGTGATCGTCAAACAAATCGAATCCGAGATTTTGATGGATATCGACGTTTCATGATTCCCTGAAACCTAAAAAAGGGTTTTCACGATGCCGTCTGTCTGTACCTCGACCTAGAGCAGAAACCATTTTACCTATTGGGCTAAAACTTGGTATTTAGGGTTTTCGTAAGGTTCCCCCGAGGGCATTTTGGAATTACATATCCAGTCCTAAAATTAATGGTAGTTTACTTAAAGGCAAAAATGAAAACAATCGATTTTCTTGAAATATTGCTATTACGATATAATTAAACTTTGTTATCAAGGCACTGTTTAACACTATGAACAAAATGGCGCATCTAATTTTCCAGTAAAATGACTTGGAGGGTACTTTAACCAAACGGATATTTCAAACGATGATTATATTTCCTTTACTCTTTGTGATATGAAATAACTTAACAATGCAAAGTTTTAATAAAATTAAAAATTAAAAAAAAAAACCTTTTCCTATTTGAAACAGATTTTTGCTGAACCAATTTCTGAGCTTTTGAGGTCTGGGTAATAAATTATGTCCTTTGATGAAAATAGATGCTACTATTTTTTCATTGTGTTTATGTAACAGTGTATATTATTTAGTTTCACATATCTTACGAGCTATAACCTAAATATAATTTAGATAAAGGAGCGGGCAAGTCTGTTCGGTGCAACGTACCATTTTTTTTTTCACTGTTGCACTGACTGATAAACTGTCAAAATTATCTGCACATGGTCGAAAGTCTGTTCTCGTAGAGTACCAAGCGAGCTGCTGTTTATGTAACCTAATCTACAATGATTGGTTGAAGAGTGGTTTGAGGGGGGTTGGAGGGTTAGGGAAATGGGGAGTGTACGCGTCGGAGGGGGGGAGGGGGGAGGGCCATCGTGTTCACGGCCTCGTTAATGGAACTCTCCGAAGAGGACGTAAGCCTAAGAGAGCTTACACTAAAACTGTCAGAATGGATCAGGCATCGTTCCTCTCTAAAGATACGAATCGAATCTCGCAGCCTCTCTCCCATCTCCCCCCCCCCATCCACACAAAAATAGGAACCGCTCTACGATCTGACGGAAAGGGCTTCTTTGCATTTGTTGGTAATTTTTTTTTTTAATATACCGCATCTAGTGGTCTATTGGTCAGAGTTCTTGGCTACAGAACCAGAAATCTTGGGTTCAATCAAGGCCGTAGCCAGCCAATAATTTCAGGGGGGGTTTGGTGGGCACATCCCCCAATTGCTAGAAGCTAGAAAAAATTCTAAATGATAAGCAGTTCTAGAAACTCTCTGAAGTGGTTTTTTTCATGGTAAAATAACTCACTAACTACCGAAGGCTTGGAAAATTTCTAAATATTTAACACTTTTTGAAGCTCTGTGAAGTTTTTTTATGGTAAAATAACCCCCAAAATGCCGAAAGCTAGGAAAATTTCGAAATATTTAACACCTCTAGAAACTCTCTGAAGTGCTTTTTATGGTAACACAGCCCCCTAAGTTGTATTTTTATCTTAATTTTAATATTGTTTGAACCATAAATAAAGCCATATATATTCTGTTCATAAAATTTCGCGGGGGGTTTGAACCCCCAAAACCCCTCCCTGGCTACGGCCTTGGGTTCAATCCTCAATACTTCCACGATTTATCCGTGAAGCAATGGGTTTGAAATGTGGTTAAACTCAGCTATTCGAATATAAAAGTAGCAGCGCCGGTCTAAAAAACTGATACTAACGGCCGGGGGGCTCGTTGTGCTGACCAAATGACACCCTCTATCCTCAAA
Source organism: Timema podura (assembly GCA_033556935.1). NCBI lineage: Eukaryota > Metazoa > Arthropoda > Insecta > Phasmatodea > Timematidae > Timema > Timema podura. The sequence continues at coordinate 25,747,724 of JAVRXN010000013.1, read as the reverse complement.
CATTAGTACTACTATCGCAAACAGCGGTGGCCGCTCGGTCGCTATAGCTCGCTTGCGGGCTTACACCATAGAGCTTTTTTCTTCTTCTTTGATTTGATACATCATGGTTGGAGAACATAGAAAGCGTACAAGAACAATAAACCTAATATATTAAAAGCGCAAAAAGATATAGATCAAAAGCTCACAAGTAAAAAAAACAACATCTGCATGACGTGGCAGTTCATTTATTGTAAACGAACCCCCTTACTCTCTACAATAATTACAATAAAATAATACAACTATAGGTTTATGTTGGTTCAGATGCAAACACAATGTAAATCAAATTGAAATAAAGATCTGTCATTCGTGAACGAACCAACAAATGGTGTTGCCATATGGTGCTCAGAGACTACAAACAATGGTGCACTTTTGATGCACCTACCCTGTGCGCTTCAGATATACTCCAAAGTAGGTGCACAAATTCAACCTTTTGATGCACCTACATTGTGTATGTCTCATATAATCCAAAGTTGGTACAGAAATTCTGTCTGTAAGCTTTCTGTTCCTACGTAACCCACTATGGTATGTTGTCCAATTTGAATATGAAGCAATTTTTTTGTGGTCAACACAAACAATATTTTACTATATTATTTGTGTTGGTTATAATATGTGGAATATCAAAAGTGACAGCTGGAGACCACATGACTTGATATATAAATATACGAGATTATTATTATTTGAGGTATTTAAAATACATTTTCTGAATCAACTGATTACATCAACAAATGACTTATAAACTATCTTAAATCTAGAACAAACACAACATCAAGTCCCCGGCCGTTAATTCATTAATTTAAAGGGGAAACCCACATTTCATCAATGATATATTTGTTGGCCTTGCCAGGAATCGAACTCGAGACCCTTATCTCTGTAGGTAGACACGTTACCAACTAATCTAAGGTGTCTGATACGTAAAAGTAGATCTAGTAAATTTTCTAGTGTGTATACTCTGAACACTTAGTGAACAGGTATACACTGATTTTGGTAGGAAGAACGGTATATGCTAGTTACTAACGCTACTAAAACAATTGTAATATATTCATACATTAAGTCATGTCACGCAGCTGTCACTTTCGATAGATACCTAAATAGTACAAATAATACAGTAAAATATTATCAATATTGACGGCAAATAAAAATACTTGAATTTTATAAACTTTTTTTTCAAACCAAAATCAAGCTATGAAACGCGGCGTTAAAAGAAAAAAAAAAACTTCTCCATCTCTCAGTTAAAGAAGTCTCTTTATATGAAAATTGGACTCCAAATTTTACAGTTGTTGGTAAGAAACGTATAATAGGATTATGGTGGTTGAGACAGATTGTCTACCAATCAAGAAAGTAGTGAAAATATTACGAAATCCGATTTTGATGTTGAAATTAGTATTTAGTTAAATCATGAATTTGACAGCCGGCATGTTTTCCGAATAGCAATTTTTTGAAAATCAGTTTTTTGAAATTCAATTATTCGAAGTTTAATTTTTCGAAAACAAATTTTTTGACATAACAATTTTGTTCAAACTAATAGTTTTTCGAAAACATCTTTTTCGAAAATCAATTAGGCGAAAATAAATTTTTAGAAATAATTTTTTCGGAAATAAATTTTTCGACCTAGAAGTTCTTCGAATGAGAAGTTTTTCAAAAACTTCTTTTTCGAAAATGAATTAACCTCAAATCTGTTTTTCAAAATAAATGTTTCAAAAAGGAGGTTTTCGAAAATAATTTTTTCGAACAATAAGTTCGAAGTATAATAAAATTCTAGCTTAGGTTAGGTTAGGGTTAATCCTCCCTATAGGGGGGGTGAGGATAGGGGTAGGTAATTCCCAGTCCTCGATACAATATCTTTCGGAAAACTCACAGTTCGCTAAATTGATTTTTCGGAAAAAAATTAATTTGCAATTTGCAAAATTGATTCTTCAAAAAATTGATTTTTCGAAAAATTCAATTTCGATTATTTGACTGTCAAACAATTGATTTTCGGTAAATTCACTTCGGGAAATGGATTTTCGAAAAATGTGGTTTCGACAAATATATCGTTCGGAAAATTTATGATTCGAAAAATTGATTTTTGACAAAATTACTTTCGATGGTTTTGTATTCGGTATTGATTTCGATAAATTTATTTTCGAATAACTAGTTTTCGAAAAATTTACCTAGACCCCATGAATTTTGTGTCAGCCAAGTTAATTGTGCAGGTGAAAATAGTATTTTGTTCATACAGGGTGGGGCCGAAACAATTAGACGATTAGTAACTTGAAAATTAACACGTTATTTGAAAAAGTCAATATTCATTGCTAAATAAAAGCAAACTACATACTACACTTTTTTCAATTTTTGAAGATAATGTAACATAAGGGAACAACTACAGTAGTGTCAAGGAAGGGGGTGAGCATTCTTTCTTACTCGTTTTATTATCTCTCGCTCTCACTTTTTTTCATAAATATTTATGTAAAGGCCATGAAAAAGTTCATGAAATATGTTTTAAGAGCGTTCATCATAGCAGGCCCAACTCAGCTCCCGGCTCGCACGAGGTATGGGAGTTAAAGGGAAAAGTAAACACCTACGACATGCCAGAAATGCGTGCAGTGCATTCGTATTTGAATGATTACTCGACATTTTACGCGGTGACGATGTGGGAAAAAGCGACAAAGTTTCTTTTTAATAACTACAGTATGACTCTATTATGACAGAATAAATATTTGGGCACAACGCCTATCTGTGAAGCCATTATAAAATAATCATAAACGGCCTTTTCAATGCAGTTGTTAATCTAAATATCATTTGAATATTTTAACAGTGTTCACTACCAGGAACTTTTATTAACTCTTTATCTCCACTAATGTTCAATCATAAATGATACACGTGCAATAGTGTTGGTGTAAATTAACTATTTCAAGCCGACTGTATTACATAGTTGATTGTCATGTGAAGCGCGCTCTTAAATAAGTCAGTATATTTCCTTTAAGGGAATTTGACTAACTAAAATTACTAAAACCATTTTAACATATTCTTACGTAAAGTAATGTGATCTGTAGCTGTCACTTTTGATAGATAGACAGATTATTATGAAATTACACTAATAATATAGTGGATATCAACACACAGATTGCAAGTAATTGTAATTACGCTAATGTCCGGATGGAGGGGGAACACAATTAAATCGATTTAAATAAACTAGTTGAAAAATTACACCTGGACACGGGTATCGAACCCAGTACTATTGGCTTAACGCGCCAATTCTCTACCACTGAGCTATCCTTGATTCGTACCTTGGTCAAGATAATTCTTTTAGATCGAAGTTTGAGGCTGAGTCTGTGATGGACGTGTGGGAATCGTTAGCTACATATGAGCGACCATTGTTCATCACACACTCGGCCTTAAAATATGAGTGAAGAATGACTCTGAGCGTGGGACGAATCCTGGATAGCCCATTGGTGGCACATTAGCACTTTAAACCTAAGGTACCGGGTCCGATTTCCGTGTGCAGGTGTCATTTATTCAACTAATTTAAATTAACTAGTGATATAGTAAAATGTTAGTAATGTTGGCCGCAACCAAATTTGTATTTTCCTTAAAGTGGGAAAGAAGGGAACTCGAGAAAAGTTCAGTGTTTGTGCAATTTTAATTCCAAAACATTTTTCTTTAACCAAAATAAATAAAATATTGCTCCAGTAGACACAATGTTTAATTTTATTCCCACGGTGACCTCTATTGTTGTTGAATATCTGTCGAGGGTGTCCTGCAATTTAATGACAACTTTTTCTCTTCATTTAAAATGTTTGTCATCTAACGCCTCTACGCTCATGACAGATATTCAACAACTGTTGATATCACCAGCTGAAGAAAATGACAGATATTCAACAACTGTTGATATCACCAGCTGAAGAAAATTTAACTCTATGTTTCTATCGGAACAATATTTTATTTATTTTGGCAAAAAAAAAAAGTTTTGCTATAAAAACTGCAAAAACACTGACCTTTTCTCGCGTTTTTTTTTTACGGTCCCACCTTGATCTTTCTTCATACAAGAATCTTACAATAGCATCCTGCTCTCCTCGGTTGGTTTCTTCGTCGCTATCATTGATTGCTCTTCCCCTATCTCTCCCCTCTCCCATCCATTTTTCCCTCAGGAGGCGTTCCAACAACTTCTGTAATCCTACTATCGTTCCCTTTTTCCCTCTTCCCCCGGGGGCCTTCTCCCTCTCTTTCAACCCCCTTACATCCTTTTACTACGCTCTTTGCTCGCATTATCTCCTTTCACTTTTGTTTCGTCTTTTGAAACATTTTCGTAGATGACTTTATATTCTATTTTACCCTCCCTCACCTACCCACACCTCTATCCCGTTTCGGTTGCACCCTTGTGACCACAGATTTGATGTATTTTCAATGGGTGTTTTTTTTTCGCCCGTAAGTTATTTTTACTGGTATTCACGTGCGCGCCAAAAGAAGCTGCGAAATTTGACGTCTTAATCAAATTTCTGTTTTGTGCAACTAGTCTTTCTAACCCCCCCCCCCTCCCCGTTTCCGTTTATGAGCTGGGAGGTAATATTGGTTAAACACTAGGGGTGCCTAAAATTAGATACTATTTGTTAAATGGTATGTTTTTACGACCCTTGCTTTAAAAATAAAGTACAGTTTTTTTTAACCATACTTAGGGGCCATCCTTAAATTACGTAAGTCTTTTTTTTTTTGGGTGGGGTCAGTATTTTCTTACATTTTTTTCGCCGGGAAGGGAAGGGGGGCTATAGTGGGGGACGGAAGACATCTTACGTAACGTTTTTTTATAAATGTTTTAGTGAAACAATTTTTTTTTGTCAGAAAATAAATATATTGCAAAATTTCACTAATATTCCATTTACTTACTGCAATTAAAGTATTCTTAAATTTCATATAACTCGCATTATTACCTATCCTTAAGTTTAAAAAGAACTAGACGGATTATAATAATATAATTTACCAATTAGTAAAAAATTACGTAAGATACTGGGGGTATGGGGGGTGACGGAAAATCTTACGATCCCTTACATAGGGTAAGGATGGGGGGTCAAAAATCATGAAAAAAAAAAAGCCTTAAATAATTTGTGAGGTTTTTAATAATACAAGTTCTGTTCTAAGTGTTGAAGAGTGTATTCAAACGCCAAATTATGTATAGTGAAGCCGTTACTTTCGCCACAAGATGTCAATTTCTCCATAAACAAGAATTATACCTTTCTTCATTGTTGGAAAGCGGGTGGACTTTTGCTCTTGAAACATTAAACAATTTCGCTGCCATGCTTACGGACGTTCCTACTTTACGTGCATTACAATTTGTCCTCTTTGGAAGTCTCTCATTTTACCGACCTCTCGAACTAACTAACCACTGCTGAAAGCAGCGTGTAATACACTAGCATACAACCAAGAGAGCATAGATGAAGGAAATCAAAACAAAAGAGAGTCGTAACTTTTGTCTTTTCAGTGTAGCCAACATAAATAAAACAACCCCTACAACAGGCATGTCAAGCTTGCGGCTCGATTCATGTTTCTGTGAGGACCTTGTGATGAACCGACACACAATGTGGGCCAATACGTATTTTTTATAAACGTTTGTAGAAATGCAACATTTGAGATTTATGGCATTTGGAAATTGGTTGATATTTGGTGAAATCTAGCAAGTGAGGTTGGTTGGTGTACCAAATTTTACTCATTACTTACCAAAGTTCACTCCCCCCAAAAAAATGGTTAAATTTTCATACCGAATATTTGAAATATTTGTCAGAACACAAGTATTTTTAGCTCATGGAAAGGAACAAACACCCGACCAATCACATTTAACGATAGGCATTTGTCATCTATTTTGAACTTGACTTCAACAAGATATCTAAAGCCACTCACACACTTGATGCAAATATAGACTTTATAATTTTTGGTAAAAAAAAAGTCTTAACATTTTACGTAATTTTAATTTTATTTTTGCTATAGTAAGGTTTCTAAAATTGTGATATTTCCATTTAAGATGGTGACCATATTGAACTTTCTGAAATGTGGCCCCTCATTATTTCCAATGTTCAATGTATCCCTTGTGGTCAAACGAGTCCGACACGTTTGCCCTACAATATACTGGTGTTCATAGTATTTTGTCCAACCCTGTGTAGTAGCCTATACACACACATACACATGTTCACTTTCTCACACACACACACACACACACACACTCACACTCACTCTCTCTTACACACTCTCTCTCTTACACTCTCGCTCACTCTCTTACACACTCTCTCTCTTACACTCTCGCTCACTCTCTCTTACACACTCTCTCTTACACTCTCGCTCTCTCTCTTACACACTCACTCACTCTCTCACACACTCTCTCAAACACGTTCACACTCTCACACTCACTCTCTCTCACACTCTCACACTCACTCTCTCTCACACTCTCACACTCACTCTCTCTCACACACTCTCACTCATTCTCTCACACACATGCTCACTCATTCTCTCACACACACGCTCACTCATTCTCTCACACACATGCTCACTCATTCTCTCACACACACGCTCACTCATTCTCTCACACACATGCTCACTCATTCTCTCACACACACGCTCACTCTTTCACACACTAACTCTCACACACTCTCACGCTCACACACACACACAGAAGACATACTAAAAAATATACACGTTGTCACTTAGACTTTCAGAACTCAGATAAAGCTCTTCCCAGAGCGATCCTACTATACTCCGCCATGCAGGTTTTGTGAAAGAGGCGGGTAGACACATTTTACCACCTTAACCATTCTTTCTCACGTCTTTGGAGGAAACACATCATTATCAGCTTAGAAGACAAAAGAACGCCTCGAATGTCTAATTACTCGACCCAAAGTTCTTCCCCTGCGAACACTGTTTTGGGGGTTGGCGCGGGGGAAGGTTGGGTGGTGGGGGGAGGGGTGAAAAGGCTGATCTTCTTCCCTTCCCTCTTTCTTTTCTGAAACCCTGTTTGCTTCAAGAAAGCTTCAGGTTTTGTGTGCGTCTAAATGTTTTTTTTAGTGATTAGCTTGCGAAAGCCGACGAAACGCTAATGAAAAGTCTTAGATTAGCTTTATGAACCAAGCCATCAAATAACGGCCGTTATATATTTGCGGGCTTTCCGGTTTTTTTTAATGATACGTTTTGATGTGATTTTTTTTACAACGCTTAAACAAAGTGTCTTGATGCACTTTGTGCTGTATTTTTTTAAATTTGAGTATACGGAAAGCTTATAAACACACTTTTTTTTAAAGTGCTTTACCTCTTGCAGGGGTGTCTACGTTTTCACACCAACGGGGTAGGGATGAGTAAGGTAGAACAGTGAGGAAGTGTACCTGCATTGGTTTGTCGTTCTAAAGATTGAACCATGGTTGTACAATATTTGGGAAGATCCAGTTTTTAAGAGATCGTATCAGGGCCGCTTTAACCGGTATATTAGATACATGCTTACCCTTTAACCAGAAAACGGATCGTTATTCATTTGACAACAACGATGTTGGAACAGTTGGATATTTTAAATTCTACTCAATCCCTACCCCTCGGAGAAATAAGTATTGTGATCGGTAAAAAACAAATAAAAGTTGTTTTTGCTATGCCGCCTGTCTCTATCTCTGACAAGAGCCGAAACCATTTTACCGAGATGATTTATACTTAATAGTTAGTGTTTTTTTATAAGGTTCCCCCAAGGAATCTTTAGAATTCGATACATTTTTCCAATTTTGATCATATCACTGTAAACATCAGAGATACGAAATAACTTAACTTTATAAAGTTGTAGTAGGTACTATTAAAAATAAATGTTAAAAATATATTTCTATAAAAGAAAAAGTTTTAGAGCTAAATTATTTTGTTGTTGTTGCGGCGTAAAAAAAATGTGAGCGTGATTGTTATGCTCTGTAGTGGACAGAGATGTTCTGCTCTTCTCGATATTTCTGTAACAGTCTTTATTATTTAATTTATGCTATTTGGTGGCATATTTATGCAACAATGTATTTATTTCATTTCACAAATATTACGAGTGTTTTTTGAATGTCTATATTCTAAGATAAAATGGAAAGTTTGTGGTGTGCAGTGCACTATTTTTTTATTTTACTTTTTTCACTTTAGAGTAAATTTTTTCGATTTTCTTGTATTTTTTAAACTATGGTAAAAATATTTTATTGGTCTCTAGTCCACTGTTTTTTCAATGTAGAATAGAGAAAACCTCACCACGATGCGACGCTTGATTCCGCGTAATTTACGCGTTATCCTTTGAATGATGCGAGCAAGTTAAGAGTAAGATTATCTCTTATATTTCAGCAAAAACATTTCTTCTTGGTTTAATTCCTATCTTAAAAAAAAAAAGTCAATTGGCACGCCTGTGATAATTATTCTTTGTGTTTTGTTCACTCTACGGGTTCGGCGGGTTGCCTATATATCGGGCGAAAGCATTTTCAGACCAATCTGTTTATATTTTAGATGAACCATTGATTTATAAATTATTCCTGTTATAAAACAAGGTGCTTAGGAAGATATTTGTTTCCAAAAAATGGGTTGAGCCTACAGAGAAGTGGAAGATCTTACATAATGATGAGTTACATACCTTGTATTCATCATAAGACATAGGATAATCTAGGTCTAGTATATTACGGTGGTCAGGAGGCTACACCAACGGAATATTCTAGAACCACGTTCAAGGTAATGACTGTGCTATACATTATAATTAGGGGAAAAACTTGCTGAAGTGTTACTTATTATGAAGCATTGCTTTGCATGGAGCTGAAACATGGACCATAACAAAAAGGAGAATACATTTTTGGATAGCTATGATATTCCGTGCTGGAGGACAACAGAGCTGATAAAGTGGATGGATCAGGTGACCAATGAAGAGGTCAACTGGGTGGGTCACATTATGAAAAGAAATGTATTATTTAGTTGATATTATAGAAGGCAAACTGAAAGGTAAAAAGGTACCAGGAATACCACGAATGCAACTGACTGAAATGTCCTGTGCTACCATTTTAATTATTTAAAATTTTAGTATGTATCAATTAGTAATACATTTAATATAGTAAAAACTATTTTACTACAGTAAATTCTGTATTACCTTCTAATTAATATATATATTTTCCATTAATGAAGGAGTCGGAGTTGAAGGTTTAGCCTACTGACTTCACAGCGCTATTAAAACTAAGGCTTCTAGTATAAGTATTAATAAATATTCGACTCTTCTTCATACATTAATTTATTTGGAAAAAATGTTTCATTAAATGTTTAAGTGGAATTATGTATCATACTAAATTAATTATTTTCCCTGCAATTTTACCCCCTCTCTGTAAAATAATTCATAAACTCGTCACTGAAGTAACGTAATTACATATTAGTTAGAGTTTAGATCTATTACTCTTAATTTAGTTTGTTTCTAACTGAAACAACTATTTAACAGACAATACACGTGATTAGTTAAATGTCAATTACACTAGGCATACATCAAATTAATATTGTGTTTAAACATTATTTTAGGAAATACCAGGAGTTAAGGCGGGAGTGCAGGGGACGCGAGAAATTGTGTTTTTTGCAGTTTTTATATAAAATAATTTGTTTTTGTCAAATTAAATTAAATTTTGCTCTAGCATAAACATAGAGCTTAATTTTACACTCATGTGAATCTCAATTTTTTTTAAATATCTGTCATGACTGAGTATAGCAGCATTATATATATTATAAAAATATGAAGATAAATAGTAGTAATTACATTCCAGGACACTCTTTTTATATATTCAAGAATTACTGTTGATGTCACTATGTGAAGAAAATTAAACTTTATGTTTCTACTGGAGAAATATTTGATTTAATTTGGGCAATAAAGTTTTGCTATGAAAACTGCAAAATACTTTGATTAATTCACGTTCCCTGCATTTCCGCCTTAAACGCATTCGCATGTTTTACCCCTCTGCAATCCTCCGATTTCAATAAATACATTTACAACTAATAGAAGGACTTTGTACCCGATTTGGTTGGCGTACGAATTGCATTCGGCACACCTCCGATTTATGTGTCTCATCTGAGGCCCGACGCATCTCGACTACACAGTTCGTATTATGATTTGCGTTTTCAATTATCTCGAGATTGTTGAGAGAAACGACTTTTGCAGCTCGGGAACATTTCTCGACGGTAGAGTGGGTACGTGTAATGAATAATGTATGCAAAAAGGGGTGCGCGACACGTCAGGGTTTTACAAAGTTGGATCCTCAAGAAAACTTTAAACGTCACGCTAAAGTTGTTACTAAATAGCTCCACCGCTATGTCTGTTCTCGTTGGTTTTAGTGTGTTTAGTGTCACTTGAGGTATTTTCACGCAACAAGGGTAGTAATCTTGTTGAAACCCTAAGCTCGCCGCTACGGTAGCCTTCTCCAATTTTGCATTGCAAAGTTTATCGTGAAATGTAAATTGGCCACGCCATTACTCCAGTGAAGGTAGCGAACGTCCTCTTCTACTAATTAACGCCTAATATCGGCGCATTCTCGTCCAGAAGACAACTTTTTTTCTTGTCCTTAAAGTAGTTTATTTAGGTGCTCATTTTATATTATTATTATTATTATTATTATTATTATTATTATTATTATTATTAGCACCACGTCTTACTACCCGTTCGGGTTATACGCACTTACGCTAATGTGTAATGGTAGGGTGATTGTGAGATGAAATGGAGGACCTACAGTTTAACGTGGAATCCGAACCACGGTAGAGGCCTGACATTCCTCACATTCACAAATTGTGATTAATACACATCTTGTCAGAGGTGAAGGAAGGGTTTGGCAATCAGATAAATCTGTGACGGGACCGCTCATCTTATAATAGTTTCATAATTTGGAAAGGGTAATTAATTCTAACAATATTATTTCTTTCCAGTTTGCAAACAGAATCCAACAAATTGATCTGGTCAGATAAGTGTTCTCCATCATTATATTAGAAAGTGGAAATATCAATCTATTGCCCAATTTATCTATGAATGAACATATCTGATAGTAAGAAAAAGCTATGAGATCTACTTCCACATATTCATATTTCAAGTCATATGATCCGCATTTGTCACTTTTGGTATATTATAATATCAACACTAAAAAAATAACACTAATAATTTAGTAACATTTTATCAATTTTGACAGCAAAAAATATTTCTCATTTTTCTAAAAGGAGCTCAAAATATCCATTCGTTTAAAAAAAAACTCAAGATATAGAAACAATCACTAGCACACTAGGCTTTACACATTGTTTTTCATAATCAGATAATACATTCAAAAACAAAGGTTATGCAATGTGACCACATTTCAAAACTTTGAGGCGTTAAATCAACAAGCTTTTATATGCTGAGACACAATAAAGTTTCTCAATCTTCTAAATATGGGTTCATTCTTTGACATATCCCAGCATTAAGAGGGAATATATTGAGTAGGTCAGACCTGCGAGGCCTCTTGTCTATATGCTGGAAATACTTCCCCTCTCCCACTGACGAGTACAAACACTCACTATACTATTTGTACCTGAACAGCATTGACTTGTATTTCGATTTTTTTTTTAGCATCACGTCTTACTAACGGTTCAGGTTATACGGATATGTACTAAATATGCTAATGAGCTAGGAATAAGAAAGGCTGATTTTAGAGGAAGCGTACCCGCATTTGCGTGGAAAACCATTTTGGGAAAAGTATCTTGCCTACACAGTACTGGGGTTCGATCCTTGATCTCCTTGTCATCGGCAGTTTATTTTATTGCTAAAGTGAGGCCTTAGATTCCTTAGACCATGTAGCCACCGAAGCAGGTACTACTTGTATTTCAAAATTACCTTTTTTCTTGTTTCCTATCCTGGAGATACATATTCTTCCACATACCTTTTTAATCTACAACCTGGCAGGAATATATCTACTTTTTATCATTTTCCTGAGTTGTAGATGATTAAGGTAAAACAAAATTATGACGATATAAGGCTATTTTTAGAATTATTAAATAATATTTTGTGGTTTTTGTTTCAATGTTATAGCTTTAAAACCCGCCGGATGAACCGCAGATATATTATTAATATGGGAAATTATATCTTGACGTCACAGGTAGACAACGTCCTTACTACTGTATGGTGTCTACATGGGGTGATATAAGATATACCAATACCAGCCTCGGTGGCGTAGTTAGCTAACGCGCTGGTTTCGTGTTGAGCTAGACTGCAGAGGACGGGGAGATTGTGGTTCTAATCTCGCTTCGGTGAACTGTTTAAAAAAATGGTTTTCCACTCTCCCTCAACGCAAATGCGGGTTCACTTCCTCTGAACTCAACCTTCCCCATTCCTAACACATTAGCGTAATTAGTATTTGAGTGTGTAACCCGAACGGGTGGTAAGACGCGGCGCTAAGTATTAATATTAATATGTAACGGAGTGATGTATTTTCATAGGTTCTTACGCACGTGATGGTCAGATGTAACGACATTTCACGCCCGATTCAAGTCAAATTTCTCGTTCCCGTCTGGCTATCTGCTGCGATTTTTGTAGCAGTCGTTTTTCCATCTCGAGTGGTAAATATCACTTGTTTGAGACTGGGTGTTGTACTGTTCTATAGTTAGGTTAGTTTGTAAGGGTACGACCAGACTGAGTGAGCGACTAAAAAATAAAATAGAACATATTGGTTGTAATGAGAGGTGGCCAGACTGGAGTGAGTGAGCGACCGAGCGAGCGAGCGCTTGAAATAAAGAACTGGTTCAATTTTTCAAGTGCGCGCGCTCTAGCCGGTACAGTCTAGTTTACAGGCGCTAGGCAATATTATTATATGTTGGTTCATTGAGTGCCAGGAAAACTTCTCATTTTGACATTTTTATTAATATCGATAGGTTTACCACACTTGCTACTAACGGCCTAATTTAAATGTTAAGATCATAAACCATACCTATAAGTATATGTATGTAAAACTGAAATGTTAAAATACTTCAATATTATAATCAAAGTAGGCCTTTACAAATAAGAATCACCATTAGCGTGGAGAGAGGATGGGAAAACCACAACAATAAATCCCTAAGGTTGTGCTTATGTAATCAGTGGGTTCAAAACCACCTCGTCTGACTACCTTGTTCACGTTATACACATATATGATAATTACTTTAATAGGGGTAGGGATGAGGAAGGAAGAATTTTAGAGGTAAATTCTACCCGCATTTGCGTGGAAGGAGAGTGGGGAAACATTCTAGGGAACATCCCCTTCGGTAGACCTGACCGGGATTTGAACCCGTATCTCCCCGTCATCAGCAGGTCAGGAGAATGACGCCTTAGACCATTCGGCCACTGAGGTGGATAAGTGCACGTTAATACCCCTGATTAATATCCTCAGAAGTAAATATTTTTCACGTTTTCAAATCATTTAGTCAAATGTGTTCTCTCAGAGAAATAAAAGCTTTGTGTTTAGAAACTTTTATTTATTCTTATTTATTCATTTTGTCTTTCGGTCGTTTTCTTAGGTTCATCTTCAACGTGGTGGGGGAACCTCGGTGCGTAGGTGTTGTCTCGTGTTTTTTTTTCTTCATCGAATGCTTGTACACTATTGATTTCTCTGTCCCCCTCTAACTTTACGTCGGTTGAGGGGAAGAAAGGAAGTTTAATGGCTTTGAAGAGAGAGGGGGGTATGCCACGTGAAGACAGTTGTGGAGAGAGACTCCGGGAGAGGAGGGAGTTAATATTTTTTATTAGAGTTCGTGTGCTGTCCATCCCGTTTCCTGTTTTGTTTTCGAACTGGCCCAGTCAGCATCTGGCCAGATAAATTACAAGACACGTCATTTTATGTTTAAGAAAATAATGTTTTTTATGGCACCTGCCGTGCCCCAGTTTACTAGTTTTATAGGCTAACTGATAAGTTACCACTTGAATCTCCTCCCCAACTGGGATTCGAGTAATAATTCCAAGGAAATCCTTCGTAGGAAATAAACCAACGTATAAGATGAGTCTCTTATGTATCTTCTTCGTCCATGACGAACTCATCCTAACGTTTTCTTTTAAATACGTTTGTCACTTGAAATCCCTTTCTTCCTCCAAAAGAGAATGTCCACTCTACTATCATTTTTAGATTGTTAAAGCTATTCCTAAGTATTTAAACTCATTAACTATGTCAAATGCTTGTATGTCCGCATTAATCTTCAAATTATATATTATAGTTTATAGGAGAGCAATTAGCAAAAAAAAAAAGTTTTAAGGGACTTAAACTCCCAAACCAAAGGGGGACCTTGGAACCCTCCCTCAGAAAATGTTTGAATATGATGTTCCTTGACGATATTTGAAGTGGCCTTCCAGATTTTTTTTTTAATTTCAATTTACCTGAAAGTTATTCACAATGATCTTAGCCTGGATTTTTTTTAAAAATCAGATACCTATTATAGACGCTATTTAAGCAACTGGTCCTTTCCCTGCAAATATTTGAAAATTGGACGCCTATAGAAGAAGTTATTTAGAGTTTGATTCAAGGCCAATATCCAACTTACTGTTCGAGGAACCCACTTCAGTGGCCGAATGGTCTAAGGCGTCACTCTAGTGAGACTGGCCTGCTAATGAAGGGGAGATCAAAGTTCGAATCTCGGTCGGGTCTACTGAGGGTGGATTTCCCTAAATGTTTTCCCACTCTCCTTCCACGCAAATTCAGGTAGATTATCTTTAAAATGCTTCCTTCCTCATCCTTAACCCATTAGAGTAGTTATCATACACGCCAAAATCTGAACAGATAGTAAGACATGGTGATAAAAAAAATGAGAATATCAAAGGGGTGTGTATTAAATATAGAGGGGGCAGTTTTATTTCAGGGGGGGAGGGGGGAGTATTTACATCGAGGGAAATGCCCCCTGTTTCACCATCACTACTAGAGTTCAGTTTGTACATTTTTTATACAAAAGAAACTAATGGAACTAATATGTCTCTCTCACTCCATTTACATTGCACCTATACAGTGATCGAATCTTGACCCCCTATATTCCTTCTCCTCATATCACACATTCCAACGCTCACTCCAAATTTTCAAAAATAAATAAAATCTGTCTGTACCGCAGTAATAACGTAGCCTGCTTGCTAACAGTAAAAAAAAAAAAAATCATCACCGTGACAAAAAATCGCATGATTACACCCTGACTAATAAAAAAAAAGGAAATGAAAAACAAATTGTATTTGTTGATTAGGTTATTCACAAAACAAATTTTCAATGCCAAGGGAAGACCCCCATGATAAAGACCCGATAATTTGAAAACCAGATGAATTATCACTACATGAAATTTAGTCGGCCGCATCTATAGGCCTAGCTTACTTTTTTTTTTTTTAGATGGTGGTAGGGTGAAGGGGGTAGGAGGGGTGTTCTGAAAGGTTAATGCATTACTGTAATTGGTGGATTTTCACCCTTAGTGATACAGGCGTGCGCACAAAACGTGCTTCTATACGCAGTCGCAGCGACGCCGTTGTTTGTATTTGGCATTGTTTGCCACAATATAGAGCTCATGATGTGTACAGCTATGGTTTTTGTTTGTTTGCGTGAGGGAGGGGGGGAGTAAGGCGGGGGCCGGCCTTTTTATATCCATAATTTTCATTATATTTTTTAAACTAAATGTAAATTTCAGTGGGTTCATCAGCCTGTAAAATAGGAAATCTCGTTAAAGGTTTTTAAATAATTCTAGAAAATGTAGTAGTAAGTATTATAAATAAATACATAAATTTAAAAGCCCTTTCCGGTAATTGAAATTAATAGAAAACGCTTGAACAGCGAACGGCCGTCCATGGTAACTAAATATGGTTGTGACAACCGATTTTTCCAAACGAACACTCATTTTAAAGGTTATGTATGGGTCCAGGATATTGGCAAAAATAGTAGTTTCCAATGAAAAATAGATAGATTTTCTCAGCGAATTTTCCATCTTTTACTTCTGTGTGAGCAGTGGCTAATCTGTACAATCATTCTTTGTTTACGTGACCATGTAAACCATGATTTGTATATAGTTTTATACATATATCGGTGAATAAAATATTTTTCTTTGGTTAAAAATAATAAGAGCTTAAATTATTACTTGAATGGTTTGGTGCAACAAATAGATTGATAGCTGGTAGAATTATAGGACTAAATACGTGCACTTTCTAAACTTATAGATTAACGCCTATGACTGCGCTTCTAGTTTTTGTTATTAAAAAAAATATTTTAGCTGTTTAACTTGCACTTTGTGAATTGACTAATTATATCATCACACGACTTATAAACTATCTTAAATCTAGAACAGAAAACATCCAACCCTCGGCACGATATATATTTTGGCCCTGCTGGAATTGAACCCTGGACCCTTATTTAAGTATGATTACACGCTACCGACAGAGCTAAGGTTTCGGACTAGTTTGTTAATTCTGTCTTTCCACCCGTCTGGTCTATCAAAATAGAAATTTGTATGTTCCTAACCCATTATTTTGTGTGGTCGCCGTTTCTTACTACCCGTTCTTGTCACACGCATATGTAGGCCTACCTATTAAGTTAATGATCAGGGTTCGACCACACACTTCACTTAAAAGTTTCAAAAAGTTCGACATATCATTACGTATAGTCATGGGCTTAATGTGATAATCTTTGATTTGTCATTTTTATCGTAATCAAATTAGATGTTTAATGTTAACATTTAACAGCATTATTTCTTATGATTTATGATAAGGTGTGATTTGAGATAAAAATCCTAACTATAATCCCCAGAAATCATTAATCAATCTATTATCATATTTGTTTTGTTTGCATAGGCCTGATCAATACTGCCATGCCATTATTTTATTTGAATCTCTAGGGCGTTCATTATATATTTTTTACTCTAATTTTGAATCATGACAGTTTTACTAAATATAGTTAGAAAAAAAAATTGAGCTCACGCGCATTTGTTATGTTTAAAAATAAATAGTACGGCAAACCGCTCAGAATTCCTCGCTTCTTTAGCTTAAATCGAGCCATTTGTTCAAACAAATGTGGGTTAATATTCTTTAAATTTTTTATTCCTTATAGTTATCACATTGGTGTAAATATGTGGATAATTTGGACGGGTAGTAAGACGTGTTGCTTAAATGAACACAATTTTTTTTTATAACCTCGTCTTACTACCTGTTCAGGTTATAAGCATACATGATAATTACTTTCATCGGATAGGGATTAGAAAGAAAGCATTTTAGAGGTAATTCACCCGCATTTGCATGTAAGGATAGTGGGAAACAATTTGGGGAAAACCACCCTCAGTAGACCCGACAAGGATTCAAACTCCGATCTCCCTGTTATCAGTAGGCCACTCCAACACGAGAGTGACGCCCTAGACCATTCGTTCACTGAAGTGGGTTACATAATTTTAAACGCCCTATTAAAAAAAGTTTCGACTATACACTTTAGTATTCTATACAACATATATGCGCATATGTGTATTACTGTATGCATTACCTACATTCACGTCCACAGCACCGACGAGGGCCCGGCGCGGCGCTCTGACCACGTCGGGACGCTATATTTGGATACCGGGAGGGGGAACTTTGGGACTGTAAGGTCGGCGACGGACAGTCTCTGAAATGTGAGGGCTGTCCTTAGCCTGACGTGGATGTTTCCAACTGTCCCGGATACATATAGTAGCTACACGACTTATTTGGTGCTGACTGACAGCTCACAGCTGACTTCTGACACTCAACATTTAGGTATATACCTAAATGTTGAGTGTCAGAAGTTACAGCTGTTAAACACATGTTTTTTGTAGATCATATGGTTCAACGTAGGGATTAATAATTTGGTCTGGTAACGTTTCAAAGCCGTCAGCTGTCAGCTGTGAACTGTCAGTCAGCACCAAATAAGTCATGCATAGGGTATAGCTGAGACTTACTCTAATGTGTTAGTGTGTTTAGAGGAAGTGTACCCGCATTTGTGTGGAGGTAGAGTGGTGAAAACATTTAGGAAAAAGCCACCCTCAGTACTCCCGACAAAGACCTGATCTTGCCGCGATGCCTTAAACTTAGACCACTCGAACACCGAGGCGGGTTACTTTATCTTGAAAGCGAGTGTATCTACACTCCAATTTTCATAGGTAGGGCCTTTTAGAAAATACAAATGTATTTCTGCGTCCAACATTGATAGTATTATACTGTTTTACTATCGTTATTTTACAGGTATTGATAATTATCTATCAAAAAGAACGACTGCAGACAGATCTCATAAATCAACGTATGAATACATGAAAGTAGATCTAATAGCCTTGCTAGATTTTAGATAAGGTCCTTCCCACCAAAATTGAACTGTACATCAATTAATGTGCACTGACTTGCTTCATTACCAAATGGTCTAAGGCGTCATTCTCGTGTTAGACTGGCCTGCTCATTATGGGAGATCGGGGCTCGAATCCTGTTCGTGTCTAGTTATGAAATTGTTCTAACTCTCCTTCCACGCAATGCGTGTAGACTACTATAAATTGCCCCCTTCCTCATCTTACCCATTAGAGTAATTATCATATAAGCATTTAACCTGAACAGGTAGTAAGACCGGAGATAAAAAAAAAGAAAAAATCCTTTGAATGCCTGTATTAGCACTGAAAGGTGCAAATTAAAATATCCTATCAAATGTTTACTTTGCCTATATATATATTTAAAAGGTGAAGTGATTCCTTTCTACAATGATTCTCGGAACCCAACCGATTTTAATCACTATCAGTATAATATTTAAATGGGATGTACCCAGGAATTTCAAATTAAAAACTATTCCAAGGAGAAGAAGCTTCAATTTCAGAAAATGACAATTTCTATTGTATAATATTATTTCAAGATCTACCAAACAATTAAAAAAATTATCACTTAACTTATAGGACTATCCAATTAAAGATGGCCGGCCTCTTGGTCTAGTGATCAGCACTCCTGGTCACTAATATAGAGATTACGGGTTTGATTCCAGGAGGAGGTACCACAGATATTTTTTCCGAAGAGGAATTGTTCGAATACTTGCCATGGTCTGGTTAATTAAGCTTAAGTTAGGTTTAATACCTCTACTTGAACCACATAATAATCATAATAATAATAATCATCATCATCACCATCATCATCACGTCATCATCTCATCGGGATGAAGTAACCACACCTGTATAGTGCTAAAAACTTAGAAGACGGTTACATATCTGCCATTGCCAGTAGAAGACCAGGAATGTCTAGCCGACAAACTCTGGTGGCATACGATTATATATATATATATACTTTTTTCATTTAATTTATTAGAGGTATTTAACGTGCACATTCTGAACCGACTGATTATATAATTTACGAGTATTTCTACGAGCGAAAGTGAAAGGGCCTACCAATTTGGCCGGAAAAGGTATTTTCACATACACCTCCAAGGTTATTTTACATGCCACCATCGACATGGGACCGACGGCTATACCAGCTGGGTTTGAACCCATGAAATGTATTTATATAGATCAAAGATGACACATTTTCAACAGCAAAGCTGCCATATTTATATAATGTGCACTGGTCGGTGAAGAATGTTTGGTCGTTATAGAGTTTCCAAATGTCATAAAAAAGTGGTCAAGGACTCTTTAAAAAAATGATTTAGTTGCAGAATTTCACAACAGTTCAGAGTCTCTGCTTGTATTTACTACCCTGTGACCTACCCTGTGACTTGAACAACCAAGCAAGTGGACTTAAACGATTTATTTTCCTTGTTAGGCTCTATTTTATATATTATTTCTGACAGCTTATTTAAAGGAACAAATGGTTACCTTTAAAAGCACACATATTAACTCTGAAGTTTCTTTTTGTCTACTATGTTTAGTAGATATTTATTTTTTTGTTGATGGCATAGCAGAGGGGAGTTAAGGGGGAACTTACCGTAGCGCTACAGTTCTTCACGGATGTCTAGAAATCCGTCGTTATTTAAGAATTAGTTTGCTATTTCAAAATATGGTTCATGTTAAAATTAAGGTGAAAAGGTACATAACTAGGATTTAAAACCATACTGGTTTAACTTTTAAAAAAATTGATCCTTAAATGTTTAACTTTGATCGTTTTTATTGACATTTCACTTAGAATGTCACTTTTCTGAGCGCAAATAGGTCATCAGAAATACTGATTTTGTCTCTTTTAAACAAAAACATGTTTTACTATAATCACATCAGAAACTTATAAGATTATAATTGAGGATTGTTGTAACGGTTTTGTTGCTTCAAGACTGCCATTGGTATAATAGATGCAACATTGTGATTGCTGATGCATTTCGCAATAATTCACCATTCTCTCCTCGTTGAGTTAGAAGAGTCACACATACGTTAAGAGATCATCCATAAACCACGTAACGTTTTTTTCCTTATCTTTTTTTTACCCCCCTCCCACACTCCGTTCTAAGTTCCATTCTTCGGTGGCCGAATGGTCCAATGCGCTACTTTCATGTTAGACTAGACTGTCGAAGACGGGGAGATTGGGGCTCGACCCCGGTCTGGTGTACTGAGGGTATTTTCCTAAACGGTTTTACACCCTCCCTCCACGCAAATGCGGGTGCACCTCTAAATTCATCATTTTTATCCCTAACACATCAGTATAGTTAGTATATAGTCGTATAAACCGAGTGGGTAGTAAGACGCGGTCCTTTAAAAATATCATTAATAAAATAATTAAATGTTATCAATGAGATTATTACTACTATTATGAGGTGTTCCTTCTTACGACAGGTCTATTCCTGTTGTCAGTGAACTTAGACCGCCAATGCGCTCTGACCTTCGCCTCCTCCTCCTCCTTCCTAAGCTCCTCTTTCCCTCAACCTTGCCTTTTATGATGTCCTGCAGAAGACATTTCCTCTTAAGAATATGTCCAATTCAATTTGCTCTGTACTGAAGAATTAATTTTTTTTGGGATCGCGTTTTACAGCCTTTTCAGGCTATACGCATATGTACCGATTACGCTAATGAATCGGGATGAGAAAGGTTCAAATTTAAAGGAAGTGTACCCGAATTTTTATGTAGGAAGAGTTGAAAACCTATTTTTTGAACAACAAAAAAAAAACACTCTCAGTGGACCCGATAGAGATTCGAATCTCAATCTCCCAATCTTCAGCAGGCCTATCTAACACGAGAGCGATGCCTTAGACCATTCGGCCACTGAAGTTGGTAGGAGTCATTGTTAACCGCAAATAAAATTAATCTGTTTTGTGTTTTTCTAGAGGATCTTCTCTACCAGAAACCTACTCTAGATACTGTAGCCTGCTCGATGCTCGTGTCCACCGCCGGTTACTTTCCAACGACTCTCCGTTCCGATTGTCGCTCGCGGCGTCTGTTCCTAGTTTATTGGCTGTATTCTTGTGTCGCGAGATGCTATATTTAACTGTTGAAAACGTGTATATCTCTTTCTCTCTCTTATATCCTCGAACGTTGCGTCATACACTCTATATGTGCAGCGAGACGTCGTCTCGGGTGTGTGACGTCACGCGACGCCGGGAGAAGTCGCCGTCTCTTTCTTTCCCTCTCTCTCTCTCGCTGGTCCTACTGCATTAGATTATCTTGGGCGTCCTTCTTTCGGTTGATATACCCATATGTTACGAGAGGGACAGGAATGTGACAGTTTGGAAGACAAATGCACATGCCACACACTACATGTATGTGGACCAATTTGAATTAGAATAGCCTTTTGAAAAATACAAACTATTTTGTGGTCAAAATTGATAAAATATTACTATTTTAACAGTGATATATAACTGTTTCTTTTTAGCACCACGTCTTACTACCTGTTCAGCATCTATACCAATTACGCTGATGAGTAGGGATATTGAAGGTTGAATTTAGAGGTCGTATACCCGCATTTGCAAGAGGGAGAGTGGAAAACCATTTAGAAAAAAAACCCTTCAGTACACCCAACTGGGAATTGAACCCCGATCTCCCTATCATCGACAGTCTAGTCTATTGTGAGAGCGACGCTTTTGACCATGCGGCCACCGAAGCAGTTGTATAAGTATTATAAAAATGATAGTTGCATGCACCTTAACATGTCGTACGAATACGTGAAAGTATATATATTGACTATTAGTTGTCGGATAAGGTCTTTTCTATATGAAAATTGAACTGAAGGTGAGCTTTATTCCCAGTCTGTTCCTTCTCACCGACGTTGGTTCGTCGATAAAATAAGTCCATTTGCTCAAGTTTCTCTTGTGACTCGCATAAAAGTTTTATATATTCTATGAAATAGCAGACTGAGATCTACATTAAAAAAAAGTAATTTTATTGAACTTCATATTGATGTCGAGGGACGTAAGGTCATATGTCAATAGTCTCTCTAATAATGGGCTTTAACATCCTGGTAGTGAATTTAAGACAGGGGTGTGGTGGATGGAAGCCAGCCGTGGCTAGTAAGTAAGAGGGTGCAAAGGTTCCTGGGATAATGTTTAAAAGATGTTGCGCTAAATTTAAGTATTGATAAAGCTTACAAAAGTGCATGAGATTAGGCTTTACTGGAATGAATACAAAGTATTTTCTATCACCTTATACACAGACTTGTAGACATAGTTTATATTTGAAATTTTCCACTCTAAAAAGTAAATAAATGGTACGGTGCACCGCACAGATTTTCTCCCATTTTTATCTTAGAATAGACATTTACTAAAAACTATGATATGTGTAGCGAAATAATGGTTCTATACGTTGTTGTAGAAATACTACACCAAAGATTATAAATGAAATAATATACACTGTTACTTACTTACTCTATGGAATTATAAACCAGGAATACTACTACAGAAATATTGAGAAAAGAGAAATATTTTTGTCTACCAAAGAGCATAAGAATCAAAATAATTTTCAAATACCTGAAAAAAAGTATATAATATTTTGCTTATAGCTCAGAAGCTATTGGTTTTATAAGGATATATTAAAAAAAAAAAAAAATTTCTTTACAAATACTACAACTTTACAAAGATAAGTTATTTAATATGTAAAATATTTGCTGAGAAATGATGAAAATTGTAAAATTTCCTTATGGAAAATACCCTCAAAGTAATTTTCATGAGAAATTGAGAAATGCCATCTTGTTATTAATAATAAAAACCGTGTCTATACCGGTATATAAATTTAAGCAAAAGAGCAAGTTTCGAGAAAATCAATTTTTTCTCTTTTTGCCCTTCAGTAAACTATCCTTAAATTTAAATTTAAATATTTAATTCCAAAAATCCCTTGAAAGGAGGGGGGTTTATGAAAACTCCGGCTACCAAGCTTTAGCCCAATCGGTGAAATAGTTTCGACTCTCCTGAGGTACAGACAGAAAGACAGACGGCATTGGGAAAACCACTTTTTTGATTTCAGGATGTCATGAAACGTTGACATTAGTTATCAAAATCTCCAGTTAGATTTTATTGCGATCACAATACTTTCTATCCTAGTTGTCGAGAGAAAGTAAGAAAGAAAACCTATTGGTTGCTCATCAAGATCTAAATTCCCGGGAAAAGAAAGGTAACTGCTACAGGATCTTTGTGAATCTAGTGGTGTAATTTAATAGAAGATGTCACAACACAAACTGTATAGCCATCTGTATTTTTCTCCTCCCTGTTTGTCCTACTGCAGACGCTCCCCTGGTGACGTTATAATTTTTTTTTTTAATTTAGACCACGTTTTACTACCGTTCGGTTATACGCTTAAGTACTATTACCTATGATTAGGAAATGGGAAGGTTGAATTAGAGAAGTGAACCGCATTGCGTGGAGGAGATGCAAAACCACTTAGGAACCCCAGTTCACCGACCGAGATTCGAACTCGATTCCCGTCCTCGCGGTCTGATCAACACGACTGCGCGTTAGCCAATACGCACCGAGCGGTGTTACGTTATAAACCACTTGATTTATAAAGTTTGAATTCTGCTCCAATACTTATTTCTAAATACCTCCAAAACAAAACTAACAAGGACCTCAATAATGTTCTCATTTATTGTTTCTGGAAGGAAATCCCTATTTCTTGGCTCACTTTTACTTGTGTGCGTAGAGATTTGATTTATTTTGTGTTTGTCAATTTGCAAAATTTCGCCTGAATTTAAACTTTCAGAGTAGGAAGAACTATTACTATGGTATTCAATTTTTGGCATGTGTGACAGACGGTAGCGTCGTGTTTGACTTTGACCTGACGTGGGAGTCGGTACTTGAGTTGGAATACCAGTTTGGTTCTATATTATACACAATCATTTATCTTTACTAACTAAATTTTGTCACCATTAAATTACTTAGTGTTGGTATAAAAGTGGGAAGAGGGGCTAGGAATTCCTCTTACCTTAGCGGTCAAACATTTCAAAAATACGAAAATTCTGTTCTTTAAGAAGCAGTTTTTTATTTTAAAACATGGTTTACTCCCAAAGACTAAGGTAAAATATATCAACATAATTAAAAACCTAATGAAGAGGAAAGAACAGCTTTTATTTTATAGATAAAGTATTCATATAGAGATGTGTAAGAGATTCACTCTGTGCCATATAAAGCGGTGTAAGAAGCTATCAGTATCATGTAAAGAGGTGTAAGAAGCTATCAGTATCCATGCAAAGAGGTGTAAGAACTACGTATCTTACGTGTAAGCTTCGTATCCATGTAAAGAGGTGTAAGAAGCTATCAGTATCCATGTAAAGGGTGTAAGAAGCTATCGGTATCCATGTAAAGGTGTAAGAATCTATCGGTATCCATGTAAACGGTTGTAAGCGGCTATCGGTATCCATGTAAAGAGGTGTAAGAAGCTATCAGTATCCATGTAAACGGTTGTAAGCGGCTATCGGTATCCATGTAAAGAGGTGTAAGAAGCTATCAGTATCCATGTAAACGGTTGTAAGCGGCTATCGGTATCCATGTAAAGAGGTGTAAGAAGCTATCAGTATCCATGTAAACGGGTGTAAGAAGCTATCGGTATCCATGTAAAGGGTGTAAGAAGCTATCGTATCCATGTAAAGGGTGTAAGAAGCTATCGGTATCCATGTAAACGGGTGTAAGAAGCTATCGGTATCCATGTAAACGGTTGTAAGCGCTATCGTATCCATGTAAAGAGGTGTAAGAAGCTATCAGTATCCATGTAAAGAGGTGTAAGAAGCTATCAGTATCCATGTAAACGGTTGTAAGCGCTATCGGTATCCATGTAAGGTGTAAGAAGCTATCGGTATCCATGTAAAGAGGTGTAAGAAGCATCTATCATGTAACGGTGAAAGAGTATCGGTACATGTAACGGTGTAAGAAACCCCTAGTTTCCAATCAGCTGGTTTTAAAGAGGTGTCCCAATTCCCCTTCAGCTAAATGTGAAAGGTGTGTTTAGAAGATGTTTAGAAGGGCGCACTTGAATTGCGGAATAAAGTATAACTGTCAGCTGGTCCAAAGAGTTTGGGACAACCTGTAATCCCATTCAACTCCTAACCACAAACCCTAACCTAACCAAGCCTAACTTAACTTAACCTAACCTAACCTAACCTCCATGTTCATTATTAACAAAGTCATATAATTTAATTTTTACACTGCAGTTCATGTAAGGGTATTACCGAGCTCGGATGAGTTGTTCCGAATTTGTGTCAACCTGGTTAGAATCGCTCCGCGTTAGTCCACGGGTGGGCGGAGAGGAGGAATGTGGGTGGTGGGGTGGTGGGGGGGGGTGGAGGGCAAGTCCTCACTACGATGGACGGTGGCTCTTGCGGTTAGAGCGTCTCACGAGAGCCCGAGATAGTAAGGTTACAGGTGTTAACCGAACGCTGGGGAACTTCAAAAGATAGTTCGAGTACCTGCTCCAATATATTGTTGATGACTAAGTTGGTGGCTAAAATATGTATTGTAGTGTTTTTGTTTAGTGGCTTCTTATAAAGGCTTGGTGAGGAGAAAAGGGAAGGGGTGGATTGAATGCTAATCAGTCCCGGAACTTTTTTTTTTACCAACATATAGTTTATTTTTTACTTAAACTTTTTAAGGATATTTAATTTACTAAATTTTTGTATACACACTTATTTTTCGACTAAGGTTTTTTAAGCATTTGCGTTTGAATTCTTTCAAACATTTATTTGGTTTATTTGTTGATTAATATTTGTGCTCTCCGAATTAACAAACTTTTGTTCTAAGCTAACTAGTTTTTGGGAATATTCTCTCAAACTTCTCATTGCTACATAAAAAATGTAAAATCATATTTATTAACGATCTGTTAAAACCTATTTCAAATCTTGGTTTCTACACCCTTAACGAAAACTCATTTCTTCAGTGAAACTTGCGACGTTTGTTTCTTAAAGCGGATATGTTGACGGGAAGGGGGAGCGGGGGTGTTAGATTAACTAACAACGACTGTCTTCCCTTAATTATAATTAGGTTAAGACCTAGCTTTGTTCTTCCTTCCCCATTATATTCGCTTTACGTTGCAGCACTTTTGAATTAAATCAAACTGATTAAAATTAGGGCTCCATTATATAAATCTTATTTGGCATTAGTCGTGATTGTATGTGAATCTATTAAACCGCGGTCTCAGTTTTACTTTGTCATGAATTGCGTCAAACTCCCTCTCCCACCCTAACCAACCCCCCTCCTGTCCTTCTCCCTTAATAAATATATTCCCATTATTATATAATATCTATTACATTTTAGCTAAGGCTAAAATGAAATAATATATTTTTAATGTGCCTGTATGGGTGTTCAAACTATTGACACTTGGGTTTAACGTACATCTTCTTGCAAACTTAGCTTCCGAGACCCGCTTCGGTGAGCGATTGGCTAAAGGCGTGGTGTGTTGAGTTTTCTTTTCCTAAATAGTTTTCCATCCTTCCTTCAGACAAATGCTGGTACACTTACTATAAAAACCTTATTCATCCCTAACACATTAGCATAATAAGTACATATGCGTATGACCTGAATGCGTAGTCAAACGTGGTGACAAAAAAAATATCCAAGGACACATTCTTCTATATTTGGACTGATTCCCTGATAAGTTAATTTATACAAAGGTATGGAGTTCAATCACTATCTGAATAAAGTTTTCAACCGGCCTGTACTATTATTTATTTACTACTGCGTCTTACTACCTGTTCGGGTTATATGCTTAATGTGTGAACCCACATTTACGTGGAGGGAGAGTGGAAAACCATTTAGGAAAAAACACCCCCAGTTCAGCCGACCGAGATTCGAACCTCTTATCTCCCCGTTCTCGGCAGTCCAGCTCAACACGAAACTTGCGCGTTAGCTAACTACGCCACCGAGGCAGGTG
This sequence comes from Timema podura, assembly GCA_033556935.1. Taxonomy (NCBI): domain Eukaryota; kingdom Metazoa; phylum Arthropoda; class Insecta; order Phasmatodea; family Timematidae; genus Timema; species Timema podura. The sequence goes on along the minus strand of JAVRXN010000013.1, from coordinate 25,720,481 downwards.
CCTGTACTATTGAAGTCTTATTTTAAAAGATTTCTGAATGAATTATGTTTTATTTTTATCAGGGGTTCTGTCTTTCATCAGGTCTGATGCCTTGTACAAATTGAGTCCTCCAGCATTTCCTATTAGCAGCTTCCCTTCATCTTTTTTAAAGATCCTGAAACCTTATCTTTTTTCCTTGTTTGAGGTCATCCATTAATTAGTTGCATTCGTCGTCGTCTACCCTGCCTTTTGTAACATCACTCAATAATAATATATTTTATAATTTACAAAAATCTAAATACATTCACTTCCCCACCTTCAATTAAAACTTAAATTAGACTCTAACTTCATCCAACATTTTTATATTTATAAAACCAACAACATATTTTGTATATTCTAGTCTTGAAAATTTATTTTATTTTAACATCTATGGTTTCACAGTGTTAATTTGTATTAAGTTTGAGACAGCAAAGACACAGGTTGTTTAATTTTATAAAGTTTATTCAACAAATTAATAACTTTTATATGTCGATGCCGTTAGATAACAAATATTCGACACGTCATTAGTTTTTGTTTCTCTCACGTTCTCTCAGATATTTTAATTGAACTTAAAAATGATAACAAAAATAATTTCAAGTTGTCCTCAAAGAATTTTTTATAACAATGGAAAACAAAATTATTGCGTTACATGTCTACCAACAAAACAATGAATAAATTAATTGCTGAGCGACAATTAACCTCAACACTCCTCCTTAATTATCGCTCTACGAAGTTTTACAAATGAGCTTTTAGCAAGTGGTTTAGTCAGAATATCTGCAAGCTGACTTCTGGTTTGAACATGCTCAGGAAGTACAGTCTTACCTATATTCTGTTGAATGAATTTTCTTGAAATTTCTATGTGCTTTTTACCCTTGGTTGTCTTGCCTTCATGTGAGTTATGCAGCATAGTAATTGCTGACTTATTATCAACGTACAAGGTAGTTGGTTCATCAGTCTTCAGGATTTTCAATTCCGTGCAGATTCTTCTTGTCCAGCTGACATCATCTATCGAAGAAACAGCAGCTCTGTACTCGGCCTCAGCAGTAGAATTTGCTACCACTGGTTGCTTCTTGGAGTACCAAATCACAGGTCCTCCTCTCATCAGCAGTACTCCACTCGTTGACTTTCCTGACTCTCTGTCTCCTCCGTGATCAGAGTCTGTGTAGGCCACTAGTCTTGATCCTCTATCGAATTTGATGCCATAGTTCACAGTACCCTTCAGATACATGAACACTCTTCTAATCATTTTCCAATGACTTTTCATTGGTCTGCTGCTGTACCGACTCAGATAATTGACGGCGTAGCTTATATCTGGCCTCGAGATTGTTGCCAGATAGAGCAGTGATCCGAGAGCCTCTCTGTAGGGGGTTCCCACTGGTACTGGTTTGTCGTTCTTCTGGTTTTCTTCGTCAGTCACCATCCCTTTTTCGATCGGTGTTGAAGCTGAGTTGCACTGGTCAAGATTAAATCTTTTCAGGATCTTTGTGGTGTACTTTGGCTGACTTATGAAGATTCCATCCTGTTCAATTTTCAATTCCATGCCAAGGTAGGATAGCTTGTCTTGGATATTCTTCTCGTACATGATCTCAAATTGTTCGTTGATCTTCTTCAAGACTTCGAAAATAGCGTCTTCTCTCTTGCCTATAACTAGACCATCATCGACAAATAGTGAGATCATGATTGTCCTGCTCTCATTATAATATATACAAGGATCGTCATCTGTACTATTGAATCCAATCTTCTCCAAGTGTGAGGAAATCTTCTCATTCCATTTTCTAGGTGCTTGCTTCAGACCATACAGACTTTTCCGTAGTCTACACACTTTTTCAGATCCGTCTTCAAAGCCTTTTGGTTGATGCATATATAGCTCCTCCTCCAGGTCACCATGAAGAAATGCCGTTTTAACATCGAAGGTCACTACTTTCATCTTCTCAGCTGCTGCATGACTCAACAGCAATCTAATTGATGTGTGACGAGCCACAGGACTAAAGGTATCAGTATAATCAATTCCTTTCTCTTGTTCAAATCCACGTGCCACCAGTCGAGCTTTGAATTTTCCATTCGTCTTCTCTCTCAAAACCCAGCGACAGGTGAGTGGTCTAGCATACGGTGGGCACTTCACAAGTTCCCAAGTCTTCATCCTGATCAGCGAGTCATATTCTTCTTTCATTGCATTGTACCAGTTTGTGTCTTTCAATGCCTCATCCACTGGTATGTCCTGAACTTCACCAATCATTGCATTTGCATCTCCTCTGATGTAACTCATCACATAATCAGAGAACCTTGCAGGTTTCTTCAGTGTCTTGCGATTTCTCAATACTCTCTTTTCTTGTTTAGACGATGTTAATTGTTCATCAATATCTTCGTTTGACTCTTCAATCTGTTCTTCTTGTGTTTCTTCTGCATTACTGGTCGTATCATCATGGTCTGATTCTTCTGATTCCTCTTTTCTATCATCTTCTTCATCTTGCTTTGTTGTTTCCTTCTTGAAGCTTAATTCAACTTCTGTCTGCTTTTGGCTTCTCATCTTGGCTTCATTAAAAGTAACATTATCCGTACTAATTACTCGACGACTGTTTGGTATATACACTCTGTATCCTGTTGAATCTGCATCGTATCCTACGAATATTCCTTTCTCTGACTTCTTATCTAGTTTGTTTCTTTTTGACTTCAGTACAAAACATTCACTTCCGAAGATCCTCATCTTGCTCACATCCATCTTACGACCAAACCAAAGCTCTGCAGGACTCTTGCCAGGTACTGAACTTGTTCCAGTCTGGTTGATCGTAAAGACTGCGTAATTTACAGCTTCTGCCCAAAGCGTCTTACTCAAATCATTTGCGTGAATAACTGAACGTGCAGCTTCCACTACGGTTCTCATCTCTCTCTCGATTCTACCATTCTGTTCTGGCGTATATGGATTAGTAAAGGTGTGAAAAACTCCAAGTTCCTCAAGCAGTTTCCTTGTTCCTTTGTTCTTGATTTCCAATCCGTTGTCTGATCTCAAAGCTTTGACTTTCCTGTCAAACTGATTTTCCACCAGCTTCATAAAGATATCCAGTTTTGTGGCTGTTTCATTCTTTGACTTCAAGAAATAGACCGTTCTAAAATGTGAAAAGTCATCCTTGAATAACAGAAAATATTTGGCTCCTCCAATCGACGTAACTTCCATTTCACCAAGATCCACATGGATTAAGTCCAGAGGTTCTTTGGATACTTTCGTGTTGATTGGATGTGAGACTCTGTGCTGTTTGCCATAGATGCAGCCTTCACATGTATAATCTTGCCAGTCATCCACATACTTGATGTTGTTCTTGCTCAAAACGTTTCGAACGTACTTCACGTTCTGGTGAGCTAGTCGTTCGTGCCAGATCCTAATAGAGTCTGCAATCATACAGATTGCTTGTCCTTCCTTCCGTAGCATCATCTTGTACAAATTTCCTTCTCTTTCTGCAATAACTTTCGTGTGTTGACCATCTGAAGTAGCAATTCTAGAAGTCCTTTTGTCTGCCATTTGAATGTACCCCTTGTCCAAGATCTGTCCTACTGAGAAAAGATTGTATTCCAGCTTTGGAACATAAAGTACATCTTTCAGACTCACTGGGTTCCAGTTGTTTCCATCATATGCCTCAACATCAATATCTCCGATGGCAACACCCTCCAATTCAGTTGCATCTCCAATAACAATGGTAACAGGTTCTTCAAGATGTGTCAGGTGTGAAAACCACTCTTTATGTGAAGTCATATGCTGCGATGCACCACAGTCCTGAATCCAGACGTTACGTTTATATTGTTTCTGCTTGGCGTGTTCCATCTCTGCACTTGACAAACCAATTGTCAACAAGGCTGGTCTGTTGCTGCTTGATGTTGCTTTCTTCTGATCGCTCTGTGGACAATCTTTTGCGAAATGTCCTTTTGTTCCGCATGTATTGCACGAATACAGTTTCTTGCAATGCTCAATATATTTCGCACATGGCTTACCTCTGCAATATTTAATAACGTGTCCTTGTTTTCCACATTTATAGCAAGTCACTTTGGACTTCTCTTGCTTGTTTGCCAGTTGCTGATTTGACTTCTTATGATGTTTCGATACTAGAGCACTATGTGAGGTTAGATCCGGTGCATTTTCACCAGAACTGATTCTCTCATCCTCGATCCTCAAGCGTTCAATCAATCTCTCGACAGTTCGATCTGCTCCTGTGACGGTATCCCAGGCTGTCCTAAAATGTGCCAGCTTCTGAGGTAGTACGCTGATAATCCTGGTGATAATCCAGTTAGATCTCATCGGGTCATTCTCACTTGCTAGTTCATCGGCAATTTGCACAACCTCCATACAATTTTCCACGGCTGACTTGTTTTCATCATAAGTGAAGCTGAAAAATTTTCTCTGCAGACCTTCTACAGTGACATCTGTCACAGTACCATACAAACTTGTCAATTTCTCTAACATTTGTCTTGACGTTGTACAATTTGCAATTTTGATCGCAATATTACTACTAACATTTAAGCCTATTAAAGTCTGAGCCTCAAGGTCCTTGTTGACCCACTCTATATCTTGCTCATCATTAGCGCCACCTGCTGGCTTTACAGTGAGACCACTTACAATATTATATAAACCTTTTGACTTTAATGTTAGAATTAATTTAAATTTCCAAGATACGAAATTGACTTTTCCTTGAGCATCTTCACTTAAAGTTTCTAAGTGAGATCTTACAGTGTCCATACTGACTGATTTTAATATAAATTTATCAATGTAATTAATTTAACTTGACTAGACGTGAATTAAGTCTTTCAAAATTTTTCAATACAGTTTGACTTGACGTTATAATATTGTTCTAATTATAATAAGTAAAATATGAAACATAATTTGACGTGTCGCTCGAATAATATCACGACTTGTTGCTTGCTGTCGACGTGTGATGGCTTGCTGCTTATGGCTTACTACTTACGGATTACTGCTCACGTCTTGCGGCTTCGACTTGTTGCTTTTCGGCTTGCAAATTTGCTTTTCCTTGTCTTTGCTTTTGTCTACGTTGTCCTCCAGCACTGTCCTGGGCCCATAACCTATTAAGTTTGAGACAGCAAAGACACAGGTTGTTTAATTTTATAAAGTTTATTCAACAAATTAATAACTTTTATATGTCGATGCCGTTAGATAACAAATATTCGACACGTCATTAGTTTTTGTTTCTCTCACGTTCTCTCAGATATTTTAATTGAACTTAAAAATGATAACAAAAATAATTTCAAGTTGTCCTCAAAGAATTTTTTATAACAATGGAAAACAAAATTATTGCGTTACATGTCTACCAACAAAACAATGAATAAATTAATTGCTGAGCGACAATTAACCTCAACAATTTGTATATAGTATTAGATATTTGTACATGTATTAAATGCTCTTCTTATTCGTTTTAAAAACATATTCTAGTCTCATTGTAAATATCACTGTTTTATTTATATCGTCTTGCCAATAATTTCATACATAACTTAATTACCTTTCATACATAAATTAATTACATAAACGTAATAACGATTTCATACATTGTACACCTATTACATATTTCTTTTCAATTGTATACTACTTATTCCATTCAATTTATAACTGAAATTTGTTTTCTTTAATATTCTTATCATTACGTTTCTTGCTAAGTTATTAAAATGTTCTTTAAAAAAATCACTCAATAAGTAATTTCTTCTCACAATATCTTTCTTCGTAGAGTAATCATCTGCAGAATGGGTAGCTTTTCATTGTAACATTTGTGAGTTGTTAAGTCTATCCTATTAAGTCACTGAAAATGTCTCATTTCACCCTTGTAACTGTGTCCAAACAAATGACTCTGGAGTCTTGGGAGAGGTACAATGAATTGTAATGTGTGTTTGCAAAGTAACTGAATACTTCATTTGCTCTACTCTACTAACCGTGACTTGTTCAGCAATGTTACTGGATTCTTGGGAAAGTTATATGGATGAATGTGTCTCCGGATAGTTCATTTGCTTAATTAGTGGCGCATTAAACTAAAGATATGAAGTTCGAATACTTGGCAGGGTAATATTCTCAAATATATTCATGCATAAACCAAGTTTTTAAATCTGGACAGTTGTGAACTACATCTTATCTTGATTATTTATATTTTTAATAATGAATTCATTCACTTAAATTCGCTACACATGTGTTTTATGGAGCCTTCATATTTACCGGTAGGCTACTTATAGTACGATTTTTTGTTAAGAAGAAACCTTTTAGAAAAGACACACACATTAATTTTTTTTTCAACATTGATACCATTTAACATTAGTATTAGTATTTTTACTTTCTCGCTACCTTAAATGTAGATAAAGTATTGTGATTGTCAAAAAACTCGAGATTTTGATGAATTTCAATTTTTCATGACCCCCCCCCCCGAATCCGAAAAAGTTGTTTTTGCATTTCCGTCTGTCTGTCTGTTTCTTGGAGTAGAGCCTAAACTATTTTACTGGTTGGGCTAAAACTTGGTATCTAGAGTTTTCACAGGGTTTTCCCGAGGCTTTTTTTAAAATTGTTTATCTAACCCTAAAATTAATGGTACTTTCCTTAAGGGCGTGAAGAGAAAAATATTGATTTTATCAAAATCGGTTCTAACGATTTTGATTAAATTTAATTTCTAAGCATTGATTAGTATTACGAACAAAATGGCTACCCTCAATTTTTCGTCAAAATGACTTCGAGGTTTCAGGTCTGATGCGTAAATTCTAATATTTTTTTATAGGTATTGATATAAAGTGACATTTGCAGATCACTTGACTTTACGTTTAAGTATATAAAAACTGTTTTAGTAATTTTTATAAATTTTAAAAAAGTGTCTACCTGTTTAAATCTGACTGTAAAAAACAGTAGCATCAACACTTTCTCCAGTCTCTATATCACTTACTGATATTGTTGATATTTATCACGATAACGTTCGGTTATAATCCACGAAACCAAAGGAGCCACCAGGTAAATTGCTTTTTATCACACTCTTTAGTCTCTTTCTTAACATGTTAAAACTCTTCTTTGCTGTATAACTTTCCAAAGTTTCCTTTCTTAGCACTTCTGTACTTGATACCAACTCCATCCATGATGTTTTCAACATTCTTCTGTCGCATCAGGTTTCAAATGCTTCTAATTGTTTCCTTTCAGTTGCACAGATGGCTTATAAGGCTCTTAAACATATACCTTTAGGAACCTCCTCTTGATTTCCATACGTAGCTAACCAAATAAAATTATTTGAGGTTGAAGAAATATTTACTCTCAGCTAAATAAACGTGCTGAGCTATCGTGTTTTCCCTCCTTTCTTTGATAAGGTGCGTCTTAAACAAAACTACCATCTTTCAGAAATGTTAAAGATGGGACTAATTTTCAGAATTCTGGGTTCCGTTTTTCAAGCTCTCTCTCTTTTTTACAGATCAAAAGAAAGCAGTTTACCTTGTACACTAAAGCTAAAGTATTTACAATGAGAAAGAAACGAGATCAAGTGTTGTGACGTTTAAATTTAAAGGATTTTGTTCTTAACTGTGACTTAAGATATCGTGGTTCGAATCCTGACCAGGTGCACTAGGGTTTTACCCATGTAATTTATTAGTGCGATTTTACCGCCTCCTCTTATTACTGATTCGGGTAAAACCATATATTAAAATTACCATCATTCTCACCCCTTAAGTTTAAACTGTTTAAAACTTACTTTTTTTTAAAGCGTATTTACACATAAATTAAAACTTTCGTTGAACATACCATTACAAAAAAAAACTATGGTATTTATATTGGTACGTTGTATTTTGGAAAATGCTGATATGTTACGAGTCTCGCATTTGTCACTGTCGTGTGACTTTTGTTGATCGAACCTGCCCTCCTGCTTTCCAGCCCTTCTCTTCCCCCCCCTCCACCACCACCATTATTTCCTCATCCCTCACTTGTCGAAATATTTAACATGCCATTAAATACCCTAATGTGCTGTAACTATTGAATTTAATTACTCTGGCCCAATGAGTGGTATGTTTTTGTTTCGTCCTACCCCCCCCCTTCCCCTCGATCCCCGTGAAACCCTTCCCCGTTTCATTCCTAGCCCGAGTTTTGGTTTTAAACAATATGTTTTATATCATAGTAGAATGAATATTGTCGTAGTTGTCATAAATTTAAAAAATAAACTGTTTTTCAAATAAATTTGAATAGGGCTTCTAGCACATAAATTTAACTGTCTTCCTTCCTCACTTACTGATCAATCGTCCTCCCTAAGTTCTTAGGTTACTTGAACATATATGCCATATACAGTAGCTCCATGACTTCTTTGGTGCTGACTGACAGCTCACGTTGACAGCTGACGGCTTTGAAAAGCTACCAGACCAAATTATGTATCCCTACGCCGAACCATATGATCTGCATAAAACACATGTTTAGCAGCTGTCACGTCTGACAGTCAAAATTTAGGTATATACCTAAATGTTGACTGTCAGAAGTCGGCTGTGATCTGTCAGTCAGCACCAAAGAAGCCATGGGGCTACTGTAGGCTCACGAAACCAGCCAATAGTGAAAAGGTTGCAAAACAAAGAATAAAATAATGCAGGGCTACACTCAAAGATGCCAAGCCCAAGTATCCAGAACTAGCTATCTTAACCTTTAGTAAAATAGTGTATTCGACTATTAACGTTGAGGGACTGCCTGGACTTAAAAGAAAAGAAATTCATTAAATGTTTAAAGTGAGTGTCTTTAACAGTATTGATTTCAATAACCTGAAATAAAAACACTGAGAGTAACACAGTCCGTAAAAAAAATACAATAAATTTATATATATATATATATATATATATATATATATATATGTTAAACTCAATAACATATATAATCGTTCTCATATTAGTTTGAATCATATTGTTGTATTTTGCTAGCTAGTGGTTTGTAACATGTTGTCTTCAACACACACAGATGCACTTAGGCCCCGCGTACCAGCCAAGATGATTTCTATTCATTGATTTTAAATAAAGTTCATTAAGAGATGACGTTTAATAAAATGGCTGACTTCAAAAATGTACACCACCCTGGAATAATGTTTACTTTTTTTTCATGTTGGCATGCCACACGAATCGTTTTGCCATAGTTTTGCCATACTTTGCTTAAGGGTAAACCCACATTTCAGGGGTCTGGCTGCTGTGTGTAATGTAATTATAATAAGTGTCTAATAGACCTGTTACACTAAAGCTTAAATTAGAAATACAGAGCGCATAAACCCTTTTCTACCAAACAAACCGAACATGACATGCCCTTTGTGCCACTAGAATTGGTAAATTGTTTTTGGATCAATTGCTACAACCTTGGTGACAGTTTTACTATTAACGCCTTTCCAAACAGCAAAAACAAACAAAACAAAAAGACTGGTTCATTTCCATTCTTTCCACCCAACTTATACCGCGTGTTTGGTCGTAAGCGGCGAAAGTTTTGGGAGCAGATTAGGCCCCCTGACTGATTGCCGCCGCGTGGAGACCGCCGTACCGGAAATAAAGGGACAATTAAGTTTCCGGTCATGCCCTGGGTCCACGCTTTTAGGGTGTGTGCGGTCGCGCCGTGAGTTTCCATTAACGCGCCGTTTGATTCCACGCGGTGACGCCACTTTCCGCTTAAGTGGTCGTGAAGGCTTTCAAGGGATGTAAGGGGAGGGGAGGGGTTGAACGCAGCCCCTGTGAAACATATTCAAAAATGGTATGGATTGAATTTTTTATCCAAACCTACATTCTAATCTAAAAAAAAAAAGTTGGGGCTTGTGGTGTAGAGTTAGGATTTGAGGCTAAGTAGCTTAGATACTCACTTTCCATAAAATTATCTTTTAGCACCTCGTCTTACGCACCATTGGGATTGTACGCTTATATACTAAACACGCTAATGGGCTAGGGATGAGGAAGGTTGAAATTAGAAGAGGTGTACCCACATTTTCGTGAAAAGAGAGTGGAAGACAATTTAGGGAAAACCACCCTCAATACATCCGACTGGGATCAAACCAAGATCTCCGCGTCATCGGCAGTTTAGTCTATTGTGAGACTAGCACCTTAGACCATGGGGCCACTGAAGCGGGTTTTTGTAAAGTTAATTTAACGCTATATGACTTAAGCAGTTTTGTGGAGTATTGATAGGATAAGCAGAGCATTTTTTTCTTAGTACTGCGTATAGTATTTATTAGGGTAATATACATTTTAACTAATTACCCAGATGTGTCAAGGATGAAGAAAGTTTAATTTCATCCGCATTGGTTTGGAGGGAGAAGGGAGAAACCATTTAGGAAATAAAAAATTTCAGTAAATTTGACCAGGATTTATACCCCAATCTTCCCGTCATCGGTAGTCATATCTATTGTGAGAGTGACCCCTTAAGAGACTATTCGTCCACTCAAGTTGGTAGCAGAGCTTGTTAAAGCTGCATCTATGATCATCTATCGGCCTCTTGGTCCCTATTTGACCAATTAAATATAGGTTCTTCTCTACATATCTTGTATGGTAAAAATTATTTCTGTTAATACTAAGCCTGTGCAAATCTATAATTTTCAATTTCGAATCTAATCCTAATATTGGCTAGCTTACTTGAATCCGAATCGAATCTCATGATTAAAACACTTTTCCAGTAGAATACTAATCAAATCTCATATTAAATTGACTTTATTGAATCGAATCTTAGTCAAATCCCATATTAAAAAAATGATAAAAATTGTTTATTTTAAAAATAGGTTCAGATCTGACTCAAATAATTTAGTTTAAGCTTACTATGATAATGTTTCAAATCGAATCTGTGATGAATATTTTACTATGCTAAGTTTTCGAATCCAATCCAAAAATAAAATATTTCGAAAAATGTTAATATGTTGATAAACATCTTAGACACATTTTAGATTTATTAAAAAAATATATTAAATATTACTAATCTCAAAAGGTGAAAAATCAAATAAAGATCACATAACTTTTTTTTTATTCATGAGTAACCTGGAGTTGCCAGGAATCGAACCCGGGACCTCTGGATCCTTAGCAAGGAACTCTGAGCTTTAGACTACGTTAAGAAAATAAAAGTGTTTACTGAAGCAATATTTTATTTATTTTAGTAAAAACAAGTTTTTTTCAATCATAAAAACTACAAAAAATACTGACCTTTGTTCCCGTTCCCGTCTACCCCACCTTAATCTGTCGAAATAAACCTTACTAGATTTAGGGAGAAGTCCACAATGTTGGCAGTACTGTGGGTGCATCCCCTCTCGTGAACGTCTGTGACGGGTAGGAACGCGTGGTTACGAATGGCCCGCAATAAGACAGTCTCTCTCTCTCTCTCTCTCTCTCTCTCTCTCCTCCATCCACCCTCTCTTTCCATTCTCACCCCCCAAACCCCTTCCGAGGGACAGGCGCCCTATTTTCGTCATGCTCGGTTGGATAGGATGTTTGTCGGCCCGAGGGGGACGGGGTTAGGAAGTGGGTGTTTCTACTCCCCCCCCCACTTCCCCCCCCCCCCCCCCCGATCCCGCTCTATCTTGTCTGCCTGGGATGAGGGTTAAAGGGGTGAGTTAGGGGAGGGAAATAGCTAAACGTCACTTGCGGGCGGTGACGGGGCCGTTTGTTCCTTTCATTTGTGGTCGGAATTGATTCTCTCCTTCTGTGATGCGGGGAACAGAAAACTCGCGGGAGACGCGTTTATTTGTGTGTGGGTGTCGTGTTTATTTTTATTTAACAAATATATCACTACAATTACTTAGCACCTACCCTACAAATTACATTTAATTTGTACCTTACACGAAGAGAAAAAAATTGAAGTTGTTTGAAAACAAGATGTTTATGAAAATATTTGGCTCAAAAAGAGATTATGTTACTGGGAGTAGAGGAGGTTACATAATGATGAGTTACATATCTCGTATTTATAACAAGACATTGTTACGATAGTCAAGTCTCGTAGATTACGGTGGGCATGACAATCAGTGTAAACGGAAGAATCTAGAACTGTGTTCAGGGTATTGAATGGCAAACCCAACGGGAAGAGACCATTGGGAAGACCTAGACGCAGATGAGAGGATAACATTAGAATAGACCTGAAAGAGATAAGGTTTAATAAGGTAGATTGGATATAATTATCCCAAGATAGAGATAGGGTGTATTGGGGTGTACTGGATAAAACTAGCTCAAGATAGAGATAGGGTGTATTGGGGTGTACTGGATAAAACTAGCTCAAGATAGAGATAGGGTGTATTGGGGTGTACTGGATAAAACTAGCTCAAGATAGAGATAGGGTGTATTGGGGTGTACTGGATAAAACTAGCTCAAAATAGGGATAGGGTGTATTGGGGTGTACTGGATAAAACTAGCTCAAGATAGAGATAGGGTGTATTGGGGTGTACTGGATAAAACTAGCTCAAGATAGAGATAGGGTGTATTGGGGTGTACTGGATAAAACTAGCTCAAGATAGAGATAGGGTGTATTGGGGTGTACTGGATAAAACTAGCTCAAGATAGAGATAGGGTGTATTGGGGTGTACTGGATAAAACTAGCTCAAGATAGAGATAGGGTGTAATGAGGTAGACTGGATAGAACTATCTGATGATAGGGATCTATTTTATTGGGGTGGAGTGTATATAACTATTTCAAGATAGGGGATAGATAGCTTACTTTTGTAAGCATGGTAATGAACTTCCCGAGTTCCTTATGTCATAGAGTACAATAATATGATTTCAATAAATCTGATTCATAAAATGTAATTATTTCTATTAAAATCACGTGGTGACAATTATTTTTATCACCGCGTGTTACTACATATTCATGTTTTACGTTTATTTGATAACTACACTAAATGGGTAGGGATGAGCAGGGTAGCATTTTAGAGTTAATATATCCGCATTTAAGTGCAAGGAGAGTGGGAAACCACTCTCAATAGACCCGACCGGGATTCGAACCGCTATCACCCTGTCATCAGCAGGCCATTCTAGCAGGAGATACGCCTTAGATCTTGCTGCCACTGAAGTGGATTTGAAAAAATTAAAAACACTATTCATTACCTTATTTCTATCGCTAGCCCCGATTATGGGCCTTAATGAGTGGATAGTAATCGTTGTTTGGGTGACCGTATAGTACACCTGACCAGTGCTTGGAAAGCCTTGGTTTGATTCTATTCAGATCCTCATCGGTGGACACAAGATATATAGTTTGAGACAGAAGCTGACACTATAAGATTACTAACGTGCACTTTTTCTTTCTCGCGATCCCTCTGTTAGAGAAAGTATTGTGATTGTCTAAGAAATTTAATTCAAGATTTTAATGGATGTCGACGTTTCAATACCCCTTGAAACAGAAAAAAAATTATATATATTATATATTTTTCTTTACGATATCGTTGTGTCAATGTCTCTCTGTATACCGGAAATGCGGCCTAGAACCGAAACCATTTTATTATTATTATTAGCACCGCGTCTTACTACCCGTTCGAGTTATACGCAACCATTTTATTGATCCGGCCATAAATTAGTATCGAACGTTTTCATAAGACTCCCCTGAGGAGATTTTTTTTTTTGAAAAAGAGGAAAAACTGAATATCTCTAAATCGGCTATTGATTGACATTCGTTTCTATAGGCACTTGTTAAGTTAAATTGAATTCTAGCTAATTGATTCTTATGCTATTTAGTAAACGAATGTTTATGTATGGTTCTGTAGCATTGTATATTATTTCATTTATACTCTTTTGTGTAGTGTTTCTGCAATGATGTATATTAATTAGTTTCTGATATATTACGAGTTTTATGTAATTAGTTTCTTCATTTTAAAATAATAAGCCAAGAAAGTATGTGTGATGTTTTGTACCCCATTTATTTTAATGTTAATGTGGCCCATAAAATTTGATGCCAGGACTGTCTATATAACAACATTTAAATATTTTTTAAATTGAAAACGCAGGTAAAACATATTTTATCCGGTAATTTTTTTGTTTTGCTATGAATTTTACTGATAATTATAATAGTACAAATTACTGTAAGGTTTTACTTTACGAAATATTCTTATATTATCTCTGATTTCTTTTAACGATGGTGTTTTACTTATAACAAAACATAACTATTTTAATTGTTTCTCTTGATTTCATAATACAGTTTGCTTTCTTTTAAAAAAAATATACTCTTATAAAAATAATATTTTCGAAAATATGTTGGTTTTCTTTACCGGCCCTAAGGGAAAGTAAGTTCCCGAAGATTGACCAAAATGTATACGTCAGGTTTGTTTTGAAATAATATTTATTTTAAAGTGAGAATATTTATAATACATGTACACTTTGTTTGCACTGAAAGGTAGCAGTCAAACCTTGATGTATTGCAACACATCCCTAACTTATAAGCTAAGCCATAGTGGAATAAAAAAAATGCATGGTAAGCTTGTAAAAAAAACATATGATTTTGGTAGGAATAACACTCTCTGATAGTTACTAAATTTACTAAAACAATTTTAATATATTCATATATTAAGTCAGATTATTTGCAGCATTAGCAAAATAATATTATATTAAAATTTTATTAATGTTATCTGCCAAAAATAAAAGTTTGAATTTTTTGTAACTTGTTCTTCCAACCAAAATCATTATACATCTTAAAGGGTAAATTAAGGGCTCGCAACACTGGAGAGGCATGTAGGGGATGCATATTGTCACAATACACTTTACGTCATCGATGACAACGGAGCAAACACCCCCAAAATTTCAAATATAATATCAACGTAAATAACGATAACTAAAAAGTAGATCACTGTTAAGAGATTGATTGTCACATTTTATTAAAATAAATTTATCTTTTAGCTATCATATTTCTGTACAGAGTAGGGCTTCTTTAGTTGGGGAGCCCCTTTTGCCCCCTTATAAATTCGGGCATGGCTGTAATATTATTGATATACGGCCTGTGACTCGACCACCGAACGACCTTGAATCACGTGTATAATGTTAAAACTTTAGCTATGTGTTTAAATTAAACGCAAATTTAGATTAATATCAATATTTCATTTAATTAAAATAGTTTTAGTTTACTATGATATATTTTTCTACCCTTATTTTAAAATTATATATTATTTATTTCTATGCAATTATTATTTCCAGATTATTTAGCTTTAGCTACTTAATTGCTAATTGAAATACAAAAATATTGTATCTATCAGAGCTTTGTAATAGAAGATTTCGGCTCGGTAATTTTTCTAAACGCACTCAATGACGTATTTTTGAGAAGTATTGGTGAAACTTTAAAAAAAATCTTTTATTACCAATGCATGATATGAACAAGATTACAAATATAACTATTTGTGATTGCACAGTGAGACACTGACCAACATATTCACTATTATTAATAATATAATGTCAGTGTCATTCCCACTCTAAATATCTAAATTTTCATTAGATTCAAGTACGTCTCCTTGTAATCTTGAGAAATAAGTTTAAAAAAAAAAAAACAATCCGAATGCACTTGTTCGAGCATTTGTATCTACTCCGTAAATTACTCGCTCTATAAAACATTCTGCTACATTAGAATTGGAGCCTTGGCGTGGATTGAGTTTTCTTTCTTTCTTTTATATAAAAAAACCCTCGCTCAGCGGGTAAGTTATCTTTTCAATTTGTTGGAGTGTGTCTCCAAAAACACTGAGCGAATAAAGAAGCGAAAGAAAAGAGACACAGCAAAAAATGTAGGGAGACTCAGACGAAAATAAAAACAGGTATTTCCACAAACCAGAAAACGCGGGAAAACGAGAAAATTGGTGTCCGAGGACCACAATATGAGAAACACTGCTCTAAATTAATTTTTTTTATTGTTTTAGTATATTTTTTCCTTGGCCTTGGCGTTAAGGCGTAGCTCGTTTCAGACGGTGAGCAACTGTTTGTGAAAGTTTCTGTTTCGAATCCCGTTTGAACTGGAATTTTGTTTTGAAGTGGTGATGGATTTGGGGTTAATTTTCGTGCAACCCTGTTAGTTAAAACACCTGTAAATAATAATAATAATAACCTGTAACGGTGGGATCGTGGACAAAGGCGTCAGCCTCACACTGTCTGGTTTGACAGTGACTGAGAAATTGTGATTAGTATCCTGGCCGGATGAGCCGGGGTATTTTTTTCCCCTAAACGGTTTCCTACTCTACTTCTAAGCAAAATCTGGTGCATTTCTTCTAAATTATACCTCACTAATTTCTATCTCCTTAGTCAAAATATAACCTTTTCGTGGCCCCTGGATGCTGACTTAGAGGTTCCGGGTTTGATTCTCGGTTGGTACCGGGGGGCTATTCTCGAAAGTGGAATAATTATCATGGTCACCAGGGTTTGGGTAATTAACCTAAAGTTAGGTCCATCCCGCCATATTCACTATCATCATCCCTTCATCTCATCGGGACATAGAAAGAGCCTTCACGGAAAGGATGTACTATTAGTAGTCTACATTCGGGCGTCCCCTGGACAACGGTACATTAGTACTGTCTAATCTTTACACAAACTGGTCTACAGGTTGATGTAGCCCAGACAATAGACAGGCCATTATTTATTTATAGTCAAACTATGTGGCTAACTCAGGCTGTAGGTAAGGATAGAAAACAAAATAGTAACAACAGTGATGCAATTATAATTAAAGAGTCCGATACGTACATCAATAAATGATTTTCTTCTAAAGTCCCTCTACCGCTTTTCCTTTTTAAAAAAAATCAATTATGTAGGCTATGTTTGTAAAAGACTCGCATTACCTATTGTGTTTTTTTTCTGTGCAACAAAGAGGACTTCAAATCCTATTTAATCTCCAATTAATCCATTAAAGGCTTTATTTGTTTCTTGTTTGTAGCGCGCTCTCGCTATTTTTAAACTTCTCTTTAGTCGGAGGCTTTCGCTTGGAAGAAGGTGATTTAAGATACCTCTCTGCATATAATCTTCGCTTGGAAGAAGGTGATTTAAGATACCTCTCTGCATATAATCTTCGCTTGGAAGAAGGTGATTTAAGATACTTCTCTGTATATAATCTTTGCTTGGAATAAGGAGATTTAAGATACTTCTCTGCATATAATCTACACTACAAAATTAAAAGTTCACCTTATCTTACTACTCGTTTGGAAAATCCACGTCGTCGTTAAACTAACGGGTTTGGTACGGGTAGGACATCATTTGGAGGGAATTACCCGCATTTTAATTTAAGGAGAGAGAGAGAAACCGCTTAGGCAAAACCATCCTAAGTGAACTCAACCGGGATTAGAACTTACGATCTCCCCGTCATCGGACATCCAGTTGTACCCCAAGAAGATAAGTTCAAGTTGGAGAAATTTTTAGTTTTATTAGAAAATAATAACTTACAAACACATACTTAACTACTCTCCAGGGCGTTTAAACCTTCAGTAAATTCTACTAGACCTGACGTAGGCACGTCGTTATTACATGGAAGTGAAAATATAATATTCTCTGATTGGTCTTGTAAGACATAATAATTTTAAATATTAATGTTGAATATCTCTCAAGTGTGTTCTAGAATTTAATGACATCTTTTTCTCTTCATTTAAAAAGTTTATCGTCTAATTCCGCTTTGCTCATGACAGATATTTAACAATTTTTAAAAAAATGCGTCTTACTACCAGTTCTGGTTATACGTCTATGTACTAATTACACTAATGTGTTAATTAAAAGGAAGGTTGAATTTAGAGGAAGTATACCCACATTACGTGGAGGTAGAGTGGAAACCAACTTAGGAAAAACCACCCTCACAACACCCGGCGGGGATCGAACCCCGATATTCCCGTCTTCGGCATTATAGTCCATTGCGAGAGTAACGCCTTAGACCATGCGGCCACTGAAGCAGGTACTTGAAAATTTGATTCACTTCGGTGTTATTAATTTGTTATGAAATAGTTTTTATTTTTTAATTTAAAGTGCAAATGTTTTTATTCTGAGAAGGGTAGAATTTAGAGGAAATCTACCTGCTTCGGCGTAGAGAGAGAGAGAGAGAGAGAGAGGGAGAGGGAGGGAGAGAGAGAGAGAGAGAGAAACCATTTAGTAAAAATCACACTCCTTACACGACCGAAATTCGAACCTCGACATTTCCGTCACCCAAAAAATAGACTAGACAAACTTAAAATCCAAACTGCGTTCTCACTGATTCGTGTTCGAAATTAGTAGGCTAAAGCTTGTTAAAACAGTAGAACTAATAAAGATAAATATGGGTGACCTTGTTTACGCTTTATACTATTTATAAAGAACAAAAACCACGGCTCAATGAGAGTCATTCAATTTTGTATTCAGTTTTAATCGATAGTCCTATATTTGCTATCGCATAAACAAAACAAGTACTGGTAGGCCTAAAAGCACTCTTCCCCCACAGTTTATTTTTATCACAAATATAATCAAAACTAGTGAATTATACTACGTTTATAAGAGTAGACCTGATTTTCAGAATCAATTTCAAATTTAAAGCCAATAGATCTACTTTTATATAACTCCATAAGTCAGATCATGCTTTCGGCAACCGCCATTTTAAATATATATTATCCTAATACAATAAAAGTTTAGTGTTGTATTTGTGTATGTATATAAGGCCAGAGGATTTTTAGTAGTTCTAAATAAAATAAATAATCTACATTTGGTGAATTTGTAGAGGAATCCTGAAGAGGTACTCAAAACTTTCAAACTTGAAAACTGATAGAAAATAAAATCTCGATTTATTTAATAATCTCGTCGACATGTTATTAGCACTTTAAAAACAAAGATAAACTAGAGTGAAAAAAATTCCAATATCAAATCCAAAGAAAAATACCAGATCGTAATACAGTGATCTCGTTTTCATAGTTTATATTTTGTTTTTTCATATCCGTATTAGTTAATAAAAACGTGTTTCTTTGACAAATAAATTTTAATCAGGTTATTGTTATTATTATTATATATTATTATTATTATTATTATATTATTATTATTATTATTATTATTATTATTATTATTATATTATTATTATTAGCACCGCGTCTTACTACCCGTTAAGTTTATACGCAATTACGCTAATGTGTAATGGTAGGGTGATTGTGAGATGAAATGGAGGACCTACAGTTTAACGTGGGATCCGAACCACGGTGGAGGCCTGGAATTCCTCACATTCACAAGTTGTGATTAATACAAATCTTGTCAGAGTTGAAGGAAGGGTTTGGCAATCAGATAAATCTGTGCCGGGACCGAGGATTGAACCCCGGACCCCCAGCACAGAAGTCTGACACCTTACCCCTAGACCCCCAGGTCACCTAATCAGGTAACTTTAAACATGTTTATTTAATTTTAAGCATACATTCACATGCATCTGTATTCAGACAAATTTATGAATACTCTTATTTAAAAGGAATGTTGAAAATGAAAGAGTGTGGGAGGATAAATTGTCAGAAAGAAGCTGTTTTTGATAAAATACTATAGGCCTATATATTTGTGTATTTGGTTCCACTGATCGAGCCAAAGAAGCTGTAAGAAACTTTCTTCGATATCTTCACAGATGACTTCACCAGAAAACACGACAATCACACACCTTGATATTTTGATAGCGAAAATTTGGTTTTCCGAGATCTACAAAACATACTGATCATACAAAACAGAAAGTGGGAAGACTTTAACTAAAGGAATCCTCCACATAACCTTCCGGAAACCATCCTAGATCTGGCACGAACAAGGAATAAAAAGTTTGCAATAGCAAATATTTGACATCGAACGTACAACCAAAACTTGTTTTAGAATAACGTTGAGTGATACAACAGTCATCAAAGGATAAATTGCTAAATATGGGATAACTAGAGCCCCGTAAAAATGGTGAGATGCGATAAAGCGAAAAGTGCCATTCAAAGATGGAATCAGGTAATATTTCCTTTAATAGTTTTTAGATAAGATTCACAATGTTTTTGAAAGGCGAAATAAAACGAAATTGTCTTGTTACACAAAATACTCCTGTAAAACGAAATGACACTGCTTTTACAAAAAAAATAATCTTTAAATAAACACGAAATTAAGCAGAAATTTTGACCATGCTGTAATTAGACTAGTATTTTCTTGTAGTGTTAGCTAACTTTAGCTACAAAATGGTGAAATATGCAGACAAACTTGACAAGGAACTTTAAAGCAATATTTCAATAACAAATTTTAATTTGGTATACATTGTCTCAATATGTAAACAATACTTAAACACCTCAGATAACATGCGATTTTGAATAAACACGAAATAACACCGAATTAAAAAACGAAATTTAACTAAAAATAAAACAATTTTTACGAGGTTCTAGGGATAAGGGCCAGTTTCATAGTCAGACTTAGTGAGCCTAAAGTGCGAGTCGATACTAAATACAGGACGACACCTACCTAGACCAAAATGGAATGGGCCAGTTTCGCATATGAAACTGGCCCATTCCATTCATTTTCAGGTAGGTGACGTCTTGTATTTAGTATAGCGCCGCACTTGAGGCGTACTAAATCTGACTATGAAACTGGCCCTAAGTCAACCATGGTTCCGAGCTATGCAATAAATATATATATATACAGTCAGTCAATTGTTGAAAAAATAGGCTTTAATGAATAATCGTTTCCCGTTTGGGAGAAGTTTTACTGTTGGGGGATGACTTAAGGTAACATTTACCAAATCTTCCGCATTCTCATAGGACAGTATTCGTCAAGGCAAGTAATAAAATAATCTCAGTTATAGAAGGAGTTTAAAACGAAACGTTTGGTATTAAACTGATATTTCTATGGGACATTCTTTGTCCGCGAAATGACTAAGTTGCACAAATAAATGCGGTATTTACTATTTTACTTACCCACCTCGGTGGCGTAGTTGGCTAACGCGCCAGTCGTGTTGAGCTAGGCCGCCGAGGATGGGGAGATCTAGGTTCGAATCTAGATCGGGTGAACTGTTTTTTTTTTCTAAATGGTTTTACACTCTCCCTCCACGCAAATGCGGGTTCACTTCCTCTAAATTCAACCTTCCCAATTCCTAATCCATTAGTGTAATTAGTACTTAAGCGTATAACCCGAACGGATACCAAGGGCCAGTTTCATAGTCAGATTTAGTACGCCTAAAGTGCGAGTCTATACTAAATACAGGACGACACCTACCTAGAACAAAATGGAATGGGCCAGTTTCGCATATGAAACTGGCCCATTCCATTTTGGTCTAGGTAGGTGTCGTCCTGTGTTTAGTATCGACTCGCACTTTAGGCATGCTAAAGCTGACTATGAAACTGGCCCTAAGACGCGGTGATAAAATTATTAGTATTTTAGTAAGCGATGCCCGTTGTTACATTAGTGTGTACGAAGTCGATGATGAGGTTGACCAGGATAAATGCAGCATTTCAGTAGAGTTTTTAAACAATTTTATGCCCTCTGGAATAACATTTTTTTTTTTATTTATTTAGCACCGCGTCTTACTACCCGTTCGGGTTATACGCTTAAGCACTAATTACACTAATGGATTAGGGAGTGGGAAGGTTGAATTTAGAGGAAGTGAACCCGCATTTGCGTGGAGGGAGAGTGGAAAACCATTTAGGAAAAACCACCCCCAGTTCACCCGACCGAGATTCGAACCTCGATCTCCCCGTCCTCGAAGGTCTGGCTCAACACGACTGACGCGTTAGCCAACTACGCCACCGAGGCGGGTGATAATAGTAATAATATTTAGCACCGCATCTTACTACCCGTTCGGGTTATACGCTTAAGTACTAATTACGTTAATGGATTAGGGATTGGGAGGGTTGTATTTAGAGGAAGTGAACCCGCATTTGCGTGGAGGGAGAGTGGAAAACCATTTAGGAACAACCACCCCCAGTTCACCCGACCGAGATTCGAACCTCGATCTCCCCGTCCTCGGCGGTCGAGCTCAACACGACTCACGCGTTAGCCAACTACGCCACCGAGGCGGGTGTGGAATAACATAAACTTAAAAATAGCTAGTATAACAATGCTCCTTGAATACTTAGATACTAAACAGGACCTATGTAATGGAACTGCCTAGTATTGATAAAATTGGATAAAGCTATTATAGTCCATTATACAACAATTTTAACGGGTTTATCTCAAGATAATATGTTTCTTACTGAATCGATTTGGCACGTGTAGACCATGGCATCCTCTTTATTTTGGGACTGAGGCAGTTCCCGGTTAAACTGGTCTTCCCAATTACTATTAATTTGTTATAGGTTATGGTTGATATATATATCTCTGTACAAGCCCGTTTTCAGCCATGGCCGGCCCTACTTGGCCTTTTCGTATAATTAATTTAATAAAAATAAGTTATAATGAGTTTATTTCACTCTCACTTTATCCACTCTTACGACAGAAATCTACTTTTTTTTTACAGACAAAGCCTAACATTACATGCGCTCACCATCTGAAGGCTAGGTTTTGTTAGGTTGGTTAATAATATAATCAACCTGTCGTAGACAGGTCTAAAAACTAGTCAATACATAAAAATAGCACTAATAATATAGTAAAATGTTATCAACGTTGGCAAAAAAAGTTTGTATTTTCTTGGATCTCCTTTCTTTGAAAGTTGGACTGAAGAAATAAAATCGTTATATGTTTACTCTTTTATTGTTGCTAGGAGGAGAAATGGAGTCGTTACTACGTATAGCTGAGGTAGTGCATCTTCACATTAACGCGATGTATACGGGGCATTACTATGTAGCTGCTTTTTTTTTTTTTTTTTCATAGAGAGACGACCAACTAGGGAATTGCCTAGTTAATGTATTAGTATCCTTGGTTAATAAGTTAATATTAGTCGATGATGGTTGATATAGTCAGTTCACGCTAATTTAATAATATTTTGGTTTTCCCATTTCAGAGGTTTAGTTTAAAAAAATAACTGTTTCATATTCATACGCTTCTATGAACCTTTTAACATTACAAAATATCAAGTAGGACTATTAACAATTCCACAAGAACCTTGAAAGACCTTATCTCGGGAAACCATCCAACATAGGACATATGGTTCACTTGGACTTTTTGTGTTTGTTTTGTCTACTATCCACGCCCTGGTTACTTCCCAAATACACCGATACACCCTGTATATATACTACAAGTGTCTGAAGTTAATTTTACAACTTTTGTCCAGTATAAACAAAACTTTGGGCTTTTATGTGTATACATTTACTTGATTGGTAATTATGTGAGTTTTATTCTAGTTAATTATTTAGTTAGTGGATATTTTCATTTAGTATCAAATTTGTAAATTTAATTTATATTTTTAGAACTCCTCGTTGACTTTTATATTGGATAATAGTTATAAAAATAATTTTCGGGAAGCCCATATGATTATAAGGGTAGCCACTACTTTCTAACTAAAAATTTTATTGTGTTTTTCGAGTTTTTTTTAGAAGGAATTACCATTCTTCTAGACAGTTTAGGAATAAAAACTCGACCCGCTTCAGTGACCGCATGGTCTAACGCGCTACTCTCACAATATACTATACTGCCGATGACGAGGAGATCGAGGTTCGAATCTCTGCCGGGTGTACTGAGAGTGGTTTTCCCAAAATAGTTTTTCACTCTCACTCCACGCAAATGCGCGTACGCTTCCCCTAAAAATATAATCTTCCAAATATATATAATGAAACGCACCCTTTGGTACGTAAACTGTGACATGAATGCTCTGCGAGAAACTTAACCTAATCCTACCCCTACTCTAAATGTGTTGATGCGGTCCAGTAACGCGATTTTGCTTATGACACATCCCGAATGCATATTTTTGAAGGGTGTTAGTGCTAAATAGACTTTAATTTATATTTATATCAGTACATTTAACACTTAAGATAACCTTCTTCAGTAGTCGAGTGGTCTAAGGCGTCACTCTCGAAATAGACTGGGTTGCCTATGGTGGGGTGATTTGTGTTCGAATCCAGGTAGTCTGTACTGAGGGCGGCTTTCTCTAAATTGTTCACACTTTACTTCCACGCAAATATGGATACCCTTCCTCTTAATTCAACCTTATTCACACCTAAACAATTTAGCGTAATTAGTGCATGTGGGTAATAAGACGTGGCACTAAAATAAACTCTAATATAACTAATGATTTAACGGAATTGGTAAGGATGAGAGTAAGTGCACCGATACTAACGAGAAACAAGAACGGGATAAACCGGTGATAAATTACATGTTTAAAATCACGTCCCTCCCCCCTTCCCCCTTGTCGATAGAAGGTGATACGAACCTCGACTTTCCTATCATTGACAATCTTGGTCTTCTTAAACCGTCTCACCACCAATTCAAGTTATTTTTTTTTAACAGGGCGTAAGTATTACGAGGAGGTCGTCACGAAGAGCCTTTCTCGTTAGTCAACCAGCCTCCCAATGCAGGAATAACAATCATTTCAGGTCGAGTAAAACATTGGTAGACCTTCGAATCTCGATTAAATAATATAAGGGCCTAAGTTTCAAAACACATCTATCTATATATTATAATAAAACTGTAAATATGTCTTTACGTTCGATTTCATTCGGTTTGTTTGAGTCCATTAGACTCAAAGAGTACTCATCATATCGATGTGGAACTCCTGTTGTACTCCTTTTCTTTAGGAATAAATGATAAGCTACATATTCTCAAAGCCTTGGATACAAATCACGCTTCCTCTTGTTTTGAAAATCTAAATACAACAGCAAGGAACATACTTCGCACTAAACCCGAAGTTGCGTTTGTATTAGACGGTCCTAACTAACCCCTGGCAAAAAATTCACCAGGTGATATATCCAGTGTCCATGACACCATCATTTGGTTTGTGCTTTGAAATATGATAGGTATTGTGTTTACCTTCCTTTATCCTTTTTTTTTAAAATCGATACTAAAATCGTGTTTAAAGAGTACATAAAATAATCTGACGCAAAAAAAAACTGTATTGATTAGCAACGCTGACTATTTTGTTAACTACAAATAATGGCTCACGCAGATTTGTGACTGCCTGTAATCGGAGTGTGTATCTGCTAGTCGGTGAACGTTACGTCACGTTTTTTATTTTTATGTCCCTGTCACTTTAATAGAAACCTATATGTTGTGTATTTCCAAGTATGAGATATATATACATTTTAGTTTTTTTTTTCTCGACTCCTGGTACATCCAAGTGGCCTGTTAAAATAACGATTCATTGTTGAATGGTTCGCGTGCAGAACGGAATAATTTGTTTGCGTGATGCTCTTCCATCATCCCCTTTCATCTATTTCCACCCCCCTCTCATAACCCCCCCTTCCTCCACCTACCTCAGTTGGTCGTGTTAACAACTTATGTCACCCTCATTCATTTCGTTATATATATATTTATTCAAAATGCTTTTCCCGCTGTCCTGTAAAAAAAAGTTTCCGTTATTATTTTATGATTTAAAAGAGGTGTGTACTTAAGCTGTCCTTTTGAGGATCTTTCACAAATAAAATTATAATAATAGTGTAATATAGTGTACTCTGAAAGCATTACACTCGTAATAAAATACACTGCACTGTGATACAAATTTTAATGTTTTTATTTTAAAATATAAACTATGATTTAAGTTTTTTTTTTCTGTTGTTCTTACTAACCATCCGGTCCATCCGCGTATTTATACTTTTAAGGTAGAAATGGACCGCCTCTGTCCCTGGCTACAGACCCAAAGGTCCCGGGTTCGATCCCTGGTGCTTCCAGAACCTTTATGTGATACATTGGGCCTAGAACGAAATCAAAATCAGCCTCTTGAGTACAAATTACACATTTATGTCTGAGTGAAAAATTGATCTTGCTATTTATGTTTAGTTCTCCTGTTATGAATTCAAAATTATGTTGGGATAGAATTGTAATGTTTTTTTCCAGTATTTTACTTCATACGCCGATGACCAAGGGGTCCTAAGCGTTATGTTTACATTGCATTTGTCTGACTTAAAGGAAGGTTGGGTCCAGAATCCTGACTGGGTTCAACAAGTGTGGTTTTCCACATGTCATTCCCCAAAAACACCCCTTCAGAACGATGCCTTCCTGGGACGTCACGGAAAGTCAGAGATAGGATTAACCATGCTAATGTATGTAAGATTTATTCGGCGGGTTTCAATGCTATCTCTTTGAAGCATAATCTATAAATCCTTAAATAGTTTCAAGAATAGTCTCACATTGTCACAAAAATATGTTTTAATATCAATGCAGATTTTTAACGAATTTTTTTTAATCGTTCACAGCTCAGACTATTCGGTTTACTATCGAAAATGTACTGTAGGAATCTTCCTGCTGGGATGTAGATTAAAAAAAAGTCCACGGAAGCAAAATATGTCTATCTAGAATATAAAACAAAATAAAGGTAATTTTGAAAGCAAGTCAATGTTGTCAAGGTGCAAATAGTAGAGTGGTTGGTTATACTCGTCAACAGAAGAGGGTAATTGTTATCAGGAGATAAAATAGATATCTTACAGGGGGAAGTTCTCATTTTATTCCTTCACTTTCTCTTTCGTACATTGACGTCTATGTGCGATGCTGCTTAGACTGCTTAGGTGCGTCAAGCTAAGTTGTAAACCGCTTTGCAAAATAGCTTCGAAATACTCAAGTAAGCAACGTCGTTCGGTAGACCCGATCGGGGATTCGAACCCAGATCCTCACGTCATCAGCAGGCCAGTCTAGAGTGTTGGTGGCGCCTTAGATCAGATGTGGGGAACCTATTCACTTTGGTAGGCCGCATGCCACTTCAAGTTGTTATATTATACTACCAGATGAGCTAGAAACTTGAAATTTGGCAAACTTCTAGCCTGTAACCGACGGGAAAATTCTAAAAAGTTAAAAAGTTTAATTTTTTAACCCCGAAAAAATTCAAAACGCCGGAGCAACTTTTAAGTCGGTGCGGACCTTTCTTTAGAAGTCACTTGTGGCTAAACGGTAAGACCTATTAAAAAAACGGATTGCACTATCAGCTACGGATTTGGCGATTAGCTTATATCCACTTGCAAAAAAAAAACTCACTGGCTGTTTGGGGGCGGAGCTCCCAACGAGCAAAGCGAGTTTTCCTTATAAGGCTGTACACTTCATTTATAGTAATTTTTTCCAAATTATGATAGTGCACCAATCAGATAAATATATCGATAAGAGTGTTTTATGGACACTCTGCTTTAAAAAATATGATTTTTGATTTTGTTTTGTTAAAATACACGACGTTGTAGAATGTATGGCTTTTTAAATATTAAATATATATATTTTTATTTAAAAAATGTGCAAAATGGGTGCGCTGAGCACCTCAAAAGGCCGCAGGCTCACCATCCCAGCCTTAGACCATTTGGCCACTTAAGCGGGTAATATGTTAACAACCTCAGTTGCCAATAAATATAAAACTAAGTATTTACAAAACAATTGTTTCACCAGTTGTTATTTATGGTTGTAAAACACGGTTTCTTACCTTACATGACAAGAATACATTTAAGGTGTTAGAAAACTCGGTAATTAAGAAAATATTTGTTACAAAAAGAGTTGAAGATAATGGAGATTGGGGAAGGTTACATAATTATGAGGTATATGACTTATACTTATCACTAGACATTTTGAGGGTGATCAATCAAACCTCGCTGGTTATATTGGGCAGGACATGCAGCGCGAATGGAAGAAACTAGAACCGCTTGGGTTTATGATAGGGACAGGGTATAATGAGGGGGATTGGATAGAATTAGATCATGCAAGGGATAAGGTGTAGTGAGGTGGAGTGGATAGAAATAGACCATGCTAGGGATATGGTGTAATGAAATGGACTGGATAGAGCTAGCTCATGCTAGGGATAGATGGCGTACTTTTGTTAATGTGGCAATAAACTTTAGGGGTTCCTAATGCCGTAAGAGTAAGTAAGTAAATGAAATGTTTTAATATTAGATGGGTCGAGTTGTTTTCATTCAGAGCAGCACAAACCCAAACTTTTCTTTTAAAAATCTTTTCCATTAGATTCAGAATATCAATAGGGTTTTACGAGCTTTGATAATCTTTCTACATATATTTTATTACTCCATTATCGTTCCATTTGAATTGCTTTAGAAACTATTGGTGCTTGTTGGAAAATGAAACTGCCCTTTATTGGTATTCATGATTCACAAAATTATATCCATATCGATAATACTAACGACAAAAAAAAATCTTTTTAATGTTATAAAAATGTCCACAAACATTCTCGTGTCAACAAGATACCAACTTTTTTACTCATAATCGTCATTATTATTATTATTATTATTATATTATTATTATTATTATTATTATTATTATTATTATTATTATTATTATTATTATTATTACTGTACTATGTTACTACCATTAATTCTTCTCTCTTTCTAAATGTCCTTTGCCTTGTCTAGATCAAATCCTCTAACATGTCCTATCATCAATTACCTTTCACATATTCTGAATGTTTATCTTCTTTCCTTCCTTGAGGTAATCCACCATTTACCCCTCGTGATCTTCCTGGCTGGACCCCTCCAACCTTCCACTTGCTGAAAACAGCCTCAGCCATTGCTATTAAATAGCAAAAATTTTTTGACTCAAATCTCCTGCGTATAATAACCGCGTGTCTGTCGTAATAAAAACTTACTAAATATTGAAAATGTCTTGCTCATAATAAAATATAACTGAACATCTTGTCACCCGTAACCGTAGTCACGTGGTATAAGGCGTCAGACTCGTAACATACTAGATTACTTGCTAGGAGAGCATTGAGGTTCAAATTGTGGTGGGGTGTTGGTCTAAAGTGTGTGTATGAATGATGAGGTAGGGTAGTTTTACAATAAGTTCACAAACACAACTATACATTTTGTTTG
Organism: Timema podura; assembly: GCA_033556935.1. Taxonomy (NCBI): domain Eukaryota; kingdom Metazoa; phylum Arthropoda; class Insecta; order Phasmatodea; family Timematidae; genus Timema; species Timema podura. Next base: position 25,691,712 of record JAVRXN010000013.1, on the reverse strand, counting down.
AACTTAGCTGGGATTCGAACCTTGAATTCTTCTGTATGGGTGTGCAAAATTTGATCAAAATAGTTTGTCATTTTAGAGATGATCGAAATTTAATATGGGTGGTTTATGCAAAACAGATCTACACTTATTGATCAGAACTTAATTTATATTTATAATATTCCACACAATAGGAGGATTATGCTAAGTAAATTTAACTGGCTTAAGGCGGGAATATAAGGAATTTGAGAAAAGGTTAGTGTTTTACGCAGTTTTTATATCAAAACAATTTTTTTTGGTCAAAATAAATAAACTGTTGCTCCAGCAGAAATATAGAGCTTAAATTTCTTCAAAACTGCAAAATCACCTTTTCTCGCGTTTCCTTACACTCTCGCCTTGATTTACTAATCTTAGTGGCTTTGCAATGTTGGCCATATGAGCCAAGGTTTCAGACTCGCAATGTGTCATAGAGAAATCTAGGCTGGAATATCGGCCCGATGTACTAGGTTTTTGTTATATTTTATCCAGTTTTGTGGGTGATGATAAGGTTGGGATCTGAATACCAGCTAGGTGTTATTAGGTGTTGTTATTTTTACCTCATAAGTAGTTTTCCATTCTTCCTCCACGCCACTGTGTTATTATTATTATTATTATTATTATTATTATTATTATTATTAATATTAGCACCACGTCTTACTACCCATTCGAGTTATACGCACTTACGCTAATGTGTAATGGCAGGGTGATTGTGAGATGAAATGGAGGACCTACAGTTTAACGTGAGATCCGAACCACGGTGGAGGTCTGGCATTCCACACATTCACAAGTTGTGATTAATACATATCTTGTCAGAGGTGAAGGAAGCGTTTGGCAATCAGATAAATCTGTGCCGGGACCGAGGATTGAACCCAGGACCCCCAACACAGAATGCTGACATCTTACCCTTAGACAGCCAGGTCACCGACCACGCCACTATGGGAAAGGTTCCTATAAATTCTATCTTCATCATCATTAGGTCATAAGTGATACTATGAAGATGACCCGGACGGGTAGTAGGACGCCGCACACTTAACATACTTTATAATATCCCTGGCCTTTCCGTCAACGACAAACCAGACAAGTTTGACACCTTTGTCGACGTGGGTAAAAAACACACAATACAGTCACGAACTGTATAAAGTCTTTAGTGCCATTTTCATAGAAATAGACTCATACGATAGCTACTCGATATACTTTAACTTATTCATACGTCAAGTCAAGATTATCTACAGCTGTCACTTTTTATGGATATAAATATAAAATAACATTTATAATATAGTAAAATGTTATCATTTTTGACTGCAACAAATATATATGTTTTTTTTAAAGGATAGAGCCCTTGAATCCTTAAAGTTATTCGAAATTCTGGGATTCGAGAAAATTTCGGATTCGAGACTTATATCTTTAAAAAAAATCTCGTTCCCATTTTTCAAATGAAATTTATTTTAGAGCTCTTATATTTGCTTATTGGTGGTTCAGAACCAATTATAATTACTATAGGATGAACAACCAGGCCCCAGACCAGTAATTTATCACTAAACTGAGTGCATGCATTTTATAATGAATGGATTGTAAGAAATAATGTAAGATTTAGTTACTGTTTATATTTTCTATAATCACATTATTTTATATTTCCTCTTATATACATACTTTTTTTGAAGATTCGGATTCGTATTAGAGATTCGGGACTCGAAGGTAAATTGAAAATTCGTATTCGAGATTCGGATTAGTAAAATAAAGGATTGACCCAACTCTAGTTTTTTTAAAAATATAATTTTTCTGTGAACGCCAACGGTTTTAGGAATTAGGAAGGCTATATTAGAGGAAGTGTATCCACATTTGCGGGGAGGGAGAGTGAAAAACTATTTAGAAAAAAAACTCGGTACACACGACCGAGATTCGAATCTCGATCTCCTCGTCATCGGCAGTCTAAACTACTGTGTGTTAGACCACACGGCCACCGAAGCGGGTCTCCTCTGAAAGTTGGACTGTTTTGTTTTTTTGCCTGATGAATGGTCAGGTGGACTCTTGTCATACGTCACGTCAGTCTCGATTGCTCGTGACGTTACGATTGTCCCGAAGGGCCCTACCGCAATGTCACTCATCCAACACACCCACAACTCTCCCTAGTTCACTAGAACCCCCCCCCCCCCCCCCCCCATACGACCACATTTTGAAATTGGGTTCGTACACTAAATGAATTTGTTCTCTTACGAACTAACTGCGACTAATTCAGAAGGTCAAAGGGGTCGGGTTGATGGTGGATATGGTGGAGGGGGGGTGGAAGTTGGGGGAGTCTTTGTCTTCTCTTCGCTGAACTGAAAAGTTGGTCCTGGCGGGAAGTTGAGATAATCTCGATTGCTACCGAAACTTCTCTTACTCCCCATCCCTTCTTTATCCCCCCCTTCTCTATATAACTGTCCTACACACAAGGGCAAACGCCCTCCTTTTGAAGCTCCCAAACCTAGGCCCTCACATTTTCCTTGAGAAATATATATATATATATAAAAAGTAGCACGAAACTTTGGTAATCCTCCGTTAACTATTTTCAGACGCTAGTTACATTTTTTAAATCGACTTCCCCCCCCCAGGTGTTAAGGGAACAATGGAGGATGTCTAGATTTTCCTTTAATTTTTATCATATAATGGTTCAGAATAGCTTTGATATTTATAATTTAGTCAAGTGATATAAAAATGTATGTATTATTGTTCTAAAGAATAATTAATGCTTTAATTATGGTATTTACCGTCTAAGATTTAAACACAGAGATATATCTTCACATAACTAACGAAATATCTAACATTAGATAGCTCAAGTAATAATTAAATCACCAAATTAAAAAACCAAAAACGAACTCCTCATCACCTTCAGATTCGGGAGGACAGATATAGATATTACTATGCTAATAAAATCTATTCTCATTTTTAATTAAGTTGTTTTGAATTAAACGGGCAGTAAGAAATACCCCTAATATTGATAAACCAAGAGATTCTTATAAAAAAAAACCCATAGTTTTTAAGTATTTTTCAAATGAATGCACTAGCTTGGTAGCATATCCAAGACTTTCTTTCATTGTACAGTAATGTAGTGTGTTTATCTTAATTTTTTTTAGGTAGGTGGGATTGAAGGGGTTGCGATAAAATGTCAATGTATTTGCAGTTTTTATAGCAAACACAATTTTTTGGCAAATAAATAAAAAATCACTCTCAGTAGAAACACAGACATTTTTAAATGCAGAGGAAAAGTTCTCATCAAATTTGACACCCTCGACAGATATTCAAGAACGGTTGATTTCACCATGTGTATAAAATTAAACTCTACGTTTATACTGGAAGCAATATTTAATTTATTTTGCCCTAAAAAATGTTTGCCATAAAGCTGCAAAAATATTGCTCTTAACTCGCCTTTTATTGCCATCTCACCTTAAACAGGTCACTAAAATAAAATAAGAATCCTTTATTTTTATTAATACTTTCCGGACACTTAACAAGTGCAAGCTGCCACCCTTAACATTAAGTAAGTCATTAATTTATCGCTCATAATATGTTAAAATAATAATGCCTACACTGTGAAAATTGTACAGGTAGGAAATATTCTGTATGTATTTCTCTTTAATGATTTTATTTTTGAAGCAAGTTACTAACGAGCACAAAACACGCCCTAGTTATGCTTTTAAAATTGAGCTGTTTAACTGTCACTTTCTTTCACAAAGAACAATTATTACGACGTCCACAAAATATGTGCACGATTCTTTTGATTAAAAACTGTTAAAACTAAAAGGTTCATTAAAACATTTAATTAACATGTTATCAAAATAGCTAGTTGCTATGGTAATCAAATAATAGTTTAAATCAAACCACGCAACCATGACTAAACACGCCAATTAGTAATCACTAATTACCAATGTGGTGGGTACTGGTGTAAAATTCGTATCTATACAAATCAGACAGAAGTAACTTTACAACTTTACCGATGTTGATATGTTAAACACAAACTCGCACTGGTGTGCACGCGGAACAAGGCGTCAATCTAATTTAGTCAGACTCTGCCTTAAAATATGAGTGAAGAATGACCCTGGGCACGGGATGAATCCTGGATAGCTCAATGGTTTGAGCATTGGCGTACCAAGCCAAAGGTCCCGGGTTCGATTCCCGTGTCTAGGTGTCATTTTTCAATTTACAGAATATGATAATTTAGTCAGGTTAACCTATGATGGAGAGGCTGGGGATTGAATCCCATCCTGGTTTACTGAGGCATTTCCCCCAAATAGCTTCCCACTTTCTTATTCCCCTCAAATTCGGGCATATTTACTCTAAATTCGAAGTTCCTTATCACTACCTCGCTGTCGTACCTAAACGAGTTTTAAAACAGTGTTCGAAAAAAAAATCAAGGGTTTTAATGATTTATAACTTAAAAGCTTAGGATGAAGGAGCTAGCCTAGAGGAAGTGCACTTGTATTAGTGGGGAGTGATTATGGTAAGGTTCAAAACCTTGACCACCTCGGCACCAAATATCCAGTATATTCCAATCCTGCCGCCTTAGATCAAAGATTCCCTAACCTTTTATAACGAGGGAGCCCTTGTACCAGAAAAAAATACATACTTGAGCCCTCATAAATTTGTTCACACTAATATTATGAGTATTTAATAAAGACATTTACATTTTTTAAGAATAAAAGTATTTAAAAAAACCCGTAAAACATCACATGTTCTGGCTACGCCTTTGTCAAATGACCTTTATTCAGATATTTAAAAAAAATGGCAATCCTAATTACTGATGTGAATTACAGTGTGAAAATCAAATAAAGAGAATTCTTAAGTTGCCTCACGGAGCCTGAGATAAGTATAATGAAGCCCCAGGGCTCCGTGGAGCATAGTTTGAAAAACGCTGCCCTTGATCGTATGCCAAATGGTTCGAGTGTGTAAGTAATTTGACCAACTGTAGACGAACGTGCAAAATTTAAGGCTGATTCTACACTAGCGGTTAAAACGCGGTGGTTTTGCCGCTAGCCTACGCCCCCAAACTCTTGAATATACACCTGACTGTCAAAACGCAACTGTTAAACAGCTACCATAAAACGTTACTGATTCTACACTAGCGGTTTAAATGCCGCGGTTGTTGCTTCCTATTGTGCAGAATGGTTTAAAAAATGGACATTGTATAGGCCGGCTGTATTTCAGGACTTATTTTGTTGGAGGAAATTCGAAAAAAAAAAACTCGTCAAAAGAGACGTTAGTGGACTCACTCCACATTATCGAACCATCTCTCAACAGGACAGTTTGATATTATGTTTATGAATCACACAATATACACAGAGAAGTTCTTTTTGTACTACATATAGAATTTCTGTGGTTTCATTTGATGAATTACTTGGTTTAGGGAATGAAAATATTGCAAAACGTGATACCATCTTGAGGAAGAGTATTTATTATTCCTGCTGAAAGACTTGTGACATTGAGGCACAACTGCCTGTTAACGCCTGGTGTAGTTTGATTAGCGTTTCTTCCGCTAGGTGGTTTTAACGCCTCCAGAGGCGTTGAAACCGTCACTGGGCAGTTTTACCGCCACCAGAGGTAGCGGTCAAAACGTTGGTCTAGACGTAAACCTATTTTCTAACTTGATAACAAGGGTTTCATTCAAAGGTGCGGTTGCTTGCGTTTAACCGCTAGTGTGGAATAGGCCTAACGAGCTTGTAGCGGAACAAAGCTTCAGAATCTTAGCTCTCAGAGGATTCTCCAAACATACCGGTTGTTTCATAATTTACAATATTTCACATGAATATTAAAATATTCAGATTTCTTACTAATATGGCATTTGCTAAGGCCCTGTTTTCTCCGCCTTCCCCTTGACGTTCACGAGAAGCTTTCGTGCGCAGGCGCGTGAACCCCGAACTTTAAGGTAGGAGTGTAGGGGACGCGAGAAAAGTGTTTTTGCAGTTAAGCTTACAAATAATTTTTTTTTTTGGCGAAGATAAAATAAAATATTGCTTCACTAGAAACATTAAAGTTCAATTTTCTCCATACGGAGATATCAATGGTTCTTGAAAATTTGTCACGAGCATAGTGGCATTAGATGAGAAACTTTTTAAATAAAGAAAAAAATATGTCATTATTATTAGCACCACGTCTTACTACCCGTTTGGGTTGTACGCACTTACCCTAATGTGCAATGTTAGGGTGATTGTGAGATGAAATGGAGGACCTACAGTTTAACATGGAATCCGAACCACGGTAGAGGCCTGGCATTCCTCACATTCACAAGTTGTGATTAATACACATCTTGTCATAGGTGAAGGAAGGGTTTGGCAATCTGATAAATCTGTGCCGGGACCGAGGATTGAACCCTGGACCCTCAGCACAGAAGTCTGACACCTTACCCCTAGACCGCCAGGTAACCTAATATGTCATTAAATTCTAGGACATACTTGGCACATATTAAACAACTGTTGATACCACCATGTGAATAAAATTAAACGCTATGTTTCTATTCGAGCGATTATTTTATTTATTTGGGTAAAAAAAAAGTTTTTTTATAAAAACTGCAAAAACACTGACATTTTCTCACGTCCTCTTGACTTTCATCTTAATCTCACGTGCATGAACAAAACACATAACCAAGAAAATAACTTTATGAGTTGCCTTACCTTTATTTTTTTATGTTTTATGATTTCGTTATCCAAGATTAGATATCTATGACCAGAGAAATATTAAAATACCATTTAATAGGAAGATCAGGTGACCTGGTGGTCTGGGGGTAAGGTGTAAGACTTCTGTGCTGAGGGTCCGGGGTTCAATCCTCGGTCACGGCACAGATTTATCTGATTGCCAAACCCTTCCTTCACCTCTGACAAGACGTGTATTAATCACAACATGTGTATGTGTGGAGTGCCAGGCCTCCACCGTGGTTCGGATTCCATGTTAAACTGTAGATCCTCCATTTCATCTCACAATCACCCTACCATTGCACTTACCGAAAGTGCGTATAACCCGAACGGGTAGTAAGACGCGGTGCTAATAGTAATATAATAATAATAATAATAATAATAAATAGGAAGAACATTTGCTTAATCGTTTATTCATCAGAGTAGTAAACATTTTAAGAAAATTGGCCTACACATGTGAAAGTCATCTTGATTGTTTCATTTTTTTTTTCAAATGTGTCTTACTATTCATCTGGGCTATCCGCATATTCACTTTAATGTGGTAAGGATGAGGAACGCAGGATTTAGAGGAACTATTCTATCCTTTGCGTGGGAAATCATTTCTAGAAAACTACTTTGATACACCCTAATGAGATATGAACCTTGACCTCATCGGCACCGTAAAACTGGACTAGGAGTGTTTGATGCATTTTTACGCGTACATTCCTGTGAGGTTTTTTTTTTTGCTATTGTTGTGCATGAAAAGAATTATAATATTATCTCTTTCATCGTTTGATCCTATATATTATTTTATCACCGCGTCTACTACTCGTTCGGGTTACACGCACACCTGTTCAGTTAATACACATATATGATAATTACTCTAATAGGGTAGAGATGAGGAAGGAAATATTTTAAAGGTAATAAATACTCCCGCATTTGTTTGGAAGGAGAGTGTGAAGAACTACCCTCAATAGACCCGACTGGTATTCGAACCCCGATCTCCTCGTCGACAGCAGGCCAATCCAACACGAGAGTGACGCCTTAAACCATTCCGCCACTCAAGCGGGTGACTGTATTGCTGGTGCCAGGAAGACTTGAGCTCGAATCTTGACCGGATCTTGCTGGTTGTATTTCTTCAAATGTGAATTTAACAATGTGCTTTTTCTCATCCTCTTTCCAATAAAATGTGGGGAAACTTCTTCTTGCCTAATCTCTTAGATCAATCCGTTCGTTAGTTATCCTTCTGTTGAACATGAAAATGTTTTGTTAAATGTTTTAAAATTATTATATGAAATAAACAGTAATTATCCTATTAATCATATCAGGTGTTCTAACTGTAGGCCTAAAGTTCTGTGCCTCAAATTACCTAAGTACTCAGACCAAACATGCAATCATTTCACATACATTCATGTTACCCTCACACCGCTGGTCATATGCAAGGCCATACCAGCCAGTAAGGGGGGGCGGGGTTTGGTGAGCACATCCCCCAATTGCCGGAGGCTAGGAAACATTATAAGTGATACACAGTTCTTGAAGCTATCTGAAGTTTTTTTATGGCAACATAGCCTTCTAACTGCCAAAGGCTAGGAAAAAAAATTATATATATATTATATATATATAAACACCTCTAGAAGCTATCTGAAATATTTTTTAATGGCAACATAACCCCCTAACTGTCGGAACTTAGGACAAATGCTAAATATTAAACACATCTAGAAGCTCTCGAAAGTGATTTTTATATGGTAACATAACCCCCTTACTGCTGGAGGCTAGGGAAAATCTATATATTTAAACACCTCTAAAAGCTCTCTGAAGTGTTTTTATAGTAACATAACCCCCTAATTGCTGAAGGCAAGGAAAAATTCTAAATATTAAACACCTCTAGAAGCTATATGAAGTTTTTTTCATGGTAACATAACCCCCTAAACTGCCGAAGGCTAGGAAAAATTCTAAATATTAAACACCTCTGGAAGCTATCCGAAGTGCTTTTTACGGTTACACAGCCCCCTAATTTGTACTTGTACATTAATGTTGATATTGTTTGAACCATAAAATTAACAAAGCCATATATACATTTTGTTCATAAAATTTGGAGAGGGGGGGTGGTTGCCTTGATCATATGGTCTATTAAGTGAAGTTCATAACTGATTGAAACGTGGGGAACGGGGAAGTCCAGGCTAGGATCTTTTGCCGACTGCACTAAGAGTGTGTTTTTTTCCCCTCAATGGGAATCTTTCCGTCCCTTCTCCTAAATATTGTGGGCACTCTTCCTTTAAAATTTACTCTCCTCATCTGATATCCATCCCTTAGCTTAACTCACTAATAGTCTTAAGAGCTTAACTTAAATTAAGTATTCAGACGTCCGACGCCTTAATTAATTCTGTCAGTAGCATGTCTGTCTACTAAACTTGGAGTCTTTGGTTCGATACCCGGCATGGCTGAAAAAATTATCTTCGGTAAAATATGGTTTATTCTATCACAGTGATGAATTAATGGCCCGGAAGCTACGTATGGTGTCTGCTGTGGATTTAAGCTCTTTTATACATCTTATGCTGAGCTTATCAATCGGTTCAGAAAGTGCACATTAGATAATTCAATTAATAATAATAAAATATGCAGATTTAAAAAATGTTTTTTACGCCTTTGTCCCGAGGTTTGTGGATTCAAACCTAGCTAGGGTCAACGGATTTTTCTTGCGCGATAAAAATCTGCAGAACAACTTCCTTCTGAGGGGAAGTAGAGCGGTCAGTCTCATGTCGATTTTGGTCTGTAAAATAACCCTAACATAACTTTGCCGGCAAAATTGGTATGCCCTTTCACTCATGCTCATAGAAATTATCGTGTGTTGATATAATCTGTCGTTTGAGAAAGTGCACGTTAAATACCTCACATAAATAAAAAAATAAATACATAATAAATGCCTTCACGTGGTGGGTGTACTTAAACCCATTTTACTCTGATGCATCGTCCACAATCCCCTACCCTTCGTGATTCACCAGTCGTTGCAAATTGCTTTTGTCATCGTTAGCGTTTAAAACGGCATCACCAGTGCGTTTGTAATTAAAGTTTCGTCATATTACCATAACGGTTTAATTATATATTCTAATTAAGTCAAAAAAAGGGAAGCTACTATTAACTCTTTCATATTTGTAATAATTATTAATATTGCCTCCATATTTGATAAAATCAACAAAGCACAGGCATTGATTATATATAAAAAATAAAATGTGTTATTAGTTAACGACGGATTACCTAGCATAGGCACACACAGCTGTAACCGAACGATCGTTAGACTCCTATTGACTATCACTGTCGATGAGGCTGGAATTATGAATCTCGTTTGTGAAAGATGAATGATGTGGAGAAACTACCCCTCTCCCCCCCCCTTCTTTTTACTTTCTCTCGACACACCGTAGATAAATTATTCTAATCGTCAAAAAGATTGAACTCGAGATTTTGATAAATGTCGACGTTTTATGACCCCCCCTGAAAAAAAAAAGTGATTTTCGCGATGCTCTCTGCCTGTACCTGGGCCTATAGCCAAAACTATTTTACAAATTGGGCTAAAACTTGGTAGTTAGGGTTTTCGTAAGGTCTCCCCCCTCCCCCAGGGGTTTTTGGAATTAGATATTTAATCTTAAATTTAAGAGTAGTTTACTTAAGGGCAAAGATATTAAAACAAAATTCATTTTCTTGAAACTCTCTCTAACAATTTTGATTAAATTTATAATCTAGACACTGTTTATCACTATAAAAAAATGCCAATTATCATTTTCTCATGAAGATGACTTTTAGGGTATCTTACATAAGGACAGTTTTCCTATTTTCATATTTTCTTCGCAATTATTTGATATATTAAATAAGTTATCAGTTTGAAGTTGTAGTACTATTAAAGATACAAATCTTTTATTTGGAATATATTTTTACAAAACCAATAGTTTCTGAGCTGTAAGCAAAAATATATACGTTTTAATTAAGGTATTTAAAAGGGTATCGTTAGTCCCATATTACATTTGGGCCACGAGTTCCTTCTAGGGAATTGTAAACAAGCTAATCTAACCTAACCTAACCTATAACCTAACCTAACCCAACCTAACTAGAAGGCAAAAAGATTGTTGGGCCGAATTCATATCTACCCGCAGATCTTTATCTCTTATATTCCTCCTGGCCAGTGAACGTGTCCCAACTAAGCTTTGAAGTTTTTGGACAAGGGGTCCCGTACCCAACTGTTATGTGCCGTATCGACATTATATCTAGTTAAGATTCATTACAAGGTCCAACACTCATCATTCAACTCAACCTGGGTTCGATCGGAATGTGGAAGGAAGTGTTTCTATTTCTTTTATTTTTTTTAGCTAAGAAAACAATTCCGTGTTTTATGAAGTGTTAAAAGTTTCGGTTAGCTTAATTTATAGTCTAATCAATGATTGATTTGTCTCATATATATGACACTCGAACTGGAATTAAACCCAGGTCATACGTTTTTTAGCGCCGACCGAGGATTGTAACCTTTTCTCAAATAATGGTTGTAAACTATATTTGATAAAAAGTTAAAATCTGAGTGATGATGATTTTATTTTATTTTTAATTTTTCCGAGAATTTTTATATTTTTACATTTTCAACAGGTCCACAGCAAAGTATAAAGAATACTTTTATATAGCTTGCATACTAATTTGATTATTATCAATACATGAGAAAAAACCTAACTACTTTTGTCTCGTAATGGTTTCGTATCAAGGCCACAAGACAATGTTTTTGAGTAAAATTATGTGAAGAGAGGGGGTGCCCAAATGAAAGTTCGCCTGGGCACAAACTTATGGTCGAGGGGATCCTGGTTTCGACTATGCTATAGTATAATTTATACTCGAAGAATAAAGTATGCTAATTGTCGGAATAATCACTCTTGTAGTAAACTCACCAGTCCAGGGTCCTAGTCGGGGACGAGGTGTTTGTTTTTCAGCATCGCAGCTCCCCGAGAGGCTCATAACGGACCCGGCCAACTGAAGCAGGCAAAAGGGTTTCATAACTCAACCGACGCGCGCCAAGATGCTAAACTCCACCGCCTCCGAACTATTTAATTAAAATCGCTGTGAAATGAATAGCTTCCTCTTTCTCTCTTGTTGCAGGCCTGGAGAAATTACCTACCTCATAGGCGCGTAGGAGAGTCAAGTTTGTTGATGCTTTCTCTCTCTCTCTATCAGAATTTTTCTTCTTTTCCAAGGTGTTGTTGCATAAAGGGGGGTAAAAAACACAACAAAATTAGTTGGCTCTGAGAAACTGTTAATATATTTGTATTATAACGTTAAATGGTTATCAAAGTTTTGAACTTGAAGTATTTAGTTGGAGTTTTTTTTCTTTTTCTAAAATAATAAAAAAAAATAGTATAGTATCTTATATTAAACATCAATATTTTTAACAACTTAGAATGTATTTTGGTATTATTCGAAGAATTTAAAAGGTATCACATTTAAACAATAAAACATAAATAATTCTAAAAAATAGTCTTAACATTGTAACATCATTGTTTAGTATTGAAGTGCTTTCTCACGAAAATGGCTTGTAGGAGTCTTCCTGCCAGGACGTAGATTAAAAAAATTCGTGGTAGCACATATCGATCTAGAATAGGAAACAAGAAAAATTTAATTTTAAAATATAAATGTAAATGCAAATGGAGGGTAAAAACCAACACACTAATGTGGAGGCTATAACCTTTTATGTTTTATAAAGTTTTCTAAGATTCGGATTCGTATTTGGATTAAAGAAAAAGGTGGATTCTTCCCATTTATGGTTTTAATGTGTGTGGATAATATAATTTCTCGAGCAAAGTGAGTATTGGGTGACACGGTAGGTAGGGTAGTCGCAAGTGGAGGGTGAGAAAGGGCAGTGAAACGGAATTATGACGTGTAAATGTACGGGGGTCATGAAGGGAAAGTGGGAGGAGGGAGGACAAGAGGACTTTTTCCCCTGCAATGCGAGATTGTGTCGTCTGTGAGTAAAATATTACAGAGGAAAGTAAAAAAAAAAAAAGGACTGTGAAAATATAGCCGTGTCGCATTAGTTAGTCTTTTTTTTAAGTTGAAATAAAAAATAAATCCTCTTTTCAAAGAAATAGATTTTTATTTTTTAATAGGGGCTTTATTATTTGAAAGGTGCGAAAAGATTAAATTACGTTTTCAATTTAAAAATAGATTTTATTTTATTCGTTCACTTTACTCCTAAAACAGACCATTGACTATCTAAACTATCTAGTCTAAGATAATAGGAGAAATAGAGGAAATTTAAAGGAGCTTCACAAAAATCTGCTTTGGATAATGGGGTGAAATAAAATAATCAGACTTTATGAAAAGTACAAAGTTTTAATACTATTTAAGCACGGAAATGTTAAAAAAGTTTTTTCTTATTTCAAAACTTTTTTAATTTACTTTGTATTACTAGCTTGTAGGTTAGTAAGCAAATACAAACTATTGAAATCCATAGGAACATCTCGCCTTCTAGAAAAAATACCTATGATAGAGCTGGGAATTGAACCCGGGATTTATAGATTGATAGCCAGGAATTCTGGCCACTAGCCCAAGATGCCGGCCAATGAAATAATAGTGAAGCAGCAATGTGCGTGGTCTATATGTATATGAATGATTTTTTTATAAAATATCCTTTTATAGTTATTTAAAGATGACTGAAATTTTGTGTGTTTTTGGATATACAGGAGGAAAAATGAACTGTTGCTTTTCCCGCGCAATAGACAGAGTCGGACAAAATACTAACTACAAAGTGGAGTTGTTACCTTGGTCATTCATATGTTTTACACTACGCTTAACATCCTTCAAACAAAGGGACAAATGAATACTCGGTATAACCGCAACACATACAATATGTGGTTACGAACTTCAAAGCTTACATTAATTCTAGTTTCAGTCCAGTGGTAGCTTACTGGCTACGTAGAGTTCTACAGTCCAATTTTAAGAGGAAGGATCTTCTTATCTGACAGCTTTAAAATTATTCATACGTTGGGTGATGGATGCTATCGGTTGCTTTCACTTTTGAAACATAGAGTACCTATTATCAATTCAAATAGTTGTTGACTCTCAAATATTTGTTCAAATATCATCGACTGGCATTAGACTGAACTAGCAAACATTCAGTTCATACGCTAATGCAGGGGTTTACAAACAGTGCGTCGCGATGCCCCGGTGCGTCGCGGCAATAAGGAAAAAAAACTAAACTTATAATGTATAGTGAAATGCAACATGCACATTTTCAATACGTGTACTTGTGTACATATTTTAAAGAATGAATAAATCATACAAGAGAAAACATAATTTTTTCTTGTGAAAGCACTACGTTCATAATATGAGTTCCTGATTCTAAGCTCCTTGAAAATTTGTGTGACGTCATGCGCAGTTTTCTCCCTTACAATCTGAAAATGTACTGAGCCAAGGTCAATTTTTTTGTTTGTTTTTTAATATTGGGTACCATACAGGGGCATCGCACAGAAAATATGACACATGAAGGGCAGTGCGGTCTCAAGAAGTTTGGAAAGCCCTGCGTTAGTGTAAACTTTGGACATTCATAAAACTGTTAAACGCTTCTAGATTATTTCATTATTAATTTGTATTACAAATAGGTTCTGTCACATACCATACAAGTGATGCACATTTATATCACTTGTCAAAGTGAAAAACTTATTATCGAGTTGATGAGTACGGAATTGTTTTCAAGGACTATTCAAAGATCATAAAGGTCCAAATTACTGTGAATGATCTATATCCATCCACTAGTAGCTTACTTGCTACTATTATTTAATTATAATTAATACTCATTCAATGGTAATTCAAAGATTATCAATCATTTTATTGGAATTTGGCAAAATAATCTAATTAGCCCCAAATCTTGTCACAATATTCCATTCAATTCAAATGTTCAATTTTAAGATTATCTGTTTTATTTAGGTCTATCAAAATGATCCGATTAACTTCAAAGTATATCACAGTGCTGCATAAAATTAAGGTTGTCTAATTTGAAGTTTTCAATATCTGTCATGTAATAATCAAGGATTTAAAAATATATATTGAATACTAACATTGGTTATAATACCTTTTATTAGTAATTGACTAACATGCATTCGTTTTAGTACGTGCTTATTAGTTGTTGACTACAAGGCATCTAGTCTAATACCTTTCAGTAGAAGTTCACTATTACACATCAGGTATAGTACACGTTCAGTAGAAGTTCACTATTACACATCAGGTATAGTACACGTTCAGTAGAAGTTCACTGTTACACATCAGGTCTAGCACACGTTCAGTAGAAGTTCACTATTACACATCAGGTATAGTACAAGTTCAGTAGAAGTTCACTATTTACATCAGGTATCATACACGTTCAGTAGAAGTTCACTATTACACATCAGGTCTAGTACACGTTCAGTAGAAGTTCACTATTACACATAAGGTCTAGTACAAGTTCAGTAGAAGTTCAATACTACACATCAGGTCTAGTACACGTTCAGTAGAAGTTCAATAATACACATCAGGTCAAGTACACGTTTAGTAGAAGTTCACTATTACACATCAGGTATAGTACACGTTCAGTAGAAATTCACTATTACACATCAGGTCTAGTACAAGTTCAGTAGAAGTTCACTATTACACATCAGGTATAATACACGTTCAGTAGAAGTCCAATACTATACATCAACTCCCTTTTATTAGTAGTTACTAACAATCATACAGTAACTGTAATACAGTCGTAATCTGTAAACAAAATTTTCACCAGCAATAAATACTATTATTTCTCCCTCGTTTTTTAAACGGATCTCGTTTAGCTCGATAGTTGTAGCTCCGCCATGAAGTGTTTCCTACACCATTCCACTAATCTTTTTTGTCCGCAGTTTAATACTCAATGTCATCCAGTGAATAAATGTACTTGATACATAATCGCCTTACATATAGCCCCTCCCTCAGCGGCATCCCCTGACGTGTAGATAGTCTAGCTCCTTTGCTTGGAAAAAAAAAGAAGATTAATAATTTAAATTAATGAAAAAATATCACAATAAGTTTTTTTTTAAAGTTTTGGTTTTATTGTTTCATTTTATTAGCATACATTTTATTCGATATAGTAAATTGCTCCGTTTTAAATACTAAATTTGTTCAATAAATATAAAATTTGTTAGTAAAATAAGTTTTCCTGTCCTATTTCTGTTTGTACTAAGCATAAACGTCGCTGACTCTCAACTATTAGAAACCCAGCTACCTCGGTGGCGTAGTTGGCTAGTTTCGTGTTTAGCTAGACTGCCAAGGATGGGAAGATCGAGGTTCGAATCTCAGTCGGGTGAACAGGGGCTGGATTTCCTAAATGTTTTTCCACTCTCCCTCCACGCAAATGCGGGTTAACTTCCTCTAAAATGCAAGCCTCCCAATTCCTAATCCATTGGCGTAATTAGTATAATCGAACGGGTAGTAAGATGCGGTGCTAAATAAAAAATAATATTAGAAACCCGCTTTGGTGGCCGCGTGGTCTAAGGCGTCACTCTTGCAATAGACTAGACTGCCGATGCCATTAAGTTACGGGTTCTATCCCTGTAAGGTGTAATTAGGTTTTTCCCTAAATGGTTTTCCACTCTCCTACCACACAAATTGATGTACACTTCCTCTAAATTAAATCTTTCTAATCCCTAGCCTATTAGTTTAATTAGTATAGGCGTATAACCTGAACGGATAGTAAGACGTGGTGCTAAAAATACTATTAAAAAGGATCAGAGCAAACCCATTTTCATTTTAAATTAAAATTTAAAAATTTATCCGTACCGAATGAATAACACGAATAACATTAAAACGGAATTTATTTATATAAATCGTATCAAATGTTACCTTAATCATTTATGCTTTGCTCCAAACGTGAATTTTTAATTTTCCGAATAAAACAGTTCACTGTTTCTTTTTACGGTACTATTCCGATGCCTCATCTCTCAATCGGTAGCGTGTCTTCTTACTGCGATGTGGGTTCCGGGTTCGATTCCTGATACGGCGGAAAAATGTATCATTGGTGAAATGATTCAACACGCTTTTGTCAAATGTAGGCCTACTTATTTTTACTAGTGTAGCTGTTTTTATAACGTGTAAGTACTAAGTATTTATTCAACATGTTTTTATCAAGTGTAGCTGTCTTTACTTAACAGGTTTTCATCAGGTGTAGGCCTAACTGTTTTTTTTATAAAGTTTAGAGTTTTTTTATTAAGTGTAACTGTTTTTATTTAACATGTTTTATAAAGTGTACCCTAACTTGTAAATATATCATATTTAGCATTTTTAGCATATTTAAACTATGATATGATTCGATTCGATATTTGATTCGAACTTGAAAAACCTGCTTCGCAGATGTCTAATGGATTGTAACCTTTTTTTTAAAAGAAAATTCTTCAAAATATGCGTTACGTCCCCAAAATAGGTCTTTTAACTGAAATAAACCTAAATAGACATTTATATATAAATTAAAAAGTACATTTTTATAGTCAGGTCAGCTCAAAACATGTTTATGCCCTGTTAAGTATTATAATGAAGCTTAGAGTGAAAATATTACCTGTCATAATCCTCCTAATCCTAGTGATATCTGTAATTAAATGCTTTATTTTACATGCCATAGCCCTAGTCGAAATAGTAATTAAGTTTTAACACTACTGGGGCCGTGAATAGATCTTATGAGTAAAATAAAATAATATTGAAATGTCTTTAAGGAACCAACGTGCTTGCAAAGTTTGGTCGAAATCTGCAGATTAGTTCAGAAACTATTTGGAATACACACACGCGCACGTACATTCGGCTTATCCTGAAAAGTAGTAGGAGCACTTCCATTTAAGGACGTCGCCTACCTGTGACGTCAGGTCAAGTTGAGATAGGATTTACCATATTAATTTGTGTACGTTTTACTAGGTGGATTTTAAAGATACTACACTGGAACAAAAACCATACGTTCTTAAATAATTCCAAAAAATAGTCTTAAGTTGTCACAGCATTTTTTAAAATCTCAAATTAGTTATTTTGTGAATGTATATTTTTTAATCGTCCACATCTCAGGTTATTTGGTTTATTCACGAAAATGGTATGTAGAAGTATTCCTGCCAGGACGTAAATTAAAAAAAAATTGCTTGGAAGCATATGCGTATCTAGAATAGGAAACCAGAAAAAGGTAAAATTAAAAATCAAGTCAATGTTATCCGGGAGCAAAGAAAAGAGTGTTTATACTCGTCAGCGGAAGAGGGTAAGCGCTATCAACAGGTGTACTAGAGGCCTCATAGGGTGAAGTTTAAATTTTCTTCCCTCTCTTTTTATTCGTACATTGGCGCATATGTGTGTAATGCTTAGAGTTCTAAGGTGCGTCAAGTTAAGATGCAATCAGCTTTGCAAAATAGCTTAGAAATCTTCAAGTAGGCAACGCCGTTAAAGGAAGATATTAGGGCTGGGCTTTGTTAATCATGAGGAGCCTGGTTTGTGTTTGCCGGTAACGTGGAGCTCGAGGCTCAAATCCCGGCGGGGTAAACTTTTTTTTTTTCTAAAGGCTTTCTCAGTCTTCCATGTGTTATATAGGCCCTACTCCTTCTAAATTTCATCTTCCTCATTCCTACCTCATAAGTGTAAATATGTAAATAACCCGGAATGGGAAAAGACGTGGTAGATAAAAACACACTCAGAAAAAAAAGTGCAGCCCCATTTACCCTTTCATTTATTTTAGCATTGTCTAGTTAATCGCTCTCTAATTTGTATTTATATTCAACAGGATAGATTTTTCCAATTAAAACCTTCGAGTGTTTTCTCCAAATTATTGCTTAGTTTATACCAACTTCAACTTTTTCTAAAAATGTCGACATTTAAAAAAAAAGGTGGTTTTCTTACTGAAAATAATCGTTCACATGGCATATATATATATATATATATATATATATATATAGCCTAGGGCACTTGATTTTTTTTTTCAATAATAAGTTTTGCGTTAATTTGTTGGTATTTTCAAGAGTGCATCAATATGGAACCCGAGTATAAAATAAAGTTTAACCTCTGAAGTCTGCGGTCTTATAATTGGGTTCAACTCTCTGCGCAATATTTTAATGTAGCCATCAAATAAAATACTTTTAAAATGTAAGTGAGCAAGATGAAGTAAATTACAAAAGAATGTTTAACGAGTCGTTAGTCATATCTTAACGGATTTTAGCTTACGTGATCGTATACAATGTTTGTTTCCATTCTCTTCATCATATTTTAAAAACATTATTTATTTTTCTCTAAAATAGTTTGTACAGGATGTGTCTTGAAGGTCTTTAAAAGGTCATAAATTAATTTTCGTTTTATTAAGTTTGTGAGGGAAGATAGAAATAAAATATTAATAACTTTATTATTTCCCTTTCCCTCCCTCCTTATACTCATATCATTATTTTACATTTAAATTTTCATAATAATATAGGGGGGATATATATTTAAAAAAAACTCCATGGCATCAGCCCGCAATCAAGCCATACCGACCAAGTGGCTACCGTCTGTTGGCGAAGATAGTACTACATATGCGGATAGAGGGCTTTTATGTGGTCGTCACAACGAACCCTCTGGCCGTTAATCTCAGTTTTCTAGACCAGCGCCGCTATTTATTCAAGTAGCTCCTCATTTGTCCTCATGAGGCTTGAGTTGACCCCGTTCCAGACCAACTGATTTACATAAAATCTGGAATCACTGAGGATCAAACCCGCTATCTCTGGATCTATAGCCAGGAGCTCTGACCACTAGACCACAGAAATATTTTTTTTAGAAAATACAAACTTATTTTTTACAGTCGACATTGACATAATTTTACTATATTATTACAGGACCCGTAGTGTGGGGGTCAGTGCATCTGGCTACAAGCCAGGGGTCCCGGGTTCGATTCCCAGCTTGGCTATTTTTCCCGAAAGCGTCACCAGGGTTTGGTTAGTTAGGCTTAAGTTAGGTTTTAAGTGTTTCCCCCAGTTCCACACCCTCATACTCACTATCCCCAACCCCTATCTCTTTGAGACATGGAAAGATTCTCCATGGAAATGATGTACGATTAGTACATTCGAGCGTCCCCTGGACAAACTGGCTAATTTTTCTACAAACTGAGCTACGAATGATGTAGTCCAGGCGCGCAATATTACTATTACTATACTATTACTATTACTATTATTATATTGATAATATCTACCAAAAGTGACAACTGCTGATCACATGAATTGGCGTATTAATATGTGAAAGTAGATCTAGATGCTTTTATAGTCATCAGATAAGAGTTTTCTATAAAAAGCTGACTGAAGGTAACTTCCAAATGTTACATCATCGATACGTTAGAAAATAAGAAACATCAGAAATGATGTAAGTTTAAGGAAAAATCGTTAGTAGTTTAAAATTTTTAGTAGTAGTTGAATAATAAATGCCTTAATAGAGGTAATTATAAAGTTATTTAAAAAACCATCAAATCTGATTTGTTTGAGTTTGTAAACCGCCTGTTTTTTTTTTCGAAAGTTGATTAATATCCCACATTATCTGTATTGGTGGACACAGACTAAATCTAAAGCTAGTTATGTTGGTTTGCCATTGATAGAAGGGCATTGTTTTATCCCGGCGGTGCATTGTGGGTAGTTTTTACACATGCTATTTATCGATTTGTGATTTTTTCATCTCCTTATCCAGCTAATGTGGGTGCACGTTTTATCAACTTCCTAACTCATCTTTGTGTCTAATTATTGTGCTGCCCACATGATGGGGACGCAGGCTGAGATGTCTATTTCGTCAATTTTGTTTCGCACGGGACTGGGAGGTTGGGGGTTAGAATCCTGGCTGGGTGTACCGCAATGTATTTTCCTAAATGGTTTTCCACTATCCCTACCCTAATACTGTAAATATGGGGTATCCTGCGCGTGGAGTAAGACGCTGAGCACAATTTTTACTGTTAACACGTGAAAAAAAAAAGGTACGGAACTCCGCACGGACTTTCTCACTCTATTGTTTAAAAGATGAGAAATTTACTCAAAACTCGTAATATATGTGAAACGAAATCATATACACTAGCTAAAACCCAAGCATAAATTGCACTATATTTATGTAAAACTTTTTTGAGTCCGGTTTTAAATTTTATAAATTTATTTTTAAAGAATTAATGTCCTCATTTTATGTTTGGAGCGATAAAAAGATCAATACTGGGTCTACAAGGGTCAGTACTTCGTATTAAAATTTTGACTTCCGGTTAAAATTTTCGACATTTTATTAGGTGTTGCATATCTTCATGCCATCGCATTGCTATTAAATTCATCATTTATAAATTTTGACCAATACAAATGTTGACTATTGAATCTAAAATGGAGATAGATCATTGTTGTACAAACATTTCTCCTAAGAGGTTTAAGGAAAAATAACAAACTTTTTAAGAAACTTACTTATATTTGGTTAATCTATGGCATTGAAGAATTATAGCGTTAAAATTTAAGGAGTATCTATTTACAACTAACGCTCACAAAATTGTTTTAATATATTTGCCGATATCTCAGAAACTGTTGGTTTTATAAAAATATATTTCCTATAACATTTTTTTAATTTTTAATAGTAATACAATTTTGCAATGATAAGTTATTTATTATCTCAAAAGGTTGAGGAGATATGGAAATTTCAGAGTCTGTAAAGTATCCTAAAAGTCATTTTCATGGAAAAACGAAAATAGACAGTTTATTTATAATCTTAATGAACGCCTAGATACGAATTTTAATCAAACTCGCTAGAACCGATTTTTAGAAAATCGATTTCTCTCTTTTCACCCTTTACTAAACTACTCTTAATTTTAAGTTTAAACAGACACACAGACAGACGGCATTGCAAAGACCACTTTTTAGGGTTCGGGGGGTCATGAGACGTCGACATCCATCAACATTTCAGGTTAGATTTTTTTACGTTCGCATTAATTTACCTTTTGTGTTTGAAAAGTTAAAAAATATAAATATTTGCGTATTGCTTGAAAGTTATTGGTTTTATAAAAATATGCTTCGAATAAAATATCTGTATTATAAATAGATCTACATATTTGTAATGATAAGTAATTTCATTTCTCAAATAGTTTCGGAGATATGATAAAAATTGATAATTCACGCATCAGACCGGAGCCTTTAAAGTCATTTTGAAGAAATATTTCGAGTAGCCATTTTGTTTGGAATATTTATAAATGTTTAAAAATGAAATTTAATCAAAATCATTAGAGCCAATTTTGAGAAAAAAGACTTTTTCTCTTTTTGCCCTTCAGTAAACTACCCTTAATTTAGGGTCAGATATCCAATTCCAAAAACCCCTCGGGGAAACCCTATGAAAAAAACTATATACAAAGTCTTAGCACGATTGGTAAAATAGTTTAAGCTCTAGTTGGAGGTACAGACAGACAGACAGAAATTCAAAAACAACTTTCTCGGATCCGGGGGAGGGGGGCGGGGGTGTGTGTGTCATGAACCGTCAAGATTCATCAAAATCTGGAGTTCGATTTTTTTGACGATCACCATACTTTCTCTACCTGTAAGATAGCGAGAAAGTAAAAAAATCATTTAAAAGCCTGCGGCTACACGTGTACAAGATACTTGCTTTCTATGGCACGTGTACAAGGTACTTGCCCTCTATGGCACGTGTGAAAGGTACTTGCCCTTCCAAGGACCCGGCGGTTGATGCAGTATCTCAACGACACGGAAACTGATCTAGCAGATCGATATGATCATCTCTGAGACGAGAGGCGCTTCTCTTAGAGGGAACATTTATAGATTCCTCACCGCACTCGCCCAGCCCTTTTAGATTGATTGGCTACGGGGGGCGGGCGAGACGAAATAAAAAAAAAACTAAATTAAATTCCTCAACGTTTGTATTCATAGCTTGTGATGCAGTGGGCCCCTGCCCTGGTCCTGCAGTTTAATCAGAACCACAAGTCCGCAGAACTTATTCATTGGTTTATTTAATGCCCCCTCCCCTGCCGCGCCAAGGGCCATCGTACACGAGCTACTTTTATGACTTGTCGGTCTTCTTATGTTACCCAGCGTCGTCTCACATGAGGCGCAAACTATAGATATGAACTGTTAATTTATATATAGAAGTAGTGACAACTTGTAGATATGAACTACTGTCAATCTCAATATAGAAGGAGTGACACTGTAGATATGAATTGTCAATCTTAATATGAGAGTGGCAATCTGTAGATATGAATTGTCAATCTTAATATGAGAGTGGCAATCTGTAGATATGAACTGTCAATCTTAATATAAGAGTGGAAAACTGTAGATATGAACTGTCAGTCTCAATATAGGAGTCACAAACTGCAGATATGAACTGTCAATCTTAATATAAAACGAGTGACAAACTGTAGATATGAACTGTCAATCTCAATATATAAGGAGTGACAAACTGTAGATATGAACTACTGTCAATCTCAATATAGAAGGAGTGACACACTGTAGATATGAATTGTCAATCTTAATATGAGAGTGGCAATCTGTAGATATGACCTGTCAATCTTAAAATAGAACGAGTGACAAACTGTAGATATGAACTGTCAATCTCAATATATAAGGAGTGACAAACTGTAGATATGAACTACTGTCAATCTCAATATAGAAGGAGTGACACACTGTAGATATGAATTGTCAATCTTAATATGAGAGTGGCAATCTGTAGATATGACCTGTCAATCTTAAAATAGAACGAGTGACAAACTGTAGATATGAACTGTCAATCTCAATATATAAGGAGTGACAAACTGTAGATATGAACTATCAATCTCAATATATAAGGAGTGACAAACTGTAGATATGAACTAATGTCAATCTCAATATAGATGGAGTGGCAAACTGTAGATATGAACTGTCAATCTTAATATAAGAGTGGAAAACTTGTAATGATCCTGCTTTGTTGCATAGCTTTTGGTGTAATTAAATTAAGTTTGTGTCAAATCTATTTGTCGCACTGTACTGTTGTGTATTCATTTCCGTACACGTGCGAGCAGGCTACGGGTTAGGAACATTTGGTTTGCTTGTTTCTAGCTCTAGTAATTATTAAAGAAAAAAACCTCGCAGTGTGAGTGCGAGAAAGAGAGCAATATTTTTCATTTGCAAACTGTATTTGTTTTGATTTCTTTTTAAAAGGTAGTTTTGCTTGTGCTCGCAAGAGTTCAGCAGCTCTCAGTATCAAAATTAATGTTATAGCCATGAAACTGGTGGGGGGTATGAATAATTTGCAGCACTTGTTAACGAGGTGTTCTGAGAGAAAGACACGATGAAGAAACGCGAGTGTTATTAGGGCAATTTCTTGAATGTAGCAGCTTAATATGTGAAAATAAAACTTGTAATATGTATTAATATATACATTATTTAATTAACAACATCATCAGGAGGTTCGCGTGGGAAGGAGAATCGCGACAAATGGCTTTCCCAATCGCGGGGCACGATAAAAAACACTCACGGTAAACTCGGGAATTTAAGAGGTGCTTACCGACGGCTTGATAAAATACTCACGGTAAACTCGGTATTTTAAGAGGTGCTCACCGACGGCACGATAAAAAACACTCACGGTAAACTCGGGAATTTAAGAGGTGCTCACCGACGGCTTGATAAAAAACACTCACGGTAAACTCGGGAATTTAAGAGGTGCTCACCGACGGCTTGATAAAATACTCGCGGAGAACACGGGGAATTAATAGGTGCTACCAACCAATTCAAGGGCAGATGCAGCAATGGAGCAGCTGTGACACACAAAGGCGTTCCTGTAGGTACTTCATCAACAATGCAGAATAGCAACAGAGCATCGAAGTAACCGATCAACGGATGTTGGCGAATCACCGAGGGACAGGTCGACTGAATAGCGTAGATATGTTTTGCTACATGGTATTATTTCATTATTTAATCAATTAATGTTGTTGATAACAGCAGTGAGGCAACAGAGCAGCGGATGCTGGACCATCGCCGTGGAACAGATCAACAGAATAGGAGGCGATGAATAAAATGTTTGTGTCACATTTCAGTATTTTAATTAATTAATGTCATTGTGGATAGCAGCGAAGTATTTCATCAACGGATGCTGGACAATCACCGAGGGACAGATCAACAGAAGAGCAGTAGTTATATATATTTTGTTTGTTACATTTAATTATTTTAATTGATTGATTGATGGGTTCATTGTAGTAAGGGAATTCGTTATAACATTTAATGAAGTAAGTAGAACTTAAAAGGTGTTTAAACTTAGAAATTAATATATTTAAGAAATTCAACAACTCTTTTAGTTGATGATGTTAGAATCAGAAGAGGATTTAATTGGGGAAGAGTGTAGTAGTGGGATAGGTCAGTTTCCATTTTGTTCGGAAGATAAAGACATCATGAACAGACCATATAACCAAGAAGGATTAGAGGAGAGTGAGGAGGATTGGGAAAATGAAATGTATGAGAGTAGATTAAACAAACTAAAGGTGGGAAATGCAAACAGTAGAAACTTACATAAAGGGTGCATTTCTGTGACAGAACAGGTAGAAGAAGGGGAGTCAGGAAATAATAGTGAGGATCAGATATTAGATGAAAATAGCTCAAAGGGACATTCAAAATTAAAGGATGGGGGTGATGAAATTTCGATATTCAAAAAAACTACTGTAGACATAGAGGATAGTAAAAGAGATTCTGAACCAGCTGAGGTAGAAAAGAATTTAATAGGGGAAGGGAACAAAAAAATTGAACAACTTATCATGACTATAATGAGTCAGATGGAAGATAATAATAAAAAATTGGGAACCCAAATAGAAAATAATAATGAAAAATTGAGAGCTCAAATAGAAAACAATAATAAACAAATAGAAAACAATAATAAAGAAATAAAAAACAATATTAAAGAATTAGGAATAAAATTAGAGTGTAAACTAGATAACCTGGAAATATCGCACCAGGCACTTAATGTTAAGGTAATGGATCTAGATAAGAGTTTGATCACTGTAAAACAAAATCAAAACGAGTTGGAACAAAAACAAGATAATTTAAGAAAAATTCATTTTGATTTAATTGGGGGAGTTGACAAAGTGAATGAAAAAATAGAAGGGCTAGAAAAGAAATTTATAGAGACAGTCAAAAGCACAGAAAATAAGGTAGAAGGTATTGAGTTCAAAATTGTTCAAATAAAAAATAATGTCAAAATAGTTCAGTCTAACTTGGAAAGAGAAGTCAGTAAGGTTAGGTTAGAATTGGAGGGTCAACTGGATGTGAACAGGGATTATATTACGTCTCAAGTAGAAGATGTACTAACTCAAAAAGGCGAAAGCATAGAGGAAAAGGTCAAAAAGTTAAAAGATAGCTATATGAAAAATCTTGAGAAATTACAAAACAAAGTGGAGGACTTAGAATGCAAATTTAACGAAGTCAAAAATAAAGAGAAAGTTGATAGTCATGTTTGTCATAATAGTGTCTTGTTTAGAGGAGTGAATGAGGAGATGTTATCTTCAATTCCCAAATTCAAGGGGCAGAAAGGAAATATTTCGGCAATCCAATATATTCGAAAAGTGGAGCGTACTTTGGAAGGAGAACGATTTAGTGAAGCTAATAAGATTGCTATTTTGTTATCAGGATTAAGAGAGGAAGCTAGGTCCTGGGCAAATTCTGTAGAAGGAGAATGGGATACATTTTTGGAAGCAAAGAATGCTTTGTTGGGAAAATTTTGGTCACAGGTAAAACAAGATAGTTTTTTGCAGCAGATTTTCAATGGTAAATACAGTGTTCGAGCAGGAACTATGTGTGAATATCTTCACAAATATAAGGTACAAGCAAAGTATTTGAAATACCCGATAGAGGAAGATAGGCTCATGGGGCATTTAATATATCATTTTCCTCAAAATGTACAGGATGCTCTTATTGGCGCGAATTTACAGGACCTTCAAGACATGGAACGGGTGTTAAATGCATTTGATGATAGATGTCAAAGAACTAGAGAGTGGGAATATTTAGGGGATGTGCAGGAACATGATTCAACACAAAATGGGCACGTACCTTCAGATTCAGAAAGAAGTACAGGGATAGAAAGTAAACAAAATTGGTCAAGTTTCCAGAAATTTAAGGATCAATACCATCCACAGGGACAAGGTAGAATAAATGATCAGTATCAGAGAGAAAGCAGAACACCACCTCCATCACAACACTGGGAGAGAGGGCAAGGAAATAGGAGCAGGGGAAACCAAGATAGTGGTCCACGATTCAACCAGGGACAGTATAGGCAACATGATCACAATCAGGGACCGAAGGGATATAATCAGTATTATCACCCACCAAGGTACAGAGAACAAAGAGACATGGGAACCCAAAATACTAATCAGGGACAGAGGCAAGATGATGGACGAGTTCGAGCGAGAACTGTAATGGCAGAGGTGTATCAGCCTAAACATTTGGATGAAATTAAACCTTATTTTGAGAAAGTGACAAAGATAGAGGGAAAGTAGGGAAGTATGGCTGGAGTAGGAATAGGTTTTGTGTCCTCATGATGATAAAACTTTTATTAGGATTGTACTATGAGCTTAGTAAATTGTGCTTTAAACTTAGTGTGTATAAGAAAAATCTTTTAAGATCTTCTTGTAATGTGAATTTAACTTAGGGTATAATTCTACCGAAATATGGATAGTGTATATTTTGAATGCTATTCAAGAGAACTACCAATTTAGTCTGAAATGTCAAAGATATTATATTTGGTGTTTTGTCAAGAGTTTCATGCTAATTATGTGCAGTGCAATGTGTATGTTTTTTTTATGTTGTTTATTATATTATATTATCATGTGAAAATAGTGTACATGAACTCTAAACAATAATTCTCTTTTGTATCACTAGTCTAGTGTATTACATCAATTAAAGTGAGACTCTAAAACCTTTCTGCCATAGAACATTAAAATCAGAAAAGGAAATGGCAAAGCAAAATGAACATTATTAGAACTGTTAAGTGAGAGATTTTGAAGTAAATGATAAACATTTTAAATTATATCAGATGATTGATGCCTGCCGCTACTCTATGTAATCAATACATTGGTTTTCTAGTTTTTATTAAATATATAAGCTTTAGTGGTGTCATAATATGTGCAAAGGGCTCAATGTAAAAACAAGCTGACCGAATTACTTCCTGACTTATTTTTCTTCTAAAAATAACTCAGAAAGTAGGGGAGTACTGTAATGATCCTGCTTTGTTGCATAGCTTTTGGTGTAATTAAATTAAGTTTGTGTCAAATCTATTTGTCGCACTGTACTGTTGTGTATTCATTTCCGTACACGTGCGAGCAGGCTACGGGTTAGGAACATTTGGTTTGCTTGTTTCTAGCTCTAGTAATTATTAAAGAAAAAAACCTCGCAGTGTGAGTGCGAGAAAGAGAGCAATATTTTTCATTTGCAAACTGTATTTGTTTTGATTTCTTTTTAAAAGGTAGTTTTGCTTGTGCTCGCAAGAGTTCAGCAGCTCTCAGTATCAAAATTAATGTTATAGCCATGAAACTGGTGGGGGGTATGAATAATTTGCAGCACTTGTTAACGAGGTGTTCTGAGAGAAAGACACGATGAAGAAACGCGAGTGTTATTAGGGCAATTTCTTGAATGTAGCAGCTTAATATGTGAAAATAAAACTTGTAATATGTATTAATATATACATTATTTAATTAACAACATCATCAGGAGGTTCGCGTGGGAAGGAGAATCGCGACAAACTGTAGATATGAACTGTCAGTCTCAATATAGGAGTCACAAACTGCAGATATGAACTGTCAATCTTAATATAAAACGAGTGACAAACTGTAGATATGAACTGTCAATCTCAATATAGAAAGAGTGACAAACTCTAGATATAAACTGTCAATTTTAATATAGAAGAAACCACAATCTGTATCTATATAAACTGTCAATCTCAATATAGAAGGAGAAACCACCTACAATATATATGAACTGTGAATCTTAGTAACGGAGGAGGGGCCACAAACAATATATATAAAATGTCGACCCCACTAGTGAAGAATACCACAAACAAGAAAATTGGAGTCCATGCAGTGCTTCTGGTAAAGACACGCCGTTGAAAGATTATTATGTCAGCTATTGCTGTTCAGGGCTAGCTTTGTCTTTATATCGTATTTGAAAAGCTATTAAAATAAATGGTACGGTGCACCGCACAGAGTTTCTCCCTCATTGATATCAAAAACGAGATAACTTCTAATAATATGCGCTGTTGCAGAGACACTCCACTAAAGAGCACACATGAAATAATTTACACGTTTACAGAAACATTGAACATAACAATTAAATTCATATTAAATAATCTTCAAAGACCTCCATAAAAAAATATTTCCTTATAGCTCAGAAAATATTGATTTTATAAAAATATATAAAAAAAAGTTTTCATTTTTAATAGTACTACCACTTTACATCATCATCATAATCATCATCTGACGTTTCTGCCTCTGCAGGTCGTCAGGCACATCCTCTTTCATTCCTGTCGATCTCTCCAAGCTGTCTCCCTCTCCAGTCCACTTCTTTACCCTCCATGTCCTTCTGCACGTGGTACATCCTTCTTATCCGTGGTCTTCCAATAAGTCTTTTATCCTTCTTATTACTTTGTAGCGCTTTCTTAGGCATTCAGTCCTTTTCCAATTTCATCTCGTGCCCTAACCACGGCAACCTTTTCCTCTTCAGTGTCTCTTCTACTTGTATAATAACCTTTTAAGTTATCCCTGATGTTTTAGTACAGTGATAAGTTATTTCGTATCTTAAACAGTTTCGGAGATCATTTAAATCGGATATTTTCATTTATTTAAAGTACCTTCAAAGTCATTTTCACGGGAAAATGAGAGTTTAAATTATTTTTTTAAATGGTAAACAGTTTCGAGTTACAAAATTTAAGAATCAAATAGCCGAAGCTATTATCTGTGCTTTTAGAGAGGAATATTCCATCTAGATATCATATTCTGAAAATTGAAAAATTACACCTGGACACGCCGAAGGTCCCGGATTTGATTCCCGTGCCCAGGTGTCATTTTTCAATTTTCAGAATATGATATCTAGATGGAGTATTTCTCTCTAAAAGCACAAATAATAGCTTCGGCTATTTGATTCTTAATATGCAATCCTGTACAATTACAATAATGACTTTACAATGTGGCAGTAATAAGCCAACTACCGAGTCGAAGACGGCTGCGTTTTCTGATAGCTCGTGAATAAAGCTGACCATTTCCGCACGTCCATCATAGACTCTGCCTTAAAATATGAGTGGAGAATGACCCTGGGCACGGGACGACCCCTAGATAGCTCAGTGGAGTACTAAGCCGAAGTTCCCGGGTTCGATTCCCGTGTCCAGTTGTCATTTTTCAATTTTCTGAATTACAAAATTTAGTTAAAATTGGAGTGGATTTCGAGAAAATAATTTTTCTCTTTTTGCTCCTCACTAAACTACCCTTAGTTTTAGGGTTGGATATCTAATCGCACAAACTACTTGGGAGAACCTTATGAAAACCCTATACACTAAGCTTTTAGCCCGATTGGTAAAAACGGTTTCGTCTCTAGGCCAAGACACAGATGGCACAGCGAAAACCACACTCTCGGTTTCATGTGGTCATGAAATGTCGACATGCTATCAACATTTTGAGATGAGAGTTTTTTTTTGTTGTGATTACAATATTTCTATCTCCGAGGGGTCGAGATAAAGTAAAATACATTCTTTTATTCATCAACTTCACAGATAGGCCTATATCAGTCATTTTGACAAATGAATAAAATTCACCTCTTTTTTGTCATCATAACGAGAGCCCCCACCGGGGGGAAGGCCTACTAGTTGTCAAAATAATCTAGTCTGGTTTGCTAGAGATGGAAAGGGTGGGTTTTGAGTCTCGGCCTAGTATACTGAGGGTGAGGTTCACCCTCTTCTTCCACACAAATGTGGGTACATTTCCTGTAAACCTTCCTGATTCCTAGAACCATTGGCGTAATTAGTATATAAGCGTAAAACCCGAACGGTTAGTAAGACGCGATAATTAAAAAAAATTACCGTGGAAACTGATAATTAACTTTTCAACTCTAAGAGAAGGTCAAAGTTTCAGAACAACTTTCTTTCATATGAGGAATCTTATCTGGTAATTAAAAATGTTACTTTATTTACTTTCATTTATTCATACGTCAAACCATGTAACTGCAGCTGTTATATTTAATATATATATATATATAATCAGTATATATCAAATATTACTAATAATACAGTAAAACTATTGGACTGTTGCAACAATGGCCACCGAATGTTGCACTAAAATATATTCAAAACATTTTATTGAGAAAACCTTTATACAGGGTGGCCCACGGTAAAAATAGCCCGCCTCCTATATCCAGCAGGTGCCTCACTCTGAATTGGAGGAGGTCGACATCTGTTGTAACATGTGGGTAAGTCAATAAAGCTTTAGACAAGCAGTTCACTTGCTCATTCTTCATGTCACAATATAGGTGGAAGGGGATTTACCTCCTCCAATTCAGTGTGAGGCGCTTGCTGGATATAGGAGACGGGCTACTTTTCCGTGGGCCACCCCGTATATAACAAGGCTTCAGTCGAATGTTTTAGATTTAGTTGTAAAAGGTTATAACATTTCCGTTGGCTTTAAACTTTCAGTGTTTAATATGAAGCAAAGCCTTTCACACCACTATGATGACTTTAAATCTACCCCTCTGCCAGCTCTCTATGCCTATCTCAACTTTATAAACAGTTTTGTAGGGGTGGAACAGTAGATTTTGATAAACTAGAAATTAACATAATTAATTTTACCCATACACAAGCTTACACAGATTATGGTTTCCATAGT
The DNA here is from genome assembly GCA_033556935.1 of Timema podura. Classification (NCBI taxonomy): domain Eukaryota; kingdom Metazoa; phylum Arthropoda; class Insecta; order Phasmatodea; family Timematidae; genus Timema; species Timema podura. The sequence continues at coordinate 25,660,209 of JAVRXN010000013.1, read as the reverse complement.
GATGTAAACAAAGAATGATTGCACAGATGAGCCCCCTGCGCACACAGAAGAAAATCTACAATTACGGCAGGAAAATCGAGTTTTCGTCGGAAGATACGATTTATTTTATTTTATTTTTACTACATCTTGGTACCCTTACCTTTAAAATGAGTTATCTTGTATCAAAATCGGTTCGGGCCATTTTCTCGTAATTTTATTTGCCGGAAATAGGATTATCAAACTTTATATCTCGATAAATTACAAAAGACTGGCTCCAGGCACGCTCAGTTTAAAGATGCGTGTCACCGACCAATACGAGACATGCCCATCATCTGCTGGCAATAAATGGAATTCCGTGCAGAAGCCCTACCCAACTCCTTGAAGGTTGGAATTTTGAGTTTATGACGATATAAAGTATATCACGAAATATAGTCTGGTTATATAAGATGTTATCAATGTTGACCGCAAAAAAAAATCCTACCAGAACCCTACTTAAGGTATCTTGTACGGGTTTTTTTCTAGTACCGCGTATTTACTACCCATTCAAGTTATACACTTATTTACTAACTATGCTAATGGATTTAGGTATTGTGAAGGCTATATTTAGATGAAGTGTATCAGAATTTGCGTGGAGAAAGAGATAGTGGGAAACCATTTTGGAAAAAACTTAGAACACCCGACTGAGATTCGAACCTCGATCTCCCCTTCATCAGTGGTCTAGTCTACTGTGAAAGTGGCACCTTGGACCATGTGACCACTGAAGTGGGTCACGTATTATTCCTATAGCAGAATACTATAGGAAGTACCTTAACTGCCAACTAACTGTTTGATCAAGAAGCTTCTTACACTATGAATCCTACTGTACCATCCATCGTGGGAACATAACATAGCACCCATACGTTGCCACTTGATCACTTTGATATGCTCCGCCTCACGGGGTGCATCTCCATCGATCTGGGGGGGGGGGAGCTGAACCTGACCGCCGGTCGGACACAAGCTGTGCTTCGGCCATAGTGTGTGTGGTGTGTGGTGTGTGTTGTGCTTTCATCGGGCACGAATGTAGTCCACCTACGACTTGTACGTATATTTGACAGTTTTTTTAATTACTAATTTTAACACCTCGAGGTTATTAAGGCGATAGAGTAGTAGTCTAGAATAAATTCCTAAACACCAGAATCAAAGTGGGTATAGGATGTCAATGGTTGGGGTGATCCGGTGGTAGGAGAACAAACAGGGGTGGACGAAAATACATGTGACAATACAATTTGTAGTGTGACCGCCTTAATAAATTATATCATTCGATTCACAAAGATTCATTCCACGCTCCTATACAAGCTACATTTCGTTTCCCGGACACTCAATTTTTAGTGCCTAACCAAGGTATGGGGATTTTTTTAATTTTTATGAATCGGGAAATTGAGTTTGTTTACTGCCTAAGTAGCTGAAATGGCGCCCATTAGCTGTTGTGCTCAGGTTAAATAATGTGTTTAATGGAACCAAAAACAACACTATGTTATATTATGGTATACATACATTTATTTGTCAACATTTAAAAGTTGAAATTCTCCACTTTGAAAAGAAAAAGAAAATAATCTACATATTTTGGTTGATCACTAAGACCCTAATGCCCGGTGAATTGAATGTAACTGGTACAGGTACATGGAATAATGGATAATTTTGAATCGAGTATGGTGACTTAGGGGGCTACAGCACAGTTTGTTTCGTCATTTTAAATTTTCTCCTCTCATGGTTATTCTCTTTTCGGACAGCTCCACCCTGTAATGTTATAAATCCACTTGGTTTCTGGAGTTTATGGATTTATGATCGACCATTCTAGCGTATTCCATGTATGGGACGCCAGAAAATATCAGTATTTTTTTTTATAGCTTTGGCCAAAATAAATAAAACATTTCTCCAGTAAAAACATTAAGTTTAATTTTCTACAAATGTTGATATCAACAGTTGTTGAATATCTGTCGTGAGCTTCGCGGCATTAGATGAGAAACTTTTTAAATGAAGAGAAAAAGTTGTCATTAAATTCCAGGAAACCCTCTACAGATATTCAAGAACTCTTGATTTCATCATGTGAATAAAATAAAACTCTATGTTTCTCATGGAGAAATATTTGATTTATTTAGGGCAAAAAAAATATATTTTGCTATAAAAAACTGGAAAAATTACTGACTTTTATCGCTCTCCCCCCTTCACTACCACCTTAATTTAATGTGTTAAGTTTCCTCTTACTGGTTTTCCTGTGACGGGGAGGTAGGGATTCGAATCCCAGCCAATTATACAAAGAGTTTTATTTCCTAAATGGTTTTATAGCCTCTCTTCACGTAGATCTAAAAATCATTCCTTCCTTCATACCTACTTTATAAATGTAAATTTATGGATATTGTTGGGTGATTTTTGGTAGCAGATCTTTACAAAAATAATTTAAGGATGAGGAGGATTGCTTAAAGCAAGTGTACCGACACTAGCAAGGAGAGGAGATGAGAAAACTAGATGATATGTAGAAAACCACCGTAGTGCACACGACTGAGGTTCAAACCTTGACCTCCCCTCATCACTCTGTGGCGAGACTGACGCCTTAGGCCATGTGTTTATAAGAGCTGTAAAGGCCACTATAAAGTATTTCAGGTTTTCTTGGTTTAGCTCATATGCGTCAATAAAATGAGCTCAACTGCGGACATTTCTGTTGCAACTCTCATAAAAGTTCATATTTTCTAAAAGAGAAGAACGAGATTAAAAATTTTTTGCTATTGATTGAATTTTAGTTTGAAGTTAAAAATAAGTTAAAGAATTTTAGAGTTTGCCTTTGTATTGTTTTGCGCGTGTATTTATTAATGAACACACTTTACAGGTCACAAATTTGCAATAAATCGAGCACATGCGATATTTATTGTTATTCACTTCTTCTATTTATTTATTTTATAATAGAACCCCACTGAAATTCACTCCAATTAGATTACCCTAAGTAGGATTTTTGTTTGAAAATGTAGTTAAAGACAATAAAAAAAAGTCAAACGGAATGTGTGCATTTGCTTTAAAAATTGTTGTTCTGAAAAGTCAACCCGAATGTGTGTTCGATTTCTTTTATGACGATAATCTTTCTTGATGAGTATCTCATTTGAGAATGGCTTTCTTTATTATTGAGCTTCAATACCTCTATACGAGGGTATATATACTTTCTTTATTATTGATCTCTAATATATATATATATATATATATATTATATAATATTCATTATTGAGCTCCAGTACCTATGTATATACTTTATTATTGAGCTCCAATTACTATTATATATATATATATATATATATATAATATTATATATATATATATATATACTTTCTTTTTATGTATCCAATGTCTAATTATATGTATTCTATTACTTCTTACTTTGAGCTCTTCTTATATATATACTTTATTATTGAGTTCCAATACCTATAATATATATATACCATATACACATACATTATAATACCTATATATATTTATATATAGGTATTGGAGCTAAATACAAGGAATATTAGCATATTAATCTTTGTGCTACCTTGTTCTTTGATGTGTTTATAAATAGTGTTGTTTTTAAAGCTTCCCTCTTCTTTGTAGCTAACAGCACTCTGCCGGACATCACTAGAGAAAATGTGATTTTCCTCGTGTTAGTTGTGATCTTTGCAGGATGAAATGAAATGAAGTGATTTATTATTTCATCATTAATTGGTAATTGGATACGTTCGATAAAATAACCCACACACACACACACACACACACATAATATAGGGGTTATTTAATGTGAGTAATACGTAGGCTTGGAATTAAGCACAGTTATTTTTAACAGTTTTTTTTTATCACCGCGTCTTACCACCTGTTATGGTTATACGCATATATAATAATTAATCTTTTTAGGTAAGGACGAGGAAGAAATCATTTTAGGAGTAATCTATCCACATTTGCGAATAAGGAGAGTGGGAAACCATTTATTTAAAAAAAATCCTTAGTTGACCCTACCAGTTTTCGAACCCCGATCTCCCCGTCATTAGCTAGATGGTCTAGCACGGGATTGATGGCTTAGAGTGTTCGGCCACCTGAGTTGTTTTTAATGTTTATTAACTGTTAGTTCTCGGTCTCTTGTGTTGGATTAGTGAAAGGCTTGCCGTGTGGTGGTTGGAGTTACACACAGCTCAAGTCAGACGGAGCCTGCCTGGGTCTTTAGGTCGATACCGCCGGGGGGAGAGGGGGTGATGGCAACCGGCATCACATGTTATGGTTGGTGGTGGGAGGAGGGGGGGGGGGGGTTGGGAATGTCACCGTAACATGTTGCAGAACATGGTACGCTGTCACCGGGTTCGATCCCCTTGGCTAGAAATAGGAACTGAAAGCCACAAATATGGCCAATAGAACATTTATTAATTTTCTAAGAAAGGGGTCCTCAACATTTTTATGTCAGAGGCCAAGGTTTCTTTCTCTTGTTGGCTCGCGGACCGTAATATTGTATCGATAGTTTTAGGATTTAATTAATATTTTAATATTCGTACTAGCTCATTATTATACACTCATACTCACACTAAGGATTAGGATTTATAGTGAAGTATGTTCTCTTGTATTTCCTATTTTTAGATTTCTCATAACATGAGGTAGCCACGATTCGTCTCGTCTACTAGAGTTGTCATTTGTCGGTTCAAGGTACATTTGTATAAAAACGCAATTAAATACTTTTCTTCGTTCATAAGGAAAAAATCGTTATAAAAGAACGTAAAATACGAAATAAAATAAATATTTATTTTATTAGTTGATTATGTAAAATATTATATATCTGTATTTGTAATTTTTTACTCTTGAAATAATGTTATATTTTTTTATGAGCCAGTGGGCTGTGGGGGGTGGGTTGAAGACCCCTGTTCTAAGGCTATTCATTAAGTAAAGGAAGTGAAATAATTAATATTGTCTAGTAACTCTTATCAGCGTTGAATTTTTTTTATAAAGTGCTATTTGGGCGAAGCAAAAAGAAGCAATTTAAGTTCTGGGGCTTTCTAAAAATAATAACTGTTTTCTTAATTCAATTTTTTACATATTTTTTATAGACAGTTATGGGTAGGTTCGGGTTCACTGTCTAAATTGTAATTTTAAGAGTCATCTCGGAACTATAGGCCAAAAACATCATTTGGAAGGCTGATTTTGGAAATATTTTTCACAGGCTAGAAAAAAATTGAATTTGCATTTTCGAAAAGTTCAACATACATCTGATTTGGTAGCTGCATCGTCTAAAGTGTCACTCTCCCAATAGACTGGACTACCAATAACAGGAAGATCGGGGTTTGATTACTGTTCGGGTGTACTGAGGGTGTTTTTATTTTCCAAAATGTATTCCACTCTCCTACCATGAAAATGCACATACACTTACTCTAAATTAAACCTTATTTATCCTTTACACATTAGCGTAATTAGAATACATGCCTATCAGCCCGAAGGGGTTAGACTATAGCTGGTCATTGGAGATACACATTTAGATCAACTCTTTAAATAAAGTTAGTATTTTTTTTCATTATTAAATTAAAAATTGTTGGAAAATCACTGCTGGACTAGACAATGAAACTCCAAAATAAAATACAGAGCTCGATTCCTGCGTTCAGGTGTCATTGTTCAACTTATATCTAATTTAATTGAAACCCGCTTCGGTGGCCGCATGGTCCAAGGCGCTAATCTCTCAGTAGACTTGACTGCCAATGACGGTGAGATCAAGATTAGGATTTTTTTTTGTCTACTAGGGCTCTTTTTTTAAAAAGTGTTTTCCGCAAATGCGGAGATAATTCATATAGATATAACCTTCCTCATCCCTAAAACCACTTGAGTAATTAGTGCTTAGTGCTGCTAAAAAAAAAAGAATTAATTTACAAATGTATTCACTGACGGCTGTATCCGTAATCAAATTTATCTTCATCTTTGTAGACTATTCTTTATATCCACTCAATCTGTTCTATCCTACTACTACTATTACTACTACTCCTTCTACTAAAAATAATACACTTATTAGTATATTAAGCCACTGATTAAGTTTTCAAAGTTTGATCCAAGGCACGAACAAAATATTTATCATTGGTGTTAATGGGCCCTTCCTTTTTCTAAATGACTAATTGCCGGCCGAGCAATCGATTTGTTTTTATGTTCTAAACTTAATTAAATTGTAACTGAGATATTACGTTTAAGACCATGGTTATTAGTGGCTCTCTACTACACACACCAGGTACTTATGCTGGTAAGTTAATAAATAAAACACTACAATGTCTTGGAAGAAGGGTTTTTAATTTCTTTATTTTGAAAAATTTTAGGCTTTTTTTTTGTGGGTGTGTTAGATTTAAGTGTTCACGAAGAAGGAGATACGCAACCGCAAAAAAAAAAAAAAAAAAGGGGTCGAACACCACTGGCGTATACTATGCGGGTACTCGTCATTACCGGTCGTAAAACGCCTTTATTCCCTAAAAGTCAATCGATTTTCGTGTTTTATTCCTCTCCATTCCATGGGTAGCTTACATGTTTCAGCGACCTCTCTTGACAAGAAACTATTATACCTCGAACTGTATATTTATATGTGCTTAACGGCCACTTTCGTCTCGTTGTTTCCATCCTCTTCGTCACAAAAGAGAGCGAAAAACTGTCCATTTCGCCTCCAGAAACATCTTACGTATTCCCCTTGCCTTCTTGTGGATACAGTACAACTTTCATGGGAATAAACTTATCTGACGGCTAGAAAAGTTACTAAAAGTACTTTCACGTATTCAGATGTCAAGTCGTGTGATCTGCAGCTGTCGCTCTTGATATATATATTATCAATATATAAGTTTCATCCTAATAGTAATAATAATAAATAATAATAATAAATAATAATATATAATTTACAGCACCCTTTCTGTTTATACACTTAAGTACTAATTACGCTAATGGGTTAGGAATTATGAAGGTTGAATATATAGGAAGTGAACTTGCATTTGCGTGGAGTTAGAGTGGAAAACCATTTAAGGGAAAAACCCCCCCCAGTTCACCCTAGTGAGATTCGAACCTTGATCTCCCCGTCCTCGGTGGTCTAGCTCAACACGAAACTAGCGCGTTAGCCAGCTACCTCACCGAGGCGGGTCTTCATCCTAATAAAATCCTATTATAATTAAGAAATACTTCAAACAAAACACATGTCTTGAGTATGTATGTATGTATGTATGTATGTATGTATGTATGATACGTATACGACAGTATTATATTTTATCGTCAGGTGTCTCGTATTCGATTTGAGACAGTGTGGTGTGCAGTTGATCAAGGACCCTTTTGATTATGGGGTTACCTCACCATCTGCCCCTCGAACCCCGACTCTTACTAAAATTTGAACTTTTTTTTTATTCATAACGATTCACCACAAGTCTTACTTGATTGCTAAGTCCAAGGAGTAGCGATTAGGATAATTATTATTAAAAATGTGGCGGTCTTTTCTTGCATATGAAATGGGAAAACAGCAGATAAAAATCGAATTTATAAAAATCTTATTTAATGTAGCCTAATAATATTAGAGCCTCGTTCTCCCTGTCACAATAAATCCAAACTATTGTGAGACACTCTGACAAGACGTGTATTAATCACAACTTGTGAATGTGAGGAATGCCAGGCCTCCACCGTGGTTTGGATTCCACGTTAAACTGTAGGTCCTCCATTTCATCTCACAATCACCCTACCATTGCACATTAGCGTAAGTGCGTATAACCCGAACGGGTAGTAAGACGCGGTGCTAATAATAATAATAATAATAATAATATTGTGAGACAAACAATTTCCATCACGTGATCACCGGAATAGGTGAGATTTGAATTAGTCTTATAAATGTGATTGTGAGTGACTCCTTAGACCATTCGACCACCCAAACGGGCTTTTATCTCTCTATCATTTTTGTCCAACACCTTTGCTCAGTCGGTAGCGGGTCTGTCTAATGAGCTAAGGGCCACGGGTTCGATTCCTGGCATTGCCGAAAAATGTATCATTGGTAAAATGTGGGCTTACCCTCTCACATTAATGGATTAATAGCATGGGGACTGGAGGTTGTGTCTGTTCTAGATTTAAGATACTTTATAAGTCGTGTTCTGATATAATCAGTCGGTTCAGAAAGTGCACGTTTAATATCTTAAATAAATTAAAATAATTAAAAAACTTGTTTATGATAAACAAGAATTGATCAAAGGGCCCTATATTAATAATCTCTAGGATGCGCGAATTGATACCATGTATCAAAAAGTAACAAGAAGAAAACACAACTTGCCATAGACAAAATAGGTATTTCCTATTAAAAAATTATTTATTGTTGGCTGGGGGACTCGGTATGAGATCAGTTATTAAATAAAGATAGTTTGTAAGTCTTGCGTTGATATAATAAGTTGGTTCAAAAAGTGTACATTAAACATCCATAATAAAAAAAAAACCTTTATATCTAAAATAAATCGAGTGCCTGAAAAAATTTCAAACCTTAAGCTATTCCTTCGAAGCATCTGTAATAATTACGCTATTTACTATATATAATACGATAGAAATAATACCAGTAAAAAATTCGTCGTGTTGTTTTTTACGCCCCTTGTGTACCTTGGATGGCACTAGACATTCTGTTATTGATGACGATACGTGACCAAACATACGCGAAAATTAAACGAGAGGCAAAATTAAATTCTCTTACAGACAACGCAAACATAAAAATCTGATCTGACGCTTGAAACAACCTTCTTCAGTGGCCGCATGGTCAAAGACGTTGCTCTCGAGTTGAACCTGACTGCTGATGACAGAGAGATCGGGGTTCGAATCACGGTCGGGTGTACTGAGGTTGGTTTCATAAAACACGTTTTCAACTCTCCCTCCCCTCGAATGTGGGTACATTTCAGCTAAATTTAACCTTCCTTGTCTTTAACTCACTAGCGTAATTAGTACATATGCGTATTACCTGAACAGTTAGTAAGACCGCTAAAAACAAAAAACAAACAAAAGAAAAAACTCGCTGAAGCAGCTCAATAATATAAAAAGTTAAACGAGAAGTCTATGTCTTTATCACCTGGATTTTAACGAAAAATGTTACCTTAAGATCCCAATGTATCCATTTACATCCAAACACAGAAAAGGAATCATGATAAGTTAACTTTGTATTCAAAGTTGGAGCATATGAATATACGGAAACCAGACATTTGTATGCGGTTATAGTATTACTTCTTTCTTTTTCTTTTTTTTTTTTTTGCCCCAAAAAAACTTAAAAAAATCCAATTTTGTTAGAAAATAAGTTTTTTTTAAAGTTTTGCTTGTTACTTTTTCGTGTTTTTTCTATCTTAGTTTTTTTTTGTTAGGGGTGGGTATACTCGAAGGGGAAATGAAAGAGTCATAGTGATAACAATGGAAATTGGGAAGAGTTTCTTTTACTAAAAAGTTTGGGTGTTGTCACTGTTAGAAGGCGTTGGTACTAGCTTTGGGTGTACGCTCTGGTACCTTTTTTTTTTTATTATTTTAGAAGCCATGTAAAGTGAATGATAAAAAGTTGTTGAAAGCTTCCAACCGAATTTTATTACTGGCACTTCTTCTCTTTTCCCACTGTTTCTCTTTTCCGCCTTGGGATGAGCAGCCAATGATGAGCTTTTGTAAGACACCTCTCTGCACATGCGCGAGTTTTAAACTAGGAACAGAAATAAAACACGCTTCACTGACCTAATAGTTTAAGGCGTCACTCTCGTGTTAAACTGGCCTGCTGAAGACGGGGATATCGGGGGATGGAATCCCGGTCAGGTCTACTAAGAATATTTTTTTCTAAATTATTTCCCACTTTCCTTCCAACCAAAATACGGGTAGATTAAATCTAAAATGGTTCCTTCCTCATCCCTAACCCATTAGTGTAATTATCATATATATATAAGCTACAGTAGCCCCACGGCTTCTTTGGTGCTGACAGACAGCTCACAGCTGACAGCTGACGGCTTTGAAAAGCTACCAGACCAAATTATGTATCCCTACGCCGAACCATATGATGTGCAAAAAACATGTGTTTAGCAGCTGTCACTTCCGACAGTCAAAATTTAGGTATATACCTAAATGTTGACCGTCAGAAGTCAGTTGTGAACTGTCAGTCAGCACCAAAGAAGCCATGGGGCTACTGTATGTATATTTTATGTAAAAAAATAAAATAATAATTTAGACGAGTTACTGCGATTGGTTTTATGCACCGCGTCTTACTACCCATTCGGGTTAGACACTTATGTATTAACTACGCTAGTGATTTTAGGTATTAGGAAGGTTATATTTATTGGAAGTGTACCCGAATTTGTTGGGAGGGAGATTGGAAAATCATTTTGGAAAAACCACCCTCATTACACCCGACTGAGATTCGAACCTTGATCTGCCCATCATCGGCAATCTAGTCTAGCACTAGAGTAGCGGGTTAGACCATGCTACCACCGAAGTGGGTGTGATGATTATTAAATTTTAGAATATCCCGTACTGGCCTAACTTAAGGTGAGGTTACAGGAATTGTGAGCCTATGTTCGTATTCTTTCAGTTTTTATGACAAAATCAATATTTTTTTAAAGAAAATTAATAAAACATTGCTTCCAGCTATACCTTTAGTTGAACTTTTTACACAGGATAATCTCAATAAATTGTAGAATATTTGCTTATTTGCTATGGGCATTCTGTAATCTTACTTGGGAATTTTTCTTCATTTAAAAGGGTTTTTGTTCAAATGCCACGATGATTACGACACATGTTAAAGAACTGTCGAGATAAATATTTGTATGAAACTATAACTAAACGTATCTACTAAACCAATATTTTAGTTATTTTGGGCGAAAAATGTTATTTGTTAAAAAAAAAACTATAAAATAACAACCTTAGCTTCCGTACACTTCAATCCAACCTTAACTTTATTAAAACGTGTATTCATGCTACGTTAGTCGATATTCACACTGATGAGCTTACAAACTAATTATCAACTTCATATTTACCTTCCAAGAGGAGGTTGAGGGTATAATCCCGGTCAATTGTTCCGTGTTGGGTTTTTTTCCTAAATGGTTTCTTACTGTTCCTTCACTCAAATTCTGGTACATTTATGTTACACATAACGCACATAAGGTAGTGCGATAAAAAGGTAAAATGTGCGCATGCGTGAACAAAAATTAAGGCAGTAATTACAGTTATGTTGAAAAGTCACATCTGAGGCCGTGGTCGCCACAGAATGCTTAAAAAATAAAAACAAAAAAAACCTTGAAAGTTAGCTTGTTCCTAATTGTGACAGCATGAAAGATGTGTAATATAAGTAGGCCCTACATATTTTATCTCTATGGCAGCAGTGAAGTCTATCATAATCATCATAGTAATAATAATTTCCCGCTTTCAGCATTCTACCAGGTCTGGGTGTTGAAAATCTCCCTCCACCGTCCTTTGCCCTGCCACTACTTCTCCTTTTCCACTGAATTTCATTCTGTTCTTCTTCTTGTAATGCACCTTCTTATTGTAGTCAATCCATCTCATTCGTGGTCTTCCCTTGATCTCTTCTCTACTTTTCCTACACTCTCCACCTTATTGGCTGATCTACTATCATCCATTCTCTTCATAGACCCACGCCATCGCTATCTTGATTTCTCATATTTTTCCCTAATACTCTTTTGATAAAGTTCCTGTCTTGTATTGTCATTTCAAATTCTTTACTTCTTTGTCTTACCCATAATGCTTCAAACGCTATTATGGCCGCGTGGTCTAACGCGCTACCCCCGCAGTAGAAAAAGACAGCCGATGATGGGGAGATTGAGGTTAAAATTTCGGTCGGATGTACTGAGGGTGGTATATCTTAAATGGTTTCCTACTCGACCTCCGTGCAGATTCGGGTACATTTCCTATAAATACAACCATCAGTGTAATAATAACATAAACGCATAACCCGAACGGCGAGTAGAACGCGATGATAAAAAAAAATCATAGAGTGAAGCCCACGTCATCAAAAAAATGAGATACATAAACAAATATCTACTTTATCTTCTCAAACCCCATTTACAATACAGCACCCTGTGGCTCCCTGTCTTCCTGTACCTAAGTTTCTTATCAGTAGTACGACAGTATAAACGTACCCTGCATTCGACCATTGCGCATCGTCACAGCAGATTAATATTGATGAGCATTAACATTTATTATGCCACTAGGTTTTATTTTCTGTGCTCACTTATTGGGATCATTATCTCATTTTATAATAAACTTAATAATTAGTGGTTTTGTCACTTTAATGAGCCTTGGTACTACATTAATGCTCTTTATATTATTTCTTATTAGAAAATAGGTATCGATTAGTGTAGTCTTTTTTGGAGCTCTCTAATTATGTGAACGATGAATGGTGCTAATCAAGGAATACCCTTAATAAACATAGGGTATTTTAATACTATATCGGAAGTTAACTTGCAAATGTAGATATAAGTACGAAAAATTATTTTACTACACTAGATATTCATACGGAAAAAAATAATCCTGAGCGTCATTTAAAAAAAATCGTTTTGACACAAGTATAATCAGCCAGCGTTGAACTCTAATCTTGGTATTTATGTATAAAGTCTAACTAATGGTTTTAGAATATTGCGGTTATGGTCCAGTCTCATGGATAAACAAATCTCACACTAGAGCTAACCATATATTATTTTGGTTGGATGGTAGAGGGGTTTTATCCTGAATATGGATTATATGTACGTCGGGTGAACTGGCGGTATAGGGGTAAGGTAAGGGGTCGGACTTCTGTGATGGGGGTCCGGGGCTCAATCCTCGGTTCCGGTACAGATTTATCTTATTGCCAAACCCTTCCTTCACCTCTGACAAGACGTGTATAAATCACAACTTGTGAATGTGTGAGAATGCCAGGCCTCCACCGTGGTTCGGATCTTAAACTGTAGGTCCTCCATTTCATCTCATAATCACCTTACCCATTACACATTAACGTAAGTGCGTATAACCCGAACGGGTAATAAGACGTGATGATGATGATAATAATAATAATAATAAATGTACGTCCCTTTATAGTGACCCTGGTGCAGGGGATGCATCTCTAAGTGACATAGTTTTGAACTTTCCTCGCCCCAACTTTAGAGACATAAGCGCTCACTTCCATCGCTAATACGCGGCTCGCCTGGGGGTATTTAATTTCATCCTGCTAGTGTATAGTATTTATATTGATCTGATTTGGAGTCGCTTTGAGGAGGGAGTGTAGGGAACGCGAGAAAGTACAAGTGTTTTGATAGTTTTTATATAAAAACCTTTTTTTTGCCAAAATAAATCAAATTTTTCCAGTAGGAACTAGACTAGATTTCTTTACATATACATTTCTTTAATATTTGTCAAGAGTGTTTTGGAATTTAAAAAACAACTTTTCCTCTTAATTTAAAAAGTTTCTAATCTAAGACTGCTGTGCTCTTAACAGATATTCAAGAATATTGTTAGCACCATGTGAAGAAAATTAAACCCTATATTTCTACTGGAGCAACATTTTATTTATTTTACCCCCTAAAAATTTTTCGTTTTAAAAATTGCAAAAACACTGACCTTTTCTCGCATTACCTACACTCCCAACTTAAGGTACGGTTTAAAATCATGGTGAGACCTGTAATGTCGGTACATGATTTAAATTGTTTTCCTGCTTCACTTCTGGAAGCATCGGAACAACCATTCAGGTTTCAGTACCGCCCCCTCTTCCGCTTCTACATACATAAAAAACATATTCTTCTATCTCTTTGTTTTCATAAGGCCCTTGGCCCTGTCGAGTACAAGTCTAAAACCTATTTTATAGGCTGGTGGGTGGGAGGGTGAAAGGCATGGCTTGGCTTCACAACCGACCAAAGTATCCTTCCGCGCCAACAAGAACAGATGGATCATGGAAACCGTAGATGTTGCTAGCTACCGGACAGGTCTTGCGGAAAAATCATACGTTTGGAAATATCAGTTTTCTCGAGAGCAAGTGAAATTTTTATATTAGTATTTTCAACACCCCTTCTAAGATAATGTATAAATGTTTATTAATTGTTACATTTTTTTTTATGAAGCCAGCAGTTTTCTATTGAAAAATGTCTATTTTATTGATATTTGATCACTGTTAAAATTATAGAGGAGGTGTGTATATAAAAAGTATAACTTAATCAACATGGTTCTATTCTTGAACAAACCGTTTCCGAAAATAAAATTGCAAAACAATAAAAAAAATTCTTAAATATAACGGTTTTTTCCTATGACTCTGCATTTCCACGCCAAATGAAAATGACCAATCGCCTTAACAACATTGCTTGTGATGAGGAGGTCAGGGTTTAAATCCCGGTTGGGTGAATTAAGATAATTTTTTCCTTGAATAACCTGGCCAGGTATTAAAATCTCTATTCCAATACAAAATAAGCTTTATTTGTTACGTTAAAAATGCATAGATAATACCCTACTAATTACTGCAAGAAAACTAAATTCTGTATGATACTTTTTTTTGTTTTGAGTGAAACTTGTTTAACTCAATGATGCTGTTAAACTTTATGTTGTTCAGTGAAAAGTGCCTAGAAGTATTTAGCTCTGGGGGTGGGGGAGTAGGGGCAGGGGCTGTACGAGAATGATGTGTTTTCACCCTCGCGGTAAGGGTAGCTAAAGAGCTCTTCTCGTCAGTTTGAAAAAGTTGTACATTTCGTATGATAACGAGAATAAAATGTGATATATTTAAATATGGTGTTTTCTACATTTTCACTCTCTCCCAATACCTTTCTCGCTTTTTCTTCTTTCTGGACTATACTTGCACATCTATAACGGTAGAAATAATCAATTATTTTAACATTAAAAAAAAGTGTCAGACACAATCGTTTTGAAGACCACATTATATGTTTCTATATACAATTTAACCTAAGGGTTACGATAATGATGAACTATTTTTCTTTTTCGGGTAATGTCAGCTCATATACTTTTTTAAATATTTTTGTGTCACCCACCCAAAAAAATTAATACAGACCCCACCCCAAATCCTAGATCTTCCCACATTGTAATGAAATAATTGTATTCGTCTAAAATTGTATTTATTTAATAATAAAAATAGTTTGACAGTTAAAACTACTACCTTACTAGTTTTTCAAAATGTATACTAATTTGGAACAAAACGTTTGACTACTATTCTCCACGAATCTCTTTCATTCCGTGGTTTTTTCTTACGATCTTTACGGTATTAAATGAAGAAAATTAAAGACAATGCAGGGCTATATCAGCCTTTGTCTTAGTTCGCGGCTGCTCTACCAACTAGGCCACCACCCGTTTCATTGACCTAATAGTCTAAGGCAGGGGTTTCCAACTTAAAAGCGTTCGGGGGTCCTAACTTAATCCACGAGTTAAGTTGCGGGCCGCATCATAATCGGCTAAGGGGTGGAAGTAAACGTAACTCACGTGGATACACAAATTATTATTAAAATAGAGCGTTATTATGTTTATTATTGAATGAACATCATTTGGGGCTTTCAAAGATATTTCCCGACGTAAATCAAAACTTTCCTTTTCCCGAAAAAAAATATCAATTTTACTACAATAGAATTTTTTTTCCCAAGAAATTTTGTGTGCCGAAAAATAAAGGCATCGTTGGCCACGTGCGGCCCATGGGCCGCCAGTTGGAAATCCTTGGTTTAAGGCGCCATTCTTCTGTTAGACTGCTCTAAAGTGCTTCCTTCTTCATCCCTAACCCATTAGAGTAATTATCATATATGCGTACAACCTGAGCAGCTAGTAAGAAGTGGTTATATATATTTAATAAACTAAGCTACCCGGTGACTTGGCCGAGGTTGAGACCAATATAACTTTCTTTTCTAGATAAATACAAGTATTAACATTTGGCGTTGATCCTAGATTACGTCCTGTGTCATCGATTTAGAACCAGTTTTTGTAGAGATTATTCTGAAGAAGAACAAACACTGCCTTTCGTTTTCAGTAAATTACTTCTAAATATTGGTTCTCAAGTACACACACACACATATATATGCCATACACATATGCCACACACATTTAGGATGTTTGGGTGGGAGCTATAGCCACTTGCTTTAAAATTACTCATACTCTTAGATTTTAATCAATCATACCTCTAATTATTTATAAAAAAACTGTCTCACTGTCATTTCAAATATTTAACTTAGAACCGAGAGAAATATATTAAAATTATATTGTTGATAATCATTTTATTTTTAAGTCACATTTTAAACGATTCACTCTCTTACTAATGCTTGTAATTAAAGGCGTATTCGTTAAAATCCTAATGAACTGATATAAAGTGAATATTAACTATATCAATTTCTTGTTTGCTATAATTCGTTTCCATCTTAAAATATATCCTTTAGATGTACACAAACGCGTCGGATTATTTTGTAATTATTTCGGCAGTCTTTTATAAATGCATTCAGCTTAATTCGCAGAAGGAGAACCCATGAAATGGCATGGCTTTCAAAGAAGATCCAATCCCGTGAAAGATGCAAATGAAAGAACCAAAGCGTCGTCTTCATTTCGTTAATCATCCTCTCTATTTCCAAAGAGCTTGTCAGTCTGGCTTTTCATGAACTCTATGGAACATGTTAACTTTTAAGTTTTCTCAACAGCCTTCTCATTCATCCTTAACAAAAAAAAAAAAAGTTTAGTGAAAAGGTTTTAGTGTCTTTAAAAAAAAATCCATCCCAAATCATCACAACATTTTAAATACCATATCGTTGAATGTATATTCAAAGAACATGTTAAATAAAGATTTATATTATGGATTAAAATTTAAAAATTAGTTACATATCTCACCCAGATCTCAAGGCGGAAGAAGCGCACAATATATTTTATTTGTCATTTCCTCTAAGTCAACGTTTCCCAATCAAATTTAATCACGGAACCCTGTTATATTTCGTATAACATAGCGTAACCATTTAAATATTCTGATAGTAACACATAAACAGATTTATCTGATTACCAAACCCTTCCTTCACCTCTGACAAGATGTGTATTAATCACAACTTGTGAATGTGAGGAATGCCAGGCCTCCACCGTGGTTCGGATTCCACGTTAAACTGTAGGTCCTCCATTTCATCTCACAATCACCCTACCATTATACATTAGCGTAAGTGCGTATAACCCGAACGGGTAGTAAGACGCGGTGCTAATAATAATAATAATAATAATAGTAACACATAAAAAAAAGAGCTCCGTAGGCGAATATTTTACTTGGCTCAAGATCAAATACCTTTAAATTGAAAGCAACATTTTTCCAGGGAGAAAGCAACCACACGTTTTGTACTCTTTCATGACCCATAGATAAATGTTGCCAACCTGTATACATACATGTCAAGGGAAAAAAATGTTTAAGTTTTGATCTTAGTTATATTATGATTTGTGATATCAAATTCTTTTTTTAATACACAAAATTTCAACAAAGCAGGGTTTAATATTTTCTTTTTACGGCAAATTCTTCTATCGTCCGGTTTAATTGTTGACGATTATTGTACTTGCATGTCTGGAGCTGCATCAAATCCGTTTCGATACTTTGATTTGGTCCCAGAGAATATCGAGAATCTAGATTGCAGTAAAAGCGATTGACCTGACCAAAAATATTGTCTTGTCAGCCTGATATAATTGCATCTACAGTATTTTTAACTTTTAATGTGTAATTTTTTTTTAAATTTTCCCGTGGAACCGCTGCTTTAATGTTTCCTATGAGAAGGAAAAAAGGATGAAAATAGTGACCTTCAGAGAAACACTTGGGCCAGTTGTATAGTTAAGACTTCACGCCTCTGGTGCGAGTCGATACTAAATACAAGACGACACCTACCTAAACTCGAATGGATTTGTATTTAGTATCGTTGCGCATTTGAGGCGCATTTTTTTTACTAATTTTTATTGTATTTTATATATGTCCGAGAGGGATATGACATCCAGTTTGGTCGCTTAATATGTAGAACAGAGTTCCCCAATTATTTTTGATGGCGGTCCGTTTTAAAAACTCGACGTACTTCTGCGGTCCGGCAAAATTTGATCAATGACTCAATTTCAAGCCCCAAAGGACTATACTAATGCAAAAAACTTAAATTTTATTTCCTTTTGGTTATTTTATTTATTTATTATTGCTGGCCTTCCTTGTCTAATACCCGCCCGCCACCGAAATAGCATCATTTCTTCTGTCTATCGCTATCTCGTCAAGGTCCTTAAACATGTCTTTGCGGTCCGGATGCGGACCGCGGACCGCCATTTAGTGACCACTGATGTAGACTATTATCCACTCTGGTGACACAGAACGTTGCCCAGGGTAGACCAATGGAGGGTGTCTACACGTCGTACCTGCAATGAAAAAATGTAATGAAAGTATTATGAAGTTGAGGAGCTGTAGTGAGTCTTAACTTAAGCCTACCTAACCAAACCCCGGTGAAGGTTGGGATCATTCCCCTAACGGGAAAATACCGAAGTTACCACCCGAGAATCTAACCCGGGGCCTCTAGACTCGTAGCCAAGTGCACTGACCACTACACCACGAGGTAGTCTGATTATGAAACTGACTCTTAATAGGGTATGAAAATACCAACAATCATGGGCATTAATAAAACATTTGTTTTATTATTTAATCTAAATACTTTTTGGTATATAAATGTAACTAAGAGGTCAAGGTTTGAGTCACTGCAAAAGAACTCTGTGTTAAATTTCATGCATGCGATTTATCGTTTTAGTTTTCCCAACCCCTTTCCACGATAATGTGGGGTGCACGTACTATCAAACCTTTCCCTCCATCCTTTAAATTACTCCATTAATAATATTGGTGTTAAGATAAGATGGAAGGCATGCGAGATAAGGGTCGTATTTTTACTGGTTTTTTTAAAAAAAATAACAAAACACATTTTTGCCAATATAAATAAAACATTGCTTCTATAAATACATTTATTTTTCATGTATATGGAAGCATTTATACAACATACGTTTTTAAATTAAGAGAAAAATTCACGTTCAAATTTCGTGATGCCCGTGGAAAATAGGCTTTAAAATAACTCTTGATATTTATATATATAGGAAATAAACTAATTGTATCTATTGAAGCAACATTTAATTTAGTTTGGATAGTTTTCATACCACCTTAAACATAATAAATAAATAATAATATTTAGCACCGCACCCGTTCGGGTTATACGCTTAAGTACTAATTACGCTAATGGATTAGGAATTTGGAGGGTTGAATTTAGAGGAAGTGAACCCGCATTTGGCGGAGGTAGAGTGGAAAACCATTTAGGAAAAAACCACCCCCAGTTCACCCGACCGAGATTCGAACCTCGATCTCCCCGTCCTCGGCGATCGAGCTCAACACGACTAGCGCGTTAGCCAACTACGCCACCGAGGCGGGCAATAAATAAATAAAAATCATCGTTTGGTACACTTCAGTATCATTTTGTTGAATACCATGGTCGTAGAAAGATAATTTTTCAAGGGGGATCTGCTAGAAAATGTTACTTTAACTTATATAAGTTGCGATACGTATCAACCCCCCTTAGGGAGGTCGATCAAATTCTAGGAAAGGGGGTCTGGGCAGTCCCAATGCCTCCCTCTCTACCCGCCCTTGCTGACTGCTTTCCAAACTTAGCGCTATATTCCTGGGCTAGTTTCTCACTGGCTACCACGTCTTCATCAGCCTGATAAAGACCTGGAGGGTGAACCCGTGTTCTGTCGATTGGATCAATTAATCACGGGTAATTAGGGAGTCGCCCTTATTTTGTCCCATCCACCCCAACTCTTCCTGTTCCCCCCCGCACCCTCTTACATCAATCCACCTGCCGCCACCCTGCTGTGTAAACGCTGTGACGGAACACCCTTGGTGAATTCGCACGAGGTCGTCAGTTTCCTAGCCTCCTCTCCTACGCTCAGGGACACCTAGAGGGGAAGGGGTGGAGGAGAAAGAAGTTAGTTCGCCCTAGGCTCCTGCTCCTCGGGGAAAGGGGGGGCAACCTCCCAAACAGCTTTATTTTAAACTATCAAGTATGGCCTTAGTCAAAACACAAGTGTGCTGATGATAATAATAATAATAATAATAATAATAACAAATACTTTTTTGAGTTGTGTTGAATCCTATACATCTCGAATTCAAATTTTAAATTTTCTTTCGATATTTCGAATCTTTCAAAATTTACCATTTTAGCTGTAGGGAAAGTATTTTAAATTTAATTCACACACACAAAAAAAGTTGTTTAGGGTTTGGTGCCACTGATAGATGATATTTTGTTTCTCATGTTTCTTACTTCATAGGCAAACAGTATAACTTTTTTTTTTTAGTAATTTAACTATATGAATACAATTTTTGTATGTGTGTGGTTTTGTTTGCCTCCAAATTACACGTGTTTATATAATTCCTTTACCAATTGCTTGTATTTTTTTTATAACATGTCAAGGTTTTTATAAGTGTAGTTGAGATCCTTTTTTAAATTTCTTAAGAATCTCACATTTCTTGCATATCATAGGATTCGAGGATTCGAAGACTCGAGCGTCCTATTTCTACTTAAAACAATTAATTTATCCGTATAGGATACATAAGGTGGCTTTTAAAGGAATTGCACCAGTATTCGCCTGGGAAGATGAAAAAACCTATTGTGTTTGCTCATAGTAAGTACTCCAATTAAAAAAAAAATCTTGGTTCGAACCCCAACCACTTGGGTGAGATTTAGTCCAATCCTCAAAGTAAGGGCAGAAATAGTGGTATTTTTTTTATCGCCCCGTCTTACTACTTACTCGGGCTGTACGCTTATGCACTAATTACGCTAATGCATTAGAGATGAGTAAGATTGAATTTATAGGAAGTGTACCTGAATTTGCGTGGAGGGAAGAGAGAGGGGAAACATTAAGGGAAAACTACCCTTATTACGCACGACAGAGATTCTAACCTCCATCATTCCGTCATTGGCAGATTATTCTACTGCGAGAGTAGTGCCTAAGGCCATGCGGTCACTGAAATGGGTGATGAATGTCAATGGATCTACTTTCACATATTAATACATCAAGTCATGTGATCTGCAGCTTTCACGTATTGGAAGGTATTACCAATATCTATAAAATGACACTAATATTATATTAAAATGTTATCAATGCTGGTTTAAAAAAAAAACATGCTTGTATTTTCAAAAGGTCCTTTCTATAAAAATTGGACTATAACAAGGCTGGTGCTTCGCCGCTTTACCTGTGTGTGCTAATTTAATTTAATTTGCAAGCTGTGAGCTTATATTCTGCCTTGTCGAGAAAGTACAACTTAATACCTCTAAACCCGCTTCACTGGCCAAGTGGTCTAAGGCGTGACTATCGTGTTGGGCTGGCCTGCTGATGACGGGGAGATTTAGGTTCTAATTTCACTCGAGTCTATTGAGGTGTGTTTTTTGCCTAAATAGTTTACCACACTCCTGCCACTAAAATTCGGGTTTTGGGCCAGTTTCATAGTAAGATTTAGTACGCCGCACTTGAGGCGTACTAAATCTGACTATGAAACTGGACCTAAGTCTAATTTGGTTGGGAGAACATTTAGAAAATTCATACATACTTATTTGCGGCCAACTTTGATAATATTGTCTTATATAATTTGTGTTATTTTATAGGTATTGATAATATCTATAAAGTTGATAACTACAGATAGTATGACTTGATACATGGATATATTAAAATGGTTTTAGAAGCTTTAAAATCTACCAGATACTGTTCTTCCACCAAAGTCAGGCTAGAGACTACCTATAAAATACTTTCTTTAGAATCCCCTCCCATGATAGTAATTATAGTACGTGTATGTAACTTGAACTGGTAGTAAGAAGCGACGATAAAATTAAATACCTCTAATAAAATAAGTTAATGGCGCTTTAAAGTTACACACTGTACATCAAGACTCCATTATACAAACCTTGCGCACGTAAGATCGTTTGTAAAAAAAACAAAGTGAATGGCTCACACTAACATTTTTACGATGCTTTATAAACGGATAAACGGAGTCGTTGACGCCTTTCTCTCGATTGTGTGTGTGTTTTTTTTTGTCTTCTTGTCGATTTTTGGCAAGCGACCCAACATCGGTTAACCTCTACTGCCGTTACTGAAGATAAATTGAATCGACCCGGTAGAAATGTTTAGTCCGCAGAAACCCTCTTTTCCGTGGAGATTTAAAAAAGTAGGTATGTTCATGTTTTTAAACCAAGTAATAATACTAATTATAATAATCATTATTATTATGTTTAAATTTATAATTATATAAATTATAATTATTACTATCACCAGGTCTTGCGGAAATGTAACTGCGTTTGCGTTGAGGGAGGGTGGAAAAAATTCAGGAAAAACCACCCTCATTACACCCGACCGGGATTCAAACCTTGATCTCCCCGTCATCTATGGTCTTGTATATTAGGAGAGTGACGCCTAGAGCTTATTTCTACGAGAGATTCAAGTAATGCGATCGTTAATAGCGCTGCTAGACGATACATTGTTTTAAATGGTCGTGTTTCCACTAACGCTTGCGACTGAATCAGCAGCGCTACAGTCGCGCACGATCACCTATCTGCGACGAGTCGCGCGATTTCTATCAGCGTGATCCGTGAAGATAGGCCTACATTTAATGGTCGTGTTTCCACTAACGCGCGTGACTGAATTAGCAGCGCTGCAGTCGCGCACGATCGCCTGTCCTTGCGACAAGTCGCGTGATTTCTATCAGCGTTATCAGTGTAGATCAACCTACATGGCCTACATTGAATGATCGTGTTTCCACGGCAGAAAAAATACGCGCGACTCTTTCAAAAGAGAGCCACGTATCGTTGTGCTAGGTTAGCCACTGCAGGATGATATATTATTAAAAATGTCACACCAATATTCCTCTGAGAGGAACCGAAGCGGGTACCAAGTAATTATTAATCGTATTCACGAGCGCCGGTTATTAATGACTTAAAAACTGCATAGTCTTAGAGAAAGGAATAAAGATGACAACTTTTAATGGGCTGTACCTTAACTCCCCAAAGGATATATCTTTTTGAATAACTTCCAGGAAAATAAGCATAGCCTTAAGGAAGTGTGTCTGCAAAAAAATATTCTGAGAAAATATGTCTTCAATGTTATTCGGACGGGATTAAACACTGGCCTATCAACCCTGAATACATTCTTTTTGTTGAGTTGACCGCGTCGTTGGACACGCGGATAGAGGCGTCTCTCTAGTCTTGCCTGGTTTGCCGATTGTGGGGAATTGAGGTTTGAATCTTGACTGGTTGTCTTGTGTTTTTTGCCCAAATAGTTTTCCATTTGTGGACGCGGCGTTAGACCTAAAGTCACTTAGCCTTAAAGGGATTTAGATAGAATTGGAGAATCAGTAGAGCTGGTAAAACATGGGGAACTTTAGGTGTCAGGAGAAAACCGGTTAAACACAGGGTATTTCAAAAATATAGTAAAAATATTAGAATATTTGTTAATTTGTTAATTTGGGACATTTAACTGATAGCTTGAAAGAGTAGGTCCTTGTATAGACTAAAATGTGAACTGAAGAACTAAGCATGCTGATTCAAACATATCCTATTACCCCTTAAACAAGGTCTGTGAAGTGACAGAAGATGTATTTCCGCATCAATATCAGATCATCCTGTTTTAACATTAGGTATATGACTTTACACTTAGTAAGTTTGATGAAAAATTAAATGTTATTACTCTTTTCTTCAAACTAAGTTACCTGAAAAAAAAGAGGGGAATTCCTTTTAGAGAACAGGAAATTTGGTAGTAAGAAAATAGTGGAAAAACTGCTATTAAATTCACAATCGGAAAGCAGTACATAAATCGTAGCTTCAATACATGGTGTGCCCTTCCCAAAGAAAATGTTTGCTTGCGCCATTGTCATCAGCTTGTTAGTATACCAACTCTACTTTTCCTTAAGGTCGCGGAAAGTCAAGATAGGAATACCCATGTTTATATATAGGTGTTTTTATTCGGTGGGTTTTAAAGACATAACGTTGAAATAAAATCATGATTTCTTAAACAATTATAAAAATATCCATACACTGTCAAAAAAAATTTTTTTTTAATCTTGTCGTATTTTTATAAAAAAAAAATTTACTCGTCTAGAACTCAAGATATTTGGTCTATTCACGAACATTACCATTAGGAATCCTCCTGCCAGGATAGATATTAAAAATGTTCGTTGAGGCTTATATATATCTAGAATAGAAAACAAGAAACATGTCATTTTAAAATGCAAGTCAATCCTGTCCTGGCGCAAATAGTAGAGTGAGTGTGTATATCGTCAGAGGAAGGGAGGAAGTGTTATCAGTACACATACATGAGGCCTCGCAGACTAAACTGATCATTTTATTCCGACTCTTTATATTTTGAATATTGTGTTTAAGTGTGATAGTGCTTAGAATGGTTAACGTAGGAATTTAGGGAAGGCGAGAAAAAGGTGTTGTTGCAGTTTTTATAGCAAACACCTTTTTTTGCTAAATAAATAAGATATTTATTCGTTACAAACATAGTTTAATTTTCTTCACATGTTGATATCAACAGTTGTTGAATATCCATCATAACCATAGCGGATTTGATTAGAAATTTTTACATCGGAGAAAAAGTAGTCATTAAATTCCAGGACATCTTTGTTAGATATTCAATAAACTGTTGACGTCACCATGTGAAGAAAATTAAACTCTATGTTTGTACTGGATAATTATTTGATTTTTCTTTAATAAAAAAGTTTTGCTACAAAAACTGCAAAAAACATTGACCTTTTCTCACGTTCCTTACATTACCACCTCAAGTGCGTCAAGTGGAAGATGCAACCCGCTTCGCTAAATAGCTTCGAAATCACCAAGTAGCAGCGCCCTTAAGCTGAAAGTTTGTTCAAATAAATATAATAACAGTAATAATAATAATAGAGAGGTCTAAGCTCAGAAAACCATCCGGCACGTGATGTTCACTACCTCACGGGGTTGTAGGTAAGCTAATGAGGTTTACGTCATACATTATGTAAGTCCAAGGTACAAAGGGTTCCACCGCATGTGATCTCTTGTTGTCCTACAAATAATACACAACAGTCTGTGAATTATGTATGCACGGGATCTCGGCGGAGCGCGTGGTCCTCTAAACACCAGTCTTATTGCTCGGTTGTGTTTTAGGGTGAGGAGGGATGGTGGTTGGGTGGGTGTGTTTGAGAGGCTGTGGGGACGTTTGAACAAAGGGAGAGGCTGCAATATGACGTTGAGAGGTAAGGAGTGGATAGAGTGGAACGTTGAAAGGAAGGGAGAGGTTTTGGGGAGGCGTCGAAAGAATGGAAGGGTGTTTTAGAGGAACATTGAAAGGAAGGGAGAGATAGTACCTTGGACGTTGAAATGAATTGAGGGGTTGTAAGGTGGCTTTGAAAGGATGTAAGGTGTTGTCGGGGGACTTTGAAAGGGAGGTGTTGAAGGGGGAGAGTTGAAAGTAATCAGGGGCTGTAGGGGGACGTTGATACAAAGGGGGTGTCGAAGGGGGAGAGTTGAAAGGTAGTAAAGGGTGTAAGGGACGTGATCAGGGGTTGTAAAGGGGAAGTGAAATAAGTAAGGGCTGAGGGGGGTAAAAAATGTTTACAAGGGGGAGTTGTAGGGGCGTTGAAAGGAAGTTGAACGGAGCTGTAGGGGAGGTTGAAAGGAAGTAAGGGGCTTAGGGGGATCGGTGGTAAGAGTGAAAGGGTAAGGTGTTTAGTGGGGATGGTCTTTGAAAGGAAAAGGAGGGTTGTAGGAGGGTCCTTAAAGAAATAAAGAAAGGAAGGGATGGTAAGGAGAAACTGAACGAAAGGGAAGGTCTTCATCTCTACAGATTTAAAATAACCTCCTTGATAAATATTAGGTGTACAAACAAGGGGTTATACGGCCGTATAACGTGTTATTTAGAGTTTGTGTATTTTTCTCACCGTGTCTTGTAGCCGGTGTGGTTTAACTCATAACTTTATTACATTAAAGGAATAGGGATAAGGAAGTAATAATTTAAGATAAAATGTCATCACATTTTCTTAACAGAGAGTCGGAAACCATTTAGCAAAAATACACTCTATAAATCCGACCGGGATTTTCCTCGTGATTTCCTCATTTCTGGCAATACAGTCCAATACGAGAGTGACACCTTAAACCGCGTGACCACTGGTTCAGGATTATACTCATTATAATTTCACTTAAAGGATAAGTGTTAGAAATTTATGATATAGAAGAAATGTATCTGAATTTGTTTGGAGGTAGAGGAGAAACCCTTTAGCAGAAAATGCTTTGATTACATCTGACCGAGATTCGAGCCCCGACCTCCTTTCATGGAAGACTAGGACTAGCCTCACATCTAGTCATCGTGCCCCCTGTAAGTATTATTATAGAGCTGTCAAAGGCGCTATTGTCAGTCCCATGCTGATTGTGGCACGTAAAAGAACCCATGGAAGTTATGTGAAAATACCTTTTCCGGGAAAATTGGCAGGCCCTCTCGCGCTCGCTCATAGAAATTTTCGTGATGCTGATATGTTCAGTCGGTTCAGAAGTGTAATTAAATACCTCAAATAAATAAAATAAAACACACCAGATCCAACCTTCGGGTATTAACTTGAGAAGAGAAAAAACTTTCTAGTTGAAAATTCAATTATTTAATGTGTTTTTTTTATCATACACTAGCAATCCCGCAGGCGTTGCCCGTGACCCACTGTGTGTAAGAATTATATAAGCCCCCCCCCCATCATGGTCGATTTCATTTTGAAACGTTATCTCTAAAATAATTCTAAACTATATTAAAAATATTTTCTTCAAAAATTTGTTAAAAATAGCCTAATTAAAAAGTTAATTAAAATTTAAAATCCTGATTGAGGTGCATTTCGGACCCCCTTCCGCCACCTATGTTAAAAATTCAGATCTCTGCTTGCCGTAGATTTGGCTGGGCATCCACACAAACAAACACACACACAGCCGGACAAACACTTCCTTTTATTACTATAGATTAATTTGTTATGAGTGGTAGAACAAGTAGATCAGTAGATGTGTATCGTTTTATTTTTGACTCATCTGCGCCGGTGGTTGGGGGGCATTCAAGTATTACGTAAGCAACCTAAGGAGTCCGGGGGTTCAAGCTTTGCTTATTTTTGCTGACAAGGGGAGAGGGATCAGAACAATGTTTACAGAGAAGGATGGGTAAAATTGAGGGAGGGCGCTACGCAAGCCGCTTGGACTTCGGGCAGCTTTGGGCAGCAATGAAGATGCTGAGTGGCTAAACGAACAAGACGTGGAGAAGCCCATATAAGTAAGCCAAAGCTCGAGTGAACTAGAACCCCCCCCCCCCCCCCAATTAGAAGCATAATAATTGAAAGTGTTGAGACGTGGCTTCAAGGACCTTGGTCATCGAATTATTTTTTAAGGACCCTCCTACACCCTCCTTTTCCTTTAAAAGACCATTCCCCCTACAACACTTCCCTTCCTTTCAACGTCCCCTATAGCCCTTACTTCCTTTCAACGTCCCCTATAGCCTCTTACTTCCTTTCAACGTCCCCTATAGCCCTTACTTCCTTTCAACGTCCCCCTATAGCCTCTTACTTCCTTTCAACGTCCCCCTATAGCCCCTTACTTCCTTTCAACGTCCCCCTATAGCCCCTTACTTCCTTTCAACGTCCCCCTATAGCCCCTTACTTCACTTTCAACGTCCCCCTATAGCCCCTTACTTCCTTTCAACGTCCCCTATAGCCCTTACTTCCTTTCAACGTCCCCCTATACCCCTTACTTCCTTTAAACGTCCCCTATAGCCCTTACCTTTCCCCTTTCCTTTCAACGTCCCCCTATAGCCCTTACTTCCTTTCAACGTCCCCCTATAGCCCCTTACTTCCTTTCAACGTCCCCCTATAGCCCCTTACTTCCTTTCAACGTCCCCCTATAGCCCCCTTACTTCCTTTCAACGTCCCCCTATAGCCCCTTACTTCCTTTCAACGTCCCCCTATAGCCCCTTACTTCCTTTCAACGTCCCCCTATAGCCCCTTACTAACTTTCAACGTCCCCTATAGCCCCTTACTTCCTTTCAACGTCCCCCTATAGCCCCTTACTTCCTTTCAACGTCCCCCTATAACCCCTTACTTCCTTTAACGTCCCCCTATAGCCCCTTACTTCCTTTCAACGTCCCCCTATAGCCCCTTACTTCCTTTCAACGTCCCCCTATAGCCCCTTACTTCCTTTCAACGTCCCCCTATAGCCCCTTACTCCTTTCAACGTCCCCCTATAGCCCCTTACTTCCTTTCAACGTCCCCCTATAGCCCCTTACTTCCTTTCAACGTCCCCCTATAACCCCTTACTTCCTTTCAACGTCCCCCTATAGCCCCTTACTTCCTTTCAACGTCCCCCTATAGCCCCTTACTTCCTTTCAACGTCCCCCTATAGCCTCTTACTTCTTTCAACGTCCCCCTACAAACACCTTACTTCCTTTCAACACCCCCTCCAACACCTGTCGTAAGCACTTTATTTTATTTACCCCCTTCAGCCCCTCACTTTCTTTCAAAGTCCCTCCTCCCTACAACACCTCCCTTCTTATCAACGTCCTCCTACAGCCCCTAACTTGCTTTCAATTCTCCCTTTTCGACACCTCCCTTTGTATCAACGTTCCCTTTAGGGTGTTATTTTAATTAATTTAATATTCATGTAGTCACTAACAATTCTTTTTTTATAACTTCAATTAAAAGTAAATTAAAATTTTAAACTTTTATTATGTTATAACTTGTTTTAATTTTAACTGTTCAATAAATTTAATTCATTGTATACCAGTGTTAACTGTCAATTATTTCGAATATTAATTTACACCTTTATGTTGAAAATTTCACCAGAAATTTATAAATTAAATACATTTTTAATATTTTTTTTATCATCGTGTCTTACTACCTGTTTAGGCTATAGGTAAAATGGCATGAAAAAGAGAATGGTTATTCCTGTGAACAAATGAAAAAAGTTGATAAATCTTACGTAAGCAAGAGAGGGGCGTGGGGTGTCAGGATTTTCTTATATTTGCTTACAAAGGGGGGAGGGGTTAAAAATGGCAAAAAAATGTGCTTACGTAATACTTGAACGCTCCCTTACACAGAATAAATGTCAGGCTCATATAGTCTGGTTTAATGGTGATGAAGGGATGAGTGCCTCGAATCCGGTTGAATATATTGAGGGTGATTTTTCCTTTGTTGTTTATCCACGCTCTACACAACAATGGATAATTTATTCTAAGCTCCTCCTTACTCAATTATTATAATTAAATGCATATTTACAGGACGTGGTCTAGTGGTCACAACTCCTGGATGCGTATCTAGAGGTCTCGGTTTGATCTCCGGCGCTTCAAATTTTCTGTGAAGCATTGGGTCTTGACGGGGTCAACTCAAGCCTCTTGAGGACAAATGAGGAGCTACTTGAATAAAAAAAGTAGCGGCTACGATCTAGAAAACTGAGATCAACGGCCGTTGTAGTTAACACTATTTATCAGCAAAAGTTGACACTATCTTCGCCAACAAACGGCGGCATATTGGTCGGTAAAGCACGATTGGGACTGACGGCATTGAGTATACTGCCTGGAGAATTTTGATGAAAATATTTTAGAAAAAACAAACTTTTTTTTGCGGCTATCTTTAGTATATTAGTCTAATATTAGTGTTATTTTATAGGTAATGTTTAATTAATATATACTATAATTGACAACTGAAGATCATATAACTTGACGTATACATATATGAAAATTGTTTTATTACGGTAACTTTTTTAAACGTCAAAAATGTTTATTTCAATAAAAATTAGACGTGAATCAAAAAGTAAATGTATCCAATGTGACTTCCCCTCTCCCTCCCATTTTTTATCTATACCCTTCATTTTCTAAAAGGTGCTCCAAATGACCATTCCTAATAAAATAAAGGCATACCTGACCGGACTGTCCGCATTTAATTACACTTATGAGTAGGGATGTGGAATATAGCATTTTAGAATAATTTTTTAAACATTTCTTTAAATGTAAAGGGGGAAGTCATTTAATACAACCCACCTTCAGCATACATGGGCGGTATTCGAACCCTGATCTCCACGTCACCGGAAAACCAAACTAGACGAATCTGACACTAAAGGCACCTTCAGATGGGGAAACTTAGTGGCGCCACTTTTGTGGCCGCCACCAGCGGCACTACTCAGCTCGGAGGCAGCGCCACTTTTCTGTGGCCGTGGCTGTTTGTGAAGCTCCCAATTAATTATTTGCCTCCAGTATTTGCGAACGGAAGCGTTAATCAGAAGCGCTGCAAAATAGACCCTTCTGAAGGTGTCCTTAGTGTCCACCTGTGGGTGCTTTCTAGTTTATAAATTTTCAACTAATATTTTATACACTCTAGATGTTTAGAAAGTACATGTTAAATACCACATTTAATAAATTGAATTACATTTTAAAGATATTAATTTGAAATTTATATTATCTTTTGAAAACTAAAAAAACACTAATTCAATTTTGGTCTTCCGTATTCCTATATAGATGGCTTACAAATCTTCTAATTCTCAATTAACGGACTAAGTAATGGATAGCAACGTTTATTATTACCTTTTCTAATTTCGGCCTTAAAAGCACTCCCCACGTCAACAAGGGAAGTAGTTTAAAATTTGCTTTTTGAAACAAATTAACAACCAGAATTAATTTAGAATGAAAATTAGAGCTAACACCCTAAAAAAAAGTTCCCCGCTCAAGTTTATGTCAAGGGTGTTTGAGTTTTGTCCTGGGCACTTGAAGCTTTCATTAAAAGTGTAGCCCCCCCCTCACCCACCTCCCTCGAACACCCCCTATCCCCCCCCCCCCCCCGTCCCCATTAAAAGAGCTGGTTAGTACTTTTATAGACTCTTGGGTTTCCTTAAGTCATTGTCTTGAAGGATGGTAAAAGGGGGTGGGGTTTTAAAATGGTTCCATGAGTGACATTGCTTTGTTGGTTATAACTTTAGGTTATTTTTAGCACCGCGTCCTACTACCCGTTTGGTTTATACGCCCTATATACTAATTACACTAATGTGTTAGGGATTGTAAAGGTTTAATTAATATAAAGTGCACCCTCATTTGCGTGTAGGGAGAGTGGAAAGTCATTTAGAAAAAACCACCCTTAATGCACCCGACTGGGATCGAGCTTAGTTCTACCCATCTTCGGCAGTCTAGACTAATACGAGAGTAGCGCGTTAGACCATGCAGCCACGGAAGCAGGTAATTTGATTTATTAAACGTCTCATTGTAGGTACTAAGTTTCAACTTTACTGCTGATAAAATTTTATAGTCTGAAATTCATACAGGCCTACATAACCTTAAATTAGCGGTTCATGAAGTTACCAAATATACTTTAAAATAACCAATCCACAGCGGTGGTTACGTGGATAAACGCATCGGTATCCTCAAATAAAGCTTTCCGTTGACGGGGATCTATCGGGGTTTCCTAAGTAGGCGCGAGATTACCTAAATATGTTGGTTGCTCATAGGTTAAATATTGATTAAACGTATAACATCAATCATAAACAGTATACGGGTTTGGTCTTCACTGGACTAAGTTCAAAACTATTTTCTATGAATCTATAAATACATAGATTTGCTAACATAGTTTAAAAGTTAACATTTTCCACTCTGAAAAGTTCAAAAATCCACATATTTTGGTTGATCATAAAAACCTAAATATGCTCGGGAAACGAAAGTAACTGATACAGGAGAGAAGAATGGATTTTTGGGAATTGATTGAAGTTATTTAATAGGAATTCATAACACAAAATGCATTATTATTTGTATTTTCCTCCTCTACTGTTTGTTCTCCTATTGCCGGACAGCTCCACCCAATAACGTTATAAACATACTTGGTTTCTGGCGTTCATTAATTTCTGATCGAGTTCAGTGTCCTCAGGTAATTTGACAATAATAATTTTACCATGCAATTTTAACAGGTGTGGTTTTTCCTTGATTATTTTCCACTCTTTATTTACGCAAATGCGGACACACTTCCTTTAAATTCAACATTCCTCATCCTTAACACATTAGCGTAATTAGTAGAAATGCGTATGACGCTAACGGGTAGTAAGACGGGGGTGCTACAAAAAAACAACACAAACTAGTTATTAAATTATTTTATAATGTAAACAAAGACAAGCTCGGAGTCAGTATAAAATAATGTAATGTTCTTTTTTTTTTTTCTCCTCTCTCCAAAGCTCTTTATCTATGGCTATATACAATAAATGGACAATTTAAAAACCGAAAAGTGAGATTAGATGACAAAGAACAAATCTTCTACTTCGGTTTCGACTTTATTTTGCAAGCTACAAGTTTCGCTCCGCATTTAAAAATCAACCATTGCATTTCTATAAAATAATACAAGTAAAATATTAAAATGTTGACTTCAAAAAAACATGTTTGTATATCTAAAATATTCTTCCTGTCGTGATCGTACTAAAGAAAAAACCCAGCACCTTTTTAAATTTTCTTTGGGCGGACATGTCTTTGTACTGCCGCCTTGTTAAGCGTTTCTAGGACAGGTAGCGCTGCGCGAGCTTTCTGGCTTTTACTAGATGTTTGCTGACGAAGACAGAAACGAAACGTGTTCGCGGTGAAAGAAAAAGGCGACCGGGCGGAGATAAAGACTGTTGTTACTGTGACAGCGGCTGTCTCTGCTACCTGCACTCACACACAAGCGCGCACACACACACACACACACAGCGCAAGAGATAACACATGCCTGCTTGTTATCAAAGCGCGCACACCTTTGTAAGTTACTTCTCTCGCTTTTAAATCCGCAGAATGGTATTTATACTGGAAGGTAAAATTGCGTGGCTCATTTAGACAGTTGGCACAATTATTTTCGAGAGATGAAGTGACTTAAGTGGCTTGGCTAATATTACTTCCTCATGCAGAGTATTACCTTCTCCTTCTTAAATAAAAAACTCGAAGGTTTGCTAAATGTGATTACTATTCATCCGGCGCTGGGCATTCACACATCCCTTCGACTGGTTAGTGCTGCCTGTACCGTCTGGTAGAAATTCCATACACTAGTGGAGTTAATGAAGTGTGATGGTTCCCTATGGCCTTCCACACTGAATTTCTATAATCGAGCGTGAAAGTACCTACTAATTTTGCTGGGAAAGGTATTTTCACATTCCTTCCAGGGTTATTTTATACGCCACGATCAACATGGACCAATGGCTTTACTTCCCCCTCCGAAGGAAGTTGTGTTACGGATATTTATCACTCAAGAAAAATCCGTCGTCCTCGGCTGGGTTCGAACCCACACTTAAGCCACGTGGCCACCGATACATTCATTTTCTGTCTGAAATACATGCGATTACAGAATTTGTCAGCTACTAACGACCCAAGGGCGTCACTCTCGTGTTAGACTTTTCTGCTGATGAGGGGGAGGCTGGGTTCAAATCCCGGTCCGGAATACTGAGATTAATTTTCCCTAAATGGTTTCTCAATCTTCTTCCACGCAAATGAGGTAGATTACCTCTAAAATGTTTTTTTATTCCTCATCCCTACCCCATTAGATTATCATATATGCCTATAACATGAAAGGCAATCTTTGACTACAGATACCTGATGGACATTCCAACGATATTTTTTAGGTCGAAAGAGGTCATCCCTCCTTTCCGCTCAGAGAGCCATATAGGTCCTCAACGAAAGATTAAGGCTCAAGTGGTCGCTGTAATATATCGATCTCTCCCAGTGCGACATTGACTCGCAGCGTTGAAGTAGGGCGGGAAACAAAGGGGGAGTTTTACAGGAGGGCGGGAATATTTTGTCGTGATTTGTTGGCACCTCGCCGGTGGGGGATCGCGTCTCTGGAAGAGAGCGCGCGCCAATCCCCTCGCGAAATCTCAACGATTCCCGCGCGGTGGTAGGGTATACCAGCCCGCCGAAACTTTTGACACTTTTTAAACTAAGTTCGTCTTTTATCTTGCACGTGACAGAATATTAAGAGCCTTAAGAAAACCGGACATGCTCGACTTTGTGAACAAAAGGTTAAAGCGGTCTGTAGCCTGACACCTTAGCTCAATGGGTAGCGTGTCTGCCTACTAAGTTAGGGTCTAGCTTCGATTACTGAAATGCCGAAGAGGTTAACTTAGGTGAAATGTGGTCTATCATTTTCACAGGATGAATTAACGGCCAGGGGCTGGGTGTTGTGTCTATTATATAGTTGAGTTAGTGTTTAATTCGTGTGTTGATATATCAGTCGGTTAGAAAATGAGCATTAAATACTTCAAAAATAAAATAAAATAGTCTACAGTCTAATTTTCATAGAGGGGCGTTTCATAAAATAGAAAACAATTTTTTTCAGTCATTATTAATAATATTTTATTAGTGTTATTGCTAGGTATTATTAATATCTTTTCGAAGTAATACTGCGAATTGCATTACTTGATGTATGAATGAGGTAAAGTTTAATAAACTCTTTTAGTGTAAGATAAGGAAGTCCTTTCCTACAAAATTAGATTTTATTACCGGTCAAGAGATTTTGATTCCACCCAGTTAGCCTGAATCTGTGGACTCGTGTACTAAATATCAGTCTTCATTTTGTCTGATTTGGCGTTGACTTGAAGGTCACCGATGCGAGGCTACTGAAGCTATTAACGAACACAAGTTCATTCTCATCTTGATGATTTTTCAATGTTCAGGAGTTTTTAGACCAAACCTGACTGGGTTTACTAAAGTGTCTTGTGTTTTTATTTTCAAATTGTTTCCAACCCTCCATACACGCTAACAAGGACACACTTTATCTAAAATTTACCTTTCTCAACCCTCTATCGCATCAAAGTAAATATATAAACTAACACACAAAACACTGACACACACCAAACTTTACTTTTTTGTCACCGTAATTAAGGTTATAAAGGAATTGGACGACGCCAAATGTCAGTGCTACGAGACGTCAAAGTTAGCGCTTTACGCACCTGGGTGTAGGCAACTCATGTAGCAGCCACGCAAACCAACACAGGCAACCCCACCACTCCTTCCCCTGAAACACACGATGCTACCAGCTTAGCAGATTGGAGATTGCACTGTTGGCTGTCAATATGGAAGGACATTTCATGCCTCTTATTTATAAATAGCACCGCTTGCCAAACCCTTCCTTCACCTCTGACAAGACATGTATTAATCACAACTTGTGAATGTTGGAATGCAGGTCTCCACCGTGGTTCGGATCCCACGTTAAACTGTAGGTCCTCCATTTCATCTTACAATCACCCTACCTTACACATTAGTGTAAGTGTCGTACAACCGAACGGGTAGTAAGACGCGGTGCTAATAACTAATAATAATATTACGCCCGTGTTACTTCCTGATCAGGTTATACGCGTATGTACTAATTACGCTAGTCAATTAGAGATGAGGAAGGTGGAATTTATAGGAAGTGTTCCCGCATTTGCGTGAAGGGAGAGTGGGAATAATTTTGAAACATTATCCTCAGTACACCTGACTGGGATTCGAACGCGGCCACCGAAGCAGGTTTCAATGCCTTTTACTAGTCATAATATACACCCCAAGTTCATTACCTGAGAATAGTCCTACTTGTCCTGTAACCCCCTATAGTTTGTATATTTTTTTAGCTGGAGATTTTAATAATTCGTATATAGTCTATCTAATACATATATATCTAAAATATCAAATACATATATATTATATATTAGCACACATCGAGTGCAAAGCAACACACTAGTTCAACTTATAGCATATTCTAGCTTATTGTTAAAAAAAGCGCTTTTTGGCCACATAAAAGGGGAACTGAACATATTTTCTTCGAGGTGAGATAGGAACGTTTCTTATATTCAAGGGGAAGGAAATATAACGGTCGTTTTTGTATAGGGTGCGCTTTATTAAAACACTAAATCGTTGATTTTGTACACTCGCCAACATGAAAATGCTACCGTGTTTCATGCAAGTAAGACTCACATATCCACCCACGTTTTATGTTGTTGGCTGTACGATGCTGATAAAAAGGTGTGAGGGATGGAATTAAGGAAAAGGGTCCGTTCCCCCATACCATACAGATTGCTTGCTCACTAATCTTGGTGAACAGTGTAACGTCGAATCGTCTGGACCGACTGATGCCAACAGGAATTTACTTTCTTTCCTTACTAAGCAAGTCAGTTGAAAGGCGAAATTAGGGATTTGAAGTTGTAATATTTATGTTGGGTATTAACAAACATTATTGTACAGTTTGTTTGTTAATTAGTCAGGTACCAACTCTGTTTCATTATATTCAACTGAATTAAAACCAGATTCGGTGGCCGAATGGTCTAACGCGCTACTCTCGTGTTAGTCTAAATTGCTGAATTTGAGGGGATTGGGGTTTGAGCCTAGGTTGGGTGCGTTGGAGGTGGTTTTACTTTCTCACTTCACACGAATGCGGGTGCACTTCATTTAAATAAAACCTTCCTTATCCCTAACGTACTAGTGTAATTAGTATATAGGCTTATAACCCGAACAGGTAGTAAGGCGTGGTGCTAAAAAAACCTTAAACTGTGTATAGTGTCCAAATGAAATTATCAATTTTATTTCAATCGAATCTGATCTGAAGGTCAAATAGCCGAAGCTATTATTAATTTTAGAGAGGAATTCACCATCTAGATATCATATCCTGAAAATTGAGTGAAGAATGGCCCTGGGCACGGGACGACTCCTGGATAGCTCAGTGGCAGAACATTGGCGTACTAAGTCAAAGGTCCTGGGTTCGATTCCCGTGTCCAGGTGTCATTTTTCAATTTTCAGAATATGATCTGAAGGTGTTGTCTGTGTTTCTTGTGACAGTTTTCGCAATAGCGAAAACATTCGAAGGTAGGCCATATTAACTCGTATTGTTTAGTGCTAAATTTATGGATTTAAGTTTACACAGTTTTTAGATTTTTGTATTCAAGTTTTAAGAAGTTTATTTCATGTGGTATAAATAATTGTATATGTTAATAAAATTTGTTTTATAAGGGGTCAACAATGATTTATATTCCAGTTTTTACTGACTTAAATTAAAATTTGAAGCATTATTATTTGCTTTTGTAGGTAAACAAATCATATATTTCAGACAAGATATTTAATTGTTTTTAATATAAAATTGTATGATTTTTTTAACATTTGATGTATTTCATATTTTAAATATTAAGAAAATCTTGTAAATTTAATAATATAAGACTACTTGTATCAATTAAATGTTGCAGTGCATTCATTCTCGCCTCACAAAAAGCTTAAAATTTAATTTATTTTAACTTGTGTATCGACAAGTTGGTAGGAAGCAGCATGGCCTAGACGTGTGACGTCACAACAATGCGAGAGGCTTCTCTCTAGATGTGTTGGTTCACCTTGCTCAGCTCACGCACCTCCATCTAAAGAGGGGGAGGGGGTATTGTAAGAACGGACTTGGGTGCCCTAAGATACCCTTTCTCAACAACAGATTACACCCTTTAATTTAAGTAGTTACTTAAAAAAAATATTTGGGATATTTAAGGGGCATTTTTTGTACCAACTGGTTGTATCAGCACATGTTTTATAAACTAACTTAAATCTAGAACAGACATGACATCCAGTCCCCGTCAATTTGATAGGGGAAACCCACATTTCATCAATGATATATTTTTTTGCCCATGCCAGGAATTGAACCAGAGAACCTTAGCTCATAAGGTAGACACGCTACTAACTGAATTAAGGCTTCGGACAAGTAGGTAATACAACTCAAACCAAAAGGTTACATCGTGATGCTGTTTTATATATTTTTTTAACAGTGACATTAAAACTAATGAAATTGTTTTACCATAATTTAGAGACTGCAACGCAGAAAAAAAGGCACTTTGATATTAAGTTTTGTGGTCCGAGTGCGTATAGAATGCTAATCACTACTGAAAAAAGTGTAGCAAACACTACCTTAAACATAATAGTTACTTAAAGTAACACCGGGACGACTTTTTTTTAACCCGTTTCGCTAAGGTGGATTGCTAGAGAGCACCAGTTTAGTGCATTAATTTTGCAGTTTTTATAGCATAAACATTTTTTTTGGCAAAAATAAATCAAATATTTCTTCTATAGAAACATAGAGTTTAGCTTTTTGCACATGCTAATCTTAAGAGTTCTTGAATATCTCTCATGAGCATAGCGGCATTTGGTGACAAACTTTTTAAATGCAGAGAAAAAGTTGTCCCTAAATTCAGGACACTCTTGACAGATATTAAAGAACTCTTGAGGTTAGCATGTGCGTAAAACTAAACTCTCTGTTTCCATAGAAGAAATATTTGATTTATTTTGGCCAAATAAATGTTTATGCTTTAAAAACTTTGAAAATACTGCCCTAAACTCACGCTCAGTAGCACCCCACCTTAAGTAAAAACCAGATGCCCTCAACAAACCCAAACCCCAATTCCAATTCACCTCAACCTTTATGTTTGCCGACGAGCCAATTTGGGGAACTGATGCTCGAGTGAACATGCGTTTTTGATTGACCCCATTATACCTTCACCTCTCCCTCCCTCTCACCCTCGAATCGACCCTAACCCTGATGCTTCATAAATAAAGACCGCCGATTAACGATTAACGCACGATTATACGAAACAACATGATCCTAAGAGAGGTAATGATAGTCAAACGACCTATTAGGACATGGCGTGGACATGATAATATCGTGGATGATAATGATGATCATATTTTGAGTTTGTGCTACAGTAATCATCGCCCGGATTGCGGAAATGTTAGCCAGTAACTAACGTACCGTTGCCCAGAGGATGCCCGAATGTACTAATAGTACATACTTTCCGTGTAGGCTTTTTTCCATGTCCCGATGTGATGAGAATAAGGTTATTCTGAGTATGAGGGTGTGGAACCGTTATAAACATTTGAAATTAACTTACGCCTAATTAACCAAACCATGGTGACGTTTAGGGTAACTCTTCTTTGAGAAAAAATACCCAGAGTGCTGCCCGGGAATCGAGCCCGGAATCCTTAGGGCTGTAACTGGGTGCACTGACCACTACACCACGAGGCCGGCTATAGTGTATATTCACCCATGACCTACAAAACGGTGTGATAAACAGTGCCCCATTAGAAAAATTGAGACTATTGGATGGCGATACTTATTCTATTTGTAACCTTAGCAACTGTGTAAACTCAATTATTTAATATAAAATATGTAGTCGCTGTGTCATTTTATATTATTTCTATGCTACGTATATCAAAATGGTGCATATTATGCAAAGAGCAGTAGGCCTATCTTTATATCCATTGTGTGAGCCCACAAGCGAGCTATACAGACCGAGCGGCCGCCACCGTTAGCGATGATAGTGCTAACGTTTGTGGATAGAGGTTGTCATGTGGTCAGCACAACGAGCCCTCCAGCCGTTAATCTCGGATTTCTAAACCGGGCCTTTATTCAAGTAGCTCTTCATTTGTCCTCACGAGGATGAGTTTGACCCACTGGTTCACAGAAACATGTGGAAGCGCCGGGGATAGAACCCGGGACCTCTTGATCTGTAGCCAGGAAAGGCCTATATATATCACGATTTTTTTATGTATACATTTATTTAGCAATATAAATATAGAAATATATTATATATGTATTTATCTTGACCACCTCCGTGGTCTAGTGTTAAAGAGTTCCCGACTACAGATCCAGAGGTCCTTGGTTCGGTCCCCGGCGCTTACAGATCTTTCTGTGAATTAATGGGTCTAGAACAAGGTCAAACTCAGCCTCTTGAGGATAACTGGGGGAGCTACTTGAATGAAAAAGTAGTGACCTCAGTGTGGAAAACTTAGGTTAACAACCGTAGTGCTCGTTGGGCTGACCACATCCATAGATGTTGGAACTATCTTCTCCAAAAGAAGTTGGACGCTTGGTCGGTATGGTTCAATTGCGGGCTGACGCCATGGACTTTTTATAATCACATATATAAAATTGGAGGGCCCTTTAGCTCTTACTAATAATAATTATCGTGTGCTAATATAATCAGTTGGTTCAGAAAGTGCAAGTTAAATACTTCAAATAAATAAATATTTCCCTTTCTTTCTTTCCATAGCTCTCTCTCTTTATATATATATTTCCCTCTCTTTCTTTCCATAGCTCTCTCTCTTTATATATATATATTTCCCTCTCTTTCTTTCCATAGCTCTCTCTCTTTATATATATATTTCCCTCTCTTTCTTTCCATAGATCTCTCTTTCTCTTTATATATATATATATATATATACTTCAAATTAATAAATATTTCCCTCTCTTTCTTTCCATAGCTCTCTTTATATTATATATATATATATATATATATATAAATATATATATATATATATATAAATATATATATATATACTTCAAATTAATAAATATTTCCCTCTCTTTCTTTCCATATATATATATATATATATATATATATATATTTTATATATATATATATATATTATTTATATATTATATATATATATATATATATATATATATATAAAGAGAGCTATGGAAAGAAAGAGAGGGAAATATTTATTAATTTGAAGTATTAAAACGTGCACTTTCTGAACCAACTGATTATATTAGCACACGATAATTATTATTAGTAAGAGCTAAAAGGGCCCTCCAATTTTGCCGAGAAAGGTATTTTCACACACCAGTTCAGGTTACTTTTTACATACCAAAATCGACACGAGGACCGACGGCTTTACTTACCCTTCGAAGGAGTTTGTGCTATGAATTTTTATCGCTCAAGATAAATCCGTCGACACTGGCTGGGTTTGAACCCATGAACATCGGATCCTGAGGCGAGCACTTTACCCAAGACCACTGAGGTCGATGAAACATATTAAATACGTATGAAATTTGAATTAGAGGGGATAATGGACGTGGGTGCCGTCGTAAGTAGTGAGACGCAGTATATATATAATGTGTTTCAAATATATATATATATATAATTGAGATGCCGTGGATTGTTACCTGGGTAAGCAGAGCTAGTTAAAACTGTACCAGTTATTAAGTTCTTATCACTTAGCAAAACATTGGTCAGGTATTAACATAAACACATTTTCTATGTGAGATATGTGTTGCAAAGCCTATATGTGATTGGTCAAATGGTGACAAAGTAGGGTAGAACATATCAGAGATACAGTTTAAGCTAGCTATGGCTCACCCTGCATCAATCTACGCCACGCCACTGGGGTTTTCATTCGACAAACCAACAATATTATGTGCCAGTTTCATAGTCAGATTTAGTACGCCTAAAGTGCGAGTCGACACTAAATACAAGACGACACCTACCTAGACCAAAATGGAATGGGCCAGTTTCGCATATGAAACTGGCCCATTCCATTCAATTTCAGGTGGGTGTCGTCCTGTATTAAGTATCGACTCGCACTTGAGGCGTACTAGATCTGACTATGAAACTGGCCCTATGATCTGAAACTAGCTTGGAATTGTTTTGAGACACTCGGTAAATAAGTTTTAAAAAAAAGTCAACTAATCATCTAAGCTGAGACCACAAGCTCGGTATCAGTGATGGAACTTCAAACATCAACACAAAGCTTCATACCACATTCTGATACATGAAATACCAAAGGTCAGGGGGGAAGGGAAGGGGCACGGGGGGAGGGGGGGTTTGTTTGAGTAAAGGCCAGACCGACCCCACTATAAACTTCGGAACTAGTTAGTAAGTCAACAAAAGCACTTTGAGGGAGCGAAATTATGTGAACTGGAGCAGATAAACTTGTATGCACATTTTGCAGACAACAAGTTTGTATAATGACTACACATCGCTAGGCACGCGGATTAAACGTCAAGTTCAGCTTGTCTGGTTTATCTGCGACTAGAGGACGTTCGGGGTTGAAATCCCAGCCGGATGTACTACGGAGGATAGTGGAAAACTATTTAGTAAATTAAACACCACCCTATTGGTATTCGAACCCCGATCTCCCCGTCATCAGCAGTATTGTATATTACTAGATTGATGCCTTAGATCAGACGGCTCAAACTCGTTTGTTCATAAGGGCCACATTGAACTTTATAAAACTTCTAAGAGGACCATATTAAAAAAAAGAAGCTGTAATGTAATTTTCTTAGGTAAAAATAATTCCAACTCGGTATCTTTTTTGACATAAATATAAGCCCGCTTCAGTGACCGAATGGTCTAACGCGCTACTCTCGCAGTAGTTTAGACTGCCAATGACGGGGAGTTTGAGGTTGGAATCTCAGTCGAGTGTACTGAGGGTGGTTTTTCCAAAATAGTTTTCCACTCTCCCTCCACTCAAATGTGGGTACTCTTCCCATAAATAAAACCTTCCTCATCCATATAACCACAAGCGTATAGCCCGAACCGTTAGTAAGACGTAGTTCTTTAAAAAAAAATTAGTAATTTTTTTTTAGCACCGGGTC
The DNA here is from genome assembly GCA_033556935.1 of Timema podura. Taxonomy (NCBI): domain Eukaryota; kingdom Metazoa; phylum Arthropoda; class Insecta; order Phasmatodea; family Timematidae; genus Timema; species Timema podura. Next base: position 25,617,872 of record JAVRXN010000013.1, on the reverse strand, counting down.
TTAGCCCACTACCCGTTCGGGACACACGCGTATGTAATAATTACGCTAATGGTTTTAGGGATTAGGAAGGTTATATTGAAAAAAGTGTACCCACATTTGCATGGATATAAATAAAGTGGAAAACCATTTTGGAATAACCACCTTCAATACACCCGACCAAATTTCGAACTTTGATCTCCCCATCATCGGCGGTTGAGTATACTCCAAGAGTAGAACCTTTGACCATGCGGCCACCGAAGCAAGTTAACTTTATAAAATTCATAATGGGAATGCTCATAAAGATTCTGGACAAACGTTTAAATGAAGTAACTGATGAATCATGTAAATCACAGAGAAACGAGACAATCATAAAAAGTGCAATCAAGCGACGATAAAGGAGTCTTATTAAGCCTCACAAGTTCAAATGTTTGCTTGTAAACTCAGCTGATAATCTTGGTATCGGATAAAAAAGTCTCTTTAGTCGCTATTCAATGTCGGATATTGATTTCCGTTCATCTCTAAAGTTTAGTTTAAGAATGCTTATCTAGGTAAAATAGTTTCAAGATCGTGGTCTACAAGACACATTGTGATATCGGTTAAATTTTACACCGATATTAACGATCAAACTCAAATGGTAAAGATGGGAAAGCGTTAGTTTAAGGCCTTTGGCCTTGTTGAGTGCTAGTCTAAAACCTATTTTGTGGGATGGTGGGTTTGAGGGCGAAAGGCGTGGCGTGGCTTCACAACCGATCAAAGTATCCTTCCGCGCCAACAAGAACATATGGACCACAGAAACCGTAGATGGCGCTAGCTACCAGACAGGTCTTGCAGAAAAATCATACGTTTGGAAATATCAGTTTTTCTCGAGAACGAGTGAAATGTTTATAGTAATATTTTCAACACCCCTTCTAAGATAATGTATCAGTGTTTATTAGGTGTTACGTTGTCTTATTTTTTGTTATGAAGCCGGCAGTTTTTTATTAAAAAATGTCAATTTTATCGATATTTGATCACTATTAAAATTATAGAGCAGGTGTGTACGGGTATATAAAAAGTATAAAATAATCAACATGATTTTATTCTTGAACAAACCGTTTTCGAAAAGAAAATTGCAAAACAATAAAAATTCTTGCAGATAACCGTTTGTTCCCATGGCTCTGCATCTCCACGCCAAATGAAAATTGCCAATCGCCTTAAGAGGAAGTCTTTTGGCACTGGGACACCGGTGTTTGTGACAAACAGTGATGAAACACCGGCTTCTGACACATCAATGCCAAAAAAACCGGTAAACGATCTTTCTGAATGCGGCCAGCATTGAGCGAAGGTCTGGATATAAAAAGTATAGGACGGGAGCTGGTTTAATTACACGGAGCACAAAAGGGATGTTACGCGAGCATATTACTAGGAATTTTGAAATGCGGTGGGTGTAAAAAAAAACTAGATCCAAAACTGTCACAAACAAGGTTGCTTTGGAGTTAATCAATACGGCTATCTATCCATCAAGGGCGTAGAAAGCTAATTTGGCTAGTGGGTGTGGGTGTGGGTGTATCGATGTTTATTAATTGTTAGATTTTCTTATTTTTTTGTTACTAATCTATCAGTTTTCTATTGAAAAATGTCGATTTTATCGATATTTGATCACTGTTAAAATTATAAAGGAGGTGTGTATGTTAAAATTATAACTTAACCAACATGCTTCTATTATTGAACAACCCGTTTCCTAAAAGAAAATTTCAAAACAATAACAATTCTTGAAGATAACCGTTTGTTCCCATGGCTCTGCATTTCCACGCCAAATGAAAATGGCCAATCGCCTTAAAGGCCTTGCTAAGGTTTCTAAGATGACGTTTTATCTATTCTCTTGCATATCGAGGTTTACACTGTCGAGTTGACACACAAAAAATGATTGAAATAGGAAAAAACATGACATTGTAAAGAGGTGGGTGTGTAAGGAGCACGTGTTAAGTGCAGGGATCTTGCAGTTCTTATAAAAAAAATTTTTTGGTCAAATTGAATAAAACATTTCTCAATTACAAACGTAGAGTTTAATTTTCTTAACATGGTGATATCAACAGTTCTTAAATATCTGTCATGAGCTTAGCGGCACTATATGAGAAACTTTTTAAATGAAGAGTAAAAGTTGTCATTAAATTCCAGGACACCCTCAACAGATATTCAACAAATGTTGATATCACCACGCGAAAAAAAAAACACACTCTGCTTACACTTAAGCAATAATTGATTTATTTTAACCATAAAAAGTTTTGCTATAAAAACTGCATAGACACTGTCCTTAAATAGCGTTCCCAACACTCCCACATATGGATGTGGAAAAAGTATCGATACTTTACTAATATCAATATTTTCCTTTCGATACTCTTTTTTTTTAACTAGATACATTTTTCCAATACTTTTACTTATATTAGTACTCAAACTTCGGTATCGGATCTGTATCGAAATACACAACATTTTTGTGATCTTCAGTCATGTTGGGTCTAAATGTTTACTAAGTTGGACTGTGTAGGAAGAACACGTGACAGTATATCTCATTCTCACTGATTTTCTTCACTTCTAGCGTTCAATCTCTTTTAGCTCATAATAATTCATAGCTTTTGTTTCATCTTTGTTTATCAATACAGCCTGATGCCTGACTGGTCGACAGGGCTAATGGCGACTAGTCTACTTCCGCCTTCCTTAAACTAAATTATTATTACTAGATAAAACAATTTTTTTCCACATTAAAATTTCGATACCGATACTTTTCTTTGGATACTAGTATGGTATCGATAATTTTCCTCCGATACTTTTAATGAGTACGGTATCTATACTTCTCTTTCGATACCACATCCCTACAGTCCTGCCTTAAGTATTGACCGTATTGGATAGACTGTAGCCACGCCTGACACTGTTCCAAGAAGCCGAGATCCGATGGAAACCAAACGCCCTGAAAAGTATTTTATTTTCCAATGTGTGACTTTCCATCCTATATTCAAGTTCCTTGAAGTTCACACTTCTCATTCTACCCTCTAAAGTAAAATTTAAACTATCCTATTTTACTTGCGACAGTAGATATACCAATTCAAGTGTAAATGAAAATAAAGCTGTATACTAAATTTTGACTCTCGTGTAAATATTTACCTGAGCTAGAGTTTAACGTGGCAGTAGGGGTCAGTTATTTGTATATGTACACTACAATCGAGGTTTACACATGCTAATACAACTGGCGTAACAATTAATTACTGGCGCAAATATTTGAGCGCTCGAATTTCCATGCAAACAGAACAGGCTTCATGCGTGTCCTTTAATTTTTTTATGCATATTAAGTTTTACACTGTCAAGTCGACACACCAATAACGATAGGTGTCGGCTAAACATGACAGTGTAAGTAAGCCTTATTTAAGGTTCGAAGTCACTGAAGGTCATGAAAGACATTAGATTTGACTAATTTTAGAAATAATCACATATTAAAATAAGCGAGGGGACATTTAGTTTACTAGGGGAGACTAGTCTCTAACAAAGGTTGAACTGAGAATTCAAAGAAATAGTATCGAAACTTTTAATGAAACAAGTGTTCGTCTGTATTCCTGTGTCATATACTACACACTTCGTTAACCCTGAAAGGAAGTAGCCTAAGATTAACTTGTTGGACTAAACTATGGCCCTATCTTATAAGCTACACCATAGTGTAATCCGTCAAGGCCAAACACTCACTTTTCGGGATAAACGAGATGTACTTATGGATACGAATTTTCTAATCATAACTTTTGATATGTTAACATTTAGTTTAATGCTGGGTCATTAATACTTCTGATTCTCTTAAGTGACAGAATGGACTAAGTCAGGCAGGAGTCTTCAAATTTTTTTTTATGTCCAAGGTCCAAAGTTTCTGTCTCTTGTTGGCTCGCGGGCTGCCATAGTGTACCGACCATTTTAGGATTGAATAAATATTCAAATATTCCTATTAGCTCATGCTTATACACTTTAACTCACACCAGGGATTAGGTCTGTCTTTAACAGGTGACATTTCTTATATCTCGTGACGTATACTTTCTTTTGTTGTATCTTATTTTTAGATTTTTTGTAGCGAATTAGCGTTTTGTCTGGTCTACTAGAGTTGCCATTTACCGGTTGGAAGTAAATTTGTTTAAAAACGTAATTTTCATGTACAAAGCAAAAAAAATTTTTTATAAAATAAAATAAATAATAAATAATAATAATAATTATTATTATTAGCACCGCGTCTTACTACCCGTTCGGGTTATACGCACTTACGCTAATGTGCAATGGTAAGGTGATTGTGAGATGAAATGGAGGACCTACAGTTTAACGTGGGATCCGAACCACGGTGGAGGCCTGGCATTTCTCACATTCACAAGTTGTGATTAATACAAAATGATAAATAATAATAAATAGGATAAGTATTTATTGTATTAGTTGATTATGTAATATATATATATATCTGTATTTGTCATTTTTTCTCTTGAAATCATTTTATATATTTTATGAGCCATTGGTCCACAAAAAATGTTGTCTTGAGTTGAAGACTCCCTGGTCCAAGGTATCACTCTTGTGTTAGACCGGTCTGCTGATGACGGATTGAATCCAGGTCGGGTCTACTGATGGTGGTTTTTCCTAGATAGTTTCCCACTCTCCTTCCAAGCAAATGTGGATAGATTACCTATACAATGCTTCTTCACATCCCATTAGAGTCATTATCATATATAAGTACAACCTGAACAGGTAGGAAGACTAGATTATAAATATATACAGCATCTTATACCATCTGGAAAAAATCTGTTATATTCCTGAAAAAAGTAAGCCTGTAATCACTCTATGAGTTTTGTGAGATAGTTCCTATGTGGTTCGTTTTTTTTTTTATAAATAATAGCTATAAAAAGTACAAGCCGACCACAAAACAATTGTTTCATTCATCCTACAGGCCTGGTACATCCAACCGTGTGTCTGATGATATAAACTAATAAAAAATCTTTATTATCTGAGTATAATTGAGTCGGCAATCAAGTATCGAAGTCACGGTGTATTGAAGCGAATGAGACAGCCGATTGCGTGAAGCCGTGCGCGTTCCTGTAACCGGTGCGTGAGTATGCGGGTAGGTGGCATAAATTACCGCCCTACGGGAGGAAGGTAAGCATTTCGCCGGCTTCTGTTTCCCGCACCGACGGTAACACGATCCAAGACCATGGCCACACGGTAGAACGACGTTCGGAAGGGAATTATGGCCGCATCGACTTAGCTTACGGTCACACAAGGAAAAAAGGGACGTTGGTCCGAGGAGAATGTGTTCTCTTTTCAAGAGCTTTGTCAAGTACGACATTAAAAAACTAACTAATATGATTTCTGTCGGTGGTCATTGAAAGTCGGCCATGCGTGGCGATACTGCAACCATTTAGGCCGGGGATACGCGGCGTTGTGACGGGATTGTTTTATTGTGTCGAATTAAACGCGATTCTTCACATAAACAACGTCCGTAAAATGTAACATACGCTGAACGGTTTTGACAAACGAGAGATGCTAGACCGCGTTTTTTTTTTGTTTTTTTTTTCTACCGGGATGAACATGACACAAGACATCGATTTCGGACGCCTGTATGTAAATTATTTGCTGATATTGAGGTACAGAGCGTTACCTAGGAATACATCATGAGATGAATTGATGGTAGTAAATATCGAGGTGTGGATCTGTGGGAGTCTTAGACCTAACATAAGCCTAATTTACCATCCCCTTATGTTCGTTTGGATAATTCCTCTTGAGAGAAAAATACCCAAGTTACCAGCTGGGAATTGAACCCGGGACCCTAAGGTTCGTAGCCCCTACACCATGGTGCCGGATGGTACGTGTGTTGAATAGCGGGACGCACGTTGTAGCACGACCTATGACGGACTGATCCAGACACGCTATCGGTAATTTGACGTATGTTTACTAATTATTTATTTGAGAACATTTTCAAGGATTATTATTTAAGTTATTTGGTAGAATAGATATTAAACTATCAATATCAGAAATGACCCTCTTCAGCGGCTGAGTGGACGACTAACCAGCTGATGACGGGAAGATCGGAGTTCGAATCACGGTCGGGTAAACTGAGGGTGGTTTGTACTAAATGGTTTCCCATTCTCCTTCCACACGAATATAGGTAGATTACCTCTAAAATTATTCCTTCCCCACCGCTAACCCATTATAGTAACTATTAGGTGTGTGCGAAGTCCACTTTTAAAATTCGAAGTGAAGTCGAATCGAATATATGAAATATTCTCGAAGCCGAATCAAAGTTCGAATATTTTACTTTAATCGTTTTATGATTGAAAAAATATTATATTGTGGTTATTTATAATACCTAATACACTAAAATTACTTGGAAAATGTTTTATTGCACAATTGTTTGTAATATTTCGTGTTATTATTATTATTATTTAGCACCGCGTCTTACTACCCGTTCGGGTTATACGCTTAAGTACTAATTACTCTAATGGATTAGGAATTGGGAAGGTTGAATAGAGGAAGTGAACCCGCATTTGCGTGGAGGGAGAGTGGAAAACCATTTAGGAAAAACCACCCCCAGTTCACCCGACCGAGATTCGAACCTCGATCTCCCCGTCCTTGGCAGTCGGGTATTTCGTGTTACTCTGACAAATTATATTACTATTACAACATGCAATTCAATTACTTCAGATGTTTTCCATATAAATATTAATTTGTAATGTACTAAACAGCTCAGAATGGCATGAATTCAACATAAATGGGATATTTTAGCTGTCAATATTTTTTATCGAGGAAGCTTCGAAGCGAAGTCGAAGTTGATGTTTGTTTCGAAGCCAAGTCGAAGTTTCGAAGCTTTGCTCACCCCTAAGAGTAAATATCAAATATTCGTATAACCTGAAGCGGTAGTAAAACGCGTGATATATACATATATAATATCATAGATTGAGAAACGTCATTTTTTGTGAGATGTATCCCACAGCCACTATAAAGACTGAAATAAAAACTAAATAAAAAAATTTAGGCTGGCTTAAAGTTGACGAATTAGTGGCTGTGAAAAGTTCGAGATAAAAACCAAGATGGGTGATTTTTATTGTAAGTAAAGAATAACCGTGGGTTCTACATCACTCATTTTGCTATTATATTATTATTATTATTATTATTATTATTATTATTTTTTAGCACCGCGTCTTACTACCCGCTCGGGTTATACGCTTAAGTACTAATTACACTAATGGATTAGGAATTGGGAAGGTTGAATTTAGAGGGAGTTAACCCACATTTGCGTGGAGGGAGAGTGGAAAACCATTTAGGAAAAACCACCCCCAGTTCACCCGACCGAGATCCGAACCTCGATCTCCCCATCCTCTGTGGTCTGGCTCAACACGACTGGCGTGTTAGCCAACTACGCCACCGAGGCGGGTATTTTGCTATTCTTTCGATTTTACACCATGTTTTTATTTACGTTATGTGTGAAGACCATGGTCAATCAAAAGTAACATTCGTTGTTATAGCGCTCGTGTGACCGCGGCCTTATATTGGAGAGATTGCGATGGTTTTGTTACAGCCAACGCCGGCGTGAATGGCGAGGCATAAGGCACGCACGGCTGAGAACCGAGTGACCCTAGTACTTAGACCGTGTGACCATTGATTTGGGCAATAGAAGGGACCACGTGGTCTAATTAGTCTGGTTTGCTGGTGACAAGGAGGTTGGGGTTTGAATCTCGGCCGGGTATTATAAGGGTGGTTTTTATTAAATGATTCACCACTTTACCTCCACGGCAAATGCGAGTACCTTTCTTTTAAGTTCCACCTTACTAATCTCTATCCACATAAGCATAACTGATATGACCGAGTAGTGAGACACAATGTAAAATAAAATAAAATAAAGATAGAGACCACACCTTAAGACGTCGGACTCGCAAGAGACTGGAACGAAGTGGATAAAAAGCTTAAGGTTTTAATCTCTGGCAGGCTTAATTGAGGTTGGTTTATAAAAAAAACTAAAATCTACATAGTGGTTTTCATATTATATTTCTACGCCATTGCGGGTGCATTTATTTCCTTGATATGCTCCAAACACATTAAGACGTTAATACATTCTATATTTAACCTATAAGTACTGATTTAAAATACGTTCTTGTAAGTACGTATACGCTGCCGCCTTTAACACATGTGGTCAATTTGGACAACTGTAGGATACGTATAGTGATTTTTACTTTCTCTCTATCTTACAGGTAGAGAAAGTATGGTGATCGTCAAAAAAATCGAACTCGAGATTTTGATGAATTTTGACGTTTCAACACTTCCTGAATCCGAAAAAGTGGTTTTTGAATTTCCGTCTGTCTGTCTGTCTGTCTGTCTCTCCAACTAGAGCCTAAACTATTTTACCGATTGAGCTGAAACTTGATATCTAAGGTTTTCATAGGGTTGCCCCGAGGGGTTTTTGGAATTGGATATCTACCCCTAAAATTAAGGGTAGTTTACTGAAGGAAAAAAAGAGAAAAAGTCAATTTTCTCAAAATCGGCTCTTAACGATTTTGATTAAATTTCATTTATGAACATTAATAAATATTCCAAACAAAATGGCTACTCTCAATATTTCGGCAAAATGGCTTTAAGGGCTCCGTTCTGATGCGTAAATTAACATTTTTTATAATAGCTCCGAAACTATTTGAGATAGGAAACTACTTAGCATTACAAATATGTATATATATTTATAATAAAAATATTTTATTCGAAACATATTTTTATAAAATCAATAATTTTCAATCTATACGCCATTATATATATATTTTTAACTTTTTGGATATTAAAGCTTAAGTATTGCGATCGTAAAAAAAACTAACCTGAAATGTTGATGGATGTCGACGTCTCATGACCCCCCGAACCCTAAAAAATAGTCTTTGCAATGCCGTCTGTCTGTGTGTCTATTAAAACTTAAAATTAAGTGTAGTTTACTGAAGGGCAAAAAGAGAAAAAGTCGATTTTCTCAAAATCGGCTTTAACGATTTTGATTAAATTTCATTTATAAACATTAATAAATATTCCAAACAAAATGGCTACCCTCAATATTTCGGCAAAATGGCTTTAAGGGCTCCGGTCTGATGCGTAAATTAACATTTTTTATAATAGCTCCGAAACTATTTGAGATATGAAATTACTTAGCATTACAAATATGTGTATATATTTATAATACAAATATTTTACCCGAAACATGTTTTTATAAAATCAATAACTTTCAATCTATACGCAATTACATGAATTTTTTAACTTTTTGGACATTAAAGTTTAAGTATTGCGACCGTAAAAAAAAACTAACCTGAAATGTTGATGGATGTCGACGTCTCATGACCCCCCGAACACTAAAAAATAGTCTTTGCAATGCCGTCTGTCTGTGTGTCTATAAAAACTTAAAATTAAGGGTAGTTTACTGAAGGGCGAAAAGAGAAAAATTTGGTTTTCTCAAAATATGCTCAAACGATTTTGATTAAAATTCGCATCTAGGCGTTGATTAAGATTATAAATAAACTGGCTATTTTCATTTTCCTATGAAAATGATTTTTAGGGTACTTTACAGAAGCGTTAATTTCCGTATATCCACAACTATTTGAGAAACTAAACAACTTATCATTGCAAAATTGTAGGACTATTAGAAATAAAAAACTTTTATTTGACATATATTTTTATAAAAGCAACAGTTTCTGAGATATTTGCAAATACATTAATACAATTTTGTGAGCTTTAGTTGTAAACATATACTACTTAAGTCTTAACGCAATATTTCTCCAATGCCATAGAGTAATTAAATATAAGTAAGTATCTAAAAAAAGTATGTTATTTTTCCTTAAAGCTCTTAGGAGAAATGTTTGCACAGCAATGATCTATCTCCATTTTAGACTCAATAGTCAATATTTACATTTTTTATTGGTCAAAATGTATAAATGAATAATTAAATATCAATGCGATGACTTGAAGATCTGCAACACCTTATAAAATGTTAAAATTTTAACCAGAAATCGAAATTTTAATACGAAGTGTTGACCCTTGTGGAAGACATTAAACTGTTTGAAATGCTCTTAAGTGGACAAAGATGCGCCTCTTTTCTCATTGATTCTATATCATTGTATATTATTTTATGCGTGTTCTTATGTGGAGTGGTGATGATACAATGTACATTATTCCGTTCAGAAATCTTACGAGTTTATAGAAAGAGAGAGAAAGTATGTGCGGTGCGCCGTACCATTTATTTTTATAAATGTTATCTACTTTGCGTTTATTTTGTGACTACTCTAAAAGGTGATTAATAAAGAAATTTGACTTTACAGGATCGTGTGATAAATAAATGTTTCCAACACACATGCATGAGGTCAGTTTCACAGTCAAATTGAATACGCCTCAAGTGTGTCAACACACTAAAAGCTGGACGACACCTACCTAAACCTTGAACCAGACTCCAGACTCATAAAGCATGCTCTAATGCACCCTGAAGGGGTGCACGGGAGCAAATTCCAACACGTACCGACCAATTGGTCACACCGTGTGGTTTTTGGGTAATTCACAGACGGGTTGTCGCATTTCGCGAAGTTAACTGAAACAAATAAAAAGCATATTATTAATTAATATTATTGAGGAAAAAGAAAAATTTTGGGAACCGACTAAGAGGTTTTTAGAGTTACGTGCGGAGACACTACTCTATGGGGGGCTGTGTGAGAGCCTCCCAAACCACGTTTGTCATATATCGCTTATCCGAGCAGGGATTTGGGACGTCGGTGGCACCCTCCAGGGTCGATGACGTAATTCCCAAGCCCCTGGATAAGAGGATTGGTGGCACCGGGAAGTCTGTCGCAGAAGGACTGCGCCAGCTTCCGGAAGTGGTCCTTGATGGTAGGCATATCCAGGTCTCGGTGCAGATTCACATTCCGAACGTACCAAGGTGCGTCCACAATGATCCTCAGACACTTGCTTTGGAATGCCTGCATCCTCCTCATATACGTGTCCGCCAGGTGGCCCCAAGCGGGACACGCATAGTCGCGGATCGGTCTGAGCAACTGCTTGTACAGTGTCAGATCGTTCCTTGTAGACAGGGCGCTACGCCTGTTAAGCAGTGGGCCTAGGATTCCCAGCCTTTGCTTCGCCTTGGTCAATCTTTCGGTGCAGTGAAGTCGCCAGGTCAGCTTGGTGTCCAGCGTAAGTCCCAAGTACTTAGCACTGTCCGCCCATCTGATCTGCTCTTCGAACAGCACTGCTGTACTCTTCTCCATGTTAATACTCGTTCTCCAGGTAGTCAGCCACCCCTCCAACTGCGTCAGGTGCGTCTGGAGTCGCCTCTCCACCAGCTGCCCTCGCCACGACTCCGCTACTTGAGCCGTGTCGTCCGCATACAGTGCTAACTTGGTGTCTGGGGATTTCGGAATGTCGTTCACATACAGGCTGAAGAGCACCGGGCCCACGAGGAAACCCTGCGGCACTCCAGCCCGGATGCTTCTGACTTGGGATGTGGTGTTCCCAAAGGTAGTGGAGAAAGTGCGGTGGGATATCTAAGATTGTACAATCTTAACTAGGTAGAAGGGAAGGTTCAGGGAGAGGAGTTTGAAAAGGAGACCTTCGTGCCAAACACGGTCGAAGGCCTTTGCCACGTCGAGAAAGACAGCACCAGTCAGCCTGTTGATGTTGAAGTTCCTAAACCTTGAATTAAATGGGACAGATTTATATGCGAAACTGGCCCATTCCATTTAGGTTTAAGTAGGTGTGTCGCCTTGTATTTAGTGTACTGTCACATTTGAGGCGTGCTAAGTCTGTAACTATGAAACTGGCTCATAAAGTTACGTCACTTCATCTATCCTGAAAGGTAGCAGTCTTATCTTGAAGGATTACACTATCCAAGGGCGTAGCAAGGATAGGGGTGTAGGGGGTATGAACCCCCTCTGGAATCTCTTCAAGGGGGTGCATATAAATCCATACAATCTCTTAGTGTCTAAAGGTACAGTATATTTTCAACCCTTATCCTAGCAAGATTAACTTTATACGCCCTGGACTATGACCATATATTCTAGGCTATAATATTATCATGATTATGATATTATAATGAAAAAAACAAGTTAAACATGCTATCTTACAAGGTAGATGAAGGGTACATTGATTATTATTATTAGCACCGCATCTTACTAACCGTTCGGGTTGTACGCATTTACGCTAATGTGTAATGGTAGGGTGATTGTAAGATAAAATGGAGGACCCACAGTTTAACGTGAGATCCGAACCACGGTGGAGGCCTGACATTCCACACATTCACAAGTTGTGATTAATACACTACTTGTCAGAGGTGAAGGGGGGGTTTGGCAATCTGATAAATCTGTGCTGGGACTGAGGATTAGACCCCGGGCCCCCAGCACGGAAGTCTGACACCTTACCGCCATACCGCCAGGTCACCTGGTACATTGCTCACATTTATTCGTACGGTGTTTCATTGAACGAAAATGTTCCGTCTAGAAGTAATAGACTCGTTATAGGCTCCGTTGTCCAATAAACGTTCACCATTCATCCCAACGATAGCCTTCAATAGTTGAATGAGAGGAAAGGCAGGTCTTATAATTAGAAACCGCCCCGCACAGCTCTTTCCGTGACCCGGTGACCTTAACAATGGCTGTTGTGACGTCACCAAATCATCCCTCTATTCCCCCCCTCGCCCACCCCTTTGTACATTCTCTTCTCCTGCATTCGCAATCTGATTATATCATTTGACGTGCGTTTCAAGGTCTCTATCGATTACAAAATCGAATTCACTAAAAAGCATTTGACCTTTCACTTGACTTTAAAAAAAACTAATTTTGTTTGGATGTTCCTTTTAGCTAATATAATTGACATTTATTTTATTTTAATTTATTTTATTTAGCACCACGTTTTACTACCCGTTCGGGGTATACGCTTAAGTACTAATTACGATAGTGGATTAGGATGCGGGAAGGTTGAATTTTGAGGAAGTGAACCTTTATTTTCGTGGAGGGAGAGTGAACAACCACTTAGGAAAACCACCCTCAGTTAACTCGACCGAGATTTGAACCTCGATATCCTTGTCCTCGGCAGTCTAGCTTAACACGAAATTAGCGTGCTAACCAACTGCGCCACCGAGGCGGGTAATTGACTTTGATGAAGGAACATTAAAATTAACACTTCAAGTTGGAGTCAACTCTTGAACTTAAACTGGTTTATTACTGTATTATTAACCCGCCTCGGTGGCGTAGTTGGCTAACGCGCAAGTCGTGTTGAGCTCGACCGCCGAGGACGGGGAGATCGAGGTTCGAATCTCGGTCGGGTGAACTGGGGGTGGTTTTTCCTAAATGGTTTTCCACTCTCCCTCCACGCAAATGCGGGTTCACTTCCTCTAAATTCAACCTTCCCAATTCCTAATCCATTAGCGTAATTAGTACTTAAGCGTATAACCCGAACGGGTAGTAAGACGCGGTGCTAAATATTATTATTATTATTATTATATATTACTGTATTAGGTTCTATTTGACAAGGAAAAATTAACCACTTTGGTGGCTGCGTGGTTTAAAGCGTCACTTTCACAATGGACTGCTGTTGACGAGCTGAGCTTGTTTTGAATTCCGGTCAGGTGTATTGAAGTGTTTTTTTTTTCTTTCACTCACCCTTCACGATAGAGCTGGTACATTTCATCTTAATTCAACCTTACTCATCACTACACGATTAGTTTAAATATGCGGATAGCCCGAACGGGTAGTAAGACGCGGTTCACACACACACAAAACAACAAATGATAAAAATATTGGTTATTTCATTGCGTATTCTTACCTGTCCGGGATATCTACCATTTAAATTAGTAAGGTAGGATTTAGAAAAGTATATATTAGAGGAAATCTACACATTTTCTTAAAGACAGACTAGAACATTTTAAAGGGAATACTAATTAGGGGTGTGCGAGTGTTTTTTTTTGTTTTGTTTTTTTAAATCTTTTGAGTCGAGTTTTAATGAAAGCATGAACCTTTTTTAGAGCTCGAATATTATAGAGCATTATTTGTACAAGAAATATTTCAAGTTGAATTTCTCAAGTAGATCCATGCGTAAACCATAGATAAGTACAAACATATTTTTTTAACTACAATGTTTTGTGAGAACATATATAACCGCACAAATTCGAATTTTTTAAATAAATTGAAAATTTTTATATTTTTTAAATTAGACATAGGGAATTGAGGGGATCTATTTGCTATAAAACTATATCTTATAATCCAGTAAAATTAATCAAATTAGGAATTTCGAGAAAATGATTTAAATTCCTAGTGCTAACATTTTTTTGAGTTTAGTAAAAATCTAATTGAGTCGAGTTCAAGCAACTACTAAATCTGTACTCGAACTCAAAATTTCGAGTATTCGCACACCGCTAATTTCAAGTACACCCGACCGGTTTTTAAATTATGACATGGTGATCACTGGCAAACCTGACAAGACGAGCTTGAGATATAGTGCACCCGGCTTTCAGTTCGGGTATACATTTTTTTAAATATATATATATTTAAAAAAATGTATATATATTTATAAATATATATATATTTAAATATATATATAAATATATATTTATATATATATAGCTTTAAATATATATATATAGCTGAGCCTTTTGTGCCGAGCGTAAACCAAACAAGATGATAAAAAGTGTATTTAAAAAAGGATAAGGAGTACTTTATGAAGTAAACAAAAAGAAGACTAGTTTGGTTATGTAGAAACGGCTATCGGGTGAAATAATCTAAAATTGTTCCGCTTAAATGACAAACAACGATTATTTTAGACCAACAACTTTCCAGAACACGCGCATAGGGTGGTTTTTCAGTTCTGTATTTTTGTCTCCCTCCCGCAAAGTGAATGCTTGTGCAGTTCCTTAAAATACACCCTTAACATTTTAAATTATTTATGGTAGTATGACCCCCATGACCTGAATAACAAAAATGTCCACTTTTTAAAACAACCACTTTTAAATTCAATCGACTCGCTTCAGTGGCCGAATCGTTTAAGGCGTCATTCTCGTGTTATATTGGCCTGCTGATGACGGGAAGATAAGGGTTTGAATACCGGTCGGATCTTCTTAAGGTAAGGTATTCTTAAATGGTTTCCCACTCTCCTTCCATGCAAATGTGGCTAGATTACCTCTAAAATGCTTCCTTACTCATGCTTTACCCATTAAAGTAACTATCATAAATTTGTATAACCTTAAAAGATGCGGTGATAAAAAAAATTAAGTTATGGGAAAAAAATTAACATAATAACATGTGCTGGATTTGAACAAGGAATCCTAAAAATATTTAGCTTAAAGTCCTGCAAAAACTTATTTCGTTTATATTTCTAAGAAAACATAAAATGAGATTTTTTAGCCTATTTAGATGCTGCTACCTTATTTATCGTCGGAATGGTGATCGCTAGCTCGCTACGTAACTCGTCTTCAGCATAACATATATACGCTTTTTATTCAATGTTGCGTCTTATTTGAAGCTAACTCAAATATCTTGATTGACTCATATTGATATGTTGTTGGAAATGGGAGAGGATATTTTCTTCTAAACTATTCTTCAGTAATATATTCCACATTTGTTTAAACGGAATATTGAATTTCAGATTAAAAAAACCCCAATATAATCAAATTTTATGACGGTATTTATTTTATCATTTGAAAAATATTCATATTGAGCCGTTTCAGATACGTTTTCCAAGGATAAATTATATTTTTGGTGCTCTGAAAAGATAAATCAGTTTTTTTGATAGCTTCATAAAAATACTTTTAAAACACTTTCTATAATAGATCATGATTATAAACTATCTTTGCAAAAAGTAAATGTTTGCTTAGTGTTTAATTTTTTGCACCACGTCTTAGTATCCGTTCGGTTTACACGCCTATCGATTAATTAGGCTTATTATTTAAGGGATTATGGAGGTTATATTAATAGGAAGTGTACGCGAATTTGTGTGGAAAAACTATTTTTTGGAAAAAAACTCTCAGTACACCCGACCGAGATTCGAACCTTGATCTCCCTGTCATCGGCAGTCTAGTTTACTGCGAGAGTAGCGCGTTAGGCTACGTGGACACCGAAGCGGGTCACCTAGTGTTTTAACAATTTATTTAAGATGAGTTGTTAAGACTGGGCACACGTAGATTTTATTTAGATAAAACTCCCCCCCCCCCTCCAGCCAGGGCTTAATCTCAAACTATTTTAGTTAATTTGTTAAAATCAATTATGTTTAAATTTCTTTCCCGCAAAGAAAAATTCAATAAATATTAATTAATAAAATGAAGAGTTTGTGTGTCTGTCATGATCGTTGTGCGATATCTACCGCACGCAGAGGTCTGAAATTTAAATTCTGGCTTCAAGGTACACATGTTCATACCCCGGGACTACTAATATTTAAACTTCAGCAAGCTACAGTACTATTGTCATAGGATGGGCCTTTTAGATAATACTGTACTAACTTTTTTTTTGTGGCCAGCATTGATAACATTCTACAACATATGTATTGTTATTTCAAAGGTATATTGAGAATATATATTAAAAGTGAGATGTAGATAACATGCTCTGATTTATAAATACGTAAAACTAGATTTAATACATTTTTTTTGCTTTCAGTTTCTTCCTATGAACCGAGTACTGTAGTAAATATCAATTTTTCTCTTTTTGATGGAAATATGTTATCTACTCCTCAGATTTTTTTTTATCACAGCCTCCTACTACCTGTTCAGGCTATACGTACACATTAGAACCTCATTAGTACGGACCTTATTAAACCGGACTTTGCTTAATCCGGACAGCCCCTCTGTTCCAAAATAATACGTTAATAAACGCAGATGAAAAGATCTGGGCAGCGGGAGTGTGAATGTATTTATCGCGGGCGCTTGCCTACTAGATTATTTTCCATTTGAATCACTTTAAAGTTCAAAAAGTGTTATTTTTTTGTATAGGCTGTTTTAAGCGTACTCTACCTTATTTTATAGGTTTTTTTAGTCAGAGCTTTAATAAATCCAAACAACTTCAAGGCCCAATTTGTCCGATTTAATGAGGTTCTACTTTATATGATAACTAACTACTCTATGGCGTATGGATGAGGACTGAAGCAGCTTAGAGGTAATATACCCATTATCGCGACGTGGAAACCATAAATTAAAAAAAACCCTCAGTGTACTCGCCCGGGATTAGAATCACGATATCCCCGTCTTCAGCATGCCAGTCCAACACGAGAGTTACGCCTTAGACCGTCTGGCCACTGAAGCAAGTATTGTTCGTTTGTAAGGAATATTTATTTAATATTATTATACTACTATAAAGCCACATGGCTGACTCACTCACTGACGTTAATGTTTACCCACTTCCAGATGAGATAGAAACTTGAAATTTGGCAAACTTATAACTTCTAGCCTGTAGCCGATGGGAATATTTCAAAAAGTTAAATAAATAATTTTTAACCCCCCCCCAAAAAAAAAAAAAAAAAATGGTGGAGCAACTTTAAAGTCGGTGCGGACCTTTCTTTGGAGGTCTTTTGTAGCTAAACGGTAAGACCTATCAAAACACGGCTCTGGAATTAAATCAGTTTACATCTGCTTGCAAAGAAAACTGATTGGGGGTTAGGGAGCGGAGCCCCCAACGAGCAAAGCGAGTCACGGGTATAAATACACTTGTCAAGGAAAAACGCACACTTAGCACAAAACACACAAGTGGGTATTATTCCTCTGGTTGAATCAAGTTTCGAAATTTTGTGTTTCATCAACCATCTGATGTATATTTGTATTCAATTGAATATGTAGAAGACATTTCAGGTATTGGCTTATTGAAAATTCCTGAGTTCAGAGCTATGCACTGCTTTGACAACTCGAGAAATAGTTTCGCTCAAACTTGAACACAGAATACAAGGACGGAGCATTCAAATTGTACCAACAATATTCAAAGATGCTTTATTATTTTTTAACAACGCTTGAAATTTAGATTTGCATTATAGCATAGTGTGCAAATTACTCATAAGTATAGCACCCGAATATCTTCATCATCAAAAATTGCAAGTGATTTAACGGAAACATCACTTAAAATAGTCATTTCCTTAGATTTACCAAACTGGTTTCATCATTTTGAGCATAATGGCCATAAATGAGTTTTTTTAAAACCCTGTCTTACTACCCATTGAGGTTTTACACACGTGTATTAATTAAGCTAGTGAATTATGGATGAAGAAGGTTGAATTTATAAGAAGTGTACCCGCATTTGCATGGAGAGAGAGAGAGTAGAAAATTATTTTGGGAAAACCACCCTCACCCGACCGAGATTCGAACCTCGTTCTCCCCGTCATCGGCAGTCTAGTCTACTACGAGAGTAGCTCGTTAAGCTATGTAGTCACTGAAGGGGTTAATAAATGATACCTTTGTTTTAAACTCACACAAATTTAACCCTTGTGTTAAACATATTAATAAAAGCAAAAAGCTATCAATAAGCTTGGTATTTATCGTCTAAATTGACTAACTATTTTAGAATATATTTGATTTCCTCTCGACCCCCCGGAGAGAGAAGTATTGAAGAAATCGAACTCGAGATTTTGATAAATGTCAACGTTTCATGACCCTCTGAAACCGAAAAAGCTCTTTTCACAATGCCGTTTGTCTGTCTGTCTGTATCTTGGACTAGAGCCGAAACTATTTTACCTACAGGGATAAAAACTTGGTATCGAGGGTTTTCACCGCCTCGCCCCCCCCCCCTTCTCAGAAGGATTATTGGAATTAGACATCCATTGCAAAATTAAGTGTAATTTACCTGGGGGCAAAAATAAATAAAATCTATTTTCTCGAAATCCGCTCTAACGATTTTGATTAAATTTGCATTTAGATGTTTTTTAGCATCATGAGCAAAATATTTATTTTCGTTTTCCCATTAACATAACTTTAAGCTTACTTTAATTAAGTGGAAATTTCCAAATTTTGATCATATCATCACGAATATTTCACATACGAAATAACGTATCATTGTTAAGTTGCAATACTATTAAAATTAAAAGCTTTTATTTGAAATATATCTTGTATAAAAACAATAGTTTCTGAGATATAAGAAAACACATATACTTTTTATCCTCTTTTTTCATTGTTTCTGTAACTGTGTAGTTATTTAATTTATCCTCTTTGTTGGAGTGTTTCTGCAACATTGTGTATGATTTAGTTTAGCCAATTTTACGAGTTTTTAGTAAATGCTTTTATTTTAGGATAAACGAGAGAAAAATTATGTGCGGTGGAACTTACCAGTTTTTGTGTGTGTGTTGATACTTATTTTTTCCCGATCTTTAGATGACAGATACCCCGGTTTTTTGAACCCCAGTTTGCGCACTAATGCACTAGAGTAAACAAAGAGAGCAACAAGAAGCAGTTAGTTCCAAATGTGTAAGTGTAGATTCCTTTTCCTTAAAAAAAAAACCCACGAGTGTATTCAATTTGATTTAAAAAAAAACTTGATAAAATCATATTTATTAGAGACAAACATAACATGAGAAGCCCTCATATATCTTTTTAAAACTCGTGTTTTAATGTATATAATATTAAGAGTTGAGGCTAGTAATAGTATTAAAAATAATGCATAAGGCCACGGCCGTATTTAGTAACAACCCGGATACTGAAGTTTGGCAACACCGCGGCAGTCACTTGCTCGTGCTTAGTGGTTTGGTTTGTTTTGCCGTGAGAAACTTGTATTTCTATTTCTCATGTGAGTAATCATGTATCCCTTTGTTTCGATAAGTTTGAGTGTAGTAGGCTATGTGTGTATCGCGTTAACTAACTACTTTTATGGGTATGTTCTTTTTCTTTATTTCATTTTCGTCTTAATTTAAAATGGTTATTTTTATTATGATCACATACTTCTTAAACATTCCTTCGAAAGCATAACATTTAGTTATGAATTTTATATTTTTATATCCAATAGTTCCAGACTTTCTTAAGTTTCTTAAAATAATCTAATATCTATCGTTGTAAATTGCAAAGTGGTTGTGATATTTATTTTATTACTTAGTAATATTCCATCTGAATTTTTCTATAACGTAAAGATAAAGTTTCTTTAAAATGTTTTATTGTATATTAGGAGGTTTGTTAATAATTAGTCTTCCAATCTTTTAACATTGAGAATAAATGGTAATTATTGAAGATAAACAAATTATTGTCTAATAAATTCTTGTAATGGACTTGCGTAATATAATTGCACTTAAATGAGGTACATTGTCTTGCCATGTGTGCTTATGTTGACTTACTCTAGCTGCTATCTCTCCTACTGTAAATAATTTGTTAGAGTGTGCTGAAACCTGCAAACTTAGTTTCGTGGCTACACAGGCGTTCATTCGCGTGCTTGGTGTGAGAGTCGAATAGTAAGAACACTGCAATAAATATATGCGTCTTGAGTTGATTGCCTCCTTAAAAGTCTTTAGCAAGAATATTTTACTTAAGGCGGCCTCCTCAGTCATTGAGACACTTTCAATTTATGTCAGGTCAGACAGCACGGCGTAAAATACAACGGTCTATGTTGTATTCTGTAACTACTTTTCTATTCAGTCTAAGCTTACACTTCCTTTCGCCCTTATCCTACAATCACCCTTTTTGTCATGTCACTAAGAAAGAGGGGAACAAAAATTATGAAAATTCTTGTCTCCAGGTAAAGAGAAAAGCTCACTGTTAGCTCTAAAATATCTTAAAATTTTTTGTTGTAGGTCTGTAAAAAAAACTATATTTGTTAGAGGATGAATAAATCTAGAGCTCTTTTTCTTCAAACCTAATCTCGTAGCTCCACAAATATGATTAAAAAGCCGTTGAAAATGAGCTGATGTTACATTTTCACACTTTTCTTCTATTAATGATGTTAAGGAAAGATAAACTTGTTGGAATCTTACGGATTTTTTGTTGTTGCGTGAACCTTATTTTGAAATGATGCATTGTAAAATTAAATATTGCGATAGAGTTTAACGTCTACGTGGCAATTTCTCTCTTACTGAATCGGAAACCCAGAATAATAACAATGCGCGGTTGTCTAACTACAAATAAGTTGAAATATGAAAACTATAGATATAACCAAACGTGATTAACAACAATAATCATAAGTAACTTAGAGTAAGATAACTAAATATGCTTTTTAACACAATATGTTTAGCATATTTTATATTTCCTAGTAATTAATTGCTATAAGAATAATGAGAGAAAATATAACAATAAAACACAATACTTGATGCCGGATGATCGAGTCAAGGTCACAGACAAATAATATACCCAGACACTCTACCTCCAGGTTAAAATGGTTGCGCTCCTTTTGGCAGCTTGAGTCCCTCACCACTAGGATCGCTGTGGTTAGTCCTATCATCACCCAACAGTGACACTAGCGAAGCTCAGTGTTGAAGGACTCAAGTTTGCAAAAGGAGCGCAGTGAAACCTTTGTAAAGTTGAGAGTCTGTTTCTTACTTGTCTGTGGTCCAGGGTCCACTATACTTGTAGCTAGCTGCCCTTTATTATTAATTGGCCACATGAAATTGAATGGGAAGTATATATTTTTGAGTAACTATTTAATGTACAGATTAATCATGATACGGGAGGGAGTACAAAATAACTGGTACCTCCAAGAGAGTTTTAAATATTTTTTTCAACATTCAATTTTTTTATATCACCCTATTTCACTACTGGTTCAGGATATATGCTTGGTTTTTTTGCTGGAAATAAATTTGTACTCTCTTGATTAACAAACTTTTGTTCAAAAATAAACATTTTTGGGGGCTTTATTCTTAACATTTTCACAGCCATAAAAACAATTTTAACGTATGATAAAGTCCAATTTTCATAGGAAGAGCTTTTATAGCTTGCAATAATTATAATTCCATTAATAAAAACATTTTAATATATTATTATATTTATTTTATATGTATTGTTAATATCAATCAAAAGTGATCACATGACTTTACGTAAACACATCAAGTAGATTTTTATATTTTTTAGATAAGACTTTCTTTATGAAAATTGGACTGTACTAATAATCAAGGTTTTAATGATAAATCATTAAAACTCCAATAAATATGTTAATATTTTTAATATAGAGTATAAAATATTACGTTAGGTCCCAAACAATATTAATTTCAAAACAAAAGTTTGCTAATCAAAAAAGCACAAATAATTTTAAAAATAAATAAATAAAAATAAAACGTAAAATAAATTCTATATTCGTTTGAACATCTTTAATTATACACATATCACAAATTGAGAGCGTTCTAAATTGAGCTTGCGATTAAATTTGGTTAATCTATTCTGATTCATCTCATAATCTATTATTGAAAAGCGTGGAATCCTCAATTTTAAACGCCAATAACTATTCATGTATTCTCTCATTATAAAATCACGAGGTTTAAGCATATCATTTATTTATGCATGGCCCAGTTGGTGGGAAGATTAGCCGGCACCTATGTACCGTTGCCCAGAGGGGACTGCCGAATATATTAGTCGTACACTTTTTCCGTGGAATCCCTTTACATGTCAAAAATGAGAGGAGACGATGATGATGATAGTGAACGTGAGGGTGTGGAACCAATATACATTCTTAACCTAACATAAGTTTATCAAGCCAGACCCCGGGAACCGTTGGGAAAAACCTTCTTTAAGAAAAAAATACTAATGGTACCATCCGGGAATTGAATCTAGGACCCCTATGCCAGAAATACTGACCACTATACCACGGTGCTGGTTAGTAATACCATCATTTTGATTGCATCAAACGTATCATGCAATACAACATTACATCCCAGAGCTTCTTGAACCACGTGTGTTGGGGCTAAACCCGATTCAGTGACAAAGGGCTTAGGGGTTGTTTACAGTTAGTCACTAGTTCATTACCGAATGGTGTATTAACCAATTCATACCCATTTCGTGGCCGCGCATGGTCTAGGGCGCTATTCTCGCAATATACTAGGCTGCCGAGGACGGAGTGGGTCGGAGATCGATCCCGGTCGGGTGTACTGAGGGTTTTTTCCTAAATATTTTCCATTTCTACCTCTACGCAAATGAGGGTACACTTTCTCTAAATTTTCCCTTTCTAATCCCTAGCACATTAGTTTGGTAAAATGCGGTTCTATAAAAAACTAATTCACTATTTATAAATTGTTTTTTCTCACTATTTAGGTAGTAACTTAATTGGGTGGTTGGGTGTGTAATGTGTCATGATCTAGCTTAGTTTGTAAGTCGTGAACTCATACAACCCTCTGTTCAGAAAGCGCACTTTAAATCCTTTTTTCATGTTTGCGATTGTTGTCACTATTCATATAAAAAAAACTTATTTTTTCACCAACTGCTTATTATTACTCATCCTGTATATTTGCGTTTAGTCACAACAGTGGGGTAGAAATGGTAAAGGTAGAATTTAGAGAAAATGTACTTTAATTTTTATGTAGATAGATTGGGAAGCTATTTAGGATGTAACATATTCAGTATACCGGGCTGTGCTTCCAACCCGAATTCCCCGTCATCAGCAAACCAAACCAGACGAGACTGACGTTTAGTCCACGTGGCCATAGAAGCAGCTTTCCAATTTCAAATGACGACGTAATCTGCTCATATAATGCGCCATAGGCTTAAAATTAACGACGACAATAATGGGGTCACTAAACGAACTTTTATTTGATTTAAAAAAAATTCTTTCCTTTATCCTTATTTTGGCTAAGTTAAGTCCTCCCTCTCCCTCTTTCATCCCCCCCTAGACCCGTGAGAAAAAAAAAGAGTAAACCTAAGGAAGAAGAGCACATTCATCTTTGGGAGTTCCAACGGCAGCGATGGGACGTCTTTAGGACAAGGGTAGACCATTATGTGCTCTAGGGCAGTGTGTTTGGGGTGACTAGGAACTTGGGGGTGAAAGGGTGGGGGGAACTCACCCCTCACTTGGAAGAAATATAGGGGCCCGTCAGAATAACGTAATCTGTCCCTTGGGAACCTGCGTACATGCGTGTGTGTGTTTGTGGGTGTGTTCCACATAAGTTGAGCTTTGTGTTTCGATTGAGAACATAGCGCTGAAGAGCCTTCATGTCTTATTTCTCAGTTTAAGATGGCTAAAACTTGAGAAAGGCCAATTATAAAAAAATAAAAAAATAAAAATAAAGAATGCAATCATGCAAAAAAAAAATCTTCTTTTACATAGACTCAGCGAGTTTAAATCTATGCTTAGTATTTGATAATATAAAAATGTGTAGATGTACAAATACGTCGACCTCGGCGGTCTTAGGGTAAAGTGCTCGCCTTAGGACCCGATGTTCTTCGAATCCAGCTGAGGTCGACAT
Source organism: Timema podura (assembly GCA_033556935.1). NCBI lineage: Eukaryota > Metazoa > Arthropoda > Insecta > Phasmatodea > Timematidae > Timema > Timema podura. The sequence continues at coordinate 25,593,578 of JAVRXN010000013.1, read as the reverse complement.
ATTTGTTCTTGAGCGATAAAAATCCATAGCACGATTTTCTTTGAAGGGGAAGTAAATTCGTAAGTCCCTTTTCTATTGTGGCATGTAAAATAAAACTGGAAGGCGTGTTAAAATAACTTAACGGCAAAATTGGTAGGCCCTTTCGTGCTTATTCTAGAAATTCAGTGTGGAAGGTGACGGAGATCCATCACATTTCCTAAACTCCCCCCAGCGCATGCGATTTCTACCAGATTGTGCAGGTAGCACTAACCATTCAAAGGGGTGAGTGTATGTCTAGCGTCAGATGGATAGAAAGTACATCAAACCATACTTCAGGTTCTTGACATGATTGACTTAAGAAGAAAAAGACACATATATACAGGTGTATTCAGGTAAAATAAATCATACATGTTGTAGGAGGTAACAAGTCAAGTATTACCACGTTGAATATGAACATATGAAGGATCAAAGTTAGCACTCTTATCTTAATTCCAAAGAGAAATTTGATTAGATTGGTTGTTTCCTATTCACCTTAGTAGGTAAATAGTGTTTCTTTGAAAAAGGAAAAAATTACACATAGGTCACCTATTTCATAGTTTAGTTGTTTGTTTAAAATTTTTCACTAAAGTAACTAAAAAGTTTTAATATTTGTCAAGTATGATTTATACAGCTAACATACCAATTACCATATCTTTATTTCATATGATCTTACATTTAATTAATATGAGGCTAGATTTGTGTTCATCCATAGTGTTTGGTTAATAGTAAACAATGCATTGCGTACAGCGCACAATTCAAAATTAAAATACGAGTGGTAATTAAATTTAGTGGTTAAAGTTTAAACTTAGGTCAGTCTGTACATTCAAATTTTTGTGGAGTTTCTATTTTTGCAGGGTAGTGTAGACGATAAGAAGTCCAATTATTAATAATACATTTTTAGAATATATTTATGTATGTCTGTTTATTTGTTAGTTTATTGCCACTAAACTCAAAAATACTCATCGGATCGAGAGGACAACTTTAATGTTACACTTATTATTTTTCCAGGAACAGGGCAAGCTATAATAGCACTCTATGTAATCACTAAGTTAAGCTACGTCGAAATAGGGCGTAAGCAGAAAACACGTGTCACTGTTGCTAGGCGCGCGTACAAGCATGGCACTTGATTTGACCAGGCGGAGGGAAAGTTCGTGTTTCTTCGGCAATCTTCGTAAATTTTTTGTACGTGCATAAGATACTGTTCTTGAGTCGATTCCACCATTATCTTCTAGGGCTTATAGAGTGGCCAGTTGTGTTGAATGCGTTAGCGTTAGGAATGTTATTCAGGCTTACTGTTTGGTACTATACCAACACCACAATTTGGTTTGCTGTTCTAGGGCGCTCACTATAGAGTTTTTCTTTCAATTCACTTTATTTTTACTTCTTAGATATGAAATTTAAATTATTTATTTTGGTGGTCATTGCAACAATAACCTTTACGTAAGAGATTCACTCTTAGCTTGCTTACAGTTTTGCCTTAAATGTAGGTACTTTTTAAGCTATTTTATGGTTTTGCGTTTAAATTAAGTTTATTTACTCGTAGTTTTGTTTCTTAGATAGTTAATTTAAAGCATTTTTTTAAATGTTAATTGCAACATTGCCTCCACATAAGAGAGACAATCTTGATACAAGAAATGCAAACATTTAAACTACGGTATTTCTTTTGGTGTTCATTCCTACAAGGTTTCCACGTAAGAAAGCTACTTTTGATAAGAGGACTGCACTAATTTAAATTATTTATTTTGGTGTTTATTGCAACAATATCTCTAATATAAATGCAAGGCTGAAAAAATGTAAAATATTTATTTTGGTACTTCAGGCTAATCTGTGGCGTCATCGATATAACGTGTCTGAAATGGTGTTTTTGAAGGATGATTCGCTGGGGGAAAAAAAAAAAGTTTAGTTCATCCGACCTAAATGTGAGCAAAGCCGCGGGCAAACTCTATTAAGAGATAAATTATATTTAATAGTTCAAAGAGACAAAAAAGTCTACGGCTTCAGACTTTTAACTTAAGGTTCTGTATATTTTAGAAAATTGTCCCCCCACACATGAAATAAAACAAAATCGAGCAAATACATTAATAGTTTGGTGTTAACAACTATTTGAGAATTCCTGCCGTTCCTAAACATCCCATTCGGAGAGTGGACAGTCTAACCTACTACCTTCACTACTCTTCCTCTGCATACCACATCGTTACGTCCCCCACCCCCCACCCCGCTCCCCTTTCCTCTGCAGAATTCTGTGCGCCTCGGGGCTATGCGCGCGATGTCGCTATCAATCTCACTCGAAAAAAAAAAAAAAAGAGGTTAAAAAAAATGGATTGTAGCGCTTAACAAAATTTCCCCTGACGCAACATCTCGGGACAACTTTCCCTTCACTCTTCTCTGTTTTTGTGCGGGACAGAAAGTAAAGGGAAGTATTTATCACAATTAAAATGACACAGAAAACTTTTTTGTTTGTGTGTGGTGGTAAGGGAGGGTAGAGGGGAATGTATTGTAGCTAGAAATACTTGATACTCACTAAATTTTAGTTGATGTCATAGAGAAAATATTACATGAATAAAGTACAGCTAGGAATGTGGTACTTTTTAGGCAATAAAGAGATGAGGGGGAAAGATTTAGGGGGGGTATATAATAAACGGCTGACAGAGCATCACCCTTCAACAAATTTTCAAAATCTTCTTGAACTTAAGGATGTCCCAGCTTTGAACAGTTTTTATCTTCGTTTGAAAAGTTTTTCTTCAAATAATGCGAAGCCCATGACAAATATTCAAGAACTTTGAAATTATATGTGTGGAAAATAGAACAAAATGTACTGAAGAAATTTTTGATTTTATTTTGGAAAAAAAAAAAGTTGTTTTTCTTAAAAACGGAAAAAAATATGGACCTTAACTCATGTTCACTACCATCCCAACTTAAATCTTGTGCACTGTCCCTCCATACCCCCCACCACCCTCCACATACAAACTACGTGGCTTACCATACTATCCTCAGGCGAATGTTGATGCATTTCCTTAAATTTAACCATCTTTACCCGTATATCAGGTTAAATAGTGTAATCTAATTTTCTGATAATACTGATTTTAGAGCTAACTAAATTAAACTACAGGCAAGTCGATAGATACAGTGCTAGCGCGAATAATTCCGAACAAGCTGGAATTAATTTGAATCTGTTTGATTGGGAGTCATAGACACATATTAATTTTACACCCCCGGATTTGGTTACCATCTTGAAAAAAGGGCCAAAAAAACTACCCTTTAAAAAAATATATCTAAATATCTTGGCTAGTATCAATTTCAGAGCAAAATATGAAGTTACCGAAATTAAAGATGAGTAAGTCATCTACATAAAATGTAATATACAATTTGGTCATACGACTGCCCATTTTGAGGAAATAAGCGTCGAAATATGTTTTTTTTTTTTTGCCTTTTGCTACATTTTTCTACTATTGGCAGTTTGAAGCTACACAATTGGTTCATTTTTGCTATTTTACCAATTTTTTTAGTGCCTTTTCTTACTACCAGTTCGGGTTAAACGTTTACAATTTGTATTGAGTTCATACAAAAAAATTTTGGATTACTATTTAATAATTTCCACACTACCTCTAGATAGAGTAGTTGGTGTTTTTTTTTTAACATGGTATTCCCAGGACGCCTAATCCTTAATACTGTATCTACTTTTCTTTTAGAGCTGACATTTAATTAACTTTTCTATTTTTTTCTTTTAGATGTTGATGTTTGATCATTATATGCCTTGATATCATCTTTACTATCTATAACATATGTAATATTCCGGAGCTAGTTGATAATCGGCGGAACATTCAAAAGCATTTTCTATTTTAATATATATCTCCTCGCCCTCATATAATTCATCCACGTCCACAATATTTGAACTCGATTTGTTTTGGCGTAAAACACACATTACAGAGCAATACAAACCATCTTTGTATTTTATAATAAATAAGTTTCAGTAACTAATGAGGGGCTGGTTCTTATATAGTGGGGATCGGTACAACCCATTAGTTGAATTTTCAGTCACCAATCTAAAGCTGATTTTTCATTTCCATAGCATTGCTTATTCTTATTATTTAGCACCACGTCCTACTACCCGTTCGGGTTATACGCTTAAGTACTAATTACAATAATGGATTGGGAATTGGGAAGGTTGAATTTAGAGGAAGTGAACCCGCATTTGCGTGGAGGGAGAGTGGAAAACCGTTTAGGGAAAACCACCCCAGTTCACCCGACCGAGATTCGAACCTCGATCTCCCCGTCCTCAGTGGTCTGACTCAACACGACTGGCGTGTTAGCCAACTACGCCACCGAGGCGGGTCATAGCATTGCTGGATATGGTTGTAAGTATGAAACGAGTACAAGTGAGCTGTATCTTTGGTTGGTGGTAATAATGCAAGGTTTGGAAGCTTATTGTTAATAGTTTGTGCGAAGCAATGGTATCTATGTATATTTAATGACTCACAGTTTTTCGATCCATATAGAAGAAGCGTTCTCCTACTTTTTCGATGACCTACGGAGAACCATTCGGGTTCTTGAAAACCTTAACAGCATCTCTAAAGGTTTTTATCCTTCTTTTGAAGCTTAACGCTCTTCATTTTCCCCAGCCTGTATAATGCGGAAGTAATATCGCAACTACTAAATGAGTGTAGAAAGCAAAAAAAAAAAAAAAAAGAGTTTTTCCTAAATGAAGCATACAAATAAATACTGTGGGGTGCCAACATCCTGCTCTGAGACTTTCTTTGCCCGGCTTAAAAAAATAAATGTTAGAGCGAGATTCACACAGAGCAGTAAGAATGAATCAATATCCTCGCTTGTTATAATTTCTCAGTTTCAGTGATTTGATGCTTAAATTGCAGTAGTGATAATTTATATATCAGCATTTTCAGCAGCTTGCTTGACTTTAGTAGTTAATCGGGTACAAAGCACCGAAGTCATTTTACTTTTATTACTTTCCCTAAGCAATAGCTTTCTCTGTGGATACACACATTTTCCGATCGACGAACTTAAATGCTCAGCACTTTTAGTCCTTTTTGCTGTATTATTCTCCGGGTATCCATCAAAAACGTATTGCGTTCGGTGGAAAATTTATTTTTGCACACTTGACGTATTATTCCATTATCATTGAAGAATAATCTTCTTATTGGTGTCCAATAATTTAGTGGAGCAGAAATCCTCTGTCCATTACATGAACAGTAATTTCTAAAGTTATTTTTTTTTTATGGGTGAAAAAACCGAGTCGTACACGGCTGATTTGAATGATTTTCGCATTCATATCTTATTGAAGAGTGACAGTGGATAAGGCCCTAGTTTGTATTTGGAAACGCAAAGAAGGGTTAATTGGAATGATTGAGGGTTGAGCGACAGGGAACAAAGGTAATCCGTCCAACCCAACTTGAACCACTGACCAAGAACACAAAGATATATAGTTATATAATTTTAAAACATTTTTACAGTGTTTGTTCAGGTAGGGAGAGTTTTACTTTCTATACATATAAATCCAAAACCTTATTAGACCGGCTTTCTGTTCTTTTAAATTAACTCCTTGGATCTTTCTTTTGTTTATCTGCCATATAAATTATATTGACACTCTAAAAAAGCATTTTCATTTATATGGAATATATATACAAAAATTAGAAAATGACCATAAAAAATCACATATTTCGACATCTATTGCTTCAAAACAGGCAATTGTAAGAAAAAAACAAAACATTTATTGTATAGAATTTACTCATCTTTAATTTCGATAGCCATATATTGATACCAATCGAGAGGTTTTACAAATATTTTAAAACGTGGCTTTTTTTTTTGAACACATTTTTCAAGAAGGCCAAATCTCGATATATCAGGGGGTGAAAAATAAATACTGTATTTGTTTCCTGACGCCCAAGCAAACAGATTAAATTTAATTCCAGCTTGTCCTGAATTATTCCCGCCAACTGCCATTTTAAACTTCCTGTTAATAATAATAATATTTAGCACCGCGTCCTACTACCCGTTCGGGTTATACGCTTAAATACTAATTACACTAATGGATTAGGAATTGGGAGTGTTGAATTTATATGAAGTGAACCCGCATTTGCTTGGAGGTAGAGTGGAAAACCATTTAGGAAAAACCACCCCCAGTTCACCCGACCGAGATTCGAACCTCGATCTCCCCGTCCTCGGCGGTCGAGCTCAACACGACTAGCGCGTTAGCCAACTACGCCACCGAGGCGGGTAACTTCCTGTTGACTAGCCTACTATGCTTACCGTAAAATTAAGTTATCTATATGAAATAAATATTTCTCTTTTCACACGCACGCACACATACATACACACCTCGTGAAAGCGGTCATCCACTACAATACCTCCCACCCAGCCTTCCCCCTTCCTCTTCTATTGTTTCTCTCTCTCTCTCTCTATCTCTCTCTCACCGTGGTCAAAGATATTCCCATTATTCCTCCAGAGCTGGTGTACTGGACCGTACCACTGGAAGGGCGGTATTCCAGGACATATTTTAGGTGAGCAGTGAAAGTTTCCGTCGGCATTCGGGCGGCAATGCAAATACCAGGGTCTTAGAGGTTCATCCTGGTGTTGTTCTCGGTTTCATTGATAACACTGTAGTGAAGACCAGCATTTGTAGCCGTCGGGAACAGTTAAGAATGATTCACTTCACTTAAATGAGTTGTTCAGTTATATAGTTAAATAGTTTAGTCGTTCGGAAACTAAAACCTTTAGTTCAATGGGGGTGTAAGGGAGAGATCAAACATCTGTGTTTTTTTTTTTTTTTTGCAATTTTTATATAAATACATTTTTATGGTCAAATAAATCAAATATTGCTCCAGTATAAACATGTAGTTTAATTTTCTTCACATGGTGATATCAACAGTTGTTAAATATCCGTCACGAGCATAGCGGCATTAGATAGAAAACTTTTTAAATAAAAATAAAAAAGTTATTATCAAATTCTAGACATATATTCAACAACTGTTGAGATTACCATGTGAAGATTTTTTAGCATCACATATTCAAATTATACACATACTTACTAATTTCCCTATATGCTAGGAAGGAGTATATGTAATTTTGAAGATGTATACCCGCATTTTCGTGGAGGGGGATTGGAATTTTTTTTATGAGAAAAATCACCCTCATTACATTTGACTGGGATTCAAACCACGATCTAGCCGTAATTAACAGTCTAGTCTAATGCAAGAGTGACGCCTTGGACGTGAATAAAATTAAACTCTTTATTTCTACTGGATAACTATTTGATTTTTTAGCCGAAAAAAAGTTTGCCATAAAAACTGCAAAAAAAATATAGTCCTTAACTCACAATCCCTACCATCCCGTCTCTAGGATTCCTCCCTCACGTTGCCGGAGCCCTTACGAAAGTCGACCGTGCAGCGTCTGGAGCCGAGACTAGTTCGGAGTTTTCCCTCTGCCGACACAAAGTTCTATAATAATGGAGTCAGAGTTGTAAGTGTCGGCTAATGAGGCTGTCGATATCTCGCGAGACAGTTCAGGCTGAGAGTTTAAAGTTTACTTATTGAAAGGGGATGAGGGAGGACTTAAGAAGGGGTAAATGGGTGTAGGGGGTTGTTAATGCACCTCGTCTCATAGAGTCGTATTTAACCGTGTCCTGGGAGTTAAGTCCTCGGCACGCTATAGAGGAATAAATGGCACAAAGCACCTTAAGGACAATGTTACATAAAATACACCTAAAATGCACTCATTTACGATTAACGACACACGCTTAGTCGTAAAAAATAGGTTAGTATTTTTGCGTTTCTTAGTTATGCATCCAGCTTATCTACTCCGAAGGCGGAAAGAGGGGGAAGGGCGTTCCGTTTGCCTTGAATTATGCCAATATGGTGTAGCTTATAAGATAGGGCTCTAGTGTTCATCCTCACTGAGACTCACACCCTTCAGGGATACGTTTTGTTGCGGTTTAGGGGAAAAAGATTGTCAAAGAGAATTAGTTAAATAATTATATTCCTAATCCACATTGGCGGGAACGAGAACTAGAGGTCAGGATCATCTAGTATGCTTTGCCGGTGACGGGGAAGTTCGGGGTTCGAATATCTGTCAGGTGTATTGAGGATTAGTAAAGCGATTACTGTCAAAATAATGCTTGGACCGATTTTAATGAAATTTCAAGGACATTCTTTGAACATAGGTTGAACTATTTATGTATGTAAATTGTTTATCAATTTGTTTAGCCGTGTTTCATTATGACGGACGATCAAAGGGTGTTTCATTCGTCTCAAGTGATATAAATTTATGATTCTAATCAAGCGATCAGTTTTTTATTTTTTACAAATTTTGACATATTATATTAAACCTCGTGAAAAATTGTTACTCTCCATTAATATAATATACTATTGATAGTATAGTGTTAATGTGTTTTCTGTCTAACTTGATTGCCGAGGGAAAAGTATCTACTTCATTTCCAAGGAGAAATTATAGAAGGTATTTAAACTTGAAATCCAAAGAGCAATGTTATGACTTCATTAACGATAAAAAATACATCATTCTTAACATTATGTAACCTACTTAGCATTTTTACTTTCTCTCTATCTTACAGGTAGAGAAAGTATTGTGATCGTCAAAAAAATCGAACTCGAGATTTTGATGAATTTTGACGTTTCATGACTTCCTGAATCCGAAAAAGTGGTTTTTGAATTTCCGTCTGTCTGTCTGTCTGTACCTCCAACTAGAGCCTAAACTATTTTACCGATTGAGCTGAAACTTGATATCTAGGGTTTTCATAGGGTTGCCCCGAAGGGTTTTTGGAATTGGATATCTACCCCTAAAATTAAGGGTAGTTTACTGAAGGGCAAAAAGAGAAAAAGTCGATTTTCTCAAAATCGGCTCTAACGATTTTGATTAAATTTCATTTATGAACATAAATAAATATTCCAAACAAAATGGCTACTTTCAATATTTCGGCAAAATCGTTTTAAGGGCTCCGGTCTGATGCGTAAATTAACATTTTTTATAATAGCTCCGAAACTATTTGAGATATGAAATTACTTAGCATTACAAATATGTATATATATTTATAATACAAATATTTTATTCGAAACATATTTTTATAAAATCAATAACTTTCAATATATACGCAATTATATATATATATATTTAACTTTTTGGGCATTAAAGCTTAAGTATTGCGACCGTAAGAAAAACTAACCTGAAATGTTGATGGATGTCGACGTCTCATGACCCCCCGAACCCTTAAAAATAGTCTTTGCAATGCCGTCTGTCTGTGTGTCTATTAAAACTTAAAATTAAGGGTAGTTTACTGAGGGGCAAAAAGAGAAAAAGTCGATTTTCTCAAAATCGGCTCCAACGATTTTGATTAAATTTCATTTATAAACATTAATAAATATTCCAAACAAAATGGCTACCCTCAATATTTCGGCAAAATGGCTTTAAGGGCTCCGGTCTGATGCGTAAATTAACATTTTTTTAAATAGCTCCGAAACTATTTGAGATATGAAATTACTTAGCATTACAAATATGTATATATATTTATAATACAGATATTTTACACGAAACATATTTTTATAAAATCAATAACTTTCAATATATACGCAATTATATGAATTTTTTTAACTTTCTGGACATTAAAGTTTAAGTATTGCGACCGTAAAAAAAAACTAACCTTAAATGTTGATGGATGTCGACGTCTCATGACCCCCCCGAACCCTAAAAAATAGTCTTTGCAATGCCGTCTGTCTGTGTGTCTATAAAAACTTAAAATTAAGGGTAGTTTACTGAAGGACGAAAAGAAAAAATTTGGTTTTCTCAAAATCTGCTTAAACGATTTTGATTAAAATTCGTATCTAGGCGTTGATTAAGATTATAAATAAACTGGCTATTTTCATTTTCCTATGAAAATGATTTTGAGGGTACATTACAGAAGCGTTAATTTCCGTATCTCCACAACTATTGGAGAAACTAAACAACTTATAATTGCAAAATTGTAGGACTATTAGAAATAAAAAACTTTTATTTGACATATATTTTTATAAAAACAGCAGTTTCTGAGATATTTGCAAATATATTAATACAATTTTGTGAGCTTTAGTTGTAAACATATACTACTTAAGTCTTAACGCAATAATACTCCAATGCCATAGAGTAATTAAATATAAGTAAGTATCTAAAAAAAGTATGTAATTTTTCCTTAAATCTCTTAGGAGAAATGTTTGCATAGCAATGATCTATCTCCATTTTAGACTCAATAGTCAATATTTACATTTTTTATTGGTCAAAATGTATAAATGAATAATTAAATTTCAATGCGATGACTTGAAGATCTGCAACACCTTTTAAAATGTTAAAATTTTAACCAGAAATCGAAATTTTAAAACGAAGGGTTGACCCTTGTGGAAGACATTAAACTGTTTGAAATGTTCTTAGGTGGACAAAGATGCACCTCTTTTCTCATTGATTCTATATCATTGTATATTATTTTATGCGTGTTCTTATGTGGAGTGGTGATGATACAATGTACATTATTCCGTTCAGAAATCTTACGAGTTTATAGAAAGAGAGAGAAAGTCTCTGCGGTGTGCCTTACCATTTATTTGAATGAGGGTTTTACTGTTTACAAAGCTAATAGAATACCTTGTTTACTTTTTTATATAAAGTATTGCGCGAAATATATACTAACGGAAAATGGTAAAATCTATTTGTGCCTTTCTAGGCTTTTAAATTAACAAAATAATATAATTTTGTTCTTTGTGTTGTTTTGTATTGTATTTTTAATATTGGAAAGATTTATTTTTATAACCTATATCAGTTTATTCAATAAGTTTGATAGTCTAATATGATACACTAAATGTGTTTATTCGCCAGTGTTTGAACCTGGATCTCTAGCTTGGCGAGCCATTTTTCAACCAATGTAATATTTACAGACTATTTCAGACAGAGTTGGATTTTAGCAGCTATATATTTCAGGAAATATAAATAAGTTTTTTTTTGCATCCCCCATTATTAATTATTCACTATTTCGTTTAGTGTTATTTAATAAGTGTGGATTATTCACATATCCCTTCTTATCTTATCTTTTCTCTCACAAGATTATACAGATACCGTAAAGTAGTTTTAATGTCTAGTAGTTCAGAAAACATCCTCTTCAAACTACCTACTCTTTAATGGGTACACAAAATATTGAATTACAATTTTTCATGAACCAAATTTTCTTAAACGAATGGTTTCAAACTCTCCCCAACTGTTTTTATTTATTCGAATTTCTAATTGCACTTTATTTGTAAAATATAGCATTAGAAAATTTAGTAATGAGAACTTAAAACTTATATACATTTACGATAAAACTAATTTTATTTAAGAAATACTGACAAATTGGATATTGATCTTCATCCGCAGGTAAACCGCAAAATGTTATTTTATGTATAGCATAGGGTGGCAATTTTTTTTTTCTCTGTTTATATGGGTCTAGTTGTAAATAACATAATACTCCTATCAAGTATTCAATAAATTATTACAATTTTTTATGTATAATAATAATAAAATCAAGACATTTTTTAAGTTTATATATATATATATATATATATATATATATATATATATATTGAGAGAGAGAGAGGAGACTTTTAAGTATATATCTATGTGTGTTTATATATACAACGTGTATCTATATATATATAGAGAGAGAGAGGAGACTTTTAAGTATATATCTATGTGTGTGTATATATACAACGTGTATCTAAAACATTGCATCAAACTTTGGCAGGCTATTCCTTGGGTGAAAATAGAATAATTCACATCAGCAACCTAGGGTCCATCTTGAATAATAAGGGTGGTATACACCCCTAAAGATAGAGCTAAAAACGACTGTTGTGGGAAATATTATGGAAACTGCTTAGGGTATTACAACGAATATTTGTATACTACTTATTGAAACCTTGATCATTAATAAACTAAATGTGTTGTTACCGTTACCCACCAACATTATGTAAAAAATGGGGGGTTGTAACACTTTTTTCTGCAATAAAATATGTCATAGTAATTATTACCGATTTTGACTTAAGATTACAAAACATGGAGTAAAAATTAACAAAAAAAGGTGACTTGAAGAAACTGCCTAGCTTTCCCCGTTTTCGAGATAATTATGCATGTGTGATTTCAAAGACAAGTGTTAATTCCTGCCAGGTAGGGAGCCAGTATAGCTGTGTTGCTAGCTGTGTTAGATACATTTGTCTCTGAGCTCAAACTTGTGTGATTATCTCGGAAACGGGTAAAGCTAGACAATTTCTCCAAGAAACATTTTTTGTTTATTCTTCCTCCATGTTTTGTAATCTTAAGTCAAAATTTGTAATACTTACTCTGACATATTTTATTGCAGAAAAAAGTGTTACAACCCCGTCTTTTTTACATGATGTGGGTGGGTAACGGTAACAGCACATTTAGTTTATTAACGATCAAGGTTTCAATAAGTAGTATACAAATATTCGTTATAATACCCTAAGCAGTTTTCATAATATTTCACACAACAGTCGTTTATAGCTCTATCTTTAGGGGTGTATACCGCCCTTATTAGTCACGATCGACCCTAGGTTGCTGATGTGAGTTATTCTATTTTCACCCAAGGAATAGCCTTCCAAAGTTTGATGCAATATTTTAGATACACGTTGTATATACAAACTTAAAAAGTGTCATGATTTTCTTTTAGTTTTAATTTACCTTTTTATAATTTCCGCTTGCGATTTCTACAGATAATGAAGAAGGAAAAAAAAATGTTATTTTCTCAAATCGTTGTATTTTAACCTCTCGTTTATTTTATATTTATTGTTTTCACTTAATTATTAAGTTATTTTTATTTTTTATTTTCCACTAGCTTTTTCTATAAAGATCATTATTTTATTTTATTCTTATTTGCAGTAAGGTTTCCATACGCTTAGGTGGCCGCATTGTCTTGCAATAATTTATATTGCTGATGACGGGGAGATCGGGGTTTTAATCACGGTCGGATGCACTATGGGGGTTTTTCCCTAAATGGCTTCCCACTCTTCTGCCACGCAAAAGCAATTACACTTCCTCTAAATTTAACATTATTCATCTCTTTCACGTTAGCTTAGTTAGTAGATAGGGTGTAGCCCGAACTTGTATTAAGACATGGTTCTTAAAAAAACACAAAAAAAGATGTTTCTGGAATGTGTATATATTTTGATCGCGTAAACTTAAATTTAGTGTGTCCCATTAAATTAGGTTATGGTTGGTTTACTAATTTCCAGTTAATTCTAAATATTTGGAACAAATTTCCACAAATCCTTACATTTATTTAAATAACATTATGTCCATACAAATTTGATAGAAATAATTTGTAAGGAAACATTTTACTTACTGTCTTATAAATTAAAAAAATAGCTTGTGACAAAATTTCAAAAATTCATTTATCACTAAACTACCCCTTAGTAAGTTTTTCTCAGAAAAATAAAAGTTAATTTGATGAACATACGATACCCTCCTCGGTTATAAATTCTGAACCAAATTGCTTTAGTGATTCTGACTTTTTTTTTAGTAAAACACGCATTTTTTTATTTGCTATGTCAAACACTTCCAGGATACACATTTAAAACAACGTAATTAGTAATTTTTGATAAATTTAGACTTAAAATAAGTCGTTAATAATCTACCCTTAATTTGAGTTGTAGAATCAAAATGATAAAAACATCCCCTAGGTATGGTCATAGAGAATACATATATCAAGTTTGAAAAAATCCATCAAACAGTTTCATCTATAGCCAATGGGACGCATAGACTGACATTTGTGCGGACAGAAAGATCCAGTTTTGGGGTTTGAGAGCACATAAAATGTCAAGAATATCCATAATTCCAGGGCAAAAATGTTCAAAACTACAACACTTTTTCTATATGAGGAAGTAAAAAAGTGCGGATTTTCATTCCAAGTCCCACTGGATGCCAACCAATATTTGTGACCCACGCTGATCATAAATAGGGACAAGACAAGTGCTAAATATTTTTTATTTTCTCTAATAGTTATTTTTATTATGTGTTCTGTCTTACGACAGGTCCATTCCTTTATGTCAGTGAACTAGGACCTCCAATGCGCCCTGTCCTCTGCCTCCTCCCTCAGCTCTCAGAATTTTTTTCTTTCCTTCAATACATCTAGTATTTGAATCCTCCTCCTTCATAAACTCCTCTTTCTTTCAACTTTGCCTTCCATGAAGTCATGAAGAAGACAGTTCCTCCTAAGGATATGTCCAATCCAGTTTAAATATTTGGAAGCACCATTTATTAAAAGATATAAATCATACACTATTTAACTACGTAGCTATTCATCTTTTATTGACTTTATAGTTGGTGACATGAAAATCTCCCAACATCAAATGTTTTATAGCGTGCTTCTAGTGCTGGTAGAACTATTTTGAAAGACTTTCTTCGAGTTTATTTATAGTTAATATTCTAAAATGGTCGTTATTTATAGATTCTTCTGAAGGGTGTGATGGTTGTGTATACTTCAATGTTTTGTCACTCACCACATATCATGGAAAAAATCATTTAAACGTATATACATTTTTTTGTATGTAGATTATTCTGTACGAAATACAATAAAACAAACGCCACCAGACTTTTACTTAAATTTTAAGACCAAAGCGTTATCTATGTGGCTCAAGTAAATATATTAGTATTTCCTGATATTTATGTCTTTGGATCCTCTATTAATTAAAAACTATTTTTTACTTTCTCATATAATCTAGATTATGATAAAAATCTACTTCGGTGGTCGCGCGTTCTAAAAGGCATCACTCTCGCAATAGCCTAGACTGAAGATGACAGGGATATTGGGGTTTGAATCCCGGTCGGGTGTACTAAGGATGGTTTATCTAAAATGGTTTTCCACTTTCCCTCCAAGCAAATATGGTACACTTCCTCTAAATTAATTCTTCTTCATCCCTAACTCATTAGCGTAGTTAGTACACAGGCGAATAACCTGGACAGGTGATAAGATATAATACAAAAAAAAATCTCTACGTTTTCAGTAGTTCCAAACCCAATACAATTTTGTCAGTCGTCTGTCTGTCTGCCCCTGAGGTTACTACAATCGACAGTTTTTGATGGATTTGGTTCATTCTTGATATTTAGATGTAATTATGGCCATACCTCAAGATTTTTTATTCTATTTTGATTCTAGCCCTCAAATGAAGGATTAAAAAATGACATTGATGATTTTATTAAAAATGTATATTTGAGTAGAGTTCAATGTTACAGATTAACACACCCATACTTGTTTTTTTAGAGAAATATTCGTTTAATTGTAATCTACTGATGACTATCTTTAAAAAAAAATTGTAGGTAGTATGGCTTTAACGTTTTTATCAAAATGGATATCTGAAAGTAGTTTATATTGTATATAAGAATGTGTGCTCGTTTTTAAAAGGAAACAATATTTTTTTTAGGTTATTTTACTATTGATTTTTTAAAATTTGAAATTGTTAAAAAAATACCTTAGCAATTTCGTTTATCATTTATATCTGAAGAATGTTTTTTTGATTTCAAAATAAAGGTCGATTTACGAATAAAATTTTTAAAGGGTAGTTTACTCATAGCTTATTTTTGAAAATGTCGTTACAAACCATAATATACCATATGAGAAAGTATAAAGGCGTATTACTTCGTCGTACCATTTATTTTATATTTTACACATGTTCATAGTGACACACAAATCCCTCTTTAGAGTCCTACAATAGAATAATATCTCCAGGATACTTAATCTTAAGATTTAGGTCCTTGTGCAGTGAATCTTTTAACGGGTCATAAAAGTGCCTTAGAAGAAGCAATGTATACTAAAGAGTTTTCGATTCTTCAAATAATCTTGACAAACTTTTTTATACGGCTACTGCCTTATCCTTTACAGTTTTGTTTATGGGAAATTTAAATTTAATATTTGTTTCACCCGCTTAGGTGACCGCATAATCTAAGACGGCGTCACTCTTGCAATAGACTAGACTGCCGATGACGGGAGAGTCTGAGTTTGAATACCGGTTGGGTGTATTGAGTTTTTTTTCTCCCTAAAATGGGTTTCCGCTCTTCCTCCGCGCAAATATTGGTACACTGCCTTTTAATTCAACCGTATTCATCTTTAACACATTGGGATAATTAATACATAGGCGTATAGCTCGATTGGGTAGTAAGACGTGGTGATAAAAAATGTACATTAATATTTGCAGAGTTGGAATTTCCCCCCTCCCCCCTAGCTTAATGATGACACATCGTTAATCTTTTCCAAAATAAAGTGTGATGGTTGTATATTAATACTAATTACTTTTTGAACTCTTCACTTGAGTATTCTAAATAAATAAACTTGTATGCCTTGGACATTGTTTTTAAATCTTCACACAGCACTTAAGAAATTAGTGTTGCAAAAATAATGCACCAACTTATACATATCCGTAAGCCAGCCACATTTTGCACTAATGGAGTAGGGATATGAAAAGTAGAATTTAAAGTAAATGTAGCCTAGTTTGTTTGGTTTAAGAGCTGGAAACCAATATATAGATAAAACCATCTCAATATACCCAGCCCGGATTCTAAACCCGACTTCCCCATCATAGACTAACCAAAATATACGCTATATTCATGATTAAAAATTGAATAAAAACTTTTTATATCGACTTTAATTAAATTACTTTTTGTACATTTCTTTATCTAAAATAATATTAAATTTATTTGTGAGCGCATTCAAATTAATTATGTTTAATCAAGCGAAAAAGGACAACCCATTTCGTATGTATATGTTAGTAGGATGCTACCCGATTGGTGAGAATTTTGAGTCAGAAGGAAACGCGAGCAAGTTTCGAGGTCAGATTTTTGTCACAATAAATAAAATATGGCTTCATTAGATGCGTTTAGTTTAATTTTTCCACACGTGTTAATGTCAACAGTTCCTGAATATTTGTCATGAGCGTCCTGAAATCTTATGGACCTTTTATATTAATTTTAAAATTTTATGTTCAATTTAATTTATGTTCATGGTAAATAATCAAGAACTGTCGAGACTAATATGTGTAAAAATTTAAACTAAATGTATATATTGAAGCAATATTTTATTAATTTTGGTCAGTTTTTACTTTCTCTCTATCTTACAGGTAGAGAAAGTATTGTGATCGTCAAAAAAATCGAACTCGAGATTTTGATGAATTTTGACGTTTCATGACTTCCTGAATCCGAAAAAGTGGTTTTTGAATTTCCGTCTGTCTGTCTGTCTGTCTGTCTGTACCTCCAACTAGAGCCTAAACTATTTTACCGATTGAGCTGAAACTTGATATCTAGGGTTTTCATAGGGTTGCCCCGAGGGGTTTTTGGAATTGGATATCTACCCCTAAAATTAAGGGTAGTTTACTGAAGGGCAAAAAGAGAAAAAGTCGATTTTCTCAAAATCGGCTCTAACGATTTTGATTAAATTTCATTTATGAACATAAATACATATTCCAAACAAAATGGCTACTCTCAATATTTCGGCAAAATCGTTTTAAGGGCTCCGGTCTGATGCGTAAATTAACATTTTTTATAATAGCTCCGAAACTATTTGAGATATGACATTACTTAGCATTACAAATATGTATATATATTTATAATACAAATATTTTATTCGAAACATATTTTTATAAAATCAATAACTTTCAATATATACGCAATTATATATATATATTTTTAACTTTTTGGGCATTAAAGCTTAAGTATTGCGACCGTAAGAAAAACTAACCTGAAATGTTGATGGATGTCGACGTCTCATGACCCCCCGAACCCTTAAAAATAGTCTTTGCAATGCCGTCTGTCTGTGTTTCTATTAAAACTTAAAATTAAGGGTAGTTTACTGAAGGGCAAAAAGAGAAAAAGTCGATTTTCTCAAAATCGGCTCTAACGATTTTGATTAAATTTCATTTATGAACATAAATAAATATTCCAAACAAAATGGCTACTCTCAATATTTCGGCAAAATCGTTTTAAGGGCTCCGGTCTGATGCGTAAATTAACATTTTTTATAATATCTCCGAAACTATTTGAGGTATGAAATTACTTAGCATTACAAATATGTATATATATTTATAATACAAATATTTTATTCGAAACATATTTTTATAAAATCAATAACTTTCAATATATACGCAATTATATATATATATTTTTAACTTTTTGGGCATTAAAGCTTAAGTATTGCGATCGTAAGAAAAACTAACCTGAAATGTTGATGGATGTCGACGTCTCATGACCCCCCGAACCCTTAAAAATAGTCTTTGCAATGCCGTCTGTCTGTGTGTCTATTAAAACTTAAAATTAAGGGTAGTTTACTGAATGGCAAAAAAGAGAAAAGTCGATTTTCTCAAAATCGGCTCCAACGATTTTGATTAAATTTCATTTATAAACATTAATAAATATTCCAAACAAAATGGCTACCCTCAATATTTCGGCAAAATGGCTTTAAGGGCTCCGGTCTGATGCGTAAATTAACATTTTTTTAAATAGCTCCGAAACTATTTGAGATATGAAATTACTTAGCATTACAAATATGTATATATATTTATAATACAGATATTTTATTCGAAACATATTTTTATAAAATCAATAACTTTCAATATATACGCAATTGTATGAATTTTTTTAACTTTTTGGACATTAAAGTTTAAGTATTGCGACCGTAAAAAAAAAAACTAACCTGAAATGTTGATGGATGTCGACGTCTCATGACCCCCCGAACCCTAAAAAATAGTCTTTGCAATGCCGTCTCTCTGTGTGTCTATAAAAACTTAAAATTAAGGGTAGTTTACTGAAGGACGAAAAGAGAAAAATTTGGTTTTCTCAAAATCTGCTTTAACGATTTTGATTAAAATTCGTATCTAGGCGTTGATTAAGATTATAAATAAACTGGCTATTTTCATTTTCCTATGAAAATGATTTTTAGGGTACATTACAGAAGCGTTAATTTCCGTATCTCCACAACTATTGGAGAAACTAAACAACTTATCATTGCAAAATTGTAGGACTATTAGAAATAAAAAACTTTTATTTGATATATATTTTTATAAAAACAGCAGTTTCTGAGATATTTGCAAATATATTAATACAATTTTGTGAGCTTTAGTTGTAAACATATACTACTTAAGTCTTAACGCAATAATACTCCAATGCCATAGAGTAATTAAATATAAGTAAGTATCTAAAAAAAGTATGTTATTTTTCCTTAAATCTCTTAGGAGAAATGTTTGCATAGCAATGATCTATCTCCATTTTAGACTCAATAGTCAATATTTACATTTTTTATTAGTCAAAATGTATAAATGAATAATTAAATATCAATGCGATGACTTGAAGATCTGCAACACCTTTTAAAATGTTAAAATTTTAACCAGAAATCGAAATTTTAATACGAAGTGTTGACCCTTGTGGAAGACATTAAACTGTTTGAAATGTTCTTAGGTGGACAAAGATGCGCCTCTTTTCTCATTGATTCTATATCATTGTATATTATTTTATGCGTGTTCTTATGTGGAGTGGTGATGATACAATGTACATTATTCCGTTCAGAAATCTTACGAGTTTATAGAAAGAGAGAGAAAGTCTGTGCGGTGTGCCGTACCATTTATTTTATATATAAAAACCGTAAAAATATTGACCTTAACTCGCGTTTCTTTTCATCACATCCTTGTCAGGGTTTCCACTTACCTGGAACATCTGGGAAAATAGAGGATTTTTGTTTGTTTGGGAAAACACAAGACATGTTTTGTGTCTGGATAGACTGGAAAAACAAAGGGAATTTTATTTGGCTTGAAAATCCAGGAAAAAACAGGGAATTTTGCAAAATCCAGCATAAAATATTGGAATATTTGTTTAATTTTGGACATTTAACTGATAATTTAAAATATCGGGTCTTTGGTTGTAAGAAAAAGCTAACTGAAGAATTAAGCTCACCGTTTCAAACATGTATTATATTACCCCTTAAACAAGGGCTGTGAAGTGAAAGAAGATGTATTTCCACCTCAATATTAGATCATCCTGTTTTAACCATTAAGGTACATGACTTCCACACCAGCCAGTCTGATGAAAAATTAAATATTATTACTCTTTTCTTTAATTTAAGCTGCCTGGAAGATTGTAAGTTCTGTTTTGGTAAACCTGGAAAATAGAAGGATAGTGAGAAAATAGTGGTAATCCTGTCAATATTTCTTTTAATACCAAGCGAAGAGAAAAAACACATGCCTTGATTTTCTCACCCTCCTCTTGAAAACTCTTGCAGGCATTACACACAACCTTTCTAGCTGTCTTTAGGTCAGCGATAAAAATTGGTCTTCACTAAAGATACTGGCACTTTTTATGTTCAGAGAGAAGAGGTCCCTTTTTTTTTTATTCCGGCATTAACTGTTAGTCGTTTCAAAGTCATGCGAGCAATATGAGCTTTTAGAGTTCGATACCTCTAGTTTGATAATAAGATTTTATTTTTTGTGCTGATGTGCAGTAAAGCCCAGATTTTATAGGAAGGGCTTTATCTGACAGCTAGGAAAGTTTATAGATTTGCTTTCATTTATTTATTCGTCGGGTCATGGGATATTCAGCTTTACATTTTTTTTATATATATTATCAATAACTATAAAATAAACCCTAATACAATAGTATATTGTATTACTTGCGCTGACTTTGGTGGTCTTGGGGTAAAGTGCTTGCCTCGGGACCCAATGTCCGAATGTTCGAAACCAGGTGGGGTCGACGGATTTTTCTTGATCGATAAAATTCCTTAGCACAATTTCCTTCAGAGGGGAAATAAATCCGCCGGTCCCAGGTTGATTGTGGCATCTAAAAGAACCTTGGAAGGTTTGTGAAAATACCTTTCCCGTCCATATTGTTAGGCTTTTCCGCTCTGACTCATGGAAATTCTCATACACTGATATAATCAGTCGGTTCAGAAAGTGCACGTTAGATATCTCAAATAAATAATAATAAATAAAAAAACACATAGTATTTTTGAGTTTAAATGTGTTCGTATACGTTTATGATGTGCCTTATTTTTTCTCTCTATTTACATTTTTTTAGTTTTTTTACTTTCCAGTTTTTTAATGATTTTCTGTTTTCATATAACTACAAAATTTTAACTTTGCAAAAACCTTTCATAATCCACCAAAAGTCGGCTCTTTACCTACTGTTCGCAAACCACGAAACTATAACGTTAGGGAGATTTTATTATTATTATTATTATATTATTATTATTATTATTATTATTATTATTATTATTATTATTATTATTATTATTATTATTATTATTTATTATTATTATTATTATTAAACCACGGTGAAGGCCTGGCATTCCACACATTCACAAGTTGTGATTAATACACGTCTTGTCAGAGGTGAAGGAAGGGTTTGGCAATCAGATAAGTCTGTGCCGGGACCGAGGATTGAGCCCCGGAACCCCCAACACAGAAGTCCGACACCTTACCCCTAGACCGACAGGTCAGCCCTACCCTCCTCATTTCTAACTCTTGAGGGTAATTAGTACATATGCGAAAAACCTGAATATGGTGGTAAGACGGGGTGATATAAAAAAGTAGTTCTGAAATATCGAACACTGAAGATATGTCTTCGGCTTAGGCTAAATTTTAAGGCAAGCCTTACGATATAATAGTCAATAGGTAACTATTAAACATATTGTATGTGCCCATACAATTCCCATTAGAAAAAAAAGAGATAATAAATAATAGCTCCAATATATTACTGTATTCTCCCCTTATCTCCAAAGTTAATTTCAGGATGTGCCATTCAATGCCTGGTGATAGCGGCCATGCATCAGTTAACTGTGAAATGTGAGAGTTGTATATGGCCCACCCCATTGGCCGAGAAGACACTCAGTCCCACCAACCCTAGTCCATAAAAAATGTGTTGAGAGGTCTTCTTGATAATTTGGTACATGCCATATTCAACAGTGGGCTTACGTTTAATATAAGGGTTGGCTATTGATCTATTCCTTTAAGGTGGGGATGTAAGGAGCGCGAAAAAAGGGCACTATTTTTGCAATGTTTATTGATAAAAAAATTTTTTGGTCAAATAAAATAAAAATTGCTTCAATACAAAAATTGAGTTTAATTTTTTTCACATGGTGATATCAACATTTATTGATCGAGTCCAGGTTACCCATAACACATATTCAGGAACCTTTTCTACTGGAGAATTATTCGATTCCTTTCTGACAAAAAAGAAAAGTGTTGATATTAAAACTTCACAAGACACTACCCTTTTCTCGTGTTCACTATACTCCCAACTTAAAGGTTAAAAAAAGAAAGAAAGTAATTCTAAGAAAAATTGCACACACGCAAGCTTGGAGAAAGGATGTATAAACCTAAGTAGAACGTCAACGAAGAAAATCCTTTTAAGAAAAAAGTATTCTCAACTAAACAGATCTAAAACCCTCCCACAAATGTAGTGCCTTCATCTTTCTTTTTTGTGTACGCCTTTTACGGGTAGGGTGTCCGAAAATATGCCGCTTTTCAAATAACTAATGGTTCTCATTTTTTTTAAAAACTTTATGCTGTGTGTGTTCACAGTTCCTTGATTGGTAATTTCGGGTATGTAAATGAGTAAATATTTAATTTGGGATCAACGTTGTGAATATCAGTTTTGGACACCCTGTATTACACTCGGGACACGTATCCATGTATACCTTACCTCGCCCCTTGAAGAAATATCTACGTTGCTGGCCCTTTCTTTGGTGAAATTTCATTAACTGCCCTCCCGACTCGTCTTCTGCACCGTCAAGCGATCAAATTTGAGTCGCTGGTCTTCTTAGTTGTCTTAAAGATCGTCCGGCAAGAGGCAATTCTCCCCCCCCCCCTCCCTTTCTCTTTTAATCTATTCTGAGCGAACATACCACGAATTACAAGCCCGTTCTCTTTTGCTTCAAATACTCTTCAACGACTAAACTCTGTCAACAGTAGCTAAGAAATAATTTGGAACAATATAAAGAAAATAACTTTTTTTTTCTTTGCTCTTTAATTATTTTTTTGTTAAAGTTTAACACCATGGCTATCAGTGACCTGGTGGTCTAGGGGTAATGTGTCGGACTTCTGTGCTGAGGGTCCGGAGTTCAATCCTCGGTCCCGGCACAGATTTATCTGATTGCCAAACCCTTCCTTCACCTGACAAGAAGTGTATTAATCACAACTTATAAATGTGTGAGGAATGCCAGGCCTCCACCGTGGTTCGGATTCCATGTTAAACTGTAGGTCCTCCATTTCATCTCACAATCACCCTACCATTACACATTAGCCTAAGTGGGTACAACACGAACGGGTAGTAAGACGCGGTGCTAATACTAATAATAACACCATGGCTATCACTGGCTCAATTTTAAGAGATAAGGGTTTAAAAGAATGTGTTTCAAACGATGCGCATACCCATTAACGTGAACCCGGAACGGGAAAACCAAGCCCCCTGGGCACCATGCTAAGATTCGAACCTTGACAATTCAGTCTTTTGAAAGAAGAGGGCTCCCCCCCTCCCCCCCCCCCGCCCCCTATTTTACAAAGTGAGGTTAAGTAAAGCTGGGGTTTGGTCACTTAAAATCAAACGTAAAAAACAAACAAAAACTGCCACATGTGAGACTACAAGATATAGTTAAGGAAATGCTGCCTCTTTGCGAGGTTTGGTCATGCCGCCAGTAGGAATTCATGTTTAAGACGCCTCGATATTATCATGTTTAGAAAGTTTGTCGCGTTCAAACTCAACCAGAGTCTTTTTGCTCTTCATTATCGTACTTTTAGTATTGCTTATATTCATACCCTTAAAATTAAAAGAATAAGGGTATGTAGAGTCAGCTTTAAAAAACAATACTAAGTCGCCTTTAAAATAGCCAGCAATATTATATTTCTATAATGCCCAACAGTCTGGCACAAAAGTACACGTAGTCTGTATCTTTTGGGTACAAAATTTTTTTGCTACCCTTTCGGACTATAAATATATATCTACTCAAATGGGGTAGGGATGAAAAAGGTAAGTTTTAGAGGAGATCTAAACCTAATTGGGTGGAGGTAGAAAGAGTGGGCAAACTATTTGAGATAAAACCTCCCTACTACACCCATCCAGTATTTAGACCCCGAATCACCATCAAATCAGATGGGACGAGCCTGACGTTCAGTCCGCGTGTCCACCGAAACCTTTATTTGAAATAGGACCCCGACTTTATCATTTATATACAGTAGGTTTCTTGACAAGCGCTGACTTAGGCTGCCTCGATTATGGTTAGCGATTTTACTGCCTTAGATTTGACCTTGTGGTCTTAACCCTTTACCCCTATTCTCACATCCCCTTCAAATTTAATACCACAGCCATACAACCCCCTCCCCTCCCTCAACATCATGCTCCCGTTGAAACTAAAATGGAAACTTTAGGGTGACTTCACTCGCCCTCTAACACTAGATAAGAAAGTCCGCCCCACCCTCTCCTTCTTCTCTAGAGAAAGAGAAGCGAGAGTCTTGTGATGATGAACTTTCAAAACGGATCGATTTGTTCTCGTCGAACGAAAAAAAAAAAAGTGAGGGGTCGGTGGGTGGGGGAAGGGGGGTGCTAAAGAAGAGAAACTGATTTACTTAGAAGTAGTTAGAATTGAGAGGGAGAGGTCCTCTTTTGTATGTTGCAAAGAGAAAAGCGGACCGCCTTGGTTGGGTGGGGCAGGGGGGGAGAGAGGTTTTTTGCATCCGTGTTGAGTGTAGCTGTCGAATACAGACCGTAATTTAGAAGCGCTCACGGCTCGTAGCAAGCTGGAATGCTTGCTTTGGTAGAGGTTTTTTTTTATCGCGTATCAATTTCTTTATATATATATATAAATAAAGGAAGTTGAAAAGTCAGAACCTTTATACTTATTCATTCACAATATTTTGTTTTTAGAGCACCGGTCTTACTACCCGTTCGGGTTAAACGCTTATTTACTAATTACGCTCTTGGTTTTAGGGATTAGAAAGGTTATATTTATAGGAAGTTTACTCGTATTTGCGTGGAGTGAGAGTGGAAAACTATTTTTAGAAAAAACTCACCCTCAATACACCCGAGGAATGCCAGGCCTCCACCGTGGTTCGGATTCCACGTTAAACTGTAGGTCCTCCATTTCATCTCACAATCACCCTACCATTGCATATTAGCGTAAGTGCGTATAACCCGAACGGGTAGTAAGACGCGGTGCTAATAATAATAATAATTAATACACCCGACTGAGATTTGAACCTTGATCTCCCCGCAGTCGGCAGTCTAGCCTACTCCAGTGGTAGCGCGTTAGACCACGTGGTCACCGAATCGGGTCATTTAGAACCACTTGTGGACGGTATTTAACTCTAGAAAATGAAGACGCGAAATAATTCTTTGACCGTTGACTAGAGTACTAAGGATGCGGTATCAGTAAGAAAGAAATAATTGCTGAGTAGATGTTCAGCTCTAACACAATATTTAACTATGCGATGTATTTTTTTTTCAAAAAGTTTCATGCCAAAATAAAGTCGAAATATTCCCTTAACAACCCTATAGTTCGAATTCAATTAATATAATTGTCTTTTGGTGAAAATGTGACATTTGCTCATTTTTAATGACTTTATAAAAAATGCATAGCTACGAGACTAGGCTCGATGAAAAAGGGCACTCTATTAAGCCTTCCTCTAACAAATAAAGTAATTTTTTGATAGGCTCACGGCAGAAAATTTTAAGATATTTAAGAACTAGCCGCGAGATTTTCTCTTTACATTGAGATAAGTACTTTCGTAGTTTTACTTCCCCCTCTACCTTAATTGACACGATAACGGCTGGTTGTAGGTAAATGACGAAAGGGAGTATAAGCTTATAAATAATAGAGAGCTAGTCCCATAAAAGACACAGAACATTGTATTTTAAAGCCGTGCATCCTGACAATGAATGGTATTTCCTCGCTCAGCTGCCTTAGTTCCCAATACGAGAGGGGGGGTTATGGGGAGTAATAGTTCCAAGTAAAAACTATCCTCCTTTAAATGATACAGTTTGCCATCAATCGCAAGTTTTAGAACTAGATCGCACTAGTATATTGTTTGGGAGAGTTGAGATTGAGATCCTTACTGTTTATTACGTTCACATCCCCCTCACCCCACCCCCCCAGGGCGTGTTATTATGCGTCCAGACTATTCGCATATAAATAACGATGGTTAACAAATAGATGAGGAAGCGGGAATTTATTGGAATTGCACGCGCACTTGCGAGGGGTGTTAGTGATAAATCACTGACGAAAAATCACCCTTGACACATCAAGCTAGGATTTGAACCCCGACCTGTTCGCTACCGGTAAAATGGACTGTATGAACTTACATATAGTCCGCGTGTCCACCGATGCGAGTTTCACATTTACATTTGAAATGTATTTTTTGCTATGATTTAAAAAAATAATAATTTAAGGTTCACTTGCTGCTAGTGAGAATATTAGAGCCTTGGTCTACATTTAACACGATCACTCTAGGTCAGACCACAATCAGATCGGAGTAAAAAAATATGGACGGCTCTGAAATGTCAGGTAATTCAAAAGTAATTATGACTAATTAATTGTCAGGGAGTTTTGTAATGGGTCAAAGAAAACAATACATTTAACGGTCTAAAGAAAGAAAATGTTTTAATTGAATCCTATCCAAACGTCGTTTTAATTAACTCCCTGTTTATTTATTTTTGACTGCATTCCAAAAACAATGATTTATTAATGATTAATTTTTTTGAGCGTCCTCATAAATTCTCATATGACGCGTCGGGCAGAGAAATTTGGATCAGGGAAAAATCCATGATTCTCCCTCGATTTCCATCTACTTCTTCCTTCACCCTTCTTTCAAATTCACCCCCTTGAACTCTTATGGATTTTTACTCAAAGTATAAGTGAGAAACAGTCGAATTTTGGAACACAATGTCTTAAGGTGCGCGTGTAGGGGACTTTAGAAAAGGCCAGCGTTTTTACATATGTTTTATAACAAAACATTGGCTTGGACAAAATAAGTAAAATATTGCTGAAGTAGAAACTTAGAATATAATTTTCTTTGACATGATGATATAAACAGTTGTTGAATATCTGTCATGAAAATGGCGGTTATTTAACAATCTTTTTAAATGAAAAGAAAAAGTAAGTTGTCATCAAATTCCGGGACACCCTTGACAGATATTCAAGAAATGTTGACATCACCATGTAAAAAAAAAATTAAACACCATGTTTCTAATTAAGACATATTTGATTTATTTTGACCCAAAAGAAATTGTTTTGATATAAAAACTGCAAAAACGCTGCCTTTAACTAACGTTCTCTCCACTCACTCCCAACCTTACAATCCTAACCGTGGGACCAAGATACACTTTTTGACGTGAATACGTCTTTAAATTTGCTACCATACGGGGGCAATCCAAAAAACCTAATGATAACAAAATCGGGGGATACAGTTTGGTGTTGTAGTTTCGAATCTTTTCTCTACATCCAAAATTAAATTATACCACTGGATAGCTAAAGGATCAAAGAATTCATTACTATAAGCGAGAACAGTGACGCATCGCGCACGGTGGAGGGGGAAGCGCCGCCATTTTGAGGTTATTTTGCTGCGTATCGAGATTTGCAATTAGTATAACTTTTGACTCGGAGAAGCTACGATGTTTGTTTAAGTTTAAACGTATTCACGTACAACACACGGCCGTGTCCATGACACAGCCACACCCCATTCCCCCCCCCCCCCCCTTTTGAAATGTTATCAATAAAATGTCGCACATTTGTTCTAAGGAACTTTTTTTTAGCACCGCGTCTTAGGCCCTACTTCCTGTTCAAGTCATGTGCACCCAGAAAATTAAAATATGCCATTGTTCGAAAATTAATAAGACGGTACTTATGACCTTCTACCTTATAATTTCCCATTGCAAAACACTATATAAAACCGTTTTCATAACGACCCCGTGTATGTATGCTAACTGAGCAAGTGGTGTTTTTTTAAAAAAAAAATTGAATGCTCTGTTTGGCCTTGTGTAAAATATTCAGATTCTCCCGGCGTGTCCTATGTCAAATTCGGCAATGAAAAACAAGTGACTGTTGTAGAATGGTAACGAGTTTTTAAAGCGCGATGTAAAACGTAAATTGAATTCATCTTCCTCTTCCCCCCCAACCTCCCTACCTCCCCGAAGTTATTCCATTTACATATTTATGTAGTCCTATTACGAAGTTTAACATGGTAGGAGGAATTAAAAAGCGATCTTAGTTTCTAAATGTCGTGTAAGGATTGGATATTTTCAGTATCCTTCCACTGAAAAAATTCAGTTTATGAAATGAGCACATAGCCATTTGAATATTTTTTTTGGTCAGTTATTAAGAGCAAATTATATTAATTCGCTTAGATCACTAGTTTGAATTATTTGGTTTTTAACAAAAAATTATATAAGTTAAATTAATGTTTTTACGTTTTAATATACACTAAAATAAATATAAAGTACTCTGAAACCGCCGAGATTGGGTTTGAATCCCATTCGGGTCTACTAAAGGTGTTTTTTTTCCTATGTGATTTCCCACTCTCCTTCTACTTAAATGTAGGTATATTACCTCTAAATGCTTCCTTCTTCATTCTTATAACTTTAGAGTAATTATCATATATGGACAAGTAGTAAGACGTGGTGACGGTGGAAAAAAAGAAGAAAGTATTGTAACAGCTACTTAAAAAAATCACTCTTGAAATGTAAATAAAATTGAACTTTTTACCAGCCTCATGATTCCACCTTTTTATAGTTAAGTGCACTTTTGTACAGCTTAAACGATTGGGCCGATTTTTTCTCAAATATAGTATCCAAGATTATTTATAGCCTATCTCCTTACATGTCTTAAATTATCTTAGTAATATTAGTTTAAAAATAACTTTTCTTAAAGCAATAAATATAAATATTCCAAGGCCGTGGTCAAGGGAGGAGTTTTGGGGGTAAAACCCCCTTTGAAATTTTATGAACAAAATATATATGGCTTATTTATGGTTCAAATAATATCAAAATTAAGGTACAAGTACAAATTTCGGCAGTTAGGGGGCTATGTTGCCGTAAAAAATCACTTCAGATAGCTTCTAGAACTGTTTATAATTTAGAAATCATTATAGCCTCCGGAAATTGGGGGATATGCCCACCAACCTCCCCCCCCCCCCCCCCGAAACTCTTGGCTGGCTACGGCCTTGAAATATTCGATTTGTTCGAAAAGAGATTAAAACAATTTATGAATACATTTTAATAATATGCAAAGGCTAAGGTACAAAGTGATATTTCATGGATCAAACATCTACAAAAAATAAGATAGCGTGCCGATGACGGGGAGATTGAGGTTCGAATCTCAGTAGGGTGTACTTAAGGTAGTTTTTCCAGAATTGTTTTTCACTCTTTCTCAATGCAAATGCTAGTACACTTACTATCAATACAACCTTCCTAATACCTAAACACATTATCGTAAGTAGTAAATAAGCGTATAACCCGAATGAGTAGTAAAACGCGGTGCTAAAAACAACCAAATAAACAAACAAGTTAGCTTCCAGAGTGATTTTTATTTACTAAAACGTGTATTGTTTTAGTACAAGAACGCTATAAAAAAGCTCTTTATAAAGATTATATGACACTATTTGAAATTAAGGATATAGGTACATATTTTTTTTTCTAAACAGCGTCTTACTCTCCACATATTTGCACTATTATATTAGGGATTAGGTGAGTAGAATTAAGAGTAAGTGTACCTGCATTTGCTTAAAGAGAGAGATAGGGGAGAACCCTTTAGGAAAAAATCTCGCCACACCCTAAAAATATTCGAACACTGATCTCCTTTTCATCAACAAATAAGACTTACGCTGGTATTTGTGTGCTCACTGTTGCGTGATTTTAATAACTGAACCATTTCTATTTTAAAATTCTGCTAACAGCTTTCATCGGAATTCAGGTCACTTAACATTACACCTTTTTTTTTTCTAATAGTTGAAAGGAATTTTAAAAGAGATCGAGGACTACTTTATGGAATGAATGTGTGCTATCTTTCTATTCGGAAATGCTTCGCAAGGATTTCCTCACATGAAGAAGAGAAAATAAAGAATGGGTCTTTTTTTTCCTTCTCTCTTTTGACGTGCACTATAAATAAGGAACGTCGAAATGGTATGTCGGGTATGTCGATAAGCACGTACAATCTTTGATCGTGTGACAAGTGAAATTATAGTTCCTTAGTATCCTCAATCATTGTTACTAAGATTTTTTTTAAAATTAAATTTACCGTATTTTAAAATAAATTTTGAAAATTCGATATTGAATCAGCGCACGACTTATAAAACCAACTTGACCTAGGACAACGCACCACTTACCACCCGGCAGTGTTGACGGCGTATTATTATGATTATAATAACATAAAAAACAGCTTTGGTGGTTGAATGATCTAGGGCGTCACTCTCGCAATATATATATATATATATATATATATGCATATTTTACACCTTAAAAGTGAAACTCGCCATTTAATGAATTGGGCAATTTTCTGCCCATTCCGTGAACTGGCTTCTTCGCTTAAAAGTTTCACGAACTGAGCAAAAAAATTCATTAACTCTTCCTTTTTTTCATGAACTGGAACTTATTGTACTATCTACTACGAGCTTAACTGGCATCCGTTTTAAGATAAGATATTAAACTAACCCAACCAAACTTAACCTAACCTTCCATTGTAAAACGATTAAGCGTTAAAATAACTTAAAGACCAAACTGGTTTTTCGCTTGTCAAATTTATGAACTGGGCAAAAACTCATCCAGTTCATTAAATGGGTAACGATTGAAGCCGCCCAGTTTATGAAATAGTGAGTCCTTGAACCGGGCAGCACAATTCAAGAAATGGACTGTTTTTTTGCCCCGTTCATGAAATGGTCAGAGAGAAAGGCCAGTTCACAGAATGGACATAAATTTGCCCAATTCATGAACTGGGAAAATTCACTGATAGGATGTTATGCATATAAACCGAACAAGTATTGAGACTTGAAAAATAATAACTAAAAAAAAACAAGAATCCGCGCTCTAATTACCTTCTTAACCATAAAATTTAAAGGTTTGCCAAAAACTTTTTTGTGTCACTTAGTTTTAATGGCTTGGTTTATACTTTCTCACTGTCTTACAGGTAGAGAAAGTATCGTGATCGTCAAAAAAATCTAACTCAATATTTTGATGAATGTTGACGTTTTATGACCCCCCGAATCCAAAAAAGTGTTTTTTGAATTTCCGTTTATCTGTCTATACCTCGAACTAGAGCCTAAACTATTTTACCGATCGGGCTAAAACTTGATATCTAGGGTTTTCATAGGGTTTCCCCGAGGGTTTTTGGAATTGGATATCTAACCATAAAATAAAGGATAGTTTACTGAAAGGCAAAAAGAGAAAAAATCGATTGACTCGAAATCGGCTCTAACGATTTTGATTAAATTTCATTTATGAACATCTATAAATATTCCAAACAAAATTGCTACCCTCATTATTTTGGAAAAATGACTTTAAGGGTTCCCGTCTGATGCGTAAATTCTTATTATTTATCCTATATTCGAAACTCTTTGAGATATGAAATTACTTATCATTGCAAATATATAGGTCTATTTATAATACAAATATTTTATTCGAAACATATTTTTATAAAACCAATAACTTTCAAGCTATACGCAATTATATCTATATGTTAACTTTTTGAACACTAAAGGTAAAGAAAGTATTGCGATAGTAAAGAAAAAATCTAATCCGAAATGTTGCTGGTCTCACTACCCCCCGAACCCTAAAAAGTGGTTTTTGCAATGCCGTCTGTCTGTGTGTCTGTTTACCCTAAAATTAAGAGTAGGTTAATAAAAAGTGAAAGGAATAAAATTGATTTTCTCAAAAGCGGCTCTAAAGATTTTGATTAAAATTCGTAGCTAGGCGTTGATTAAGATTATAAATAAAATGGCTATTTCCATTTTCCTATGAAAATTAATTTTAGGCTACTTTACAGAAGCGGAAATTTCCTTATCTCCGCAACTATTTGAGCTACTAAATAACTTATCATAGCAAAATTGTAGTGCTATTAAAAATAAAAAAACTTTCATTTGAAACATATTTTTATCAAATAGTTGCCGAGATATTGGCAAATGTATTAATACAATTTTGTGAGCTTTGGTTGTAAAGTGATACTACTTAAGTTTTAACGCAATAATTCTCCAATGCCATAGGGTAATAAAATATAAGTCTCTCAAAAAGTTTGTTATTTTCCCTTTAACCTCTTAGGAGAAATGTTTGTACAACAATGATCTATCTCCATTTTAGACTCAATAGTCAATATTTACCTTTTTTATTGGTCAAAATTTATAAATGAAGAATTAAATAACAATGCGATAACCTGAAGATATGAAACACCAGACCAGAAGTTGAAATTTTAATACGAAGTGTTGACCCTTGTGGACCCAAAATCGTTCATTTTTATTGGTCCAAACATAAAAATGAGGACATTCTTTAAAAATAAAATTATATAATTTAAAACCGGCGCGAAAAAAAGTTTTACCTAAGTATAGTGCAATTTATGCTTGGGTTTGCTAGTGTATATGATCTCGTTTCACACATATTACGAGTTTTGAGTAAATATCTCCATTTTTAGACAATAGAGCGAGAAAGTCCGTGCTGAGTTCCGTACCCTTTATTTTTCTCGCATTTGTTCTTATTCGAATTTACACACTCGCTCTAAGAAAAATAAATGGTACGGCAGACCGCACAGACTTTCTCTCTCTTTCTATGAACTCGTAAGATTTCTGAACGGAATAATGTACATTGTATCATCACCACTCCACATAAGAACACGCATAAAATAATATACAATGATATAGAATCAATGAGAAAAGAGGCGCATCTTTGTCCACCTAAGAGCATTTCAGACAGTTTAATGTCTTCCACAAGGGTCAACACTTCGTATTAAAATTTCGATTTCTGGTTAAAATTTTAACATTTTATAAGGTGTTGCAGATCTTCAAGTCATCGCATTGATATTTAATTATTCATTTATACATTTTGACCAATAAAAAATGTAAATATTGACTATTGAGTCTAAAATGGAGATAGATCATTGCTATGCAAACATTTCTCCTAAGAGATTTAAGGAAAAATAACATACTTTTTTTAGATACTTACTTATATTTAATTACTCTATGGCATTGGAGTATTATTGCGTTAAGACTTAAGTAGTATATGTTTACAACTAAAGTTCACAAAATTGTATTAATATATTTGCAAATATCTCAGAAACTGCTGTTTTTATAAAAATATATGTCAAATAAAAGTTTTTTATTTCTAATAGTCCTACAATTTTGCAATGATAAGTTGTTTAGTTTCTCCAATAGTTGTGGAGATACGGAAATTAACGCTTCTGTAATGTACCCTAAAAATCATTTTCATAGGAAAATGAAAAGAGCCAGTTTATTTATAATCTTAATCAACGCCTAGATACGAATTTTAATCAAAATCGTTTAAGCAGATTTTGAGAAAACCAAATTTTTCTCTTTTCGTCCTTCAGTAAACTACCCTTAATTTTAAGTTTTTATAGACACACAGAGAGACGGCATTGCAAAGACTATTTTTTAGGGTTCGGGGGGTCATGAGACGTCGACATCCATCAACATTTCAGGTTATTTTTTTTTACGGTCGCAATACTTAAACTTTAATGTCCAAAAAGTTAAAAAAATTCATATAATTGCGTATATATTGAAAGTTATTGATTTTATAAAAATATGTTTCGGATAAAATATCTGTATTATAAATATATATACATATTTGTAATGCTAAGTAATTTCATATCTCAAATAGTTTCGGAGATATTTAAAAAATGTTAATTTACGCATCAGACCGGAGCCCTTAAAGCCATTTTTCCGAAATATTGAGGGTAGCCATTTTGTTTGGAATATTTATTAATGTTTATAAATGAAATTTAATCAAAGTCGTTTGAGCCGATTTTGAGAAAATCGACTTTTTCTCTTTTTGCCCTTCAGTAAACTACCCTTAATTTTAAGTTTTAATAGACACACAGACAGACGGCATTGCAAAGACTATTTTTTAGGGTTCGGGGGGTCATGAGACGTCGACATCCTTCAACATTTCAGGTTAGTTTTTCTTACGGTCGCAATACTTAAGCTTTAATGCCCAAAAAGTTAAAAATATATATATAATTGCGTATATATTGAAAGTTATTGATTTTATAAAAATATGTTTCGAATAAAATATTTGTATTATAAATATATATAGGCCTACATATTTGTAATGCTAAGTAATTTCATATCTCAAATAGTTTCGGAGCTATTATAAAAAATGTTAATTTACGCATCAGACCGGAGCCCTTAAAACGATTTTGCCGAAATATTGACAGTAGCCATTTTGTTTGGAATATTTAATTTTAATCATAAATGAAATTTAATCAAAATCGTTAGAGCCGATTTTGAGAAAATCGACTTTTTCTCTTTTTGCCCTTCAGTAAACTACCCTTAATTTTAAGTTTTAATAGACACACAGACAGACGGCATTGCAAAGATTATTTTTAAGGGTTCGGGGGGTCATGAGACGTCGACATCCATCAACATTTCAGGTTAGTTTTTCTTACGGTCGCAATACTTAAGCTTTAATGCCCAAAAAGTTAAAAAAATATATATAATTGCGTATATATTGAAAGTTATTGATTTTATAAAAATATGTTTTGAATAAAATATTTGTATTATAAATATATATACATATTTGTAATGCTAAGTAATTTCATATCTCAAATAGTTTCGGAGCTATTATAAAAAATGTTAATTTACGCATCAGACCGGAGCCCTTAAAACGATTTAGCCGAAATATTGAGAGTAGCCATTTTGTTTGGAATATTTATTTATGTTCAAAAATGAAATTTAATCAAAATCGTTAGAGCCGATTTTGAGAAAATCGACTTTTTCTCTTTTTTCCCTTCAGTAAACTACCCTTAATTTTAGGGGTAGATATCCAATTCCAAAAACCCCTCGGGGCAACCCTATGAAAACCCTAGATATCAAGTTTCAGCTCAATCGGTAAAATAGTTTAGGCTCTAGTTGGAGGTACAGACAGACAGACAGACAGACAGACAGACAGACAGACAGACAGACGGAAATTCAAAAACCACTTTTTCGGATTCAGGAAGTCAAGAAACGTCAAAATTCATCAAAATCTCGAGTTCGATTTTTTTGACGATCACAATACTTTCTCTACCTGTAAGATAGAGAGAAAGTAAATAAATGGTACGGCAGACCGCACAGACTTTCTCTCTCTTTCTATGAACTCGTAAGATTTCTGAACGGAATAATGTACATTGTATCATCACCACTCCACATAAGAACACGCATAAAATAATATACAATGATATAGAATCAATGAGAAAAGAGGCGCATCTTTGTTCACCTAAGAGCATTTCAGACAGTTTAATGTCTTCTACAAGGGTCAACACTTCGTATTAAAATTTCGATTTCTGGTTAAAATTTTAACATTTTATAAGGTGTTGCAGATCTTGAAGTCATCGCATTGATATTTAATTATTCATTTATACATTTTGACCAATAAAAAATGTAAATATTGACTATTGAGTCTAAAATGGAGATAGATCATTGCTATGCAAACATTTCTCCTAAGAGATTTAAGGAAAAATAACATACTTTTTTAGATACTTACTTATATTTAATTACTCTATGGCATTGGAGTATTATTGCGTTAAGACTTAAGTAGTATATGTTTACAACTAAAGCTCACAAAATTGTATTAATATATTTGCAAATATCTCAGAAACTGCTGTTTTTATAAAAATATATGTCAAATAAAAGTTTTTTATTTCTAATAGTCCTACAATTTTGCAATGATAAGTTGTTTAGTTTCTCCAATAGTTGTGGAGATACGGAAATTAACGCTTCTGTAATGTACCCTAAAAATCATTTTCATAGGAAAATGAAAATAGCCAGTTTATTTATAATCTTAATCAACGCTTAGATACGAATTTTAATCAAAATCGTTTAAGCAGATTTTGAGAAAACCAAATTTTTCTCTTTTCGTCCTTCAGTAAACTACCCTTAATTTTAAGTTTTAATAGACACACAGACAGACGGCATTGCAAAGACTATTTTTAAGGGTTCGGGGGGTCATGAGACGTCGACATCCATCAACATTTCAGGTTAGTTTTTTTTACGGTCGCAATACTTAAGCTTTAATGCCCTAAAAGTTAAAAATATATATATAATTGCGTATATATTGAAAGTTATTGATTTTATAAAAATATGTTTCGAATAAAATATTTGTATTATAAATATATATACATATTTGTAATGCTAAGTAATTTCATATCTCAAATAGTTTCGGAGCTATTATAAAAAATGTTAATTTACGCATCAGACCGGAGCCCTTAAAACGATTTTGCCGAAATATTGAGAGTAGCCATTTTGTTTGGAATATTTATTTATGTTCATAAATGAAATTTAATCAAAATCGTTAGAGCCGATTTTGAGAAAATCGACTTTTTCTCTTTTTGCCCTTCAGTAAACTACCCTTAATTTTAGGGGTAGATATCCAATTCCAAAAACCCCTCGGGGCAACCCTATGAAAACCCTAGATATCAAGTTTCAGCTCAATCGGTAAAATAGTTTAGGCTCTAGTTGGAGGTACAGACAGACAGACAGACAGACAGACAGACAGACAGACGGAAATTCAAAAACCACTTTTTCGGATTCAGGAAGTCATGAAACGTCAAAATTCATCAAAATCTCGAGTTCGATTTTTTTGACGATCACAATACTTTCTCTACCTGTAAGATAGAGAGAAAGTAAAAAGGTACAACACAATCGCACAAACTTTCTCATATTGTGTATAATGGCTTCGAAGATGAATTCCAAAAATTGGTTTTGAGTAAACAGCCCTAATGTATGTTTTCATCATAAATATAAACACATCATCTGGTTTATCACAGTAATCACTCTTTATATATACATTTTAAACTAAATTTTTCATATATATTCAACAAAATTCATAATAAAAAAATTAAATTACCCTTAAATTATTTGTTAATTTTAAAAATAATAACTTAATTTTATTTATCATGAAAAATTACACACAGATTCCCATTTTGAACTTCATTATGGTCAATTTAAAAACATAATTCTGTGATTCGTTTTAAGTAAACCACCCTTAAATTAATTTATTTTAGATAAATAAATATAAATTGTTATTTTTAGTTTAAAAAGTCCCCCGATACCAATTTTGAACCAAATCATTACAGCTATTTTCAAAAAAATCAAATTTTACAAAAATTAGTCACTAGTTAACTACTATTAAATGGTTTTGTTTTGGAAAAACAAATTTATATACCCATTCATAATACAAGCAACTTAACAGATACCTATTTTGAACCAAATTTCTAAAGCCATTTTTTAAAAAAAAAAAAAAAACACGGTCATCAGTAAGCCACCCATAAATACATTTTTAACCAAAAAAACCAAAACAGTGTTAATTGTCATGTCAAATATTCTCAAGATACCCATTTGTAACCAAATCATTACTGCCATTTTTTAAAAATATTTCAGGTGTTTGAAAAATCACTAATAAGTAAACTACCCATATAAGAGTTTTTACACAAGTATGCAATATTG
The DNA here is from genome assembly GCA_033556935.1 of Timema podura. Lineage (NCBI taxonomy): Eukaryota > Metazoa > Arthropoda > Insecta > Phasmatodea > Timematidae > Timema > Timema podura. The sequence continues at coordinate 25,555,878 of JAVRXN010000013.1, read as the reverse complement.
TTTGTAATGTCAAACACTCTCAAGATACCAATTTGGAACCAAATCGTTAGAGCCATTTTGTAAATATTTCAAGTTTTTTAAATATCAACCATAAGTAAACTACTAATAAATGAGTTTTTACTCCAAAAACCATTATACATTGTTATTTGTCATTCCACACAATTCACAGATATTAATTTTGAACAAAATTTTTATACAGTAGCTACTTTTGAAATATTTAGAATTTTCAAAGATTCCTCCTTAGTAAACTACTCTTCAACAAATTTTCGCTCAAAAACCAACTATACAATGCCTTTTTTTCATGTCAATCAAATCCTAAATATTCATTTTAAACAAAATCGTTAAAGTTATTTTAGAAAAATTTGGAAATCAAGAAAATTACTCATCAGTAAACTATGCCTAATTGATGGGTTAGTGTAAAAAAAAGTTTTATAGTAGGCCTATAGTCCTAAAAAAATCTAAATATCAAGTTAGAACAAAATCCATCGAACAGTTTTGGAACCGTGGCCAGGGACAGACAGACTGACAAACAGATTGATAGACAGACAGACATGGGGACAGACAGAATAATTTGTAATATCCACTTTTGTGGGTTCCTGTTCACATAAAAACGTAAAGACTCTGTGAAAATCTCGAGATATATTTTTTTTTACGATCACAATACTTTCTTTTGATATGAGAAAGTAAAAAAAGGGGGGAGATGAGAGACAATGTTGCGAGCCAAAGAACTAGAATCACGATTCGGAGGAGGGGAGGGCATGAATTATGGGTGATTGTAGGAAGAGATGCGGGAGAACAAACGAGGGTATCAACATGATGGAGAGAGAAGCGCTTTTCTGGCGAAGGAAGAGACGTGAAGGAAAGAGTAAAAGATGGACGAATAGCAGTCGGGAACGTTGCCAAATGGCGTTATTACAGTTCTATAACATTGTAAGCCATATTTTTTTGTGAGCTAACTATTTAAAACAATGAAGGGGTCCATCGTGGACCGGGGTTAACTAGAAATGTACAGGTTTCGATACGAACTTGTAGAACTTGGAAAGTCTGGAAGAACTCGAGAAAAATTTAAAAAAAAAGCTCACTTAAACGTTAAGATATTTTTGCAATACATTTTAAAGGGCCATAGCCCAATGTAGACTTTTTTTTCATCATCGCGTCTAACTACCTATTAAGTTATACCCATAAATGATAATTACTACAACGGGGTAGGGATGAGGAAAGAAGCATTTTAGAGGTAATCTACCAGCATTTCATAGAAGGAGAGTGGGAAACAATTTAGGAAAAAACTGCCCTCATTAGACCCAACCGGGATTCTAACCATGATCTCCCGTCTTCAGAACGCCAGTCTAACACAATAGTAGCGCCTTAGACCATTCGACCACTGAAGGGGTGTAAGCGATTAGTTTTATCTACAATTCATGCATATTTTTCTAATGTATTTAACTTGCACTTTATGAACCGACTGATTATATCAGCACATTTGTTAAAAACCAACTTACTTATAAAATACACAACAACCCAGTCCCAGGTCGTTAATTTTATTAATGATAATTATTTCGATCATGCCGCGAATTGAACCCGAGTACCTTGGAGCTCAGTAAGCAGACACGCTACCGGCTGAAAACTAAGGTGTCCGGCGATTCATTAAATTAATTTTAGTGAGCAATGACATATTTATCTTTAGTATTGCTTTTATAAAAATTTAATGGAAATATATGGTATATTATCATGATGATTTAAGGTTTTTTTACATCACCAATATCTCATATCCTCTCCTATAACTATACTCTAAAAATAATTGTACTAATGAGCTTTTATTTTAAAAAAAACTAGCGTAGCCCGATATCTGGAGTGAATCTTTTTAAAGGCCAGTTCTTTTTAAGTCATTTATATATTTTATGTTAGGATAGCACAAACTAAATCAACATATAATTCCGCCTTTGAGCTTTCCTGTTTAGTATAAAATGAGGATGAAATGTTTTATACTGGGGACCAGAATTTCCATAACATTTGTAAAGGCTAGGTCTACTAATAAATATATTAGTCTCATATTAACTATTAATAATATACAAAAATAGGCAGACCTAGTGTAGTTTTGATAAATTAGTATTTTGTATTGATTCTAACTATTTGATATGAATATATTTACTCATATGGTTCCTTCTATCCAGGAAAGAGTGAGTGTACAGGGATACAGTAGCCCCATGGCTTCTTTGGTGCTGACTGACAGCTCACAGCTGACAGATGACGGCTTTGAAAAGCTACCAGTCCAAATTATTATCCCTACGCCGAACCATATGATCTGCAAAAAGCATGTGTTTAGCAGCTGTCACTTCTGACAGTCAAAATCTAGGTATATACCTAAATGTTGACTGTCAGAAGTCAACTGTGAACTGTCAGTCAGCACAAAGAAGCCATGGGCTACTGTACATGAGATAGTAGAGGAAGTAAGACTGCGATGGTATGGGCATAGTAACGAGAATGGGGGAGAGAATACCAAAGATAGTTATGAGATTAAATATATAAGAAGAATACCGCAAAGGATACCAAGAAAGAAATGGGAGATTCAGATAGAAAAGTGTGCAAATGAGAGGAGAAGAATGGACGCTATTAAAGGAGGAAGAATCTTTTAAGGATAGAGGAAGATGGAGAAGACCACGGGCTGGAAACAGTTGATGATAGTTCCTTCCAGTATTGACATCCAACCTAACTAGCGAAATATGTGGCGGGAGTTGTGAGGTGGCGTCACTTTAGTTTTAATAAACAAAAGTGAAGTTATTTCACAGCTCAATATTTAACTTACTAGCAATTTTAGTGTTTCTTCAAACAAAATAAAGTGGGCCCATAATTTAATTTTTTTCCCCAGAGACTAAATGTTTTAACTCTTCCGTTTTAATATACATTTTTGATGGTGCATTGTATTCAGCTGAGTATTTCAAACTTTGAAAATAATAGTAGTTTGTTGATAAGTAGTAGCCAAGCGTGTGTATGAGTTAATTCTCTTCATACAGTTACCAACCACTTTTTAGAATAGCTACCTTTCTTAAGTACTTATCTACGTTTCAGTGCTGGCCTCTTGTAGGTCTTGTGTCCATGGCTAGAACTATATTAAAGGGAATTGAAATTATTATATTATTATTGAAGTGTTTAAGTATTTATTTAATTGAAAACATTTCGAATTATGGAACAATCTTTGTTTTTTTGAACACACTACATATATATATTTATTTAGCACCTTGTTTTACTAGCTGTTTGGCTATACACATATGTACTAATTACGTTAATGAGCTAGGAATGAGGAAGGTCTAATTTATAAGAAAGTGTACCCACATTTGAGTGGGAGGAAAGTGGAAAAGTATTTAGGGAAAACCCACTCTCAGTAAACCTGACTGAAACTGGAACCCAAATCTCCCTATCATTGGCAGTATAATTTAACAAGAGAGTGACGTCTTAGACCATGCGGCCACCAAAGTAGGTGTTATTAATATCATCTATAAAAATTGGTAGCTGTACATCACGTGACATGATGTAAATATTTATTAAAAAATGCTTTAGAGCATATTTTAACCGTCAAAAAGTATCTTCCTATCTAAATATGATTGTACCTCATGGGCATGCTCTTCTGAGTATCGGGGGAAAAAACCTCTCCTGCAGTTTCTCAGAATAGCAACCCACTACGAGCCATGTCCACTTACGAGCCATGTCATGCAGTTTGTCAGCTATTATTTTCTATCTATCGTTCAAATTGCCTGTTGAGTATAAATAAGACTTTTATTTTCTCTTCGTGCAGTATGCATTGTTGTCGGTCTGTTTTTCATAATCTAATGATCGATTTTATACCAGATATGGATTTCAAACCAGGAACTAAGCTTTCCAGACATTGTAAAACCTTATATACAAGTTTTAAATAAATGTATTAGGATAAAACTAGGGAATCTATTGATAAACTTATATAAGAATTTATTTAAATTTTCAGGAATATTAATAATGATAAAGGTTGATAAATATATAATGTCGCGTAATCTTGTTTAAATTTTAAGTTAAATTCAGCCCAAATATATATTTAAAACTTTTCTAATCTTATACTATCCTCACCCATCTTCAGTGGCCGCATGGTCTAAGGCGTCGTTCTAGCACTCGGCTGAACTACCAACAACGGGGAGATTGGCGTTCAAATCCTGAGCTTATTTTTTCTAAGTGTTTTCCAGTCTCTCTCTACACAAGTTTGGGTACACTTCTTCTAAATCCAACCTTCCTCATCCCAAGCATATTAGCGTAAATAGTACATATACATATATCTCAATCTGGTAGTAAGATGCACTTCTTAAAGAATAATTTAAATACTACCCTCCCTGTCCCACTACTTAGAAAGACATCAATAGCCAAGTAATAAATGTACAAGCTTATAGTGTTTTTATAATAATGACAAGGTTTATAACTGACACTTTTGGGTAAATTGACTTAACTCCATGAAAAGTTTGTGTTTACTTCTATCTAAACTATTTCAGGCAGCATCAGAAAACAGCTACAAACTTTTCAACACCTTCAAAATCATTTCGTAAAAAGGTGTCCAACCCGTCCAAATGAAATGCAACATTATAAAAACTAATCACCAATCTGGGAAAGCCTATATCAGTAAGCGAGGTAAGAAAGTAGCCGAAAAATGTGTAAAAATCAACAAAAAAGAATGCCTTCAAAATGTAGATTTAAGTGTGGAGCAAAACTTTCATACGATGGACCAAAAAAGTCAATTAAAAACTTACTACACTTTGAGTTCCAACGAAAAGCACCATTTTATACTAGAGACAACTGAATGTTTACCAACATATAGACCAAAACGAACCAATGACACTATATCCCATATGAAACAGACATTTCGTTGTTATTTCAATGTGAAAAACGAAAAAATTCAGGTCTTCAAAGAGTTTTACCTGATTACATTAAATATTTAACAAAAACCTGTGTATAACGTTCACAAGTACAAAAATATCAACACAAATGTACCAAAACCGGATATGAGAGGGAAATCTGATAAAAGTCTTTGAAAAATTCTAGAAGTTACAAAGGATTGTGTTTGGGACCATATTAGATAGTTTCCAAATATTGAATCACACTATTGTAGGGATAATACAAATAAAAAGTATCTTGATTCTAGTCTAAATGTAACCAAGATGTACATTGAAATGTTTAAGAATAATGACATACAACCTGTTAAACTGTCTAGGTATAGAAGCATATTTACAACTGAATTTAATTTAGACTTTCATATGCCTGAAAGTGATCGCTGTGATGTTTGTAAAGCTTATAAAACAGCAAAACAAGAGAAACTTATTACTCAAATAGCTGAGACTGAGTATCAGAATCATATTGAAAACAGATCTACTATGTGCAAAGAACGGTTACTAGACAAAAAAGAGAGCTGCCAGTACTATTGTTTGATTTGCAAAATGTTATATAACATGTTCTCATGCTAACACTAGCTCTTTCTTTTATAAAAAGAAAACTAACCGTTTATAATCTAACATCATAACTATAACAAGAAGTGTCTACTGTGCAATTTGGAATGAAGAATTAGCTGGGAAGCTGGAAAACTAAATGTTAACTATAACAAAAACTGTCTTCTGTGCAATTTGGAATGAAACATTAGCTGGGAGATCTGGAAAACAAAATGTTAACTATAACAAAAGCTGTCTATTGTGCAATTTGAAATGAAGCATTAGCTGGGATATCTGGAAAACTAAATGTTAACTATAACAAAAACTGTCTTCTGTGCAATTTGGTATGAAGCATTAGCTGGGAGATCTGGAAAACAAAATGTTAACTATAACAAAAACTGTCTATGTGCAATTTGAAATGAAGCATTAGCTGGGAGATATGGAAAACTAAATGTTAACTATAACAAAAACGTCTATTGTGCAATTTGGAATGAAGCATTAGCTGGAGAGCTGGAAAACTAAATTTAACTATAACAAAACCGTCTACTGTGCAATTTGAAATGAAGCATTAGCTGGAGATATGGAAAACAAAATGTTAACTATAACAAAACTGTCTATTGTGCAATTTGAAATGAAGCATAGCTGGGAGATATGGAAAACTAAATGTTAACTATAACAAAAACTGTCTATTGTGCAATTGGAATGAAGCATTAGCTGGAGAGCTGAAAACTAATGTAACTATAACAAAAACCGTCTACTGTGCAATTTGAAATGAAGCATTAGCTGGGAGATATGGAAAACAAAATGTTAACTATAACAAAACTGTCTATTGTGCAATTTGAAATGAAGCATTAGCTGGGAGATATGAAAACAAAATGTTAACTATAACAAAAACTGTCTACTGTGCAATTTGAAATGAAGCATTAGCTGGGAGATCTGGAAACAAAATGTTAACTATAACAAAAACCGTCTACTGTGCAATTTGGAATGAAGCATTAGCTGGGAGAGCTGGAAAACTAAATGTTAACTATAACAAAAACCGTCTACTGTGCAATTGAAATGAAGCATTAGCTGGGAGATATGGAAAACAAAATGTTAACTATAACAAAACTGTCTATTGTGCAATTTGAAATGAAGAATTAGCTGGAATATCTGGAAATAACATAGCTAGCGCCTTTAGGAGGATATTAGATGTTTTTTTTTAGATGGGAAATGAAATAAACGAGATAGTCACTTGGAGAGATTCATGTGTCCCACAAAATCGTAATATATTTATGGCTAACGAATTTCTGGATTTTTTTTAAGAGAAACCCCTCAACTTAATAGTATGACTATGAAGTACTCTGTTCCGGGACACAAGAAGTTGACAACGCACACAGCGCTATTGAAAAGATATTGTCCAAAGCTGGGTTTTTTTTACCTCTCCATTGGGTATTGTACGTTTACTGAAGACAGTAAATATAAACAAACCATACCGAGTTATCCAGATGAAAGAACACAATTTCAAGTATTTTAGTGGTACAGTAAAACTGCTTAGTAACAAGCTCATTCCATTTTCTAAAGTTACTTGTTTGAGGCTATCCCAAGTCTTGCACGAAGTATAGTTCAAGACATCCTATCTTGAAAAAAAAAAGTTTCATAAAGTAAACCTTAAGTTCATTGATAAACCATGTGGTAAACCCACGATGCAAACCTATCCTACTCAGCCACAAGGAGTTTTGCAGATTCGACCTAAATTATTAAATAAAGTACCAAATATGTCAGAAAAAATATATATATAAAAGAAATGTTCAAGTATATGCCTTTACAGGACAGAGAATAATATAGTTCAGTTCTGAAAATAAAATAGAACATTGCTATGAGTGGACAACAATATTATATCAGTGATCAATATTTATACCTACTAGCTTTTTATTTTTTGAGAAATTACATTATCAATATTATTAAGCATGAACCATAAGTATAGTGGACATAATTGTGTTTGTATTAAAAAACCAACTTTTTTATGTAATATTTATGTTAATTTTTCTACTTATGCTCTTTGGTTATTATAATCAAAAATAAACACCAACGCATACAAAATCTACTCTACTGAATTATTTGAGTTCATAGTTTGTAATACAAGGTCCTAAATGCACTTAGAATTTTGTTTTGTTACAAATTATCTCAATAAGTGTCAGAAAAGGTTCTATGTGCAAAAAGGCATCAACTGTATCTAAAATTTAATATAATATATATATTATAATATATATATATATTATATATACACTTGATACATTATAGACTAATAATTGATTTCTAGAAGATCATTTAGATTAAACGAATATTTAAAATTATATGCAACTTTTAAACTATGAGGTCAATTTACTCAGAATAATCTCAGTGTTAGTTAGAACCTTGTCATTCTAAGGTCACGATCAATAGCCAAGTAATAAATCTACAAAGTATTTTTTATAATAATTTTCAATAATTGCGTTTAACATCACGATTATTTAAACACCTAACGCAGGTTAGAATAAGTGCACTTGCACTAACGTGGATAAAGAAAAGGAAAACCACTCCAAGCACAGTATACCCGACTGAGATTCGAACCTTGATCTTCCCTTCACCGGTAATCCATTGTATTGTGAGCTAAATGGCTCAAACTTTATGACCACCGCTATGAGTTATAATGTTTTGTTGTAAAATAATTGAAATGGATGGAATTTTTGCAGTTTTTCTTGTAGATTTCACTTGGGAACTCCGCGTTGACTGCAGTTCTCAAGTCTCATCTGCCAGCCTCGGCCGCTGTTGACAGGATATTAAAATTCATGTAGCGTGGATCGTTTAATGGACGTAACTTAGTGATATTCTTTTCACCCAGTTACTTCAGTAAGCCTCGAGAGGAAGGGAGAGAGAGAAAGGGAGAGAGAGAAAGGGAGAAAAAAAGAAAGAAAAAGATGGTGAATAAAAAGGTGTAACGAACCGTTTTACGACTCTTAACTTTTTTTTAGTAGCTGAATTTTGTTCAAAAAAAAAAACGTTAGGAGGGATGCTATAATTTGGTGGGAGCAGAGCTTGGCAAAATAAGTCAGAACCCCCCCCCACACACACACACACGTGAACGGGTTGTCTCAACGACGTGACCCGCTTTGAAGTCGGCGGCAGGGGTTTGATATTCGTTGATTGCGCCGGATGTTGGCTTATCGAACTATCCGCTTTCCTTAGTTTTTGATTGATTGATGGCAAGATTTGCTGGGCTGGATTTATATATATATATATATATATATATATATATATATAATATATATATATATAGAAAGAGAGAGAGAGAGAGGCATAACTAGTATGACAAATGATCTAGTGAAGTGTTTCCCATACTCCATTGGCTCAGGACCCAACAAAATTCAGATATCTACCTTATTAAGGGATTTAATATGATTTGAATCTTATTTATATGATATATGGAGAATTATTCTTCTGCTGATGAAATACAGTGATTAATCTTTAAAGCTGAGTCCACACTAGGATTTAAAATTTCTTAGGTAGTACGCCACGTACCACATATATTTTGTTGAATAAAATTTCATCAAGCCGGTGACCTGGCGGTCTAGGGGTAAGGTGTCGGACTTCTGTGTTGGGGGTTCCGGGGTTCAATCCTCGATCCCGGCACAGATTTATCTGATCGCCAAACCCTTCCTTTACCTCTGACAAGACGCGTATTAATCACAACTTGTGAATGTGAGGAATGCCAGGCCTCCACCGTGGTTCGGATTCCAAGTTAAGCTGTAGGTCCTACATTTCATCTCAAAATCACCCTACAATTACATATTAGCGTAAGTGCGTATAACCCGAACGGATAGTAAGACGCGTTGGTGATGATGATAATAATAATAATAATAATAATAATAATAATAATAATAATAAAATAATAAAAATAATAATAAATTTCATCAATAAAGTGATCAAATTATGTATTTATGAATTGAAAAAATCGTGTTTAATTTAAATAAAATATCCGTTTACTCAAATTTTGAGGTATTTAACGTATAATTTCTGATCCGACTGATTATATCCGTTCACGACTTATAAACTAACTTAAATATAGGACAGACCCAACACCCAGCCCACGGTCGTTACTTCATCACTGTCAAAGGGAAAAAACACATTTCAGCAATAATTAATTTTTCATCCATGCCAGAAATTGAACTCGGGGCTTAAGTTCAATAAACATACATGCTACTGACTGAGCTAAGGTGTCGGACTAAGTTTTAAATTGAAAGATATATTTTATAGAAGGAAAAATAATAATTATTCGTAGTTCTAATTGTTTATTTAAATATTTGTACCATTTATAAAAACAACATTTAGTTAATTGCTCACAATACATGTATAATATAAGAATTTAATTAGTACAGGTTTGTTTGATACAAAATTTTTACTGAATTATTGATTATTAATAAAAAAATAATCCTCTCAACGTCATTAATTGTGCCTGTAACAATTGAATGCTCGTTAAGCTTTGCAACACCGTGGACTGATGGTCACGGTCACTTTGATGGATGAGTGCTGAGCAGGGGTAGAGGGATGGGTTGGGTTGGGGTGTGTGGGTATTGACTCAGAACGACAAATACCCGCTCAATGGACATTTCCGTCACAGTCTTCTGGAAAAATGCTAGTCGGGTGTTACGTATTGAGCTAGCCTCTATTTGTGTGGGGGACGTACCAACTTAACAAACAGGGCCTGGATTCCCTAACGAGTGCAATTCTGCTCCTGCGCAAGTCTAGAAATGGTGAAACTTTGAACCCAAGATACGCCCAAATATGCGCCTTATTATTTGCTCCATTTCCGTATTCACTTAAACAAGGCGCTAATTGGTGGTCATTAATTGCGCTCTTTTCGACCAATCCTTGTGAAGAATTTACTTTCAAAGTCAAGGCTAATTTATTTTAAATCTCTAATGAAAATGACAGCAAATACAGAGATTTCTAAACATTTTGCTTATAAACTAGCAAGACAATTAGAAGCGGCCTCTTTATGAGTGCCTTACAAAAACAATATTAGTTCATTATCTAGTATTTATTAATATTATTAGTTTAAAGCTTAAGTTACATTAATAAAACATGTATAGAAACTTTAAAACTTATTTTTAAATCCATACTAACCGCCATATTAATTATTGACGAGATTTATTTGGACTTGGAAGAATACAAACCTCTTTGGATCTAGACAAAGATTACACAGTTCGTAGTTTTGTTTTGTAATAATGCAAGAAATGCCATTCCGTTGTTTGATTGTAAAATTTCAATAATATTACCACTATCTAAATTGAAACAAATTTTGTGCTTGACATACGTATGTTATTTTAATTCACTTATTATTAATTGGAGTACAGTTAACTAATTATTGTATTCCAAGCCATAACGATAATATACCGCCATTTAAATTTATTGAAGAGACAATCATGAATTTAATAGTTGCGCCTACTCTTGAGTGGTGGCAAATAAAAGGCGCAACTTTGCTCTCAAATTGAGCCTGCTTCTTTTGGTCAATAGGGATTTGACTCTTGAACAGACACAGCAACACTAGAAGAATGAGAGCTTTCTTTAGTGGATACGTTTTAACAAATGTGCTATTAAACAGTTTAATTTATAAGTTAGGTAGAATAAAGATATAAAAAAAATAAAGTGATTTAGCATTTGTGGAAAGAGGGTAATAGTAAAAACCACAGTATATAGAGAACAAAAAATGAATCTAGTCTAGATTTGAACCTGGACTTACCCATTACAAATAATCCCGTTTATTTCGAGCATGATATTAGATAGCTTGAACAACATTGTTGGTCATCCGTTTCGGCGGCTGCGTGGTCTAAGGTGCAACTCTCACAGTGGGCTAGACTGCCGATTACGGGGAGATCGGGGTTCGAAACTAGGTTGGGTGTATTAAGGGTGGTTTTTCCAAAATTACTTTCCACTCTCCCTTCGCGAAATTCAGGTATACTTCCTATTAATATAACCTTCCTAATCTAACCATTAACCATTAACGTAGTCAGTACCCAAGCGTATACCCCAAACGGTTATTAAGACGTGGTGCTAAAAAAAAGGCACCAAGACACGGGAATCGAAACCAGGACCTTTGGATTATTGCGCCAGTGCTCTATCACTGAACTATCCAGGGATCGTCCCCTGCTCAGGGTCATTCTTCAGTTATATTTTAATAATTAATTGTAATTTTATAACGTTACTTTATTCCATCCCATTGTGGGTGTCTAATACGTGCTGTCTGACACCTTTCATCAGTCACTAGCGTTTCTACCCACTTAACTAAGGGTTCCGGGTTCGATTCCCGTCATAACCGTAAGATGTATAATTGGAGAAATTTGGATCTACTCTTTTACACTGATGAAATTATGACCATAGGGCTGGGCGTTGCGTGTATTACTAAGTTATAGCCTACCCTGATTTTGGTAAGAACAGTGTTTGGTAGTTACTAATACAATTTTAATATATTACACATCAATTCATGAGATTCGCAGCTGTCATTTTTGATAAATAATATCCAACCTATTAAATAACACTAATAAATATTATCAATGTTGGCTGCAAAGTAATATGCCTGAATTTCTTAAACTGTTCTTCTAACCAAAATCAAGCTCTAAGTTTAAGTCTTGTGAGGAAATAGTAAACTGGATCAAAAAGGGCATGTTAAATCCCTTGAATATTAGTAATTACTGTTTAAATAGCCTTATGTCTAAAAGCGTAATTTTATATCTCTCTTTGTTCTTAAGGTAATTACGTTTCGTAATTTTGCAAACATGACAAATTAACACTAGATTTAATCAAACTGAAGCAAAATAGCTCAAAATGAAATGTTATCGCAAATGAGTTTTACAGCCAACTGCAATTTGATTAAAATTTAATCAATAACGTTTAAAAAAAAAAACTTTCACTTCACATTAGTATAGTGACTTTTTTTCCCCCAAGCAAGCAATGTTTTCCATAACAGTATTTATATTTTAAAAGTTAAATGACGAGATATAAATTAAGTATTTCACTGAACATCTCTATTTAAAAAAAAATTACAACCGCGTCTCATTGTTTAATGTTATACGAATATATTATAATTACTCTTCTGGGATAGAGATGAAGAAGGAATCATTTTAGAGGAAATCTGCCCTTATTTACATGAAAGGAGATTGGGAAATTATTTAGGAAAAAACCACCCGCTTCGACGACCGAATGATCCAAGACGTCACTCTCGCAACAAACTGAACTGCCGATAACAAGGAGAGCGGGGATTAAATCCTGGTTGGGTTTAATGGGGGTGGTTTTGATTATATGGCTTTACACACTCCCTCCACCCGAATGCGGGTACATTTACTTTAAATTCAACCTTCATTATCCTTAAACCAGCGTAATTTGTACATATGTGCATAGTTGGAACGAGTAAGAAGACTGTGATAGTGTGTTAAAATTAATAAACATAAATATAAATAACTTTAACTATTTTGCTAGTTGGAAACATGACTATTTATCGTCATTTTAAAAATAATTATCAAATTATTTTATATTTGCTAATTAGTTGTTGCTTTAATGTCTACTCATATTTCGTGTTCCTATTATTAATTTATGGCCGAGGTTTTTAGAGTGGTGGTTACTAAATAGTTTTCCACCTTCTCTCCACGCGAATAAATACAAATACCACTTATTACCTTCATCATCCCTTCTATATTGGTGTAAGTCTGTGGGTAATCCAGGTGAGTAGGAAGATGAAAATAACAAATGCAGCATTCGTTTAGATGTTTGTATATGATAGCTTACACTGAGCATAATAATTAAGTAAATTAATAAATGTTACGACACAATCGTAAAAATTTTTCTCATAAAGTCTCTAATAATCTGAAAAAAGTTTTCAAAAAAATATTTTTGGTACACTCCTATTAAACACATTTTCAACTAAAAACAAGTATACACTTTTTTTTAATCTTTGTGGAACACTTCTCAGATAGGTACCAATTTTGAGCAAAATTATTAGAACCGTTTTTGAACAAGTTGAAATTTTCAAAATAGGTAATGTAATTTATAAACTACCCTAAAATAAATTTTTCTTGAATAAACAACTAAAAAAGGTTAAAAAAATTCCTAATATATTCATAATATTATGAACGATATTAGAGCTATTTTCGAAAAAATTTCAAATTCTCAAAAATAGGTCGTCAGTAAACTACCCTTAAATTTAAACCTAGAATTTAAATCTCAATTTATCTTTGAACTATTGACATATAACGTATAAATATAAAGTCTGAAAGAAATCCATTATATCGTTTTTGGCTTTAGTCTCAGGTACAGGTAATATACCCTGATTTTGGTTAAAAGAACGGTAGAGAAAATTCATACATATTTCCTTACGGCAGTTACTAATAACATTTTACTTTGTTATTTGTGTAATTCTTTCTATAGGTATTAATATTATATATAAAAAAGATGGCTTCAGATAGCATTATTTGATGTATGAAAATATTAAAATGGTTTTTTTAACTTTAGTAACCAACTTCTTCTGTTCTTCCTACCAAAATCAAACTCTATAAAAGCCACTTTTTATTTTTTATTTTAGGGGACTTAAAACTTCAAAATCCATCATCATCTGCAGGTAAAAACTTTGATGGCTACAATACATTAATTTGATGAGAAAGTAAATCAACATCAACTGCGCGTTTCATGTTCAATTTAGAACAAATAAATACAAAAATTAAAGTCAACATAGCAAGAGAGTCGACTTCCATTCAGCCCTGAGTAATGGAAAACGAGTCTTTGTTACGACACGGTTGCGGCAAAGCCCCTGTGATACGCTTCATTTCCAACCCCTCTGGAAATATGATCGGAATTCCACACAATGCTTGTTAGCGTCTTGTTTGTGCATCACTCACTGCCACAGGCTGTTTCCACTGTGGCTCTATGACGGGAATGAACGCAATAATTGTTAAAATGTTTTTGCATTAAAATCGGGCAAATCAACTCCCTCCTCCCTGCAAATCATCTTAAACTACCAGAAACACCATTTCAGACACTTATGAGGCGAGGGAATCGTTTTACATGTCGACGACGCCCCACATTATCGACTACATGTAGTAAGGAGTCAAAATAAATAGTTTAGATTTTTTGCAATTTTTTTAAATTAAAATTATCCCGCTTAAGCGGAAGAATTGTTGCAATGAGCCCCCGCTAAAAAATGTTAAAATGTTTTGCAGACTTTTTCTAAATATTGGCTTTCCAGGGAGGCCTTGTTGCAATGAACACTAAAATGAATAGTTAAAATTCTTGCACTCCTTGTATCTAGATTGTGTTTATTATGTGGATACATAGTTGCAATGAACAACAAAATAATTAGTTTGGATTTACTATCGATGATACAAAATTTAATAAACTCAATTTAAACACAAGACCACACAAACATTCAAAAGTAGCTAAATATTAAGACGCAAATGCAGGAACACTAACAGTGGTTCTTCACTGGAAGGTATTGTTACATTGAACAGCGAAATACATAGTTTACATTTTTTAGGTATTTAATATAATAAAATAAAGTAAATTTAAAGGAGAATTATATAGATAGCGCCTTATCAACCAAACAAAATGTTTATATTGGCCTAGTACCAATAGTAAGTAAGAATATTATTCGCAGCGCTATCACATTAAAAGCATCCGACAAATATAAATGCCAGAAAAGAATAAAACCTACTTGAGAGTCGTATACGAAGATTCCCGAATAAACACGAAATTACCCCCTCCCCTTTCCCACTACTCCAATCAAATGCCACGCTTTGTACACGTGCAAAACAGTCTCGATATAATTATGTTTACTGCTTATGCCAGGTTTTTTGGGATACTGTTTCGCTCTCTTTTGAGATAACATGAGGGTATTTGCCATAGGAGTGATCGTAACAAACAGCTAACAGAAGATGTAAAAACAGCTAAAAAGAAAAAACCGTAGTTAGAGAAATTATGGTTAGTTGTGAAAGTTTTAACTGCCAACATTGACAGCCCAACATATGGTTTATCGTATAACCTGAACAGTTAGCAAGATGCAGTGATAAAAAAAAACTGTTTGGATAATGGATACACGAGAATATATGGTATTTTTTACTACATGTCAGCAACCACCACTCCTATGGTGAATGGTTTTATACTTTATAGCTTACCCTGTTCTCAGGAAAAATAAGGAGTGCAATTTAAAATAAAGTTTCGTTTTGATCTGATGAGTACTTTTTGAGTTTACTGGTAACAAGCAAACAGACAGGCAATTTTTTTTATAAACGTATCATTTGGTTTTCTTATTGTTTATAGTGCCAGTATACAATAGAAACTCCACCAAACTTTGAATGTCCAGACAGACCTTAGAGTTTTATTATATTTATAAATATGGATACAAATAAAATCCTTCAAATTTTCCACTAAATATTTCACATCCTATAGTCAAAAGGGGGAGGTTTTCCCCCGTGAAGTCTTTGGTTGTATTTAAGTAGACCAGTAACCCACTATCCTTATTGCAACTATCCGAAATTATAATTTATCCGGAAGATAATTTGGACAAAAATCTGTTTAACTGAAAAAATTAGATTATAATCGTTTCTTACAAAATGCAGTATGGTAGTGTTACATTTTCTTTTAGACCGCTTCGATGGCCTCAAGGTCTAACTCACGCAGCAAACTAGACCGGCGATGACAGGGAGATCGGGGTTCGAATCTCGGTTGGGTGTACTGGGGTTTTTTCCAAAATGATTTTCCACTCTCCCACCACGAAAATACAGGTACACTTCCTTTAAACATAACCTTCCTAATCGCTTAAACCATGAGCTTAGTTAGTAAAAAGGCGTATAACCCGGACGGGTAAGACCCGATGATTAAAAAAAAAAAATTGAAACGTGCCTATAGTTTACTGTAATGTCTGTAATGGGGCCTTTGTATTTAAATACAGGAAATGGGTCACTTGAGGCTTGAGTCATCATAGATGCTCCTCCACCCTTTCGTTATACATTACATTCCTAACAGTGAAAAATGCCAAAAATTACGGATTTTCAGGAATCACGATTTTTTCTCAATTAATTTGATCCTATAAAATTTGGATGAAGTGTTGCTAATAGTCACAGAATACTGCATAACCCAGACGCTAATCACACATTTGCGTTCAACCACCAAGTGCTGCATTCGATACTCGAGTGTGAAGAAAATAACAAATATGGCTTCTTTTGGTTTTTTTTATAACCGATTTGGCCATTTTTTCTGACGTTAACGTCCTCGGGATGAATTAAATTGAAGTTTTTTTTGTTAATCACCGCGTCTTACTACCGGTTCAGGTTATAAACAACATGTTATTACTCTAATAGTGTAGAGATGAGGAAGGAATCATTTTAGAAGCAATCTGCCATTATTTAGGAAAAAAACACCCTCAGTAGACCCGACTTGGATTCAAACTCCGATCTATACGCCATCAGCAGGACAGTCTTAACACGAGAGTTGTGTCTTAGAGCGTTCGGCCACTTCTTTCACGTATTTGTAGTTGGAGTCATGTGATATGCAGCTATTACGGTACTATTGAAAGATATATAAATACACTAAAATGTTTTCAATGTTGGCCACAATCAAAAATATTAATATTTTCTACAAGGCCCTTTTTATAAAAAAATTGACTTCATTTTTATGTACATGTTAACCTTTAAGTAATGCTCTCAGTTAACTTCATTATATAGAGGAAGAGAATTTTTTTTTTACAGTGTACGTTTCTCGTTGAACCTATTAGCTTATTTAAATTGGACACTCACTCTATCAGGCCACTTGACTTAAAATACAATTGTCTGTTGGGTTTTCTATAACTATTTACCCATCTTTTCCGAGCTTATACTGCCTTTTTCCATTCACCTACAACCACCCTTTGTCATGTATATTAGAACGAGGAAAAAATAACATTATGAAACTTCTTATCTCGAGGTAATAAGAAAAATTCGCTCCTAGTTTGCAAAAAAATACTTTATTTGTTAGGGGAAGGCGAAATCTAGAGCCCCTTTTTCAGCCAGCCTAGTCTCATAGCTCATGCTTAAAATTTCGCTAAAAATTATCTAATGATACATTTTCCACGCATTTTTTTTCTTAGTAAAATAATCATAGGGTTGTTAAGGAAAAAGAGACCTGTTTGAACCTTTCAACTTTATTTTGCCATGAACTATATTTTGAAATAACGCAAATTAAATATTGCGCTAAGAGCTGAATGTCTGCGTGGCAATTTCTCGCTTACCAGTTGAACTACGAAAGAATCGGTCTCAAGTTAATTCGGGCGATATCATAATAATGTGGCGGTTTTATTAGAGTTCTTGTATTATTTTGATTCATCCGCTGAAACACTAAAAAAACATGACACTGTGTCAAATATTGCTCATGATTGGAAAACCGCCAGAATGGGGTGATCTTGACGGGTATTTTGGGGTCTGCCCTGCGCCAATATTGAAAGGGTTAGCATGTGGGTCAATGAAAGGGTGAAATGGTGGTGGGGAAGGGGGGCTGGGTGGACAAAAGGGAAAGGGGTGGTTTATAATTTGTGGTGATTTACCCGTCCCTTAGTGATTGAGCTATAGTTGGGTAAGAGGAGAGGCTTTATCAGCACCATGTTGACGCGTTTTTGGATTGGTGGGATATGCTGGGACAATTCCATGGTCCTGTTTAGATTTGCTTTAATTTTAGAGTCCATACATTCGTGGAACTTGATTTATTTATTTTGTGAGTGTACCCTACAGATTCTTCCCATTCTATTCCTAAATGTTGGCAACTTATTTCCTCGCAGTTTTTTTCCTTGTTTTTTTAAATGAATTTTTAATCATTTATCCACACGATTGGACATAAATTAACCTTCCACATTATGTGTTATTAAATCAGTGTATATTGACCGATATTGCCAACGGGAAAAAAACTTAGTGACATTTTCATAGTACAAATTCATCTGACATAAATGACTATATATAAATTATATATTATTATAGTATTCATACGTCAAGTAATGTTATCTGCAGCTATAACTTTTAATATACATTATAATACCTTCCAAATTACAATAATATGGTAAAATCGTTATAATTGTTGACAGAAAAAAAATTCTCTAAACTTTTTTCTAATTAAAATCCTACTATAATTTTGGTTGTCGTGTCTCACATTTCGCAGTGACAACATAGTGAATCGCGCATGCGCAGAACGATTCTAATAAAATGATAATGTACGGTTTGTAAGGAGAGTCGACTAAACCTTTTGGAGCTATTGTCTTTCCAAAAAAATATTTCCTTGCCGTTTATTTTGTACTCCACTATGATGGCATAGAAAAGTTGTAGGGTGGGTGGTGAATATCTTTTATCTATGGTAGTAGCGAAGAATATTTCATAACAAAATGCTATAGAGGGGATGGTTCTTTTACGTTTTTTTGCTACCGCCACTATAAACCCCCCCCCCCCCCCCCCAAATGCTTCTTGCTCTTCTTGTAAATTAGAGTTTTTGTGGATTCACACTTTCGCTGAAAAATAAACGCAGAACAGAAACGTAGTCACGTGACAAGCTTTAAGCCAATCACAAGATTTCCGCGAACTGTTTTGCTAATGTTCAACTCATCTTTACTTTCGCCGCTCTGCCTAAAAATGTTCGGCACAGAGAACCAATCAAATCTCAGAATCAACCGTTTCAAATCAGTGCGCATGCGCATTTGACAACGCATGCGCTGTTAAGTAAAACGTGTTTATCGAGTATTGGATTGTGCCACGCATCAGCGTTATAATTTGAAAACATTCATCGGAGATTAATAAATTTATATGTCTATCCACTAGAAAATAAAATATGTTTATAATCAGCTGTTTTAAGTTAGCGTTGCAATGCATCATGGGTCAACATACAGCGTATGAATTGTGGCCACTCAAGCAGATTCTACTCTATTTTCGGTGAACGTGCGAATCAATCTTTTCACAACGAAATCGGTGGTCACACCGATGAAACTTCAACCTCATTATGACTGTTTGGTGGGGGGGGGGGGGGGGGGAGATATGGTTTTGAATCCTGGCTGCGTGTATTGAAGGTGGTCTTTTTCTTAGTGGGGTTCACACCATCCCTCCCTCCTCCTACACACATACACAAATTCGGGTACATTTACTTCAGAGTTTACCTTCCAGCCTAGGCTATGCTATTATCCTGGATGGGTAGTAAGAGCCGGTGCGATAAAAGTAGAGCTTTATACCAGCCCCATCAGCAGTAAGCCTACACGTTTATAATTCACTTGAATAAATCTAATTGCAAATCATCTCCATAGACAGCTTTCTTTAAATCCAATTTGCATACAAAAGACCTTTCATAAAAATATATTATTTTTGGTACCCAAATTGATAAAATTTTACTACATTATTTATATTTTATTATAAGTATTGATAGTATCTATAAAGGAAGCAGCTTTGTATCACACGACTTGACGTATGAACTCGTGAAAGTAGATCTAGTAATTTACTTAATGAAGGATAAGGAGCCCTTCTTATTAAAATTTGACCATATCGACGTCTTAATTTATAAATTGAGTTTAAGTTAAGCAATTAATAGTAAATTAATTATTTTTTTCAAAACCTAAATTGCTACTTTTATTTGTAAGACTTTACGTGTCTAAGTAGTAAACTTCATTAAAAAGGTTGATGGAACACTCGAGTTTTTAAAAATCTTTAAAATATAAGAGTTGCCATCTCTGATGTAGTAAGGACCTTAAAACTACGATTTTAAAATAAGGTTAACTAACTTTCTCCAAGAAAGTTTGCCTACTTCTTCCAGTTGATATTTGGCGCAAATAAAAAAGGTACTCGTGTTAATACCGTAATAAGAGATATTTTTTGACCCCAAAGAATATTTTTGGAAAGGTTGTACATCTATCATAGCTCCGGCCGGAATTAGACCTCTGGTAATTTTTTTTATCGGGATTTTCAGTGGCAAGTGTTGCCCTTTTAAAACCATTAATCAAGTTAATGCTGAGCTTTGAACAATTCAATTCTGTATTGTTTCTGAACGGATGAAAATGAAAATAAATCAACACGCCGAAATATTATCTGTACACAAGCTTATTTAGGGTAAAAATCTGTTTTCACTGCATTTCGCAGCTAGCCCGTTTACTGCTTAAAGTATTTATTGTTCTGCTTCTAGCATTATTATTTATATATTAGTATTTCACGACCTCTCACCACCTGTCGGGAAATATGCATATGTAATAATTATAATAAAATGCTAGGAACGAGAAAGTGAATTTAGAGAAATTGTACTTGAATTTGTGTGGAGGAAGAATTTTTATTTTGCAATGCCTCTTACTACTCGTTGGTGTTTATAATATATAAGCTTATATAATAATCACACTAATGTTTTTAGGGATTAGAAGGTTATATTTAGAAGAAGTGTACCCCTATTTGCGTGGAAGGAGAGTGTAAAACCATATTGGAAACACCAGTACACCCGACCGAGATTCGAATCTCTATCTCTTCGTCATCAGCAGTCTTATCTATTGTGATATTAGCGATTAGACCATGCGACCACCGAAGGGGATTAGTAAAAGTTAAATAAAAACACATTAGGAGAAAACACCCTCAGTACACCCAACTTAGATTCGAACCCCAATCAGCATCGTCATCAGAACTCCAATTTATTTCACGAGTATGCCCTATTGACCACCGAAACGGGAATCTATAATTAGTTTCATTTTGTTATTTACCTATAACCTAATTTTATTACGAATGGACATATGACAGATATAAAAAAAACTACAAGATCTTCTTTCACATATTCAAACGTCAAGTCATGTGATCTTCAGCTCTTTTGAAAGAAACCAATACCTAAGAGTAACACTAGTAATTTAATAAATTGTTATTAACTGTTGATCTAAAAATATGTTTTAAAATCATTTAAAAGGTTCTTTAAAAGTTTATTGACTTTATGTTGAAATTACAAAAAACATAAATTTGTAATAAATTATTAATAAATGTATATTTTAATCTGTAGTTATTTACACTAACGTTGCTAGAATGAATACAATAATACTACAAATGTGAGGAAAGTGATGAGCAACGTGCTGAGGTTTGCCTAACGTCCAGTGAGTTACATTATCTTCAAAAAGTGAAAAAGTGTTGAATGCAGTTGGCTTTTATTTAGCAAGTGAATACTTTACTTTTCAATTAAAGTGTTTTAAAGTTACTAATATTCTAATGGTTTTGTTCCCACCCTGTATAAGCAAAAAAACAGAAATAACCATAAGATAATGGTGGGGAGGGAGTGAACACAAGAGTAGACTATTACTACTAGTGTTATTACTATTACCGATATAATAAAACTGTGGTTTGCTAAGAAAGGGGGATAACGTAATCTTGGTAAGGTATAAACAAACAGTCATGATCCCATTTCTATAATTTGGCAGTTACTAATGTTTTCCTTTCATGCTAATGTTGACTCGGCAGGAAATGTTCCCCCCCCCTCCCCTCCCCCCCCCCCCCCCGACGATTTCCTCAATCCATCACCAGACGTTGGCCGGAAATATCGTGACCGTTGACTGTTAACGGGGCGGATCGGTCAATTCATTGCTTGTGATCCAACTCACCCTTGAGTTTTAACAGAGCATTTAATAAAATTTGATATACCAGTTTGGATATCTCCACAACTATTTAAGATAATAAATAACTTATCATTGTAAAATTGTAGTACTATTAAAAATAAAAAAACTTTAAAATGAAATATATTTTTATAAAACCAACAGTTTCTTTGATATTGGCAAATATATTAATACAATTTTGTGAGCTTTAGTTGTAAAGAGATACTACTAAAGTTTTAATGCAATAATTCTCCAATGCCATAGAGTAATTAAATATGAATAAGTCTCTAAAAAGTTTATATTATTTTCCCTTAAACCTCTTAGGAGGTATGTTTGTACAACAATGATCTATCTCCATTTTAGACTCAATAGTCAAGATTTAAATTTTTTATTTGTCAAAACTTATAAATGAGGAATTTAATAACAATGCGATGACATGAAGATGTGCAACACCTAGTGAAATGTCGAAAATTTTAGTCGGAAGTCGAAATTTTAATACAAAGTGGGTTGACCCTTGTGGACCCAATATTGATATTTTTTTAATCGGTCCAAACATACAAATGAGGACATTAATTCTTTAAAAATAAAATTAGAAAATTTAAAACCGGGACTGAAAAATGTTTTACATAAATGTAGTTCAATTTATGCTTGGGTTTGCTAGTGTAAATTATTTGTTTCACATATATTACGAGTTTTGAGTAAATATCCCATTTTTAAACAAGAGAGCGCGAAAGTCCGTGCGGATTTTCGTACTATTTATTTTTATCGTTATAAAAATTACTAAAATAATGTTTATATATTTGTGTGTAAAGTTATTTGGTCTGCAACTTAACTTTTTTTTAGATAATATCACTTATAAGTAAAATTTTATCACTGTTGATCATAAAAAAAATCTTCAAATCATAAAAGTTCCTTTCTAGAAAAATCAAACTTCAAAATATAGTCGAAGCGTTATAGGAAGAAGCTTTTATGACATATACATATATGGTTGACCATGTTCTTTATTATCCCCACGTCTTACTACCTGTTTAGGTTATATGTATGTATGGCAATTACGCTAATGGTGTTACGGATGAGGAAGGAACCATTTTAGAGGTAATCTACCCTCATTTGCATGAAACAAAAATGGAAACCATTTAGGATAAACCACCCTCAGTAGACATACCAGGAATTTGAACCCCGATTCTCCAATCATCAGAAGGCCAGTTTAACATGCCTTAGATAGTTTGGTGATTGACCTAGTAATTTTGTATACTGTATAATCACTAAAGGCTTCAAGACCTTAAGCGTACTGTTTATAAACTGTTTTGAATTTGCCCGTACGGAAATAAAGGTTTGCGGGCAAATGTCTGCCTGTATTTGTTTTCCGTCAAGGATGGAAAAAAACATGCATTTGCTCGCATACACAACAGAGTGAGTGGACTGCCACTGCGGGTGGAAGACGTATGTTCATTAACAAAGCACACCACCCTCCTTATCTAACTAATTTTGCTAGAGAGGGATGAGCTACATGGATACATTATTATTATTATTAGCACCGCGTCTTACTACCCGTTCGGGTTATACGCACTTGCGCTAATGTGTAATGGTAGAGTGGTTGTGAGATGAAATGGATGGCCTACAGTTTAACGTGGGATCCGAACCACGGTGGAGGCCTGGCATGCCACACATTCACAAGTTGTGATTAATACACGTCTTGTCAGAGGTGAAGGAAGGGTTTGGTAACCAGATAAATCTGTGCCGGGACCGAGGATTGAACCCTTGACCCTACACAGATACAAAGAAGTGGTATCAATTTCCTTCTGGCGGTACCTTATTGTAGAGTGATGAAATAAACAAAAGATAAAACTACTGAATCATTTCATGTTATCAGCATGAGATTCCTGAATCCAGCTACGTCTTCAATCTTTAAGTCTTTTTATGACTCCACTGAGGTTAAATATATGTAACCGGCATAGACTCCACCAGTCAACTTGCTCAGAGACATTTTTAACTCATTATGTTTAACTATCCGAAACCGTAGCTAAGTTGGTATCCTGTCTGTCTACTGAGCTAAGTGTCCCTAGTTCGATTCCTGGCGTGGTTGAAATATTTATCATGGGTGAAATGTGCTTCCCCTTTCCCAGTGCTGAATTAACGGGGCTGGATGTTGTGTCTTTTCTAGATTTACTTTAGTTTATAAGTCGTGGTGTGATATAATCAATGGTTTCAGAAAGTGCACATTAACTATCTAACAATTTTACATCCATTATTGTTTCCAGCCTGTTGTCTGGGTCAGTTTTTATTCAAGCCTTGTATTTTCCATTCCCGGCTGGCTAAGCCTGTAGTACAGTAGCCCCATGGCTTCTTTGGTGCTGACTGACAGTTCACAGCTGACTTCTGACAGTCAACATTTAGGTATATACCTAAATTTTGACTGTCAGAAGTGACAGCTGCTAAACACAGGTTTTTTGCAGATCATATGGTTCGGCGTAGGGATACATAATTTGGTCCGGTAGCTTTACAAAGCCGTCAGCTGTCAGTCAGCACCAAAGAAGCCATGAGGCTACTGTAGCTTCATATGCTTTGTAATATGAATTAAGACTAGGACAGGTACAACATACAGTCCCCCGGTCGTTAATTTATCAATATGAAAGGGTAAGCCTACATTTCACCAACTATAAATCTTTCGGCCATGCCGGGAATTGAACTTGACCCTTGACTCAATAAACAGACACGTTATTGACAGAGCTAAAGTGTCGGACAACTATCTACAAATACATATTTAAAAAAGAAGTTTTTTTCAGTGTGGACACTGCAGCCCACATACATTTGCCCAGAATATTTTTGAATGTGGTTCTCGCAAACACAAGTGAAGTTGCCCAGTGCATTTGTTTGTGGATATTTGCATGCGGGCAGTGTTGGTCACTGTGTACTTGGCAGAACTAGATACCTGCAAATTAAATAACATTTCTTCTATTTCTATGGCTTTAATAAATTGCGAATTTTCGAGAATAAAGTACTGAGAAAGATATGTGTACCTAAGAGGGATGTACAAAAGGTGAATAAAGAATGCTCATAATGAAGAACAAATTCATTTCTTGGATGCATAGCCAAACATATTAAGGTTAATCAAGCGTAAAAGTTGAGGTGTGGTATGTGGCGCGTATGGGTGATTACAGGCGTGTACACACAATTCTAGTAGGTAAACCTTAAAGATCATTTGAAAATGGATTTGAAGTAGGTTGGGTTACAGGCTATAGATTGGCTGGAAATGTCTCGGCATAGGGTTGAATAGCGAGCTTACATTCTGGTGACCATGAAATTTCTAGTACCTTAAGGTCAGAGAGTTAGTTAAATATATTTAGTTTGATTTTCTTCATATATTAATCTAAACACTTTTTTGGATATTATTCATGAGCTTTGTGGTATTTGACTAAAAAATGTTTGAATAAATATTAAATGTCACAATAATCATAACAGTTAAACGACAAAAAACTTTTAATATTACTTATGTGTGGAAAAATAAATGTTTCTACTGAAGCAATACCTTATTTATTTTTTCCAAAAATGTTTTTTTATTATAAAAATGGTAAAATATGGACTTTAACTTCCCTTACCTTACATCCCACTATAACATGCTCACATTCATTATTTCAATTTTCCCAACTCGAAATGTAAAGGTATTTAAAGTATGTATTAACTTAATTTAGCGGTACATTATATTTTGAACTAACAAAACACCTATATAAATATTTACGGACCATCAAACGTCTTCATTGCGTTTTAAAGCTCATGAAGGCGGCCCTCTTAAGTCTCTGACAGTAAGTACGCCTATTTAAATATAAGCCTAATCTCACTAATTAGTTTGAAGGTGTTGTTTGGTGCCTAGAAATGGGTGTCGTGTCCCGCCACGTATTACCTCCCCTTCCCTTCTCAACTCGCTGCTGTGCCTTACAAGGCTCAAAAGTCTGTGCGTGAGTTTTATTAGAGCAACTTTATTTAACTGCTAAACGTCACGTGATGAAATCTAGCGTGGAACCGAGCAGAGTGCTTTGTCGTTCATTACACCTTTTATACGTGCCTTAATTTTAGCATTATTAATATTATTATTTTTATTACTATATACATCCGCTTCGGTGGCCACATAGTCCAAGGCGCTTCTCTCTCAATAAATTAAACCGCGGATTACAGGGAGATTGGGGCTCGAATCCCGATCGGGTGCATTGGGCTTTAAAAAAAATTGTTTTCCACTCTCACTTCACGTAAATGCGAGTACACTTCCTTTAATTTTAACCTTATTCTTTCCTAATACACTAGCGTAGCTATTACATATACATATAACCTAAACATGTAGTGAGACCTGACGCTAAAAACATGTTTTTTTACTTAACTCGATGATGATAAGCGAATTAATTGACCAAGCGTCATGAGATTCTGTTTTAACATGACCAATTGTTACTCCACCTGTCTGCCCGGATCTTTTATTCGCGATAACTGTCAAAAGTGTAGAACAATTTTATTGAAATTTGGCAGAGAAATTCTTTAAGTCTAGGCCTAACGATGTTTACATAGTTTTTCAAACTAGCTATCCGTTGGTTGCTCAAAAGGTTTTTGCTTTTAAAAGCTCATCTCAAGGGATTTGAGTTTAGAATAATTATAAGCAATCGATAAAGTACATAAGTCTTTTTTTATCTGACATTTATTACGATAGTGATGTCTTAAATCGCGTGGAAAAAGGTTGTTTTCTCCAAATATAGTAATTTAATTTTGAAATCAAAATATTGTAGTAACAATAATATTAATGAGGGAGGGAGGTCTACTGTTTAAATGACTTATTTTTTAATTTTGTTGTATTAAAAAAAAAAGCAAAAAGGTTTTACTGATCTCGATTCAACTGATATATAACTTCACATTACATCCTTTGCTACTATCATAAGGAACAAAATTAAAATTAATAATTCTCACTCCCTCCATTAAAAAAATGATAAGTAGGCCTTACATCTTGCTAAGAATTATGTCATAATTACTATCGTTACAACAGTCATAAAATTTCTCTTTGGATTTCTAGTTGAAATATCTCCTTTAATTTCTCCTTGAATTTGAATTTGATGTGTGATCAATTTAGTCATAAAAAAACAAATGCATATTATATTTAATAGTAGCTTATTTTCATAGAGAATAGCCATGGTTTACAGAGTTTAAGATGTCAATTTAGCAATATATATAGAAATTAGAATTTAAAACTCAAATTACTTTAGATGAGCTATTAATCTAAAAACCTTTTAGTAGCCGCCATCTTGAAACGAATATTCAGATCGATGAACCATGCATACAGGTGATTTGGCCAAGGCTTGAATAACATTTCTGCTAAATTTCGTTATCTTTTGTCCACACATTTGACAGCTTTCACAGATCAAATATCCTGACAGAAAGATGGATGGACAGACAAAATTCCAAATGGTCAAGTTGAAACAGAACCTCGTTACACTCTGTCAGTGATTAATTTATTTTCTAGTAATTTTGCTAACTGGAAATTAATATTTATTCTTTGTATATTGATATGTAATCCAAGTGATGAAAACCCTCCAAAATTATTTTTTTTAATGGTGTATCTATACATATTTTGGAGTTGAATAAAATATTATTTAGTTAAAATTCTATATCCCCAATTATATTGACTTTTCATATGCTGTGTAATGTATATATGCTATACATGTATATAGTATAGCCGGCGCCCTAAATTTATATATATATATATGTTGGATTAAATAGCCAAGTTATTACATTTGTTAGTTACGGTTATAACCGTGTCTAAATATCATTTTCTTCAAATTGTAAAATGACACGATTTTAATGTATAGGTGTCATTTTTCACTTTAAAGAATGAATATATTAAGATAAATATACAGATAGATAAGGATGTTTATTGCAACCACATTTTGAATCAATAACTGTCATGTAACAAAATAAGATGTCACCAGGTTAGGTGAAACAAAATCGCCTTTCATTTGAAGATTTTTTTTTAATCAAGGCTAGAATAATATAGCTTGTAAATTGTACTGTAATTTTTTCTTTTTCTAATTATTGTGATATCTATTTAATGTTTAGCGTGTTCCATACTAATATAACTTTTATTATGCTGTATTTTTTTTTAGACTTTATAGTGTATTTAAAATAATATAATTAAAAATTGTTCAGCATAAAATTGACATTCTTTCTATCCCTCTCATTTACCTTTTTTAAAGACTTTTTTTAATATTCAAAATATATTGCCTCTCTGGTTCTTTGTGTGAAATGTACTAGTACTATACTTTCTGGATTCAGTTTTATTCCCAGCGAAAATATTAATATGTGAGATATTATTAATCCTGGTTTCTAATTGATTATTATATTACTTACAGTTTTAATTATCACTTTATACTATGATATTGTTAATATATTTATAGTATTATACAACTTTGTGTCACAGCGTCCTAAACCATCATGCTATATATCTCTATAGTTATTTCATGATCACAACATTTTTGAAACACTTATGGTTTTTTTAATAATCGCGTCTTACTACTTATTCAGGTTGTATGCATGTATACGATACTTACACTAATGGGATGACGAAGGAGGCATTTTAGAGGTGATCTACCCGGATTTGCTTGGAAGGAGACTGGGAAAGCATTTATGGAAAGCCACCTTCATTAGACCTGACAGGGATTCGAACCCAACTCTCTCCATCATCAGCATGCCAACCTAACATAAGAGTGACGCCTTAAACGTTTCAGACACTGAGGTGGGTGACACTTATGCCGGTGACTAGCGTACTAATATGTGTATAACTTGTTCTATTGCGTATAACCCGAATGGGTATTAGGGCGTGGTGCTAAAATAACCAGTTCAAATTACATATAGTTATATTAATTGCACTCTAAAAATAATATTTTAAATCTAGTGGAAACGATAAGGATTAGTCAGAAATAAATCATTTCAAAATTTTACTTTGAAGCTTAGAGAATGGAGAAAGCTCATCTATCGTGGACCTCCTGAAGCCAACGATAACTCACCGCGGCCTCACCATACGAGGAGAAATTAAAAACACACTCACACATTTCTTGTATTCTACATAACCTATTTCATATTAATAAAATAAAAAAGAGGTTTAGTTGGACAGAAATACAAATAAAAAATATCTTAAAAATCTAGAGATGTTTTACGGACTCTTATGTTGAAAGCCTCGGAGTTAAATTGTCAACGCCGTGAGATGCCTGTATAATACTAAATGTTAGACAGTCGTGTGGTGCGGGTTGCAGTTAAATATTGGATGCATTGAAATTATATACAGTAGTTAGTGTTTCTACTTGTTTTTGGTACTGCATCTTACTTATCTTTTGGGATATGCGTGTGTATAACTAATAATGCAAATATGATAGAATAAATAAGGTTGAATTGGATCAAATGTACCTTCATTAGCGTGTAAAGGAGATGGGGAAAAAATACAGTGATGGTTCACTCATTAAAAACATTAGTGATGCTTCGTATATGGAAAATTAAAGTGATGATTCACATATTTAAAACTCCAATGATGATTCACATATGGAAAACTACAATATTGATTCACACATTTAAAACTCCAATGCTGATTCACATATGGAAAACTATGGGGATGGTTTATATATGGGAAATAACAACGATGATTCACTTATTTAAAACTCTAATGATTATTCATATATGATAAACTACAGCAATGATACATATATTTAAAATTTCAATGATGATTAACATATGAAAAGCCACATGGCTGGTTCACATATGGAAAATTACAGTAAAGATTCACATATTAAAACTCTAATTATGTTTCACATATGGAAAACTACGGTGATGGTTCGTATATGGAAAATTACAGTAATTATTCACATATTTAAAGCTCCAAAGATGATTCACATATAGAAAGCTACAATAATTGTTCACATATGGAAAACTAAAGTGATGGTTCACATATGGAAAACTACAAAACTACGAAAAACTACAGTGATGATCTACACAATGAAAACTACCCCCTAGTATATCCAGCTGAGATTCTTATCTGGGATTCTTTGTTACCGAAACTTCAGTATAATGTGAACATGATACCTCAGACCATATGTCCACTGGTCAGGGTTTCATTCACTACTAACCCCACTTGTGCAACGCAGCTGAAGTAATGCAAAAAAAAAAAAAATCCTGCTGGATTTTAAAAGAATTCTCCTTCCTATTGAATAATTTTTCTAGGGGTGTCTTGAC
This sequence comes from Timema podura, assembly GCA_033556935.1. Lineage (NCBI taxonomy): Eukaryota > Metazoa > Arthropoda > Insecta > Phasmatodea > Timematidae > Timema > Timema podura. Next base: position 25,525,581 of record JAVRXN010000013.1, on the reverse strand, counting down.
TAGCTTTATTCAAATTTATACTTATGGCGATGTAAATGATTTATTCTACTAGAACTATGTTGAGGTTTTAAAGGTACAAGTTTATGGCACACATAAACACGCTTTATGAAGTACGTTAAATTTTCATCAATATTCCGCTTGGATCCTCCAGACTCGACCCCCAATGTCGCACTAAAGTGTAAATGGCACTTTCTGACGTTTCCATGATCTTTAAGACATGTTTCCGCGGCTCTGCCTGTACATCATAGACGTCGCACGTATAAAACAGGAGGTCGGGGAGGTAGGTAAAAGACTGAAAGATTTATAGAGCCAAGTCGTGTTCCGTGAGATTACAAATAAAGATGAGAAGTGAGTAGAAGAACCGTGAGATTAATTGGATTGGCACATGTGGCTTCCATGTAGACATTAATACACACGTTGATTTTCTCATTAATGGATATTTGAAGCACTATTTAAAAAAATACAAAGCATATTTTTGACGCTCGACATTGATAGCATTTCGAGATTTTTTTAGTGTTATTTCATAGGCATTAATTATATAGATAAAACGTGACAGCTATGTTTCATATAGATTGACGTATGAATACGTGAAAGTAGACCTAGTAGATTTTTCCGTCTGTCAGATATGTTCATTTATAAGCAAATTGGGGTATAGCTGTTCTGTGAATATCATAACATGTTCTTTCCTTGTTCTTGTCGTAACTGTAATCTTAATATTTCTCTTTGGAGTTAATATTTTCCCTTGCTGATCAAGTTATATATACAAGAAGATAATAATATATTCAAAATTACACAATATTCATAGGGATTAACCGTTTATTATGCAGTTTAAGATGACACTCTCACAATATGTCAAAATTTAAAAATATACACCTTGGATACTCGATCGATTGCTTAGAATAATCAATCACATGGTGCACATAATTGCTTGGAATTCAAATCACATGCAATTAGCTATTAAATGTGAAAAACTTTTGACCAGCGGCTTTTAAAACGGATAATCAGAGTGAAAAAAAAAAATATCGTTCGGTTTTAATTCAAAGAAAATCCTTACCAAAATGCGTCAAAATTGGTCCACGCATGTATCATACAGCTATCGTGGATCAAAAATTTAGATGGACACACGGATAAACAGGCAGATGAAATGACAAATGGTTAAGTTTAGATATGAAGATGTGCAGCTAACTAACCTTGCACGTTTTTTAAAGATAAATTAAAAAAATTCTGTGGAATATATATTTTCTTAAAAAGATTTTAAAATTTCAAGTTAGAATGGAAATAAAAGCGAGTTAAGGCGGCCGCATCGGTCAGCGAGAAGGTATCAATCGCTGTCAGGCCACATGGCTTAAAATACAATGGTCTGTGTCGTTTTTCTGGAACTACTTATTCATATTCTGTCTAAGCCTATAATCCCTTTCGCCCTTCACCTACAGCCACACTGTCCTGCCAATAAGAAATAGGTGAAAAAAATTACCAATCTTCTTATATCGTAGTAAAGAGAGATCTCTGCTAGTAGTTTTCAAATATCCTAAAATTTTCTGTTGTGAGCCTATAAAAAAATTACTGTATATTTAAGGTTAAGTATGGAGCCCTTTTCATGAAGCTTTGTCTCACAGCTCCGCCAATATGCATAAGAAGTCGTTGAAAATTAGCTAATGTCACAGTTTCAAACAAATCTTTCTACTAATAAAATTTAAACTACAGGTTTTTTATGGGAAAACAATGCCCTGTTGAAATTTTTCGATTTTATTTTGATGTGAATAACGCATCTTAGAATGAAAAATTGCGCTAGAACTGAACGTCTGTGCGTCCATTTCGTATTTAAAACTTTAAAGGTGTGCAAAACGTCGAGATACGATAGAGTTACTTACGTTGCCGAACGTAGTTATTTGTGCCAAGCGCTAAGAAAATGAAGGTTAGTTTTTTTTGTTCCTACTTAGAAACACGCCCGCTCCGCCCAACTAGTTTCTTCACGGCTTGGTAAGAAGTGGCAAAGGGGCTTAGGGGGACTTTTCTTGTACGAACCCCTACGTCCAGAGAGAGAGAGAGAAAGAGGATATGAGAGTTAATGGAACATTTTATGGTCAAACTAGGAGGTCTGTGACCAGTAGGATTTCTTTTCCGAAAATACACTTCACCAGCGTTACCGCCTGAATTTACTGTCAAAAAAAGTTTGTTTAAAATAAGGGTGTCAAAATTAAGCACTTATTCCCCTCTACTCACGGAAACTTGAACTATCTAGCTTAAGTGAACTGGATGAGGAGAATTAGTTTACCATAATTATCCTCTAAAGAGGCTTAAAAAAAACTAGATGGCGGATAACAAAAATAGCATCTACCATTGCATCCATCCAGCTTGGAATCGAATCGTTGGCTTAGCAAAATCAGGGTGAAATTCCGTAACGCCAAAACTACTTGCAGAGATTTACATTCATAGCACTATGGTAATTTAAATATAGCGCATTCCTTGCTTAGAACCAAAAACATTATAACTATAATTATTGTTTACAGTAAATGTTACTTCCTAAATAATCCGGTTTCATAAGAATATGGTCTTATTATATTTACATACTTTAATTCAAACTATTTAAACAACACACACATTTTTCAACAGCTAGGACATGATTTAACTCTATTTTAAATTTTCATACAAACTTCCTCAGTGCCTTAGTGTTCAAGAGTTCTTGGTTAACGATCCATAGGTCCCGGGTCGATCCCAGAGATTCCAGAATTGTTCTGTTAAGCATCGGGTCTGGAACGGGGTCAAACTAAGCTCTTGAGGACAAAAGAGCTACTTAAATAAATAAATAGATAATGGTTCTGGTATAGAAAACGGAAATTAACTGTTCGTTGTGCTGACCACATGACACCCTCTATCTGCCAATTTTAGTCCGGTATCAACGACTACAATTAACTTGATTTTACCCACATCGAAGGCCGCATGGTCTAACGCGCTAATCTCATGTTAGACTAAACTGCCGATGACGGGGATCTCGGGGCTCAATCCCGGTCGGGTGCACTAAGGGATTTTTTTCCTAAATGGTTTTCCACTCTCCCTACAAGCAAACACGAGTTCATATCCTTTAAAATAAGCCTTCCTAATCCCTAACCCATTAGTGTAATTAATACTAATGCTTATAACCCAAACGGGTAGTAAGACGCGGTTTAAAAAAAACTTGATTTTGCATCGAAGTTTGAAATGTAGCGGGTGGTACGCCACATCCCAATGTTTTTTTTGTTGATAGTATTTCACACGTACGCACTCAGAATACCTCAAAATGAAAAAATAACGTTAAATTAGGATGAAGTGTACCTGAATTTGCTTGAAGAAAGAATGAAAAACCACCCTCAGTACGCGCGACAGGGATTTGAACCCATATCTATACGTCACCAGCATTCCAATCCAAATAAAGAGTGACAAGCAAGAGATGTGACCTCCAGGATTTTTTTTAAATATATTTTAAAAGCCACTATTAACTTTACACTAAAACCATCAATATAAAAAAAAACAGTGTTTTTATTAACGCTGCTCTGGCTCTGTTAACCAACCGTCGCTTTATATAAAAAAAAGCTTGTCTTTAAAAAACATTTTTTTTTATCGGCTCTGGTGTACCTTCTGGTGTCGTCATTGATCGGTCCAAGTGTTCGGTGACCCCCCCCCCCTTCCCTTCGTCCACGTTTACAAACTACGCCCGTTTTTTCCCTGGTGTCATTTCCTCGATTGCCGCAGGGGCGCGGACGATCCTCAAGTGGAAGAGGAGGAGGAGGGGTGGAAGACGATGTTAGTCGTGTATAAGGGAGGACTTGAGTAGGGCCTTTCCTATGAAAAAAAAAAGAAGGGGGTAGGAGGGGTTGGCGTCTTCGATAGAATGTGATTAAATATCTTATATGACAACCCTACACACAATTTTACCAGGAATTTAGTTACACACTTTTTTTTATATATATTATTTACACCTTCTTTTGCAATTTGTTAGATTAATTCTCTTCTTAACAAAACGAATTTACTATCATACGGTGATTGTCTTTTTTTTTTTTTTACTCTACACAATAGTTATTAATTACATATCAACCCGCTTCGGTGTCCGCGTGGTCCAACACACTACTCTCGTGTTGTACTAGACTGCCGAAGACGGGAAGATAAGGATTCGATCCCGGTCGGTGCATGAGGGTGGTTTTTCTAAATGGGTTTCCACTCTTCTTACACGCAAATACATTAAACCTTTATAATTCCTGATCCATTAGTGTAATTAGTACATAGGTGTATAAGCCGAACGGGTAGTAAGACTCGATAAAAATAATCGTACTCACTTCAGTAGCCGAATGGTTTAAGACGTCATTGTCGTGTTATAATGGCCTACTGATAACGAGGAGATCGGGGTTTGAACTCGGTCAGTTCTACAAAGTTTCTCCCCCCTAAATGGTTTTACACTCTCTTTCCGCAAATGCGGTTGGATTAGCTCTAAAATGCTTCCTTACTCATCCCTACCCAATTAGAGTAATAATTATAATATATGCGTATAGCTGAACAGGCAGTAAGACGTGGAGGGAAGTTTGGGGGAGGGAGTAAGAGAACTTTAGATACGGCCAATAAATTCCGTTTTTTTAAAACAAAGAAATTTTGTTTACACAAGAAAAATTAATATTGCATCAATAGATGCGTCTGATATCATTTCTCGGCACACAGTACTTATTTTCAATAATAGTCCTATATATTATTTCTGTTGTCAACATCCCTTTTTCTCGACTAATACTAAGCCTACAGCGATGAATAAGGTATCAGTGGATAGGATTGGTTTTTTACCGACTGTTGACATTACACACTCATCTCTTACGTTAAAACACATTGTTTGTTTAAAATTTAAGTTAAAAGAAAAATTTAACAATATTTTTTTAATCAATTACCGAAAATAAACTCTCTTTGCTATTTTGTGTATACACTTCGCTGAGTATTTAATTTCAAATATCCAACAAAAGACTAAATAATTTTTTTAGGGGGGGGAAGGGGAAGGTTGAATGTGCGAAAGTTTCGAAAGGGTTTACTGGTTCTTGATATTTGTCATGAGAACAGTTTCAAGCCTTTTTCTCTTCATTTAAAAAGTTTCTCATCAGATGTCACTATGAGCATGAAAGATAATGAACAACTGTTGATATTAGACATAATACATGTTGAGAAGAAAACTAATGCATTTCTGAAGCTTTATTTATTTATTTAGTTTGTTTGTTATAAAAACTGCAAAAAAATACAGGCATTAACTCGCGCTCCCTTCCAGACCACTTTAAGGTTTAAATATAAGAAGGGTAACTTAGAAATAAAATGAATCCGCATTAGCGTTACTTGAAGAGGGATAAACATATTGAAACATCACTCGCGGAAAAAAAAACTACCCTAATCTGGCCGAGATTCCAACCCAAACCTTCCCGTTTGACTGTGAATCTATTAACTCCTTAGACCACTAGGCCACCCTACGGTTACGTTGACTGCTGTCTTGGTTTGATTGTATTGGATGCAGGGTTTTCCCCGTGTTATTTTCCACCTACTTTAGCCTGGTGAATAATGTTACATTCCTTTAAAATTTGTCCTTCTTATCCCGTTTTATTAGACTAGTTAGAATAGTGGATGATAAATTGTAGGCTTACGTAGATAAAACGTACAGAAACATTATTTATGTGTAAAATATACTTTTTTTAAATGTTTTTACACAAAATTCATCGATTAATGTGGGTCGAAGGCGACGCGAGAAAAGAAACAGTTTTTTTTGCAGTTTTTGTATCAAAACATTTATTTTAATTAAAATAAAATATAACTCTAGTAGAAACACAAGAGTTAAGTTTTCTTAATTTGGTGATATCAAAATTTGTTTAATATATTTCATGAATAGCGGTATTAGATGAAAAACTTTTTAAATGAAGAGAAAAAGTTGTCAAGAACTGTTGACATCACCATGTAAAGAAAATTAAAATATAATTTTTTTACCATAGGGTTATTTTATTTATTTTGGCAAAATAAAAATTTTTGCTATAAAAACTACAAAACATGGCGTTTATTTGCGTTCAGTATAAATAAAGTTTCTCCAATCAATCGACACCTTAGCTCACTCAGTAGCATATATATCTACAGAACTAAAGGTCCCTGATTCAATTACTGCCATATCAGATACATTTATCATTGGGTGAAATTGTGGCTTACCCCTTTACAGAAATAAAATAACTGCTAGGGTACTGGCTGTTGTGTCTGTTCTAGAACTAAACTAGTAAGTCGCGTGCAGATAATTATTATTGGTTCGTGGAGTGTACGTTAAAAAGCACAAATAAATTAAAAAGCTTCTCCAATATTATAATTGATGACAGCTATTTAATTCGTTTTGTGTATATTATGTTTAGATTTCCTTCCACTTTAACACCTTCCCCAGCCTTCCCCCTTTCGCGTATTTTATCTACACGCACCCTTGACCTCCTAGAAACTACACAGCAAAGCTAACAAACAACAGGAAGTGCTATCCTCGCCATTTCCACAATATCTCCAGACCCTTCCGTCCACAACCCCTTTACAACCCCCTATCCTCATCGTCGACACAAACTTCATAATTACTGCTTTCAGTTTGTGAGACACAAGAATCGAACACGGGACCATCCTATTCCCTTCCTTCTCGCACGCTTTTGACTTAGTTTCTCTTGATAAGGTGGGTGTTTGGTAGGGGAGGAAGGGGGTACGGTGTGGAATGATGTCGGTAGTCGACGAGTCTAGAGAAACCTATCACACAAAGCAAGACCGGGCTTTATTCAACCCCGTGGGGGTGAAAGGTTTCCACCACCCTTTGTGAGTTTGTCTGCAGCCAAACATTCGAGGTGGGGGTGATGAGGTGCTAGGAGAGAGGGATCGGAATAAATTCCTTCTGGCAGATTTGTTAGCGGCTTTGTAGAGGCAAGAAGCTTCTCTCTCTCTCTTCCGCTCCAAAGTCGTACTGATTTTCACACTTTTTTTTTCAAACTTCCCCTCCCTCCCCCTTATGTTTGATTGTGTATGAGATGCAGAGCTACTACTTGGATAGTGTAGGTATCTGTAACATCCAGGGTAAACCAGGGTTGGAACATATATACATACATTGTAAATAACATACAGGGTCTACCGTAACATATGGGACCCATTTATGCGGGGAGAAAAAAAAGTTAATACAAACTTATGTCCCATTTGATCTTGTTTCTCAGTTAATGTCATGTTCTTTTTCCAATAATGGGGAGATTCTTGACATTTTAGGACCTGCCTCGGTGGCCACATGGTTTAACGCGTCACTCACGTGTTAGACTAGACTGCCGGTAACGGGAAGAATCGGGGCTCGAAGCCCGGTGGGTGGGTTTTTCAAAGATGGTTTTCCGCTATCCTTTCACGCAAATGTGGGTACACTTGATTAAAAATATAATCCTAAATAATATATAGTAAATAAATAAAACAATAAAATATATAATCCTAAAGAGTATCTAACCGGTGGGAAAAAAATAAAATTATTTGCATTTTATTGTTAATATATATATTCTGACATCCATTAACCCTCTCCATCTGGCCCACCGACCCACAACCTGAAATTTGGGGCGTAATAGCAAAGATATTTTATTTGATAGTTATGGCTATAGGCGCATCTAAATATCATATTATTTAAATTGAAAATTGACACCTGGACATGGGGATCGAACACGAGACTTTTAGCTTCATATGCCAATGCTCTAGCCACTGAGCTATACAGGCATAGGGTCACTCTCTACTCTTTTTAAAGCACGTCCATCACAGACTCTGCCTTAAAATATGAATGAAGAATGACCCTAGGCATGGGAAGAGCTCTGGGTAGCTCAGTGGTTAGAGCATTGGCATACTAAGCCAAAGGTCCCGGGTTTGATTCCCATGTCCAGTTGCCAATTTTCAATTTAAAGAATAAGCACTGACTAAGACACGTTTAAAGAACCTATCCATCAGGCTTTAATAGAAATTACCAATAAACGGGTACACATGCCTAAAGGATGATCTGCCATTTGCACTCTATTTTGAAGACCATGGAAAGCCGAGCCGTTTGTTGATATTATTTTGACGCCAGGTTATCACTTTGTTCCAGAAGCACACCGGGCTCTGGAGCTGCTGGAAGACTACCACGAGAAGTTGACCAAACCTCAGGACAAACAGCTACGTCTCGCCATCGAGAGGGTGATCCGCATCTTCAAGTCACGGCTCTTTCAGGCGCTCTTAGGTGAGTCACATGCTCTTCTGATACGTAGGGGTCATCCATTCCGCTGGCCCTAGGTGGAACGTTAACTGAGAAATATTAACTGCACATGTATACCGCTCAGATCCGAGACTCGTGCAAGAAATCCGCTAGACCAGCGGTCACCAACCTTTTTTCGCTTGCATATCCCTTGGCAGTCCATTTACATGAATTGTGCCCAACACATTTAATTAAATAATTAATTATTTTATTAATAATTATAAAAAAGTATTTTAAGTTTGAAATTGAAATCATTTTCTCAAAGTCAAATATAGAATAAATTTGTTCGTTGAGTTAATTTCATAAATTTTACTTGTCTTTTTTTCTTACACTGCTGGCATATGTAGTTCTTTCCGCCATTATTCAAACATTTTCATGTATCCTCAAACGTGCTGGCACGTACCTCTGGGGGTACGCGTACCACGCGTTGGAAACCGCTGCGCTAGACAATAAAAGCCTGTCGGTGCAAGTTCAACTCAGTTGTGAACGTTTCAGTTTGAATCATATCGTCAGAAGAAGAGGAATTTGCACTTGTGGCATTAGCTGTGGCTATAATTACAATGAAGAACAACAGTGGTTCCAAATATAGTCGAAAGTGCTGTAAATATACATACACTTATTATGGTGAGGCGGAAGGGAACAATAAATAAGGTAAGTGTTTCTGCAGTTTTTGTAGAAAAACATTTTGTTGGCCAAAATAAATTAAATATTGCTCCAGTAGAAACATATTTTAATTTTCTTCACACGGTGGTATCAACAGTTGTTAAATATCTGTCATGAGCATAGCGGCATTAGACGAGAAACTTTCTAAATGAAGAGAAATAGTTGTCAATAAATTACAGGCCACCCTTGAAAAATATTCTAGAACTGTTGACATCACTATGTGAAGAAAATTAAAATTTACGTTTATACCGGAGCAATATTCTATTTATTTTGACCAAAAAAATGTTTTTATATAAAAACTGCAAAAACACTGGTCTTATGTCGTGTCCCCATCCACACCACCTTAAAATAGTTGAAAACATCGCCTGAAGATTAAAAAAATTACTTGCGCATGGACGAGAAGACTTATTGGAAGATTTTGCTATTAGTTACTCCTAATTTCACAATTTCTATCAAATCCTTCTGTCTTGATGGTCTGTCGTATTGAGAGGTTGTTGGCTGACAAGCGGTACGAACTAAAAAACAGCGAAAGTGAATCAAGATTAAAAATCAAATAGCCAACGTTATTATATTTGTTTTAGTGAGGATTTACTCGCATCTAGATATCATATTCTGAAAATTGAAAAATGGCACGGGACGATTCCTGGATAGCTCAGTGGTTAGAGCATTGGCGTATTAAGCCAAAGGTCCTGTGCTTGATTCCCGTGTCCAGGTGTTATTTTTCAATTGTGATCCTCACTAAAACAAATATAATAACTTTGGATATTTGATGCTTAAATATGCGATCCCTTACAATTATAATAATTGTACAAATGGCTGCAATAAGCCAACTACCGAGTCGAAGGTGGCTGCGTTATCTGATAGCTCGTGATATTAATAAAATCACACATTTGTAGCCGACTATTTCCACACGTTGTTGTGGAACATTTTCTTCCTAGCTCTTAAACATAGGTGCTGAAACTAGGAAAGTCTTGGGTAAATGCCACCCTCTTTTTGGACCCCCCCCCCCCCCCACTGCGATCTCATGCTATAGAGGGGGGGACCACAGGGTCCAAGATTTAGGAAAAATTGTGCAACGATTAATTATGATTCTCGCTACTAGTAACATGAAAAATCTTGAATAGTCTAATCTTGAATTTTATTTTCATGTCTTAATATTTCTTAATATACACACACATGAGTCCAATGAGTCACTGATATATTGTTTAATGTAGAAGAAAGGGAAAATAAGTGTAGTCTATTTATAAGCAAAACTTTAATCCAAACAAGTTCTGATGTTTTGATCAATCGAATTATGACTTTATATTGAAAAAATTAATTAAAAAAAAGAGCAACAAAGATCAGGCTGAAATAGTAAATTATGACTGTTCAATTATTATGTTCATGAAATTTGAATCTTATTCGTTACTAAATATATATTTTCTAAGGCTGGTATCAAGAAATTATACTGTATCAAATAGTGGCACGTTAACAGTTTACAATTTACTCAACCTAAGTTATTATGGAATATACATAACGCCATTTTGCCTCCCCCCCCCCTTCACTCCGCTCTCCTCAGCCTGCTCAAAAACTGTGCCTATGCCCCTGTTTTTATACAAGAAATCTTGGGATATCGATCTTGAGTACACATTTCGTTTCCCCCCTGTATATTTAAGTTTGTTGACGTCAGTTTCTTTTTCAGTCAAATGTATGACTTTTCTTCCCCTCCTAAGTCCTTGCTGCAGTAATAATGTTCGTGACAGTTGCCTTACCCCCACCCTTTGCAACCAAGTTTTTTTCGTCCCGCATATAAATGGATATCCTGAATCAACCGTTCCGAGCACGTCTCCTTGTATATCTCCCTTCCCTTTACAAACGCTGTTTGCTTTAAGGGGGAGGTACGTGATTCCTTATAGGTAGGGAGTGTACGAAGGTGACTTTAAAAAATAAAATCACAAGTAGGGTCGAAGAAAAGCTTGAAACATTCGTAGCGAAGTCGAATCCGAAGACGAAGAAAATGTTTTTTGATATTGTCACATAACCCAACTTTTTTTTAAACTAACCATTAAATGCATTTAGGTAAAGTGAAAATTATGGTGAAAAACAAAGCACACTATTTTATTTTGCGCTGGCATATATGACTGAATTGATATATGTCTAGGTTATTGGTGACCTGGTGGTCTAGGGGTAAGGTGTCAGACTTTTGTGCTGGGGGTTTGGGGTTCAATCCTCGGTCCCAGCACAGATTTATCTGATTGCTTAACCCTTCCTTCACCTCTGACAAGACGTGTATTAATCACAACTTGCGAATGTGTGGAATGCCAGGCCTCCACCGTGGTTCGGATCCCGCGTTAAACTGTAGGTCCTCCCTTTCATCTCACAATCACCCTAACATTATACATTAGCGTAAGTGCGTACAACCCGAACGGGTAGTAAGACGCGGTGCTAATAATAATAATGTAAATGTAATTTCACGAGTAGGTGTTAGAACACGGTTTAGTACTTATAATAAAATTTGATTACCTATTGAAATAAATTATACTTCATCGTTAGGTCATCGATCTTGCGATTGGTTTTCGTAGCTTTCTCCACTTTGCCTATCCTGGGCCTAATTTTTGTTACATCTTTGTACCTTATTCTGCCAACATCGTCTGCAAGACTCCAGTCTTGATCTCCCTTTTAAATTTCTCCCTTCCACATCTGCTTCTATAATTATCTTCATCAAACTATCATGTCTAAGTATATATCCTATCATGTTAAGTCTTCTTTGATGCATACCTTTCCAAAGTTTCCTTTCTCCACTTATTTTTCTTAGCACTTCTGTATTTGATACCATCTCCATCCAAGATGTTTTCAACATTCTTCTGTTGCACCAGGTTTCAAATGCTTCTATTATTTTCCTTTCATTAGCACCAATGGTCTATAAAGTGCAACGCTACAAATATATGCCTTTAGTGCCTAATATATATGTAATTTTTCTTCTTCGCTCGAAATGTTTTGAAGATGCAAAGGTTAATGAGGGTGTTGACGTCAAAGTGAAGAGGACATTTGACCTTTGGCCTCGAAATTTAGTAGATTCGTACATCTCAACTTAAAAAAAAGACGACGCTGTGTTTCCCTTACCAAACTAAATAACCTCCTCATAACAGTTCCAGAACTGCTTTACTTCATGTTATTGAGGATTTTAATGTTAGTCGTAGTTGACGTCACCTTACTTCATGTTATTGAGGATTTTAATGTTAGTAGTAGTTGACGTCACCTTACTTCATGTTATTGAGGATTTTAATGTTAGTCGTAGTTGACCTTACTTCATGTTATTGAGGATTTTAATGTTAGTAGTAGTTGACGTCACCTTACTTCATGTTATTGAGGATTTTAATGTTAGTCGTAGTTGACCTTACTTCATGTTATTGAGGATTTTAATGTTAGTCGTAGTTGACCTTACTTCATGTTATTGAGGATTTTAATGTTAGTAGTAGTTGACGTCACCTTACTTCATGTTATTGAGGATTTTAATGTTAGTCGTAGTTGACCTTACTTCATGTTATTGAGGATTTTAATGTTAGTCGTAGTTGACGTTACCTACATAATAAGGAGTTTTACGCAAATTGAAATAATAGTGTCTTGTTATTCATCTTAGTGAACTCTTGATCACTATCGCATATAGTAACTGTTCCCGAACTGTTTTTGTGAGGGTTTTTAAGGCCAAAGGATTGGATGAAGACCGTTTCAGCGTAACAAGAAAGTTGTTAATAAAGTTCTAGGCGTCTGTGAACTGCCTTAGGATAGCAGGAAAGCTTTCGTAGGGGGGTCTAAAGTTCGCTTCAGATCGTGTCAGGATAGCAGGTAAGTTTTGAAGTAGCTAACTTGTTTGAAGGTTGCAGTGGGGAAGGGGGTGATTGCAAACAACGTCAGTGAATGTTATCCTATCTAAAGCTAGACCCCACAAAATATATAATAAATGGTACGGCACAATCGTACAAACTTTATATAATTTCGTGGAGCAAGGTTTTCAAAAAATAGGTTTCCAATAAACTAAACTTAAGTAAGCTTCCCTAAAAAACATATCCTCTTATTATTCATGATAAACAATATTCTTTTGTAGCGTCCTCAGGCGAGGAGGCCACAAAATAATACAAGGAAAATACAAAAGGTTAAATAACAATAACAAGAGTGAGTGCACATGAGTTCAAGACTAGAAATGTTCCATAGAGAAACATTACGCGTCTAATCCCGCCACTCCCACCTGTTACTGAGAGTATCAAAATATATGGGAGTCATCTATCACTAGAGAGCCTTAAAATGCGTCACCCTTCCTAACCACTAAAGAATATTAGATACATTACATTAAACAACCAAAAACCTAGGACATGTGATGGTATATAATAGTTAAAAATAAAAGAATTAGTCATGTTGAACCAATATTTATTTTGGATAGGACAATCCGAAGTTTAACAATTCAAATAAGTACTAATTATTGTTGTTATAACAATTATATGTACATTATGTACAAGTGCTTTGGACTTTAACATCGAAAATTAGCCCGCTATAACGGGTCTGGGCAGAAATGATATTCTGCCAACAATAAAGTTACAATTAGAGTAATATTTTCTTTACAAGTAAACAAAGAATGTACGGTTATATATATATATAATAGAATAATAGTAAATATGGACAATACAATCGGTCTAAAAATTATTTACCCTATCAATCCTGATTTGGTTCAATCAGCGCTGGCGTGTTGTATTGCGACAACATTGACTCTCAAGTCTAAAAGGTAAATATTTCTCAAGAAGAAAACATTAATAGGTTGCGAAATAACCCCAAGAAATCTATGTATTATATCAACAAGACTATTTAATATAAACATAACAGTAAATGTCAATAGTTCCCCTAACATAACAATTTGTATTAGTTATAAATCGTGACTACGCCCAATTCGCCCTGGCGCGTTGTAAAAAGACAACATAGGCTTATAAGTCCAATACCACAATATGAAGCAAAAATTAATTTAGAGTTCCACCGTAATTAATACAAATAAATCATTACACCTCAACCGGTGACAAGACGCCATTACAAGTTAATTGCCAGACTTCTATTTAAATTTTATTTTTTTAAGATAACTGAAAATATTAAGCCAAAAAGGAATTTTGAAATAATAAAGAAAATATATAAAAAAAGATGTTAAATTAGCCGAGATTGAATTTGGGTTCTTACATTTTCAAAAGCAGAAAGCCGAAGCTTGTACTAGTCCTAAACCAGCTCTGTCCCAATTGTGTCGAACATTGGGACAGACACAAATATATATACAGATACAACAAAAGAGGAGGGGCATGAAGGGTAAGCAAGAGGGGAAAGATTCTGGAATATCAAGGAACACTGTTATGCGCATTTCTACGTGCCTCGGGAGACCGGTGGTTTTTTCTGGCACAACCTAGAAGAGAATAACTATAACTGCGCATGCCCAGCCCACATGTGGGGTTTGCTAAATCGCCGTTCAATTCGCTCCGTCAGTATACTTTTTCTCTCGGGTGAAGGAAGGTGTGCATAGCAGAAGTTAGGTCGCTCTTCCACGTCGCCTCCAATCACGGACAAATGGGGTAAGGTTCAACCATCGATATAGCAGTTGTGTATTTTATTGACCATCCGATGCTACAAATCTCCCCCCCTTTCAGGGTTGACAGGAAGGGGGGAGAAGGTTGTCACATTCTTCTACTCGACCTTTGGAACATCCCATGGGGCAGCAACGGTGTACTCGGGAAGTTGTTCTCCAGGATGTCCCATCGTATATGATCTTTCTCCTCCTTGGCATCAGATCATTTTTTTGTTTTTTTGAGTCCTTGTAGATCGGATGGGTTGATACGCCCTGGGCTGCCGCTGGGCTTCGGCACCGCTCTTTACGCCGGGCCCACAATAGCAGTGGGAGCTCCCAACTGTTCCTGCCGACCGTTGACTTGAGAGCCGTCACCATAGTCTTTCCCACACCACGCTCGCCTCTTCAGGATCTACCCACGAGGCATGCGCACCAAGACAAGGGAAGGGGAGGGAGAAGAAGGAGATGACAGGACTCCTCTGGGCTGTACAACAAACAAAAAACATAAGCAGTAAACTGACCAAAAAAATTTACACTCCTAACTAATAGGACCTATATCCAACGTCAAAAAAAAAATATATATATATATATATAAAGTTTTTAACAAACTAGCCATCATATGCCGCAGCCAGTCTATGGTCACATGGCGCACTGGTCCATTAGGCGCGCACTCGTCACTTTCACGTAGATACTTCTTGATCAAGCATACACGTGTCCGGCACATTTCACCAATATTCCTCTTAATACCTTTTCAAGTTCTTTGCCCTGGGCCCAGGGAATTTGGTATTGCAAATCTAAATCAAGATATCGTCGACACAAAAGACTAACATTCAAAACATTTACAAAATATTTTTTTTTTTTTTTAATTTATACCACACCATGTCACTAGGGACAATTGGGCTCAGGCTTTCTTTAAATGACTGACATGAGCTCGTCTACAAATAGACGCATCTTTCACACTCTTAAGATAGACGGTCACGGGGGTTAAAAACTTATCAATGGTCCATGGGCCACTCCACCTCTGGCACAGCTTCGCCGATCTTCTATCTGCCGAGGAGCTCAAGGGGAATTCCTTACATAACACACAATCCCCTACAATATAAGGGACCGGGAGTCTACCCTTATTATAGGCGTTAGCCACCCTTTTTTGAGCCCTTTTTAGATGATCCAGGGCACGCCGACATCTCTCCTTATGGGAGGAATCATCGGAATTCTCTAACAGCGAATCAACGTTCCAAATCGCTAAGAGGGGGTGGTTTAATTCCCGACCAAGAAGGATAGAGGCTGGCGAACAGCCTATGGACTCATGGAAGGCAGAATTAAATGCTAGATTTAAGAAGTCTAAATCCTGATCCCACTTATGCTGTGCCTCACAGTGATAAATAGTAAGCGCTATTACCAAATTGCGGTTAAATCTTTCCACCTGATTGGGTCCCGGGTGGTAGGGGCTGGTAGTCACGTGCTTAATCCCCCAGTTAAAGCACATATTCTTAAAACCAAGAGAACGGAAACAAGGCCCATTGTCACTAACCACGACACGAGGTGCCCCAAAAAGATTCCAAACTCGTCTGCAGAGGGCGTTAACGGTAGTGGTCGCCTTCATATTGCGCAAGGGAATGAGCACTACAAACTTGGAAAAGGCGTCAACTAATATAAGAATACATGAATTGCCAAGAGTAGAACGGGTGATTGGCCCAATATAATCGATGAAGACTTTATCCCAGGGACGTTGGGCAACACCGGCCGAATGAAACCCAACTCTGGAATTTTGGGTTGGTTTAGCTTTCTGACAGCTCTCACACTTGCCAACCCACGCTTTTACATCGTTGTATAAACCTGGCCAAAAGAACTCATTAGAAATTTTCCGTACGGTTTTTAAAACTCCAAGATGACCACCAAAGGCAGAATCATGAAAATATCTAAGTAGCATTGGTCTGACCGCACCCGGTACAACCACTTTCCTATTCTTCCCTTTCGAATTAGTCACAACTAATAGCCCATTAAATACAGAATATGACCCTACCTTTTCTCCTCTAGATAATTTACTCATGATATCAATACACCACGGATCACTATTTTGGTGATCCCCGATTGCCACAAAGGATTCAGGAATGGATCTAATGACGCAGGAGGCGGGAGCCACCTCGAGAGAACCAATGGGACACTTTTCCTCGGCCATGCGGGATAAGGCATCAGCTACTACGTTATGTTTACCGGATACATGATTAGTGGAGAACTTGAACCTAGATAACCTCCACACCCATCTCCCCACTTTCCCTAGTTGCTTGGGGTGGTTCAGCATCCACGCAAGGGCCTGGTTATCCGTGTACAGCTCAAACTCCCTCTGTTCGAGGTAGTCAGCGAAACGCTCAATGCCCGTGACGCAGGCAAGGCATTCCTTTTCATAGGTGCTATATCGCCTCTCAGCATCGGTGAGAGTTCGACTAGCAAAAGCTACCGGTCGGACTCCCTCCGATGACCTCTGAGACAATACAGCCCCAAGCGCCACAGAAGACGCGTCTACGTGGAGGAGGAAGGGGAGAGAAAAATCCGGCATTCTCAAAACCTCCGGAGAGATTAGCTTCTCCTTTAACAGGTTAAAAGCTCGTGCCTGCTCTTCACCCCAACTAAAGGCCACTCCTTTTCTTTTTAAGGCATTAAGGGGGGCAGTAATCTCCGAGAAGGACGGGACAAACCTGGCGTAATAGGCGCACATGCCCACAAAACGCATAACTCCCTTAAGATTAGAGGGGGGAGCAAAATTAATAATGGGACTGATCCTTTCGGGATCAATAAGAAGATTCCCCTCTGAAATGACGTACCCCAGGTATTTGATGGAGGGTTTAGCCCAAGTAACCTTGTCGGGATTCACGGTTAGTCCTACTCGCCGCAGCCTAGTCAAAACTTCCTCCAAATGCACCAAATGTTCCTCTAAAGTATTGCTGTACACACATATGTCATCCAAGTAGTTAAATACATACTCAAATTTAATGTCAGAAAAAACAAGATCTAATACGCGACTTAAGGCTTGTCCCCCAATGCTACACCCAAGGGGAACACAATTAAATTCGTATTGTCTCCAGGGAGTGACAAAGGCGGTAAACTTTTTTGACGATTCTGTCAAGGCACATTGTAAAAAACTCGCATTGAGGTCAATCAGACTAAATATTCTAGCTCTACCGAGATGCTGGAATGCCGACTCAATGCTCGGCATCGGGTATGGGTCGAACAGGATTTTCTTATTGACCTTCCTGTAATCTACAATTAACCTATATCCCTCCCCTTTTTTGGGTATGATGAACGCGGGACTAGCAAATGGTGAGTTAGAGGGGCGTATTACCCCTTTTGATTCCAAGTCATCAATCAATTTCCGGAAGATTTTCATCTTGGGAGGAGCGCACGAGTAAGGACCAGATCTTATGGGGATATTGTCAGTCATTACAATTTCGTACGGTAGGACCTCACACCTACCCCACCTGCTAGTAATGACGTCAGAAAATTTAGAAATCAGCTCCCTAATGGCTTCTTCCCCAATTCCGAACGAACATAAGCTAGGAACAATACAATCTTTACAAAAGGGGATTCTAACTCTGGGTGAGAACTCAAAACTTAAATCCCTTCTCGCCAGACTAATAACGGCCCCAGTTCCCCACAGGAAGTCGTTCCCCAAAATAATGTCAAAGGGAAGCAATGGAACACAAAACAAGCTTCTCTTCCACGAAAACCCCATAATTTTTATGGACAAGACTACTCTCTCGCTAACTCTTAAGAGATTACCATTACCCAAAACAAAGGTCCTAATACCAGTTTTTTCCACCGATATCTTCCCATTTTTCTTTAAGATATCCACAAAATTATTACTAATAAATGAACCACATGAGCCGGTATCAAGTAAGGCAGAGCCCGACACCGATCTGATAGAAAACTTAATGATGGGGGGAAGGGGGCTAGAATGTTTTGGAATCGTACGCGCGGTGGTCCCCTTGCTAACACCACGCGTTACGCGTTTCCCCCATTACAATCCCTCTGAAGATGCCCTAATTGGCGGCAACGGTAACATCGGACGCGAGTGATATCAAAAGGTCTCCTTGCCCTTATCGCGCCTACTTCCCTCACAGCAGAACTAGAACTGGCTCCCTCAGTAGGCCGGGTTATAGTTGAAAATGGGGGGGACCTTTCCTGTTTAAAGTTACGGGACACCTGTGTAGGGAACTCGTGCAAATACTCCCTCTCGGCTACCAGAGAACCCTCAATACAAGAAGCTAATGAGTAAAGCTCAGAAAGGGTAGAAGGCTTATTCAAAAACACAAAATGCCTTCTCGTCAGGGGGGACACATTTTCCAGAATGATTTCAACTACCTCTTCCTCCGGCATTTTGAGATCTAACACCCCAATAGCCTCTGAAATGGCCAAAATAAATAATCTAAAGGGTTCGTGTGGAAGTTGGAAGCGCCGAACCATTCGATTACATAGAGTATCCTTCTCTCTCTTAGATATTAGAGACTCTAATATTTGACTTTTCACTCTAACCCAGGGGAGACCTAGTTGGATGCATTCAGTGATTAGATGCGCCAAAAACCCTGACGTCTTGCCAACGCATAGCGTGAGTAACTCCAAATCTCCTACAAGTCTCAATTTCCAAATCCTGTCCACCTCTAACAGAAAGTTAAATAAATCAGAGGACGATAACCCATCGCAAATCGGCCATAGTTTTACACGCTCGCTAGCTACAATACTTTGAGTTTTGGCAAGTGAATTAGATAACACTAAACTAGCGGCGGGAACACTAGGGGGGATCGGGAGCCCACTACCTCCCTCTATCCTTACAGCTTCTATTTTTTCCTGTTCCTTATCTTCAAGGGAAGGATGGCTAACGTCATCACGAGGTTCTAAATTAAAAGGATCGCTGGACTTACTAATAATGTTCTCGGACAGCAATGACCGCAACACGGCCATAGGAGCGTCGGGGGGAATTGAATATCTCTTCTCTTGAGCTCCTGGCGAAGATCGGAGCTACTGAGCCGGTATACATCAGTTCTTGTGCTGATTACGCATCCAGAGGTGGTGGTGTCCATGGCGGGAGTGATTCATGAAACAATTTCAAAGACAATTAACAAATAAAACTCACAAGGTGCCTTCACTCTGAAAAAAAAGCAGAGTAGCGCAGCTTTCTTTGTAGCGTCCTCAGGCGAGGAGGCCACAAAATAATACAAGGAAAATACAAAAGGTTAAATAACAATAACAAGAGTGAGTGCACATGAGTTCAAGACTAGAAATGTTCCATAGAGAAACATTACGCGTCTAATCCCGCCACTCCCACCTGTTACTGAGAGTATCAAAATATATGGGAGTCATCTATCACTAGAGAGCCTTAAAATGCGTCACCCTTCCTAACCACTAAAGAATATTAGATACATTACATTAAACAACCAAAAACCTAGGACATGTGATGGTATATAATAGTTAAAAATAAAAGAATTAGTCATGTTGAACCAATATTTATTTTGGATAGGACAATCCGAAGTTTAACAATTCAAATAAGTACTAATTATTGTTGTTATAACAATTATATGTACATTATGTACAAGTGCTTTGGACTTTAACATCGAAAATTAGCCCGCTATAACGGGTCTGGGCAGAAATGATATTCTGCCAACAATAAAGTTACAATTAGAGTAATATTTTCTTTACAAGTAAACAAAGAATGTACGGTTATATATATATATAATAGAATAATAGTAAATATGGACAATACAATCGGTCTAAAAATTATTTACCCTATCAATCCTGATTTGGTTCAATCAGCGCTGGCGTGTTGTATTGCGACAACATTGACTCTCAAGTCTAAAAGGTAAATATTTCTCAAGAAGAAAACATTAATAGGTTGCGAAATAACCCCAAGAAATCTATGTATTATATCAACAAGACTATTTAATATAAACATAACAGTAAATGTCAATAGTTCCCCTAACATAACAATTTGTATTAGTTATAAATCGTGACTACGCCCAATTCGCCCTGGCGCGTTGTAAAAAGACAACATAGGCTTATAAGTCCAATACCACAATATGAAGCAAAAATTAATTTAGAGTTCCACCGTAATTAATACAAATAAATCATTACACCTCAACCGGTGACAAGACGCCATTACAAGTTAATTGCCAGACTTCTATTTAAATTTTATTTTTTTAAGATAACTGAAAATATTAAGCCAAAAAGGAATTTTGAAATAATAAAGAAAATATATAAAAAAAGATGTTAAATTAGCCGAGATTGAATTTGGGTTCTTACATTTTCAAAAGCAGAAAGCCGAAGCTTGTACTAGTCCTAAACCAGCTCTGTCCCAATTGTGTCGAACATTGGGACAGACACAAATATATATACAGATACAACAAAAGAGGAGGGGCATGAAGGGTAAGCAAGAGGGGAAAGATTCTGGAATATCAAGGAACACTGTTATGCGCATTTCTACGTGCCTCGGGAGACCGGTGGTTTTTTCTGGCACAACCTAGAAGAGAATAACTATAACTGCGCATGCCCAGCCCACATGTGGGGTTTGCTAAATCGCCGTTCAATTCGCTCCGTCAGTATACTTTTTCTCTCGGGTGAAGGAAGGTGTGCATAGCAGAAGTTAGGTCGCTCTTCCACGTCGCCTCCAATCACGGACAAATGGGGTAAGGTTCAACCATCGATATAGCAGTTGTGTATTTTATTGACCATCCGATGCTACACTTTAAATTGAAAAATGGCGCCTGTCGATGGGAATCGAGCCTGGTACCTTTGGTTTATAACGCCAATGCTCTTACCACTGAGCTATCCAGGGGTGTTCTTGTACCCAGGGTTATTCCTCACTCGTATTTTAAGGCAGATTCTGAGATGGACGTGTGAAAATCGTCAGATAAATACGAGAGATCAATAATTAAGATTGCGAGCTATCAGATATCGCAGCCACCCTCAACTCGAGTGGGCTTTATGCTGCCTTTAGTACACTGACCCGTGGCCAGGCTTAATTTTTCTATTTAAGGAATATGATTGCTATATATATGGCTATAACCGTACTAAACAACTATAATAGCTTGGATATTTAATCTACCATGATAAGCAATCATACATGAATTTTAAACAAAAATTTTCAAGTCAGTAATTTATAAACTACCCTCAAATTATGTATATTTGTAAAACTATAAATATAGTCTTGTTAAAAAAAATTAACAGATTCCCAATTTGAAGTTAAACAATCCTTAAATGAATTTAATTTAGAAAAGTAAGCATACACTAAGGCCCAGTTTCATAGTCAGATTTAGTACGCCTCAAGTGCGGCGCTATACTAAATATAGGACGTCACATACCTGAAATTGAATGGAATGGGCCAGTTTCATATGCGAAACTGGCCCATTCCATTTTGGTCTAGGTAGGTGTCGTCCTGTATTTAGTATCGACTCGCACTTTAGGCGTACTAAGTTTGACTATGAAACTGGCCCTAAGATACATTTTTATTGTATTTCATTAAAAATAATAGCAAAATATCAATTTTGAAAAAAATCATCAAAGCTATTTTTAATATTTTAATATTTTTAATAATTTTCAAAATTTATTTACCAGTAACGGGCCCTGTAAATGAACTTTATTTTAATTTTTATTTATATATCAACTATGTTATTAAAAAACTTATAGGAAATTCATTTTGAACCAAATCACTAGAGCTATTTTTTAAAAGATTTCAACTTTTCCAAATTCATTTACCGGAATAACCCGGGTATTCATTTTAAGCAAAATCGTTAAAGCCATTTTTAAAATTTCGAATTTCATTCCTCAGTAAACCTCTCCTAATTTGAGGGCTAGCGTCAATATCATGAAAACTCTCTACTTGGTACAACCATACAACACCTTAATACCAAATTTGAATTAAATATACACACAAATTAAAGATACATTGTCATTTCGAGGCTGAAAATTTTCTTAGTTACAATAATTTATTTGTGAGAAAGTGAAAAAAAAAAAATTCATTCCCAACTTTATTTCTACACCTGTGTGGGCTATAATAATAGCCATATAAATTTATATTAATTACCTACTGGTGTGCGGATAGCTAAAGTAGAATTTAAGTGAAATGTGCCCGCAGTTGCATGGAGGCTTAGTGGAACACCATTTAGAAAAAACAACGCCCTCAGTGTACCCAGCTGGGATTCTAACCCGAACATTCAGTCACTGGCATAACGTACTAAACGAGCTCTTTGTAGTTTTATCAAAAATGCTGAAACTAATAATTTGGGCTGAAGTTATATCATATATATACTATTT
Organism: Timema podura; assembly: GCA_033556935.1. Taxonomy (NCBI): domain Eukaryota; kingdom Metazoa; phylum Arthropoda; class Insecta; order Phasmatodea; family Timematidae; genus Timema; species Timema podura. The sequence goes on along the minus strand of JAVRXN010000013.1, from coordinate 25,502,794 downwards.
TAATTACCCACTGAAAAATAAGAATATTTATTTTGTGTGAAAATTACATCAAAATACTTCTTTCGTTTGTTTAGCTTCTTGGGAAACTTCTCCTTAAATCAGACATTTTCTCCTTATCTTGGATCCAGCAGTGTCATATTTAACAAAGATGTTGAGTAATATGAAGATGAGCTTAGTTATTTTTAATTAAAGAAGCTCTTTTAGCATTTTTTTTCTTTCCCTCTTAGATAAATTATGAAGTAAAAAATATATACAGAGGAAAATTATATCACACACCCATAAAAACATTTCGTAGCTTTTCATGAGACTTTAGGTACTATGTGGAAAAAAAAGAGTGTAAACGTGGGGGGTATAGGGGTACTTATTAATTAAATATCATCTAAAGAAATGTAAAAAATATGGCTCAAATACCTAAGTAAATACTTCACGATGGAAAAAAATGTTTATTTCAATAACGTTACCGTATCTGTTTTAATTAAAACATAACTGACCGAGCGTATCGAGGTCCTAAGGGGGATGTAGGGAACGGGAGAAAAGCCCACTGTCTTTGCAATTTTTATAGAAAAACTTTTTTTTGTCATAATAAATAAAATATTTCTCCAGTAGAAACATAAAAGTTTAATTCTCTTCACTTGGAGATATCAACAGTTGTTTTTGAATATGTCAAGAGAATAGCGGTGTTAGATGAAAAACTTTTTAAATTAAGAGAAAAAGTTGTCATTAAATTCCTGGACGCCCTTGACAAATATTCAAGAACTGTTGAAGTCACCATGTGGATAAAATTTAAACTCTATACTTCTATTAAATAGTTATTTTATTAATTAGGACAAAAAATTTTTTTATATAAAAATTGCAAAAACATCTCATTTCTCCCCACCTTAACTAGACAGTTTGGAATTTCGTCGGTCTGTCTTTCTTTTCAATCCATACGTCCGGATCTGTGTTCCGTGATAAATGGCAAATTCGTTGACCAATTTTTACGAAATTCTGCAGGGACATTCTATGAAACTTGGCCTAACAATATATGAACATGCTTTTTCAATCTGTTTATCCGTTCTAATACGGTGTCCACTAAAAAAAAAAAAAAATTCGTTTAGTAGCTCAACTGAAGTGGTTTTAACTTAAATTCTAAGCATTTGATTGAGTACCTAGAGCGCAATTTGTTTTGTAAATTTTGACAGATATAGCGAGACTGACGACTTAAACCTTGTGAACCATGGCTACTATATATGAATATAATGTAATATTGAATATAGTATTCATTTGTTTTCTGTCTAACTTGGTCACCAAGTGAAAATATAAACTTAAAATCCAAGGAGAAGTCATAGGAGAAATTTCAACTTAGAATCCAAAGAAGAATATTAAGAGTGCAATAAAGATAAGAACATAATGGACTTAGCATTTAAAAAAAAGTGAGCGAACATTCACTGTTCACAGAACTACTAGTTCGATGCACTGATTATTATTTTTTAAATCATATTTTCTCTTGTTTGACCCGTAACAGAATTTTCCTCCGAGCGTATCGGATGAGGGCCTTCGCATACCAACGCGGAAATTGTTTTATTTGAAACTCATAGCTCACTCGATAATGTAGACTCGTATAAACAGAAGCAATCGTACCGTAATATACTGTTGGATTCAAATATTTATTTTATGAAACAGTCGTGAATCCCATTTATTTGAACGCTATCTTGTTCACGGCGAATATGAGTAGTAATCAATCACCCCTAGTGTTGTTCGTCTGGTCATAATTGGGGGAGGTGATAAAGGGTAGGCGAGTGACTATTTTATAAATTAATAAACATAATACGTTCTATTTAAAAAAATATCTCCATCTTCCCCATATCTCATGTTACTACCCATACGTGTTATACGCTTTTATATTATACCAACGTGTTTTAAATAAGGAAGGTAAAGTTTAGAAAAATGCATCCGAATTTGCGTGGAAATAATGTGTGAAACTTTTTAGGAGAATCCACCTTGTGGGTTAGAGCTGATGAAGATCTCACATCTAGCTTAAGCCTGATTTATCAAACACTAGTGACCATGAGAAGTATTCCTGTTTCGAGAAAAATCTCCTGGGTACCAGCTGGAAATCGAACCCGGGACCTCTAGTCATCAGCCAGGCGCTCAGAACACTACCACAAGGCCGGTTATGTTTCACTATGGCGTGATTGGAAAATTCCTTCAAGGAAAGACTGCTACTATTCATGTTAAACGGAGTGTACTTTCAGCAGAGATAAGTTATGCGTTTGTTGGACTATAATAGTATGTTACCTTCAAGATTGTACTATGATATAGAAATCTATTAAACTGGTAAACTGGAAGGGTACTAAATGGTTCTTGATCTTTTTAGCAAGTAGTAATGGTTTGAAGAAGTTGTAGAGTTTATTTTGCAAACTTTTGATAATCATTTATTTTATTTCAAGTTCGCGTAAATGTCTTAAGTGTTCGTAATAGGCAAACACTTGTCTATTTTTATTCTCTTGCACGAAACTTATGACGTAATTCAAGTGATATTTTGCATCAGCCCGCTTCATTTTCTGCCAAAATTACAGTAATAAAAAAATTGAACCTTAATCCGGATTAAGTTAAATTAGGGTCATCGGTGTTTTACTGTTTATTATATTCGTACTTTTAAATTCTAGCTATCAGTGAATAAAACTATTCAACTTAGGCGAGGATACCCCCTTCAGTGTCTAGGGCGTTACTCTCGTGTTAGACTGACCTGATGATCATGGGGAGATCGGGTTCGAATTTCAGTCGGGTCTATTTAGGGTGGTATTTCCTAAATGGTTTCCCACTATCCTTCCACGCAAATACGTGTAGATCACCTCTAAAATACTTCCTCCCTCATTCCTACCTCACTATAATGACTATAATATATGAGTATAAACTAAACACGTAGTAAGACGTAGCAATGAAAAGAAGAAAAAAAACTTAACCGGACAAGAGAAAAAGGGGAATTTTAAGAAATTGTTCCAGCTTCCCACGTAGACAGGACGGAAAAAATAACAGTACACATATCTTTAATGCTGCTGACTAAAATCGAATCCTGGCTTCCCAAATTAGAGTTATGAGCCCATCCTAATAATAAAATTTTACTTTTATGACACTACTTAATAGTATTGGCTTACCGCCCAGAGATGTGCTACTAGCGTAACTTTCAAATATTAAATATCCAGCTTTTAATCAGTGAAGTGGGTTGCAATATTAATGAAAGAATATAGTTCATGTAATTTATTTTGCCCATTTTCTTACCTTTAGGTGTATCTCGTATTATTGTAGAAATGCAGATGTTATAGCTTGCTAGTAACAAAAAACTTATTTTTTTAATTTGCACAATTGTCTACTTCTATCCAATTTTTTTAGCACCATTTTGGTTTATACACCCATATACTAATCACGCAAATGGTTTTAGGGACGATTACGGTTCTATTAGAGGAAGTGTGTCCGAATTTGTGTCGAGGGAGAATGGAAACATAATTTTGGGAAAACCACCCTCAGTACACCCGACCGAGATTTGAACTTATATCTCCCAGTCTTAGGTACTCTAGTCTACTGCGAGAGTGACGCCTTAGACCATGTGGCTACCGAAGCTGGCGCTAGTTGTTTTAAATGGCTTGTCTGGACATCAACAAATAAACACGTGGCACTAAATATCACAAATAATTTGATATATTAATTTGCAAAATTTAGACCTACCTGTATTGGTGGGTGGGCCGTGAACTAAGTATCAAGCATACCTGGTCTGGTTTGTCTCAGCCAGGAAGGTCGGTGTTTGAATCTCGAACGGTTATACACTGGACGCCTTCTCTTAAATGGTGTCCTTCTTTCTACCCTGCACACAACTGTGGGTATATTGTCTCTCAATTCTAATTTATTTATCAATACTTTGTCAGTATAAATATGTGGATATCATAGATGGGTAAGTAAGACGCAACATACTAAAATAAAAAATTAATTGACCGAGCGTACTAGACCATTTGGCGTTTCATCTTTTGGATATTTATTCCACTATTAGTTTCAATTGCGTGAACCAATTTTAATATAATTTGGTAGGACATTCTTTGAACCTAGCCGAACGACTCATTTACATAATTTTTTAATCTTCTAATCCGTTTCAAATTAACGGTTGCTCATAAGGCTTTTTTTTTATAGATTATTTCAAATGATTTGAATTTTTAACTCAAAGCAATCGATTGAGTACCTATTTATTTAAATTTTTACGGATATACTGTTGTCTTAAATCACCGAAAACGCTTATTTTCTATGAACATGTACCATTAAAAATACATATTAGCCTAATTAGTTTTATTTCTAGCCTAATCACCAAGAAAAAAATATCAACTTGAAATCCAAAGAGAAATGTTAAGACTGCAGTAATGATAATAAAGTTACATCATCCTTAACTTGACGCACTTATCAATTTTTGAATGGAGAGATCTATTGTTTACACAATTACTAGCTTAAATTAAAAAAAAAGCTTGTTTGAAAAACGTTTGTTTAACCATCCTCCGATATGTTACACACCCCTATAGATATAATTTCGTGAACACACCACGCCTATATGGGCCAATAATAAAAAAATATATATATTTACATAAAGGATGATTTCTAGTCCCACGCATAATTGGACAGCGGATGAACATCGCCATAGTTCCAAACATGGCCTGGATATGATCATTAGTACCACGAACATACACGCCCCCTATTAAAATTAATATTGGGTTTGTTGTTCGGATGAGCAGTCGGGCGAGCTTGTAACCGAGACTGCACTAAAACATACATGTATGATATGATTTCTCCCCGCATTTGGGTGGGGGGGGGGGGGGAAGGGGTGGTGGTATGTGTTTTTGATAGTTATACTCTTGTGTTGGTCCACTCAAAAACCACAGCGACGTAAATTACATACATGATAATCATTACATTCGAATGGGTTGTAAATACAAATTACCAAATTAATGTGTCAAGCTTACAATTCTATTTCTACTTTCTCATGAAAAGAAGTTTTTTTATTATTTTTTTGATCGCGTCTTACTACGTGTTCAGTTTATACACACATATTATATTTACTCTTGTGTGGTAAGGATGAGGAAGGAAGCATTTTAAAGGTAATATACCAGCATTTGCTTGGAAAGAGAGTAGGAAACAATTTAGGAAAAGCCACCCTCCGTAGAACCGACTGGGATTCGAACCCCGATCTCCCCGTCTTGACGCCTTATTAGTCTAAGTTTTAGACCATTCGATCACTGAAGCAGCTAAGAAAGGATTTTGAACGTGGAAATAGTTGAGCTTGACGTTAAGATGGATCTTGTTGTTTTATGCTCCTCCTAAAAAAGAAGAGTTTTCCCATTTTTTTTACACCGTGTCTTACTAGCCGTTCGGGTTATTCGTATATGTACTAATTACGCTAATGTTTTAATGGAAATTGGACGTTATATTTAAAGGAAGTATACCTGCATTTGTATGAAGGTAGAGTGGAAAACCATTTTGGATAAACCATCATTATTACACTAGACTGAGATTTGAACCTTGATCTCCCTGTCATTGGCAGTCGAGTCTACTGTGAGAGTAGCGTGTTAGACTGTGTGGCCACCAAAGCGGGTTTTACCATTTCCTTTGTCTGTCTGTAGAGCCTACCTAAGGTTGCATTCGAAACTATTTGATGGATTTCGTTTGGATTTAATATTTTATTTAGATGCAATATGGTTATATCTTTAGGTAAATCGTGGTTCTAATTATATCCTTAAAAATATGGATAGTTCACTTAAGGTTGGGTGCTAGTAAGCGCGAATTTAGTGCGCTAATTTTGCAGTTTTTATAGCATAAACATTTTTTGAACAAAATAAATAAAAATTTTCTTCTATAGAAACATATAGTTTAGTTTTCTGCACGTGCTAATCTCAACAGTTTTTGAATATCTGGCATAAGCATGACGGCATTTGGTGACAAACCTTTTAAATTAAGAGAAAAAGTTGTCATTAAATTCTAGGATCCCCTTGACAGATATTCAAGGACTGTTGATATTAGCATGTGCGGAAAACTAAACTATATGTTTCTATAGAAGAAATATTTGATTTATTTTGGCCAAAAATGTTTATGCTGTAAAAACTTCAAAAATACTTCCCTAAACTCACGCTCACTAGCACCCCATCTTAAGACTGTTTTTTTTAACTTCGAATTGTTTTTACAAACGGCTTTAACTATTTAGTTTATAATGGATTTATCTGGAGAGTTTTGCATTATAAAATATTATTTAATTTGAAGGAAAGAATAACATTTTGGGAGCTGAAGGTGGAGGCAGATAACAGATCGCATTGGCGGTCAAAAGTTCATTGATAAGAGGAATTGACCTCTCGTAAGACAGAACACCTAGCAATAATAATATTAGTTTTTGCTATAGAAGTTAATTAAATTTGCTGATGGTAGGGTTTGGAAGATTTGAAATCGTTCTAACACTAACTGTAACTTTTGTCCAAAATGGATATTTTTAGGCTGTTTACATGATAAATAAGAAAGTTTATTTATTTTTCTATAAAATACATTAAGTGATAGATTACTAAAACTTCAAACATTTTCAAATTCGGCTTTAACGATTTTGTTCAAAACGGATAGTTGGATTCAATGTTTTATATGATAAATAGCACCTTTACTGGTTTTTTAGCAAATAAATCCATTTAAGGATAATTTAATAGTAAATAATTATTTTAGAAAATTTTGTTTCCAAATTAAATATAATAGTCTATGAAAAAGTATGTACGATTATATCCAACCAATGTTTAATAAATAGTGATCAATTCTTGAATTTTCAAGTAATTGTATTTGCATCCTATGGAAGGTAAAAAACCAACTCTTTCTTACAGGGATATTTAGAGAGATTATTTCTTAAGATTTCCTAATTTTACTTTGAAATTGGGGGACGACTACTTTGTTTGAATAATATAACTTTAAAATATGACGTTAAGAAGAGATTCACTCACATTTCTGGGCACGCAGACTAGATGTCAGTTCATTGCCCAATGTACTGAAGGTAATTTCATTAAAAAAAAAATTTCTTCATCGTGTCTCAGTACCCTTTTGGGAGATACATAAATATTAATTACGTAATGTAATAGGGATGAGTAAAGTGGAATTGTAGAGGAAATGTAGCCGCATTTCTGCAATGGAAGAGTAGAAAAACATTTATTAAAAATCACCCCCTCACTACACACGACCCGAGATTTAAAAACTTTTTAATCTTCATGTCACCAACAATCAAGTCAAACACGTGAATGACGCTTATGATTCATATCGCCGACACGAGTTTTCTCCTCTCACCCCGTTTCACCTCTGCGCGTACGAATGTTGTTACATTTTCTCTAAATTGTATCTTCCACATTACTTCTCCTTTAGATTAAGTGATACATATGCTTTGAACTGAATGGGTAGTGAGATTTGGTGGGGAATAAAAAAATCTGTGGTATATTAGCCGTTTTGCTGAGAATCGAACCCGAGACTCTTAAATGAGTAGATAGATAAGCTACCGGCTGAGAAAAGATGTTGGGCTTAGAAGGCTATTGACCCCCACCGCTGAAAAATTACAACAATAATAAATTGTCGCCCCGAAATAAGGCATTTGTCCGTGTTGATATCTCAATATATGTATCTCTTTAGTATTTTTTCTTTTATAACCACCACCAGTTGTGCCCGGAGGTTGAAGAGTGATTCTTTACTCCGCCATATGTTGCGCGCGGCGCTGTTAATGCTCTTATGATGTCAGGCCCAAGGCGTCATCGCCCCCCTTTCACCCCAACTCACCCCTCCTTATCACTTCCCCTCATTCTTTATCACAAGAGTCCTTTTAGATTCTCAGAGAGAGAGAGGGATTCTATTTGACCGGATGGTTGAGTGAGTCCATTCGACTTCATTGTTCGTCCGCGCTTTCTGGGAAATCATATTTCGGAATAAAGGGAATTGAAATTCTACTAAGGGCCAGTTTCATAGTCAGACTTAGTGAGCCTAAAGTGCGAGTCGATACTAAACACAGGACGACACCTACCTAGACCAAAATGGAATGGGCCAGTTTCGCATATGAAACTGGCCCATTCCATTCAATTTCAGGTAGGTTACGTCTTGTATTTAGTATAGCACCGCACTTGAGGCGTACTAAATTTGACTATGAAACTGGCCCTAAGACCAGTAAAAATTGACCGGACTCTTGGTAGTTGCACTTTAGTAGCTTTTAAGATACGAAGAAGAGAAAGAATTAACGTATCAAACAGTTCTGACAAAGTTGACTTACTTATCATATCTTAAAGCCTGTTTCACACGGGGTTAGTTTAATAGCGGCTATTGAGGTTAAACATGTTTAAATTTACTAGTGCTAATCGTCGACCTCAGTGGTCTTGGGGAAAAAATTGCTCACCTCAGGACCCGATTCATACCCAGTCGGGGTCAACAAATTTTTCTTGAGCTATACAAATCCGTAGCACAATTTCCATAGGAGGAAAAGTAAAGCCGTCGGTCCCATGTCGATTGTGGCGTGTAAAGTATCTCTGGAAGGTGTGTGAGAATAACTTTCCTGGCAAAATTGGTAGGTCCTTTCGCTCTTGCTCGTAGAAATTCTCGTTTGCTGATGTAATCAATTGGTTCAGAAAGTGCACGTTAAGTACCTTAAATAAATAAATAAAAACTAGCCAAGGGCACATGGTCACGTGACCAACTTGCCCCTAGCAATTAGCGTTCAGCTAGTAATAAAATATTTAGCACCGCGTCTTACTACCCGTTCGGGTTATACGCTTAAGTACTAATTACGCTAATGGATTAGCAATTGGGAGAATTGAATTTAGAGGAAGTGAACCCGCATTTGCGTGGAGAGAGAGAGTGGAAAACCATTTAGGAAAAACTAACCCCCCGTTCACCCGACCGAGATTCTAACATCGATCTCCCCGTCCTCGGCGGTCGATCTCAACACGACTAGCACGTTAGCCAACTACGCCACCGAGGTGGGTTACGTTCAGCTAATCATTGATCGAGCCAGATGCGGACCGCGTATTACTTTAGTTCACTCTCATTTTATCCACTATTACATAATAAGTTATTGGTTTTTAGAAACAAAACCTGACGTTCCATGTGTCTATCCATGAAAGAATAGATTTTGTTAAGTTTGTTAATATTATAACCAACCTGTCGCAGACAGGCCTAAAAACTAGTTCTTTTATAAAACACAAAGGTATAAAACTGAATTGGTAAAACCAGACTAGTTAAAAAGGATTTTCCTTTGTTTTTTTAATGTTCCTAATCCGTGTATGTTCAAACACTCAACGTGCCTTGTCGGCTTTGGTTGTGTTCCTTGTTTACTGCCGCGCGCAGAGTTTGCAGTAATACACTTACGCCTTGATAACGTCGCGTTATGCAATGTGCCAAGATTCAGTTTACGCCTTCCCTTGATGAAGTTAAAATACTCCTTTTGTCTTACGGGTTCTTCTCCCCCAGTTTGGCTCCGTGGTAGTGACAACGGCCTGACTTGGGAGGGTGCTAGTTTGTTCCTTTGGTGGGATTAAAAGGAGTTAAGTGCAGAAAACTAGATTCTTATATTTTATAAACGTGTTTTGCCACACTTTTAATATTCTATTAAAAAGATCTACTTCTGAACCATTGTAATAAAATATTTGTAAGCCCCTTCAGTGGTTGAATGGTCTCAGGAGTCACTCTACCATAGGTTATACTGCTGATGACGTGGAGATCGGGGTTCAAATCCCGGTTGGATCTACTGAGGGTATTTTCTTTCCTAAATGATTTTCCATTCTCGCTCCAAGTAAATGCAGGTACCCTTCCTCATCCTTAAAAATAAGAATAATTAGTACATATACGTATACTGAACATGTAGTAAGACGCGACGCTTAAAAAAAATTAGTAGCCCAAATTCCTTAAACACTAATACCTCAAATCTCGTCAATATAATTGAAATGTTGCACTTAAAATGGAATTAAAAAGCTTTTAATTCTGGTTCGGACTACGGTGGTTTTCAAATATTCATTCTTCAAGGTATAAGCGTATATTCAGAAACTATTTCCCTATAGAAGAGCAGTATCATAAATTGCTGCATGGCTGACACCAAAGCATAACTAGCTATTAGAAGAAAAAAAAGCCACGCCTTCTTCACACATCAATACAATAATTCGTAATAAAATCAAGGTCATCTTTTTCTATAATATTTATGTATTTTATATGTATGTAAATAGGTCTCATTACATTATCATGTAAAATGATTATAGTATGTTTTTATTTGTGGATATCTATTAATAGTTTCAGTTCAGTTTTTATAATCATCCAAAATACATTTCGTTTTTATTTAATCATCTCTTATTATTTTAATCTACCATATTCTTTGAATTCCAAGTATATTTAACATTCTAACATTTTTATCTTACATTCAATAAAACCAAATTAAACAATTGCAGATAATTATATTTTTAGTTGATCTTTTAGCTCCACTTAAACGATACATATTCAATCGTCGATTTTTGGAAACATCATTTTGTTGTCTAAGGTTTTATCGAGGATGTTTTGTCGATGTACAGGATTGATAGGAATCGAACCAAGGGTTGCTCGGAAAGGGGACCAACGATTCACCATTTTCTCCCCTCCCCCATTACTACATCTCAGGTTATTTTTATCGTGTTTGTCGCGTAAAAGTTAGAGCCAGGATGATGTTTAGAGAGTTGTAACCCCCTCCCCTCCCCCATTTCCAACTCACCCCTACCCCTCACGGATGCGCCATCTACTCCTTCCCGTATTTTCACCCCCGCGCGGCTAAAGGCATCCTTGATGGTGGAGTAAATTGAGTTTCTCATCCCCCCTCTCTCCCCCCCACCTTCTCGCCCTTCTTTTGACTGAACGCTTCCCCGCCAAGACGACACACACCTTCAGGATACCTTCTCGTCTCCCTCCCTAGTTTTCTGTATTATATTCCGCTTTGCGTCCCACGTTCCCTACCCCCTTATCTTCTCGTAGTCTCTTGTTACATCTCCCTCCGCTTGGTAGTCGTGGTGTGTGATATGTGTGTGTGTGTGTGTCTTCACGGAAGAAATCGAGTAAAACTAGGATGCTGTGATGAGAATTTCAAATGCCCTCGTCTTCCACCCGACTTCCGCATAACGTCAAGGATGTGTTTAGAAACTAATATGTTGGAAATATTTATTCTAACGAAATCTGTCAAACTGGAGATTGATAGGGGGGGGGGGGGAGAAAAAAAAAAGGACTTGGTCACATATCAACGTGATTTTTTTTTTGACATAAGGTGAGGGAGGTTTTCGTTATTGAATCGAATGGTTGTCGGAATGGAGTATTATTATTTTTTATTTTTTGGTCGTTCACTGTGTATTACTAATCTTATGTATTTTATGGATGTGAAGCAGGGTTTGTCAGGAGAAACACAAGAGAAGGTGAATGCGTTGGAATGAGAGAGCTAAGAAATGTATGTGGAAAAACTCGTATGGACAGTTTAGTAACGAATGGTGCTGAAGCAGTGTGGTTTGATAGGGCATCCAATAGGTCACTGTGAAAGAAGCGTATTTCTTAGATTTGGGCACTTTGAGAGGACGAGTGTGGATTGAGTGGCGAAGTAAATACATGAAGGTAGAGTGTTTGGATCAAAAGGAAGGGGTAGGCGATGTAAGACGTGGTTATATGTGGTAGACGAATTGTGAAAAAAGAGAAACATTGAGAGTTTTAAGAATAAAAGCACATGGCCGACTCGGAGTTTGGATGTTGTTGAAGCGAAAGGAGTATGTAAGAATGGGGAATTGTGGAGAAAGTTAGTGAGGATGGATTAAGAACGGAGCTGTGTTTTTTGAGCTATATGCACAATTTCTTGCCTAACCCGTAAGGGAACGGCGTGGTTAGATATGTATGCATGTAGATAGGGATTATGACGGTAGAATGTATACATAATATAAACAAATTAGCGTAAAGTGATGCGTGGGAAATTTTTCAGGCCAATACACCCAACCGGGATCCGAGACCCAATCTTCCCCTCTTCAGTAAATCAGTATAGCACACAAGTCACGAGTTAGACCCGGTATCAATCAACCTGTCTAGTCTTACGGCACCCTTATGAAAAGGACTAGGATCTTATGGCACCCATGTAAGAACGTTTGTAAGTGTTATGTTTTCCACATTTTTTTAATTCAAAGTAGAATAAATATCAGAATAGCATATTATTATTATTATTATTATTATTATTATTATTATTATTATTATTATTATTATTATTATTATTATTATTATTATTATTATTATTATTATTAGCACCGCGTCTTACTAACCGTTCGGGTGGTACGCACTTACGCTAATGTGTAATGGTAGGGTGATTGTGAGATGAAATGGAGGACCTACAGTTTAACGTGGAATCCGAACCACGGTGGAGGCCTGGCACTCCTCACATTCACAAGTTGTGATTAATACACGTCTTGTCAGAGGTGAAGGAAGGGTTTGGCAATCAGATAAATCTGTGCCGGGACCGAGGATTGAACCCCGGATCCTCAGCACAGAAGTCTGACACCTTACCCCCTAGACCGCCAGGTCACCAATAGCATATTAAAATTTAACAGTATTTTAATTTTGTAATTAATTAAAATAAATATTTTTTTTAGTAAGTACTTCCTTACTGAATTAATTGAAAGTTAGAAATAACAAAAAACTCGATAAATTACAGTTATTTAGTAATACTGTAGGAAATTAATAAACTATCACACTAGCCCACCCCGATGTGAGATCACCAAAAATTAATAATATGTAGTCATCAGTAGGGAAACATTTATAATCTATGTGAGACTTGCATTTGATTTTAGAGCACAAGAGTTTGATATCTCGCTCAATGGTTGACAACTAACATGTGTATATAATCCTTAAAGACTTAGCAGTATATTTCTATTTCGGTTTGTCTGGCCTTAGGTGCCGTGTCATATGCAATTCAGGGAAATACTAAAAGACAAAACTTTTCTGTTTGTTTATTTTCATTATTTTGTGCTAATATATTTTCTTAACATTTTCCCTCCCATCAAAATCTCGCAACACCCTTGGCTGATCTAGCGGCACTCCTAATTGTCGTGGCACACAGGTTAAGAACCACTGAGTTAGACCATGCAACCATTGATGCGGTATTATGTTGTGTTGGCTGCAAAGATAATGATAATAATAATATTAAGCACCGCGTCTTACTACCCGTTCGGGTTATACGCTTAAGTACTAATTACGCTAATGGATTTGGAATTGGGAAGGTTGAATTTAGATGAAGTTAACCCGCATTTGCGCGGAGGGAGAGTGGAAAACCATTTAGGAACCCCCCCCCCCAGTTCACCCGACCGAGATTCGAACCTTGATCTCCCCGTCCTCGGCGGTCGAGCTCAACACGACAAGCGCGTTAGCCAACTACGCCACCAAGGCGGGTGGCTGCAAAGAAAAATACTCTTTTCAAAACTTTTATAAGTGTTTCTTACATATTTTTTTTAGTTGATCACCCACACCCATTTGTATTTGGACGAAGGCGTTGGTATCGGTGTATCTAATATTCCAGGGATGTAGAAGTCTCAGAATACTGATTGTTGAACTGAGGTTTTCTTTCTTAATGGTTTACCTTCTAAAGCCAATACCTTAGCTCAGTTGGTAGTGTGTCTGTCTACTGAGCCAAAGGTCCTGGGCTCGATTCCCAGCGTGGCCGAAAATTTACTATTGGTGAAATGTTGGTTTACCCTTTCACATTGATGAATTAACGGCCGGGGACTGGATGTTGTGTCTTTTCTGGATTTATGTTATATTATAAGACATATGAAGCTATGACAGGCCTAGCCAACTAGTAGCGAAAAATATATGGCTTGAATAAAAAATAAAGAACCAAGCCACAGGTTGGAAAAAGTAAAGGATGTAAAACAGGTTTCCCTTCTCCTCCCTCCACGTAAATTTGGTTACTTTTTTTAAATGTTACCTTTCCTATCCTTAACCCACTATAAAATACATGTGCTGATAGCCCAAACGCCGATCATAGAAAAAAAATTGTAGACATGTTTTGATTTTTAATATTTTTTTGATTTATTGCATTTTCCTTGCGGCTTAAGGCAATTGGCCCTTTTCATTTGGCACGGAAATGCAGAGCTGTCGGAAAAAACGGTTATCTTCAAGAATTTTTACTAATTTACCATTTTCTTTTTCGAAACGGTTTGTTCAAGAATAGAAGCATGTTGATTAAGTTATACTTTTAGTATACATACCTCCTGTATAGTTTTAACAGTGATCAAATATCAATAAAATTGACCTTTTTTAATAGAAAACTGCCGGATTCATAACAAAAAATAAGAAAATGTAACAATTAATAAACATCGATACATTATCTTAGAAGAAGTGTTGAAAATATTACTATAAACATTTCACTCGCTCTCGAGAAAACTGATATTTCCAAACGTATTATTTGTCCGCAAGACCTGTCCGGTAACTAGTGCCATCTTCGGTTTCCGTGATCCGTCTATTCTTGTTGGTGCGGAAGGATACTTTGGTCAGTTGTGAAGCCACGCCACGCCTTTCACCCTCTCGCCTACCATCCCACAAAATAGGTTTTAGACTTGCATTCGACAGGGCCGAGGGCCTTAAATTTTCAGTTTCATTTGAAACATGTCAAGTAAAATGTATAAACTCGTTCTAGTTAAAAACAACTTTTATCCTAGAAAAATTTTGTAAATGAAAGGCCTATATTTGATCACTAATCCAAAGATATAAACGAAAAAAAAGTATGAAGCATATAACCAAAACATTTCAAGCATTATCTTAGTCAAATATTACCAATCACATGGTTGAATCATAAAAATTTAAATAATCTATTTCCATTTTTTGTTGCTTGCATTAAATGAGTTCATATAAGTAAAATTAACCCTTAAAAACAGCAAAATGTTAAAGAACTATTTACCTATTATTTTAATTATTCTAAAGGCAACCAAACTCATAGTTTTGGATCCAATATCATAAACCATTTAATAATCTACAAAGATGTACCGAAGTAGTATTTGTCCATTCACGACAATTTTGACATTTTTTAAAAAGTTAACAAGTTACTAAATACAGTTTTTTATCTACATATGCTATGAAAATACTAAGATTAATATAAATTGACTGGGTCACATATTCAAGAGGACAGATCACGTTTTGGAGGTGCAATAAAACGCAATTATTTTTAGTAACTTTTCAATTTTAGGAATAGGTAAAAACATCAGAAACATACTATAGTGGGTACCTGGATTTGAATTTTGCAAATTCTTATTTTTAATACTCATATTTATTTATTTTCAAAAGAAGCTATAGCAAATTTGTTTTTATTTAATACATATAAGTTAAGACTTAGATATTATTATTTAGAAACTATGAAAATATGAGTTCAGAATAAAGAATTTTTAAAACATTATTACTAATGATACAATTTCTTTATAACATAAGGAAACAAACTATTATTTATACTCTTATAAAAAAACAATTTCCTCAAACAAAGTTTTCATAATATTTAAAATATTCAATTGACTCGATAACTGAACATTTACATGAGTCAAATAGTCAAATAAACATTCATACCATATCAAAATTTGAGTATGATAATAGTTAAATATAAGAGTAAAAGAATTAAAAAGTTTAAAACTTATTTAAAATAATAAGTTAAAACACAGTTAACACCATCAGTCAAAAGTGTTGTTTGTTTTGTTTTTTTATGAATGTTTATCTGACCATTTGACTCAAGTAAATGTCTAGTTATTGAGTCAATGGAATATTTTAAATGTTATGAAAACTTTGTTTAAGGAAATTGTTTTTCCAAGAGTATAAATAATATTTAGTGTCCTTATGTTATAAATAAATGGTATCATCAATAATGATTTTTTTAAATTCAACTCATATCTTCATAATTTCTAAATAATAATATCTAAGTCTTAACTTATATTTATTTATTTGATCCTTAATAAAGATATATTTAGAATGTTTTCTAAAATGTTGTTTTTATTTAGTACAAAGACAGGTAGAATGATTGATGCCAATGCTCATAGATGGATTAATGAATATGAAAAAGAAATGCTTTATGTAAACTTGTTGAAAGAAACATATTTCTGGAAGTTAAATACCATTTGAAGTGTTGCGATGGTATTTTTTATGAGTCACAAACAACATTGGAAGCTTTTTCTAAACAATCCTTAAATGTTTAGTTGTTGTGAAATGGTTAGGACATCTGAAAGATGCCATGGATCATGTTTTTGACAAGAGCTGAGTCTCTTTTACTTTTTTTAGAGTGCGTTGAACTTCAGAAAACGGTGAATAAAACCTTGAAATATTCTTTCTTTATTCCAGCCGATTATATTTATATACATGAACACATAATATCAAGGAATACTGGTATAAAAATGAACGTGAGCGTTTTATTCATATGTCATAACCAACACATATCGCCATATACAGGGTGTTCGGAAACTCATAGCCCAAACGGCACTTATCGTTTGTTTGAACTAAAAGTAATACAAAATCCCTATACACTTAGATCCGGAAAACTATGCTAATACCAATAGATTGTGTTCAAAGATTCGGTTTACAGCGCCGGGAGAGGAAAGCTGTGCAAGCATGCTTGTATACCAGGTTGCATTGGAGTTAGGCGCACGGCACTACATACCTCGACATCTTTAAGCACGGAAGCAGAATATATCACAATCAAAGTAAACAACACACCAATCTATCTAAAAATATGAATACATTCTGAGGGTCATCTTTACATCACAAAAAAGTGCTTGTCATTATTACAAGTGCAATGCCACGTGCCTAACTCCTCCGCAACTTGCTTTACACGCCTGCTTGTACAGCTTTGCTCTCCTAGCGCTGCACGCCGAAACTTTGAACGCAATTTAATGGTATGAGCATAGTTTTTCCAGATGTAAATGTATCGGTATTTTGCCTTACTTTTTGTTCAAACAAGCTATATGTGCAGTTTGGGCTATGAGTTTCCGAGCATACTGTATATTTTAAACTCCACGGTCGAAGCACTCAACTGTTGGAGCCAAGACGAGAATTTTTTTTTTTTGCTTCGCATAACTTTTCATACAGTAACTCTTTAAGTGCATCTTACACTTTGCGCGAATATATTTGAGATATTGTATGTATACCCGGTAAAAGTAAGGCAATCCTCACACTTTTGTCAAACCGTTCGTTGTCTCCAGGGATAGGTTTAGCAATCCCGCAAAACATTCCTTTTGTTTGGTTTAAAATCATGTAAGTATTTTTTGCTAGAGAAAAGCTCAAGCTTTTGTCGATACATTTCCTGTCACAAAAAAAAAACTTGATTTTAGTATAAATTTACTTACTTTATTGATACTAATAAAGACAAAAATTAAATACTTTGATATTTATTAGTAGCCACAATAATTAATTACATTAGTGTAAACTACAGACACTTAGAATTAATGGATAAAACACTTTGAGGTAGGAATAAGTAATTTACTATCGAATAGGATGGGGAAAAGATTGGGAGTAGCTAATTATATGTAACGTTTGAAAAATTACACCTAAACACATTATACTCTTTGAACCTGAAGATCGAAGAAGCTGTCTGTGGCATTTAAAGCTTCTTTGTAAAATGAATTTATGTGTTTTTTAGTATTTTATATAAAAAAATATATATTCTAGAATCATTAAATTGTGTTGGTTATTCCTCCTAGTCCAAAACATGATTTAGCCTGGCTAGTATACTCCAAATAACCTCAACAAATTGCTTTTTGCTCTGCTATGATAATTTTTTACTCCAGATTATTATTATTTAGATAGTTATATTATTTATCCAAAAGTGACATCTGCATATCACATGGCTTAACGTATGAATACGTGAAAAAATATAGCACCACGTCTTACTACCTGTTCAGGTTAAACATCTATACAGTGCTTAACTTCTGATGGAACTTGACGGAACGGCGTTCCGGTACCTCTATTAAGGCAAACACGAAATTCATTCAAACACAATCATATTGTGATGAATTTTAAAACATTTTCTTTTGTTTTTAGAATAAAACAATGGCTTAAAACACGTCTTTTGAAACTTTGATTTTAAAAAAATTCTGAGGGGGGCAAACCTACCTACCGGTACCTACAATTTTTAGAAATCAACCACTTCGTCTATATAATAATTACACTAATGGCCTAGAGATTAGGAAGGCTTAATTTAGAAGCATTGCGCCCATATTTGCGTGGAGGATGAGTCAGCGCAGCCAACAGGGCTCGAACCCTGATCTCTCCGTCTTCGACAGTATAGTCCAACACTAGATTAGCGCGTTAGACCACGCGGCCACCGAAGTGAGTGAATACGTGAAATTAGATCTAGTAAATGTTCTAAGTACACTATCAGATAAGGTCATTCCTATGAAAATTGGACTATGGTTCATGAAGTGTTCCTCACGTGCGAAATGAAATCATAGCAGTACTTGGAGAAGAGCAAATTGAATACTGTTCCTTCGCACCGTCGTAGACTCTCGGTTCAATTCCGTTTCCGTCTGACTTGAGAAGGTAGGATTGCCTCTGACAGGAACATCAGAACAAGCGAGAGAGAGAGAGGAGAAGAGCTGTGAAAGTTGATGGAGAAGAGTCCGACCAAGAAAAACGTCTTATCATGACACACGTCATAGGAGAAAATAACTCTTATTTCTTTTCAATGAACTGTGCGTGATATAGTTCGTTGGTTTGAGGTCTTGCATGACTGAAAGACGTATATTAAATTAATCACATATGAAGGTGTCTTTTGAATATATATACGATCCTCTACGAGAGGCTTATTGCTGCACTTATCAGTTCTAATCGCTCCATTATAGATTACAATCAATTTAAATTAAATTATTTAAAATATCGACCAACATTTGATTTATAAATAAGTTACAGTAGTTTTCAAAATTGATGTTAGTATTCTTATAAATCAAAACCAATACAAGCAATGTATCGTAAATCAACTAACCAGTATTTGAATGATAAGTGAGTTATAGTTTCAAAATGCTATATTCAATTTCTTATAAATTATTTATCGTCTCTTCTCCTATCAGATAGAAGAAGTTACGAATACAGTAACAAAGTTACACAAAGAAGGATGGGTTGCATGAAACATAAGAGAGATATACAAGTTTAACAAATCAATTTATTTAAATTCAAAAAAGACGAAAGTAATACAAATGGTTTGAAGCGATCATGTACAAAACATTCCATTGTTTATTGATGGGAATCATTTCAGTTAAGTAAGACATTTCTGTCCTAATTGGGAGTGTTTGGTGTGAAGCACATTAATTTTACTCACAACCAAAACAAGTATGGTTGTGTGTTTATTAGAAAAGGTCATAACTCGTTGAAATATAACAAACACACATTCTAATAAGAAGATGCGTCTGCCTGAAAACAACGGCGATTTAAATTGGATGAAACTATAGATTTGAGTTTATGCAATAATACATAGCTCCACTCTACTATTACGACTAATATATTTTAACCTAATAAATATGGAAAAGAACTATAGCTAAACAAAAGCTAAATTTAGAATGTTCTAGTCTAAGGAGATACAAAGTTCGTAGTTAAACGGGCTAGCTTGCATGAGTTAGCTCCATAGTCAACTACAAGATACAAAGGTTTAGTTCCTTGAAGTGGAACTGTAAGCTTACAATTAGTTATAAGGCGAGCTACCAGGAATATAGGCTGAAACTATACTATGGACCGGTATATTTCTTATTAGTACTAGCAGGTCACTCTAGTATATTCAAATATCAACATTAGTCTGGAGACAGACTATAACAATATCAAACAATTAAACATTAACTAACTCAAGCGGCGCCAGTTGGGGGCCGGACAAAATACACAAAACCACGCGGGCCACTACTCTGGACTAGTAGCTTACCCACGAGTTGAACACCGTACTAAAGTATAACATTAGATATACTAGAGACTGGTATCAGTCAAAGAACCAACTAGGTCATATAATAAAGCTATAGATTGCCTGATCATCCCTTTTTACTTTCTCTCTATCTTACAGGTAGAGAAAGTATGGTGATCATCAAAAAAATCGAACTCGAGATTTTGATGAATTTTGACGTTTCATGACTCCCTGAATCCGAAAAAGTGGTTTTTGAATTTCCGTCTGTCTGTCTGTCTGTACCTCCAACTAGACCCTAAACTATTTTACCAATTGAGCTGAAACTTGATATCTAGGGTTTTCATAGGGTTGCCCCGAGGGGTTTTTGGAATTGGATATCCACTCCTAAAATTAAGGATAGTTTACTGAAGGGCAAAAAGAGAAAAAGTCGATTTGCTCAAAATCGGCTCTACGATTTGCTCAAAATCGGCTCTACGATTTGCTCAAAATCGGCTCTACGATTTTGATTAAATTTCATTTATGAACATTATTAAATATTCCAAACAAAATGGCTACTCTCAATATTTCGGCAAAATGGCTTTAAGGGCTCCGGTCTGATGCGTTAATTAACATTTTTTTATATAGCTCCGAAACTATTTGAGATATGAACTTACTTAGCATTACAAATATGTATATATATTTATAATACAAATATTTTATTCGAAACATATTTTTATAAAATCAATAATTTTCAATCTATACGCAATTATATATATATATATTTTTAACTTTTTGGATATTAAAGCTTAAGTATTGCGATCGTAAAAAAAACTAACCTGAAATGTTGATGGATTTCGACGTCTCATGACCCCCCGAACCCTAAAAAATAGTCTTTGCAATGCCGTCTGTCTGTGTGTCTATTAAAACTTAAAATTAAGGGTAGTTTACTGAAGGGCGAAAAGAGAAAAATTTGGTTTTCTCAAAATCTGCTCAAATGATTTTGATTAAAATTCGTATCTAGGCGTTGATTAAGATTATAAATAAACTGGCTATTTTCATTTTCCTATGAAAATGATTTTTAGGGTACTTTACAGAAGCGTTAATTTCCGTATCTCCACAACTATTTGAGAAACTAAACGACTTATCATTGCAAAATTGTAGGACTATTAGAAATAAAAAACTTTTATTTGACATATATTTTTATAAAAGCAACAGTTTCTGAGATATTTGCAAATATATTAATACAATTTTGTGAGCTTTAGTTGTAAACATATACTACTTAAGTCTTAACGCAATAATTCTCCAATGCCATAGAGTAATTAAATATAAGTATCTAAAAAAGTATGTTATTTTTCCTTAAATCTCTTAGGAGAAATGTTTGCATAGCAATGATCTATCTCCATTTTAGACTCAATAGTCAATATTTACATTTTTTATTGGTCAAAATGTATAAATGAATAATTAAATATCAATGCGATGACTTGAAGTTCTGCAACACCTTATTAAATCTTAAAACTTAAACCAGAAATCGAAATTTTAATACGAAGTGTTGACCCTTGTGGAAGACATTAAACTGTTTGAAATGCTCTTAGGTGGACAAAGATGCGCCTCTTTTCTCATTGATTCTATATCATTGCATATTATTTTATGCGTGTTCTTATGTGGAGTGGTGATGATACAATGTACATTATTCCGTTCAGAAATCTTACGAGTTTATAGAAAGAGAGAGAAAACAAGGAGGAAGGTGAGGGGTAGTCCGGTATATTCCAGAACATCCAGGCGAGATTGGTTCGACTGCTGCCCACAGCGTCTAGGGCAGGACATCATCATATCACTCGAGTCTAGCAAGCTAGCAAGGCGCGTGTTGAACCTTTAGCGGGAAGTGTCGAGCAGTCAACTGGGGCAATCTCTCCTCAAGTTTGGGTGTTTCCAGCAATACGATCTCACAGTGAGTTTATATGAGTTTATTAGTTCTTGGATTTATAGTGATAATCATAAATAGGGTATTTTGAGTGTACGTGCTAAAAATTATTTAGCACGTTATAATTATAACATATTTAAACTTAACTACAGTGCTTACATCACCTGACATTAATTTTATTAGGGTGACCTGGTGGTCTAGGGGTAAGGTGTCGGACTTATGTGCTGGGGTACAGGGTTCAATCTTCGGTCCCGGCATGGATTTATCTGATTCCCGAAGCCTTCCTTCACCTCTGACAATACGTTTATTAATCACAACTTGTGAATGTGTGGACTGCCAGGCCTCCACCGTGGTTCGGATTCCACGTTAAACTGTAGATCCTCCATTTCATCTCACAATCACCCTACCATTGCACACTAGCGTTAGTGCGTATAACCCGAACGGGTAGTAAGACGTGGTGCTAATAATAATAATAATAATAATAATAATAATAATAATAATAATAATAATAATAATAATAATAATAATAATAATAATAGTAAACATTATTTTATTAGTAAACTAGTATTTAAGCCTGTGTTCGCCAGGTAGATCGTGCTCATTTTAATAACAAATTTGCCTCACTATTCATTTAAGGTGACTATAAAATAATTGCGGGTAGATTATCTCTACAGTCTAAATGTCTTTCTTCCTCAAACTTACGTCATTAGTTTAGAAGCCGGTACATACAGAACGCTAAGATAAGCTAAGATTTGCTCTGCTAACTCTTTAGAAAAATAGCGGACCATGTATTTAAATGTGTTGGTTCACACAGAAAGCTAAGCTAAGCTAAGCTAAGCTATGCCTTGCTACGCCACGCTATGTTTTTTCCGATTGCTGACCGGGCAAATTTTCCATCTCCCATCTTGAGCCATCTTACGTTGCGCATGCGCATTACGCAACTTGGGCTTCGTGTTGAACAGACGCAGTGCTGGTTTGGTGAAAATAACTAAAGAGGAGTTGAAGTTTTGTTTTCAGTTTTTCAAGTGTATTTAAGTAACATTCTATTTAAGTTTTATATTAATAAAGGTTTTTACATTAAAATGGAAGCGTTAATTAAACAAGTCAAACCTCCACCTCCTGAATTTTTTTCATCTTCTAAAACTTCTGCTAACATCAACATATTTTCTTCCTCAGTACTATAACCTGAACTCAAACAAGACATTTTAGAGAACGCCGTCATAACTAAACTTCACTGGAGAAGACCAGAAAGAAACAACACTGAATTCAGGGGGGAAAGAGGGACCATTGCTTAGCTTAGCATTGAGTGTGAAACCAAACTGACAAAGTCTTAGCACAGCACAATACAGCATAGCTTGGCTTAGGTTAGATTAGCTTAGCTTAGGCTAGTATTCTGTGTGTATTGGCCTTAACTATCAAATATGCGTATAATCTGAACAGGTAGTAAGACACTATGATCTTGTTGTTGTTGTTGTTGTTGTTGTGATTCCCTCATTAATAAATTGTATGTGGAAAACCACTCAAAAATCACCCGTTCGGGATTCGAACTTAAGACAACTACATAAAAATCAATCAGGTCCAATGTGAGTCTTATAGCTTAGGTTGTTTTCACACCTTGTGGACGAACACTGACGGAACACCAGAGCCCGACCGTTCAATGAGCAAAATAGCTCATTGTTCGGAACGGCTCAAAATGAATAGTTCACTGAAATGAGCAGTTCATTTATCTCTCGTTCACTACCGACAAAATTTCAGTCTGTAATTAATCGTTCGCGACTCACTAAACTTCGCATGTAGCTCACCGTTTGCAAATGACTGAACTCCAGCTTGTGGCTCATCATTTGCAAACGACCGAACTCCAGCTTGTAGCTCGTCATTTGCAAACGACAGAACTCCAACTTGTGACTCAGCGTTCGCAAACGATCGATCTCCAGCTTGTGGTTCATCATTCGCAAACCTGTACTTTAGTCGTTTACTAGAGATTACACCTAGTGCTCGTCGCCAGTGTTCCAGTGTGAACGCTCCGATTGAAACTAATGTATTTCATTTGGCGACTTTCCAAGACAGAGTGACATAGTCCGTCATAATATGTGACGGAGCAAGGACACTGAAGAGTCCTAGTGTGAAAATATTAATTTCACACCAATGTAATTTGATACAAGTCACTTCTAACAGTCACCGGTTTCTCAGTGTGAAAAGACCCTTTGACCACGTGCCCTCTGATGCGGGTAAAAAGGTAAAGCGCCACGAATTGTTTTCTCAATCATATACTCTCGTCGAAACTGTCTCTCTCTCCCAATTTGACCCAATCCTCTTCCCTATGGACGCCTCTATCAGCTCCCTGACGTCTTGAGTAGTGTCTGAGACGAGGTGATAACTTGACGTGTTCAATCCCTCCCTCGGTGAGATCGAACCCGGGGCTTTACGATCTTGATACTCTCTCACTCCATTTCTTTCTTTTTCCTCCGTGAGGTTTCCTTCTGTCGAGAAGATTACTCCCTAACCCTCTCGACGTTGAATTTCACTGGGGTCGCCGAATGTAGACCACCTTAATAAAGATGAGAGCGTAGGGGACGTGAGAAAAGATCAGTATTCATACACTTTTTATAACAAAACATTTTTTTGGGCCAAAATAAATAAAATATTGATCCACTAGTAACAAAGTCTAATATAATTCAAATGGTGATATCAACAGTTGTTGAATATCTGTCAAGGGTGTCGTGAAATTTAATGACAACTTTTTTTCTTCATTTAAAAAGATTGTATTATTATTGTTATTATTATCACCGCGTCTTACTATCCATTCGAGTTGTATGCACTTACGCTAATGTGTAATAGTAGGGTGATTGTGAGATGAAATGGAGGACCTACAATTTAACGTGGAATCCGAACCACATGGCATTCCTCACATTCACAAGTTTTGATTAATACACGTCTTGTCAGAGGTGAAGGAAGGGTTTGGCAATCAGATAAATCTGTGCCGGGACCGAGGATTGAACCCCGGACCCTCAACACATAAGTCTGACACCTTACCCCTAGACCACCAGGTCACAAAAAAAAAGATTGTAAGTAACTGTTGATATCATCACGTGAAAAAAAAATTAAACTTTGTTTTTACTGGAGCAATATTCTACTTAGTTTGGCAAAATTAAAGTTTTGGTATAAAAACTTTAAAAAACACTGCCCTCTTTTCGCGTCTCCTACACTCACCTTATTTTTGTGTAAAACACGTACTTAGCGAGAGCTCATGTGCTCAGGGGACTTGTAAATAAGTAGATGCGGATAATCTCGTTACGTTAAACGAAAATTCAGGTAATTTCGTGAAAGGATTTTCGTAAAGTCATTTGAAATTATAAAAATAGTCTTGATTCCTACATGGCTTACAGATAAGGTGGATTAATATTTTGGATGAAACTTTTTCTAAGACGTGTTTTTTTTATACGACTCTAGAGCTTTGATACATGTGTTTTTTTTTTTAAAAAAAAGCTCTAAAATAGTGCCACTAAACAAAGTCATACTGCTATTAATGAATTAAATATTTACTTTATAACTATATGTATTTAATATATATATATTTATATAGAAGGAAAAAGTCAAGTAATTTGGTGAAATAATTTTTGCAAAATCATATGAAATTTAAAAAAAACTCAATTTTAATATGTATTGCAGTTAAAAAAAGTTAATGACTTGGTTTTCTAAATGTTTGGTGACCAGATAATACTACCCCTCCTCTTCCTTGTTTAGAGAAAGGGAAGCAAACTTATTAAGTGTTAGGGTACGGCCAGACTGGAGCGACCGAGCGCGCGCGCTTGAAAGATAGCACTGGTTCTATTTTTCAAGAGCGAACTTTCAAGCCGGTACAGTCTAGTTTTCAGGCGCTAGGCAATATTATATATATATATATGTAAAACTGTTATGTTAAAATACTTCATTATTATAATCAAAGTAGGCATTTACAAATAAGAATCAGAGAGAAGATGGGAAAATCACAACAATAAATCACTTGTCAAAAACCACCCTCAGTTCACTGAGCCAAGATTCGAACCTTTGCCTCCTCGTCAACAACTATCGAGAGCTATCTACTAATCACGCGCTCTCTCGCTCGCCAGTTTGGCCACGCATTCGCTCAGTCGCTCGCACGCTAGTCAGTCTGGCCGAACCCTTAGGCCGCCTTAGTTTGGCGCTCACAGAATAACTTCCTATTTTCACAGCCCTCCATCCTTCAGGGTAAAAGAGATCGATTATCAAGCTTATTGATATAGGTCCGGTCACGTTCCGTTCTTAAAGTAATATTTTCTTTATGTAACCGTGTCTCTTTTTATTTATAGAGTAAGATTATATACTCTGTTCATGAATATTTGGTTGCACTAGGTTTTACTCTAAATTATTTAATACATGCAACTAGTTTAGTTTAATTCAGTGTATATATTTATTCCTGACATTTTATCGAAACAAAGTGTTCAAACACGCTTAGTAAATACTTACCATCCACCTGAGATATTCCAATATACACTTGACTTGGGTAGAAATAAAGAAGATTAAAAGTACCATAAGCTATATTATATATATATATATATGCACTCTTGTGAAGGAGGAGGGAGTGGGTTGAAAACTGCCCTCAGTACACCGGGCTGAGATTCAAACCCGAACAAGCAAGTTTTTATATGTTCGAGTGTTTGTTAATAAAGTATGTTAAACTTGCATTGAATTTGTTTGCCGTTGATGGCGAGTTCGGAATTAGATTGCGCTCAGGATAGTTTTTCCCATGGTTGTCCTCACTGTGGTATTCCTACCCTCTTTCTACGCTAATGTATGTGTATTTCCTCCCAACTGCCCTTCTTGGTGCTCTTAGACCACGAAGCTCTTTCTATAGACAACGGCTCACGCCCTGTATGTTAATCTTTATACACATGTTAACTTTTAACATTAAATTTAGTTTTATAGTGTCGGCCCCCTTTTATACCTCCATGAAATTGCAGGTATACTTTCCCTAAATTCCACCTTCTTTTACCCTACCATAATAACATAATTAACGATCAATCAAACGCTCTGAAATAAAGGAAAGAGGGGAGGGGGGGAAACACTCGGGTTGCCTGCATCTGTGATCACGCGGACTAAACGTCAGTTTCATATTTTCTGTTTTGCAGGTTGCCTGAAATTCTGTGTTAAAATCTAGGCTGGGTGTAAAAAGGGTGATTTTTCCTAAATAGTCTCCCTCTCTCCTTCCACTCAAATGGGGGTAAATTTACTATAAACGCTACCTTTCTTACACCCTATTAATGTGATTAAAAACGTGGGTAACCTGTACGGGTAGTAAGACGTGCTGCAAAATAAAAATAAGTTTTGAACGTACTAATTTACTTAGTTAGATACGTTGATGTTAACATAACAAATATAAATTAAAATTATAATTAAGTTTGCATAAAATACATAATTGGGCCATCTAAAGTCTGTATTATCCTGTAGTATTTTTTTTTTTTAAAAGAAATAAATTAACCACACAAATTGTACTTTTTTTTACTTAATTTTGGTTTCTCTACCTCATTTTATGTTCCCGCTCATTAATTTACTTTATTTTAATTTTCGGAAAGTCTTATTCACTCTAAGAAAATCTCCTCCTTCCCGAAGTGTCAAAATAATGAACTTGTAACCGGACCATAATTAATAATTTCCAGCTCACACTTTCTCAACCTCCCTCTCTTTTCTCTTCCCATCTTCTTTACTCCCTTCGAGCCGTTTCTCTTGAGATTCTTTCGTTTCCCCCTCGGCAATAGTTTCACGTTACAATATGTTGGTGATTTTTTTTTTTCTATTCCACTTCTCGAGACGTAAGAACACCCTCCCTACCACCCCTTACACAATTTATGACTCCTTGTTTATGTTTCTCCTGGAACCACTTAATGATGCAAACCTCACAACATCCTCCCTCTGTATATCTTCCCACTAAAAGTTGAAAAATGTAGCTCAGAGCCCCCTTTATCCAACTCACCCCTTAACTTCTATTTTCTAATCACCCCCGTCCCTTAACTCTTTCTCCCATCCACCCGAAGCCATGTCTATTAGTGTATTTATTGGCTACGTGAATCTTTTCGGAGCTACTATTTCAAGGGTTTCGTGAGGGATGCTGGGAAGTTGGTGATTCATTTAAATTTGTTTGATCTCTCGATAGTTTGAAAGGTTAGTAATCATTTCATGGGTCGATTCTGATTCTGTTATTTCAGTTCACGGTTCCAAATTTCTCTTTCAGAGACATACTACTTAAAAGCCGTTTATTCTCACCTCCAATATATGTAACGTCCAATTTTCATAGTAAAGGCCTTTAATAAAAAAACAACACTTTTTAAGGGGTTAGCAACGATAATATTTTAATATATTGTTTGTGTTATTTTAGGAGGATTAATAAAATCTATCAAAAGTTACCCTGCAGATTACACGACTTGATGTATGAATACGTGAAAAGAGATTAAGTAGCTTTAAGACTCGCATGGACAACTACTATATAATAATGATAATGTTATACAGCCTATTTCTCAGAAACTATGCATAATAACAACATGCGGTTTTTTTTATTATATTAAAATTGTAAATTTAAAATAAACTATATTAATTAAAAAGTTACAAGTTAATATTTACTTTTTTTACAATAAGACGTACAGTAATTTCAATTAAATTAAAATTAAATAAAACATGAAATATAAGAATATTGTTTTGAAGTTATCATATTATTATAGAGAATAAGATAATGTTCTATCATACACGACGAATATTTATAGAACAATAATTTTTACAAAAACTATTATTTTCAAATTAAATCATGTCTAAAATGTTGAAAAAGTTCATTCGTTTCCTGCAAGATGGGTCTCTCATCGAAAGCACCTTTTCCTCTCTTCCCTAAACCCTTTTTTGACATTACCTATGATTCCATCTTTTTTGTAATCCCAGCTGCTCCCCCTTCCTTCACCCTATTTATATCCTGTTCAGGTAAAACCCTTGACTTGACGATAATTATTATTGTCTTTCACTTTGTTACTACTATTACCTCCAAACCTGAGTCATTGAAAATGTTCCCTGTGATATATTTGCATAACTCAGCTGTTCTCAAACTTTGGTTTGCGAATCCCTGTGGGTTTGCGAAATCTTACAAAGGGCTCGCGAAAATATTTCTGTGGTGGAGGATTTTTGCAGCACTTTGTGAGGAAAGGGGAAGCATTTACAACTGTTTATCGTCTCACACTGAAGTCAGGTAGTTATCTCGAGGTAGAACTCTTACAATTGTTTGAACTTAAAACACGAAGTTTTCGTTAAGATCAACAACTAATTTAGTTTAATTTTACTAATCAAACACCTATAAATTAAAATTAGGTATTTTATAAAGTAAGTTTAACACAACCTACTCTATATTTAGTTCACTCAAGGCTCAAGGCTTTGGCCTATTTGGCAGAAATTTGCTCAAAAGAACGTATCGAGTCGTTCATTAAAAAAAAGTTTTGGGAAGTGTGTTTAGTTAGCAACTAAACGGAGTGCTTTGATACCCTTCACGATTTCATGGTAGAAAATCAGCTTTCTTTAGACGAAAATGTAAATAACATGGTTATAGAACACTTGAAGGTACTTGGAAAAACCTTCAGAGAATATTTCCCAGCCCTTCCCAATAATAACAATTAGATTCGCAATCCTCTGGAAGAGACAGCAGTTTTTAAATCCTCCACATTAAGCGTGAGTGAAAAAGAGCAACTCCTTGAAATTTCCACTGATTTTGAATTAAAGAAAAGCTATAAATCTTTGTCATTAATTAATTTATGGATAAGTTTAAAGGATTAGTTCTCTTTGTTAGAGAATGAAGCTATTACAGCTTTGCTACCATTTTCTTCTACGTATTTGAGCGAGAAACGTTTTCTTCATATGCCTATTTAAAAACTAAATACAGAAACAGGCTCAATGCTGACAGTGACTTGAGACTATTTATCTCTGTGGCTCCTGACTTCAAAGCTCTGTGCCATCCAAAGCAAAAGCATCCTTCTCACTAAGTCACGTGAAGAGGTTAGTAGCTGTTAAAACTTGTTAACAATTTTGAATCTTAAATCGGCATGGAATTTTTTAATTAAAGGAGGGTATTTCAGTTATATCAATGCAGACATTTCCAGTACCACTTTAAAAAAACATGTGAAATGTGATAACATTTTACAGTAATCATAAGAAAATGTTACTACAGTACTTTGCTTATTTAATTTCAGTTTTAATTTTTAAACAAATGTATAATTAACTGAATTTGTACTTAACAAG
Source organism: Timema podura (assembly GCA_033556935.1). Classification (NCBI taxonomy): domain Eukaryota; kingdom Metazoa; phylum Arthropoda; class Insecta; order Phasmatodea; family Timematidae; genus Timema; species Timema podura. The sequence continues at coordinate 25,472,717 of JAVRXN010000013.1, read as the reverse complement.
TTTCAATATTATTCCATTATATTTTATATTAATTTAAAAGTATTAAACATTTTGATTACAATTAATAACTAGATTTTATAAAAACTAGGTATATAATTAAATGAGTGGCTATAGATATTTACCAGGGTGCTTGTGCAGCTCAGATGTTTTGAAAGGGGTTAGAGAGTCGAGAAATTTTGGGAACCACTGGCATAACTAATGTTAAAAGGTTTTTTTTTCTGAAATAGGCTTGATTCTGTTTTAGTTTATAAATAATTTGCCTAAACATTGTTTGTTGATTAGATAAAACTTAATGGTATAACATTGGTTTTGTAAGAAGAGGTGACCATACTTTCTCTAAACAGTTTTATTTATGTTTTATAGACAAACAAGACCATTTATTACTTATAGCAGGATTAATTTTGAAGATATTAAGATTCAGTGGCGCATCCAGTAATTTAATTTAGGGAAGGAAGTCATGCGTGTCAAAGCTATTATTTCCGTCCCCTGACTCATCGGATTATTTAAATTTAAGACTTTATAATTTTAAAAGAAATTACACATACACACACATACAGACAGACATATGTATATACAAGTTGTTAAAAAAAGGGTTCAGAAATTATTAATCTTGTTGTACACATTAACATGAGTTAAGTAATATTAATTATGTTACATGACATCTACTTGTGTCGATACGTCGGTAAACTTAAGTAATAATAATAATAATAATAATAATAATAATAATAATAATAATAATAATAATAATAAATATAGTTCTTAGAAAATATAGGTCCACAAACCAACTCACATGGAGTTAAAGGCCCCTTTTGTAATTTTTGTAATAAAAAATAAATACTACAGCGCACAACACGGACTTTCTCTTGCTTTCGTCTTAAAATAGATATTTACTGAAAACTAGTGATATTTGTGAAACGAAATAATAGGTTGATACATTGTTATAGATACACTACACACAATATCATAAATGAAATAAAATACACGGTTTCTTACTCTATGGCACTAGGAACTAGGAACATTATTACAGATAGATTGAGAAAAGAGAATCATATTGGTCCACCAAAGAGCATAATCATCAAATTCATTTTCAAAGACCTGGATTAAAAATAATATATAATTATGTATTTATAGCTCAAAACTTTTTGGTTTTAAAAGAGTATACTTAGAATAAAACATTTTTTACCTTTAATAGTACTATAACTTTACAATGATAAGTTATTACGTATTTCAAATAATTGCGGATAAATGATGAAAATTGGAAAATTTCCCTCGTGTAAGGTACCCTAAAATTCATGTTTGTGAGAAAAAGAGAGTTCATATCTTGTTCATAAGAATAAACAGTTACGACTCTAGCCCGAGGTACAAACAAGATGGATAGAGGGCATTGCGAAAACAACTTTTTTTGGTTTCAACGGGTCATGAAACGTCAAATTTATCAAAATCTCGATTTCAAATTTCGACGATCACAATACTTAGTTACCCGCAGCGGGTTCTATAGGTAGAGAGTGACCTGGTGGTCTAGGGTTAGGTGTCAGACTTCTGAGGGTCCGGGGTTCAATCCTCGGTCCCGGCACAGATTTATTGATCGCCAACCCTTCCTTCACCTTGACAAGACGTGTACTAATCACAACTTGTGAATGTGAGGAATGCCAGGCCTCCACCGTGGTCGGATTCCACGTTAAACTGTAGGTCTCATTTCATCTCACAATCACCCTACCATTGCACATTATCGTAAGTGCGTATAACCGAACGGTAGTAAGACGTGTGCTAATAATAATAATATAGGTAGAGCCATCGCCTTAATCGCCATTGACGGGGTGGTCGAGGTTCGAATCTCGCTGTAGACTGCTGATGACGGGAAGATAAAGGTTTGAATAATGGTCGGGTGCACTCCTCTCAATTAAACATTCCAAATCCCAAATCATTATTGTATAATTAGTACATAGGTGTATAACCCGACGGGTAGTAAGACGCGGTGCTAAATAAAAAATTTAAAAAAATTAACCGTTAATAACCTGTGTACTGAACGTAACAATAAAAAAAGAAAACGTTCTAGATAGTTTATATCTTTTTATAATAATAATAATAATAATAATAATAATAATAATAATAATAATAAAATAATAAACTAGTTATTTAATATGGAACATGGTTTACCGACTTTTATTTAATCCAGATTTTTTTTAGATCTTAGAATACATGTTCTTGTTAGTAAGGCGTTCGAAAAAAAAAATTGAACAGTATTTGTAAAGTGAAGTAGGCGTACAGTGTGTACATTATATTTAATTGAAATAAAATTTAAAATATTGCAATTTTTTGTCAACTTTAGCCACTTTTTTTCTGGCTGATTAATTTTTTTAAAGATAGTTCCAGTTTTTTTTAATAGCCTATCACCTAAAACAAAGGGGGGTTTTCACTTTGTTTTTTCTATCTTCTGTACAAACAAATGGGGTTGCACTTATTTTAATTATTCCCTCTCTATACAACGTATTTAAATAATTAGTTTAAGTAGCGACCGTAAAAACTATATGTCACTGAAAACAACAAAAATAAAGGGCTGTACTTTTTTAAATATAGGGATTTTTTTAAAATATATTTTTACAGTAATATAAAAACCAAACAAAAATATCAAAATTATATCGTAGATGATGATTTCCTAAGGTAATCTCAGAAAAATGATACTTTAACAGGGGTTCGAGCCTTGTCCTTTGACTTTGTACGTCATTCTTTAATGGATTCGGATTCCTCCATTTTCCAGAATCCCATTCAAAAATCTAAAGATTTAAATTAATTTTTGTAGTTGTCCCTTTGATTGCCTACCAACTTTTAATTTGACTACACATGATAAGTAGCTACTTCTATTAGTTTTGGAACTTTCGAACCTTCCCCCCTACCCCCAACACTCTTTTCTCCAACTCAATCTTAGAAATTTCATATTTCAAGTATTATTTGGTTTATTCGGACTTGTCTTTCTACCTCGCTGCCAACTTTTAATTGTTTACTTCATATAAAACTTTCTTTTTTTAATTACAGACCCCCTCTCTCCCATTTATTTTAGTCCATTTTGAAACTTACAATCTTTAGATTTTTATGGATCTATGGAAGAATATCTCTCTCTACCTTCCTGCCAAATTTAAGCTTTCCAGCTCATCTATCCAATTTATTTTACGATCATATTGTTTCAAACCCCGTTTAAACCTCTCGGGGGTTGAATATTGCAAAACCCTTTCTTATCGGATGTCTACGACCTCCGAATTTCAATATTCCAGTTCCAGGGATTCGGGAGATACAGGGATCAGTGAGTGAATCATGGCTTTCGTCCTAGTATATCAAGAGTATAATTAAATGTATATTTAAACTCGGACGTATCAAAGTTGGCTTTTAATTTGTTATTTTTATCTCATTTAATAACATTTGTATAAGAATATAAACATTTTTTTGACACCTCAACTAGGTCGGTAGGTCGTCTGACTTAAGATGTAAAGATCCTTGGTTCAACTTTTGGCAAGGTCAAAAATATATTGCTTTAAAATGTTGTGTGTTTCTTTTACTAAATTGGAAGATTTATTTCGGATTGACACTAAATATAGGCTAGTCATTGTTTTAAGGTGTTTTTGTTGAGGCTAAAAAATTATAAATACAATTCTTGTTTAAGATAAAACAATTTCATAAAATAATCAAATTGACGAAGCTATTATTTATGCTTTTTAGAGAGTAATTCTCCATCTAGATACCATATTCTGAAAATTGAAAAATTACACCTGAACACGGGAATCGAACTCGGGACCTTTGGCTTAGTATGCCAATGCTTTAACCATTGAGCTATCCAAGAATCGTCCCATGCCAGGGTCATTTCTCCACTCATATTTTAAGGCAGAGTCTATTATGGACGTGCGGAAATCGTCGGCTACGAATGTGTGATTTTATTTAGATCACGAGCTATCAGATAACGCAGCCACCTTCGACTCGGTATTTGGCTTAATGCTGACACTTGTACAATTATTATAATTATAATTCCTGGATAGATTAGTGGTTAGAGCATTGGCGTACTAAGCCATAAGTCCCCGGGTTCGATTCCCGTGTCCAGGTGTCATTTTTAAATTTTCAGAATATGAAATTCATAAAAGTTGTGGCCACCGATGGGGGTATTAATGATACTGTTAATATATTTTGTATCCAATAATCTTCTTCTAAAAGAGTTGCCAAGTAAACTGTCAAATATATCTATATAATCGATAGTTTATTTTTTATGCATACAGCGTCTATCATTAAGTTTACTAACGGCTTACTATTTGTAGGAATGATGAAAGGGGCAGGCTTAAAGGCAGTGCACCCTTTCATCAACTGCAACCCAGTTTAATGCCACAAGACGTTAGAATGATAGATAATGAATTTATAAATGCCAGAAACCAAGTGAGCTTATCACGTTCCCGGGTGGTACCATCCGGCAGTAGAAGAACAGACAGGGAAATAGGAAAATACTAATGAGTAATGACATTACAATGTTTGATTGTGACCCCCCTATTAAATTACATCATTTGATTCATAAATATCCATTCTACGCTCCTACTCGAGCTACATTTTGTTTCCCGAACATTTAGGTCTTTTTTTAATCGACCAAAATATATAATTTTTTTTACTTTTCAGAGTGGAAAATGTCAACTTTTAAACCATATTTACATATATATATATATATATAAGGCCATAAAAATAGTTTTGTGTTTATTCCAGTGAACACCAAACTCATGTACTATTGAAGGTTTTTTCAATATTTATCCTAAGAGCAGCATCTGATTGGCAATATCTCAGCTACCTAGACAACCCACTTAAAGCGATCAACCTTTTATATCCATGTCTAGAATCTACCGAGAATTTCTATCTGATTGTTTCTTATATTGCTCTTATATTAACCAAATCTATCCTCTCGGAATACTTGAAAAACACTAAAACGATATCTATGTCCTAAGTCGCTTAGTTAGTCCTACAATAATCACACCTCAAGGCAAGGGTTGGTACTGATATGTTTCCCATCCATCCGGAGTTGGGAATACACAGCCCTTATACTAGTTAGTGTTAACCGCACCATCTGGGATAAAGCACATGTATTCCTATTAGGGCTGTCTTGAAAATCTGTTAGTATTCCATTGCTTTCGGCACTGGATTTTTACGAGTGAACCCGCCTCGGTGGCGTAGTTGGCTAACGCCTCAGTCGTGTTGAGTCAGACCACTGAGGACGGGGAGATCGAGGTTCGAATCTCGGTCGGGTGAACTGGGGGTGGTTTTTTCTAAATGGTTTTCCATTCTCCCTCCATGCAAATGCGGGTTCACTTCCTCTAACTCCAACCTTCCCATTTCCTAATCCATTAGTGTAATTAGTACTTAGGCGTATAGCCCGAACGGGTAGTAAGACGCGGTGCTAAAATTAAAAATTAAATTAAATATTACGAGCGAACGAGAAATAGTGTACAAATTTTGCCAGGAAAAAGTATTTTCACATACCTTCCAGACTTCTCATGTCACAATCGATATGGCAATGACGACTTTACTTCCCCTCCGAAGGAAGTTGTGCTACGGATTTTTATCGCTCATAAAAATCCATTGACCTAGGCTGTGTTTAAACCCGCGAACATTTGGTCCTGAGGCGAGCACTTAACCTCAAAGACCACCGAAGCGGATATTTATTCCTGCAGGGTTCTTTATTAACGTTTGGTAAACATTTAACGTGCTGTGGAAAGAAAATACATTTTATTAGGTGAAATGTTTGTTAACCAGGGAGTAAAGGCAGATAGGAATCCAATTCCCGAAAGGTTTGGAGAGGTTGGTTTAAAGGAAGTAGGAACAGTTCTTACAAATTGGGACTTGTGTTCTCCCTCGGGGCTTTGTTGGGGGCGTGTATAGCCGGGGGCAAAAGTATGCTCGGTTTTTCACACCCATTATTGCCGCAATGCAGTTCACGTCCACTTGCCTACAATCTTTATCACCGCACACTCCAAGGCGCTGGATATAAGCGGGTTAAAATATTTTAAACCACAGGGATGGGATAACGAAGATTAATTTTTAAATAAATGCACCAGAATTCGATTGGAAATAGTATGAGAAACAAGCTGTGAAATCAAATATATCCATATTGCAGCCACTCCTTGATTGAACCACAAACCCGCTTCGGTGTTCACATAGTTTAAGGCTTTACACTCACAATAACTGGTATGGTGGTGAGATAATACTCCTAAAACCGGTTGTGATTAATGGAGGTGGTTTCACCTAAATTTTTTACACTCTCCCTCCACCCAAATGTGGGTACACCTCTAAATTCAACTCTCCTTATTCCTAACACATTTGCGTTTTTAGTGCATTAGTCAATTTATATAGTCCGGATGGGTAGTAAGACTTGAAGTTAAAACTACTCTCGCCCCATAAATATGGTTAGGCCCTACACTTCTTCTAAGTTCTATTATTCTCATCTATATCCCCTTTGTAAAAATATTCGGACTTAAAAACTTATTTTAAAGATCAAAATGGTCTGAAACATTCTCATTTATTTGAGGTATTTAATGATCACTTTCTGAACAGAGTGATTACATCATCACACGACTCATAAACAAACTTAAATATAGAACGTACACAACATCCAGCCCCTCCCCCCCCCCCTTTCCGCGGCTGTTAATTCATCATTGTGAAAGGGGAAACCCACATTTCACCAATGAAACATTTTTCAACCATGTCAGGAATATAACCCGGGACCCTTAGCTCATTAGAGAGACACTCTACCGTCTGAGTTAAGGTGTTGTACCTTCCGAAACACATTCATCTGTGATTTGACGATTCTGTCATTCAGGTTAATCGTTAGCTGAATTAAGGACTTAATTTAAGGTAACATGGAAGGAATAAACATATTTATTCGTGTTTTATAATAAAAACCTTTTTCAGCCAAAAAAAATAATCAAATGTTGCTACAACAGAACAATTTGTTTAGTTTCTTTGAACAAAGTAATCTCAACAGTTTTTTTAATCTTGGACATGAGCAATGCGTAGTTTTACTAGGACTTTTTCTTTTCGTTTAAAAATTTCTGGTAAAATGACGCGATACTCAAGACAAATATTCAAGAACTGCTGAAATTACTATACAAAAATTATACTTAATGTATCTCCAGCGGTATGATTTTAATTAATTTGGGATTTTTTTTGGGTCGAAAAATGCTGTAAACCAACTGACCTATACTTTTGATCTCTTCCATTTTACTATAAAAGGTTTACTTTCTAAAATACGATTATATTTTGTCCTAGTAGGTTGGCAACATGTCTTACCGGTTTACTTTGTTTATCTTAGACAATATATTCAATTTAGGGTTAAATGTTTTAAACATATATTTATCGAATTCGAATCTCAAATCCAAATCTATAGTTTTACTTCAAATCTTGAACCCAAACTCGAAATACCAAATCTTAAAAAATATACAATTTTAGTTAAGTGAAAAATTTTAGTAATGAATTTAAAAAAAATAGTTTTTAAGAGATCGATACCATTGGCAAATGCTATTTTGCTTGTAATTTCTGTTACGTCATAAACAAAAAACCCTTTTTATTATATTAATACGTTGTCCTTTTTTTATGATTCTGTTATTCTTCCAACTACAAAAATCAATATAATTCCTTTTACCAATTGCTTAAAATTGTTATTTGAAGTCAAAGTTATCATAAATATATTCGAGATACATTTTTTGGTGGATATTTAAGAATCTTGAATCTCTCGGGACATCATAGGATTCGAAAAATCGAGGCTTCAAGCATCCCACTACTAGCTTTAATTAATTTTATATAAAGTTCTACAATAAATTATGTCAAATATAGCTTTGCACATTATAATATAAATATATATCACATTAATGTTCCTTTGTAAGTACAAACGTTCACGAAATTTATATCTGGTCAGTCTCAAAGTCAAAGTATCGTCATATAGGTTTTTTGTGAGATATTTGTACTGTAATATAAAATATACTCTAGTTTAATCATTACAAATTAGACCTACGTCTTCTTGAAAAAAAACCCACATATTTTTATGTTAGTGGAAATGAAACCTAGCTTTTGAAAAGCTGACGAAAAAAAATAATTTCGTGTTAAATCGAGATTAAAAATAAAATAAAATGCGTATCGGTAGTGTGTCTTTTGCTAGATGGAGTATCAGGGGAGCTATTGTGGCGTCGCCTTCATATTGCAATATTTCATGTACTGGCCTACCCATGGTTGACTGATGCTGTGGTAGTGTGGCTTATCTGGATATCTCTTTGTCGCACTCCCTATTGGCGATTCCTCTTCGTCGAGTAAACAGCCCGAACCTTTCCCCACGGATCATTCGGAAGGGCTATACATTTTGGTTTGTTCTCTCCCGAGCAGTTTAAAAAAAATAAAAATATTTTAAGCTTTGATATTGGACCGGAACACTTAATGTATGACTCGTTCTGTCCTTTAAATATAGCTTTGACGTCGTCACTATAAAACATGTGTCATGGAATTTGTTTTTGTAAAAATTTCTCTAGGAAAAAAAAACACACAACGAAAATATCCCTTTCAAATGCCCCTAAATTGTTTTAAAGTTTAATAAAAAATCTTGTCACATTTTGATCAAAAAATGTATAGATTGGAAATCAAACTCACGAAAAAACACAGTTGCTCAGTCAAGAAACGTATTGTCTCTTTATAAAGAGCAAATAATAAAATCAATACAAAGAGTTGAATAGATTGTTTCAATTTAGACTTCACCATAGATAGCTCATCTCATTAAAACATTAAATGTTTAAAACCTTTTAATTGCAATTATATTTTATTAGCTAATGATTTGAGCTCCTCTGCATTGTGTCTGATCGATTGAAGGCTTATAAACTTGCATGGTCTCTTATAATTTCTACAGTAGAAATACTTTGGTTTGTAGGCATTTTGTATTCTTCTAGTTAATGTCATTAATAATATCATTTTTAATAATAACCGTTACATTTTAACTGATTTAATTTCCTAATATATAAATAATGTACTCATACAGAATCGCATAGGCTATATTTGATTTCAATTAAATAGAACCCCTCCTTCCCAGCTTAGGTGGCCGCATGATCGCAATACAGTAGAATGTCGATGACAGGGAGATCGGGGTTTGAATTCGGGTCAGGTGTAATGAGGGTGCTTTTTTCTAAACTATTTGCCACTCTCCCTCCACGCAAATAAGAGTACACCTATTCTAAATTCGACCATCCTCATCCCTAATACATTAGCCTAGTTATTAAATAGGCGTATAACCCGAACGGGTGGTCAGGCGCGGTGTTAAATGAAAATAGAACCCGTTCCGGTAGTAAATTGTACTTCCGATAGTGGAGAGATAAATGTTCGAATCCCAGCCTGTTGCGCTGAGGATATTTTTTCCTAAATGTTTTCCTACTCTTCTTCCACACATATGAGGGTACATTTTCTTTAAATTCTACCTTATTCAACTCTACTCTCCTCTCTCTCTCTCTCTCTCTATATATATATATATAGTCTGGAAGGCCAGTGATAGTAAACTAGGCGATTAAATCAACAATCATTAATTAAATCATACTTACTATACTCAACCGGTCTCGTACTGCGGCCTCTATGCATCACTCAGAGGACCCCTCTTTACTGGTTCTCAATCACCAGGTGACTCCTGTCTTCTGCTCTGTGCCACATTGGCGTCAGACATCTCATTATCTTCCTCTCGTCCTCCTAGTCTCCTGGATTGATCTGGAGATTGAGATGGAGAGAGAAAGAGAGAGAGGTTAGACTCAATGAACGATTATCATTTGAGTAGAGCTTATTCAGCACCCTTAACCATGCCCCGTAGAATCATTTTGGTTTACCAGTAATGCAGTTTTATTAAACTTACAACAGTTTAAAACCTCCTCCAGCGCATTTAGTGACGGAAAGTTCAGGGTTGGGTGTACTTAAATCTTTTTTATTCCCAAACTGGTTTCCCGCTCTTCCTTTACGAAAATTAGGGACATTAAAAAAAATGTATCTATACCTATCACATTAGCGTAGCTAATATAATTGAAGGGTACAGGTTGAAAAGAAGGAAAGTACCCTCAGTACACCCAACTGAGATTTGAACCTCGATCTCCGTTGACAGTCTAGTCTAGCAAGAAAGTAGCGCGTTAGACCGTGCTGTCACTGAAGCGGGTAGCAATATTATTATTTTATTTTATACACATTAGTATTTACAGCCTGTGGTCTAGGTCAGTTTTTTATTCAAGCCATATACTACCGGGTTGCTAGCTAGGCCTGTGGTAGCTACATATGCCTTATAGTTTAACTTAAGACTAGTACAGGCACAACATTCAGTCCCCGGCCGTTAATTTATCACTGTGAAAATGTAAACTCACATTTCCTCAATGATAAATTTTTCGACCATGACGGAAATCGATCCCGGTACCCTTAATTCAATAGACAGACACGCTAACGACTGAGTTAAGGTGTCGGATAATATTATATATCTCAAGATGAAAATCTCACAAGATTATATAAATAACAATGATGGTAAGGACATTGTTGTTTTAAACCTCCCAGTGACCACGCAGACAACGGCTTCAGTCTCTCATCTTGTTTGGATTGCCGGCGATGGGGAGGTTGAGGCTCGAATCCCATCCAGTTGTTGCAGAGGGATGAGGGTGGAGAGTAGGGTTCCTAAAATGTTTCACACTCTCAATCCACGCCAATGCAGAATGTAAATATGATGGTGGTTCAAGTGAGTAATATGACGTGTTTAACGTCTACTCTAAGACTACTCTAACAAAAAAACAGACTTTATTATTTAGTTAGCCGACGATTTCCGAATGTCCATGATAGACTCTGCCTTATAACATGAGTGAAGAATACCCTGGGCATGCGACGATTCCTGGATAGCTCAATGGTTAGAGCATTGACCTTACTAAGTCAAAGGTCCCGGATTCGATTCCCGTGCCCGGTGTCATTTTTCAATTTTCAGAATATGATATCTAGATATAGAAATCTCATTAAAAGCATAAATAATAGATTTGGATATTTGATTCTTATTTAGTTAAATGTTAAACATTATTGATTCTAAGTAGTTAAAAATGCACATCTAATTTTATTTTAATTTTCATTTATTAAAATCCGTTTTAACTTTTGAATATGAGCCAATTCAACAAAATATAATTTACTAAAAACCATTCACTCAAATCTGACCCTTAGCTCTGTTCGCAGGTGTGTAGAGATCCGAGTTCAATTCCCTACGTGGCTGGAAAAAAATGTATCACATTCAAAAATGTGGATTTCTTCTTTCATAGTGATGAATTAACGGTTGTAGGTGCTGTGTGCTGTGTCTGTTATGTTTAAAAGTCGTGCTGCTGACATAATCATTCCGCTCATAAAGTGCACGTTAAATGCCTCAAATAATAATAATAATAATCAATCGTTGCCCAGTTTTGTGGAAAGTTTAGCTAATTTAATTACCTTTACTCGATAGATGCCCGAATTACTAATCGTAAATTCCTTTTTTTTTTGGAGGCTCTTTCCATGTCCCAATGATATGAGGTGATGGTGATAGAGTGTATGAACGTGTGGAACCAACGGAAAATCTTAAAACTAACTTAAAGCCTAATCGGCAAAACTCTGTTGACCGTTGTGGTGATTCTCCTCTCGGGAAAAATATCCAAGCTACCATCTGGGATCGATTCCGGTACCGTTAGGGTTGTTATATATTTTTATTTAGCACCGCGTCTTACTACCTGTTCGGCTATAAGCGTAATATAATTACGCTAAAGCTGAGTGAGAAGTAATACTAATTACGCTAAAGGCTAGGGGTTGAGAAGGTTGAAGTACTAATTACGCTAAAGGGTTAGGTTGAGAAGGTTGAAGTACTAATTACGCTAAAGGGTTGGGTTGAGAAGGTTGAAGTACTAATTACGCTAAGGTTAGGGTTGAGAAGGTTGAAGTACTAATTACGCTAAGGGTTAGGGTTGAGAGGTGAAATATAATTACGCTAAGTTTGGTTGAGAAGTGAAGTATAATTACCTAAAGGTTAGGGTTGAGAAGTTCGAGTATAATTACGCTAAAGGGTAGGTTGAGAAGGTTGAGTACATACCTAAAGTAGGTGGAAGTTGAGTACATCGCTAAAGGTTAGGTTGAAGGTGACTTAGTTGGAGACAGTGTAACCCGCATTGCGTGAGGGAGAGTGAAAGTTATTAGGGAAACCACTCAGTTACCAGGCCGAGATCGATTCGATCTCCCGTCTCGTAGTCTGTTCAATACGAAAGTACGCGTTAGCCAACTACTTCACCGAGGGGGTCACTAGAGTACAATCACTGACATACACCACGAGCGGTCACCTTAAGTAATAATAATCATTATAATAATAAACCGTCAACATGCTATACCAATTTTATCGGCCATCTTCCCTAAACCGATGTTTTCGCAACTGTTGCTAGAAAAGTAAAATAAATATATTGGCATTGTGTCGCGCGCGCGCGTCCTGCTGGCTTTCTGCCGGCCGTCTTCTGTGTTTAGACCGCCCCGTCATCATAATGTAGGTCGGCCAACTTTTAGTAGGCCGTTGCCAACTAACTCAGCTTGACTCTTCCGGCCACTAAAGTTTTGTAGAGTTTGAACATTTCGTGGGTTTCATTAAAAGCTGTCCCGACCCTTAGCATACTTCTAGAACTCCAATTCGGAAACGCTTAATTAAACTCCGGGTGAAATATGTCACTACACAGACCCTTGACTCGTGGATAGGGACACAAATAAACGGGTAATTTGGTACTCGCGTAATCCCCCTTTCTCTTGTTTTAACTTTCTTTCTTTCTTTCTTTCACCCGCTTCGGTGGCCGCATGGTTTAAGGCGTCAAACTCGCAGTAGACTGGACTAGCGATGACTGAGAGATTGGGGCTCAAATCACGTCTGTGTTTACTGAGTTTTTTTCCTAGATGGTTTTCCACTCTTCACTCCACCCATATGCGGGTACACTACCTCTAAATTCAACCTTCTCAATCCCTAACCCTTTAGCGTAATTAGTACATATGCGTATAACTCGAATGGGTAGTAAGACGTCGTGCTAATAAAATAAATATACATCTTTCTTTCTCTTAACAAATCGAAACGACTTAATTAATAATTTATTAAAATGTTCATTTACAATTTAATCCATGTTAGTATGAAACCTAACAATTTCGACTTCCAATGAATTACTTGTTCATAAGAATATATTAATCAGCTTGGTGTAAACCTGCTTTGTGTTGATTCGTTGTTTTGGTGTGGATCAATATTTTGTACACAACTTGAGCCAATTAAAAAAAAAATTCAGTGCATATTCCTCTTTAAGTTGTAAAGCTGATTAATAGCTTTAATTTTTTTTGGGATGTTTAATAAAGCCTATCTACACAGTGAAATAACAATTTAGTGGCGAGCTATAGCAAATTCTTGATGAATATATCACAGCCAATATATTTATAGGCCTACATATTATGATTTGATAATGCCTATTTCCGGCATTTGAAATAATGAGAAAACAGCTGAACCTATTTTGGCAAATGAAAACTCATTTCAAAGGTTAGGGGTCCAGTATATCGAAAAAAATATTGTCTTCCAACCAAAAACGCGAGTTTTCTTGCAAATTTTACATCTTTTCCTTCTGTGTGGGCAGTTTATAATCTGTACAATCATTCCTTGTTTATATAACTATAGAAACCATTGTTTTTGTATGATTGTATATCGGCGAGTACAATATTTCTGATTTGTATTTATTTAATTTGCTAAGAAATTAAATATACTGTTTCACTCCTACTAAACTGATATACTTTTGATGGCTATAAAGAGCTAGGAGGGATTTTTGGAAATTTGATAGCCATTGACGAGTAAACACTTGATTAGAAAGTAGAGTGATAAAGAAGGTTCTTGAATTAACTACTTTACAATCCAAAAGGTTTAGAAGAAGAAAAAATAAGAATGAATGGTAAGCCCACGGCCGTGATAATATCTAGTCTCTCTTTATACATACATGAACATACATACTCGCTATAACTAATTATATGCTTTAAATGTAAATATTGGAAAGGGTTTGATAAGTAAAATTCTCACCATTCGTATTAAATAGTTGGTCAACTCCGCCTCGGTGGTCACGTGGTCTAACGTGCTACTCTCGTGTTAGACTAGACTACCGAAGACGGGGAGATCGGGGGTTCAATCCCTGTTGGGTGCACTGAGTGTGGTTTTCCTAAATGGTTTTTCACTCTCCCTTCACGCTAATGCGGGTGCATTTTCTTTAAACTAAGCCTTTCTAATCTCTAACCAAATAGTGTAACTACTACATAAGCGTATAACTCGAACGGGTAGTAAGACTCGGTGCTAAAAAAATAAAAGGTCAAAAGACATTTATTAGTCTGAACAAGCCTTATTGGTAGCAATGAATAATATTATCTCTGTAAGGTATTTAATAGAATGTTAACACATAAAATAAATATTTCAAACTATTTTTCCTTTATATATATATATATATATATATAATATATATATATATATATATATATATAAAAGTTGATTGAACAATCTAATTTCTGAAGAAACATAATTTGGTTTTCAAATTGTCCCATACAAACTCAAACATTTTGAGGTATGTCCTTTCCCATCGATAAGGAAGCATCCAATCCTTCCATCATCAGAATTTAAATCAAGTTACCACGAAAATCACACGCCTTCACCCCAACTTGGTTCGCTCTGTCTACAAAGGCGATATGGTTTGACGTCAGGAAATTCATTTACTAAAATAAACGAATCACCTCCTCCCCCCTGCCCCGCCCCCCCAACCCCAACTCCTTACAAAGGGGAACAATTCTGTAATTTCTCTCGTAGCCTTTGTTATTTTTCTTTGATGTGGACTTTAATGAAATTTCGTTGTAGTTCTTCCACCTGAAGGGGAATAATTGAAGACTTGAATTTAAAATAGCACTTGGGTGATGAAGCTAGAAGTTCTTTTAAATGTCAGAGATATTTTTAGTACTACATGATCCATGTCTATTTTATCATAAATCCTAATATTATTTTTAATAATTGGGTTTAAATCAACTGTTCAGTAATCGATATCTTTAAAATTTAAAAAAATTTGAATGACCTAAAACTGCTAATTTGACGCACTAATACAATTCCCTTATGCCCTGCTTCAGTGGCCGAATGTTTTTCTTAAACGGGTTGTTCTATACACTCATTTATATCTGCACCTGTGACAATGTTTGCTCCTTTGACTATTTATACATGGGAACACAACCTTCATTGTTTGATGGAATTAACTATAACTGATACTTAGATGTTACATTGGTCATACCTCAATACAAAATCTTGATTTTAATTTTAAATCTAAAACAAGGGTAGTCCACTAGCTCGTACATTATCTAACTGTACAGTGTTGGCAAAATAAATGACAGTGTAAATTAACTTTCGATTACAAACAAAGCAAAAATCTGACCTCCCCCCCCCCCCCCCCCCAGTCCCTGTCGCTGTTATTAATTACTAGGAACTGATTACCTCACAGGCTCATCACAGATTCTTCTTTAAACTATGAGAGACAAATGGACATAAGCAAGCAACGATCCCTGGATAGGTAGAGCATTCACCGCGAAAGGTCCCGGGTTCGATTACCAAGTCAAGGTGACATTTTAAACAATATTTAATTTCATTTAAAGATGTATCAAGAAACGAATGTTTCTCTTCTGAAGAACCTAAATTATAATTACCTCTAATTTTTGGCTTTCATTTGGACATTCGATTATTATTTTATTTAAAAAAGTGTATATATTATTATTATTATTGTTGTTGTTATCTGACTAAAAGAGGTTTTTTTTTTAACTTCTGACTGGAAGACGTTTCTAAGTTAAAATAATACAAAAATCAAAATAAGCTACCTCAAAGACAAAAGGTTTAGAACAAGTATAAAATGTTAAATTACAGTTTTTTTTAAAAAACTCTTTGCCTTATCGGGAAATAGAAAATTAGTTTGTATCATTACTCATTGATCCATATCTTTTGTTTCTTCTTTTAGTTAATAATAAATTATCTCATTTTTTTTATCGACGAAACTTTGGTTCATCCGGATTTTTTTTTCTACTTTCGTTTTAACTAAATACATTTTTCCCTCTTTTTTAATCTTAAGATTTAGCCTTTTTCTACCGGATCTTAATACCTTTTGGTCATTTACAATTAACCATCATTTAAGGTGGGTGTGTAGGGAACACGTGAAAGGTGTATGTTTTTACAGTTTTTATAGCAAAATTTTGTTTTCCCCAAATAAATATATTTCTTCAGAATAAATATATATGTTAATTTTATTCACATGGTGATATAAAAAGTTGTTGAATATCTCTAATGATAATAGCGGCATTAAATTACAAACTTTTTAGGTGAAGATAAAAAGTGGTCATTAAATTCCAGGACACCCTCCTTGACACATATTCAATAACTGTTGATATCTCCATGTGAAGAAAACTAAGCTATATGTTTCTCTGGAGAAATATTTGATTTATTTTGATCAAAAAATGTTTAGTATAGTAACTGAAAAAAAACACTATCCCTTCTCTCATGTTCCATACACTCCCAGATTAATTAAGCTTGTGGGAGAAGGTCAGAAAGGTAAGAAAAGTAGGAAAATAGGAAAAACCACTCTCAAATACACCTGACCGGGAATCAAACACCGATCTCACCGTCACCGGCTATCCATTCTAACACTAGAGTACGCCTTAGACCATGTGATACACTAATTATGGTAATATTTTTATTACACTCTTGAGGTGTATTTTTATTGCTTTTTGATAAGCAAGAAATAATAAAAACAGAAAAGTGTTTGTGACTAGTTTAAAAATAAGTCCTTTAAGTTAGTTTTACCAACGATAACATTATGATTCGTAATAAAACTCCAGAAAAATAGAATATCATGCAGTAAAATCGTATTTATTTTTTCATACCTACAACTTTTCACTATTTAAAAATTTGAAACTCTGGAATACATCAAACGTAAGATAAAATATACATTTATTTATAAGCCATGTGTTGTTGGTTTTTTAAGTCTGTCCTGAACCTAATTATTAAATTGTTAATACGCTTACCGACTGGGCTACGAGAATTATTATTATTGTTTTGCAACATTCACTTCATAGTTAAATCCTTAGCTCTATAATAAGTCGCTAACAACCTACGCCATTGGACAGAAATGACAAACAAGAACTGCTACAAATTTATACCAGCTAACACTTGATAAGTGAAAATTAAGCTTTTTGTTTTTCCGCTGTCCCTAAAATAAATGATTTTAACTTCACTTTTATTACATGAAAATGGTCAGTATAAGGGACGAAACATCTGTGAGACCATTAATATGTCAAATATTTACCCACGACTTTCTTAAATAATCATTTATCGTTGACCACAGCGGTCTTGGGTAAAGTGCTTGCCTCAGGACCCGATGTTCGTGGTTCAAACCCTGATGGGGTCAACGGATTTTTCTTGAGTGATAGAAATCCGTAGCACAACTTCCTTCGAAGGGAAGTAAAGCCGTCGATTCACATGTCGATTGTGAGGATGTAAAAGAACCCTGGAAGGTATGTGAAAATACCTTTCCCTGCAAAATTGGTAGCCTTTTGCTCTCGCTCATAGAAATTCTAGTGTGCTAATATAATCAGTCGGTTCAGAAAGTACATTTAAATGCGTCAAATAAATAAACTAAATACAAATTAATTAAATCATCTGCTTAGTGGTCTGCATGGTCTTAGGCTGTCTTTTTAACAATAGACTGAACTGCTGATGACAGGGAGTTTGGGGTTCAAATCCCAGTCGGGTGTACTGAAGGTGGTTTTTGAAAAATTGTTCTACACTTACCCTCCACGCAAATGTGAGTACATTACTCTAAATTATACCTTCCTCATCCTACTCATCAGCATAATAAGTAGGCCTACATATTCGTTTAACCTGAACAGTTGGTAAGACGTTGTGCTAAAATAAATAAATAATCATATCATTCGCTCGCTAATAGGAAACTTAACAAAGAACTTCCAAAATGTATGTAGTTGTTTGATTGAAAACGTTCAGAATAATCGTCATGACGTATTCAAACAAAAACTTTACCATCCATGCATTAAACTTAGTACTACTTACTAATACTTCTATGAACTTTATATTTGAAACTTGAAACGATTTCTTTTGAAATTATTCTCGGAGCTCCATCGAACTTATTTCAATACATATTTTTCTAAAGACAAAACAATAACGGCGAGAATGTGCAAACAAATCTTCACACTTTAAAATTGAAGTCTAGATTTTATAAATCTCGAGGTTTAATTACACACTGAAACCGAAAATGTTGTTTTCGCAATGTCTATCTGTCGCCTGTATCTCGGCCTATGGCCGAAACCATTTACCTTAAGGGTTAAAAATTGCTATTCTAGGGTTTTCATAAGACAACCCAAAGGCGATTTTGGAATTAGATATTCAACCCTAAAATTAAGGTTTGTTTACTGAATGCTAAAATGAGAAATAAATTAATGTTCTTGAAATACTGTATATAGACATTGTTTAACATTACAAAAAAGTGGCAAATTTCACTTTCCCACTAAGATGATTTGAGGGTACTTTACACACGCGGAAATTTCCAATTTTGATCATATCTCCGAAACTGTTTGAGATACTAAATAGCTATTATTGTAAATCTTGTATATTATTAAGAATAAAAATTGCGTATAGCCCAAAGGATAGTAAGACGTGGGGCTAAAAAATATTTTAGGGGATAAAATTATTTTTTAAAACCAACAATTTATGAGCTTTGGGCAATTATATATATTTTTATGCAGATATTTTAAATTGATTGTTATGCTCTTTCGTGGACAATGATGTAATATTTTTTTCCCGTGTTTCTGTAACAGTGTATATTATTTTATTTATGCTATTTAGTGGAATTTTTCTGCAGCAATCAATATTATTTAGTTTAACAAATCCTACTAGTTCTTAGTAAATGTCTCTATTTTGAGTGGGTACCTACGTTGGCTAGGTCATGGCCTGAAAGAGTTACGCGACTGGCTAATGTTTGGGAATCAATGATCAAATCAATAGATTCTGTTCCTCACGGTAATAATGCACTCTGCTGTTATTACTCATTTCGATAAAAGTTTGCGATAAAACCGCACATTACTGATAACATCACATACGCCGCCATCCACCACTCACCAAGCTGTCAACATGTGATGTTCCTCTTCTTGGAAATACATCTCACCACGGCGCTTCCAGCTTTTCTATATCAATCCAGCCCGATTCAATAAATCTCTCTCGTCAAATCCTCTAATTGTGTTTGCATGCTACTTCAAAGCCACTTCCCTTCTTTTGTTTTCTTCTCTCTTTCCCCCCATCACCTTATCAATGTTTAGACTCTCTCTCTCTCTCCACCGTGACTGAGAGAGAATGAAATTTCTTCCATGGAATAAAAGGGTCATTAGTCCGGCGAAATGTACCGTGAAATTCTCTTTTCGAAAATGTGGTTCTTGTAGTTTGGCGGACTAATAAAAAAAAAAGAACTTGCATTATTAGGGTGGTGAGCATTGATTTCTAGATTTTTTAAGCCTTGCCACCCTCTCCTACTACCCTTTTTCTTTTACTTACTCTACTGAAAGTGTCGATAATCGTTTTTGTCAGGAGCGATAGCTTTATAAAGCGTGATGCTAACGAGTGAATAGTCAAAATAATATTTTGTAGTTTTTTGCGAATTCCAAAATAAAATCCGGTCAATTATTTATTATATTTATCTTGATCATAATCACAAAGTATCTCTGGAAATACCTTGTACTATTATGTCTTATATATTCAGATCGACTGGAAGAATTAAATGAGAAGTGTGTCTTGAATTGAGAAAATAATATGAATGGCCTTGTCAGTATATAAGATGCATCCTAAGCCAAAGGTTTAGAGTTTTAATACTTGTTTAAAGCTCTTGTTTATTAATAATAAATAAAAGTTTTTTATTTCTTTCTTAAATATGCAATCCCTTACAATTATAATTATTGTACAAGTGGCAGAAATAAGCCAACTACCGAGTCGAGGTGGCTGCGTTATCTGATAGCTCGTGATCTTAATAAAATCACAATTTGTATCCGACGATTTCCGCACGTCCATCATAGACTCTGCCTTAAAATATGAAGAAGAATTACCTTGGCATGTGACGATACCTGGATAGCTCAGTGGTTAGAGTATTAGCGTACTAAGCTAAAGGTCCCAGTTCGATTCCCGTGTCCAGGTGTCATTCTTCAATTTTCAGAATATATATCTAGTTTGGAGAACTCCTCACTAATACATAAATAATAGCTTCGGCTGTTTGATTCTTAAATTTCCTAGATGGTTTTACACTCTCTATCACTCAAATGCGGATGCACTTCCCCTAAATTAAACCTTTCAAATCCCTACAAATTACTGTAACTAGTACATAAACATATATCCTGAATGGTAGTAAGACGCAGTGCTAAAAAAAGGTTACAATAGGCTATATGAGAAAGTATAACATGATTTTGTTTGGAAGTAAATTCAAACATTTTTTTGCTGCTAAATTAATAACATTCAACTAAATAATCTGTTATTGTATATATATTGTAATATTGGTATTGATAATATCTATCTAAAGTGACAAATTCAAAAGCATGACATGATGCATTAATATGTTAAAATTATTTTAGTAACTTAAGTATTTAGGAGATACTATTACTCGTTTTACGATTGTGTCGTACCATTTCATTTTATAGTAAAATGGTGTTTAGTTTGAATACACTGAAAAGGCACTTCAAGTCTCGTTCTGTGAATGTCGCCTTCCCTCATGAATCTCGTTGAATTAACAGTGAATGCCTCGCGTGGGGCGATTACTGCGCGTCTCGATTGCTACGTGCGGTGGAACCCTACGAGCAATAAGCTCTACAGTGGTGCTGCGAGGGCAGCCTACATGAGGCATCGCAGGCGATTATTCTGTCTCTAGGGAGTCGTAGACATGACGGACATCACCGGCCAGGACCACCACGCTCCTACCACCCTCCCCTCTTCCCCACACATTCGTTTCCCGCCCACTCTACTCCGAGCAACCAACGCCTTCCTTTGGCCTTCCTCTATTATTACTGCAATTGAATATTTGCATGCGGTCAAACCGACCGTACCAAAGTGCGGTTTAGGGCAAGCCGGTACTTTTACGCATATTAAATGGTTCGGCCGGTGCGTTTGGGGCACAGCACTTAACATATTTAGATAGTAAGAGGAAGTAAAACTGAGATGGTATGGGCATGTAATGAGGATGGAGAAAGAAAGCAGGCCAAAGAAAATCATGTAAATGAAGTATGTAGGGAAAAGAACGCAAGAGAGGCCAAGAAAGAGATGGGAGGAGCAGATAACAGGAAGTGTGCAAGTGAGAGGAGAATAATGGATGCAATTAAAGTAAGAATAGTGGTGGAAGGACGGAGGGAGATGGAGGCATTTTACTAAACTGACTGGGCCACAGTCTGGAAACAGTTGATGATGATGATGATGATAATGACTTTACGTGTTTAAATGGGTCAATCCTTTCAATTTGTGTGGACTCTAATGCTTAAATTTATTTAAACACTTTTAATATTTTATAAAAAAATCCATCGTAACTATTTTAGTACGTGAAAAATGAACGCTAATGATATATAATTTACTACAGCATTCCCCCTTTACATTTCTTATTTGGATACAACCCTCCTCGGTGGCTGCATGGTCGAAGGCGTCATTCTAACAATAAACTGGACCTCCGCTGACGGGGATATCGGGGTTCGAATCCCTGTTGTGTGGTTTTTCCTTAATAGTTTTTTTACTCTCCCTCTCTCCTCGCATAGTTGGCAACACTTGCTCTACAATTAAACCTTACTCATCTCTAGCAGACTAATGTAATTAGTTCTTTATTTGTAAATGGGTGCAGTGGCTCTCCAGGGAGTGTGGGGAGAAGAGAAAGTGGAGGAATACTGCCTTCTCCCTATTCAAGGCCGCTTATAATTATAATACAAACTTAGAGCATACTAAATATAACTAAATAGATATATCTCTGAATATTTGTCAAATTATTTAGCTAGATTTTAAGACGAAACTTAAAACTAGATTTTTTTTAAACTATACCACTAGACAAATAAAAATTTCAACTGGATAAAAATTTATAAATAAAATCTTCAAAACTTTATATACAGTTCCTGGATGAGGGTGAGGGGGATGGGACGGGGGTCCACCCTCCTATTCCCTTTTTTTCTGAAACATTATAAAATGTTTAAATTAATACCTCACTATTTACTGTAGAAACAATATAAAGATACAGGTACACGACAAAACATATACAGTTAGTACAACCTGTTTTAGTGGCTGCATGGTATAAGGAGTCAATCTCGTGTTGGAATGGACTACTGATGAAGGGAAGGCCGGGGTTCAAATACTGGTCTTCTGTACTGAGGGTGGTTTTCCTTAAATAGTTTCCCACTCTCCTTCCATGCAAATGCGGATATATTACCTCTAGAACTCTTCCTTACCCCATTAAAGTAGTTATCATACACACGTATAGCCTGAACAGATAGTAAGTAAGACGTAGTGATAAAATAAAAAAAGATTGTTCAGATTAACAGACTGCCATTTCCATTTCATTGAAGCTAGTTCCGTGTTTGTTTTCTCACGTTGGTTCTTTCCCATTCTTCCTGAGGGACAAGAAGGGTTAGCTGGGAGGTAGATGTTTCGCACAATCTGTGTCCGTCGCATGCAGTAACTTACCCTCTTGGGAGTACACTACAAGAAACCAAGGGTAATAATCCACCGTTTCATAACCGCATCAAGACCAGGTCTAGCCTGTGCGGATTGAAATATTCATGGTTCTCTTGCCTTTACACTCACTCTCCCCTTCTCCCTCTCAGGTTCCTTTTCTCTCATCAATACTAGATGCGCACGATGTTGGTTGACCTTTTGCTTCGTGCGACTTTTGTTTGATGTGACCTTTCCTCCTGAAGATATCTAGAATATCGGTAGACTTTTTGGTAGATGATAGCTTTGAGATAGAGAAGGGTTGTTTAAAAAAAACAATAGGTTTTTACATCACAGTAGTTATAAGATAAGTTTAAACCTCACTAGCTATGATAATCCTAATATATTTTAACACCGCAGAAATTTTTATTTTTAAATTTAGTTGTGGATACTTTATAGTGAAGGCAGCACCTTCTGCAGTGTGTACAAATTTTTTTACGTTGAACTACTATTGAATTTATGAGTTTTTATGAACAATGATTTGCTAAACAGATAGTATAGTTTTTAATTTCATCTTTAGATTTCATGCTCATTATAGTGACTAGGATGCTAATTACCTTTATGGTTTTATCAATCATTTGATTGGGTTTTCGTATCTTAAATATACAGGATATTACGCTATTTTTATTTATGTAAAGGGTGATCAAATACTATTTTAACTTATATCAATATTTGATTCCCATATGTCTCTATAACGTACCTATTACTCATACATTACTAACATATTTGGCATTTTTTTCTCATTTATTTGAGGTATTTAACTTGCACTTTCTAAAACGGAATAATTATACATAGACTCGCATTATCCGAGCCCCCTTATCCGAGGCTCCGTGTTAACCGAGGCACTCATTCTGTCAAAGTGTCCAATTTTAACATAATATTTTTTAAATATTTATAAATATTTTATTACAATAGGTACAGTATACAATAATTGGTAATGTAATGTGTTTTAATAAATGAATACTTTGAAACGTATAAGAAATGTACACAAATGCAGTACGTTCTAGTGATTTAGTGAATCCCATGAATCCTACACACTCCGTATGATCCAAGTTTCTTTCGTATCCGAATTAGGTCGGTCCCAATTACCTCGGTTAGTCACGAGTCTACTGTATAAGCACACGAGGATTTCTACGATCGAGAGCGAAAGGAACTACCAATTTTGCCGGTAAATATATTTTCCCATACCTCCAGGGTCCTTTTACACGCCACAATAGACATAGTATCGACGGCTTTACTTCCCCTCTGGATTAAGTTGTGCTAAAGATGTTTATCACTCAGTAAAAATCCGTCGAACCCACGAGCATCCAGGCCCTGAGGAGAACACTTTTACCCCAAGACCACCGAGGTCGGCTATATATTTGGCAAAATAAGGAGTGATAGGAATAAACAAAGGCACAGAAACAAGATGGATTTTACAATCTAAATAAGATATTTTTCACACTATCACACTTTTTCCCACAAGATAAATAAGGTAAAGGTTGCGTTTGTGATCAAATCAGTTGCTACCACCCAATTACTCGACCCAGGCTTTGCTATAGTGGAGGAGAGAGAGAGGAGAGAGAGAGAGGTGTCTAATGAAATATCCTGAAAGAAACATCAATTAAACAAATTAAAAAAAGAAATAAATTGAAATTGACAAAAAATTACAATACACATAAATAATAACATTTAAAAAAATAAATAACAAAATCCTTAAATATATATTGGAAAGGAAGCGAATCAAATAAAGTGTTGAAACAAAATCTTATTTTACTTTATAAGTAGCACCATTTACTTTTATAGGTTATCATTTTACCATGATGGATACTTAGTTAAGGCCCCCATCTTTTAAGGTACACCATAGAAATAAATTATCACAGAAGCTGTAGCTGTGGACATGTTTACTTTCAGTGAAGTGTGAGTCGTCTTTGGATTTAATTTGGAGTACAGGGACGAAATAAAAGGCAAGTGTAAATATTGCTCCAGTAGAAACATAGAATTTAATTTTATTCATATGGTGACTTCAACAGTTCTTGAATATATTATTGAATATTAAATGACAAACTTTTTAAATGAAGAGAGAACGTTGTCATTAAATTCCAGGACACCCTTGGACAGATATTCAAGAACTGTTGATATAACCATGTTAAGATAGTTATCTCTAATGTTTCTACTGGAATATATTTAATTATTTACTTTGGCAAAAATAGTTTTGCCATAAAAACTTCGAAACTAATGCCTTTTTCTCGAGTTTCTTACACTCACACCTTGAATCAAAGCGTTATTTGGCCACAAAGTATTTCCACAATTGAGTATACTGAGGAATCTTTAATATTAAATTTAATGAGATCTTCGACAATTTTTTATCTTACTAAACTGTCATAACAACGGACTTTGGTGATATAAAATTTTTAAATATCGAGAAACTTTTCAAAGGCCTTATTTATCTCCTAACCCTTTTACCAACATGTTTTACCGCCTATATTGGTCATACGTGTTTTAATCACGCTAATGGAGCTGGGATATGGAAGGAACAATCCACACGCTA
Organism: Timema podura; assembly: GCA_033556935.1. NCBI lineage: Eukaryota > Metazoa > Arthropoda > Insecta > Phasmatodea > Timematidae > Timema > Timema podura. The sequence continues at coordinate 25,447,374 of JAVRXN010000013.1, read as the reverse complement.
CCTACTGAGCTAAGGTATCGTACTGATGAATTATTCCAAACCCACCAGATTGAGAACATATACTTCAGGGTGACCAAAAATAAATCAACAAAAGTGTTGGTAAATAACACAACAGGTACTAAGCAGGTCAATATGTACCAGTTAATTAATGAAAACACCCTATTTAGACGCGAATACGTTTCAATACTTTTTTTATCGCCTCGTCTTACTTCCTGTTCAGGTTATGCACATGTATGATAGTTACTATATAGGTGACCTGGTGGTCTAGGGTTAAGGTGACAGACTTCTTTGCTGGGGGTCCGGGGTTCAATCCTCGGTCCCGGCACAGATTTATCTGATTGCCAAACCCTTCCTTCACCTCTGACAAGACGTGTATTAATCACAACTTGTGAATGTGAGGAATGCCGGGCCTCCACCGTGGTTCGGATTCCACGCTAAACTGTAGGTCCTCCATTTCATCCCATAATCACCCTACCATTACACATTAGCGTAAGTGCGTATAAGCCCGAACGGGTAGTAAGACGCGGTGTGATAATAATAATAATGATAGTTACTATAATAGGGTAGGGATGAGAAAGGAGGCGTTTAAAAGGTAATCTACTCGAGTGGGAAACCATTTAGGGAAAACACCCCTATTAGACCCGACCGGGACTCGCATCCCCATATTCTCGTTATCATAAGGCCAGTAAAACACGAGAGTGGCTGCTTTGAGCTTCAGGCCACCGAAGCGGGTGCAAAACTAGTTTATTATCACGATTTATTCACATTAATTAGCGCAACGCATTGCGAGCGATACCAGCAACGCCACGGGCGATCATATAGTCACTAACACGACTACTACGTACACATTGATCTCTCTCTCTCGCCTGAGGTAATAAAAAACAACGACTAGAATACCGTCAACATCGAGGGTAGTCGTCGGCCGCAACAGCTCTCCCATAGTTACACGGCCAACTCCATCCGAACTTTCATTTCCTGGTATCCCGCGCCTTACTCACACCCTCTACCGTCGAGTTGTATTAACTCTCGCTGCCCGGAGATTGGGAGTTCACTAACTCGCCGTCGGATAGATTACTGGACCCGTCTCTACCCCACCCTTTACTCCGTGCGTGGCCGAGTGGTCGAGGAGACTGATTACAATTAAGTCGGGTCGACACTTGTATCATATACTCGTATCGGATCCTCTTAAGTGATCAGGGCTGGAGGGGTGACACACGGACATGGCTGAGACGAAATTTCATGAGAATCTATCCTCGTCCCATCGCGATCATCGATGTGAACAATAAAGACAGAATAGAACGGTAGCGCCACTTGAAGGAATTAGAACATGTCATTGCTTACGTCACTCAGTACACAACATTTATATTTTAATATTAAGATAGACCTCGGTGGTCTTGTGGTAAAGTGCTTGACTCGTTACCTGATGTTCGTGGTTAAAACCCAGCCGGGGTCAACGGAATTTCCTTGAGGATAAAAACTGCCAAGCACAACTCCTTCGGAGGAAAGTAAAGCTGTCGGTCCCATGTCGATTGTGGCATGAAAAGGACCTGAAGCTATGTAAAAAAACCTTTCCCGGGAAATTGGATAGGCTCCTTCGCTCTCGCTCATAGAAATTCTCGTGTTCTGATATAATCAGTCGGTTCAGAAAGTGCACGTTAATACCTCAAATAAATAAAATAAATAATAACAAGACTGCCAAGCATACATATTTTAAAAAAAAGTTGATTAATGACGTTAATCGGACATTGATTGGGTTTTAAAGGGTTTATTTATTATTTACGTACCAAAATAGTACCGATTTTTAACAACTTATTTTGTCTTCTACATAGCTTTGTGAATGTGTACTTGTGCTTGTGTACTGAGTGAAGTCACTACGCTCAGCCAATCATATGTATTTCTCCATCAGGGCTACCTTCTATTCTCTTTACATCGGTTGCTACCCGTAATTTCCTCATTGATGTGACGTAGCGGTGGAATAATAGAAATGAACGGTTAAAACACGACACGCGGCAGTCTTTGGTTCGGATCACTTTGAGACGTCGTATCATCCTCACTCTGTAGCTTCCTTTTGATGCGACAGCGAAATACCGACAAGTAGCGGGGACGCAGCGATCCGATAACGCGTATCGCTCTCATGATCGCGTCGAGGTTATGATACTAGGATCTGATGCTTAAGGCGACCGCCTTAGTCAACGAGAAAGTATCCATTATTGCTCTCAGGCCACACAACCTAAGATACAATGGTCTGCAGCATCATTATCTGGAACCACTTACCTATTTTGTCTAAGCTTTTACTCCCTTTTGCTTTTCACCGAAACCACCATTTATCATGTCATTAGGAAAGAGGGGAAAGAAAACCACGAAAATATTATTTCAAGGTAAGAATAAAGCTCGCTCTTATCTCAAATATATTCATATTCTATTAGAATCACCCGCTCGTGGCTAGTTGCTACGCCGGTCGTTGATCAACACGAGGACGGAATGAGGTTCGAATTCGTCAGTGAACTGGTGGTTTTCATAATGTTTCACTCTCCTCACGCAAATGCGGGTTCACTCTAAATTCAACGTCCCAATTCAATCCATTATGTAATTATATTAGCTATAACCGAACGGTTAAACGCGTCAAAAAAAAATATATATATCATAAAAAACTATTTTAGAGAAAACTAAATCAAGCCTTTTTCACCAATTCTGGTGCCAAACCCTCTCAAATATACTTAAAAACTCGTCGAAAATGAGCCAGTGTAACATTTATCACACATTTTTTTCGGTTAATAAACCTCAAACTGTAGGGTTGTTAGGGGAAAAGAGCCTTTTTGGAATCTTTAGACTATATTTTGAACTAACGCATAGTAGAATTAAATATTACATTAGAGCTGAACGTCTTCTCGGTAATTTCTCACCTACCGAAGGGCTCTCTTAAGGGACTCGTGAGATTGCAGTGACCTTGATGCTAGACCTAAGGTGGGATGAGACGGGAACAAGAGTTAGAGGTCAGTACTTTTGCAGCTAAGGCGTCACATACTCAATAGAATAGACTATCGAGGAGATCGGGGTTCAAATCCTGGCTGGGTGTACTGAAGGTGGTCTTTTCAAAATGGTTTTACATTCTCCGTCCATGCAAGTTTGGGTACACCTCCTTTAAATGTAACCTTCCTCATCCCATATTCAACAGCGTAATTAGTATAAAAGCGTATAACCTGAACAGGTAGTAAGACACGATGATGAAAAACATAACTATTCTCATCTTTCACAATAGTGTTTTAATGGCTGGAGAACCAAGTTTTGAGTCTTTTTCGTTTATTAAGTTTGTTTTATAAGTTGAGTTCTGATATAATCAGTTTGTTTTAAAAAAAAATGGACATCAAATATCCCCAGTAACAAAAAAGAGTGGTTTTATTCCTCCGCGTCTCCCTACTCGTTTGGGTTGTAAACATATGCATTAATTACGCTAATGTGTTTGGTGTGAGGAAGGTAGACTTTAGAGTAAATGTACCAGCACAGACGTGGACCCTTTAGTAAAAGTTTCCTCAGCGCAACCAACTGGTACTCGAACCCCTATCCCCCCGTTATCGGCAATCCAGTTTAATGCGAGTCTGACGCGTTCTATAATGCAACCACCGTTGCGGGTAGAAGGCAATGTTTGGATTTAACATTACTTTATTAGTGATTTTTTTTTTACTTGGTTGAAACTGAGAAGTATTGGCGCCACGTTGGCGCTTTCTAGGGTTAGCGCGGGGGGGGAGGGGGGATGTTACTAACTGTCAGTCTAATGGGCCGGGCGTGTAACGCGCTCTTGGAGTAAAACGACACGACGGTCTAATCTGTGATCCGTGGAGTAAATGCTCTAGAACAGGGGTCGCCAAACGGTCGTCTTGTGGCGACTTTCATTTTATCGTGTTGGAAAACTACATCCTCATTAGAAATCTTTCTTTGAGTCTCTTTAACTCGCAAATACGTCAATTAGCCTACTTTCAAATAACATGTAACTCAATAGCATCAGTTCGCAATGAGCTACACAGACCGAGCGTCCACCGTCTGTCGGTGAAGATACTGCCAACTTGTGCGGGTAGAGGGTGTCATGTGGTCAGGACAACGAGCCTTCTGGCTGTTAATCTCAGTTTTCTAGGCCGGAGCCGTTACTTTTTCATTAAAGTATTTCCTCATTCGACCTCACTAGGCTGAGTTGACCTCATTCCAGACCCACTGCCTTACAGAGAATCTTGAAGCGCCGATAATTTAACCCAGGTCCTCTGGATCCGTAGCCAGGAACTCTGACCACTAGGCCACAGAGGCGGTATTAATACAATTTGAATGCGACCAAAATAATCTTGATCGGTTACGGGAATGTCTTTATAGAGGAGACCACAATTTAATTAACTTATATTAGTTGAAAAATGAGACCTGTATAAGGGTCCCGGGTTTGGTTCCCATGTTCATGTGTAATTTTTCAACCAATTTAAAATAATTTTCGATAATGTTATATGAACATTAAAAAGATTAATAAGAAAATATGTTATATTTATTCTATAAAGGTGCGAACATAAAGTATTTTGGAAATATCAAATTTAAGGAATAAAATAAATAGTATAGACAAAAAAAAAAAAGTAAAGGTAGAAATTATGAGAAACGATGGGTTATCATCGGACCTTTTATAATTTTATAAGTTGTAAAAATCTAAATGAGGGTTCTATATGCTGAAAGCCCCACTGTTGGGCTCCATTTGTAAAATTCTAAGGAACCTCGCGTACGCAAAGACGACTTATAATCTTAACATCTTTCCCTGGCTAGCTCAGCTTCTCTTATTGACGTGATTATCAAATAAGGAAACTCCCACTTATACAATAGATATACTTTGATCATTTTTATGTTAATTTTTGGTTAGAACGTATTTCTTTATACGCTATTACTATAACAATTTACAACTTCAGCTTGTACAATTGTCCCGTTCCTAAACTCCATTCACGGTAGAAATTACTCTTTGAAAGGTCTTTTTTCCTACCAAAATACTACTATATAGTAGCTTTCTGGTAGGGAAAAAGGCCTTTCAGAAAACAATTCCTTCGTTGAACAGACTTTACGTCAGTCATCGTACACTATATCAAAGTTAAATATGTGGTGATAAGCAACACACACGTCTTGTCGCCACCCCGATCACCACGCGTCTCTTTCTGGTGTAACAATGAGAGTTCGTTCCTCCCTCATCATGGCTTTCTGGTTGGCTGGACAATGCAACCGCTCCGTACTAAGGAAAAGGTGTATTTCTCTTAGAACGAAAACTAAGTGCAAGACCAGCTCTTCCTATTGTTTCATCGTCCAACGCACCCAGTAAGCAAATTTAAAATAAGAGAAATGTATTTGTCTTCCAAACTCCCTGAAGGGCTTAAATATTTCAAAATTCAAATGAATGATTAAAAATAATATTATAAAATAGAGAGAATTACCGAATTTAAATATAAGATGCAAACACAATATTAAAACTGCAGTATCATCCTTACTTTTCGAAACAACATAAGGTTTAAAAATTGGAACATTACAAAACCAGATCGGGCACATAAAGATTCCTACCTCTGTTATTTATTTTGAGATTTTTTGTTTGATCCTGTGGGTACGAGCCTAAACGTAAATCTCGTCACGTCATATTCACGATTAGGTCTGTAGTCAAATACCAAAAACATGTACTAAAGTTGTTTTTTTCCTAAAATGTTCTACCTATATACTTTTACACAAACGTAGGGACATTTACTTTAAATTATACTTTTTTAATCACTACCAACATCAGTGTAAATGGTGAAAGAACTTGGACGGCTGGTAAAAATTATTCAAGCACGGAGAAAATATGTTAACTACAGTTGAAGCAATAACATCACTAATATCATATGTATGTTTATTTATTTATTTTTTGAGTTTGATCTGTAATTATAGAGATATATTTTTTTATCGACAAGGCACAATTGGATTGATCTGCAGCTGCGTCTAAATCAAATCGTATTACTGCAGTGAGGGGAAATATAGGGGGAGTATATCGGAGGCAAAACGGATTATGTTCACTCTGATTACAGACCTTTCATTTCGTCGTGGGACGAATTGATTTAACTTCGATCGAATTCACGGTATTCTGATACACATTTTCAATATTTATATATATCTAAATAAAAACTGTTTTAGAACATGTGCAGAGATGGATTTTGGCAGGAAGAAACTTTTAGAAAAAAAATGTATATATATATATATTGCTGGCAACACAAAACATTTTAATATATATTTAGTGTTTGGTTAATGTTATTGATAGGATTTATAAAAGGTTACAGATGCATATCACATGCTTTGACTTAAGAATACTTGAAAGTAGAGTTAGTAAATGTTCTACCTCTAAGATAAGATTATTCCCATGGAAATTTGACAATTTGCGTTTATTTAATTTTATAAGTGTCTTTACACCCGTTTCGGTGGCCGCATGGTCTAATGCGCTACTCTTGCAGTGGACTAGACTGACGATGACATGGATATCGAGGTTCGAATCTCGGCCGGATGTACTGGGAGGGGTTTTTTCCACTCTCCCTCCACGAAAATGTGGGTACTCTTCCTATAAATATAGCCCTTCTGATCCCATAAAAAACATTAGCGTAGTTAATACATAAGCGTATAGCCCGAAAAGGAAGTAGGATACGGTGCTAAAAAAAGTCGTTACTTGTTGCCAGGGTAAGCAGAGTTTGTTCAAATTGTACTTGTGAGTTGTACTTATCTCTCAGTATAAAAGTCATTATTTATACTTAACACGTAGCACCACGTTTTAATACCCGTTTGAGTTATTACAATTAAGTACTAATTACGCTAATGGGTCAGGAATTGGGCAAGTTGAATGTAGAGGAAGTGAGCCCGCATTTGCGTGGAGGGAGAGTGGAAAACCGTTTAGGTAAAACCACCCCAGTTCACCTGAGTGAGATTCTAACTTTGATCTCCCCATCCTCAGCAGTCTAGCTCAACACGAATCTAGCGCGTTAGCTAACTACTTCACTGAGGTGGGTCAATAATTCATTTATCGACAAAAATATTCTTGTTTGAGGGATTTCTGTGTTGTTGCTCATATGAGTCAAAGGCGGTACCGTTTAAAAAGCTCCACGAACTTTTGCAACCATTCCACGTCACGCCTTTGTTTATTTATATATGTGCTTCTTGAAGAAAGTTGTTTATTTATAATATATATATATATATATATATTGTTTAAAAAATACTATGTGCTCCTTACTAAACTGCTTATAACAAGATTTTTCTTTTAAGCTTTTTTACTGTTTCACAATAAATAATCAAGAGAAGAAATAAAGTATAGAAAGAAAACACGTCAAAAAGTAAAAACACAAAATAAATACTTTAAAACAAGTTAAGTAAGAATCAAAAGAAAATACTCGGAAAAGTCAAACATTTGCTTAAATTTAAATATATTATTTTGTTATGTATGTTTTTTATTGTTGTTATTGCTATGCTATTTATATGTAGGCCACAAAATAAACGCTTAAATGTTCTGGTGGCTCTTTTCTTTTTAAGCTTTGTAAGTTTTTACCTTGTGTGTGTGTGTGTGTGTGTGTGTGTGTATGTGTGTGTGTGTGTATAGTATACACATACATACAAATATAATAAAAACAAAATAAAATAGTAGGAAATTAAAGTAAATGTTTCAGTCTTGGTGATATTAATAATTATTTTATATTTATAATATTAATTTAGAATCTTTTTTTAACACTAAGCTTCTTTATTACTTCTTTTAGTTTTTCTCGATACTTTTTTACTACACACATTAGTGTTTACAGCCTGTGGCCTGGGTCAGGTTTTATTCAAGTCGCATATTTTCCACTAACGTCTTGCTAGGCCTGTCCTAGGTTCACATGCTTTATAATCTAACTTATAAGACTAGGATAGACACAACGTCCAGTCCCCTGCCGTTAATTCATCACTGTGAAATTTTAAATCCACATTTCACCAGTTATAAATTTTTCGGCAATGCCTAGAATCGAACGCATGACCCTTATCTCAGCTATGCATGCTAGCGACTGAGCAAAACCGTCGTATTTTTTTTCTTTCGAGTTGGCCTTTATATTTTTAATCAATAAAAAGATTATTGATTCATGCCAAGCCATTGTTAACAACATTTTAATACATATTAAGTTGTCAATAACTATTAGAAATCCAAGCTTAAAGAATTATTGATATAGTGTGTAATATATAAAACTGTACGTCATCATTACTTGCTGAGGGAAATAAGGTTTCCAGTTTGATTAGCGGTTAGGGTAAAGCAAGTATATTTTTTAAATGAAGGCTGTCTCCTTTTACTCAACGATTTGCCTTTAATTATTTACTGTCAATTTTTTGAAACCTGTACGGACCGATTTTAGTTTGTGTCGATGGCTTAGTTTTAGAGGAAGTGTACCTGCATTTTTGTGGAGAGAGAGTGGAATACCGCTTAGGAAAAGCCACCCTCAATGTACCCAACCGATATCGAGCCCCAATCTCCCCGTCTTCGGCATTCTAGTCCAACATGAGATTAGCGCGTTAGACCACGTGACCACCGAAGCGGTTTTAATCAACATTATTATGTTTGTCTATTATTTGTCCACGCAACCCAACCGGGATTTAAACCCCAATCTCCCCGTCACCAGCAGTCTAATCTTCTGCGATAGAAGCGCTTTAGACCATGCGGCCACCGAAGCGGGTCTTAAGTTGATTATCTTTGTTTTAGGGAGCCATCTACTAGTAGACTGATGAAATAACTTATTGATTTAGCATTGCCATCTAGTGGCAAATTTTGAAACGTTAGCTAGAATGCAGACAGCTTCTGCAACCTAGTGGCGCTTTTAAGAACTATTGAAATATGGTTTTGCGTCAATAACACCATGTACTGATGTTTTTATTGTCTTAAGTGCGTTACGGCAAACTTAAATTGCTAGGTATAAGATAAAAAAACATAAAACGATATTAACCCATCATGTATACTGTTGGACAATGAAAAATGCAGGTCTCCCACCCTTTTTAGATATCTAGTTAACCTCCCCCCTACCCCTGGTATTACTACCCATCTGATTAATTACGCTAATGAGGAAGGGATGAGGGTGGTGAAACTTGAGGAAATGTACCTTAATTCACCTGGAAGAAAATTGGGAAACAATTTAATAAAAACCTTAGTAGACCCAACCTGGTTTCGAAACTCGACCAATACTTCATCAGAAAACCAGACTAGATTAGCCTCTCATTTAGTCTACGTGCCCATGTATGCGAATCTCGGGCTTAGATCTACTGTAGTGAAATGTTGATGTGGGGATCTTGTAAAGGTAGTTGAATCCTAAGGAATTATACAGTATAATAAGGTTTGTTGATTTTGACTTGACTTTCAAAAACACGTCATGTACACTCAATTTACAGTGAAAGCTTAAAGTTCTACCTTGACTGCCTCTACTATGGTTCTATCAAATAAGCTGCACCATAGTGGAAACAAGGAAGGTAAGCTTGTTATATTTCAAAATAAACGGGCTGTACCTGATGACCATAATAATACACCCTCTTAGCTGAGAAACGAGTATGTATATTTTTATAAATCACAAATATGATCGATAAAAATCTAAAAGTACTTAATATAAAATAAATTAGAAGGCCTCAAAGTATTTGTATCCATCTCAGATTATAATGATTTATAAAAAATAAATACACATATAAACATATTATAATTTACTTAGAAGTATTTTTTGACTTATTTTATTAACAGTTTAGTTTATATTTTTGTTTCACTATTAATTCTTTACTTATTTTTTATTTATTATATTGAAAGAAAAATTATAATCTAGATAACTTTATATAGATTCTTACAAAATGACACCGTACAAGTCTTATAATCCTTGTGCTTTCTATTTTGGTTTTACGTGTAAACAACTCTACCAACTGAGTATTCCCGCTTCACGTCTTAGAGCTGTAAAGAAAACCATACATAATCCCCTTGCTATATATCTCTCTCCTGTCTATGCCATATAAACTGTAAGAATTAGGGTAAGGATATAAGTAAAGTTTATTTTTTACCGCTCTTATTAAGGCCCTTGGCCCTGTCGGGTGTGTCGAGTCTAAACATATTTTGTGGGATGGTGGGTGGTAAGGTGAAAGGCGGTTTCACGACCGACCAAAGTATCTTTCCGCACCAAAAAGAACCGATGGATCACGGAAACCGTAGATGGCGCTAGCTACCGGACAGGTCTTGGGGAAAAATCATACGTTTGGAAATATCAGATTTCTCGAGAACGAGTAAAATTTTTATGTTAATATTTTCAACACATCTTCTAAGATAATGTATCAATGTTTATCAATTGTTACATTTTCTTATTTTTTGTTATGAAGCCAGCAGTTTTCCTATAGAAAAATGCCAATTTTATCGATATTTGATCACTGTTAAAATGATAGAGGATGTGTGTATATAAAAAGTATAACTTAATCAACATGCTTCTATTCTTGAACAAACCGTTTCCGAAAAGAAAATGGCAAAACAATAAAAATTCTTGAAGATAACCGTTCGTTCCCATGGCTCTGCATTTCCACACCAAATGAAAAGGGTCAATCGCCTTAAAGTGGGATGGAAGATAACGCGAGGAAAAACCAATGTTTTTACAGTTTTTATGGCAAAACTTTTTTCCCAAATAAATAGAATATTTCTCAAGTAAAATCATATTCAATGTTCTTCACATGGTAACCTCAAAATGTATTGAATATCTGTCAAGGATGTCCTGGAATTTAATGACATCTTTTTCTCTTAATTTAAAATGTTTGTTAAATAATGCTCCAATGCTCATGACAGATATTCAGGAACTGTTGATATCAAAACGCGAAAAAAATTTAACTCTGTTTTTTTATTGGGGCAATAATCTATTTATTTTGGCCAATAACAAGTTTTTCTACTACGTTAGTTTAGTAAATATATAGGCCTATGCTTATAACGCGAACTGATAAAGAAAATGTGAAATATATATATATATACTAACTGAAGATATACCCAGTTTCCTTACGATTAGACATATCTGACATATATATCACCTTCTGCTTCCGAGTATGAATGTGTATAGTTTGGGCGTTAATTATAATAAAAATCGACATAGTTGATCATTATTCACATATAAAAAATTAAGGAACCAAATCGCGAAATTATTATATTTAGTTTTATTTCGCATATATATAATACATTCTAAACTGCTACAATGAACTTTTAAAATATTTGGATATTAATTTTAATATGCCAAGTCAAAGTTCATAAAAACACTTCTCACGACATTTCGGTGTCCCTATCAATACCTACTAATAATATAGTAAATTATTATTGTTGACCATAAAAAACTGTTTGTATTTTAGGAAAGGTCCCGACACCTTAGATCACTTGGTATCGTGTCTTTTTACTGAACTAAGGGTCCCGGGTTCGATTCCTGGCATGGCCGAAAAATTTATCATTGGTAAAATATGGGTTTATCCTTTAGCAGTGATGAATCAACAGTCGGGGGCTGTTCGTTGTGTAGCTTCTAAATTTAAAGACGTTGCCTACCTGTGACGTCACGGTTGGTCAAGATAGGATTTCTCACGTTGGTGAATTTACGTTTTACTCAGCGAGTTTTAAAGATAAAACATTGAAACAAAATCAATACATTCTTAAATAATGCTATGAATAGTCTCACATTGTTACAACATTAGTATATTTATCTTTAAGTAATTCTTTTGTAAAAGTATTTTTTATAAATCCTCTACAACTTAGGCTATTTGGTTTGGTCACGAAAATGGTCTGTAGGAGTCTTCCTGCCAGGATGTAGATTAAATAAATGGTACGGAGCACCGCACAGACTTTCTCTCTCTTTCTATAAACTCGTAAGATTTCTGAACAGAATAATGTACATTGTATCATCACCACTCCACATGAGAACACGAATAAAATAATATACAATGATATAGAATCAATGAGAAAAGAGGCGCATCTTTGTCCACCTTAGAACATTTCAAACAGTTTAATGTCTTCCACAAGGGTCAACACTTCGTATTAAAATTTCGATTCTGGTTAAAGTTTTAACATTTTATAAGGTGTTGCAGATCTTCAAGTCATCGCATTGATATTTAATTATTCATTTATACATTTTGACCAATAAAAAATGTAAATATTGACTATTGAGTCTAAAATGGAGATAAATCATTGCTATGCAAACATTTCTCCTAAGAGATTTAAAGAAAAATAACATACTTTTTTAGATACTTATATTTAATTACTCTATGGCATTGGAGAATTATTGCGTTAAGACTTAAGTAGTATATGTTTACAACTAAAGTTCACAAAATTGTATTAATATATTTGCAAATATCTCAGAAACTGCTGCTTTTATAAAAATATATGTCAAATAAAAGTTTTTTATTTCTAATAGTCCTACAATTTTGCAATGATAATTTGTTTAGTTTCTCCAATAGTTGTGGAGATATGGAAATTAACGCTTCTGTAAAGTACCCTAAAAATCATTTTCATAGAAAAATGAAAATAGCCAGTTTATTTATAATCTTAATCAACGCCTAGATACGAATTTTAATCAAAATCGTTTAAGCAGATTTTGAGAAAACCAAATTTTTCTCTTTTCGCCCTTCAGTAAACTACCCTTAATTTTAAGTTTTTATAGACACACAGACAGACGGCATTGCAAAGACTATTTTTTAGGGTTCGGGGGGTAATGGAACGTCGAAATCCATCAACATTTCAGGTTAGTTTTTTTTACGATCGCAATACTTAAGCTTTAATGTCCAAAAAGCTAAAAATATATATATAATTGCGTATAGAATGAAAATTATTGATTTTATAAAAATATGTTTCGAATAAAATATCTGTATTATAAATATATATACATATTTGTAATGTTAAGTAATTTCATATCTCAAATAGTTTCGGAGCTATTATAAAAAATGTTAATTTACGCATCAGACCGGAGCCCTTAAAGCGATTTTGCCGAAATACTGAGAGTAGCCATTTTGTTTGGAATATTTATCAATGTTCATAAATGAAATTTAATCAAAATCGTTAGAGCCGATTTTGAGAAAATCGACTTTTTCTCTTTTTTAATTTCAGTAAACTACCCTTAATTTTAGGGGTAGATATCCAATTCCAAAAACACCTCGGGGCAACCCTATGAAAACCCTAGATATCAAGTTTCAGCTCAATCGGTAAAATAGTTTAGGCTCTAGTTGGAGGTACAGACAGACAGACAGACAGACAGACGGAAATTCAAAAACCACTTTTTCGGATTCAGGAAGTCATGAAACGTCAAAATTCATCAAAATCTCGAGTTCGATTTTTTTGACGATCACAATACTTTCTCTACCTGTAAGATAGAGAGAAAGTAAAAATTCCATGGAAACATTTTATCTATCTAGAATAGGAAACAAGAAAAATGTTAAATTAAAAAACAAGTTAATGTTTTCAAGGTGTAAATATTAAAGTGACTGTGTTAACTCGTCAGAGGAAGAGGGAAAGGGATATCATTACATAGACAAGTGTCCTCTCAGGGTGAACTACTCATTTTCTTCCCTCTATATCTATTTTTTACATTGACGTCTATGTGTGATAGTGCTTAGACTGCTTAGGTGCGTCAAGTTAAGATTCATCCCGCTTCGCAAAATAGCTTCGAAATCAACAAGTAGGCAACGTCGTATAGTTATTTTATCAACCGTGTGCTGATTTAATCAATCGGTTCAGAAAGTACACGTTAAATATTCAAATAAATGAAAATTAAAAAAAAAAATCCTTTCTACAAAAATTCTACCGTACCTAAAGTTCACTAGGTACGCATTATAACACTGCATTGATCAATGCGGCGTTGGAATTCTAGTCAGTAATATCGCCGCCTGGCGCTGTCGTCGTTTTCACGCGTGGTATAGTTTCAATATTTGCCGAAGGGAAGCGTTGGGTTTCATTTTATAGAGTACTTGTAAGTAAATCGATGGTTTTTAATTATTCACTGGTTTGGTCGTGTACAATAATTCGTTATTATCGCTTTACACTTGAAGGCAAATTTTCATTTTATAACTAAAGAAAAATTGAGTTACTATATGAAATATTTTACTGAAATAAAAAACATAATTTCATTCAAAAAACGGTAGCTGCATAACAACATTTCATATTTATTAATATCTGGTTCTTGATTACTTGTTAATACAGCTTCTCCAACTACCCGTCACCAGAAATCCAGACTAAATGATATTGATGTATTTGTCCACGTTTTCCTTGCTTTTGCAGGCTTTACAGATTTTCTTTATAGAATTAGTATCATGAGGCACTTCTCTATACATAAATAAGTTTTGTAAATTTAAATTTAAGAAATATTTGAATTTAGAATAAATAATATAACCAATAATATTAACTCTTCCTAAGTGTTAAATATTTTAAGTATCTTTTCTTATTGCTAAAATTAAACTGAGTATTCAATTGATTCTAAACTCAAACTGTTCTTAACTTTAAATTTATATCCACGCCCTATTAAATTATGACCAAAACCAAAGTGGGAGTTTTTGTTTAGTACTAGCTTTTGAATATGTATATACATACATATATATGTGTATATGTAGTACGCTCAATAAGGCGTTTAAATAAAGTAAATTAGCCTAGGGTAAATGCGTCCACATTAGAATGAATATAAAATAGGAACCCGCAGTGAAAAATAATAACTAGAAAAATCCCTTATCAAAGCATCCAACCTGGTTTCGAAACCTGACCTCCCCATCAACGAAGTTATAGAGCAATGCGGACCTAACTTTTTGGAAACAGCTCGACCAACGCTTAACGGCCAACTTTGTGTCATCGTCGTGGTTAAACGGTTCTTTGGTTTTTATTTGATAAAGTGGTGAAAATCGAGCAAAACGCATCTTGTGATGTGATTCATGTGTATATATAATATTAGTTAAAAAAAATCAAATTGTGAACCTGCCAGAACCATCTTCCCTCACGTTTTTATTATTTTACTTTATCTTTACCCCTTGGAGAAAGAATTATAATATTGTGGTCGTCAAAAAAAAAATCTAACTCGAGATTTTGATAAATATTGACTTTTCCTTACCCCCTGAAACCGAAAAAGTGTTTTTTGTGTTGCCGTCTGTCTGTAACCCCGACAAGAGGTATGCAACCATTGGAATAAGACTTGGTTTCTTAGGTTTTCATAAGGTTCTCTCTCCCGCAGAATTTTTGGGATTAGACATTTATCCCTAAAATTAAGGGTTGTTCACTGAAGGCAAAAAAGAGAGAAAAAATCAATTTTCTCAAACAAAATGACGATTTTCCTTTTTACATTAAAATTACTTTGACGGTAATATACATGTGCATAAAGTTCCCATTTTTATCATATCTCGGCAACTATTTGAGATACAAAATAGCTCATTATTGTAAACTTAAAAATATATAATTGATTATTGTGTTCTTTGGTGGACTGAGATGCGCCTTTTTTTTTTCTCAATGTTTCTGTAACAGTGTATACTATTTCGTTTCACACATTTTACGAGTTTTTAGTAAATGTATTTATTTTAAGAATAAAATGATAGCAAGTCTGTGTGGTACACCGAACAATTTTTTTTTTATATAATATTCCATTTCGGGCAACAACGAGTCTTTATAGAAGTTTACACATATTTTTTCTAATGTTTTTTGGACCTAATGAAATTGAGAGTATTTCAGACGGCAGAACCTTAAAAAAGTAAGGCAAATTTCACACTTCTCTGAAAGTGAGGAAATGTCGCTAATTAGCTGGGTATTTTGACTATTAATATATATATATATACTTTTTAACAAATTCTCTCTTGAAATATATTTTACCCACCACATTGTCTTCGTTTAAAGCGTTTATATAATTATGTTATTATATGAGTTACCTTAAGATCTATTTGCCGCAGAATATTAGGACTTAAAAGCAAGTATAATTCCGGTACCCCACGATATCACCTAACTTGGGTAGGCAATACATATCGAACCTCTATTATTGTAATTATTGTTATTATTATTATTACCGCTTTTTACTACTATTTCGGGTTATATGCACTTACGCTAATGTGTAATGGTAGGGTGATGGTGAGATGAAATGAAGGACTTAGAGTTTAATGTGGGATCCGAACCACGGTGGAGGCCTGGAATTCCACACATTCACAAGTTTGACTAATACACGTCTTGTCAGAGGTGAAGGAAGGGTTTGGCAATCAGATTAATCTATGCTGGGACTGAGGATTGAACCCCGGACCCCCAGCATAGACCACCAGGTCACCCATGAACCTGTTGTAGTATTGTGGTATAATTTTTCTATATTATATTCAAGAAAACAGTATAATCGAGACCAGTGAAATAATTTTAAAATATTTAAAACTTACTACAAATTTGAAAAATAATTATTCTTTAATGAAAGAATTATTAGACTTGTTTCGTTGCCATATGTTAACACTTAATTAAGGCTAAGAACACCTATTTTTCACTAACCTTATTTTCTCGAAACAGGGGTGGATCCACGGGGGAAGGATTAATAACAGGTTCCTATATTGTTAGTGGTGACCTGGTGGTCTAGGGGTAAGGTGTCAGACTTCTGTGCTGGGGGTCCGGGGCTCAATCCTCGAACCCAGCACAGATTTATCTGATTGCCGAACTCTTTCTTCACCTCTGACAAGACGTGTATTAATTACAACTTGTAAATGTGAGAAATGCCAGGCCTCCACCGTGGTTCGGATTCCACGTTAAACTGTAGGTCCTCCATTTCATCTCACCATCACCCTACCATTACACATTAGCGTAAGTGCGTATAACCCGAATGGGTAATAAGATGTGGTGCTAATAATAATATATTATTAGTGTTATTTCAAAGTATTGATAATATCTATCAAAAGTGACAGCTGAAGTTCACATGACCTGACGTATACGTGAAAGTAGATCTGGTGGCTATTCGGTCAGTTAAAGCCTTTATTATGAAAATCTGACTGTATCTAGCACAAAACATACCCTTTCTATGTAAGATAAGAATGGTCTTAGTTGTAACTCTCGCAATAGACTAGACTGCCGATGATGGGGAGATCGAGGTTCGAATCTAGGTCGGCTATACTGAGGGTGGGATTCACAAAATTTTTTTCCACTTTTCCTCGACGCAAGTATAGGTAAACTTTCTATAAATTCAACCTTATTCAGACCTAGTTCACCAGCGTAATTAATACATAAGCTCATAACTTGAAGGGGTAGTAAGACGTGGTGTTAAAAAATATTATACAAACTTAGTGATGATGTGTCAGCAGGATTCTATTCTACGAGATATCGTGTAAAACTTTGTAAATTCACGCCCCAATGATGCAATGAGATAATAATTACGAAACTTCTCGACACTCTTTAGAGAGAAAACTTTAAAGAGAGAGATTTGAGGAAGCGATAGAGAAAGAAAGTTGCGTGAGAATGTTTCTCTCTCTCTCTCATCATGAGCTGGTTACCTAAACTTGCAAGGAAAGATTTGTTCGCTGACGAAAGTGGCCACGTTTCGCTGACTCTGCGCTGATTAATAACTCGTTAGATTATAAGTTAATCTTTTCATTTGGGTGGTGGTTTAGATATGAGCCTCTCAGAAGCTAAAGTGATCAACTCCACAAAACAAAAGTTGGAGAAAATAGACGATATTCATGGTCCACTTAGTTGGGGATGTAGGAAATGCGTGTATAGGTTAGTGTTTTTGGAGTTTTTATAGCAAAACTTTTTTTTTGTCAAAATAAATATAATATTTTCCCAGTAGAAACATAGAGTTTAATTTTCTTAACATGGTGATATCAACAGTTGTTGTATATCTGTCAAGGGTGGAATTTATGGTAACCTTTTCTCTTCATTTAAAAAAGTGTCTCATATAATGCCGCTACGCATTATCATCATCAACTGTTAATATCACCATGTACAGATAATTATACTCTATGTTTTTACCGGAGCAATATTTTATTTATTTTGGCCAAAACATTTTTTTGCTATAAAAAATGCAAAAACTCTCGTCTTATCTCACGTTCCCTACACACTCACCTGAACTAGGCTACATTCAGAAGTTATACAAAGTGCTGCCATCTCTTGAGAGGATAGTAAGTCATGGAGTTGGTCATTTTGTTTCCTGAAAAGTTCCTCACTGAACACGAACTCGGGTACTAAAATCGAGAATATTTAATAAAAAAATAAATGAATGTGACCATTTATACTTCTGAGAGTCCCATATGATGAAAAGGAAGTCCATGTGTGAAAGTGTGTTAAAAAAAATGTACATTTAAAACATATACAGATACGAAATAGGGTGGAGAACGGGCCTATATCAAAATTAAACCAGTCTTCCAGAAAAAAACGAAACAGATGTTGAATAAAAATTTTTTAATTACATACTTTCTCACATAGCTACTTTATACTTTTGTCTCAAGTTGAAGTGACATAATTTAAATCAATTTATACTTGCATCGTTGAACTCGCTGACAAAGACAGTCAGTTGGTCTGGTTGTTCGGTGACATTGAGGTCGGGGTTTGTATTCCTGATCTATATACTTGTGTGGCTATTACTAAACGGTTCCCAACTTCCCTCCACGTATTTTGGGTGCACTTCCTTTTAAATTATACCTATATTATCTCCACACCTTTAGTGTAAGTAAACAGTTAGTCTTTACGGCTAGTAAAACACGAACTTAAAAAAAAATTAAATACTACATTTAGTGTTTATTTAATTTTTATTTCTTTTGTTTCAGGTAATTTGTTAATGGCTTTTATGGCGTTCTTGAGACTGGGTGAGTTAATTATTTTTTATTACATTACAAAGTTAAAACTATTTATAGACCATTATATTTTATTGGGTTTCCATTCATTATTTTCTTCATAGCTATTGTCAAACTAAAAGCACCTCCTAATTATAAGTGTACATTGTTAAGGTCATTGTTTTTGCAGTTTTTACATAAAAACACTTTTTTTTTAAATAAGGAAAATATTGCTTCAATACAAACATAAAGTTTAAATTTTTTTTCACTTGGTGATATAATAAGTTGTGTAATACCTGTGAAAATGTCCTGTATTTAATGACAACTTTTTTCTATTCGGCTAAAAAATTTTGTCATCTAATGCCGCTATGCTCATGACAGATTTTCAACAACTGTTGATATCACCAAGGGAAAAAAAAATTGTATTTATACTGGAGCAATATTTTATTTATTTTTGTTAAAAAAAAACTGTTTGCTATAAGAAACTGAATAAACACTGGCCTTTAATTTTTTTTTGACAGTCATAAGAGCTACTAAAACAATTTTCATATATTTATACATCAAGTTACTTTTAACACTCAAATTTAATATATTATGATGCCAATACCTATGAATTACTACCAATATTAAGAAGGTGAGTTAATCTAAGTATTTTTCGCAGTTTTTATGATAAAACAAAATTTTATTTTGTGGATAAAATTAATACAGTATTGCTTCACTATAAACGTTTAGTTAAATTTGATAAACAGAGTAATCACAACATTTCTTAAATATTTGTAACTATCTGAAGCACTCGACGTTGCCCGGGACCAATGTTTTTAGTGTAATTACTATACGTGGAAGGTAATTTTCGAGCTAGTGCCGACCAAATCCAATTTTTAATTAGTCAATTAAAAAAGTTAGTAAAAAGTTTAAAATTCTGGCTTTGAGGAGAGCATGTTCGTGATCAGGGGGAGTACTAATATTTAAAATGTCGGCCCTCTGCTTGTGATAGGTATCGCGCAATGCTCATGACAGATACATAAACCAATTTAATTTCATTAATATAGATAGAAGATAGCCACGTGGCATTTGAGTATAGATTTCAAAACTAATTGAAAATGTCCTTTTCAAATTCCGGGTTGGTTATGACATATTTTCAAGAACTTTTGAGATTAATATGTCTAGAAAACAAAACTAAACTTATCTACTGAACTAATGTTTTATTTATCTTGGCCAAAACATTTTTTATTATAAATAATTGTGAAAATACGCACATTAAATCGTGTTCACCTCAACCCCCACCTTAAGTTACAAATGGTGATTCCATCGTGGTTTCTTCTCGGAACTATAATGGATTGATCGTAAGTCCTGCACCGTCCTACATAGGACATAATAAACCGTCCTTTCTGTGTTTGCAATAGTTTTGTGATGGTATTTCTATTTCTAGGAATATTTAGCACAGTCGCCTTAATACTCATCTTGGAATCGCGAGGAGTTTTGGTTGTTCCGTTGATATTTTATGGATGGCTAATAAGCCATAATAATAAACCTCCCACCGAGAAACAGCCATAACTTTATCTGAAGGTTTTCACCAGCTTAGCAGTTAACATAAAGTTTTCATTGATACATTATTCATGAAATGTGTCTGAAGTTTGAACCAACGTATTTTGTTTGAGATGATACAGCTACAATTTGTGCCAGATTTAGAGAAAGCTTTTAATTGTATTTTACTTCCTGATGCTATAATAGACTAAGCTTTTTTTTTTTAACACCGCGTCTTACTACCTGTTCGTGTTATATGCTTATTTACTAACTACACTAATGATTTTTAATAATAAGGATATATTTATGGGAAGTGCACGCGCATTTGCTTGCAGGCAGGATTTAGAACCATTTTGTAAAAACCACCCCAGTACACCCGATTGAAATTCGAAACTCGACCTCCCCGTCATCGGCAGTCTAGTCTACTGCGATAGTAGCGCGTTAGACCACGCGGCCACCGAAGCGAGTAATGAACTAAGGTATTAACAGTAATTTGGAGTAATTTGAAATGTATTATTTACATCACATTCGCTAAAATAATATTACCGCCTAGATTTATTACAAATTTATGACTAAAATATTTACTTGTCTCGAAAACAAATAGTACATAGCAACATAGAAAAACAAATATGGAGTGTTTGTCGACCATTTCTACACTAATTGGTGTTGTATCAAAATGGGATTCGGATCTCATACCGGCTGTACTGGGTGGTAGTTTCCCGAATTTGACTTTTTTTTTTAACAACGCGTCTTACTACCTGTTCAGCTTATACGCCTACTTACTAGTTAGGAAGACTTAATTTAGAGGAAGCGCACCTCTATTTGCGTGGAGGGAGAGTGGAAAACCATTTAGGGAAAAACCTCAGTGCACCCGACTGGATCGAATCTCGATCTCCCCATCTTCAGTGGTCTAGTTCAATAGAGAGTAGCGCGTTAGACCACGCGGCCACCGAAGCGGGTCATTGAAATCTTAACTGTGGCTTTTCCCTCCTCTTTTATGCTAATGCGGGTTGATTTTATATAAACAATCCTCTCCTTACCATTTGGAATGAATTTATAATACCATGGTGTTAAATGGATAAAAAGGAGCTACTGATCAACTTTAATTCATTTTAAATTATGGTTAAGTTTTGGATAATATATTTATTGAAAAATGTAACCAAGACAAATATATGTTGTAAACTATAATGATCTATATTCTTATTTTAGTTTTCTTGATAGTATAGGCTTTTATAATATTATTTATACAGGTCTTTGTTTAAGAAACTTTTTCGCCTTTTATTTTTGTTTACAAGATTCTTTTGAAGCAACTTTCATCTAGTATTAAATTCAGTCAGGCATTGTAACAAGATACCCTGTATCTCCACCATTGCGTTAACTTAATTTATTCGCTTCGTACCAGAATTTCATCTTATTCCTCAATTTTTATTTTTAAACGTTGGTATACTCGTTTAATATTCCTATGAGCTACTCAAGGGGACTTGCGTTTTTTTTTCCATTGATGAGAAAAACAAAAACATAATGACGTGCTTAAATTATCTCTAAAGTACATGTATTTGACTATCATTATGATTGTATTGTCTGTACTATAAACTAATCTAAGTCACAGAAAATAAAAAACGTTCAAAATTCATACTAACTTGTCATCACTTATTGAAAATAAAGTAAACTTTCCAAGTGATTACAATCTGACTCCTGGGAATCAAACATGCGACTCTTATATCAGTGAATATATTGATCAAATATGTCATGAGAATTTAGTATGCTGTGTCACACCTATTAAACTATTCTGTCACAATCTTTATTAATTGTAGGCTGGCTAAATTTTATAAACTTATGCTTATCGTATAATTTATCACTCCCTTCGACAAACTTTTACTAAGTTGTGTTCATATTTCAACATTTTGCTTCTACTGTGGCTATTTTATAGTGTCATACCAATTTTTAAGATCAAATCAATTATATTTTTTTTTAGTTGCGAAACACCACTTGAACTGGTTCATTTATTTTAACATAGAAAACTTTTGCGCTTAGATTCTTGTACTGGGGAAAGTTAAAAAAAAAACGCAAAAAAACAACAACTAGAGATGTCCTAGAGTTTGGTTAAAATCCATAAACTGACTTGTGTTTCCTTTTTAATATGATAACTAATCAAAACATATTCTATGCCAATTTACGGTACACTTTCTGAATAACCCGATTATATTATAACAC
This sequence comes from Timema podura, assembly GCA_033556935.1. Classification (NCBI taxonomy): domain Eukaryota; kingdom Metazoa; phylum Arthropoda; class Insecta; order Phasmatodea; family Timematidae; genus Timema; species Timema podura. The sequence goes on along the minus strand of JAVRXN010000013.1, from coordinate 25,424,871 downwards.
GACTTACAAACCAACTTAAATATAGTACAGACACAACACCAGTCCTTTCTCAGTCAGATGATCACCGCGAAAGATTAAGACCCAATTTAACTCTTCCGTAAATCTAGCCTAGGATCCTTAGTTCTCTAGACAGTTGGATATCAACACACTACACTACTTAATAAAAGGTTGTCTAAAATAGCCTTTAGAAATAATAGGTGCTGTTACAATTAAGGACACTTTTTCAAAACTAGCTTTGTTCAGAACTATACATTTGATATAGGTTTTATATGTTCTCACAGAATAACTCAATATTTCAATATACTTCTATGGAAGAAGGTACAGGAAAGTGTATAGAAAATATACATATAAGGGAACAAAGAAAATATCCTTTACCAATTTCCTATCTCTCCCTTTTGTGTTTTTTTGGTTTCCTCTGTTAGGAAGTTGCTTTGCGCGCTTCACACTCCTTCCTGATGATTTCCGATAGGATGAAACCTAGGCCGGGGGATTGGACGGTAACGATCGTATTTCTCAAGAGGCCACCACTACCTAGTTGTACGGTGGCAGCAATGTAAGGTGTGTACTGTGTTCTTTTCATTGTAAAAGCCATATTTTGTTCGTCTCCTTTGATCTGCTTCCTATACATCTTCTTGTACTTCTTCCAATAATATTACAAAATATTTATACAAATATTTGAGTCTATTGATAGTTTACTATTTATAATACCCTATTCAAATATGTATATATAATAAAACATTTTTGATAAAACATACCCAAAAATAAATTAATATACGTGTGGTTGAAAAAGAACCGATCAAGTTAACGCTGATTATAATTTCACAGAAAAAAAGCTGGCCAAAATAAATAGAATATATAAAACAAAACTATGAATATTTTTGATAAAGATAATTTTGATAAAACGTTCCTGTATTTCTACCTCTTAGACAAGCATGAATGAGGGAACACGCACATGATTGTGTTACGTGTATTATTTCTCTTTGAAGAGTTGAGATGAGAAAAGGAATTGAAAGGAATTGTAAGTGGTGGTGGGGGGGGGGTTGGGCGAGAGGAAATATGCGAGATCCTTCCATGCGTGCGTAGTATTTACTCGAATGCAAGTTCTTAAAACATGTTTAGAACAAAGAGAGGAGGGAAGTAAGAGGAAATAAAACGATGCTGGGTGAATTGTTGCATAAGTGTATTCCCGTGTAACTATGTTTGGTAAAGACAACGCAAGGTGTGCTGGAACTTGTTCGGTGGAAGAGTGACCCATATCTCAATCTGTAATTATAAACATGCCTCTATTAAAACAAAAATAACGTTTTTCATCATTGCATCTTACTAACTATTCAGATTATATACATATACTAGCGGACCCGACAGATGTTGTCCTGCCCGAAACGTTGGCTTTTAGTTTGGGTGGCATAATTGATTTCGATAATAAAACAAATACTATGTGATCATCACATTTACAAATTCACAATGAACTCCAATTAGTGAGTTACAAAAATATTACAAATTCAGTGTTTGTCAAGACAACATACAAAATAAAACATCTTTTCATTTTTGGCATTTCGCCCACAACTCCACAAATATCAGCTGTATCAAAAAACAAACATAACTATGAATTATTCTCAGAAGTTCAATTATTCATGAACTTTTCAAAAGGTTTAAACGGTTAATTATTGATTAACTTCTGATTTTTTAACGATTAATTATTAATATTATATTCATTATTATAAATATTGCGGGGTGGTGGTGGTGGTGGCGAAATTTTGAAGTTACATGTTCTAATATGCAAAAAATCTTTAAAAAAAATCCCTAAAAAATAAAAAAAATCCTAGAACCCGATTGCAGCGCCACCTACCGGGTCCAATTGTGAATCTAAACCATCCACGGACCCACTCAAACACACACAAAAAATTTCATCAAAATCGGCCCAGCCGTTTAGGAGGAGTTCAGTGACATACACACGTACAGAAGAATTATATATATTAAGAAGATGATAACTACTCTAATGGGGTAGGGATGAGGAAGGAAACATTTTTATAGGTAATCTACCCACATTTATCTGGAAGGAGAATGGGTAAACATTTAGGAAGAAACACCTTCATTGGACCCAACCGGGAATAGAACTCCGATCTCCCCATCATGGACAATCCATTCAGATAGTGACAAGTTAAAGCGTGCGGCCACTGCTGCGTTATACTCCATTTAAAGTTATAAATACAGATATTTTGTTTTTCGATTTATTTGGTTCATAGAAATGAAGGCTTTATTTTTTTCTTTCTTTCAGGTCTTTCTTTATTTTCCCGCTTTCGGTTCATTTCCTCAACGACTAGGCTAGCTCTGCGTCAAGGTATAGGAGGGTTAATCCGGCTTTAGGCGCGCGTCTGCTCCGCTCATATGTGTTCGCCCACGACGCTAATTTCCGCCTCGACGTGCGATGGAGGAGTTTCGTATTTCCTGCTGAATCTTCTACCCCCTCATCCCTTCACCCAGGACGACTAGTTCTGGTGGAGGCGTTAGCAGAGCTGCGTCTTCTGTTGCGATGGGCTGACGAGTTGGTCGGACATCTTTAGACCCACTTACTCTCATGCGATGGTGACCTCAGGATTCATTTTCTGGGTGGGTAAGAGGGTAAGAAAGGAACGGGTATCACTAAGGGGGAAGTGGGATAGTAATATAGGCTAAGGCCATTTTTTTTTTGCCATTTTTACAGCAAAAACAATTTTTTCGGGCACAATAAATAATTATTTCTTCATTAGAGGCGTTTAAAGTTTGATTTTTTTTTCCCTCTAATCATCGCATCAGTTTTTGAATATTTGTCTTGGGAATCCTGGAATATGATAAATATTATTTATCTTCATTTAAGAATAATTATTATCAAGAAAAAGTAAATTTAAAAAGTTCATTTTTAAACTTATTGTTTCTTAGAATTAATAGCTATAACCATCATTCTTAAATTAATTCTTATCAAGAATAAATTTTATTTTAATAAGTTTTTTTTTCCTTATTCGAATACCAATTTACTCGGAAAAAAATATTCAAGAACTGTTGATACTACTTTGTGTATAAAACTAAACTAAACGTCTCTGAAGAAACATTTTATTTATTTTGGACCGAATTGTAGATGTACACATTATTCTATAATAATAATAATAATAATATAATAATATTTAGCACCGCGTCTTACTACCCGTTCGGGTTATACGCTTTAAGTACTAATTACTCTAATGGATTAGGAATTGGGAGGGTTGAATTTAGAGGAAGTGAACCCGCATTTGCGTGGAGGGACAGTGGAAAAACCATTTAGGAAAAACCACCCCAGTTCACCCGACCGAGATTCGAACCTCGATCTCCCCGTCCTCGGCGGTCGAGCTCAACACGACTAGCGCGTTAGCCAACTACGCCACCAAGGCGGGTACAAATAAAATATATTCTATAAAACTTCAAATGAAGAAAGGAAACTTTGGAGAGTTATACAGCAAAGAAGAATTAACATGGTAGGACATATAATGAGATATGATAGTTTGACGAAGATAAAGAGAAGGCGATGTGGAATGTAGAGATTCAAGAGAGAGACCAAAACTGGAGTACATGAATCAGATAGCAGACGATGTTGTCAGAAGAAGTTACAAAGATGTAACAAAAAAAAAAGCCCTGGATAGGCAAAAGTGGAGGAAGCTACAGCAAACCAATCGCGAAACTGATGATCAATTAATGATGATGATGATGAAAAGTGCAATAATGCCTGAATTATCTCGTACTCTTTTCATACCGCCGTAAAAGCTCTTTGCTATACCATTTTAAACTCTCTTTTTTTTAGACACATAAAACGTAAATATTCGTCATAATATTTAGGCTGGCCATTTTCACGATTCAATATATAATAAAGTAAAACTAAACATTTTACCAAAGTAAAATATGATTGTAATTAGTTTTCCAATTAGTTTTCACACTAATGGGGTTGGGAAAGCATGGTTCCTTTCTGTTCCTCCCTTGTGCGTGTGCTGCTAGCCCACTTTTCCTGGGAACCTTGTTTCGATTCGAGGAGGTTATGTCTAACTTGATTTAATATTCATATGTGAATTCGTTTGACTAACCAGATATTCATAAAGTTCACACCACTGGAAAATTAGAAATTAACGGATCACTATTCTAATTTACTTAGACACGAAAGCTGGGACTAAAACCTTGTTAGGATGCCTATTTTATAATTATATCAAAACTTATGGACCCTACAGAAGAATATCTCGCTAAATGGTTGTTTTTTAGACACTCGTCTTGGTACCCGTTTGCACTATGTTTTAATTACACTTATGTTCAATGGATTAGGGTGGTTAAATTTAGAGTAACCGTACTAATTACATTGGCGCTTAAGGGATTAGGAAGTTGAATTTAGAGGAACTATGAACTAATTACACTTATGTTTAAGTGATTAGGAAGATTGAATTTAGAGTAAGTGTACCCGCATTTACGTAGAGGACGTGTATAGAACCATTTAAGATAAACCACCCTCAGCACACCGGCGGATCGAACCGATCTTCCAGTATATCGTAAGAGTGATGCCTTAGGCCATTTGACTACTGAGGTGGCTAATTTACGATTGATTAAACAGCTATAATTAAATTTTAGCAGCGTACTTATTACTGTACACTTATTTATTTTACTACCGTATATTAATACCCGTTTGGATCTCCCCATCATAAGCAGTCTAGTCTATTGCGAGAGTGGCGCCTTAGACCACGCGGCCACTGAAGCGTGTCTCACTATTATAGATTCCCGTATCGGTAGGAAAGTTTTCTTAATGTCCTGCTCTCTTATTGTATGACGGGGAGGTCGGTGTTCGAATCCTATTGGGTATACTCTGGGTGGTATTTTCTAAATGTTTCCTTAATCTATCTTCACACAAATTCCTGTAAATTTTCTCGTCCTTACCACATTTGCGTAGTTAACATAATAGCGTATAATCATAGTTAACACAATAGCGTATTATCATAGTTAACATAATAGCGTAAATCATAAGGGTGTTAAGCCTAGTATAAAAACAAAATGCTGCTACTACCAATACCTTAACCCAACCAATCAAGTTTGTCATATGACTTAAATAAAATGCATTCACTGTGAACGCAAATATAAAGGACGTATAAAGAATGTGTATTATTTTTAAAAATTATTTTTAGCACCGCGTCCTACCACCCGTTCTGGCTATAGGCTTATGTACTAGTAAACGCTAGTTGTTTTAGGGATGAAGAAGATTATATTTATAGGAAGTGTACCCACATTCGCGTGTAGGTAGAGTGAAAAACTATTTTGGAAAAAAAACCACCCTCAGTGCACCCAACCTAGATTCGAACCTCGATCTCACCATCATCGGTGATTTAGTCTACTGCGAGAGTAGCGCCTTAGATCATGTGGCCACCGAAGTGGTTAGTGTATCGTCAATTTTCTAATTTAACATATTCAAACTCCCAATATACAATAAACAAAATGTTGGAGTTTAATTTGATTTTAATTCCATTATTCCGCCAAAACAGCCCAACATACCCTTTTTAAAAATATGAATAATGAATGTAGAATAATTCGGTTATAGTAATGAGTCATTGCACGCCGGAATATATTTGTTACTTTGTCGTGTTGGGGAAATTACGAAATAATTTCACAGTCAAACTTTTGCGTTTTAGGTTATAATGTCATTTGGTTGTCTGTTTCAAGTCCCGCTTGTTTTATCGTAGACTAACATTGTTTTAGAATACGTGTTGGTGTTGTCCTGAGCCACTGTTCAATTATTGACCATAATTAGAATTAAAAACACTAGAATTAAAAAAATGAATGGAATATATTAACAAAAATATATATTAAAAAAAAAACAATAATTCACAGTTAAAATCATAAACATCAAGTTGTCGTCAACAGTAAAAAGAGGAAATAGTCCAAACGTGTTTAAAATGTTTAAAACTTATTAAATAACTAATATTTTCTCTTTTATTAAATGTAACTTTTTTTAAGAACTTTATAGACTTAAAAACATTTCAATCAAGTCTGAACTTTTTTTTTTTAACAACTTCATGATTTAAACTGTCGACTATTCTTTCGTTTCAACGTAACTATATTTATTAATCTATTACATTCACTTAAACTATAAACGGCCCCGTGGTTTCATGTGCATTTCACCTAGCTACGAGCCTAGAGGTTCCGGGCTCGATTCCCGCCCGGTACCTTGGGATATTTTTCCCGAAAAGGGAATCACCCCAACGATCACCAGGGTTTGGCTAACTAAGTTTAAGTTAGGTTTTAATTGTTTCCACTGGCTCGACACCCTCTTATTCACTATCACCATCACTATCACCATCATCTCATTTCATTGGGACATACGATTAGTATATTCGGACATCCCCTGGGCAAAGATGCATTAGTACTGGTTCACAAACGGCTACAAATGATAAAGCCCCGACGCGCAATATTATTACTATAGTTTTTATTGTAACATTTATGTTTTTAATCCTAATAATTGTCAAACATCTAGCATTGTTTTGATAATAGTATAGTGTAATAATACTCTTTCTCTCTCTTTTTATATAAATAATAATGTATACATAACATATATTACCTAAATTAATATGCAGCTGAGGACTGACAGTACCTCGGTGTTGTATGGTCTTCTGCCAGCCAATGGGGTGACCTTCCTGAACCCGGACCTTCGCACCCTGCACCTCTACGTCATGTCGATACTGCACAACCTGTTGTGCTCTGAATACCGCCGGAACTCAAATCAGCTTATCAATAATCCATCTGAACATCGCCACCTTCCTTCGAGAAGGAGTAATATCTGCTGAACAAATCAACCTCTTTGATATTAACTCTCCGACTTATTAATGTACAAATAATGGAACGAATTTAGTTTTAGCCCTCTCTCCCAATTTACGAATGTGCTCCCGGAGTCCGGACCTTCCCAGCCTGCAGTCTCCGCCACGCAGTTCACTATTAGAGCGGTAGAGGGGTTAGGTTCGGGACTCGGTCATGGTTGGGTGAGGGAGTCAAGACTTGGAGGTAATAACCCACCGACGAACCGCAATGGTCCATCTGACGAACCTCTGCGGAAAACAATCCATAAGGCGGGGGAGTGCTGAGTTCGGGACTTAGTCAGGGGTGGACAACAACCGCTTCTAATTCCCAAGGAGGTAATATTTGAGTTAAAAATTGTAAAGGTCAAGACTCAAATTTACCGACCTAGGATCACTAAATCAGTAGACACCTTGGAGACGGAGCTGGCCCATAGCCAATCACCCCTTTCTGAAGGTGCATCTTTCGTATCGAAAAAGAAAACTCATTAGACTCCGACATAGCTTGAAGTCTGCCACTGGAACTATGGTCAACATCTGACACCCTTCCCGATCCATGTCTGGGCATCGTGACAACCCACTCAACCCAGAGAAACATTCAAACATCGGGCAATGAAGCCAATCCCGACATGCCGCAAGACAACAAGCGCGACGACTCTTCTAACATGATCATCGAAGAATTCGTTAAGATCACCACAGACTCCATCATGACTTGCATGGACCTTCGATATATATAGTAGTGTCCTCCGGATCTTTGTACAGGCTGGAGCTATCCAGGAACCAGTCCAACCGATCCTAGCAGCGGCTCCTCCGGATCTTTGTACAGGCTGGAGCTATCCAGGAACCAGTCCAACCGATCCTAGCAGTGGCTCCTCGGACCTGCACTTTCCTGTCCTGTCTAGCCCGGTGGCAGTCTTCGAGGTCCCGACCCCTCAAGCAACCACTCTTGAAGGTGGATGACGCAGCCATTCTTCGAGTCACCCTGGGACTAAAAGGAAAACGTCTGGAAATACACCGGGACGCTAAATATAATATATACAAAACTATATGTTGAAATATTTCATATTTAGTGAAGAATTTAAAATCTGATCACTATTTATCCAAGTTTTCTTCTTCCTTCAAAGTGTTTTGAAGATGCGAAGGCCTTTGTCGGAGTATTGAACTCCAAGTCAAGGAAACCTGAACTTCGACATTTCGAATCTTCGAACACCCCTTATATATTGTCGTTTTTTGGAAAATATATCAATAATCTTTCGTCACACACCTCATACATATTTTGGCACATTAAAAAAAACTCGACAGTTTACGTGATTCATTGATTTCAAATAAAACAATATTTAAGTTATTACGTTTTAACTGTTATCTACTCATGGGGGAATGTAAATAAATACATCATCAACGTTTGGTGTGATTTATTCCAATCGGTGAAAAAATTACACTTTATTGATAAAATGACAAACTAGTTAATTATTTGTTTAATGTAGGTAACAGTTTTCAACAGTATTTGTGTGCAAAAATGATCCTGCGTGAATATATTTCTCGTTGGAATTGTGCATTCAAGTTTTATTTTATTTTATTTATGTATAAAGAGATAAAACTAGTCTACACATATAAATCGATGTGGTGTCTGTTCTTTCAGGATTCTTTATCCCGCCAAACGATAACATATAAAACTGAAATTTGGTATAAACGCTATGGGGGGAAAAAAAATTCAAAATGGTGGATGCAACCTACAAATTGATTCTTAGAAAGCTGAAATTCGATATGGCCGTTATAGAGGATGCCATCTTTATGAGACAAATGCGAAACTTTGAGAATCCAAAATGACGAACGCAACGTACAAATTAGCTCCCAGAGGGCTTAAATTTGGTGTGGACGCTATAGAGCATTCCACCCTTTTGAGCCAAATCCAAAACCCTAAAAATTCAATATGGTGGAAGCAACATATCTTAATAACCTGGAAGAGCTTTGGACACAAATTGCGCTATATATTTTTTTATGAAAATCTTAAAATAGATAAAAACCACAGGGGACAGACTTCGCAATAGATCCGAAATCACGCTTACCTCTTTTATTAAAATAAGGTTAAAAGGGATTTAAGGAATGAGAGATATTCAAATTGATGTTGATAACTTCATTATTTCGATTAATAATCATTTTTAGGTTTGACTTACATTACTGGTACATTAATACTTTGTGGATGCTACTTTATAATACAAAAATAGATAATTTTTTTCCAAAACTGAAAAATATTTGATTTAAAAAAAACATATTTACCTCAATAATAACGCCACAAACTATTTTCGAGTAAATAGCATCTTGCTATGAAAACTGTATTCTAACATACCCGAATCAATTTTCGGTTATCGCATATTTTTCCATACGCACCTGAATACAGAGGGACTAAAATGTTGTTCAATCACTTCTATTTCTTGAAAACTCAACCCGATATTATTTTTATTTTTACGTTTACCTACACTAGCTCCCAGCGTGGAGAGCCGAATTTCTTTCGTACTATCCGTCTCAAAAGGTTTTGCCGCCCCCCCCCCCCCCCACCCCCCGGCTCCCCAAGTTCTGTATACCTGTAATTACTACGTTATATCGTGTTCCTCGAAACTGTTGGCTTCTCGACGACGTTAGATTTGTTTGACGGGTGTCGATCTTTGTAAAGTCAACAGTGGGAGGGATCGACGCCTCTCCCAGCTCGTACCCTTCTCTCCCCCTTCCCTCCTTATAACCTCCGCCCACCAGTGTCTGGGTAAGTTTGCTCCGATCCTGAACAAACATTGACAAGAAACACCCGTTGAGGTATTAAATCCTTTTGGCTCCCCGCTTCTGCCATAGGGTATGTCTTGGCCCATGTACAATCATCGAAAATAAAAATAATTTATTCTTTAAATCAGGAAATTAATATAGATAAATTCCTTGTAAAGGTGTCCTTTTTCGATTTACGAATATATTAGAAGCCACTCGACATTGCTATGATAAAAATAGTAATGAAAATAACATGACTTTTATTTTAGCGCCGCGTCTTGCTACCCGCTAGGGCTGTAAGCTTATGTAATAATTATTAGGGATGAGGCAGGTTGAATTTAAAGGAAGTGTAGCCACATTCGCGTGAAAGTAGAGAGAAAAACCCTTAAAAACACCCTTAGCACACTCGACAGATTAAAACCCCCGATCTTTCCGTCACTGGCCGCCCATTATTTTGCGAGAGTGATGTTTTAGACCTGGGGTGGGCAGCCCTGTTGTCATTCACCACAAGTGGCAAATCGGCCATAGAAGTGTGGCGGATTTGAGTTTGACAGTTTCCATGGTAAGATAAACTTTTTCCTGACGGCGTGTTCTGGTTGTAACTTGATATTTCCTCCGTATCGCTGGGAGAATTCCGTACGTGAATAGTGTTCAGATATTCTGCAAATGTTTCTGAAACTTGTCATACAAGAGGATTATTAAATTCGCATTAAATTTTCTTTCATTTTGAATCTGGACAGTTCTCGTCATTTGTGTCCGAGTGAGTAGTCAAAGTGTACATGTTTTGAACAGACATGTACAAACAGCATGTGTTGTTTTACATGTTCGAGTGAGCAACCTAATTTCTCAATTTTATACATGGTGTGGCGAATTTAACTTCTCATTAGCCACACCTGTGGCTACATTGAAACATTTTATTCCCACCTCTGTCTTGGACTATTCTACCACCGAAGCTGGTTTTTATTTGTTTTAATTTTTAAGAATAATAATTGGATAGGCCTATACATATTTTTTTAAAAACACATGTATTTATTACTTAATTTACATTTCATAGAAAACAAAGTTTAAGTTATTCCGCTTTGAGGTGCATTGATATATCTTCGTGAGTGATTATTATTATTATTATTATTATTATTATTATTATTATTATTATTATTATTATAACTGTTATTATTATTTAAGAATATTTTATTACTATTACTACTCAAAAATGTTATTAAAAGTTCAATATAATAAGTAGCAATATTGAGGGTGGATTTAGAGGTGGTGTGGCTGAATAATTGTGGATAGGAGAAGTGAATCCAATCCCTCTGTATGCCCGGCCGGGATTCGAACCTAGGGTGAACAGGTCCACCGGGACATTGAGAGATATCCGTGCAGGCTGGTTTGATTTAGGCTGTCTCACATACTACTTAAATATAGCTCTCCATTAAATTATATCATTGTTTTTATTAAATTTTAATCAAATTTCCCCGTGAATAAATATTAGGGTGCCCAGAATACATCATTTATGAATATGTATGTACCCATTTATTAGAGTGTGGTGAATCTTAAGATTTATTTCTAATCTTGAGTCCAAATTCGAATTCTTACTCTTAAAAATGAACAAGTTTTGTTAAAGTGAAAAAAAAATTTAATTTAATTTTAAAAAGGTTGTTTAATTGGTGCCATTTACAAATGATAGTTTGTTTTTCACGTATATTACTTCACAAACAACAAAGATACAAACACATGAATAGGTTCATATTGATAAAGTGTAAGACGGGATGTTTCACCTTAACTTTGTCAGATTAAATAAATACTTTTTTTAGTAAATTAATAATTCAATTTTGTCTATTTTTTGTTTGTTTGTTGTGATTTTTTACTCAACTAAAACTACATACGTCTGTATAATTCCTTTTGACAATTGCTTCAATTGTTTTTGTTTTTCTAAGTCAAGATCTTCATAATTGTTTTTGAGATTTCTACGAATCTCGAATCTCTCAAATACCGTAGGATTCGAGGAATTGAATATTCAAGCGTCCCATCAATAAGACATTATATGCATCTATCTATTTATATATAGGATTGACTAAGATTCCATCAGCTAGCTACCCTAGTCTGGAGGAACATAATCTGACAACTCAACTCTTTTCCCTCCCCCTTTGTTTTAATTTCTCTACTGATCAAATATTTGTGAATGTCTCGTATATCTTGCCACGGATGGGTTTGTGGGGGGGGGGGGGAAAGAGAGGAGTGTCTTGGGGCCCTTTGGCTTATCAGCTCCCTGTCACCGACTAATGTTCCGCAAAGCTTGTCAAGCTTAACTGACTCTTCAAGGGGGTGTGGTGAGGAGCGATGGTGATCTCTCTATTAACTTTGGTGACGTACCCTTGGGACGTCTACGGGACGTCTTCGCAGAAGAGAAAGGAGAGAGAGAGAGAAGAAATCCCCGCGAACAGTGTTTTTTTTTTTTTACTTATTGCTTGCCAACTTCTCTCCCATCTTGTTGATGCATCGTAACAGTAAGTCAGATTAGAGGCTTGTCAATTAATCCTTAAATATGAGATTAGAAACAAATTCAGATTCGAGACTTTTATTTTAATATATAGGCTGTACCTATTTTCTAAATTAACTTTAATTTTTTTTGAACCAAATATTCAGACTCTAGAACATTAATTTGTCACTTAACATGTACAAAAAAAACCTGCTTCATGACCGAATGGTCTAACTAAGGCGTCACTATTGTTTTGGGCAGGTCTATCTGATTACGTAGAGATTGGGGGGGGGGGGTCCCGGTCGGGTGTACCGACGATGGATTTTCCTAAGTGGTTTTTCTCCCTTTCATGCAAATGTGGTTAGTACTACCTCTATAAAAAGCCTTCATTCCTCAGACCTATACCATCAGATAATTATAATATATGCCTTCAAAGGTAGTAAGACTCGGGACAAAACAAATCTTGGCTATTATTATTATTATTATTATTATTACAAATATATAATATTATTATTATTATTATTATTATTACTATGACATGTGGATAAAAACTCATACTCGTTTGCCCTTGTTTGGGAGGTTGGGTTTAGAATCCAAAACGGTTGTACTAAGGTTTTTTTCCCCAAAAGGTTTTACATTCTCCCTCTTAGTAAATTTAGGTGCATGGCTTATAAATTCTACATTTCTCATACCTACCCCATTAGTGTAATTATATTAATATCTATTTGTATATTTACTTGGGGAATTGAAACGCTGAGCACGAAAAAAAAAAGCACTCGACGAAACTAGATATCTTAATATTTTGTTCATTAAAGTAAACCTCACCTTATTTTATAACATTTTATTTATTTTAAAAAATAATATGTCATTAAATAATATATAACAATTGAACCCAAGCATAAAAATGACTAAGGGGTTGCCCTTAAATTACATAAGGCTTTTTTATGATCTTCTACCCCTTCCCTTACCCTGATGAAAAGGACCGTAGGATTTATTTTCATCGTTTGATTTAGACGTAAGGATTGGTAACAAAGCGACTGATATTAAATTTTAGAATAATTTAATTGCATTAAGTAAATGAATACAAGCGAATTTTTACTATTAATATATTAATTTTTTGACAAAAAAAGGTTTTTGTCTCGCCATAAATATTGATTATAAAATACTGCCCCTTCCTCCCACAACCCATACGTAGTTTTTAAGACCGGACTTTAAGTCAACTTTGTAGCTATAACAAATAACCGGGTTTGTAATAAAGCACATGTAAGATCAAACGTAAAAAATTGGTTTCGTAGAATTCGAGAAATTGCTGTTGAGATAAATGTTGAACTTTGAAATTGCTGCTTTTGTTTGAATATTTTTGAAATTTGAAATTTTTTTGAAAAAAATTTTTGTATAGGTTTTTTAAAAATTTTTTAAAGTATAAAAATCGTTTTTGTGAAACACCAAAAATCATTTTCTAAAGTAATCGCTTCCCGTTCTAAATCTTTTAAACATACGTTTAACCCTAATTATCAAGACTTATTTTAAATTAACTCAAATAATGATTATCAATATTATTAAATTTAATCAACCTTTAATGTACTCTTCTTATATTTTAGACACCTTTTCTCAACACTTAACTTTATCTTACATGTATTAAAATCCCTTTCCAAACCAATTCTTGACAATAAAAAGTAAATCTAGAATTAATTTGTTTTAAAGTTCCCAACTACGGGTTTTTTCCTCCCCCCTTGCCTTCCCTCGCTACGTGGTTAACCGTTTGTGAAGAATGTTAATAGCATGAGCAATTACGTCGATGAAACTTTGCGCAAGCGCACTTGGAAGGAACAAAAAACAACCACCCCGCACCCATAACCGCAGACGTTCACAAACATTTCAAGTGAAACAGCTTGTCGTAACCATAAAGTTATAAAAATTTGATCTTCCCCCACTTTTGTTTCTTTGCTAAGCTACAATTATTTTTTAAAGAATTTGCTGCATTGCTTTCTGTCACTGTTTTATCTTAACTCTATTTTATAACACACAACAAACCCCCCCAGTCGTCATTTCACCACGTAGTTTAAGAAAACAAATCCGAATTCACAAAATAAAATAAAAAATATTACCGAGTCTTATAGCCCAACCAGAATTTTACAAATTTTAATCACGTTAGTGAGATAATTATGAGGGAAGAATTAAATGAAATGTACCCGTATTCGCGTGAAGGTAGAGTTAGGGAGAAACCCTTCTTCAGTACACCCGGCCGGGACTCGATCTCAGACCTTCCCAAAAACGGCAAACTAGACTAAGACCCGGAAATTTAGATAACGTTCTCACCGATGCGGTAAAGTGCATACATACGTACAATTGGTCTTTATAATGAATAAAATCAAGCTCTTATAAATTACTATACAGACCCGTTGCCGAATAAGCCAAGCTCTCTGGTATAATATCGCAGTCTTAAAATGTATCACTAAAGAAGTTCGCAAATTTATACAAATATTGACGTTAAAACACGAATTTGCCTCCTTCTTTTAGCCATGATATCGTAAGTAACTTTCAAAAAATCTATAAAATATATAAATTTATGTTTGGCCACAAGAGATCCGAACTTAAGTACATTTAGCATGTAAGCACTATTTTCTCTATCCCCCGCTCTCCTTGATGTAGATCATAGAAAATGTGTAACTTACATTATGCACCAACAACTACTTTCGGTTATAAAATTGCGGGGTGCAATTTGTTCATATTCTTTAACTAATTGAATATAACCTTTAAAAAAATTACACCAACATATTGTATTAAATAATAAGTTTTAAATGAGAAATAGGCATGTAGCCTCAATGAGTAGTAAGACGCGATGCAAATAAATAAATATAATATATTCTTCTTCTATGAATTTGTCCTGAGACATGTATCAACCGGACATCTTCCATTTTCCTTGGTCCTGAGCATTAAAGTGATCTGGTTGCGCGTTGGGCGCCAATTAAAGTGATATGGTTTAGTTAGCTGATAATTGCCCGGCTATCGAGCACTAATTAAAGCGTTACGCAATTATTATGTGATATTTTAATTGAATAAATAAGACCTTTAATGTTGCACACGATTTATTAAAGTGATTTTATCTTCGGTACGAAGATATTATGTAAAATGATACAATTTTCGTTGAACTACAGATTATTTCTCTGTAACATTACACGTTCCGTGTTTTGTGTACCCTGCTGAGTAGATTTATGTGACTACTCTCTATTTCCTACTGGCACTGTTTTGATGAGCCGCGTGATGAATCGACTTATGGATTCATACGCACAAACAGCTTATATATGACCTACCCCTTGCCCCTTGGACCTCTCGTGACCAGTGTCAAAACCAACTAATCGAAAGCGTCCTGGTCGACAGGTGTTGTGAAGGCTAGCTTTCTATTGGTTTTTGGTAAACACTACGGAGTTAATTTTTGAAAGAAAAAATAAGTTTTAATGGTACATTCCTTAGACATTATTTCTGAAAAGCGCGTGACTCTCCATGGATGAAGTTTAAATGGATATTTTACATATAGCACTTTAAAGAAAATTAAACTTCATCCATGACTTTTTGAATATATTAGAGGTGTCCAAAACAGCATCGGTGCAGCATCTCCTTTCATACTTTTGTAACTTCTTCCTCTTCTGATATCTCTTAGCATTCCAAACCTTCTTCCTCTTTTTCCCTATATTTTACCCTTCATGATCCTCTTCATTAAACTATCCCAACGAAGTTTGTGGCCCAACCAGACGTTTTCTCTTCCTTATCATCCTCATATATATGTACATAGCTTTATTATATATATATATATATACTATATTATAATCCTACGTACTCCCTAAGATGTCTTCGCGTACCCCTGGTTGAATACCACTGATCTAAGAACACTAAAGATGCGTCGAATTCATAGGCTAAATTTTAAGACTGAAATGATCCCCAAAATCCTCAATAGGTCAAATGGTAGTCCTAAATACATAATAGCTTTGGTACATTATACCCCTCCCCCTCCTCCTCACTCCTGACATCTCACCACTCTTTTAATCCCTTTTAAAAAGTAAACCTCTGAATACGCCCACTGTGGCAAAATAATACTTCATTTCCTTGATAGACTTGCCTTTTCACTTTGTTTTCAAGAACAGGTGTCTCTTATCATCGTTTTGCACCAAGCTCTTCAATTATTAAAGTGGGAGGAGCTTCATCTTAGTTAACCCGGAAGAAAAGCTGCATGGGAAAGCAGTGGTTGGAAAGGGGGGTAGGAGGAGGAATATCAGCTCTTGAAGGAAATTCTATGTGCCCTATTTAACTTTTTTTTTTAGAAACCTTATACCTTTACACACTCATCTTTGTTTCATTAAATTATCCTTTGAAAAAGATAATAAGTCTTTGCTTTCAAATAAAAATTGTTATATAGTGCTTTGTTAACGAGAATATTAATAAGTGATAATAAATAACATACATATGTACGTACATAAATAATCATTTTATTTTGGTAGTTAAAAACAAATATGGTATTAAACAAAAATAATTAATTTTTTAGACCGTAATTAAATTGAACTGTGTGTTTTGGGGGTTTATGTATGCTTTATTTTTGGATACCTATTCACATGCCTTTCTTTCTTTCTTTTATCATAAACTGTTCCTCACATCTTAACAAACAATTATGATTAAATTGTTTCTTTTAATCTGGTTGCGCTTCGACAAGATAAGTGAATAAGAAAACATTATGCTAAGACTCTCATATTAGACTAGATTACAGATGACAGGAAGATCAGGGTTAGAATCCCGGTCCGGTATACTGAAGGTGACTTTTTAAAAATTGTTTTCCACTCTACCTCCATGAAAATGCGAGTACACTGTATTTAAATATAACCTTACTCATCCCTATCTCACTAGCGTAATTAGTACATATGCGTACAACATGAACAAGTAGTAAGACGTGGTAATAAAAAATAAAATATAACACAAATGCCAAGATGTTAAGGTTTGTAAGCGGCTCTACCAATTTATAATAATTTAGGAAGTTAAATAACCACCTTCTTTGCTGCCCTACTCTAATTTCGTTATTGTCACATGTAACTAATATATTAGGATTATAATATAATCTTTTAATGTCGAATTACTTTCTTACATATTTGAAACGCCCATATTTTACATTTAATTATACACTTTAATGCCATGGGAAGACTATAAACTTGTCGTTATTAATATTTGTGCCGTATGTATACTTTCAGAATATATATTATAAGTTACATGGCTGAGCATATATTTTGGCGATGATACATAAGCCTCGTTTATTATGTAACAAGTAGGACCCAACATGTTGGGAGACAACACATGAGGAAAAGTAAGCTGCGTTTATTGTCGCCAACTTGTTGGACCAACATCCTGTTTCCTCCACTAATTTTTAATCAGTCTACACATTTCTAGCATGGATAACATCGTATCACTTGCCGTTCTTCATTTAGTGTGTTGGCAGTAAGTGTACTCTTGTAGAAAAAACCAAAACGTAAGAAACGATGGGGAGTTTGAAGTGTTTTTTTAAACGACAAATTGAAGTTGCGTGTCTGGGAAATAATGAATGACCTGCATTTGTAAAATAGATTTGATAGCTTTGTACGCATGTCATATGTGGACTTTGAATACTTAGTTACACTTCTGTATCCTCATTTACGTGGTAAATTGGAAGGAAAAATAGTTGTGACTCCGGGAGATATAATTGCTACAACTCTGCACTTTATGGGAGCCTTATGTATAGCCACAAAACATGTGCGTTGCCAAGGCTGGATATGGACTCGACTCTCTAGCGCATGCGCAGAACCTCCCAAATCAACCAACAAGTTGGATTGGTCGTTTATTATCTCCAAAAAATGATCCAAACCAACCCAACACAACTTGTTGGCTTGGACCGGCTCTCCCAACATCAACATGTTGGTCAACATCCCCAACAAGTTGGGAATGCGTTTATATTGTAACACAACTTGTTGGGATCGTGTTGGCCAACATTTTGTGTTACAATATAAACGAGACTTTAGGGAAAGAAGCCCAGAACTTTGTTATAAAAGGCGTATTATCAACCAATATGGACGTATGGCTCTGAAACTTTTCGCAAAACGGTAATCACAACACAAACCTTATATTTGTGATTTAAATTTTTTACATTTTAGACACATTTTATACATGTTATTTTCATATTATTTTATTTAGAAATTACAGAACTCATGTTTTATTTGATGGTCGAAAAAGTCTTTGTTTGAAAGTTGTATTCACTTCAATTCGAATAGGTATTCACATTATATATAATAAAGAAATGGCCATATTCGCACGTCTTAGCCCGACTCGACAGTCAACAACTTAAGGTGGGGTGCTAGTGAGCGCCAGTTTAGTGCATTAATTTTGCAGTTTTAATAGCATAAAATTTTTTTGGCAAAAATAGATCAAATATTTTTTCTATAGAAACATAGAGTTTAGCTTTCTGCACATGCTAATCTCAAGAGTTCTTGAATATCTCTCATGAGCATAGAGGCATTTGGTGACAAACTTTTTAAATGCAGAGAAAAAGTTGTCACTAAATTCTTGGACGCCCTTGACAGATATTAAAGAACTCTTGAGATTAGCATGTGCGGAAAACTAAACTCTATGTTTCTATAGAAGAAATATTTGATCTATTTTGGCCAAATAAATGTTTATGCTATAAAAACCTCGAAAATACTGCCCTAAACTCACGCTCACTAGCACCCCATCTTAATACAGAAAATAAGAAAACAACACCATTTATCTGGCTTTAATCTCAATTTGTAACCGAGAGCTGCTGATCTGCGAACACAAGCAAAATTACTTTTAGAAAAAGAACATAAAAACACTAAAGTTTAAAAGTGAAGTATATTGCTCTCTCTCTCTCACACACCTACAATGCGAGGTTTGACTTTGAATTATTATGAGGGCTGGAAACAAGCAAACTGAATGTTCTTGACACGTCGCCTGCGGCGGCACGTGTACGGAAGTAAATCAACAACAGTACAGTCACAGACTAATAAAATCGACACAACCTAAATTTAAGTACTTCAGAAAGCAATGCAAAAAAACAGGATCATTATAAACTTGGACGTGGACAAGGAGAAATTGAAATTTATCCCAGGCTGCAGAGATAAGATTTCTGAGAGATATTGAAAACATTACAACGAAAGATAGGATAGGTGACGAAAAAATTTGGGATAGCTTAAAAGGCTATCCATTAGAAGAGATGCTGAAGAGAAAAAGATTGCATTGGCTAGGGATTGTGTTACATATAATGACATTGCGCGGCTGGGCTACACCATTCGTAGCTCAGTAGTGGAAAGACTAGCCTGTATCTATTTATCGTTGCCCAGGGGATGCCCGAACGCACTAATCATTCATCCTTTCCGTGGAGGCTCTAACCATGTCTCTATGAGATGAGGTGATGCTGATAGTGACTATGAGGGTGTGGAAGGAGTGGGAACACTTAAACCTAGGTTAAACAATAATTCACGAAATCTTTACTAACGTTGGGGTGGTTCCCCTTTTGGGAAAAATACCCAAGTGACCATCCAGGAAAAGAGCCCGGGACCCCTAGGCAAGTTCGTGGCCAGGTGCACTGACCACTACACCATGGGGCCGGTTAAGGCTTGTGATGAGAATGGAGGACTGAATGCCTAAGAAAGCTCTACAGAGTAAAGATAAGGGTAGACCATGGACGAGATGGATGTATCATGTGCAGAAGGACATGGAGGCTAAAAAAGTGGACTGGAGACGCGTGGCAGAGGGAGACAGCTTGGAGAGATCGACAGAATTGAAGGAGGATGTGCCAATCTACCCGCAGAGGCAGAAACGTCCAGTGATAATGATATAAGATTTGTTATAATATAACCATCATGGTGGTCACCAAAGTCTAGTGCGTCAAGCTAACAAACTGGACTGCCAGTGACAAGAAGTTTGGGGTTCATACCTCTACTGGCTCCACTGTTATTTTCCCCCTCCCCCATCTAATTTTCACTGTGATTTTCACCCTATTTACACTAAAATGCGGGTGTATTTACTTTAAACTCATTCCTACTCTATAGACTAAGCCGTTTTATAACCCTTGAGTAATAATGTATAAAACTAATATATTAACATATTTATGTACATGCTTAGCTGTAATTTTTCAACGACAAGTTTTTTGTGATCATACTCTTTAACACAAATCATTTTAATCATTATTTACGTCGTATTCAACCACAACTCTGTGGTTTTGATGTTTATCAAAACTAAAATGTAAGTATTAGTAAAGTACTATAACTGTACTAGACAAATGTCCATAAAAACACATTATATATTTATTATCATTATATTTTATTATTATTATTATTATTATTATTATTATTATATTATTATTATTATTATTATTATTATATTATTATTATATATATTATTTATTATTATTATTATTATTATTATTATTATTATTATATTATTGAAAATATGATTTCAATGAATTTATATCTATGAAGTAGGTATTGTTCATAACAAAACACCTACAGTGTATTTTATCAATGAATAGGTTTTCAATTTGGACTTAATTAAAACTGTCGTGAGTTTTTATATAATTTTGTTAATTGAATTTTCGTAAACTTCTCTCTGTCTGTTAGCGTCAACTGTGTCCAAGAAAGCGAATTTCTAGTCCTTGAATATCGTAGTTAATAAAAGAGAGGGTCTTGGAGATGAAATAAAATGGAGGTAGCTGGACCGTTAAAAAATTAATTTTCTTTAATTGCTCTGACAGTTTCAGCTAAAGACTAGAGACGTTTAGAAAAGGTTTCTTAAAGGAGGTTTTTTTTATTTAAAAAAATCGCAATCATAACAAATTGTTTACCTTGGTAACTAAATTAAAAACAATGATTCCAGTGTATGCCTAACAGTCTGCCTTAGACCCGGAGGCCTGGTGTTCAATACATATCGAGTGCATAAGGAACAGTTAGCCCATAATGTGATTTCCTCTTTATCTCAAATATACTGTTAGCCTCGATCCATAAAATTTACACGTTTCATGTTGGAAACATTCTGAATGGTTTTTGTTTTTTAGCACCGCGTCTTACAACCTATTTGGGCTCTACACTTATGTACCAATTACACTAATGAGTTAGGGACGAGGAAGGTTTAATTTAGAGGAAGTGTATCCGCATTTTCCTAGAGAGACAATTGAGAACTATTTAGGGGAAAAAATCCTCAATATACCCGACCGGGATCAAACCATGATCTCTCCATTATCGGTAGTCTAGTTTATTGCGAGAGTGGTGCTTTAGACCATGCGTCTCCCGAACTTATTTTGAATTAATCTTTTTAGTTTGATGTAGGTGACCTGGTGGTCTAGGGGTAAGGTGTCAGACTTCTGTGCTGAGGGTCCGGGTTCAATCCTCGGTCCTGGCACAGATTTATCTGATTGCCAAAAACCCTTCCTTCACCTCTGACAAGACGTGTATTAATCACAACTTGTGAATGTGAGGAATGCCAGGCCTCCACCGTGGTTCGGATCCCACGTTAAACTGTAGGTCCTCCATTTCATATCACAATCACCCTACCATTGCACATTAGCGTAAGTGCGTATAGCCGAACGGGTAGTAAGACGCGGTGCTAATAATAGACTAATAATAATAATAATAATAATAATTTTTAGTTTGATAAACTTTAGACTAATATTTCGCAAACCTTGCCAATATCGGACAACTTGATAAGCTTTCGATGTGGACCAATTCTCGCTAATCCGATCAAGCTTAGCTTTTATTTAGCTCGGAACAGCTCTTCTGTATATTCATAATATTATTAGCAATAACTATTTTGTCTCTTGTCAACTCTGCACCTAAACTGGTGATAATATTAGAGATAAGGCGTCAGGGTCTTGAATGATAGGGTCTCTGAGGTCAAGTTTCGAATCTCGGAAGCTTAGAGGGAAATTTTCTAAATTTGATTTTTTTACTGTGATTTTATCATCTCCCCTCCTCACTAATGTTGGGGCATACCTCCAACAACCCTTCCCATGCCCATTTATTGATGAACCCTTGTGTTAAAACGTATAAACGTAAAACAAATTACACCTCTTCATATTTATAGGCATACTATTTTTATTTAATATTGTTTAAATGTTTGTAATTTATGTTTGTAATAAATACTGTATTTCTTATATTTAAGTAAATTACCAAACATGACCATTTTTTACCTAGCCATATCTAATTATTTATGTATTTTAAATAACAAATCTAATTATCTTGAAAATAAACAAAATCTTTGATTTTTAATATTTGAACTCATTTCTCTTTCTTAATAAAAAAAAACACCATTTAAAACCCACCCATTCTTAATTTTTTTTATGAAAAGTCTAGCATCGTTTACTTTCTTTTACATCAGAAAGAAATAGTCATAGACAACAGTATGTGTATATATATATATAAGTAGTACAGTAAAGAAAAAGAAGAAGAAAAGTTCATTAATGGCGAGGTCGCCTACACTATTGTGTGACTTCTTTCAGAGGCCTTCATGAACAATAGCTGATGCAAAATTCATAATACCATGTATATTTTGTCATGAGCAGACGTTTCGCTCAGGATTTTTTTTTTTCTTTTTCTGACGTGCTTTTATTCTTCTCTTTTAAAAGTATTTTTCCTACCCTCCTGTTCTTCTGCCCTCTCTTGTCAAACCTCTGCTCACTCCATTCCAAGGTAAATAATGTAAAGAGACTCGACAAGCCCGTACGAGTTTTGAGGAATGAGTTAATGATAAAAGATGATGTGGGAGGAAAGGCCTGTTTACACTTTCTCTCTCTCTGGGTAAAGGTTAAACAGACCAACTTTATTTTTCCCTACGGATTACATGTCTTGCGTAGTTTTTTGTTTGTTAAGGTGGTCGATTTTTATAAAATGTTATTAAAACTACCCTTCTCGGTGGCGTAGTTAGCCTAACGCGCAAGTTTTGTTGAGCTAGACCGCCGAGGATGGGGAGATCGAGGTTCTAATCTCAGTCGGGTGAACTGGGGGTGATATTTCCTTAATGGTTTTCCACTCTCCCTCCACGCAAATGCGGGTTAACTTTGTCTAAATTCAACCTTCCCAATTCCTAATTGATTAACGTAATTAGTACTAAATCGTATAACCCGAACGGGTAGTAAGACATGGTGCTAAATAAAAAATAATAATTAATTGAATTTTATTCTACCATTAAAATGCTGTATTGTACTTTTATTTTACGTATTAGGGTACTTGATATATATTTGTTGTATTCAGAAGGTAGCACAACTTTTTTCCCCCAAAAATGACGTCATGAAAGTTTATCAAAATATTCCTTTAGGTTAGCTATAGTATAAGTAGGTCTACAGTCCCATGGTAGATAAGATGAAATGCTGTCAGAGACACACTCTGATCCAAAGCGTATCTCCTTTCCAACCCACAAAGATATTATTACCCCCACCCTCTTCCCTTCCTCCCTCATTTCGTGTTTTGACGAATTTTCCCCCTGCGGGCGTTCTTTCGCGCAGTCGTTGACGTCGACATTAATGACGTCACTAGAAGATTTAACGTCGTAGGACCTCGCGACCATTTCTTTTTTTTTTTTAAATAAAACTTTATGTTGTCATTATTGATGATACGTGTATGATTTCATAGGAGTTGGGCATAGTTCGAATAACGATTTTTTATGGTCTCAGGTATACTTTGAATTCGAAAGTTTATGTATATTTTCAAATATTTAATAACAATTTTAAATATCAATAAATATATTAGTGTGAAAATAATGAAAAATAACACAATTGAGAACTCCATTCTACTACTTGGTCACCAAGTTGTTATAACATCTCGCCTGCGGTCAAGGGATGTAAAACTCCAAAATACAAAACAATAGTTTTATCGATTGTTCTCTATGGTTGTGAAACGTGGTCTCTTACCTTACATGAAGAGAAGAGATTTAGGGTGTTCGAAAATAAAGTGCTTAGGAACATACTTGACCCAAAAAGGGAAATACAGAGGAGAGTAGGTTACATAATGAGAGTATCCTGGGAGTGTTTGACCTCACAAATACCTCTCTATACGTGGTTTTCGGGTAAAAATTCGTTAAAGGGTAGTTTACTAGTGATTGATTTTAAAATTTTTTCTTAATTTCCCTGATAATCAACTGTAAGATTGGCTCTTAAGAGCCACAGCCAACAGCCTTATTAAACACTGATTTTTGTATATCTTGGCATAAGGTCGATATTTATATCATTTTTGTTACTTTTGGACCCAAAGCACTCTTAAAATTACTGTCAACTTTAATAATCGCCGCTATCCGAGTAAGTTAAAGGTGGGACGATAGGGATTGCAAACTAAGGACAGTATAAATAAATTAATATTACTCCGGTAGAAACATTGAGTTTAATTGCAGTAATCACAACAGTTCGTGAATATCTGTCATGAACATACTAAGCATTAGATGAAAAAAATTTTAAATTAAGAAAACAAAATTCTCTTAACCGGTTCGGTGGCCATGTTGTCTTAACGCAATACTCTCGCCAGAAGACTAGACTAACTAGACTTTTTATGAAAAAAAAAATTTGCTGTAATTTATATCCAATATTTTCCTAACATAGATATAATTTATTTTTACTCCCATGATAATCTCCACAGTTCTTGAATATCGGTCAAGGGCGGTCTAGAATTTGATGTTTTTTTTGTTTTTTTTAGCACAGCGTCTTACTGCCCGTTCAAGCTATACGCTTATGTACTAATTACTTTAATGGTTTTAAGTATTAGGAAGTTTATATATAGAGGAAGTGTACCTGTGGAGGGAGAGTAGAAAACCATTTTGGAAAAAACACCATCATTATACCCGACCGAGATTCGAACCTCAATCTTACCGTCACCAGCAGTCTAGTCTTCTGGCGAGAGTATTGCGTTAAGACAACATGGCCACCGAAACGGTTAAGAGAATTTTGTTTTTTCTTAATTTAAAAATTTTCTCATCTAATGCTTAGTATGTTCATGACAGATATTCACGAACTGTTGCGATTACTGCAATTAAACTCTGTGTTTCTACCGGAGTAATATTATTGATTTATTTGTCAAAAATAAAGTGGTTTGCTATGAAAAGTGCAAAAAAAAAAAACACAGACCTTTCACTCACGTATCCTTTCATCTCACCCTAAGCATCTAACTGCCATAGATCATAGCTGTGGACATGTCGGTGAACTTGATATCAAGCTTTTAAAAGATCTCATTGAGGCGGTTAGGTCACGTAACGTT
The DNA here is from genome assembly GCA_033556935.1 of Timema podura. Lineage (NCBI taxonomy): Eukaryota > Metazoa > Arthropoda > Insecta > Phasmatodea > Timematidae > Timema > Timema podura. The sequence goes on along the minus strand of JAVRXN010000013.1, from coordinate 25,399,552 downwards.
GTAATTAAAACGTTGGCGGTGCTACTTTCTTCAACCCCCTCAGGCTAAGTTTTAGCTACCCCTAGTTCAATCAATGTCTGCCGCAGCAAGGGATGGCGGAAGGAAAGGGGTAGGGGGAGGGAGGGGAAGTTTTGGGGTAAGTTAAATTGCCTTGAGCCGAGAGCAACAGCTTCTTATAAAGTTTAGGGGGTTGCTCCCGCTCTGTTCCGTTACACTGCGTCAGTCTCCAACGGACCCGCAACCCCCTCGTTTCACTTTACACGTAACCGCCAAATGCCTACAACAATACCTCGGATATTATCTACTACTGGTGAGGCTAGGGGAGTGGTTAGGACATCTGGCTTTGTCTCAGGAGGTCGAGGATTTCCTCTTCTGTGGTTACACTGAAATTAGATGTGTACCCTTCTACCACTCGTCACAATTACATTAGTGATTCTCCTGTGCTGGGGTCCGGGGTTCAATCCTCGGTCCCGGCACAGATTTATCTGATTACCAAACCCTTCCTTCACCTCTGACAAGACGTGTATTAATCACAACTTGTGAATGTGAGGAATGCCAGGCCTCCACCGTGGTTCGGATTCCACGTTAAACTGTAGGTCCTCCATTTCATCTCACAATCACCCTACCATTACACATTAGCGTAAGTGCGTATAACCCGAACGGGTAGTAAGACGCGGTGCTAATAATAATAATAATAAATTAGTGATTCTCAATCCTACCTCCAGGCGAATACTATAATCTCACTGATGAGCTTAGGAGTGCTGTTACAACGTCTGACTAGGGAATATGAGGTATAGGTTTCATCAACCCTTCTACTTTATCGCGTCCTTCTAACGGAGTGACCTATAAGTTGCTACCGCCTTCACCGGCTGGCGAAAGATGATGGATTTCCTTGGTGGGTGGCTGGTAGGGGGGGATAGCGGTGAGGCAGGAGGGGTTGGACAAAATGTGACATGCTTATCGTCACCAACCACCCATGTCACTGCCCATTCACTACTTTCTGATACTTTTTTTCAAATCTACCCTTTGTTTATTATTCCTCAACCCAAGTGTAGCTCCATTTTCTCACGAATAACCGGCTGGCAGGCCTTTTTTTCTATCAGAATCTCACCATATAGTGGGTTTACGGTATGATAAAAGGCCTTTCATAAATCCACTACTATGAAAATCGGACTATAGATCTACTTGTGCTATATCTCCTTCCATCTAAAGCATTTGTTCTAGTCTTAGCATAATTTAAATTACCTCATATATTAATACATTTACACCTTTGTGATTACCAGTGGGTACACGGACAAAGGTGTCAGACTCATACAGTCAGGTTTTTTCATTGACTGAGAGGTTGAGGATTGAATAACTTACTAGCTGGGTGTACTGAATTAGTTCATCTTCTATGTTTTACCTTATCTTACTCCATTTAAATGCGGGTACATTTTATATAGCAAAAACCTTATTTATACCATACACACTAAAGTAAAAAAATCCTAATGGCATTCTCTAATGCTCCCAGCAGGAGAGTACGAGAGCAAATTCTATCGTGTACCGACACTGTAAGTCACATCATGGTATTAAGGCGGTAGTGTAGGGAATGCTATAAAAGGTAAGTGTTTTAGCAGATTAAAAAAAAAGCATTTGTTTGCGTCCAAACAAATCAAGTATCGGACCAGAAGAAATATAGAGTTTAATTTTCTTCACATAGTGATGTCAACAGTTGTTGAATATCGATCATGGATGTCCTGGAATTTAATGACTACGTTTTCTCTTCATTTAAAAAGTTCTCCGTCTAATGCTGCTATGTTAATGACAGATATTCAATAGCTGTAGATATCACCATTTGAGGAAAATTAAACTCCAAGTTTCTTTTGGAGCAATATTTTAATTATTTTAATCCAAACACTGCAAGAAGACTTAACTTTTCTAGCGTCCCCTACACTCTCACCTTAACTGTGTTTGAAGATACGAGTAGCCACATTTCGCGAATGTTTCTGAAACAAAGGAAAAAATATTAATTTTGGCAAGGAAAATATATTGCGAACCGAATAAGGGTTTTTAGAGATTTTTTTTACAGCCCGTTTGGGTTATACACTTATATACTAATTACGTTAGTGATTTTAGGGATTGGGAAGGTAATATTTAGAGGAAGTGTATTCACATTTGCGGAAAAGGAGAGTGGAAGACCATTTTGAAAACTAAAAAAACACCCCCCAGTGCACCCGGCCGAGATTCGAGCCTTGATCTCCCCGTCATCGGCAGTCTAGTCCAACACGAGAGTAGCGCTTAGACCAAATGGACACCGATGCGGGTTTTCTAGAGAAATTTTCTGTGACATTACTCTACGTGGGTCTGACTGGAATTACGATGTGCTGCACTAATGAGAAATCACGTCTTGTGAAGTTATTACCTGAGTGTGGTGATGCATGGGAAGTCCTAACCCAAGCACCTATCCCCCCCCCCCTCCATTTTTACTTTTCCTCGACCCTTTGGAGAAATAAGTATTGTAATCGTAAAAAATAAATAAATTATCTAACGTTTCATGACCCCCTGAAACTGAAAAGCGGTTTTCACAATACCATCTGTCTGTATCTTGGACTAGAACCGAGACCATTTTACCGATTGGGCTAAAACTTGGTATGTATGGTTGTCATAGGGTTCCCCCGAATAATTTTTGGAATTAGATATCAAACTATAAAATTAAGGGTAGTTTACTGAAGGGAAGAAAAAATCAATTTCTCTAAATTTGAATTTTGTAGTTAGACATTGTTTAACACTAAAAAAAATAATAAGTTTTTCATTTTCATATAAAAATGACTTTGAGGGTACTTTCCATAAGCAGAAATTTCCAATTTTGATTATATTATTTCCTCAATTATTTAAAACACAAAAAACTTAATACTGCAAAGTTTTGGTACAACTAAATATGAAGCTTTTTTTTTTACTTGAAATATATTTGTAAAAAAAAATGGCTGCTGAGCTATAAACAATTCCCCCCCTCTCCCCTCCCATCTCACAAATCTTTGAAAATTAAATTAAATGTGATGCTCTTTAACGGACAGAGATATTACTCTTTTCTCAATGTTTCTATAACCGTATGTATATTTTTATTTATTCTCTTTGGTGGAGTGTTTTTGCAACAATGTATATATATATATATATATATATATATATATACACACACAAATATTTTGAGTTTTTAATAAAAAAATTTATAATAAAAGAGAGAGAAAGTCTATGTGGTTCACTGTACCCTTTACTGGTATTTAATTGAGGCAAGCTCACTCTTCATTATAACTATTGATAAGTTGCGGTAAATAACTCATCTCGTAATCGATTAATCAGGAAATTGCCCACGTGGTTTACGCTCAAACCAGAAATCAAATCAAGGTACGGTTTTATTGCATTCTTCTCAACGCAACACGAAATTGGGTTGCACCTCAACCCTTCAGATGCCAAATAGTAGTTATAAGTCACTTTTGACTTAAAATGTTATTTCAATTCGTTTATCATTAATATTTTCAGTGACCAAAAGATTCAAGCCATTGATTTAAAATGATTAAATAGAAGATAATTTCATAAAATCAAATTAAATTGCATTGAAATTAAATATATATTTTTATTTTTTTATATCAAGAGAAAGTATTGTAATATTGAATTTTTTTTATCCCTTAACTATGATGAACCTTTAAATTGTAGGAAACAATGGTACATACTTTATCATATTGTGTATTATAGTTTGGAATTTTTTTAAAAATTAGGTTTTCAGTAAACTACCCCAAAGTAAATTATCCTCATAAAAACAAACACATAAACTTTTTAATTACAATGAATCCTATTCATTCATAAGCAAATTTCAAACCAAAATGTTCAAAAATTTTGAAAAATTTCAAATCTTCAAAAATATTTTTTTATCTATTCTAAAAATATTCTAATTTGTAAAAATTAAAATGTATTCTTAATTTTCATGAAAAACTATTCCCAGATAATAATTTTGAACAGAATGTTTGGATACAATTTCGAAATTAAAAAAAAAATTATAATATGTCTTAAGTAAATTCTAGAAAAATAAACATACATTGTTATTGATCATGTAAATAGTCTCCCGATACCAGTTTTAGACAAAATCGTTTCGACTGTTAAAAAATATATAATTTTAGAAAAATCAGTCATAAATAAATTACTATAAAATGATTTTCTTAGAAAAACAAATATAAATAACTATTACAATGTGTAAAACTAACAGATACTCATTTTGAACCAAATAGCTAAAGCTTTTTTTTTAATATTTAAATAAAGAAACCAGTCAAAAGTAAACTACTACTCTTAATCAAATTTCCCCCCCAAACCACCATTTAGTTTTATTTGTAATGTCAAACACTTCCCAGATATACATCCTGAACAAATTAATGTAGCCATTTTCAAGCTACTTAAACATTTTGACAGTCATTCATCAGTAATCTACCGTAAGAAGATTTTTTAAACCCATAAACCAAGTTAACAGTGTTATTTGGTAGTTCAAATACTCCTAGATATCCATTTTAAGCAAAATCATTATAGCCATTCGAAAAATTTGGAATTATAAAAAATCACTCGTCAAAAAACTACCCTTAATTTAAGGGTTATACATTTTTTCTGCTTCATTTTTATATATATTTTATAAAAATATATTTTTAGTTAGTATTTTTGTAATTTTAACTAATTTATTTCACAAAATAATATTTAGCACCGCGTCTTACTACCCGTTCGGGTTATACGCTTAAGTACTAATTACTCTAAAGGATTAGGAATTGGGAGGGTTGAAACTAGGGGAAGTGAACCCGCATTTGCGTGGAGGAGAGTGGAAAACCATTTAGGAAAAACCACCCCCAGTTCACCCGACCGAGATTCGAACCTCGATCTCCCCGTCCCCGGCGGTCGAGCTCAACACGACAAGCGCGTTAGCCAACTACGCCACCGAGGCGGGTTATTTCACAAAAATATTTATAAAAAGTAAGCATTACCAAAGTAAAGTAAATAAAAAGTAAGCATTGCAAAAATATAGCAAACAATACTCTATCGTAATATTGCCTATAAGGGACAAAATAAAAATTCTGAGAAATGTTCAACATTTACCTAATAAATAATTTCTTCAAACTGTGCCATGATACTTTAGTTATCTCTGCCCTTTAAGGTGGCCACAAACTCCTGTTTGAGAACCACATGAATACCACATTCATTTCAGACACTGTCAACCTCGGTATCCTTGGGGTAAAGTGGTCGGTCGCCTTAGGACCAGATGTCTGTAGGTTCATACCCAGCTGGGGCCGATGGCTTTTTTCTTGAGAGTTAAAAAATCCGTAGCACAACTTCCTTCGTAGGGGAAGTAAAGCCATCTGTACCATGGCGATTGTGGCGTGTAAAATAACTCCGGAACCTGGAAGGTATATGAAAATACCTTCCCGGAAAAATTGGTAGGCCCTTTAACACACACTCATATACGTTCTCGTATGCGGATATAATAAGTCTGTCCAGAAAGTGCACCTTAAATACCTCAAATAAATGAAAAGCTCAGACACTAATTATATTGTTCTATTATACAAATTTGAACATAGATTTTGTAAATTATTTTATTACGTTAAACATAAAGGTTATGAACGACTTCTACTTTTTGGTTGATAGGTATTTAAAATGTAGCTTAAAGAAAGTGCTTTTGCCTTTTCATGTACAAAGAAAGTGGTAAAAGCATATAAATAATTTACTTGAGGATAAACATCCTGAGTGTACCTAGCCAAGATTCGAACCACAAACTCACCGTCAAAAAATAAATAAAAACAAGATGACATGGACGCTTTTGTCCGCTTGCCCACCGATGCTCTCTCAACCCTTAGATAGCAGCTAATTAGGTAATTAATACAGCTATAACCAGACGCCACATCATGGTGCGGTTTTCTGTACTCCACTTTAGAAAACGGATTAATTAAGACAAATATTCTTTAAAAAAATCCACCCAATTTAAATATAATTATTTTAAAATTAAATAATATTTGACTAATATTAACTTCAGTGTTTTCAAATGAATAATGCAGGAAAATGCACCTCAATGTGATTTCTGGTTTGATTGTAATCGTGTGCCTAATTTATCGGTTGATAGGCCATGAGATGTACTCTTAATGGGGATGCTTTGTTGGTGATAAAGTGCCAATCACACGTTGCGCTTAGATTAAATATTGATCAAACATTTAATAATATACGAGTTTGGTGTTTGCCGAAATGAACACAAAGCTAGGACCCTAAAGAGACTTGTAAGTTTAAAAGTTAACATTTTACACACTGAAAAATAAAAAATAAGTAATAAAATCTGTTGATCATTAAGACCTAAATGCCCGGGAAACTAAAGGTAATTGATATAGGAGCGTGGCATGGATCTCTGTGAATCTAATGATATCATTTGGTAGAGTGGTCACAACACAAATAATTGTATTGGCATTTATATTTTCCTCTTCCTGTTTTTTCTATTACTGTTAGACATTTCCTTCCAAGAACGTTTTAAACCCATATTCTCTCTAGGTTTCTGGCGTTTAGGAATTTCTGCTCAACTATTTAAATTGCCTTAAGCTTAATTGTTTTGTCAAAGACCTAATTAAGACCTAATAAAGCAAATATATCACTAATTTTTACTGTAATAAAAATTAATTGAAATAGTGTTAAATGTATTTACAATTTATAAAATGTTCATAAAGATGCGTAGATATGGACTGAATGGCTTTGAATGATTTTATAATTGAAAATGTTGAATGTTAAATAAAACAATCTTAAATTTATAGACTAGTGTTGAAAATTTAATAGGTTAAATTTGTATTCAACAAAAAATGATAGATTTAGAAAAAAATATTACCTTATTGGAACACTTTAAAATTAAAGTGTAACAATATGGTATGTCACAGAGAATAGCAAAAATGGTTCAATTAAATATTAACTATGAAGTAAAATGTAATAAAAAATAAATGACAATTATTGGTAATGGATTATAATATGCACTTAAGTTTTATATAAATGTCAATATTTAAAATGGACAGATCATGCAGTTTGAAATACATGGTTTTCTTAAAAATCTAGAAATGTTTAAATTATATATTTTTTATAGAGAAGATGATTGTTTAAATGTCTTATTTTCAAAAAGTAATCTTATGCTCCTTGGTTTCACAAGTTGGTCGAGGACCAACTGTTGTACTATTTCTTTCTAGAGCAGTTGAACACACTTGAATTGTAATCCAGTAAATTTGGGGTATTCTTCTTTATGCAAAATCCCGACATATTTAAGTACACTATCGTAGGACCCTCTGTCTGCCCCGTTTCCGACCTTTTGCAGGGTTTTATCCCTTTTCTAATCTTTGAGACCATCGTGACCCCTTAATAAACTACCAGAGTTCATATCCTAGTTTAAAAAAATATTATTTGCATTAAATCTTAATACCCCTTTTGACTATTCATATTTATTTACATTTGTGGGGTTGGAACAGTTGAGAGAATATGTACCTTTATTTGCGTGGAGGGAGAAGGGGTGAACATTTTAGGAAGAAATCACTTCCATTACCCCCGGTCGGAATTGAATCCTGATCTCATCACTGACAATCCAAACGAGCTTGACGCTAAGCCCGCATGCTTGATTTAATTAAAATATTATAATGTCCAAACGCATTCGACAAAGATGTATCAATATATAATAATAAAACGATGCCTGTATATATTTTGGAAGCTACTCTAGCGGTGCCATTTGTCTAAACACGAGACTGCCACAATAAACTAAGTCAGCAAGCAACTATCTGACGGTCACCTGGTGGTCTAGGGGTAAGATGTCGGACTTCTGTGTTGGGGTCCGGGGTTCAATCCTCGGTACAGGCACAGATTTATCTGATTGGCAAACCCTTCCTTCACCTCTGAAAAGACGTGTATTAATCACAACTTGTGAATGTGTGGAATGCCAGGCCTCCACCGTGGTTCGGATCCCACGTTAAACTGTAGGAATCCCGAACGGGAAGTAAGACGCGGTGCTAAATATTATTATAACTATCTGAGTTGAGTAACCAAAAGGAACTAAGATAGTTGCTTGAAAGGTTTTTTTTTTTAATCATTTTGACCTCTTACATTTCTCTTTGGATTATGCACCTTCCTATAGTCATTATAATCCCTTTTATAAAGTAAACGGTGACCTGGTGGTCTAGGGGTAAGGTGTCAGACTTCTGTGTTGAGGGTCCGGGTTCAATCCTCGGTCCCGGCACAGATTTATCTGATTGCCAAACCCTTCCTTCACCTCTGACAAGACGTGTATTAATCACAACTTGTGAATGTGAGGAATGCCAGGCCTCCACCGTGGTTCGGATCCCACGTTAAACTGTAGGTCCTCCATTTCATCTCACAATCACCCTACCATTGCACATTAGCGTAAGTGCGTATAACCCGAACGGGTAGTAAGACGCGGTGCTAATAATAATAATAATAATAATAATAGTATAAAGTAAACATAAGGCTTTAACCTCAACAAACATCGCGGCCCCATCCGAAACATGGCTCGACCCCCAGGTTGGAGACCACTGCAGTAGAGAGACGTCGCCAAACTTTATCTACAGGTGGGAAATGTTAATTTGTCCCGGTGCTGGCGTCTTATTACATGTTTTTGCGCCGAGATGTTACTGTACACCCTCGGCAAAGTGAGGTTCCGTGTTCCTCCTTCCGGTAGCGCCAGGAAGAACTCTTCCTGTCTACTCTAGGAACAACGAGCCGTAATTTTGAAAAAACAAACCACGAGGTTTTTATCCCAGGGTATCTTCTGACGTGTTGTATTTACATATCACATAAGGTGGCTGGGTCTTACTTTTGATACATCCCACATGCCCGCAGTGGTGGTTGAGAGGTACAAGGCGTTAGACCAGCAACGGCACTTAGTCGCCGTTATAAAGGAGGTAATAAATCTTACCGCGAGCGGGTGCACATTTTGGGTGCTGCTGTCAACATTATAACTATTTTTTCTAACCCTCTTTGGTGTTCAAATTGTCTATGGCGTCACTCTTGCAATAGGCTGGACTATCACTGACGAAGATATCGGGGCTCGAATCCTGGTTGAGTGTTCCTATAGTGGTTTTTACGTAATGGTTTACCACTATTTCTCCATGAAAATTCGAGTATACTTACTTTAATTCAAATTGATTTATTACTATCATATTAGCGCGCTTAGTACATAGGCTTGTAATTCAAACGGATAGTAAAACGCGCTGCTAAAAAAAATCAATCAATTTCTTTATTGGCACGTTCAATTTTTTTTTCTTTTTTTTTTCTTAGCACAACGTCCTACCACCTATTTCAGTTGTACTCATAATGTATAAGCTACGCTAGTGTGTTAAGGTTGATAAGGGTTAATTTAAAGGAAGCGTATCCACCTTAGAGTGCAGGTAGAGTAAAAAACCATTTAGGAAAACCACCCGCAGTACGCCCAACTGTATTCAAATCCCCATCTCCCCTTCATCAATAGTCTAGTCTATTGCGATAGGTTCCCGCGTTAACCAATGAGAAGAGCTGGAAAACAGCTGAAAAGTGGCTAAGAAGTGGCTAAGAAGTATGTTAGATTAGCTACATATTTTGGAGCCACTGGTTCGAAACAATGCTAGGTCTACACTATGTTTACATATTGACGGGCTATTTCACCCTGGTACTATAAATTGCCAGTCCCCCAGGATTTGCTGCTCTTTTTATTTGCAAAATCAGGGGGCTTTCCCACTGAAGTTTAGTGTTCTATCTGGGTTTTATAAACAGTCCCTGATTCAACCATTTCCACTTCGTTGATTTCAAACACTGCTGGGGGCTCGTTTGAAGTTAGTACGAATACAGTGCACACTATCTATGAACCCACATATATTTAATTTTAAATTTTCTGCATTGTACATAACGTTTAACCTCCCCTTCTCCCCCTTTGAGCAAGAACTAAAACAATCTATTCTCTTTGCCATCTTATCCTCCCCCCTCTCTATTTCCTCCAGACAAACTCTCGTTGCTTCAAAGTATTGCATTACACACTCTCATTACAACTCTTGTTACTGTTTCTAGTTCTCGTCCCCCCCCCCCTCCCCGCCACGCCACCACTCCCCTCATTTGTCGAAATGTAAACGAAAAGGGAACATTTCTCCAGAACAAACTTTTGTGCCCCTTCTCTCTCTCTCTCTCTTTGTCTGGCTCTAGGGATCATACTGTTTTGGCCACGAAGTTTCTTAAAAAGGCCAAACGGAGGAAAAGACAGTTTTGTCGTTGGATTTTTGTTTCGTTTATTTACACTTAAATAACATTCCTGCGTCGACATTTTCTGTGAAGTTTCTACGTAAAACCTTCTCCCCTCCCCTTACCCCTTACACACTGGAAGTCTCCAAATAAGAAAATTCTCGGTTCCCACAATATGGTTAGGAAAAAAAAAAAGAGGAAGAAATTAAACCGTTGTTCAAGTGCTATAGTTTTATGTTATAAAGTATACAATTCAAGAAGAGCTTGGGGCAGTAATATATTAAACCACTAAATAGTAATTCTAAGATGTTATTATTTAGGTTTAAAAAAATCGATAGTTTATTAACCTAAACAGTATTTATTCTACCCTAATCTGACACAAATATTTAAGTTTTGCAAAAATCATTACTGTGACATTGTAAAACAATAAAACACATTTATAGTTATGTGTTTTATGTATATTTATTTTTTACGTTCTCTCGACACCTCAGAGAAAAAGTATTGCGATCTTTAAAAAAAAAAAAAAAAGAAAAAGATCGGGCTCGAAATTTTGATAAATGTTTCATGAACCCTCGAAACCAAAAAGTGGTTTTCGTGATATCGTCTGTCTGTCTGTATTTTGAGTTAGAACCGGTAATATTTCACCGATTGGGCTAAAACTTGATAACTGGGGTTTTCATAAGGAAACCCCCCCCCCCGCAACGGTTTTTTTGGATTAGATATCTAACCCTAAATTTAAGGGTAGTTTACTGAGGGGCAAAAATATAAAACATTAATTTTCTAGAAATTCGCTCCAACGATTTTGATTAAATTTTATATCTAGAAACTGTTGATCGCTATAAACAAAACGGCAGCTCTCATTTTTTTATGCAAATGACAGGGTACTTCAAATGAGGGAAATGTTCCATTTTTCATCATTTCTTCGCAACTATTTGAGATACGAAGTAACTTATCATTGTAAAGTTTTATTACTATTAAAGATAAAAAATCTTTTATTTGAAATATAATTTTATATAGCCAATAATTTCTAAGCTATAAGAAAATATATATACTTTTTGATTCAGGTCTCTGAAAATGCATTTGATCTTATAGCTCTTTGGTGGACAAAGATGTTTCTCTTTGTTTATTGGTAACGTGTGTGCTCACTAAGTCATTGATCCAGGGTTCGATTCCTGATATAGGCGAAAAAATTGACTAGTTAAATTGTGTTTTACCCTGGAGAATAATGGCTGTGATGTTGGGTGTTGTGTCTGCTATGGATTTATTTTAGTTTACAAGTCGTTTTGGAAAGTGCACGTTAAATAGGCCTAGCACGAATAAATTTTTTATAAATTAATACTCTGATATTTGTTGTTAGATAGCACGTTATTGCTACAACCCCTTCAATTATTTTAACTGTAAGTCTGGGTAGCCTTAAGAGTCAAGTTTTGTAAGCTTTAGTTCACTTGAAACGTAAGAATGACAATTACTTTGTTCTGAACATATTTTACGATTTTTTTTAAATCTTACAAATTACTTTTGGTGAGAAGCACAACTTTTTTTTCTTCTGTGCTCCACACTCCGTACACGCGTACACGCATATCTTAACTATTAGGGTAGTGCTAAGTAAGGTAACATTTAGAGAAAACGTACTCAAATTTTTGTACAGAGGGAGTAGGGCACTATTTTGAAAAATCTACCTCAAAATACCATCGAACCATCGATAGAACCCCGACATACCATTCACCAGCATATCAGTTAGAGTGAAACTAATGATTTAGTTACGTCGATTTGGATCAAAAATATATCTAAATAAATTTTATATTGGTATTCGAACCCCTGTTTCCCAACTGTTTTCCCCCTAATTTATTAGGAGTACTTAACATGCTTTTCTGAAACAATGACTATATAAGCACTTGACCTACAAACACATACTTAAATCCATTAATCACTGTAGAAATGGGAAATAAAATACTAACACTTTTTTTGGCCTATATCTTGAGTTCCTGTTGATGACGAAAATTTTCTCATACTTCTCTTTCTTTTTTTTTATGCTACAATAATTTCAAATAACTTTTTTTTATATCCTTTCTTTTGTTCCGAGTTATTTTGATATTCCTACTTCATGCACTTATGAACAAATGAGACAGTTTCTTGTTCCTTCCTCCTTTTCTAAAACCTTCTTTGTATTCACTGTTGATAATTAGCACAACTTTCCTTCTGTCGACTTTGTTTTTGTTGATACCTTTTCCGAGCAGTCTTTGAAATAATGTTTTATATCGATGTTTACTTGTGGAGAAAGAATTATTTTGTATTTTATTAGAACCTCTTAAATTTTGAAGTTAATGTTAACATTTTTTTAGTTTGAAATTAATCATCTTATTTTAAACATTCTTTTCCTTTTAATTTATTAGTTTGGTTGCTTTGTTAGTAAATGCTTTCCAAACGAATGTCTTGAATTAAAGTTAATTGTATTTATTTGATTTAAAATATGCTGTTTAAAGAACCTATTTAACTTAAAGTGACTCTGTAAACATGTCAGAGGAAGAGCGAAGGGTTTATCAGTACATATACAAGAGCCCTCCCAGGGTAAACTCATTTTCTTCCCTTTATTTCTATTTTGTATATTAGCGTTTAAGTGTGATAGTGTTTAGACTGCTTAGCTGCGTCAAGTTACTATGTAACCCTCTTCGTAAAATAGTAGGCAACGTCATTAACATGGTGTGATTTCAAAAATAATGTATTCTTATGTAAAATAAGAGATTCTTGTTGAAAACGTGTTTTATACTTTCCTTTTCCATCTCCTTTAACAACTTGCTAAGCCAAATCTCTGATTGTCTAACATATGTCAGCACTAACTCCATTTTAATTAAAATTGGACTCAACTCGGTGACGTAGTTAGCTAACGCACTGGTTTCATTTTGAGCTAGACTGCGGAGGTCGGGGAGATTGAGGTTCAAACCTTTGTCGGGTGAACTGAGGGTGGTTTTCGCTAAACGCTTTTCTACTCTCCCTCCACGCAGATGTGGGTTCACTTCCTCTAAATTCAACCTTTCAATTCCTAACCCATTATCGTAATTAGTACATAAGCGTGCAAATCGAATGGGTAGTAATACGTGGTGCTAAGTATTAAGTATACTATAATAAACATAAACAGCCCAGAAGAATACTGATAGGTCTAATGCAACAATAAGTTGGTGAGGACACAAAATCCTAATTAGGAACGCCTAACACTAGAATAAACGATACAGCTAATTACTCCAGTAATTGAGACGCAATAGAAACAGTTCCAATGCTGTATTGTTACCTATAACGTGGGTGGGATTATAAGGGGAAGGCTATGGGGTATATTTGTGTGGGTTCGTGATTGATGTTAAACTTGGGTTTTAAATAGGTTTGTTAATACTACTATGTCTATTACAAAATATGTGACTGTTGGTAGTGATATTAGAATGAAAGAACTTAAGAGAATACTCAGAAGCTTGTGACAAAACAAGATGTTGCTAGGAATTCCCCATTACCTGTCTTACTCCTAGATGATCCCTACATGGTTCCCGAACCTCGCTACCCTGGGCTCGAGTGGCATCCCTTAAGACAAGTATTGATGACCCGGCGTCCTGGCCAGCATAGTCCCGAAACAGGCAGAGTGACCCCTAGAGCTCGGCGTTAATTTGTCAGCCATTATGGCTGAATACCCTCTCTTTTATCCTAGCCCCTGGCCTGATTTCTGGCTATGGAATACTGACAACACTTTTGTGGTCAGCTCTTTTAGTTTATTTGTTTATAGAATAATCAAAACAACCCGCAACACTCGTTTTGTCACTCGCAAATCATAACATAAATTATTACACAAACTCGCCTTCCAATTTAGGCCGTTCATTTACAATTAATTTAAAATTAAAAAAACCTTTTAAACGGGTCTCAATAATTTAGCTTTTGTCAAATGAGGGATTCAAACACTGCACTTTGATACGTTTAAATGGATCGCACTTAATCCGTTAACTTTTATCCCGGGTAATGGGCCGTGAGATGTGTGTTCTTAAGTGCAGCTGCTCAAAGCGATGAGTATAACTCGTCCTTTTCAATCAATGAAAGGATTTTCATCCGTTTATCAAACACAATGAATATTAATAAAAGTGTAGCTTAAACGCAACTATTGCCGATTCTTCTTAAAACACTCCCACATCAGTGGGCCGGTGGGCTAAGGTGTCAATCTCGTCTGTTCTAGTTTATCAGTGACTGGTTCGAATCTCGGTTTGGTGTACTGAGGGTATTTACAAAACTACAGACAAATGTGGGTTACTTTCACTGAACTATACTTTCTTCATCCCTACCTGGTGTGCATATGCCAATAAATTGGACGGGTAGTAGGACCGGGTGTACAAAATTAAAAAGAAATCTTAATTTTTTTTTAATGAAATCAATATTTTGTTCATCCTAAACTAATTAAAAACTGTGTTCGCTATAATTACCGACACGTGCTCCAGTATGACGCGGGTCAAGTTGTTCCTCGTTAGCCGGTTTGTACGTGTGTGTGTATGTGTGTGTGTGTTCATTAGGCGATCAACTCTCGGACCCTTTCCCCTCATTCACTTCCCTCCATGCGTCTTGGAGTGCCCCTAACGAGGCAACTGGACACGGGTCAAAAATAACACCGGCCCTGTCATGTCCCCAAAAATTGTCCGTGTATTCCACATTCTCTGTTTCTCCGTCGTTTTAATTCCACTCTCTCTCTTACTCAGCTCTTTTATTTATTCCCTTCTTTGTTTATCTATTTTCCCCCTTATCTCACAAGAACACACTTCCTCTTACGTAACCTTTCTTGCATTCTAGATATATTTTCTGTTATTCTTCTCACTTAATCCTTTTCTTTATTTTTTCTCTCTCTCTATCTAATCCTCTCCTGTTTTCTTTCATACAACCGACCAATCATCTATCTACTTTCCATCTTCACTTCGTTCTCTTTCTTGCCAACTATCAACCCCATTTTTTCTACCATTTTTGTCCTTGTTTACTCCTTCCACACATCTCTAGCTTTTGTTCGTTTCCTATCTTTCTTTGTTTGTTTCTACCTTCTCCATTTTTTTTTTCTACTCTCGCTTCAATTGTGCTGACTCGTTAGTTGCCTTGTTCGAGAGGGGTGAGGAGGGTGTCTGGTGGGAAGAAGGTTGGGAGGAGGGGGGTAGGGAAGGAGGCTAGTGTAAATGTAGACTGCTCGAGTTAAAAACCTCTTGATTGATGATTGCATGAGGAGAGTTTGAGCTAGAGCTGCTGATGTGGACACTTATTGTTGAACTGTCGACCTGTCGGCGCGTTTTTTTCATTTTATCTCAAAACCAACCACGCGAGATGAATTAATACGAGCTTATTTATTATGCCCGACAAGTTTTTTTTAAAAAGTCTTTAATGATTTTTACTCTTTGTTCCTAGATTTAACATAATGAATTTGTACCTATTGTGACCCCTCAGAGAGATAGTATTGTGATCGTTAAAAAAAATTAATTCTTTTTTTTTAGATCTGCGTTCTAATACCCATTCGGGCTATACACCTATATACTAATTACTCTTTTGATCTAGGGGTGATTGTACTCTTATTCGCGTAGAGAAAGAGAGTGGGATATAATTTAGGAAAAAGAAAAAGTCCTCGGAAAAACCCGACCGGGGTTGAACCACGATCTCCTCGTCATCGGCAGTCTGGTATATTAAGAGAGTGATGCCTTAGACCATATGGCCACCGAAGCGGGTAGTTCGGGTTGTTGATATTTGTCGACGTTTCATGACTCAATGAACCCGAAAAAGTAGTTTTTCCGATGCCGTCTGTATCTAGAGCCGAAAACATTCAACCAATCAGACCAAAAACTTGATATTTAGGGTTTTCATAAGGTTCCCCTGAGGGATTTTTTGAATTATCCATCCAACCCTAAAATTAAGAATTGTTTACTTATTGGGTGAAAAAAAATAGATTTTCTCAAAATTGGCTTTTACGATTTTTATTGTTTTTGTGACAATGTCTATTATTTCATGTATGCTCTTTGGTGAAATGTGATGTTCTCCCCCGACCCCCCAATTATGTTCCTATGATAATGTATTAAGTATAATATAGATAAATGAACGATAAAGTCTATAATAATGTTCTGTACACTTTTTTCTATCTAGTTGAATTAAAATAACACACATAATAAAGAACATGACCTAAGACAAGCATGCTAAACTTGCAGCCCGTGGGCCGCATGTGTGATTATGTGCGGCTCGCGGTCCTTTTGATGTACCAATACACATTTGAGATATTTGGAAATTGGTCATTATTATAAGGGAAACCTACCAAATATGTATACTCTTTGCAAAATATATATTGATTTTTTTATATAGTTATATTTGTGCACCAAATACGTGCAATGTTCGACAGCACGGGACTATGTGAACACATGTTTACGCTAATTAAAATAAAAACACCCGAGAGGGTCATTCTTCACTCATATTTTAAGGTAGAGTCTATGATGGACGTGCGGAAATCGTCACCTACAAATTTGTGATTTTATTAATATCACACCCGCCTCGGTGGCGTAGTTAGCTAACGCGCTAGTCGTGTTGAGCTCGACCGCCGAGGACGGGGAGATCGAGGTTCAAATCTCGGTCGGGTGAACTAGGGGTGGTTTTTCCTAAATGGTTTTCCACTCTCCCTCCACGCAAATGCGGGTTCACTTCCTCTAAATTCAACCCTCCCAATTCCTAATCCATTAGCGTAATTATTACTTAAGCGTATAACCCGAACGGGTAGTAAGACGCGGTGCTAAATAATATTATTATTAATATCACGAGCTATCTATCAGAAAACGCAGCCACCTTCGACTCGGTAGTTGGCTTATTGCTGCCATTTGTACAGTTATTATAATTATTAGATTAAAATATGATAGCTAAGAAGCTTTGTAGTTTTATTTCCCTTCTTTCTTATTGACATGACAAAGGGTTGTTGTAAATTAAGGTCGGAAAGGAGCATAAGCTTAGACAGAATACTGTAGAGAAGTAGTTACAGACAACGACACAACCCATTGTATTTCAAGCCATGTTCTGACAACGATTCATACTTTCTCGCTGATTGGGAGTGTAGGGGACGCGAGAAAGGGTCAGTGTTTTTGTAATCTTTATATAATTTTTTTTTGTCGAAATAGATGAAATATTGCTTCAATAGAAACCTAGAGTTTAATTTTCTTCAAAGGTGACCTAGCGGTCTAGGGGTAAAGTGTCGAACTTATGTACTGGGGGTCCGGGTTTCAATCCTCGGTCCCGGCACAGATGTATCTGATTGCCAAACCCGTCCTTCAACCTCTGGTAAGACGTGTATTAATCACAACTTGTGAATGTGTGGAATGCCAGGCCTCCACCGTGGTTCAGATCCCACGTTAAACTGTAGGTCCTCCATTTCGTCTCACAATCACCCTACCATTACATATTAGCGTAAGAGGGTATAACCTAAACGAGTAGTAAGACGTGGTGTTAATAGTAATAACTTCCTCCAAATGGTGACCTCAACAGTGGTTGAATATCTGTCCTGGAATGTATTGACAACCTTTTCTATTAATTAAAAAAAAATTCTCATCTAGTGCCGTTATGCTCATAACGGATATCCAATTAATTGTTGATATCAACATATGAAGGAAACTAAATTCTAAGTTTCTACTGGAGCAACATTTTATTTATTTTGACCAAAAAAATAAATGTTTTGTTAAAAAAACTCTAAAAATACTGGCCTTTTTTTACGTTATTTATACTCCCACCCTAATACTATTATATTTCTTGATAACATAATTTAAAAAAAAATCCAGTCATAAGTTTTCTTGTTTGAATGACGCTAGTCTACGCGCGCACTCACACTGAGACGCGTATTGTTATTTTGTCACCTCCATATAATCCAGTCTTTCATCGCCCTCCTCGTAACTCCATGAATATCATCCGCAAAAAGTGGCGCCGGTACTTTATGCCGGACTCGTAAACACTTCACCCAGGCCCTAGCTTGGCCACGATATTTATCCGTCGCGTTTGATATTCATGAAATTCATCCTCCGGGAAGTGTTCTCTCCACCCGTCCATCCCCTCCCCCTATCTCGTCCCATAGCTCTGAGCTTCCTTATCCTGAATCCTGATAAACTACCCCGAGACCCTCCTGTGTGCAGCTGTAGGAAGGATTGACGCGTCTCGGGCTACCGGAGAAACCTCTAGTTTCCTTGTTCTTATTTTATCCATTTAATCCATGTACATCCCATCCCAATTTGTTTCCAGGGTAGACACAACGACCATAACTAGTGGTGCATGAACGGGGGTTTTGTCTTGGGGGTTGAGGGTCGGATGAATATATAATAGTTGACGAGATTAAAGTACATGACATGGTGCGGCGTGCAAAAACTAAAGCGATGGGAAAGTTGAGTTGCCGTCTTAACATACGTCTAACCCCCTTCCGATGGCCCAAGGAGCTACTCTCGGAATAGACTTAGACTGCTGATTACTGGGAGATCGTGGTTCAATTCAGGTCGGGTGTACTTATGATGGCTTTTCCTAAATGGTTTCCCACTCTCTCTCTCCATGCAAATGTGGGTACACTTCCTCTAATTTCAACCTACTTGATCCCAAACCCCTTGTCGTAATTAATACTTAAGCGTACAACCAGAATGGGTAGTAAGATGAACTGTTAAAAAAAAGTCTTTAATCCGTATAAACACTAAAAGAACTGGTCCAAAACTCGCGTCAAAAAACACATCTTAGCTCATGTACCACCCTAACAAACACAAACATTAAATCTAAACAAAGGCGGTAAATAGAAAATGTGCTAGTTACTTAAATTAATAATAAAATTAATATACAAAATATATTATTAATTTTTGTCCAAACTGACTGATTATATCCACACACCGACCGGCAGACAATAATTAATCATTGTGAAAGGGGAAACCCATATTATACCTTATTTTTCCGCCATGCCGGAAATCGAACCTTGGGCCCTTATATAAGCAGGCAGACATGCCACTGACTGAGCCAATGCTTTAAATAAAAAAAAAACTAAATAGGGGTACACTGGGGCATAGCCTATCACTGGAGTGATGTGAAGGGTAAGCAGAATTTGTTTAAACTGTTTCTACGAATTGTTCTCATGGGCGCACCTAAATTACGGAGTAATGTATATCAGCAGGCATTCAATTAGGAGCACTCGAATTGCGGAATAAAGTATACTTGTAGACTGGTGCATACAAATTACGGAACAACCTGTAATCCCAATCAACTCCTAACCCCTAATATAACCTAACCTAGCCTAACTTAACTTAACATAACCTCCATTTTCCATTTTGAACAAAGTCATTGTGAATTTAATTTTTTACCCCCCAGTTCGTGTAAGGGTATTTACCGAGCTAAGATGAGTTGTTCCGCAATTCGTGTGCACCAGTATTATTTGTTCCGCAATTCGTGTGCACCAGTTCTCATCGTCCACCTGAACACTCACTGTCCAGGCATCAACGGAAATACATTATTATGTGAAGTACGGAGGGCAGAACCTACGTGTGATTGGTCAAATGGGGACAAAGTGGGTGAACACAAATCATAGTTAGAGTTTTGACAAGCTTTTACCCTCGTCGGTGGTCACATGGTTTAATGCGTCACTCCTTGTGTTTCACTGGATAGCCTGTGACGGGGAGAATGAGGTTTGAATCCCGGTTGCAGATGTAATGAGTGTGATTTTTCCCAAAATGGTGGTCTACTCTCACTACGAGCAAATACGGGTACAAATCCTATAAACTCAACCTTCCTTACCCAAGCACATTTTCATAGTAAGTAAATATGCGTATGGCTCGAACGGGTAGTAAGACGCGGTGTTAAAAAATAAATACTTTTTATAAAAATCAAAAACGCTAAATTATCTACTTAGAGGTGGAAAGTTGAGTTTTCTGGGGGGAAAGGGGATCAACAATTGAAACACAAAATCCGCTTATTTGAAACAAACGTGGAACTAGTTTTTCGTGACGAGCGATGGTTGACTACTTCCCCCCCCCCCCTTCCTTAAATTAGTTCCTGGATTCAATTTAAGAGATACCCAAGTATATCTATCAATCTCGATGAAGCAATTAACGTTTAAAGCAATTAACGTTGTCATTAAAATTCTAACGTCATTGAATTAATGAATCAAGGCTGTGGTTGATGTTCGAGGGGAGAATCCCGGTCGAACTCAGCCTCTCTCTCTCCTCTTTCCCTTCCCCCCTTTGCGCCTCCTTCCAATAGCACTTTCAGTCAACTTTTACTTGGTTTAATCACGCGAGATGTAAATGGGAAGAATTCCATTGGAAGATCAAAAAAAAAGTTCTTCCATATTATTTATTTATTTGAGGTATTTAACGTGTACTTTCTGAACGACTGAGTGTATTATCACACGAGAATTTCTATGAGCAAGAGCGAAAGGGCTTACCAATTTTTCCGGGAAAGGTATCTTCACACACCTTCCAGTGTTCTTTTACATGCTTCAATCGACATGGGACTGATGGCTTTACTTCACCACGTAGGAAGTTGTTCTACGGATTTTTATCGCTCAAGAAAAATACGTCGACCTCAGTTGGGTTTGAATCCACGAACATCGAGTCCTGAGGCGAACACTTTACCTCAAGACCAACAAGGTCAACCCTTTCAATATTAAGTAAACTGGATCTTCGAACAGTATTTACCGTGGAAACATCAGTTATAACGTCTACTTTTTTTTTTAGCACCACGTCTTACTACCGGTTCGAGCTATATGCTCTATTATAACTGAGCTAGTAATGAATGAATGAAGGCGTATAATCCCTGAATGGGTAGTAAGACGTGGTTCTAAAAATTAAATAGAAAAGACTGAATGAATCTATATATGTGTTTACGTTGGCTTATCTCAAGCATATTCTCGAGAATATTACTATTTTCTTACATACGCACCCCAAAACTCTTATTAGACCCGATACTATTATTTTTTAATTTTTAATTATATTTTCTCTAAATACGTAGTGTTTTGTCTCTCATAAGGTTGGGGAAATATACATTATATTTAAATTATATAATTTTATGTGTGAATTAGGTCTAAATAATTATTTATAAATACGCTATTAAGTTTAATACCAACTTTATTAACTAAATATTTCAAGGCAGACGTTCGAAAATGTTGTGAAGTGCCATTTTATAAAATTAAACGTGTTTCTTTTTCTTTTTTTTTAACACTGTGTCTTACTACCCGTTCGGATTACACGTTTATTTATTAATTACGCAAATGGTCTTTAGGGATTAGGAAGGCTATATTTATAGGAAGTATACCCACATTTGCGTGGAAGTGGCGTGGAAAACCATTTTGGAAAAACCACTCTCAGTACATCCGACCGAGATTTGAACCTCTATCCCCCCGTCATCGGCAGTCTAGTCTTCTGTGAGAGTAGCGCGTTAGACCACGCGGCCACCGAAGCGGGTAAAAATAGTAGCGCGGATGTAGTCTACATTTTCATTTATTTTTGGATTTTGAGTAATCTAGGCTATAATACTTTCTTTACGGTGATCTAATAGTATAAGTCGTCACTCTCACAATAGACTGAATTGTCGATTACGGGGAGTTGTGTGGTTTGAATCCCAGTCGGGTGTACTGAGGGATGTTTTCTATAAATGGTTTTTCCATTCTCCCTTCATGCAAATGTGGGAATGTTTCCACAAAATTCAACTCTACTCATCTCTAACATAGAAGCTTATAACCTTTACTGGTAAATAGACATAGTGATTAAAAATAAATATTAGCTTAATATAAAAACCCACTAAATAGTATTCAAAAATAAAAAACCGTGATTTTTCTATCCATTGATATTTCAATTTAGACATTGACTACTAATACTTGTTCTTATTTAAAGTAGAACAATAAGCTACTTTATAAAGCTACTAATAAAATGAAAACAAAAGTTCAATTTTTTTTAAAATTTATCTTTCGGGCTCTTCAGCTTACCATTTGCGGTGCCCACACCGTACCAAGAGGGGTTTTAGGTTGTTGATTCTTATTATGTCTTACTACCCGCTCAGGGGATATTCGTGTATTTTTACACTGTTGGGGTAAATATAAAAAGGAGGTAGAATTTTTAATACATACACCCTCAATGGGTGGAGAAAGGGGAGAATAATTGAGGAAATAAATTCCCATAGAACACCTAGCATGGATTCGAGCACCGACTTTCCCATCCCCAGATATCCAATCTCTCAAGAGATGGACTCATTAAACCAGGAATCCTAAGCTGATGGACCGCGGGCCGTGTCAAAGGGAATTAGCTAATAGCCGACACGTACAAAATCAGAAGATGCATGACTATATTATGTTACTTGCTTTCCCTTTAGTCCATTAAAAATAAATAAAATTTGGTCAGTTGATCTTTCTTAGGATACGGCCATACTTGCGACTAGGACGCCAGCTAGCAATGCCCTGTTATATATGAGTGTGGGTCATCAAACTTCGCGACTACAGCCTAGCACCAGCGACTAGGTCGCATATTTGAACGACAATAGGTTTCCCTAAAAAATCGCATTCCGCGACGTTTTGGCGTTCATGTCGTGGAGCTTTAGTCGCAGTGATCGTGTCGTAAGTATGACCATGCGTTTCCTCCTCCCCCTCCCTTTCCGCATCTTACTACCTGTTCAATTTATACGCGTATATAATTACTCTAATAGGGTAGGGATGAGGAAGAAAGGATTTTTAGAGGTAATCTACCCACATTTTAGTGGAATGAGCGAGAGAAATAATTTAGAAGAAGAAAAAAAAGCACCCTCACTACACCCAACCAGAATTCGAACCCTGATCCCCGTTATCAGCAGACCAGTCCAACTCGAGAATAATGTCTTAGACCATTCAGACACTTAAGTTGGTGACTGATTTTTATCATCCATGATTTATAAATAGCTAACTTAAATAAAGAACAACACAACATCCAGTTCCCTGGTCATTAATTCTTCAATCCACCAATGATAAATCTTGCAGATTTACCAGGAATCAAACATATTACCCTTAATTCAGTAGGCAGCCCCTGCGCTACTGACTGAGAGTTAAGGTGTCGTCCAATTACATTATAGACCCTGTCGTAGTTTGGCTTTCACCTAGTAAGATATAAACCTACATATTCACGAGAGCTTAAAATAACTATTTCCTTTAATGAAGTGGCTCGCACTAACAAACTACCTCTTGCAAAAAACAAAAAACAAAAAAAAAGTCCCTTCCCCCGGGAAAGCGCGAGGCGGTATATAATAAGTTGGCAAGGAAAAGGGCGCCCAACTACCGCCCCCTCACCCCACCCGTATTACTGATGCTGGTCTCGCCGCTCCCACTTTACCGTCCTGCAGTCTCCTCGAGTTCTGTAATCACCGGGAAAGACGGGCGCGCGAGGACGCTGTGAATGGACTTCTAATAGCAAATTGAACCTTTTCACGGTCCCCGTCTTCAATAGCGAGAAGGTATCTTCCTTACCCCCCCATCACCACCCCTCTCCAACATCCCATGCTTTCTCTACTCTCAAGGAAACACTCCGAACGGATGGGAAAAGGGGGGGGGGGTGCAGAGGGTACGTTATGGGGGTCTCTTTCTTATTAACTCCCTCCGTCCCCGCCAAGAGATAATAACGTGTGCCGTGCGCCTCTTCTTTGCGGTCGCAATCTTCATTACGGCAACTCCTCTTTACCCTCCAAGACCGTCTCTTTCTGTCCTTCGCTCTTTTTCTCTCTTCAGACCACTGTGATGGACTGTTGGGTCTCGGCACAGACCGATGTTTTCCTAATTAATCCAGTGGATACACACATTTACCAAAATAACAATAAAAACTATCATGAAAGAGCCAGTAAAGTTACGCGCGTATACACACGATTATTGTTATATATATATATTTTTTTCTATATATATATCAATCAGGAGCTTTTCGGGTTACTGAAGTATTTACTGAACAATGGTGGTTTCGATGTAAAATGTATCTAGTTAGTTATGTAATTTATTACTGAAAACCTTTTAAAGTTTGTTTCTAAAATAATGAGTTTATTAAAACTTATAGTGGGGTAAATAATCTAGTAACATTCTGTGTGTGTCTATATATTTATTTATTTGGTAGAATTATATATACATCTCAAATTCTACCACGTCTTAGTACCTGTTTAGGTTGCACGCATATATTAATTACGTCAATGGAATAGGAATATGCTAGGTTTAGTTTTAAAATAAATTTACCCAAATTGGTGTGGAGGGAAAGTGGCAAACAGTTAAGGCTGAATAAACTTCAATATACCTGAGAGGGAATCGAACACCAATCTCTCCCTCTCTGGTAATCCAGTCTAACACGAAAGTAACGCGTTAGAACATGCGATCACTGATGAGAGTGAAATTCATATAAACTAAAAGTTTAGTGAAGATATATCTTAAATAGATCCGGACTATTTAAAAAAAGATGTTTAAATGAATCTATGAAATGAAATTAATTAATTAAATCCACTTCCTTCATGGTTTTTTTTCTAACAAATACATTTAATGTTACTGTTGTTTGAATGACAAGGAAATGACAGTTCAATTTGCCAATGTAAGACAAACTATATCTCTTTTCCGTATAAGTAAGTACTTTTATTAGCAACGCGTTTTACTATCCGTTCGGGTTATACGCCTATGTATTAAATTACGCTAGTGATTTTAGGAATTGGAAAGGTAATATCTGGAGGAAGTGTACACGCATTTATCTGTATAGAGCATGAAAAACCAATTTGGGAAAACCACCCTCAGTACACTCGACCGAGATTCGAACCTCGATCTATCCAGCATCGGCAGTCGTCTATTTCGAGAGTAGCGTGTTAGACCATGCGGCCAACGAAGCGGGTCTTAAGTACGTAAACATTGCTAAAAACTATGGTCTTCGCTACTACCAGATTACATGTTAACGCTTACTTGTTTTGTTGGTAGTCTCCATGATGGTTGATCGTTCACACGGTAGTAATATGCTTGCACTGAATTCAGTACTGAATTGTTTACGGAAACATCGCCTATGTGCTTGGCACATAAGATGTTCAGGTCCTATAATGCTCGTATAAAACCGGCCCTTTGAAACGTCAGGATCAAGATTAGAACTCGTGGTTAGATATACGATGAGATGTAAAATTAAGTGTTTCATCTGTTGCTATTGGTGGTAGCGTTTCCATTAATATCGCCTTAAATTATCCATTAAACCTTTTACTCTAATAGTGGTTACGTGTAATACAAACAACGATAGTATTGTCACTATCCGCCCTAGCCCTTGGGCACAGACAAATAATATATCCAGACACTCAACCTCCAGGTCAAAATGGTTGTGCTCCTTTTGGCAGCTTGAGTCCTTCACCACTAGGATCACTGCGGTTAGTCCTATCATCACCCAGCAGTGACACTAGCGAAGCCCAGTGGTGAAGGACTCAAGCTGGCAAAAGGAGCGCAGCGAAACCCCCGTAAGGTTAAGTGTCTGTTTCTTACTTGTCTATGCACTAGGGCAAATCTGTCAGGAATGGCTTAGTGAGTTGTATTAGTTAACGTCAAACAATAGTTTTTGTTAATTTATAGCCGTTTATCATAAAATTGGCTAGAAGCTTCTTAGAATGTATATTATGTGATTATTTATACACTTTTGTCCAAACAAAAGGTTCCAAGATCCTACAGTATATATTTTAGTTACACTGCCAGTCATTAAAAGGGGAAGACTTGTTAGAGTACTTATACTGAAAAGACGGCCACTTGTTGTGATTCAAACTGTAAGAACTATTGGTTAGCGACATAAGAACGCCTCCTGGTGATTCGGCACACTTTAATATTAAAAAAAAAAGTTTATTTAAGTTTTAATTTAATCTCATGAAATGCTCTTCAAGTTTTAAAATACAGATTGTACGTATTACACATTAAACGCTGAATTAATTAATATAGAAAGTTTAAAATGTTGTAGAAATTAATGATTACAAAGATAGTGTTCTTTCTAAGCATGTAAAATAAAACATATATTTACAGCACCTTTTTTTTACATTGAGCAAGAATGGATGTCGTTATGATGTTATGGAGGAATTTAATTCAATATTATCTGATTAGAGTCGTCTCATCTCTGGTACAGGTCATTGAAGACACCTTTATATGTTTTGGTCAATGACGTTTAGCTCATTATCGTCAATTACGATTAGCTCATTATCACCAATTACGATTAGCTCATTATCACCAATTACGATTAGCTCACCATAGTCAATTACGGTTAGCTCACCATAGTCAATTATGGTTAGATCATTATCATAAGTGTGTATTTTTTTAAACTTCAGTTGTTGTTTTAAATAAACATATAGACTTAATGAAGCTTTTTTTTATGATTAAAAGTAATGTTCTTTTTACTTGAAATTTTTACTCCTTGCTTCCCTCTAACACGTTTTCACTAAGCCTTATCTACGGTCGTGGGACCCCCCTTAATTTGAGGGTGGTGGTGGGGGAGGGTGGATATTTCATATTTTGCACACCCTAATGAACGCATATGCCTATGTATATCAGTGAATAGAGGGCTTTTTCTAAACCTTTATGACTTTACATACACGCAAATACGGGTACATTTCCTCTCAAATAAATGCACCCTATTCAACCATATTATATCAGTGTAAATAAGTCAATAGTCCGGACAAAAGGTGGTTAGCAAAATAAAAACTTTTTTTATTCACTTTGCTATTTGTGCGTAGGCAAAACAAATAATATTTCATTATAATAATTATAATAACGTAGGCCTGCCCTTTTCGGACTATTCGTAATGCATGACTGGCCACCAACGCCACCGCAAACACTGATTAAAATATACATTACTAGAACACACCCATTAGGAGAAAGTAATGCCCTTATAAACATGTTACAGTGCAGCTTCAAAAACAACATTATTTCACCCGCCTCGGTGGCGTAGTTGACTAACGCGCTAGTCTAGTTTAGAGCCAGACTGCCGAGGACGGGGATATCGAGGTTCGAATCTCGGTTGAGTGAACTGGGGCGGTTTTCCCTAAATGGTTTTCCACTCTCCCTCCACTCAAATGCAGGTTCACTTCCTTTAATATAACCTTCCCAATTCCTAATCCATTAGAGTATTTAGTACATAAGCGTATATCCCAAACGGGCAGTGAGACGCGGTGCTAAATAAATAAAAATAAATTCAAAACATTAGTTCCCTTCTGACTTTTAGAAACAACCCTTTAAACAGAACTACCATTGTGGGTGTAAAGTGATCTTTAATCCTTGGGTCAACTTCATTGTAACTTATCGTGGAGTGTAAATTGAGGTGGTTTTTTTTTACCAGCGTTTTCGCTTTGCCCGTTCCATAAATGTAAACCTTATACTTTAGAAAACACACACACACTCACTCAGCACCTTTATAAATGTCCAATTGTCGCTTATCTTTGTCTACAACGGAACCCTTCAATTATATCTGGTTGTCATGCTTTCCATCTTGTGTCATGGACTCACCCCCTTCAACTGTTCCTTCTCAGACACGCTCAACTCCCTTCGCCGAGTCTAATTAATTGTGGCTAATCTCCCTTTTCTCCAACTTAACAGAAACTTTTCCATCCCTTCTTTTCTCATCCCCTCCACCCACCTTATACACGGCAACCTCACTCTTCTGGGAAATACTCTAAATGTCACCTTAGTTTTCTGATAACTTTTTTTTTTACAGCCTGTCTCGTTAGCTCAATGGGCTTTTCACTAAAGGGAAGAAGAGAAGGTTGTATAAGCCGTCATCGCATCAACGAGTTTTTTTACTGTCAAGTAATTTTTAAACTTTCAATAAATGAACTAAAAAAAAAAAGTTTTGAAGCATCTAACTAAAAAATAAATAAAAAATACTTTCTGTGTAAAAGGGTGAAATCGTTGCGGTACAAACTTTATAATAATTGTGCGTGTAGGTTGTGCCAAAATAAAATGGAACGTTGTTTCTTAAACGAACTTCTTTTCATCCAACTCTAAAAGTGTAGTTATATTTATTATTCTTTATAAAGAATACGCTTTTAGAGTCCGCACTAACGGGAACTTGGTGAAAGGTACCCATCTCATCTTGTTTAGTTTTGTGGTTAGCGAAAGGTTTAGATTCGAACCCCAGCCCGTATGGAGGTGTTATTTCCTATATAGTTTTTCACTCTCTCTCCACGCAATAGTCGGTACACCTCTTATACATTTTACTTTCCTTATCCCTACTGCATTAATTTTAATAATATTCATAGTTAATAGTAGTAAGGAGAGAATATATTACAAATATAAGGAAATAAACTTTTCTTATAATGGGAAATGACTTGATATTACTGCAAAAACAACTTTACGTCAAAAAATTATATGATATATTAGATTGAATAAATTAGTATCGTATAGAAATTATTATATTTATTGTAGATAAATTAGTCAAAAAGGATAAAAGTTGATAATAAAACCTATTAGGTTATATTTACATTTTTAAACGAAATTTATTAAACTAAACAACTGTTGAAAGTTGACATGTAGATTTGTGTAACATATAGCAATAATTGTATGGATATAGTATCAATATATTGAAATTTAGGGTTAATAAGAGTTTTTAGATAAAGTTTGATTAATTATTGAAGCTAAGTAGGCCTACATTGAGAAACAAGAATTAATAAATAATAACATTTGTTTAAAGTTGACTACTAAAATAGTAACATATTATAACACTTTAAAAATGTAGCTCTATCAACAACATGACATGTTGAAATTACATAGAACTTTCAAAAATTATTTAAAATACAATGGACTATGTAAAACTAGAACAATCATCGAAAGAAACAGGAATAAAAATTGTGAAAAAATTAGATCAGATTAATTTAGTAAAAGTTTTACAGTTGTTAAATATCAAGGATAAACAAAGGGATGTTAAATTTGTAATAAAAAGTTTGACATTGCTTAACTGAGCTAATTTTGATCCCTTCTCCTGATTGAATGCGATAATAAATAATCAATGGTCTTGGGCGACTATAATATGTTTTAGGGTTTCACCATCAACAGGTCTTAAGAATGGAAATGAGGTGTTATTCAAGATAATTACTTGGTGCAAGAACAAGCTATTTATTTACTTTTAAATATATAGTTTAGATTTTATTTTGATGTATTTAACGTGAACTTTCTGAACCGACTGATTATATCAGCACAAGACTTATAAACTAAGTGGCTAAATATAGAACATACACAATACCCAGCCCCCGACCGTTAATGTATCACTGTGAAAGGGTGGACCCACATTTTACCAATGATAGTTTTTGGATCTGCTGGGAATCGAACCCTAAGCCCTTATCTCAATAGCCAATCACGCTTCCGACTGAGCTAAGGTGTCTATAATATTATTAAAATTGTATTTATGTATATAACTACTAAACCAAACAGTTTCGTAAAACAACATGGTTTCGTAAAACGAACCAATCCCATTACAATAATTATTGTTTATAGCTTACCATCAAAATGATTAATGATAAAAAGAAGTGATTCAATTAAAGTTTAAAATATGTATAGGCCTATAGTCATATACTATGAATTGCCTTGTTATTTTGTTTATAAGCTTATATTAAAAAAATACATAGTTGGTAGAACGGTTCACGAGAATAATGTTTACAATGAAGTCTGGCGTAAATTGACATTTTGTTCAAATGGTAATTTATTTGAAAGTAGCGTCGCTTCTGTCGCGTCGGGGGTTTCGTGTGTAAGCCGCAGGGAGTGTGGGCTTTTCAGTCACACTGATGCTTGGCGGAGTGTAAAACACACCACCCTAACTTAACTCGTCGAATAGAAACTACCCCCATCCCCGCCCTAAATTCCCATAGAACACCTAGCATGGATTCGAGCACCGACTTTCCCATCCCCAGATATCCAATCTTTAAAGAGATGGACTCATTAAACCAGGAATCCTAAGCTGGTGGACCGTGGGCCGTGTCAAAGTGAATTAGTTTATAGCCGACACGTACAAAATCAGAAGATGCATGACTATATTATGTTACTTGCTTTCCCTTTAGTCCATTAAAAATAAATAAAATTTGACTATATTGGTCAGTTGATCTTTCTTAGGATACGGCCATACTTGCGACTAGGACGCCAGCTAGCAATGCCCTGTTATATATGAGTGTGGGTCATCAAACTACGCGACTACAGCCTAGCAGCAGCGACTAGGTCGCATATTTGAACGACAGTGGGTTTCCCTAAAAAATCGCATTCCGCGACGTTTTGGCGTTCATGTCTTGGAGCTTTTTTCGCAGTGATAGTGTCGTAATTATGACCGTGCGTTACCCCCCCCCCCCAATCCCCCCAATCCGCGTCTTACTACCTGTTCAATTTATACGCGTATATAATTACTCTAATAGGGTAGGGATGAGGAAGAAAGGATTTTTAGAGGTAATTTACCCGAATTTTAGTGGAATGAGCGAGAGAAATAATTTAGAAGAAGAAAAAAAAGCACCCTCACTACACCCAACCAGAATTCGAACCCTGATACCCGTTATCAGCAGACCAGTCCAACTCGAGAATGATGTCTTAGACCATTCAGACACTTAAGTTGGTGACTGATTTTTATCATCCATGATTTATAAATAGCTAACTTAAATAAAGAACAACACAACATTCAGTTCCCTGGTCATTAATTCTTCAATCCACCAATGATAAATCTTGCAGCTTTACCAGGAATCAAACATATTACCCTTAATTCAGTAGGCAGCTCCCACGCTACTGACTGAGAGTTAAGGTGTCGTCCAATTACATTATAGACCCTGTCGTAAATAGGCTTTCACCTAGTAAGATATAAACCTACATATTCACGAGAGCTTAAAATAACTATTTCCTTTAATGAAGTGGCTCGCACTAACAAACTACCTCTTGCAAAAAAAAAAAAAAAAACAACCCGTCCCTTCCCTCGGGAAAGCGCGAGGCGGTATATAATAAGTTGGCAAGGAAAAGGGCGCCCAACTACCGCCCCCCCCCACCCCCACCCGTATTACTGATGCTGGTCTCGCCGCTCCCACTTTACCGTCCTGCAGTCTCCTCGAGTTCTGTAATCACCGGGAAAGACGGGCGCGCGAGGACGCTGTGAATGGACTTCTAATAGCAAATTGAACCTTTTCACGGTCCCCGTCTTCAATAGCGAGAAGGTATCTTCCTTACCCCCCCATCACCACCCCTCTCCACCATCCCATGCTTTCTCTACTCTCAAGGAAACACTCCGAACGGATGGGAAAAGGGGGGGGAGGGTGCAGAGGGTACGTTATGGGGGTCTCTTTCTTATTAACTCCCTCCGTCCCCGCCAAGAGATAATAACGTGTGCCGTGCGCCTCTTCTTTGCGGTCGCAATCTTCATTAAGGCAACTCCTCTTTACCCTCCAAGACCGTCTCTTTCTGTCCTTCGCTCTTTTTCTCTCTTGAGACCACTGTGATGGACTGTTGGGTCTCAGCACAGACCGATGTTTTCCTAATTAATCCAGTGGATACACACATTTACCAAAATAACAATAAAAACTATCATGAAAGAGCCAGTAAAGTAACGCGCGTATACACACGATTATTGTTATATATATATATATATCTATATATATATATCAATCGGGAGCCTTTCGGGTTACTGAAGTATTTACTGAACAATGGTGGTTTCGACCTAACTAAAACAAAAATGTATCTAGTTAGTTATGTAATTTATTACTGAAAACCTTTTAAAGTTTGTTTCTAAAATAATGAGTTTATTAAAACTTATAGTGGGGTAAATAATCTAGTAACATTCTGTGTGTGTCTATATATTTATTTATTTGGTAGAATTATATATACATCTCAAATTCTACCACGTCTTAGTACCTGTTTGGGTTACACGCATATATTGATTACGTTAATGGAATAGGAATAAGCTAGGTTTAGTTTTAAAATAAATTTACCCAAATTGGTGTGGAGGGAAAGTGGCAAACAATTAAGGCTGAATAAACTTCCATAGACCTGAGAGGGAATCGAACACCAATCTCTCCCTCTCTGGTAATCCAGTCTAACACGAAAGTAACGCGTTAGAACATGCGATCACTGATGAGAGTGAAATTCATATAAACTAAATGTTTAGTGAAGATATATCTTAAATAGATCCGGACTATTTAAAAAAAGATGTTCAAATGAATATATGAAATGCAATTAATTAATTAAATCCACTTCCTTCATGGGGTTTTTTCTAACAAATACATTTAATGTTACTGTTGTTTGAATGACAAGGAAATGACAGTTCAATTTGCCAATGTAAGACAAACTATATCTCTTTTCCGTATAAGTAAGTACTTTTATTAGCAACGCGTTTTACTATCCGTTCGGGTTATACGCCTATGTATTAAATTACGCTAGTGATTTTAGGAATTGGAAAGGTAGTATCTGGAGGAAGTGTACACGCATTTGTCTGTATGGAGCATGAAAAACCAATTTGGGAAAACCACCCTCAGTACACTCGACCGAGATTCGAACCTCGATCTATCCATCATCGGCAGTCTAGTCTATTTCGAGAGTAGCGTGTTAGACCATGCGGCCAACGAAGCGGGTCTTAAGTACGTAAACATTGCTAAAAACTATGGTCTTCGCTACTACCAGATTACATGTTAACGCTTACTTGTTTTGTTGGTAGTCTCCATGATGGTTGATCGTTCACACGGTAGTAATATGCTTGCACTGAATTCAGTACTGAATTGTTTACGGAAACATCGCCTATGTGCTTGGCACATAAGATGTTCAGGTCCTATAATGCTCGTATAAAACCGGCCCTTTGAAACGTCAGGATCAAGATTAGAACTCGTGGTTAGATATACGATGAGATGTAAAATTAAGTGTTTCATCTTTGCTATTGGTGGTAGGTTTTCCATTAATATCGCCTTAAATTATCCATTAAACTTTTACTCTAATAGTGGTTACGTGTAATACAAACAACGATAGTATTGTCACTATCCGCCCTAGCCCTTGGGCAACAGACAAATAATATACTCAGAACACTCAACCTCCAGGTAAAATGGTTGTGCTCCTTTTGGCAGCTTGAGTCCTTCACCACTAGGATCACTGCGGTTAGTCCTATCATCACCCAGCAGTGACACTAGCGAAGCCCAGTGGTGAAGGACTCAAGCTGGCAAAAGGAGCGCAGCGAAACCCCCGTAAAGGTTAAGTGTCTGTTTCTTACTTGTCTATGCACTAGGGCAAATCTGTCAGGAATGGCTTAGTGAGTTGTATTAGTTAACGTCAAACAATAGTTTTTGTTTAATTTATAGCCGTTTATCATAAAATTGGCTAGAAGCTTCTTAGAATGTATATTATGTGATTATTTATACACTTTTGTCCAAACAAAAGGTTCAAGATCCACAGTTTATATTTTATTTACACTGCCAGTCATTAAAAGGGGAAGACTTGTTAGAGTACTTATACTGAAAAGACGGCCACTTGTTGTGATTCAAAACTGTAAGAACTATTGGTTAGCGACTAAGAACGCCTCCTGGTGATTCGGCACACTTTAATATTAAAAAAAAAAGTTTATTTAATTTTTAATTTAATCTCATGAAATGCTCTTCAAGTTTTAAAATACAGATTGTACGTATTACACATTAAACGCTGAATTAATTAATATAGAAAGTTTAAAATGTGTAGAAATTAATGATTACAAAGATAGTGTTCTTTCTAAGCATGTAAAATAAACATATATTTACAGCACCTTTTTTTTAATTGAGCAAGAATGGATGTCGTTATGATGTTATGGAGGAATTTAATTCAATAATATCTGATTAGAGTCGTCTCATCTCTGTACAGGTCATTGAAGACACCTTTATATGTTTTGGTCAATGACGTTTAGCTCATTATCGTCAATTACGATTAGCTCATTATCACCAATTACGATTAGCTCATTATCACCAATTACGATTAGCTCACCATAGTCAATTACGGTTAGCTCACCATAGTCAATTATGGTTAGTCATTATCATAAGTGTGTATTTTTTTAAACTTCAGTTGTTGTTTTAAATAAAATATAGACTTAATGAAGCTTTTTTTATGATTAAAAGTAATGTTCTTTTTACTTGAAATTTTTACTCCTTGCTTTTCCCTCTAACACGTTTTCACTAGAGCCTTATCTACGGTCGTGGGACCCCTTAATTGAGGGTGGTGGTGGGGGAGGGGGATATTTCATATTTTGCACACCCTAATGAACGATATGCCTATGTATATCAGTGAATAGAGGCTTTTTCTAAACCTTTATGACTTTACTATACACGCAAATACGGGTACATTTCCTCTCAAATAAATGCACCCTATTCAACCATATTATATCAGTGTAAATAAGTCATTTGTCCGGACAAAAGGTGGTTAGCAAAAAAAAACTTTTTTTATTCACTTTGCTATTTGTGCGTAGGCAAAACAAATAATATTTCATTATAATATTATAATAACGTAGGCCTGCCCTTTTCGGACTATTCGTAATGCATGACTGGCACCAACGCCACCGCAAACACTGATTAAAATATACATTACTAGAACACACCCATTAGGAGAAAGTAATGCCCTTATAAACATGTTACAGTGCAGCTTCAAAAACAACATTATTTCACCCGCCTCGGTGGCGTAGTTGACTAACGCGCTAGTCTAGTTTAGAGCCAGACTGCCGAGGACGGGGATATCGAGGTTTTGAATCTCGGTTGGTGAACTGGGGGGTTTTTCCTAAATGTTTTTCCACTCTCCCTCCACTCAAATGCAGGTTCACTTCCTTAATATAACCTTCCCAATTCCTAATCCATTAGAGTATTATAGTACATAAGCGTATAACCCAAACGGGCAGTGAGACGCGGTGCTAAATAAATAAAAATAAATTCAAAACATTAGTTCCCTTCTGACTTTTAGAAACAACCCTTTAAACAGAACTACCATTGTGGGTGTAAAGTGATCTTTAATCCTTGGGTCAACTTCATTGTAACTTATCGTGGAGTGTAAATTGAGGTGGTTTTTTTTTACCAGCGTTTTCGCTTTGCCCGTTCCATAAATGTAAACCTTATACTTTAGAAAACACACACACACTCACTCAGCACCTTTATAAATGTCCAATTGTCGCTTATCTTTGTCTACAACGGAACCCTTCAATTATATCTGGTTGTCATGCTTTCCATCTTGTGTCATGGACTCACCCCCTTCAACTGTTCCTCTCAGACACGCTCAACTCCCTTCGCCGAGTCTAATTAATTGTGGCTAATCTCCCTTTTCTCCAACTTAACAGAAACTTTTCCATCCCTTCTTTTCTCATCCTTCCACCCACCTTATACACGGCAACCTCACTTTCTGGGAAATACTCTAAATGTCACCTTAGTTTTCTGATAACTTCTTTTTTTTTTTACAGCCTGTCTCGTTAGCTCAATGGGCTTTTCACTAAAGGGAAGAAGAGAAGGTTGTATAAGCCGTCATCGCATCAACGAGTTTTTTACTGTCAAGTAATTTTTAAACTTTCAATAAATGAACTAAAATAAAAGTTTTGAAGCATCTAACTAAAAAAATAAATAAAAAATACTTTCTGTGTAAAAGGGTGAAATCGTTGCGGTACAAACTTTATAATAATTGTACGTGTAGGTTGTGCCAACATAAAATGGAACGTTGTTTCTTAAACAAACTTCTATTCATTCAACTCTTAAAGTGTAGTTATATTTATTATTCTTTATAAAGAATACTCTTTTAGAGTCCGCACTAACGGGCACTTAGTGAAAGGTTTAGATTCGAACCCCAGCCCGTATGGAGGTGTTATTTCCTATATAGTTTTTCACTCTCTCTCCACGCAATAGTCGGTATACCTCTAATACATTTTACTTTCCTTATCCCTACTGCATTAATTTTAATAATATTCATAGTTAATAGTAGTAAGGAGAGAATATATTACAAATATAAGGAAATAAACTTTTGTTATAATGGGAATTGACTTGATATTACTGCAAAAACAACTTTATGTCAAAATATTATATGATATAAATTGAATAAATTATTATCTTATAACAATTATTATATTTATTGTAGATAAATTAGTCAAAAAGGATAGAAGTTGATAATAAAACCTATAAGGTTATATTACATTTTTGAAACAAAATTTATTAAATAAACAACTGTTGAAAGTTGACATGTAGCTTGGTGTAACATATAACAATAATTGTATGGATATTATTAATATATTGAAATTTAAGGTTAATAAAAATTGTTAGATAAAGTTTGATTAATTATTGAAGCTAAGTAGGCCTACATTGAGAAACAAGAATTTATAAAGAATAATATTTGTTTAAAGTTGACTACTAAAATAGTAACATATTATAACACTTTAAAAATGTAGCTCTATCAACAACATGACATATTGAAATTACATAGAACTTTCAAAAATTATTTAAAATACAATGGACTATGTAAAACTAGAACAATCATCGAAAGAAACAGAAATAAAAAGTGTGAAAAAATTATTTCAGATTAATTTGGTAAATTTCTTACAGTTGTTAAATATCAAGGATAAACAAAGGAATGTTAAATTTGTAATAAAAAGTTTGACATTGCTTAACTGAGCTAATTTTGATCCCTTCTCCTGATTGAATGCGATAATAAATAATCAATGGTCTTGGATGACTATAATATGTTTCAGAGTTTCGCCATCAACATTATTATTATTATTATTATTATTAGCCACGCGTCTTACTACCCGTTCGGGTTATACGCAATCGCCATCAACAGATCTTAGGAATGGAAATGAGGTGTTGTTCAAGATAATTACATGGTGTAAGAACAAGCTCTTTATTTACTTTTCAATAAATAGTTTAAATTTTATTTTGATGTATTTAACATGAACTTTCTGAACCGACTGAGTATATCAGCACAAGACTTATAAACTAAGTGGCTAAATTTAGAACAGACAAAAATACCCAGCCGCCGACCGTTAATGTATCACTGTGAAAGGGTGGACCCACATTTTACCAATGATAGTTTTTGGACCTGTCGGGAATCGAACCCTAAACCCTTATTTCAATATCCAATCACGCTTCTGACTGAGCTAAGGTGTCTATAATATTATTAAATTTGTATTTATGTATATAACTACCAAACTAGACAGTTTCGTAAAACAACATGGTTTCGTAAAACGAACCAATCCCATTACAATAATTATTGTTTATAGCCTACCATCAAAATGATTAATGATAAAAAGAAGTGATTCAATTAAAGTTTAAAATATGTATAGGCCTATAGTCATATACTATGAATTTCTTTTGTTATTTTGTTTATAAGCTTATATTAAAAAAATATCTAGTTGGTAGAACGGTTCACGAGAATAATGTTTACAATGAAGTCTGGCGTAAATTGACATTTTGTTCAAATGGTAATTTATTTGAAAGTAGCGTCGCTTCTGTCGCGTTAGGGGTTTCGTGTGTAAGCCGCAGGGAGTGTGGGCTTTTCAGTCACACTGATGCTTGGCGGAGTGTAAAACACACCACCCTAACTTAACTCGTCGAATAGAAACTACCCCCAGCCCCACTCTAGCACACGCCGACAACAAATTAAAAAGTGGAAGGCAAACGTTTGTTAGCTAAATAGTCCCTAGCTGTTAGTCTGGAATAAACAAGCTGGAGGGCAGTTTTACACTGCCTTGTTGACCTTTTTTGAAACTTTGGAGACTTTTAGTTTGTAGCTCTACAAGGTACAGTCCGATTTTCATAGAAACAAATTTATCTAACAGCTAGAAAAGTTTTTAAAATATACGTTATTTAAGGTATTTAACTTGCAATTTCTTAAACGACTGATTATCTAAGAACACAACTTTTAAACTAACTTAAATCTAGAACAGAAAAACATACAACCCCCTGCCCGTTAATTCATCACTGTGAAAGGGGAAAATCTACATCTCACCAATGATGATCATTTTTTGTCATGTTAGGAATCAATCCCGGGATCCTTAGATTATCAGGAAGATACGTTACTGATTGAGCTAAGGTGTCGAACCTAGAAAAGTTTTTCTTTTCACCGCGTCTTACCACCTTTTCAGATTATACCTATATGTACTAATCACGCCAGTGAGTTAAGTATGGGGAAGGTTGATTTTAGAGGAAGTGTACCCGTATTTGCGTGGGGGGAGTGTGGAAAAACATGTTGGGAAAACCGCCCTCAATACACCTGACCGGGATTTGAACCCTTGTCTCACTGTCATTGTCAGTCTAGTCTCACACGAGAATGACGCATTAAACCATGTGGCCACCGAGGCAGGTGATGGAAAAGTGACTATATCTTCTTTCGTGTATTTATACGTCAAGTCACGGAAAATATATTTCCATTTTCTAAAAAGGCTCGGCCTAGGGATGTGAAAAAAGTATCGATACTTTATTAATATCGGTATTTTACTTTCAATACTAGTATTTTCTTACTCTATACTCTCTTCCGATACTTTTACTGATATTAATACTGACACTCCGGTATCGAATTGGTATCGAAAGAAACAGATTTTTTTTTCTATCTTCACTCATGGCACCTGCTGAGATTAAATGTTTATTGGGGTGGTCTATGGAGTAAGAACATATGACATTATTTCTCGATCCTCACTCATTTTCTGCATGACAAGAAAGAAGCAACACTGGCATTCAGGGCCGTAAGCAAGAACTTGATTAAGTGGAGGCTTTGTTGACACTAGCATGGGCTTGTTTGCGTCATCATAGGTAAAAAAAGGTGGAGAGAGAGTGTGATCGGTACCACACTATCGGTCCACGAACCACTCTTGGTACATCTTGTCGGTATTCGAACCATGACCATCCCCCGCTACCGTAAAACCAGACTAGATGTTCTTGTCACATAATTCACGCGCTCACCGATGCCAATAAGTGTTGGTTTTTATTAAGCTTTTCATATGTATCAGTTGTCGATTTTGTCAAAGTCAGTAACCGGAAACTGGTCGATAGCGATCGACCGGTCGATCTAGCGGAGTTTTTAAGTCGATCGTGTAAGTAACAGAATCGTCATTAAAGGTAAATTTTTGAGACCTTTTAAACTCGAAAATATGTCAAGGACTTTCAAATAATATTTCAGGGTGACCGAAATTAACTTACTCGGTCAAAATCGGTGATAGGGATAGTTTAAGAAATTGAAATATTCTAGTATACAAATATACATTTTATTTACTACATTCTTTCTATAAAGGGAGGGATATAATTAATAGAGGGGAAAATTAATTTAAAGAGTTATATTAAATTTTAAAATGTATAATTAGACCAAAAAAACCCGCTAAAGGTAGAAAGGGGAATCGATAAGTGATTGTGGGACTAAGTTTGAAAATTGATCTGAGCTAAAAAGGTTTTCCAACCCCCGGTCTAAGGCATTACTCTCGCATTAGACTCAACTGACGGATACGTGGAAGTAGGGAGGAGTGTACCTAGGGCGTTTATTCATAAATTATTTTCCATGCTTTCATCCACGCAAGTGCGAATATATTTATTCTAAATTCGACCTTTCTAATACCTACCTAATTTAGTTTAATTATTTGGCTATCCCATAGGGTAATAATACGCATTTTACAAAAAAAAAAAAAAATTACAAATAGAATGTGTTAATGCATGATACACCATTTTAATTGAAACCCTTTGCAAACCTCCCCTTCACGCTCTAACCACATATTCCCGTGAATCAGATGGAAGTTTAGTGGTAACAGACCCAAGTTTATTTTGGATGGGACAGGGCAGTGTCCCCTTGGTGACGTAACTGTAAAGGTAAAGCTAGGTATGGTGGCTGGTAATTGAAATTTATAATGGCGTGTGTGTGTGTGTGTGTGTGTGTATGAGAGAGAGAGAGAGAGAGAGGGAGAGGGCAGTTTGAAGGGGTGCTATCTACCCCCACTAACTGGCAATTACTAGTCACACCTCCCTCTGTAATTAATGGTTATGTGACTGCATGATTGGTGGCCCGTAGGGAATGAAAAGGGGGTGGGTGGTGGACGGTTGGGGGGTGCCCACCGCACTCTTAATGGCGTTAACTTCAGATGACTCACCAACCCCGAACGATTCATTCCACTTAGGAAGAATTATCAGATTTCTTTTTTTACGAGTAATTTTACAGGTGACGTAACACGCCGAGGGAAGAGCTGTTTTCAAACCTCAAATTCTTCCCGTTTATTTTTTTTAATAATAAAAATTTGCAAATGTTTTTGACAATAGGTGGTACGTTTATTATAAATGGCAGCCCATTCAAGTGCAATTGTATCAGCTTAACATTATCAGTATGTGATAATTGATTTTATATTATTAAAATGTATTTTTTTTTATCGTATAGCACGTATGATCGGGAGGGACTTAGCATCCAGGTTTGGTCGCCTTATGTGAAGACTATTTATTAGCCGCTCTGGTGGCACAGATAGTTGACCAGGGTACACTATAGGAGGTTATCTACATGCCGTACCCGTAATGAGATGGTGTGATGATGGTTATTATGGAGTTGGGGAGCCGGGGTGAGTCTTAACCTAACTTAAGCCTAATTTACCAAACCCTGATGACCGTTGGGTACATTGCCCTTAAGTGAAATATACCCAAAGTATCAGCCGGGAATCGAACCCGGGACCCTTAGGCTTGTAGCCAGGCGCACTGATCACTACACCATGGGGCTGGTTATTAAAATGTATCCACTATAGTTTATAGAATTAAATTATAGCTTGTCAACCTCTCCATCTATGGGGGAAGGAATGGCAAAGATCAATAAGAATTATTTTTAGTACAGCGTCTTACTACCCGTTTGGTTTATAATAATATTTAGCACCGCGTCTTACTACCCGTTCGGGTTATACGCTTAAGTACTAATTACTCTAATGGATTAGGAATTGGGAGGGTTGAATTTTAGAGGAAGTGAACCCGCATTTGCGTGGAGGGAGAGTGGAAAACCATTTAGGAAAACCCCCCCCAGTTCACCCGACCGAGATTCGAACCTCGATCTCCCCGTCCTCGGCGGTCGAGCTCAACACGACTAGCGCGTTAGCCAACTACGCCACCGAGGCGGGTGTTTGGTTTATACCCTTATATATTAATTACGCTAGTGGTTTTAGGGATGAGGAAGGTTATAGTATTTATAGGAAGTGTACCCGAGTTTCTATAAAACGAGAGGGGAAAACTATTTTGGAAAAACCACCCTCAGTACACCCGACCAAGATTTGAAACACGATCTCTCCGTCATAGTCTGTCTAGTTTGCTGCGAGAGTAGCGCCTTAGACTATGCGGCCACCAAAGTGGGTTGAGAAGAATGAAATCCATTAGAATTCGCTAATAGGGGGAGAGGATACAAAACTACGGTATATAGCAAACCAACTTCAGAGGAGTAGTTCCTGATTGAAAATTCGGCCTCCCGATTGAATAAATTCTCTCATTATATCTGAAAACCTTTCCTGATCCTTTATGAGATTCATTATACATTAATTATATGTTATAGTAGTAATAATAATAAGCACCCTATTCTAATAAATAGTAATGTTGCAAATAAGAAACGATGTATTTGAAAATATCTTAACTTAGCATTGAATAATTTTTATTGGTTGTCTTATATCACAGTTTCTTGCGGACTTTTAATTTTAAAATTAAATCCTGAAACTGTATTTTTTTAAATTTACTATAGATATTTGACATACACTTCTGAACCATCATATATCAGCATACGATTTAAAATTAGCTTAAGTCTTCTCGATCTCATTAGTCTTGGGGTAAAGTACCCGATGTTTGTTGGTTCATACCCAACCGGGGTTGATGGATCTTTCTTGAGCGATAAAAATCCGTAGCACAACTTCCTTTGGGGTGGAAGTAAAGCCGTTGGTACCACGTCGACTAAGGCATGTAAACATCCTTGGAAGGTATAAGTAAATACCTTTCCCGGAAAAATTGGTAGGCCCTTTCGCTCTCGCTCATAGAAATTCTTGTGAGTTGATATCATCATTTGTTCAGAAAGTGCACGTTAAATACATCCAATAAATAAAATAAGTAAAAAATGGGGTGTGGCTGTGTCATGGACACGGCCGTGTGTTGTACGTGAATACGTTTATGTAACGGGTTATATTTTCCCCTCCACCGCGCGCGATGCGTCACTGTTCTCGCTTATCGTAATGAATTCTTTGATCCTTTAGCTATCCAGTGGTATAATTTAATTTTGTATGTAGAGGAAAGATTCGAAACTACAACACCAAACTGTATCCCCCGATTTTGTTATCATTAGGTTTTTTGGATTGCCCCCGTATGGTAGCAAATTTAAGGACGTATTCACGTCAAAACTTAATTCTTGAACATCCACAACATTTAAATTAATTTTTGAACATACACAACATTCAGATCCACCCACCATAAATTCATCGTTTAACACAAACTTCACCAAATAATATTTTTAGGAAATGCCCTGGAATCGATTCTGGGAACCCTAGCTTAGTACGGAAACACCCTCAAGACTCACTTAATTAGTTGGACTTAGTAAAATGTATGATATCATGCATGTAAAAGGCTAACATTTGTTAAAAGTACCTTTCTAGTGAAATTAATGGCTTTCCTGGACTCGGTTGGCAAACTTGTCGCACCGGCAGTATAATGCGGTTTAGTGGTCTGTTTGTTCAGCAGACGTGTGTGTCTGAACATGGTTTTGTATAACTTCTTGGTAGAGAGAGTACTCTCGCATGGTTTAACCTTGAATACTGTCGTTTTTTATTTTATTTATTTTGATGATACGATCCAACTTATGTTGTTATTAGATTAACATGAATTAGGGCTTTATAGTCAACCGTTCTACATATCTGCTTTCATTTTCAACTATTTAGACAGCGTAATACGTGTTGAGGCAAGAAGTGTTGACACATTTAATAACACTACATCTTTACTATTTATACTACCAAATGCTTCAAATTAAACTTAGAATAACAATAGATTTACAATTATTCATGCCATAAATCAATGTCCTTAAGATGGCCACCATTATAATATGCAATGCATATTTGTATGTGGTCATCGAAACTTTACATGATTTTGCACAATGTCTCTTGTTGACTTGCTTCAGCTTCTTTCATATTCTTTCCTTAAGTTCCTGAATTGTTCTTGGGCGAGTCACGTAAGCATGACTCCTTAGTATGACCCAAAAGAAACACAAGTCTGGAACAGTTCAGTCTGGGGAACGTGGTGACCAGGCGTTGTCCCCAAATCGTGAAACAAGGTGCCGAGGAAACATTTCGTGA
This sequence comes from Timema podura, assembly GCA_033556935.1. Lineage (NCBI taxonomy): Eukaryota > Metazoa > Arthropoda > Insecta > Phasmatodea > Timematidae > Timema > Timema podura. Next base: position 25,356,092 of record JAVRXN010000013.1, on the reverse strand, counting down.
AGCACCTCAATCGATACTCGAGCTTTCTTACCCCTGAACTGGAACGTATTGTTCTTGGATATCAACAATCTGTGGTAACAGCAAGATGGGGCAGCGGCCCGGCCATACATCCGGAATATCAATGGAGGTGCACCGCAAAATGAATCCTGGGCACCTGGTTTTTGAATATCGTTTGGCCATTGCGTTCATCAAATTAAACAGCTTCGAACTTTTTCTTGTGGGTATTAAAGTAACATGTTTACGCGACTCGGACAAAATAACAATCCAGAAACTTTAAGAAAGAAGTGTGGTGGCAGTTGAAGCAATTCGACAAGAAACATTGCACAAAGTCATGGAAAGTCTCTAAGAGCACATACAACAATGCCTTGCATAGAATGGTGGCAATATTAAGAACATCGTTTTAAAAAAAAGTTCAAGAGTATGTAGAAAATTGTCAATCTTTCGTCGTTATTTTAAGTTTAATTCGAAGCATATAACATAGTAGAGATATAGTGCTATTATATGTGTCAACATTTTCTGCCCCACCCTGTATAACCTCTTTGACGAAAAAAGTTTGAATGTATAAATTGCGTGAGCTCTATTAATAAACTTTATTAACGTTTATTCCAATATTTTCACGCTATAAATACTATTTGTAGCTGAATGTTATTAGAGAATATGTTTTAGAAACCGACATACCTTAACAATTTTTTTTTCTATGTATAATATTAATTAGTTTGATAGGTGAAGTGAGCCATTACCGCCACCCTCCTCTGGTGGTTAGGCTTGTTATTAGGCTTGTGATTCCCAAAGTATTAGTACTCCACATTTCACATAGTCACTAAACATATCTATACATACATAAATTGCTTCACATATAGTTTTGGTGTGACAAACATAATATTCATATTATTTAACTAAATTAGAATCACACAATAATGTTCATGTAAACAGTATCGAACCGAGTGAACTAATATTCCAGGGAACCCGGTTTTATTCTAGAAGGCACTTAAAGATAATTAAACCTTTGCCATTAACCAATACATAGAAGTTTACATGGTACAGATGGCTGCCGTTAATAAATATCCAATTACATAAGTTTGAAGATTACACATGGGCCGAGTTCGATTCCATTGTCAAAAGTATTTTGTCATTTGGTTCGTCAATTTAACCAAAGTGAAATTTCTGCAGCTATGATTGGTGGTGTTTTAGTTTAAGTTTAGTTTGTAAGTCGTGTACTTACATAGCCCTATGTTTAAATTTCGTAATGTTTTTAGCACCGTATCTAACTACCCGTTTGAGCTATAAACTCACGTAATAATTAAGCAAAGGTGTTAGTGATAAGGATGGTTTTATTTAGAAGAAGTGAACCTGTATTTGCATGAAAGGGGAGTAGAAAATAATTTATAAAAATAACTCTGAACATCAGACCTGGAGTCGAACCCCGATCTTCCCGTCATTAGTGGTCCGGTCTTTAGCGAGAGTGACGCCCTGGCTTAGACTATTCGATCATTTAAGAGAGTAGTTACCCGCCTCGGTTGCGTAGTTGGCTAACGCGCCAGTCGTGTTGAGCTCTACCGCTGAGGACGGGGAGATCGAGGTTCGAATCTCGGTCGGGTGAACTGGGGGTGGTTTTTCCTAAATGGTTTTCCACTCTCCCTCCACGCAAATGCGGGTTCACTTCCTTTAAATTCAACCTTCCCCATTCCTAATCCATTAGCGTAATTAGTACTTAGGCGTATAACCCGAACGGGTAGTAAGACGCGGTGCTAAATATTATTATTATTATTATTATTATTATTATTATTATTATTATTATTATTATTAAGAGAGTAGTTCCCAATTTGATTACATAAATAAAGTCATGAGTTTTAGATAAAATTTAACGCTTTGGCATAATATACATATTATTTTTTTTTACTTGTTCTCTTCCCTCCAATTAACTCCCTATGTTGATCTTGGTAATCTAAAAATAAAGTAGGAAGGTTTTAACTCACACGCGCGAGCGGCTAATAAAAAAGTTTTTTTTTTTTTTTTACAACCTTGTGTAATTTGTAAGTTAGTTGAGAACCGTAGGGGAGAAAAAAAAAAAAAAGCGAGATAGAGAGTTTGCGCGTATGTTGGGATTATCTCGCTGGCAGCGCTGATATTTGTGTGGAACTACTTTACGCTGGTAGTTTGTGAACGTGTGCGAGAACGCGTGATCACGTTTTAAGTGGCAAGTTTCCAAAAAAAACCAAGTCCCAACACGCGCAAACTTAGTTCACCAAATGGGAACTTAACGAGTTAAATAAATCAGTATCAACATTCTGGGCACTTCCCCGCCGATAAATATAAATCCTACTCAACTACATGTGTCACATTCAACTAATGCCCTCTTCTATTACAATCATGTGTTTGCGTTCGGAATAGAAACACCAATAAGCGGCTTCTCAATCAAAAAGGTGTTTTTTTAAATCCGAACGGGTGCCTGTGTTTGTGTTTTTTTTTTGACCCCCTCTTTAAATGCCTTTGTCTTTTCTTTGCTAAAACTGGTCCCGCACCCTACATATAGGTCAGAAAATAAACCGTAGGATAAAAGATAAAAGTTGAAGACAAAATTACACAGTAGAACTAACTTTCTTTGTGTTAATTCTTTATCTCACTTAAAAAACAACCGTCACTCCAGTTTTAATGACACTTAAAAGAATCATAACTTTTTTAATACATTTGCAAATATACCCTTAAAAATCAATAAAAAACTACGTAAAAATTAAAACATGTTAGATAAATATAACTATAGTTTTTTTAAATTATACCTTGTATTAATTAAAGTTGCTTGACACTCTTAGGGCGATTGGCCCTTTTAATTTGGCGTAGAAACGCAGAGCCATGGGAACAAACAGCTATCTTCAAGAATTTTTATTGTTTTCAATTTTCTTTTCGGAAACGGTTTGTTCAGGAATAGAAGCATTATAAGTTATACTTTTTTATACACACCTACTCTATAATTTTAACAGTGATCAAATATCAATAATTTTAAAATTTTTCAATAGAATTCTGCTGGCTGCATAAAAAAAAAAGAAAATATAACATTTAATAAACATTGATACATTATCTTAGAGACGTTGAAAATATTACTATAAAAATTTCACTCTTTCTCGAGAAAACTGTATTTCCAAACGTATGATTTTTCGCAAGACCTTTTCGGTAGCTAGCGCCATCTATTGTTTCCGTGATCACTGTTCTTGTTGTCGCGGAAGGATACTTTGGTCGTTGTTGAAGCGACGCCACGCCTTTCACCCTCCCTTCCACCATCCACCAAATAAGTTTTAGACTTGCACTCGACAGGGCCAAGACCTTAAATGAATATCATCAGCTTTATCCAAATAAATATTAAATGAAATAATAGTTAGTAGTCTTAAAACTTCTTTAGTAAAATGTGATACATTGCTTTGTGCTAATATATAAACTATTCTTTTTTGTATATTTAACATGGTTTCAAAACTCACTATCTGCTCTAAATTTGGAGCTAAATATGATATAAAATGAAAAATTCCTTAATCGATAGTAAAAATTAAATTTTTCATCAGAACAACGCAATAATAATTATGTTTAGCTAATATGCTTTGCTACCATATTTTCAATGTTTAAGTAATTTTATTATGTGTTCCCTCCATCCAGATTATTATTTTTTACTACTTTATTATCTTTACCATTTTTACATCTGATCATTTCGTTCAGATACCTTGTTGCAATAAAGATAATCTTCCATAAAAATATAATTGGTTCCTCCTTCCTCTCAGTTTTGTATACAATAATAACTCGTGATCTTCTGCTTCACTGCATTTACAATAGTAAAATAATAATAATAATAAAACTATATCCGTAGTTATGTTTTCCCCATTCGTTATATGTATATAGCGGCACTAAATTCTTCTCTCTCTTTCCATTTGTCCTGCGTAAGAAGATGATGAACGAGGAAAATAGAAGAAGATTAATGCATGGAGAGAAGGCCATGGCTTTAGTCGATTAAGATATCCACGCTTTGTAATGTTAAGATGAATATGGATGAGAACTGATAAAGTTATTTTTATAATAATTTCCAAAGGGGGGGGGGGGGGAAGGGCCGTAAAAGACGTCACCGACTTTTTTTTATTCCCCGTTGTTGCACATCATAGTTGTCGAGCGTTGGACGAAAGTTGTTGTTTAGTTTGATTTTTTTATTAGGTTTATTTTGGGAATAGGGGATAGTTATTAGTGTTGAAGTTTTTTTTTTACTTTTGTGTTTTCGTTTTTTGCACGCCAATTTTTTTAATCACGCTTTTATTTGAAAATTAAGTAATTTGGATAAGTGCAAACTTTATACAGGGATGTACCGTAATATGTGGAACTTACTTCAGCAAAGGACAGAGACACAAAAACAATTAAAAAAGTTAATATAAAAATGTGTCGCATTTGACCTTGTTACAGAGTTATATTCATTTTTGTATTCCACTAATGTGGGCTGCTTAATATTATAGGGAGTGCTCAGAATGGCCTACTTTGACCTGAATGCAAGCATTGAAATGCAATGTAGTTTTGAAAGAGTACGGGACTTTACTCCACGGTGACTGCAGTCGTGTATTCAGGCTGAGGGTGTCCATTTTGAGTACTTCTACAATGTCAACAGCCCCCACATATTACTGTATTACATACACGACTATAACTAGGAAACATTGTCAATGGACACATTTTTATCTAACTTTTAATTGTTCTTGTGACTCCTGTCGAGCGTTTAAGTGGATCCAACATGATAGTGCATCTACACATTTTTATTATTTTTTATCCCTGCGTCTTACTACCCTTGTTTACGCTACCTCCTGCATGATAGCTACAGTTGTATATTATATAGGCCTACTCGCTACAAGTGACAAAACATTTCCAGTTAAGCTAGCAGTCTTGTGAAATTTATTTTTATTCAAGTTTTAAACTTTCCTTGGTGGTAAATTTCAATTTAATGTTTAACAGCACAAATGGGTACTTTATAAACAGCACAAACCGATGATTAGGTTTTTCAGTCTTCATGTTCGTGTATAAGCGAACCAATCGTCACACATTCTAAAACATTAGCTCGTAATGTGTGGATTAGTTAAAATAGACATTCAAGGTCACACTTATCTCTACCTAAGGTGCACACACTCGTAGTGTGTCGTTTATAAGTATAGCTCGATACTTTAAAGTTTTTCTTTTCAAACAAAGTTATGTTATTTTGTTGAGATTTTGGAATACAATTGTAATACCGTTAGACTATCAAAAATGTGTCTTGATAAGTCATTAATAATTAAAATTTAAGACGTAATAATTCTTATGGATTACCTCGTTTCAGTCCTTATTAGCTGCACCTAGTTTGGTTGAAATTGCAAATTAGCTAGGTATACACAAACACAAACAGCCAAAGTAATTTGTTACATAATTTTTTTTATTAAAAATAAATAAGTCTAAATAGCTATTAACAATATTTTCATCCAGCATTTTATTAAAAAAAAACCATTATTTTCTTGAATTTAGTGTACATTATGATATGTTTTTAAACTTTAAGAATTTAAAAAAATAATATATTAATTTGACAAAGTTTTACTACTCAAATATAAATTATCATTAATAACTACAAATACATTAATGAATTCAGAGTGATTTCATGAAAACCACACATTATTTGGATTTAGATAAGTCTAAAGACACGCTAAAGAAACAGATATTTAAAAGGTTTCTGAAATATAGACCAAAAACACAAATTACTTAGTATTATGACCACTAGAAACATATTTTGGTAGTCCTTAATAAATGTCAAAAATTGAAAAAAATGTTTGGAAAGAGAGAGAGAGAGGAGATAAGGAAGCCACACAGATCATTCAAATGTAAAAACCACTCTAGTTCACCCAGCCAAGATTAGAACCTCGGTATTCCCGCCCCGGCTGTCTAACAATTCTTATTTTCGCTGGTGGGCACGAAGTTTAAATGATGTCAGACTAAGCTATTCTGATTTGCCGGGGATGGGGAGTTCAGGATTAAATCTCCTTTGGGTGTACTGGGGAAAGTTTATCCTACCTAAATGTTTTTACTCTCTCCCTACACGCAAATGCGAGTATACTTCCTCTAAATTCCACCTTACTCATCAATTACCTCATTAGCGTAATTAACTTAAATGCTTGTGACCCAAACAAATAACGAAACGAGGTGAAAACATTTTTTGCGACTTAGACTGTAAGACCATCGGTGTGAGTATATATTATTAATATTATTATTAGGTGTTCTGTCTTACGACAAGTCCATTCTTTTTGTCAGTGAACTTAGACTGCCAATGCACCATGTCCTCTGTCTACTGCTAAGTATATACATAATATACTTAGCAGGATATATATATATAACCAAATTAATATAAATAATAATCAAATTAATAATAGTAATCACGTCATTAATAATAACCAAATTAATATAAATTTGGTTATATTTGTAATCAAAATATTGTTTAGTAAAATATTATGCAAGATAATATTCTAGGACGATGTACTAGTTTTTTTAAAAGTTATATTAAAATCAATTTTAGGATTACAATTTATGATATTTTAAGAGAATTTTATTTTAATAATATCGTCTAATTCTGGTACAGGGAGATAACATATATGTCGACAGCGCTATTGTGTCCAACACGTACGTTGATCATTGGACGAACAAATTATCACATCGTATTAATTGCAGCAATATTCTACCCACCTCGGTGGCGTAGTTGGCTAACGCGCTAGTCGTGTTGAGCCCGACCGCCGAGGACGGGGAGATCGAGGTTTTGATTCTCGGTCGGGTGAACTGGGGGTGGTTTTTCCTAAATGGTTTTCCACTCTCCCTCCACGCAAATGCGGGTTCACTTCCTCTAAATTCAACACTCCCAATTCCTAATCCATTAGCGTAATTAGTACTTAAGCGTATAACCCGAACGGGTAGTAAGACGCGGTGCTAAATAATAAAAAAAAAAAAGCAATATTCTCACGAAACCTTTGAAATCTCCAAATTTGACACCGCGCAGCCTAACAAGGATCTTTATCGACGTCGTTTGTTAAAAAAAAAAAACTCTCCAAATTGTTGCTCCAAATGAAGATGAACTACCCTCTTCAAGCCAGCTGGTTTTGGGTCGGGTAAGACAGTGAGTAAATAATGCAGTGCATTGTGGGTGTAAAAGTAGTGCTTCCAACCTCCTCACCTACCCGCCCCCCCCCCTCCTTCTGAACAGCCCATTGCACGGGATGTGGTGCGTGGTGTATCCTGGAACTACACCCCCCTCCCTCCCACCCTTACCCCGCCATGTTTAATGGGTATGCGCTACACTGTTGTTTATTTTCCTGTCTGTCTACCCTTCCGTTGTTTCCAGGTAAGTTTGTGCTGGTAAACAAATTCCGTTTGTCTGGTCTATCAAAGCAAGCCAGTTAATTCACACGCTGCAAGAATAATTATTCTTCAGGATATCTAGAGAGGCTGAAAAAAACAGGTTAAAGATTTATAAAATCTACTATTTCAGGGCGAAAATCAGTGAGGTTATTTGATATGTAATCACACACACACACACACACACATATATATATATATATATATATATATATATATATTAACACCACGTTTTAATGGACACTTTGTAATATATCTTTTCTATTATTTTTTTATAATTTATGATTTCATAAACAATCCTAAAAGCTAATTGTCATAATCTCTTGACCATTACAATTTTTATTACTATAGGCCTACTGTTAATCGTATTATACATTAGATTACATATTTGACATGTTAAAATAGTTAAATTTTTGTAATTTACAATGAACAGTTTAATAAAAATTGGAACAGTTTAGTCAAAAATGTGTTAGTAAACTTTCAATAACGTTTTGAATGGTTTAAGAAAACCTATGTATTTGTCATATTAATATTAATTTTCACACTAAATTTTGACCTTGAACTATAACATTTTAATTCAGATGACCAGTAAATTTAATAATCTCTTGTTTCTCAAGTAATACGAGCTACTTACTCGACATCGTTTAGAATGTTTTGTTAAAAAATACCCGCTTCAGGGGTCGAATGGTCTAAGGTGTCACTCTCGTGTTAGACTGACCTGCTGATTACGGGAACACCAGGGTTCGAATCCCGGTTGGGTGGATTGACGATAGTTTTTCCCAAATGACTTCCCACTCTCCTTCCACACAAATATGGTTAGATTACCTGTAAAATGCTCCCTTCCTCATCCTTACCACATGAATGCAGTTAGTTTACCTGTAAAATGCTCCCTTCCTCATCCTTACCACATGAATGCGGTTAGACTACCTGTAAAATGCTCCCTTCCTCATCCTTACCACATGAATGCGGTTAGACTACCTGTAAAATGCTCCCTTCCTCATCCTTACCACATGAATGCGGTTAGACTACCTGTAAAATGCTCCCTTCCTCATCCTTACCACATGAATGCAGTTAGCTTACCTGTAAAATTCTCCCTTCCTCATCCTACCACATGAATGCGGTTTAGACTACCTGTAAAATGCTCCCTTCCTCATCCTTACCACATGAATGCGGTTAGACTACCTATAAAATGCTCCCTTCCTCATCCTTACCACGTGAATGCGGTTAGATTACCTGTAAAATGTTCCCTTTCTCATCCTTACCGCATTAGAGTAATTATCATAGATTCATACAACCTGAACAGTTAGTATAGTGGGTGATAAAAAAATATCTAAATTTCTAAGCTTTGCATACCCGGGCATCACTTCACAGCACGACACTGGGCGTATTCGAGGTTTTTGTTTTAACTGATTTCTCACCATCCCTCCACGGATATACGGATACATTTCTTTTAAATCCTACCTTCATCACTAGCCCATTGGTGTTACAGTTGAGGATAGCCTGGAGGGGTAGTACGATTCTATGCATCAAACAATATTATGCTGCCCGTCATTGCGTGTTAGTTTGTCTTAAGAGTAATGGACCACCATGGTAATTAAGGTTACCTGGTGGATTGCACACGACAGGTTTCCATAGTTTCAGCTTTGCAGTCAGGATTACCAGCCGAGATAATAATGCAGTAACCACCGTTACCAACCTTGCCACGAACAATTAGCTGCGAATCGTCTCATCGACAAACTACTAAGCTCTAATCACCTTCCTTTTATTAATGACTAGCTGAAGTAGCAGGCTTTGTCCAAAATAAATGTTTTGGATTGTTTTGCTCCCGACCAGGTTTTTAATTAGTTAAGAGAATATCTAGTCAAAATTTTAAAATCATTACAGCTTTTTTTTTTATTTCAGACCTTTAGACCTTTACTTGCGGTAGATATCGTGCCATGCTCATGAACAACTTTTTTTTTAGCACCGAGTCTTACTAGCCGTTCGGGTTATACGCTTATATACTAATTATGTACTAACATTTGCGTGGAGGAAGCGTAGAAAACCATTTAACTAAATCCACCCTTAATGCATCAGACTGGGATCGAACCCCAATCTTTCCGTACTCGGCAATCTAGTCTATTGCGAGAGCATCTATTTAGACCATGCATCCAACCAAGCAAATAATATTAACCAACCTGGGAGTTGGTAGTACGGTAGAAAAATCCCCGCTTTTTTTTTATATCGTTGTAGTCCATACGTTCTTGATTGGACATTCTTATGAGCCCTGGTACCTCTTCCAAATATATTTTATTTTGAACCAAGATCATTGTTATTCATTTACTCTTCAACACTTTTTCTGTGCATTTCGTTTTATCTACAAGTGACGTTCTTGAGGTAGTTTTATAGTTTCTTATAAATATATTATTAGTGGTTCAGTTGACTTCAAGTATTATAATAATTTTAACCAAAATGTATGAACACTTACAGGAACGCATAGAAATATGATATCGGATCTATACCTCGAGGAATGAGAATTAGGTTGGTTTGAAAGTGATTAGGAACTTCATACAAATACTGAACAATGTGCACTTTAATCTGAACGAGAATTAGAATACATTTCAAACGATAAACTGCTACTTGCTCAACGTTTCAATTTTTTTACTGGAAAAGATGGCATCACAATTTTGGAAAAAAAATAAAAAATCCTTCCAACCTAATTTTAACTGAATAAGTGATATATGTAACCAAGTTGATCATGTGCAACACAATTTAGACAAATTTTTACTATATTATATAGAAAACGTTTTCTTGAACAAATCACCAGAGTATTTAGATATTATTGAACCCAGTCCCTTCAGTCTTAAATCCGAGTAAATCCTAACCGTTTGACTAAACCTTGCTTTTAAAACCCCACAAGTAAGAAAAATGTCCCAATAAGGAACTGCCGATTCTAATAAAATTCACAACATTTTTTAAAGTCATGTGATGGTTGAGTGATAACCTTTAATTGGTCGAGCTAATTTTCTGCATCGCAAACTTGTAATTAAAAAATTACCCTGTTCATCCTATGTCCATCAACGTTAAATACGAATAATATTTTTAATGTATACATGCATTCGTTGCAGCCACGGAAGTACATTTACATTATCATATAAATAGAAAATATTGTAATCCTGAAAATTCCTGACCTTGAGACTGTGATGGAACCCAAAAAACAAAGAATCTTAGAATTCTGTTTGTTGGCCCCTGGATCTACAGCCGAAACCGTTTGATGGATTTCATACAAAATAGATATTTACATGTTATATGGTCCTACCTCGAGATAATTTTACATTTTGATACTTGCCCTCAAATTAAGGGTAGTTTAATGATGACTTGAGTTTTTTTAAACTCTAGATTTAAAAAAATCGTTATAACGATTTTGTTTAAAATTGATATCTGGGGAGTGCTTTAGATGATAAACAAGACTTTATTTTTATTTTTTTGAGAAAAATATTGATTTAAGGTTAAATTGCCGATGATTTATTTTTAAAAATTTGAAAAATATTGAAAATGAATTCAACAAATTTTCTTCAAAATATTTTTATTCATGTGTCTATTCTCGTATGTTCCAAACTATAATTAATTCACTATTATAAGAACATATTATGTTTAACTTTGTCATAAAATCGTTAATTCTATTCTTGTTTTCTAGATCTAAGTCTGTCGGACAGTACGAATCAATTCAAAGTGACTGTACGGTAATCTCCTAGGGCCTATAGCAAGTTGAACAGAAGGTCCCTCGTCACTTTGTTGATTTGTTTCTAGTTGTAAACAGCGCATGTCACCCAGTTGAAAGAGCTTGAATGTGCTATCGCAATGTTCCTGCATATATATTTAGATATATGTGTGCGTGACAGCGAGTGCGATTGTGTATGCGAATGTGTGTATGCCTCTCACATTAGTTACATTTATGCCTTGCCACGTCAGTCCAACTGAAAATGCTAGCGGTTGGCTACCATGCCTTCTGTGTAGTTGGTATGACTGCCGAAGGGACGGCAGCAGTCACTTTAATTTTTATACCGGCGGAGAAATGTGTCGGTTTGATGTTGGCTGGCGTGCGAGTATCATACGTTTCTATAAGAACAAATAATGGATTAGGGCATAATAAGCTTATAGAAAACGAATGACAAAGCAATAAAAAAACAGTAAAAGATACTAGTGTTTTATTTATTTCTTTATTAACGTATTTTGTCCGCTTCGGTGGCTGCAGGGTCTAACGCGCTACTCTCACAGTAGACTAGGCTGGCGATGACGATGAGATTCGAATCTCGGTTGGATGTACTTAGAGTGGTTTTTACTAAATAGTTTTCCACTCTCCCTCTACGTAAATGCGGCTACACTTACTCCAAATATAACCGTTTGCAATCAGGAATGTTTGCGATCCCGATTGTTCGATATCAGGACTGTCCGCAATCAGAACTGTCTGCAATATGGACCGTTCGCATTCAGGACTGCTCGCAATCAGGAATGTCCGCAATCAGGAATGTCCGCAATCAGGACTGTCCGCAATCTGGAACGTTCGCAATCAGGACCTTTCGCAATCAGGACCTTTCGCAATCTGGGCTGTTGTAATCTGGATTGTCCGCAATCTGGGCCATTCGCATCTTGGCCGTTCGCAATCTGGGACGTTCGCAGTCGGGGCCGTTCGCAATCAGGGCCGTTCGCATTCTGGGACTGTTCGTAATCTGTGCTGTTCGCAATCTGGATTGTTCGCAATCTGGAACGGTCGCAATCGGGACTGCTCACAATCAGGACCGCTCGAAATCAGGACCGTTCGCAATCTGGACTGTTTGTATCTGGATTGTCCGCAATCAGGACCGTTCGCAATCAGGACTGTCTGCAATCAGGACGACACTGGTTTTGCCACCATCCTTCCTTGGTAATGGGGGGTGGAGAGAGGGCACACCTGCTCTTAAACTTTCCTCCACATACCTTTCATTTATATTACTAGGTAATAATCTTGGCGTTAAACGTACAAATAATTTAAAAAATAGCAGAATGGACTTGAAGACAATTATAAAATATCTTTGTCACCATCAACTGGAATCAAACTAGGTTTTCATTCACTTGTAGTCGACATATTTTAAAAGATGCAACATCTATATGAATATAGGCCAAATTTATTATTATTAGGTATTGATAGTTTAGAAACTAATAATTGCTTTATTATTATAATAATACTAATTGACTATAACCCTTTTAATCTTAGTATTTATTACATTATTTTCTTAACGCTCTTTCCTTTGTATTTTTAATACTTTCACTCCTTATAAGGAAATAATGAGGTAACCATTTTTTTTCTCTCCGTGTTATGAAGGTGATAGGATAGGGATAGAGATAGAACGTTATAGAGTCGAAGATAAAAAATTGAGAGGTAGAGAAGTTTGATAAATGTATATAAACTTGCAATATTTCATCATGCATTTTTTTTTACTATTGGAGAAAATAGATGATTTATTTCAAACGATTTATCAAAGCACCATATACATTTAACAATAAAAACAAATAACGTCTTAGTTATTAACAAAGAAAACTGTTTTCTAAAGCTACTTCCAAGACGTATTGTTTTTCTTCAGTTTATTAACTTTCGTTTTATCTATCCTTTGGGGCTTGCCTATGTTTGGAACTATATTTTGGAATTTGTTCGCTCTAATGCCTTTGTGTGACATGTAATTTACTAATCTTCTCTTCTATTTACTTTTAGATCAGAACCTCCCACCTCCCCCTGTCTTCCTCCCCCCCCCCCCCCCACCGAAGGTCCTTGAACCCCTCCAATCCCCCGTCGCTTGCACTCTCGATCTTTTGAGAAGGCAGCGAACTCAAACCCAATTGTGTTTGCTGTTCATCTTGGCTTTTTCTTGCTGCATGTTGCTTGTGGTCTCAGCCCTTAGGTTTTTGCCTGTTCTCGTTCCCTTCTCACTGCTAGAGGGGGTATGTCACATTTTAAGTGGGTGGGAATAACTTACACGGGCGATGCTCCAATGGCTCAGCACCTCTAGAACGATTTTGAGCATTTCATTAGGTTCTTGTACATATTTGAACAAAATTCAACAAGATGAATGAAGCTTGGCTTTGCGACATTGCTCTAGCCACTGAGCTCAGAGACATACATAGCTTTTATATTTATTTAAAGTAAATCTTATAATGAACACGTGCTTAGTTGGATGTATCAGAAACTCAGCCATTTATTTCTAAGGCTACGTCTATGATGGGCGTTTGAGATAGTTGGTTGCCACTGGACAAAGATGACCACAGTCATATTGTACACTTCTGACATTTCACCAAGAGAATAAAGTTCATTTTGTACTCTTCTGCCATTGAATAAAGAGGAACGTAGTTCAAAATTTATATTCATGTCACTAGACAAAAATGTATACATTTCATAGAACACCTCTTCTCCACTGAACAAAGAAAAATACAGTTGCACTGGACAAAGAGGAACACAGTTCATAATGGACATTTTTGCCATTGGATAGAGAAGTACACAGCTCACACTTTACACCAAGAATTTCAAACTCGTTTGAGCCAAATTGCTACATTAATAATTGAAAATATTGAGGGGGACCACATTTCATAAAATTCAATAGTCATTTTACTTACTAAAAATATTTACAATGTACTACCTTATTATTATTTTTTAAATTTAGCACCGCGTCTTACTACCCGTTCGGGCTATACGCTTAAGTACTAATTACTCGAATCGATTAGGAATTGGGAAGGTTTGTATTTAGAGGAGGTTAACCCGCATTTGCGTGGAGGAAGAGTGGAAAACCATTTAGGAAAAACCGCCACCAGTTCACCCGACCAAGATTCGAACCTCGATCTCCCCGTCCTTGGCAGTCTGGCTCTACACGAAACAAGTGCGTTAGCCAACTACGCCACCGAGGCGGGTTACCTTATTATTATAAGAATATATACCAACAAGGCCCCACCTTCTATATTTTTAACAACATTTTTTAATATTCTACTTGAAGCAATGGCGTGAGATTAGGTTTTTAAATTTTGTGCCAATGGCACTATAACTATTGATAAATGTGATGATATGATGTGAACTCCCGTGTGTTTGGCGACTTTTTCATGTGAAAAAACAACTGTTAACATATGTAATTTCTGCCAAACGTTGCACTTATGTGTTTTATAAGGAAACAACTTTTGAAAATTAGGCACTTGTCGAGGAAAGAGTAAAAGTTTGGTATATCAATCTCACATGCTAGATTTGATCAAACTATGCCAAATACTCAAATACCTCTTCCCATCTCTTAATTTGTATTTATTTCTACGATGTTTATAAAAATAAGAATATGGTCACCTTTTGGCTCATCATGAGGTCCATGGGCTGCACCAAATCAGTCTATTTTAATTTTTTTTATCATTGCGTCTTAATACCTATTCAGATTATACCTATATAATATGATAATTAGTCTGATGAGCGAGGGAGAAGGTAGAAATCATTTTAAAGCTAATATACCTTAATTTGCTTGGAAGGAGATTGGGACACCATTTAGGAAAAAAAACACCCTCAGTAGACCCGACCACGATTCGAACCCTGATCTCCCCGTCATTGGAGTCTAGTCTACTAGGCTTGCTACAATTCCAAGCGTGTTGATTTAGCTTGTTAGTTAAATTTGTAGGCCACTAGTTATGGGACTAAAAGTTACCCATAGACTAATAAGAGAATTAGTAAAATAAAAAAATGAGTTGACTTTAATATAGGCTAAGTTTGTATACAACCAAGGTAAGCAATCAATAACAATACTTCTGTTGTTTTTTTTGCTTAGCATCACGTCTTACTACCCACGTGGGTTATACGCTTATGCACTAATTGTGCTAATAATTTTAAGAATTAGGAATGCTATAGTCATCGAAAGTGTATCCGCATTCGCGCGGAGGCAGAGTAGAAAACCATTTTGGAAAAACCGCCCTCAATACATCTGATCGAGATATTAAACTCAACCTCACCGTCATCGGGTGTCTAGTCTACTGCGAGAGTAGCGCGTTAGACTATGAGGCCATCTAAGCTGGCAATATTTTTTCCAAACTTATGCAATAAAAGATATCCATTCTCGTCCGAAATACCAAACACATATACATTTTTTAAATTGTTTTTTAACTGATGGCACGGTAAAAAAAATTCTTGCCCCACTCCCGTTATTATTTTACTCTGAAAATCACTGTTGACTTCTTTGCTAATTTTCAGTTTATTTACAACAAGCATTGTAATTACAGTGTTTTTTTTAATATTACCTAAAACCTACAACTTCAACCCTCGTTCCCCTGGAATATCGATGTTTGAACGTCACATTCACCTCAGATTCTCCCGGGAATAAGGTAAGGCCGAGTCTTTAACGGCAGTCGGAACCCAGTATCATTAGTTACTATCGACAGCAGTTCCGATCGATCGTTTTCAACATGCGAGAAAGCTGTGTTGTTTAGCTCGAGAAGCTTTTGAAGTAGAACTGATTAAGGACGTGTCTTAATAGTCTGCTCACCACAATACACACGTGACCACTTTTACTGCACACTTTAATCAAACATTATTCTGGCGCACTAAACTGTATAGTCGACTTCGGTGGTCTTGAGGTAAAGTTCTCACCTCAGGACCCGATGTTCGTGGGTTCAAACCTAGCCGAGGTCGACGGATTTTTCTTGAGCTATATAAATCCGTAGCACAACTTCCTTCGGAGGGGAAATAAAGTCGTCGGTGTCATGTCAATTGTGGCATGTAAAAAAACCCTGGCAGGTATGTGAAAATATCTTTCCCAGCAAAATTTATAGGCCCTTTCACTCTCGCTCAAAGAAATTCCCATGTGCTGATAGAATCAGTCGGTTCAGAAAGTGCACGTTATATACCTCAAATAAATTAATAAAAATAAATCTTAGCTTAACAAAAAAAAACACTGAAAGTACTTTTCAAGTACGGAATATCCAAGTTCAACCTCCGCTGGTACTCTAAATAATGTATGTGCATGGGTTGATACTTTTCGACATATATTACCGTTCCTGGCCACTAAAGGTACCTATGATAGATTATTAAGTTAGTGTGCAAGTTGTGATTTTTGTAACCATGTGTTCAGGGTAAGTCAAATGGTTTGCCAGAATCGACCAACAAATCTCAAGTATAGTAAAAAAAATAATCAACTTTTATTATAAAAAACCACAGGATATCAGTCTTATTTTTTTCCTCGGCGGTGACTTGTCCCGTTGTTGTCCCGACTCTGTTAATTCCGCCGGGAGAGGAGGAGGACATCTCCTGAGATTGGTCCATGATTTTCTTTTAAAGCTCGAGGCCCCGTGTTGTCTTGGGAAAGAAAGAGAAGAGGTGGAAAAGAAAAAGAGGTTCCCCGTCGGCCCAGGCCAAGATGGATGACTGGAGCTTATACCCTTTGACCCTTCTTTCGCCTCCCTCCCCACCTAAAAACCTCCAGCAACCACTCCCCCCCCCCCCCCTCAACCTTGCTCGATAAATAGGTATTGGTAGGGTGTGAGACGGCGTCCACATTTGACCGAGACATTGGACACACTCAGTATTTTGTAAAGTTGTACTCTTTAAGGCGAATAGTGCACGTGATAAATTTGTCATAGGCCGAATTTATTTCTCGACGGGTAAAAATGATAAAATGACCCTCTCCTAAAACCCCTTTCCTCACAAAATTACTGAAATATACCTGCATTGGCCACTTAGGATCTTTGTTTGTGAGCTCAAATTATTACTACCGCGTATTTTAAATCTGAACTTGAGTCATTTTTATGCAAAACTATCAAGTTTGAATCCCATAGTTTAGTGATTCCTATAAAATATTTCTTATCTTTCCGACTTAGTTGTGTGAGGCAGTAAAAGGGACTGCTTGTTGAGGAAGGGAAGGGGGTTGGTGTTGGTTGTACACACCAATGATTCCAAGGCTATACACGAGTTTCTTGTGACTGACAGCTGAAAACTGTGACCATTAACAGATTATCTACCACTACACAAAAATATTACAAACAAATAAACCGTCAGAGAATCGTGAGCTTGTTTGTATATCACGTGGGAGACCTAAGTTCAAATCCCAGATGAGTACTCAAGAGTCATTTTCCACATATCATTCTGAATGCTATTACCGTAGAGATGATTCATTTAGCAAAGATTAAATAAAGCAGCATTTTACTAGATTAACATATAATAATACAGTAGGCCTAAATATAATACATTCACGACTTTAGTTTAGTTGGACGACAGCTCAAAAAGTTACTAGAAATAATCCCTAATGTATCCCTACGCCAACAGCCGACATCTGTCACTTTGGATAACTGTAATGAAAACGTATGGTAATGGATGAATTTGATAGTTAACCACAGTAATTTAGGCCAATATTATTTATATATCTATTTTAGGTCGGACACAAAGCTTATTTATCGTTTTATTCTACTTAAAAAAATATATTATTATTCACATCACTTTCACAAAAGTTCTAACTACCATAGCTTCAATATGGTGAAAGATGAATTAAAACCATGTGATTGAACGTGACGCAAACAAGTTCTTTACAATGATGCACCCATGCAGTGGATAAAAATATTTTATTCAGTTAAATATTTTGAAATACGATAAAATAATAATAAAATAATTTATTTTTTATACAAAAAATTACAATTATTTTCTATTTTACAAGTAAATACGATGCCTGTATTATTGTATGCACTATATTACACATCATAGATAACATTTCAAAACGAAGAATAAGTACTTTTAATTATGTTTAAAATATTGTTTCGGATTGGGTAAAAAGAAATGATTAAAAATTATGAAACAGTTTAAGAAAACTTAACTTACGTTATTTTAAATGTAAACTATAACAGGTAATTAAAAAACTTAACATTTATAACAAAACAGTGATCTCTTACAAGTGATGGCAGCCCAAAACCTAAACATATGATTTTTGAACTGTCATCCAGGTAAAAAAACTTAACGTGAACAGACTTTATATGAAGAGTAGAGCTATACAATAGTGAAAACTGTCTTTATAAATGATTTATAGATTTACTTATTACCAAAACACGGAATAAACGTCAAGCTCATCTTGTATAGTTTGCTGATGATGGGGAGGTTGAGGTTCGAATCCCGGCCAAGTGTACTAAGGGTGTCTATTATTAAGTGGTTCCCCCCTCTCCCGACCATTGGGAAGACCTAGACGCAGATGGGAGGATAACATCAGAATGGACCTGAAAGTGATAGGATGTAGTGAGGTGGACTGGATAGAACTAGCTCAGGATAGGGATAGTTGTCGTACTTGGAGTGGGTGAATAAATTTGGCTCCAAATAAATACATCATATAAATTAAAGATCAATACTTTCCTGTATCCATCGATTCAAATTAAAACATGTGTTTTTACTCGTATAATATTATACTACATAGCTGGTGTATATGTTCTTCGCACCGGATGTCTATAAATTAGGCAAAGCTTTGTTATTAAAATAATAAAATACAAAGAAATAAAGACTAAACACTGTTACTTACTCTTTGGCACTAGGAACTAGGGACACTGTTACAGAAATATTGAGAAAAGAGAAACATCTACATCCAACAAAGAGCATAAGAATAGAATTTATTTTTAAAGACCTGAATTAAACAGTATATATATATTTGCTTATAGCTCAGCAATAATTGGTTTTATAAAAATATTTTTTCAAATAAAATATTTTCATGTTTAATAGTAATACAACTTTAAAATGATTAGTTATTTCGTATCTCAAATAGTTGTGGAGAAATGATCAAAATTGGAGAAGTTACCCTATGTAAACTACCATTAAATTTATGTAGGGTTGGATCTCTAATTCCATAAACCCTTCGGAGGGACCTTATGAACATCCCAGATACCAAATTTTAGCTCAATCGGTATAATAATTTCGCCTCTATCCCAAGGTAAGGACAGACAGACAGACAGACAGACAGACAGACGGCTTCGCGAAAACTATTTTTTTAAGGGGTTCATGAAACGTTGACATTTATCAAAATATTGATTTAGATATTTTTGGCGATCACAAAACTTTTTCTCCAAGGTGTCGATAGAAATTAAAAATGTATTGTATTATATAATTATCTGCCGCAAACGGTTTTACGGTATCTCCTAAGATAACGAATTTATTAAGGGCCACAATGGTGTGAATAATTTATAGACACCTTTCTTCAGTGTATTTTCTTACACCCGGATCTCTTCAATCATATGTGTCACCTGTTTGTCACCTGTAAACCTTTGAGTATAACACCCTTGGTCTAAGGCGTCACTATCCCAACAAACTGGCTCACCTATGACCGGGGAGATCGAGTTTAAAATCCCGATGGGTTGTACTAAGGGTGTTTTTTTTCTTCCCCTCTCTAAAAGGCTTGTCCACTCTCCTCCCTTAACGCAAATGATGATACACTTCCCCATAATTCATATTTACTGCTCCCTAAATACCAGCGTAATTAGTTCACATGCGTAAAAACTTGAACGAATAATGAGCCTCTTTCATAAAGGTAATAATATAGTTCACCAAAACAAAAATATTGATAGGTTCTAGAGCCGTGCCTACAATTTTAACTTTATTGAGCTGAATTAACTAGTCTAGTAAACTATTATTATTATTCAGGAGCCTGAACAAAGCTAAATGTTGTAAATCCCCCACACCCAGGCACATAGCTAAATGTTAAAATAGCAATAATATAAATAGTTCAGTCACTCCAAATGATGTACTCGACGAGTTAGGGAAGCGTCTGCCTCATTAAGAATGTAAGCTTTGATAGAACATGAATATTAGCGTAGCTATGAAAACTAAATTTCACGCAAGAACCATTTTGTTGACAAAATTTGACGATATCTAACCTAACGATGAGCTGACGAACTATTGTTAATAAACATAATATAATGCCGTAAGATCCGCATATGGTAGAGTGTGTCAGTTTTGCAATAAACTGAATAGCTGTGACAGGGATTCAAGGTTTGTATCTCAGTCGGGGTACTATGCGGATGAATTTCCCAAATATTATTTATTACTGTGATTTTTCTTTCCTCTTGCCACGATAATGCGGGTGCATTTCCCATAAAAAACAACCTTCATTATAACCTCGTTGATTAAGCCGTTAATAGCACTTGTGGCCACGTGAATCAAGGTGTCAATATAGTTTGACCCACTTCGGTGGTCTCATGTCTAAGGCGTTACACTCACAATAGAATGGACCACCTTTAATGGGGATATTAGGTCTCAAATTTCGGTCGGGTGTACGGATAATTTTTTTTTTTTACTAAATGGTTTTCAACCCTTCATTCACTCAAATGGGAGTACACAACGTTTAAATTCAACCTCACCCATCCTCATTAACATTTTTAAGCGTTAATTAATCACGTCTGGTCTAATTTTCCTGTGACGGGAAAATTGCAGTTCGAATCCCAGCTGGGTGTGATGAAGTTTTTTTTCCTTTATAATGTTTCCCATTATCTTTTCAACGCAAATGCGGCTACGTTTCATTTATATCCTATACCTTTTCATACTAAACTATTAGTGTAATATACTGAGAACGCACGGATGGGTATAAGCGCAGAATACGAATAATCCTTGTGGTAAGAATAAATCTTTTTTATATATAATTAATTCTGCTACTACCCCTAAATGTGGATTGTCAAATTTGAAGGGGCTGAAATAGGGTGCATATGGACTTTGTACGTAAGCCTACCTCGTTATTTATTTAGATGTCGATTGTGAATCAAGATTAATGAAGAAAGTTCGTCTAAGATTAAATGTCAGGATATTAGAAGTGCTGCTGGCCTTAATATATGTCTGATAAAGTGCCTTAATATTAGAGGTGCGGGTGGTTTTTAATGTTTCCTACAAAATCCCTTAGCATATGAAAAGTGCTGGCAAGTTTCATTATGTCTTATAAAGTGACTAAAAATTTTAAATGCTGTTGGCCTTCATTTGTGTCTGGCAAAGCACCGAGGATATTTAAGTGCATGTGCCCTTAATGTTTGTCCGATAAAGTGCCTCAGTTCATTCGAACTGATGGTGAACTTTATATTTGTCCGTCAAAGTTCCTACCAAACATAAGAAGTCCGGGTGGCCTTATATATGTGATATAAAGTGCCTAAGAACATACTAAATGCTGGTTGCCTTCATAAATGTCCTAAAAAAAAAAATGCCTAAAACATTCGAAGTGCTGGTTGCCTTCATAAATGTCCTAAAAAGTGCCTAAGAACATTCGAAGTGCTGGTTGCCTTCACACATGTCCTAAAAAGTGCCTAAGAACATTCGAAGTACTGGTTGCCTTCACAAATGTCCTAAAAAGTGCCTAAGAACATTGAAGTGCTGGTTGCCTTCATACATGTCCTAAAAAGTGCCTAAGAACATTCGAAGTAGCTGGTTGCCTTCATACATGTCCTAAAAAAGTGCCTAAGAACATTCGAAGTGCTGTTGCCTTCATAAATGTCCTAAAAAGTGCCTAGAAACATTTGAAGTGCTGGTTGCCTTCATACATGTCCTAAAAAGTGCCTAAGAACATTCTAAGTGTTGGATGTACCTTCCTGTATGTACAATTGTTCCAGGTCATCATCAGTTGCATTCATCATATTTCTAGTCCTTTTCTCCTCTTTTACATTTCCTTTTATGACATCACTTCATAAGCTCTTTCTTCTCTTAACGTGATCCATACAGTTGGCCTTTATTCATTGAATCTTCAGCAGAATAGTTTTTTTTTTATTCACTCTTCTTATAACTTCTTCACTACTCGTTTTTTTTTATCCACTTTATACTCCCAATTCTCCTCCAGTTCAGACTATACACATATATGTATTACGTTAAAAGATTAGGGATTAGGAAGGTAGAACCTTAGAGGAAATGTACCAGCGTTTGTGTGGAGAAGAGCTGGGAAACTGTTTATGAAACTACACCTAGATACACCCGATAGGGACTCTTATCCTCGATTTCTCCTTCACCGACAGTCCATCCCAGCTCTAGTGTGTTAGACTATGTGACCACCGTTGGGTAATTTTTATATTATCATTCCATAGGCATTTGAACTACTAGTCATTAAAAACATATCCAAAACAGTGACTATAATCAGACCTATATTATGAAAAGTGGTTCTAGTCAATTTTGTAACTGTAGGTAACTACATTCGTATAGCATTCACACGCATGTAAACATCCTGATTCTGTTTAGTTTTTTTTTACCACACACAAACATTTCCTGCTAGGGGCACTCACATGAGCCGTTGTTAACCTCACGTGTAATACTCTTCATTACCGGAAACACGACCAACAAAAAAACATCGTGGCCATTACCAAAGTGTAGTCTCCATGAAGATTTATTCGTATCAACCAAAATTCTCTTCTCTTTGCAGTAAAACCACGGGTGGTAGTGTCCCACCGAGAAAGGGGAAGGTTTTTTAGAAGGGAGGGTACTTGTTTTGCAATTTGGATTTGTTCTGGAAATTAGTGTTAATACTTCCCACTAAATTGTTCGATCCGAATTAATGCATTATTCAAGATGCACTATTAGTAATCGGGTGTAAAGTGATAGTATCGAATAGGGGTAGAAGGGTTGGGGATGAAAGGGGTTGTTACGGGGATGTTGAGAACTAATTTGATACAAATTGGCAGGGGCACTCAACGCTTCGTTGGGAATCAGGTACGGTATGTTTGAATGGGATTGAATATATTATAGATTACGTGTTAGTTGTTTAAGTTTGTAAAGAGAAAATCAGGGGTTGTTTTGAAGCTCAATCAGGATTTTCGCTCTGTTCGACGCCGAACACGCTCCCTCTATTGAACAGCTTATGTTTTGTTACTGCCCATGCATTGACTCTGCTTTTGTTAAATATATTAGGTAATGCTTGGGGCCTTCTCTTTCTATTCAGGTTGACGACCTTTCCTTGCTTGTTCTAGTTTCCAACACAATGTCGGCAACTCCATTACAGTGTCGGTAAATCCCTGGGACGAGGGATGGTTCCGATTCGTGAATCATTCACAAGGGTAACCCTAATCCCTATATTAAGGATCTAAATAAAATGAAGTTTCAAGTAGGTAACACCCGCCTTTGTGGTCAAATGGTCTAAGGCAGAGATTACCAACCAGGGGTCCACGAAAATTCCTTTGGGCAACACAAATCTAGATTTTTAAGGGTTTTTTTTCCACATCATATACAAAAATTCGCTCTTCACAATTTGATTAAACATCTGTTTTTTTTCTATGACCCTCCAACTAAACATATTTTTTCTTTTATTAATATGAAATACTTTACATATAGTACTATAAATGTGTGCGTAGGTTTTTAATTTAGCCCCGTGTGGTAGGGGAAATGGGGGGGGGGGGGATACTGTGAATTATTATTGGCTTCAGGGGGTCCGTTGTATGGGAAAGGCTGGGAACCACTGCTATAAGGCGTAACTCTTGTAATAGATTGGACTTCCGATGGTGGGGAGATCGGCGTTTGAATCCCTGTTGGGTGGACTGAGGGTGGTTTCTGCTAAAACAAAATAAAAAATATAACCTCTACTTCCATGCAAATTCAATCTTTCTCGCCCTTAGCATTTTAGCATAGTTTGTATATTTACGGATGGTAGTAAGACGCGGTACTAAAGATAAAACGAAGTAACATTATTATTGTGTATGTATATAATGCATCAATATAATTTATAAAATGGACACATAATGAAAATATTTTATAGGTACCAACACATGTGAGGCTGTTTTTTTTTTCCATCGTGTATTACTGCGCGTCCAGACTCTAAGAAAATTAATTACACTGACGCTCAGGGACTAGTTGTAGCATATGCTAAGGTTAGATTCTTAGCAAGTTACGATAATACCCGGGCAAACTATTATAATTTCCTTGGGAGCTACAATAAAATCCCAGAAATCTATAATATAATCCCAGCTCAGTACATATTGCCACGCCTACTTACTTTCTTCCCTTTATAAATTACGTATTAACCAATTTTTATTATTTTCATTTTCTTAACACCATGTCTTACTACCTGTTCGGTTTGGAGGCCTATGTACTAATTAATCTAATGTGTTAAGGATGAGGAATGAAGAAAGGTTGATTTCGGATGAAGTGTACCCTCATTTGCATGGAGGGAGAGTGGAAAACCATTTAGGGAAACCACCCTCAGTACACCCGACTGATATATAGCCTTGCTCTCCCCGTCCTCAGCAGTCTAGTCTATTTCGAGAGTTACATCTAGATCATGCAGCCAGGAAAGCGAGTTTCTTGCTGGTTCTAGCTAGAAATTGTCAGTTCCCATGGACTCGCAGCCTAGATTCATTTTGTCAGGACGGCTACGCCCAAGTCACTGATTTTTTTTTTCACGAGCAGGCGTCTCAGAGCATGTGTTAACGGACATCTACTTAGCATGCGCCAAACTTGGTCCATCTAAAGTTTCAGGCAGTCACAATCAGTTCTACGCAACTTAAGGGTGGCATAAATCCCCAGTTGTTCCGGAACAATTCAGTATAATCGAGATGAGCGTAGAAGTTTCCACACAGACACGTCATTCTCTTGCTCTCTTTTATTCATCGGATACGTCATGTTCCGGTCACAAATTTCACGCTGATCCCGATATAGGAGATACCTCGCTCGAGAGGAGGTAAATAGGGTACCGGTGGTAGTGGCTGTTATTATTCACAGAAATTTCGTGTTCAGAAGAGATCCAGGCGAATTTACGTGGAGATAGAATAAAAAAACATTTCTAAACAGCAACCTCAGTTCACCCGGCCAGGATTTTAGCTCCGATCTCGAGGTCACAGGCTACCATACATTTGGTCTGCGTTCCGCTTCGATGGGGGCCGGACTATCGTGACTCAAACCTTACCTATATTGAACTTCGTATCTCTCTCTCTCTTGCTCTGCCTTCTTTCCTAACACCAAGAAAAACTGGTTTTTCTTGTATTAATGAACTTTTAGAAAGTATAAACATATTTATTTTCGGTCAACATTGATTACATTTTCTGAAAATTGAAAAATGACACCTGGACACGGAAATAGAACCCGGGACCTCTTGCTTATTCATTTTTTAATTTTCAGAATATGATATCTAGATGGAGTAATCCTCATTAAAAAGCATAAATAATAGCTTTGGCTATTTGATTCATTGATAACATTGAGAACATTTTACTTTATTATTATTATTGTTATTATTATTATTATTATTATTATTATTATTATTATTATTATACTATGCGTATTGATATTATCTATCAAAATGTGTAGCTTTTGATTCTCAAGACTTTACGTATGAATATATTAAATTAGTTTGAGTAAATTGCTAGCTGTATGAAATGTTTATTTCTATCTAAATTGGTTGTAACTGCTGTAACTATATATATCCCGCTTCGGTGGCCACGTGGTCTAACTCTCTACTCTCTCAGTAGACTAGACTGCCGGTGACGGGATATCGAGGTTCGAATCTCGATCGGATATGCTGACAGTGGTTTTTGCTAAACTTTTTCCACTCTCCCTCCACTAAAGTTTGAGTAAACTTCCTTAAATATAGCCTTCCTAATCCCAAAAACTATTAGCGTAATTAGTACATAAGAATATAATCCTAACGGGTAGTAAGACGCTGTGCTAAGAAACCTATACCTCAGTTTTAGCTTATGTGGTGCTGACTGACAGTTCACAGCTGACTTCTTACAGTCAACATTTAGGTATATACCTAAATGTTGACTGTAAGAAGTGACAGGTGCTAAAGACATGTTTTTTTGCAGATCATATGGTTCGGCGTAGGGATACATAATTTGGTCTGGTAGCTTTTCAAAGCCGTCAGAAGTCAGCTGTGAGCTGTCAGTCAGCACCACATAAGCTAAAACTGAGGTATATGTATTATAGTGTCAGGTTTCCGTATGAGGTACCTTTTAGAAGATGTAAGATAATAAATGTAGAGTAGCCTCTACTTACAAAAGCTCACCATGAATATCTCAAAGTTATCAAAATTTGCACATGTAAAACATCTGACTTCACTTACGAACACATTAATTTACATCCGTTATAAGTGCTGCCACGACCTTAGAAAATCCGGGATACAACTGGGAATATTTTGTGTCTGGGGGACGGGGAAAATGAGAGGGACAGGGGTGAGAACGAACAAACAGGAAATTTCACAATAAACTAATACAAATACGAAAATATTTAAGAAATTAGGACATTAAACTTCACACCTGAAATAGTTTCTTTGTGCAAAAGGAAAAGGCAAAATTAATACTTAAGTGATCTGATTCGAAAACATGTATTTTTATTGAAAATTTAGGTTCCATTGCGACTGCGTATATTTCCCCATCAAGATAAAATATTTATGTTATAAACATCAATTACTAGACTTATCGCAAGTAAATTTAATTAAAAATATAATTTAATTCACTTATGTATCAATCTAGGTTGTTTAAAAAGAACGGAAACTCCTTCTTTACAACACAGATAATTTTATTTATAAAATATTGGTAGCACTGAGCCATGTTTTGAGATTATCACTATAATAGATATCTTACTACATAATATGTTTGTGTGTGTCTATATAATTTTTTATCTTATAAAAATAAAATTATTATCAAACAAAGAATATATAGCCTACGTTTCAACCATCTCGGTTTTACTACCATCACAAAGGTTCATTCACATACAACGAGCATTTTTCATTCATAGTGGGATTCATCCCATTTTGTTACAGAAAACAAGATTGCATCAGAATCTCACTGATTTTTAAATTACGACAGCTCTATTTTTGTATTTCTTTTTTCAAATTTAAATCGTGCCCCACCCCTTTAGGGTTTCGGAGATGATGTGAATAGTATTCAAATGATGCTAAGAAAATAAAACGATGTAACGCGATGAACACTCATTTTCCCTTAAAATATAGCAGCCTTGCCTTGACTGATTACACTATGGGCCTATCTTCAAAGCTACGTCATAGTGGAATCATGTATGGTAGGATTTGAGAAAAAACTGAGGATACATTTGCTTTTTTTTCCTCCCCTCTATTCATCTCTTACATAAATAATCACGTAAATATATTAATCATATCTTTTAAAAGATGGTCTCTTTGGGTAAATAGCTTGAGGATAAGCACTAGGCTTTTCTAGGCTTTTTGTCTCGCGATGATACAGAGGCTTTTGTATACCTAGGTTTTATTTGTAAAGCGACTATTTGTCATCTCTTTATAAACGGGAACACCGTTTCAAGGCGTCGAGCGAGATATTGCGAGGTGAAGATCGTTTCGTCACTGACAACAGTCCCCGACATTTGTAAAGACGCGGTAGTATCGCGGGCCCTTTCAAATGCCTTTAATAAGGTTATGGAGATACGTTGACGCTGGAAGGAGAATTTGCTTCTGAGGCGTTGTAGGGAAAAGGCTAAGCGAGCGGTTACCACGCCTGACTCTGAAATTGGGTTTCCTGGTTTTTATCCTGATGGTTTGAGCTGTGTGTTTTTTTTTCTATCCTCATCCCTAGAAAATCCCCCAGAACCGGAATCGCATCTTGATTGTGCCAATATATAAACGTTTTCAAAATACGAGTAGAATGTACGCTCTGCCATATATATATACATAATTTTGATTTATTACGGGTTGAATTCCGGTGTCACCCTTGCCAGTGGCGGCAAGGTCTATGGCGTCACTCTCCCAATAGACTTGACTTCCGATGTCGGGGAGATCGTGGCTCATATTCTGGTTGGGTGTATTGAGGATTGTTTCTCTCGAATAACTGTCCACTTTCTCTAAGCAAATTAGGGTAATTTTACTCAAAATTCAACCTTTCTCCCCTAAAACATTAGCTTATATGTTTCGCATATGTATAGCTCAAACGGGCAATGAGTTGCGGTAGCAAAAAGAACATCCCTTGTAAGGGTGCCTTTTTTTTCAACAATATTGAAACACTTTTGAGTTTGTATAAGTGCCCTTTTTTTAAACTTTGAGGTTTTACATTAATGTGTCACCTTCTTTAACATATATTATTATTACACATCAGATATTTAATAAAATTGCCTAAACATCTATTAATGAGAATAATTTGTATTTTCACTGATTTACTAAAAAAAAAGAATTAGATCAAATCATAAAATATTTGAGTTAAATTTGTTGAAAAATGACACCTGAATGCAGGAATCGAACTCAGGACCTTTGGCTTAGCATGCCAATGCTTTTCCCACCGATGTATATATATATATATATATATATATATACACTATAGAAAGAATTGTTTATCTTTGACTATTTTTTTTTTAAATTGTTATCAATAAATGTAGGTACCTTTATTTTATTTAATGAAATGCGTAATGTATGCCACTTTTTTCGAATATAAGGCCCTATCTAGAAGATTTTCTTTTTCTTTCTAATATTGAAAATCTCATACATTTTCAAATTGTCCATGTATATTTTATGATTTCATACACAAATAATTTATCATTCCTCTTATTTCTCAAAATTTAATTAGTCAACTGGACAGCTAACGTATTTTAACTTGTATTTTACTAAAGTTAAATTCTGTAATAGCTCTTCTCACAATTTAAATACAATTTTTTTTTTACTTTCTTAAAAAAAAATTAAGTATTGTAATCATGAAGAATTTGCACTTTGACATAAAGATAAATCTTGACGTTTTATATGCCCTTTCCATCCCCCCAAACTTAAAAGTTTTTTTCAATTCTCTCTGTCACCATGTCTGTTTGTCTAACCCTCATCTATGTATCTCTCTATATTGGTGGCTTCATCCGAAACGATATAATGAATTTAGTTCATACTTGATGTAGATGTTATATGATCATACTTGGAGGCCGAATTTTGATTCTTACTCTAGCCCTAAATTTAGAGGTAGCTGATGATTTACTTTTGAAAACTATTTTTTTTTAAAAGTGGTTTTAACGATTTTGTTCAAAATTGATTTTTCAGGATTTTGTATATGGCAGTTAATACTTAAGTCTGAGCTACTAATTTCCATGGAAAACAAATTTAAGAGTAGTTTATTATTACTTATTTTTCATAATTTGAGAGATTTTGAAAATATATTTCATGATTTTTTTCAAAATAGGCATCTGAGGAGTGTTCTATATATTAAATAAGATTTTTTTATATATATAGTCAATCATTTGACTAATTTGTTTGTTGAAAATAAAAATTTATGTAACAATTTTGCAAATATAAATTATATAAAGTATGTTTGATGTGATAGTAAAAATAGCCTCTTGTTTGTTTGTTTTTTGAGAAAATAAAACTTTGGGGTTAATAATTTTTAAATTTAATAAATATTTTAATCAAGTTTTAAAAATTTACTCATCTTACTATTGACGACAACTTTATGTTTATGATTTTAACTGTAAATTTGTTCTAGTGTTTTAATATATATTTATTAATTAACGTCGGCATTGGTAGTTTTGGAATAAAGTACTCGCCTCAGGACCCGAGTTTCGTGTGTTCAAACCCAGATGGAGTCAACGGATTTTTCTTGAGCTATATAAATCCGTAGCACAACCTCCTTTGGAGGGGAAGTAAAGCCGTCAGTTTCATGTCGATTGTGGCTTGTAAAAGAACCCTGGAATGTTTGTGAAAATAACTTTCCCCTTATAATTGGCCTTTCGATCTCCCTTATAAAATACTCTCTTATGCTGTTCTAGGTTTAATAACTACCTCAAATAAATAAAATATTAATTCACTACTTTAATTTTCATATTATAATCCGTCACCTTAACTCTGTTGGTAGCGTGTCTTTCTACTGAGTTACAGGCCTCAGGTTCGATTCCCGGCACGGCCGAAGAAGTTATAGTTTGTGAAATGTGGGGTTACCCTTTCACAGTGATGCTCTAATGGCCGGGGGTTTGGATGTTGTGCCTGTCCTAGTCTTAAGTTAGATTATAAGGCATACGAATCTATGATGGGCCTAGCCAGCTGGTAGTGGAAAATATATGGCTTACAAGGGGAGGCCACGACGTTCGGATCACGGATTATCTTCAAACTTTGTACACTTTTAGTAGTCCATTAGGACAACATAATGTGTAAGTAGTAAGGCGTACTACTTAGGCGTTTTCGAGAAAATCGCAAGAGAAGTTTTATGCTTCGAATATGTACAGATGCGTTGCCATTACGAGCACGATATGGTGGCGGTCGAGTGGTTAGCGTTCCAGCTCCGTAATTACAAGATAGCTGGATCGATTCCCACTCATCTTTTTTTTTTTCAACACTGGTCATATTCTTTCCTATATATTACAATTCAAAGGTAATATATTCTGACATATTGTAACTCATTGTATTATTGAATAAAGTTATTCACACCTTTATTTATCGATGTTTGACTTAGGCTGTCCAAGCCTGGCCCTCCCATTATCCTTTCAAACCTGTGTCTGTAGGTCAAAGCGTCCAGGTGCAAAGCAGTTCCGGGTACCTTACCCGATTTCGGGTATGAGGGATTTCGCAAATCACGACAGGCATACATTTTCAGGAAAACTTTATGAGTTTGGTCGTTTACTTGTCGATAGTTATAAATATAATATTTGTTGTATTAATAAAAATTAGTAAACAGCCAAATAACATTGGAATTTCAATAAAAGTTCATGAAAATACACGTATTTTTTCATTATAGGCCCCTATTACATTTGAATTGTAATATATATGAAAGAATATGTATGACCAGTGTTGAAAAAAAAAAAAGATAAGCGGGACTCGATCCAGCTATCTAGTGATTACGGAGCTGGAACGCTAACCACTCGACCGACACCATCTCGTGCTTATAGTCGCAACGCACCGGTACATATTCGACGCGTAAAACTTCTCTTGAGATTTTCTCGAAAACGCCTAAGTAGTACGCCTTACTACTTGCACATTATGTTGTCCTAATGGACTACTAAAAGTGTACAAAGTTTAAAGATAGTCCATGGTCCGAACGTCGTGGTTAGTAAAAAACTGACCGAGGCCACAGGCTGGAAAAATTAATGGATGTAAAGTAAAATTTTTATTATAATATTTGTGTTTTAAATTCTAATAATTTTCAAACATCGGTTACTGATAAAGAAACGATCAATTTTAAGTTGGTATTTTTTATGAGAATCCATGAACGGTAGCAAGACTACCTTGAATGGTTCCAATATGGTGTCTCTTAAAAAGTAGGAGCTTGGTGTAATCCGTCAAGGTAAGACTGACTACTACTACGTTTAAGTATAATCAAGGACGATTTATTTTTTATAAATAACTAAATCGAGAATAAAATAATTTTATTTTTGAAATTTTTTTAAAATATAAACTTAATAAGGGTCTCCCTTCTAGGCCTGGTTTTGTAAGATTTCTATTTTTTTTTTTCTTCTCTCCGGCGTGGGTAACTGCCCATCTGTATTGCACTAACCAGAGATATAACTTTTTTTTTTTTTAATCCTTTCAGGGTTCACGTCTTTAAGGTTGTGGTGTATCTCCAGGAAAATAGAAAAAGCTTGAAAAGACGCATCATCATCATCATCATCTCGGGTAAATTGAAATTGTTATTGGTCGAGAGACCCAGTGCCCATGAAAATAAGGGGACAAGGGGTTTGGGTGAGTGGGAGGGTAGAAGTCCTTGGCCATTCGATGTGAGGGCCATTGTCGCGTCGTTCCTTTTGACATTACTCTCTTTTCTTTTCCTTCTATCTTCTCTTGCCTGTTACACCTTTCATCCTGGTAGTGTATTGTGAAACACATATTTTTGATGACCGCCATCAGGAACATTTAATTAAAGAACAAACAGTTTTCTTCTCCGATCAGTTGTCTGAAGAGGCTTCTTTTTTTAAATTTAGTGATCCACACTTTTGGTTCAGCACCACGTCTTGCTATCCGTTGGGATATATGCTAATGTACTAGATACGCTAGTAGTTTTTAGGGATTAAGAAGGTTATTCTTACATATATAAAAATTGTACCCACATTTGTGTGGAGGTAGAGTGGAAAACCATTTTGGGAAAAACATCATCATTACATCCGACCTATGTTCGAACCTCAATCTCCCCGTCATCGGCAGTTTAGTCTACTACAAGAGTAGCGCGTTAGACCATGCGACCACCGAAGTGACTCATCGGCAATGCTCTAACTTTAGGGATGATTCTATGGTTGGATTGACATAGAAGGAACCTATTTTTTTAAACCCCTACGCTTCAAAGGCATTAGTTTCGTATGGTCTAGTTGGCCGGTGATGTAGGTAGGTCATGGGTCTAATCCCAGCTGGGTGTAATGCGTTTTTGATTTCATAAATATTTGAGTTTTTCGCCGCTTCGTAGCACCTAGGTACTTGGGTTATTGTGCATTGTGCATTGTGCATATCGTGCATTAATCACGCTAGTTGAATAAGGAATAAGTAGGTATAAGTTTAGTGTAGATTCATCCGCAGTTGAACGGAGGAAGAGTGGAAAACCATGCTCAGTACACTCGAACCGGGATTCTAACCTCGATCTACCCACAGGCGCGGATTCAAGTAGGGATTGGGAGGTCAAAGGGTCAGTTGACCCCCCTGTGGAAGTTAGAAAATTAATAAAAAACTAAATGAAAGTTAAAATTTTAGAAATAAAAATTATAACACAGATAAATTATACAATTTTGTATCTTTTTACGTGCAGACACCTCTTAAGCCGGGTCCACATGGTCGTTATTCGTCCACATTTAATCCCTGTTCGATATGACTCACGCAAGTGTGGAAAAAATATTCGTTTTCATGCAATAATATTTGTCGTGCATAGCGAGTAACGAACATTGTTCCGCATAGAGACGGTAGTCCACCACACATCAAAGAAGACTAATAATCGACTGAGAGCAGTTCATCTATGAATACCGAATATAGAGAATGTGTGGACAGCAGGAGTGGCAGAACTGTGGGGGACTCTGCCCCCCTGGAAATAATTTCCTCCCTGGAATAGATTTCCCCCTAGATATGTTTCAAATCCTCTGATATTATCGAAAATGAAGCTAAAATATGGCCTTAAATCAAACTCCAAATGACTTCTAGATGCATTCTTTTGTCAAAAATTTGCCAGAGAGGACCGCTTCAAATAGCTTCTAAATTAAAGGCATCTAACTGGCAGAAAAAGTCAGGTGAAGAAATCTCTGAGTAGCTTCCAAGGTCATCCAAATCTCAAAAATGTATAGGGAAGGACAACTCCAAATAGCTTTTAGATGCATATCATTTTGAAGAATTTTCAGGCGAGGACCACTCCAAATAGCCTAGTTTCTGAAATAATTCAATTTTCAAAATTTTGTCGTTAAAAGACCACTTCAAAGATTATCTTCTAGAGGTATCTAATTATCGTAAAACATTAAGGTGAGGATCACTCTAAATAGCTTCGAGTGCCATCCAAATTTGAAAAATTTCTAGGTGAGGAACATTTTTAAATGGCTTATAAAAGACCTAATTTTTAAAAAAAAATCAAGGGAACAATTAAACTCAAGCTTCTAGAGTGAACCATTTTTCATAAAATTGTTGAAGGAGGCCACTCCAAATAGTTTATAAAAACTAGTCCTATTGATTTTAAAAAATTGGGAGGATGACCATGGTTTAAAAATACATAAGATCAAATATGAATGAGAAACTATTAAATGGCTTTAGACAGAATTCTAACATTGTAAGTAACCATGTTATTTGTAATTATGACCCCCCCTGTGAAAACGATCTGGATCCGCCCTGCCTACCCATCACTGGCGATCCGGTCTAGCAGATATTGATGCGTAAGAGCATTCGAAACACCGATGTGGCTGCTTTCATAACTATTCTACCCTTTTCTTCATCTTCGAATGCTGGTACATTTTCATCCAATAAACTACATATATCCATCCTTAAATGAATTAGTGTAAAATATGCAGACAGACCGGGAGAGTGAGAAAGGCAGACATATAAACAAAAAAGTATTTTAAACATAAATTACAATACATATATGTGTGTGTGGACAGTTCGCCACTTATACGAAACAAGTTAATGATGGGAGAAATATTACAAACTTTTACCGGTTTCGATTAATATTGCGTTTTATTAGTCCCATTCTAGTTTTAAAATCTTACTTAAACACAAATGGTAATAATCTTTTCGCCATTTGGGACATCCAATAAATGCAAATCTGAAATAAAAACGTGAACGTGAATCCAGTATTTTAAAACGAAATACACTATTTATTAGCCATATAACTTTAATACTATACTCAAAGTCAATATTATACTACTATAAAGCTACATGGCTGACTCACTCAATAAACATTAATGTTTACCCACTTCCAGATAGCTAGAAACTTAAAATTTGGCACCAGCTATATATCTTCTAGCCTGTAAGCGACTTCACGGGAAACATTCCCAAAAAGGTTAAAAAAAAAAAATAAAATTTTAACCCCCGAAAAAACTTCAAAATGGCGAGCACTTTATAGTTGGTGTGGACCTTTCTTTGGAGGTCTCTTGTGGCTAAACGATTAAGCTTATCAAAAAAGGCTCTGGAATTACATTGTTTACATCCATTTTCAAAGTAAACCCACAACGAGTTTAATATATAGTCTTAATATCTGTTAAGCCCGATCTATCTGACATCGGCAGTTCATTTTGTTTATTTTAGAGTGACGCCTTAGATCAGGAGTATTCAAGCTGTGGTAAGCGTACCCCTAGATAAATATATTTATCTTTGTAATGAATACATTGTCGGATGAACACGGTAACATAAGTAGCATAACATACTACGGGTCCCCGCGCTTCACAAGGCCTTTGTTTTCAAGGGCTCTCATTATAAAATAAAAAATTAAAATAAATAAATTGAAAACTTGAAAAAAAAATTACATATTTGTTTACTGTCAGGTGAAAATGAAAAAAAAAAATCTTTTGTCACTACTTTATTCATCACACGCAGGTACTTATTATTTTTGTCAAAACACACCAGGCGAGAACCATCTCTGAATTATGTACTGGCGTTTAATTGGATGAATAGCAAATGCAAATATTGAATTATTTTCCTGTTCAAGTAAATGTCTTATATTTTATAAAATTATGCTACAGGCCTTGCACTAAATAAATCCGGAACTTAATGAATATCAACACACAGGGTGTGTTTCAGTCTAATTACGGGAATGTCGTATGGAAGAGACCACAGTTAAATTAATTTAAATTACATTCTTTTCATTGAAATATGACACCTGGACACGGGAATCGAAGCCGGGACCTTTGGCTTCGGCGTGCCAATGTTCCGCCACTGAGTATCCAGTGCCCAAGGTCCAAGTGTCATTTTTCAATTAATTCAAATTAATTGAATTTTACCTTAGTTGAATCTTTCTGGTAGTACAGGGCTCATGTCTTCTTAACCATTTAATTCAAAAAATGAATCTTTAAATGTAAACTTGAACTGTTTTTTAAAGTGGTTTTAGCTTATTAACACGGTAGCTAAGCATAATATTTTTAATCATTCTTTCACTTGGTTGGAGACGTATAAATGGGGTGAGAAATAATGGTGGTGGAGCAAAGGGCAAGGTTATTTCTTTTTTTAGCTCCAGTTCACAATATTACTCGCCTCAGAAAATATTAAAATATCAAAGAAGGAACATGTGTGGAGAAAGTGCTTCACACAAAGAAAATTTAATCTAGAAATTTAGTATATTAATTTAAAATGGTGGTAGTTTTTTAACTTTCAGAACCATATGTTTGAAATTAATTACGTAAAAATCAGCCTGTTTTTAACTTATTTAGGATGTTTTGCTTCTTCGTCTTCTTTTTTTTCTTCAGTACATTCTTTTATCAATATGGGGTGAAAAGTTTAAACTTCTCGAATGCGTCTTACTACCATTTCGATCTATACGCTAATGTACTAATTACTCTAATGATTTTAAGGATTAGGAAGGCTATATTTAAAGGAAGTGTACCCCGTACTTGGTCAAAGGGCATGGAGATTAACTAATCATTACATCTCATTTAATTTTAATTTACTTGTGGTATTTAACGTGAACTTTCTGAACCGACTGATTACATCAGCACATGACTTATAAACTAATTTAAACCTAGAACCTACAGACAGTCCCCTGCCGTTAATTCATCGCTATGTATGGGTAAACCCCCTCTTCACCAAGGATACATTCTTCGGCCATACCAGGAATCGTAATTTGGGACCCTTAGCTCAGTAGACAGACACGCTACCGACTGAGCTGAGGCGTCGGACCAATCCAACTCAACTTTCATTATTAATATTAATTCTCTAAATGTTAATCAGAATCAAAGTGTTGAATAAATTTTCTCTAATTATTAATTTGTGATCTCTAATTTATGTGATATTAAATTTTAAACGAAACCATTCTAATCGTTGGTAGGTAACGTAGTACTTACCTGGCACCCTAACACAATATAATTTAATTCAATCGCTAATTTTTAACTGACGCGCGTGAATCCAGGTTGATCATCTCATATACTAAACCACTCAGGATACGAACCAAGTTGTCAGGGGTGGATACGAGGCATACCATCAGAGTATTAATAGCTTGAGTGCCTTATGTGAGGCAAATAATTCCAAAATACTAAATATATATTTACTTTAATCTTTCATATACTCATAAAATTAGTATTACTATAGCATCAATATCTCCAAGTGAATGCTGATGCATTTGGTTAAAGTTTCACCTATTATTTGTCTTCATTAAACTATGTCGTTTAAGACTTTATTTGCTAATAAACAGTAAAATTAAAACTAAACATAACATAACTAATCGATTTTCTTTTCAAAATAAAATTTATGTTGGCTCTATTTCCTAATAATTGTATTTTACTTATCAAAATAACAACAAGTAAATAAATCTAAATTTAAAAACTATTCAAAAAAAAATTTTTTTATAGTTATACATGATAATTTTTAACGTTTTTCTATTTATTAACTGTTTCTATTCTGAGTAAAATACATAATTTTGATCTACATCTATTTATTTGTTTCAATCGTTGGCTTTAATATTAATATTATGTATATTTGCTTGGTAGGTAGATAGCTGTTTTCCACAGTAAGTTTACAATGTTACTTCAGGTATATATTGATAAACCCTACAGTACCAAGAATAAATTTAATTACTTTCTGTAGCAAACTACTTGCTATGGCATCGTTTCATATCTAATTCATTAACAGGAAAGAAACAAGTTGGCTTTACTATCTCAATATTGTTTTACAGCGATGCTTATTTTTAATTGACTCGCTAGTAACATTTAATTTGTAAATGTAAGCAGACATAACTATATTCTGTATGTGCGCATGTTGCTTTGTTGGAAGGAAATTCCTATTGTATCCATTACATAATTTACCATATAAGGGAAATAGGCTTCAAGCGACATTGATTTATCTATCTACCAATTTAATAAAGGCCCTGTTTTAACTCAACTGTTTGCATTTCGTCTGTCTAACTGTATTTTGTTTGTTCCGTGATTAATTCCAATGGCATGGGCCAATTTTATCAAAATTTGGCTGCGGCACTTTGAAACTAGTCCAAATGACACACACACACACACACACACACACACACACACACACACACACACACACACCACACACACACACACACACAAACACACACACACACAGAAATTATTATTTTTTGCATATTTTATGAGACTGACATCTTAAATGACACGAACTATAATTATTGTCGATAAATATAATGTGCTATTGATTATTGTATTAATTGGTTTTCTGTCTAACTTTATCACCAAGGAAAAATATCTACTTCAAATTCAAGGAGAAATGGGAGATGTTTCAACTTGAAATCCAAAACTAACTATCAAGACTGTAGTATCGATAAGAATTTGACATGATAATTCTTAACATAGTGTTCTTAACAATATTCGGATGGAGGGAGCGAGAGGCCTACTTTCCACAGAACTATTAGTATTTTAGTAATATTACGACATGCAACCTGGACTAATAAAACTATATCACATGCATTTGTAAAAGGAACTGGTGCAGGGGGTTTCTAGCCTTTCCACTAACGGGTCACTTAAACACTAATGAATCAATGCCCAAAGCCTGTTGAAAGCAAGGAGTTTATGAAAAATAATGACAATATAAGGGATTAGACACGTCCCTGACTAGAGCAGTTTCGGATTTCATACGAAAACGGTTATTTGTTGTTTTTATCTATCTTTTAACTTTGTTCATAACAGAGGGTAGTGCGATTTGTGTCTAAGGGTCTGTCAGATTATCGGTATGTATGAATAAAACGCCCCGAAGGACATTCACTTCAGGTAGTGTGAACATTTTACTACGCGATTATTCTTTCAGCCTAGCTACGGGTCACAGAATCGGTGTTATTCTAACGAATTATTTATATAGTTTGTAATACTTATTTCTGCATTGTTGTAGAGGACACACAAACACTGCATGTATATATTAGTTAGATATTCGAAATAAAAATCGTTGATTAAATAAGTTAATCAATGTTTATTTTAGTACAAAATACCTGCAGGGGCTCAAAATTATGTTAACAATATCTCGATTCGAATTCGCCGAGGCACCATAATGTGAAATGTGATGTCTTTGTACTCACTTTGAATTTCTTCATAAGTCACATACCTGTGTTAATTACATTAAACCCACAGGAATATTCTAGTAACTATTGATCCTTCTTACTCGTGTCTGTTAAGAAGAAGTTTGTTTCAAATAATATGATTGGTGATGTATGGTTTTTAAATAATTTAGTTTTCTCATTTTCCTTTACATTCTTATTATTGTTGTTGATGCGTTTTTTAAAATTCGAACATGCCTACCTTGTTTTCTTTAGCTAGGTTACTAAACGCGGATGCCTACTTGAGATGTAGTGGGTCATCCTTAGTATTAGGTCTTAAGGCATTATTCTCGTACTTGAATTTATTGCCGGTGAACACGTGTTCCATGTTCGAATAATGGCAGAGTTGGTGAGATTTTCCTCTTGCAATTTTGTGCTTTTCCCCATCCCCTCGCCACACTATTATGGGTGCATTTCTTCTAAGCGATCTTTCATAACCTTTATCCATTAATAGGTCTTTTTTTTTAAACCTTGTTGTTAAACGTAATTCTTTTGTCACAAACATCAATTTGTATCTTTGAATAGTCCTAGTTTTTTTTAATGATAAGTTTTTTTATTATTAGAAATTCTGGCTATTTGAATAATATTTTTCGAAAATAGTTTTAGAAATATTACAAGATACAAGTGTTTTATAAGCTGTGAATCAAACCCCTACATAGGAAACGTTACGTGGAGTGTGAAAATATTGTGTTTATTGAGAAATGAAAGAGGGTAGTTATAAAATAAACATCAATAAAAAGCCTATAAGGGTAAATTACTTTACTATCTATAAGCGTCTAGGTTACAAGAATTATTCAAGAGTTGTTTCAAAACTATGTGACCTAAGATGCAGCCCCTAAAATGCGGGTTTTAATCCACCAGCTAAGCACCACTGTTAAGTCGTTTGTAGCCACTAGTGCCATTATATCGTAATAAAAAAAAATTGAGCTCTCCTCAGTAGTTTTCAATTAAAAAACTTCCCAAATAGCGAAAAAAAAAAGTTGTACGAAAATTATCTGCTTTAGTGCCGGAACTGAACTGCTTGTTTTTCGAGTCATTTGCATACCCCGAGACTGTAATAGTTTTTACCACCATTCGACCCGTTTCACGGAGAGGCTAAGGGGACCAAGGGGGGGGGGAGAGGGAAGCTGTTACGTTTCTCTGTCCTTTGGGGGCGTTAGAGGGTGGCATTCAGGGAATGTTGATAGAATCGCCGA
Source organism: Timema podura (assembly GCA_033556935.1). Classification (NCBI taxonomy): domain Eukaryota; kingdom Metazoa; phylum Arthropoda; class Insecta; order Phasmatodea; family Timematidae; genus Timema; species Timema podura. The sequence continues at coordinate 25,315,998 of JAVRXN010000013.1, read as the reverse complement.
GTCCCCTTTTTAACGACACCTCTTGATGAGGGTGCCTGCCGCCAAACGGCCCGGTGATAAATGTCGTTACGTGCTCTATCCCAGTTGACATCGGGAAAATAGGAAGGTGTGGTGGGGGTAGGTGGTGAAGGGGACTCAACTAAACCCTTCCTGTATGAACATCGAGACTGGAGGCTACGACCGAGAAAATGGGCAAACTATTATAGTCGTAAAGGATACTATTTGGTTGCGCGCGCGCGCACACACGCACGCACGCACACACACACACACACACACACACACACACACACAACACACACAACAGATATTTTAATACTAATATATTTTTCACCATACCTTACTACCCGTTCATGCTATCTGAATTTAACTAGAGACAGAACTGTAGAATCTTGGAGGGAGAGTGGGAAACTATTTTGGAAAATATCTTAGTACAGCTGGATGGGATCTGAACCCCAACCAGATAAGACTAACCTTAAGCCTTCGTATGCTCTTCCCCTTTGCGAGGCAGAATACACATACTAGTATTTTAGTCCTAATAATCAAACGCACTTCAGGGAATTACGGTAAAGAAAACCTCTCTCAAGCAATTTGACTTAAGCTTCTGCACAATATTAGGTTATAATCTCATTTGAAGATTATAATTGCCTCCAGGGGTATTTAGTGTATGCTACCTACTTTGCTTATTCATCTTGTAATTTACGGTAAGCGTTATGTTTCGTTTGTTTTAACACCTCTACAAACTAACAAAGCCTTTAAGGCTGCACTCACTACGTTTTAATTCTTATAAGCTTTTTTTTTTGTTGCTGTGTGTGTGGGGGAAAAAAAACTGTGCTTTCTGAAATTAGCAATTCATACTTCTAAAAAAAGGTTGTTAAAAACCATAAACAATATATTTATATTGTTACAAAATGTTTCGAACATTGATTGGAGTTGCCTTTGTAGTAAAACTTCAATAAAAACCACAAAAGTGGCTTATATTATGACCTCGAAACTATCATGGAAAGTTTCCAACATTATTTGTTTTTGAAAAGTTAAGTTTCAGAAATTAAAGCGATTTTCCAACATTTCAAAAAAATAAAATGGTAACGTTAAAATAAAAATAAAAGTTGTAGGTGAGGCCTTAATGACAGTATCCTAGTCAAGGGAACAATACACTTGGTGATTCTTTACAAGTAAATCTTGATGGAACTATTATGAAAATAGCTCTGTTCTAAAAAACACTCTACATAATCACTTAATTACCGTCTTTCAAGCCAGAGTCATCCAAGCTAGCTCACACCTGACACTTACGGTGCAATGTTTCCCAAGTTAATATAAAATCGGTTCAGCGTAGGAATTGTTTTCTGAAAGGCCTTTTTCCGTACCAGAAAGCTATTATATAGTAGTATTTTGGTAGGAAAAAAGACCTTTCAGAGAGTAATTCTTACCGTGATTGCAGTATACGCCTACCCCTAAGGGTAAGCAAATTATACTCTGTGGTATATGAAACACCATAGAGTTTTAATATTTTTTTTTATCATCATGTCTTACTAGCTGTTCAGATTATACGTATATTATATAATTACTCTAATGAAGTAGGGATGAGGAAGGAAGTATCTAACCGCATTTGCATGAAAGATGGGTGAGAAACGATAAAAGAACTAGACCCCAATCTCTCCGTCTTCAGCAGGCCAGTCTAACACGAAAGTAACGCCTCAAACCATTTAACCACTGAAGCGGGGTTTTTAATTGTAAAATATATTTTTTATAAATGTACGTCAGAAAAACAAATTAACGCAGTTATGAACTTTATATTATAAGTATTTCTTTCTTTCTATTGCGGCTTTGTTTGGCTTACCACTAAAAGCTTTTAGAACTTGGAACGAACATTTTATACTTTACAACTCGGCAGGTATTGTCTTTTTTTAATGAAGTATTTAGGTATGTCATGTTTTCGAATGGTGTACACATTTACACTGGGTATCATCGCTGAGGCAACTGCCATGGTTACATTTGGGATACAGCGTTGTCATACTCTCGTTTTGTGTGGTCAATCTCCCCACAAATATTAGACAAGTTTGGCAACTCTGGTTAGTCAAGGTTGCCACCATCTGCTTTTTACCTCAGCACAACACCTTCCTACTAAGGAGTCGAACCGAAATCTTTATCGGTCCTGGTACCGGTTTTTATTCTATAAACAAACATTTTAAAGGTTCCGGCTATGGTTACAGTTAGAGCATAATAAAGGTTACGGTTCTTTTCGGTTCCTGATAGTGTTCCGGTTCTGGTTCTTTAATTTTTCTAATATTTTTTTAGCACAGCGTTTATATATCAATTCGGGCTACGTCAATGTACTAATTTCGATAATGGTTTTTAATGAATGAGGAAGGCTATATTTTTATATTTAGAGGAAGTGTATCCACATTTGCTTGGAAGGAGAGTGGAGAACAACTTTAGAAATAACACTATGGATCAAAGGTATTGCTAGATTAAAAAAAATTATAACGTACCTTAATAACAATAATGCATACTTATAATTGGCATCTTGATATTTAACCGTCAATCTTACAGTCAAAAAACTTCCGAACTGAGTTTTCTTTAACGCGCCCGATCAATATTATTATTTAAACAACTTATTAACAAAAAAAAAAAAAAATCCCCTCCACACTGTGCGCAAGGAACACATTCACTGAGAGCTACTTGATTGAAAGAATTTAAAGTTTGCATTTTGCCACCCTCCACCTCCCTTTCCCCGCTATTATAACCTGTTATAATAACCACCAGATTATCAGTTTTCACTTCCAGGAAGTACTAAGTTCATTAGGATTAGACTGCTTGCCCAAAAGAGATGATTTCTTAATTTCTTTATTTCTGAGGAATGTGGTATTATCTGTGATCTATCAAAGCTAAATACATCTTCATAAACCTCTAACTTAAATATTAAAGTGAGAAAATAGCTAACAATGTGACAGTCACCACGTTCCTCTGGAATCTCACATTAGTGTGTATTGCTATGGGCTCATTAACTCTTTTATAATCACCTTGGAAAAAGGTTTCAAACAAAGTAGTAAACTAAAATATATGAAGCCCTTTCAGAACTTACTGAGAAAGGAGTAAACACATTTCAAAATTAAACTCAGCTTAGGAAAGGGGGAAAAAAAATTGTGCAACATGATAAAATTATATACAATTATGTAAAATTAGGAACCTTTAAGAACCTTTACGAACCTTTACGGACCTAAAACCATTTAACGGTTCCAATTCTAGTTCCGGTTCTTCAGAATAGTGTTTTTAGGGTTCCGGTTCCGATTCCTTAGAAATAAATGTTAATTTCTATTATCGGTTCCTGTTCCGGTTCGACTCCCTGCCTCCTACATAACAGAGGGCGATGAGATTTGGCTACACCTGGCAGAGAGAGAGAGAGAGAAATAAGATAAAGATTGTTTTCCATAAGACCTGCAGTTTCCTCAGCAACAATATTGGGTATAGCTAGTTGTCCCAAACATTATCTTATTTGGTAGAGAGACTGCCTATTAAGCTACGGGTCATGGGTTGGATTCCTTGTATGGCTGAAAAAAAAAATCATTGCTGAACTGTGGGTCCCCACCCCCCTCCTTTCATAGTGATCGATTAACGGCTGGGGGCGGGGTGTTGTGTCTGTTCTAATTTTCTTCTGTCCAGAAAGTGCACTTTAGATACCTAATATATATATATATATCTTATTAAGGAAACATGTATATTATGGAAATATGTATATCACACTTTACATTAAATGTATGAAAATTAATACATATTTATAGGATAAAAATGGGTCATTAAATTGAAAATAACTGAGAAGCAGGCCTAATCAGTTCGCACTTTAAAATAATAAAAATTGCTACGCTCTTAGCCTTTTTTTCCCACGCAATATATACTGATGGTAGATACTCCCTCTTTTTCCACCTGTTCCTCCCGAAACCGTCAAACCACAACTCTTCCATTAGGGCTTAGGAAAAGAATGGGAAGCCTAGTAACCTAGTACCTACCTTCCCCTCCACCTTCATCCTTTGAGCCCCAGCGAATTCCTCGCATTCCTCTCTCTCTCTACATTACAGGTCGAGGGGGAAAGCGGTCACCTAAGACTGGTCAGAACAGTTCTTCTCACACACCCTCCTGGGGTAGAACTGCTGCGACGGACATTTATTCCAAACCGGCGGTGGCTGTCGTGCGGTTGACGCGACCGACTCCGATCCGGTGTTTCCATGTCCATCCTCCAGACCTATTCAGCCGAGAGTCCCAATAAGTGGTTGTCATCTGCCCTAGTTTTAAGCTTTCTCTTTTTTACGAGCATTTTTTTTTCTCTAATGACTTCACTAGCTATCAACTACAGAAGACTTAAGGTGGAAGTGTAGCATTCATACGGCTACAAGCAAATGTTAGTCAACTAGTCATCAAAATATTACTTACCCAATATCACCATCCCGGCTACAGTCGAGAAAACGTAAACACATCCAGCCCCTACTTCAACCGGTCAACGACTGCCTTTGTGAAGCAAGAGTTCGGACACGCCCCGCTAGAGTTCGCTGCATATTGCCAACCTTCGCTTACCCCAGAAGAAGAGAATTTTCGTTCGAGAATACACGAGTTCGGCTTCTCGAATAATACCGATGTTTCCATGGTCACGCACGTTCCCCCCCTTCCTTTGTGGATCCTGTCTCTTATGTTCATGAAGTTTGCACCGTATAAAAGACCGTCCAGAAAACTATGGCGTCACTCTTAGGCCAGGTCTGGAAGCAGACGGACGAAGCTTAGGCTTCAAGGACTTGTTCATAAAAAATGTAAGGAGAAATTCATTTTCGGCATAAGGATAAATATGGAATTAATCAAAATTCTCTTTCGGCTTTATTTTTTTTTAAATTAGGAAAGTTTGATATTATTCTTCATTGTCTTGAACATTGAATTTAAACTGAATTATTTAACTTATGAATTATATTTCACTATTAATTTGTTAAAGATTTACTTTGGAGAATTCAGTAAGGACATTACATCAGAATATTTTAAAATTAGTAATGTTATGCGTTAAGTATGTTTTGTAAACATTGAATTTAAACTGAATTATTTAACTTATGAATTATATTTCACTATTAATTTGTTAAAGATTTACTTTAGAGAATTCAGTAAGGACATTGCATCAGAATATTCAAACATCAGTAATGTTATGCGTTAAGTATGTTTTTTATAAACATTGAATTTAAACTGAATTATTAAACTTATGAATTATATTTCACTATTAATTTGTTAAAGATTTACTTTAGAGAATTAAGTAAGGATATTACGTCAGAATATTCTAAAATTAGTAATGTTATGCGTTAAGTATGTTTTTTATAAACATTGAATTTAAACTGAATTATTAAACTTATGAATTATATTTCACTATTAATTTGTTAAAGATTTATTTTAGAGAATTAAGTAAGGATATTACGTCAGAATATTCTAAAATTAGTAATGTTATGCGTTAAGTATGTTTTGTAAACATTGAATTTAATCTGAATTATTTAACTTATGAATTATATTTCACAATTAATCTTGTTAAGGATCTACCTTTGGAGAGTTCAGTAAGAACATTATGTTAGAATATTCCAAATTTAATAATGTTATGCGCTAAGTATGACATTCGTAAACATTGAGTTTAATCTGAACTATTTGACTTACGAATTATATTTCTAAATTAATGTGACAAGGATTTGTTTGAAAAAGGTCATCTATAACATTAGATTGTAATATTTTTATTATGAGTAATGTTACGCCTGAATATCTACATATTGTTAATGTTTCTAATACATATAATAAAATGTTATTTATGACTTGCAATATTTTAGTTAATCCAGGTTATCCCTAGTTTTAAGTGAACATACTACCCTGGCACCTCGCCTCCTTGTTTTCTCTTTTTTATCTAATCAAATATATATATAAATTTTGTTGTAAGGAGGACCGTGTTTCCTTTTTTTTGGGACGTATTACGGGTCCAGCATCATCAAATTAATTACTCTCACTGCCCACTCTAATTTACTTTTCTTAACTTATCCTTTCATTGTTTTCATTTATTTGTATTTGGGCCCCTCTAAGCCGAGAGTTTGGGCTACAAAGCTGCGCTACTCTGCTTTAGAGTGCGTGCAAGTGTGCGTTCAATATAATATTAATGCTTTGACCTTTTGTTTAATGAACTTATCATCCAACATGGACACCGCACCTGGGAGCGTGGTTAACAGCAGATCAGATGTATACAGACTGAATTCAGTGGATCTTCGCCGGGAGCTCAAGGAGAGAGGCATCTCGTTCCCCCCAGAGGCTACTGTTGGTGTATTGCGGTCCCTGCTGTCAGAAAGTATCAGTAAGTCCAGCGACACTGATAATATTAATATTAGACAAAGCATTAGCCAGCCCCCTCTGGAAGATTCCGAGCCAGGCAAATCAGATCTTTTAGAGTTCAATAGGGCGCGTGAGCAAGTTACCCCCCCCAGGGCTTCTGTTAACTATCAGCAGGTTACGGCCACCTCGAAAACTCAGAGTAAGGTGGCGGGTGAGCGTTTAAAGCTACTTCAAGTTTGTGACGGTCAGTCTTGTTCGGCCTTATTTAATTTCCTATTAGAGGCAAATAGAGTTGCTAAACTTAGACTAGTGGATGATGTTGAGTTCCTGACGTTATGTTTAGGGAGAACTTCGGGTTTTTTAGCACACCTAGTTTCTGAATGTTTACAATTAGGACTTCCTTGGAATATAGTAAAGGGCCGCATCCTTGAATCTTTATGCTCAAAAAGAGAGAAGGAGAGACTTTGTAAGGAAATGGTACGGCGCTTTCAGCGGCCCCAGGAACCGTTCCGGTTGTTCGTCCTGGCTATTTCAGAAGCCGCAGAGATATTAAATTTAAATCTCGCCGAGGAAGAAGTAGTAGAGATTATTTTAGAGAATGTTTCGCCGTTAACTAGGAGACACTTTGTATTTTCAAACAAACCTACCACCCTGACAGAATTATATTCTTTGGCATTTAATATCGAGGGTTCATTGTTAGCAGAAAGAGAATATCTCGAAGAATACCCAGCGCGAGTTCTTAATAACTCCCCTCAAAATAGGGTGGTATCGGCTTCAGCTACTGCTCCCTCTAATGTTGATCCTTTAGCTAGGCAGTCCCGGAGGCCGATTGGTGTTATTAGAAGGGCAGATATATCTCATATTAAGTGCTTTCGTTGTGGTCGTTTTGGGCACTACCAACGTGATTGTTTAGGGGGAAACGCTTAACGCGGGGTGTTGAAAAGGGGCCCATCTCGCGTAAGGATTATAAACAGACCTGTCCCCTTCCTCCTGTTGTAGTGGTTACGATTGGGTCAAATACCGGATCGGCCCTACTGGATACTGGTTCTAGTGGATCTTTTATCAACTCTAGTTTTCTAGATAGTATAATTGGGTTGAGGAAAATTCCTATTGAAAGGATAGTTACGAAGCCATTCGTTGTGGGAAATGGGGATTTGTTACTAGCTAGAAAGAAGGTAGTTTTGTCCTTTAAAATTGCTGGATTTTCTTGGAAAAGAAGTTTGTTTTGTGTACCGGCCCTCCCCTACGATATAATATTGGGAAACGATTTTTTGTGGGAAACTGGAGCTATAATTAATTCGAGTCTGGGAGAATTAACTTTTGGATTCTCCCCAAGGAATAAAATTGCTTTTTGTCGCTCCTCTAAGTTTTCTTCCATGTACATCATAAATAGGGACGAAGATATTATTAATGGTATTATTTCAAGGTTTTCTGATGTTATTACCCCCAGACTTGGTAAATGTGATGTATTACCTTATGAGATTGTGGTTGAGGACAACGTCCCTGTGAGGTCAGGTCCCTACACGTGTGCCCCCCCCAAAATGCAGATTTTCAGAGAGTTGATTGAGGATCTAGAATCCAAAGGAGTCATACGTCCGTCTAATTCTCCCTATGCCAGTCCCGCATTTATTATACCCAAGAAAGGGGATGGTTATAGATTGGTTGTAGACTATAGGAAAATAAACAAAAAAATTCAATTCGACCCTTACCCAATGCCGAGTATTGACTCAGCTTTTCAGCACCTAGGTAGAGCGAAGGTATTCAGTCTTATTGACCTTAATGCAAGTTTTTTGCAATGCGCCCTGGTCGAGTCATCAAAGAAATATACGGCATTTGTCACCCCTTGGAGGCAGTATGAATTTAATCGTGTTCCCTTGGGTTGTAGTATAGGTGGACAAGCATTGAGTCGGGTCCTTGATCACGTCCTTTCTGATATCAAGTTTAAGTACGTATTTAATTATTTAGATGATATATGTGTGTACAGCGACTCTATGAGTGATCATGTGAAGCATTTAGAGGAAGTATTAGGTCGATTGCGTAGAGTAGGCTTGACAGTTAACCCAGATAAAGTCACGTGGGCGAAGTCTTCCATTAAATATTTGGGCTATGTAATCTGTTCTGGAAATCTTCTCGTTGACCCTGAGCGCATCCGCCCTATCGTAGAATACCCCCCACCTAGGAATCTTAAGGGTGTCATGCGTTTCATCGGCATGTGCGCGTATTATGCTAGGTTCATTCCATCTTTTTCTGAGATTGCCGCGCCCCTTAACTCCTTAAAAAAGAAGGGTGTTACCTTTAGTTGGGGGGCGGAGCAGGCTCGTGCTTTCAATCTTTTAAAAGAGAAACTCATCTCACCCGAGGTATTGAGAATGCCTGACTTTTCTATGCCATTCCTTCTTCACGTTGATGCTTCGGCGGTTGCTCTAGGGGCTGTGCTGTCCCAGAGGACTTCGGAGGGTGTCAGGCCGGTGGCGTTCGCTAGCCGGACACTCACCGAGGCCGAAAGGAGGTACAGCGCCTATGAGAAAGAATGCTTGTCCTGTGTTTATGGTATAGAACGGTTCGCTGATTATTTAGAACAGAGAAAATTTGAACTGTATACGGATAACCAGGCGCTCGCTTGGATGTGGAACCATCCAAAGCAATTAGGTAAAGTAGGAAGGTGGGTTTGGAGGTTGTCCCGATTTAGATTCTCGACCCATCACATATCCGGGAAACTCAATGTTACTGCGGATGCCCTTTCACGCATGGCGGAAGACCGTGACCCTATTGGTTCAGAGGAAGTTATGCCAGCTTCATGTGTGATAAAGTCAATCCCCGAGTCCTTTGTTTCTATCAGGGATCATCAGGGAAGTGACCCATGGTGCCGTGAAATCATGGATAGGATCCAAAAAGGGGAACAAGTGGGGCAATATTCGATATGGAAGGATTTGCTTGTTATCAACCTGGCTAAAGGGAAAGGCAGGAAGGTCGTTGTTCCTGTGGCTGTACGCCCCATGTTAATGAAATATTTTCATAATTCTATATTTGGAGGTCACCTTGGCGTATTAAAGACAGTTAGGAAAATTTCTCGAGAGTTCTTTTGGCCTGGACAATATCAGGACGTTAAGGATTGGGTGAATCGCTGCGAGGATTGTCAGATGGCCAAACCTGCCCATAATTCCAGGGTTGGACTACATTCGGCCGATGTAGCCCAACGCCCCTGGGAGAAAGTGTTCGTTGATTATGTGGGGCCTATCACCCGGTCATCTCTGGGAAACACTTGTATTCTCGTTTTGGTTGACGCCTTCTCTAAATTCGTGATGTTGATTCCTCTACGTAACATGAAAGCTAGGACTACTGTTAACGCCCTGTGTCGGCGTGTGTGGGCATTCTTCGGGGCTCCCCGAGCCATAGTTAGTGACAACGGACCCTGTTTTAGATCTGTCTCTTTTCATGACATGTGCTTCGAGTGGGGCATTAGACATATCACCACCAGTCCTTACCACCCGGGGCCTAACCACGTAGAACGTTTCAACAGAAATCTAGGAATAGCCTTGACGATTTTTCATAGTCAAAATCAATTGAAGTGGGATCAGGAGTTAGATTTCCTGAATATGGCATTTAATTCTGCCTACCACGAATCGACCGGATGTTCGCCATCTTCTGTGTTCCTAGGACGGGAGCTGATTCACCCCCTTTTCAATATCTGGGACATCCACCCGTTGTTAGAGGATAGTGATGAGGTATCCCTGGAGGAGAAGTGTAGAAGTGCCTTAGATCACCTTAGGAAGGCACAGAGGAGGGTGGCTAATGTATATAATAAAGGTAGGATTCCCGTTTCATTTAAAGTTGGCGACCTTGTTCTGTGTAAAAATTTTCCCTTGAGCTCCGCGGTCGACAAAAGATCAGCGAAGCTGTGTCCCAGGTGGTGTGGTCCATGGGAGCTGAATAAGTTTCTCACCCCTGTCACGGTCCTCCTCCAGAAAGTTGCCGACGCTTCCGAGACAAGACGTGCTCATGTCAGCCACATAAAGAGCGCTGACCTAAGAGTCACTAGGGATAACAGACGGCAAGTCGTGTGATTTAGGTTAAGTGTTATTGATATTTAGTTATAAGTTAGCTCGTAGGTTTAAGTTTATCCATGATGCAAGCTCGGGCCCGAGGCAAAAATGGACATGAAATTGTGTGGGACTTCATCAAGATATCTTGGAGAAGCCAGTCCGATGACGTACAAGATGGTGGCCACAATCTCGTGCGAGATAAGCATAATGAACCCTGTGTATAAGAGGAAACAGTTTGTTGTGACTATTTGTGCAATGGTATTGTTTTCTTATATCCTCGGATGAGAGCGAGGAGGTAGTCATCTGGCCAACGGATGCAGGTAATCTTCGAGAAGATTAAGAAGACCCTGCGTTAAGACTCAAATGTGTCACTCTAAGTTTTATGAACTCTAACTTGTGTCTCTTATGTGCAGCTTCATGAACTCCTGTGTTCCGGCATCTTCCATACACCTTTTTCCTTTCTTATGTGCGTGGCCGAATGAATGGCCGAGGGGAAACAACTCTAGGACATAAAAGGAGGCATCAGCAACCTCATCTGTAGTCAGCTTGGGAGCTGAAGTACAAGTCAGCGCATTGGCGAATGACGTTCCAGTCCACTATGGGGCGGCGTCCGGCTAGAGACGCTACTTACTGATTACTGAGACCCACCAAGTATAGATGGGACTGCAATGGCCGGCGATCAACACGACGTCTAACAAGCGATGGAAGTACTTCTGTGGACCTCCTTCAACCCATAGCGCAGGAGAGAGTCGGGGATGCCACACACCCCCCCCACACACCTTCACCTTATCAAGAGGGGGAGATTTGTAGCATTCATACGGCTACAAGCAAATGTTAGTCAACTAGTCATCAAAATATTACTTACCCAATATCACCATCCCGGCTACAGTCGAGAAAACGTAAACACATCCAGCCCCTACTTCAACCGGTCAACGACTGCCTTTGTGAAGCAAGAGTTCGGACACGCCCCGCTAGAGTTCGCTGCATATTGCCAACCTTCGCTTACCCCAGAAGAAGAGAATTTTCGTTCGAGAATACACGAGTTCGGCTTCTCGAATAATACCGATGTTTCCATGGTCACGCACGTTCCCCCCTTCCTTTGTGGATCCTGTCTCTTATGTTCATGAAGTTTGCACCGTATAAAAGACCGTCCAGAAAACTATGGCGTCACTCTTAGGCCAGGTCTGGAAGCAGACGGACGAAGCTTAGGCTTCAAGGACTTGTTCATAAAAAATGTAAGGAGAAATTCATTTTCGGCATAAGGATAAATATGGAATTAATCAAAATTCTCTTTCGGCTTTATTTTTTTTTAAATTAGGAAAGTTTGATATTATTCTTCATTGTCTTGAACATTGAATTTAAACTGAATTATTTAACTTATGAATTATATTTCACTATTAATTTGTTAAAGATTTACTTTGGAGAATTCAGTAAGGACATTACATCAGAATATTTTAAAATTAGTAATGTTATGCGTTAAGTATGTTTTGTAAACATTGAATTTAAACTGAATTATTTAACTTATGAATTATATTTCACTATTAATTTGTTAAAGATTTACTTTAGAGAATTCAGTAAGGACATTGCATCAGAATATTCAAACATCAGTAATGTTATGCGTTAAGTATGTTTTTTATAAACATTGAATTTAAACTGAATTATTAAACTTATGAATTATATTTCACTATTAATTTGTTAAAGATTTACTTTAGAGAATTAAGTAAGGATATTACGTCAGAATATTCTAAAATTAGTAATGTTATGCGTTAAGTATGTTTTTTATAAACATTGAATTTAAACTGAATTATTAAACTTATGAATTATATTTCACTATTAATTTGTTAAAGATTTATTTTAGAGAATTAAGTAAGGATATTACGTCAGAATATTCTAAAATTAGTAATGTTATGCGTTAAGTATGTTTTGTAAACATTGAATTTAATCTGAATTATTTAACTTATGAATTATATTTCACAATTAATCTTGTTAAGGATCTACCTTTGGAGAGTTCAGTAAGAACATTATGTTAGAATATTCCAAATTTAATAATGTTATGCGCTAAGTATGACATTCGTAAACATTGAGTTTAATCTGAACTATTTGACTTACGAATTATATTTCTAAATTAATGTGACAAGGATTTGTTTGAAAAAGGTCATCTATAACATTAGATTGTAATATTTTTTATTATGAGTAATGTTACGCCTGAATATCTACATATTGTTAATGTTTCTAATACATATAATAAAATGTTATTTATGACTTGCAATATTTTAGTTAATCCAGGTTATCCCTAGTTTTAAGTGAACATACTACCCTGGCACCTCGCCTCCTTGTTTTCTCTTTTTTATCTAATCAAATATATATATAAATTTTGTTGTAAGGAGGACCGTGTTTCCTTTTTTTTGGGACGTATTACGGGTCCAGCATCATCAAATTAATTACTCTCACTGCCCACTCTAATTTACTTTTCTTAACTTATCCTTTCATTGTTTTCATTTATTTGTATTTGGGCCCCTCTAAGCCGAGAGTTTGGGCTACAGAAGTATAGGGAACGCAAGCTAAAGCAGGTGTTTTTTGCAATTTTTATAACATAACATGTTTTTTTGGTAAAATAAATCAAATAATTCTCCAGTAATATAAGAGTTTAATTTTCTTCACATGGTGGCAACCACAGTTAATGAATATCTGTCATGAGCATCGTGACATTATATTAGAAAATATTTAAATCAAACCTCTTTTGGTGGCCACATGATCTAAGACACTACTCTCGCAGTAAACTAGACTACCGATTACGGAGAGATAGAGGTTCTAATTTTGGTTGGGTGTACTGAGTTTTTTCCACAATGGATTTCCAATCTCCCCCCACGCATATGCGGGTACATTTTCTATCAATATAATCTCCCTTATCCCTAAAACCACTAGCGTAATTAGTACCTAAGTGTATAGCCCGAACGGATAGTAAGACTCATTGCAAAAAAAAATTAAATTAAGAGAAAATGTTGTCATTGAATTCAAGGACACCTTTGACAAAGATTAAAGAACTGTTAATTTCACCACCCGAAGAAAATTAAATTCTATTTTTCTAATGGAGGATTTTTTTTTAAATTTTGTACAAAACAGTTTTGCTTAAAAAACTGCAAAAACGCTGACTTTTTTTCTTTTCCCCTGCACTCACTCCAACCTTAAAGTGGTTCAGCGAGAAAGTATCAATTGCTGCCGGGTTGGACGGTTTGAAATAAAATGTTTTGTGTTTTTTTAAATAACTTTGCTAGTCTGTCAAAGCTTATACTGCCTCTCGCCATTCACCTGCAACCATCCTTTGTCATATCAATAAGAAAAAGGGAAAGAAAACTACGAAACTTCTTATCTCAAGGTAAAGAGGAAAACTCACTAATAGCTATCAAATATCTTAACATATTTTACTACGGGCTTACAAAAAATACTGTCTTGCTAGCGTAAGGCAAAATATAAAGCCCTTTTTCATCAACTCTAGTCTCATAGCTCCGCAAATATGCTTAAAATGTCGTTGGAAAATGAGCTATTTTCACATTTTCATACTTCTTTTATATTGATAAACTCAAATTTTAGGGTTGTTAAGGATAAAGAGCCACGTTGAAACCTTTCGACTTTAATTTGGCCTGAAGCATATTTAGAAATAACGCATCATGGAGATCAACATTGAGAAGTGATGTGATTTTAAAAAAAATGAAGAGCCGTTGAAAATCAAATTTGAAAATCAGGAGTTAGAGAACATAGAGAAGTTCAAGTACTTTGAAATTCTGTTGACAAGGAATGCCTAAGCACGAACGAAATTAAGTTGAGGATCGCCATGGCTAAGGAAGCTTTCAACAAGAAGAGGTTACTGCTGACCAGCAAGTTGAGTTTGGAACTGAGGAAGAAACTAATGAATGGCTAAATTTGGAGCATCGCACTATAAGGAGCAGGAACTTGGACTTTTTAAGAAGATGGGAAAGAAATACCTGGAAAGCTTTGAAATGTGGTGTTGTGGAAGACTTGAGAAGATCATGTGTATAGATAAGGCGACAAATGAAGAAGTCCTAAGGAGAATGGTTGAGAATAGATCCATTTTGAGTGTGATTCTTCGGCGCAAAGCAAACTGGATCGGACACATCCCTAGGGGAACTGTTTTCTGCACTACGCTATGGAAGGAAATTTTGATGGAAAGAGGAGCTTAGGGAGAAGAAGGATTCAAATACTGGATAACTTGAAGGAAAGAAGAAAATTCTGGGATCTGAAGGAGGAGGCAGAAGACAGGGTGCATTGGAGATTGAAATTTATAGACAAAAGGAATTTCGTAAGATAGAACACATAATAATAATAATAATAATAATAATAATAATAATAATAATAATAATAATAATAATAATATATTACGTTAGAGTTGAACTTCTGTGTGGCAATTTCTCGCTTACCAAGGCGACACCCTTAAGCTTATTGCTTTATGTTGGTTTTTTTAACACCATGTATTACTACCCGCTTTGATTATATGGTTATGTACTTATTACCATAATGGTTTTAGGGATTATGAAGGTTTTATTAATGTAAGTTTACACACATTTGCGTGGAGGGAAGGTAGAAAACCATTTCTGAAAATCCACCCTCAGTACACCAGACTAATATGGATACCTTGGGAGCGTTTGACTTGTCAAATAGCACTGCATAGGCCTACTTATTTGGATAATTACTGTCTAATAATATTTTATTGAAATAATTACTTGATGCATTCTTATTAATCTGCCTCCTTTTCAATCAGATATACTGCTTTTAGGAACTATCATAAACGAATGGGTGAATATGTGTAAAGCAGGACGATATTTTTTTATCAAACCTGCCAAAACTGTTCAAGATGTTTATCATTATGCTACTTTTAATACATATTTTCTAAAATATTTGTTTAAAGCCATGGGCACCCATAAATGGCTGATGAGGGTGACTTTAGCCCCCCTTATGAGTCTGCAATATTTCCTTTTTTTTTTGTTAATTTTTATGAAAAAATAAATAGTGTTTTTTGGGATTTGGCTGAAATGTGTTATTAATAACTTTGAATCATCAATATCCGAGATAACAGAGACAAAATGATAGAATATATATTTCCTCCCATTCCTTCGTCACTTGCTCTCTTTTTATTATGTTCTGTTCAATAAACTCGTGAATTTTTTTTTCAATAAGTTCAGCTACAACTAAATTTTTCAGAAACTTTTGAAATTCAAATAATTAGCTCAGAATTCTGATCAGATGCTCTAAAATTCCCGCCCACAAGGTTAAATTCTTGAAGTTTTCTCTCGAGGAAGGGGGAGGGGAGTACCACACTAGCGGCAGATGGGACTCCAATATGCCCTCCATTTAGAAAACCCATATGGGCGCCCTCGTTTGAAGCTAAATCCATCTTAGAAATCGGGTCCTGAAGCAAAATATAATAACATCAGCAGAATATCATATTTCACGGCCTTTTTGTGTGTCAAGTTTGGTTCAACTCTATCATATCAATGCTACACAGGGTGAGGCAACCAAACGGCAAGATTTAAAAAAATCGCAAAAAACATTAAAACATTTTTTTTTAATTTTCTTAAATAAATGTAATGTACATGAGTGTAAATTACTAGTGTACCTTGAAAATGTTCATTTTCTGAAGATGGTGTAAGTAAGATGGAGTCCTTGGTTTTGCACACATTGTCGGAGTCTTAGAGCGAAGCTGCCCATTACGTTGCATAGCATTTACAACGGAATGTTGCTGACCTCTTGCCGAATTCACGCCTTCAAATCATCCCCGGTCCTTGGAGGGTTCTCCTTGAAAACCTGGGATCTAAGATATCCCCAGAGAAAATAGTCTGAAGCCATCAAGTCTGATGAACGGGCAGGCCACAGGAAATCTCCAAACTTGCTGATGAGACGATCAGGAAATGCGAGCCTCAGCAAATTCATTGAAACTCCGGCAGTATGTCAAGTTGCACTATCTTGCTGGAAAAGTGTGTTTTCATCTGGGTCATAGTCGTTGAGTGGAGGCAGGTAAAAAGTTAACAACACGTCAGCGTAGCGATCGGAATTCACCATCACCATGTTACCGTGTTCAATTTCAAAAAATAAGGGCCAATTATTCCACGAGATAATACTGCGCACCAAACCGTCACTTTTTCTGAATGGAGGGTTTTTTCATGGAGATTGTGTGGATTATTATCGGCCCAGTACCGAAAATTCTGCTTGTTGATGAAGCTACTAAGGTTAAAGTGGTCTTCGTCACTCATCCATAAGTTGTGATTTCTCTCTCTTTTCATTTTGTTCAATGAGATTGAACATCTGTTGACAAAAGCGTATTTGCTATTGTAATATTGAGGTTCGAGGTCTTGCATTACCTGAATCTTATATGGATGGTAGTGAAGGTCATTCTTCAGAATCCTTCTCATGGTTCGATTACTGAGACCAAGTTCTCCACTGTATCGTCCAGCCGATTTTCGCGGACTTCTTGCTAAGGCTATAGGCACAAATCAATATTCTCAGGGGTCAGGCTGGTTTTTTTACTACCACCTCTTTTCTGTGTCGTGATAGCAGTGGCTTCAAAATTTCTTACCCACAGGCCGATATCTTTTGCAGAAGGCACGGGAGTGCGTGGGGGTGGACCAAACACTCGCCGGAAGGCGCGTTGAGCACCAACGAAACTATCCTCATTTTTTGTAATACGCCTTTACGTCAAACGCACGCTGCTCACTCGACCAACGCTCTATGGCTACTAATTTCCTGATGTCTAGACGCCCAAGGTCGAGTACTCCGCTCTCACAATACCCACCACGTCCGCCAGCCCTTCCTGGAATCTTGCCCTGTAAAAGGAACTTGCACACAGTCAAACAAACACTACAATCATATAATAATTATTATTAATATTACTATTATTACTAAACGCTTTAGTTAAAAATATGTTTTAATCTCATTTCATGAAAGAAAAGAAGAAATAAAATTGTTAAACCTTATAAAAACTTATTTCTACGCGGTGAATAAAGCACTTCCGGTTTAGTTGTCGTTATTATATGGTGTAAGGTAGAGTTTTTTTAATGTGCTTTTATCTTTTAATAATCTATTTTCCCTGTAATATTTTTTCCAACATTTAATCTTGAATTTAAAATTAATTTTTGGTACAAGTAATTAAAAAAAATTAAACAAAAACTTTAAAAAAACAATGAAAAAACTATTTAAGCTATTTTTTATTTTATATATTTTAATAGCTTTGACAAGTTTTATGAAACCTCGAAAAAATGAAAATATGAGAGTTGCATATATAATTACATTCCTGCATTATTAAAATGGTAGCATTCTATTTTTCTTCTAAACTAAACTAATTTGTTAAATTTCACTTCGCATTAAGGTCTCATCTTCATTCGAATCAACACTGAGGTGTTTTTGCAAAATAAATATTGGTGAATCGTATGTTTAGAAACTTTTTTTTTATCTAAAAAAGAATTTTCTAGCTTATGTTTCGCAGCCTTAGCCATAATATAAACTATTGAAAACTGGAGAAAGACAGAAAAGTATATCAGTTTGATTCTAAACTTGTAGAGTGGTTTTGCATGTGCTCATAAATCCTTCTTCTCGATGTATTGTTTCTTTACCAAACCCCCAAAAACCGCGTTTTCTTTTTATCAGTAGCTTCTTGGGGAAGATGGCTTTATCGCCCAGTATTCTAAAGCTTTGCTTTTATTGGTTTTTCTTCTTTACTTCTGTATATGTCAATATTTATCCATTTTCTCTTTCTTTTTCTTTCATTTACTTACTTTCATAGTTGGACTCTCATTCTGTCATAGTAATATTTTTTTAACGTTTATTTTTACTTTTTCTTGACACCTCGGAGAGAAAGTATTATGATCATAAAAAAAAATTGACCTCTATATTTTGTTAAATGTCGACATTTCATGACCCCTAGAAACAGAAAAAGTAGTTTTCACGATGCTATTTTTCTACCTCGGGCTAGAGCCGAAACTATTTAACCTATTGGGCTAAGACTTGGTATCTGTGGTTTTCATGAGGTTTTTTTTTAAATATTTATATTATGTGTATTTCCCTCCTTTACTTCTGCTCTGTTTTTCCTCTTCCCATTCTATAACTATTTAATTGGTATTATATACAGGTGTACCGTTACATGTAATACCCATTTCACCGGTGAACAGGAGACATAAAAACAATGAAAAAAGTTCATATTTACATTTGTGTACCCATATTGAATTTGGGTTTCGGATTTTAAATAGTCTCATGTTTGTTACTCTAGTAAAGTCAAGCTTCTAAACGTTATAGGAAACTAGCTCAAAAAATGGCCAGCTTCAGGCTGAATGTAAGCCTGGTAGTGTGTCGTGGAATGCGCACGGCTTACAAAACTACCAGGTGTTTGTTGAGGTTCGTTAACGAATGACGAAATATTTCAATACTGGTAATGGTTTTTAAATCAACATTTGGTTTCAAGTGGCTTCACAATAAAAATCAAATGGATTTAAGTTTAGGAAGCGCGCAGGCCAGCCATTAGGTCCTTATACACCCTATCCATTTTTTTAAGGAAATAGTTCGTTCAAGAAATTTCTGGCTACTTGGCTAAAATGTGGCGATATGGTATACAAAAAGTTTAGTGGAATCACTTGACTCGAAAGCCCGGTCTACAGTGTCCTTATCCTCAAGTCCTTACCACTTCGTAGAAGTTTCACTCAACTTTAAAACTTTCTAAGGACTAGTAGATACGGTCTGATAAGGACTACCCAATCACAGCAAATAAATATGTGCGTGCGCAGCGAAATGGAACCACCAATGGCAGTGAGCGGATCCGTTGCAATGGATACAAATACAAAATCCACGGAACTATTTCAGAAATTATTTTTTCTGAAAATTTAAGATCCAGGAAGTGTGACATTCGGAAAGGTTTTCAAGAGAAATATCTTGTTATCAGAAAGCGTTTCGTGACTTTGGTAGGAAGGTTGAACCTTCGTGTTAGTGTTCTTACTAACCGCTGCTTCACAGATCACGTCTGCTCCTGCCTTGATCTAGACAATCTTCCTTCTAAGAGTTTGGTTGGACGTAGTTCCAACTTTCTCATGGTTGGCACGTTCACGTGTTAATGGATACGGACTGTGTAAACGCGATTTCCATTTCTAAGGACCATTAAGGACTTAAGTAGTTTACGAATGCTGAGCTTATGGACTCTGTAAATGGGGCCAGACTTGGAAGCAAGGCCAATTAGTACACATGTTTGTATTAACTTTTTCCGTTGTTTTAGTACCACCTGTCTTCCGCTAAAGTGGGTCCCACTAATATTGTACAACCTGTATATACACTTAATCTTATTTTTTTATTTAGATGTTTTCTCTCCCCCTACCTCCTTCTTGTTCTTTGTTATTAATTCTCTCCCCGTCCCATGGAAATACCGCGGTGATTGTGAGTTAACAGTCGATGTATGGACCAGACTCGAGCTTGCTATGCATATTGATGTGGCTCGGTCGTTGCCGTCCGATCAATATGTATCGTATCTCTTTCTATTTTATTTTTTATTTTTTTGCTTTTGTATCGGGTCGACTAGAAGGGCACCCTTGGTACCCCGTGATCGTTCACAGTCGTTGCTGGTATATTTTAACCAGTGGGCTACGGCTACCGAATAGCTTATACAAGAAATTTTTTTATCCCGCATCTTATTACCAGTTCAGGTTGTACGATATATGATAATTACTCTAATGGGTAGGATGAGGAAGGAATCATTTTAGAGGTAATCTAACGCATTTGCGTGAAAGGAGAGTGGGAAACCATTTAGAAAAAAACACCCTCAATAAATCCAACAGGGATTTGAACCCTGATACCCCGTTTTAGTAGCCTAGTATAGCACGATAGTGACGCCTTAAACCATTCGTCTACTGAAGCGGAATATCGAGAATTGAAGCTATCCATAAATCTTCATTCTATTTATAAGATGGTTGAAAAAATGGGAGGTATTGTGTTGTTTTTTAAATTTGTTGTTAACTAAATAGGTTTTTTAAACATGTTCTTTCTGAACCAATAGATATCACCACATGACTTATAAATAAAGACACTGAAATATTGCGAGGCATGTTTTTGTGAGCTTTTACTGGCACATTAAAATGAAAAACAAAATATTTTAACTTAGCATTTTTAAATAGTATTTTGCACACGAGTAATAAAGCTAAGTGGGATATTTTCGAGAAAGCGACTACTTGGATTTCGAAATAATTTTCATTTATGTAAATTTTAATGAGTCAACGATATAAAAACTAAACATTTGTTTACAAGCAGCAAATGGCATCGTTGATTGCCTGAAATTACAATAGACAAGAGTACCAACTATACTATACCAATTTTTTGCCTTATATTCCTATAACCTGCTTAGAGTGGCCGCATAGTATAAGGCATCACTCTTGTTTTAGAGTAGACTGCCGATGAAAGGGAGATCAGGTTTCTAATCCCGGTCGGTTCTACTGAAGGCTGTTTTCCCTAAATGGCTTTACACTCTCCTTCCATGTAAATGCTGATACACTTTATCTAAATTCAACCTTCTTCATCCTAACTCATTAGCGTAGCTAGTATACATGCATATAGCATGAACAGGGAATAAGATGCGGTACTAAAAAAAAAGAATTTTTGAAACAAAAAATATTTTACAATTTGATATGCATTTCTCTTAGCATTATTTCCAACTCATTTGCTTTTACAAAGGCAATGATATAATTCGCCTTTCTTAAGTCAAGACTTTGATAAAAAATAGCTAAAAAAATTATATTTTTAAATCACAAGCATATAAACTCTCTTACCTGACATCATTAAATTGTATATTCAAATTTTATCTCCTATATAATTGTAATAGGCTAACTTAAGAACTGTGCAATATTTTATAAATTGTTTATATTACATTCCTCTCTACATAATATATATATATATATGATAAATACATCTATAGGCTTATTTTGGTAGAATAACGTATCTCAGAGGTATTAAGCTACTAAAACAATTTAAATTTAATCATACATCAAGTTATATGTAGCTGTACCTTTTGATAGCTATTATTATTAATTGAGGTATTTAACGTGCACTTTCTGAATTGATTGATTATATCAGCCAAATTATACATACCAATTTTGCCAGGAAAGGTATTTCACATACCTTCTAGAGTTCTTTAACATTCTACCATATATATTGGACCAAGGGCTCTACTTCCCCTCCGAAGGAAGTTCATGCTACGGATTTTTATCTCTAAAGAAAAATCCGTCGACCCCATTGGGGTTTAAACCCAAGGGCACCGGATCCTGCGGTGAGCCCTTTACCCCAAGGCCACCAAGGTCGACGAAAATTAATAACTATAAATTAACACAAATAATATAGTAAAATGTTATCAATGTTGGCCACAAATAAATATTTTTTGAATTCTCTAGCTTGTTCCTCCAAATGAAATCAGACCTATATTGTACTAGCAACTAGCTTACGAGAGTTACAAAAGTTGAGCTTACTCCCCCCACCCCCCCACACACCCTCCAGGTAATCCACACGCGCCACTTTTGTAATTAATGATCTGTTACCAAAGAGTGGGCGAGTGTATTTATTGGCTCATCGCAGGTCGTCGCCGATCAACCAGCAATCGGTAGGGGTGAAAGGATGTTGGCCAGGGAAAGGGGGAGAGGGATGTCAAGGCTTATCGTTTCTACGTCCGATGCAATCAGGGTATAAATCATACGGCCGGGTGTAATTGGTTTTAGCTTGTCGGTCACGCCGGAGGTACCTGCGTTATCAGTTGGCAGTCGAGTTTATTACTCTTTAATACGATTAGAACAGGTCGAGATCACAAATAATTTGTTAGCCCATGTCGTACTACTATTATTATTTTGAAAAGGGGGGGGGCTATTATTTGTATTAATATTTAGCACCGCGTCTTACTACCCGTTCGGGTTATACGCTTAAGTACTAATTACCCTAACGGATTAGGAATTGGGAAGGTTGAATTTATAGGAAGTGAACCCACATTTGCGTGGAGGGAGAGTGGAAAACCATTTAGGAAAAACCACCCCTAGTTCACCCGACCGAGATTCGAACCTCGATCTCCCCGTCCTCGGGGTCGAGCTCAACACGACTAGCGCGTTAGCCAACTACGCCACCGAGGCGGGTTATTATTTGTAAATATAAATAATATCAAGTTTATCCCTCGAAAGTAATCAAAATCTTAATATTAGGTAAAAATAATGTTTTATTTCCATGAATAGTGAATACATCATTCTTAATCAAGTCAAACATCTTAGCTCAGTCGGAAGCGTGTCTGTCTATCGAGCTAAGGGTCCCGGGTTCGATTACCGTTATGGCCCGAAAAATTAATCATTGGTGAAATATGTGTTTACTCTTTCACATTGACTGAATGTTGCTCCTGTCCTAGTCTTAAGTTATATAATGATGCATATAAATCTACGATAGGCCTAGTAAGCTGGTAGTGGAAAATATATGGTTTGAATAAAAAAACTCGCCCAGGCCCATAGGTGGAAACAGTAATGGATGTAAAAAAATCATTCTTAAAAAAATTTATAAAACACTATTTATATTAATTTTATTTAATTTTTAAATTGTCTTATTTCCAAATAAATTGGTATAAATACAATATATATTTAGGGCAAAGCCGCAGCTCTAATCTAATAGGGGTCAATATTTTGCAAAATATATTATTAAAGTTTAGTGGCTTAAAAAGTAAAATTAGGTTGACTTATATCAGAAGTCCACTCGTATAACGCATTAATTTTAATAATCATATATGTTATTTGAACGTCTGAGTTACGGCCAGCACAATCAGTTTATTGGGTTTTTGCGTGAAAGAGTAACAGAAATACAACAAATTATTTTCATATGAGTTAATATGTTGATACGTTTTATTTTTAAATTAAAATAGCCAGATGCTAAAATTTATTACTACGTGTTATCATTTTTACTTTTTTATATTAAAAAAATTGTTTGAAGAAATAATTGTTAATTTGGCAGGTTGTTTGTTTATGTCTAGATATTTCGGAACAAAATTTACCATTGCGTGAATACGTTTTGCTTGCTATTTTGTAATTATACACTTTCATCAACGAAAGTAATATTCATCTTCAACTCTGCTGAAAAAAACACCCGCCAACCTATTGGACTGTGTCGGACAGCGCTTCATTAGGACCTGTCTTGCCAGGAATGTAATTAAAGCGGGACTGTGTCCCAAACTAACTGTGATTCTTGATTTCAGATCCCCGCCCATATTCGATACCCACCCTAATCCTACCCCATCCTACCCCATTCTACCGCCCTCGATGAGACCGTGGTTAATACTCGTATTATTCCATTGTTCTACGCTGTTTCATCTCTCTGCTCTCGTATTTTATTTCTTGCTCTGCCTCTGCCCAGTTCTTTACTGGATTGCACACTATACTCGCGGGCAGCTCCATAAGAAGTCGATCTCAGGTCGTGAATCTACAATGCATTCACGGTGAGTTGGCTCGTTTCTACCAATTGAAAGACTATTAAAATGAGCTCACCTGAAAAATAAGTCAGATTACCTCAAATTTACAAATGATGCCAGAAAAATTCATTAGTAAAAGTGACAGAACTTGTATGTGATGGGTTTTAACACAAGACTGTGTTTTTAGTAAATTTTTAACTATCAGAAATTACCGAAGTTTTCATGAACCAACTATACCCAATATTTGAAATATCACTGCATGTCTTCTTGACATTACATACTTTATTATTATTATTATTATTATTATATTATTATTATTATTATTATTATTATTATTATTATTATTATTATTATTATTATTATTATTATTATTATTATTATTGATAAAATAAACTGCTTGTCGCTACTGGGTCTAGGTATAGTAGGATTCTGGTAAAAACAAATATACTGTAAGAGTGGTGGTATCCGACAGCTAGCAGAAGGTTATTTATTACAAACATTGACTGAAAGAATTTCGAACTATTCACGAATAATCATTATTTATTTACTAATACTATGTTACCAATAAAAAGTTTTATCAAACGAGTATAATAATACACTAGAGTTGCGTTTATCCGGCCTAAAGTGGCGGCATTCTGGGGCAGATAGTACGGAATCCGTGTGTAAATAATTTTCGGCATGGATTTGCCTCATGCAACTATGCCTCTTGCACATCTCCCTTGACACAGCTTCTTAAAGCCAAATCAAAACAGTGCTGCTATCTACTTCACCCTTGACACAACTTCTGTTTCCATTCAAATAAAAAACAGTGCTGCTATCTAAACCTCCCTTGACACATCTTCTGTTTCCAGCCAAATAGAAACAGTGCTGCTATCTACACCTCTCTTTACACGGCTTCTGTTTCCAGCCAAATCAGAACAGTGCTGCTATATACACCGACTTCAATAGCACTGTATTATACACCAACTGCATGCATAGCAAGTATGCTTTGCTGTCTCCAATGATAATGAGAATATCTCATCTAAGTCAATGAGGCTTTCATGTTTTTTCCCTAACCACCTCAATTCATAGGCATATTATTAAATAATAGTTCATAGATAATGTTATGCTCATAATGGTATTATCTTTATTTATAATTTTCTGTCTTGCAATAGTTTGTTTTAATTTTAATTAACTGTAATAATTGACATTTTTTATGTAAAGAGTTGGGAGGTGGGGATGGAGTATGAGGGGTGTCACACCCCTCCCTTTGCCCACTTATATACTTGGTTGTTTACCTCACTCCATTTCCTTATAGGTCATGAAGTGAGGTTGTCCTCACGTATAGATAATTTCTATTTGTCAGAGTTGTCGTTGGTGCATACTAATATTCCATTACAGGAACCCAAATCCACTCATTGTTATTATTGATTCGTATTACGCTCGTCGTATATATAGCGGTACGCTCGCTAGGATTGTAATAATATTGTTTTATCATGTTCCATTACTTATATACCACAGACTATTGACCTCTATAACTTTATCGTGCTAGTTTCACACAGAGTCAAAATGGAAATAAGGATTCTATTGTAAACAAACCATGCAACATAGTTTTTTTTTCCCTCCCTTTAACGTGATGCGTTAGACTAACATTTTAACGAAACGTATTCAGAAAGGGGAATATTATATCCAGCCCTTTTTTTAGTGTCGTAAAAACCTGGTGTGGAAGGGTTGTCATTTGATATTTCCACTAAAGTCCAGATTTTATTATCTGTAATAATTGGAACCAAGCCATTACGAATAAAATATTCGTTCTATTGATCGATACTCATTTGAAATAAGGTTTACTGAATAAATTGAATCGTGCTATACGGCACGAGAGGATTGTGTGGAATTGACGTGCGTGGGTGGTTACCTGGAGGAAGCATCGGCTATGTCCATACTGATTCAAATGTCAGACCAATAGGTGAGTGGAAGCACAAAAAGCCTTTAGAATTACACTGTATTTATTGCTGTGGGGTGACTTTGATTATACAACTATCTAATATTTATTATATATATATATATTATATATATATATATAAATACACGCTCGAGCTTAAAAACGGGAGTATTGTTTCAAATTAGGACCTACTAGATCAATATTGAATATGTGAAATTATCAAGATTTTATTTTTCAATTGGGAAATTCCATTCGAACACAACACTTTTCCCTGACGAAAGCTTTTTGTTTGTTTATTTTCGTCATAGCGCTTTATTAAAAAGTTGTTTGTAAATTTTTCTCGCACCTGGAAATGTTTCACATAGACAACGGAATGAACTTTCACGGTTTATGTGAAAAGCATAAAGTACAGTATCCAAACGAATTTCAATAACACATCTATCTAAAATCTTTGTAACATATTATCTCCGAAGTACTTGAAATAATAAATAAGTAGTCCCTGGAACGTATTTTGACCTCTTCACAAATATAATGGAAAGATACAGCTCATTAAAATATATATAGACACATAATTTATTTTACTCGATTACAGTTTATTATCAAATTTATTTCAATATATAAACACAAATAGTGATTTAAAATGTATTTTTTTTCTTATAAAGGGTGAAGCTAATTTTAAGTTGCTTTGATAATAAGCAAAACTTCATATTGTTAAACATATGAAAAGCCATGCTCAGTGAAACAGGAGCTGCTTTATGATCACCGTGTTACTGTTTAGTGTGACCCGCCTTGGTGGCGTAGTTGGCTAACGCGCCAGTCGTGTTGAGCCAGACCACCGAGGACGGGGAGATCGAGGTTCGAATCTCGGTCGGGTGAACTGGGAGTGGTTTTTCCTAAATGGTTTTCCACTCTCCCTCCACGCAAATGCGGGTTCACTTCCTCTAAATTCAACCTTCCCAATTCCTAATCCATTAGTGTAATTAGTAATTAAGCGTATAACCCGAACGGGTAGTAAGACGCGGTGCTAAATTAAAAAAAAATGTTTAGTGTGTAGGAAACTCTTTGGTACATAAAGAGATGAAGATAACGGAGAGTGGAGGAGGTTACGTAATGATGAGCTACATACCATATACGCATAACCAGAGATTGCTAGAATAATCAAATCTCGCAAGCTATGGTGGGCAAGACATGCAGTGTGAATGGAAGAATCTAGAATCATGTTCAGGGTATTGACTAGCAAACCCAATGGGAGGAGACCATTGGGAAGACCTAGACCAGATGGGAGGATAACATTATAATGGACCTGAACGAGATAGGGTGTGATGAATAAAATTAGCTCAAGATAAAAGTAGGGTGTAATGAGATGGATTGGATAAAACTAGCTCAATGCAGGTATAGAGGGAATACTTTTGTAACTGCACCAATGAACTTTCGATTTTCTAATGAAAGATATGACAATCAGTGGTTGTCGGTGGTACAGGCTATCTATCGACAAATGAACTTCAAATCCTTGCAAGACCTCTTCAATGTTATTTGGAAACGAGACAAATATTATTTCAGCAGATGGAGTCATACTTCCAAGGATACAATGGTATTACTTGAAGCTATGTTTTCAATTCCGGTAATCTTAAGTCAAAGTTTAGAAATGTTTCATTCATACCTAACTTTTGGACCAGATTTTTTCCTTTGGGATATTCTCAATTTAAGGTTCTCTCTAAAAGAACCAACTAAGTACAATAGAGAATATTGGAAATAATAATCCAGAGTATTGTACGTTGTACAGCCTTGAATATGCTAGGGGTGCAAATTCAAAGTGTAATACTTCAATTACATTTGCTTAAGCTTGTATGTAGTCCACAAATATAATTACAACAACACTTTTAGGACACTTTGTACAGTAGGAAACGAAAAAAAAAAAGATGTATAGCTACTGTTCAAAGTTTCCTCTTTTTTCTTTAATAGTAGCCCCAATGCATAATTTAAATTTGGACAGTCTTTTCTGCCTCTCTATTGATCTTTAATATATTCATGTACATAGTAAACTATTGCTTATTTAAGTTGTGTAATCTAGAGAGGTTTAAATTAAAATATGTTTGGATTATGTTATTAGTGGAAAAATTTGAATTTGTGTCACTTAACATTTTTTATATTAATCTATTATATATTACGTATACTCTATCCATTTATCTTACAATACATTTAAATAATATACATTGAACTATAATTGCAATACAACAGCTGCTATACAATGCCTAAAAAACCTTTTGAGTACTGCTGGCATATCAGATTAATACCAATGGCTGTACACCATTAGTTCAAATACTGTACACTTTTTGATATAGTATATTATTCAGACACAAGCTGGTGGTCAAGAGCTCTTTGGTTAAAGAGAGCATTGTTTTTGTTGATAAATTTAATGTGTGTGTCCAAACCACATACTGTAACTAATGCTCCTGTGTTCAGCTCTACACAAGGTTTTGTTTGTGGATTTAGGTAAGGGGATCCCTGTGAAGTTCGCCACAGTCACTAGTCACAAACAGTTGTAAGTTATCATCACAGACCTTTGCTGTAAGAGGTGTTTATCTCTTTCCGTAGCTTTCATATAATGATTTAATTATCATCTACCTCAAAAAAAGCTGAGTTCTGGGAGTATTATTATTCAGACTCCACAGATTGATGCCTGCTTTACTGTCGTAATTATATGTCACCATCCTAACATTTAATAGTTTTTTTTACCTTAGGTGGAATCATTCATTGTCCTGTCTGGTTTGCCGGTGACGTGGAGGTTGGGGTTCGAATCCAAGATAAACGGTACTGAGGTTTTTTCCTCCGAATGTTTTCCCACTCTTTCTCTAAACACATTTTGTTACACTTCCTATCGGCGATCATCGACTACCCACAATATTTGACTCACCACAACCATCACTTGGCCCCACTCGATTATATTAGAAATACCATCAATTCACCACACTACATTTTTAGAGGAAAATAGAGGTACTGCAGTAATACAAAATGAAAATGTTATATATTTATAGATAAGTGTAAATTTATTTTAGCACATCGTACAAGGACGTTCTTTTTTGTTATTGGCGCATATTTCCTGTGGAAAATTCCCTCCCTGGGCAACATGATGGTTGAAGAGATAGTCTGATAAATCTAATAGGTCCTTATTGGATGCAAGGTTAGTTTAGGTTAGGTTAGGTTAGGTTAGGTTAGGTTAGGTTAGGTTAGGCTAGTTCGTTTCACAATAGTTATGGTAGATATTTGAAATGAAACGAAGCGCACGAATGTCATGAACATGGAGTACAGTAGGCGCTTGACGAATCGATAAGTATCTTACTGGCAATATATCTGTGATGATTTGATGGATGTACATTTCTAATAAATCATATCTTCCTCTTCATTACAACATTAGTTTAAATGTGAGGATAGCCAAGCCGGGTAGTTAAACGTGCAGTAGTTAAACAAAATAATCATTGATACCTATAATAGATTAATCGGTAGGCTAAGCCAGAAACATAACCAATTAGTGAGGGAGATCGGCTGGTAATCTGAACGTTTCTCTATTCTCCAGAAATGCCAACTAATAATACATTTAATCAAAATCAATATTTTCTATACATTAAATTAAAACTAAATTTATACTTTTATTGAGTTAATATGATATATGAAGCGTTCAACTAAGTTATACGATCGTCCAAGGTAGACAACTACAATAACAGGATATGAATTACGAAGATAGAATTTCAGAGAAAAGGTACCCATATTTTCTTGGAGAAATAGAGTGGGAAAGCATTGAGGGAAAACCAACTTTTGTACACCTGGTTAGGATTTGAACCCCGTTTCCGGTAACAAGACCAGACCAGTTTGAGGTTTAGTCCGCGGGACCAACAATACGGGTATGTCTTCTTTATTGACATCCTATGTAAATGTTTGCTTCGCTCATGATTAGCTTCCTTTTGCAATCGGGTACCCAAACAGCCACGCCTTGTTATTATTTGATAAAATTTGAAAGCAGCTTTAACGGCAGATTCGTGCTTTATTCTGTTTACCGGCACGCACAGCGGTAAAATGAGTGCGTACAAAACACGGGCATGTTTAAGAAAGATTAAACAAGTACCACTGGGTTCGGAAGGACTGGAGTATTAATTCGCTTGCACTCCTGAGTCAAACTCGGGATGTAACTAGACATGTTGTATCGAAAGAAAAGTATCGATACTATACTCATTAAAAGTATCGGAAGAAAAATATCGATACCGTACTAGAATCGAAAGAAAAGTATAGATAATAGTAAGTATCGGTATAGAAATTTTAATCTAGAAAAATGTTTTTCTATCTAGAAACAATAATTTAATTTAAGGAAGGGGTAGGTAGGTGAC
This sequence comes from Timema podura, assembly GCA_033556935.1. Classification (NCBI taxonomy): domain Eukaryota; kingdom Metazoa; phylum Arthropoda; class Insecta; order Phasmatodea; family Timematidae; genus Timema; species Timema podura. The sequence goes on along the minus strand of JAVRXN010000013.1, from coordinate 25,285,866 downwards.
TGGTTACCACTCGCCCCGTTGCTTCGCCCGGTCTGGCATCAGGCAGTATTGATAAACAAAGATGAAATAACTGTTATGAATTATGATGAGTTAAAATAAATTGAATGCTAGAGTTGCTTCTCGCTTCTCATGCAGAAAATGAGGGAAAATTGAGAAATAGTATCATTTATTCTTCCTACACAGTCCACCCTTTTAAACATTTAATCCCAGCATGAGTTAAGATTACAAAAAAAAAAAAAGTTTCTTCCTATACCGATCCGATACCGGATTGTGAGTACTAATATCAGTAAAAGTATCGGAAAAAATGGAGCTAGTAAGAAAATTCTAATATCGAAAGGCAAATATCGATATAAGTAAAGTATCGATACTTTTTTCTCATCCCTAGATGTGACCTGGCTTGAAACACGGGTCGGAAGGAGCTTGGTTTACCACGTTGAGATCTCCAAGTTCGAATCCCGTTGAGATTAAAATCTCCTTGTCTGCCCAGGGTGGGTGTAGGGTATACGCGTGAAGGGCAGTCAGTGTTTTTGAAGTTTTTATAGATAAACTTTTTTTGGCAAAATGAATCAAATATTTCCTCTATAGAAACAGAGAATTTAATTTTAGAGCCGGAGAAGAAAGCTATTTTTATTTTATACATTTTCCTATTTATTCATTTTTTTTTATATTCAATAAATTATACATATGAAATATGATTATATATATATTTGTATATATAAATATATATTTATTTAATTATGTAAATCAAATATAAACTACCAATATATTAGGCCTATCTTGAAAGTTTCACACTTTTTTTAAGTATTCTAACTTCTCATAATAATAAAATGTACTAGGTGAGGATAGTTGAATTTAGATGAAGTATACCCACATTTGCGTGGAAATATAATGGAAAACCAATTAGTTAAAACCATATTCAGTAAATTCGAATAGAATCGGAGCCCCAATCTCCTCCTCAACGGCAGACCAGTCTATTGTGAGAGTGACGCCTTAGACCATGTGGCCAGCCAAGTAGGCTCCCACACAGAGTGTCTACCATCCGGGAAAATCAGGGAAAACTGGGAAATCTGAGAATTTGAAGTGGACGGGAATAAGTCGGGAATTTGGTAAATAAAAAAAAAATCTGGAAAAATGTTGTTATACTAAAAATATGAAATATAATACAGTAATTATAATATGGTCTATCAGTAAACTACAATGTGATTCAGAATGTCTTTTGTTTTTAGCTGTATAATATATTTTGTAATTTTCTAATTCCTTGTAGACTATATTAATACAAATTAAAAAACTTTGATTTAAATCTTAAAACTTATTATTCATAAAAAAGATTAAAAAACCATGGGGTGGGGGAGGGGGAGACAGAATGGTGTGGACATACTTTTGAGTCGGGAATTTTAGGAAAGGATCAGGGGAAATCAAGGAAAAAGTCGGAAATTTCATTGGTTAAGTTGAGTAGACACCATGACTGTCACACATTTTAGATAGTATACATTAATATCCTATGTGAATTAGTAAATGTGTTATTAAAACTGAAATAGTTGCATTATAAATTCCTTGTTCTGGCGGTCTGGGGGTCTGGGGTTCAATCCTCGGTCCCGGCACAGATTTATCTGATTGCCAAACCCTCCCTTCACCTCTGACAAGACGTGTATTATTCACAACTTGTGAATGTGTGGAATGCCAGACCTCCACCGTGGTTCGGATTCCACGTTAAACTGTAGGTCCTCCATTTCATCTTACACTCACCCTACCATTACACATTAGCGTATGAGCGTATAACCCGAACGGGTAGTAAGACACGGTGCTAATAATAATAATAATAATAATAATAATAATAATAATAATAATAATAATAATAATTATTATAATAATAATGTAAATTCCTCCAAAGCTATACTCATAATAGATAATAATTATAAATTACAAGGCATATAACTCAATTTGATTAAAGCCAGTCCTGACAGTTCAACGAGGTACTCAGAACATCTCAAAAGGGCCCAATAGCAATGGTCCGATATAGCAACTGTCAACCGTCACAAGCACTGCGAACATGAAAGCAATTTTCTCAAGTATCTCTTGATATTTTCCTCCCCCTTCCTACCTCCCGAGGTTGTACCGTCGTCTCTTTTACTCCTTTTCCTCTCCCATTTCATTACGTTATACATCATCCGATGGGCCCAGTGTTGATGTGAGCCATTCATTGGATTGTATTGCCAGCGCAAATGTCCATCCAATATCTCGGAGCCCCCTCCCTCTTCACCTAAACATTCGGTTACTGTAACCAGGAGATTGTCCCTAGACAAAGGAACCGGTCCGTCGTTGTTTAACCTATCTTCCTTTTCTTATGGTATCTTCAAATACTGCTCACTCGGTTGGGACGTACTGTGGGGACCCTTGAAATAACTTTCTTCAAGCAAACTCGTGTTACTTATAATAAACGACGCAAGAGAGCACCACCATTGCTCTTTACAGAAAGTTATATCGCAAGGGTATAGCACAAGTTTTCTTAAATTATTATTTACTTTATCACCACATCTTGCTGCATGTTCATATTATACGCATATATAATAATTAGGTACTCTAATGGTTTAGGGATTAGAAAAGTTGAATTAAAAGGAAGTGTATCCTGCATTTGCGTGGAGGGAGGTGTAAAATCATATAAGAAATACCGCCCTCAGTACACCCAACCAGGAGTCTAACCCCGATCTCCCTGTCATCGGCAGCCCTAGTTTATGCTAAAGTGACGCCTTAGACCACGTGATCGAAGCAGGTAAGGGTTAGCCAATAACATCACGTAGCCAGCTTCCGTGGCCGCGTGGTCTAAGGCGTCACTTTAGCACTAAACTAAACTACCGATGATAGTGAGATCGGGGTTCAAATCTCGGTCGGGTGTACTGAGAATAGTTTTTCCAAAATTGTTTTCTATTTTTTTCCCACGCAAATGTGGGTACACTTCCTATTAATAAAACATATATAACCCCTAAAACCATTCGCGTAATTAGTACATAAGCGTATAACTATAACAGGTAGTAAACGTGGAGCTAAACAAATTTATGTGCACTCATATATCCTCTCATAAAGTTAATGTTGGTGCATATCCTTATAACTCATCTTTCTCTTCCTGTGTCGAGGCATTGTAATTAGTATCAAAAGACCCGAATGGGTGGCCTACCAATAAAAGGGTAAAAGTAGATATAAAATAGATAAACTATCACTCAGCCATAGACTTTTTTTGTTTTGTTAAATCAAAAAATATATATTTTTATAACAATACTGGATGTTCATCACGGCCTCGAAAATAGTTCTCTTCCAATACTTGTTGCTATCGTGTACGTGCCGTCTAGCTATATGAAGCTAAGGGGTTTGCAACGAAACTCTTTATTTTCTCCGATAATTCGTCACGTCGCCGCGCCGAGCGCCACCACTTGCCAAACGATGGAAACAATATCGCAGAGGACACCTGTGGTCGACACCAAAATATCGACTCATGCCGCCAGGGAACACTCCATTTAGAAAAACTCATTTTGATGGCACAAGGGTCGCGGGTCACATGATCCCTGCCCTGCGGTGAAACCTTGGATGATCGGAAAATAAGATTACACAACCTAAGAATGTGACCCAACACTTTAGAAGAATTTCGAACTTTTTTTTACTTTGCTCTTTTTATTTTTAATATGAATTACACTTTTTAAACCGACTGATTATTTCACCACACGTAAATTTCTATGGCGAGAGCTAAAGGGCCTATTAATTTTGCCGGGAAAGGTATTTTCACATACCTTCCAGGGTTCTTTAACATGCCACAATCGACATGGGACCGTACGGCTTTACTTTCCCTCCGATGGAAGTTGTGCTACGGGTTTTATCGCTCAAGAAAAATTCCGTAAACCACGGCTGGGTTTGAACCCACGGTTATCGAGTCCCGATGCGAACACTTGACCCCAAGGCCACGAGGTCAACTACTTTGTTTGTTGAAAATTATTAACACATTCCTTAATAGTTCCATGTTTTGTATAGTTGGAATGTTGTAGGAAAAACCATTAGAAATTAAAAACATATTTTTTGGTGAAATTTAATGATAAAATTTTACTAACAAGTATTATTTAAAAGGTATTGATAGTATCTATGGAAGGTGATAACTTCTGATATAATTTACTTTAGTATAAACATATGAGATTGGTAATTTTTATAACCACCAAAATAGTACCTTCATATCTAAATCAGACTGTAAGTACCTAAATAAGCGTACGCAAGGTATGGCTGATGTGGATTCCAGTTGAAAGACGAAGGAGGCATAATTAACTTCCTCCCCCCTATCCCCTGAGAATATGTTTGGATTATAATTAAAATAAAAACAAGAAGTAATCAATGTTTTATTTTACAAAATTATTCTTTGAATAAATACTTAAATTACAATGCCAACCGTCTGCCGGCCTATAAACAGGATCTCAAGCCATCATTTACCACTGTACCCTTCGTTGGTCACTACAACTTTTCCTCTTTTTTCTTTTTCTTTTTTTTTTTGTCGGGTTAGTGGGGGTGTTCTGGAATCAACAGCACCTACTATACGCACGCCTGTATTGCACCCCAATATTCAATTTAATGGAGTCGGCTTGTGGAAAATAGAGTTTAATAGAAGTGTACCAGTTAATTCGAGGAGGGACAGAAATAAATAATTTAGTGGAAAATAACTTCTTAGTTCCCTTGATTGGGATTTAAGACCTGACCTAACCGTTGCCGTTAACCCTGACAATACATAGATTGACGCCTTTTCCCCCTTAAATGCTGGTTCGTGTTACACTTTAATCACCTATCACGGAAAGGTTAGGACCCAAATACTGTTCGGGCATACTTGAAGGGGTTTGTTCCAAAAAGTTTCCCCATGTGGTTTACCAATACTCTCTCTAGGCAAACGCGAATGTATTTATTTGAAAGCTACCTCCTTCACATTTTTGTAAGCTATGGTAAGTCCATATAGGAAGTAATAAGCCTGACGTTATAAATTAATGTAAAATTTATAGAAATAGGATTTTAAAAAAGTAGAAATTATAATTAAACACCCAAGTATTGACTGGTAAACCCATTGATAAGACTTAGACGCAGATGAGAAGATAACATTAAAATGGATCCTGAAAGAAATATGTTGTCGTGAATGTGGTGGACTGTATATAACTATCTCTAGGTGGGGATAAGGTGTAATCAAATGGACTGGATAGAACTAGCTCAAGCTAAGAAGGATAAGTGGCGTGCCTTTGTAAGTGCTGCGATTAACTTTACATTTTCTACCGCCATAGATTGAATTGGTCCGTTCGAAGTTTGAATTTAAAACAAATTAGTGCTAACGCCTTCTCAACTTCAGTCGACTAAGAATGATTCCAAGCCACCCAATCAGACTTATCAATTCTACAAATAGGATTCTATTTGGGTTTCTCAATCTACAGAAAAAACTAACTCGCTAAACCGATCTTGCATTCAATCCAATGATTTTTTTTTTCTTTTTTCGGATAATGTTTGGGTACAGTACGATTGAACGTCTTGTCAATATTTATCAGCTGGTGGTAGTACTGATTACTTAAAGTCAAGTCGTTTGAATATAGACGCTGCCATACCACCTCTTAAGGCCAGTTTCATAGTCAGATTTAGTACGGCTAAAGTGCGAGTCGATACTAAATACAGGAAGACACCTACCTAGACCAGAATGGAATGGGCCAGTTTCGCATATGAAACTGGCCCATTCCATTCAATTTCAGGTAGGTGACGTCTTGTATTTAGTATAGCGCCGCACTTGAGGCGTACTAAATCTGACTATGAAACTGGCCCTAAGAGATAGGTTTGATTCCCATTGGGGTCGTTATTCAGCCGAGCTTTTTTTTTTTAGCTTTCTTAACACCGAGTATTACTAACCTCTAGGATTATACGCTTATGTACTAATTACGCTAATGGATTTAGGGATTAGGAAGGTAATATTTAGAGAAATGGAGCTCACATTTGCGTGGAGGGAGAATGGAAACCCACTAAGGAAAACCCACCCTCAGTTCACTCGACCGAGATTAAAACCTCTATCATCCCCGTCATCGGCAGTCTAGTCTACTGCGAGAGTGACAGCTTAGACCATGCGGCCACCGAAGCGGGTGATTGTGGTGCTAGAACAGATGTGAAACAAATCATTCGGAGTTCACGGCAACCTTTTTAATGCTTGTGGCTACAGTTTAAACTTTTTTAAAGTATTATAAGCAACATAACTTATAATCCGCTTTAGTGACCGCATGGTCTAAGGTGTCACTCTCGTGTTAGACTAGACTGCCGAAGACGGGGAGACCGGGGTTTCAATATCAGTCGGGTATACTGAGGGTGGTTTTGGTTTCCCACTCTCTCTCCACGCAAATGCGGGTACATCTTTTATAGATTAAACCTTCCTAGACTTTAACCCATTAGCGTAACTAATACATAGTCGTATAACCCAAGCGTGTAGTAAGACGTGGTGCAAAATAAATGTAAGTATGTATCTTAAACTCGAATCGGTGGTCAAGTTGTCTAAGGCACTAGTCTTATTTCTACTCTGTCTAAGTTTTATTATCAACCTTATGTATAAAATTGTAGCCCTTCTTACCACGAATATATAATGTTTATTTGTTGGTTTTCTATGAGAAGCATCGAGTATTTTTTTTACTAAATTGTTTAAGGGAATATCTTTATACTTCCCGAAATTAAAACCCTATCTACTTTGTCTATGTAAATCCAGTATATGGTGAGACTGATGCCTTAGGCTGTGTAAGCACCAGTTAGAATGGGTTTGGTGTTCGAATCCCAGTTTGATGCACTTGGTGCTGGTTTCCTACATGATATTTCCAAATAATACTTACGTGCTAGTTTGAATTAAGTTATTTAAACTTAAAACTATACTACTGTATGTTTATTCTCCTATCCGTAGATTAGGTTGTAAACAATCTTTGTATAAACATACTACTTTTATACTCCATTACGTAGGATTACTCTCGAAAGGTCGTTCTTCACCATTCCTACTATAAATAGCTTTTGGTAGGAAAGGCTTCAGAAACATTCTTACGGCGACAGCTTAGTTACCACACGAATGTTCCGATAGTGATATGGATTTGAAAGTGTACTTTTGTTTGGTTTTTCAGCCTTGCCTTACTACCCATTCAGGCAATACTTATACACTAACTGTGACAAAGGGGATTTGGGATGAGTAGGGTAGAGTTTTAGGGAAATGAACTCTCATTTGCGTGTAGATAGTGGAAAAAACTATTTAGTAAAAACACCTTAAGAATACTGGTTGGTATACAAACAACGAAATCCTTGTTATCAGCAATCCTGGCCTGTTTCAAAATTACCCTTAAACCATGCGCCCACCGTTAGAATTTTTTTTTTGTCACTGAGTCACACCACTCGCATATGAACTAACTACGCTAATGATTCAGGGATGAGGAAATGTTGAATTTTGAGGAATCGTACCAACATTTTTTTTTAAGAGAGAATGAAATAACATTTAGGAAAACATATCTTCAATACACACGAGCGTGATGTTAGAACCCCCCGATCTCCACATCATCGGGAATCCAGTAATTCGTGAGAGTGGCGCTTCAAGACATACGGGCATTGTGGCGGGTATAATCACAAATGATTCCTCTTTTGAATTCGTCCATGACGAAACTACGCGAGTTCGTCGTGGAGGACTGTAGAAGTACAGTTTTTTTAATTGGTGATTGGGTAGGGGGGGCGTTTAAGGGGGAGAGGTAGAATTTGGTCCCCCGCAGTGGCTCGATTTAATTAAGCCTGTAGCTTCCCGGGTCCCTGACCACTCAATTGACTTTTTTTGATTCAGTGAAATGAAACAAACCCTGTTTGTTGACTTTTTCGGGAATGTGGAAGCAGATTGTGACGGGCAGAAAGACAGACAGACAGACAGACAACGTGGGCTGGCGTCTATTTTAGTTTTTCAAATGAAATGCAATGTTAAGTTGACTGTGAATGTAGGAATCCAGCCACTTTTTTTTTTTTCTTCGGATATTTTTAAATATCAAGTGATTATCATTTCCTGTTCAGATTAGATAAAGGAAAGATGAGAAAATGTTTTCATACAAGAGTATAAAACCATCTTCGGTGATAAAATGATCTATCCTGTCTTTCTCGCAATAGATTGAACTACAGATGACGGGGAGTTTGGTGTTTGACTCTTGGTTAGGTGTACTGATTTCTACTCTCGCTCAATGCAAATACAGGTATACACCCTCTAAAATAAATATACCTATTCCTGAACATTTAGGCGTAATTAGTGTATAAGCTTAAAAACCCAAACGTGTAGTATTTGGACGTGGTGCTAAAAATTAGATATTATTATTTATTATTATATTATTATTATTAGCACCGCGTCTTACTACCCGTTCGGTTGTACGCACTTAGCTAATGTGTAATGGTAAAAGTGATTGTGAGATGAAATGGAGACCTACAGTTTAACGTGGAATCCGAACCACGGTGGAGGCCTGGCATTCTACATTCACAAGTGTGATTAATACACGTCTTGTCAGAGGTGAAGGAAGGGTTTGGCCATCGCATAAATCTGTGCCATGACTTGGATTGAACCCTAGACCTCCAGCACAGAGGTCTGACACCTTAACCCCAGACCACCAGGTCACCTGATAATAACATTAACTTATATATAATTGAAACCAGCTTTTGTAATTTTTAAAACCCTACTTTTAATTATTTAATTTGATTTGAAACAATTTATTCATTTTTTTCTCTTTTTTGTAGGATTTATACCATCACCATATTTTGAATACATCTTAATTAATTTTTCACACAAAATTTGTTACTTATAATTTTAATACCATAGCTATCCACTTTGGGGACCACATGGTACATGGCGTCACTCTCGCAATAGACTAGACTGCTGTTGATGAGATCGGAGTTCGATTCCATTCGGGCGTACTGAGGGTTGTTTTTCTTGAATGGATTACCACTCTCTATCCACGCAAGTGTTGGCACACATCCTATGAACTCACCCTTCCTCATCCCTAACCCATTAGCTTAATTAGTACTTAGGCGTATAATCCAAACGGGTATTAGAGGTGTTGCTAAAAAATATTCATAGGTCAAATATATGGTTTATAGGATGGAAACTTTATTGTTTACACTTTATTGCTATAAAAAAATCTCGAAAGGCCTCAGGAAATATATTGTTTCTTTAGGATTTTTGTATTTTTTTCCATTAAAATACTTCTTTTAGGCAATAGTAACTATCACACTAACGGATAATCCCCATTGTAACCAAAATTATACCAACGCTTAGTAACTTATTATTAGGTGGTTTATCCCAGTGATTCTTAACCGGGGATCCGGTAAAGATTTTTGGGGGGGCCATGAAAAGATAATTAAAATGTTATTTGCTTATTACTGAAGTCAATTTTATTAAATTTTACATTTTTGAAGAAATAATTTGATAATTCTAAGCATGTAATTATATTGGACTCTCGATTTTCCAGGGTAATTTAGGGGAAGGGAATCACGGATAATACAAATAATCACCATTTGTTTACTATCGCTATTCCAAATTTGCTGTCCTTTGTTTCTACTTATTTAAGTGAAAAAGGATTTTCCACAGCGGTAAATATTAAAACGAAGCAGCGAAATCGATTCTGAATCTACTCCTGCATGCGAATAGCATGAGGTAATAGAATTGAAACCAAAATAGACCAACTAATGGAAAGTGTTCAACAGCAAAGAAAAGTCCCATCAAATACATTTAGGTATTCCAATTTAAGTTTTTTTTACTGGTTTGTTATTATAATAATAAATAAAGCCACTATTTTAAAATACGTCTTAGTGATTAATATTTTAGTAAAAGCTAAAGGAAAATATTTTAGCTTGTTAGGGGGCCACGAGTAATTAATGTTTGGGAACCAGTGCTCTATCTTACAACAGGTCCATTCCTTTTGTCAGTGAACTTTGACCGCCAATGCGCCTTGTCCTCTGCTTCCTCCTTGAGCTCCCAGAATTTTCTTCTTTCTTTCAAGTTATCCAATATTTGAATCCTCCTTCTTCCTAAGATTTTCTTTACCTCAACCTTTCTCTCTATGACGTCTTGCAGAGGAAAGTTCCTCCTAAGGATTTGTCCGATCCAGTTTGCTTTGCACCGAAGAATCACATCCAACATGGTTCTATTCTCACCCCACTCTTCTCAGGACTTATTCATTTGTCACCCTGTCTGTCCACCTGATCTTATCAAGTATTCTACAACACCACATTTCAAAGCTCTCCAAATATTCCTTTTTCATCTTACTAAGAGTCCAAGTTTCTGCTTCTTCTAGTGCGATGCTCCAACTGTAGCAGTTCATCAGTTTTCTTCCTCAGTTCCAAACTCAACTTTCTGGTCAGCAGTAACCTCTTTTTGTTGAAAGCTTCCTTGGCAATGGAAATCCTCAACCTAATTATCTTGGTGCAGTAATTATAATTTGTCAACAGACTTCCCAAGTAATATGATATACTATTTTACTGTGGACATTAAACGTGAACTTTATAAATAAACTGGTTTTATCAACACTACTTCCAAATTAACTGAGTTCTGTATCATATACAACGTCCAATCTCCTTGTGCAAGAAATGGGAAACCTCCATTTCATATATCCTAAAATGTTTCAATTTTTACGGGATTGGAACCTGGGACCCTTAATAAGCTGAGATTAGTTGTTTAGCAGAAACTATTAAAAACAAAACACTCCTTAGAGTTAAAAAAAATCACGAAGTTTTCTGCTAGGTGAATTAAAACTAAGTGGGTTGCATCTTAGCTTGACGCAATTAAACGCGTTAAGCACCATCACATTCTAGACCACAGGTTTTTAAGCTTTTATTATTAGGGATCTCTTTTCCAAAAACTTAATTATATTAGCGACCCCGGGCAGTAACGTTTGAGCTTTTTTACATTATGGTGACGTTTTTGAGCAGTTTTGGATCAAAAAAGAAACATAAATAATGAATATATGCATTGCAAATAAATACTTATATACATTTATAACCTACTTAATATTATTAATTATTTTTTAATAATTCACTAACCTTATACACGCAGTTAGTTTATCTAAGTTAATTATACAATTAACTGTGTTCGTGTGCTATACTGGGCGATGTTTGTTTCTGTAATGAACGTAACAAATATAGAATGAAGGCTTATATTGTATTATAATTTCAATATCTCTCTGATAAATATTTAATTTACTCGCATTTGCAAATGTTTGTTGTGAGAACAATTTGTTGTGACTCCCGGAGGGGATCGAGACCCACAGTTTAAGAACTTGTACTCTAGACCCCAATGGACCAAATAAAAGAGATAGGGAGGAAAATAGATAGTTCTGCCCGCTATACCTCTTGTTTACTAAGTGATAACACTTCCGCCCGACTGCTGACGAGTATACACACTCACTCTACCATTTACACCTGGACAGCGTTGATTTGCATTTCAAAATTATCTGTTTTGATGCTTCTTATTATAAATATATATTTAGACCTATGATTCTCCATCATTTTTCTGGCAGAAAGATTCCTACTGGCAATTTTCATGAGTACACCAAGTAGCCTAAACTATAGCCAATTACTGGCTTTCTAGGGGTAAGGTGTCAGACTTTTGTGCTGGGGGTCCAGGTCTAAATTCTCGGTCCCGGCACAGATTTATCTGATTGCCAAACCCTTCCTTCACCTCTGACAAGACGTGTGGAATGCCAGGCCTCCACCATGGTTCGGATTCCACGTTAAACTGTAGGTCCTCCATTTCATATCACAATCACCCTACATTACACATTAGCGTAAGTGCATATAACCCGAACGGGTAGTAAGATGCGGTGCTAGTAATAATAATGATATTAATAATAGTAATAATAATAATAAAACCAATTAGACAATATATGTATATTAATAAAACATTAATATTTAAAAATAAAATAATAATACTCATATATACTAATTACTCTAGTTTGTTAGATTGTGTTAGGTCGAATTTATAGAAAGTGTACCCGCACTTAAGTAAAGTGAGAATGAAGAACAAGTTAGGGAAAACCACCGTTAGTACATTACACCCAACCGGGATTTCAACCCCAATTTCCCCTTTATCTGTAGTATAGTCTATTGCGAGAGTGATACCTTAGTTGGACAATTAAACCACCTAAGCGAGTCTAGTAGCTTTAAAAAAATATATATATATATTATAGATTAACTAGGGTGAACGCGTATCCGAAAAACGCAATTTCAGATTTAGCGAGAAAGCTGTCCCCTGTTGTTTTTAGATTGCTCATAATCGGAAGTAGTGGTCTTAGGCGCTACTCTAGTAATAGACTACAGGGAGATCTTGGTTCTATCCCGGTCGGGTGTACTGAGGGTGGTTTTCCCTAAATTAATTTTTCACTTTCTCTTTCCACACAAATGTGGGTACACTTACTCTAGATTCAACCTTCTTCGTTATTTTCAACCCATTCGTGTAATTAATACATAATCAAATAAACCGAATGGGTAGTAAGACGTGGTGATAAAAAACCATTCATGGAAGGGAAATGAAAAAAAACTTAATATGGGAGTCCTGGCAATTTTAAATCTTTAATTAACCGGTTGAATCAAAATCCTGGCTTCTCTTAAGAATAAGTCGGGTTAACCTATCGCCTAGACTCGGCCAATAAGGGGGTGGGGGAGGAATAGTACTTATCGAACGCTGCAGATTTACAACGAATGTCTTCATTCCTCTTGTGATTTTAATAAACTTGAATATTGTTCGCGGCCATCTATTTTCTCTCGCTGTAAAAATGCAAATTTCCCTCTTGTAAGCAGTCCTAGCTTCCCCTCCCGTCAAGTCTGCTTGGTTCAGCTCTTCTTATTTCTCTCTTACTTTTCCACTATTTTTTTCCATCTCTCTTTTTTATTTAAATTATTTTTCATCTCTTAACCTTTCTCCCCTTTTTTTTTATCTCCTATTCTTGAAATTTCGTCCGATTGGTTTTGATACCACCCAATCCTTCCTTACACACCCATCTCATCTTAAGCTGGGTTATTTCCCCCCCCCCCTCGTCATAAAATTGTCTTTACTTTATAATCTACGTGCGCATTTTTATGATTATTAAATTTTTTTTCGCCTAGAGATGAATGGTGTCGTCTTCTAGGAAACTTTTTTTTCTATCTTTCACGTTGGATTTTTCTTATTGATGGAAATTGTATTTGCAGAAACAATGAGTTATATCTGAGTGATGAAATATATCTGGCAGTTCAATTTCCTTCTTTATGGCTGTACGTGTGTAACGGGATTCAGTAAATCTGTGGGAGTTTACGCTGATGCTATTCGTACCACTGAGCCATAAAACTCCTGTCAACTTTACGTTGGATCCATTCAAAAAATTAATTAAAGACAAACTTTTTTTGTATTATAGATACACAAATTTAATAAATGCATCGCGAACATTACCCCGTAGTATCACACATATTATATATTAATTACTTGATCTAAAATGATTCACTTTTTGACAACTTTTTTCTATGTTTCAGAACATTCAGCTGTGTTTTAACCTGTTATTTCTATATTTTATATATAAATAAAAATATTGTTATTTTTTATATATTTCTCTAAACATTGTAACTTTTCTACTCTATTGCCATGTAACTTTTCTTGTTACTTTATTGGAGTAGTTGGTTAACTTGATTCTAATTTCACTTTGAACTTGTAGCTTGTTGGTTTTGGAAGCGTCAAACATATTAACAACCAGACATGTGTTTTGTTGATCAACTTTATTTAATATGAAAGTCTTAAATTATTTAGTAACATTTGAAAGCTCTGTTGTTCAGGTGAATAACGACACATCCTGAGTCACACTACACCTACTTAAACCTAACTTGTCCAAAAATGGTGAACGATACTGGATCGTGCGTCCAAATTGAACTCATTAAACCTCGCTCATATAGAAGTGAATCCTAGCGGATACTCGATGCGAGTTGAACTGACGTCCCGCCGCGCGGAGGCCAGAGAGGAAGGCGGCCGACCTGCCCTCTAGCGCCACACACGACAAGCACACAGCTCAACAGCGCGGGTGATACGTAGAGTGTGACGTCACACTCTACAACATGTTAAGTTTACTTAGTTATTGTAAAAATTGCCAAGTGTTTGAAAACCTTTTAACACTTCTAGCTCTATAATTTTGCGAAGTAATACACTCATAGTTCAAACTTGAGGTGTCTTTTTGGATTACATGTTTCAATTTAATGAATTAATTTAAATTTCGTGTGGAAAACACAAACTATCCCGATGATTTTCATCGTCGTTACACTAGTGCAAATGGCTTTACAAATCTTATGCACATACATTTCATAACGTTATAGTTATAAATATATTTAACTTACAGAGTAAACTTTTTTTGGTTGTTTTTTCCTTTTGTGTGACTGCATTAGTTTTCTGTAAGTGGTTTAATAATGCGCTACTTGAAATAAAACATGGATTATAATTTTATTTTTATTTAAATCCCTTAAAAGTTGAAAGAGAGAATACATTTTTGTAATTGACTGCTATTTACATAAATGCTACGTTTATTGATAGAATAATATCAAAGCATAAAATCATATTATTAATGTTATATTATGCCATAAATATGGATCTAAATTCAGTAATGACGATAATTTTGTTCAAAATATTTTGTATGTCACATTTAATGTTATGACAGTTATCATTTTACGGCTTGTTTAACTTGTTGCTCCTTAGGTATTCACATATAATCTTTTATCCAGGGTATGGAAGAATTGTGCAGCTACATATTTCAACAATAGTAAATCGAGAGAATGTATCAATCGTTGTTTGGCTTTCCCCAATAAAATAAATATTTTCGAAATAGGGGTTCCCCAGGTGTTTATATATTGTAATTTTTTCATCTCAAGTAGGTTATGTGCTATATAGTCTTTAGAAACCAATTATTTTTAAATGTAGGTTCGTTATTTTTTATATCCCAAGTAGGCTCTATAGTCTAATTTTACAACTATTTTTAAAGGTAGGTTAATTATTACATATATATTAAACTAATTTGCATACACGAAACATTGTTTATAGCAAAGAGTTAAAATATCTTAGTTATGTTTAATGACTATTTTTAACACACACAATTTCTTTAAATGTAAACTTCCAGAAATTATCCTCAATTTATTTATAACTATGAATTTTGATTAAAATTATTTTTTATTATTTATTTTCTAAATAATATTGTATTACAATATTAAAACAGCTTTTTGTCATTGAAAATTTTAAAAGTGAAATTTTAAAACGTGCTTTTTTTTTTTAAATAAAAAAGGCCTGTAATTAAAATAGCTTGCATTCCTTTTAACTAAATTAACAAAGTGTTTCCGTGTTTCCTAGTAGCTCATTCATTTAGTGTATACGAATGTATTTAGTGTCGAAGGGGAGTAAGATGGAAGATTTGACGGAGTAGTTCATA
The DNA here is from genome assembly GCA_033556935.1 of Timema podura. NCBI lineage: Eukaryota > Metazoa > Arthropoda > Insecta > Phasmatodea > Timematidae > Timema > Timema podura. Next base: position 25,270,402 of record JAVRXN010000013.1, on the reverse strand, counting down.
AAGAAGGAATTTTTTTTCAATAAACTCTTTTCTACGTTACGATGTTGGGTCGAGTCATGGACGAATGAAGAGGAGATTGCTTACACGGAACCTCCTTCCTCTCGCGATAGATATCGCCACTGTTGATTTATAGCATCAGCTCAAACAAGGCAAAACTTGTAAATATAATAATTCCATTTTAACTTTATAACTTTTTTTTAGGAATATTAAATATTGTACTGATAGTTACATGAACTTAAGCATCACTTTAATAACACTGTATAGGCTTACTGTTTTTCCGTTGATGTGGAGTTTGAGGTTCGAATCTGGTTTGAGTGCACTGGAAGGTGGTTTTTCCACGTGCGATTCATCATTGAGATTTTTCCTATACCTCTTCTCTCTAATGTGGGTTTATTTAACTCACCCCTATTAATTACATTAAGTTTTAATGAAAATTTAAAACTTATTACAAGAGGAAAATATAAATTTTATATGAGGAGTAATTCGACATTCTTATCTGGAGAAAGAATAGAAAAAATATATCGTGTTAAAATCACCTCTTTGTGCATACAGACGGGATTAAAATAGTTCGAATCCTGACATCTCGAATCAAATGCAAGCTCCTTGGCGCTGAGTAAGCTCATCTGTTAAAATTGTAACTTAATCAAAGCCTACAATCTAAGTTAAAGTTTGCTGACTCATTCTTATCTGTTTTTGGTAAGTAAACAAAATAATAATAAAACGGCCGGTGAAGGGAAATTTGATTCTCGATCTAAGGCTGATAGTTTTTTTTTTTTCCCTAATGCCAAGATCACAATCAATTTAACATCAGTTCAACTTTCACTAACCCGCCTCGGTGGCTTAGTTGGCTAACGCACCAGTCGTGTTGAGCCAGACCACCAAGGACGGGGAGATCGAGGTTCGAATCTCGATCGGGTGAACTGGGGGTGGTTTTTCCTAAATGGTTTTCCACTCTCCCTCCACGCAAATGCAGGCTCACTTCCTCTTAAGTCAACCTTCCCAATTCCTAATCCATTAGTGTAATTAGTACTTAAGCGTATAACCCAAACGGGTAGTAAGACGCGGTGCTAAATAATAATAATAATAATAATAAAAAACTTTCACTAATATTCACGTAACGTAACTTAAATGTTCTTCCCGTGGTTTTAAATGGAAGCCATCATGATGTATTTAACTTAACGTTGACGTGACATTCATTTAACGTAAAAGTTATCCATAGGAGAAATGTTACGTTGTGGTATGCTAAGTGAAGTCTATCACGGCTTCCTATCCGCCAATCATGTTGAGAACATCAACCTAGCTTTTTAGTACTTCAGTTGTTTTTATAATTTTTGTGCATTCGATTCTTTCAGCATATTTTGTTAATCCAAATGCTCTAGTTAAATTTTAGTGAACATTCTTTTTTTTCCGTATCATCGTAATTCTTTGTTTGTGTTTTGATAGAGTTGTTACTTTACGTTAGGTGAATCCTGATTACACATTATGTTTATTTGCGTTGAGTGAACGTTACGTGAACATTACGTAATGTTACGTGAACGTTATGCTACATAAACCTTACATAATATTACATTACGTAAATTTTATTGTATGCGATATTTACTTTATGATAACGTTACGTTACTTTAGTAAATAATATAATTACATTTTAATAATGAAATCTAATATGAAAAATCTATATGTTTGATGTGCTATAATGAAAATTTACATAAGTACAGTATTAGGAAGAAATTTTAACAATAGATTAAAATATATTTTTATATCATGTGATAACAATTCTGATACTTCAATAAGATTTTAACCCGCCTCGGTGGCGTAGTTGGCTAACGCGCTAGTCGTGTTGAGATCTACCGCCGAGGACGGGGAGATCGAGGTTCGAATCTCGGTCGGGTGAACTGGGGGTGGTTTTTTCCTAAATGGTTTTCCACTCTCCCTCCACGCAAATGCGGGTTCACTTCCTCTAAATTCAACCCTCCCAATTCCTAATCCATTAGCGTAATTAGTAACTTAAGCGTATAACCCGAACGGGTAGTAAGACGCGGTGCTAAAAAAAAAAAATAAGATTTTACATAACATCTAAAAAGTTTAAAAATATTAAAAATAAAACTTTTGAGTCATATTTACATTAAGGAACAATATTAGAAGAACGAAGATGTAATTATCTAATTAATTGTCATGCAATAAATGTTACTTGCAATTTACGCTACATGAAGGTTAATTTAATCGTGAGTCCTGCATAAATTATTTTAAACTTTCTGTTCAAGCAAATGCGAGTACCTTTTTTCTAAATTTGTATCAATCAGAAACCTATATTTCGGGTAATAAGTGACAATGAGAAAACTATACCTTCCCTGCCAACATCCGATGGAACTTGACTCCCATCACTTTTTATTCGGTGAAATCTTTTCGTTTTCTTCCGTGGTCCACCACTGCCAATTCAAGATGTTTGTCTTGAACATCTTTTACCGTTTTTTTTGAATTTGTTTAGCATGAGGTGTCTTATCTCTAAATAAATTGCCATGTTTTCTTCCATTTTTTTTTCTCTTTCCTATTCGTACATATTTCTTCTTGACTTGTATTGGTTTTTCTTTTATAGCTTTTTTTTTTTTTTGCACTTCTCTTCTGAATTTATTTAATCTCTGTATGTTTTTATTCACACGTTTTCAATTCATCTCGTTTTCCTTTCTTTACATTTCAACACAATGTTTTGTATACGTCAGAAATTATTATTTTTTTCTTTATTTAATCTTTTATGACAGAATTTGCTTTGAAATTTTTACTACAAATATTTTTTCATTTATATAATAAAATATAGCCTTGAAGAGTGTTGGAGTTATAATAATATATTACGTGGAGGACATAATTAAATCCATCAGGATTAAAAAAATATGTACGTGATTCTATCAATAAAACTGATTTTTTTTTTTCAAATACCGAGTAATCTACAACCTCTCATCACGCTTAGAGAGAGTTAAGCCCCAAAACCTACCCAAAAGTATGTACAGCTTGCCAAAAGTAGTCGAAATTTCTAAAAATGCTCCTGTTAAACAACAATCCCTTTTAGGGTGAATTTTGAGCTGACATTCGTTTACTTAATGCTATTGCGTTCTTTTCTGGAGTATGCCACCAAGGTTTATCAGCTAGACATTCCAAGTCTTCTACTTGCAGTGGCGGATATGTAACCGTCTTCTCAGGTTGGGTCGCCATGTAATTGCGGTAACTTAGTCCGATGAGATGATGTGTGTCTGCCTGTAGTAATTTTAAACCCAACTTAGACTGATTACCAGACAATAGAGACTCTAAGTACAACTCCACCTTCGGGAAAAATACCTATGGCTACCGTCGGGAATCGAGCTCAGGACCAATCTTTGGTCATGTAGTAGATGTCCTGGATTTTGGTTCTGATGTTTGCTCCTGTGGTTGTGCCTAGTGTTTGGTTTTGAAACGAATGAAGCTGCCGTAGGTGAGTCTTTTCTGCGTTGCTCCACACTTCATACTGTATATAAATATTGGTTGTATCTATATAGTGGTAGTTTGGTTTTTGATTTATCTTGTGGCTTTGCAAATAGGGGGTACAGTTTAATAAACTTCCCATTTGCTTTGATTTTGTTGTCTGTATATATGTGGTTTTTAGTGAGTTTTTTCTCTCTGTGAATCCCTGGATATTTTATTTCTTCTCTGAATGGTATTTCTGTATCAAATAGTTTTAACCCGTGTCTTCCGCTGGCTATGATTATCGCTACTTATTTTGTTGGATATTAAAAAAAAAGAAGAGAGAGAGAAGTACGTCATGATTTTGTTTGTAGGTACATTATACCCGCCCCTATGATCACATGGACAAGTGCGTCATATTTGTTTTTTGGTGGTGATTGAGTGTTTGGGACTGAAATCTCACTCGGGTATATCAATGACGGGTTTCTCCCTCAATTATTTCTCACACTTTCTCTCACGTAAATCCTGGTACACATATTTCTCAAATTCTACCTCCCTCAGTTCTACCTCAAAAGTGTGAATACGCAAATATTTTGGACGTATACCATGACACGATACACAGAAACAAAACAAAAAAAACAAGACTATGAAAGGATTCCAGTAAGAAGTAAATTTTAGAAAAATAAAAATTATTTTTTGCGATCAACAATAAAATATTTTATTTTATTATTTCGTAGGTATTCATAGATTTTTTATTACCACCGCATCTTACTATCCTCTCAGGTTATACGCATACGTACTAATTACGCTAATGTGTTAGGGATTATAAAAGTTTAACTTAGAGGAAGTGCCTTCATATTTGCGTGGAAGGAGAGTGGAAAACCATTTATTAAAACCTCCTGAATAAATCCAACAGGTATTAAAACCCTCGATCTCCCTGTAATCGGGAGTCCAGTCTATTGCGAGAGTAACGCCTTTATACCATTCGACCCTCCTAAGCGGGTGGTATCCACGCTATCTATGAAAAGTGACAGTTGAAGATCACTTGACTTTTCGTATACATTTACGAAAAAATGGTATAACTGTCAGAAAAGTTCATTCCTAATTAAATCAAACTGTACAAATGATTTGTTTTATACACAACCCGCACTACTTACTTTAGTACCTATGTATGCATATTATAGCCGGCGTGCTCTAATATGAAGTACACACGTTCTTTATTTGGTTTCATAAACTTGATAATTGTGGTTTTTAGGGATGAAGGGTACGGTTTTGGAGGGTACTTTTCTTTTAAATTTCCCCAAATGGGTCCTTTCATATTGATGTCGAGTAGCTAAACGCACGAGTATGTACAGTAATATTGGTAGAAATATCATTTTGCAGGGGCCCGATATCAAAGGCGTATGCTATTTCGAGTATCTGCTAGATGTTCATCATCAAAGAGCAATTTTTTTTGGGGGGGGAGGGGGGCAGGAGGAACATCAACTCATTGCATACTTTCTGTTTCCCCCCCATTGAAGTTTCTCCTTGAATTTCTGAATAAACATTATTCCAATTACTCTATTTTCATCTCGACGAAGATGTTTTCATCTTTAAGTTACAAAGGCGTTTAGAAAATGAAAACAGCGAATAGCTTTCACTAAAATGTACAAACACGATACTGAGTGAATTGGAGGTGCTTATATTTTTTATTATTATTGTTTATAATTATTAATATTATTAATGGATACAAGACTTAAAAGGTAACTTGAAGTAAACTGATGACTCACATAATGGTGTGCGAATGTCAATTTTTAAATGCTAAGTGAGGTCAAAGAAACGCTTGAAACATGAGAAGCTGAAATGACAGGATATTTGTTATCACACAGCACTACTTTTTTATTTTTAAATGGTCCAATTAAGTACATCTAGGTAAATAAAAGGGGCTAGAGGAAAAATTAAAGTATACAACATATTTTATGCTGACATATCTGAATTTATCAATAACCTTTGGCTTAGACATTTAGAAGCTATGTACATCCATAACTTCTATTAATAAATCCGACTCGTTGTGTAGTTAGCTAAAGCGCTAGTTTTGTATTGAGAAGGACTGCCGGGGAGGGGAATATCGAGGTTCGAATCTCGCTTGGCTGAACTTTTTTTTTCCTAAATGGTTTTTCACTCTGCCTCCACGCAAATCCGTATTCCCTTCCTCTATATTCAACCTTCCCAATACCTAACCAATTAGTGTAATTAGTACTTAAGCGTACAAACTGGACGGGTAGTAAGATGCGGTGCTAATTATTATTATTTATTATTATTATTTATTATCACCGCGTCTTACTACCTGTTCGAGTTATACGCACTTACGCTAATGTGTAATGGTAGGGTAATTGTGAGATGAAATGGAGGACCTACAGTTTAACGTGAGATCCGAACCACGGTGGAGGCCTGGCATTCCTCACATTCACAAGTTGTGATTAATACACGTCTTGTCAGAGGTGAAGGAAGGGTTGTGCAATCAGATAAATATGTGCCGGGACCGAGGATTGAACCCCGGACACCCAGAAAAGAAGACCAACACCTTACTCCTAGACCTCCAGGTCACCATCCATATCTATTACTAAATATTAAAGTTTACCAAAGGAAAATGATAGATATGGATGCTGTGAGGTACCGCTTTATCAGTAGGCTACTAAATTTATATAGACAGCACAGGGGAGGGAAAATATCTCAGAATACGGGTTTCCTAGACCTGTAGTTGTGATGGGTGACCAGTTAGCTAGATTCACATGGATGACCTTAGCGTGGCTTGACATTCTATAAGGAGTTGATTGATAACTACTTGTCGCGATATCATAGCGTCTGCTAATTTAGTCTTGAATTCGATTACCGGAGAGATCAAAAAACTTATAACACTGGGCTTTATTACCTTTACTTAGGCATAAATTAACGAGCTGAATTCTTTAAATTTAATGTCTGATAATTGGCCGGTACATGCAATAAATGCGTCAAAAAACTTTGTGCGTTGACTGTTAGGCGAAGATAAATATTTTCATTAAAAAATATCCCATTTTATATTGGTTTCTATTATATAATTTTTTTATCCTTTTACACAATTAAAACACTTTAACTTTTAAAAAAATGTAGACGTTAAGACAATGAGAAATAATGATAGAGAAAATACAACGATCGCATTTATTGGTGTATGATGTTATTGGTTTTAAGAGGACCGCCTTGGTAAGCGAGAAATTATCACGCGGTCAATCAGCTCTAAAGAAATATTTAATTTTTATGATACGTTATTTCAAAAATAGCTCACGCCAAAATAAAGTCAAAATATTCCAACAGGGATCTTTTTCCTTAGCAACTCAAGTTTTATTAATAGATAAAAAAATAAGTGAACATGTGACACTTGTTCTTTTTCAACGACTCTTTGAGCATATTTGTGGAGTTGTGAGACCAGACTTGATGAAAAAACTCTTTAGATTTAGCCTTCCTTTAACAAATACACTTATATATATATATGAATACTAGCAGCGAGCTATCTCCTTTACCTTGAGATAAGAAGTTTCGTAGTTTCTTTTCTCTCTTTCTTATTGACTTAAAAAGTGTGGTTGTAGGTCAAGGACGAAAGGGAGTACAAGCTTAGACAGAATAGAGACGTAGTTTCAGAAAACAACACATACCATTATATTTAAAGCCGTGTGACCTGACAGCGATTGATACTTTCTTGATGACTGAGCCGGCACCTTAATAGTTGACTGACATATTTTTATTATATATTAACAGTTTATTTTTCTTTCCCTAGCAACTATAAAACGTGCGTAATATTGTCCCATTTTCACATATTATAATTACGTCAAAAGATGGATGGTAACTTATCTTCTAGCTCTGGCTGACTATAACCCCCCCACAGGAAAATACTTATTCCTGATTGGTTTGTAAAATTGATTAAATTTTACGTTTACGGCATTCAAAATTTGTAAAAATAGAACATTACGATTTTAAAGTGAGATTCACACCTCACACCTCGATTTCTTTTAAGTAAAAAAACTTAGGCCTAATCATTAAAGAATCAAATAGCCAAAGCTTTGGCTATTTGATTCTTAAATATGTAATCCCTTACAATTATAATAATTGTACAAGTGGCAGCAATAAGCCAACTACCGAGTTGAAGGTAGCTGCGTTATCTGATAGCTCGTGATATTAATAAAATCACACATTTGTAGCCGATGATTTTAGTACTTCCATCATAGACTCTGCCTTAAAATATGATTGAAGAATGACCCTGGGCACGGGATGACTACTGGATAGCTCATTGGTCAGAGCATTGGCGTACTAAGCTAAAGTTCCCGGGTTCGATTCCCGTGTCCAGGTGTCATTATTCAATTTTCAGAATTTAATCTATAAAGTTGAAAGTATTTTTTAGCTCCCTTTTACTATTTGGATCAATATTTCATGCGTTTTTGAAAAGAGTTTTGTTCAACTATGGATATATTTAGGGGTGGATCTACGTTCAAAAAGTGCTATTAAGTTGGGAGCGTAGGGAACGTGAGTTTATGGGCAGTATTTTTGAAGTTTTTTTTTGTCAAAGAAATCCATTGTAGATCCCATCGAAACATAAGAGTTTATTTTTCTTCACATGGTGATATCAACAGATGTTGAATATATTTAAAGGATGTCTTGGAATTTAAAAAGTTTCTCACATAATGCCACTATGCTCATGACAGATATTCAACAACTGTTGATATCATCATGTGAAGAAAGTTACACTATAGGTTTGTACTGAATAAATATTGTGTTTATTTTGGTCAAAATAATTGTTTTGATATAAAAACTGCAAAAACACTGTTCTTAACTAAGGCTCACCACACTCCCACCTGAACGGATTAGACTTTGGGCTGCTGAGGGAGAGGGTAACTTAGGAGGAAATGTACTCAAATCAAATTTGGAATTTCCCTCTTCTTTCAGTCTTTTGTGATACTGTGTTGACTGACAGTAGCCACCTAATACTATATAATAAAATAAAACAGTCCAAAAAGATTATTTAAAAAAAATCTCTCCACTCCATCTGAGAGAGAGAATGGAAAATCCTTTTTCGGTTTTAAATAATTCATAGTGGTTTGTTGTAATAATAGAAACCAGAGTTTTCAAACTATTCAGAATCCTAAAAGTTGAGAAAACCCTACAGGCATCACTTGAGTATCAATATGCTTACTCACATTGGTGGTCACACAATCTAAGGCGTTAATAAATGGGTTCGCTCGCGACGAGAAGAATGAGGCTCAATTCTCAGCAAAGTGTTGAGGCAGGGTATAAAGGGGGGTAAGTGAGGTGAGGGGAAGGGGCACGCGTTATTTATCACTGAGGTTTTCCCCACCCCCTGTCCACAATAATGCGGTTACATTTATTCTGAGTCACTCCTATCGTTAGAATATGTGTTTAATAGCTTTGGTGTTGAAAGTATTAGTAAAAACATATATGTAGCTAGATAATAAAATCTTTTGGGCTATTAAGTTTAGTTTACAAAACGCAGTTACTGTTTAATAGTAATCCCTATAAAATTCTTACCACACATAAAATCTATGAGTTTGATCCATAATAGCTTATAGCTACGCATTTGTAAGCTATAATTCTTATATAGAGGAAGCGTCACAGCAGGGCTCCCGCATATAAAGGGTGTGAAGAGAAGAGCTTTTAATGAGAAACAAGAGTTTATTCCTCGCATATATATTTTTTTCCTATGGGCGGTTTTGGTGTCTTCAATCTGGTTCTTTGACGTTCTGATATCTCTCGCAACCCTCCTATTTAATTCCTCTCCCCATCCTATCTCTCTGATGTGCAAGGATTATGGAGGGCAGGGGGGGAGAGTAACTGGATCAAGAAGTGGCACTTGAGATCGTGGGCGGGGTCTTGTAAACGAAATTACCGTGAATAGAAGATGCGCAGGCCGCGTTGGCAGATTTTAAACAGAGGGACCCTTTACCGTTGCAGCCCTCTTCTGTCGAAGATACTTAATTTTTTTTTTTCATCCAACCCTCGCCCCAACATTCCACCTTCAATTTTTTTTTTATTTCTTAAGGATGACGTGGTTAAGTAATTTTTGAAGCCACCGACACTCTGGTTTTGACAACCCAAGATGAGTTTTTAATGAAGGTTTTTAAAATTTTCGTCTATTTGTTTGTGTTTCACTTACGATTATTTTATTTTTGGATTTAAATTGGCTCATAAAATAATATTAGTAATAAATAAAGCCACTATTTATTTTATAAATTGTTATAGCTTGGTTATGTGATCTTTATTTATAAATTTTGATAGATATTACTAGTATATATAAAATAACCATGATAAAATAATACAATATTTATCAATTTAGGCAGCAAAAATATTTATGAAAGGCCCTTTCTATAAAAAATATGGCTGCACTATAGTTTATTTTTATTGTGGGGGTGATTAGATTTAAAGTTGGGGTATTGCCCCACGTATTTTGGTTTCCAGTTAAGTAAGGTTGCTATTACCTTCCTTTTTCTTTACTTGGGTGTTTTTTTAGAAATCCAAGGTAGCCATTCATCATTTTTCTAAATATATTAAATGTATTTTCTTATATCGTCAACCTTTCAACCCTTGGGAATCTACTTATATTCATTTAAATATTCTTTTTAATATCATCTGTTAAATTATTTTTTAAATTTTTGATCATTTAATATCTTAATTTTTTTGTCTTATATTTTAAATGCTATTTTGAAATATAATACACAAGGTCATATATGTGTTAACTTATTTAAATGAAGATCAATTGAAAAAAATAAGTTTGATTTTCTAAAGATGATTATTCATTAAGTGCTTTTCAAAATTAATTTAAAAAAATTATAAACAAATAATATACTGACATGAATAGGTTTAAATAAATTCAGAATGTATAACAATCATAAACACCTTAGTGGTTAAGCATGTTTTTAAGTTCGTTCAGAAGATGTATAAGTTAGGCTGGGTGACAGTAATAAAACTGTGAGGAGGTTATTCTCAAGAAAATAAGTAAATCTGTTTCTAAGATCACTTTTCCTAAATTTCATATGTTTAAAACACATTTTATCATGTATATGAGAATGCAAGCATTATACTATTTTTTTGGGTATGATTTACCAGTTTTGGATATATTGAGGTCCAGGGCAACAACATAATGGAACACGATACAACATATTTAAATTATTTACCTGTGGCCAGATTGAAAACACCGATGACCCATATTTGGTCTGCGGGTTGTAGTTTGCCCATCACAACACTAGACCATCGGTAGAATAAAATAAATACGAATGTGATATAACTTTGTAGATTTTCGTAGGAACTAATTTTAAAGTGTTTATTTGCGTGTGAATCTTTCTAACATATTTATTAAAAACTTAGCTTGAAACACCCGGCTTTGCTCAGGAGATATTAATTGGGTGAACAGTTTTAAAAAGACTAAGAGAGGGAAGTAAAAAGGGTGAATTAAAAAAGGTAAAAGGACAAAAAGGTAATTCACGCTAATCTTTTTTATTAATCTAATAAGAATAAGCAAACAGTGGTAAAAAGATTAAAAAGTGCAAACGGTGTGAAAAGGGTAGGAATGATAAAAAGGGTACACGTGGTATAAGGTGTAAAAAGGTTAAAAGGGTGCAAAAAGATTAAAAAGGGTAAATTTGGTAGAAAAGCAAAAACGACAAGATAGTAAAAGTTTTAAAAAAAGGGGGGTAATAGGTTAAAATAAGTAAAAGGGGCAAGTAAAAATTTTATGAAGGCTTAGCAGGTGACAAAAGGACAAAAAATGCAAATAGTGCAAAAGGAATAAGAAGTTGCAAAAAGTACCAAAACGGCAAAATGGGTAAAAGAGGCAAAAAGTAAAAAAATGCAAAAGGTTAAAAAGTTAAAATGGTAAAAGGTTTAACTATCTGGAAGGGGTAGAAATGATAAACAGTAAATACTGGTATGGTAAAAATGGCAAAATTCCAACTTACAGGTGTACGTGTTTGTGCATAGGGTTTACCTACCATAGCCCGCATTGCACAGCTTTATTAAATATCGTACTAAATATACATCGTGGCGTTAATGTTTCTTTTTTTCAGTTTATAATCGATTAAAAGATCTAATAGAAATTTTAAAATTCCAGTTTCGAGGTGTACATGTTTGCCCACAGGGGTTACTAATTATAAAAAATTCAGACCTTTACCTTTGGTGAATATCAAGAAATTCTCATGACAGACATACAAACAAACTTTTCATTTAATTTAAATATATTACTTGACTTTTTTCTAAGATCGTTATTCATTTTCATGATAAAATAGTCAATACGCTAATAAGCTAATTAAATATTTAGGTTTATTGTTTTCACATTTTGGCTTGAAAATGTATAAAATACCCAAATGAAACCACATCTAGTTTGATCCATTATTGTGTCTAAGATTCACCCCAAATAAATTATTCGAATAAAGATGTGATTTTTTTTTATCAAACCGAGTTTTCAGACAATTCTTTTTACATCAATTACTTTTTCCAATCTGTGACCTGGGTCAGTTTTTTTATTCAAGGCATATATTTTCCACTACCGGTTTGCTAGTCCTGTCGTAGCTTCATATGCCTTATATTCTAACTTAAGACTAGGACAAGCACAACATCCAGTCCCCGGCAGCTAACTCATAACTGTGAAAGGGTAAACCCGATTGTAAATTTTTCATCCATGCCAGGAATTGAACCTGGGACATTTAGCTCAGTATACAATCACTATATCGACTGAGCTAAGGTGTCGGACTGTAATATATTTAATTTATAACAATTTTTTTAGTTAAAAAATTATTGTCAAATAATCTTTTAAATTTCATCCTATGGTATTAAGTATTGATATTATCTTAGCTTAAAATGTGTATGCTATTTATAGAGATTTAATTTAAATTCATTTTTAAAGTGTATGATTAGATATATATAATATAGATATATATGTGATAAATATATATATATATGTGTGTGTGTGTATCCGATAATGTTTCTTTCTTTTTTTTCTTTTTCAACTGAAGATTTCAATTCTAAAAAGTAAGGAAAGGTTTCTTTTTTTCTCTCAGCGTTCCTTTCGAATCCTTTGTGTTTCAGTCTTTTGAACCAGAAGATTTTGTGAAAAAAAAAATACATTTTATGGTATACTATCTGAATGTTCAAATTTACCTAAGTTACTCTCTCCGTTTACTCTACATTATTTAGGCGGCCTTTGATTGACAATGAATAGTTCCCCCCAATAAACACCAGATGTCAAAATTGACTTCTGCTTGCACCAATGGATCATGAAATATTAGATCATATGCAAGAATGATCATAAAATGAAAAGGTGAACCAGTTTTATCTTAGTAATTTCCTTTTGTTCATCCATCTCCTTCCTCTTCCTCTACCGTCCTCATTATTTCCAACCATCCCAAAATAATTTAAGATTAAATATGTAAGCAGGTATAAGTTTATTGAGCTGTAAAAAACTTGTAAACTATTGTTTTTTCTGGAATTTATTGCACAATGTAAATTTTAATGGATTTAAATTAAATCTTTTTTAATTTCAAACGTTTTTTTTTGTGTGTGTGCTATTTTCACTGCGTCTTACTATCCATCTGGGTCCGGTACATTCGCATTTAACTACTTACTACACTCATAAGTTAGATATCATGAAGGTACAATTTAGAGAAAGTGTATCACAATTCGCGTTAGGGAAGTGGGAAACTATTTAGTTATAAATATTCTGAGTACACCCGGCTGGGATTCAAACCCGTACCTCCCCTTAACTGGAACACAAGAGTGAATGATCTTACCACAGTCCTTCTGGTGCGGTGTTCTATAGTAAAATGGGTATAAATCACACTATTTATATTCTTAGATTTATATCACCTACTTGAAGAAAATAGTGTCCAAAACAGAAACCATATCGCCATTTGAATGACCAGCACGTTTCAATTCAGCCTAGTGTGAGCCAGATTAAAACTACTCAAGGTAAGCAGTTAGTGCCGGTTAGCGCTAGTAACCTGGGCAGTACCGGCATCGACACTCCGAGAGCTTATAAAATAAGTAAGCTATTAGCGCTACATACTAGTGACGTCATAGTTGGACAAAATGTCCATGGTAAATAGAGATGAGTTGGGTTCAAACCCCAAATCTAAGGAAGACCACAAAAGATCCCATATTTGACATCAAGTGAAAAATAGATATGTAGGAAAGTGCGCCAAGGAAAACTTTCAGAAAAATTTAGATTTCACGGAAAAAAATTAGTTATTTGTCGTCCGAGCAGAAAGATGAGATACAGAAACTTCCAAGGGAATATCGGGGAATATTTAGAAATAGAAAATTTTTTTTTTTTGCCAAACACACACATTTTTAAGCGTAGGATTTACACAGGGTACTCAAAACCAATAACACAAAGGGCTTACAGGATTCCTCTTAGTCAACATAAATTGGGACATGACATGGTAAATGAACAGTTATCCTTAGGATTCGTCGCTTCTCGGGATGTTCAAGATGAACTTTGGGCTTCACCAATAGTGATTGTCAAATAGAAGTTATCTAATGGAGAAGTCAAATATAGGCTCTGTGTTGATTATCGCGCAATGGACTCAGTAACTACATTAGATGTGTACCTGTTGCCTAGCATCGTATTGACACGTGATAGATTAGGAGGGTGTAAATATGTCACATTGTTGGATTTGAACCTTGGGGCTTCGCGGAAAATAAATCCACCCAGAAGATCAAGCTAAGACTTCCTTCATAACACCACCAGGAGTTTATAAATTTTTACGATTACCAGAAAGGTTAAAAACTGATTATAGATTAATTGAAGCAGTAAATAAATTTACCTCACCTAAAAATGTAAAGGAAATATAATCATTTTTGGGATTATGTAACTTCTCCCGTGGGTTTTTGCCTAGTTTTGCCAAGTTAGCCAAACTTATTACCAACCTAATAAATACACGGTGCGACACAATCGCACAAACTGTCACATAAATATGTTTTCTTCATTAAAACAAACACATCATCTTGATAATCACAATAATCACTCTTTATTTATAAATTTTAAACCAAGTTATTCAAATATTAAGTAGTGTTAGATTTTAAACTGGAGCAAGAAATAATTTTTAATTCTTCACAAAACTAGACTCAGATTTTATGGTCCATTTCAAACATTTGTATAAGCAATTCAATGTAAGTATAGAAGAGATTATTGCTAAGACATAATTTTTTATAATAAATGAGAGTTCCCACATATTGTAGTAAATGTTGCACTAGTTAACAGAGAAAGCCTTTGGGAAAAATACCTTATTCATACCTATCCAGTACCTCTCTTTCGAACAAATACATATATTGAATATCTTTTAAATGAATGATCTAAGTCTTATCTGTGTTATGTCCCACTACTGCTTTTTAATATCCAGCACTGGAAAAAGGTGTCTGGATTAGTTTATTCCACATTTCAGTACTATGGTACCATAATCATGGATATTATGTCGTTGTTAAAAACACGAGGTGTTTTTACGACAGATAGATTTTAAATCTAAACAATTAAGACTTAGATCATTCTACATTACATAAATACTTCAATTAATTTTATAAATCAGTTTGGCAGATGTTAATTTAATTTTTATTCTTTAATTTCTAAATGAATCTGGACTTAAGAACATTGTTCATATCTCGTTATATGGTATATCATATTTTTATTGTATTAATATTTTAATGTGTCAATTTATGTTTTAAGACTATTCATCAACTCGTTTGAGCGATATATTTTTAGTTGATGATGTATTGTAATTTTATCTTAATGTTAATATCATACACCATGTTTCTCTATGAAAAGTTTATTTAAATAGTACATTTTAATATTCGTCAATTTCACATAGTACACTAACCACTTTATTAACTGCTTAATTTATGAATTAATTCTATAATTTTCTAGAACAACTTATCTAAGTCTTAACTTTAATTTCTGCCACTCTTTACTTTAAACTGTTTCTTTAAGAATGTTTTCTAAAATGTTGCAAGATATGTTGCAAGATATTATATTTTGTCCTAGAAATTTAATACTTTTAGATAACAGTGTGACTAGTGTTTTTAATTTATTTTGTATCCAAAGCAAACAATTCAATGTGTAAAAGGAGAGTATTTTCTTTTTAGAACAGCCAGTGTTAGATAACAGTGTGACTAGTGTTTTTAATTTATTTTGTATCCAAAGCAAACAATTCATGTGTAAAAGGAGAGTATTTTCTTTTTAGAACAGCCAGTGTTTTCAAAGCTACCTTATGGTTGGTTATATTATGTAAACAATAACATATATGTGACTCATACGTGCCAGGAAAATCTAGGGATGGAGGGGTAGCGATGATGATGATAATAATAATAATTATTATTTTTATTATAGGTATGATTCCAAAATATTTGGTTACATCTCTTATATTTGTAATAATAATAATAATAATAATAATAATAATAATAATAATAATAATAATAATAATAATAATAATAATAATAATAATAATAATAATAAAATCATCATCATAATAGTAATGATAACGAACCAAATACTCCCGCCACTTGAGTCACTAGACATTACATTAATAAATATTAAATATTATAGAAGCCCAAAGAATGTGCTTGCAGTTATATATTACAAAACTGATTGAAATTCCACCCCTTTTGCGTATCACCGTGTGCAAATCAAAAGTAAAAACAAGCTACTGACCATTTTATGGCTTCAATCACTAACCAGTCCAATCACAGTTGATCCCGTGGGCGAAAGGACTTAGTAGGAATGAAAATCAAGAGTTTATTGTTAATATCACGAGATACCCACACTAGGTTTAACCAAAGCAAAGTATCTGGGCAATTTTTCCGTAATAAAAGGTGACAATATATAACTGAGAGAATAGTAAAGTATAGCCATACATACCTAAATCACGCCTTTCCCTTACGGGGTGGACAAACAAAACAGTGCCTATAATTAAACTCCGTACTTAACTATCCTCACTAACTTTCTCCACATTTCCTTATCCTTGCATACTCCCTTTGCTTCAACAACATCCATACACCGAGTCATACATGCTATTTTATTCTTAAAACTATTCATATTTATCTTTTTCACACACATTATTCTACAAGATTTAACCACGACTTACATGGCCTCCCCTGTATTTTGATTTACACACTCTACCTTCATATATTTGCTTCATCACACAATCCACACTCGTCCACTTAACATGCTCAAACCAATATAATACGACTCTTTCACATTTACATATTGGATTGGATATATCCAAAAATGTGAGAATTTTATATCCATTTCTTAAAGACAAATACAATTTTGGGATATACCATTTAAATAAAAAACAACAACATTGTATTGCTTATTACTACCCATTGAAACTTGTTTTATATACATAAATAAGATTGTGATGATAAAGGTAGATTTTACTAGACGTGTAACATCTATTACCTGAAGGGAAGTGGGAAACCATTTAAAGTCTGTTTTCTGAAAGGCCTTTTTCCCTACCTGAACTCTATTATATAGACGGATATTGGTAGGAAAAAAAAACCTTTCAGAGAGTAATTCCTACCGTGAATGGAGTTTAGTAAAAAACACCCTCGGTAAACCGAACAGGAATTCAAGACCCAACCTTCCCGTCACTGATTGGTAACGGTAGTGACACCTTAGACAGTTTGACCATGAATATGAGGCCATACTTTTATTGGAGAGAAAATACAAATAGATTTTTCTTTTCTTCAGTTTTTTTCTCAAATATCAAGTTTTGCTTCCACTGAAAATCGAACAAACTCACACCAAAGAAACATTATTGTCACACTATCGTATATATATTTTCCCTACATCTAAAAAAAATGAACAAAAAAAAAATGTGAAACTCATACAAGATTACTCCATTTGCTTCTTTGGCCAAAACCTCTCCCCTTTTTTCCCCTTTTCCGTCCCGTAAACATCAGGAATGGAGGATGTTCTCATGTTTATGGAGAATATTCAACCGGATATGTTTCTACTTTAACAATAGAGAGGTGCATTTGTTCTCCGATCTCGGCACAAACTACCCCTGAAGGAAGGGTTGGTATGGGAGGAATAAGCGAGGAAGAGGAGGTCATATGTAAGGGAGAGGCTCGTGGAATTGACGGCATCTCATAGAAACACGATACGAGTTGAAATAGGGTACACACGAACATACCATCAACGTCCTACGTCACGAATAACGGGCTTATCTCCAAAGTACCATTTTAAAATAAACACATTTGATTAACTTTAAAGAGCGTGGGTAACGGCTGTTACGATACAGACTCACCATTCCCATCAGTTCTTCAAATTATAGATGGTAAAATAGGGGTTAGCACTATTTCAGGAAGTCCGACAACTTACCTCAGTCGGTAGCGTGTCTGTCTACTGAGCTAAGAGTCCAGAGTTCGATTCCTGCCGTGACTGAAAAATTTATCATTGGTGAAATTTGGGTTTCACCTTTCACAATGATAAATTAACCGTGTATTTTATGCAACCTTATAAAGGGCTAATTTTTATTAATACCACGTTATACTTATTATTATTCGGGCTATATAATATGTACCAATCACGCTAAGGGCCTTAGAGATTAGTAAGATTATATTTAAAGTAAGTGAACCCTATTTGATTAACCCCCCTCAGTACACCTGACAGAGATTCTGACCTTAATCTTCCAGTCACCTGCATTCTAGTATACTGTGAGAGTAACGTCTTAGACCATGCGGCCACTGAAGTGAATGAAAAATAGTTTTCTTTGGATTAGAACCGATGCCTGTTTTTTTTAAAGGAGTTAAGGTAAGAACCTTTTTCTTTCTCTTGACACCTTGGAAATAAAAATATATATTGTTATCGTAAAAAAAATTGAACTAGAAATTTTGATAAAGGTTGACGTTTCATGGACCCCTGAAACAGAAAAAGTGGTTTTAGCGATGCCATCTGTCTACATCTTAGCCTAAATCTAAACCATTTTACCGATCGGAATGAAATTTGGAATTTGGGGGTTTTAATAGGGGTCCCCCGAGAGGTTTTTAGTACCATCTAACCCTAAAATTAAGGGTAGATTACTGAAGGGTAAAAAGATAAAATTTCGATTTTCTCCGAATTCGCTCAAACTATGTTTATTAAATTTTATACCTAGACACTGTTTATTACTATAAACAAAATGTCAGCTCTCATTTTACATATAAAAATTACTTTGAAAAGAAATATTTTTTCATTTTGATTAAATCACAACTAATTGAGATATGAAATAGATTTTCACTGTAAAGTTGTAGTACTATTTAAAATTAAAATCTTTTGTGTGAAATATATCTTTACAAAACCATAAATTTCTTATCTATAATCAAATATATACTTTTTTTATGGAGCTCTTTTGTCAGACACAGCCATCGGGACATATTTTCTCAATGTTTCTGTGACAACGTATATTATTTGGTTCGTGTACTGTGGCGGAGTGTTTCTTTAACAATTTGTATTATTTCGTTTCACAAATCCTATGAGTTTTTAGAAAATGTCTCTATTTTAAGATAAAAGAGAGAGAAAGTATATGCGGTGCCCTGTACCATTTTTTTTTTTTTTTAACATAAGTGGCTCATCTATTTTATTTATATCTGCGAGTGAGTGAGTGAGTGTATAGACTTGCATATATGCTCGAGATTCATCTACAGTATGTTTTTTTTATCTGAGTAAACTTAAAAAAACACATTATTATATGTCATGTCACACTCCAAGAGAATCGAACTCCAGCTCTCGGAGTGTTCCACTTCCCTGCCTAGTGAGATGTGACAGACCTAACCAGATGATGCTACCACATTTATTGCCGATTAAATAAATATATTGTTTTTTTTTCTCTTTACTTTTCTATACCGATCAAATCGTTTGTTCGTGGGCAAGATTAATTCACTCCTGTCAGGTTAGTAATGTTAACAATCCGTTTTGTCCAGACAGCGCTCGATGGGGCATTATTTGTAATCAAACAGACTTTCTCCCCTCTACCCCTCTTAAAAAACTTGATATATAGTGACGATCATTTTGTTTAAGAGCCCATCTCATGGATGACTAACCGGTAAATTAGATAAAAGATTACCGTAAGATGGGGCTACTTGGACATGCTATGACACAGTGATTTTTTTTACTAATACATAGAAACATTTTTCCACTAAGCATTTGGGGAAAGGGTGGAAGTAGAGTTGTGGAAGGGGGGGGAAGATTTTTCTTCAACTAAGGTTCCCTTGGTATCCCCCTCCTCACCACCACCACCCGAATATAAGCCCCATGGACTCAATGATTTCAGAGATGCGTCTCCGTTAGGAGGCCCCCCGTTACAGAAACACTCCACTATAGCACATGAACAAAATAATATACATAATAAACATTATCATCGAAACATTGAGAAAAGATGTCCCGATGGCTGTCTCTGACAAAAGAGCTTCATAAAAAATCTATATATATTTGATTACAGGTAAGAAATTTATGGTTTTGTAAAGATATATTTCACACGAAATATTTTAATTTTAAATAGTATTAACACTTTACAATGACAATATATTTCATATCTCAATTAGTTGTGATTTAATCAAAATGGAAAAAAATTAATTTTTAAAGTAATTTTTATATGGATAATGAGAGCTGCCATATTGTTTATAGTAATAAACAGTGTCTAGATATACAATTTAATAAACATCGTTAGAGCGAATTCGGAGAAAATCGAATTTTTCTCTTTTTGCCCTTCAGTAAGCTACCCTTAATTTTAGGGTTTGATGGTACTAAAAATCTCTCGGGGGACCCCTATTAAAACCCTAAATTACAAATTTCATTCCAATCGGTAAAATGGTTTAGATTTAGGCTAAGATGCAGACAAACGGCATCGCTAAAACTACTTTTTCTGTTTCAGGGGTTCATGAAACGTCGACATTTATCAAAATTTCGAGTTCAATTTTTTTTGATAACAATATATTTTTATTTCCAAGGTGTCAAGAGAAAGAAAAAGGTTCTTACCTTAACTCTTTAAAAAAAAAAGACATCGATTCTAATCCAAAGAAAACCATATATATGTAGCAACTGTAATATCTCGGATATTTATCTATCAAAATAAAATATTGCTTTAGTACGTCCAATTTAATGCTCTGCACATATCAACTACAACCGTTCTTGAATATCTTTAATGAGCAGAGTCCGAATTTTGTTGACATGCCATTTTTTTTTGTCACATACAATGCTCATTAGTACATAAAATCTGTTCATGATCCCCTTGTTGTAGAAATGTATATTTTATAGGTAATTTTTCAAATTTTTTTTGTCATTTTATAATTTAAGTTAATATTTTATTGTGTTGAGCCATTTTTGTGCATTTGAAATTTTAAGGAACTTTTAAGTCACTTTAAGGCATTATTGTTTAGTAAGTATATTTTTAAATACTAATGATATTTAAAAAATGCATGAATGCTCAAACATAATTTTTCATTACACATTTGTCTTAAGGGGGAGATAATGTTGGTAATAAGCTATATATCCTCTTTGCTTGTATGGTTGTAAAATATACATTCCTGGAGATTAAAACCTTTTCAAATTTCGCAATGCCTATGAAAGATATTAGAAAACTGTTTAGATTACGTTGTGTAGAAAATTAAACTAAATGTTTCTATTGAACCAACATTAATTTAATATACTTTGGAATATAAATTGAAAAAAATAAGCATCTTAACTAGCCTTTTTTTCTATCTTAATATGTATATATGAATTTCCCCTGGCTAAGCCAAGGACTAATGCTAAGTGAATCTGAAACATCATTAGGAGGAACTGTCTTGGAAATAAAGATTGAGAGAACTAGGTGCTTAATAAGGAGGAGGATTCAAATATTAAATGACTTGAAGGGAATTTTGGGAGTTGAAGAAGGAGACAGAGGACAGGGTGCATTGGCGGTCCAAGTTCACTGACTAATGGAATGAACCTTTAATAAAACAGAACACCTATAATAATAATAATAATAATAATAATAATAATAATAATAATAAATAAATTACATAAGAAAATAATCTAAGAATAGTTTGTAGCTATACAAATAAATATATTTAAATATACTTAGTTATTCCTTGGTTTTTTTTAAAACTGGGTTGACAGTTCGTTTGGTTTATTGTAACGTCCTAATAACCCATTAGCACATACATTCAAAATACCCTATTTATAAGATTATAACTATAAATCCAAGAAATAATAAATTCAAATATTATGTGGCAGATATAAACTAACGGTGAAATCGTGTTGCTGGAAACGGCCAAGCTCAAGGAAATCCGCCCCAGTGGACGGCTACGTTCCGGAGGAAGTTCTCTACACACAGACATCTTGTCCTCTTGCAAAACTCAACTGTTATGACTGTCTGCTCCCCAATGTTGTCATCAGTGGCCGTCTCCAAGTGCTAGTAGATGTTTTAATTTGTTCTGGATGGTTACCCCCTCCCCCCCTGTTAGTTTCCCTTTCCTAACACGTCAGTGCATCGTGTATAAAACCACCACTCCTCGCTTCATATTTTGACCCCTACCCACTTCCCTGTTACCCCTACCCACTTCCCTCTCAATCCCATTGGCTTCCCGGACGTCCTCGACTTTGTTGTCTCCAGAGGGATCTGAAGGTGGTTGGTGTTGAAGTCTCTAGCTGAGCTAGACTCGGATCACAACCCCGTTCTTGTGAACTTGGGACGCGCGGTGTCCTTCATAGACCCCCCCGAAAAACCTGACCTTAAGCGCACTGACTGGGACAAGTTCACGAATGTGTTGAGAGAGAGGTTGGGACCCACTCCTACCTTTCGAACAGCAGCAGAAATCGATCGCGGTGCGGAGTTAATAACTTCCACCATCAAGGGGTCGCTCGAAGCTTCGACGCCGAGGCATCGTCCTAAGAGGGCGCCACAGGCTTCTTTGCCCGATTCTATCCTCAGGCACGTCCGGGAGAAAAATCGGCTGAGGAGGGCTTGGCAAACCTCGAGGGACCCGGTAGACAAGGCCAACTGGAGCCGCAAAGTCCATGCGGTTCGCGAGATGGTCAAAGAATACCGGAACAGTGTCTGGGAGGACAAGATTGAGAGCTTGTGCGTACAGGACAGGTCCCTGTGGCGCATGACGAGGAACTTGATGCGGGTTCCCGCACCAAGGCCGCCTATTGTAGGTCGCAACGGGGTGGCCAACTCCGACCAGGAGAAGGCCGATGCTCTCGCGGAGCACTTAGAGGCGCAATTTGTACCGACTGACGACCCGTCAGACCCGATGCACATTGGGCACGTGGCTCAGGTCATCGCAGCGGTCTCGTACAGACCCTTGGATGAACCTGAACCCACGGAGGCGGCAGAAATGTTGCGGGAGTTAGCCGCTCTAAGATTAAACAAGGCCCCCGGACGCGACGGCATCAATAACGCGGTCCTCAGAAAGCTGCCCTTGGAGGCGATTAACTTCCTCGTGGAGTTATTCAACGCCGTCCTGCTCCTGAGTCACTTCCCCGAGCTCTGGAAGCACGCCAACGTCCTCTGCTTCCATAAACCGGGTAAGGACCCGGCCCTAACTTCGTCTTACCGACCGATCAGCTTGCTCGACTGTTTGGGCAATTTGTTCGAGAGACTTCTACTGACGAGACTGACCCGACATGTTCGCGAGGCGGGCATCTTAGTGGACGAGCAGTTCGGCTTTCGGGCGGGACACGCTACGTCTCATCAACTGGTTCGGCTAGTGGAGCAGGTCACGAGGAACTTCAACATCAACAGGCTGACTGGTGCTGTCTTTCTCGACGTGGCAAAGGCCTTCGACCGTGTTTGGCACGAAGGTCTCCTTTTCAAACTCCTCTCCTTGAACCTTCCCTTCTACCTAGTTAAGATTGTTCAATCTTATCTATCCAACCGGACCTTCTCCACTACCTTTGGGAACGCCACATCCCAGGTCTGAATAATCCGGGCTGGAGTGCCGCAGGGTTTCCTTGTGGGCCCGGTGCTCTTCAGTCTGTATGTGAACGACATTCCGAAATCCCCAGACACCAAGTTAGCACTGTATGCGGACGACACGGCTCTAGTAGCGGAGTCGTGGCGAGGGCAGCTGGTTGAGAGGCGACTCCAGACGCACCTGACGCAGTTGGAGGGGTGGCTGACTACCTGGAGAACGAGTATTAACGTGGAGAAGAGTACAGCAGTGCTCTTCACATGGAAAATAAAGTTATACAGGCCGGCACCACTCCGGCTGTTCGGAGAACAGATCAGATGGGCGGACAGTGCTAAGTACTTGGGACTTACGCTGGACACCAAGCTGACCTGGCGACTTCACTGCACCGAGAGACTGACCAAGGCGAAGCAAAGGCTGGGAATCCTAGGCCCACTGCTTAACAGGCGTAGCGCCCTGTCTACAAGGAACGGTCTGACACTGTACAAGCAGCTGCTCAGACCGATCCTCGACTATTCGTGTCCCGCTTGGGGCCACCTGGCGGACACGTATATGAGGAGGATGCAAGCATTCCAGAGTAGGTGTCTGAGGATCATTGTGGACGCACCTTGGTGCGTTCGGAATGTGAATCTGCACCGAGACCTGGATATGCCTACCATCAAGGACCACTTCCGGAAGCTGGCGCAGTCCTTCTACGCCAGACTCCCCGGTGCCACCAATCCTCTTATCCAGGGGCTTGGGAATTACGTCATCGACCCTGGGGGGTGCCACCGACGTCCCAAATCCCTGCTCGGATAAGCGAGAAGTGACAAACGTGGTTTGGGAGGCTCTCACACAGCCCCCAATAGAGTAGTGTCTCCGCACGTAACTCTAAAAACCTCTTAGTCGGTTCCCAAAATTTTTCTTTTTCCCTAATAATATTAATTATTAATATGCTTTTTGTTTGTTTCAGTTAACTTCGCGAAATGCGACAATCCGTCTAAGAATTTCCCGAAAACCACACGGTGTGACAAATTGGTCGGTACGTGTTGGAATTTGCTCCCGTGCACCCCTTCAGGGTGCATTAGAGCATGCATTATGAGTCTGGAGAGTCTGGAGAGTCATATTTTGTATTCTATTCTAACGACTCGTCGTAGGAACATCCTAGAAGTCAACGAAGACTAGTAGCATAGCCATCTCTATGTGAAAGCCGCGATACCTCTTCTCACTGGGGTTACTCGCCGTATTGCTCGTTCTGCTACGTGTTTATAAAACTCTCGTAATTTTACTGATTTTTGCTATAATTATTGGCACTTCAAAATATTATCAAAGGGGCTTGATAATGACTCACACAATACGTTAACTAGAAAATGTATTAAACAATTAAATTAAACTAAACCTTGCTTTAATTGGAACATTACGTTTTCATAATATGAACACAATGACATTAATTTTATTTGTCACATAACATTTAAAATATTTCAGCCATTGGTTGGTTAAACAGGTGACTCATCAAAATATAACTTAATATAATTTATGTGTTTTAAATGTTAAACCTTATGAACCTAAACATTAAGTTAATTCTGAAAAATTGAAAAATTACACCTGGACACGGAAATTGAACCTGGGATCTTTGGCTTAGTACGCCAATGCTCTACCACTGAACTATCCTGGAATAATCCCTTTTTCAGGGTCATTCTTCATTCATATTTTAAGGCAGAGTCCATGATGGACGTTCAGAAATCGTCGGCTACAATTGTATTATTTATTATAATCACGAGCTATCAGATAACGTAGCCACCTTCGACTCGGTAGTCGGCTTAATGCCCTGGTAGTACTAACGAGGAATAGACCGGCCATAGTATATTTATAACCTAGATTTTTGGTAGCTCGCCTTTAACCATTGGTAAACTTATAGTTTCTGTTCTAGGAACTTAACCTTTGTATCTCGTGACTCACTATGGAGCTAACTCATGCAAGCTAAGCCCGTTTAACTACCATCGTTGTAACTCTTTAAATTGGTATTTTCTAGATTTAGGTATTGTTTAACTATTATTCTTTATATGCTATTAGGTTAATGTCTAGTAGCCGTAAAGCTAGAGTAGTGTTATGTATTGTTGCACAACCTTAAACATATGATTCCTTCCAATTTAAATAGCCGTTGTTTTCAGGCAGTACGTCTGCCTTGGTTATAGAATGTGCGGTTATACTGCATTAGCGAGTTACACCCTTTTCTATTAAAGACACAACTAAACTTTCTTGGTTGTTAGTCAAATTGGGGTGCTTCACACCTAACGCTCTCGATAGGGACAGCGATGTTTAACGTAACTGATCCAATCGATAAAAAAAGGAATGTTTTGTACATGATCACGTCAAACCATTTGTAATACTTTCGTATTTTTGAATTTAAATAAACTGATTTGTTAAACTTGTATATCACTCTTATGTTTCACGCAACCCATCCTTCTTTGTATAGCTTTGTTACTGTATTCGTAACTTCTATCTGATAGGAGAAGCGACGATACATTATTATTTAATAATTAGTGATTTTTTTTTATTCATTTTATTACAGTCTATTTTATTACAGTTAGTTACAGTCTAATTGTTTAGGCCCTATCCTCTATATTGTTCTTATTGGTCATAGTAATTGTTGGTGGATCAATATTAAGATGATTGTTATTACCAGTTCCTAGAATAATTAGTCTTACTATATTTTTGAACTTATTAACTATTATACTAAGTATAGTAATATTATTACAGAAAAGTAAGATACATTGATTGATTTTGGTTGTGATGGGCCGGTTCCAGTATTTTATCGGTTCCGGTGACGGTTCTCTTATTTCGGCTCTCGGTTCATAGCTCCACCAAGCCACACAAACCAGTCTAAAGCAGTTCAGTCTCCTTGAAATACATGTAAATGTGACGTCACTACTTACTAGCTCCCATCGATAAGCACATGGAAAAAATGTCAGGTTAGTCTAGTATTGTTTACTGATATCAAGGAGGTTGGGGTTCGTGACCCAGCCGAATGTATTGAATATGTTTTTTCTCTAGTTCATTTCCCACTCTCCTCACACACAAATTATGGCGCATTTACTTTTAATTCTAATTTCCTTAACTCTACTTTTTTAATGTAATTAAAATTTGTACGTACCGAACGGTTATTAAGAAGCATTGGATATAAAAATGATTTTAACAAGTCAAATGTAATTTCCCTATTTTTAAACTAGATTAAATATTTTTTAACATCATAATTTAATATTGTATTCACAGTATTAATACATTGAGTCATACTAATTTATTTATATTCATAGGCCTATATGTATCAACATTTTTTAAAGAACTAAAAGCAAAAAAAAAAAGTTTACATAAACACAAATTGGTTCCACTACCTAAGTAAAGAACCGAGGTACCAAACATCTGAACTGATTCAGTCATAATTTTGATAAATAATTCCACTAATTGAATTAGACAAGGCTGCTTATAATGAAAATAAAATCTCACAAAATTTCTCAAGAAAAGTCCATTAATGACTTTGTTATTGCAACCCAATGGATTCTCATTAATATGCATGCGACTCTTTGTTTTTTGTTTTTTTACTGGGGCCGTAAAATAACATCCATTAAATGTAATTTGTGTCGCCCTTTTTTTTAAATCTACTTTGAATTTTGTACAACTATTTATGCAAAAAAAAAAAAAAAAAGAGATGACACGCTTGTTGCGCAGATCTGTAGGACTAAAATACATATATTTATATAATGAAGGGAGTATAAGGTTTATATTAATCTAATAATACAATCCTCACCAAAAAGTCCTTAATATTGAGTAATAAATAGTTTAATTGCATTTTTCGCGCAGTACTGTTATAGAATCACGCTAAAAAAGCTATGCTTAAAAAAAGCGAAGCTTTTTGAACTCACTGGGGGTCGAGTGCTAGAAAATTATTTAATTACTAGTTTACAGGCCGGTATGACAGACTGATGTCATTATTAACCAGCCTAACAAAACCGAACCTTCAATTAGTAGATGTATGAACAGAAACATTAACTTTATTTATAAAGCTATGTCATTTGCTACTCGGCAGTGTTATTTGTCTTTTAATTAGATTAGTAATTAGTCTTTTTAAATACATAGCTAGGCTATGTGAATATAAGTTCAGAATAAATATATAATT
This sequence comes from Timema podura, assembly GCA_033556935.1. Taxonomy (NCBI): domain Eukaryota; kingdom Metazoa; phylum Arthropoda; class Insecta; order Phasmatodea; family Timematidae; genus Timema; species Timema podura. The sequence goes on along the minus strand of JAVRXN010000013.1, from coordinate 25,242,879 downwards.
GTTTAACGTTACTTGTAAAATTGTCATTGATCAAAAAAACACTTTTTGCTAATTAATATGAAAACAAATCATCCAAATCTTAAACACGGGTCACTGAATTATCATCTGCAACTTCTTTTTACATTTTAGATTAGAATTTATATTCTAATTTCTCCTTGATTTTGAAATGTAAATAACCTGACTATAAATTAAAATGATTAAATAAACACATTTTTATCTTTTGTATATTTTATTTTCGAATCAGTTTTTGAAACTCTTAAGTGGTTCCTCCACATTTCCCAAATATCAGCTTTCTCTCTCATTGAAAAGTACTAAAATGTATCTCTCTAGATATACATATATATAAAAACACTATTATACGTTTATTAAGATGATATATAATACCTGCTACGTTGGCCGCATGATCTAACTCTAAGCCTCACTCTCACAATAGACTAGACTTTCCGATGACAGGGAGATAGGGGTTTGAATCTCAGTCGGTTTACTTAGGGTGGTCTACCTAAATAGTTTTCCACTTTACATCCATGTAAATTCTGGTACACTTCATCTAAATTCAATTTTCCTCATTTCCAAACTCATTTCTTGATTGTAACTAGCACATAATTCATACAATCCAAATAGGTATTAATACTCGGTGTTTATATATTATAATGTATATATTAATATGTATGTGATAGTTTTAAAAAATGATTTGATATATGAATTTTGAAAGTAGACTAAGTAGCCTTTTTAAATTAAAGTTACCTACCTGAATTACTATCACCATTCCTTTTGCATGCATATTCGTGTCCTACAGCCGCAAATAAGATAATTTTGTCTAAGAAGTAAGTGGCGATATGCGGAGAATATCCTAGAGGTAAAGCACAAAATTAACATGGAAAAGGATTTGAAAACCATAGTATAGTCTTATTTAGTAAGCACACTCAAGTGTATGTAGTTGGAAACCATGGTGCTTTACATCATAAACGTAAAAAGTTTTATATTAAATAAAAATATAAAGGTTAATTTAAAAATCAAGGCGATTTCTCCCCTTTATTTTGATTGTAGAGTGACAATATTAACAGCACCAGAGCTTATCATGTCAAAAACATTATCCGGTCTTCCGTTTAAAGGTTTTACCTTAACCTTTCTTTTATTTAATTACGTTTAGATATTAGTTTTTTCCAAACGTCCATGAGTTGCCTACCTCTGTCGAAATTATTTGCCTTAGAAACATACATTTCAGATATAACAAACAAAGACGTGACAGAGGGAAATAAAGGTTCATATCACGTTTAAATCTGCGTTGATTCGTTTATTAACACCTACTACCTTCAAAACTATCTATGGGCAACGAAACCTATTGGTCCTTCGCATAGACCCTGAGATCCCTCATTTATACCTTGGGGTACGTGTACCACAGTTTGGGAACTACTAGTTTATAGCATACATACATAGATATATTTAAAGAGTTTTGGACAAATATGTTTTGAGTGATTGAACAGAAATATTGTAATAAACGTTCATATCTGGGGGACTCGTTATAAATACATTATAAATTGGCGTTGATATAATAAAATATCATCAATTAATACATAACATTCAAACAAACAATTTAAAAATACTATAATGTATTATTCCTTTACAATTTTTATATTACCTTTGATTAGAAATATGTTTGTAAATAATTCATTTGATTGCTATGCAAATAATTTTGTTAAACCTATTTCATTTAAATGAGTCTTCTTTCTCATTCCATAGTTCATACACAATTTTTAAAATCTATATTGTTTGAACTTTAAAACGTTTCGTCGTTGTTTTGATTATACTAAAACATGTTTGCCCCTTTGGTAAGGTTGTTTCTTCTGTCACCATGGCCCAATGGGATATGGTGGTTGGGGGTAGGCCAGGTCTACCCCCTTACTCTCTGCCTAGTTATACCTTGCTTGTTTCTGAACCGGGGGAAATACCATTTCCATCTGATGACTTCATATGTGGACGGCACCATTCGTCGCTGATTGCCTGCCTGTTCTCTCCGCGCCGTGAGGCATGTGCCTACTCCCCCTCCCAAACCCCCTTCACCAACAACTCTCAAGGCGCAAAGACACCCATCCCTAAAGATAGGGATATATCGCAGAAATATCGTATTAAGTTACTCCACTTTACGACTTTCAGCTCACCCTATACTCACATTGACTAGCTATTATCGTGCAAATTTAAATTTAATCTTTATCATTTCTTTAACTAAAAATTATTCTCTCAGTTTTCAAAACATTGAGTCACCTTCCAACAAAGTCCCTATACTTTGGCATCCATTCACTGTAAGCCTATTTATTTTCTTATTTCTGGAGGCTTTGTGGGTTTGGCTTGTTTTAAATTACATGCGATTTTTATTATTGAATTTCAGTTGTGGAATTTTTTTTATTGTGTCATTATTTAAAATGGTTATAGCCTAGGATTTTTGTTTATGCATGTAAATAAGTATATTACACAATAAAAATAGTTTTATTATTATAATAAACAAAAACTTAGTATTTATATTAATAACAATACATATATAATATAATACAAAATATAATACCTAATGTAATTTGTATTATATGTAATAGTACAAATAATTGTATTATGTATTATAATATTGTATTGTTATTAATTAATTATTAATTATATTAAACCAAAATGGTTTTCGGGTTTGTAATATTTTTTATTTTTGGAGTTCAAATATTAGCTGGATGTCTTCCAAATGTGATTCATAGTTATTTCCAATCCTCTTCCATACTGATCTTGTTGTGTTTTTGCTCATACCATTGACCTCTTGGTCTTATCCATTTGAATAATTATCAAATAATCTTGCTGCCTGAAGTATGGACTATAGAACTACGCAAAAAATCACTTTTTGACATAACAAATCTTAATAACGTTTGCTGTAAGAGAAACATATATTATTTATTGTCAATGGTTAGAGAGTGCTTTTAAAAACCTATAAGCCTAACAGAACGCTGCTTACACACTAACCTACGCTAGTATATCACACCTAACATAAAATGCCATTCTTTGACGAGATGAACCATATATTTAACATGAGGTGCTCACGGATTAACTAAAATAAGTATGACCTTGGATCAGTCTATATTTATCCAAGACATGCAATTACCCTTAAAGATGCTACTTTGTAGAGCAGTGAGATGCGTTACAGACTTTTATACATACCGCATTATTTAAGAAGTTTTTTATATTTTTCAAATGTGATTTTCAACCAAATGTAGACGAAAATATTATCACCAGGCTTATCGCAAGTTAAAAAGTTAACATTTTGATTTTAAAGTTTAGGGGGAAAATAATCAACGATACATGAACTTTTTACTAAGATTAAAGTTAAAGGTTATAATTATGAATCTAGATTTAGTCTTACTCTATCAAATCAAGTAATGTTTTAATAAGGTCACATAACATAGGATTTTAAGATAATCTGGTATTCTTTTATAGGGTTTTATAAGAGTTATCACATATTTTTTAAAAACTTTTTAACTTCTCAGACCTTTCTTCTAAATTTTGGTGAAAGCAATATTTTAAAAATATCAACCCACTTAATAAATAATCCAGGATTTCTTAAAGTCATAACGTAAAAGTAATTGGCCTATATATTGTTAGTAGCAATCTATAAAATATTTTAACACAGCCCCACTTTGCTACTCGCAGTTTTAACAAAATATTCAATCAATATACAAATATAAATTTCTATCAAATTAATATTTATTTTACTATTAATGGCTATATGTTCGATACTGTTAAAGGTTTCCTTAAAATATAAGTATCCAAAAATATTATTGATTAGTGTCAAATATATATAGTTTACACTGGAACTTTCTTTTATAATAGCATAACATATTTCTAAAACTATTACTTTAATATGATATATATACATATATATATATATATAATTCGTTAAGTTTTTAAATTTAAAATCGTATGTAGTAATATTTTAGAATGTTTTCTTGGTTTGACCTAAAATGGTCTCTGAATTATATTTTTTAAGCTGGGAGCTTAGGGGCGTGAGAAAAGTTAAGCTTTTTTGAAGTTTTAATATTAAAACACCTTTTTGGCCAAAATAAATAAAATATGTCACCAGTAGAAACATAGAGCTTAATTTTCTTCACAGGGTGACCACATTACTTCTTTAATATTTTTCAAGAGTGTCCTGGAATTTAATGAAAATTTTCTCTTATTTTAAAAATTTTATCATTAAATGCTAACATGCTCATGACAAATATTAATATTAACTTGTGGATAAAATTAAACTCTTTGTTTATAATGGAACAATATTTTATTTATTTCGTTATAAAATTGTTTTACTAAAAAACTGCAAAAACACTGATCTTTTGTCCCGTCCCCTACATTCCTACCATAGTGCAAGTGTGAAAATTTAATTTATATTTCAAATTTACTTTCTCTGCTATATTTTAACTATTAAAAACATTTTAGATTTTGTCAGAAAGTATATTTGTAATATAAAGTTGTGTCATGAGTATAATTAAGCATTTAAACATATTATCAGCATTATGCATGCCACCCAACATAATCTGATCTTAAAACATCCTTTTGGTAATATGAGACATACTAATGACGATTGGTAGAGGCAAATCCAGCAGCACGACTCTGTGTAATACAGCTTCAACTCTTCTCAAGGGATTAAAACATCAGCGCCGCGAGAGGGCTACTATAAGCAAATTTAGCTTCACGACTGTATGTAATATAGCTTCAACTCTTATCTGGGGATTAAAACATTCACACCATGAGGTAGCGCCCTGAGATGTTTGCTATAGGCAAATCTAGCTACACTACTGTATGTATTATAGCTCCAGCTCCTGTAAGGGGCTTAAAACATTACTACCATGAGATAGCGCCGTGAGATGTTTGCTATAGGCAAATCTAGCTACACTACTGTATTATTATAGCTCCAGCTCCTGTAAGGGGCTTAAAACATTACTACCATGAGATAGCGCCTGAGATGTTTATTATAGGCAAATATAGCTACACTACTGTATGTATTATGGCTCCAGCTCCTGTAAGGGGCTTAAAACATTACTACCATGAGATAGCGCCGTGAGATGTTTGCTATAGGCAAATCTAGCTACACCAATGTATGTAGTATATAGCTCCAATTCCTGTAAGGGGCTTAAAACATTTCTATCATGAGATAGCGCCGTGAGATGTTTGCCATAGGCAAATCTAGCTACACCAATGTATGTAGTATATAGCTCCAATTCCTGTAAGGGGCTTAAAACATTTCTACCATGAGATAGCGCCGTGAGATGTTTGCTATAGGCAAATCTAGCTACACTAATGTATGTAGTATATAGTTCCAATTCCTGTAAGGGGCTTAAAACATTTCCAATATGAGATAACGCCGTGAGATATTTTCTATAGGCAAATCTAGCTACACCACTGTATGTATTATAGCTCAAACTCCTGTTAGGAACTTAACCCATTTGCTCCACGAGTAAGCGCCGTGAGATGTTTGTTATAGGCAAATCTAGCTACATGGCTGTATGTTATATAGCAGGGTGGAGCGCGATGGGAAGGTGTTAAACGTGCGTGCGTGCCTAGTGGCGTCCGCATCGGACATTAAGGTGCACCCTATGGCTGGGTGTGGAAGGACTACTTCTACCTGGGTTGGAGTGACTCACTCCAATAAAACCAGCACAGGGTACCTCCGTGGTAGTGATCCTAGGGTTACGTGTGTTCCGACTGGCCACCAGGGTAGGCGGCTAAAACCCCTTAGGGATGAGGGAAGATGGCTTCATCCTGTAAAAGTTGGTATTTTGGGTTCATACGGTGGTGAGGCTAGACCTTAATAATTAGTAGTGCCAGCTATAAGGAGGTGGGGAACACACGAGTGATTTCTTGAGATAAATGTAGCTAGTCCAAATAGTGTATAATATTATTTAATAATTTGGCTAGTATTTGAAAACTGCATACATTTAACTTGCGAAAAATTAACCTTGTATCGTTTTTATTGACTTTCCAGATATTATAATTTTTTCTTACATGTTATTTTCAAAATAATTATATATTTTTAATATGTTTTTATTTTATTTTTTTACAGGTGAGTGTGTTTTAACCTACTCGAGTACATATGCCCAATCTAGTCTCTTCAGCCTATGAGTAAGTTAAATTTTATATACACATTTGTAACATTATTACTTTTAGTTGTATAAAATTGTAAAACAATATGTTACTTATTTTTATTACTCTGTATCTGAAATAAATTGAACTTTTACTTATATTCTAAATGATATTTTGAGGATTAGCGCTAATCTGTACATTTATTTATCCTGATTTCAATTGAGATTTAATTAGTATTAATATTGGTCATTGGTTTGATTTGAAGTTTATTGTATACTGGCATTCAATTCTTCTATAATCGTGAAGGAACCACAATATGTTTCAAGAAAGATCTTTGGTATGCTTAGCATGTCTAGAATTTTTTCTCGAAATAGATTCGTGCTATGCTTATCATGTTAGGCCTTCGTGTTTTAAATGTAAAAGTCTTGAAATGTCATCTCATATGGAAATCACAAATCTCCTTTGTAATCTTGACATTGTAACAACTTTCTACATAAAGGTGAGTCATAGTATTGCTTAGTGAAAAATATATTTGGATAATAATGACTCATGCTATTTTGTGACGACATTGAATTACATTTTAAAAATTGAACGTCATAATATTGGGCTTTAAACATAATTTAATATAAAATATTATTATACATACCTTACCGAAGCTAAACTATGCCTAAACGCTCACAATATAATCGTTATAATAGGATTATTGAATATTTTTGATTGTTTCACTTTTTGAGTTGAATTTTGAATTTAACGTAAAGTTTTTTAATACATCAGTTTCTATTGTTCTCAATTTTGATTAAAACATTAAAATTACCAAACTCGGTGACATGCTTGTTTCTAGTTTTGATTATTTACAGATTACTTCAAAATTGAATTTAATTCTACATTATTATGGACGACGTGGGCAAGTCCATAATTAAATATGCGATATCAAGGCTATTTGTATCCATGAGTTTTATTAACGTTTAGTTTATTCGTAAAAAGTTTACATATACCTGACCTATTTTATTTGATTCTTTCAAAATTACGGCGATGCTTAAAATAAAAACACCTAAGGTATTTTCAGTTTTTTTAAACGTTGATAATTCTGCACGCTCATGTGAACACACAAACATAAAAAAAAAAATATTTTTCAAACTTTAATATTTGTTTTACTTGTATTTAACGATTGATTTGAAATGTATTTAACTTATTCTTAGAGCCTGGGATCAATTCCGACTTAGTACACTAGTTTAGTATTTTTTTTTACATTTCTATTTCTTATCATCTTTAGGAGTGATGACTAAATTGCATGTATATAGGGTTCACCGTGTACTTTTGCAGCTATTAAAACCTTAATTTTCAAATTAATAATGCTATCATCATTGCATAAATGTAGAATACAATGAAAATTGTAAACCTAATCGTTCGTCACGTCGACCCAAAAATAAAATAAAAAAAATTTATCTTAAGGAATATTTAATATATCCTAAGTAATGATCTATACATGATCAGGCTGACCCACAGGTTAAAATAAAAAATACCACTTCACCAAGCTCTCTTTTAATATCTACATCTTTGGTAAAGATTATATATACATGATTAGATGACCAAAAATTAAAATATTAAATATTATCTGCACGAAGCCCTCTTATCTTTAGCATAAATTATATATCTTTGGTAAAGGTTATAAAGATCTTATCGACTTAAAAATGAAATAAATAATATTATCTCCACCAAGTTATTTTAGATGGTATAGATAGTTTTGGGTTTACATAATTTTATATTTATACACTCATGAGAGTTGCGCAGTGTTGACATTTTAGATAGTTTGTAAACGATTAAAAGTGGGAATGGTAGACATAATTATTATCATTCCATTGTAATTTTTTTAAATATACTTGTTACAGGACAACATACACTATTTATACTGTACTCCCTGAAAGCCTAACAAATTCCTCTATACACAACATCCCAGTGTAATTCACACTTTCAGCGCTCGTATCGCTGCTGTGTCGACGTCGGTCCAATAAACGCAACTAATGTTACTCCACGGAATGCCCGGGCGTTGTTGCGTAACCGCCTGTGAAAGCTATATTGCGTGCGCCTAATGTGAGTCCTCTTGTATATGAACTGAACCTACAACCCCCCTCCTCATACATTCTATCTACCCTTTGCCTCCTTGGTTCGGATGACAACTTCTGGCCAGATTAAGTTAGTTCTTGAAACTACCATAAAATGGCGTGGACAGACCTTATCAACTTTACAGATATCTTACTAGCAATATGTTATTTCCCAATTAATCTATATTTATTTGTATATATAATTGACCAACCATAGAGAGGTATTGTTTTAACTTGACCATTTATTTCATCTGATTATCTAGCCAGATGTTTTTTTTTCCACGATAACAGTCAATTAGTTTGACCAATTTTAACTAAACTTGGCAGGAACATTATTTAAACCTAGAACAAATAATATATTATGCACCTTGTTTTTCAATCTGGTCATCCGTTTCAATATGCTGATCTCTCAGATGATTTTATGTTTAATAGCTTATTTTGAATGATTTAAATTTAAAATTCAAAGCAATTGATCGAATACCTTGAGTATATTTTTTAAAATTTGATATACATGGCAAGACTGACGTTTTAAACCATGTGAACAAGGGTGATCCTCTAAGAACACAATGAATTATTAAATATGATATTAACTTGTTTTCTTTCCAATTTGATCACAGTAAAAATATTGACTGAAAATTCAAGGATAATTATTTATAGGAGATATTTCAACTTGAACTCCAAAGATAAGGTTGTAGTAACGATAAGAACATGGAAGGAGGGAGGTCTAATGTAACTTTGTAGATGCATGTTTAGTTCTCTTTTATTTAATTTATTTGATGTATTTAACGTTCACTTTATGAACCGATTGATTATAAATAGGACACGATTTATAAACTAACTCAAATCTGTAACAGATACAATATCCAGCCCCCCGGACGTTAATATATTACTGTGAAAGTGGAAACCCACATTTCCCAATGATACATTTTTTGCCCATTCCAGGAATCGAACTTGGGACTCTTAGCTCAGTAGACAGACACGATACCAACTGAGCTAAGATTTCAGATTAACATATAATAAACTCCTCATGCATCTAGTAAAATATTAATACCTATTTCAAAGCATTTTTTTATAAAAATATTAATATATTTATAGATTGATTATTTTCACTAGTCTATAAAAATTTAGGTAATGCAGACATATATTAATAACAGATACCCTGTGAATTAATCAATATTTTATCTTACATTTGTTTCAAACTGTAAAATTCATTCTTTTTATTTAAAAAAAAGCTTCAAGGGAGTTTAATTTGAAAGTCACCTTAGAGGTACGATTGTCTAAGTGAATCAAATCTTGAGATCACTATAGTAATTTTATTAATTTCATGCACAATTCATAATTTGATCGTTAATTTGATAACTTTGCTTTTTTTACTTGTTTTTATTTTTTTATTTATCATGGCACCTTTCTGCTTGTTAAGGTTGCATACATTTACTCTAATGGGTTAGGGATGAAGAAGGAAGCATTTAAGAGGTAATCCACCCTCATTTGCGTGGAAGGAGAGTGGGAAATTATTTAGGAAAAACCACCCTCACTAAGCCTGATTGGGATTCGAAACCTGACCTCCCCATCATCAGCAGGCCAGTCTGACACGAGAGTGATGCTTTAGACCATTTGGCCAATTAAGCGTGTAGTTTAAAAATTAAATTAACTTTGTTTAATTTTAGTTTTGGTCCATTTTGAGAGCTGTGTTTTAAATTTATTGATCCACACCTAAGTAACAACACTTACACATAAATTTGCGAGGCTTCGACCTCAAAAAGGAGGCTTGATTTTATTTTTGGGACTGCTCGTGATGTCGCATAATTCGATTACTCAACCGCCCTTAACCTCTTCTACCTCTTACCCTCCCTCACACCCTACCCCTCTAATACCTTTCCAAGCACATCTACTACCCCACACCCTTTTCTCACCTCATTTACATTCCGTACTAATCACTCCTCGGGGCATTTTTACTATGTTAATGCCCCTCTTGTTCAAACTCCTCTTCCCCCCCCTCCCCCTCAGTATCTTGGTGATGTGTAGCTCGCTCCAAGATGCGCGCGCATATACTCCTTAAAGTCACGAGAGCACTAAGATGGGGGAAAATCTCGCTTATTGTACCCCGGAATGGTTTGCGGGCATGTTAAATGCAAATTCAATTGTACAACCTTGGCTCTTGTTCTGTATTGAAATCAAGAGTGGAGGGTTTTTGAAGTGTCGAACCGTAAGAACCGGATCTCTCTCTCTCTCTTATTCTTCCATTTTCCAAACTGAGCGTTTTATATAACTGGTACTTCTTTGATGTCAATTGTGTTTTTTATTGTTTTTTTGTTTAGTTTTTATGTGAATATATTTGCTGATACGTGACGTCTGATTCAGCAAAATATGCACTTGGTTTTCCGTTAGAATTGTTTGAAGGAAAATACCCCTTACCGCATGTTTTACTTTATTTGAAAAAAAATAAATATTGACATTATATCTCGCATACTAAAAATAAACACAAACGCTAAAAGTACACTTGCTGGAACTTTTATTTTTATTTTAACTTTATTCATCCTGAATTCTACGAATTGTTCTATTCAAAATATTTGTCGAAGAAGTAAAAAAAAAAAAAAAAGAAAAAAAGTACTCCACATGAATTGAATTTGTAACTTTGAATGCTAAGAGCCTGAAGGAATATAACGAAGGATGGTATCATAGCGTGGCTGTGGATTTGTTTTGCATTTCACTGTCTAACTCTATCTAGTCTTACTTTATTTCCTTAGACCTGCAACAAACTATATTCATAATAATCAGGTGACCTGGTGGTCTAGGGGTAAGGTGTCAGACTTCTGTGCCGAGGGTCCGGGGTTCAATCCCCGGTCCCGGCAAAGATTTATCTGATTGCCAAACCCTTCCTTCACCTCTGACAAGACGTGTATTAATCACAACTTGTGAATGTGAAGAATGCCAGGCCTCCACCGTGGTTCGGATTCCACGTTAAACTGTAGGTCCTCCATTTCATCTCACAATCACCCTACCATTACACATTAGCGTAAGAGCGTATAACCCGAACGGGTAGTAAGACGCGGTGCTAATAATAATAATAACATAATAATCCCATGTTTATATTTTCGGAAATAAATAGTTTTACAGGTTTTTTTATGCTTGTGAAACTTAGTATCTCCCCTTGCATTAGTAGAAGAAACTTAAGGGGTTTGAAAGCAAGGGGCTTAGAAAAATGCAGAGTGGAGGAGGTTACATAATGATGAGCTACATGTTCTGTACTCATCAGCTGACATTGTGAGAGTGATAAAAACTCTCAGGATACTGTGGGCAGGACATGTACTTATTTCTTTATATTTATTTAGCATTAATATTAATAATATTTCAAAGCTCTCTCCTAACACATTAAGGTGTGACTATAGGAAAAGCGATAGAAGACCAGTGTTTTTGTAGTTTTTATAGAAAAACTTTTTTGTCTAAATAAATATATTGCTTCCATACAACCCGCCTCTGTGGCGTAGTTGGCTAACGCGCCAGTCGCGTTGAGCCAGACCACTGAGGACGGGGAGATCGAGGTTCGAATCTCGGTCGGGTGAACTGGGGGTGGTTTTTCCTAAATGGTTTTCCACTCTCCCTCCACGCAAATGCGGGTTCACTTCCTCTAAATTCAACCTTCCCAATTCCTAATCCATTAGTGTAATTAGTACTTAAGCGTATAACCCGAACGGGTAGTAAGACGCGGTGCTAAATAAAAAAAAAAAAGCTTCCATACAAAAATATAGTTTAATTTTATTCACATTGTGACCTCGGTAGTTGTTGAATATCTGTCATGATTATAGCAGCATTATATGAGACATTTTCAAATGAAAAGAAAAAGTTATCATTAAATTCTAAGACACCCTTGAAAGATATTCAGCAACTGTTGAGATCCCCATGTGAAGAAAATTAAATTATATGTTTCTACTGAAGCAATATTTGATTTATTTTGACCAAAAAAGTTTTGCTATAAAACAGTAAAAACACTGGTCTTTTCTCGCGTACCCTATATTCCCACTTTAAACACATTAATTTTTAAAATGTCCTTCTTGCCTTACCCTCCCTCTATTTGCTTATAAGAACGCACATGAGAACTAACCTTGCAACTGCAAAAAAATTTCACCTATTTCAAGACCGATAAATGCTATTTTATACATATTTTAAAACCTATAGTTCTAATTTAAATGAGTTTTCAAGTTGTTCTGATAAATTTTATCCCAAAACTTACTTGTCGTCATTTTAATGACAGTTTTTCTCAAGTTTGATATAAAAAAATTTTTCTAGTTTTGTTTTACACTGCATCCAAAGTGTATTTGTCAATTTTCTGATTATATCTTAATCCCAAAAATCTCCTAAATTTAAAAACCTAATGAAAGGAAATCTACCCGTTTTTTGTTGATGTTGGACCAAACAAAATAGGGAAGCTTACGTGCCGATGAACGAGCAAAGCAACTCTGGCATTGTGACAAGTGTCTGGAAATTAATTCAGTGCGCTGCTTGAAAGAAGGTGGTGGTAATTTACACGCGGACCAAATACTTCCCGCCGAATAGCGACCGCTTCGCCACTCGCACTCAGGGGAGTGAAGCATAGGCTCCTAGGCTTACGTCAAACGGGGTGACAATTATTTGAAGGATGGTTTGGAATCAAGGTAGAACAAACTGATTTCAGTATGTCAGACCACATTTTCGTTTAAATCACCCATCATCCATTTGGTAAAAACCACCCTCAGCACACCAGACCAAGATTCAAACCTAGATATCCCCGTCATTGGCAGTCTAATCTACTGTGAGATTAGCGCGTTAGACTATGAGGCCACTGAAGCTGGTCTAAATATTATTAATTAAAACTATTATCACGACATAGGCTTATCCCCCACAATTGTTGCGGGAATGTTGGTAGTGTATATACACATATATATATGTGTATAATTATATAGATTTTATACCAACATACTTTCTTATTCCTTACCATTAACCTCTTTTTTTAGGTATAAATAATATTACTATAGAAATAAATATATTACTGCCGGCAATTTTGCAATAAAGTAAAATACTTATTTTTCTTATTTAGCCTTATTTTTACTTTCCCAAAGCCTTTGAACAACTCATTCCGTATTTATTAGGGCGGAATATTGGCATGGTTGTTTAGCCCAAGAAGAGGGGTTCAAACTCCCGATTGAATGAACTTTTACAACTCTTTTACTTTGTTATTCCCATATTTTATCTGGTGCATTTTCTTCAAATTTAGCTTCCTCATAATATATATTTTAATTTTAGCTCATCTAAGTCACTAAAAGTGAATACTAGAATTTTCCACTAATGTTAAAAATATAAGAACAAACTTTGATTAACAAATCACTGTATTTTGATATATAGTGCCTCTTTATTAGGGAGGGCTATAAAGTATAACTTTATTGATAATATTTTATGAAAGTGATAATAATATAATTATTATACATTTTTTTTTTGTTTTCAACTACTGTTAAACTAAAAGATTTTTCATATTTGTATAGTTCTTTAAACACAAACTAACCAAACTTTATATTTTATATTTTAAACAAATACCGTAAATATTAAAAAGGGAATAGAGTAAATCGATTCATTGGTAGTTGAATTCTGAAATAAACATAATTATTTATAGTAACGCTATATATATTTAGTATGTTAGTTTAAGGTCCTTGGTCCTCGTTTATAAAACTTATAATATTATAGCTATTTCAATAACTTAGTAATAACTCTAGTTTATCTTTAAAATATATACTACTGACTCTATCTTTAAAGCTTCTTTATTGGGCTTCCACCTAGTAAATTTTGATACATAAAAAATAGTCACTGAACAAATTTTCCCTTCTAACGTGGAACGAAACTGAATTTTGGTATGGAATTAAATACTACTAATTTTTGCGTTCAAAATTGATAACATAATATTATATTATGAGTGCTATTTTACAATCATTGACACCACATCCAACTTGGCCACTGTATTATTATTATTATTATTATTATTATTATTATTATTATTATTATTATTATTATTATTACTATTAGCACCGCGTCTTACTATCCGTTCGGGTTATACGTACTTACGCTAATGTGTAATGGTAGGGTGATTGTGAGATGAAATGGAGGACCTACAGTTTAACGTGGGATCCGAACCACGGTGGAGGCCTGGCATTCCTCACATTCACAAGTTGTGATTAATACACGTCTTGTCAGAGGTGAAGGAAGGGTTTGGCAATCAGATAAATCTGTGCCGGGACCGAGGATTGAGCCACGGACCACAGCACAGAAGCCTGACACCTTACCCCTAGACCACCAAGTCACCTTGGTCACTGTAGATCATATGAATTGACATGTGAATGTATAAAAAATGTTAAATAAAGTTTTGTAACCGTCATATATTGTTCTTCCCCCATAGTCATGCACTAACATGGCAATAATTTTAGGTAATTTTTTCTTACATTGGTCTAACCCACAAATATGTTCACGTGGGTTAAACGTAGGTAATATTTTATCTGGTCTATCGGGCGTGGGGAGGTCAAGTTTTTATTCCTAGTCGGGTGTACTAGGTTCCCCCCTCTCACCCCATTATTGCCACCTTCTCTCCATTAAAAAAAAAAGTTACATTTTCTCTTTAAGCTCATCCTGCTTCGTCCTATTAATATAAATATGTGGATATCCCGGATGGGTGGTGAGTCGCGAAACGATAGAAACTCGATTCACACGCTCTCCGAAAATAGAGCGCAGAATCGGTTTGAGTTGCGCAGCAATTCACATTCTGTATGTTTATCCATGATACATTTCGACGCAAACTTAAAACAGCTGATTATAAACATATTCTATTTTCTAGTGGATAGACACATATTTTATATCATTGTCACAACGGATGTTTTCAAATAATAACGCTGTTTCGTGGGTAAAATTCCAAAACACCGATACACACGTTTTACATTAACGGGTCATTTCAAATCTCCCCAGTAAAGTTAACAAAGCTCTCTGATTGCTTCTAGTTCTACAGCGCGTGCGCACTGATTTGAGATGTTGGGTTTTGAAATTTGATTTTTTTCTTTCGTATTTGAAGAGTGGACGAAGTAGAGACGGGTTGAACTTTGGAAGGACGGATGGCAACAATGAGCCGGGAAATTTGTGATTGTTTTAGACCTCGTCACGTGGCCCTATTTCTGTTCTGCAATTAATTTATCAGTGAACGTGTAAATCCAAAATAACTGTTTATATGTCATAGATCTACAGAATTCATTGAAACTAACATTTTAAACGGATTGCAATAGTTCACATTCATTTAAATTTATGACAATAAAGCACTGAGTTTGTATCTCCAATAGTTATTAAGTGGATGATTCTTGAACTTGGGACGAACCTGGTTATCTCTGTGATAGACCATTGTCAAACTAAACCAAAGGTCCTTAGATCAAATGTCATGCACAATTGTAATTTTTACATTATATATTTAAATTATTATCTCTGCAGATTAGAGTGTGTGTGTGTGTGTGATAAGTATACAGATTATTTAGAATCATCTTAGACGCCAATTCATGAGACATTCATTTTGATGGCCCTCTGTTGCAGTAAGTTTTACCCACCCCTGCCTTCCCTGGTCACATACATACACTTCCATTTCCTCACCACTTCGTTTGCACAATGAATACAAATTATTTGAAGCACCGAACCGCTTGTCTGTTTGTAGAATCCTTCAGCCGCTCTGCTAGCGCCCAACTTTGTGTTTCGTTGTAATTTTTAGCCTCACTTTGAAGAACGCCCATTCTTCCTTCAGATTAGATTACTTTCCCCGCCCTTTATAAACCTACCTCCTTTGCTCGCCCCCACGAATATCTTGTATCCCTCTCTTTCTTTCTTTCACACATTTCTTATTCCGTCTCTTTCTCTCTCTCTCTCTCCTTTTTTTTTTACCTCTTTTTCTTTTTCATGTACTCATACCGCCTTTTCTAGTCTTTCTCAACCTTTTCTTGTCCATGGTAATCAAGTGGAATTAGTCATGAAGCAAAAACTATATACGCCTTTCTTTACTTTAAACATTTTTTTTCCTTTCTTCTCTGGTTTGGTATGTCTATTGTCTTAAGTAAATCTTTTTAGAAAAAAAAAATACATGTGGAAATGGTTGTTCCCCCCCCCCCCCCCACTTTATAAAACTAATTAACATTTACTTTTCCTTGTGACGATATGTATTATATATATATATATATATAATATATATATATATATATATATATATATATATTTATATAAAAGCGAGGGGTATGTTTGGTGTTCAGACTCGAGATGGGGTTGAAGGTAACATAAGTATAAACCCTGTTTTTATAGGTTTTAAAAAATACATAAATTAATACTTTTGGATCAAATACATACAATTTTCCTTCAGTATATACGTTTAGTTTAATTTCGAAAACCATCAATCGAGACAGTTCTTGAATATTTGTCATGTGCTTCCCGACATTTAACGGAGACATTTTCTTCTTCATTAAAAAAAAATCTTCTGTTCAAATTAAGCGATATTAGAATTATTATGTTCAATAAAGTCTTATCGTTATAAAAAGTGAAGAAAAAAAACTTAACTTGCATGATTCTAGTTCCCTTCCATGACACCTTTAGGACTCAACCGACCAACATAAGTTTATTTTTTGTTTTGATATTATTTTAGTTAATTTAAAAAATACATTGTCTTAATTATCATATAATTATAATGAAGTACATACTATGGTTAACATAAAATAGATTATAACTTTCCATTAAGGATTTTCCACATCACGTACTGTACAGCCTACTTAATTTCAAAATAAGTTATATATTTTTTGGAACATGTGTTTAGTTAGTTAGTTAGTAATATCCGTAGTTTAAGATTATTTTATGTAGCTACGGGAGATCTGAAGGAATACACTGAAACCGTTCTCAGAACCGAAACTAGTAAGATTTCACAACTAATCATTCATAAGGTGTATATAAATAGATAGATAATACATATATATTTGGTATAAATTATGTTATTTAAATTTTTAGTTAATAAACCCATTATTAAGACTCAGGATGGTAAATATCCATAAATCACAAGCTACACACCAGACAATAAATACAATATTTAAATCAGAAATGTAAATATCGTTGTGTTTTTAGCACCACGTCTTACCACCCCGTCGGGTTATACGCCGATATGTAGTTAATTCATCTCGCAGAACTACCTACTTAGTCAAACCTGAAGTGGGTTAGAACTACCTCCCTTGTCAACCCTGAAGTGGCTTAAAACTACCTCCCTTGTCAACCCTGAAGTGGCTTAGAACTACCTCCTTAGTCATTCCTGAAGGGGATTAGAACTACCTCCTTAGTCATTCCTGTAGGGCATTAGAACTACCTCCTTAGTCATTCCTGTAGGGCATTAGAACTACCTCCTTAGTCAATCCTGAAGGGGATTAGAACTACCTCCTTAGTCATTCCTGTAGGGCATTAGAACTACCTCCTTAGTCATTCCTGTAGGGCATTAGAACTACCTCCTTAGTCAATCCTGTAGGGTATTAGAACTACCTACTTAGTCAATCCTGAAGTGGCTTAGAACTACCTCCTTAGTCATTCCTGAAGGGGATTAGAACTACCGCCTTAGTCATTCCTGTAGGGCATTAGAACTACCTCCTTAGTCAATCCTGAAGGGATTATAACTCCCTACTTAGTCAATCCTGAAGGGGATTAGAACTCCCTACTTAGTCAATCCTGAAGGGGATTAGAACTACCTACTTAGTCAATCCTGAAGGTGATTAGAACTACCTACTTAATCAATCCTGAAGTGGCCTAGAACTACCTCTGCTTTCATTCCTGAAGGGCATTAGAACTACCTCCTTAGTCAATCCTGTAGGGTATTAGAACTCCCTACTTAGTCAATCCTGTAGGGTATTAGAACTCCCTACTTAGTCAATCCTGTAGGGTATTAGAACTCCCTACTTAGTCAATCCTGAAGGGGATCAGAACTCCCTACTTAGTCAATCCTGAAGGGATTATAACTCCCTACTTAGTCAATCCTGAAAGGGATTAGAACTCCCTACTTAGTCAATCCTGAAGGGGATTAGAACTCCCTACTTAGTCAATCCTGAAGGGGATTAGAACATATTCAGTCATTCTTGAAGGGGATTAGAACTCCCTACTTAGTCAATCCTGATGGGGATTAGAACTCCCTACTTAGTCAATCCTGAAGGGGATCAGAACTACCTACTTAGTCAATCCTGAAGGGATTATAACTCCCTACTTAGTCAATCCTGAAGGGGACTATAACTCCCTACTTAGTAAATCCTGAAGGGGATTAGAACATATTCAGTCATTCCTGAAGGGGATTAGAACTTCCTACTTAGTCAATTCTGAAGGTGATTAGAACTATCTACTTAGTCAGTCCTGAAGGTGATTAGAACTCCCTACTTAATCAATCTTTAAGGTGCTTACAATATAAAGTAACTTAAAGTAATGCAACTTTTTTGCCGTCTCTCTTTCTCGGTTTCACCCCCAAAGTATATCGGTGTGACACGTTAGGAGTGCACCGAACCTGCGCAGTGTCGCGCGGACCCCCCCTTACCCCTCTCTTATCTACTCCTCCCTCCGGAGACTCGACTGCTAGCGTACCAGGGTCGGTTCCTAGTGCAACCCTCAGTAGCTTCCCGCCAAGCTTGGCTAGCGGACAAAACACCCCCTTTTCGGCCGCGCTACTGCGCAGCGCTTAGCGCGCAGCCCCTCCTCGCAACCTCCCATCATGCCATCATCATCATCATCATCATCATCATCCGACAGCTTTTGTTGATGCCGCCGTCATCTTTTTCGGTCTGTTCCGTGTCTGTAAATCGCGTGGGACGATACTCGGGTGGACAGTTCGGACTTTTTGTGATTGACGTTCCTTTGTTAAATACGTCATATCTTGAAGTTATTCGTTTATTTGAATAGTGGAAAAAAAAAAATCCAAATAACGGGATAGTAAAAATAATCCTTCATACATATAGTATCGAAATAAAATAAATAAATTTGATTGTTTGAAAATATATGTGTATATTCTGTGTGCTTCTGCTAATTGGTCCTAATTGAAAAGTTAAGTGTACAGTGCCAGGTAAAACATAAGACACATTAAAAAAAAAGTTTTGTATGTGTCGATATACTAAAAAAAAAAGTGTATAATAATCAGTTGTCAAAGTTAGTTAAAAAGAATAACTTAATTATAATCGATTGTTATGAGTCTTACATCAATATCAATGTTTCCGATTTTTTGTAGTTATATTAATGGTATTTTACTTAGTAGATAGATCAGTAATATATTGAAATCTTTATTCTAAGCTAGTCTAATCTTGGAAACATTCCTTAGTATTATCAACTTAAACTTGAATTGAATTGAACTTTAAGCTATCTATAGTAGTTTATTTTTCTCTTATCTTGTTAAAGAATCGAGTACTACACCATTAAAACTATTTAATGATACCAATAATAAGTGGTCGAGTTCAATGTGTGTACATTTCTTTTCCATCGAGTCTAATCTACTTCACTGAAAAGTGTTACGTGTGCGTCCAATGCCCGTTCTTTTATCGATGGTGTTTTAATTGATACAACCTGCTTGTTAAATGGCTGTTCAAAAGTTCATCGAGTGCTTTTAATTGAATTAGGTGATCTGATCAGCGACGGTAAGTTAAGGTAATTGAGATGATGGTGTGGAGGGATACAGGACTTTCAGATTAATCTCGTTAGGGTTAGAGAGTTGCCCATTTATATTATCTTATCCTCTACGACCAAGATAATAGTTTCTACTCGACAATAAACATAAAATCTATTTATTTTGATACTTAGTATAACTTAATCATAAAATATATATCTTATATATTTATTTCAGTTTAACTTTTTGACGTACTTATTTTAAATTCCAAACTTATTCTACTTTTATTAATTTTTCAATTAGTATTCTAAACTTTTTAAGGCATGTATATATTGTTTTTTTTTAAAATAACTCAATGATTTAGTTTTTAATAGCTTGGAAAAAAACAAGTAGATTAAAGTTTAATAAAATCACCTCAAGGATTAGAATTATTTTCTAAGTCTATTTTCGTATCATGAGTAATGATATGCATAATAGATTTAATACAACTTCTCATTCTAGTGAACAATAATATTATTTTAAATTCTGATAACTGTTGCATTTAAAAGTTTTAATTTAAAATATAAAGACTTTTTGTTTATAAATCTAGAAGCTTTTTCTAAGGTTTCATGTCTGAAATGATACAGTTTTTAAGTAAAGTTTCTTAACCATACCTACACACTCAAACAAATATATTAACTAGGAAGAAAAAACGTTTTTTCTTTAATCTAAACTATGCCCACAAACTGTAATTAAAGTATCGTGAAAAAAAAGTAAGATTAATTTTGTATTTAGACTCAAATTTTGAAAGAAAATAATTATGCTAAAAAATTATTTTAATTGTATCACTTGATACGTTTAGTCTCAATATTTTTTGTAACACTTTTATATTATTTTAGAAATAACTTATTTCTTCTTGTATATAGTTAATTAAGAAACTATCTTTTGAATGAGGTGGATATTTGCAAGCTACATTTATATTCTTTTCATTGAAAAGTTAAAGATTATAAGGTGTTATGAGAACACTTTATGTTCATAAATAATAAAAACCCACCTTATAACTAATATCTAACATATCTGCCTTAGCTTATACAGTAAACAGGATTAATAAACTGGAATTTAAAGGAAAATATTATATAAGGTTTCATTTTAAAACTATCTCAATTTACAAGTGTATAAATGTTTTAAGAACTAGAGGCTGTATTTAGTATTTAATTAACTACTAAACACACTTTCTCTGTTCAAAATATGCTTATGTCGACAAGTGTTATATTTTACCCAGCAATAACTGGGATTCTAAAACTGAAACAATTATTTTCCAATATATTATTTTCAAATCATTCTCACTATTTCTAACGATAAATACATTTAGCAAAATGCTTTCTAAAATCGCTCCTTCTTTTGTTTTGAATCAAAGCGACTTAAAGGTCAACCCAATTCTTCTAGCTAGAAGTTACACGCTAAAATACATTCCCTTTAAGGCAACACAAAATGATTGTGAACTCGGCGAAAAGATTTTGCCACTGCCTTTTTTTTTGTGTGTAGAATATAGGTTGAGAATGATTTTGAACATATCTAAATGAATAATTTATTTATCTTTTTAGTGTTATCTCTTGATTGTGTGTACAATATCCATGACAATTTGAACAATTCCCAGGGTGGAAAGGAAGTGAAAGCAAACTAATTGTTTGAAGTTTTTACTCAAAAAAGTAATTGATAAAATAAATACAAAAATTGCTTTATTGGATATGTTAAGTTAAATTTTCTACACACAATAATATCAACAGTTCTTGGATATTTGTCATTGGCATCGCAGACTCGGATAACAACTTTTTATCTTCAATTTAAATTTTATTTTGTCAAATTCCATATATTTATGACAAATATCTAATAACTATTTATATTGCATATGTTATGAACTCAAGATAAATGCATTTACTGAAGCAATTCAATATTGTTATTTATTTGGTCAAAAAACTATGAAAACTGAAAAATCGATGGCTTTAACTTGCGTTCGTTTCCATCCCATCATAAAGAAGACCTCATTCACAGTAGGTTCCACATTTTTTGTTTCCCCTTTCACAACAAGCTCTGATTTTTTGTACAACAGTTTATTCACATAATTTTTGTTACGTAATAAGCAAATATAGTTTTTAAAACTTGCTTGAACAAATACTTAGCTCCTATACAATGGGCTTAAAGAACTAATTCTTTTACCTAGTGGTGTACGGTCATTTATAATTATTGGAACAAATTTATCTTTGATCTACTTAGATATACTTTCATTTACTCACATGTGTATTTATTTGTGTTTACCATCATTATTTAAATGTATAATACTAAATATGTATTTTCTTAATAATAGTGCTAATAATAAACATCACAATAATCATCCTAAGACAGCTTGAGTTATTATTAATATTATTATTATATAAATAATATGAAATATATATATATTTATAATAATAATTATGATGAACATAGCTAAAAACACATTTTTTAGTAAAAAAATAAGTTAATACTACATTTACTAGGTCTTAGTTCAAGATCAGTTTTGCTATTAGCTAAGATCCAACTTATAATTAGTTTCTAGTAGCCCAAGTTCCTGCCTTCTCTCTCTTCACGGTCATATTAATATCTTTTTTGCCCCTGGAGGGACTTGAACCAATATTTCTCAAGGTTTAAGATCAGCCTTAAAATTGTCTTGGCTTTTAGAACTATAAATATATTTATTAACTTGTTAGCGGGATACTAAAGTTTAGATCTTACTTGAATAAATACCTGGGTAGCTCACGTCATGTATCAACGGTGTGCCTAATATTAGGAGAAGATTTTACTACTGGTCAGGCACAAATTAAAAAAGTTAATTTAATATTAATTAATATGGAAAAGCTAAAAAGGTAAAGTTTCCTTTCATCGCATAAGAAACACTTTCAAAAGTGTGTTTAGGGTTTATTTGAAAGATATCAATTTGCTACCTTTAGTCTGAGTTCAACAAGTTCCGTTCATGGTCCATCTGTTGCAAACATTCTGACCAACTACAAACACCCTGCCCTCCCCTGTCCAACTGGTTACTCTTATCTTTTATATCCCTCAGTTTATAACCACTTGGTTCAAGTACCGGCTCCGCCGTGACGCCGCGCTGTGAGACGGAACCATTAGATTATCAAGATTTAATTTATATAGAACTCCGTATCATACTTTTATCGCCAGGATTAAGGTGAAGGAGTGTTCAAGGTCAGATATCCCTCTCTCTCTTTGACCTTCGTATAATTTCGAAGGAAGAATAATTCTGCTATTTATAATGAATGGGTTAGAAATCTCTCATTGAATATGACATATCAATACATAATCAATTTTAGAATACCTACTCAACATTATTTCAACACAATTTAGGGGTTAAATAACATTTATAATGGAATTAATGATACATTCATAAATGTCTGCATAAAATAATTATAGTATATTTGTTCTTTTCTCCTAGCCTTTCTATTTATCTAGATACAATCATTGAAAATAAAAAATAAAATAAAAATAGTGTTTTATATATAATAACATAAAACTTGTGTTCAACTTCGGCTTGGAATTCTTCTTTGCATTTTTCAAGCTACGCTTTGACTTCACTTCGCATGTAAAAAGCGATCTTCCCTAATTTCTTATAAAGATGTAAAATACCTGGTTATTGCCCTAAAGGTTTCTTGTATTTCCGTGTCCAGTCCTCCTCAGGTTTCATTAATATGCTAATGGTTTTGTCTTAAAAAAACCTGAGCTTTGGCGGCTTCAGGTTTCAACAAGCCTTTTAAAAACCATACTCTTTGGGAGAAGATACATATTTTCTTTAGCACCACGTCTTATTACCCGTTCGGTTTATACACTAATTTACTGATTGCGCTAATTGACTAGGGATTAGGATTGTTGAATTAAGTGGTAGTGTACCCACATTTTCGTGGAGGGGGTGGAAAACCATTTATGAAAAACCACCCTCAGCACACCCGACCAGAATCGAATCCTGATCTTCCCGTCTCAGACAGTCTAGTTTATTGCGAGAGTGGTGCCTTAGACCATGCAGCCATCGAAGTTTGTGAGAAGAGAATAAAATCGAATGTTGGCTCAATTTAATTTTGTTACATTAATTTTTAATGTTATAACTGGCCGTTGAAAGTATGATCATACAGGGTGGATATATTAATTAATTTTTTATTGTGTTGTTTGGGTTTGTAATTGCTATTTAAAATTTTAGAAGCGTGTACCATTTTGATTATAAAAACAACAGAAGTGCACAGTAAATGTTGACACATGATTTAAACAGAATGACAAGTATTTGTAACCGAGTGGCATTAAATTTGCAACAGAGTGCCACTAAATTTGACTAAATTTGAAACTGAGGGCGACTAAATTGAAACGAGTGCAATAAACTTGAAACAGATTGCCACTAAATTTAAACATAGTGCACAAATTTAAACAGAGTGCCACAAATTGAAAACGAGTGCCACTAAATTTTAAACAGAGTGCCACTAAATTTGAAACGAGTGCCACTAAATTTGAAAACATGCATTAAATTGAACGAGTGCCACTAAATTTGAAAACGAGTGCCATTAAATTTGAAACGATGCCACTAAATTTGAAAACGAGTGCCACTAAATTTGAAAACGAGTGCCACTAAATTTGAAAACGAGGCCACTAAATTTGAAAACGAGTGCCACTAATTGAAAACGAGTACCACTAAATTTGAAAACCGAGTGCCACTAAATTTTAAACTGAGTACCACTAAATTTTAAACCTAACGCTACTAGATTTAACACTTACTTAACTTAGAATAACACTTTTTGCCTTGTTCATCCCCTTTCATGATCTTGAATGGATCACCTCTAACTGACCCTAGCCTTCCTACCTTTCGTCCCCTGATTTTAAATCTAACCAATAGGATTTTGGTATTTTCAAACTGTGGAGAAGGTACAAACATCTTATTTGTTTCTTTCTCTTGTTCGCTATGCCAGCGACTAAGGGTCGTAGCTATGGTGTAAAACATATAAATTCTCGGGGGTCCACTAGAATATTTTACTATACCTTAATTCAATAAACATTTACATACGTATATATGGACTACCCTCCCCACCCCCTTTTCTATGCCCTTGCTAGTATGTTTTATGACCACAGGCAGAGAGGGGAAACAAATTCATTTTATGTTGCTAACCTGACTATTTACAAAAATATAAACCAAAATGTGCCTCTCAACTTACTATAGTAGGATCCTGGTATAAAGGAACTTTTTATAAAATACTAAATAACATTTTTGTTCAATATAGAGTTTTATATCATCTTTTTATTTGTTTGATGTAGGCTACTTTGCGCGCACTTTCTAAATCGATTGATTATATCAGCACACGATTTATAAACTAATTTTAATCTAGAACAGACACAGCATCTAACCCCATCCTTTAATTAATCACTGTGAAAGAGGAACTCCACATTTCACCAATGAAACATATTCCGGATACACCAGGAATTGAACCCGGAACCCTTTACTGAGTAAACAGACACGATGGTGACTGAGCTAAAGTGTACGTCAACATTGATAGCATTTTACTTTTTTTTTTTTTTTAGGTATTGATATTGTCCATCACATGTGACAAACTGTACATCACATGACTTGACGTATGAATATTTTAAAGAAGTATTAGTAAGCCTAACTTGTGTAGCTGTCACTTACACTTCTTACTACCATAATCTTACTATGGAAGTAAAAATACTCTCTTCGTTACTTGAATGTTCTTATGTTTAAGACAATTTTCGTTTTAAATAGGCCTTGTATAATCCATTCCCGCTAACTTGGGCGCTTTTATAACCGCCTAAAAGTGCATAAATACAGTTTCTTATTTATTCGCCTCGTCAATTTTTTTTTGTCACTTAGACAATATTGAAGTAAATTAACATCACTTATCAAAGTGACAAAACATGTTGGTAAGTTGAATTAGTAAAGAAATGAAAACTTTTTAAGCATATTTTTTAGGGTCATTTAAGGCCAAAGCTAACGTGACTATACTACATCTCTAGATGAACAATTTTTGACATTTGTTTTCTATCTAAAAAAAAGTAAGATGCGCATTATAATATCAATTTGATAAATAATGAGATATAATTTTATGAATTAAGACCCATAGTTTTAAAACAAAATATGGTGTACAACTAAGAAACTTAATTGACTACTTTTTTTAACTATTTTATTATACCCTTCCACCTCCCTTTAACACTACTGTTTTTAATTTGCATCTTCATTTATTTAGGAAGAACCTTTCATAAAAAAACAAACTTTTCACCGGCAACATTGTTAATGATTTAGCTCTTTGCTTGTCAGAACCTTTTCGCAGTCGGTACGTGTATGTCTAGTGATATATAGGTTCTGGGTTTGATTCCCGCATGGCTGAACAATTTATCATTGGTGAAATGTGTATTTCTTCTTTTATGAGTATGAATTGATGGTTGTAAAGGAGGAAGGGGTGGATATGTGTGGTGTATTTTTTGTTGTATAGAGGTTAGATTATAGGTCATGTGGTGAAATGATTAGTAGGTTCAAAATGAACACGTTAAATACCTCAAATAATAATATAATACTTAATTACATTAGTTATTTTATTGGTATTGATAATATGTATTAAATTTTACAGCTTTGACATATGAATACGTTAAAGTAGATCTAGAAACTCTTACGATTAAAATTAGTCAATACGAATTGGTTGTGATCAAGCAGGGACCTTCCTAGACGTTGACATTTCCAAAGTCATGTTTCATCAAAGTTGGAATGAGCCTTTTAAACTTAAGTTTCTGGATGTGTTGGAAATGTCATCAGTAAGGCTCGGCCTACACGTTAGTAAAACCTGAAATATTCATGTAAATCTGCTCTTAAAATGTCAACAAAAAAAATTAGGTCCTGAAAATATAATTATAGCTGTTTAATATAAACCTTAACTTACCAAAGGATCCCGACATTCTTGTACGAATACGTATAACTTAAAAATAATTTTAAATCAATGTATTAAAAATACAGTATGTAACCAAATAATAAAATAATATTATTTTAAATATTGAGAAATGATTTACTCATTAGTGATTACTATTTTGTAAAATACAAAATATGTTATTTTTTGTTAACAATTTATTATTGTTTTTATAAAACTCTTCAAAATTTGTATTGCATGGCCTAAATATTGTTTAAATATATCTTAAAACTGAAAAGGTCTTTGATTTGGAAATTTTACAAAATATATACATATTACTTCTACTTTATCAGGGCTGATAAAAATTGGCTTACATCATGAAATATATTAAATTGAAACTTAGCATAAAAAAATTGTCGTACCATAAACATTGTAGCCCTAAGCCATTGCTGGATGAGGATAGTAATTACATGTTTTGGTTAAATACCGGTTTTTTTCGAAGGGCTGTATAGGAGTTAATAATTATATTGATTAATTAAAAGGCTATTCACACCACAATGTTACATTTACAAATTTGCTGATGTCATTTTCGATACTAAAAGACTGTTGTGCTTTTTTATTAATGTTTAGAAATACACTTTTATCATGAAAGCTTTGAGCTCAATTTTCATCCGCGTTGATAGTACAAAATACGTATTTGTGAACTTTTATTTGAAATACAATATATTTTTTTGTTTTAGCTGGCACTTAAATGAAAAAAAAATATATATAATTTGGCGGATGGCCATGGCTCATTAATCACTCCTGCTCCATAAATACAAACCAGGCCACTAATTCGTATTTATATACACTCGTCTCTTTATTGAAAAAAAGATTCACCCATTTTAATGGAAGCATAAATAACCGCCTGTACTTTCCATCCGCCGCAATCCACCACTACAGACATTTCCAGCTTCTTATAAGCCAATTTCCAGTGATGCATATGAAAATCCCCCACAAGGTTTATATATATATTTTAACGTTACTAAGATATTATATTATAGTATCAAAAGACTTGATAGTCTTTTAAAAACCAAGGCTATTATCAGGAAAAATATCTCTGCTTAACTCTACGTCATCGAGCTTAGAACGTAAATGTGGTTTTCAGCACTTGTTTCTCCTGACATTTCACTCGGCAAGGTTTCAATGAGGTACTCGATGTTTGGATTACTCAGGAGGAACAAAAACTAAGAAAACTGAATGATGTCATACTTAAAAGTAAGTTTCCCCATCTGACGTGTAAAAAGGTTTTTAAAACACAATAGAGGAAAAAATTCGGCATTGATCTTCACAATTCAGACATGTTACTCCTAATAATTTTATAAAGTTACTGTACTCTTTGGCGTTAGGAGATGGAAAGTTCATTGCCGCTCTTACAAAAGTACGACACCTATCCCTATTTTTAGCTAGGTCTAACCAGTCCATTTCAACACACCTTAACTCTATCTTGAGCTAGTTATATCCACTACATCTCACTACACCTTATACCTATCTTGAACTAGTTCTATACAGTCCACCTCATTACAATCTATCCCTATCTTCAGCTAGTTCCATCCAATTCACCATGTTACACCCTATCCCTATCTTGAGCTTGTTCTAGCCAGTCCACCTCATTACATCCTATCCCTCTCTTGAGCTAGTTCTATCCTATTCACCTCATTACACACTATCCCTATCTTGAGCTGGTTCTAACCAGTCCACCTCATTACACCCTATCCCTCTCTTGAGCTAGTTATATCCAATTCACATCACTACACCCTATCCCTAACTTTAGCTAGTTATATCCACTACATCTCATTACACCTTATACCTATCTTGAACTAGTTCTATACAGTCCACCTCATTACTCACTAACCCTATCTTGAGCTAGTTCTATCCAATTCACCTCATTACACCCTATCCCTATCTTGAGCTTGTTCTAGCCAGTCCACCTCATTACACCCTATCCCTCTCTTGAGCTAGTTATATCCAATTCACATCACTACACCCTATCCCTAACTTTAGCTAGTTATATCCACTACATCTCATTACACCTTATACCTATCTTGAACTAGTTCTATACAGTCCACCTCATTACTCACTAACCCTATCTTGAGCTAGTTCTATCCAATTCACCTCATTACACCCTATCCCTATCTTGAGCTTGTTCTAGCCAGTCCACCTCATTACATCCTATCCCTATCTTGAGCTAGTTCTATCCAATTCACCTCATTACACCCTATCTCTTTCAGGTCAATTTTCCTGCTATCCTTCCTGAACACGGTTCTAGATCCGCCCATTCGCGCTGCATGTCCTACCCACCGTAATTTACGGCACTTGATTAACCTAACAATGTCTTGTATTTTTAATCAATTTAGAACTTCTACTTAACAGTATAATAAAAGCGATGTGGTATCTTTTTGTCTGTTTGTCTGTACGTAAATTTTCCTCCAACTTTCCTATAAGATACAAAGTTGAAACGACGCTTACTGATTTCTCAATTGTTTAACCTACCCCCAAAATACTTAAACTGAACTTTTTTGCAAAAAAATTTGACACTTGAAATAAAATAAACCTCGATAACCTGGTATAGACGTAGACAAAAATCACGCTACTCCCCCCTTTTCTCTCTCGATATATATATATATATATATATATATATATATTTAGCACCGCATCCTACAAACCGTTCAGGTTATACGCTTATGTACTGATTACACTAATGGTTATAGTGACTAGAAAGGCTGTATGTTTACGAAGTGTACCCGAATTTGCGTGTAGAGGGAGAGTGAAAAGCCATTTTAGAAAAATCTCTCTTGGTACATTTGACTGAGATTCAAACCTCGGTATTCCCGTCCTCGTCAGTCTAGTCTAATGTGAGAGTGACGTGTAATACCATGTGACCATCTAAGTGGGTTATAAATATATTAAATTAACAAGGAAAAGGCTCAGTGAAATCTCAAATTGAGTCTATCGTAGACAGGATCAACCCCTATTGTTAAATAATCAACTATAGTCTTAATAATACCCTCATTGACGAACACATGGACTAAATTTAAAGCTCGTCTAGTCTAGTTTGCCGGTGGTGTAATGGTCAGGCTTTGAATCCCAGCCATATGAATCAAGGATATTTTTCTCCCAAAATGGTTTGCAGATCTCCCTTCATGAAAACCTGGATACATTTCCTTAAGATAATATCTTAATCAGCCCTAGCTTACTAGGGTTAGCTATAATGTAGTATGACGCTTTTTTTTATAAACATATTCGTTTTTTAATCAAAGTATATACTTTTTTTATACATCATTGTATTTCCAGATACTGTTTACTATTCGTGTATACACTTATTCTACCAAATGAATACACTTTTATACTTTAACGATTTTCTGAAAGAAATTGCTAACTCTAAAATGCTCCTGCAGCACACACACATATATATATGTATATATATACATATATATGTATATATATATGTATATATACATATATATGTATATATATATATGTATATATACATATATATACATATGTATATATACATGTATATATGTATATATACATATATATACATATATACATGTATATATGTATATATACATATATATATACATATGTATATATACATATATATGTATATATACATATATATGTATATATACATATATATATGTATATATACATATATATACATATGTATATATACATATATATATATGTATATATACATATATATATGTATATATACATATATATGTATATATACATATATGTATATATACATATATATGTATATATATGTATATATATGTATATATGTATATATACATATATATGTATATATATGTATATATATGTATATATATGTATATATGTATATATACATATATATGTATATATATGTATATATGTATATATACATATATATGTATACTTATACTTATACGTATATGTATGTATATATGTATACTTATACTTATATACATATATACATATATGTATATATGTATATATGTATATAAGTATAAAAGTGTATTCATTTGGTTGAATAAGTGTATACACGAATAGTAAACAGTATCTGGAAATACAATGATGTATAAAAAAGTAGATACTTTGATATATATGTATAGGATCTTCGGAAACTCAACGCCCAAGCTGCACATAGAGTTTGTTTGAAGCAAAATAAATTTAAATAAATGGTACGGCACACCGCACAGACTTTCTCTCTCTTTCTATAAACTCGTAAGATTTCTGAACGGAATAATGTACATTGTATCATCACCACTCTACATAAGAACACGCATAAAATAATATACAATGATATAGAATCAATGAGAAAAGAGGCGCATCTTTGTCCACCTAAGATCATTTCAAACAGTTTAATGTCTTCCACAAGGGTCAACACTTCGTATTAAAATTTCTATTTCTGGTTAAAATTTTAACATTTTAAAAGGTGTTGCAGATCTTCAAGTCATCGCATTGATATTTAATTATTCATTTATACATTTTGACCAATAAAAAATGTAAATATTGACTATTGAGTCTAAAATGGAGATAGATCATTGCTATGCAAACATTTCTCCTAAGA
Organism: Timema podura; assembly: GCA_033556935.1. Taxonomy (NCBI): domain Eukaryota; kingdom Metazoa; phylum Arthropoda; class Insecta; order Phasmatodea; family Timematidae; genus Timema; species Timema podura. Next base: position 25,211,514 of record JAVRXN010000013.1, on the reverse strand, counting down.
GATTTAAGGAAAAATAACATACTTTTTTTAGATACTTACTTATATTTAATTACTCTATGGCATTGGAGTATTATTGCGTTAAGACTTAAGTAGTATATGTTTACAACTAAAGCTCACAAAATTGTATTATTATATTTGCAAATATCTCAGAAACTGCTGTTTTTATAAAAATATATGTCAAATAAAAGTTTTTTATTTCTAATAGTCCTACAATTTTGCAATGATAAGTTGTTTAGTTTCTCCAATAGTTGTGGAGATACGGAAATTAACGCTTCTGTAATGTACCCTAAAAATCATTTTCATAGGAAAATGAAAATAGCCAGTTTATTTATAATCTTAATCAACGCCTAGATACGAATTTTAATCAAAATCGGTTTAGCAGATTTTGAGAAAACCAAATTTTTCTCTTTTCGTCCTTCAGTAAACTACCCTTAATTTTAAGTTTTTATAGACACACAGAGAGACGGCATTGCAAAGACTATTTTTTAGGGTTCGGGGGGTCATGAGACGTCGACATCCATCAACATTTTAGGTTAGTTTTTTTTTTACGGTCGCAATACTTAAACTTTAATGTCCAAAGAGTTAAAAAAATTCATATAATTGCGTATATATTGAAAGTTATTGATTTTATAAAAATATGTTTCGGATAAAATATCTGTATTATAAATATATATACATATTTGTAATGCTAAGTAATTTCATATCTCAAATAGTTTCGGAGCTATTTAAAAAAATGTTAATTTACGCATCAGACCGGAGCCCTTAAAGCCATTTTGCCGAAATATTGAGAGTAGCCATTTTGTTTGGAATATTTAATAATGTTTATAAATGAAATTTAATCAAAATCGTTAGAGCCGATTTTGAGAAAATCGACTTTTTCTCTTTTTGCCCTTCAGTAAACTACCCTTAATTTTAAGTGTTAATAGACACACAGACAGACGGCATTGCAAAGACTATTTTTAAGGGTTCGGGGGGTCATGAGACGTTGACATCCATCAACATTTCAGGTTAGTTTTTCTTACGGTCGCAATACTTAAGCTTTAATGCCCAAAAAGTTAAAAATATATATATAATTGCGTATATATTGAAAGTTATTGATTTTATAAAAATATGTTTCGAATAAAATATTTGTATTATAAATATATATACATATTTGTAATGCTAAGTAATTTCATATCTCAAATAGTTTCGGAGCTATTATAAAAAATGTTAATTTACGCATCAGACCGGAGCCCTTAAAACGATTTTGCCGAAATATTGAGAGTAGCCATTTTGTTTGGAATATTTATTTATGTTCATAAATGAAATTTAATCAAAATCGTTAGAGCCGATTTTGAGAAAATCGACTTTTTCTCTTTTTGCCCTTCAGTAAACTACCCTTAATTTTAGGGGTAGATGTCCAATTCCAAAAACCCCTCGGGGCGACCCTATGAAAACCCTAGATATCAAGTTTCAGTTCAATCGGTAAAATAGTTTAGGCTCTAGTTGGAGGTACAGACAGACAGACAGACAGACAGACGGAAATTCAAAAACCACTTTTTCGGATTCAGGAAGTCATGAAACGTCAAAATTCATCAAAATCTCGAGTTCGATTTTTTTGACGATCACAATACTTTCTCTACCTGTAAGATAGAGAGAAAGTAAAAAACCAATACACTTAAATGAGGCAAACTATATTAATACCATTAAATTGTGTTCATAGATTTGGTTTACAGCGCAAGGAGATCAAAGCTCTGCAAGCATGTGTGTGCACCAGGTTGCTTAGGAGTTAGGCGTGTGGCATTGCACATGTAATAATGGTAAGCACTTGATGTGCTTTACGACTGTTATTGATGACTCTCAGAACGAATTCCCGTTTCTAGATGGGCTGGTGTGTTGTTTACTATTAATTATGGTATGTTCTTCTGCCGTACTCCAAGATTTCGAGGTGTATAGTGCTTCGCGCCCAACTCCTACGCAACCTGTTGTTCATGCATGCTTGCACAGCTTTGTTCTCCCAGCGCATTATGTCGAAACTTTGAATATGATTTAGTGGTATTAATGTAATTTTCCGGATATAAGTGTAGTGGAATTTTTTGTTAGTTTTGGCTCAAAAAATCATTTGTGAATTTTGGGCGTTGGGTTTCCGAACAACCTGAATATGTATTATCTGACACATCTCATAGGGTATTAGAACAGAACTTTCTTTGGTCGTTGGGGGTTTCGCCCCCAAACCCCCAGTGGTTTTTTTTTGCAAATTGCTGTAAACTATTGTAATTCCAGCCTTGTTTTGAACGCAACAACTTAAAGTTACCTTTATTGTATTGTAAATTTACCTAAAATCAAAAAATCTAGCTCTGTCTAAGGTATAATCGATGAAGATACTACAAAAAGTAATAGGACTAAATTTTTTGTTCTCGCCAAATCCGTAGCTGCTGGTGCAATCCGTTTTTTGACAGGTCTTACCGTTTAGCCACAAGATACCTTAAAAGAAAGGTCCGCACCGATTTTAAAGTTGCTCCACCATTTTGAATTTTTTCGGGGGTTAAAAATTGATTTTTTAAAACTTTTTGGAATTTTACCGTTGTTTACAGACTAGAAGCTGTTTGCCAAATTTCAAGTTTCTAGCTCATCTGGAAGTGGGTAAACATTAATATCAGTGAGCGAGTGAGTCAGGCGTGTGGCCTTATATTAGTATAATGTACTTATTCAATTAACATCCATTCCCTTTCTTGCATTTTACCCACTTCATTGGTTGCATTACCTAAGGCGTCACTCTCGCACTATAAGTGATTGGTGACGAGCAGGTTGGGGTTTATTTCCCGGGCGTGTGTTTTTAGAAGAATTTGTCTTAGAGTTTATTTCCATAATACCGCGACGAAAAATCTTGTAGCTTTAGTAAGGGAAGAGTGTCCTCAGATATGAGTGGGTTTGGGGATAATTTTGATATAATAAGCTTAGCATTCCTCTTAATGTGTGATGGTAGGGAACACGAGAAATTATTTTTGTGCAGTTTTCATTGCAAAATATTTTTTTAACCGAAATAAATCAAAATTTGCTCTAGACGAAATAAAGATTTTAATTTTTACACCATCTAAATCTCAATAGTTCTCGAATATTTGACATGCGCATATTAGTATTTAATGATAAACTTCTTAAATGAGTAGAAAAAGTTGTCATTAAATTCCAGGACACCTTTGAAAGATATCCAAGAAATGTTTATATCACCCTATGAAGAAAATTAAACTCTATATTTCTACCTGGGAAATTTTATTTATTTTCACATATCAAGTGCAAAAGAAAAACTTATCTTTGCTTAAAATTCCTACCACGCCACCTTAATTTAGCAACACGCGCCGAAGGGCATAGGTTAATTGTTTATGAGGGGTGAGTACAGGATTATAAACAGTGCCTGCAGTTGACATCATGTCATTTTTATTTTAGGTTTTCTTATGATGCCTAAGGGATTTAAACAATTGCGAAACTTATTTGATGTTAACTTTCACTTAACCATTCCTTCAAAGTTTCCCTGCAGCAAAATAAGATTAAATTGTCACTTCAATCGTAGAATAATTTTGAAAAAAAGTTATAAATAGTTCCAGTAGGGCATTTATAAAATCAAACTTAATTAAAATAGAAATAATGACTTAGAGATATTTAAATTAATTAAAACCAAGGTAATTGAGAATACATTTTAGTAATTGAAAAGCATTTAGTAATGGCAACAGCTTAATTCAAGTTGATAAATCTGTAATTAATAAAGAGAATCCCCCCCCCCTTCTCTTCCTAAACTAATATTGATATCCTCTCTTCGGCGCATTTTATCTACTAAATAAATACATATGCTCCTTTTATTGGACTGAACAATTTGTACTTAATATTTTAATTCGATAGACATACTATTTTAATAATAAAGAAACTTCACCAAATATTTCTCTTACGTCTATATTTATTTTAATTTAGTTTATTTATATTTGTGTGTCCACCATTTCCTACTACCCCTAAAGATTTCGCCCATATTTAAACTAGTTGGATGGCTATTAGAAAGGAAGAAATTGACTTTCACTGGGCCTGCATTTACGTGGGGGGAGAGGGGAAATCCATCTAGGGAAAAATACCTTATTACAAGAGGTCAGGATTAGAAATTCGACCTGCCAGTCAGCGGCAATAAATCCGTCTTGAGTGGCCTGAGCCAATCGAGGAGTGTGACACGCTATCTAATCTTATTTGTAGAACAGGATTTTCTTAATTGCTGATGTTAAAAATATAGTAAAAAATTACACTTATTGAGTGGTGTTGCTTATTGGTATATTCCCTTGCCAAATTCCTTTTTTTCGATACCTTATATTTAAATTTCTATTTGATTTACTATGAATGTTGCATTTTGGATATATGAAACACAATATTTCTAATATTAAATACTTTAATATTATGACTATACATTCGTTGTTTCATAGTTTAACTCGTCACTCTCGTGTTAGACTTGATTACAGGTGACGGAGAGATAAGCTGTACCGAGGGTATTTTTCTATAAATAGTTTTCCACCCCTCCCCCACGCAAATGTGGATACATTTTCTTTAAAATCAACCATTCACATAGTTATCCCACTAGTGTAAGTGTATAGACAGAACGTCTACCAAGACGCGGTGTTTTTTTAGTATACCATACGCTGGATATTACACGAACACTTTATTGTAAATATATACTATTTATTTTATAATAACCAACATCTTAGCTAATTTGGTAGTGTGTAAGCCTCCAAAGCTAAGGGCCCCGGGAACAATTCCTGGTATGACCGAAAAATGTTATTTTATGTGAAATGTGAGATTATCCTTTCACAGTGATGAATTAACGGGCGGGGTGCTGGGTGTTGTGTCTGCTCTAGATTTAATCTAGTTTATAAGTCGTGTGTTGATATAATCGGTCAATTTAAAAAATGTACGTTAAATACCTTGAAAAAAAAGTCTGATATATAAAATCGATTTTAATATTTTAATCATCCAATTTGAAATTTTATTTAATGTTTTTTACTTCATGACTTTGAATAGTATCGTTACAAATATACCCTGCGTTCCATTGTGACACGTTACGTCAGCAATTTACCCCACATCCATCTTCGCAATGTGTGTGTGTGTGTGTGTGTGTGTGTGTGTGTGTGTTGATGTGTGTGTGAGGGAGGAGTATGACAGGGTCCCCCACTGTAGAGAGAGTGTTGAAACGTTTTTCATTCCCCATCTTTGACGGTTGCGGTTCGATACCCTTAGGGAAAAATGGTGGTGGGGGGATTTTTAGGACGTGATTTATGTTGTTGGATCTCGATGATAAATGAATGCGTCACTGTTGACCTTCAAAATGTTGACTACTATGCCAAATCTGATAACAATAATAATAATAATAATAATATTCAGCACACAAGTAATGTTTTTATGAAAATACAATTTCGGTAATCATATGCATATTTACACAGGTGGCATTTTTTTTAAATTTACGTTTAGCACCCATTATCCGGCAGTGCTTTTCAACCTGGGGGTGGCGATACTATTTTTTAGTCAGGGTGGGGTTACAAAGACTGTCGAGGCTAATTTATAATTTTAATTTATTTGAGGTATTTAACGTGCACTTCCTGAACCGACTGATTATATCAACACACGACTTATAGACTAACTTAAATCTAGAACAGAAACAGCATATAGCCCTCGGACCGTAAATTCATCACTGTTAAAGGGTAAACCCACATTTAACCAAAGATAAAATTTTCGGCCATGCCAGTTATCGAACCTGCAAACCATAGTTAAGAAGAAAGACACGCTGATGACTAAGCTAAGGTGTTGGACCGTCGAGGTTATTGCTTTATATTTATACATTAAAGTGATTAATTATAATTATGATCTTAACAATTAAATTAGGTCGTTAGTAGCAAGTGTGCTAAACCTATCGATAGTATTAAAAATGTCAAAATGAGAAGTTTCCCTAACACTCAATGAAACAACATACAATCATATTGCCTAGCGCCTGTAGACTAGACTTTACCAGGTCGAGCGCGCTCGCTTGATAGAACCAGTTCTATCTTTCAAGCGCGCGCGCGCTCTATCGTTCGCTCGCTCCAATCCGGCCACCTCATTACAACCAATGTGTTCTATTTTATATTTTAGTCGTTCGCGCGCTCGCTCGCACAGTCTGGCCGTCTCCTTATAAGACGAACTTTAATAATACCTAAGTGCGTCTATAAGCCACATACGCTATTTTCTTACCTTTTTAGCCTCCCCTTTCCTCCCATATATCACCGAGTAGTCATTTAGCCTGATCTCTCTCCTCGTGTTACGTAGCTTTTCGCAATCGTCAAGAGTGAATATCATTATTTAATAGGGAAACACACAAAAAGATGGACTCAATTTTTTCAACCTTTCTCATCCTTATCACATAGCATAATTAGTTAATATATGTACAGACCAAACGGACAGTGAGATGTGTTAAACAAAAAATTAAGAGTGTAAAATATAAATATGTCCTTTAAACGACGTCTAATTTTACTTAATTGTGTAGAGAAAGTATTGTGATTGTGAAAATTGTCTACCCTTGGGTTAAGATGAATATTGACGTTTGGTGTGACCTCAAACAAAATAAATGGTACGGCGTACCGCACAGACTTTCTCTCTCTTTCTATAAACTCGTAAGATTTCTGAACGGAATAATGTACATTGTATCATCACCACTCCACATAAGAACACGCATAAAATAATATACAATGATATATAATCAATGAGAAAAGAGGCGCATCTTTGTCCACCTTAGAGCATTTCAAACAGTTTGTCTTCCACAAGGGTCAACACTTCGTAATAAAATTTCGATTTCTGGTTAAAGTTTTAACATTTTATAAGGGGTTGCAGATCTTCAAGTCATCGCATTGATATTTAATTATTCATTTATACATTTTGACCAATAAAAAATGTAAATATTGACTATTGAGTCTAAAATGGAGATAGATCATTGCTATGCAAACATTTTTCCTAAGAGCTTTAAGGAAAAATAACATACATTTTTTAGATACTTACTTATATTTAATTACTCTATGGCATTGGAGAATTATTGCGTTAAGACTTAAGTAGTATATCTTTACAACTAAAAGTCTCAAAATTGTATTAATATATTTGCAAATATCTCAGAAACTGTTGCTTTTATAAAAATATATGTCAAATAAAAGTTTTTTATTTCTAATAGTCCTACAATTTTGCAATGATAAGTTGTTTAGTTTCTCCAATAGTTGTGGAGATACGGAAATTAACGCTTCTGTAAAGTACCCTAAAAATCATTTTCATAGGAAAATGAAAATAGCCAGTTTATTTATAATCTTAATCAACGCCTAGATACGAATTTTAATCAAAATCGTTTGAGCAGATTTTGAGAAAACTAAAATTTTTCTATTTTTGCCCTTCAGTAAACTACCCTTAATTTTAAGTTTTTATAGACACACAGACAGACGGCATTGCAAAGACTATTTTTTTGGGTTCGGGGGGTCATGAGACGTCGACATCCATCAACATTTCAGGTTAGTTTTTTTTTACGGTCGCAATACTTAAACTTTAATGTCCAAAAAGTTAAAAAAATTCATATAATTGCGTATAGATTGAAAGTTATTGATTTTATAAAAATATGTTTCGGATAAAATATCTGTATTATAAATATATATACATATTTGTAATGCTAAGTAATTTCATATCTCAAATAGTTTCGGAGCTATTATAAAAATGTTAATTGATGCATCAGACCGGAGCCCTTAAAGCCATTTTGCCGAAATATTGAGGGTAGCCATTTTGTTTGTAGTATTTATTAATGTTTATAAATGAAATTTAATCAAAATCGTTAGAGCCGATTTTGAGAAAATCGACTTTTTCTCTTTTTGCCATTCAGTAAACTACCCTTAATTTTAAGTTTTTATAGACACACAGACAGACGGCATTGCAAATACTTTTTTTTAGGGTTCGGGGGGTCATGAGACGTCGAGATCCATCAACATTTCAGGTTAGTTTTTTTTTACGATCGCAATACTTAAGCTTTAATGTCCAAAAAGTTAAAAATATATATATAATTGCGTATAGATTGAAAATTATTGATTTTATAAAAATATGTTTCGAATAAAATATTTGTATTATAAATATATATACATATTTGTAATGCTAAGTAATTTCATATCTCAAATAGTTTCGGAGCTATTATAAAAAATGTTAATTTACGCATCAGACCGGAGCCCTTAAAGCCATTTTGCCGAAATATTGAGAGTAGCCATTTTGTTTGGAATATTTATTAATGTTCATAAATGAAATTTAATCAAAATCGTTAGAGCCGATTTTGAGAAAATTTACTTTTTCTCTTTTTTCACTTCAGTAAACTACCCTTAATTTTAGGGTTAGATATCCAATTCCAAAAATCCCTTGGGGCAACCCTATGAAAACCCTAGATATCAAGTTTCAGCTCAATCGGTAAAATAGTTTAGGCTCTAGTTGGAGGTACAGACAGACAGACAGACAGACAGACGGAAATTCAAAAACCACTTTTTCGGATTGAGGGAGTCATGAAACGTCAAAATTGATCAAAATCTCGAGTTCGATTTTTTTGACGATCACCATACTTTCTCTACCTGTAAGATAGAAAGTAAAAATGAACGACTGTGTCTTATTATTTAATTTATATTATTCAAAGTAAATGTTTATCTATGGACATAACACTAATAATTAAAGCTTACAAGCTGTGTTTTACAGGGCTGCAAGTTAACCATATTTTTAAAATAATCCTCCCGAGTAACAAAATCCTTAAAAAAATATACATACATTTGCTCTTTGTTTTCTTCATTAATGTACTCGTGTACTTCCTTGGGAAGGAAATAAAGTTATATTAAAAATTTATTTAAAATGTCGCGCGATCCACGCTTTTTGTTACTCCTCCCATTAGACATCAGTTCTTGAACTTTGGGGCAAAGTTGTAAAAAAAAAAAAATTAACGTTTGTGCTTGTGGGAATTTCTCGCCCCTGATGCAGGCAAGCTCATCGTGGATGGAGTTTTTTTGCTATTTTGAAGAATATGTTAAAACAAAAAATGCTAGAAAAATTATAATTACATTAAAACAAAGATCTCTTAAAAATCCATCTACAATTCTACAGCTTAAAAAATCTAGTTTATAGAAATATTTAGGAATATTTTTGTTCAAAAGAAATAAAAAAATATCCAGTAGAAAGATTGATTTTAACTTTCTTCACTTGGCTATATCAACATTTGTTGAATATATGTCGAGAGTGTCCTGGAATTTAATGACAACTTTTTCTTTTAATTTAAAAAGTTTTTCATCTAATGCTGCCATGCTTATGACAGATAATCAACAACTGTTGATATCACCATGTGAAGAAAATCACACTAAGTTTATACTGGAGAATTATTTTATTCATTTTGACCAACAAATTTTTATTTGATTTACATTCTGCAGAAACACTGCCTTTTTTCGCATTCCCTACACTCCTACCTTAGCCCTGATTAAATTTGTAAAATTGTACAGTGAAAGCTTGATGAGATCTTGTTGGAGAGGGATACAGGGTTTAGGTACTTAAACATGAGCTACAGACACACTTAAGATATCTACAAAGTTCCCCAGACATCCAAATTGTCCAGACACAATCAAAATGATGGGTTGATGGTGTTAATTATTAACTTAGCACCGCGTCTTACTACCCGTTCGGGCTCTACGCTTAAGTACTAATTAAACTAATGGATTAGGCGTTGGGAAGGTTGAATTTTAGAGGAAGTTAACCCGCATTTCGTGGAGGGAGAGTGGAAAACCATTCAGGAAAAACCACCCTCCAGTTCATCCGACCGAGATTCGAACCTCGATCTCCCCGTCCTCGGTGGTCTAGCTCAACACGACTAGCGCGTTAGCCAACTACGCCACCGAGGTGGGTTTGATGAAGTGTTGTTTGAGGTTAATCGTTGTCTTTTGTTCATTGACCTTCACTTTAACCTGTCAAAGGCACTCCTGCATACTTGATAGAGAATTTCAATAAACGTGCTCATCTCTCTTATATTTGCTTTATAGAGAAATAGCATAAAGGTGATGTCTAGATAAAGAGATAAATAGACTTGTGTCCTTGTTAAATTTACCATCCTGCCTTTGATACCTTTGATAGTGACATGACGCGTTGCTGAGTGGAGAGATAATTTAAAGGGGTAAGGGGAACATTCTAAGTGGAACCTTCGCTACTTGATTTTAAACTCGTTCATTATTCTTCCTATAACATATCGGCTACATAACGTTTACTAGAGTTTCAACCCTACTAGATATCAATTAGTGAACAACCAGAGGGGCTGGTAAATGAAGGGGTTGGGTAGATTCTCATCCCTACTCTGGTTCTTTATAACCTACAGGTTGTATATACTCCAATTTCCACAGGAAGAACCTTTTATCTTAGCTAGAAAATGTCATTAGCTCTACTTTCACTTACTCATACGTCAAGTAATAGGATATTCAGCTGTCACTTTTGATAAACGTTATCAATACCTATGAATACAATAATTACATTATCTCAATGTTATAATTTTCACCGCTAGCTAATACGTTTGTTTATTCATAGATTTCCTTACCAAAGTCCTACAGTACATTCGTCCTTTATTCTATAACCAACTAGTTTATCTCTAGTAACTTACTCTGCGTTTCAAGGTTACATTTTGTGAAACATGTGTTAAAATGATGGTGCATGGAAAAAAAAGGTGGAATGTCACACAATACACATTTTCTAAGACAACGACTTTTATATCTCAAACCCCATAAGAACTTCAACAAATACTTTTTTAGAAAAATTAATTATGAGAGATACCTCCTTTAAACATAATCTAAAATGCATTAGAAAGGATTCTTGATTGTCTAACAGTTGGCGGCACTAACTCAATTTGAGTTAAAATTGGACTTACCCCATTTTTATCCTGTACCTTTATAATACACACACACACACACAAACACACACACACACACAAATGTTGTTATATGCTTGTTATATTTGCATATTTACTTGAAACTTTACATTTTGTTAGTTTTTCATTTTAAACAAATATTTTTTTCTAATAAGCATAGATCTTACATTTATGTTGGTTAAAAAATGTGAAATATTATTATTATCTATACATATTCAAGTTATTTTAAAGGGCAATTTGTTACATTTTTTAGTAACTTATCGTTAGTATCTCTCTAACTAACGACACGCCAGCGTTAATAGGTGTATCTCATTGCTTTATATTATTTTTAATATCCAGAAATGACAAACTCCCTCATTGTTTGCAAGTTTGGACATTTTCGACACGATGTTAGTTTCACATATGAATCTGGAATTTAAAAAAAACCTTGACAGGTTATCATATTATCTGGTTTTAAAGTTATGCATATATTTAGTTTAATTTAAATCTGTCCATTAGTTTGAAAATTTATAAGATACACAATCCTATAGCGCCCGATACCTAAACCAAATTCAATTTTATACCTTTTAGTTGTAGAAGAAATGTTGGTACCAGAAACTTAACCTATAATTTTATCTTGAAATCGGTGGCTGATATTATATTTCAAAATAATAGATTCTTGCTCTTATTATTATTAGCACCGCGTCTTACTACCCATTCGGGTTATACGCACTTACGCTAATGTGCAATGTTAGGGTGATTGTGAGATGAAATGGAGGACCTACAGTTTAACGTGGGATCCGAACCACGGTGGAGGCCTGGCATTCCTCACATTCACAAGTTGTGATTAATACACATCTTGTCAGAGGTGAAGGAAGGGTTTGGCAATCAGATAAATCTGTGCCGGGACCGAGGATTGAACCCCGGACCCTAAGCACAGAAGTCTGACACCTTACCCCTAGACCACCAGGTGACCCCATTCTTGCTCATTTGCATGCTATCAGTAAAATCATCCGTTTTAATTTAAGGCCCAACACACTAGCTTGGAAACTTTTGCGTGTTCCTAATTAACTCCCAGGTTGGTTTCCCGTAAATGGACAAACATGTATAGGCCTACATTTGAAAGAGAAGTAGTTCCATTTCACTGAGTGATCAATTTATTTTATTGTGAATAGGGTTCGTTTTAATTTTTATAAATTGACCGAGTGAATTGAGATCCATTAACTTGGCCATTTGTAATTTCATCTGCCTATTTGTTTGTTCCACGATTACTGTCAAATTAATTGATCAGTTTGAACGAAATTTGTCAAGGACAATATTGGAACCAAGGCTGTACATTTTTTTTTTCGATGTGGTTATCCGTTTCAATATGTAAGTCGATCAAAAGGTTTTACATTTAGTAACTTATTCACTTTATTTGAATTTAAAATTTTAATAATCGGTTGAGACCTTGGATATTTTAAAATTTTATTTTAACATCTATAGGTAGATATACGCCTTAAACAACCAGAATATCGGTTATTATCTAAGACTATAATGGACCATTGACTTAAGTATTAATTGGTTTTCTGATCACCAGGGAAAATATAACTTTGAAATCCAAAGAAAAACCTTAAGATTCTAGTAACGACAGGAGCGTAGTATAATTCTTAACATGATGGGCTTAGTATTTTTCGAATGGAGGGAGCGAGGTCTATTTTTCAAATTATTACTGGTAAGCTTTAATCCAACATAATAGCACTTAGGTGTGAACTGATAAAAAGTAAACTCTTCTGGAACACACTTCACAATTTCAAGCGAGGATTCTTTACGGTACGGTAGTAGCTATTTTCCATTCACTATACCCAAGGTACGTATATGAATATAATGTTGGAACAGGCATAAAATCCATGATAAAGAATATACACTTCTTTAAATTTGGAATTTATATCGTAAGATAAAAAGTATTTTGTGATAGTGTAGAAAAATAACAACGTGATCATTTTATATCTATTAAAAGCAAATTAAGAAGAAACAATATTAAATTTTGACTCTTATAAATAGAATTCTCGAATGACAAACATAACTAGCTAAAGGATCATTAATTATACTTGTCAAAGTTTAATGAGTCTTATAATGTAGCAACACAATTTGTTGTCATTTGCACAAAATTTATATTTCAGTATAATATTAAAAAAAATATGTTTAGTAATAAACAAACATAAATTTATTTTATAACATACTTCTAGCTTACTTAAACGAGAGCTTTGTTGGTAGACTATATAGATACCTAAAAATAATATTTTGAGATTCATGACATAATCTGGATTTATGGATAAACCTTGACCATAACACAAAAAGGAAATATAAAAATAGGTGTTAATCTTGGCTCCTAGGCCAACAACATAATTATACATAAATTTATAGTTTCATGTTCTATTTTGGCACATGTTAACCAAGGGAAATCCATATTTCAGGGCGGTGGGTAAAATAGGGTTTTGGAAAGGGTTGGGTTGAAGGGGTTCTAAACTTTGATACTTGCCTGGAAAACTAATGGGCTCGTTATATGCGTCCCGTGCGTAGGGATACATTTCGCCTCGTGATGTATGATCTTGTTTATTTGTTTGTGTGTTCTTGTGTTTGTGTTTCATACGCGTGTTGTTTGTTTGAGATAAGTTTTTGTTTTGGGTATTTGACTGGTTCGACTTAATTTAATCGTATTTGGCATTCACTATAAATCTGTTAAAATTATGCTCGATGCGGTTTTAGATTGCACTAAGCCAGAGGAAATGAGACGTTATTACTTATTATTTTGTATAATTATGAAATAGTTTCAAATCTCGTTAAGTATAAAATGTATGATAACGATTTAAACCATTGCGGTCCATCAAACCTACGTCTGGCCTTCTTTTGGCCAGTCAACCTCTAAAAGTTTCTAACTAAATCATGAAAAAAAAAAATTGTACGGTGCAATGCACAGAATTTCTCTCACTTTATCTTAAACATTAATAGACATTTACTAAAAATTCATAAGATTCGCGAAACGAAATAATACCTTATACATTGCTATAGAAACATTACACCAAAGATCATTAATAAAATAATATGCCTGTTACTTTCTCTATGACATTAGGAACTAGGAACATTATCGCAGAAAAATTGAGAAAGAGAAACATCTTTGTTAACCAAAGAGCATACAAATCAAATTCATTTTCAAAGACTGAATTAAAAAATTACTATAATTTTTGCTTGTTTGCTCAGAAAATGATCAAAATTGGAAAAATTTCCCCTATGTAAAATACCCTAAACGTCATTTTAATGAGAAACTGAGAATTTCCATCTTGTTTATAGCGATAAACAGTGTCTAGACACAAAATTTAATCAAAATAGAGCGAATTTGGAGAAAATAATTTTTTTCTCGTTTTGCCCTTAAATAAACTACCCTTAATTTTAGGGTTGGATGTCTAATTCCAAAAACCCCTCGGTGAAACCTTATGAAAACCTCAGATACCATGTTTGAACCTAATCAGTTAAAATAGTTTCGGCTAGATCAAGGAACAGACAGACGGCATTACGAGAACCACTCTTTTTGTTCCGGGGAGTCATGAAACGTCGATATTTATCAAAATCTCGAGCTAGAAATTTTTGACGATCACAACACTTTATCTTCGAGGTGTCGAGAAAAAGTAAAAAGTCGTAATACCAATCTGTTATATTAAAAAAAAAACATGGACGATGAAAGGGCTTAGGGCTGGTTGCACAAACAATAATCAATGTAATGATCAGAGATAAGAAGTAAGTTGATCTTCAATCAGTGTTTCAAACATCATTTTCAGTTTTACGACTAATAATTAGGAGGTGATTGTCGATAAAATATCTAGTCAAGCTAATCATCCAATTCTCTCCATAAACTGTTTGATTCTACGACTATCATGTTGATGATAAAAATTATTATTATTATTATTATTATTAGCACCGCGTCTTACTACCCGTTCGGGTTATACGCACTTACGCTAATGTGTACTGGTAGGCTGATTGTGAGATGAAATGGAGGACCTACAGTTTAACGTGGAATCCGAACCACGGTGGAGGCCTGGCATTCCTCACATTCACAAGTTGTGATTAATACACGTCTTGTCAGAGGTGAAGGAAGGGTTTGGCAATCAGATAAATCTGTGCCGGGCGAGGATTGAACCCCGGACCCCCAGCACAGAAGTCTGACACCTTACCCCTAGACCACCAGGTCACCAGATGATAAAAATAACCTTTAAGTTATAATAACTTAATTACTTTTTGCATCTTAAGAAAAGAGTCATTTCGAAGCTTTTGACTACAATTTAAATTACACTAGTTCCTTCATAAATCCTTTTTTCAGCTTCATAATAATATCACCCACTATGATGGCCGCATGGTCATAGTCGTCACTCTCACATCTGTCTAGACTGCCGATTACGAGGAGATCGGGGATAGATTCCCCAGTCGGGGGGTACATAGAGGGGATTTTTCCTAAATTGTTTTCCACTCTCCATCCACGCAAGTGCTAGTACACTTCTTATAACGTCCACTTTTCTCATCCGTAGCACATTAACGTAACTAATACAATGCGTATAGCCAGAATGGGCTGTGAGACGCAGTGATAAATATATATAAAAAAAAATTGGTTTTACCTTCTTTTTTTTGTTACCCTCGTCAGATAGAAAGAGCGTGGCTCCTATTCCAGTGTCATCTTCTTCACCTGTGGCTAGTCGTGTGGAAACTGCCCAATTTATCTTTTTAAATGTGTGCATGGTAACCATGTCGTAAAATAAAACCTCAGATTTATTAGCGAGGAATATCATAGTGTTTTTTTTTTAAAAAAAAATAGATATTATATATAAAAATGGCTACGATCGAGGCTGAACAATTTTTCAAGGATACCGATTTCACTTTAATGAGGTCAATCGTCCTCATATATCAGGGGATCTCGTTTCTGAGCTTGCAGAAGATGGTTTGAGCCCAGGTTATACCTAAACGGAAGTTAATATCTGTAAATGTCGCATTGAGGTCCCTTCAACCAGATTTATAGGGTCATATCAGACCACTGTAAAAATTACTAGATGTACAGTCCGTTTACCCTGTCATACCTTGACGTATTACACTATGACCCTCTTTTAAGTTATACCATAGTGTAGTTATGCAAGGCAATATTGCTACCTTACAGGGTAAAAAATTAAACACCACGTTTGCCCTGAAAGGTAGCAATCTTATCTTAACGTATTACATTATGATCCTACCTTATATGATATAGCATAGTGACCCATTTCGATGGTCTAATTACCTAAGGCGTCACTCGTGTACTAGACTGCATGGTTGATGATGGGGAGATTGGTGTTCCGGTCCTAGTTACGTGTAATGATGGTGTTTTTTCCTAAAAAAAAATAATTTTTTTTTCACTCTCTCGCTACACTTAGCAAAATTGAGGTTAAACTCCCGGTTAGGAACGAATTATAGTCTTTCAGGTTCGCTACAGCAGGAAAGGTATAATCGAGACGTCTTGGAAAGAAACTTATCCGATAGCTCTAAAATCTAATAGACCTACTGTTATTTATAAAGGTATTTGTTTCACCCCAGTCAGTGTCACTTTTTGAATCTTGTTGCAATTTGACAGTTGTAAGATAAAAAAAACAAGGAATTTTTAAAGAATTTTGGTTCTTTACATTTAAAAATAACATCTTAATACTTTAGATATATCTATCTCGATCAGACCTTACAGTTACCCTCCTTTTCCCCTGAAAGGTAACATACTTACCTTATATAATATAAGCATATGTAATGGTAAGGCTGCTACCATTCACATTCATAGTAAACTAATAACCTATTCTGCATTTAAGTGCCTGTTAAGTTACTGTTTACAAATTGTTGCCAGTTCCAATTGTTTCATACGTGATATCAGCTAAAATATTGTAATTCTATAGTTATTATTTTACAGGAAATAATTTTATGATGTACACTAATCTCATATTAATTTAAACCATTTATGTTTTTCACTTAAGTGAGAAATGTTAACCCTGACACAGGAGTTGAACCCAGGACCTTTCTCTGTGTGCGCCAATGCTCTACCACTGAGCCATCCTTGTTCGTCCCGTGTCTAGGAACATCTTTCTATAGTTATTGGTGTATCGAGTCTAAAATATATGGTAGCTGTTGAAAGCATCGATCACTCAGAGCTATCTACGAAAAAAAAAAACTATCACCGAGACAAAGGGTGTAAAAAAAAGTACTATTAGTCAAATGTTTTAAATGATCATAAGCAAACATAAACATTGATTGTCATAGGAAGCCCAAATTCGACTACCAACATTGACTGAAAGTCACTAAATCTTGCATTGTATCTTATATGCAGAGCCCTGCGTTTGTGGAGATCGCGATAATTCGCGAATGTTAGATATGGCACTTTTTCTTTCAGATGTTCACATTTCAGGTTACCCTGATTGCAAATATATGCTCAGAATTGTCGCGATAATTCGCGAAATCAGCGTTTTAGCGCGATACTCGCGATTTTAAACGATGTCCGCGATAATCGCGATTTAGTCACAATTTTTGTGAAGTAACAAGATGATTTTTGTGTAATATTTTGACTTTGTGACTTGTACATACTTTTCCCGGACCAGCTGCCGCTAAATCTTACTTTTTTAATAAGTTGACAGCACATTTTTTTGCGGAATAGTGTTTTTTACCGTTTTGTCCAAACAAAATGTAATTTTTGGTTTTCACTTCAATATGTTTAGTTTACCTGTTTCAAACATTGTCACCGCTTATTCACCGCTTTTGGGAAACTTAAAAACGAAATTGGGCTTTTTTTATTCACCATAAAAGCAGGGCTCTGCTTATATGCTTTATCTGATGTATCAATTAAAATGTTATCAAAAGCTTCTAATAACCTTTCCTTATGCGTTATTGTGTAACTCTTTACATAATTAAATAAACAGACTAAGAATATAAATAAAATATTGTAATATTTTTTATTCACGCCTTTTTGGCAACATGAATTTCCTCTTTTAAGATGACGGGCTTCCTATGAAAATCAAACTGTATCTAATCATATTCTTATAGCTATAGCACAGAAACCACATTTCCAGCTTTGTAGTTAATTACGCTATTCAACACGACCTATATCCCCCCCCCTATCCCCACACTTCCTCCCCCACTCCCGTAACAAAAATACGGGCCTTCAACACAGTAGCCCCCTTTCGGAAGTTAACTTAGAGAACCCGCTTTCTAAAAGCCAGTCTATATTGCAGAGTTATATGAAGACAGTTATTACATACTTTCCTCTAACTGGTCAACAATTTATAACATGTACTAACTCGTATTCCCAGCTAGATCTTACCATATTTTTTTTTAAAAAAGTGTAAGGGGTACTTTTACTTCCAAACTTTACTCCTCTCTACCACCCTCTTCCCTCCCAAACCCTTCCATTTTCCACCTCGTTCCTAGATCATAGGACCTCCGAAACCCCAAGCCACGTTTGGTTAGCTTTAAAACTTGCCATGCTACAAACTAGTAAAAAAAAAAAAAAAAACCTCGCTCCGTTTTTGGGCTAAGTAGTCCCAGTAGGGTTACCAACCCTTCCCCTTCCTTTAAAAAATAGCACAACGAAGATTCAGTCCTTAAAATTCATATGAAGTCTATATTATCTTCCCCCTTACCCCGAACCATACCACCAGTTCAGTATTTCCCAGTAAGATTAAAATGGCCGAGTTTTAATATATAATAACTTTGTTACTCTATAAACTTTTTTTGTGTGTGTGTGCTAAGTTTGTTATTTAAAGTTGGCAATAAAAAGTTCCCCTACTATGGCTGGCTAAGCTTAAAGTAGCTTGCAGTAAATCAGCTAACGTTTTAGGTTAGTTAAAAAGTGGGAGAATAAGAGAAAACGTGGACAGAAAACTAAATTTAATTTATGTATTTGGGATACGCCTTTGTCTAAACCTTATATTAATCCACTGCGACCCATTTTACTCTATTTCCCCAAAAAACATACTTTTATTAAAGTTTTACTTTATCGGCTTATGTTTTAATTGTCTCCTTATTTTAACTAGGAATAGTACACTGTCGTAAGTTAACTAAGCACTTGATTTTGCATTATTTTTTTTTTCTTAAATAAATAAACGGAAAGATTATAGTCGAATATTACATAGTATATACATATATAATAACATTAAATTTATATTTTATCATTTTAGCTACACACAAGTTCGTATTCAACAATTTTATATTAAAAAAACATTTTTTTACAAGTATGTAGGCCTATGCATCATGTATTAATTTATTAGTCTACACTCAAGTAAAATAAAAATCTTGCCATTATATTTTCATCCATACATACATTGAACTTTAAAAATATATTATGTTTTAATTATCTTGTTTTTCACAGTATATTGAATTTAAAAACTTGTGTGTGTGTGTTTGTGTGTGTGTGCGCGTGCGCGTGCGCGTGCGCGTGTGTGAAAGAGTGTTTTGGTAGGAGATATAGCAATATAACCTTATTCATTCGTCTGTGATAATCTTATCAAGGATTTACCACGCAAAATAATGTACAATCCATACAAATTAAAAGGTTTTCATCACTTTAAAAAAAATCATTCCTAATTTTTTAGTGAGTAGATACAATTAATGTTCGTTAGTAATTATTGTGTTTCAAAACGGACAATATAACAAATAACCTGTCTTAAGAATCCATAGCACCCTTTGAAATTTATTTTTTTACCACAAACTTTATATTCAAATCACCCTAATTCCTCAAAATATCTACAAATGCCCAAGTACTTTGTTCTTTATAAAATATAAAAACTTTATTTGTCTGTCATTTGATTTAAATTTCATTAAGTTTATAAAAAAAACTTTGCAAACATTTATTTTTTAACGTGGCCTTAAAAAAATTGTAATTTATTGTTCCTCTTTAGTTTTAATTTTTATGTTATATTTCTTTTTGGTCTTGTTTATCCGTTCTGGCCTAAATCTCCAATTTATTCACAAATTTAACGATAGCGTCACTTTTCTCATTTAAAATTGTTTTGTTTTGAGCGTAAATTTTCGTTACTGTCAACTCTCATCTAGTTTTTTAAGTAAAGTTTTTTTCTTTATTTTTTGGGCTGATAATCTACACCCAAAACATTTTTAACAAGTTGAAGTTTTTTTTTTACTCTTAACACTCTTCTTCACCACTACCCCAAATTATGTCAGATTTTCTGTTGTCTCATAATAAAACTTATCTTGTCATCAACGAGTGAAAAAAAAAAGACACAGTAAAAGGAGTTTACAAGAATAAAGATAATAATAACGGATGTAAACTTAGCAAGATAAATATGCATACTTTAAAATAATTGTGAATTAAATTAGTAAAAGTGCTATTGGTCTTCCTTTCTATTCAAATACTTTACGGCATTTTTTCCTCTCTCTCTTTCTCCTTTTCCTATGAATAGTAATGTTTTTTCGAGTGATTTAAGTAAGCTCAGAGAGAAAGAAGGGCAGGTTATTAAAATGTAAGCTTTTTTCATTGACGGCAAAGCTTAGTGTCTTTCTAACCATTGTTGTCAAGAATTGCAATTTTTAAAAAATACTGAATTGGGGCTTGACCCTTTTTAAAGCCAAAATACTTGGTACATCTTTGTCTTTCAATTGGTCTGGCAGTTTGTTTTTACTGCCGGAGACAAAGGTTTTTTTTTTTTTTTTGCTCACGCCCGTTTTTAGGGGGTAAGTATACCCTCCCAGAATTGTACTTTTATCTACTGCTGTTGTATTATTTTATTCTTGGGCAAGAATATAAAGATGGCTCATTAGTAGCCTAATATTTCTTTGTTTTTGCTTTATACACAGATCACTAAAAATGAGTTATGAACACAAGGGTGTAATTCAAAGTATTAGACATAAGTCTACTTTTAAAGCAGTTATTAGCTACTTAATCTTTCTTTAATAAATACCAACGACTTTTTTTTTTACTTTAGTGAGTAGATATCGTAAAAACATTTCCCTTTTAAATGAACAAAATTAACCATTTCAGTTTTATTAAATTCCTGTACACTATTATATTAATATGATATTAAGTAAAAATTTGAAATTAGCGAGAGGACATAATTAGAACAGTTAATTTTAATTTTCATAAATACACCATTTTACAGCTATTGAGGTAATAAAGTTAAATGATCAATTGGTAGCTAATTTGAAGTTATTGAGATGACAAAAATATGTAACTAATCAATTGGTTATTCAAATTTAATAATTAATACCAATAGATTTGGAGTGACAAATACCATCTCGGAAACTCCAGAAGTGTTGCTTATAAAATGTAGCTATATCTATAATAAATACAAAAGTAATGATTTTTCGATCATCTTGTATCATCTTATGTTGTGTTTATTATTGCAACAACACAAAAAACTTTTTTTTAAATCTATTTTCACTATACTTGTTACATTTGGGAACGTGAACCTAAATAGATGGATTCTCAACACACTACTTACAAAACCGACTTAACCTAATGCCACTTGATTTAACTTCAAGCTTGTTGTGATCGCGCCATATATCTACCGATCACGCCCCACTTTGAGCTCCATCTTGAACAATTTCCTGACTAATGGACATTACCGTCACAACTTGTCGTTGAACATAGATAAAGAGCCCTGTGTTTTTTAACTACAGCGACCCAAATCGGTGGTCAAATGTTATAATGCGTCACTCTTATGTTGAACAGAATTTTCGTTGATGAGGGGGTGGGGGGGGTTTGAATCTAGGTTGGGTGCACTGAGGTTTTTTTCCCCTAAATAGTTTCCTCACCCTCCCTCCACACAAATGAGGGTACACTTCTTCAAAATTATACTTTTCGTACATTCTCCTCTCTCCGTAAATGGTGACAGAATGTAATGCAAGTCTAATAATATCTCGGTACATAGTAAGCAAGGGTATCTAACAATTTTAGGTACTGGCGGGATATCAAACTATGGTCCTTTAAACCGTGTTCTTGCGTTATTTATCACCATTCAAATACGGATATATACAAATAAAGAAAATAATATGGGGCTTCGTGGAGATTAAAAAAAATAGCACCGCGTCTTACTACCCGTTCGGGTTATACGAATTAATTACGTCACTGGTTTTAGGGTATAGGAAGATTATACAAACCATAAGTGTACCCACATTTGCGTGGAGGGAGAGTGGGAAGCCACTTTGGAAAAAAACCACCCTCAGTACACCTGACCGAGATTCAAACCCCGTCATCGGTAGTCTAGCCTACTACATGAGTAGCGCCTTAGATCATGTGGCCACCGAAGAGGGTGCTGTATGCAAATGTTTGCAAAGGTGAAACGGAGGGGAAGAGTACTTAAAATCAAGATGATATACCGAATTTAAAAAAATAGTTACATCAGCCAATACGTTAAACGAGTGCGTTTAAAAAACTGGAGAGCTAATGGAATATAATATATAATATGTTGTCTTTCTCTTATTATGTCTCACGATCGGTCCAACTGGTACACATAAATTCATTCCTGAAGGGATTATCTGTGATAACCCTTAAACCCTTCTCTCTCCACTTTCCCCCCCAATCTTGTTTGAGTCTGTTTTCAATATTCATGGAATCCGAGCGACGCCTATGGAATTTCCCTCAGTGCCTGCGGTTTCGAGTCCCGCTTAGCAGTAGCTTGTTGACCTATCGACCAACTGTGTGTGTGTGTGTGTTTTTTTTTTTATCTCCACCCCCCTTTTCCGTATCACATGAGTTATTCAAACACTCCCCTAAAACACAACTACACACAAGGGTTATAGGGGGTGGGGCCAAGAGGGGTAGCCATCGGTCTCACTCACACGCGAACTCACATGGGACTCGTTCTCGCAGTTACGCATTTGCGCAGTTTCGACAAAGGACATTTCTTGTTTGTTTCAAAAAGCGGTGGGGGGGGGGGGGGTTGGGTTTTGGGTGGAGAAAGGGACGGAAGGGCGCTTAACCCCCCCTACCCCCCCTGTTCGGGCGTCACGCGTTAGTTTTGGTGAACTGGTCACCGCGCTGTTTGTGGTCGGAACGGCGAATGTATTTGACACGGCTTTGGGGGTAGTTTTAGATTTAAAGTACTTATCTAAGCTTTTGTTTTCTCGCTGAGGGTATCAGGGCTAGGATCTGTGAGTTGTATTTTTTAAATTTATCTTTTTATCTCATTGCTCTTGCAAAAAAATGTTCGGATTGTTTATGAAATAATATTTATGTTCCTTATTTTAGGTGTATACGGTTAAATAATATATATATATATTTTTTCGCATTTCATCTTACTGCCCATCTAGGATATCTGTATATTGGTACTACAAGACTAGGGATAATTTAAGGGGCGTTTTCAATTAACTGTTCCCACATTTTACGCGGAAGTAGAGCTAAAAACCATGCATGTATCAACAACTCAATACACTTTGATGAAGTAAGTGTCAGATTAAATTAATGAAATAATCCGTTACGGTGACCGCATGGTCTAAGGCAAGGGTCGGCAATCTTTTTGATTTCGTGTGCCGAATATATTTAAAAAACTAAATACCAACTTTATATGTCTCATATATTAGCCTAAATAGTTATGTTAGCACCACGTCTAAAACCCGTTTATGCTTATGTACTAATTACGCTTTGGCTTTAGGAATAATAAAGGTTATAGGAAGTTTACCCAAATTTGCGTGGCGAGAGAGTGGAAAACATTTTGGTAAAACCACCCTCAGTACACCCGACCGAGATTCGAATCTTGATCTCCCCATCGTCGGCAGTCTAAACCCAATTTCATTGCTGAGGTAACTGCAGGTCTTATGGGGAAAGGCTTTGTCTTCGCTCTCTCTCGGTTAAATGTTGTCAAATCTCCTCGCTCTCAGTTATGTCTGAGGGTCGGTGTGCTGGGGTAATAAGGAGCTATTGGCAACCTCGGCTATCCAGCGTTGCGAAATTATATTTGAGTGGAGGAGATGAACCACACGAAAGCGAGAGAATGACAACGTTGTTTCTCACTAGTAACCATGCAGTTCCCTCAGCGGTAATATAAGTGTAGTCTACTGCGAAAGTATTACTATTTTTATTTCCATCCTTAACTAACAAAAAGTATATTATTAGTGCCAAGGACTTTATTTTTAATCACTAGTGCCCCTCGCCTGTTTTACTATACTGTGAATTATTAATTTAATTAAATTAGATTTAATCAAGAGTATTAAGAATCCACTTCCTGGATGGATTGATTACATCTTCAAATAACTTAATTAATATGATAAATATTTAACACCGGGAAACATGGTCTTCAATTTATAACCCTAAAAGACTATTGATATATATTTTGGTCGTGTTGGGATTTAAACCCGGGACACTTTCATGTGATGACAAAAATTTAATATTTAGCACCACGTCTTACTACCCGTTCGGGTTATACGTTTAAGTACTAATTACTCTAATGGATTAGGAATTGGGAGGGTTGAATTTTTGAGGAAGTGAACCCGCATTTGCGTGGAGGGAGAGTGGAAAACCATTTAGGAAAAACCACCCCCAGTTCACCGACCGAGATTCGAACCTCGATCTCCCGTCCTCGGCGGTCGAGCTCAACACGACTAGCGCGTTAACCAACTACGCACCCGAGGCGGGTGATGACAAAAAACCAGTTGATTGGTTGCATTATGATTTGGAGCAAATACTCTCGAAGGAGGCTTTAGAACTGTCTGAATCATAACGATTGCAACCACGACCAACGTCTATAGTTAAATATTGCCCGTATTTTTTTCTGTGATTTTTAATCATGTATTTTTTGTTTGTTTTTACTACTAAAAAAAATTAATTTTCTTACTACAAAACTGTCTTTATTTGTAAAAAAAAAAATGTTTTACTATAGAAATTCTTATTTTAAAATTGCATCTGATATAAAAATAAATCATCATAAAATTATATTAAAAATGATACTAAATAATATATTAATTCTTTCAATTTTTTTGTTGTAATCTTCATATGTTTCATATTCTAATTTCCACTTCTTTTAATTGTTAACAAACTAAGTTCAGCCAATTTGAAGATTTTATTTTTTAATTAGAAAATTTTTTTCTTGGATTTGTAAACGTTTATCTAACTAAAAGTTTTCTTTCGGATTTGTTCCTTCTTTTTCACTGATAAAGCTTGGGTTTTTTTTTTCCCCCCTTCCTTGATTTCTTTACGTTTCCTTCTTGCTATCTGTACCTGTCAGTTTATTTTCTTCTCCTACACCTCCTACGTAGACCTTCACTTTTAGTTTCGTCACGATTATCTTACTTTAATCCAAGGTAGTTTATCTTCACACGCACATATACTCTTCCCATCCACTTGTTCCTATTTGTTGGAGAGAGAGAAAGAAAGAGAGAGAAGGGAAATAACGAATATAAAAACTTCACGAACGTACGAGATTAAACTGCAATTTTTACTCTCTGAAAAAGATGGATTTTTTTTTCTCTCTAGTGCAGGTCTTACTTGTCTTCAAGCTGTCTCAATATGGTATCCAGTTTAATTAATGGGAAAATGTTTAATAGTCGGTTTTCTATTTTAACAACAGTAGCGGCACGCATTCATTTTTTTTTTTTCAAGATTACATTTTCTGTAACTAAATCTTTTTGTAAGTTAATTTCAACATTGTTTGGAAAAAAAAAAACACAATTTTTTTTTCCGTCCCTTACTAATAATACTTTTAACACGTCTCATTTTTTTTTTTGGCATTCAATTAGGAAGAATAATTGAAGCTTAAAAAAAATATAGCTAGTGGTAAACTCTTATAATGAATACATTTGTGGACGAGGAAAAAGAGTTCCAGCTAATTAAGAACCTGAAATACAATATTATTTATACATGCTTTTAATTAGATTTCCTCTTCTAGAAACGGCGAATTTTAATAAACTAAAAACCGCGTATGAAAATCGTGTTTACAGAAAAAAGGAAGCTTGGTATTAAATTTTTTGAAGCTGAAACTAGCCCGACATGGGTTTGCCACGCATCGTTAATATTTAAACTCCCGTCTAATTTAGACTCGGTAATATTTTATAGCGGTTATTTGAAACGGACGTAACCATTCGATATGTATCTCATATTGTTTTTTTGTTTTATAAAGAGGTAATCTAGAACGTCCATGAAGCTTAGTGATAAACGAATTTAGGTCTCAAAGACCCTTCGTTTGATTCTGGACGCTACTTAAAATAATGCAATTTTTTAACATTTAGTTTTAGTACAACGTTTAAGTACATGTACGGGTTATAAGCGTATGTACTAATTACTCTAATGAGTTAGATATGAGGAAGGTTGAATTTAGAAAAGTTGTACCAGAATTATGTTGAGGGATAGTGGAAAACCATTTAAGAAAAATCTCACTCAGGATACCCGACTGTGATTCGAACATTATCTCCCTGTCATAGACAGTCTCAAATATAGATTATTGAAAGAGTGATGCCTTAAACTATTCGGCCATTGAAGCAAATACAAAATAATGTGAAATTTGTTTATAATTATAGGACTGTTAACCTACTAGGATCGTATTGTATCGAAACCTTAGGAAGAGAGATGAAACGAATTGTGAACAACACTTAATTTGATGACCTGGGGTCTAGGTGTGTAAGCCGTGGCACTTCTGTGCTGGGGTCGGGGTCAAATCTCGTCCCGGCATAGATTTATCTGATTAGCAAAAACACTTCCTTACCTCTGACAAGACGTATATTAAATTTCATAATTGTGATGTGAGGAATGCCAGGCCTCCACCGTGGTTCGGATCCCACGTTAAACTGTAGGTCCTCCATTTCATCTCACAATCACCCTACCATTACACATTAGCGTAAGTGCATATAATCCGAACGGGTAGTAAGACGCGGTGCTACTACTACTACTAATAATAATAATAATAATATTAATAATAATATTAATAATAATATTAATAATATTAATAATAATATTAATAATAATATTAATAATAATAATAATATTAATAATAATAATAATAATAATATTAATATTAATAATAATAATAATATTAATAATAATATTAATAATATTAATAATAGTATTAATAATAGTATTAATAATATTAATAATAGTATTAATAATAGTATTAATAATATTAATAATAGTAATAATAATATTAATAATAGTAATAATAATAATAATAGTAATAATAATAATAATACTTAATTTTATTGTTGGAAGATAGTTCCACTTTGCTACAACACCACCATGGCACCACGGGTGGGGGTGAACGTCGAGTTAAGAGGTTTGGATCCCGAAGATTTGGGTAACACAGATTAGATAAAACAACAATAAAATATAAAAACTACTAGAAAGCTATAATTACTTCAATGGTTATTCACTACCCCTATATGCCCGAATTCAACTCCGACAAGGAAACTTTGGGAGCCAGGTTTTTTCTCTTCATTGAATGTACTCTTAAGGGATGTGTAAAAGTCACGTTTTAAGGTAGAATCAAAATCAAACGCAGGCTTGAAATATGTGAAACAAATTTGAAATAAATTTGAAAAAACAGCCGAAAATAGGCTTGAAACATGTGAAGTAAAGTCTAAGGAAGTCGATGTCAAAGAAAATTTGGTTGCTGTCAAATAAAATTAATTAATTTTTACTTTTTCACTATCTTACAGGTAAAGAAAGTTTTGTGATCGTTAAAAAAAATTAACTCAAGATTTTGATGAATCTCGACGTTACATGACCCCCCGAATCCGAAAAAGTGGTTTTTGAATTTCCATCTGTCTGCTGTTGTCTATACATCCGATTAGAACCTAAACTATTTTACCGAACGGGCTAAAACTTGGTATCTATGGTTTTCATAGGGTTGCCCCAAGGGATTTTTGGAATTGGATAGCTAACCCTAAAATTAAGGTAGGTTTCTGAAGGGCCAAAAGAGAAAAAGTGGATTTCTCAAAATCGGCTCTAACGATTTTGATAAATTTAATTTCAAAAGATTTATGATATTCCAAACAAAATGGCCTCTCTCAATATTTTGGCAAAATGACTTTAAGGGCTCTGGTCTGATGTGTATATTATCATGTTACTATCGTATCTCCGAAACTATTTGAGATATGAAATTACCTATCATTATAAATATATAGATCAATTTATAATACAAATATTTTATTCAAAGCATATTTTTATAAAACCCATAACTTTCAATCTATACGCATATTATATAATATATGTATTAACTTTACGAACACAAAAGGTAAAGTATTGCAACCGTAAAAAAAAAAAAAAATCTAACCGGAAATTTGAAGGATGTCAAAGTTTCATGACCCCCTGAGCCCTAAAATGTGGTCTTTGCAATGCCGTTTGTTTGTGTGTCTGTTTAAACATAAAATTAAGAGTAGTTTAATAAAGGGCGAAAAGAGAAAAAATCTATTTTCTCAAATCGGCTCTAACGATTTAGTAAAATGTTATCATTTATGGCAAAGAGAAAGTTTGTAAGAGTTTCTTACAACCTTAATATTTTATACGCATTTGCGTGAAGGGAGACTGGTAGACTATTAACAAAAATATAATTTTCAGAATACCCGTCCAGGATTTTAACCTAAACCTCCTAATTACTTATAGGCCAATATCGCGAGATTGACGCCTTAGGTTTTTGCGACTAAAGTAAACTTTTAAACAAACCTAACCAAAAAAAAAGTTGTCATTACAGAAACAATTGCAGTAATAATTAAAGCTCCGGAAATAAAGCATGTTTATTGGTTTCGTCTGCCGGCGTGTTGCTTAATTGGTTTACTCCGCCTTGGGTGGGTCGCCATTTGCAGATGACGTCATTTGTTTGAAGTCCTCTCTAAAAGCGGACCACCACCCTTTGGTCGGGTCCTTCTCTACCTCCGATGGGGTTTAATTTGAATCTCTGTTTAACAAGTAGTGTATGAATTCATCTTAATGAGTGCAGATATGGCCGCAAGCCAATTAAGATGGATCTGGACATTTCTGAGTTGGGTTGAATCTGAATCACAAATGTGTTGACCAAACGGGGGTTGAATAAAGTCCACCTATCTCTCTCGCAACGCCAGAAGCTCGAATAGTACACTCAGTTACATTTTAGAAGATTTGTTTTCCCTACGAGTATTTTTTTTTTTTTTGCACAGCGTCTTACTATTGAAGGGTACAAGGGAAAAATGAGGAATATCATATTACACACATCTTCCAGGGCAATAACTTTTCTATCTCAAACCCCATAAGGACCCAAGCAAATACTTTATTTTTTATTTAATTTCAATATAGCAGATAGCCCTTTTAACCATAGTATAAATTTCATAAGAAAGGTATCATGATTGTCTAACAGATGGCACCACTAAATCAATTGGAGTTAAAAATTGAACTTTCCCACTTTTCCCCCTGTACCTTTCATTTTTTAAGGTTATACGCATAATATATACGTTATACTAATTACTCTAATAAGTTAGGGATTAAGAAGGTTGAGTTTAAAGGAAGTGTACCCGCATCCGCGTGGAGGGAGAGTAGAAAATCCTTTAAAAAAATACTTTCAGAACACCTGACCGGGATTCTAACCCCGATCTCTCTGTCATCGGCCGTCTAGTCTATTACGATAGCGAAACCTTAGAACATGCGGTCAATGATGTGCTTAGGATAGCTAATTGAAGTCTTATTAACTAAAACTAAAATGACAATTTACGTACCATGTTTAAAAAAAAAGCTTTTATATTGCTTCAGAGGGGATGAATGTAAAAAAAACTCCTTTCTTTTCCCTTCAACCCGCCTCGGTGGCGTAGTTAGCTAACGCGCTAGTTTCGTTTTGAGCTATGCTGCCGAGAACGGGAGATTGAGGGTTGAACTCGGGGTGTTTTCCTAAATGGTTTTCCACTCTCCCCCATGCAGATTCGGGTTCACTTTGACTAAATTCAACCGTCCCAATCCATAACCCATTAGCGAATTTAGTACTTATGCATATAATCCTAAAGCGTAATAAGACGTGGTGATAAGTATAAGTATTATTATATTTCATTTAAGATTCATATAAAGCGTTAGACTTGGGTTGCACTGGTCTTCTTTGACGGTAAGGTAGCTATTCGATTCTTGGTTATGGGCATTTTTCTCATGTGTAGTTGTGGTTTTACCATCTTATCAACATGCTCATTCACGTCCGGATATCAGATTGAAACACTAGATTGTTTCTATTTCTCATCACATTTAAGAAATATTTAACACGATTGGCCACAGTGGGTGTTAACTTTATATTATGAATAGCCAGCTTTTTTTTAAAAGAAACTAATTTAATACTCATATAAAATAAAATTTTATTGGAAATAATTCTGTCTCTAGTTATTAAAAAAACACACACATTAAATTTCTCATTTACGTTTAGCTTTCTTAAAAAGCTTGGCCATACAATTTTTTTTTTGTAACTAACGGCAATTCAACCTTTTTTGTTAATACTTTAATAAAAGTCTAGCGAACGATTTTGACGTGCGATGCCATGAGAAGCTTAAAAGGTTTTATTTTACGGAATATAGCAGCAGAATGCTAGGGGAGGAGAGATTTCTCGATAATTGCTTGGCCGTTAAAAGCATGTAAAGATTCTCTAAAGAAGTCTGAAAATGTTTAAAGAAGGATAGAACTAGGGGAAAAAAGTGTAAGTTAGGTTTTAAAATATATAGAGCATCGAAATATTGTAGGTCCATTGCTTCAAATAATTTATATGCACAACAGTCAACAGTCATAGCTTCACAACTAAGTTATAGACTCGTTTGTAGTGTAGAAATTAATTAAAGCTGTTGTTTTTATTATAAACTAGCAATCCTGCATGGCGTTGCCCGTGACCCACTGTGGTTTAAGAATTATATAACCCCCCCCCCCATCCCCAACACAAAGATGGTTTAGAATTACGGTCAATTTCGTACACATTTTTTTCCCCTCGAGGAGGATGCGACATATTTTTATCACAGCTATCTCTGAAACGTAATTCTAAACCAGATTAACAATATTTTCTTCAAATATTTGTTAAAAAAGCCTAATTAAAAAGGTAGTTAAAAATTTAAAAATCCGGCTTCGAGGTGCATTCGGACCCCCTTCCGTCCACCTATGTTAAAAATTTCAGATCTCTGCGTGCCGTAGATTTGACTGGGCATCGCACACAAACAAACACACACATACACACAGACAAACACTTCCTTTTATTATTATATTATAGATAGATAGTTTAACGTGCACTTTTCGAATTAAATACAAACACAATGCTTAAGAAACCAAATCAATTAAGCACTGTATTATAGCCCTGTAGGGTAGCAAGCCTACCTTGCCTAATTCCACTATGATATTTTTTTGTATTATTAGCACCGTATCTTACTAACTGTTCAGGTTGTATGCGTATGTATTAATTACTCTAGTGAATTAATGATGAAGAAGTTTGAATTTAGAACACTTGTGGGTTCCTCAGTAGGTTTCATAGTTTTTATAAAGTTCCTTGGGATAAAATAAGTTTGGAAACACTGCCTTAGACCATGCGGCAACCAAAGCAAGTCACTATGATATTGCTTATAATATAGTATAGTCTGTCAAGATGAGACTGCTGCCCATCAGGATAAATGGAGTACACGTGATAACCTTAGAAAAAAAAGCTTAAAGTGAATTTTCTGCATGTTCCGCTTGATAATAGTGAAATTGGAATCAGTTTAATAGTTTTATTTTATTTTAAATAACTATTTTTAAATGTTGCCTTCTTTTAGTAAAACATTGTCACTGGTCTCAATTTCATTGGTTTTTTGAAATTAGAATACAGAAAACCATACAACAACTTGATGCCTGTTTCTAGCTGTTTTACTTACCTAAGTTACACGTTATCCTTTGGGTAAAAACATAATCTTAAACTACAAGATAGGAGAGGATATTTAATACTAGACACTGAATCTCACCTTCAAGAATAGTTATACTAAAATAACAGGACAAATCTATAATATGAATTTTATTTCGGAAAATTCTGGGATCAAAACAATGTGATTTAGATAAAAATAAAATAGACCTCACCGTTTGGCCATGGTTTCTGGCTTAAATGCAAACATATAGGATAAATTTGTTGTCCTAGAAAATGTATAAAATATATTTCTGATAAGTTATAAACAAGCAATTTAAATATATAAATATAAATAATTTGAAAATAATTGTTCGATTTATTTCTGCTACTGTTGCTAGTTTGTAAAATTTTGGAATTACAATTAATTTGGTGACAGAAATCATTTATTTTAACATTGTTAATTTAACATAAAGATTTCCAAGATGAGAATTGTTTAAAGGAAGTTAACCTGCATTAGGTTAGAAAGGGATGAGATAAAGATAATTATAAACCGTCTTTGGATAGCTACTGTCAGCCTAGCAAACTGAGATTATTACTTATACATTATTATCACAGGAACTCCTGCATGTTGTGAGCTGGACCTCTTAGACCTTGTGATCACTGGTGCTCTTTGAAACAGGCCGGCGGGGGGGGGGGGGGGTGGGGGGGAGAGGGGGGAATATAGCTATCACAATTGTAACTTTGTTAATCTTTTAAATAAAAAAATTCTCGATTTTTAATCGAATAAAAATCTTTGCTACTATTCCGAATCGAATCTAGTATTTTATAATGAAATATTATCAAATCCAAATCTATAATCTATTATACACATAATGTACCGTGACATGTGGGACTCACTTCAATGGTGGACAGGAGACTCTAAAACAACTTATGTCTCATTTGACCTCTTTTCCGAGATATCGTCTTGTACTCCAGTAATGTGGAGCTGCTTTGCAAGTGCTCAAAATGGCCTCCTTCGACACGAACGCAAACCTGCACAAAATACATTAGCAATATCTTGAGTATGTTCACTTTTATCTTTAGATCCCGGATTTCTTAATAATAATAATACCGCTAAAAACTAAAACCAGAATTAAAATTAAATAGTTTTAAGTTTATAAAAAAACCTATAGATAGTAAAACCTTACATATATTTTTAGTTCTATCAAGTTTTCTTATCAACTTAGAGAATTATCATATATAAGTTCTTTTAACATTATTTATCATTATCAAAATAGCACCCTATCTGCAGTTAAAAAAAATATGAATATTTTAAATGTGTACAAAATATATAATCATTAATGCATGCTCACAATGTTATTTAAAAAAATCTAGACCTGTTTTTTTAAGCTTAATAATTCCACTAGCTACATGAGTAAAATAAGTTTTTCAAACATTTCAAAATGATTGATTGATATTAAATGTAATTTCAAACATTATGTTGAAGCTAACGTTGGTACTACTGCTGTTATTACTAATGTTTCTTTACAGTTCACTATTCTTTATATTTACATTAAATGTTATTTATTACATAGACGCGATATAATGCGAAATACACATTGTTTTGAAACCTTTTATTAATTAAATATTTTGGATTATTTAAATATTTTTGACAAATACGCTCATGATTTCTCTTCAACCAACATATTTTCATTTAAACTCAAGTTCATTCATGTGTAAATCATTTTTGCTCTAGTCGATTAATCACTTTCTTTTAATGAGGTCGTACGGATCTAAAACGTTCTCTCCTTGTTTTAATAGTAGACTTTTTATTGATTCGGTTCTGTATTCAACTCACTTTGTGGCATGCTTTCCACTTAGATTCTCTCGTTCCACTATTTATCTACTTCATTTAATACTTTTTTTAGTGACAATAAAATCGGAATTATATTGTAATGGAATTTTTTTTATGGTTTAGTAAAAAAAAATTCAAGCAGATTAATTGAACTCAACTTTTTCCACGTTTATACATTAATAAATGTTCGAAATACTTTTTATCTGTATTTAAAATTTAGAATGACTATGTACGAGTGAACACTTTTAAGTGTAAACTTATCTGTCCACAATTTATCAAACATGTATTATTACTTGGTTTTCCCAAGACACAAAAAAGGGGCTAGACCCTATAGTTCCCACACACTGAGATAATTCTACTTCCTATAACATAAGTGTAACACCTCAATGCAGCAAGGTCAATCAGTGACGTAAGCCACTTTTCCCCTAAGCCTCGCTCAGTAAAGTATCATCTGGAGTCTAAAACATATTTAATATAATTCTATCACTTGCATCATTACTATCTGTCTGGCTCATAATGTCTAGCTTTTTTGGTGAGGGTGAGGTCGGGGTTAAAATCCTGGATGTTGGTTTCTTGATAAGTATAAAATTAAGTTTTATGAAGGTTTTAGAGTAGGGAATTCAATTTACGACTATGTATGCTAAAATTTCATCTTAGGGTGGGATGGAAGGAGACGCAAGAAAGAGCCAGTGTTTTTGAAGTTTTTATGGCAACACTTTATTTTTTTACAAAATAAATAAAATATTGATCCATTACAAATATATAATTTAATTTTATTTACATGTTGACCTCAAAATCTTTTGAAAATGTGTCAAGGGTGTTCTGGAATTTAATGACAACTTTTTCTCTTAATTTAAAAAGTTCGTTAGATAATGCTGCTATGTTCATGACAGATATTCAACAGCTGTTGATATCACCTTGTGAAGAAATTTAAACTCTATTTTTATACTGGAGCAATATTTTATTTATTTTTGCCATAAAAACTGAAAAAACACAGGCCCTTTCTTGTGTCCCCTTCCATCCCACCTTAAGATAAATATAAAATTAAGTGTCTAAAGGTTTTAAAGTAGTAAACTAACTTAAGGAAGTGTAGATTTCCAATGAAGGGAAGGTTTGGTTTCGACTATTGACTAGGTGCATTGAGGGTAGTTTTTTACACGTGATCTCTTACTACTTTAGTAATCTTTTTGCTAATGTAGGTTTATTTCCTATATGATACCTTTTTCATCTCTACACCTTAAATTAATCCGTTAATAGTCTTGATATTAAACATAATGATTTTTTTTTAAATATTAGAAAAAGTTTTTTTATATTGGTCTCAGGCGGCCATTCCAGATAAAACCCAAAATTTCATTGACCTAAATAGTTCTCCAAACCAACAAAAGACAATCGGTAAACATTTCAATTTTGAAAACTAAATCGCATTTCTCAGCAACAGATCGCTCAAGTGGAAACAGCAAGGCCCAAGAGGAACAGCAGCGGTTTGTCTTGTAGTTAATTAATTTATCAAACAATTAATTATCTCCGCGTGTTAGGGTGAAGTTTAGCCGTGTCAAACAATAGTGAGCCTCTTCATCAGGCAGTAGCCCCCCTCCCCCCCGCTTTCCATCCTAGTTTCATCCTTGTAGTGGCGTGGCGTGGTATTTGAATGAGTGGGGTGTCGGCAAGATAGCGCAATCTTGACGAGCAGAAGACAAAAGATTAGTTTATTAAGATCCTTCTAGCACGAAACTTTCAGAAAATACAAACATATTATTTTGCGGTAAACATTGATAGCATTTACTGTACTTAGTTAATATAAATTAATACCATCTATCAAAAGTGATATTGATTGTAAATAGCATGACCTGTCGTATACATATATATAAAATGGTACTGACCAGCTTCGGTGGCCGCATGGTCTAACGCGCTACTCTCGTGTTTGACAAGACGGCCAAAGACGGGGAGATAGGGATTCGCATCCTGGTTCAATTATTGAGGATGGCTCCTTTTTTTTTAAATTGTTGCCGACTCTTCCTTCACGTGATTGAGGGTACATTTTCTCTAAATCTACCGTCCTTATCTCTACTAACAACATCTTTAATTAATTTTCAGTTACTATATCGTGTTGGTGATGAATTAGCTATAATTTAGATGAGAGGCAGGCCTACACATATTTATTCGTTAGAGAGTGGGAAGATTTAACTGTTAAGGTGGAAAGAAAGGGGGCGTGAGAAAAGATAAGTGTTTTTTATGGCGATAATTTTTTTTTGCCAGAATAAATAAAATATTGCTCCAGTACAAACATAGAATTTAATTATTTTCTTCACTTGTGACCTAAAAATTTCTTGATTATCTGTCAAGGATGCTCTAGAATTTACGGACAACTTTTTATTTTCATTTAAAAAGTTTCCCATCTAATGCCGTTATGCTCATGACAGATATTTAACAGCTGTTGACATCACCATGTGAAGAAAATTAAACTTTAAGTTTGTATTGAAGAAATATTTTATTTATTTTGTCCAAGTAAATGTTTTATCATAAAAACTTTAAGAACACTGGCCTTTTCTCGCATCCCACCTTAAAACAGCTAATCTCATCTTGATGGAGACCCCAACCTTCATGTTACTGAGCAACCATATAAAACTAAACTGATGCCTTTTACCCTCGTGACTACTGTTGTTAAATCTTTAAATAGGCCTAAGAGTATAGTTATGATGGATTATTATTATTAATATTATTATT
The DNA here is from genome assembly GCA_033556935.1 of Timema podura. NCBI lineage: Eukaryota > Metazoa > Arthropoda > Insecta > Phasmatodea > Timematidae > Timema > Timema podura. Next base: position 25,175,288 of record JAVRXN010000013.1, on the reverse strand, counting down.
AGCACCGCGTCTTACTACCCGTTCGGGTTATACGCACTTACGCTAATGTGTGAGATGGTAAGGTGATTGCGAGATGAGATGGAGGACTTACAGTTTAACGTGGGATCCGAACCATGGTGGAGGTCCGGCATTCCACACACACATTCACAAGTTGTGATTAATACACGTCTTCTCAGAGGTGAAAGAAGGGTTTGTCAATCAGATAAATCTTTGCTGGGACCGAGGATTGAACCCGGACCCCAGCAGAGAAGTCTGACACTTTACCCCTAGACCGCCAGGTCACTTAATAAAATGTTGAGGGAGGATTCATCGTTCCACGAGTAAGCCTCGAAAGTCAAATATTATAAGACACGTATGAACGCGGCTAAAATAAACAATTTCATGTGGGAAAAGGGGTGGGGGGGAAGCTAGGCATTTAATTCAATCATATATATATATATATATATATTTTAACAACACTTGCTAAATGGCCTGTTTCAGCCTGCTCGTTAATTAATTAAATCAGAAATATATGCATACAACACAATACAAATATTAGGAAAATAAACACAATAAAATTATAAAAATGTGTTGCGGATATAAAGGATTTTTAGTTTCATAGATGACCACAATGGTCGTATTCCATTTTATGATCTGGGATAGTGTTTCCCAAATGTTGGGTCGCGAGCCGATTTTTGGCGGTGAAGCCCGAAAAGTTTTGGAAATATGAAAATTTGGTAACTATTTGAAATCTTAAGATCAAAAAAAAAAATGAGGAGGAGAAAAATTGATGGTAAAAAAATTATGATTATGTACCCTCCATTAAAGGAGGGTGGGTCGGAAATGGTTGTTGCTATAAACATTGGGCCACAGTTCTAAAAGGTTCAGGAAGCACTGATCAAGGTGGCTGATATCGGAACTAAACAGAGTAAGACAACCGGTTCAGGGACATTCAAACTCGATTACACTTATGGAATAGGTATTGAGTAGACACTTTTATAAATGCACCCGCTTCTGCGTGCTAAGGAGAAGTGAGAAAACATTTACGAAAAATAAACACGCACCCGGACGGGTTCTAACCCAGGTGCCATCTGCACTCCATACTAATCTAAGCTTGACGTTTAGTCGGTGTGCCCATCGATGCCGGTCATGACATCGTAACATTAGTTTTGTAAATTAGTTGTGGGTTTTTTAATCTTTATTCCAGGTGAATGCTGATACAGTTTTATTCATATATATACTCGTATATTTGGGTTAACTATCTTTTGAGATGGAAAGAAAAATGATTTCCATTATTTGAAAATTACATCATCCCAACAATTATTTATATTTATATACGAGTATTATTTCTAAACATTATTCAAACTAGGAAATCTTGATAAACTACGTCCAATTTAGAAACCCCTAATGTTCCGTACTCAAATCTCTAGCTAAGTTCTTTTGAAATATCTGATTTTTCACAATTAATACTCTCATTTTCATTCACAATTAATTTTTTTCCATAATTATTATTGTAAAGTAAAATAACTAAATATACTAAAATATAATTAGTATTTGTTTGGATTGAAAAATATTATGATATGAGGTGCTCGATAAGTTACGTATTACATTTATAATATTTTGCGTCCCTCTCTTCTTTGCTAAACTAAAAAAATAAAATAGAACACATTGGTTGTAATGAGTGATGGCCAGACTGGAGCGAGCGAGTGAGTGCACGCGCTTGAAATACAGAACTAGTTCTATTTTTCAAGCGCGCGCACTCGAGCCGGAACAGTCTAGTTTACAGGCGCTGACAATATTATTAAATGTTGGTCCATTGAGTGCTAAGAAAGCTCCTCAATTAGACATAATATTTGACTTTTTTTAATAATTATCAATAGGCCTAGCACACTTGCTACTAACGGCTTAATTTAATTGGTAAGATCATAAACTATACATATAGATATATATGTAAGACTGATGTGTTAAAATACTTCACTATTATACTCAAAGTAGGCATTTACAAATAATAATCGCCATTAGCGTAGGTGTAGGATGGGAAAACCACAGCAATAAACTACTTGTCAAAAACCAGGCTCTCGGTCGGGTGAACTGGGGTGGTTTTTCCTAAATGGTTTTCCACTCTCCCTCCACGCAAATGCGGGTTCACTTCCTCTAAATTCAACCCTACCAATTCCTAATCCATTAGAGTAATTAGTACTTAAGCGTATAACCCGAACGGGTAGTAAGACGCGGTGCTAAAAAAACAAAAAAAAAACAAAAAAACCAGGCTCAGTTCACCTCTTCCTCCTCATCAATAACTATCGAGAGCTATCTGCTAATAACGCACTCGCTCGCTCGCTGACTCGCCAGTTTGGCCACCTAGTCGCTCGCTCGCTGACTCGCCAGTTTGGCCACCTAGTCGCTCGCTCGCTGACTCGCCAGTTTGGCCACCTAGTCGCTCGCTCGCTGACTCGCCAGTTTGGCCACCTATTCGCTCGCTCGCTCACTCGCCAGTTTGGCCACCTATTCGCTCGCTCGCTCACTCGCCAGTTTGGCCACCTATTCGCTCGCTCGCTCGCTCACTCGCCAGTTTGGCCACCTAGTCGCTCGCTCACTCGCCAGTTTGGCCACCTATTCGCTCGCTCGCTCACTCGCCAGTTTGGCCACTTAGTCGCTCGCTCGCTGACTCGCCAGTTTGGCCACCTAGTCGCTCGCTCGCTGACTCGCCAGTTTGGCCACCTAGTCGCTCGCTCGCTGACTCGCCAGTTTGGCCACCTATTCGCTCGCTCGCTCACTCGCCAGTTTGGCCACCTATTCGCTCGCTCGCTCACTCGCCAGTTTGGCCACCTATTCGCTCGCTCGCTCACTCGCCAGTTTGGCCACCTAGTCGCTCGCTCACTCGCCAGTTTGGCCACCTAGTCGCTCGCTCGCTGACTCGCCAGTTTGGCCACCTATTCGCTCGCTCGCTCACTCGCCAGTTTGGCCACCTATTCGCTCGCTCGCTCACTCGCCAGTTTGGCCACCTATTCGCTCGCTCGCTCACTCGCCAGTTTGGCCACCTAGTCGCTCGCTCACTCGCCAGTTTGGCCACCTATTCGCTCGCTCGCTGACTCGCCAGTTTGGCCACCTATTCGCTCGCTCGCTCACTCGCCAGTTTGGCCACTTAGTCGCTCGCTCGCTCACTCGCCAGTTTGGCCACCTAGTCGCTCGCTCGCTGACTCGCCAGTTTGGCCACCTAGTCGCTCGCTTGCTCGCACGCCAGTCAGTCTGGCCGAACCCTTTGACTCATTTACTTCATGACTCGGGTTCCTCTACTTTCCCTACATCACATAATTTATTAAGGCCTCTCTACTTTGTTATTGAAGCTTCTGTCTACATCCAGTTCACAAGATGGTTTATTCCCTAGTGTAAACAATGCACAGAATATAAAATATTCATTACTTTCTTTTACCATCTTGCTTCTATCTTTCCAGCCTTTTGAAATATTTATATAAATAAACTGACCGTTATTAAATATCCGTGGGTTAGCACGTTTTCTTTGTTCTACATCATTGAAAAAAATCACTAAATACTTTTTTTTTGGATCTCATCCCTATGGTCCAATATTTATATTAAGAGCCTTTTAAAAAATACAAACACTTTTTTTCAGCAATAATTTATAACATTTTAATTATTAGTGTTATTATATATGTATATATATAGATAATATATATCAAAAGGGGCAGTTTAAGATCACATAACTTGACGTATGAGTACTTGAAAATACTTTTTAAATTCATTTTTTATCCGAGGTATATCAGGACACGACTTATAAATTAATTTAAATCTAGTACAGACACAACACCCAGTCCCCCCCCCCCCCCCCCCCCGTCAATTCATCTTTGTGAAAGGGGAAACCTATTTTTCAGCAATAATAATCCTTTTTTTTTTTGGTCGTGCCGGGTATTGATCCCGGTACCCTTAGCTCAGTAAGAATACAAGATACCAACTGAAATAAAGTTTATGACCGTATGAAAAGTATCTTTAGTAACTTTTCTAGCTGTAACATAAGTTTCTTCGTATGAAAATTGGACTGTACTTCCATCCTACACGATCTCACTGTGTTAATCAAACGGTCCTGTATGTACGGTAATGCTTTAATACACCAGAATGATTGTGTTAGGGAAGTTGTGGTTCGTGCTCGTTGAGGTTGATATTCCACATGTGATGCATTGCAGATGTTTCCTCATCTCCATCCTTCACTAATGTGGATACACTTTCTCTAAGATAACTCTTCCCATCCCTGTTGCTTATATTGAGATAATATGTATGCGACTCATGTTTTAAAAATGTTAAGCTATGAAAGAAAAAAGTGTGCACTCCATCTAAACTGCAAGGTAGCAGTCTTACCTTGACGTATTACACCATGATTCTATTTTATAAGCCTTCACATAGTGGAATAATGCAAGGTAAGCTTGTTACCTTACAGGGTAAACGAAGGGTATGCACACAAATCATGCCTTCGATAAACATAAATTTCATGAATTTTCCTTCACCTCTGACAAGACGTGTATCAATCACAACTTGTGAATGTGAGGAATGCCAGGCCTCCACCGTGGTTCGGATTCCAAGTTAAACTGTAGGTCCTCCATTTCATCTCACAATCACCCTACCATTGCACATTAGCGTAAGTGCGTATAACCCGAACGGGTAGTAAGACGCGGTGCTAATAATAATAATAATAATAATAATAATAATAATAATAATAATAATAATAATTCATGAATTTTAAATGTAGAATGGGGTTGTTCCAAAGGAAAGATACTTTTGTCCTAATATGTATGCCTTTTTTCATTCTTGTTTCCCCAAGATTCTTTCCGATTTTTTTAAATCCTAATGTACTCACGAATAAATTATACGTTTCGTTCCCAAACAAACTCTACGCCGCAATAATTTATTTTAGATCTCTAGGAGAGATAATTTTACATAATAAATTAATATAATTACTTAAGGTGTCATATACATTTCTCCACGAGCTGGATCTAATTACAAATTGATTAAAATTCACCCTCTCTTGCGCAATATTAATGAAATTCTGTGTTTTTTTTAGGGTGGTATTTGGGGTAGTTGGAACTGTTCGTTTGAATCAGTATGTTCCCTGCCCGACTACCCGTACCCCCTTCCCCCCCGCCTGCTTCCCTTCTCTACGAGTGTCTACAGAGACGAGGTACTCGACATTGTTCTCTCTTGCTACAAATTAGGTTAAGTAATTAGCAGGGCTTCCACAGATATGGTAGGGATTTTTTTTTTCGCGGATTAATTATCAGAACTCCGGAGACGCTACCTTGCTTTTGTTAACATGACGGAAAACAAGTATTGTGGCTGTACTTACCTTTCATCAACCTTTAGCTCCCTCTATAACCTACATTCCAATTTATAAAATAATAACCTTACCTTTGAGCTGGAAAAGTTATTAGATCTATTTTAACGTATTCATACGTCAAATCATGTGATATGCAGCTGTCACTTCTAACATTATTTTAATCCCCCGCCCTTTTTTTATTATTAACATTCATTTTAAATATATTTAATGTGTGACGAAACCATTGCATCCATATGAGATTCGAACCTTGACCTACAAATTACTGGCAATTCATTTTAATATGATAGTGACGCCTTATGCCCTCGTACATATGCTCAATGTTTTCATAATTAATTCACTGCAAGGCAACTATTAACATTTTAATGGCCTACTAAAATAGTGACTATTGGCCAAATTAGGAAATCAATATTTCATATTACTAAATATTAAAATATTAATTTTAATATAAATTAAGATAATAAAAGTTATGAAACAATAAATTGTAACCTCAATTATATTTACTAATTTCAAGACTATAAAGTATTAAAATAACCTTTAGCTAGAATTATAACCATACAAAAGCTTAACCCTCTATATTATTAAACAATTAATAATAAATTTCCTGGTAAAATACTATTAATATTTAATTTACTGTATCAAATTAATCTCTAAAAAAACCATAGACCTTAAAAATGGAAATATATTTATTTACCTCTAATAACCAATTCACTATCATGATTCCACGTTAAATAATATCTACAGTATCCCCATGGCTTCTTTGGTGCTGACTGACAGCTCACGGCTCTGAAAAGTTACCAGACCAAATTATGCATCCCTACGCCGAACCATATGATCTGCAAAAACATTTGTTTAGCAGCTGTCACTTCTGACAGTCAAAATTTAGGTATATACCTAAATGTTGACTGTCAGAAGTCAGCTGTGAACTGTCAGTCAGCACCAAAGAAGCCATGGGGCTACTTTACTCCTGGCAACTTGTACAAAATTTGGTAGTAACGCAGATCCTAGTTTTCACCGATATTCAAGTGCGGGCAGATGCACAGAAAGTTGTTTAAGCTGTCTTTCATCAGATAATTGAACAGCGATTACCTGCTCTTTAAAACAAAAGTAAAATGAAATATCTTCGTTATGAAAAAAAAAATATTGATGTAAATGGATTTAACTAAGCTATATGATTATAATCATGTTCGTTGTCTTAACGATTCTCAAAATAAGGCTTGAAACACTAACCGTAGAAAATACTTTGCTGGTTCAATCCATGATGGTTTTTATCATAATTTGAATACAAGTTTCTCTACTGAATTAAATGCTAAAACATCGCCCATGTTCAACTCATCTTTCGATTTCTTACAAAACAATATTAAAATAATTGACATTAAAAACACCGTATTTTGTGTTTTCACTGCATCCGTCACACAACATATTTAAATAACAACCAAGGGAATGGGGCCTACCCTATCCGTCTTTAATAGAGACGGAGAAGGTTTGAAAGATTGACTCTAGTTCTAAAAGACCTGAGTTGAAATTGAAATCTGACCACAAGTTTATGTGATGGTGTTTCTTATAGCTCCATGTATCTGACAGCTCACACGTATAACATTTTATATGTGCCTTAAAATGCGGTGATTTCTGAACTTAATTACAAAATGATATTGATCATTAATGGATAATTGGGAACATGGCAGTGAGTCTAAAGTCATTTAGTAAGATATATATAATTTCAACTAGTCTAAAGTCATTTGTCCTAAATTAATCTGGTCTAAAATGTAATATTACGTGAGTTCGGTTGGCTTATAGCCATTTTAGCCTAAAGTCAGCTGGCCTAACTCTTAGAATAGATTACTTTAAGTCAATTGAAGTATAATTAGATAGTTAGTAAGAGTATTGGGGCTTTACGCTAAAGGTCATGGGTCCGTTTATCATTAAAGCAACAGTTCTAGGATGGATACCAATTTTTAAATAATTAATCATTGTCATCATATTAAAAAACATTTTCAAATTAATTTTCAAGGACAATGTTTTATTTGTAAATCTATTACTGTAATAGGATTGTTACTTTATGACCAAGCAAATATAGCGCTCTTAAGGGTAATGTAGAGCCTAAATTAGAGTATCCTTCAAGAGGCACGTTTCCCAGGAATTTCTCTCTGTTATATGGGATTGTGCGCTGTCGGATCGATTGGAGAGGTCTCAGCCTGCTTCTAGTTTCTTGCCCCGATCTTAATGAAACCAGTAAATTACCTTGCACCCTGTGTTAGGGGGGTGGTAATGTCAGGGTTCATTGCCAAGCTCAACTTTGCCAATAGTATTGGGGTCCGCAGCTGTTGTTAAGGCCCATCTGGATTATTGTTTATTTGGTGGTAAATATATTCATTGTTTTATGGGAGTTGCCATAGTCATCAGTATATCATCATGTTAAGGTGAGGTAGAAGGGACGCAAGAAAAGGCCAATGATCGTGCACTTTTAATAGCAAAACATTAATTTGTCCAAAATAAATAAAATATTGCTCTAGTAGCAACGTTTATATTAATTTTCTTCAACAGTTGTTGAATATCTGTCAAGGATGTCCTGGAATTTATTGACAACTCTTTCTATTAATTTAAATTTATTTTCATCTAATGACGCTTTGCTCATGACAGATATTCAACAAATATTGAAATCACCTTGTGAAGAAAATTAAACTAAACGTTGCTACTGGAGCAATACTTTATTTATTTTGGCCAATAATATGTTTTGCAATACAAACTACAATCGCACTTATCTTTTCACGCCTCCCCTACACTCCCGTTACAATAATGGCTTTTCCTCTAGTCTAACCATATAAGCTACTTCTGGCAGTACAGCGAATTATGCCTTAAGCGGCGTCACAAAGGTCCAGGATATTTTTCCACTAAAGCCAGGTTTCCATTTAATGAAGATGTATATGAAAATTAAACCAGGGACATGCACTTATTTGAAATAAAATAAGATACCTTACTCATTTATTTATTCTCACTATAATCTATCAGTATTGAGTAAAATTTCCAGTAGGGGCAATCAAATGAATCTCAATACAGGTAGTGTTATACCGTTAAAATCTTAATTATAACGGTGATTGACAAGTCATTAGCGCGGAAACTGGGAAGAACAGATAAAACAATCAAGAGGCAATTACAGTACAACAGTTTGTAGGTAAGGTAACAAAATAACTACGATGGAGAAAGGAAGTATACCTGATTCAACATTTAAACTCCTCTTAAAATAACGAAAGAGAGAAAGCAAAATTCTGTAGAATGTATAGGATGAACATTTTTCAAGTCAATGCACTCCGAAACATTAGAAATTTTCCTTTTAAAGGCTTATTTTGTTACCACGTTAGACGGTTTCCTTTTAATCCAGGGAAATTAACATGTTTTTCAGCCCTAAAGTCACGGGACCGGAACATATTTCCATTTAAGACAAATTTAAGTTTAATAAATGGTCCGTTTAAAGCAGGTTTCAGTGTATATTTTAGCCAAAAAAAAAAAATTGCGTCAGCCCGCAAGCGAGCTGTACCGATCGAGCGACCGCTGCATGTTGGCGAAAATAGTACCATGTTTAGCGGATAGAGGGTGTCATGTAGTCAGCACAACAAACCCTCTGGCCGTTAATCTCAGTTTTATAGACCGCAGTGGCTCCTCGTTTGTCCTCAAAAGACTGAGTTATCCCTGTTTCAGACCCACTACTTTGCAGTAAAACTTTGGTAAGGTTTGGTATCCAACCCGTGACCTCTGGATATATAGTCAGGAACTCTGACCACCAGACCATACCAAGATTATTTACTAAACGATACTCAAAATTAATATAAGTCTATTCCTTCGTCTTATTGGGTACGCGAATACTAACATTCTCGACTCAAGTGATAAATGATAGCTCACGGCACACTGAACAAGACACTAAAATTGTCAAGTCACACCATCAGGTTTTTTTAAGGGACGTTTTGTCATTAAAAACGATTACTAAGATTGATACAATAACTAAGGTTTTAATCATTGGGTTATTTTTTTTTTTGAATAAAATAATTTTGGTCGTGGATTTCAAAAAGGCCTACTTATATTTTTATAGTATATCTCGATGGTCTTGGGGTATAGTACTCGCCTCAGATACTCGTATGTTCAAACCCATCCGAGGTCGACGGATCTTTCTTGAGTGATAAGAATTTGTACCACAACTTCCTTCGGAGGGGAAGTAAATCCGCTTGTCCCATGTAGATTATAGCATGTAAAAATAACCTGAGAAGGTATGTGAAAATAACTTTCCCGGTAAATTGGTGGGCCCTTTTTTCTCTCTCTCTCATATAAATTCTCGTGTGCTAATTATAATCTGTCGGTTCAGAAAGTGTATGTTAAATATATCAAATAAATAAATATTTTCATAGCTTAACTTTTTATTGCTTTTTTTACCCTATCTTCCACCTAAATACAGCGGCACACCGGTTGGATAGCGCTGGTATAAATGTTAAGCAACAAGACGCATAGATGCAAAAACGTGTGATATATTAGGGTGAAAAAAAACAACCATTTCATATTATGTCTCTCCTCCTCAATCTCTTAAATAATTTTAATTAAATATTTAATTTAATAGTTTACCTTCACCCTAAGTTTGCACTATAACACTACCTTCTAAGCTTCACCATAGTGGAATAATGCAAGGTAAGCGTACTACCTTACAAGGTAGACGAAGGATAAAACTATAGCCAAGAGAAGTGAAAATGTGTTTAGTGCACAGGTTAAATATTACGGCTAAACTGATAGATGGATATTCAAAAGGTTTATCTATATTTATAATAATAAAAGGAAGTGTTTGTCTGTGTGTGTGTTTGTTTGTTTGTTTGTTTGTGTGCTATGCCTAGCCAAATTTACGGCACGCAGATATCTGAAATTTTTAACCGAGATGGACGGAAAGGGGTCCGAATGCACCTCGAAGCAGGATTTTAAAATTTTTAATTAGCTTTTTAACTAAGCTATTTTTAACAAATCTTTGAAGAAAATATTTTTTATATGGTTTAGAGTTACGTTTCAGAGATACGATTACTATGAGGGGTGTGGGGGCTTATATAATTCTTAAACCACAGAGGGTCACGGGCAAAGCCGTGCGGGATTGCTAGTAGGTTATAAACATTAAAAAGTCTCCTAAATTTCTAAAATCAGTGATGATATTTTGGAGTATTATAAGACCCACTTACTCTCCACCAGCCCACCTAGAAAATATCTGAGTCGCTATCAATCATCGTACATTCTCCAGGAAAAAACAAATTTTATTCTTGAAGCTATATAATTTTTTATGGGCATACTCGTGTTTGATTCCTTTCTAGAATTATTATTATTATTATTATTATTATTATTATTGATAATTTTTAATCACTGCGTCCTACTAGGCCCAACTGTTGAGGCTATACGACTATATAATCATTCCTACTATAATGGAGTGAAGATGAGTAAGGAAGCATTTTAGAGGTAATCATTTTCTTGGAATCAGAGTAGAAAACGATATTTAGGAAAAACCACCCTCAGTAGACCCAACTAGGATACGAACCATGATCTCCCCCTGTTCAGTAGGCCATTGACGACAGAGAATGATGCCTTAGACTATTCGGCCACTTCATAGGATAGTATATTTACTATTATTATTATATTTGTTCAAGGCTACAACATTAAAATAAACTACTAGAAATAAATAAATGTTAGTGATATATATATATATTTTTTTTCGCAAATGTAATTTTTGTTAATGTACGGTTCGTTTACCCTGAAAGGTTGCAAGCTTAATACATTGTACCTTAGGGACATGTATCCAAATTATATTTTATGTTGTCATTAGATTGAATCTACTGTCGAATTTCCCCTTACTAAAAAAAATAAATAAATAAAAAGTTCCCTTAAATCATATTTTCTAATGTACAAGCGCCAACAGTAGTCCCAGAGCTATAATACTTCACCTTCGTCCTCTCACCAAACATGATCACGTTGGACCGAAGTTCATATCCCGGTATTGGTACTCTCTCGGGAATATTAAACACTCAAGGATATAAAACTGAGTCAGCGAAATATATATTTCTACCATTTACATTATTTATCGATTTGATTTTATTCAAGAGTTGACATTTACGATTTCTTTCAATTTTACTTTCACATACATTTTTTAAACTGGTTTTTGAACTATTGTTATTTCTTTTATAAATTATTGACCAAGCGTAGCAAGTTTCTGTTTTAATTCAACCATTTGGCATTTCATATTTCTATCTGTATGTTTATCCGGATACCCGGAATCCGTCATCACTGTGGTCTTAATAGCTCAATATTTATCCAAGACCCTACAATGGTACATACATTTTTCTAGGTTTTTGAAGGGCCGATAATTGTATGCTGCATATCCATCGATGTACAGTAGCTCCATGGCTTCTTTGGTGCTGACTGACAGCTGACGGCTTTTAAAAGCTACCAGACCAAATTATGTATCCCTACGCCAAACCATATGATCTGCAAAAACCGTGTGTTTAGCAGCTGTCACTTCTGACAGTCAAAATTTAGGTATATACCTAACTGTTGACTGTCAGAAGTCATCTGTGAACTGTCAGTCAGCACCAAAGAAGCCATGGGGCTACTGTACGTTGTCACAGAATTGTTTAATTTTATTCAAGTGGGGACTTACTCGTACTTAAAAGTAAAAGAAACTAAACATCAGCGTCAAGCCCAGTATCTCAATAAATATGAACTTATTTAACAGATGTGGTTAGACTACCAAAGGGGGAGAAAATATTTTAGTTTTTTAAACTTCATTTGGCAAAAAGTCACTGCCCTGTAGTTTTATTATTGTATTTATTATTTTATTATTGTAAAGAGTAAGGGCGTTGTTTACAATACATGTTGGCCACGTTTCCGCGTTATGCAGTTGTTTTTCTTTTTGTTACAAGGTGTAGGTGATCTTTTGATCCAAGGTCTAGGTGCACTTTTGATCCATATCTTTGTGCGCTTTTTATCTATATCTTCGCGTGATTTTTATACATAGTCTAGGTACACTTTTGAAATTAGATTTTTCCATCTTGTGTGCTTTCTATTTTCTCCGAATTTCATTGCTACACAGCATTGCTATTTAAAGGTATTGGGTGGTAAATTATTTGTATAGGATTTGTATTAATATTATTAATGTGTTATTCACTCTCTTATGAAACTTACTTGATGCTATTTGTTAGTATCAAACCAAGGCAACCTATTCCAAATGTTGAATTTTCTAACAGCAAAAATTGATTAATTTTAAATCAACCTTATATTCTCTTCCCCTCGTTTATTTCGCACAAACCCGGTTCAAAATTAGTGTATATATATATATATATATTATTTTTTAAATTTTAATGATTTTTACATACTTCATCAAAAGCTATATATGTGATTATATGGTAGCTTTTTAGTGGTGCTGTTTTCAGTATCCTTTTTCATTAGATCAGTTACATTTATATTTCAATTTTTGGTTTTATTAAACTAATTTTGTTTGATTATATGTCTGGGATGATATTATGTGACATGCAGCCATATCATGTTTATATATTAATATAGATGAGGTTTGTGCCTTTCAAATAATATTTACTATGCAATTAATTGGATGGGTTTATGTGGGGTTTTTTTTGTAGCCTAGCTGATTAAAAGCTAATGTTGAGCTTTGCAGAGGTTAATTGGTATGCAACACATTTGTAGCTTACATAATAAAGCCGTATTGAACTGTCTACATAATTATATAAAATTGTGTCGTTACTTTCAGGGCTCTTTCTCTCATTTCACAATATTTTAGAGAGCTGACATTTGGTATGGATGCTATGGAGCTTGCCATTTTTATGAGATAATCCTAAACTTGATAAATCCAAGATGGTGAAAGCAGTGGATCTCAATAATCTGTCAGAGCCATGGACACAAATCACAATACCTCCTCCTGTGTTGAATAAACTAAATACAACAACAGGTAACAGACTTTCCACGAAATACGAAACTGCACCTGTCGAATACCGGCCTAATCCCGGATAGTGAGAAAATTGATACTATTTTCAGAGATTTTATTTTATTCAGATACGTAATCTTATTTTTACCATTTAGGTTTATCCTTAAACCTCATTTAGGCTAAAGTTGTTTAGCTAGGTTGTAGTTTAGCCTATAGGTTTTTTTTTGCTACGTATTACTACCATTTAGGGCTAAACAGTACACAGCCATAAAAGTTAATGGACCTAGTTCCATAAATTCAAAAGTCAGGTTATCTTTAACAATAACTTTTTATAGAAAAATGGTAGCATAATATCAATTTTGGTCGCAAATAAAAGTGTATGTTTGTGTTTTCTAAAAGGGCTCTAACTATGAAATTGGTCTGTATTTAACTACGCTAATGGAAGTGAGGCTTTGTGAGGTTAGATTTATAGTAAGCTCCTTTACGTGCAGTAATAATTCTAAACCATTTAGAGAAAAAAATCATCCTTAACACAGCTGTGATTCGAACCCTAACCTCATAAGTGTAAAATCATATTAGACGATCTTGACGTGTATTTATGCGTTACCGCCATTGTGAGTAGCTTTTATAGACGCTTGACGATAGTCCTTAAACAATAAAATAGCGGGAATAATAAATTATTATGGATTTTTGTATGTGTTTGTGTATACTATATTGTATAGTTAGAGTTTTGTTTCAATATTTTGAATATAAATTATTTTTAAACCAATTTTTTTTACAAATAAATAAACTTATCCTTTAGTCACGCGGATTAAGGCTCAGTATAGTCTGGCCGGCTCTGACAGTGATAGGGAGATTGTAGCTTGAACCCTCACCGTGTTTTTCTTATTGGTTTCCAACTATACCTTCACCGCAATTGCAGATACATTTTTTCATTAACACTGTCATATTCTTCTTATTCCCTTAGTGTGCATATGTATATATAAAAGGCGGGTATTAAGATGCTTTGCACGTAACAATTTAAATACGTTATCAACATTTAATATTATTATTATTAGCACCGCGTCTTACTACCCGTTCGGGCTGTACGCACATACGCTAATGTGTAATGGTAGGGTGATTGTGAGATGAAATGGAGGACCTACAGTTTAACGTGGGATCCGAACCACGGTGGAGGCCTGGCATCCTCACATTAACAAGTTGTGATTAATACAGTCTTGTCAGAGGTGAAGGAAGGGTGTGGCAATCAGATAAATCTGTGCCGGCATCGAGGATTAAACCCCGGACCCCCAGCACAGAGGTCTGACACCTTACCCTTAGACCACCAGGTCACCGACAACATTTAATATTAAATATCTACTAAAATGTTTAAAATAAATTTCATTAATTATTTTTGATTTGTTAAAGTTAAAATACATTCATTATGTTTTTTATGACCTGGTTGCATCTATGTTTTATGTCTATATTTGTGTACACACAAAACACAGATAAATATAAAATGCTAAACATAAACATACGTCACTGCGCCAAAATACGTAGAAAATGTGTGGACACTGATAATGCATTTTCCAATAGTATGAAATTTGTGGTTTATTGATTATCGGTAAATTAATAACTTTGAATAATAAATAGGTAAAATGGCTTGATTTTGATTTTTAACAGTGGATATAACATATTTGTTGAAATGGTTGAGCTAAACCGCCAACAAAATTTTACATATTTCATAATATTGTGTGATTAAATATATTGTATAATATTTCTGTCATAGCTTTTGTAATTTTAGAGACTAAATCTGTAGAATGCTAATCAGGTGAGATTTATATTTAATAAAACTAAAAAATTACTTTTTAAATCTTAGACCATTTATTTTTTGACTATTATTAGTTCCCAAATAAAATAATATTCAATATATTGGAACCCGTACCACAACACTTTTGAAATTTTGAACTGACATTTATAATTAATCATTAGATTTGAAATAAGAACATTTTTCATTTTTCCTGTAGCATGGCATTATTTTTTTTCATGTTTTTATAATGCTTATCAATTTATGATAGTTTTGTTTGAATCAAATACTCCACCACATTTAGTTTCTATGTACTATATTATTTGACACAATTGATTAATAAGGATTTATGATAACCGTGTAATCTGTGCCGATGATCATGAATAATAAGGAATTATGATAACTGTGTAGCCTGTACCGATGATCATGAATAATAAGGAATTATGATAACTGTGTAATCTGTGCCGATGATCGTGAATAATAAGGAATTATAACTGTGTAACCTGTGCCGATGATCATGAATAATAAGGAATTATGATAACTGTCTAACCTGTGCCGATGATCGTGAATAATAAGGAATTATGATAACTGTGTAACCTGTACTGATGATCATGAATAGTAAGATAGTACGATCGTATTAGACGGGACCTTAATGTACGAGGAGGCTGAAGATTGAATCCCCGCTGAATGCGCTATGCTCTGTTTTCCACATGTGTCCAGTCACTTGATTCTTTCATCCACTCTCCAAGACAATGTTGCTATCCCGCTTTGTTAGTCAAATATTCTAAGCCGCAGTCACTCTAGCAATAGACTGGTCTGCCGATGACGGGGAGATCGGGGTTGGAATCCTGGTCGGGTTTACTACAAGGGTGTTTTTCCTGAATGGTTTTCCACTCTTACTCTACGCAGATTCGGGTACACTTTAATACTCACATCTATAACACATTAGTTATAATATAAAAATAATAATAATAAATATATTGCACGTCTGGATACATAATTCGTAGCCCAGTAGTGGAAATATTAGACAGTTCTAATGTACCATACATAGCACAAGGGACTCCCGAATCTACTAACCATACGTGCTTTTCGTGGAAGCTCTTTCCATGTCCCGATGAGATGAAGGGATGATGATAGTGAACATGAGGATGTGGAATCAGTGGAAATCTTAAACCTAACATAAGCCTAACCAACTGTTGGGGTAGTTCTCCTTTCCGAAAAAATACCCAAGGTACCAGCCGGGAATCTAACCCAGGACACCTAGGTTCGTAGCCAGTGCACTGACCACTACACCACGGGACAGGTTAGTGTAAAAATTATATACATGCACTGAACGGTTACCAAGTATGACGTGGTTTCCTAGAAAAAAAAAAATCAATTTTATTTCCATGCTATTTTTCCGTGAATATGTCTATTTCTTTGACATCAGTTATTTACCAAGGCGTTGGCGAACCAGAGGATGAAATATGATTCGTGGAACTGTGTGTTGATAAGAAAAAAAAACATGTTTCGAATTGGAAGGGAGGGAGTTCCTGGGGGGTGAAAAACTCGCTCACCGGGAGCTCCAGTAGCCGTTGATGTATGGGGTGTATGTCTGGTGTCGCTATCGTTGTATTACGGGCGTGTTGTGAATCACAATAGGACTCCTCCACCCAGGGGTGATATTTCACGATTATCTCCAAACACACCTTCATCGCCTCCTGTACCTCTTCTTCGTGCGGTGGGTTAAGGGAGGGGGGGGGGCCCTTAGGATTCGAGCGAAATTGTAAAAAAATAATCTGGTATTTTTGTTCGTAGAGAATTTTCATCACCGTTTGTGTATGTGTGTACCCGCAGCCGATTTTGCTGATTTATAGAGACGACTTAAACCACCCTCCACGCTTTGCTTGACACCAAAATCCTACCATGGTAATTTATTTTATTTCTTCACATCTTACTGCCCTTATCCGTTATTTACTCTAGCTTAAGTATAAAGGGTGAGTAAAATTAATTTTTAAGGAAAGTCACCGGAATCCGTGTGAGAAAATGACGAAAATACAACAACTTTAGGACACAAATCGGAGCTGGGATCGTCATTCGAAAAACTCAATGGCGTAACCCCGCCATCGATCCATATTGACCGAGCGGCCGCCGTTGACGAAAGTAGTGCCGACCTCTGCGGATAGAAGTTGTCATATGGTCGGCACGACGAACTCTCTGGCTGTTAACAAATCGTTTATCAAGTCTACGGTTAATGTGTTAGAACGATTTCGGGCCTAATTTAAATATTTAATTAGCTTTTTCTAATTTTTTTTAAATCACTTAATTAGACTTATATCCTTATTTTATGTCATTCTTATAATATCTAATTGAAATTTATGAGATGTCAGGCCTCCACCGTGGTTCGGATTCCACGTTAAACTGTGGGTCCTCCATTTCATCTCACAATCACCCAACCATTACACATTAGCGTAAGAGCGTATAACTCGAATGGGTAGTAAGACGCAGTGCAATATAAAATAATATAATAATAAATAATAATAATAATATATAATTTTGAGCATGAAATTTCAGCATGAGTGCCTTGTAAACGATAATAGGTGGCAGGGTCAGTCAAGGCTGACACTTTAGCTCTATTTGTTAACGACTGAACCATTTCGGAAATATAATTGGTTCTGTCTCGACTCTACGCGTTATATCACAGATCTTTTTCCTTGAAGCTATAGAAACTTCCTACCATTGTTAAATTTGACTGTATGTAATAAAAACAATCTTTGATGGTTGTGTTGATAGTGCATTGAAGCCGTAGTAATATCTTACTCTTGTTAAGATTGACTGTACTTAATAATTTATCCTTGTATCCTTACTATTGTTAAGATGGACTGTACCTTATAATAATGCCTTGTAGCCGTGGTAATGTCCTACAATATTTTAGATGGACTGAACCTAATAATAATGCCTTGTAGCCGTGGTAGTGTCCTACAATATTTTAGATGGACTGTACCTAACAAGAACCCCTTGTAGCTGTGGAAATGTCCTACTATTGTTAAGATGGACTGTACCTAATAAGAACCCCTTGTAGCCGTGGCAATGTCCTACTATTATTTAGATGGACTGTACCTAATGAGAACCCTTGTAGTCGTGGCAATGTCCTACTATTGTTAAGATAGACTGTACCTAACAAGAACCCCTTGTATCCATGGCAATGTCCTACTATTGTAAAGATAGACTGTACCTAATGAGAACTCCTTGTAGCCGTGGCAATGTCCTACTATTATTTAGATGGACTGTACCTAAAAAGAACCCCTTGTAGTCGTGGCACTGTCCTACTATTGTAAAGATAGACTGTACCTAATGAGAATCCTTGTAGCCGTGGCACTGTCCTACTATTGTAAAGATAGACTGTACCTAATAAGTACCCCTTGTAGCCGTGGCAATGTCCTACTATTGCTTAGATAGACTGTACCTAATAAGAACCCTTGTAGCCGTGGCAATGTCCTACTATTGCTTAGATGGACTGTACCTAATGAGAACTCCTTGTAGCCGTGGCAATGTCCTACTATTGCTTAGATGGACTGTACCTAATGAGAACTCCTTGTAGCCGTGGCAATGTCCTACTATTGCTTAGATGGACTGTACCTAATGAGAACTCCTTGTAGCCGTGGCAATGTCCTACTATTGCTTAGATGGACTGTACCTAATGAGAACTCCTTGTAGCCGTGGCAATGTCCTATTATTGTTAAGATGGACTGTATCTAATAATGACAATGTTTGTAGGTAGTGTCGGTCGTTCCTTGTAGTCGAGGTAATTTAAGGGTATATCCTTCTTGGTTTAATTAACAAGAGGTGGAGAGGGTGGAGGGAGAGTAGACGTAAGAAAATGTCAAGAGGTCAGGCCTGGCTGAACGGCAAATGTTTGCGAGAGCGGGAGACACACAAGAATTTATCTAGTAATTTATCTGCATGCTAAGTAGAAACTGTGACTCAAAATGTCTGCTGGAAGCGTTTGGTGTTTTAAGTCCTTCATTCTGGGTAGGGTTTTGTTATAACGCAACAACATTTAGAGAAAGTTTATTTTATGTTGACTCTGATGTATTAATGTTTTAATAGGGATGGTTGTGTATATGTTTAGGTTCTCCCAGATAGTTTTTTTAATAAAAACTGGAACCGGTTTCGGTCACTGAAAAGTTCGTTCTCTACTTTTTGTTACTGGAAAAGTTTAAAATATATAGAGCTAGCACGTACTATATTTATTAATTCGTTCATACACAATTACGTAAACACATATCTGATGCCTTCACAATAACTTAAATTAGTTCATAAATACATTAATTCATTAATATATTAACACATTAAGACACAACTTAAATTATTTCATACATAGGCCTACATAATTAGTTAATATATACATACACTCATTCTTGTATACATAGCTACATACCTACATACATAGCTCGATATCTACATTCATCCACAGCTACATGAATAAATAACTACATACATATATAGATACATGAATATATACCTGCATGAATACACAGCTACATCATACATACCTATCTACATACATACGCAAAGCTGCGTCAGAGTTGCACATTTGTAACCTCCTAGCCCTGCCCACAGCTGCCCAGTGGTACACAAGAGATCACTTAAGTTGGCCCACCCACCCCCTCAAAATTAAAATTTAAATATTCCACCGTTTTGCACCTATTTTGCACCGTTTTGCACCCAAGTATGACGTTTTGCCACCTAATAGATTAGTGAGAACATTTTTTTTTAACATACAACAAAATTAAGTCGTTGGACCCTCCTAGTGGGGGAGCAACTGGTTTTCCTTCTGAGATTTGTGATACAATATTGCGGTTTTTTTTTAGTTATTAATTGGCACCCCAAATAGTACAAAAACACGTGTTGCCACTTCCGAAACTCATTGCAGAGGAGCTGGGATGTATGGCGCAGGGGGAGGGGAAATATCATGTTACTTGTTACAACATTATTGACTGTAACTTCAATAGATTTTATGATATAAAAACCTACCATAACTAAAATTAAAACTAATAAATTTATCTACAATTTTTATGCAAAACAAAATGGCCGACAGCATATAATTAACTTATTATCTCCAGACATATTAATAAACAATAAACATTTCTCATTTGTTTCTATTATTTTTGGTGGTAGAAAGCAAATTAATATTTCTAGATATACTAATGGTAACAACTATAATAGTGTGCTTAGCTTCTTTAGTTTGAGATATTTACGGCCTCCCTATCACAAAAATTAAAGGGTCCAAAGGTGGCTCTCCATCCAGCAGCTATGAAAACATTAGATTAATACTCTTTCAGCAGATGTGCACATTACTGAATAACTTAACTTGTTCAATGGCATTTATTGGCTTCGAAAGAATTTATACTTTAAAAAATAAGTATGTTTAATTCTAAACAAAAGCATTAGGAAAAATCTTTTATATTCAAGGCTTACGAGAAATTAAGTGATCTTGCAAAAATTTGTTTTGAAAAATAAGAAAATTAAAATTGAAACATTTACTGAACCACATTTCTTATAGTAATTCACGAAAATATAGTAAATTTGTTCATGCATTTGTAATTCAGTTTAATTACAGGGTGATCCAAAAGCCATGCAACTCAAAGAAAAAACTTAACTTTGTGCCATCATTTCGCATATTGTGGTTTTATTCGGCACAAGTTATTCTGGAAATCTACGCACAAAAGATTGCTGGCATTCATTACGAATTGGCCTTAAAATAATGTTCCAAAATTAATACTAGCTCTGCTCGTGAAAAACTCATCTTACACTTTCAAATGCTGTAACTCAACTGGCTAAACCTGATGTATGTCTCAAGGTCACACGGCTTGTACAACATCCGGCCAACATTACATGTTGCCATACATATAAACAACATGTTCATTTTCCACGTTCCTCTGTGAGAAATATCCTTGGAAAAACAGGATTGCACGACTTTTGGATCATCCCTAGAAAAAATACACAATAAAATAATAGAAAATTATTACTGTCTAGTTAGAATATGTTTGTAAAATGCGAGTCTAAATTGTTCACAATCACTGTCTTCATCATCATGGGAATAAGGAGTAGCGACTGTTTTCACACTTCTGAGAACTCATCATTTGTACACATACACACATCGGTGCACGGGAGATAACTACGGCAACAGGGGCACAATTTGGAGAGACAATTTGTTTTTCAAGAGCATTTTATGAGCTCTAATATTCCTGAAGGCGCTGGTAATATCTGTAATTTTCGAGACATAATAACCATTACAAACTTCCCAACCCTGGCCCGGTTCAGGGATGATATATTTGGATGACAGTAACATCGTTGTTCCAAATTCATGCACTGATAAAATAGCCCTCAATATAGAGAACTCTAGAGCAGACAACTTTGGTGGCATCTTTTCAGATTCAACTATTCTTTTTAATAGACCATCTTACTTCTCCCACTGAGTATGCTGTAGATAACGGTACATAAAGTTTGCAGACAAATTTTTCCGAGTCCCTCTTCAACACACTCCCAACTTTCTTTTGCCTGAAAAACATTCTGTGGTATCACAGCGAGTGAAGGCATAAAGTCCTGGCAAAGCACAGGCTTTCTATGGACACATTACTAGATAGTTAATATTTTGTGCTTGAAGTAGAACATTTAACAATGCTTATGTTGGTGGTGCAGGTACAGTGAGGTAACATGAACTGCAGATATGGGCAAAGCTGTGGTTATATGAGAATTGAAGGCGGCCCATGTTGGAATATTTGAATTTCCACTTATGTCTTCACTTACACATTGTGTGACCATCTTGAAGGGAAGACCTTGATTTTGTGGAATTCTTCCCTATAAACCATATCTTCATATTGGTAATATCAGGGTGTGCCTTGTGCCCTCACACTCGTGGACCCCTTTCGCTACTCGTACTGCACCCGTTGACACCGGTCGGTGTTAAATAGAGAACCACGACCTAGACTTGGGACGCGGTACGTCAGGGTGTTACTCGGGGTTTGGGGGAGAAAGCACTCGAGGATTGTGGCTTACGCATTTATTCAGAACTTAACATAAACCCACGGTGGTACGGGTAGTACTATTAACGTCGAATGAAACCTCTTCTCCGCACCTGTGCAAGCGTGCAGTTAAATTCTTCAAACAATAAACGCCCCGCACATATACAGTCATTCTCGAGGTCGAGAAATCTCCCTCCATACAGTAAGAAGTTCGTGCGCGCGAGAGCTAACAACTCGTGAACAGACTCTGTGCACATTCATGCTCACGCTTTTACCACCTTGACAGGGCGGATCCAGATCATTTTCATAGGGGGGTCATAATATTATAAATAACATAATTACTTACAATGTTAGATTTCTGTTTAAAGCTATATAATAGTTTCTCATTAATATTTGATATTATGTATGTTTTAAACCGAGGTCATGTTCTAATTTTTTTTAAATCAGTTAGTTTTTATAATCTATTTGGAGTGGCCTCCCTTCAACAATTTTTTTGAAAATTGGTTCATTTAGAAGCTATGAGTAGTCTTCGCCTTGATTTAAATATAAAAATTAGATTCTTTTATAAGCCTTTTAAAGTGATCCTCATCAAGAAATTTTTGAAAATTTGGATGCCCACTCGTAGCTATTTAGAGATATCCTCACCTTAATTTTTTAAATAATTAGATACCTCTAGAAGATAATCTTAACTTGACACCCCTAAATATAAACAGTCGTACCGTCTCTGGGGTTAGGCTGCAAAACGTAATACTTGGGTAACAAAATGATGCAAAAAGGTGCAAAACGGTGGTATATTTAAATTTTAATTTTGAGGGCGGGGGGGGCCAATTTAAGTGATCTATAGGCAAGAACAAGAAGGATGTTTACATATCATTTAAAACAGGTTATATGAAGATTGTTTAGTGTACACAATATTTTAGATTACAATACATAATTGGCTAAAAGATATGAGCTATTTTCGTCTGTGTCACTAAAGTAACAAATGTTGGAACTGTCCCCTTAACAAGGACTGTGACTACTGAGAATATGTGACAAAAATCCTATTTAAGTAGAATGTATTACAGAGAGTTTAATGTTGCTTATTACTGGTACACTGAAAACGTTTCAATGAGAGACCATTACAGAGTCATGAGTAATTAATAAATACATAATACTTAACTATAACAATTAGGTGATCCCCATATAAATATACTAACAAAGTAGACTTGCTAAATTGGTGTCTAATTAGAGCTTTCAAAGAGGCATTTGAGATACCTAGTCCTAATAAGTAAAGCCCAACTACGATTATACTAAACAGGTAACACTTCCACATAGAGACACAGAACAACCATACTAGAACTGTGGAAAAGCTCAGGTACCAAGAAACAGCTGTACCAGTACAAAGCTGAAAAGTGCCAGGCACTTCATATAAAAAATAAAAGTACTTTAGCAGGTTCCAGGGAATAAAACTCCTACAGCAAATTGTAAGAGCGACGTAAAGTAAACAAGAGCAATAAATAATAGAGCTGTAAAGCTGTGTTATTAATGACTCAACTGCCACTCATAACAGCCTTAAACCCCCGTGTGTCAATGCACTATAAAGAATTTAGAACAAGTTATAAGTCTTAAAAGAGTGCCATGTGCTCTAGAGCTTGTGAGGCTTATATTGCTCAGTGATTTGAAAGGGACAGAATAGTTATTACGAATACTCCATATTTTAACAAGATTACCCCAATCAAGACAAATATAGCAACCTTGTTAACGTAAACATACACAATAACATTCTAACCCAAACAAGGGATCTTTGAATTAATAATATTTGATCTACTTTAACAAAAGTAGGCACCTAATTAAATAAACAATCTACCTAAACAAGGATCTTTGAAGTTAATAATATTTGTCCATTCACAAAAGTAGGCACACTAATTAAATAAACACATTAACCAACAAGATATTGAAGTAATAATATTTGATCCTACACCTAACAAGTAACACACTAATAAATAAACACTTCTAACCCAAACAAGGGATCTTGGAGTTGATACAAATTAATAGCTACATGTCGTAACCCTCTGCGTCGTACCGTCGAGACCACTCTTTCCAACATGGTGATACGTCTAGTAGAGGGGGTTTGCTTGTGAGAAGAGTTCCTTCTTCAGGCTAGGATAAGACGAAGTGTACAGTAAAGTTTTTTGGACATCCCAATCTATACGATCAAATATGCTCGTAAAAAAAGGGGCGTGGAAGGAAAATCGCTGTTCCATGGCGAGCGTGTAGTAAGTTCTGAAAGGGGAAAGACCCAAGATCGGTCTGCTGTTCTGCACAAGTGCTAAATTATATTTTTTGAGAAAGCACAGATGAAACGTTCCATTAGAAAAGCTCATAACTTGTGCTGACTTCATCGAAGCTGGACATATGGGGTCAGCAGTCTGAATATCTATCATAGAAGACATTGTGTGTCAAAGTCAGTTTTAGACGGTGATTGGATAATATTTTAATAATTACTTTAGTGAGAATGGATTAGGCCTTACTGTGATGGGTTAAAATGCTTTTAGCCCACCACAATACAAATCTACACACATAGATATATCATATATTTACATGTAGATAGCTGCATCATACATACATACATAATACATACATACAATACATACATACATACATACATACATACATACATACTACATACATACATACATACATACATACATACATACATATATCATACATACATACAAGTACATACATACATACATACATACATACATATATGCATACATACACACATACATACATACATACATACATACATACATACATACATACATACATACATACATACATACATATATACATGCATACATATATACATGCATACATATATATACATATATATATACATACATACACATATAAAACTATCATACACACGTCTAATTTAAGACTACATACATACAGAACTTACATAACATACCATGAAATGTGTCTAGTTGACATACAGACTATTTCTAATTTTAAATATACAAATTATGCAACTTTAAGAAATACTGACCCAAAGATGAGAATTTTAAAACTACCTCTACCTAGTATAGCATAGGAATATAGAAAGCATGTCCAATTCTCTCTCTCACACATACACACACACACACAAACTGTGAGAGATATAGAGAATATGGGCGCGAGATTCTGATGACAGTTTTACTTCTGGTTAAGTTGGAAGTGGTATAGGGAGAGGGTTTGGGGAGGGGGACAGGTTCGCAGTAAGTCAAGTTGCACCCTACCACAAGTGTGTGTGGAGAGGAAGCTATTCCACCAACCCTCCACAAACCCAGCCGGCCTCCGCCCGGCTACAACTCTTGTCACAAACGGGATCTTTCGTCCCTTTCCTCCGACTTGACATACATTTTTCATTTCTTTTATTCATCTCCTATTATAAAGGAACTGGTTTCAGGTGAAAAAGAAGGTAATTTTTTATATACATAAAATTTCCTTAAGATAAAAAAGAAAGGTCGGTGGTGGGTGAGCGTAGACCTATAATTTATATCATATCATAAGTCACGTGGCCCTTTCTCTTGGTTTATGTGTCTTCTTTATGCGATGTTACGACGTCCCAATCAATTTTCCTGTCACTTGTCGTAACTGAAATGATATTCTCTTGAATATACACAGCTATTCTAAGTTCCTTGAATATTGTATTATTTTATTGAATAAAATATTAACTGCCATATATTTGTTATATTTTAAATTGAAATTAACAGTGTCCGGATTTTGATGACCTAAGCTTATTAAAAAAAATACCAAAAAGTGACCTAAAAATTCCCAAATATTGGATTAAAACTAACACAAAATTTCTTAGAAAGTTTAAAAAAAAATTTTTTTTAGTAAATACACGCGATTATATCAAATATACATTTAACAATTGGAGACTGAAACATATATATAATATATTAAATGAAAAGCCTTTAACAACCAAACTCTGCTAAATATAATATTTATTTACAAATATCTGCTTCATAAAAATAGTTACTCCCTCCCAACTCAGCCCTCTCCAGCCTAGTTGCGATCACACCAAGAATGTGGATTTTCCAATCATACAAGCAAAGAGGATACAAACTTCATTAATTACCTGTCCATTCCAACTTGTGTTGAAAACATTTATTTATTTTCCTATTCGACAACTTGTGTTGAAAACATTTATTTATTTTGTATTGTTGTTTATTTCCTTATTGCACAACTATGTTAACATTATTTTGTTTCTCATTCCGACAAACGTGTGTTGAAAACATTTTATTTATGTTCTTCTCATCCCGACAAATGTGTGTTGAAAACATGTATTTAAGTTTGAGTAGTATTATTTAAAAAACATCGACAGTAAAATATAACTACCCAAACTAAATTCCTGATCATTATTTAAAAAATGTTTAAATATGACTCAAATATATCTTTTAAAAATTTACCCAAATCAATAAAATATGACCTAAGAATCAAAAAAGAAAAAATTTACCAAAAAGATACCTATAAAAATGTTCCCACAACAAGGTGGCTACGAACAGAATGTATGTGTGCATGAGTATTGTCTGTGATGTAAAAATAATAAATATAAAAGGGCTTCATACAAAAATCCAGACCCTGGAAATTAATATTTCCATAGTGTGTAGTTTTAGAATAAATTGTTACCTCGCATTTAATTTTAGTACCTTATTTTGAATTCATTTTAGTGTAGGAAAAAGTGGGCAACTCTCTGTGTTTGAGGAATTGGCTTTTGGCGCAACTCAACCGTAATGTCGAAAGAATCCAATCATTCAAGTACAATCAATTTGTTCTGTTTGTTTTCATTATTCTCACTGGATGGTTTTTAATTTCAATATTGTTTTTTCCCCCTCAAATTGCCGTAATATTAACAAACTCAACTTCTAGAAGTGACAAATTTAAAGTTAATACAATCAAGCGAACGCTAAAACTAAAATCCACTCTACGGCAATAATTTCAGTATTAAAAAGCTATTTTCATAACAACACTACCTTGCTTTCCGTTGCTGGTTAGTTTGCATTCAAAAGGTTTTAGTAAACTTTACACAGTTCTGAAATTTAACTAACAATTTAAAACGTAACGAAATTTATTAAGGCACTTTTTTTTAAACAACAGTTCAAACATTTAAAGTTAATTAACTACGTAAACAACTTGAATGATTTATGTTGGGAAAATTAGTGTTCATGCTAATAATTAATATCTTAATAACCATCATAGCTACAGTTATTTGATTAAATTGTTTGAAAAAAAAAGTAAAAGCTACTACTAAATTCTGTTACTTTAATTTAACCACATGCATATAAACCGAATGGGTAGTAAAACTTGGTGCTCTGAAAGTAAGAATTTAATACAATATTATTATTATTTAATGTTCCATCTATTTCAACAACGTATTGAATGGAATTAACAAAATAATCTTATTTTACCTTATTAAGGTGGGGATGTAAGGCAGGCGAGTTGGGCTGGTGTTTTTTTCAGTTTTTACAGTTATAGCTATTTTTTTTGTAAAAATAAATCTAATATTGCTCCAGTAGAAAAATAGTTTAATTTTCTTTACATGGTGATATCAACAGTTGTTGAATATATCTCAAGGGTGTCCTGGAATTCAATGACAACATTTTTACTTTCAAATAAAACTTTTGTCATCTAATTCTTCTATGCTCATGACAGATATTCAACAACTGTTGATATAACCATGTGTAAAAAAAAAACTTTACGTTTGTAGCGATTAAATATTTTATTTATTTTGAGCAATTTTTTTTTAAATTTAAAATCTGTATTAATTTAAATGTATTCTATACACTTACTTTTTTTCAGGTATACTAAAATTTATTGCTCAACAATTTACCACAAAAAACAACTAACCATGATTAACTGGTTTCTTATTTTGATTGAGCTTTTTCTTAAGTCAACAACCATCCCAAGTTTGGTTTGATGTGATTTCTATCAATCTGGCGCTAGGCATGCACTCAGCACTTCGACTGGCTAGTGCCACCTGCACCATCTGGTGGACATAATATGTATAAGTAAGGAGCTCAGAAAGCTTGGTGATTCCCCGTTTCCTTCCACACTAAATATCTATGAGCGAGCGTGAAAGGGCCTACCAATTTTGCCGAAAATATATTTTAATATATCTTCCAGGGTTCTTGTACATGCCACAATCGACATGGGACCGACGGCTTTACTTTCCCTGCGAAAGAAGTTGTGCTATCGGTTTTTAATCGCTCAAGGAAATACGTTGACCTCGTCTAGGCTTGAACCCACGAACCACGTGTCCAGAGGTGAACACTTTACCCCAAGACCACCGAGGTTGGCCTAATAAAGCTATACGTATTTATTAATAATACTCAATTAACATCTTTGAAATTTTATGTTAATTGGTTAGGTATTGTTTTATACTATCAATAACTATACTTTATATGTTTTTTATTCCTTGAAGTTTATCTATATTGTAATTTTTTGTGACCCTTTGTAATTTTTATCCGTACACCTGCACACACATGCTTTTACGAGCGAACACTTTTTAAATACTTTGTCCAACAATCTTGACGCATCATTCTTTATACATATCACTCAATCTGCGGATGAAAGCTGCTTATTTTCTAGTAATGAACAATTCTGAGTCATACACGATTGGTATTTTTTTTAAATTGTGGAGGACTCCAAACTTATCTACTCCCGCACTAGACGTCTACTCCTGGGATTAGAACAAAAAAATTAAGGAATAAAAAAACACCAGTGATTTGTATAACCCTTTCCTATTCGTCACTTTCTCTTAAAAAACACTGATGAGAGTAAATTAGCTACAGTAGCCCCATGGCTTCTTTGGTGCTGACTGACAGTTCACAGCTGACTTCTGATATTCAACATTTAGGTATATACCTAAACTTAGACTGTCAGAAGTGACAGCTGCTAGATACATGTTTTTTGCAGATCATATGGTTCGGTGTAGGGATACATAATCTGATCCGGTAGCTTTTCAAAGCTGTCAGCTGTGAGCTGTCAGTCAGCACCAAAGAAGCCATGGGACTACTGTAGTTCCCATTTACGTTTATCTAAACTACTCGTTGGTATGGGTCTAGAATAGTATCGGATCTTCACCTCGTAGTAAGATCAGACAATAAGGCTAGAAGCTACACCCATGCTCATGAAAAATACAAAACCAATTTTTTTTAAAGCCAGATAAATTATCAAGAAATGCTCGCATGCAAATTTCCGACAAGGTTTATTTGTTTTGTTGGGGTTTTTTTTAAGCAAAAACCTCGACGAATTTGAAAAACTTTAGTAAACAAATAAATAGCCTCCCTGTTACTTTACAAGAATGTTTTTTAATTATTTATTTTTTGACCGTCTAAATTAAAATACGGCCCCGATTCGAATCGGTGACATATCGACCGAGTTTATTGAATCCGCTGGTGCATAAATCATTCGTTGATACTTTGATACACAAAAGAGAAGAGGAAATGAAGAAGCAATATAACTAAAATAGAAAGAGAGAGAATAAGAGCTAACGAAATACCTTGTTTTAAATTTAAGTAGAACAAGGTATTGTATTGAGTCGCATAAAACCATTTATAAAGGAAAAGGGAAGAGGTATAGTGGTTAAAAGAGGGACGAGGAAAAGGGAAGGAAAAAGCTAAAAACTTGGATGAATTTGTTTTATATGGTTTTTTTTTTTATATCTCTCTGACCCTCTCTCGATATTTTTCTTTTTGTGTTCTGTAGCGAATGCGAGTGAAAGAGTATTGGAAAGGAAGTAACATTTGAATAAATCATTCTCTTGTGACTACTTCTCTTTCGTTGTCCTTCTCCGCCCCTTTCTGAGCTCTCCCTTACTCCAATACTTTGGCACAGTTCAGTATTCGGCCACAAACTTTGAGAGTACTGTGGTTTTAACGTAGGTTAATAGCGATGATTTTTACGTTTTTATATAGGTGAAGTTTTGTAATCTTGCCAATTTTCCGTCCCAAGATTGTTAAGAATCTACACTTTTTAATTTGACCCTGAACCCCAAAAATTGGGTCTTACCATTATACCTATTATTATGTTTATCCCTGGGGCTACAGCTAGAACGATTTTATTTGAACATATTTTATGTATCCCCTCATATAAAATTCCTATTAAGATTAAACGCCTATTATGATAACTAATCTAATGAGGTAGTGATGAAGAAGGAGCCATTTTAAAGGCTAGCCACCAGCATCTTGTGGAAGTAAAGTGGGAAACCATTTAGGAAAAAACCCACCCCCCAGTAGACCCAATCGGGATTCGAACACTGATATCCCCATCATCAAATAGCCATCTAACACGAGAGTGACGCCTTAGTCCATTCGGTCACTGAAGGGGTTTCAAATTATTTAATTCAGTGTAATATGTGTGTAATATCTCGTTATTTTTTATGAAAAAAATGGATTTTATTCATTATATTAAGAGTAAGTTTACTTTTGATTGATTTTAAATACAATTTTGTTTAAGATGTATATCTCAAGCAGTGCTTAACATGACAAATAAAACTGTATGCAGGGGGGGGGGGAGATTGGTTTAACGGTAGTTTACAAAATGTTAATTTTTGAAAACTTAAAATATTTTGAAAAGGCGTCAAACGTTTCTTTTAAAATAAATTTCACCTAATAAATAATAATGTTTGTGAGTTTTCTAAAAAGAAAAAAATGAGGACAGTTTATCAGTGACTGATTTTTGAGCATTTTAAAACATTTTAAAATTCTAGATCTGAAGATTGTTTCATTCTATTGTAAAAAAAAAATATGCTTGTTTTTCAGAAGAAAAGAATCTTTTATTAATAACTGATTTTTAAAAATGTTGTGGATCTATAATAGAATATATTCGAAAGTATATATGATTCTGTTTTAGTCCGACACCTTACTCAGTCGCTAGCTTGTCTGTCAATTGATTTAAGGGTCCAGGGTTCGATTACAAGCATGACCGAAAAATGTATCAATGGTGCACTGGGGGTGTATCCTTTCACAGTAATGATTTAACAGTCGGGGTTCTGGTTGTTGTGTCTGTTCTAGATTTAAGTTATCATTTACTGATATAATCGGTCGGTCCAGAAATTGCACGTTAAATATCTCAAATAAATGGAGGTGAAAATAAATTATTGAGTCTTACAGTTTATTTCTAGATTATTTTAGTGTGGTGAGAGGAATCTAGCGATTATGGATTTGTCGATATTGCCGGAAATTATTTAGTGTAGCTTCTTACATACGAGTCATTTGGCAACATATAGGATGAGGGAAAGAGAAGGTAATCTTCCCTTTTTTTTTCTTAGCACAGCATTTTATTACCTCCATTCGGGTTGTACGCTTACGTACTAATTATTACGATAATGAGTTAGGGATGAGGAAGGTTACATTCATAGGAAGCTTATCTGCGTGGAGGGATAGGGGAAAAATATTTATGGAAAAAATCAAAGTACACCTTACCTGGATTTCGAACCCTGATCTCCCTGTCATCGGAAGTTTAGTGTCTGTTGCAAGATTGACGCCTTTTAGACAATGCGGCCACCAAAGCAGATCGAGATCTTCAATTCTCTTAGAGTTTGTCACCGAGTATAGTTAACTCGTAATTTTTTTTTCATACGTCTTAAATAAAAAAAACTATTTAATAAACCAGTAAACAAAGATTGTTTTCCGGAAAACCCAAAGGAATTTCACCAAAAAAAAAGGGGGTATTTGGGGCTCTTGGATGCAGGTTTAAATAGAAGGATGCTGTTTAGAAGAAAAGAAAAAAAAAAAAAGAAATAAGCGCGCTGATTCTGATACATGTATTATCCCCCCCACATTTAATGAAACATTGATTCACTTGGCTACTATGTAGGCCATATTATTTACTCCCCAAGTGCAAATAATCATGCCGATGGTAGGGGTATCGAGGTTAGAATCTTGGTCGGGTGTATTAACGGCGGTTTTTCTAAATGGTTTTACACTCTCCATCCACGTAAATGCGGGTATGCTCCCTCTAAATTCAACCTTCCTTGTACTTAACACTTTAGCGTAATTAGTAGTCTACATAAGCGTACAACTCAATACGGGTAGTAAGAAGCGGTATTAAAAAAATTGAGAATTTTTTGCTTTCATATTTTACTCACTTCACTTCCTTAAAGTTTTCTTCTTCATTAACACGTAGCTCAATCGCCTTATATTTATTGTATTATTTATTTTATTTTGCTAGTTTTTCATTTAAATCTAGTTTTAAAATTAGACACGGACAAGGGAATCAAACCCGAGAGCTATGGCTTCATTGCTTGAAGCATCGATGCTTCCCAAATGGTATATCCATGATTAGTTTATGATAATATCGGCCTCTTTTGTCTCAACGCGTCTCTAAATCGAAATAGTATTGGATTTAAGGATTTTTTTTATGTGTACCATATCTTTAAAAAAAAAAACCATCCAGAATGTCCGTAAGAAAACATCTGGCCGTATTCGAACCCTTAAAGTCCTGTCACTGGCAAACCGGATATATAAAACTGACGTCCTTTGTCCGCCTATCCACAAGTATACTTTTTAGGAAGTGCTTGAATGTCAACATCGATGGGTGAACTGTATCGCGGGAGAAATCGTGGTGGCCTGGTTTTGATTTTGGCTGCTCCAAATACTTTAAACTAAAATAAAAATTAAAAATTTAAAAAAATTAAATTTTAAAAAACTAAATAAAAATAATTTTTTATAAAGATTGTTATTTTTCTAAATATTAATAAAAAGTTCCATTGGGTGAATCGAGGCTGGGGAGGATTATTATTAATGTGGTAAATTAAATTTAGGAGTACTATGTTTTGTGTTTACATCCAAAAATATTTGTGAATATATACGGATGCGTTATAATGTAAAGCATCGCTTTTGTTGTTTCTTCGTGTTGTTTATAAACAATTTATTAATCCAAACGTAATAACACTTGTTTAGTGAATACTGAAAGTTTCTAGATAAGTAATCTACACAAGTAGAGGCTTGTCGGTCATTTTACAAACTTTAATATTCAATAATAGACTTAACAACTTTTGTCTAACCATTTATAATTATTTCTTTCGTATAGTTAGAAATAAAAGTTTATGTTTTTAGTGGACTGAATAGCAACGTTATTATTGATAATGTTGCTGAAATGGCCTAGGTATTAAATTTACTGATAATAAAAATATTAATACTTCACTTCACCACTTCAACTTCACTGAAACTTTTATTTTCAGTGTTATTTATGAATGTGTGTTAAAGGACCTCCATTATCTTTAGTCGCAGGCCGCGCGGAACGAGCCAGTCCACCTCTGGCCATCCTATACCTTATAATTAATCTAACCACGGGATATGGTCCACTTGTAATTTTGGAAGTACCCAGAACAAACTTTTAGTAGCAAGATAGTTTGGGAAGGCGATTAGGGCTAGGTTTTGTTCCGCCACCCTTCTATTGTGTTAAAACCACCCTCTCTGATGGCGGGCTCTGCTACAACACAATAAGACGGCGAGTTGGGGAGAACACCAAAATCTAACTGCTTTCCGGACCGTTGCGTCACTAATGTCCGTCCGCTCATTTTTGTTATTTGTGTAGGACGAGCATTTTGGGTTCTGTATTACGTTAATTTCTCGATTTAGGGATTTTAGTCCTCTAACTTTATATAAAACTTGAGAGATAACTACGTACATTTATAACTTGTCTTAAGGCGGCCACCTCGGTCAGCGAGAAAGTGTCATTCGCTGTCAGGCCACATGGATTAAGATGCAACACTGTATGCCATTTTCTGTATTTACTTTTATATTCTGTGTTTCGACTTTCACCAACAACCACACCTTTGCCATAACAATAAGACAGAGGATCAATAAAACTATGAAACTTCTTATCTCACGGTGAAGAGGAAAGCTCGCTGGTAGTTCTCAATTAAAAAAAAAATAATGTTGTGAGATTATCAAAAGCTTACTGTACTGTATTTGTTAGAGGAAGGCTGAATCTATAACTTTTTTTTATCAATCCTATTCTCATAGCTCCGTAAATATTCTTTAAAGGTCGTTGAAAATGAGCTAATGTAACATTTTCGCAATATTTTTTTATTGATAAAACTAAAAAGATAGCGGTGTCAAGGGAAAAGAGCCCTGTTGGAATCTTTCGACCTTGTTTTGACGTGAACCATATTTTGAAATAACTTTCCGTAGAATTAAATATTCCGTAAGAGCTGAACGTCTGCGTGGCAATTATTTTTCTCGTACCGAGGCGGCCCTCTTAATAAAGGAAAATCGGTGCTAATGACTATTTGTGTCAATGCGCCTCAAATGACAATAGTAACTTCATTCATTTTAATTTTTCCTTTATTAAAGTACTAGCTAATAGTTGAGACAATAAACATACAGGCTAGCACTGAAGATACAGAAGAACATAGTTTAGATTGCAAATTAAAAACTAATGTTATTATTATTAATATTAGCATCGCGTCTTACTATCCATTCGGGTTATACGCACTTACGCTAATGTGTAATGGTAAGGGTGATTGTGAGATGAAATGAAGGACCTACAGTTTAACGTGGGATCCGAACCACAGTGGAGGCCTGGAATTTCACACATTCACAAGTTGTGATTAATATACTTCTTGTCAGAGGTGAAGGAAGGGTTAGGCAATCAGATAAATCTGTTCCGGGACTGAGGATTGAACCCCGGACCCCCAGCACATAAGTCCGACACCTTATCCCTAGACCGCCCAGTCACCCTAAAAAATGATTATATAATGTTTGTATACAGGCGATTATAATAAAATATACATTAACTAATAGCCAAAACATAGTATGGAGTAAAGTAGGGTAAAACAATATTCAGTAATAATTACTATCCTTACACAATAAAAAAACAAATAGTAATTAATGATATGTTTGTTACTTAACTGCTCTCTAATTTTGGTTCATCTTTTTTTTGGTAAAAATCAAATTCTGGAAATATAGAGTTAATGCTGCTTACTCGACGGTGTAGAGGGTTGAGCTTGTAAGATTTACTGATGGAAAATATTTCAGGATTGGTAGAAGAACAACAAAGCACTCTAGTGCCCACATGTTTGAGGACAGATTGGCAACAAATTTTAATATTAAAAATGTTAAAATCAAAAAAAGGGAATCCCATTAGGGCCTTCGTAGGAAGAGAGTTTAGAGCTTTAAAAGTTTTCGAATTCTTTCATAATCGTTGTAAAAACATTTGAAAAATAATTTTTCATAGCAAGTAGCTACAAATTTGAGTTGGACTAATTCCGTTCTAAGAGTGTCAGTTAAGGTGATGGAATTCCACGTGACACTAGCATATTATAGTTTAGATCTGACCAAAGTAGAATACAAACTTATAATACAATCAACTTTAGAAAATGAGAGTGAGTGAGTGAAAAAAGATATGATCAACATGATAATAAAAATAAAGCTTATGGTCTAATCTAACATCTAGGTCATTGATATTAATACACCGTCATTAACACACACAAAAAAAAAAAAAGCACCGACACACCCGATATTCTATTTGTAAAATTTTGTCTACCGGTGCTAGAAGGAGTTATCTTATTTTTCCACTAAATCATACTATGGCTTATCTGTAGTCTGAATTCATTAAGGTGTACACACTTAAAACGTTAATGTCTTACACATCTCTGTATAGTTTTATGACATTTGAGGATTTTTTAGAAACATATCTGCTACTCTTCTCCGGGTAGTATCTCTTTTGAGTTGCTACACTTCTTGTGACCCTGCCTCTTCTTACTCCAATCCCCCAACCTACCACTTAAACCCCCCCTTTCCCCTACTCCCCCCTCCCCAATGAGTCCCCGGCAACTGTTCACTAGTCTGCTTTGTAAGTGCCAGTAAAACAGCCACTGCCAGGAGGTATTGCTATACAATTTACTACACATGGTGTTTACACTGAAGACAACATTTTGAGGCCGTTTGAAACAGAAATTCGTGGACAGGGACACACACATACCCCCCCCCCCTCACACCCGATGAAGAAGGAAAACCCTCGAACTGTTTTACTCTTTGGAAAAGAACAAATTATGTGACAAAGTCGTAAACTTTCTTAGCTAACAAAACTATATGTACAAATAGCCACTGTAAGAAACATACTTGACACTTCAAAAAGATTATTGTAACTCGACCGGAGGTGGGGGGCGTTTATAACCCACTGTGTAGTTTGTGAATTTTCTTAATGATTTTGGGGGATGCTGTGTTGTGTTACCTTTTGAAGTTGTTCAAGCTCTGCCTCCAATACACTGTTAACTTGTAAAGCTGCTGAAAAAATCAAGTAATCATTTTTTTTATAAAATATCACTTATTAATTATCACAGCAAACAAATTACAGATTCAGAGGTCCATGGCTCTATACCCGTCGCTTTCAGATTTTACGTGAGGCATTGGCTGTTGGAGAATATAGTGTCAGCTTCTGTGGATATAATGTGCTATGTGGAATCTCAGTTTTCTAGACCAGTGCCACTACTTTTTTATTTAAGTACTTCCTCATTTGTCCTCACGAGACTGAGTTGATCTCGTTCCAGACCCACTGCTTCAGGAAATCTGGAAGCTCCAGGAATCGAACCCTAGACCCCTGAATCTGTATCCAAGAACTTTGATAACTAGATCACAAAGGTGGTCATGAATAGTTTAACGTAGTGAAAAACTTCTTTGTTCGTTTCATGGATGTTTAAAAAAAACTCTTAAAAGAAAATATTTGATTCCCTATGGATACGTTTTCCTTTTTTTTACTATTTTTAGGCGGGAATTAACAAAATGAAATACTGAATTAAAATATCATATGCATGTTTAATTATTATTTTTGAATGACTACTAAAAGCAATTAACGAACATATTCAGCACTATCTGGGGTGTATTTCAAGCTAGAAATTAATATTTCTAATTGGGTTGGTGTTCTTTATGGGACCTAAGGGAAACCAGTTAGAAACAAGAATTATATCAGTTTATATCACACGATCCCCTTCTATGTGTTTACGTTGTACCCCAGAGAAATCTAGCGCAAGCAACCCGCATAGAATTAAACGTTGGCGGGACAGCATAACTTCCAGGCGCTTACTGTCTCTTAGTGGTGTGTCGACAACAAAAGGATCGTCAAGAGGATTCAAGTTCATTAGAGGAAAGATGAATCGAATTGTTTGACGGATGTCTGAGTGGGGTTTTAATTCGTGTATGTGATTAAATTTATAATAGCAAAAATAATTATGTTTTTTTGTTTCTGATATCGTGAAAATTTTCAACTTCAATATTTTGACAGACCTTTTAAATTGTATCCTCCCCCAAACTTAAAAATAAAAGTCTTACAATTCTACCTGACCTTTTGGATATATATATATATATATATATATACACCTGCGGGCTACTGTAGAATGGTTTGATGGATTTTATTTAAACTTGATATTTAGATGTTATATGATATCTCGGAGATATATCGTAAATTTAATTCTAACTCAAACCTCAATGTAATTTACTGATGACTGATTTTAAAATGCTTAGAATATCAAAAAAGGCTTAAAAATGTGTTATAATAGTATATTTGGGGAGACTTTTATTTGTTAAATAACACTGTAAACTAGTTTAGAACAAATTATCTAAGGGTAGTTAACTGATAGCCAATTATAAAATATTTATTACTAATCACAAAACACTATCCTATAAAGTGTGTATGATTGCGTCTTACGACTTACTTTAATTTAAACCTTTCATAATTCCTACATGTCAACCTTTATTTTACTTTTTCATTTTAATTATTTTATTACAATGAGAATTAAAAAAGTAAAATTATTCTAATTTGGGATGTCACCGGTAATTTATTTTTAAAAAGGTTGGTGCATGACCTATTATAAAGATCGCTAATTATATATGTTTTTATCCCATTTGGGCATTAATTGAGTTGCATATATATTTATATTGCAATGACAGTTGGGATACGAGTGATATACAAAATATATACATAATTATACATAATATACATAATGATACTCTAAATAAAACTACCTAATATATTTTAACATACACCAATGAATTCATAAATAATTATTCTAACTAAACTAGTAAGAAATCTTTAAATATAAAGACACAAAATCACAATTTAAAAATAATAAAATGGAAATCAATGTAA
Source organism: Timema podura (assembly GCA_033556935.1). NCBI lineage: Eukaryota > Metazoa > Arthropoda > Insecta > Phasmatodea > Timematidae > Timema > Timema podura. The sequence goes on along the minus strand of JAVRXN010000013.1, from coordinate 25,137,105 downwards.
GATTAACGATTTATACTCAGGATCATAAACCATTTAACAATTTAATAAACTGGAATATGTTACACCATGTTGTCAATAAGAATATAAAAATAATATATAAGCTGCACTAAAAAAAAGTTCTGATATTAATATCGAAAAAGAATTTCATGATACTAAGATATTTTATAATCTAATTTCTTCCATCAAATTCAATTACAGTCATGAAGCCATATTACTTTAAAACATTAAAAAATTGCTATAAAACCATTCTAGATATAAAATTTATTAAATTCTTATTAATTGTTAAACTTCGTCTTCCTGAACACGCGTTGACAATATTTAATAAACAAAATAAGCCCGAAGAACAAAAGCAATGAGCAAACATCAAAATAAATTAACTCTTAAACCACAATATATTATAATTGTCAAACCACCTAAAACAATCCCCATTTCAGCTACGGAAGAGTGAGCATTTAATAATTTTAAATCAACTTGACATAAACACATTAAACTCACACAAAAAACTTAAATAAATTAATACTTATTCAAATATAACTATAAATTAAACCAGAACTATAAGCTCATGAACAATTATGCGAACGCTTATCACTCTTTGTAGATATGAGTATTTTTTTACAGCATAAGCTCAATAGTCTAAGACGTCACTCTCGCGTCAAACGGCCCAGCCACTTTTGAGTGCAGCTCGGATCGGTTTCCAATCACCCAAACTCGTACGTTGGGTGACACAAGATGGGCTTGGTTTACCGGGAGTGTCGGGGTAGCTCGGCTCGCTATTGGCTCGCACGTGAGTGTGTGACATGAGCTGTGCTTGGTTTACCAGGAGTGTCGGGGTAGCGTGGCTCGCTATTGGCTCGCACGTGAGTGTGTGACATGAGCTGTGCTTGGTTTACCAGGAGTGTCGGGGTAGCGTGGCTCGCTATTGGCTCGCACGTGAGTGTGTGACATGAGCTGTGCTTGGTTTACCAGGAGTGTCGGGGTAGCGTGGCTCGCTATTGGCTCGCACGTGAGTGGGTGACACAAGATGGGCTTGGTTTACCAGGAGTGTCGGGGTAGCGTGGCTCGCTATTGGCTCGCACGTGAGTGTGTGACACAAGATGGGCTTGGTTTACCAGGAGTGTCGGGGTAGCGTGGCTCGCTATTGGCTCGCACGTGAGTGTGTGACACAAGATGGGCTTGGTTTACCAGGAGTGTCGGGGTAGCGTGGCTCGCTATTGGCTCGCACGTGAGTGTGTGACACAAGATGGGCTTGGTTTACCAGGAGTGTCGGGGTAGCGTGGCTCGCTATTGGCTCGCATGTGAGTGTGTGACACAAGATGGGCTTGGTTTACCAGGAGTGTCGGGGTAGCGTGGCTTGCTATTGGATCGCACGTGAGTGTGTGACATGAGCTGGGCTTGGTTTACCGGTAGTATCGGGGTAGCTCGGCTCGCTATTGGCTCGCACGTGAGTGTGTGACATGAGCTGTGCTTGGTTTACCGGGAGTGTCGGGGTAGCGTGGCTCGCTATTGGCTCGCACGTGAGTGTGTGACATGAGCTGTGCTTGGTTTACCAGGAGTGTCGGGGTAGCTCGGCTCGCTATTGGCTCGCACGTGAGTGTGTGACATGAGCTGTGCTTGGTTTACCAGGAGTGTCGGGGTAGCGTGGCTCGCTATTGGCTCGCACGTGAGTGTGTGACATGAGCTGTGCTTGGTTTACCAGGAGTGTCGGGGTAGCTCGGCTCACTACTGGCTCGCACGTGAGTGTGTGACATGAGCTGTGCTTGGTTTACCAGGAGTGTCGGGTAGCGTGGCTCGCTATTGGCTCGCACGTGAGTGTGTGACATGAGCTGTGCTTGGTTTACCAGGAGTGTCGGGGTAGCGTGGCTCGCTATTGGCTCGCACGTGAGTGTGTGACATGAGCTGGGCTTGGTTTACCAGGAGTGTCGGGGTAGCTCGGCTCGCTATTGGCTCGCACGTGAGTGAGGTGTCACGAGCTGGGCTCTAATTGGCTCGCCAGGTCCGTTGGTGGAGCTTGGCTCGCGGCTAGCTCGCTATTGGCTCTCTCGTGGTTAGGGGGGTACTAACCAGATTCTTGTATCCACACTGCAGGCATTGTTATTTTGTTAGTAAGAGGAACTATGTTGGCTTCCTTTTCGAAACCGTTCATGATCCCTGGGTTTTTGACCAAGTTTATGGAGGAGCACCGTCAATGGCCGGTTCTGGTCTAAGAGCTACCTATGGAAGGTTAATAGCGCAGATTAATCTGATAGGGGAGAGCGATATGAGCTGCGCTTGGGATTCACTATTGCAGTTAATGCTTGAAAAACTCACTGCTGCTGATTCGGGGTTCGTTTGAAAAATAAATTATTTCTCGCCCTCGCGAACATGCCACATTCGGATGAAATGATCACCGCTACTGCAATTCGCTTCGACAAATTCATTGCGAATACTGAAATGTTCTAGCAAAGTCGCAAGTCCGCTCTTGTTGGTAGGAGAACGTTTGTGGTGAAATGTGTCCGAGTCCGGCTCACGAGTCAAGCTCGCCGAGCCGAAATTTTGAGTCAGACTTTTACCTGGTTGGGCCACTGATGATGGGGAGATTGAAGGTCGAGTCCCGGTCGGGTCTACTTGAGGTTTTTTTTTTTCTTAAATGGTTTCCCACGCTTCTTCCACAACTTTATGCGTAGATTACATCTAAAATGCTTCCTTCCTCATACCTACCTCGTTAGAGTAGTTATAATATAGGTGACCTGGTGGTCTAGGGGTAAGGTGTCGGACCTCTGTGCTGGGGGTCTGGGGTTCAATCCTCATTCCCGGTACAGATTTATATGATTGCCAAACCCTTCCTTCACCTCTGACAATACGTGTATTAATCACAACTTGTGAATGTGTGGAATGCCAGGCCTCCACCGTGGTTCGGATCCCACGTTAAACTGTAGGTCCTTCATTTCATCTCGCAATCACCCTACCATTGCATATTAGCGTAAGTGCGTGAAACCAGAACGATTAGTAAGACGCGGTGCTAATAATAATAATAATAATAATAATAATAATAATAATAAATTATAATAAATACGTAAACCTGAACGTAATAAGATGTGGTGATAAAAAAAGTTAGAGCATGAATAAAATATGCAGAGATGTCATCATTTACAACGCTTGTCAAATATAGCAGCTATTTTGGTTAATTTTACTTGTCATACCACCTATCCTGAGCCATACGAATATTTACACTAATAGGGATGAGTAAGTCATAATTAAGTGTAAACATACTTGCATTTTCATGGGAGCAGAGTAGGAAACCATATAAGAAAAGAATCAGATAGACAAAGCTATTATATTTGTTTTAGTGAGGATTTACTCGCATCTAAATATCATATTCTGAAAATTGAAAAATGACACCTGGACATGAGAATCGAACCCGGGACATTTGGATAGAGCATTGGCGTACTAAGACAAAGTTCCCGGGTTCGAATACCGTATCCATGTGTCATTTTTCAATTTTCAGGATATATAAGAAAAACTCACTCTGTAAACCTGACTAGTATTCGAACCCTCACTTCTCCGTCCCCAGGCAAATTAGATTAGAGGAGACGCAGACCTTTATCCATGTTCTCATTAAATAGCTCTATAAAAAAAGGTGACACCTAAATAACGCATATACTTGGTATATGAATACTAGATCGTAGCTCTACTGACGTTATGAACTGTCCTGTGAGATTCTTCCAATGCCAATCCGACTATAGTTAGTCCACATATGGTACAAATAATTTTTCTGTAAAAAATTTAATTTGATTTTTTTAAAGTTCTTTTAGCAACTTTTTTTTCTAAAAAAAAAATCAAATATTTATCCGGTAGAAATATAGAGCCTAATTTTCTAAATATAGTATTCACAACAGTTCTGGAATATCTGTCAAAGATATCTCAAAATTTGGTTCGAACTTTTTTTCTTCATTTAAAAAGTTTCTAATCTAATGCCGCTATGCTCATGATGGATATTAAAGATTTGTTGAGATCACCATGTATAGAAAACTAAACTATATTTTACTACTGGAGAAATATTTGATTTCTTTTGTCGAAATAATTGGTTTGCTATTAAAACTGCAAAAAAACTTTGAACTTTTTTCGCAAATCCTTCCATTTTACACCAAGTGCTCATAAATAAATATGCGCCACCCGATATCGACCCAAGGTCTATCCTTTAATAGATACCTGGTTAACCTTCACTGGAAATGTTTTGAGAAGAAAGCACTTGAACGCAACACTTAAGGGGGTTGGATTCACCCCATATGCTTGCAAAATTAAATCGATATTGGAAGCTTACCATGACTCCTTAAAAATAAAGCATTCTTAAACATTTCCTTAGTGCATGTATCTAGAATTTAATTTAAACTTAAAATTATTATTTTTCATCTGTTTTCATGCTTTTTTTAAATTGTAAGCTATAATCTAAATTATTTCTAATTTTTTTTCCCCTCACTTATCAACATAAAATATACTATCTACGGAATGGTTTTACCACAAAAGAGATTTACAAAGAAGTTTGAGTTGTGAACGTGCCCGTATTGAACAATATCAATTTGACAGCTTTAGATCTTGATGGGTTTATTGTGAACGCGTCTTTAAATATAATGCACTTCAGTCCAGAGGTTTCCAAATATCCTCGGTTCACGGCGTCTTTAGTGTCTCGGTAATTTTCTCACAGTGCCTCTAGGCCCCAAACAAGGGGTACACACTATCCACTCAGCCTAACGGGTGTTTAGTCACGCTCCTTGAGCCAGGTTGAGTTCTTGGGCACTGGAGAGTGCTAGTTGCAATAATATATTATGCAGTAATAACAGCACTACAAGTATAAAAAACTCACTTTCAATTTTATCGTTTAAAATAGTTTGCGGTACGAAAACAATAGTTCAAATACCAGCAATCCCCCCTCCCCACCCCCCATTACAACATATTTGAAGATTATTTACAACTTGCAAACACTTACTTGAATAAATAAAGGATCATTGTATTCTACGTTTTCTTTGTAATTTGCAGTCTTAGTAGTCTCGTTTGGGGGTTTGCTCTGGTTCTGGTGTATGTTTTTCTGGACCTTAGGTCTAAATAAATAGCTAACAATTCATTTTGTTAAATCGCTAGGAATATACAACCTAATTGGTCCTTAGAAATCAACATCAATTTGAAAAAATAACCCAAATTAATTGAATAAAAAAAATACATTTTTATTTCATAATTAGATAACCACTTGGTCTAACGTGTCACTCGTTTGTAAGACTGGACTGACGATGACGAGAGGACCAGGGTTTGAATCCCTATCGGGTGTATTGAGGGTATATTTGTCCTGAATGGTTTTCCACTCTCACTCTATCTTTCCCTTACCACTCTATTGTGGGTCCACTTCCTCTAAGTTAAAACCTTCATCCTTAATAACACATTAGACTAAGTATTATATAAGTGTATTATCCGACTGGATAGTCTGACGCGGTGTTAAAAAAACTTTTTAAAAGGATATCTGCTCCTGTTGGATACTAAACAACTTCTCATAAACTTAGAACCAGATTGCAAATTTAAAATATACCGCCATGTACCGGGGTGCCGCGGCGCACAGTTTGTGAACTAATGGACTACACAGTTTTAACAGTTTGCTTTCCCAACTATTGTTACCTGAACACTCTCCCCTCTTTCCCTACTAAAACAGCTCGTCAGAGTATTTAACCCAGATAGACTGTTTGTCTACCTCCATCTCTCACTACACGCTTACTAATATTCCTTCTTCCGTTTCTACATACACACAACACTGTTGACCTTACACAAAATTGATTAAAATTTAAATTAAACACGTCGTTTTCCTATTTTATACAAAAACATTGCTCCACCGACTTTTTATCTATATGCTTCCAGGAATATTTTGACAATCTCTTTTAATAAAAAATGCCAACAAAGGCGTCGATCTTTTATATATATATATACGTTTATATATATATATATATATATACGTTTATATATATATATATATATATATATAAACGTACACGCATAAATAAAGACAAAGAGCATGCAAAAAATCACTTTTTTGGGTTCTTGGGCGCTTAAAAATAGTCCTGAAAATTTCAACTAAGAAACTTGAGATTGGTTTTCTTTGTGTATTACAATATCTTGTTTTATATAATTTCTTATACAAAGGCGATAAAAAAACCAAATATAAATAATTCTTTACTCTCTTCCTTAAATACATTATACGACGAACGGTATTTTATTGGCTCGAGTATTTGAAAAAAAAAAAAAAGAGTTCTAAAATCATTCAAGGAACTTAACCAAACCTGTGTACCAACTGACTACTCTCTCACGATGATAACTTTTTCATTCAAGTTTGATTTAAGTTGAACCGAGCTTTTTTTTTTATAAATACCTAACACTACGTTGGTTCTTTTAACGTTCGTTTTCTAAGGACAAGAATGTAACTTTATAAACAAATAGCCCGCCTCGGTGGCGTAGTTAGCTAACGCGCCAGTCTTGTTGAGTTAGACCGCCGAGGACGGGGAGATCGAGGTTCGAATCTCGGTCGGGTGAACTGAGGGTGGTTTTTCCTAAATGGTTTTCCACTCTCCCTCCACGCAAATGCGGGTTCACTTCCTCTAAATTCAACCTTCCCAATTTCTAATCCATTACTCTAATTAGTACCTAAGCGTATAAACCGAACGGGTAGTAAAACGCGGTGCTAAAATTAAATTAAGTTATATACATATATAAACTTACAAGCTACTGTAACTTAATCTAACCTAACACCATATTACACTAAACACCTAACTCTATTGCAAGGATTAAAATAGGATATGATCAGACATGTGGATAAACGGACAAAGGCATAAATCTCGACTTGTCTTGTTTAAATGCAATTTACTAAAAGATTCAGGTTTGAGTCACTACCACTTTAGCCGATGAGGTTTTGTTGTTTTATACTCTCTCTTCATTCAAATTCAGTTATACTTACTACCTGCTTCGGTGGTCGCATGGTCTAAGACGTCACTCTTGTGTAAGCCTGTACTGGTGTTGACAGGGAGATCGGAGTACGAATCCCGGTCGGGTGTACTGAGGGTAGTTTTACTAAATGCTTTTACACTCTTCTTCCACGCAAATTCTGGTACACTTCATCTAAATTTAACCTTATACATCCCAAACTCACTAGCGTTATTATTACTTATGAGTATATAACCTGAACAGGTAGTAAGACCCGGTGTTATATTCTAAATTTATTTTCCTTACGTAGAAAGAGTAGTACTTCACCAAGCACCAGTTTAATAATAATTCAAGGTACTACCTTGTATCGACCCTAAGTCCTCTACTCCCTCTGGTTAACGTTATTAAAGTGTGATTGAAGGGGATGCGAGAAAAAACCAGTGTTTTTGCAGTTTTTTATTACAAAACTTTTTTGTCCAAAATAAATAAAATATTTTTGCAGATTTTATTGCAAAACTTTTTTTTATCCAAAATAAATAAAATATTTCTCCAGTACAAACATAAAATATAATTTTCTTCACATGGTGACCTCAGAATTTCTTGAATATCTGTCAATGTTGTCCTGGTATTTAAGGCAATTGGCCTTTTTCATTTGGCGTGGAAATGCAGAGCCATGGGAACAGGCGGTTATTTTAAAGAATTTTTATTGTTTTTTAATTTTCTTTTTGGAAACGGTTTGTTCAAGAATAGAAGCATGTTAATTAAGCTATACTTTTTATATACACACCTCCTCTATAATTTTAACAGTGATCAAATATCAATAATTTTGATATGTTTTTAATAGAAAACTGCCGGCTGCATAACAAAAATAAAAAAAATGTAACACCTAATAAACATTGATACCTTATCTTAAAAGAGGTGTTGAAAATATAAATATGAAAATTTCACTCGTTCTCGAAAAATAAAAGATATTTCCAAACGTATGATTTTTCCTTAAGACCTGTCCGGTAGCTAGCGCCAGCTACTGTCTCCGTGATCCATCTGTTCTTGTTGGTGCGGAAGAATACTTTGTTCGGCTGTGAAGCCACGTCACGCCTTTCACCCTCTCACCCACCATCCCACAAAATAGGTTTAAGACTGCCCTCGACAGGGCCAAGGGCCTTAAGGGACAAATTTTACTCTTCATTTAAAAGTTTCTCATCTAATGCTGCCATACTTATCTTATGACAGATATTCAACAACTGTTGATATCAATATGTGAAGAAAATTGAGTTCTGTGTTTTTACTGAAACAATATTTGATTAATTTTGGCAAAAAAAAAGTGTTGCCATAAAAATTTCAAAAGCACTGGCCTTTTCTCGCATCCCCTTCCATCCCACCTTAACCACGGGGTCAAACCGGGGAAGGACAGGGAAATGTTGACCTCACCCCAGGACGCGTCTAACACGCGTGAACTTGTCCACTCGGCTTACGCTGGATTGATAGTGTTAGTGTAAGCGCTACAAGTGCTTAGATAGATTCTCAACAGATGTTAGTCCTGAAGGGATAAACCCTTGTAGGGTATTCATACAGCGCTTCTTCCTTCCCCCCTTCCCCCTACACGCCCACGCCCTAAACAACACACACTCACACACACATTGTGTTTCCTCGTGACCGCCAGGAACACGCCTGAGCGCTTCCTGATTGGATTACGGGCGTGACGTCACATGTACGAGAGCTAATTATTGGAGGTACACCGCTTCGTATTGAGGGTTGTCAGGGGGGGGGTTTTGAGGGGAGGAACAAAACATCATGTGTGTTATAAGTGGTTTACAATGTGCGGCTTGATAAAGCAAACGATTAAGGGGGTAATACAAGGTAAACAATAGACTCTGTAGGCAGTAAAGGCTTTTAATTTCATAAGTTTTTTTAAATGCTGCTAATTTGTTGCTATGGGTGGGTTTTAAAAGCATGAAAATTAAAGTTTTAAGATGGAATTTAGCCACCAAGTGAAGTTATTTTTACTGGAAAAATTATGTCCATCCACTTAGTTCATTCATTTAGTAGCGTGCCAGCCTATTAAGTTAAAGGTCCTAGGTTGGGTTCCCGGTATGTCTGAAATATGTATACTCTGAATTAGTAAATACTTCTATATTAAATTCTTCAAATTGTCACAACCCTACCCCCCATGGGCTCTCTCTGTCAGGTTAGCTTCTGGGAGGAATAAGTTTGCAGGCAAGGTAGTTGTGTGGGTTTGAAATAATATGTAGGTTTGTGAATTTTTGTTTAATAGTAGAAAATAAAAGATGTCTTTTATATTTTTTTCTTCATGTCGACGTGCTACCCAAATTGTATTTGCGTGCCTCGGATTTACCATCTCTGCCTTAGATCATGCGGCTACCAAAGCCTTTTTTTTTATAATGTCGATAAAACTAGGCTTTATTACTGAACTCTATTTTATTACTGCTAATATTTTTAAATCGTTTTGGCAATTTTTTTTATCTGTATTATCAAATAACAAACTAATTTTTCGTCCTGATATTAATAAACATGCAGGTTACATTTAAAAAAATGGCCACTGCTTTTTTTATCTTTAATTTTTCAACTTTTATTTAGAGAAAGCTCTCAATTTTAGTGTTATTATGAATTTTTCCATCGATTTTATTTTAGTTGTTTGACAGGTGTTATTAAAACATGTGTTGGATTTTTATCTGTATTTTTTTATTCCAGTATGAAATTTTATTTAAATTGCACCCTTAACTCTCATTTGATATTATATCAGCATTTAAAAAATAAAAGAGCTTGTTTTGCCTATTTATGTATGCATATGATTCACATGTCAATTATATTTGTCCCTATTTAGTATATTCGCTAAAGCGTAGTGTATTGAATTAGTGTCCATCCAAACATAAATAATTCATCACACACCGTTTTAAAAAATAAATATATATTGGACAAATACTAATCGTCGTGCACAGGTTATAAATCATTTAAGTCAATTTTCTTTCTTATCCCAATCAGAGGGATTATAGTGACAGTGGTGTTGGTTTGGTGTCATGTTACAGCTCAATGCCTTAATTTCAAGGCTTCCAACACGTTTTATGATATCTGATGACCTGTCATATATTACCATTCATACATTCACCGACTACTGTGACGAATATAGATGTTTTTTATTTTGGCTAAGCCTTTATTTATTTACTTATTCTGACATGTATTTTAAAAATTATTTTTTATTATCTTTCAGGCTATACTAATTATTATAATTATTGTATCGGGGAAGGGATGGGGAAGCTACCTGCATTTGCATGGGACGAGAACTAGAAGCCCTGGCATGAGCATCTAGAATATAAGGCACCTTATGGGGGCTATTTTTAGAAATGATATAAAATAATAACTATAACCCATTTTAATTGCGAAAGGATGCCGCCTTTTCTTACTCTTAGCCAATTAAATTAAAATTAAGCTAAACATAATGATACACATAAAAACTAACGTGAAAATAAATAGAAAAACTAGAGCTAAACTACACATTACACATGGATTACATAATATGAGAACCAGAGATCAATTCAACACAGTCATGGTGACCATAGATCTGTTCAACACAAATATAAATAATACACACACACACACAAGGTGTGATTACGTCTCACACTCTTCAATCTCACGAATGAGCTTCACACGCGGATTATTTGCGACTTTTCGCTTGAAACAATTCTATTATAATTTATTTACATCTTTGGTTTGGGTAGTCCATGAACGAGAAGCTGAAACAGTGAAAGAATTGGAGTAATGATTGGAACTATGGAGAGGAATAAATAAAGTTGAGTTTTCTTGTGATCGAGTGTTGAGATTATTATTAGAGTTGAGTGAGCGTTTACGTGAAGAAAATAACTTTTTTATTGCCTTTATCTTTTTGTACTAACTTTTTTTAAATTTAAGGCCATGTTTGATTATTAGTAAAGTTTTGACTCCTTAATGAAACCTACCTTTACTATTCTTATTACAGAATTAAGTTGACTTAACATCCAACGAATCCAAACTAAGCATACGCTGACAACAAAATATAAGATAATTATTTATCAAAGCATGATAACGAAGCCGTGTTCTTGCATTAATTAATTTCCTGTTTTCGTCATTTGCTTTGAAGTATAAGGAGTAATAATTCGCTAATTAGGTATCGACTCGGTGTGTCCTGATTAAGAGTCCTGACGGCCTTGTTAGCAGTGGGAGAAATTATTTTATCTGTGTATGTTTTCGATTATATTTCCTCGATTGTAGGCACAAAAAGGAGTCACAAAATTATCTCTAACTCTACTCTTACAGCTGAGTGGAAAGAAAACTTTGATTTTGGAGGCAGAAAAGTAAAACATTCCTAACTAAACAGTCCAAATTAAACAATATCTTATACTAGAGCTTCAATAGTTGTATTAAACAATGTATTAGTTTGTTGCAGTTCCTAAATTTATAAATCAATACAAATTGTATAAATACTTCGTCGTTTAATAACACGACATGTGAACTAATTTAATATAGATAACACACACATTTTTTTACACCGCGTATTTTTACCCATTCAGGCTACACGCTTATGTACTAACCAATTACGCTAATAGTTTTAAGGATTAAGAAGGTTATATTTTTAAGAATTGTACCCACATTTGCGCGGAGAGAGATGAGAGAGAGAAATTGAAAACCATTTTTGAAAAACTACCCTCATTACACCTGACCGAGATTCGAACCTCGATATCCCCGTCATCAACAGTCTAATCTACTGCGAGTATAGCGCTTCAAACCACGTGGCCACCGAAGCGGGTAACAACACACACAAACTATGGTAGAGTTTTTAGGAGGAAGTTAAATATCTGACGGATACAAAATCTACAGTATTTGTTACACTTTAACATTATAGTAGAGTTGAGGTTGGAAGGCAGCCATCTAAGTTACTTAAGCTACTATACTTAGGACTCTAGTATAATTGTGGTAAGGAGATCGATTTATGACATTTGAATAATTATGAACTATCTTATTAGGTACTTAAGGGAACAATAATTATGCTTGATCAGTACCTGTGTATTATCAAATAAAGGGTTTTCAATGTAGGAACCGTTATAGTTTGATAATATTTATGAATGATCAGATAATAATCTTTAAATGACAATACAGTTATAGTTGAATAGTACTTATAAATTATCGGATAAGGTTATTCTGTTTGACAGAACGATTGTAATTTAATAATACTGCATCCCTGATGGTTAGGCCTGTTAGTTACCGTTGTCAATAAAAATGACGTAGAAGAGAGGGGGTTGGTAAGGTTTACAGGAATAAAACTAGATTTCGTTTTATATTCCTGGAAATAACATGACCCTGGGGTCTAGTTCGGTAACCAGGCCTGACTTCGATTATTAATTGTCGTTTGGCTACCGGTCACGCTTCGTGTGTTCAGTTTGAGTAAAATCCCGGAAGGTCTGACTTAGTTTGGAGGGAACCCCCTTGTTTTGTTGAAAAAACGAATTTCATATACTAGAGCAAACAAGTTTTGATTAAGCTAAGAAGGTCTTACGAAAATGCAGATTATATTAATTTGTTGTGAAATTGTGACTTTTATTTATGATCGGGCTTAGACCGTTTCACAACATGCGCGTTACTAACACAATGATCTAGTAGACTATGACTTTAATACTAGTTCGAACTAGTAGTATTGTGGAAAGAAGACTTAATTCCCTCCATACTCTTATCGTTACCTAAGTCTTAAGGTTTTTCTCTTTGGATTTCAAGCCGAAATATCTCCCGTAGTTTTGCCTTTGAAGATAATATTTTTATCTGGTGATCAAACTTAACGGAAAACCAATCATTACTTTATTCAATAGGCTATTATATTTATAGAAAGTAATCGTTGATCGCATGGTGTGAGACGACGTTCTTGCAATATAGGTACGTAAAGATTAAAAAAAATATATATATATAAATATACTAGCGGTCCCGACAGACGCTGTCCTGCCCGAACGTTGGCTTTTCGTTTGGGTGGCATAAGTGATTTCGATAATAAATGAAATACTATGTGATCATCACAATTACAAATTCACAATGAACTCTAATTAGTGAGTAACACAAATATTACAAATTCAGTGTTTGTCAAGACAACATACAAAATAAAACATCTTTTCATTTTTGGCATTTCGCCCACAACTCCACAAATATCAGCTATATCAAAAAACAAACATAACTACGAATAATTCTCAGAAGTTCAATTATTCATGAACTTTTCAGAAGGTTTTAACGTTCAATTATTGATGAACTTATGATTTTTTAACGGTCAATTATTAATATTATATTCATTATTATAAATATTGGGGGGATGTGGAGGGGGGTGAAATGTTGAGGTTACATGTTCTGATATGCAAAAAATCTAAAAAGAAAAATCCTCCCCCCCCCAAAATTCCCTAAAAAATGAAAAAAATCCTATAACCCGATTTCAGCGCCATCTACCGGGTCCAATTGTGAATCTAAACCATCCACGAACCCACTCAAACACACACAAATAATTTCATCAAAATCGGTCCAGCCGTTTAGGAGGAGTTCAGTGACATACACACGTACAGAAGAATTATATATTCAGTGACATACACACGTACAGAAGAATTATATATATTAAGATTATATATATTAAGAAGATATATATATTCCCCTGCCACTCGATCGATCGCTTAGGATTATAATGAATGGAACCTGAAAAAAAAAGTATTTTTGATTTACAAGCAGCCGAGTACTCATACATTATTTTAACTTGGGGCCTTCTATTCAGATAACATTTTAATTCTGAAACAGCCATTTTAGTAGTTTAATGGTATCAAGCGTCATTCTCGCAATATACTGTGTTACCGTTTATGGGGAAATTAGGGTTCGAATCTTGGTAGGATATATCTGGTGTGTTTTTTTCCCTTAATGATTGTCCACCTAAATGGGCGTAAACTTGCTCTAAATTAAACCTTCCTCATCCTTAAAATATTAGCGTAATTAATATAAGTGTGTATAACACAAACTGACGGTGATACTCAGTGACAGAATAAAAAAACACTCTGAAATTCATGCGTTGACGGACGCTTTTTGTTATGAACCAACTTTAATTCAAGTACTAATTATCTTAAAGCAATTTAACTTTGATGTTTTAGGACAAACTTAAGCTTGCGGGCCGTGGGCCCCACAATGCCCAATCCAGATTATATATAGCTCGTGGGCCTAGTGATGAACATAAACACAACGTGGTCCAATTTTTCTCTTTTGTTTATAAATATCATAGAAATATATAACCTGGGACTGTTATTCCTTGACACATTTTATTTCATCAAATTTATTACTTTTCACAGATTTGCAGTGTGATCAAAACTACAAAATCCTCTGTACTGAAATTAAGAGTGAGTTTTACTAATGAAATGCTACATTTGGAGCACTGTGCAGTATGGATCAGAGGCTTGGACTCTCAGGAAGACGGAAAAGAAATACTTGGAGAGCTCTTTGAAATGTGGTGTTGAATAAGACTTAAGAAGATCAGGTGGAAAGACAGGGTGACAAATGAAGAAGTCTTAAAAAGATTGAGAAGAGAACCACGTTGGATGTGATTCTTTTGTGAGAAGCAAACCGGATCGGACACATCCTTTGGAGGAACTGTCTTCTGCACGACGTTATATAAGGAAAGATTAAGGAAAAGACGAGCTTAGGAAGAAAGGAGGAAGATTCAAATATTGGATTACTTGAAGGAAAGAAGAAAATTCTGGGAGTTAAAGGAGGAAGCAGGGGACAGGGCGCATTGGCGGTCTAAGTTCACTAACTGACAAGAGGAATTAACCTGTCGAAATTCAGAACACATTTTAATAATAATTTTTTAATATAAATTGACGATGTTGGAGTTACTTTTATTTTAAATGCTGGTCTGATAACTTTTTTTTAATGTGGTCTCCATTGTATTTTTATTTTTGACTGTCGATAGTTCTTTCAAGGAATAAACTTGCGTGCTTCTCCATCTTGATATCCACTGTAGTAAAAGGTCCAAAAATACCTACTCGCAACGAATCGATCTGCTAATTTAAATAATTAAGTACCACGTAATTAAAGGGGATAACAGTATAGTAATCAACGACCAGTACTTATTCATGTCTGGAACATGGAACTAATTTTAATTCGTATTAATTAAATACTGTAAGGTTACCTGGTGGTCTAGGGGTAAGGTGTCAGACTTCTGTGCTGAGGGTCCGGGGTTCAATCCTCGGTCCCGGCACAGATTTATCTGATTGCCAAACCCTTCCTTCACATCTGACAAGACGTGTATTAATCACAACTTGTGAATGTGTGGAATGCCAGGCCTCCACCGTGGTTCGGATTCCACGTTAAACTGTAGGTCCTCCATTTCATCTCACAATCACTCTATCATTGCACATTAGTTTAAGTGCGTATAACCCGAACGGGTAGTAAGACGCGGTGCTAACAATAATAATAATTAAATACTGTAAATTGTGACACGTGTTACACAATGTATAAAAAAAAATCATCTTAGCACCAAGCTGTACTACACTTTTGGGTTGTACGCATATGTTACAGAAATGAATTAGGTTGGATTTAGAAGCTGTGTATTCGAATCTGCGTGAAGGAAGATTAGAAATCAATTTTGGAAAAACCACCCTCGGTTAATCTGACCGGAACTTGTACCTCGATATCCTTGTCATTTCATTGGCTGTCTGGTTAGTCTAAAACGGCTAATATGACGTGGTTCTAATGTATATAAATATATAAAAGAGATAAATATATTAGCCTTTCTAGCTATAGCATGAGGTTTTTCAATGACACTGTTGAGGTCTAAGGTGAACATAGTTTGTAAAGGCGTTTATTTATGTATATATTTTTATGGTGCCCCTCCATCTAATAAATATATTAATAAAAAATACCCCACGTCGTCGGGCAAATGCTCCTGTTCCACCGCCCCCGGTCAATTTCTATGTAGACCTAGTAATCAATCAGCTGATATCGCTTCCCAAGTCTTGTTCCCCTCGCCTAGAAACCTCCCTTACCCCTTCCTCAGCTATTTATCTTCAGTTGACAGCCCGTGACTGATGACTGCACTCCAGAGACATCGAACACAGGACAACCAATACTCAAGGTGATACGAGTAGGGTGTGTATACTCAGCCATATCGATCTACCGGGGGGGGGGGGGGGGACTTCTTTTCTCCATTTCCCTTCACCTCATCCTTCATGCTATTTCTAAAACGAAGGTAAATCGTTTATTCATGAATTTGCGCTGCGGTTGCCTTCAAAGGACTTAACTTGAGTCGGTCCTCACATTGACGTTTCCTTGCGGCGCTGTTCTATTTTCCTTTTACTAGGGGGTATTTAACGTGAACATTCTAAATCAACTGGTTAGATCACCACGCGATTTAAAAGACAACTCAGTTTTAAGACCGACAACATATCTGGCTGTTACTCGCACCATTGGGAATGTGAAAAAATAGGCGAAAATCTCGTATTGTTTGGTCTGGCTTTAAGGTAATGGTGATATAGGTATTCTAATCCTGGTCATCTCTTAATATCTGGCTTTCAGGTGATGTTTATGTAGCTATTCTAATTCTAGTCATATCTTATTGCCTCGCTTTCAGGTGATGGTTGTGAAGCTATTCTAATCCTTGTCATCTCTTATTGTCAGGCTTTCAAGGCTGTAAGTAGACTATTCTAATCTGGGTCATCTCTTATTGTTTGGTTTCCAGGTGATGGTGATGTAAATATTCTATTCTTTGCTGGGTGCTATGAGTTTTTTCCCCATCTAAATGGTTTTCCCACTCTTCCTTCTCGCAATCTAAGATAGTTGTATTTCCTCTGAATTCTAACTTCCTCATCTATAGTTATCCTTCTTACTTCCTCATCCCTAGGTATCCAACCTCATAAGTCTAAGTGTATGTTTACCAAATTTAAATTATATGTAAATTGACACACATACATTGGCAAAGAACCCGGTACCTTTGTCTTAGTGCGCCAATACTCTACCACTTAGCTAACCACGATGTCCCTTGCTCACGCTCATTCTTCACTCACAGTTTAAGGCAGAGTCTATGAGGGATGTGTGGAAATCGTCAGTTATATACAGCCATCATTAATTACACAGCCACCAGCACCTCTGTAATCTGATTTATGCTGCCTTTCTTATTATATTAATTACTGTATATACTTATAGAATTGTATGAATATGAAAGGATCATAGGTTACGGATACGTATCCGTGATCTAAGAATATTCCATATACATACGAATAGCAATCCTGAATGGTAAGAAATGTGTTCTGTTTGAAAATATAAACAACGGGTTGTCGATTTATCACTGCGAAAAGAGAACCTCTTATTTCAACATTTGTAAATTTGTCAATCGGTGTGAGTTGTTTTAGGCACAGTTCAGTAGACAGACGTGCTACCAACTAAGAGAATAGCTATATTCCATCTAAGGTAGGAGTGTAGGTAAGTGATAACTAACAGAAGGTTCTTAAGTCATACATACATAGTATGAAAGTAAATAGTCTCAACCTATTAAAAACAATTAATATTATTTTCTTAGTAATACTATATTATCCATGGTTATATCCATTTACGTAGGTTGACATTAGTGTTAGCCAATGTTTGTAATAAAAACTTTCTGTTAGCTGTCACTCACCACCTCTCCTATCGAAGATAGGATATAGCTTTACTCTGCTGTAATCGATTCTGACCGGGATTTTAATCAAGGTCAAATCCATCTGCATCAGTATGTCCCCCTCTAGCGGCCCCCCCATCCCCCCGTTTCTTTCACTATATTTTACTCCACTCTCTTCCATTAGTTTTTATTATTATTATTTAGCACCACGTCTTACTACCTGTTCGGGCTATACGCTTTAGTACTAATTACGTTAATGGACTAGAAATTGGGAAGGTTGGATATGGATGAAGTGAACTCTTATTTGCGTGGTGGTGGGAGAGTGGAAAGCCCTTTAGGGAAAACAACCCTCCAGCTCACCCAAACGAGAATCGAACCTCAATCTCCCCGTCCTCGACAGTCTAGCTCAACATGAAACTAGCGCGTTAACCAACTACGCCACCGAGGCGGGTTCTTACATTAGTGTATTGCATTGTATACTATTTGTTGTTTTTCACACTGCAACTTACAACCCGTCCGAACTAGCCCGCTTCAGTGGCCAAATGGTTTAAGAAGTAAGTAGGAAGTAATACGCGTTGATGAAAACAAAAACTAACCAAACTTAAATACTACACCAGTGAGGAAGGGATGAAGAGGAAGATATATTTTTAGAGAAAATTTACCCGCATTTGTGTGAGAGAAGAAGGATAAACTATTTTATAAAAAAAAATCCCTCGGCACACCCGACCGAAAACTTCCCTGTCACTGACAAATCAGACATGACGACTATCACGTTCATTCCGTTTTACCCACCGATGCGAGTGATTGTATTGTCAGCTATCAGCATTGCCCTTACAGTGCACAAAGTGAGATAATATTCCTTACAAAATTAAGGGGCTTAAACCAATATAAAAATACTGGTGAATTTAAAAACGAAATAATTAAATTTGAAAAACGTGAAGAAGAAAAATAAATACTAACATATTTTTGAATAGTAAAAAAATAAAAATAATAAAAACAGCATAGAAAGCTTTATTATTTTACTTTAAGCTGCTGCCAAAATAAAATGTTATTTATCTTCTTATTATATTGAATTTAAATAAATCCTCAACCAAGTAGTTTTATGGGCTCATTTATATACGATTCAGTGAGATGACCTTTTTTTTTTTACGAATACTTTTATGTTTATATTATGTTATTATAATTCCAAATATATTAAATCATATATTTGGTTGACTTTAATGGCTAATGTTAAATTATATAACTGGATAAGTTACATAATTTAGGATTCAATTAAAAATAAAACGTACTAAAAGTTCACTTAAAATTACCATTTCAAATAATCATGAGTTTGTTTGGATTGCACTTCTGCTCTGTTTGGGTAGTTATTTTACGAAGGGAAAGAAACTTTTCTCAGGGTCAGTTTGACATTTGTTTTTGGTGGTTTTATTATTTGGTTTTATTACTGTTCTCAGTTGACCCAACCTCATTTCATACAAATTATATTATTCTGAAATTTATATAAAATCATTGATATAACATGTCCTAAAAAAATAATTCTTGGAACTTAATATGTATGGAACTTTCAAAGGAGAATGACCGCCTTCGATGTCTAGTGTTCTGAGTTCCTGTATACGGATCCAAAGGTCCCAAGTTTGATCTCAGGCGCTTCCAGATTTTTCTGTGAAGCAATGTGTCTTGAACGGGGTCAACTCAGCCTTGTGAGGACAAATGAGGTGTTATTTGAATAAAAAAAAAGTGGCTCTGGACTATAAAACTGAGATTAACGGCTAAAGAGTTTGTTGGGCTTACCACATGACAACCTCTATCCGGAAATGTTGGCGTTATCTTCTCCAACAGATGACGGCCTCTCGGTCGGTATATTTCACTTTTGGGTTGACGCGATGGAGTTTTTTTTTCTAAGAGAATATATATAAAAAATTTCCCCTTAAATTTCCAGAACTCACGCAGTAGTTTAGAACTGACAAAAGTTTGGAACGAATTATCCTCTTGTTTACGGTTCAGAGTAAAATCTCTCTAGACTTCAGTTTTCATTAGCACAAGTGGCGTGGCCACAGTAAGTTAGACTCTGTAAACAAAACATTTTTTTTTTTTTTTCACCCTCCTCTTATTTTCACTAGTTTATGTTGACGCTCACATTAGCTGACCCGGGCTAGGAGCCAATTGCCTGACGGAAGGGGGGAGGGGTGAGTAGATCCTGAAAACGTCTTGAGTGGCTGGCGACCGTCCTAATGTCACATTTCATTGCGATGGTTTTTCCTATTTTCCAATACGTTCTCTTTTTACTCCTGTGGAAAGCTGGAAAATTAGCAGAGTAAAGCTTGATTCACACGTTCGCGAGAATATAAAGCAGAATCTGCTTGAGTAGCGCAGCAATTCACACGCTGTATGTTGATCCATGATGCATTGCAACGCAAACTTAAAACAGCTTACTATCAACATATTTTATTTTTGTTAGATAACCATATATTTTAGATTACCCTCCCTATGGATGTTTTCAAATTAAAACGCTGTGCCATGGCACAATCCCATACATCGACACACGCGCTTTAGCATCAATGGGTTATTTCAAATCTCCTCATAACGGCCAACGAAGCTATCCGCTTGCTTTTAGCTCTACATCGCATGCGCTATCATATGCACATGCGCACTGATTTGTGATGGTTGGTTTAGATATTTGATTGGTTCTTCCATGCTGAAGATCTCAGGCAGAGCGGACAAAGTAGAGACAAGTTAAACTTCAGAAGAACAGCTCGCGCCGATGAGGCGGAAATCTTTTGATTGTATTAGAGTTCATCACGTGACCGACCACGTTTATGTTCTGCGCTTGTTTTTCGGTGAACTTGTGAACCACAATAAGACATTTTAGGCGGGCGGCTATCCCTCTTCACGAATATTTGAAGAAAAGTTTATGACTTTTAAGGGTTAGAAAATATCGGAGCCTAGACGCCATTTGGTAACGTTGGCTGCCCCTGCTACTTAGCGGTAACATAGCGATCTTAGTTTTATTAAGCTTAAACTATTGTATCTTATAAATATGTGGTCAACATTCTAGGGTTGAGTTAAAATTATTTCAAATATTGCTAAATTAAAATACAGTTCAATTTTAATATGACTTTATACTTTCACTTGTTCATACGTAAAGTCAAGTAATCTGCAACTGTATTTTTTTTGTTGATAGATACTAACAATACCGATAAAATAGCTCAAATAATATAGTTAAATACTATCATTGCTGACTGAAAAAAAGTTTTCTTACTTTTTAAAAGGACCTTTCTATTATCCCAGTACACCTACATGTGTTTGTCGTGCGACGATTATATGATTGCACTTCTTCACACGCTTGTCTTGTTTTTCATCTCACCACACAAAATATGGAGCTAAGCTCTAGTTGGGTTTGCTTAATTAAATGTATTTAAGGAGCTTACATTTTATTTGGAAACGAAAATAAATGAGGGAGTTTAACTATGATTAAGACAAACGTCCACATTTGATCAAACATTTTGGGAAATTTCTCCAAAATCCACGCAAAAACTAAGTTAAAGAAGTATACCATCCCAACAAAAATAAGTCTTCTTTAATAAAAGTATTTAACATAAAATATGTTAATAATGAAAAAATAATAATCCTAAACAACTGTTGGCTGCTATTAGCATTCTTATCTGATGGTTTTTGATGAAAATATGTTCTTAAATATGTGTAGGGTGTAGGATATAGCGTGTGTGTAAAGTTAAGGTTACAAAGAAATAATTTAACAAGTGCTTATGGCGATTAAATTTTGCCATGGTAAATACCAAATTATGATCCTCAATATCTGCGTGTTTAATATATTTTGCGCCATTTTTTTTTCATACTGCTGTACTACTGTTTATAAAGTTTGATCTTCCTTTCTTTTTCCCATTGTTCCGTCTGCTCTTTGGCAGTTGAAAAACTACACACTTTTTATTATTTTCTCCTCGCCTGGACACTCTTGGGATTGATATGGGGACACAGGCCTGGTTATATCCACGTCACCATGGCAACCAGATTGTTCGTCATGCCACTAACGAGGTCTGGAAAGGGATCGTGTGCTCCTACGACTAAAGACCCAATTACGTTCTTGGTCTCCGGTCTTTCTTTGTAGATACATTTAAATATAGAGATGTTTAACGTGGAGTATTTTTTGTTATGTCAAAGGAGCCTACCACTGAAATTTGAAACAGGGATTCTGTTTGCCATTACAACTGGAAATATTTAGAGTATTTGTGTTAGAATCTTGTTTTTGGAACTGGTGTTATAGCAGACATGATTCGAGTTATTCAGGTCTGTAGGTAAGAACTGAGCTGACTGTAACGATATTGGCGTTGATTTGCTTGGCAAGTGCAGGGATTTCCCATGAAATGTCATAACTTAAGTGCTGCAGTAGTGCCATCCCAAGCACACTACTGCAGGTCTTCTGGTCTGCTCACACTCATGCGACACTAAGGGTCAGTTTCTTAGTTAAATTTAGTACGCCTCAAGTGCGGTGCTATACTAAATACAAGACGTCACCGACCTGAAATTGAATGGAATGGGCCAGTTTCATATGCGAAACTGGCCCATTCCATTCAATTTCAGGTAGGTGACGTCTTGTATTTAGTATAGCACCGCACTTAAGGCGTACTAAATCTAACTATGAAACTGGCCCTAAGGGCTAGTTTATTAGTTAGGCTTAGTATTTCTTAAGAGATGTGCAATACTAAATACAAGATGACACCTACATAAACTCTAATGGAATGTGCCGGTTTCACATCTGAAATTGGCCTATTCTATTCTGGCTTAGGTAAGTTTAGTCCTTTATTTAGTATAGCACCTCACTTGAGGCTTGAGAAGTCTATGAAACTGGCCCTAAAACCTCACTTTTACTACTGACTCACTCGGCTTAATTTTTTATGCTGGATTACAATTTCAATACAACCAGAATGTTCCAAGATTTATAGTGGCCTAATAAACATAACTTTGATAATTTCTGATTATGTTTTTTCTCAATAAATATAAACTGTATGTATTTTAAAATTCCGTCAAAATATGTTCCGCATATATTTAAAACCATTCTCTAAACCTTCATTCAAATATTCTAACCGCTATCTAAATTTAAAAAAAAATCTCTTAAACGTTCAAGAGTGGTAGGCCTATAATCAGCGTTAAATAATGTTGCTTTCTGTCTTAGATGTAGATGTGAGATTTAAAGTTTTCCACG
Source organism: Timema podura (assembly GCA_033556935.1). NCBI lineage: Eukaryota > Metazoa > Arthropoda > Insecta > Phasmatodea > Timematidae > Timema > Timema podura. The sequence continues at coordinate 25,114,306 of JAVRXN010000013.1, read as the reverse complement.
GAAAAGATTAAGACCATCTAAACGGAAAGAATAAAATAAAGCTATTCTAAATTTTAAAGTTTACATCCCAGTTTAATCTATTTTAAACAGAACAGCAGCAGAAATACTCTAAAATGAGCTACGATAAATCAAAAACACAGATTTCAGTTTTATTCTTACATGTACGTAACATGTCTGGCCAACTAGTACGCTTGTTGGTTGGATGCAAAAGTTTAACGTTAGGGCTACCTGGTATTCTGTGGAACAGATATGCTAATACTTTATTATTATAATCATAGAATAGATCCCCTTCCCCTGTAATTGCATGATCTGAAATTCTTATCTTTAAATCTTCCGATTTTAAATTCATCGGAAAATGTTCATATCTATTCATAGCATGATCTCCATATTATAGACAACCCCTCCATGTGTATTATGTGTGCCCCCCTCACCCCTTGCTTACATGTTACCTAAGAGGAAGGTACAACTGTGGTAATCACCGGTACTTGCGTGTCTTCGGGTGAAAGAACATCTGGACTTCTACAGATATTTCCATCCAGCTAATGGTATCATTGTTCTACTCCTTCTCTTTTTGTGTCTGCCTTTATCTCTGTATCTTTCATTATATATCCTCCTCTCTCTTTCCTCACTCATGGTTCTATACACAATCACTTTTTAATTTTTCTAATTGTATATCATTGTTCTCTTCCATCTTAATTAGTATAGAATATACTATATATTTGTACTATTGATAGCACAATGCCACAATCGAGTAGTTCTTAGTATCCGAGGATATTCACACGTCCATCACAGACTCAGCCTTAAAATATGAGTCAAGAATAACTTTGATCATGGGATGATCCCTGGATAATTCATTTGTAGAGCATTGGTGCGCTAAGCCAAAGGTATTGGCCTCAATTCCTCTGTCCAGGTGTGATTTTTCAATTTATTCGATTATAATCGAGATACGGCTCATGTCCGTAGTTATAGTCATTAATTCCCCAAGCTCTCTATTTCATATATACGAGTACTTTATTGTACAGTATAGGGTTGATTTCTTCCGTGTTTTCTACTTTGCTTAAGTTTTACTTAGACGACGGCTTATCGCGCCTGAATCCGTCCCATTGTAGGCCAGAATTCATTCGATCTGTTTCAAAGGGATTTATTCTTCATTATTGTATGAGTTTTTTTTACTATACTTTCGGATCGAACGCATCCGCAGTCTTGTTGAAACTCATTTTTCACTCCATAACATCTTTGTTTGAACAGTTTAACGATTTTGCCCACTTGATGAATTTAAAACAGTTGTGACACGTGTTTTGCATATATTCTCACAGTCTTGAAATTCCCATCCCCTATTTATTTGGAATTAACCTCTCTCCACTTCCATTATACATTTTTGTACGGTTTTCAATAAATGTATTTAAAATACTCATGTAAGAAACAAATATATTTTCGTGACCCTTCACTAAACATTGATTTTAAAAAAAGTCTGCTTCGGCGCTATATCTTGAAAACTTGAATAGCTTTAATTTTATTTATACACTCACTACAAGGATTATTGTCTGTTTGATATAAGGGTAGAAATAAACAAGATTTATTATAGAATAAGGGCAGCCTTATTAGCATGAGAGAAAGTGGTTATACAATAATTATAAATCGCCTGTAGGACATAGCTTTAAATTTACCCATACGAGATTTGAACCTTGAACTCTCCATTTGCGTAAATACAATATTTTGTGAGTCGGACACATTAAAATATTTAGTCACTGGTTCTGATGACTTGCTGAGTAAAATTGAAAATATAAAAATTTATTTGATATGTCACCATGGGAAAGGTATGAGATTACATCAACTTAATCATTTGATTGTACAAGTGTAAGGACAATAATGATAAGTCGGTTTTAAAATTTTATTGATATTGGTTCTAATTATTTTTTGTTCCAAACTCAACATAACCACACAAAATAATCTAATGAAGTTTTGTCTTCACCACCATTAGTTTTAAATTAAATAAAAAATGTACTAACCTTACATTATAAGACTACATTCGTTTCATTGTACCTTTCGTTTACCCTGAAAGGTAGCTTACCTTGCATAGTTCCACTGTGGCTCATCTTATAATATATTTACTCACTCAAGGTAATACTGCAACTATTCAGGGTAGACGGAGTGTACATATTCATTTATTAACAATTATCCTATTTATTATTTCTGCTGTCAACATCCCTTTTTCTTAATTAATACAAAGCCTACAGCGATGAAAAAGGTATCAGTGGGTATGATTTTTCACCGACTTCTGACATAGCATACTCAATTTACGTTAAAACACATTGCTTGTTTAGAATTTAAGTTAAAAGGAAAATCTAACAATATTTTTGTATCAATTACCGAAAATAAACTCTCTTTGCTATTTTGTGTATAAATTTTGCTGAGTATTTAATTTCAACAAACCAACAAAAGACTAAATAATTTTTTTGGGGAGAGGGCGGAAGGAGGAAGGTTGAATGTGCAAAAGCTTCGCACGGATTTACTGGACATTTAATATGAACCGATAGCAGAATTTATGAGAAATGTAATGTCTTAAATGAAGAACCAGTGAAACCACCTATATCGATTAAATATAGTTATGATGATATTAATATAGCTCAATGACCATTTAATGCCTTTAAAATATTGAAAGTATACGAAAATGGTAATAATTAGTGTATGTTTTACTGCGTCTATCTACCCTTTCAGTCTATACGCATATACAGAAATCATTAGTTAGATTAAGTAGTGAAGAAAGAGATATAGATATTTTTTTATAAAGGGTCACAGTCTTAATATAACCATGGAAGATTATTTTAGCTACAGTATTACAATATAATCGTTAATATAGATATAAAAAAATAGTTTCATACATTTTTTAAAAAATGTTTCAGCTACTAATATAACCATGCCACTATTTATATTCACCAACACAACAAATAATGATTATTCAGGTCTTTACTGCTTCATATGTCTAGTAATTTTATATTTTAACTACCCATCAACACTACTACCCCGAGTTACCCTATGTATTTCAATACGGCATGTATTCTTCACACTTTGGTGTGTGTATGTATTTACATGTTTATAATATATATTGTGTAAGTATTTTTTATATGTATATATATATGGCATATTTATTTAGATTTTATTTTTCTACATGTGCTCTTCTTTCTCTGTGTCCTACTTCCTGTCGCTATTTATTCTCCGCCTCTTTTGTGCCGCACACTGGTACACTGTCGGATGCTTTCCGACCCATTCCTACCCTGCCATTGATTTCCGCCGTCCCTCCAACACCACCACCCTCCCTACCTACTCGTTTCTTTCCGCCCACGCTCGGGGGAATTCGGTGGGCGAACAACCATCAAAGCCGTCTGTTGGATCCTGTCCCGGGTACTGAAACCAAACTGAAAATAAAGATAAAAAATAAACCACCCTATATTTTTTTTTTCACGTGGGGTCTTTCACTCCATTCAAGAGATAAAATTGGAACGAGAATTATTTCTCGTGTAGGAGGGACAATAACTCACACCTTTAGAAATAAATATTATTATTATTATTATTATTATTACTATTATTATTTTATTAATTTATTATCAGCATGTCTTGCTACCTGTTCAGGTTGAACGCCTCTATGATACTTACTCTTATGGAGTATAGATGAGGAAGGAAGTAATGTTTAGAGGTTATCTACCCGCATTTGCTTGGAAGGAACGTGGGAAACCATTTAGGAAAAACCACCCTCAGTAGAACCGACCGGGATTTGAGCCCTGATCTCCCCGTCCTCAGCAGACCAGTCTAACAAGAGAGGGATTCCTTAAACCATTTGGTCACTGAAGCGGTTTATCACTATTAATTTTACTACCCATGCCAGTGATCACATGGTTTAAAACGTCACTCCCGCAAAAGACTGGATTACTAGTATTGGATAGCGACATTCGAATCTCATTTGAAGGCACTGAGTGTTTCTTTAAACATGTTACTTTTTTCAACCCCTCCTCCTGAAGATCTTATTGTTTTATTATTTTTAAACTCTTACACTTGGTTTCTAAGTAAAACCTCCCAGAAATAATTAAAAAGGAAGGGGTTCAATAAACATATTCGGAGTTAAATTAAGATCTGAACATCATTGTCTCAAAATAATGTTAGTGCAAGTGAACAATTTTTCACCCAGTTTGTTGACCACATGGCCTAACGCGCTACTTTCGTGTTAGATATACTGATGAAGATAGGGAGATCGGAGTTCAATCCTGGTTGGTGTACCGAGGGTGGTTTGTTCCTAAACGGTTTTCCACTCTCCCTCTACACTAATGTTGGTGTATTTCCTCTCAATTAAACCTTCCTTATCCCTTACCCATCAATTTAACTAGTAAATAGGCGTATAAACGGATAGTAAGACACAGTGGTAAAAAAAAAAGCTATTTTCCAAGCCAGGTTCTAAACATATCGGTTGGGTATGGGAGGGGGAGCAGAGGGGAAGGGAGGTAGCAGTTTAGTTTCATACCATCCACGAGAAATGACGGACCCGGCCTTATCAAATGAGTGTGATGGTTGACATTTCTATTGAATCCTCTTGACGCGGGGGTTTCCACGCGTCACTCTATTCTTGTCGTCCCTGTCGCGTCTCCGGGTAGGCAAACCGCCGCGTAGCAAAGTGACGAGTGTTCTATAACTTGTCAAACTCAGGTGACGTACGTCCAAACAGCGCAGATATATAAAACACGCGGCCCGCGGGCCACATACGGCCCTGTCTATGATTTTGTGTAGCCCGCAGACATAATGATGAACATGCAGTGTTCCCACACACCTATATAACGGGAAAACATAAGGATTTTTTTTGTCTGGAAAAAACTAGGAAAAACACAGGGAATTTTGCAAAATCTTGTAAAAATACTGGAGATATATATATATATATATATATATATTAGCACTGCGTACTGCCCGTTCAGGCTAACCCACTATGTACTAATTACCTAATGTGTTAGGGATTAGTAAGGTTGAATTTAGAGGAAGTGTCCTCCATTTGTGTGGAGGAAGAGTGGAAAACCGTTTAGGAAAAAACACCCTCAGCACACCCAACCGGGTTTCGAACCCAAATCTCACGTAATCGGCAATATAGTTTAACACGAGAGTGACGCCTAGCACATACAGTCACCAAGGTAGGGGATCCGAGTCTTACTACCCATCAGCCCATCAGAGTTATCAACATATTATTTACACTAATGAGGCAAAGATGAGGAAGCTAACATTTTAGAGGAAATGTACACATATTTGCATGGAGGAAAAATTGTGAACATTTAAGGAAATACTACCCCTTAGTACACCCGGCCGAAACTTGAACTTCAAGCTCACCCGTTACCGGGAAACCAGACCAGATTCGACTGATGCCTTTTCCCTGCGTGATCATCTTTGTAGTTCACAAATGTTCTATTGATTAGTCTATATTTCCGACACCTTAGCTTGGTATGTTGCTCGCCTTTCGGTTTATTTACGGTGGGAATGGAAATAGATGTGAGTTAAGTATTTTTTCCAGTATTTATATAAAAAAAATGTTATCCTATTTAAATTATTCCTTCATTAGATAAGTTTATATTTTAAATTTTCTATACGCTTACGCTTAATACGCTTATGTACTAATTACGCTAATGGTTCTAGGGATGAGTCGGTGACCTGGTGTCTAGGGTAAGGTGTCAGACTTCTGTGCTGAGGGTCTGAGGTTCAATCCTCGGTCCCGGCACAATTTATCTGATTGCCATACCCTTCCTTCACCTCTGACAAGATGTGTATTAATCACAACTTGTGAATGTGAGGAATGCCAGGCCTCCACCGTGGTTCGGATTCCACGTTAAACTGTAGGTCTTCATTTTCATCTCACAATCACCCTACCATTGCACATTAGCGTAAATGCGTATAACCTTAACGGGTGGTAAGACGAGGTGATAATAATAATAATGGTTCTAGGGATGAGTAAGGCTATATTTATAGGAAGTGTACCAGCATTTTCGTGGAGGGAGACTGGAAAACAGTTTAGGGAAAACCACCCTCGTACACCCGACCGTGATTCAAACCTCAATCTACCCATCATCGGCAGTTTAGTTTACTGCAAGAGTAACTACTTAGACCATGCGGCTACCGAATGGGGGATGATCATATTTCATTTGTTGAGAAGCTTTTTAGGTTAAGAGTTTTAATTTACTGTCTGGGTTTTTGGATAGCTCCCTAGCAAAAACCGAAAATGTGTCGTGAAATTGTGTTAGTCCTCATTTAACAAATGGTAAGCTAATAGCCTGGGGCCTCGTTGTTGTGGTTGCTATCCAAGCGTAGTTAAAAAAAATCACGCTTAAAATAACACAATATTAAAGTTGTTGAATTTTATTTTATTTTTGGACGCTTAGTAAACGTAACGGATTAACAAAAAGTGTAGTATGAACATTTAAGCATTTTTATTAAAAAAAAATTCTCTTAACCCTCTCTCCCTCTGAAAAGATCTAGTTAAATTCCAGGATTTTCTCTACACACATAGAACATATTATTCCTAAAATAAAAATAAAAATACCGCACAGCTTTTAAATTTGTATTGTGTTATTTTATGCTTGTAATGTTTTTGTACTTTAAAAACTGTTTTAGTGACTATAAACAATAACATGACTGACAGAGTGCTATTTAATGCCTCAAAATAATGTTTTTTATCGCTTTGTCTTACTACCTGTTCAGATTATCTATTCATTTGAGGTATTTAAATGGCTTTTTCTGAACTGACTGACTAAATCAGCACATGACTTATAAACTAACTTAAATATAGAACAGACACAACGGCCATCTTCCATGTTAAGGCGATTGGCCATTTTCATTTGGCTTGGAAATTCAGAGCCATGGGAACAAACGGTTATCTTCAAGAATTTTTATTGTTTTGCAATTTTCTTTTTAGAAACGATTTGTTCAAGAAGAGAAGCATTTTAGTAAGTTACACTTTTTATATGCACATATCCTCTGTAATTTTAACAGTGATCAAATATCAAATAAAATTTACATTTTTCAATAGAAAGCTCCATAACAAAAAAATAAGAAAATGTAAAAATTAATAAACATCGATACATTATCTTAGAAGGGGTGGTGAAAATATTAACATAAACATTTTACTCGTTTTCGAGAAAACCGATATTTCCAAAGTATGATTTTTCCGCAAGACCTGTATGGTAGCTAGCGCCATCTACGGTTTCCGTGATCCATCTGTTCTTGTTGTCATGGAAGGATAGGGTAAGACAAAATTATAGATTAAATAGTAAAGCACTTCGTACAAATGAAACTTTCCTTTTACTACTCACTGACTCGCGTACATCGTAAACAAAAGTTCCGCCCGTAATGACCTACTCAACTTTTCCAGCTGCGTCCATCAACTCGGCTGTCTCGAACTGAGCTTATTTCCACTCTAAGACCTACACCTCAATGCTACCACCAAGTGGCGGCCTTCCGAATTTCCCTAACTGGGACATGACCATTACGACACAAAGGGAATTTAAGTCTGTACTGTTACACTATTTGCAGCCAAATATTTCTTTTATATAAATTGAATCAAATACCGCTCTAGTAGCTACGTTTAGTTTAATTATCTATATTTAGTAATCCAAACATTTATTTGGTATTAGTAATTTGTCATGGGCTTCCCAAAATTTGAACACACTGTCTCTCTTCATATAAAATGTATCTGTTCTAATCTAACTATACAAAGAAAATTGAGATTATAGTAAATTTGTTGAAAATAAATATCTATTAGAGCAATAATTTATCTATTTTGGAAACAAAAATAATATAAAAAACACAAAAATAGGGACCTTAGCTTACGTCACCTTGAGTTTGATGTTTTAAGAAAACGGTCCCCAGCCTCCCTCTTTGTTTTAAGAGCTGCCCTGACGTCTTATCCTTATATCGTCTTAAACAAACAATTATATTAGATTATTTCTAACGTTTTTATATGCAAGATTATAAATATAAATTATTTTATCTCGGTTAATTTTAGTATGTCTTCCATACTCGCAAATGCAAGTACATTTCATATACATTAAAACTTTATCTTTCCTGCCCTATTTGCCTGATCAAAATTTGTGTAGCCTGGATGTGCAGTAAGGTAAAGTTAAAAGCTAGAATTATTTTGGTCACTTTTGATCGCTGCCAAATAAAAGGATCAATTTTCCAATGCTTTACTTAATATACTTACATTAAAATAGGTTGATGGTTTTTTTTCATCACCGGTAAACCAATATATTTTGTGATTTACACTTAAGTCGTTGTTATCACCACTGTAGAGAAAAAATAAAGAATGTGGAATAAATAAGGGAGGTAACATCAGTAGGTTGCGTAAAAGTTTCAATTTTTATACTAAATCAGTAGATTGCAAATTGTGTGTTGCAAAAATTGGAGGCAAATGCAACTAATTTTTTTCACTATAACTTGTCTTGTAATTTTAATAAATGGCGTATTGATCTCTTCTTGAAGAAGGGTAGCTACACATTTGACCAGTGGCATTTAACATTTTTTGTTCGCATACCCCCACGTCTAATTTATCTTCAACTTTTTACCCCCCAAAGCTGTTAGTGCATATTGCAAGCTTTACAAAATATTTATTTTATAATCTACACACGAAATAAAAAATAGATAGCTTATTTCATAATAATTTATAAAATAATAAGATTTGATAAGACATTTTTACGTACCTCCTAAGATGTTTACGCCTACCCCAGGTTGATACAACTGCATTGTCCAATCTGAATATTTAGACCTGTCCAACCATGCAATGCTTTTCAAAACTAGAACTTACAATAAATGTTGGTTTTCAGAATCAGGGTTTTAAAATAAATAAATATAGGAACTTTGTTGAAATTAATCTGTGGTTTTAAGTGCCTTTGCTTGATTCAGACATGAATTAGCTAACTGAATTCAAACAATATAGTTCATCTCACTAATATTTTTGCAAATATTTATTTACACAAATGAAGACTGACAAAATAAAAATTACCAATTTATTAACTTTTAATGCTATTTATTTTACTAGTACTGCCAACATATGGCACGTGAAAATATAAAAATAAAGGTTAATGAATAACTAAGCTAAATCATATATATGAGACTGTTTTACAAGAAAAAATATATTATATAATTCTTGGATGGTTACCAAATTTTTATCTGAATTTAAATGGGCCATAAGCCAGGGATATTTGGTGACCACATTGATAAAAAGTAAAAAATCCGTCCAAGATTCACAGCCATGTATCGAGAAAAAAAAATCCTCACCCTTATCCCAGGGGGACTCGTCGGTTCATCTTTCACGCACTCACTTTATTTATTTTTTCTATTCTCAGTTAAAGCGCAAACCTATCGTGTGACAAATTGAGTTTTACAAATTCAATTTCGCTTCAGATGTTATCATTTTGGTCGGTGGGCGGTTGGGTTTTTGAAAGGGAGGGAATCATGGATTTCCCATCCAAGCAAATCACATGTTTGAAGAAATCTCTATGGGATGATTGTTCAATTACATTGAGGCGCGCCTATATCCTCCTCCTGTGACTTAAAGCCCCGCCCGCCCGTCTGTCTGTCTGTCATTCGGGTTACGTTGTTTGAAGATCCAGACAGACGTGCGGGGGAGACGAAAATAGGGGATAAATGTTAAAATAGATATTCACCCGTTTGTACAGTATAAAGCTTGATTCACACGTTCTTCTAAAATAGAGGGCAGAATTGGCTCGAGTGGCGCTGCAACTCACACGCTTTAAGTCATACCATGATGCATTGCAACTCAAACTTAAATCACCTAATTATCAATATATTTAATTCTATAGTGGAAAAACATTCATATTTCATATCATTGTCTAACGATGGATGTTTTCAAATTATAATGCTGTATCGTGACACAATCCTTTACATCGAAACACCAGCTTTACATTCAGATCTATTTACAACATCCAACGAAGCTGCCTGATTGCTCATAGCTCTACAGCGCATGCGCACTGATTTGAAATTTGATTAGTTCTCTAGTGGCGAAGATCTGAGGCAGAGTGGACGATAAAGAGATGGGGAACAACTCTAGTAGTAGACCTACAGCTCGTGCTGATGTGTTGGGAATTTTATGATTGGCTTAGAGCTCATCACGTCATTTTCTGTTCCGTGCTTGTTTTTTGGGCGAACGCGTGAATCCTCAGTAAGGCCTCAGTCTAAGTGTATATTGGGTCGCCTGTGACAAGGAATCATCCAGTGGACGCTCTTTTTTTTTATGTGCACTCGTCATACTGTCGTCCCAGTTCATGCGTGTATTATACTAATGAGATAGTCCTGAGGAAGGTATAATTTAGAAGTCATGTGCCCGCATATACTTGGAGGTAAAGCGAGAAGCCATTTAGTGGGAAGAACCTACTGCACATCTCGTTGGGTTTGAATCCCGACCTACCTGTCACCAGGAAACCAGACTGGACATTAGACAAAGACTTTATTCCACCACCGTGGCTTAGATGTACTTTTTTTATGCCTCAATGTGAGCTACCACCTTCTCTGACCTTCTCTATTTCTCTTTCTCTCCTTCTTTCCTCTACAAATCTCTCTTTTCCTTATTTTTTTTAAAACTCGCTCTATCAGTTTCAATTTTTTTTAACACCGAGTCTTACTACACGTTAGGACTATAAATAAATATACTTTTTACGCTATTGAGTTGAGCTGAATTTAGTTGATGGTTTAATTTGGAGGAAGCGAACTCGCATTTGTTTGAAGGTAGAGTGGGAAACAATTGTGAACCATCCTCATTGCACCCGACCGTGATCTGAACCCTTATCTCCCCGTCATCGGCAATCTGGTCTTTTGTGATAGTAACAGCTTAGACCATGCGGCCACCAAGTCGGGTCAGTTTTTCGTACCAAATATAATTTAAATAATTAATAGCCCAAAGACAGCAAAGCTTATTATATAATATTGATTATTGTTTTAATATTACTTTGGTGGTAAATAAGTATGATATAAAAACAAGTACGTTGCTAGTAACCTAGTGTTGATATATTTCAGCTCTCCCTTATGAAGGTATGTTTGCAACGGATTATGGATCGTGAACTAGACTAGTGTCATATTTCTATAAAGTTTAGAAACAATTAGATATAGTCTCAATATTATTAATCAGTTTAAAATAAGCATCAACAATCAAGGACATAAAAATATGGGTTGAAGGTGAATGCTTAGACCTAGCATCATAATAAATTATAGTAGGCTAGACGGAGACCTAGTATCATTATAAATAATTATAGTTTATAAAAGAAAGAAATGTAAAATTACTTAATTTGGCTAGTCTGGCATCCTCTAGATGTAGCATTAATATGTTTTAAACATATTCCTAAATATCTAATGACAGCTTTTTAATATATTTTGTAGTTTATTATTTATCTCAACTGACAAATTTTGCATTTTTTTTACCATTTTAATACGACGTATAAATGAATGTGTAGCATTAAGTTTATGAAACATCTTTTTGTCATATTATTATAACGCTCACACCTTACGATACTAAATAAACATAGTAAAAGTTTTCATGGTTATTCTAGCGAAGTTTTTTTGTATGGTTTCTTTATTGGTAAATGGAGATTAAGGTGTGGACGAGGATGTAATTTTGTTTATCAGAGTTTAAGCACGTAGATTGAAAACCCCCTACCCCCTTTTTTTTTTAATGAAAGAGGGAAAAAGTCTTTAAAGAGTTTGAGAACATAGAAAGTAATGATGTCAAAACCAAATTGAGAAAAGAACGTAATAAATGAGTTTCCTCTTTTTTTTTTCTCTAGAATACCCTCACGTAAAAAAAAAAGATTACCATAAACTATATTCTCCTACTCCCCTGCCCCTCTCCCCCCTCACGAGTTAGACAATTATTACTCCCAAAATGATCGAGATAAATCAACTTTTACAGCTTTTTCATTCACCGTAAAAACCTATCAAAGGTTTTTGGTAGGGGCTGGAGGGGAGTGGGGGTAGGACTACTCTCATCCATCAAACGAGTGCATGGATCGATAGTACGAGTGAAGCGATATCCACACACACAACACACCACACACACACACACACACACACACACCACACACACACACACACACACACACACACACACACACACACACACACACACACACACACCTCGAATGTAGGGAAAGTAAACTTTTTGAAAGACTGAGGTTCGTGGCCATCTATCAAAGAAAAGAGAGGTGAGGGAAAAGGTACATAAGAGGGAAAGAAAAGTACACGAAAAACTAGGAGAAAGGATTAACACGCACGTCACATGTATATGGGGGGCTAGGTGGGGCGAAGGTGGTATAGAGGTTGTGGGAAAGAGGAGCTTAGTAAGAAGGAGGATTCAAACATTGGGTGACTTGAAGGAAAGAAGAAAATTCTGGGAGCTTAAGGAGGAGGCAGAGGACAGGGTGCGTTGGTGGTCTAAGTTAACTGACAAAAGGAATAGACCTGTCGTAAGACAGAACACCGAATAATAGTAATAATAATACAATTAATTTATACAAACCTGTTTGGGCATTTAAGATGAGACACCATAATATCCCGAAAATTAATCATTTTAGAACATTTTTTTTCGTTTTTCAGGGGAGGGATATTAAAAGTGTATCGATATTAATAGGAATAATTTTGAACATTTACTAAAATAATTTTATAAATAATATTATATTTTACATAATAAAGAATAGCATAATGTAATAAAAAGTTCTTAAATAAAACTTGTTATAAAAAAATACAAGTTAAAATATCTTTAAAAATGTATGTCTAGTAAAAAAAATCTGCCAAAAATTATTTGTTCTTGTTTGTAGAATATAATGCCATAATTATATAGCAAAAAACTATATATTTTCATTAAAAAACAAAGTTGACCTTGAAATAACCTTAAAGACATCAACCAAACAAAAAATAATAGTTAATGCTGTTGGTTTTCCACCTCAAAAACATTTTTTTGTTCGAAACAATTTATTTAAAATTCTTTGTTTTCGGGGATATTCTGGTGTTTCAAATTAAATGCCTCACCCGTTTAATATTTATATGTATATTAATATTATTACTAACATAATTATTATTGATATATATATATATATATTCAGTGGCGTCGCGTCAGGGAAAGAAAGGCAGGCACTGCTTGCCTTTGATTAAGATATGTAATTATTTTATTTAATGTTTGCAAAAATATTCTTCTGGTGATCATTTAAATGTAATTCAAGCATCAGTGGTTTTGAAAAAACAATCCCATACATGACAGTGACCGTAACATGCATGCAAGACGTGCATTAATCCATCTAACGGTGGTTGAAAGTCGGTATTTGTCCGACTTTCATCCCATCGCTCTAGCTAGTGTAGTTCTTATTTGTGACGTCATAGGTTTCGAAGGGAAGAGAAGGGGAAGAGCTGCGGATGCCAGGTAAAAATGCTAGCAGCTGAGCTACGACTTCTCTTGCCCGAAAGGTGACAACTAGAACCGAAGTCACTACCCCTCTCTTCCCCTTTAAAAACATAGTGGGATGGTATGGCATGAAGGGGGAAATTAATAACTGTCAAGGTACTGACCCTGTGCCTTCAAATCTATAATCCCAGTACACACGACATGACTTCTTTTTTAAAAAGTTGTACAAGAAGTTTCAGCCTGAAGATGGAGTCATGTGAACACCAAAACTTGTACAAGATCTGCCTTGCACAACTTATTGTATAAAATGTCAGGAAATAGAACGCGTCCTCTATCAGCCATTTTTCTTGTACAACTTTTGAGTTGTAAACACGAAAACTTCGTCTGCTAGATAGTTACTTTTATTTAAAGAGTGATTGTAAGGAAAACAGCTAAATGCTTGAAAACAAACAAATAATTATAAATAAAGTAAGTTACACCCCAAATATAAAGGCTTTCAACTGTTTTAAAAAAATAATATTAAAAAAAGTATTTTTTTTTCATAATATTTAGGAATGATAAAGAAATTATTTACATTAAATAACAATATTTTCCAAATCATTCAATCATTATTTTTCCATAAAAAGGCCAAAAACGCCATATTTTTTCAAATATTGTGTGCAATCACAAATGCCGTGTGAACAATCATTGGCTAAAATGTGTATGCAATCTATGTGACCAAGATATTGTACAATTTCCTGCACAACTTTTGTACAAGAAGTTGTGTCGTATGTACCGGGCTCTAATGCTTTGTGGAGTCTACTGCAGCAGGTGCTTTTGTTTTGAAGTGTGCATCATTGAAAGCTAACAGACGTAAGTTTATAAGTATATGTCTATAATAATTAATAAAACAATAATGCAAATCACAGAACAGAAAGACGCCCAAAGTTATAACTATCACAACAAATAAAACACCTCCAAATAGGTTCTTGAAGAATAAATTATTATTTATTAAGCTTAGGGGCACCCCTTCCAAGCTTGCCTAAGAATTTTGGTCACGAGACGCTACTGAATATATATACACATATATTTATATACGTGTATGTTGGTGTGTGTGGTTTGTCAAAACCTGATTATATTGCATAGTTTGACTTTAACCATTAATGCACAGGTCTCCTGTCAACTTTATATATTCTACCAGGATTTGAGTGTGTTTGGGTTGAGCACGAGGGGATACATTTTCATTTATTTCAATTTGTAAAAATATTAACGGACTCGAAAGCTTAAAGGAAGAGTTTTATCAAATCCTTTCGTGGAGCACATGTGAATAAAATATAAATACATAAAACCTTTTTTTTCTTCAGTACAACGTCTTACTTACCATTCGGGTATGTACTAATAACCCACATTTGCCTGGAGGGGGATTATAGAAAAATTTAGGAAAAATCTTCCTCGTTGGACCTTACCGGGACTCGAACTAACATCTCCCTGTCATCGGCAGTCCAGGCTGGAACATCGATGAGAGAGGAAGAAATTGTATGAGTTGTGATAAGCATACCTGGATTAAATATATATAAACAGTGAATAAATAATATATGTATGTATAAAGGTTGTTAAAAAAGTGTTCTTAAATCCAGTATCTTTTAGTACTAATTAAAATGAATAAAATATTATATAATAACTCTAGGTCTGGAAAACAACTTTCAGACAACGATAGTTCGAGGAGGTACAGTTGCCTGCCCCTCCCCCCTCTCCACCCACCATCTACAGACCACTGACATAAAAAAAATTATGGTTCTAGCATGTAAGGCCTGGGTGGAAAACCCTGTCGCCATTCGCCACATGTGGAGAATTGGCCATAAAAGTTTGGCGAATTTATGTTTGCTAGCTCTCACATTAATATACATTTTTTCCTGATGGCGTGTACTGGTTTAAACATGATATTTCCTGCATACAATTGAAAGAAATCCACATGTGCGTTGAGTTAAGATTGTCAGCCAATGTTTCTGATGTTTGTCAGACAAAGGAATTGTCAAATATCTCATTAAATTATCTTACATTTTCAATGTGAACAATTTTCATTATTCGCGTCTGAGGCAGTTTAAAACTGAGTACACGTATAAACTTGTTCAAACAGTGTGAGTTGTTTTAAATGTTCGAATGAGCAACCAAATTTATCAATATTTACATCGTGTAGGCGAATTTCATTTCTCACTCGCCACACTTGTGACTACATTGACAAATATATTTCCCACCTCTGACTTAAGGGATTCTTAAATAATTTAGTATATTCGTATTCAGTAAATTATTCATTAGACTTACGACATCTATTGGAAAACGTTTGTCAGATAATTCGAATGAAGCAAATTATTTTGCAAAGAGCTTATACAACATTCTTATTATAAAATGTGAAATTTGTGAGGAAATGGAAGGACAACACGGAGAACACCTAGATACTTTCTCTCGAAACTCTGAGAGAGAGAGAGTATTGTGATCGTCAAAAAAAGTCAAGCTTGATATTTTATAAATATCGACGCTTCATGACCCCCTGGAACCGAAAAAGGGGTTTTATCTATGCCATCTATCTGTGTCTGTATCTCTACTTAGAGCCTAAAACATTTTACTGATAGGCCTAAAACTTGGTATTTTGGGTTTGTTTTCATGTGGTTCCCCCGAGTTTTTTTTTTTATAATTAGGTATCCCTCCTTAAAATTAATGATAATTTACTGAATGGCAAAAGAAGATTAAGTCGATTTTTATCAAAATCCGCTTTAACTATTTTGATTAAATATTGCATCCAGGACTTTTTTTTTTACATTACAGAAAAAATGGCAGTTCTCATTTTCCTATTAAATTGACTTTAAGGGTACTTTATTTAAGCCTAAATTTACGATTTTTGTCATATATTCTCAACCATTTGAGATGAGTCTGTGCGGTGAACCGTGCCATTTATTTAGTGGTACAATAGTACTTTTATGCTGTATAACCTCAAATAGCATTACATTTTTATCTTAATTTCTGTATTACCAAAATATGATTTTATAATCGCTTTTAAATTGCTTACTTATATATGATTTAAATTACAGTTTTTTTAGGTCTTTTTAATGAAATAATTAAACAAATTATATTTTATTGATAAACTACTGGGAAATATTATTGCGTAAGAAGTTTTAGAAAAAATAGCTCCGCAAACTCAATTCTTTCTGATTTTATCAAGTTTTTATTTTTTAATAGCTTTTCAAAGAATTATTTGATTTTAATCTCTTCGTGAGGAATAATCTGAACATGAAAATGTTGCCAGTTGAATTCAGGATAGGGCTTACAAATACAAGTACTTACTACGATTATATGATTAATAAGTACTTTTTTATTTATTTTAACGATTTTTTTGCAGGCTTCACATCACTAATAACAATAGCTTGACTAGAAATAAAATCTTCATGTTCATCATTTCGTTTTTTATACAAGTAATACCAATCCTGTAGTGCTTTAAATAGTTTGTTTTATGTATTATTAAAGTATGCTATTTATATTTAAGCTGCAAACTACGATTTATGATCCGTATTATTTTACAAACTGGTATTAATAATAATCTGTTTTTTTTTAATTCACTTCCAGCAAACGCAATTTGTTAGTAAAAAAAAAGATAGCAATTAATAGCTTAACAAAACAGTTTACATTTGTCAAAGCACATAATTTCAATGGTCCAAAATATAATTATTGTTTTGAATGTAATCGGATTTTTTTTCATCTACCTTGCATAGAGACTCATTTTTAACTTATAATGACTCAAGTTTTTTTTTAGCACCGTGTCTTACTACCCGTTCAAGCTATATGTTTTCAAGGTTATTAAAAAATTAATCTAAGGTGTATGGATTATAAGGGTTTCTTATAAAAAGTTCACCCGCAGAAGCTTAATGTGGGGATGGGAAAACTACCGCTGGTACACCCAGCGGTGGTTAGAACCCTCGCCTTCGCGTCAACGTTGATCAAATGCATTATGAGTCTAATATCATTAACTATTTTAAAGATGGAGGGGTAATAGGGGGAAAGGCCAGTTTTATCTCAAATAGAGCTAGTGCTGCTATCTGTTAGACAATCATGATACCTTTTTAATGCACTTTATATTATGGTTAGAAGAGGTATCTGTCATATTTAAACTAATTTTTAAAACATTATGGGGTTTGAGATATAAAAGTTTTTGTACTGTAAATTGTGTATAATGTGACTTAACCCCCCCCCCCCCCTTTTACCCTGTCCCCTTCAATTGGACACTGTAAATATCTTATCCCTCGCCACCAGGGATCCAAGCAGGATCCCCCAAACCAGGGCTGGAGAGCCCATGGCATGCGAGATTACTTTCTTAGCCAGCGGGATCTACTCCTATCCCTTTCCTGCCCCCCCCCCCGCTGATACCTTCTCCACTTGAGACAGTCTTGCCCTATTATAAAAATACAGATATTTTATATGTGATCATAGTTAATATCAAATGATTTTACGAGCTAATATTTTTTAATAATAGTTTACCAGCATTACTAACATACATTTTCTAGTAATGCTCTAAACTATTTTGTTGCGGGTAATTCAGAAGGTTAGTAAAACCTATGCACATAAAAAAAAGTTCAATTCTACATGATGGTAATATTTTGACAATTTAATAATTCAGGCTTTATTAACTATAATTGGCCAACATTAGTGGTTGCATGATCTAACGCATCACTTTCGTGTCGGGGTTTTGAGTCCCGGTTGGATGTGCTTTTGAAGGGGAGGATGAGTATTTTCTTTCGTGTTTTCCCGCTCTCCCTCCACGCCAGTTTAGGTAAGTTTCCTTTTAAAATAGATCCTAATCCCACCTTATTATCTTAATTAACATGTGCGTATTACTCGAACTGTAATTAAGACGTACTGAAAAGACAATATTATGATTAAAGTCGATTTTGCTTCTCTACATTTCCATAGGCTCAAGAAAGAATCCCTTGGAAAATGGTCGACCAATTGGACACGACTCTTGTTCTAAATACAATAACCCATGGAACCTCTGATGATTCTACTCTGCCCGATAAAAAATTTGAACAAATAATACCGATAAAAAAAATCTCAAACGTTCGCGGAATTAGTATCTAGGTTGATTTTTAACAAAATATCTCTCCGTTTCTCTCATTATTCCTTCCTCCATTACTCTCTTTTTTTTGTGTATTTCTCTTTCATTTGTGTTATTTGTATGTAAATTAGCTTCGCTACGCTTGAGTTGAACTAATGAGAGCGTATACAGATAACCGACTACGTAAGGATGTATCATTTCTAGGCGAATAAGGTCGTCTTGTTAGCCTTGGTATTGTCTATGATGCCCTTAAGGTGAGGTGAAAGGGAACGCGAGAAAATGGCGGTGTTTGAGCAGTTTTTTTAGAAAACTATTTTTTTGGGTCAAAATAAATTATAAATTTCTCCAGTAGAAACATAGAGTTTAATTTTCTTCACATGGTGACATACACAATTCTTAAAATCCTTCCATGTTGTCCTAAAATTTAATGACAACGTTTTCTCTTTAATTAAAATGTCTCTCGTCTAAGGCCACTATGCTCATGGCAGATATTCAACAAATGTTGATTTCACCAGGAGGGTGAAGAAAATTATAAACTACGCCTATGTTTCGGCTGTAACAAAATGTGATTTATTTTGGCCAAAAATTTTTTTTTATAAAAACTGCAAAAACATTGTCCTTTTCTTGGGTCACCTTCCATCCCACTTTAACTGTCGCCCTGGACTGTAAAAAGTATCTTGTTTCTGTGCTGTTTCCTAAAAAAAAAAAAAAACAGAGGTGACACTTCCAACAAGCTTGGAAAAGTGTTTTTGTAACTTAGATACTTTTTGTTTTCAGATGGCTATCACGAGAAGGATTATTAGCAGTGTTGGATTATACTAATCCCGCTAGCGGACTTAGTCTGATTTTGTTTTTTAAATTGAGATTCTTCTGTAAACATCTACCTGATATTTTTATTTTATTTTGAAGCCTGCTATTCAACTGAAATGGTATGCTTTCCTCTTCTATCGTTTGGGAAATGAGATAATCTTATTAGTAAGTTACATTTGATGCACAAACTATAGAAACCAAATTTGTTTGCTATCAAAAGTTAAAAAAGTTTATTATACATTTCATTAGGCTGAAATAGGACATTCAAAACCTTGATCAAAGATTTTAATATTGCAGTTTGGATACAGTACCAAAATTCTTAACAAATTCCCCCCCCCCCCCCTTTATTTTTAAAAATAAATTTGTAGGTCATGTAGAACGTTCAGTTTTTTTAATACTAATCATTTCCGTCTTCAATCTGTCTCAACCCTTTATACATAATTTAAGGTCCAGTTTTATAGTCATACATAGCACTCCTCAAGTGCAGCATAATATTAAATACAACACGACACCTACCCAAACCAGAATGAAATGGGCCAGAGTCATTATGCGAATCTGTCCCTCTATTTTCGAGTTTAGGTAGGTTCGTATTGTATTTGACTATGAAACTGACCTATATTGTTCAAGCATTGTGATTTGGGGCTTCAACATGCTACTTTTTTGTGACCTTGTATCTGTTATTTATGACGCTCTTTAGTCACCTGAAACTGCCTTAAGAAACAACGTAAAAATTTTAAGTTTTATGTTTTTTTATTTCTCAAATCTCTTGCCATTTAAGCAAAATTATTATTAAATTTATCTGAACGCTCCTTGTTAATAAAAGTTAATATTTCTCAATTTAAATTCCTAAACTTTTTTGAAGCGTATTTGTAAATTAAATTAAATAATGTTTTTATATCGATCTGAAGCGTTCTTGGGGATGAGATTAAATAACTGTTGTTCCAGGTTTTTAAACCTTTCTGAAGCGCCCTTTCCAATGAAATGAAATATAACTTGTTTTATGTTTTTAAACCTCTGACAAGATGTGTATTAATCACAACTTGTGAATGTGAGGAATGCCAGGCCTCCACCGTGGTTCGGATTCCACGTTAAACTGTAGGTCCTCCATTTCATCTCACAATCACCCTACCATTGCACATTAGCGTAAGTGCGTATAACCCGAACGGGTAGTAAGACGCGGTGCTAGTAATAATAATAATAATATGTTTTTAAATCGTTGACTTCGGAGGTTTTGAGATAAAGTTCTCACCTTAGAACACCAAGTTTGTGTGTTCAAACCCATCCGAGTTCGATGGATTTTTATTGAGCGATAAAAATCCGTAGTAGGCTACAACTTCTTCGGAGGAAAAGTAAAGACGTTAGTCCCATGTAGATTGTGGTATGTAAAATAACCATGGGAGGTATGTGAAAATACCTTTCCCAGCAAAATTGAAAGGTCCTTTCACGTTCGCTCAAAGAAATTCAGTGTGTAAGGAAGCGAGGTACCACCACACGTTCTGAACTCCTCCCCTAGTATATGGGATCTATACTAGATGGTGCATGTCCATCTCACATCAACTCATCCTTCGGGTTGTTAACGTTGGAAGGAGTTTTTAAAACTTTCTGAATTCTTCCTTATGAATCTAATTCAGTATCTTCAGTTCCAAGTTTTTAAAATTGTCATGAGCTTTATTTTAAATTAAAGTAAATTCTCAGTGGCAAGTACTTCTTCGACTTCCCTCTTTTCTGTTTAGTCAATTGAAGCTTCCATTTGAATACATATCAAATCTTTTGGAACCACTATGTATACATTAATTTTATGTTAAATTATAAAATATTATTATTATAGTCCGTTATACAAGGAGAGATTTAAGTTCTTTACACGATCATTAAATCTTTGAAAACTATTGAAAAAGTCGACTCTTTTAACCGAAGATGGCTTTTAATTTTATCTTAACTCTTCAATCTATTTTCTTGAATTTTTTTAAAACATCTTTTACAACAATTCTTACAATAAAAGAAACTTCAAAGAAGAAAACACATTTTCTTAATTTACATCAAAAGTTTACTATAAGCCGTGTAGAGGACTTATGAATAAGTAATAACTACGAACCCAAAAAAGAGTTTTGCGTTCTTCTTTGTCTGCCATTCCCGCACTTCTCTTGGCAATTACATCCAACCTAACTTTTTAACTAGGATTTTTTTTTAATAACCGTGTCAGCTAGTGCTGTAAATGGCATCTTCTGTCGCTATCCTATTCAGGAAAAAATAACCGCTATTTTAGTAACTTCTTTCTTTACTTTTCTTTATTTAATTTTTTCCGAAACTCTGCATGTGATAATTAAAAGTAATATATTAGAATTTCTTTTAAAATAAACTGTAGACGAAAGAATAGACTAAAGAATATAAGTAAGATAAACTAGAATAATGAAAGCAATTTGCTTTCTTAATGATCTTTTTTTTATCAACTAAAGTCTTTTATGAAAAGTAGAGATGGTTTACCACCTGTAGATTAGAGCTTTGTTTACATTAAAATGATACTATTCGTTTGAACGCTAAAATGAGCGTTTTTATAAAACTTAGAAATTTTCTAACAAAATGTATTGACCTGTATAGGATATTATATAAAAATATTTCAGGGGTAGCTAGTAAACTATTTAGTGGGCAATTAGTTGAATTATAGCTCTATTACTTTTGTTAATGTTCTATAATACCGGTGGTACCATGACCAATGGTGTCAGACTCGCGCTATACTCTGTGGATAGTGATGGGGCGTATTAAGTTCGAATCTCGGATCTGATAGTTTTACACTGGGTATGGTATTACCGAATTATTAATCACTGTGGTTTTTATTGCCTCTCTCCAAGCTAATATGGCTGATATTCTTCTTAACCACCCTTCACAGCTCCAACCATTTGATGTTAAAATATACTTTCTTAAATCTATAAAGAATGTATATAATTATGAATACATTCTTTCCTAATGGAATTATATATAATTTACACACTTTATTGTTTTATGACAGTTAATATTTTATAAAAATTTGACCACTTAGTAATAATGTTTTACTAAGATTTAAGATTTTACACATATCTACACTCCAGTTTTAATTGGAATAACCTTCTCTGAAAACTAGAAGAGCTACAAGGACTACTTTCACTTACCCATACGTCAAGTCGTGTGATCTTAAACTTTCACTTTTGATATATATATTATCAATACTTAGACAACAAAACAAATAAAACAGTAAAAAGTCATCAATTTCGGCTTCAAAAAAAAGTATTTTAGTTCTTTCTAAAAGGCCCTTACTTGATAATTATCCTGTATATATAATTTACGTGAATCTATAAATGTATATACGCTATCATAACAGGGTTTCAAATGTTATAAACAAAGTTGTTAAAATCTCTAAAAAAAAAAAAAGTGTAGATCTGTGAATTAACAAAAATTTCACAAAAAATGTAAACTGTCACAGAGCTTTACTGGTAAACCCTAAGATTTGGACAGTCAGGAAAGTAGACCTAAGCTATCTTTCGCTTGAATATGACTAGTATTAATTTCATCCCTTCACTATCCGTTTGTATTTTATTTGTTCTATAAATGCAAATCAAATTTAATAATTTATGAAAGAAACCGATAGTTAAGGTAAATACATATATTTGCCATTTTTTATAACCAAAAATACCTTTTTAGCCAAAATAAATGAAATGGGGTTTTCCTTCTTTTTCTGTTTTTCCTCCTATAAGCTCTTGTCTGCCCATTCATGATACCCCTGGGCCAACCCTGAGTTTGTGGATCGTCGTAGGGTTGAGAAATTGTCCTTGATATTGAGAAAGACACGTCTGTTTATACGGCTTATTCGTGAACTCAATAAAACGTACATATTGAATTCTCTCGGTTCTGATCTACCGTCGTGTGAGGGTTTCTTTCTCTGCATCTGATTAATAACCCTCTCAGCACATCCTCTATTCACTAGTACTGATTTGTTTATTAAAAAAACACTTAGGTGGGCGCATGGTATAAGGCGTCTCTCTCGCAGTAGACTAGACTGCCCATGACGGAGAGATATAAGTTAGAATCTCAGTAGGGTGTACTGAGGGTGGTTTTCCCTAAATTGTTTTCCACTCTCCCTCCACGCACATGAAAGTATATTTTCTCTAAATTCAACCATACCTATCTCTATCTCACTATTGTAATTAGTTCATATGCGTATAATCTGAACAAGTAGTAAGACGTGGTGCTAATAAAAGTAGCTATTGTTTAAGCAATTATGGATCATTTTCGTAATTAATTGTTTAATTACCCGCCTCGGTGGCGTAGTTGGCTAACGCGCTAGTTGTGTTGAGCTCGACCGCCGAGGACGGGGAGATCGAGGTTCGAATCTTGGTCGGGTGAACTGGGGGTGGTTTTTCCTAAATGGTTTTCCACTCTCCCTCCACGCAAATGCGGGTTCACTTCCTCTAAATTCAACCCTCCCAATTCCTAATCCATTAGAGTAATTAGTACTTAAGCGTATAACCCGAACGGGTAGTAAGACGCGGTGCTAAATATTATTATATTATTATAATTGTTTAATTCGCCTTACATTAATCGAGAACCGTCAGACATAAAGAATTCACTCACTAAATAGAAAATAAAACTAGCATAACTTATTCAGTACAAGTGCTCAAGAAATTTTAATTTAGATATTAGCAAAAAAGTTAAATCTTAAAATCAAAAATTCTAATACAAACTCAAATAAAAACCTTTCAAAGTTGTAGTGCTATATTGTCTTATACTAGTTTGGGTCGTTTCTCATTGAATTTGTTACCAGGGCGTGCTTAAAAACTCAAATTGATAAAAACCATATCAGGGACTACTTTTTTTTTAAATATAAATACCGGCTCTAAGCCAATGATATGTTTCTCGGCTTTTATTTTTTTGTTACGCAATACTTTCCTTACTATCTCTCTTATTCCCCATCAAAAAAATAACTTGCTCTTTGTTTGAATAAGAGAAAGACTCACCCATAAATCTAGGTGTAGCCCGCCCTTCTGCCATGCCGCTACGTCTACCCTGGCATCATCTATCTTGTTGGTAGACCTGCGTTCTTTCCCCTCCGGTTCACATTACTTTCTTTAGAGGGAGGACACAAGTGTCGCCAACTCAATATAAAAAAAAACAACACTATGGTACTAGGGCGTTGCGCTTGAATATTAAATGTGGGTGAAATAAGAAACTTTCTTTGGGCTGCGGTAATATTTGTAAGGGGGACGCTGAAGCGAATTATACTCGTTCTGTTGTTTAGAATAACATTCAACATAAAACTTCTTAAGTGATGGTTTTTATGCTATAGTTACTGCTAGTTTATTTTTACTTTGTATTCTTTAAATTTAAAAATGACACCTGGATACTGGAATCAAACCCGGGAGCTTTGGCTTACTGCGCCAAGTCTGTAAACACTGGGCCATCGAAGACTCCTCGCGTGCCCAGGGTCATTCATCACTCATACCTGGACCCCTAATTTTGAAACGTGCGCGTAGTGAGTCGCTAGCATATCTCTCTCATCTCGTAAACCCCTAATTTTGAAACGTGTGCGCTGCGGAAACTGACGTCACACGATCGAATAGCGAGCGGATTCTACTCGCCAGCCTCACACCTTGCAAGACAAGGCTTGTCTGTCGAGTAGAACGTAATATAACAAAATGGATGCCATCACTCCCTTCGGCTGCAACCTTCTAAGAGTAATTTTGTTGAAATAAACCTACCATTATACAAAATAGGTTCACAGAAGAAAAAAATATGATTGATTTGTACACTTTATTCAATCCTTCAATAAAAATATTTGTTTGTGTGAAAATATAATAATATATCTTAATTGTTTAACATTTTTTTAACCGTCAATTTGGCTGAGTTGGTAGACTGAAATTCTCATTATCTATAGTTCACGTGTTCAAATCCTGTCATCTCCAACTTTTTCTATTTAATTTATCAGACTGAAAAAAAAACTTTGATTTTAAATGATTGTATTAGTAAGCATATAATTTGTTTTAAATATTTTTTATAGAAGTATACAAGGTATTTGAGCCTACGTAGACTACCATAATATTCTTCTTTAAAAATAATTTGACAAGGTGGTGCTGTTAAAAACAGTACATTAATTTTGAAATTTTGTGGGTAGGTAATTATTTAAAAATTAAATTAATGGATTTTATGACATAAAAATGTACACATTTAAAAATAAGGCTAAGCAAGCTAATTATTATTCGTATAGTAAAAACCTTTAGTGCGTTTTTTTTAATAGTTGCGAAAATAAAATAATATTTTACTGAATTCTAATTATTAACAAGTGATTTAATTTCAGGCAAAAAATAAAAGTATTACAAGAGGTGGGATCGATCCCGTGAACTTCAGAGTTATTGATAAGTTCGCTACCAATAGAATTAAAGTAAATATTGAGAAAAAGAACGGTTCAACTTCTACTTATACAACTTGAAAACATTTTGAGACAACAAACCTAGATCCAAACAAATGGAAGATGGTTTCCTAATAAAACTAAACAAATCGTTTTCCATGATGCACTCAATACAATAATAATGTTTACTTTCAGTTATGTATTTTGTATAATGGTGTGTTGTGGTATCCTATCGCCTCAATCCTTTGGCACGTCATGATTTTACACTGTTGTCAGGTTAAAAACTCAGTCGCAAGCGAAACAACACCACACCAGCTCGCACGACAGTAGAAACCTTTCAAAACTAGCTCTGTTTTGGTACAGTCGGTGATTTGTGAGTTTGCTCGTTAGCGAGTATTTTCACAAGTTTCAAAATTAGGGGTCCTGAACAGAGTATGTGATGGACGTGCGGAATTAGTTACATGTTTGTGATCAATTATTATTATTATCATCATCATCATCACCTAGTCTTACTACCCGTTCGGGTTATACGCACTTACGCTAATGTGTAATGGTAGGGTGATTGCGAGATGAAATGGAAGACTTACATTTTAACGTGGAATCCGAACCACGCTGGAGGTATGGAATTTCACACATTAACAAGTTGTGATTAATACACGTCTTGTCAGAGGTGAAGGAAGGGTTTGGCAATCAGATAAATTCGTGCCGGGACCGAGGTATTGAACCCCCGGAGCCCTAGCACTGAAGTCCGATACCTTACCTCTAGACCGCCAGGTCACCTATGTGATCAATTAAAATCACAAGTTATCAGATAACGCAGCCATCTTCGACTCGGGAAGGCTCATGTTACCAATAATACAGTGACAACTGTATGAATGCACATATCATGATGGATTAAATAGATAAGCTATTATATCAGTTAGTTGCGGGGATAGCCGCATCTAAATATCATATTCTTTAAATTGAAAAATGACACCCAAATTAACAAGTATAAAATCTTGGCTATAAGATTTTATTTTTAACTTTTTTCTGTCAAAATTGATAGCTTTCTACTATTTTATCAATATTATGTCACCAGTTTCAGTGACCAAAAGGTCAAAGGGGGTCACACTTATGTTAGGCTGGCCTGCTGATGACGGAGAGATGGTGGGCTCAAATCCCGGTTGGGTCTACTGAGGCTGATCTTTTCTTAAATTGTTTAACACTCACCTTTCAGGCAATGTGGTTGAATTATTTCTAAAATGCTTCCTTAATAATCCTTGCTCCTTTAGTGAGATCATCATATACGCGTATGAACAGGCGTGAATTCAGGTGGGAGTTAAAGGATCAGTTGACCCCCCTGTGAAAGTTAGAAAATTAATACAAAAAACAAAATGAAAGTTCAAGTTTTAGAAAGAAAATACAACACAGATAAATTATACATTTTGTTTATCTATTTACGCGTAGACACCTCTTAATCCGGGTACATAAGTGCTTCATTCGTCCATGATTAATCAATGTTGGATATGACTCACGCAAGTGTGGAAAAAATATTCCTGTTCATGTACGAATATTTTTCGTGCATATCGAGTCACGAACAGTGTTCCGCATAGAGACGGTAGACTACCACATATCAAAGAAGACCAATAATCGCCTGAAAGCAGTTCATCAACGAATACATAATATAGAGTATGTGTGGACAGCACGAATGGCAGAACTGTGGGGGACTCTGCCCCCTGGAAACAATTTGCCCCTCCCTGGAATAAACCCCCCCTAGATATTTTTCAAATCCTCTGATATCATCGAATATGAACCTGAAAGATGGCCTTAAATCAAACTCTAAATTAATTATGGATGCATTTTACTGTCAAAAATTTGCCGGAGAAGACAGCTTCAAATAACTACCAGATTAAAGGCATCTATACTGCATTCACGGTAGGAATTACTCTCTGAAAGGTCTTTTTTACTACCAAAATCCTACTATATAATAGCTTTCTGGTAGGGAAAAAGGCCTTTCAGAAAACAATTCCTACGCTGAACAGACTTTAACTGGCAGAAAAGGTCAGGGCAGGAAATCTCTAAATAGCCTCATAGGTCATCCAAATTTCAAAAATGTTTAGGGGAGAACAACTCCAAATAGCTTTTAGATGCATGTCATTTTAAATAATTTTCAGGCGAGGACTACCCAAAGTATCCTAGTTTCTGAAATATTTCAGTTTTCAAAATTTTGTCGGTTGAAGACCACTTCAAAGACTATCTTCTTGAGGTATCTAACTATCGTAAACAATTAAGGTGAGGATCACTTTAAATAGCTTTGAGGGGAATCAATATTTCAAAAATTTCTAGGTGATGAACACTTTAAATGGCTTATAAAAGAATATTTAAAAAAATCTAGGTGAAGACTACTCATAACTTCTATAGTAAACAAGTTTTCGAAAAATTGGTGAAGGAGGGCCACTCCTAATAATTTATAAAAACTATCTGATTTTAAAAAATTGGAGAGGATGACAATGGTTTAAACCATACATAATATCAAATATAAATGAGAAACTATTAAATGGCTTTAAACATAGATATAACATTGTAAGTAGCTATGTTACTTATAATTATGACCCCCCCCCCCTGTGAAAATAATCTGGATCCGCCCCGAGTATGAGTATAACTACCTGAAAAGAGGTAAGACGCGTCGGTACTGTAAATTAAGCATTATTTTTGATAGTATTTAGCAAAATTAACAGTTGAAGATCACATTAACTTCCGTACATATACAGATGAAAGTAGAACTACTAAGTTTTATATCTATCGGATAATAACCTTACTTTAGAAATTAAACAGTAGGTTGTAAACGTAAGGTTAGGTTAACTAAACTGCTCAAACAATTAATTAATGTTGTTTATTACTATTATAAATAAACAGTAAACCCTTGCGAAACTTACGCACATTCAACCTTCCCCCCTTCCCCACCCCAAAAAAAAATGTTCTTCTTTTGTTGGGTGGTTGAAATTAAATACTCAGCGAAGTGTATACACAAAATATCAAAGGGAGTTTATTATTGTGAACATATTTACAATTTATGATACCTCTTTGTATACAATATTTGATGTCAGAATGCAATCATATTCAATTTAGATTTTTGTTTTAACTTGGATTTTAAACAAACAATGTGTTTTAACGTAAACTGAGTATGCTATGTTAGAAGTCGGTAAAAAATCCTATCCACTGATACCATATTCATCGCTGTAGGCTTTGTATTAGTTGAGAAAACGGGATGTTGACAACAGAAATAATATATAGGATAGTACGTTTGTGAAGCATAGACTGGGAACAGCACATGTTACAAATTAATTAACGAGGGTAATTACAATTTTCTTACTAAATAAGCTACTTCAGGTGTTCACAACATAATATATTATCAACCAGTCAATTCTTGTTTTTTATCACCGCGTTTTAATACCCGTTCAAACTATACTCATGTATGATAATTACTATAATGGGGTAAAGAAGAGGATGGAAGCACTTATAGGTAATTTACCCACATTTTCATGGAAGGAGGGTGAGAAACAATCTAGGAAAAAAACAGTTTCAGTAACCCAACCGGGATTAGATCCCTGATCTCGTCTTCAGCAAGCCAGTCTAACATAATAGTGATGCCTTAAACCGTTCAGCCACCGAGGCGAGTACTGTCAATTATTATGGTGTGTTTTATCGGGTAATAGAGCGTGATCTATTTATAACAATTAAAAGTGGTAAAAATAGAGAGTCGTAAACTATTTAGTGTTAAAACACCTCAGTGCACCCGGTCTGTACTTGAAATCTGACCTTACTGTCACTTGCTAACTAGATAGAACGAGATGTTGCCTTTACCCGCGTCCCACGTGGAACAGCCTACAAAACATTTAGGGTCGACATGGAAGCTTACTACGAACTGCCAGGATAAATTATTAATGTGTTTTTGTAAACTCTAATTTACTATCGTAAAAAATAAATTATTCCCATGTCCCGCATGAAAATGTTCGCATGCCTGAAATAATCTTTTAGTTGCGAGCTCTAGTTGAACTCTAGAATAACTATCTAGGGAAATAAAAGTGGGGGGGGGGGGAAGGGTACGGGGCAAAGGAAGTGGGTCGTTCGTGCACGGCGCATTAAACTCCTGCATTTCAAATGCCACGATGTGGCCAATTCAGCCTTTTCTGTCCTACTGTTTAGTCTTCTTCGTTTGTTTTTTTTGTACGTTCGCCAAAAGTTTCCAAAGGGACCCTCCCTCTTCTCTGTGCCTACTTTGTTTCTTCTCCTCTATGTACGTTAGGAGATAGGAGCACTTGGAAGAAGTTGTGGTATTATTATTCTTTGATACGAAACGCTAAAAAAAAACACAAAGCACGTAGTCTCTAGAATCGTACCCCTGGCGAAGAGACGTGTATTTCTGGAGAAAGTCGTTCTAAGAACTATGGTATAAATATGAAACATGTATCGCATTCTATGGTTAAATAATTTTATTTTGAATTATTAAAATATCTTCCCTGTGGTAACTATTCGGCCAATTTTGTGGGAAAAAAAAAATTGTGAATACGACATGATCGAACCTCAATTATACACGGATTTTAAAAAGGTCTCTGATTCAGTTAAAATAAGCAAATTATATGAAATCAAAGTTAAAGTTTAGGATACCCAAAAAACTTGTCAAGCTAATTGAGGTGTGTTTATCCGATACGCAAAGGCGGAAATTCACAATTTTATTGGGGGGAAGCAAACATTGAACCAGGTTGGGACACTAACTGGGTGGGGGTGGGGGTTGGAGGGTCTGGGGTTGTGGGGTATTCCATACCAGTGAAACCAAGACAGTGGAATTAATTGTCAATAGAAAGGATTAATTTCAAACATACTTTTGAAGAGGACCTGATTAGAATCAATTTCCAACTTCAAATACCTTGGAAGCATCATCTCAAAGGACAATACTGTTAAGCAGAAAATACTTAATAGGATACAAAAGGCATCACACATTTACCGTAAAGTGATAAACCCTACTGTAAGATAACAAGATAACCCAGAAAGCAATATCACTAATGTTTCATACTTATTTTGTAATGTCCCAAAAACGCAAAGAGGTAATCGGGGATTGCAATGGGGGAGGGAGAAGGGGAGTTGCTACGGGGTAGTTTTTGTTAGAAGGTAGAAACATTTAAATTAAAAAGAAAGTTCACCTTAAAACAAAACTAATATAGTCACTTACTTTAATTATTTATTAGGACTACTGATATTAATTTGGCTACTTTTAAAAATATTTAAATATAGGAAAATGAAAACTCAAAACTTTAAGCTTTTAGGAAGTGTTTTATAAATGATAATACTCATATAATTTGAGTAACAAAATGAGGTTATAAACACATGGGGAGATTATTAATATAAATAAATTATTATTAAAAGATATAATTTACATTAATTTAGGAGATTTTTTTTACTTTAAATTGGAACTTGTTTCAATCTAGTTCCTCTTTTTAAATTAAAATGCAACCTTATATTTTAAATTTTATCCAAATCATTTATCAGACTTGAAAAGTCAATGTTTATATCCCGTTCATTGACTAAAAGAGTCAAGGATGATAATCTTTCCTGTCCTGTAGTATTCCTGCAATATGTTTTTAATCGTCGCAAACATGAAAAGGTTCGTACACAAGAAGCTGAATCCATAGGAATAGCACACAGGTAGCATTTTCATTTATTTGAGGTATTCAGCGTACACACTCTTGGTTGAGTGATTATATCAGCATACGACTTATAAACTAACTTAAATCTAGAACAAACACAGCACCCAGCCCCCGGGCCGTTAATTCAACGTCATTAGAAGGGAAATCCAAATTTTACCAATGATTTTTTTTCGGTCATGCCGGAAATTAAACCCGGAACCCTTGGTTCAGTGGGAAGGCAAATTACCGACTGATCTCAGGTGTTGGACTCACGGGTAGCAATACGAAAAGTAAAGAAAAATACTTAAAAAGAGTAAAATGAAGTACCACATGAATCAAGCGTCCATCAGAACTTGGTGGGAGGAATAAGATAGATTGTCCAACTCACGTTGCAATAATAAAGACTAATTATGAGCCTAAAACTATTTATTAAATCCTAATCATGCTTCAGAATCTATTTAGATCCGTAAACTGTGATAACAGTAACAAAGAAAATAACTTTTCCTACCAAGCCTATTACTTTATCGCTACGTCATTTGTTTAATGCTAAGACATTTACATCTGAAAATAAATTTAATTTTACCTTTTCCTGATAAATCATTTTGAAATTGTGAAATTACACTCCTAACTTTTTGGATTCTCTGATGTATAATTATATAAAATCACAATAACTAATAATTAGATAATGTATGCTGCAAAAAATTATAAACTTATAAGTAACAACTAAAAGAACAAGGTTAAAACTCCATAAATAATTCATATTAAAAACGAAAAAAAACTGTCTAGCTACTACAGTTAAATTAGCCCCTTACTCACCCGCCCCCCCCACCCCCCACTTCACCTGTGTATACTCTAAAATGATGGTAAATATACATGATCATACATGTGCCTAGAATGCATCCATATAATAAAATAGGTATGTCATTGGTTCATAATTTAAAGCTTATTGTTTGTACAATTATTTTACAAATATCATTTGCATTTATTTTATTTATTTGAGCTATACTAGCTTGGTAAATAAAATCATTATGATATTGATTCTTGAATATTTGTTCAGTAGTTGGCACATTGTTTTACTTGCGATAAGTATTCAGCAGGCCCTGGGTTATAAACACTCTAGTTCATTGACCTTGGATTATGAATAAATATATGTTTAAAAATTAATAATATATAAATACACTATACCTGTATATTAATTCACAATTCAAACATTATTATTTACACAGTTTACACAGACAGCATGGCATTAATAAACTAGTCCATATAATTATGGATATGCGGCGCAGGACTAGCATACCCAGAGAAAACGCCACTACTTGACACAGGAATCGAACCTGGGACCTTTGGCTTAATGCACCATTGCTCTAACCACTGAGCTATCCAGGAATACTCCGTGCCCAGGGTAATTCTTCACTTATATTTTAAGGCAGAATCTGTGATGGACGTGCGGAAATCGTCAGCTACATATGAGTGAGCAATTAAGATCACGAGTTATCATATAACGCAATCACTTTCAACTAAATATTGGGATTTATGCTTTAATAGTACAATGACAACCGTACGAATGCCCATATAATCAATTTCCTTGTCCGGGTAAAATTTTACACTTTAAGGAATATGATATTTAAATGCAGCTATAACCATGAATAACAAATATAATAGCTTAGCTTAGCTTATCTATATAATCCATCATAAATTGTAATAGTTGCAAACATGTTCTACACTGGAGGGATCAAATATATTTTCCCTCAGTACCTTACTAAAATTATTCAGAAGGTCCAAATTTCTTTCAGCTAGTCTTACTCTTATTTCTTGGACAATATTGTCAAGAAGAGGGAAAAGTATCGTAGCTCTGTAAAACTACCCAAAGGTCTCAAATGGATATTTACTCCCGCCATTGATTTTTTATGCGATTCTGCCTTTTCCTCGGCAACTCTGTTGGCTTGAATCCACTTTTTTTTTTTTTTTTTTTTGCTAGCTCGGTGTAGTGAATGAACAATTGAGTGAAAAGAACATCAGTTTTAAAATATTTTTAAACTTCAAGTGGGTTACTCAACACATTTTTCGCGAATTCGTAGTTTGCTGAACTGTCCTCTAAAGAATGGGGGGCAGCTTATCATCCTATAAGCCCCCAAAATTCCGCCTATTCTGATACGCATGGCAGGGCACAGTTTGGATGTAACTTTTCAGATACTCTCTAGATACTTAATGGATTTAATTAAATATTTAGAAACAATTTTAACTGGCACTAATGATATTAGAGCATAAACTAGGAACCAGTCGGGAAATGCACGCTATTATTCGGTCAGTAATTTGTTGACATCTCGTCAGCTTTCAAGGAATGTAAAACTAAAAATATATAGAAAAATAATTTTATCGGTTGATCTCTATGATTGTGAAACATGGTCTCTTACCTTACTTGACGTAAATAACTTTAGGAAGTTCAAAAACAATAAGCTGAGGAAGATATTTGGTCCAAAGAGGGATGAAGATACTGAAGATTGGAGGAAAGTACATAATGATTAGTTACATACCCTTTACTCAAAACAAGACATCGCTAGGATAATAAATCTTGCAGGCTACAATGGGCAGGACATGCAGCGCGAATGGAATAATTTAGAACCATGTCCAGGGTATTGATTGACAAACCCAATGTGAAGAGGTCATTGGGAAGATCTAGACGCAGATTGGAGGCGAACATTAAAACTAACCTGAAATAAATTGGGTGTAATAGGGAGTACTGGATATAACCAGCTCAAGATAGGAATAGGAGGCGTGATTTTGTAGCTGTGGCAATGAACAGTTTTTGAGTTCCTGGTGCCATAGATAAATTAAGTAAACTGTTTTGCCCTGTTTTACTATTGGTAAATATTTAGGTGGTGGGGTGGAGTTCTGGGAATTGTGTCCTAGTTTTATCTAATAGACCGTGAACTGATCTAACGTTTGTGTTTTTGTAAGTTCACTATAAATAAACCAATGTACATATAGATTAGAAAGCCTAGTATTTCATGTTCTTATCAAAAGAGTTGTATATTTGTGTTAACATTTTTAGCTTTATTTTATTATATTTATTATAATTGATAGTTTATGCTATACAATACTAGGTCGTATTCCAACCGCTCCAAAGACTATATGGCCAGTATAGCGCAAAGAAAAAAAAATACATACATGATTTGGAAATATAAACGTCTTTCCTTCATTTCCAAAACTTGTTTTTGTTCGTTGTCATAAAAGATATAAAATGTTATCTTCGTTAAGGCTTTCAAAATATATTTTGCAAGAGGTCGGGTGGAAATGAGAAAGTTTGATAAATATATGAAATTAGTTTCTATGTTAAATATCGTATATTTGTTTATATTTACCATGGCAATTTTAGTAAAATGTAACAATATCCTTTTAAATAGTGGTCCAAATTATCTACTTATCGAACAATAACTTTGTCAGTTAATTAAAGAACTCATTTTTTTAGCCGATTGATAGCAAAATATTTCGTTCACAAGGAGGATTCTTCCTCCCTTTAGCGGGTAGTAGATGACATTCTTTCATGGGCCAGAGAATATATACATCAACTATGGCTAGGGTATTATTATTCAACCAATGATAACCCAAATAGGTAGAAGAGACTTTGATATAATTCCGCTGGCGTTGAAATTAGATTTTCACCTATTCTGCTAGTAGGTTGGCTAGGATTGACTCGGAGATAGTTACAAAACAAGTCACAGAAGTTACAATCCAATTTTCACGCTAATAACTGCTTAATTTCACTTTGTAGCCTCAATTTTTTTTATGTTTGTAGCAATATTGGCAACACTGCCAAAACTGGAGACAGGGTAATTCTCCCTCTGCCTTAAAACGACAGTGTCTTTTTGCTAAATTCGAGAGAAGACGGCCTTAAACCATCGATAACATATTCGGTTATATTTTGAAATTATTGAATGTTCAATTAGGAACAGTGTACTAACCTATAGTATCTTACCTTTAATAGTGTTTTTAGTTCCTAGCTTATAGGATTAGACCGATTATATTCAGTGATAAAACTACATTTTAGCCTCCACGGTGTTGACCAAAGCTTCTGCTGCACGGATTTTAATGTATTGCCAAAAGATAGTAGGCATGTCTCATATTGGTATTCCACAAATGTGATCATACAATTGGTTTCAAATAAGTTTTTCATATTAGAGATCAAATCCTTAATATTACGAGGTAAGGTAGATTTACCCTCTTACGTTTTTAATTAAATAGTTATAACAAAGGTGTAGTTGAATATTGTATTTAAAAAATATGCTTCAGCGATAGCATTAAGTACAGAATAAGAACAATATTATTTGTAAACTATAACACATAAACATGAACCTTATCTTATAGTTAGAAAGGTTACTAGAATTACTTTCACGTATTAATACGTCAAGACGTGTATAACACTATTTATTTTTTTAATTTATTTGAGGAATTTAACGTGCACTTTCTGAAACGATTGATTATGTCGGCACACGAGTTATAAACTATCTTAAATATAGAACAGATATCACATCCAGCCCACCACCGTTAATTCATCACTATTAAAGGAGAAATTCACATTTCAACAATTATAAATATTCGGCCATGCCGGGAATCGAATCCTTGACCCTTAGTATCACAGACAAACATGCTACTGACAAGATAAAGGTGTCGGATTATAACACTAAAAAATGGTAATGTGCTATCAATTTTGGCTAAAAAAAATTGTAAGTATTCTATTGTTTTTTAAAGCCCTTCCTGTGAACATTGAACTGTACAGTATGTTAAAATCTCCCAAAGAGCATCCACATTGTATGGCATGATCGTAGGGAACTATATTGTTTTGGAGTAGCGTGTACCAGATCCGTGTTTGATGGAGATTGGAACCTCTTTAAAAAAAAAACACCCCCTTATACCTCCCATCCCTCCCACACACACGGTTCTTTTTTTTTACTTTCCTCCATTATTTCCCAATAACGTATCACGTTACGCAGACATCTCCCAAAGTTTTCTGGCTGGTAGACAGGGTTATTGGACCCCCACCCCCTCTCCCCAAGTCTTTCTCTGCCCGTTGGACCAGGATATTGTTTTGGCCTCTCAGAACGATATGGGCACCCAAGTAATCGACGTGCCAAAGGTTCGGGTGTTGCCTTTTTTTTTTATGTACGAGTTGTGTAACAAGATGAATGTTTCAAAGAGGACACCCAACAAACGTTTTCCAATTTTTCTTTTCCCTCCCCCCTTCCACACCCTTTATCCCGTCCTATATTTGAGCACACTTCGTTGCTTTATTCATTCATCAGTATCGAGGAAAGTCAACGAGCTTGGATCACTGGAAAAGTGGGTGTCACCCCCCCAGAAGAATATCAAAGCAAAATCCCTTTTTTTTAGCGCACGATTGGTATTCAAATTCATATCGCCTTGTTGCAAATATCATTGTTCAGTATATATAGGTCTATGCATTAATCGCCTGGCTTGGAGATGAATAAGTTTGAAAGGAAGAAATGTACCCGCATTTGCGTTGACATAAATAGTGGGAAGTCGTTTAGGGAAAAACCACCCTCAATACACCCTACTAGGGTCTAACTCTAGCTCCCCTGTCATTGGCAGTCTAGTCTGTTTCGAGAGTGACGCCTTAGACCATGCAACCACCGAAACAACTGTCGGTTTGATGGTCTGAAGGGGTGAAGCAGGGGTTTATCACGTTTAAGACTATAAAAATCTACAGTTTTCCGGTACTTTATTCTTCTGCAGCGTCTTAACAGCGATATAAATAAACTAATGCTCTCTTTTTGCTAAACCTAACTCTTACCTACCCCATTCAATTTATATGGCATAGGTAAGAGATTGGTTTGTAACAGTTTACTTCTGCCGCTGTTAGTAACCATTCAGGCTATACGCATATATTGATTACGTAAGTGGATTAGGTTTGAGGAAGGCAGAATCTTATAGGAAATGTACTTGCATTGGCTTTGAGAGAAAGTGAAAAGAAAACATTTTAGAAAAATAAAATCACACCTGGTACACCCACCGGGATTCGAAAACTGATCTTACAGTCACTGGAAATCCGGTTATACGATAGTGACGAGTCATGCCATGCTACCACCGATGCGGGTTAGTCGTTTGTTTATTCCATAGATGGGGCAAACCGGTTTTACGTTCAAGTTCTTAATCTGATACCTGGTGTCCATTTAATAGGTAATTGTGCTATTATTTGATGATATAATTTGAGTAAAAACGTCAATAAGGTAAGGGTAAGGGTGGGCACGCAGACAAAGTTTCCAATCTAGCTTTGATGTGACGCCGATGTTAAGGTTGGAATTTGGCCAAAGTACGTAGGTGATATTTTGCCAAAATAATGTCCTAATCTTCCTTAACGCGGATGGGAGTGCAATTCTTCTTACTTGTACCTTCTTCATCCCTACTTTATTAGTGTAATTATGTGAATAGCTGAGACAGGTACTAAGAAGCCTGACATAAATAAATATAAAGGAAATTCAAGTTTGAACACAATTGTTTATATTTTATTTTCTAGAAATATATATTTCTTATCACCGCCTCTCTATATCTGTTAAGATTATATGCATATATGAAATTTACTCTAATAGGGTAGAGATGAGGAAGGAAACATTTTAGAAGTAATCTACCTCATTTTCTTGGGAAACAATTTATGGAAAAACCACCCTCAGTAGACCCAATCGGGATTCGAACCACGATCTCCCGTCATCATCAGGAATAAACTTATATTAATCCTTTGCCAAATGTATTTTAGTTTTTTTCTCACCCGCTTTGGTAGCCGCGTGGGTAGTAAGACGCGATGCTAAAAAAAATTAACGAATTTAATTTAATCCTCTACAGCCGAATTCAGACTACGCTGACGTTTTATTTAACACTTGTCAACATATCACAAACAGCACATCAGCTTCGAGTAATTACACTGCTCTGATGTACCTGGTATATTGTGTCGTTTGGAAATAAATTGTTGTCAGTTGACTTCTAGATTCTGATCAGAGCACAACATTTAGTGTACGATTCGTTTAATCAAATTTTCAAGTGGACAGTACTAAAATTGATGAAATACTATTAGTTGAACTTAATGAACAAAAGAGGACTGTAGCCTCTACTATTATGTTATTTGTACTGAAACACACGAGAGAGTGGATACATCCCATAAATGCTGAGAGGGGTGAATTTGGTGAATTTCATACTGTATGGCCTGAACTTTTGAAAGATGAAGAACGTTCCAAAATGTACACAAGAATCTCAATAAAGGAGTTTTTTTTAGCCTTCAATATCTCACATAAAAAAAAGAAGAATTTAAATCGAAAACACCCCGAGTGTCAAGTTCTGAAACTTCAACACGTTTGACGAAAATCTGGAAGTCTATATCTTGGGCTGATGCGTGTTACGACATGTTAACACGCATTCCGGCGTCAGATAACACATAACTTGTCGCAACACGACACATACGGGAGTGTGAGTGAGTACTTCTATTATTGTTGGGATGGGTTTTTTCTCTAAACAGTCATAACACGTGTTAACACGAAACGTCAGTGTAGTCTACTACTTTTGTAAGGCTTTTTAACTTGCTATACCGCATTGTTAATGTTAAGCATAATAACACCAGGGTGTTACCTATTGTTGTATTATTAGTATTATTACTAGCCGTGTTGCATGATCACACGGTATGACTGAAGCTTCACTATCGTGTTAGGCTGAATCGGCGTTGAAGGGGAGATCACCGCTTGAAATCTGGTCGGGTGAACTGAGGATGGTTTTCCATAAATTGTGTTCCACTCCCCTTCCACGAAAATGAGGGTATATTTAATCTAAAATTCAATCTTACTCTTCCCTATTCCTTTAGTCTGGTTAATATAATGCGTTGGTGACCTGATAGTCTAGGGGTAAGGTGTCAGACTTCTGTGCTGGGGTCCGGGATTCCATCCTCGGTCTGGCACAGATTTATCTGATTGCCAAACCCTTCCTTCACCTCTGACAAGACGTGTATTAATCACAACTTGTGAATGTGTGGAATGCCATGCTCAACTGTGGTTCGGATCCCAAGTTAAACTGTAGGTCCTCCATTTCATCTCACAATCACCCTACCATTGCACATTAGTGTAAGTGCGTATAACCCGAACGGGTTGTAAAAAGCGGTGCTAATGAAAATAATAATATAATAAATAATAATAATAATAATAATAATAATAATATATATAATGCGTGGGGGCCTATAGCCTTAACGTGTACTAAGAAGTGGTTAAAAAATGCTGTAATCCAACTAATATATAAAAATGAGTTGGTAGCTGTCTATTACTCTTTCACTTAAAAGACATCTACCAATTTTGCTCAAATTTCCCATGTGCATAATTAGGACGTCCGGCTAATAGGCTGGTAAAAATGTACGCCTGCCATTTTATTTCAATGTGTCCGTTAAAAAGCGCTACTTTTTGATATTTCCTTAGCGTCTGGATTATCTGATTATTTATTTGACCAAGTTTTAAATGTCCCTATACATATTATAAATGACTGCCCTCTTGAAATAAAATGGCATCTATAAAATTCTTTTTTTTCTTAGCCCGTCCATAGCTCTTGCTCCAAAACTTTGGGAATCCGAGTCGTAACCAGAAATAATATTGATGATATAATTTCGTTGGCTGAAGATAATCAGGGAACTATAAAGCATTGTCGTATTATAAAATATATGCCGGGTAGTTAGCCAATTTATTATTATAATGTTAATTAAAATAGTCTTCATCGTTTGGGGGCCCACGGATGAATATGTAGTCTAAGATGGTGGGAGGAGGGAGGGAATTTTAAAGAGCTTAAACTTTGTTTTTTAAAAAATAACCTCAGATCAACGTGACTACTGTGTCTAATAAAATACCAAGTGAGGTTTGAAATAAAATCGGTGTTATATATATATTTTTTAACACTGCGTTTTACTACCTGTTCAGATTATACGCCTACGTACTAATTACACTAATGAGTCAGGTATTAGGAAGGTTATATTTAGAGGAAATGCACCTGCATTTGCGTGGAGGGAGAATGGAAAACCATTTAGGAAAACCCATTCTCAGTGCACACTAGTGGGATTGAACCCTGATCTTCCCATATTCGGTAGCCTAGTCCTACACGTGGACACCGAAGCTTTTTTTTAGTTTTTAATTGAACCGTGGATTATGCAGGTTTTTTCCCCCCAGCCTGGTGCCTCATGGGATGGAGGAAATGTCTCTGACCATAACAGGGGTGTCTCTTTCCCTCGTAAAGAGGGTGAGACTATTGAACTATCAAAGTTACTGAATACAAGATTTATATAAACGGAAAACTACAGTCATGTGAACTCGTGGAGATACACACTACCTAAAAAAAATTATTGGCCATTAAGACGACGTAGGAATATGAAGAAACGACTTTTTTGAAAGTTTGCCAGTATGATCGAAAACAAAGCCGTCTTTCTTACAGTTTTTTTTGTTGTTTTTTCCCCCCATTCATCGTGAGCTTTGTATTTTACTGCGAGGAGATGGTCTTTTTTTTTTCCAGGTAGTTAGTTGGGGATGAATGACGCAACCTATGTGAAGAAAATCTGTTTGGTTCTTCGATACGTGATGCTGGTTTTAAATTCTCTGAGGAGAATATTTAATACATCATTTAAATTAGATAATTCCCTTTTTTTTTTTAAGTAGTCACTACTCCCGTTTCACTATCCGTTCGGGTTGTGTGCAAATGCCCTCTAATAACAACTATGTATTAGGGATGAGAAAGAACGAATTTTAACAAAGTGTACCCACGTTTTCGTGGAAGGAGAGTGGAAAAACATTTAGGAAAATACCTTCTTTCTACACTCGACATAGATTCAAACCCTGATCTCCCCGTCATCGGCATTTTGATATATTGCGAGAGTGACGCCTTAGACTAGGCGCTTGACGGTGTTGAGCGGTAGTATTTGGCTAAGGTATTTTGTGAATAATTATTGTAGTCTAAGGGTTCGGCCAGACTGACAAGCGTGCGAGCGAGTTGCAAGCGATGGATGGCTAAACTGGTGAGTGAGCGCGTGATTAGCTCTCGATAGTTGTTCACGAGGAGGCTCCGAATCTTGGCTCTTGAAGTATTTTAACATATCAGATTTACATATATTATATATATATATATATATATATATATTATATATATATATATACACACATATAGGTATGGCTTAGGATCTTACCAATTAAACCAGGCTGTTAGTAGCAAGTGTGCTAAACCATCGATAGTAATAAAAATGTCAAAATGAAAATGAGAAATTTTCCTAGCACACAATGAACCAACATATAATAATATTGCCTAGCGCCTGTAAACTACACTGTACCAGGTCGAGTGCGTGCGCTTAGAAAATTGAACCAGTTTTATCTTTCAAGCGCGCGCGCTCAGTCGCTCGCTCGCTCGGTCTGGCCACCTCTCATTACAACCAATGTGTTCTATTTTATAATTTTAGTCGATCACGCGCTCGCCCAGTCTGGCCGCCCCCTAAGCCAATGTACACTCCTTTCATCCTGTAGGTAAATGTCTTACATTGACTGAATACGCTTCGACCCTATCTTATAAGCTGCACCTTTTATGGTGAAAGTTTAAGATGGGATGGAAGAGGAACGCGATAAAAAGCGTGTTTATGCCGTTTTTATGGCAACACTTTTTTTTTTGCCAAAATAAAAAAAAATTGCTCCCGTACAAACATCGAATTTAATATTCTTCACACGCAGTGATCTCAAAATTTCTTGAATAACTGTCAAGGTGTTTTGGAATTTGATGACAACTTTTTATCTTGATTTAAAGAGTTTGTCATCTAATCACTTTATGCTTATAACAGATATTCAGGATTTGTTGATATCAACATGTGAAGAAAATTAAACTCTTATGTTTATACTGAAGTAATATTTTATTTATTTTAGCAAAAAAAAGTTTTGTCATAAAAACTGCAAAAAAACTTACCTTTTCTCGCGTTCCTCTTCCATCCCACCTTAAGAGTTTCACCTAGACCCACTTCGTTGGCCGCATTGTCCAAGGCACTACTATCTCAATGACTAGACCTCCGATGATGAGGAGATCGAGGTTCAAATCTCGATCGTGTGAACTGATGATAGTTTTCTAAAACAGTTTTCCACTCTCCCTCCACGCAAATGCGTGTACACTTCCTATAAAATATATCCATCCTAATCCCTGAAACCATTAGCGTAATAATTAGTACATAAGCATATATATAAGCCAAACAGGTGCAAAAAAAATCGGTTTGCATGAATATATTATCTAGTCTAGGCTATGTAAATGTAAGTTCAAATTAAATAAATAATTGTTTAACGTTACTTGTAGAATTGTCATTGACCAAAGAAAAAATAATTTTGACAACTAATTTGAAAACCAATCATCCAAATAATAAACACAGGTCACTGTACTATAATCTGCAATTTATTCTTAGATTTGACATAGGAATTTATATTCTAAGTTATTATTGCTTTTGAAATGCAAATAACGCGTCGACGAATTAAAATGATTAGATAAATCACGTTTTTTTTATCACTTTAAATTTTGAGAAATTTGCGCACCTCTTGAATGGTTTCCCTACAATTTCACCAAATTTCAGATATAAATTCATGTTATCTTATATACAAACACCATTAGACATTTATTAATATAGATAATTAATTTGTAATAAAAACTAAGTGCGATTTATTATATTTTACTAAGCAATAATATTAACCGTGTG
Organism: Timema podura; assembly: GCA_033556935.1. Classification (NCBI taxonomy): domain Eukaryota; kingdom Metazoa; phylum Arthropoda; class Insecta; order Phasmatodea; family Timematidae; genus Timema; species Timema podura. The sequence continues at coordinate 25,071,214 of JAVRXN010000013.1, read as the reverse complement.
TAGCAATATATGGGAGACGGATTCAAATATGTAAAAAAAAAATTAAAAACTTGCGTCTAATATGAATTTAATATAAACGTTACGAGAACAGAAGTTCATTATTGTATTCAATTTAAGAAATTAAATCTGTCATCTTCTTAATGTGTCGATACGCTAAGTCATATGACCCTGTAAACAGTCTCTCTTGTGATTCGGTGTCTATTTTGACAGCTTTTAGATAAATATAGCCTTGACCTTTTTTGTCAATATTGATCTACTCGAAACTTATTTGATATATCTCGTAACGGCACCTTCAATGACGACCTTTACTGGAGATATAGCGGCAGTCCTAATAACGAGACGTGACCCGCATGTATACGAACAGTCCTAAGACCGCCGGAACTTGAAACGGTACTAATGCGACGCTTGTGGTATGGTAAGCCCGCTATCAAAGGTTGTCTCATACGACCGTGTAATAGCGCCTCTCGTGTGTACATATGTTCTCCGGTGATGCGGGGAGTACCCAACCCGGCTCAACTCTCTCTCTCTCTCTAACTCTTAGCTGTTTGCCTACATGTACCGCAGAGACGAGCTTGCCATTTGCCTAATGCGTGTCCTCCTTGTCTGCTCATGCGCAGTTGTGTGTTTACTCGACGTATTTCTTAACTAAAACGAGGCATTGATTCTCATATTAATTCGTTATTTTACCCGCCTCGGTGGCGTAGTTGGCTAACGCGCCAGTCGTGTTGAGCCAGACGACCGAGGACGGGGAGATCGAGGTTCGAATCTCGGTCGGGTGAACTGGGAGTGGTTTTTCCTAAATGGTTTTCCACTCTCCCTCTACGCAAATGCGGGTTCACTTCCTCTAAGTTCAACCTTCCCACTTCCTAATCCACTAGTGTAATTAGTACTTAAGCGTATAACCCGAACGGGTAGTAAGACGCGGTGCTAAATAAAAAAAAAAATTCGTTATTTTATTTCTAGCCGTGTTTTGTTTGCCAAGGGGAACTTTTATCTTATATATTATTTATGTTGTCAACATCCATTTTTCTCAACTAAAATAAAGCTTACAGCTATGAATAAGGTATCAGTGGATAGGATTTTTTACCGACTTCTGACATAGCATATTCAATTTACGTTAAAACACATATTTTGTTTAAAATTTAAGTTAAAAGAATAATCTAACGATATTTTTGTATCACTTACCGAAAATAAACTCTCTTTGATATTTTGTGTATACACTTCGCTGAGTATTTAATTTCAACAACCCAACAAAAGATTAAATCTTTTTTTTTTTTTTTGTGGGGGGGAAGGTTGAATGTGCGAAAGTTTCACACTGGCTTACTGGTAATTGTATATTTGCAGTGTAAATGTGTTTGCTAACCTATTGTAAATTTAAATTAAATGGAAGGCTTATAAACCCCGAACGGTTAGTAAGACGCGATTCTAAAAAAAAAAATGGAAGAGAGGTAAAATTAATTAACCATTTACAATAGTTTTTGCCATTGATTACTAAATATACATATAAATGCACCTTGATTAGTTTTAACAGTATTTTTGTTTGTTTTCGTATTATAATCAAATATTTATCACTAAACAGAATCTCCGCTTTATCGTACACACACATTTTCTGAAATATTCACACAGCTGTAAAAATTTGAGTTTAAAAGTCTTTGGACATAAAATATTATGTGGCTTTTTTTTTATACTTATGTAGATACAAACATACTTAAACACGCCATTCCCTTACGGAGTGAACAAGAAACTGTGCATATAGCTAAAAAAAAACTCGTACTTAATCCATCCCCACCAACTTTCTCCACACTTCTCTATCCTTGCATACTCCCTTCGCTTCAACAATATCCATACACAGAGTCATACATGCTCTTTTATTCTTAAAACTCTTAATGTTTCTAATTTTCACAAATTTGTCTAAAACATATAGCCACGTCTTACATGGTCTTATTTAAAAGTCCATAAGGGCCCCTATAATTTGTAAAATAGCTTTAACTTGGAGCACACACTGAAATACACAACTCAAGTGCCTTTACTTGGGCTTAACCTCAGAATGTGTTATATAGCACACAATAGCACCTATAAAAACACTGATTATATTTAGACACATTTCAAAGGTGGTCCATGCACCTTAGAAGTATAATTTATTCAAGAAACTACTTTGGACATAAACTATACCCCCAGAACGAACTCAAATAAATACCGTAACAATTAAATGGGAAAATTAAATATGCAGTCGGTTTGCGAGTAGAAATTAACGAGCGAAAAAGGTATTTATTAAGTAAGCTATAAGAATAAGTATAATACTAAATATGTTTCTTATTAAACTAAAAAGTAATTACATATCACTATGAGGTTTGTCTAACGACACAGTAAATTCAGCTATTCTAGAGTGATTTAGTGTTATCAATTGATTTCATTGACCAATTCAGCTAGTAAGGATATATTTGCAATTTCATCAATCATTTGAAACGACAACCTAATATTTAACAATCCTTTAAATATTAAATACATATTACATATAAATTAATTCTGATTTGTTTCCTACGAATAAGTTCTTTATTTCTTATTAGTAGTTGAATTTCATCCAAACATTGTGTACGAACTAATTTTGTTTATATATAAATACTTTGAACAACTCTCTTTAACTTATAAACAAACACGTGTTCATGCTTAATTTCCTAAATTGTATTTTGAACAACGGATCTCTTAAAATAATAGGCCCTCTTACTATAATGAGATCACTAAAGTAAGCCTTTGTTTTATTCTAAGGAATGCATTTCCTTTTGTTGAGCGCCGCCACTACTGCCTTCGTTGATATTTATTGGAAATGTTCTAAGGGAAGGCGAATATACCAAACGAAGGAAAACATCCAAGCACTTTGAATACTAAGCATGCTGGGATTTGCATTCTTGAAATGATCTTCTACCTCCCATTAAAAGAACACCGCACTTCTTAGTTTTCTTTAACTTTCGTAAGCAGGCTAAGTGCCAAGAATATCATTTTAGAAAACATTCTAAATAATAATAACGTAAGGAGCAGTAATGATTATGGTTAAGACTTAGATAAATATTTAAGATTCGCAATATAAAGTGAAAGTATGAATTATTAAAATGTTAAAAATTATTAAAAAGTTGAAATTGATATACTTTAATGTTAAAAAATTGAGGATAACACATAGTTTACATTCCAACACTGATGTTGAATAGTTAAATACAATTAACCTCGTAGATATAGCATCTTTCAAAGTGATACAAAAGAATGAAATTGTAAGGTCTTGTACTGTGATTACAACTTTGGTAGTTAATATAAGTTTAAGTATAGAATCTAAGTTTTACTTACTCGACAGCGTCAACTTTTTACAATATTTGTTTTTTTCTTTAGCTCTTTGAAATATTCTCTGATAATATACATATATTTCTTTGTTACTGACAATATTATTTATTCTCAATGGCACGGCAAAGCGAAAATACATTCCAATTTTCATAGTAAGAGCCTTTCTTATCTGATATCGAGAAAGGTTACTAAATGTACTTTTATTTATTCAGTCATATATCAATTTATGTTATCTGCATTTGTCACTTTTAATAGATGTTATCACTACGACATCAAATACAAATAACAGAATAGCTCGCTTAGGTGGCCGTATGGTCTAACGCGCTACTCTCACAATAGCTGATGACGGGGTGATTGAGGTTCGAATCTCGGTCGGGTGTACTGAGGGTTTTTTCCATGATGATTTTTCCATCCTCTCTTTACAAGCCAATGCAGGTACACTTTCTCTAAATATAACCTTCCTATCCCTAAAACCATTAGTTAAATAAGTACATAAGATGTAGCTCGAACGGTTAGTAAAACGCGATGCTAAGAAAAAATGGTAAAAAAGTATATATTTTAACCGCAAGAAAAAATAATTTAAAAAAATGTTGCAACCTACATAAAGGTGTGTAGCTCTTCAAAAGATTGAGATCTTCAAAAATACAAAATTTTTAATTGGTCGAGTTAAAATTGTTTCCTTCTCCAGTTTCCCATTGGCATGTATGGTGTATGTTTGTACGTAAACACAATTACGGTCTCAAATTAATAGAAAAAATATTTTTATTCACTTAAATTATTTTCAGAATAGAACCCTATTAAAGTCATCCCAATTGGATCACGAGAAGTAGTATTTTATATGGTAAAAAATGCGGTTCTAAATTTTTTTAAATAACAAAGGGGAATGCACTTTGAATAAATATTATATATATATAAAATTATAATATTATATATATATATATATATATATATTTGAATAAATGGTTGGCAAAAACAAAAGTGCATTCCCTTTTGTTATTTTTAAAAATTTAGAACCGCATTTTTACCATATAAATACTACTTCGCGTGATCCAATTGGGATGACTTTAATAGGGTTCTATTCTGAAAATAATTTAAGTGATACAAAATATTTTTTCTATTAATTTATATATATATATTTATATAAGTGCCAACTGTCCCACATTTCAGTCTGCTACAACTAGACCCTGTAGAAATTATTCCCGTTTCTCTTGCACGTTACTTCCAACCGTTATTTCTTGCTCCCTAAACACACATTGTCCCTTTGTTGTGATGTTTTTTTCCCTCCCTCTATTCGTTCCATTTCGGAGATTCAAAATCGAGTTATTTCCTCACTACAGAGACAAAACTACTCGACTCTCTGAAATTTTACAACCGAACCTTCCTCTACTCCCATGTTTCATTGACTTAGCCCTTACCTTTAGGAGGTGCAAAAAAAAAACTTTTTTTGACAGCATGCATACACACGCGAGCGCGCGTTTGTTTATTTGGTCAGTCAACTAATTATCTAACAACTTGCGGCGAGTACGGTGCTTTTAAGTGAACAACTGCGAATATAAAAAACACACGTTTGAGTCATAAATTTAATGAAAATCTTTATTATCTTATATCATCTCATTATTATTATTATTATTATTATTATTATTATTATTATTATTATTATTATTATTATTATCTTGTGATGTATTTTCTATCATTTAGTTTTAAACATTGAAATGGGACTACAGGACTCAATTCTAAGAAAATGACCCCATATTAGCTTTTAGAAATAATATAAAATTTCATCGGTGAGAGATTCCCCTCTAATCCGCATGCCCTTCGTCCTTTCCAGTTATAGTCCACACTATTTTCCGTGCACTTAACCTCACCAAATATCACTCAGGCAGAGAGAATAAACTTAATACCTATTTATAAAATAAAGTATTTTTAACTTTTTTGATTAATAAAGCTATTGGTCATACCTAGTGTGTTTTACTTATTTTTTATTTAAATTTTTGTCATCCTGTTTCAATATTCGCTAGTCTTATAAAAATATTTTCTAACGCCGTGTCTTACTAACCGTTCGGATTATACGCTAATTACGATTGTAGTTTTAGGGATTAGAAAGGCTATATTTAGAGGAAATGTTTCCGTATTTGAGTGGGGGGGAGTGGAAAACAATTTTAGAAAACCACCCTAACTACACCCGATCGAGATTCTAACCTCAATCTCCCTGTCATCGGCAGTTTAGTCCACTGCGAGAGTAGCGTATTAGACCATGTGTCCACCGAATCAGGTCTTATACATATAAATTATGCTCCTGCGTTAGGGATGAGTAAAGTAGAATTTAGAGAAAATGTACAGACATTTTTCTGGAGGAGGGAGAATGTAGATCCACTTAGGGAAAAAAAAAACTTTTCAATACACCTTGGTGGGATTTAAACTTTGATCTTCCTGTCTTCGGCAATATAACCATTGCGATCCCCGAAGCGTTATTTGATTAAACCCTATGAAAGTGTTAAAGAATGGCAAAGCCGCTGGTGGGTATCACAAGTGAAATGTTAAAATGGGGGGCACGGTACTACTTGCCAGGTTGTGTGTGCTGGGATTTTGAATGTTCCTAATGACTGGGAGAATGCTGCCATTTTTCCTCTGTACAAAGGCAAAGGTAGTAAGCAAGAGTGAGCGTACGAATTATAGGGCAATTAGTTTGTTGAGTATTCTAGACAAAGTTTAATTGAGGGGGTGCGTGAAAAAACTGAGGACAAGATTTGGGATGTGCAATGTGGTTTCATGCCAGGTAGAGGTTGCATGAACCAGATATTTACACTGCAGCGACCGATTGAGAAATATAGGGCAATAGGGAAGAAAATTAACTATGCATTTGTTGATTTGAAGAAAGTGTACGATCGGATGAATAGGATTATGTTATGGAAGTTTCTGAGAGAGTTGGCGTTGATGCATGGTTAGTAAATGCAATTATAGCGGTGTATGATGGAAGTAAAGCTCGCATTAGGGTGGATGAGCTTTGATATAGTGGTTTGACATTGAACCAGGTGTTAAACAAGGTTGTGCTATGTCTTATGATTCTTTATTGTATCTATAGATAAGTGTTTGAGGGATGATTATGAGGACGCAGTTGGTGAACAAATGGGCAATGTGAATGTGAGAGTACTTCTCTGTGAAGATGATGCCATATTAATTACTGAGAGTGAAAGTGATTTAGAGAATAAATTAAATTGTTTGAATGTGGTGACACGCAGAATCGATCTTCATAGAAATGTATCAAAAACTAAGGTGATAGTTTTTGATAAGGATGGATCAGGAAACTATTATCAGCCCAGTATAAACGGAAATATGTTAGAACAAGTAAATGATTTTGTGCATCTGGGTAGAATGTTCTGTAAAAATGGAAGATAGAAGGTGAAATTAACATACGAGTGAATTAATCTCGGAGAATAGTTGGATCTTTGTGGATTGTTGCCAAGAATGAAGTAGTATCGAATGAGACAAAGATGGCATTATACAAAAGTGTGATTGCCAATAATGTTTTATGGATGTGAAGCGTGGGTTTGTCAGGAGAAACACAAAAGCAAGGTGAATGTGATTGGAATAAAATATTTTAGAAATTATATGGAAAAACTCTTATGGACGGAGTCAGTAATGATTTGGTGTAGAAGGAGTGTGGTTTGAAAGGGAATCCAGTAGCTAAATGTGAAAAAGCGTCTTACGTTGGTCGGGAATGTTAAGAGGATGAGTGTGGATCGAGAGATGAAGCAAATATATGAAGTTGGAGTGTGTGGATCTAAATGAAGGGGTAGGTCATTTAATACGTGGTTAAATGTTGTAGAGGAGTGTGTTAAAATGATAAACATTAAGAATTTTAAGACAATAGAGTATGTATGACTTAGTATATGATATTGTTGAAGCGAAGGGAGTGTGCAAGGATAGGGAAGTGTGAGGAAAGTTAGTGAGGATGGATTAAGTTCAGATTTGTTTTTAGCTATACGCAGTTTCTTGCCTATCCCGTAAGGGAACGGCGTGTATATGTTTGTATTTAATTAATAAGACTGACACAGGTTGGCCTGCTTTAGACGTAAACTGAACAGAATTTTATCCTATAGGCTGTAGGTTGACATTGAATCAGTGCGATGGTGTCTGTATTTTACTATAAATAGTTTTTATTTATTCTAGAGGAAATGCACAAACATTAATCGTTCTAACAATTTTAAGTCAATGTTTTTAAGGCGCAAATACTATAGGAAGTGTGTAAACTCGTCAGAGGAAGAAGGGAGGGAAGATAAACGAGAGGACTTGCATGGTGAAATGCTCATTTTCTTCTTCTATTTCGTATATTGGTGTTTTAAGTGTGAGACTGCCAAGTGCTTCAAGTTAAGATGCAACCCGCATCGCAAAAATAACTCCGAAATGTCCAAACAAGTAGTCGACGTCGTTAACTATACACAACTACACTATTTTTTTTAAAAGAACAAAGTTAAGGAAGAGTAATTTGAATAAATGCATAACATTCCATGGAAATAGAATGGGAAAACACCCTACAAAACAAACTGTTGAGATTCAAACTGACCTTAACCTCCTGAGGCCAGAAAACGTTTGTTGTACCATTGTAAAGTTGATACGATGGATCCATAGTTTAATCATTCAAATACTTTCCTGTCTATAGCAGCATTTTCAAGCTCAAAGGACCTTTTGAGACCTTAACAAAAATATCAGCGAGTTGTAGAAATAATTTAATAGACCTGTGGGTCCAATAATAATTAGTGTAGTTATATTAACAAACGTCAAGCCTTAACCGCCTTATCCCCGGTGGCCGTTGCTTCTCAGGCGACCAATCGCAGGGGTGGATGGGGGGTGGGGTGTTACCCTGTGTCCAGACAGGGGCGGGGTAGCCATTACTTATCCAGGAAAACCTTATTACCCACAGGGGAGCGTTACCTCCGCTTCAGTGCTTTGAGAAACGGTTGGACCCCTTTGAACAACTTTGACGTCCCAACCACCAGTAGTTGGTCCTAATAGGGCCCTCATGACTGGTAGAGAGAGGATAGGAAGCTAGCTTCCCCAAGTTCCGGTTCCGGTGGTCGTGTGGACTCCAATAGATTCTAGAACGATTTGAGATATAGAGTAGGATTTTCGATATAAAGTAACTTTAAGAAAATACAAACTCACTATTTTGTTTTGCGGTCAACATTGATAACGTTTTTAGTTTTTTATTTTATTATTGTTATCTTCATAGTTTTTTTCATTTGTAGCACCGCGGATTACTACCCGTATGTGTTATATGTTATGCCTTAATATGCTAATGTGTCAAGAATAAAGAAGGTTAAAATTTTAGAGGAAATGTACTCTCATTTTCACGGAGGGTGTGAAAAAACATTTAGGGAAAAGCACCCTCAGTACACCTGACTGGTATTTGAACCTGATATTCCTTCTTGTACCCGAGAGTTGACGCCTTATACTGCTCCACCACAAAATTACATACCATTTAAAATATTATAGTAGAGTGTATAAAATGGATAAAAGTCAACACATTATCTCTCTTTTTATGTAATTGATATGGCGTATGATACAAAGCTTTGAATGACGCAAACATTTTTTAACTCACTCAGATATGTTTTCTTCTTTAAAGTTGACCCGACTATAATTATTAGCGTGAGAGTTAATTAAGTGGTATCGTTTGATTTCCTTAATCCGACCCTGGTGGCCGGTATTTTAGTTCAAACCCGTCCGACCTTGTGTAAGTGTGGTCCATGAAAAAAGAAAAAAAAAAAAGACATGTAGGTTAAAAAAAGTATTCCATTTGATAGTTTGATTTCATGTTGCCTCGTGTTAAGGTACCTATTGATTTTGTAAGTACCACTCAACGTTGGTCGCATGGACTTAATGTTCCACACTCGTGTTGGACTGGGTTGCTGGTGACGATGATATTGTGGCTCGAATCCCGCTTGTATATACTGAGGGGCGTTTTTCCGAAATTATTTTCCAATTTTCCTCGCAAATGGGAATATATTTTCCTCTAAAACTCCTATGTCCTTTATTCCAGCTCCATTAGTCGTAATTAAAGTTAGTGAATATTCCGGACGAATATCCTACAAAGACTGGTGAGATAATCAATAATTTCGAAATACTTTTATATAACGTTTTTCAAATACAAACCCATTTTAAAGTAACTTTTTAAATGTAATTTGTTTAATTCAAACATGTTCAGTCTCATGTGTGGAGGTAAACTTTTTTTGTGTGTGTGTGTTTATTTGCTTACGTGAATGCTGTGTAAGTTTGTCGTTTAGTGCCTGTAGTTCTTGTTTCCTTACTGTGTGTGATTTGTTGTGTTGTTGGTGTGTGTGTGATGTGTGTTGTGGTGTGTGTGTGTTTGTGTGTGTGTGTGTGTGTGTGTGTGTACGTTGCCAAATGAATGTTTGCTCACCTCCCCTCGGCGTCCCGACGCTTCTTTTGGTCAGCGTCATACGGTTCTAAACTTTGTTTTATCGTCTTATTCTGACCCTCTAGCTTTCTCTTTTAGGTCTCTCTCTCTTGGCCAATTTCTTTCTCTCTACCTCATCCTCTTTCTTGCGCACATCCCCTTTTTACCCCTAACCCTTCGTAGACTAAGGAACGTGGAATAGATTATTGCATGTACACATTAAAAAAAAGTTTTCTTTCATCTCATCGTTTGTTTTGGTCGTCCAGTTTGTTTTTTAAGGTGATACAAGTAAGTACGGTATGTATGGTAGCTCTTTTTCTCTATTTTCCACAGACAAAATGTAAGTACAAACTGTGTGTATTATTTAACCACCTTTTCTCTGTTCTCTTTATTTCCGGCTTCCATTATCCTAATCATTTGTAGTTTATACACACATTTTGGTTTTGATTTAGCACGTTATTTTCAGACAAAAACTTTTGATATAAGTGAAACTTTAAGTGTCTAGGCTTGATCTCAAACTGATTCACTGATGGTATTTTGCTTTGTTTCACATTAAGTTTTCTCTCTTGTCGATTGAGTGTGCATTTCATGAAGACCCGCCATCTTTGTTTTATACTATTAGTTTAGATATTTTAATACATTATAATAGTACGAATAGCTGAATTAATTTAAGGACTTTTCTCTGCACTAAAGATGAAACATCTTACTGCATTGCATCATTCCTATAAATCTGAAATAATTCTCAGATAATTTAAGACATTCTCTTGACAGTAAAGTTGATATAACTTAATACATTTTGTCATCACTATAAGTATTAAAGATTTAAAAACAATCTACTGGCACTAGAACTAAGATGGTTTAAGACATTCAGCTTTCATTACAGCTTACAAAGAATAAGAACAAATAAGTTTTGTGGGAAGCTGCGTTGTGCTTTTTGAATATGTGGTTCTCCGACATCAAAAACACTCTGATGCCTTTATAGTCGTTAACTCGATAGTAAACTCTTAGAGCATATACGAGCAAACATATAGTTACCAGCTTCAATAAAACACCACTATACTTATTTTACAACTCTCGAAATTGGCACCATCTCTCATAAGTTGCAGCTGTATTGTATTTGACTTTTCATGTGAATATAGCTGATAGTTGATTTAGTAACGTTTTGACCTTTCATATCAACTCTAGAACAGATGCATGTCTAATATACACTCTTATATACAAAGTACATAATTTCTATTAAATTCAATTTTTTCTTTCATTAATTAAAACAAATAATTGCTGAAGTTGTTTAATGTTTAACCCCTTTGCATAAATTACAAACAATTTACAATATTACTGATCGTTGTACCATTGATAATAATTTAGCTAAATTGGAATAGCCATGTACAGTACTAGTGTATAAGGGGGTAGTATGATGGTAGTGAAGTTCAAATAACTCGATTGGTTTGGTTGGTATACGCCTTTATTCCGGTTTTAAATGTAGTGTATCAAGCCCTTTTCTTGCTACAAAACTAATGATGGATCGTTCACAAAATATTACTATTTTTGATTATTTTATCTTGGTTCTTGTTTCTTATTCTATGGACTAAATTTCACTAAATAGCACAAACCAGCTTGAAGCTATTTTTTAGAGATGGGAAATTCGATTCCTCGATACCTATCGATTCTTAAGGGTATTAAGAGGATCGAGATTTAAGAAAATATTTCGATTCTTGATGCCTCGATTCCTAAAGATACGTGCAAATGATCGTGAATGCTTTATTAAGATATTAATGAATATAAGGTATCAAAGGCCGTTTGAAACGCATTTTTTCGTTAACCATTCCATTCATTTGTATAATAAAACTTATAAAAGCATTGATTAGATATGAAAACCTAAAAATTGATGTTTTGCTTCAATATGTAAACATATTTACCGTGGTAGCATTATGTATTCAAGAAATAACACAAATAAACCTCCATATTAAAAGATACCGACCAACCTGTGTTAAGAAATATATTACGATTGCTTTGAAAATTTACTCTCACAAATTAAATAATAATAGTAATAATTATAGGTAAAGTTTATTTCACAATTTTAAAGTAAAAAGTAAAATAATCACTGTATTTGTAAAAGGCAAAAATGTTTTAAAGACTAATTAATATTTAATATAAGTTTACTGAAATCTCCAGAATAAAATCAAATTGGTAAAAAAGGTTTACCTATCACGGCAGCCGTATTAGCCTATATTACCATAAACCAATATTGCCGTTCCCCCTTCATTTCAGGCCTATTACAATAAGAATCGTGTAAAGAAGAATAGAGGTAAAAACTTAAGAATCGAAATCGAGAATCGGAATCGAAAAACTGTTTTTTTTTTCTGTAACATGAGTAGGTAAATCGTCACCCAGTGAGCCAATACATACACATCTACATATAAAAAAATTTAAACTATTTTTATACAAACTATATTTATCTCGTTGTATGTATATATTACATTATATGAAACATTTGATTTCCTAAAAATCTTTACACCTAGATAGCAAGCTTTCTGTTACTATTTATGTGAGTATCGGTACTTATTTGATCAACTGGCAAAACGGAAGTACCGTAGGATCGACCAGACAAAACCTCAAATCCAAAAAAATTTCTTGGAACAACCAGTTGTCAGCTTTGGCATTCCATTCTTAATCAATTTTTTTTTTACATCCTTTTACTGTTTCCAGCCTATGGTCTGGTTCCCTTTATTATTCAAGCCATATATTTTCCACTACCGGCTTGCTAGGCCTGTAGTAGCTTCATATGTCTTATAATCTAATTTAAGACTAGGACAGGCACAACATCCAGTCCCCGGTCGTTAATTTATCAACGTGAAAGAGTTACCCCATATGTTTATCAATGATAAATTATCGGGTATACAGGGAATCGAACCCGGGACTTTTAGCTCAGTAAAAAGACACACTACATCTGAGCTAAGGTGTCGGACCCTTAATCAGACATCCAAATGGTTAAAAAAAAAAAGAAAACTTCTGTCATATAGTGTACTTACCCTTGTGGCTAACCGGTTAGCCTCGCGTGAGAAATTTTCACTGCGCTTCACTGTAATCTAGCCAAGCTAAAAAGGTTTTTTTGGGGAGGTGGACTCAAAAAAGAAGAGGTTTTTAGGGAGGTTGGGAAACCTTCCATACCGTAGCCTTGTAGACACGCATCGGAAACCAAAGTGAATTCTTCATTGAATACTTAACTAAGAGCTGTTTATCACGTACAAGCTGCAAGGACATCACCTTCAATAATAAACGAGGGTGTACTCTGTTTTTTTTATATTACCCTTCTTCTCGTCGGTGCGTTCCAAGTTACGGGTAATCCACTTTGGTTTCCGGTGAGTCTTTCGGTTCTTCGGTGACTCTGTTCTGTACCAGTTGAGAGTTTAATGTCTTGAGTAGTAGTTTCAAATATTAAACACAAATTCTCCTCACGTTGAGCGATAGCTTAAATTGTATTTTTATTTACACTTTTAGTATTAGGGCTATGAGATCCTTAATCTAAGAGTTAAATATAAAGGGGTTAAATGAGAAGAAATGCACAACAATTCATCCATAGAGATAATTAAGCACCAAAGTGTGTGAAAAAAAAGTCCCACCCCTATTGCATCTCTTGAATTATAGTTGTGACAACTGATTTCATCGCGAATTTTTTTTTTTGTGATAGGCCAAGATTATATTGTAAATAGTCCTATCCAATATTTTAGGACTTCCTTACTAATATTTTTCTTTTTTTCTTCTTTATTTGTGTAACAAATTTATTAGTAAAGAAACCAATTTTCATAAAAAGGACTTTTTTAGGAAATAAAACAAATTATTTTTGTAGTGAACATATATGACGTCATACTAGTTCTATTAGGGCTATTACATCTGTATTGATATAATATTTATTTTCTATTAAAAGTTATAGCTCCAGATTACGTGACTTGACTAATGAACACGTGAAAATAGAACTAGTAACTTTTCTAGGACCTAATTCGGTGGCCGCATGGTCTAACGCGTCACTCTCCCAGTAGATTAAACTACCGATGACGGGGAGATCGAGGTTCGAAGCTTGGTCGGGTGTACTGAAGTTGGTTTTTCCAAATGGTTTTTCCACTCTCTCTCTTTTCTCTCTCTTACGCAAATTCAGGTAGACTCCTATGAAAATAAGCATATAACCCAAACGGGTAGTAAGACGCGTTTCTAAAATAGCTGTTCTAGCTGTCTTATAATGTGCTTCCTATTAGAATGGGACTGTGAGTATGCAAATGGAAATTAAGACGTGGTACACAACAGAAAACAGCTCTGTTGGCACGAACTAGTGGGTGTGTGGAGTTCACCAGCAACATATATTCTTGACACTCCGTCTCGTTTACCTATACACTCTCCTTCTATGTTTTACTATCTCTCTCTTTCTCTCTCTCTGTGTCTTCCCTTATTAGTCGTTCTCGTAACACACTGAACAGTGTACACAAGGTCTCGTGCGGTTATTAGGCCTGCAGGAACGGAACGTCAAAACTTTAATGAACGTTTCGCACATGTGGAAGGGAGTGTGTGTGTGTGTGTGTGTGTTTAGCGAGTCCTCTCGACGTTCTGATGAAGAGGAAAACCTCTACGTGACTCCCTTCAAACCCTCAGGGGTACGTGCGTTGGTGACATCTGTTGGGAAAGCGTTTCACATTCAGACGACACGCGTCACAGACAGGATTTAGGATTAGGTTGAGCGTCTCTCTCTCTCTCTCTCACTTTGAAGGTGCGTGCATATAGCGGCGAGGATTACGGCCGTAAGTTGTCCTCTTAATGAACGTGGTAATATTAAAGTTCTTGGGCCTTTCGAGTGCAAGTCTTAAACCTATTTTGTGGGAAAGTGAAAGGCGTAGCGTGGCCTCACAACCGACCAAAGTATCCTTCCGCGCCAAGAACAGATGGATTACGGATAACGTAGATGGCGCTAGCTACCAGATAGGTCTTAGCGGAAAAATCATACTTTTGAAAATATAATTTTTCTCGAGAACTAGTGAAATTTTTATAGTAAAATTTTCAATACCTCCCCTAAGATAATGTATCGATGTTTATTAAGTGTTACATTTTTTTTTTTTTTTTTGTTTTGCAGCCGGCAGTTTTCTATTGAAAAATTTCATAATTATTTATATTTGATCACTTTTAAAATTATAGTGGAGATGTGTATATAAAAAGTATAACTTAATCAACATCCTTTTATTCTTTAACCAACCGTCTCCGAAAAGAAAACGGCAAAACGATAAAAATTCTTGAAAATAACCGTTTGTTCCCGATGGCTCTGCATTTCCACACCAAATGAAAAGGGCCAATCGCCTTAAGGTAACCTTCACCCCTTTTTTTTTTTTTTTATCAGACTTCCCCCAGAAAGGTTGGAGGGTTAGAATTTTGATGCATGGCTTTCTGTGTTTGGTGTTTGGCTTCATATATCTTTAAAAAAACCTGTTGTATTGACCACCAACCTATTTTAGGGAATCTACGAAGAAAAATTGTTCTTAGTGAGGTTTTATTCCTGTAATATCATGATGCCTTATCTCGGTTGGTGGCGTATATGCCTACTAGATTACAGGTCCCATGTCTCAGGTTCTATTCCTGGCGTACACGAAAGATTAACTATTACTGAAATGTGGGTTTTTCTCTTTCACAGCTAAGAATTAACGGCTTGGGGTTGGGTGTTGTGTCTGTTATAGATTTTAACTATAGGTTGTGTGCTGATTAATAGGCCGGTGCAGAAAGTCCACGTAATACCTATATAATATAAAATATACTAGGGTTCAAGCTTTACAAAAAATCAGGAATATATAATTATGTTAAGTGCTAGATATATTGGCACAGTTTTCGTCTTATAGGTGTGTGTGTATATATATATATATATATATATATATATATATATATATATATATATATATTATATATATACTAGGTTCAAGCTTTACAAAAATCAGAATATATAATTATGTTAAGTGCTAGATTATTTGGCTAGATATATACATATATATACATATATATATATACTATATATATATATATACATATATATATATATATATACACCTATAAGACGAAAACTGTGCCAATATATCTAGCACTTAACATAATTATATATTCCTGATTTTTTGTAAAGCTTGAACCCTAGTATATATATATATATATTATATTATATATAGGTATTACGTGGACTTTCTGCACCGGCCTATTAATCAGCACACAACCTACAGTTAAAATCTATAACAGACACAACACCCAACCCCAAGCCATTAATTCTTATATATATATTAATATTAATTATTATATATATATAATAATATTAATTCTTATATATATATATAATTAATATTAATTCTTATATATATACACAGATACATATATACATGTATATGTGTGTCTATACACACACACACACACACACCTGTAACACTAAAACTCTGCCAATATATCTAGCACTTAACATATATATTATTGATTTTTTGCAAAGCTTGAACCCTAGTATATATATTGTGTTAGTGTTATATATGCTTATGCTACACATGAACTCACACCCACATATTCAATTTAGAGTGAGTCCACAACAGGCTAGAGGCTCCAATCGGCAAAAGGTTAGTTTTGGGAAGTGAAGAGACCGGTTCAAACTTTATAAAAAAAAGTTAATCGATATTACGCTATGCTGGTCAGAGATTTTACATTTTTTCTAGAGGTTAGAATTTTGGTTAACAGTGAATTCCACGCGTTCCATACCCCGCACCGTTTAAGAATAATAAATTAAACTAGAACTTATATAAAATGTTAATTATAGACAAAGACTAGCTCAATCTTTAAGTTTAAAGATTAGTTTATAGACAGTACTAGTAGGTGGCACTAGCTTGTAGTTATAAATCTGGCATTTAAACGAATTAAAATGATTAACTAAAATATGTGCCTAGTGTATTATGTATTTTTTTAAATTCTTTCCTACTTTATCTCATAGTCTTGCTTGGCTAGTTCGTAGCTTGAACTAGTTTCCAGAAATGCTAAACGCTATCATGTAACGTAGTTGAGCGATTATTCAGACGCACGACGGTTGTAAACGGGGAAACATCTTTGAGTTGGATATTGATTCCTCTTACGTTAGTCAGTAGCGATTATTTTATAATAGTTTCAGATTTTTTGAATGGTTCCTTTAAAACTGATCATAATTTAAGATTTAGAACTCACAGCAAAGTACGAAAAATCTACTGGTCGGATATAAATACACACAGAAATGTGTTAATATATTGATGATACTAGATTCTTCTGATGGGATTTCAATTCGAGCTATTTTATCAAAATGTCTTGAACATGTAATTATTTATTAAGTCCATCCACCATTTATTTTGTTGGCGTTCTGTGTCTTACTACCTGTTCAGACCATCTACATATTTACACTATTGGGGTATTGATGATAAAAGTAAGTTTAAGAGAAAGATTGCCGGTATTCGTTTGGATTGAGAGTGGGAAACACTTAGGAAATATCACTAAGTGTACCCTTGGGATTCAAACCCTGACCTCTATGTCATTGAAAAATCATACTATATTAGACTGACGCATTTATCCAAGTACCCACAGGGGTGAGTCATTTAAAACAATAAGTAGGCCTAATTCAGAATTACTATTAAAATCCGGAAATCTCTAGGTCCGCCAACAAATAAGTGATATTCAAAAGATTCTTTCATGCTAGGATATCTCATTTTGTGGTAAAATTTCAATTGGTGTTAAAAAAAACTTGTAAGCTGAAATTTATCTTGTGGAACTGTTATTTTGTTCTCGTTGTTGCAGTACGCATGAGCAAGGACCTCATATAAAGTGTCGGGAGATTACGACGGGGGTGGAGCTTATTAGCCTCGCGCTGTGGCCTTGCGTCCAATCCTCTCCAACCCTCCCTCACCCAGCCCCCCACCCCCCACGGATTATCGTCCGTGAGAAGGATCCAGTAATTAAAAAGGTCTCGGGCCATTTACTTCAGGAATATCTTCCGCCTGTGACTCATTACGTTTGCATTATGAGGAACTGTTGCGTTATTTCAGGACCAAGTCGGTAGCTAGTCAACGAAATGGGGGAATCATTATGATATACAAAGGATTTAC
The DNA here is from genome assembly GCA_033556935.1 of Timema podura. NCBI lineage: Eukaryota > Metazoa > Arthropoda > Insecta > Phasmatodea > Timematidae > Timema > Timema podura. The sequence goes on along the minus strand of JAVRXN010000013.1, from coordinate 25,053,349 downwards.
TAAATATTCAAAAGAAATGTAGTTACTTAAGAGTAAAGTAAGGAACTCTAAATTAATTATCAGATAAGACCTACACTGGTAGGCACGTGGTCTAAATGTCTTAACCTATTATGATTTTGCTGGTAATAAATGGTAATGTCAATATTCAAATCTCAGCCAGGTTTACCTGCGGTGTATTTTTTGAGAGATATTTTCCACTCTCCATACATGCAAATGCAGGTACAACACCTCTAAAATATATCTTCCTCATCCCCACCTCATTAATTAATAGCTATATCTTTAAAAATCTAAATGGACACTATCGCGGTTGAAAAGAAATAGTAAAAAATTATTAGATAAAAAAGTTACTTTGTCATTTCACTAAATGAATTGTTTATTCGAAGTTGCAGTCACAGATAAACAAACCACATTTATAAAAAATCCACTTAGAACTAAAAGTAAACTTTACTTACTTTTAATACTTTGGCTTAATATGACTTTAATAGTTTGGTTTTTTTTTTACTAACACCTTTTCCAGAACAAAATCTTCTGAAAAAAAAACTTTTTAAGTTTTTCACCAAGATTTACGATCAGCCACATTATTTTTTTATCTTCAAACTCTTCCATACAAAGTCGTAAATCTAAACTATTTTCACTGAGACCTCTTTCACATATACATCCAAGTAAGTAAAGCAAATAAATTAATTTAATATTGTCTCGTATTGAGGACTCAAATGGGATTCGAACACAGATTACGGTGTCAACGTTGACTAAATACTAAGTGAGTCTAACGCCTTGATCCACTTGGACACTGCATTTGGTTGTAAACATGTTGTGATGTCTTTAAAAATTGTGTTTTATTAAATTTTGATTTTAGTAAAAAAAAGTCCTATGATTTTCAAGTGTGTGAAATTTTTATGTTTCGAAATTCGATTGTACAAGAGATGATTTCCACATATGGTGCTATTCAGCACCGTGATATAGCATTTCATCCACTAACCTGGTTACTAAGAGGGAAATTCCTCTAAAAATATATCTTCCATCCCTAGTCGTCAGATTAACAAAAAAAAAAAAAAAAAGCATGGTTTCAAATTTACTACAGCTAATTAGAGTTATTAGTTGTAGAAATAATATATACAAATCATAAAACTCTGAGGTAAAACTGTACATTCAAATATTTTTGGAGTTTCTATTTTTTATCGGGTATTATAAATAGTAATATTACAAAATAAATAATTTCTAGAATTTCTTTCTGGCTGTCTGTTTGTTTTTGATAGTAAACTCAATAAGTACTCATTGAATCAAAAAGGTACTGCTTCTGTTGTAAACCTTATTTTTTAGGGAACAGGATAAACTAGTCGTATATGATAGTCACAGCAATTTTCAATCTATCTCTTATGAAAACTTATTCATCTAAACTCGCAAGTATATAAAGTACTTTAAATATTATTTGAGTGTGACTAAAGTAACCTTTATTGATCCTTATCGCTCATTTTATTAGAAAATAAATCGTTTAGTATCAAAACATACCTACACCAAACTGAGATTCGAACCTTGATCTCCTCATCATCGGCAGTCTAATATATTGTGAGGGTAGCGCTTTGGATCATGCGGCCACCGAAGCAGGCCACTAAGATATAAAATGTATATACAAAAAATAAAAGCAAAAGTAAAGTTGAAAAACGATGGATGACCGTGGGACCTTTGATAAATGTTGCTGACTATTGGTCTAACACGTCAGGATGTCAGTAGACTGGATCGTTGATGATGGGAAGGTTGAGGGTCTAATATTGGAAAGGTATGCACTGGGTGTAAGTAGAAGGGAGTGGTATCTAAAAGAGTGATATTTCTCTTTGGTTAAACAATCCCTTCTTCCCCCTAATGTAGGTGCACTTCCTTTAAAATACCTCCTTCATATTTATTCTTCTCCTTAAATCAAGGTGGTTAACAAGCATCCTGTTGAACGTAGTAATTGTTAAAATCTATTTTCTCGCGATTGTTTAACTTTCTACCATTTCATCAAGATGCTCATCTTCTACCCATTATCAACCTGAATGATGAAACATAAAAAAAGTAAGATTGAAATATGGCTTTTACAATGAAAAGAACACTGTTCACACTTAAGCTTTGTCACCATTGGACAAAGAGGTATAATGGTTGCCTCTTGAAGAAAATCGACCGTCACCGCCCAATCCCCCGACCTAGGTTTCATTCAATCGGAATTGGTTTTATATTTTAGGAAGTTAAGTTGACATTTCACACTCCCTCCTGATGAATTTGATAATCACACGCCTGCCCAGTGGTACGGGCTGTTGTCTAACTTTGAATTTCAAGACGGGTTTGTGGCGTTTTCCTCCATACTGAACAGGGACTCAAGCTGTAGGATATTCACCTCATACGTGACTGTAGCTTGGTATCTAAGAATGTAACGGACTTTTAAGTAGCCCCTTAACAGCTGGCGTCCTTCCCACCTCCCTCCTACTCTACTCAAAAGTCTAAATACTCTTGTTATGTACCAAAAAGGATGGTTCTTTCCCCTAAGCTACTAGTTTTGCCAATACTCTATGTTATGCTAATTGGCAAAACAATCTCTCTTTTTGAAAACATGACCTGGTACGCGTACGCAGCTGCTGATTCAAAACAATTCACAGTATGAGTTCTCAGGCTTACGTGTCGTCTTTGCATAGCTCTAGATTACCTAATGCTGCAAGCTACCACACATTGTCACCTAATTCTCTATGTAAATGCCATCGTAGATCCTCTTAGCTTAGCCTCTCTTTCCTTCCCCTCTTAGGTTGAGATGGCTCTTGTCAGTTGGTCGCGCAACCACTCTTCTAAGTCTAAAACAGAGGCGGGGAAACCTTTTAGTCTTAAAGACCATGTAAATAAAAGTTGGACCTTGAAAGGTTCCTATTGAATATTTCAAGAAATATTAAAAATTGACCACTGAAGTCTGCTGATACATCAAAAGTGTAAGCCTTTGTCTTTCACGACTACGAACTTTGTTACTCCTTGTAGATTAAAATTATGTATATCTGTTACGGAAATCTGTAGCATTTCTCAATATCTGATTATTTAACTAAGAATTTTGTGAGTTAATTCTTCGGTGGTATATTTTTAGTATTATCTTGAATTTGTTTGAAGTATTTAACGCGAGCTATCTTAACCGGCTGATTAGTTAAGTACATGACCTACTAGCTAACGTAAGTCTAAAACAGACACAACACCCACACCCAACCGTTAATGTTATCACCTTGAAGGAGCGAATCCCCAATTTCACTATTTATAATTATTTATGTGACCTTGCTGGGAATCCAACCCGGGACCCTTACTCACTATACAGACACATTGCCGACTGAGATAAGGTATCTTGACTGTTTTTTTATTAAAAACAATAGTTGGTCAAGTTTCGGCGAGCCACAAATAATCGTTTAAGGGCTGGAGTTTTCCCATCCCTGGTTTAAAGGATTGGTTTTTAGTTCATACACGTTAATAAATCTGAAAACGCTTTATCAGAATAAATTCATCCGCACCTACGTTTAAAGGGGATGAGGAAGTTTAATTTAAAGTCACACGTGGGAAATCACCTGCAGTGCGCCCAACATGATTTGTTTGAGATTCGATATCTCCTTCACTGTTGCCTAAGGTCTGGTGATCATTTAGAACCTTCCTTCTTTTGTCGCTTAAAGTTTTCAATAAAGAATGCGCGTTAAAAGTTATATTATTAAGTAATTTAAATTATATAAAATATGACACCTGAAACTGGTAATCGAGCCCGGACTTTGGCTCAGCGCGCAAATGTTTACCACTTAGCTATCCAGGGTTCGTCCATGTTTAGGGTAATTCTTCACTCTGGCGCAACATAATAACCATCCTTAGTCGTAGATGACTGTGGTATCTGACAGTTCATGATACTATTGTTCCCTCATATGTAGCTGACGATTTACACACGTCCATCACAGACTCTGCCTGAAACTATTATTGAAGAATTACCCTAAGCACGGTACTAATCCTGAAGTTGATAGCTTCGGTGTATAGGCATTGGCGCACCAAGCCAAAGATCCCGGGTTTGTTTCATGTGTACACGCAGGCGCGATTCGGGAGGGTGGGGAGAGGTTAAAGGGTCAGTTGACCCCCGTGAAAGCTGAAAAATGAATCAAAAAATAAAGGTCAATTTTAAAAGAAAATACAAACACTGAAAATTATAATTTTTTATCTGTCTACGCGCAACACCTCTTAACCGGGTTCACACGTGCATTATTCATCCATGATTATCATGTTCGATATGAGTCACGCAAGTGTGGAAAAAATATTCGGTTTCATGACTAATATTTTGTCGTGCATAGTGAGTAACGAACATTGCTCCTCATAGAGACGGTAGACTACCACACATCAAAGAAAACTAATAAATCCCTGAGAACAATTCCTCCACGATTGACCGAATATAGAGTAAGTGTGGACGGCAGGAGCGGCGGAACTGTGGGGGACTCTGTACCCCTGGAAAATAATTTGCTCCTCTCTGGAATAAATTCCCCCCCCTAGATATATTTCAAATCCTCTGATAATATCGAATATGAAGCTGAAAGATGGCCTTTAAATCAATACCAACTCAAATTTAAATTATACTAGACTAGAGGAATCTAACTGGCACAAAATGTCGGGGAGGGGGAGCTCTAAATAGCTTCTAGATGCATGTCATTTTGATGAATTTCAGGCGAGTACCACCCCAAATAGCCTAGTTTCTGAAATAATTTTAATTTTCAAAATTTTTCAGTGGAAGACCACTTCAAAGATTATCTTCTAGAGGTATCTAACTATGTAAAAAGTTAAGTGAGGATCATTCTATATAGCTTTGAGGGGCATCCAAATTCAAAAATTTCTGGGTGAGGAACACTTTAAATGGCTTATAAAATAATATAATTAAAAAAATCAAGGTGAGACATTCATAGCTTCTAGAATGAACCATTTTTTTAAAAAATTTTTGAATGCAGGTTCACTCCAAATAGTTTATAAAAACTATCTGACTTTTAAAAAAATTGGGGGATGACCGGTTTAAACATATTTAAGATTAAATATGAATGAGAAACTATTAAACGGCTTTAAACAGAAATTTAACATTGTAAGTAACTATGTTATTTATAATTATTACCCCCTATGAAAATGATCTGGATCTGCCCTTTGTACATGTGTAATTTTTCAACTAATTCTAAACTAATAAATAATGTATTTCCTCCATATGACAGTGCCGTAACTACATTGATTTTCAGCTTATTTTTGATATTCATTGAATAATTATTATACAATATGTTTAGTTTTAATTGTTTTCATTTTGCCTGAAAGTTTCATTCTTGATACGATTTTAATAAACTGTCAAAATAAAATCATGGATTAGTTCCTTTGATATTTTTTAATTGTTGATTACTTTTACCAAAGTTAAATTACTTTGATACAATATAATAACATTGTATTAATGTTTTGGTTGAAAGATCTTGATTGGATTTTAAAATATTGTTAGAAAATGACTACATTACTAATACTACCTAAATTTTAAGTTTTTATTTATATATATAACTTAAATCCATGAAATATGGTAGTATTTTTAAAAGAAAATATTAACTTCAATTCATGGATAATTTTTTTAACATATAAGTTATGAATATATATTATATAATTATAGAAGCATATTATAAAATGAATTGAATACTTTGCTAGTTTATTTTTATAACGGATATGCTATTGCAAAATGCAATTTAATTATAAGTCAACAAACACACGTAATAATTGAGCATAGATTAGCACTGCATGTTTGGATATTTTTGATTCGGGTTGAATTTATATATAAAAAAAATAACCAGGTGAGATTTTTTCCACACATGTTAGCGACGTTTACGTGAAGCGAAATATCCTAAAACTTAGATTTTTTTTATTTATGTCAGATATTAAGATTCAATACTGCTAAAATGTGTTTTTATTTGTATGAGAAAGGTTAAACCTGTGTTTCTCATCAATTAGCACTATCTCAGAAATGCAACATTTAGCGTAAAACTTGTTTAAAAATAAGCCAATTTTACCTTTTAATATATTTTTTAAATGATTAAACTTTACAATAAGGTTTTCAATGCTATAGGAACATGTTGATAAAAAAAATTTAAAACTTCTTAAATAATACGAAGTCTCTAAAAGCCTTTGCAGTGTGCCTTAACGTTCCGATGGGCGGACCCCCTTAAAGGCCACTTCTATTAATTTCATTACTGAATTGCTGAAAACATGGACGTAAAAGTAAATGATTAAAATTTGTTACCATTATTCATCGTTCCATACACATTTTTACCACTTCCTTGAGCTTTGATGAAGTGTGCCTGCTAAAGCAAAATGTCTTGAGTATTTGTCTGTTAAAGACAAAATGTCCTGAAGCATCGGTTTGTTTGGTCTCCATCCCCCCCCCCCTAAACCGCCAACCCTTTCTAGCCAATCTTGGAATTTAATTTACCTTCGGTGAGTTAAAGGATAGTCTAATCAATTTTCATTTCCTGTTCCGCTTTTGAAGGTTTATCCTCCGTCACGCCCCCCTTTCATTTTTTTAAAAATCTTCCCCTTTCACGATGTTAAACAAAGCTAAGACCATTTTGGAACACAGGTTTTTCATTATTTTACAATGTAAATTCATTATTTTATGTCATTTTTTAATCTGTCTGTAAACGTTCTTTTGACAGGGCTCTGATACAATACAGCAAGGAAAGATTTCTCCTTTATTAATTAACAGAAGAAACGTGATATTTCTTTTTCATTCTAGAACTTATTTTCAGATTTCATTAAATTTTTTTATTGAACTAAAAACCTTTGTATGAGATTAAGTAGTGAAGAAAAAGAAACAATTATTGATGACATATGCTTCAGTGGGCGAATGGTCTAAAGCATCATTTTCCTGTTAGACTGGCCTCTTGATTACTGGATGATCGGTGTTCTAATCCCAGTTGGGTCAAATGAATGTGATTTTTACTAGATTATTTCCCACTTTCCTTCCACCCAAATGCGGGTAAATTAACTTTAGAATGTTTCCTTTCTCATCCCTACTCTATCAAAGTAATTATTATTAATAATATTTAGCACTGCGTCTTACTACCCATTCGGGTTATACGCTTAAGTACTAATTACGCTAATGGATTAGGTATTGGGAGGATTGAATTTAGAGGAAGTGAACCCGCATTTGCGTGGAGGGAGAGTGGTAAACCATTTTAGGAAAAACCACCCCCAGTTCACCCGACCGAGATTCGAACCTTGATCTCCCCGTCCTCGGCGGTCGAGCTCAACACGACTAGCGCGTTAGCCAACTACGTCACCGAGGCGGGTAAATTATCATTAATGCATATAACCTGAACAGTTAGTGTGACGCGGCGTTAAAAATATATATAATATATAGATGGTCTTTTAGAGATTTAATTACTTAACATAGATTATATTTAGTAACATAATTTTTTTTTTGGATTTGTTTTTTATTCAAACAAAATGTGTTTGAAGTGTGAATGTTCTATCATGTTCCATCTTTTGCTTTGTCGTTCATATTTATGTCCGCACCGTAACTTTTGAACTGGTGTATCCATTTATGGTAAATTCTGTACAACCACAAAACAACACCCTCATAACATTCCGGACATGCAAATCTAATCGGACCGTAGTCTAATTTAGAATTGACGAGCTGTATAATTTTCACTATTACGGTTTGGAATTACTCCGGAGACTGAGAATGATATTGCTTTTTAGCGGAGTGTACTTTCACCGCTGGGAGATAGGTAGGTATAATGTAGCCGAGAGCGTTAGTGTCATTGTTGCTCATCAGCTTTGAGAAGGGGGAGGGGGGGTGTTTGCATCAAGTAATGATTACAATATTAAAGGGAACGAAAAGTGTTCTAGTGGTAAGTATAGGCGGCTAAAATGATAAATTTGTTTTGAAAATATCACAATAATTAATTATTTTTTTAAAGCCTTTTAAGTATAATTTACTACTGGTTTAGTAATTTTATCATTGATTGATCAATTCTACAATTCAATTTAGATAGGAAGGAGGCCTAATTATTTTAAAAGTAAATAAAAGTTATTAAAAACATTTTTCATGTATTCATATGGTGGCGAAATGCATAGACTATTAATTGAACAATAAGTTAATATCTCGCCTGTTATCAAGAAATGAAAAACTCAGAATATACTAAACAATAGGTTCACCGGTGGTTCTTTATGTTTTTGAAACATTATCTCTTACTTAGGAGTGGAGGAGGTTACATAATTATGAGTTACATACCCTGTACTCATTAGCGGATCTTGTTAAGGTATTCAAATCTTGCAGGTAAAGGCGGGCAATAATGCGAATGAAAGAAACTAGAACTGCGTTCAAGGTATTGACTGGCAAATCTAATAGAAAGAGATCATTGGGAAGATCTAGATGCAGATGGGATGATAAAATTTGAATGGACCTGAGAGATATAGAGTCTAATGGGATAGAATTAATAGAATTATCTCAAGATAGAGATAATGTGTAATGAGGTGGACTGGATAGAACTAGCTCAATATAGAAATAGGGTGTAATGAGGGGACTGGATAAAACTAGCTCAAGATAGGGATAGGTTGTAATGAGGTGGACTGGATCGAAACCATTTAAGATAGGATATGGTGTAATGAGGGGGGGGGACTGGATATAACCAGTTTAAGATAGAGATAGGTTGTAATGGGTTGGACTGGATATAACTAGTTAAAGATAGGGATATAGTGTAATGAGGTGGACTGGATAGAATCAGCTTAAGATAGGAATAGGTGGCGTACTTTTTAAAGGGCGGCACTGACATTTTGCATTCCTAGTGCCATAGAATAAGTAATAAAACAGCACTAATAGTTAAGTAAAATATTACAAATGTTTAAATATCATCTACATTGAAGACAAACTAAAAACTTTTAAAACTTGTTCCACGTGTTATTTGTGATCGTGTATTACCTCCATCCGGGATAACCTGATAATTCCTCCAATAGTATAAAGCCTAACTCGAGCTAAGGTATGTATTTTTGCAGTTTTTTTTAAACAAAATACTTTTTCGACCTAATCAAGTAAAATTTATATTTTCTATCAGATACACTTAGTCATATTTTATACACATATTAAGCCCAACATTTATAAAATATGTCTCACGAATGTAGTGACAATTGATGGGGGGGGGGGGGAATAATTGAATGTGGGGAAGAATTCATAATCAAATTTCGCGATGTCCAAGACAAATATTCAAAATTTATTGAGATTAAAGTATGAAGAGAATTAAACAAAACATAGGCCCTACGTGTATACTGAAGAATTTTTTTTTACTTTGGTACTTTGATCAAAAACGTATTTTTATTTAAAAAACACTAAAAAAAATAACTTATCTCACGCACCATATATTCTATCAAACCTTAAATAGACTTCGAGTTAAAACGGATTAGCTAAATAAAAAATAAATTACCTAACACTTTTCTTTCTAGCACTGCCAGAGAATTTCTTTCATTAAATTTCAGTCCATTTATGCCTACCTCTTTCGAGTAAAGAAAAAGTTACAAAACCAAAAAGATAAATATATATATTTTACTGTTTCAAGGTAACTATTCCATTCTAGTGAAAATATTGCCCCTCAAAATAAAGTTGTTTTTTACATTTGTCAGTCATCTTTCTGTGACATCGACCTCTTTATTATTTGTTTGGTCAACGAAGCTCTATCAGAAAGAGGACGGTAAACTTTTCTCAACGCCCCCTCTCCTACCTTCCTCTTCCATTTGCCCGCTATCCATTCCTTCAAGTATAGATTTATGTGGAAGAGTCACGGGTGTTTGCTAAGAGGGGAAAAGAGGCGGTAGAAAACTCGGATGGGTGTTAAAAAAAAAAGTTAATAATTGTCGCGTGTATAAGAGAGTTTTCCTACCTACGAGAGAAAAGTTTTTCCTGAGGCGGATAAATATATACCTCCGTCCCCCCCATTTCACCCTGAAAACCACTCTCTCTCGTTCTATCTTCTTCCCCTCATCCTTCTTGTCACAAAAGAGGACATCATCTTAAAGAAAACGAAAGAAAGTAAAAAAAAAAAATAATGAAAAAAGAAACGAATAAAGGAATATAAGTTTTCTCTGGCTCTCCAATACGGACTGGCAATTTCGTAATATGATTGAGTTTTCCTCCCCATTCTATCTGATTAGAATTTCAAATTTGGTTTCTTTCGTACGATTATTACCAATATATTATTCCTTTCCGAGGTACATAAATTTAATGTTGGATTTCTTTTGTTACTTGGGATAAGAATTATGTTGGGGAATTAAAGTATTGGCGTAGTAGAATTGTACGTGCTGTTTAATTCGACGTGATGTGATCTCGGTTTTTATTGATGATTATTAATCTAGTCGAATTTAATCTCCTCTTTTAACTCTTATATATTTTTGGGGGGGGGGGGGGGGGTCGAGAATGTTGTACACGACATTTTGCATAGCTAATAATTATAGGTCTATTTATATTTTTATTTTAATAGCTTTATTTTTATACACAAATATATACTATTTTTTTTAGCACCAGCGTCGCACTACTCGTTCGGGTTACAAAGATTTTAAAAAAATCTCAGAACAAATTTTATTAATTCAAAACGCACAAATAGCTTCATCCCCACACCCACCACCCGCAAAAACAAAATCTTAAAAATAAGTCAAAACTTTCTTAAACGTCCTTAAATCCGGACCTTTGTGTGACGTAACAACGAAAGAGAATCGGTGCACAATGCTCCAAACTTTCCGGACTCAAATACCCTGTCCAGGTTGTCATTTTTCCCTTGATGCAATTTTATTCAGCCATCAGCAATTATCCTCTGGCTAACAGTAGCGTTTCAGTTTGTGAAACATAATCATATTTTAAAAAATAAGATATTCACTTCATGAAAATGCGTTAAATATGTTCTCATTTAAAATCTTCTCTCTATCTTTATATATATTATATATTATATATATAATAAAGATCTGTCATGTACGCCATTCCTGTTTTTTAGTAGCTTGTTTTTTTTATTTCGAACAAAGGGCAAATATGCGTCACAGCTGTACAGTTTAACTCACAAAAAATGGCTGACTGACAGAGATTTGATTAAATAGCCAAACACATTTTATCTTTACCATGACTATACTTTAAAATAATAAAAGGGTATATTTTTGTATCTCTATTTCCAACCGATACAACACTGGACATTGTCCAAATAAAAGTGATCCAACATTGCGTTTTTTTTTGTTGTTTTTTTTTGCTGGATTCATATTTTTGAATGAACTCTATACATTTAACCCGATGTTTTAATTTTGAATACATGTTTATATAACTTGAAAGGACGCTCTGACCATCACCCTAGTAATGTGTTTATTCCACTGTATTTCGACGCCAAGCGCTCGTATAAATAGTTGCCGACAGCGTCATTAAAACTGTGTAGTGTCACTGGTACTGCTGGTAAATGGTGATTGTAATAAATGTTGATAAAAGCAGGTGTATAAGTTCCCTTGTTTTAACTGGAAGCGGTGCTTTGTTTCGTTATTATAGAATAGACTGGAACACTATCACATACGTTGGTGTTAATATTATGTTTCGTTTCAAAAAAATGATAATAGTTTTGATTTATTCTATCTGGGATTTTTCCCGCTGCGTTTCGGCTGTACTAATACATTATTTACGTTAATGCAAGAGCGATGATGGAGGAAGATGGTTTAAGACGTCACTCTCGCAATAAGCTAGACTGCCGATAGTGGGTAGATAGGGGATCGAATCCTAGGTTGAGTGTAGTGAGAGTGTTTTTTTTTCCAAAATGGTTTTCTACTCCCCTTCCACGCGAATACGGGTAGATATAATCTTCCTAATCCCTAAAACTATTAGCGTAATTGGTACATAAGCATATAACCAGAACGGGTAGTAAGACGCGGTGCTAAAAAAAAAAACAATACATTGTTATCAATGTTTACTAAATTTATTTTCTAAAAGGACCTCCCTATGGAATTTAGACTGTATATTGGTATGTTTTTTTATTAAATTACTCATTTATTTATTTAATTTACTTTAATCGTTTATTATTTCTTCTATATGAACAGAAATGTTTTGTTGTCTTCAAAATTACAGAGAATATTGTCTGTATTCATTAAGAAATGTTACTTTTAGAACATTTTCTGCGGTCATGTTGGCAGCACTTGCGGCTTTTTTACCCCCTCCTCCTTGATAAAGTAGAAAGAATGCAGGGCTACCAAATAGACGGTAGACAACAGCTGCTATATTGGACAGGGCTAAATGAAGTTGGCTGGTATTGTCTGACATTGCTCTCAGAACTCAAGGGGACATGGCAGATAATTGTTATTAGTTGGTTGCACTCTCCTCCCAACTTCAGATTGTACGATTGTGTAAGTGTGGTGCAGGGGGTAGGGTCGCGGTGATGAAGAAGAGACCCAATTCCATAAAACCAGCCAACTTATATCTCAGGCTCTAGAAAAAAAAAATGTACTTAGTAACAAAAACATTTATTTGTCTTTTCTTCTTTCATAGAGTGGTTACCGGATTAGATTTGGGCAAATTCTTTTTATTGTAATATATCTAAAATAAAACCTATTTTTATGGCATATACATGTGATATGCTGTTTTTTAATATGACATATTATATCATACTAGACCTTCTGTGAAAAATAGACCCTGCTACCTCCATTCAAAATACTAAAGCACATCTTATTAAGAGTTAGGTCATGTTCTTGTTAATACAGTCTTTAAATGTATCTTTGGACTTGTAGTCGAAATATCCTCAATATTTATTTCTTGGATTTGAAGTTTATATTTTCTTTGGTGATGAAAGTTAGACAGAAAACGAGTTTTTAATATGTTCAATAGAGCATTATAATCATATAAATTTTAAATATTTTACCACTTGATATGATATACTAAACGAAAAACCTTTTTAGCTGCCACCATATTTAAACAGATAACTAGATTGAAAAACTATGTGCATACATAGTTTAGCCTAGGCTTGAAGAATTTCCCTGTCAAATCTCGTTAAAGTCTGTCAACACATTTGACAATTATCGCGTAACAAATATCCATATTCCAAAACAGAAAGTCGAAATGCCAAATTGTCATGTTAAAAAATAAACACTCAGCTTTCAACCATTTAAAATATGTGTTTATTTGTATGAATAAAAATCTTTTAAACTTTGCATGACTAGATTTTAATTGCTCACATAGTAGTTGGTTCAAATATCGTGTACCCTCATCGGTTCTTAAGTGGTCATTGGTGTTCGCTTGCAATATACTCGACCGCCGATGTTTGGGAGGTCATATATTGGTTGGGTACATTAAGGGCTGTTTTAAATAATTATTAGCCACATCGTGATTTCCCTTTGTTATTTCCACGATAATACGGGTGCACTTAATTGCCATTCCTATTTCTTAGAACAATCTGTTTTAATAATCCTTGTTTTGAGAGTATTAATGAAAAAAACCTTTTTTCTTTAAAAACAATATTGACTCGTGACTGGATATCGTAAGGAAAATTAAAAACTAACCAGAAATAAATACTCAAAATAACGCTTCTATCAAACTTCGATAAAAAGAATGCTCTTCTCATTATAAAATTAAGTTTGTTTTCTAAATTTAATATTTTACTTTAAAATTCCTTTATATACGATGTTAAAAACCAGTAGTTTTTTTCTTGACTTAAAATATATGGCTTTTTAAATAATTTAAAAATTACTATTCCTGCTTAGATATTTTTTGGAAAGTGTTTACAGCTCATATTACCCGGTATATTCATTAAAAAGGGTTGTATATATTTTCCCAGTAGCCGTCCGGTAAATTAGGTTCATTACTATATCTTTATATTTAAAACAGAGAGCTATAATTTTTTTTTGACAACAGTTTATGCAGTGGATGCAAACAATCAGACTAGGGCGTATTCGTTGCGTGTATGTAGGAGCTAATGAGGGGAAATATAATTAGGAGCAATCTATTAAGGCTAACTACTCATTGCCAAGCCGTTATGGTGAGAGATGATAACGCTTTAGTTTCAAGATTTGATGGCACTGAAATTTCTAAACCCAACTAGCACAAAACGGTTAAAATCCGTTCACTAATTGGGAAACATCGTTAAGCGCGTAAAAAGAACAGCAACCAAAAATTGCATGGATATAACAAAAGCTTTAGTCTGACCGCGTCTACTTTTGCTCATACATTTTTTAATCTACCACATATTGTTTTATCTTTTTTTATTATTATTTCCCTTTCCACCACTCTCATTCTCCAAATAGTTGGTTCATCTTTTTTTTTTTTTTCAAAGTATCTTTTTGTAATGAGAGGTTTTGCGTTTTGCCTCCATTGCAGTAAATCTACCCGAGCTCTGCTCGTTATAATAATTTAGGGGTAGTTGAGTTCTTCTCTACCCTCACGTACTGGGGTAAGGGGTTAAAAAAAGGGGGGGGGGGGAACTTGATGCCTTGTGTGGGTGGCAGAAAGAGGAGGGTAGCAAACCGATAATTTCTCCCGATGACTATTAAATGGGATTGTCTTTCTAAAAAAATATGCCTTATCGTTGCTCGTTTGTTTATTATATACGTGGAATATCTTAACCTTGTGTGTATTTGACACCTAGATTACTTCGCTCTTTAAAAAACAGTTAAGGAAATGTATGTTGACCATTATGCGCCAATTTGGCACAGTTTATGTAAAGATTTTCAATTTAAAAAACAAACTTTAACTTTACCTTCACGTGTATTTGAAATCATTAAGGATATAATTAATGGTGCAGTTTAGATGATAAGGTTTATTTTTAAGTTTGAATTAGTTAAAATTAATGCGATGTAGGTTTTAAAATCCAACGTCTTATATTATAAAATCACGTTGAACTTATCCTAATTTTTAATATAATCATAATATTTTATTTAAAAACTTTATATTTTTTTACATAATCTCTTTATATTTAAATTGGGTTTGGGCTATTATATTTAAATGTAAACAAACAACTTCAAACACTTATTAGTTGTTTAATCTTTACCTTATATAATCTGATTGTTTCCTGATCATTTTAATACCCGTTCGGACCATCCACCTGTATCATGATTATTTTGTTGGGGATTTAGGAATGATGAAGGTATAATTTAGAGGATATGTACCTAAATTTGTGTGAAGGAATAACTCATTTAGGATAAACCATCTTCAACATCAAGGCGGAATTCGAACCCCGACCTCCCCGTCACAAGCAAATATTAATGCACTCGAAACTTAGACCATGTTCTCACTAACATGAGTTTGTAAAATTTTGAATCATTTCGCGAAATCTTGAATTTGGAACGTTGGTATTTATTTTTCGATTTATCTGGGGTTACATATAATTATGTAATTGCTTTTTACGGATAGTATCAATTTCCACAGATGTAAGTAAAATATATTTACTTTTTTTTTTATCAAGTTTGTAGTTTACATCGTCTAATAATTACTAAATATACCAACAAACTATAGCATCTATTCCATAACAAAGTTAAACTTATCTGTCTGATCTAATTACTACATTTTTTGTTTTGGTTTTTGCATCCTGTTCATTTTTATTCTCATCCTATCATTGCTAATATTTACACTGTTTGGGTATAATAATGAAGGTACAATCCCAAAAAAAGTGTTCCCGTATTTGCCTGGAAGGAATAATATATAAATATTTATGTAAAAACGCCGCATTAATCCTTACCGGGATTTGAAATTCGACCTATATGAAACAAAAGAATTCAAACGAAACTTACACGTGTTTGTTTAAATTTTGAACTTGCCATAAAAAATATCAAACCATCAATTTTTTACTATATATACAAATTGGATTTTTAAAAATAATTTAAAATAATTTTAGTACTATAGCATAAAACTTTATATAGAGCCTTAATCCCTCCTACATATTTCCATATTAATTACAATAATAATCGATCAAAACAAATAAAAAACAATTTTCCATGTTTACGAGTCCAGATATATTCAGAAAGGCAGGGTGCGTCTCTTTACAATAATTACCCCAACTACTATCCCGTAATACACTGAAATATATTCATGTTCCTATCAAATGAAAGGTCAGAAGAGTTTCAGTCTAGACAACTAATTATTATTACTGGAAAAACAATTTGACTAGGAAGAGAAATCGTTACTATTAACTGCGCTTCGCTGAAACATTTGTAAAACATTAACAATCACACTCACACACACATTTCCGTCAAATCATTTTGTTTTTTTAATCGCTTCCTTTGTGCTTCACAAACTTTTCGTGATTGTATTTAGTTGGAGATATTATAAATTTTGGAATTGCTACCTTTAATAATTGATATCCATACTCGTGGAACGTTTTTCTATAATAGTAAGCAACAATCGTACAATATACGTGTTCAGTTATTGTTATTTACACGGGACATTACTAATTTCGTTCCAGTATTTAGTTACTGTCCACATTTCTGTGCTAAAGTAGTTTAAGGCTTCACTCTCACCATAGAATGGACTTTCTATATTTTAGAGTTTAGGGTTCGAATCCCGGCCGAGCGTACTGAAGGTGGGTTTTTTTCCTAAAATTTTTTCAACTTTTTTTTCACACAAATGCGGGTATACCTACTCTTAAATGACCCTTACTGACCTCATCACAAAAGCATAATTAATATGTATGGCTTATAACGGGAACGGGTAGTTAAACTTGGTG
Organism: Timema podura; assembly: GCA_033556935.1. Taxonomy (NCBI): domain Eukaryota; kingdom Metazoa; phylum Arthropoda; class Insecta; order Phasmatodea; family Timematidae; genus Timema; species Timema podura. The sequence continues at coordinate 25,036,649 of JAVRXN010000013.1, read as the reverse complement.
GAAAAAAATAACTTGTGGATATCCAATTTTTATTTTTTTATTTTACTTTAATTTAGTCTTACACGAAGCCATATTTTTGTGCCTGTCACTTTTTATAACACAGGAAATAAGGATTTTAAAGGCAATATACCCACATTTGAGTGGAGAAAGAGTTGTAAATAATTTAAAAAAAACTACATTCTCAGTAAGCCTGACTGGTATTCGAACGCCTCTCTCCCCGTCAGGAATTTAGTCCAACACAAGAGTGACGCCTAATACCACTTGGCCACCGATGTGGTCCAACTGTATGTAATTAACTGGTATAGCCCTGTTTAAAGAATGTTTGCCATAAATATTCTAAATAAAAATTTAAAATAAAATATTTTATAAAATGTTTGATTGGTGCATAATAGGTGTAGGCCTACTCTTCTTGATGAATTTTTTTAGCACCGCATTATAATACCCGTATGTACTAATCACGCTAACATTTTAGAGATTAGGAAGTTATTAGTGGAGTGTACTCACATTTGCGTGAAAATAGAGTGGAAACATTGGAAAACCACCCTCAGTACACCCAACCGATATTCGAACCTCGATCTCCCATTATCAACGGTCTACTACTGTGAGACGAGTGCCTTAGACCATGCGGCACCAAAGTGGCTGAGGTGAAATTGAATCCTCCATCTAAATGTATCTCTCTATGTCTTTTACACATTTCCCCTCCTTCCTTTAGGTTCGGCCAGACTGACAAGCGTGCGAGCACGTGATTAGCAGTAGCTCTCGATAGTTGTTGACGAGAGGCTCCGAATCTGCTCAGTAAACTGAGGTGGTTTTTAACATGATTTATTGTTGTGTTTTCTCATCCTCTCCACGCTAATGAAGATCCTATTGTAAAGGCCTACTTTGATAAATTGAAGTATTAACATATCAGTTTTACATATTACACATAGGTATGGTTAATGATCTTACCAATTAAATAGGTCGTTAGTGCAGTGTGCTAAACTATCGATATTAATAAAATGTCAAATGAAAGTTTTCTAGCACTCAATGAACCAATACAATATATTGCCTAGCGCTATAAACTAGACTGCACCGGTCGAGCGTGCGCGCTCCAGTCTGGCCACCTCTCATTACAATCAATGTGTTCTATTTTATTTGTCGCTCGCCAGTCTGGCCGTCCCCTAACAAAAATCATAGATCAGTCGGTAGCGCGTCTACCGTTCCGGATATATCCTGACAAGACAAAAATGTATTATTGGTAATTGTCGCTCCAAGACTCGGAGATATGTCTATCCTAGTAGGCCAATATATAAGTTTGTAAGTCTTGTGCTGATACAAATTTTTACTACTTTTATTTAAGATTTATTTTTATATCTATTAATATGTGCGGCTCTAGTAATTGTTTGCTGAAATAATTTTGTATTTTGCTATTCGTTGACTGTTTATCTTTATTTGAGTTTTTTAAAGTATAAAAACGTAAAAAGACTCACTGGTAATTTTGAAAGATGTACTTTTATATCTGGTTCTGTACGTGACTGTTATTTCTCATACGAATCTGGCAACCTACCCTGTATTTTTCTTTTTCCACCCTTGGGTCTTTCTTTCAGCGTTTTTTTTTTTCTCCCGCAGCTATGCCGAGCTCGAATAGAAGTGGCGTGGAGGGCTCTAGAAGGAAAACAAAACCGAAACATGGATTGGTAGTTGTCGTGGAAGAGGATATTGTGTTACAGTGGCTGAAGCTATTCAGCACATGTGGTGCGTGCGTGGGGTCCCTTACGACATGTTAACTCTAACCTTCCTCATATGGTGTTTATATCTAGTTGAAAGCTGTAACATATATGTTTTATAATCATCATTCGGCCAGTTTTTTAATCATCTCGTCTCGTATTATAGGATGCACATGTTGATACGGTAATGTGCTAGAATGAAGAGGTTGTATTTATAGAAAGGAACCCACATTTGCGTGGAAAGGGTAAAACAATTTAAGGAAAACTAACCTCACTTCACCTGACTGGGATTAAAACAGTGATCACCCCATCATCGGCACTCGGTGGTCCAGTCTATTGCAAATGACGCCTTATACTTTGAGGTCACCGGATCGTGTTACCAATAGTTGGATTTTAAAGTGTCTATATTATTTGTCCAGCTTTATTATTAATTTGTAATAAATAATTTTTTTTATTTTTTTTTAGTACCACGTCCTAATACCCGTTCGGATTATACGCTTATGTACTAATCACACTAATCGGTTAGGGATTAGGAAGGTTTAATTTAGAGGCAATCCACCCGTATTTGCGTGGAGGGAGGGTGGAAAACTATTTAGGAAAACCACCCTCAGTGCACCCGACCAGGATTGAGTCCCGGTCTTCCCGTTTTCGGCAGTCTAGTCCAAGACAAGATTAGCGCGTTAGACCACACGGCCACCGAAGTGGGTAGTTAATAATTGAAGGTTACAGGAGAACCAGGGATAAATACAATTAGCTCACACTGAGTTCTTTATGTCATTTGCGAGATAATAATAATAAATATTGATAAATTTTAACAAAAATCTAAAATATATCTCAGTCATATTTAGATCTAATTTAATAAAAAGCATTTGTTAGGGTGTTTAAGTGGTTTCAGTATAATAGTTGCTGTCATTAAAACTGTGTTTAATGTGATTTGGCCGTCTGTTTTATCCCATACACTTCAACTGTAGAGATTTAGTATATTATTTTCATTATCTTTTCTTAATTTCTGGATGGTGCCAATCCAATCCAATTATTAAATGTATATCTCATCAGGCAACTTTGGCCGGGATAGAGATATAATACATATCTAGTCCGATCACCTGTGTGTGTTAGACTTTTAGCCGCTCTGGTGGCACAGAGAATTGCCCAGGGTACACTTAATGGAGATTGTCTACACGTCGTACAATGAGATGAAATGATGATAGTGATTATAGAGTTGTGGAGCCAGGAGTGGTCTTAAACCTAGCTTAAGTCTAATTAACCACATTCTGGTGAGCACTGGGATAATTGTTCTTTAGGGAAAACACCCATGATACCAGCCGGGAATCGAACCAGAGACCCATAGATTCGCGGCGAGGTGCACTGATCACTATGCCATCAGACCGGTTACTAGATATACTTTCAAGTACTCATACGTCAAGTCATGTGATCTACTACACCTGCCACTTCTTGATATACATTATCAATACCTATAAAGTATCATTAATAATATATTAACCTTGATCCGCCTTGGTGGCGTAGTTGGCTAACGCGCTAGTTTCATGTTGAGCCAGACTACCGAGGACGGGGGGATCGAAGATTGAATGTCGGTCGGGTGAACTGGGAATGGTTTTCCTAAATGGTTTTCCACTCTCCCTCCACGCAAATGCGGGTTAACTTCTTCTAAATTCAACCTTCCAAATCCCTAACCCAGTAGCGTAATTAGTACTAAATCGTATAACCCGAACGGGTAGTAATACGTGGTGCTAAATAAATTAAATAAATATAGGAACTTTAATTTAACCTGTAAGGTAGCAAACTAGCCTTGTATTATTCCGTATTGAGGGTACAGGGGAAAAAGGGGGAGTGTATAATTTTAAATTTTAACTCAAGTTGAGTTAGTGCTTTAATCATTTAGACAGTCGTGAGACCTTTCTAATGAACTTTAGGTTATGGTTAAAAGAAGTCTGTGTCATGTCTACATTATTTTTACTTTCTCTCTATCTTACAGGTAGAGAAAGTATTGTGATCGTCAAAAAAATCGAACTCGAGATTTTGATGAATTTTGACGTTTCATGACTTCCTGAATCCGAAAAAGTGGTTTTTGAATTTCCGTCTGTCTGTCTGTCTGTCTGTCTGTCTGTCTGTACCTCCAACTAGAGCCTAAACTATTTTACCGATTGAGCTGAAACTTGATATCTAGGGTTTTGATAGGGTTGCCCCGAGGGGTTTTTGGAATTGGACATCTACCCCTAAAATTAAGGGTAGTTTACTGAAGGGAAAAAAGAGAAAAAGTCGATTTTCTCAAAATCGGCTCTAACGATTTTGATTAAATTTCATTTATGAACATTAATAAATATTCCAAACAAAATGGCTACTCTCAATATTTCGGCAAAATCGCTTTAAGGGCTCCGGTCTGATGCGTAAATTAACATTTTTAATAATAGCTCCGAAACTATTTGAGATATGAAATTACTTAGCATTACAAATATGTATATATATTTATAATACAAATATTTTATTCGAAACATATTTTTATAAAATCAATAATTTTTAATCTATACGCAATTATATATATATTTTTAGCTTTTTGGACATTAAAGCTTAAGTATTGCGATCGTAAAAAAACTAACCTGAAATGTTGATGGATTTCGACGTCTCATGACCCCCCGAACCCTAAAAAATAGTCTTTGCAATGCCGTCTGTCTGTGTGTCTATTAAAACTTAAAATTAAGGGTAGTTTACTGAAGGGAAAAAAGAGAAAAAGTCGATTTTCTCAAAATCGGCTCTAACGATTTTGATTAAATTTCATTTATAAACATTAATAAATATTCCAAACAAAATGACTACTCTCAATATTTCGGCAAAATGGCTTTAAGGGCTCCGGTCTGACGCGTCAATTAACATTTTTTTAAATAGCTCCGAAACTATTTGAGATATGAAATTACTTAGCATTACAAATATGTATATATATTTATAATACAGATATTTTAACCGAAACATATTTTTATAAAATCAATAACTTTCAATCTATACGCAATTATATGAATTTTTTTAACTTTTTGGACATTAAAGTTTAAGTAATGCGACCGTAAAAAAAAACTAACCTGAAATGTTGATGGATGTCGACGTATCATGACCCCCCGAACCCTAAAAAATAGTCTTTGATTTGCCGTCTGTCTGTGTGTCTATAAAAACTTAAAATCAAGGGTAGTTTACTGAAGGGCGAAAAGAGAAAAATTTTGTTTTCTCAAAATCTGCTCAAACGATTTCGATTAAAATTCGTATCTAGGCGTTGATTAAGATTATAAATAAACTGGCTATTTTCATTTTCCAATGAAAATGATTTTTAGGGTACATTACAGAAGCGTTAATTTCCGTATCTCCACAACTATTGGAGAAACTAAACAACTTATCATTGCAAAATTGTAGGACTATTAGAAATAAAAAACTTTTATTTGACATATATTTTTATAAAAGCAGCAGTTTCTGAGATATTTGCAAATATATTAATACAATTTTGTGAGCTTTAGTTGTAAACATATACTACTTAAGTCTTAACGCAATAATTCTCCAATGCCATAGAGTAATTAAATATAAGTATCTAAAAAAGTATGTTATTTTTCCTTAAATCTCTTAGGAGAAATGTTTGCATAGCAATGATCTATCTCCATTTTAGACTCAATAGTCAATATTTACATTTTGTATTGGTCAAAATGTATAAATGAATAATTAAATATCAATGCGATGACTTGAAGATCTGCAACACCTTATAAAATGTTAAAATTTTTACCAGAAATCGAAATTTTAATACGAAGTGTTGACCCTTGTGGAAGACATTAAACTGTTTGAAATGCTCTTAGGTGGACAAAGATGCGCCTCTTTTCTCATTGATTCTCTATCATTGTATATTATTTTATGCGTGTTCTTATGTGGAGTGGTGATGATACAATGTACATTATTCCGTTCAGAAATCTTACGAGTTTATAGAACGAGAGAGAAAGTCTGTGCGGTCTGCCGTACCATTTATTTTAAAGTATTTACTGGGGTCCTAATGGGGTTTGAGATATGAGAGTCCTCGAAAAAGTTGTTAGTGTGACTTTACCTCTTTTTCCCTTGTATCCTTTTTATTGTATACCTTCCGAGTAAAGTTCATAGTGTAATCCGTTAAGATAAGACTAGTACCTTTCAGGGCAGACGGAGTGTACGATGCTACCATCATTGACCGTATAAAAATATGTTCTGTATTTTCTAAAAGGCTCTTCCTATGAAAATTAGACTCTACTCACTTAAGCATGGTATATGTATGTACATTATTTAATTAGTTAGTTGTTGAAACGACTAATTAATCACCGGGCAAATACCAGTCGGAGATCATAGATTGAAGTTTTGTGAGTAAAATTGGATGTATCACATCCCAATACTGGCGACCATTTAAATCAATATCTTAGGCCCTAATGACCTTTAAACCCTAATAATAATAAATCAATATCTTCTCTTCAGTCGCCGTTTCTAAACTCTTCTTTGTATCGTCCAAACTATTTTCTCTTTTCTTTTTTTTTTTTTTTTGGCGAAAAAGAGACTCTTTAAGTTTCTTTCATTTTACACTTTACCCTCGTAGTAATCCACCTCGTTACTATTGGATCCCGATCTTCCTTTATTGCGTCGCGTTGAGAATTGGAGCGTCGAGGAAGAGGGCCTTACTTGGCCAGAACGGAAAAGATGAGAAGATCCCTTCTGTCCGATACATATAAGCGGCGCAAATTCTATTAACACAAAGAGCGGCGCGGAAGGGTGTGTTGAAGCCAACTAAGACAAGAGGGAGAATCGGGGGTGCTTCATTTCCTGTCCCACTTCCCCTTCACTTTACCCCCTTACAGCCAGGCTTCTGTTACGACGTCCCACAAATGGGTGGGGTGGGAGGAAATGAGGATTCCTTTTGTCCTGAGAACTTTTCGTCCGGATATCCTCGTCTCTCTGTAAAGAGTCCGTCTCATTTCGATCCACGCCGCCTTCGGGAGTCCCCAAGTATCCTACGCCCGATAACTAGCTCGATACAGTCGTCTGATGAATACGTGAGATGAGAACCACTTGTTTAATCTCACCTCTCTTGAAATTTTTTTTGTTTTTTCCTTATTGTTTAAAGTTACACTATTTGGTTCCTTGATGAGAAATCTTAATATATATAATTCTTCTGTACGTGTGTATGTCATTGAACTCCTCCTAAACGGCTGGACCGATTTAGATGAAATTTTTTGTGTGTGTTTGAGTGGATGGTTTAGATTCACAATTGAACCCGGTAGGTGGCGCTGCAATCGGGTTCTAGGATTTTTTTTATTTTTTAGGGATTTTTTTGGGGGGGAATTTTTTTCTTTTAGATTTTTTGCATATCAGAACATGTAACCTCAAAATTTCACCACCCCCCCACCACCATCACCCCCAATATTTATAATAATGAATATAATATTAATAATTGACCGTTAAAAAAATCATAAGTTCATCAATAGTTGACCGTTAAAACCTTCTGAAAAGTTCGTGAATAATTGAACTTCTGAGAATTATTCATAGTTACGTTTTTTTTCGATACAGCTGATATTTGTGGAGTTGTGGGCGAAATGCCAAAAATGAAAAGATGTTTTATTTTGTATGTTGTCTTGACAAACACTGAATTTGTAATATTTGTGTTACTCACTAATTGGAGTTCATTGTGAATTTGTAATTGTGATGATCACATAGTATTTGTTTTATTATCGAAATCAATTATGCCACCCAAACGAAAAGCCAACGTTCGGGCAGGACAACGTCTGTCGGGTCCGCTAGTAAGATATAAATTTTCTCGCCAGGGAAATAAATAGTGGGATTTTAAACAACCTTAGACGGTGCAAGTGAAGGGGGGTGGGGGAGGTCAGTGCAAAATATTATTCGACATACAATCAGTCCCTTGATGAATGGACTGAAGGTGTCGCTTGTAAGGTCAGTTGGTTTATACATTTCGGTGTCCTTGGCAGACTGATGTGCAATAGTACCTTCTGTCTTAGTGAGGATTGAGGAAAGCAACGGGAAACTACCTCACTCCTCATTTCCTTAGTACGCCTCTTCGGTTCTGCCGACGATGTATCTGTTGAGGATCCAATCAACCTTCTGGTTGAGTACTATTCATGCAAACATACATATGGTTTACAGAAGATACTAAAAAACTGTAGAGCTCTACTTAGTTAAAATAAAAATGTCTTGAATTGTGTTATTAATTACCGCAAACAATTTTATGATGATTCCTAAGTTAACGAATATATTGGTATATAATTTATGAATATACACTACATTTGTTAATCTTTATTTAAGACGCTGAACAAAATCATGATGCGTTAAGTAAGAATTTTAAACAAAGCATTCCTTGAATATTTTTAAATTAATAAGCTTTATTATAATGTATATTCAAATGCCTTAAATCTACGAAGTTGGACCAAAATCAATATACCAACCTTTTTTGCCAATACACTTTTATTTAAAAGGCCATACTTTTTCGAAGAGTTTTCTTTTTCATATGAATAATTAATATGAACGTATTCAAAGATAATTAGGTAATACAACTTAATATTTTCTCAAGCAAAAAAAGAAAGAGAATAGATCCATTAAAAATTATCAATACTATGGTATAATTTGTAAACCTTTTGTATGTATTTCAACTGAGAAAGGCACAAGCACAACTTTTTAACAATTTACCTACATCGCAAGGCACGCGGGATGGACGTCAAACGAGCTTTTGCTGGTTTTCTGGTGACGCGGAGGTCGAGGTTCGGATCTCGGTCGGGTGTTCTAAGGGTAGTTTTCCTAAATGAAGGGTACAGGGGGAAGGGGAATGTCTCATTACACACATTTTGAATGGCTATTTTTATATCTGAAACTCCCTAAAGACCCCAGCAAATAGTTTTCTTTCTAATTAATTTAAAAATGACAGAGACGTCCTATAGTTAAAATCTTAAGTCCATTAGAAAGTTGTAATGATTGTATCTATCAAATGACAGCACTAAATCAATTTGAATTAAAATAATACTTTACCTCCTTTTCCCCTTATACCCTTAAAATGTTATTCTATTAGTGTAAACGGGATAGCCGGACGGGTAGTAAAACGTGGTGCGCAAACACCTATTATTTCTACATTTTAAGCTATGACGAATAATGATTTTACCTAATATTGTCAATTCCATTAGCAATTTACACTGTTTTTCAAACTCTTTTAAAAAGATTTGAATTATTAGATCCTTACATTCGAACTATAGTGATCACTGAATAACTCTGATTACTTAAACTTAGAACTAACTTTTTTTAATACTATGTCTTACCACCTATTTATATGCTTGTGTACCAATTACGCTAGTGGTTTTAGGGGTAAAGAAGGCTATATTGATAGAGATTGTACCCGCATTTACGTGGAGGTAGAGTGGATAACTTGTTTGGGAAAACCACCCTCAGTACACCCGACTGATATTCGAAACTTGATCTCCATGTTATCGGCAGTCTAATCTATTGCAAGAGTAGTGCCTTAGACCATGTGACTACCGAAGCAGGTAGCGTGGAATCAAAACATTTAAATATCTTGAAGTAGTTCCATGCATCTCATTAAGATTCAACATCTCATTTAAAAGCTATAAACAATGTTACAGAATGTGGTGGATATCTTTACGCAAAAATATCAAAGTTATGACAATCAGTGAAATGATCCTCATTTCTGATTGGTTGCAAGACGTTTGCATCCCGTGTGTTGGGAAAGGGGTGAGGTGTGGTGATATGGGGGGAGGGGGCACCCTTAATTGAGGAAGTGGGTACTATGTATTCCATACAGGGAGCGCGATCACGTGACTTTGTATACCTCCGTCGTGGCACTTGGCGTCTCTTCCTCTTTTACTTCACTCCCCCTCCCCTTCACCCCGACCTAGCTTATCTCTTGTCCTTTGAGAAACGTGACGTGCCTTGAGTCACGAGGATGTGGAAAGGGGCAGAGGGGGAAGGTGGAAAGGAACCACTACAAATTTGGACCAAAGTCGTGGATATAATTTTCCCTCATAGCAGTTTCTCCAAAGAGCTTAGGTAGAACCTTGGATTTTCCGTGACAGGGAGGTCAAATTTCGAACTTTCTCTATAAGGATGTTCATTTAATAGATCATCTCAGGTTATTTAAATTTAAAATTTAAAGGAAATCAATCTAGTAGCTTTGACGTATTTTTGTACATTTTGTCATACATTGTGAGAGCGACGTCTTAAACTCACTAACAAATGGTGTTTCTGCTTAATATTAATAACACTATTACTATTGAATAGAGGATCTATCATTTTCTGATTTTTTTAAAAATTTTATCGCAAAGGAAAAACATCAACTTGAAATCCAAAAAGAAATACGATAAGAAAAAACAAAATTCTTAATGTGATGAACTTAGCATCTTTTGAATAAAAGAAGTGAGGTCCTACTGCTCACAGAACTACTATTATACATTAAATAGACCCATACTCTTCCGTAATATGTGTGTGTTTTTCTCTTGGAGAATGTGTTGTTCGAATTAATGGAGGGAAAAGAGTTGATGTAATGTTATCGACGACAAATCAAAACAACTTTGCTTCCCTATCTTCCAATTTTTACGCATCTCCTACCATAACCCTTTATTATTGTCTATTTATTTTTCTTCTGCACTTTAACTCGGTCAATTTGTAATTTTTTCTTACAATCCCTAGTTTTCATTTCATTTTTTTGTAGATAGTTTTATCTTGTTGTTTGATCCGTATGTTTTTAAAGTATGATTTATTAAAAATAAATGATACGGTGCAACGCAAACTCTTTCTAGATTCTTTACCTAAAATTTGAGCCATTTGCTTATTGATCGGAAACCAGTCAGTATCTTCCATCTCCTCCAGTAGTATAGTAATATTACAAAAGATAAAACAAGAAAAGCAAAAGGAATCTCTAAATAAAACGGCAAACAATAAACTAACATAAAATATGAATATGGCTAAAGAAAAATCCTAGATGTTTAAAAGAAGAAAAAAAAATCCGCACAACATTAATCAAGACTTTTTGTCCTTTGAAACAAACACTTACTCACACTGGTGATTACGTAGTCTAAGATGGCCATCACACAATAACTTATACTAGATTTCCTATGCCAGAAAGTTCAAGGATCGATTCTCGCCTGGGTGAACTATGAAGATGGTTTTAAAAATAGGGTGTATCACTGTATTTTTCCCCCTCTCCACGCTGATATGTAAACACTTTCTCTAAAAGACCTATCTGTTTCCTACCCCTCATTCAAAGTCGTTAATAATTGGTTTCGGTGGTCGAATTGTCAAAGGCGGTATTTCGCTCAATGGACTGAGCTGTCGATGTAGGAGGGATCGATGCTCAAAATTCGGTCAGGTGTACTGATTTTTTTTCCCTAGATGATTTTCTACTCTACCTTCACACAAAAATTGATAAACTTCCTCTTAATTCAACCTTTCTTGTCCCTAAATACTAGAGTTGTTAATACATACTTAAGGCGGGTATTAAGACGGGGGCTAAAAAATAATATTTATCAGCTTCGCGTTGAGATACGGTAGGTCACATAAGCCTATTCCAATTTTGAGCACTTAGCCTCAAGTGTTCGAACTATCAGCATTTTCTTCACAATATGAAATTCTACCTTCCTCCAGTTCTGAAGTTATCCTTCCATGTAATCACCATGTATCGACCTACTTTGTATAATACCGCTTCCCTTCCAGTATTTAGTGGAGGTAGGAGCCGGTAAGAGCCTTAACTAGGTCTTAGTGGTCTGGGTCCCATTAACCTTAATAGAGGGCCTGAATAATGCGATAACACCCAAGTTACTGCCAAACACACGCTCCTCCGGTAGTTTCTAATGATTATAATATCAGTACCTCTCCCAGTAGATGGATGGGTGTGAGGCATTCAAGCAGGTCTAGGACCGGGCCTTGTATCTTACTGGAAACCAATTCCTATAGGACCCACTTCGGTGGCCAAATGGTATAAGGCGCTACTCTCGCAATAGACTGGACTGCGTAAGACGGGAGAGATTGGTGTTTGATCCCGGTCGGGTGTACTGAGGGTGTTTTGTCCTAAATTGTTTTTTCCACTCTCCCTTTATGCTGATGCGGGTACTTTTCCTTTAAATTTAACCTTACTAATCATTAAAACGTTAGTGTAATTAGTGCACGTATAACCTAAATGGGTAGTAAGACGTGGTGCTAAAAGAAATCCTATAGAAAGAACCTTATCTTCTTACATTTATAAAAGTTTGATCTTCTTTCACGTATTCATACGTCAAGCCTTGTTATATGCCATTTGTAACTTTTGAAAGATATTATAAATAACTATAAAAATAATGGAGGCATGCAAAAGGCACTTTTTAAATTTGAAGTCAAAGTTGAAATAAAGCTTGAAACATGCGAGGAAAAGCTGAAGTCGAAGATAAAATTTTTGATGTCACATAACATTACTTTTTTTTAAAAATTTTAAAGAAATTGGCAAAACAAACTATTAATAATACTAATTATGCTGACACCCGCTTTAGTGGCGGAATGGTCTAAGGCCCCCTAGTGACGATGGGGGAGATCGGTGTTCGAATCCCGGTCGGTTCAACCAAGGGTGTTTTTTTTCCTTCTTCCAAGCAAATGCGAGTTGATAACCTCTAAAATCTCTCCATCATCATCTTAAACTTATTAGAGTAAGATGCGTCGATAAAAAAAATATGTTCCCATAACTGAGTTTATTTATGCTGACTTTATAGATGTAATTTAGTCACTCGTTGGTGTTATAATACGGTTTTGTTGGCTTTAAAAAAAATTGTTTAAATATGTCATATTTAGTGAAATGTTTAATATATTTTCATCAATTATACAAGTTTTCTTCTTCTTCTTAATTGGAAATGTTTCGAAAGTTCCAATAATTTTGTGGGTGTCGAAGTGGAAGCGAAGAAGACTCATAAAATCTGCCTCCCTATAAAATATTGCTAGTAATAAATATATATATATATATATATAATATCGCTAGTAATATATATATATATGTATAATAGTACTACTGTAAAATGATAAAATGTTAGACCGCGAAACAAAAATATGTTTTGATTTTCTTTAAGTCCCTTTCTATTAAAATTGGGCGGTATCCATCCGTATATCTTACACTGATGTGGTAGGAGATGAGTAGGGTAGAATTTAGAGGAAGTGTATATCTATATTTTAATGGAGAAAGAATGACACACATTTTAGGAAGTGGCCTCACTATACATGTGCGAGGTCTGGTCCCTAACTTTTCCGTCACAACAAAAATGGCTCAAGGAGAAAACCAATTTTTCAACAAAATAGTAATATCAAATTTAACATGGGATTTTTGAACACGAAAAATGCCTGATCCGCTTCAATGATCGCATGATATAAGGTGTCACTCTCGCAACAAACTGGACTGCCAATACCGGAGATATCGGGTTTCGAATCCCTGTTTATTGCACTGAGGTCGCTTTTTACTTTCTCTCTATCTTACAGGTAGAGAAAGTATTGTGATCGTCAAAAAAATCGAACTCGAGATTTTGATGAATTTTGACGTTTCATGACTTCCTGAATCCGAAAAAGTGGTTTTTGAATTTCCGTCTGTCTGTCTGTCTGTCTGTCTGTCTGTCTGTACCTCCAACTAGAGCCTAAACTATTTTACCGATTGAGCTGAAACTTGATATCTAGGGTTTTCATAACGTTGCCCCGAGGGGTTTTTGGAATTGGATATCTACCCCTAAAATTAAGGGTAGTTTACTGAAGGGCAAAAAGAGAAAAAGTCGATTTTCTCAAAATCGGCTCTAACGATTTTGATTAAATTTCATTTATGAACATAAATAAATATTCCAAACAAAATGGCTACTCTCAATATTTCGGCAAAATCGTTTTAAGGGCTCCGGTCTGATGCGTAAATTAACATTTTTTATAATAGCTCCGAAACTATTTGAGATATGAAATTACTTAGCATTACAAATATGTATATATATTTATAATACAAATATTTTATTCGAAACATATTTTTATAAAATCAATAACTTTCAATATATACGCAATTATATATATATTTTTAACTTTTTGAACATTAAAGCTTAAGTATTGCGACCGTAAGAAAAACTAACCTGAAATGTTGATGGATGTCGACGTCTCATGACCCCCCGAACCCTAAAAAATAGTCTTTGCAATGCCGTCTGTCTGTGTGTCTATTAAAACTTAAAATTAAGGGTAGTTTACTGAATGGCAAAAAGAGAAAAAGTCGATTTTCTCAAAATCGGCTCCAACGATTTTGATTAAATTTCATTCATAAACATTAATAAATATTCCAAACAAAATGGCTACCCTCAATTTTTCGGCAAAATGGCTTTAAGGGCTCCGGTCTGATGCGTAAATTAACATTTTTTTAAATAGCTCCGAAACTATTTGAGATATGAAATTACTTAGCATTACAAATATGTATATATATTTATAATACAGATATTTTATCCGAAACATATTTTTATAAAATCAATAACTTTCAATATATAGGCAATTATATGAATTTTTTTTAACTTTTTGGACATTAAAGTTTAAGTATTGCGACCGTAAAAAAAAAACTAACCTGAAATGTTGATGGATGTCGACGTCTCATGACCCCCCGAACCCTAAAAAATAGTCTTTGCAATGCCGTCTGTCTGTGTGTCTATAAAAACTTAAAATTAAGGGTAGTTTACTGAAGGACGAAAAGAGAAAAAGTCGATTTTCTCAAAATCGGCTCTAACGATTTTGATTAAATTTCATTTATGAACATAAATAAATATTCCAAACAAAATGGCTACCCTCCATATTTCGGCAAAATCGTTTTAAGGGCTCCGGTCTGATGCGTAAATTAACATTTTTTATAATAGCTCCGAAACTATTTGAGATATGAAATTACTTAGCATTACAAATATGTATATATATTTATAATACAAATATTTTATTCGAAACATATTTTTATAAAATCAATAACTTTCAATATATACGCAATTATATATATATTTTTAACTTTTTGGGCATTAAAGCTTAAGTATTGCGACCGTAAGAAAAACTAACCTGAAATGTTGATGGATGTCGACGTCTCATGACCCCCCGAACCCTTAAAAATAGTCTTTGCAATGCCGTCTGTCTGTGTGTCTATAAAAACTTAAAATTAAGGGTAGTTTACTGAAGGACGAAAAGAGAAAAATTTGGTTTTCTCAAAATCTGCTTAAACGATTTTGATTAAAATTCGTATCTAGGCGTTGATTAAGATTATAAATAAACTGGCTATTTTCATTTTCCTATGAAAATGATTTTTAGGGTACATTACAGAAGCGTTAATTTCCGTATCTCCACAACTATTGGAGAAACTAAACAACTTATCATTGCAAAATTGTAGGACTATTAGAAATAAAAAACTTTTATTTGACATATATTTTTATAAAAACAGCAGTTTCTGAGATATTTGCAAATATATTAATACAATTTTGTGAGCTTTAGTTGTAAACATATACTACTTAAGTCTTAACGCAATAATTCTCCAATGCCATAGAGTAATTAAATATAAGTATCTAAAATAGTATGTTATTTTTCCTTAAATCTCTTAGGAGAAATGTTTGCATAGCAATGATCTATCTCCATTTTAGACTCAATAGTCAATATTTACATTTTTTATTGGTCAAAATGTATAAATGAATAATTAAATATCAATGCGATGACTTGAAGATCTGCAACATCTTTTAAAATGTTAAAATTTTAACCATAAATCGAAATTTTAATACGAAGTGTTGACCCTTGTGGAAGACATTAAACTGTTTGAAATGTTCTTAGGTGGACAAAGATGCGCCTCTTTTCTCATTGATTCTATATCATTGTATATTATTTTATGCGTGTTCTTATGTGTAGTGGTGATGATACAATGTACATTATTCCGTTCAGAAATCTTACGAGTTTATAGAAAGAGAGAGAAAGTCTGTGCGGTGTGCCGTACCATTTATTTTTTTTCTAAATGGTTTCTCATAAATAGTGTACCACTTTCTCCACGAAAATACCGGTACATATTTTATATAAATTCTACCCTCCTCATTCCTAATAAATGAGTGTAAATTATTGCGGATAGCCCGAGCAGATTATTTGACGTTAATTTAACAGGAAACTCACTTAATTTACCATTTTTCTGCTTGTTGTAAAACATACTTTTATTTACATCCCTTAAAATGGATCTTACAAAACTGTGAATTGACAAGTTTGACTATCCATAGAGATTAAAGCTCACAAACCTCCCTCGTCGGTCACATGGCTTACGTGTCAAGTCTATTAAAGTCTGTTTTGCCAGTGATGTGGATATCGGGGTTTGAATTCTGGTGTGGTGTATCAAGTTCCCCACCGATTGTTTCCAACTCACCTTTGACGCAGGTGTGGGTACATTTCCTATAAATTCTACCTTCCTCATACCTACTCAATCAGTATAGTTTATTTCGGATCACCTTGATGGATGGTAAGATGTATCTACTTGGAAGGAGAGTGGAAAACCATTTTGGAAAATATCACCCTCAGTACACCCGACCGGTATTCGAACCCCATATCTATCTGTCATTGGCAGTCTAGTATATCACTAGCGTGACGTCCTAGACCACATGGCCACGTAATCAAGGTCCTTGCGGTGTGTTTTGTCCAGTGTTCATAGAGGCTCAAAGAGACCTATGCTATAAAATATTAAACAAAGCACTGCGAGAACGTTACATTACTGAAAATTAACTTGTCAGAGGTTTTGATATCAAAGTAAACGTCTCTTTTTAGCCTTTAACAAAATAATCAATGTGATTTTTACATTCGAGCATATGACAATCCCGGCTTCTACCATCGCTTGGAGCGCATGAAATTTACATGCAAAGACAAAAAGATCAAAGTTCAAGGTTAATTAATACATTTTTCCTGGGGTTGAAAGCGACCATTTAAAACTTTATTTTCAAATTAAATATATATCAGTTAAATAATTCAAGGAATTTCAGATATTATCTCTGATGATCTCTTATATCAAAAGAATATACACTCCATTTATCCTGAAAGATAGAGCATTACCTTGTTGGATAACATTATGGCGGGACTTAGGGACATAATGTAACTCATTAAGGTGAGATGAAAGGGACGCTAGAAAAAACAGTGATTTTTGGAGTTTTTATAGAAAAACTTTTTTATTTTTGCCAAAATAAATAAAATATTTCTCCAGTAGAAACATAGAGTTTAATTTTATTCCCATGGTGATATCAACAGCTGTTGTTGAATATCTGTCATGAGCATTGTGACATTATCTAACAAACTTTTTAAAAGAAGAGAAAAAGTTATTATCAAATTCCAGAACACCACTGACAAATATTCAAGACATTTTTGAGGTCATCATACGAAGAAAATTAAATTTTATATTTGTACTTGAGCAATATTTTATTTATTTTGATTAAAAAATGTTTTGCCATAAAAACCGCAAAAAACACTGGCTTTTTCTTGCGTTCCCTTTTCATAACACCTTAAGATAAACATTCTTTCTTTCAGGTTAAGCTAATGTTGGTTCCATTACGTTGATGCTTAAAAGATAAGCAATTATGTTATAAGTCAAGGTAGGACTTTAACCTACCAAACTAAGCTGTGCGAACTGAAAAATACCCTCACTAATTTTAAATAAATATGATTTAAAAAAAGGATCACCCATAAAGGTCAACGCAACTAGGGGCGTCCATACGGATTGGTGTATTCTGATGGGGTTGGGGGAAATATTGTGTTAAAGATGTATCACTATTATTATTATTTACATAAAAACATAATGTTCAGAAAGAGCCATAATTTAAATCTGAGGTAATTATAAAGCATCCAATAGTACATTATTCTTTGGGTTTTAAAAATATGAGTATATACATAATGTTAAATGTCAGCTAGTTATTGTAAGAATATTTTTTTTATCAGTGGTCTTACTACCCTTTGGTGTTAACTAATGCTTAGGTCTACTAGTTAAGTTAATGTGTTAGGGATAAGTAAGGTTGAATTTGAAGAAGTTTCCCTCATTTGCATATAGAGAAAGAAGAAAACCATTGAGGAATAGCAACCCTCAATACATTCAGACGGGGATCCGAACTCCTATTTCCCCCATCGGCAGTCAATCTATTGCGAGAGTGACGCCTTAGACATTATTTCTCAAACTTTTCCCAATATCGGACCGTTTTATAAGTACTCGATGATATTTGGACCTCTTGACAAGCACTAGGCTCATATGTGAACCACCCACCTTAATATACTGCCTACCCGCCACCTTTCCGAAGCAGGAAATTCTGTTCTTGTGCCTGTTTCTCGAACGGTAAATGACAGCATTTTTATTAGACTTGGTTTCTTATGCACATTTCACTTGTAAAAAAATAATAGTCGAACTTAAGCGAAGACTTGTCATCCTTAAAACTCTTCTATTCCATTCACTTTCCGAAGGAGCGCAAGTATTTTTTACAGTTTTTATAGAATTGAAATTTGTTGGCAAAAAAAAATCAAATATTTCTCCAGTAGCAACATAGAGTTTAATGTTCTGACATGATAATATCAACAGATCTTGAATATATATCAAGAGTGTCTGGAATTTTGTCAAACTTTTTATCTTTATTTTTATCTATATTTCTACTGGAGCAACATTTTATTTATTTTGGCAAAAAAAAAAAGTTGTTTGTAAAAACTTCAAAAAAACACTTCCATTACTAACTCACGTTCCCTACATTACCAATTTAATTCACTTCTTACTCTCCGATTTCTTAATAGTTAGTGCGAACCAATTTGGTGACCGCATGGTCTAACGCGCTACCTCCCGGTAGACTAGACTGCCCATGTTGGGAGATAGAGGTTCGAATCTCGGTCGGGAGTACTAAAAGTTTTTTTATGATTTTTCACTCCCCCTTCACGCAAATGCCTTGAAATATAACATTTCTAATCATTAAAACCACTATCGTAATAAGTACATAGGCGTATAACCCGATCGGCTAGTAAGACTCGATTCTTTTAAAAAAATATAGTGAGTGTGCCTTCTCAGATTGCCTTGCATAGCGGGATTACATAAACATCCGAGGGAAAAAAAATCTGAACCAATTTCAAGGCAGCCCTTAACAATTTCTATTTTTAACAGAATTGTGACAAGGACTTAACCTTCACTTTAAAATACTAAACAAACACATTGTTATCTACTCCAGCTAGAAAGTAGAAAAGTGGTGGGGGGGGGGGGGGGGGCACCTGCGAGCTGTTGCTAGTAAATATGTTACATTACAATTTGTGATCATTTCTTCAATGTCAGGTGTAAATAAAAGTAGTGAGATTCTTAAAACTGTTTATAAATTTTCATCGGATGTATTGAATAAAAATTGTATTTAATTCTGGTATTTTTCGCAAATAATTTTTTTTCCGTAGATCTCGCTCGGGTTGCATTAAAAAAAAACACGTGACCTTGTCGCATACGGCTCGCGGACCGTAATTTGTCCAGAACTGCCTCAGACCATTAACAGGGGTACGAATTTGCTCGTCCACTAAACAACAATAATCCTATGGGTAAGTTATGTAATAACAAACTTTTCTGGTTTATTTTAGTGGTTTTTTTTTTTGTTGTTGTTTGTTTTACCTTGCGCTTTGAAAGTTTTCCGCTTCATTCCTGCGCATCCATGAAAGCTCCGCGTCTATTCCCTTGCTATCCCTCGGGAACCCAAGAGGAAGTAACCCGTAATGGAGTTTTACACGGAGGAACTTCAGGAGCCCTCATATCTCGTGTAAGTGGCCTAGAATAAGAGTATTGAGGGGGGAGCGGGGCGGGGCGGGGCGTGGTCCAACAACACTGTGCACGAATACAAGGGTAGAGGGATTGGAGTTAATGTAGCGTGAGAACTGAAGAGATGAGAGAGTCTTTGGACCATTCACCGCTTGGAGAGTAGAGGGAGAGGGGGGTGATACTCTTAAGTACACCGTTAGAGATGTGTCTCTGAAATTCAGGGAGGCACCGAGAGAGAGAGAGCGTCATAATTATTATTGATTTGTATAATCAAATGCCAGTGTATCACCCTAGGGCGTCAAAAATTGTCTTAACTTTAAAGAGGTCGCTTTCATGTGAGTAGTAAACAATTTCCTAGTGGAACTGGGCCAGTCCAACTGGCCAAGAGGTGACCTGGTGGTTAGGGGTAAGGTGTCGAACTTCTGTGTTGAGGGTCCGGGGTTCAATCCTCGGTCCCGGCACAGATTTATTGATTGACCAAACCTTTCTCACTCTGACAAGCGTTAATTCAACACTAACTTGTGAATGTAAGGAATACAGGCCTCAACCGTTGTTTCGGATTTACACGTTAACTGTAGATTCCATTTCATCACAATCACCCTACCATTACAAATTAGCGTAAGTGCGTATAACTCGAATGGGTAGTAAGACGCTGTGCTAATAATAATAATAATAATAATAATAATAATAATAATAATAATAGTAATAATAGTAGTAATAATAGTAGTAATAATAATAATAATAATAATAATAATAATAATAATAATAATAATAATAATAATAATAACTGGCCAAGAGCTCTTTTGGTGAACAGACGAAGAGTAATATATGGAGGTAAAACTGTCTGCAGTGTAGCCAGTCGAATTCAAACCCTAAGACTTCTGCTTAAAGGTAAGGCCTGCTAGACCGTAAATACTTTGCAAACGAGAGATTTTAAAAGGCTGAATTATCTTTGTAGATTCAAGGCCAGTTACACAGTCATTTTGAGTACCTACGCTTTAAGCGTACTGCTGGACGACACCTACTTAAACCAAAATGGAATGGACCAGTTTGATATGTGAAGCTGTCCTATTCCATTCTGGTTTAGGTAGGTGTCGTCCTGAATTTAGTGTAGCGCCACACTTGAGGCGTACTCAATCTGACTATGAAACCGGCCTTATGATGTCGAACCTGATGAAATATGCGCGGGTGATTACTTCATATTAGCCGTTTACGGTTGTGTTTATGCGCATATGTTTACAAAATTAAAACTTTATTTTTAAACTAATATTTTTTATGGCTCTATCTCCAAGTTATAAAATCACATTTTTTTTTTACAATCTATGGTGGCCAGTTATAGGAAGATAAAAGTGTGAATATACTAGTAATACTGTTTAATTTGATTGTTTCAAGCACTATAATAATTATCTCTTGTTACAACCGCGAAATAAAAAACCTAGAATTTTTATTAAATTTGTTGTTCTTTAAATTAGTTTGATAAAACTTTTGATTGGTAATCTAGTATGACTAATATTATAATAACAACTATTTTCCAGTGACTTTAAACCAATGTTTGCAATAACAATCTTCTGCTAGCTGTAAGTTAACACCACGCTTACTCTGGATAGACTACTCTTTATGTTTGCTTTATAAGCATATGCGTGTGTATAAAACACAAGATTACAAAATATAATAACTTGAACCAGGACTAAAAAAAAAAAAGTAATTTAGCAGAAAATAAACACATTTCCTCAGACGCTTTCGAGTCGTATCATGAAAGAAGGTTAGAGCATAATGTAAACCACAATAATGTGTTGGGGTGACGTAAGTTAGACGACGTAGGTAAACTTACTCGTTTCACCAACGTTAAAACCGAGCGGGAATGCTACGTGGGGAACTAGTTTTGACGAACAAGGACAGCAACTCGTCCTATGAAGGAGCAACATACACAGTCTTTTTGATGTTCTCATTAATATTTATTGCTTTTAACTTCGCTGTACGAACTTCATCTTAAAGCGAATACCCACAAAACTCCCCCCCCCCCCCCCCCCCACACTTTACTCTTTGTTGCAGACGAAGTGAAACATTTCACAAAGTGAAATATTATACGACGTGAAAATGTTATACAAGTTTTGAAACATTTTAATAAGGTAGATAGACTTAAAGTTGACAGGTATAGGTAAATTTTAGGTGCGTTAGTTTCAAGTCTTCAACACTTGTGTTATAATTTTGGGTTACCCGCTGTCAAATATTAGTTTTTTTCACGACGGGAAATATCGCTTTATTCTACTAGAAAATAGGGCTTTTTAATTAAAAACTATGATTATATTAACAGAAGGCTTACCCGAACCAGTTTTCACGTGGACTCTTGCGTCAACTTTGATTTTCCAGTGACAAGAAGGACGACGCTTGAATCCAAGCCAGGTCTAATTAGGTTTAATTTCCTAAATTAGTTCCAACTTTTGCTTTACGCAAATTGGTAGAGCTACAAATCAAACTGGTGGTATTATAGGAAAGTACTTGCCTCAGAACCCGACGTATGTGCGTTCAGACCCAGCTGGGGTTGATGTATTTTTTCTTGAGCGATAAAAATCAGTAGCACAATTTCCTTCGTAGGGGAAGTAAAGCCTTCGAAACCTTGTAAATTGTGGCATGTAAAAGAACCTGGAAGGTATGTGAAAATACCTTTCCCGTCAAAATCGCCAGGCCATTTCGCTCTCACTCATAGAAATTCTCTTGTGCTGATATAATCATTCGGTTCTGAATGTCCCACGGTAGATACCGCAAATAAATAGATAAAAAATAAATATAAATCAGTTAAACTCTTCCTATTCTGTTTGATTTGTGTAATTATGCGAATAGCGTGGATGGGTAGTAAGCCACTGCGCACTTAACAGAAAGCAAATAATTTAAAATATATAAAACTTGTCTTAAGTTCTTGCATTTTAAGGCATTTACTTTTATATCCTTAATATGAACTACTATCTTAAAAATATTAGATGGATTGTGTAATACTGCCAGATCTCTTAGACTACCTATTGAAATTTGACACGTAAGAGATTCTATAGAGAAAAACCTTAAAAAAAAACTCGCTTCGCTTGATACTCAGTTTAAAGTTAAACTTCTTTATTCTAGTTTTCCAGTAATGATGGATGTTGTAGTTTGAGTCTCGGATGGTAGCATTGATGATGTTTTTCCTTAAATTGTTTCTGAATCTCCCTCCACTCAAATTCTAGTACATTTACTCTTCATTCAACCCTGGTATGGCCAACCCCATTGTTGTAGTTAAATGCGCATAACTCTGATGAATAGTAAGAATCGTATAAAAACATGCTATCTTTTTTAGGTGTTTAACGTGCACTTTCTAAACCGACTGATTATATCAGCACACGACTTATAAACTCGCCAAAATCAAGAAGAGACACAACATCCAACCCCCGGCCGTTAATTAATAACTTTGTTAAGTGTAGCCCCAATTTCACTAATGATAAATTATCCAGCCATTGAACCTGGGATGTTTAGTTCAGTAGTCATACACGCTACCATATGGGATAAGTTGTTGAACTAATTTATATATATATAGCTTATTAATTTATAGATGATTTAACGCCAATGAAAAGAGACGTCATTATTTCTTTCGAGATGAAAACGTCCACGTTATATCAACATTTATTATAGTATCCTCTCACTCTCTTGTTTTTCTGAACTAAAGATTTCCACTCATTCGTGTGATTTAATGAGTTCTCTGAAGCATCCTCGTAAAGAAAAGGTTCCTATTGGAAGAGCTCTTCTTTGAAAGGTATAACCATTAGGCTACACAGTTAATTTTATTCTCCAATAATGCCACCCTTCTTCGTTACAAAATATCAAAGGGCTATTATAATTTGGATCGAGTCCTCTGAACTAACCGTGGGAACTACTATCTAAACACTTGTTGAAAAAACTTATTGTTGGGCATTACATCAAACTTCTTAACCATTTTAATATATCCTATTAATCTCGTCCCTTCCCCCTTAGCCCCATTTTTACTTTTCCACTTTTCATTTTCGCAATCTAGCTAAACGTATGTTCATGGGGTTCACTATAATCACCTATGTACAGGAGACCAAACTCTATAGTGGATCTTGATTATTTCTTTTCTCACCTTTCTGTTTGGTCTTTGTGTTAATTGTGTTCATTTTGTGTGTTTGTGTGAGTGTGCGCACGCACCCCGTCATAACATCCGTTAGGGCCCGTTCCCACGGCGCGTGTGTAGACGGATTCGGCTCGTAGATTGCATAATCACAGGTCGTGGGACCGATAGATGCGCGTTGGCTTGGTACGGCTCGGAAGTTCCCGTGAATTGTCGGTACAGGTCCGTTCCCACGGCGCGTGTGTGGACGGATTCGGCTCGTAGATTGCATAATCACAGGTCGTGGGACCGATAGATCCGTGTAGGCTTGGTACGGCTTGGAAGTTCCCGCGAATTGTCGGTACAGGTCCATTTCCATGGCGCGTGTTTAGATGGATTCGGTTCGTAGATTGTATTATCACAGGTCGTGGGACCGATAGATGCACGGTGGCTTGGTACGGCTCGGGTGTTCTCGTGAATTGTCGGTAAAAGCCCATTTCCACGGAGCGTGTTTAGTTAGATTCGGTTCGTAGATTGCATTATCACAGGTCGTGGGGCCGATATGTGCGCGGGGGCTTGGTACGGCTCGGAAGTTCCCGTGAATCGTCGGTAAATGCTTGAAACATCAAAGGCCTGTGGTTAGTCTAATGACGATCCAGTAGTGGCTCGGGCACCGTGCCACATCCACATACACGAGTAGAGCAAACCACGCGTCTTGAGGGATGGTTAGGCTCGTCAATCTACGAGCCACGAGCCATTCGTGACTTGCCATACAAAAGGTCTTGGGAACAAGAATTTAGAGTTATCCGTTGTGTAGCTGTTGAGTGCAGTAACCCTTGAACGCAAGCCAAAGGTAGTGTGCCATTTGATTGCATGGACTTCTGGGCGAGGAATTGCTAGTCTTTTACTTTTATTGTTTTTGTTGGAGGCATTTAACGTACACCTTCTGACTGATTATATTAGCACATGAGAATTATCTATGATCCAGGGAAAAAGAGCCTACTAATTTCGCCGGGAAAGGTATTTTCACATACCTTCCAAGGGTTCTTTTACATGCCCCAATTGACTGTTTGACATTACAAACAAAATGGCAACTCTCCATTTTCCCCACGAACATTACTTTTAGGGTACTTTAAAATAAAAATAAAATTCAATTTAAAAAAAAATATCTTAACTATTTCAGAAAAAAAAATCTTATCATTGTAAAGTTGTAGTGTAATTAAAAGTAAAAGGCTTTTATTTGAAATATATATTTTACTAAAACAATGGTTTCAGAGGTATAAACAAGCATATACATATAAATGGAGGAAATTGAAATAGATTGTGATGCTCTTTGTTAGACAGATATCCCTATTCTCTCAATGTTTCTGTAACATTGTATATTATTTCATTAATGCTCTTTGGTGGAGTTATTCTGCAGCAGCATTGTACATCATTTAGTTTCACATATTTTACGAGTTTTTAGCAAATGCCTCTATTCTAAGATAAAAGAGAGATAAATTCTGTGCGGTGCACAGTAGCATTCACTAATGATTTGTCAGGTTAGGCTAGTTTTGGTTAGTTTACTTGGTGTAAGGGGATTTTAGCTTCAGGCTGAGAAAGCATTTCTGTCAACCAGTTCACTGACCACAAGCCAAGTCAGGGAATAGCCACATTCCTCCTCCTTCCATCAACATGTCACTTTTTTTTTGCGCTTAATTTGCTTACAGATTCGAACTACCAACATATTTATACAAATAAGGTAGGGATGAAGAAGGTATAATTTAGACGACATCTACCCATATTTACATGGAGGTGGAGTGGTAAAATCATTTTACAAAATAGACGATCTTAGTACACCCAATCTGGATTCAAACCTCAATTTCTCCGTTACCGACACTCCAATGTGCTTAGAGAGTGGCGTCTTGCATCAAGAGTCGACAACACTTTTTTTTATATCGTTGGCCATATGTTGCTTTTCAAATTGGTGGCTCGGTTTGAAAAAAATCAAACAAAAGTTTCAATATTATAATTTTCATATTTTAGCTAGTTCTTAGTTGTTGTTTTTTTGTGTGAACACAACTGTTTTCTGGGCCAAATTAAATCAGTCATCTGGCCAGATAAGGCCAGCGGGCTTTAGGTTGTGGACAACTGCCATATTACCTCAGGATCCCTGATACAATTTTATAATATTCTTTATTTTTTCCACAACATAAACATATATACTAGAATAATTAATTTGGATTGACAAGTTTTTCAAATTAGAATAAAGTACATTTGCCAAAGGTGCAGCCATAACGTGTGTTTCCCGTTTGTTTTGTACTTTTATACTTGTAAAATTTAACTGTCGTTATTGAATGTTTATAATACACGTGTAAATATTTTTGTGAGTGCTCAAAAACATATTTTTTCTGGTACAAGGGCTTCCTTAGTCTAAAAATTTTGGGAGCTCCTGCCTTAGATTATGTGACTATTGATGCGGATATACTTATTTACTTCTCTCTTTCTTCCCCTTATAACACTTATTTTGTCAAATTATTTCCCCTATTTTTCTTTACAAAGATTCTTCAGGATACATTTAGTTTTGGGGTGTGTGTGTGTGTGTTTATGTTTGTGTTTTTTTGTTTTTTTTGTTTTTTAGAATTGAATCCTTTTGTGAGCATAACAACCTATGTGAAATGGTTTGGTCCATTGTGCTTAGCAGTCATTGGATTATAAATTTTCCACTTTGGACTATTCGCCTCAGTCATAGCATCGCACCGCACCGCTTGTAACTGTTTGGTCTACCAACATTGATTGCGTACCAAATAATTGGAAAATGGCATTTTGAAATAAAACATTACCTCACTTATGGTTGTTGTATCTTTTGCAATCTGATAATCCTAACACAAGATCCCCGTGAATATTCTTATCTTAATTTTATCTTTCTTTATCTTACTTTAACTCAACGTTTGAATAATGAAAAATGCGTTTTAGATAATTTTAAACAGACCTTGAGTCTTGTACGAGCTATAAGATATGTTTAGTTATATAGTCCGTATTTCATAGAAAGGGCCTTTATCTGACAACTAGAAAATTTACTAGATACACTTTCACGTATTCAACCATCAGGTCATGTGATCTGAAACTGTCACTTTTTAAAGATTATTATCAACACCTTTCAAAATGGTAAAATGTTATCCATTTTTAATAAAAAAATATTATTATTTATTATTATTATTATTATTATTATTATTATTATTAGCACCGCGTCTTACTACCCGTTCGGGTTGTACGTACTTACGCTAATGTGTAATGGTAGGGTGATTGTGAGACGAAATGGAGGACCTACAGTTTAACGTGGGATCCGAACCACGGTGGATGCCGGGAATTCCTCACATTCACAAGTTGTGATTAATACACGTCTTGTCAGAGGTGAAGGAAGGGTTCGGCAATCAGATAAATCTGTGCCGGGACCGAGGATTGAGCCCCGGACCCAAGCACAGAAGTCTGACACCTTACCCCTAGACCACCAGGTCACCCATGTAAAAAAAATACTTTTGTATTTTATAAAAGGCTTTTTTTAATTAAAATTGAACTCTATTAACTGTGCATTAATATGATGTGACCCGCTTCATTGGCTGAACGGTCTAAGGCGTCGCTCTTATGTTAGACTAGCCTGATGAATACGGGGAGATCGGAGTTTGAATCCTGGTCGGGTTTATTGAGGGCGGTTTTTTCTTAAATTGTTTTCCACTCTCCTTCCACGAAAATGTGGCTAGATTACCTCTAAAAATCCTTCCTCATCTCTAGCCAATATGAGTAATACTTTTCATATATCCATACAGCCTGAATGGGTGGTAAGACACGGTGAAAAAATAAATTAATATGATATCATAAAACTATTAGGAAGGTAAAATGTAATTAGACACTTTTTATTATCGTTATATTACCAAGGTTTCCCAAGGTTTAAGATACCACGCTATTTTGTCGCTTTGCCTGCCTGCATTAAGTGAATAATTAAAGCCGTTCTTTGCTTCTTAAAGGGGTAAACAAATATAGTCTGCGGCATTCTATGACGTCTAAAAGCTTCAAGAAGTGAGTTTGTTCGCCGCGAACCCAATTCGTTAGGCGCACCGCCATTAGCAGTTTTGCCAACATCTCTGCGAGATAACATCTCGGCCAAACTCTCGCGGAAACTAGTTTCCTTGGCGCGGCTTCCTCGCCATATTTTCTGATTAAATTAGCTTGCTTAGCCAGACCAATTTCGTTAAAATCATAGCTATAATTTGGTTTCCCTTCCATAATCTTAATACTATATATTTTGTTTATGATACGCTTAAATTTATTAAAAAGTTTGCTGTTCAGTGGTTGAATAAATCCACTTTTTTTTTTAACCATAATATATTAAAATAATGACACCTTGCTATCGCTTAAGTTTATCGTTTAAAATAATATCTGTTATCCGTGCAAGTGATCCGATACTTTAGTCTATGGCTTAAGTTGGGATTGAAGGGGACGCGAGAAAAGGCCAGTGTTTTTTCACTTTTTATGGCAAAACTTTTTTTGGACAACATCAATTATATTATATATTGCTTCAGTACGAATAAAAAGTTTAAATTTATTCACATGTTGATATCATCAGTTACTAAAAATATCTGTCATGAGTATGGTGGCGGTGACCTGGGGGTCTAGGGGTAAGGTGTCAGACTTCTGTGCTGGGGGTCCGGGGTTCATTCCTCGGTCCCGGCACAGATTTATCTGGTTTCCAAACCCTTCCTTCACCTCTGACAAGACGTGTATTAATCACAACTTGTGAATGTGTGGAATGCCAGGCCTCCACCGTGGTTCGGATCCCACATTAAACTGTAGGTCCTCCATTTCATCCTACAATCACCCTACCATTACACATTAGCGTAAGTGCGTATAACCTGAACGGGTAGTAAGACGCGGTGATAATAATAATAATAATAATAATAATAATAATAATAATAATAATAATATGGTGGCATTATCTAACAAACTTTTTAAACGAAGATAAAAAGTTGTCATTGAATTCCAGGACCTCCTCGACAGATATTAAAGACATTTTGAGGTCACTATGTGAAGAAAATTAGATTATATGTTTGTACTGGAGCAATATTTTATTTATTTTGGTCAAAAAAAAAGTTTTGTCATAAAAACTGCAAAAACACTGGTTTTTTTTAATGTTCCCTTCCATCCCATATTACACCTCGTAATAGACTGTAAGTAGGGAGGGGGTTGAGGCTAATGATATGAGACCGTCAGTTTACTGAGTAAAATTTTTGAGTTTTGTAAAATGTTATCTTACTTTATTCTTCACGTTGCGAGTACCGAACTATCGTTCTTTCGTGCCACCCACTTGGGCAGCCATATTTATAATGATATTTTATGCCTACAGGTTGGTAGCCATTTTTGTAATAATACTGTTCAAAGTTCACTGCTCCACGTTTTGATTATCATACTGGTTAGTTTGACGTTATTTGTTGTCAGGTTATAATTGAAATTACTTATGTAAATTTAATGAAGGGTTTATTCAGCATTAATTCTGTAATTAACAGGGTGAATATGCTAGCCGTTATAAAACACGCTGCTATTTCACTTCATAGAAAACAGGGATTATTAAAATATAATTTGATCAAGATATATCCAATCTAGTGATTGATGTGGAATAATTACTGTCCTGATTCAGATTCGGTCATTAATAATAAAAAAAGTTTTCTCTTGATGAACGTAGGTCCTAACTGCTCGATGAATAATACGCGAGTGTCCTCATTTCCAATTTTTCGAACAGGTTTGTTTAAGAAGACTTTTCTTTTTGAACATTCGACTAACGTGATGCAATCGTCCCTCGTCTCTACCACCTTCGAGAGAAGATTTTGCTTGGGTGGCCGATAAAGAGTGACAAAAGGATATGACAAAACGTAGATTTATAATGCGAAATATAATGTAAATTAGATAAATTTTTAATATTATTACGTTGGATTATATCTGATTATCTCTATTAAATGATAAAAAAAAGGATTTGCAAAAAAATCGTTACAGGTGCTATGGCTTTCAACAGGTCCGTTGTCTTGTCCAAATTGAGCCCTTCATCATGTCCTACCAGCATCTCCATTTTTGTATCCTGAAACGTCATCTTTTTCCTTGTTTGATGTTACATTCATCATCATACCAGTTCCCTTCCCCTCTCCCTTCCACTTTACCTTTTATGGCATCACTCATTAAGCCATTTCGTCTCATAATGTGACCAATTCAGTGGTCTTCTTAGTGGAATCACCTTCATAACATTTTTTATTACTAGCACTTGGTCTTACTACCCGTTCGTTTTACATGCTTATGTAATAATTACACTAATGGTTTTAGGTATTAGAAAGGTTATATTTATAGAAAGTATGCTATCATTTGCGTGGAGGGAGAGTGGAAAACAATTTTTTTTAAAACCTTAGTACACCCGACCGAGATTCGAAACTTTATCTCTCCATCATTGGCAGTCTAATCTACGGCGAGAGTAGCACGTTAAACCATTTGGAAACCGAAGCGTGTTTCAGAAAAGTTTTCTTTTCATTGACTCTTCTTAGAACTTTTTCATTATTCACTTCAAAATGATAGTCTTTAGTTAAAAAAAATGTATGTGTGTGTGTGAGTCTATAGAAGACACCAGTGAACATAAGCGTGTGCGGGGTGAGGCCGATGGGGTTGTCACTTGGAATACGAAGGGTGGGTGGGGGAATCAACGCCTTCTCCTTCACCATGAGAATATGTCTTAACAATTTACAGTAAATTTAAAAAAATAAATAATCAAAGTTTTATTTTATAAAATTTTTCTTTGAAAAACAAACACTGTATATTATAAATTACATTGCCATCCATCTGCTGACCAAGAAACGTGAGCTCGAGCCTAAACCAACCAATCCAATCAAATATCCATCCAAGTGGTTTATAAAAAAATTAAATCGAAGTAACTTCGTTCTTCTATCACTCCGACCTTCTCCTCTTTTTTTTTTTTTGTTAGCTCTAGGCCATCCTAAAATAACAAGTTGTTTTAAAAATTATTTTCGGCCTTCCCCCTCCTTTTTCCTCCACGCAAGAGATCTTAAGATTTTTCGTTACAACGCCCCCCCCCCTCCCCACTTTTCTTATCTTACGTATTTTTCACTATTTGGGTGGAGTGGATTATTTTAATTTTCATATCACTTTTAGCTAGACATATAGATTGGGAATAAAACTAGTGATTTTAGAAAACTTAATTTGCAGTAAATTTGCAGTAAATTTGCAGAAAATGAAACATAAATTAACATTTATAATTGATATTATTTATTTTGTATCGATAAAAAAAATTTTTTTTTTCCTTAGGTTATGTATTACCATAAACATTGATAAGAAAACCCTGCGTAAGATATATTTTGGCTAGTAAGAAAATACTAAAACCCTCCCTGCCTCCCTCAAAACTCTCACTTAATTTAAGGACGGCCCCTTAAGGGTGCCCTGGCGCCTGCGGCACCCATACTGCGGACACCTATACCAGAGAATCCCTCAACACACGGTATTCTATCTTACTGACAGCAGGTACTTTTTTTTCTAGCACCGCATCTTACTACCCGTTCGGGTTGTACGCATATGTGATAATTACAATAGTGTATAATGATGGTTGAATTTAGAAGAAGTGTACCCACATTTTCATGGAGAAAGAGAGAGTGAGAAAACATTTAGGGATAACCACCCTTGGTACACGATCTTCCCGTCATTGGCAGTCTAGTATATTGCGAGAGTAGTGCCTTAGACCAGCGATTCTTAACCAGGGGGCCGCGAAAGATATTTTGGGGGACCTCGAAAAAATCATATAAAGTGTTATTTGCTTATTACTGAAGTTAATCATCTTAAATTTTACGTTTTTGAAGAAATAATTTGATGATCGTAAGCATGTAATTACATTGGACTCTCGATTTTCCAGGGTAATGGAGGGGAAGGGAATCACGGATAATACAAATAATCACTTTGTTTACTATCTCTATTAAAAATTTGCTGTCCTTTGTTTCTACTTATTTATGTGAAAAAGGATTTTCCACAGCGGTAAATATTAAAACAAGGCAGCGAAATCTACTGAATCGATTCCTGCATGCGAATAGCATTACGTAATACTATTGAAACCAAAATAGACCAATTAGTGGAAAGTGTTCAACAGCAGAGAGAGGTCCCATTAAATACATTTAGGTAAGTTAATCTCTGTTTTTTTATTTGTTTGTAATTATAATCAGAAAATACTTCACGATATTTAGGGAGCCACGAGAAATAAACGTTTAAGAACCACGTCCTGAAGGCCGATACACACAGAATGTTAAGCTACAGTAGCCCCATGGCTTCTTTGGTGCTGACTGACAGCTCACAGCTGACAGCTGATGGCTTTAAAAAGCTACCAGACCAAATTATGTATCCCTACGCCGAACCATATGATCTGCAAAAAACATGTGTTTAGCAGCTGTCACTTCTGACAGTCAAAATTTAGTTACATACCTAACTGTTGACTGTCAGAAGTCAGCTGTGAACTGTCAGTCAGCACCAAGCTAAGCTAAGCAATGGTCCCTCTTTTCCCTCCCGAATTCAGTGTTGTTTCTTTCTGCTCTACTCCAGTGAAGTTAAGTTATGATGGCGTTCTCCAAAATGTCTTGTTTTAGTTCAGGTGATAGTACTTAGGAAGAGAATATGTTGATGTTAGCAGTTGTTTTGCAAGATGAAGAAAATTTAGGAGGTGGAGGTTTGACTTGTTTGATTAACGCTTCCATTTTAATGTAAAAACATTTATTAAATATAAAACCTAAATAGAATATTACTTAAATACACGTGAAACAAACTGAAAACCAAACTTCAACACACTTTAGTTATTTTCACCAAACCAGCACTGCGTCTGTTCGTTCAACACGGAGTCCAAGCTTCATTGTACGCATGCGCAACGTAAGATGGCTCAAGATGGGAGATGGAAAAATTGCCCGGCCAGCAATCGGAAAAAATATAGCGTGGCGTAGCAAAGAATAGCTTTGCTTTCTGTGTGAACCAGCACATTTAAATATATGCTACGCTATTTTTATAAAGAGTTAGCAGAGAAAATCTTAGCTTAGCTTATCTTAGCTTTCTGTGTGTATCAGCCTTTAGACCATGAAGCCAACCATGCGGGTTCCACAATATGTTTTTTCCCTTCACCCTGGGATACTTAATGCTATCCGACTCCCTGATTGTTCTTCAAGGCACCTCGATACACCCAATCTTGCGGCATTCTCAAGATTCAAGTCTTGCTAAAGGCACAAAAGAAAGGTATACCTGCTCCTCTCTCTCTCTCTCTCTCGCGCACGCGAGAGGTCCGAGGACTTGATTATTTGTCCAGTATACTTGCACTTCAAAGAAGGAACAGAGAAGAAAACTAAATTTGATCTTAAAAAAAATAGGAAAAGGTAGAGTGATCTCAAAACTGTGTGTCACTCCTTTGATCTTTCTTTTGAAATTGACTCGTGGTTCCTAACAAGTTTGTAAGCTTTGTGTAGGTATATAAGATTGATTTGGACTACCACTGATTAAATAGGGGATGTTAAGGGTTCAATAGACCCCATAGGGTACAATTTCAAAACGTTGGATATAATACAATTGCATTTTTAGATATTGAGACTTGAACTTTGTTTGTTGACTAAATATAGGTTTTATTTTCAACTGACATTTTTTCTAAATTCTTCCGAAATTGGAAAGGATCAGTTTCTATTAACTATTTTACTAAACTTTATTAGCTTAAAATGGTCAGATCAATTAATTTAATGTGGGGAAAAGAGTGCTATAAACTATTCATCAATGT
Organism: Timema podura; assembly: GCA_033556935.1. Classification (NCBI taxonomy): domain Eukaryota; kingdom Metazoa; phylum Arthropoda; class Insecta; order Phasmatodea; family Timematidae; genus Timema; species Timema podura. The sequence goes on along the minus strand of JAVRXN010000013.1, from coordinate 25,003,245 downwards.
CCCTTTAATAGGTAGGCACTAAATTTCAAGCTCGTCTAGTTTGGTTGGCCGGTGACATGGAGGTCATGGCTTGAATTCTGGTCGGATGTACTGAGGTAAGATTTTACTAAATGGTTTTCCACGCTTCCTCACCGCAAATATGAGTACATTTAATATAAATTATATTACCTATACCATTACCGTAGTTAATATTAAACCATAGCGAGTACTAAGAAGCGTGACCTTCACCGGTGGGTCCGTGGGTAAGGACGTCAGTCTCATCTTGTCTGGCTTGCCAGTGACGGAGGAGCTGTGGTTTCCCATCTTCCTGCAACGCAAACTCAGATATATTTTATTCTTATTTAAATTCCTCGTCCCTACCGTTTTGGCTATTAGTGTTATTATGTAGATAGCCAAAGCGGGCAGTATGATGCAGAGGAGGGTAAAAATATATATATATATATATATATATCAGTTTGGTTAGGCTTTTGCCATTTACTAAAAAAATCACTTCAGTTTATAAAACGTTTTGACACTTGACAAAACCAGTTAAATTACTTATTTTTTTTTTCCTCATGAAGGAAAATGTTTTGTAGGAAAAGGTTTTGTGCGTCTACTCCCGCTACTTGAAAAGGCGTCAGAAAAAAGTGCTTACACTCGGTTGATGCACGAGGGTATAAGAATTATGTATTCCGTAATGAACTTTCTCTCTGTATTCAAGGGTTCTTTACTCTGGGTAATAGGCCCCCTTTAAGAACAAAAGGTCGCCAAGAGTGTGTGTGTGTGTGTGTGGTTTTGACACGCTCAAACAAGTAGCGACGAAATTAAACACGGAAACCTATCCACACTTCATTCAACCCAACCATCGTGTGACCTTTTGTTATGATTTCAACGCGCTCTCTTAACCTCGTACTCTTCCTTCACCCGGAGTAGCTTCGGAACTCTTTTGAGTTCCTTCCCTTCTTGACGACGTTTAAGAAGGGATTTGAACGTGGTATGTATTCAAATGTGTTCTAAAAGTTTTGGAATACGTGTTCATTTGTGCTGTCGTACGTCTATCCCTCCCTTAACCCCACCTCTCGCCTATCTCTCTCTCTCTCACACACACACACACACTCTCTCTCTCTCTCACTCTCTCTCTCTCTCTTAAGAGGAGCTGCGTGAACATCATATTGATTCTTCACTCACCGGATCGTCAATCAACCTGATCCTAGATCAAGAAAAGTTTGTGTTTGGACAAAATTAACAAAGGATAAGTATTTACGATCATCTTACCATAAATTATATCCAATTAAAACAATCAAATAAAGTATAAAAAAAAACATGGCAAGACTGTAAATAGCGTCGTATTTGAAAAATCTGATTGTTTAATGAGCTAAAGCTTTGCGTCATAAGGTTGGATATGATATATTAACTTTATGTGTCTGGTAGCTCAGGCTGCCTGCTATCAATATAATCATCTATTTTAATAAATGGCAATTTTGCGCATGTTTTTTTATTTATTTAGCACCGCGTCTTACTACCAGTTCGGATTATACGCTTAAGTATTAATTACGCTAATGGGTTAGGAATTGGGTAGGTTGGATATAGGAGAAGTGAACCCGCATTTACGTGGAGGGAGAGTGGAAAACCCTTTAGGAAAAACCACCCCAGTTCACCCGACCGAGATTCGAACCTTGATCTCCCCGTCCTCGGCAGTCAAGCTCAACACGACTAGCGCGTTAGCTAACTACGCTACCGAGGCGGGTTTTGCGCATGTTCCTTAAGAAAAATATTTTAAAGGATTTTTTAGTGCTACTAATAAATACATACAATACAACGTACTTAGTGTAAACCTCATCCAAAATTGTGTTTCTTTATGATTAAAGAAAAGTTCATTTATTTTCTATAATTGATTTGAATCTCAAACATTCACTTTAACTTTATTCTAAAGTTTTAAAAAAATCTTAAGACGCTATAATTGATATTTCTATCATTAAAAATAAAACGTATTTAAAATAAATATATATAACACAAACTTTACTCTAATTAATAACTTGAATATAGATGCAATTACTAATTCACCCGCTTCGGTGGCTGCGTAGTCTGAGGTGCTACTCTCAGAATATACTTGACTGCCATTGACGGGGAGATTGTGGTTTTATTCCGGTTGGGTGTACTGAGGGTAGTTTTTCCTAAATGGTTTCCCACTCTTTCTCGTCACACAAATACGGGTACACATCCTCTAAATTCAACCTTCCTAATCCCTAACCCATTAGCGTAATTAGTACATAAGCGTATAAACCCTAATGGATATTAAAACGTGGTGATTAAAAAAAACTAATTCACTTATTAAAACTTATGTGGCTATGTTCACCATCAAGACGATGGTCACCCGCTTCGGTGGACACATGCTCTAAGGCAGTAGACTAGACTGCCGATGACGGGGAGATTGAGGTTTGAATCTCGGTCGGGTGTACTGAGGGTGATTTTTCCAAAATGGTTTTTCCACTATCCCGCCACGCAAATGCGGTTACACTTCCTCTAAAAATAACCTTCATCCCTAAAACCTCTAAGTGTAATTAGGATATAAGCGTTTAACCTGAACAGTTAGTAAGACACAGTGCTAAAAAAACACATTATTGGAGAATAAAACAGTTGATTAGAGAGAATTGGATGGTTAGCTTAGTTAGAGATTTGATTGACAATAACATCCTAATTATTGTTAATATTGCAACTGAAAATGAGGTTTTAGACAATGATTGGAAATCAACTTATATCTAATCTCTGATCAAATCACTGTGTTTGTTCAACCTACACTTACTTTTGTCCGACAATAAGTGATGCATATAGTAATGTATTCTCCCGTACGTATTTGAATGTACCTATGTTAAAATACATTTTATCACGAATATTAATAAGGGAGCGTTCATTACTAATAATTACGTAATGACTATGGGTAGCATATAACGTACTGTAGTGTTAAATGGAGCAATAGAACATTTAAACACTATTATGTCAGGGACGAGAAAGTTATAAATGTATAGGAAATGTACCTATATCTGTGTGGAGGAGGAGTGGAAAAACATATAGTAAAAACCACCATAAGTAAACCTAATCGGGATTTGAAGCACCAACTTTTAGTAATCGGTAGTCGAGTCTTTTTCGAGAGTGACGACTTATACAAGGGGTAAGAAACCTTTTAGGTATAATGGGCCTTATGGGTTTGGAAAAAAAAAATGTGGACTGATTGGGAAGAAAAAATCAAGCAAAAAATTTTACTAGTAGGATAGGAGTGAGAAAATTATTTTAAAAAATCTTAATTTTTTTATGGATAGTGGGAAATTATTTAGGAAACACCAGCCTCAATACACCTGTTTGGGATTCGAACACCGATCTTCATATTACTGACAATCCAGTGTAAATAAACATGCCTTTAAGATCATGTGCCCACCGGTACGGGATAAGAGCTAAAGCGGTAAAGTATTAAGTAGGTACTAGACTTTTTCTAATGAAAATCCAATTTTTTCTAGCATAATTATTACTTACTAAGTCAACTACGCATAATAAAGAGTCAAATTTTCATTTGAATGACCTTTTACTAAACACGAACATAAATTGTTGTGGTCAATATTGAAAACATATAGTTAAGTGTTAATTTGTAGGTATTTATTATATCTATCGAAAGTGACAGCTGCAAATCTAATGACTTGACATATGAATAAGTTTTTAAAAAAACTCGGGTTTTAAACGTGCACTTAGTGAACCGACTAATTATATCAGCACAAGACTTATAAATTAACTTAAAACTAAATAATATCCAACCCGCGGTTATTAAACCATTACTGTGAAAGGGGTAAATCACATTTCACCAATAATACATTTTTCAGCCATGTCAGGAATCGAACTCGGGATCCCTAGCTAAGTAGATAAACACGCTACCGACTGATATAAAGTGTCGAACTAATACCTCAAATTAGATATAGTATATTTTCTGTCAGTTAAGGCCCTTCCTATGAAAATTGTTTCGTACTTAACAACACGAACAATCACCGTATGTTCAATATTATACCCAACCCCTTCACCCCTTCTACAAACAATAAGGGTTGAACTTTTTACATCTTTCAAGTCGTATTGTATTCGTTTGTAGACAAACGCACAATATCAGTGGCTAGTGCTGCGATCTAGCAATAATGACTTGAACTAATAGGACTCTATATGAAGATTATCATCTTTTGACAAATACAATATGACCGGAAGAGTATAATTTTATACGCTGATTTTCAATATATGTTCAAAATACCAGTTACCCTTAAAGTTATTTTCTTAGTTAAGTAATTCATACCTGCTTCGGTGGTCACGTGGTCTAACGCGCTACTCTCTCACTATACTAGACTGCCGATGACGGGTAGATTGAGGTTTGAATCTCGGTCGGGTGTATTGAAGATGATTTTTTCCCAAAATTGTTTTTCCATTCTCCCTCCACGCAAATGAGGGTACACTTAATTTAAATATAATTTTCCTATTCCTGAAACTATTAGCGTAATTAATACCGAACGGGTAGTAAAGACGCAGTGTTTTAAAAAAATCCTACAAGGGGACGTTTGAGTTAAGTGGACTTTAATGAAATATTTGTATATCTGAGTTTCTCTAGAGAAATAATGGAAAAATCTTGTACAAACCGGATTAACTAATTCTTGAATAGGCAATCCTGAACGTGAGAAATAAAATGCTCTCAGGGGACTTCAAATAACTTCCGTTTGGTCTTATAGTGTTAAATTCATAGAGCATAAATCCACTAAGGTGTTTTTTAACACCTCACGTCAAGACTCTGGACGTGAGTCTTAAGCCAGACACACCTGCGATGCGGGCAGCTAAGGCTATTTTTTTTTTATCCCCCTGCAAACCTTCAAAAGTCCTCTTCTCGCCTTATGCGGGTAGCTCAATATTTAGTACCGTCCGACCGTGTATATATTTCAGTTTCGGTGAAGAGGAATCCTTCTTCTCTTTCCCCTTTCTACTACCACCCTGGCGTTACTGCAAACACATTCGACAGACCATTTTATCAACCAGGCTCTCTTTTTTTTACTTACTATTATTATTTTATAGAAGTAGAGTTTCTACTCTGGTTAGTTAACCCTTTGAACTCGGTAATGTTAAAGTTACATCACAGGAATCCTTTTTAGCTAATTAACTAGCTAATTAAAACACGTATTTTACTCTTTTTTAAAAAATCACGGTGACCAAATACATCCGATCCTTTTTATATGTCAAGTTTTTCATTAAAGTTCCCTTTTTTTTTTAATTTTATGTTTGAAACCTGAGATCTAAAACCTTTTTATAATGTTTGTTAGCATTAATTAATAGTATAGACTCTATAATCTAGTTTGAATGATTGCAAAAAAAAAACAAAAATCAATGTGCTTACAAGTTTTATGAAAGCTAATTGCTATGCATTATTGATCCGTTTGTTTGTTTTCCAAAGTTTGGTTTGCAGACTAATTTAATTGAAGGACGTAATACCGACATGAAAATTACTTTGAACTTTACATTTACAAGCCTGTAAAGTTGGTCAAAACATGCGTGTAAATAATCAAACATTAATTTAGTTCTAGCCCAGTGACACTTATGTACAGGCGGCTAAAATAGGTTGTTGTTTACTTTATTTATCATGTGTGAATAATATTTTCAGGGTTTGTGTTAAGGCGCAGTTACACAGCGCGTGTTTCACCGAGCCTTATCTCGAAGAGTCACGAAGCATAGGCCATCTGAAACAGGAGAATCGCTATGGCTCGGGAATATTGGTGCGTGATTCACAGGTTCCACCACCTGTCGGTAAATTTGCAAAGATCAAAGGAGTTGAGAACTTCCTTTCGTGCAGGTTCGTCTTAACGCGGACCGCTGGCTGTGAAGGTCACAGCTTAGGGCAGGCGTGCGTTCTAAAAAGGTTAGTTTTGAATATAAATATCAAATGAACTACGGTGTGGTAAGCAGATAAAATTTTGGAATTTATCGAAGAGCTTAAATTAAAAGAGGTGGTGTGGAACCCGAAACATAAGGGCCATAAAGATTGAAATGTTGTACATGATTCATAGACCTCTTTTTAAGTCTTTAAATCGATCTTGTAACACCAATCACACTTAAGGAAGCAGAAGCAATAAGTTGTTGCCAAGCATCCATGATGTGATTCAGTACTGATGACAGTACAAAAGATTTAACATCAAATGTGTCAAAAATCTGAACGAATCACGCGCCGTGTTGTCACCCCTGGTTCGTCAGAAGGCGAACCATCGCGAACTGAACTCCCATTTCCCAGGTTCGACGAACCACGCGCCGTGTAACTGCGCCTTTACACTCGACAATGGACGCTAGTGTGTTTTTTAGGGAAAAGCTAGGTTTTCCCACCATTTTGAAACTTCAAAGCGCTGATTTGAAATACGTAATTAAAGTAATGTGTTTCGTGGTGGACCTCGTATCGAAGAGTGAAACTAAATAATGGTAAGCCCTTTCAATCCAGTGATGTTGATTGGGTGTTGAAAGCCTTTAGACCCACTCGCGTTGTACTGCCTCGCGTAGCCTGCAAACATTTTAGCGCCGGAATGAAAACTAACAAGCTATTATTTGTTTGTTTGCTGATTCAACATTAATGTTGATCACATTTTGTGTGTTTGTGTCATTTTAATATATTAAAGGACCATTAAACAACCTAGATTCATTAAGGTCCTCACCCTTGCAATAGAGGAGGGGAATATTGGGGTTCGAACCCAAGTCAGGTGTACTGAGGGGTGTTTTTACTGAATTGATTTCCATTCTCCTTCCACTAAGATGTGGATAAACTTCCTCTAAATTTGACCTTCCTTTATTATTATTAGCACCGCGTCTTACTACCCGTTCGGGTTGTACGCACTTACGCTAATGTGTAATGGTAGGGTGATTGTGAGATGAAATGGAGGACCTACAGTTTAACGTGGAATCCGAACCACGGTGGAGGCCTGGCATTCCTCATATTCACAAGTTGTGATTAATATACGTCTTGTCAGAGGTGAAGGAAGTGTTTGGAAATCAAATAAATCTGTGGTGGACCGAGGATTGAACCCCGGACCCCAGCACAGAAGTCTGACACCTTACCACGGTAACACAATTTTTAGCACTGGGGTGAATGAGTTGTGCAGTAATGGGTTCAAATTGTTTAAACTGCTTCAGTGGTCGAATGCTCTAAGGCGTCACATTAGTGTTGGACTGGCCTGCTGATGACGGGAGATTGGGGTTCAAATCCCGGTCGAGTCTATTGATAGTGGTTTTTCCTAAATGGTTTCCCACTTTTCTTCCACCCAAATACGGGTATAGTACCTCTAAAATGCGTCGTTCCTCTTCTCTACCATATTAAAGTAATTATCATATATGCTTATATTGCGACAACTAAGTTACTAGCGCGCTGCCGATACTCCCATGTTTTCTTCTTAGATTTCACCAATAAAATTGACTTTGAGGGACGAAATACGTGCACTAGTTTTATTAAAACCTTAGATGATTTATTTAAAATATTTGGCATCATAGGTACTGAGTTCACCCTCCACTTTCAACACTTCTAAAAACAGGACAGTTTTACTTAACAAAATAAGGAATAACGTAAACACATTTTTCAAGTATTTTCGCACGTCTATAGAATAATTTAACGATACAAGGAACGACAAAAAATTAAATTTTTCGATTATTTTCTCAAGTTAAATATTACATCATAATTCTGAATCCCAGACTGCCGGAATCACCATCTCTTTTTCACCAATAAGAAACTCCACATCAAAACTATGAAAATATTATATTCTGAAAAATGACACCTGGACACGACAATCGAACCCGGGACCTTTGGCTTAGTACGCCAATACTATAACCACTGATCTATCCAGGAATCGTCCCGTGCTCAGGGTCATTCTTCACTCTATATTAAGGCAGAGTCTATGATGGACGTGCGGAAATCATCGGCTACAAATGTGTGATTTTATTATTATCACGAGCTTCCTGGATAGATCAGTGGTTAGAGCATTGGCGTACTAAGCCAAAGGTTCCTGGTTCAATTCCCGTGTCCAGGTATAATTTTTCAATTTTCAGAATATGATTAGGTAGATGGAGTAATCCTCACAAAAAAAAAGCATAGATAATAGCTTTGGCTATTTAATTCTTATGAAAATATTGTCAGCATGACATATTCTAGTAATATGTATAATCCACATTAAATATCTGAAAATTGTAATAACTAAAGAGGTAATTCATTACTACCAACATGCTATAACATTTTATCTAACATAATTTAAATAAACTTAAAGCTAACTGCAGAGGAACTAATTGGAATTATCAGTGTGGATTTTGATCAGATTCTTACTATTCAGTAAATATTAGGGGGAAAAAATTGGAAATACAACATGATGGCTAATCAACTATACATATTTTTGTTAACAATCTTACGATTTATTTAAAAGAAACAAATAAGATGAATTTTAGTTTAGGTTGGGATAACCAAAAAACTTGTTAAGCTAATTAAGGTGGGCCTATGTTTAACTGACATGCGTGGCAGGGAACAAGTACACTTTGGATGCAACTTATCAAATACTTAAGAAATACATAATGGATGTATTTCCCCCATTACTTCTTAATCTAGTCTTAGAGTATGCTATTAGGGTATTTCAATTAGGATGTTGCAAGAAATGCAGAACTCTTATTAGAGGCTATTAAGGAAATAGGCTTTGAAGGGAACTCTGAAAAGACTACATATATGACACACAGAGAACAAAGATTGGGGATGATAATTTAGAGCAGGGTTTTTCAAATTGGGGGGCGCGAAGATATTTCAGGTGAGGCACAACACGGCTATTTATATTTATGAAACATTTATTTACTTCCTCCGAATTTCTAAAGTTCTAGCCAGTTAAAAAAAATTAGTATTCTGTTTGAAAAATTAAACAATTGAATTTATGTTGATATTTGCATCTGCATATTTGTATGAAATTAGTTTCTCAACAATTATGATAAGCGAAATTACAGATATTGTCTTGCAGTTGAAAATGGCCTTCTTATATATGTTATTTAAAAACAAAAGCTGACCTGAACCATCTCTCTGATATTAAACAAACTCATCCTTACAAATAACAAGTACATGTACATATTTTTCATGAATAGTATTTATATAATAAAATATAATAACAAAATACTACAAACTTGATATTTTATTAATATTTTTATAAAACTTTACTATTCTTAATAGTTCATAAATTTTGGAATTTTTTAAAAGGAAATATAGTAATTAATTAAATATTTCATGGCTTCGGTTTGTTTTAAATTTAACCGATAAACTATTTTTTTTTCAAGAAACTAAAATCTAGCAACTATTACTTTTAATGTTCAAGTGAGGCTTGAATTCAAGAAGTTTGAGAACCTCTTGTATATAGATAATTTACAGCAACATATCATTTGACAGATTTAATGAATTTAACACTTTTAATTAGCAAAAAGACATTAAATTGGAAATTAGGAAACTATACAGTCGGGATATGCATGCTATTACTTAGTCAGTAAGTTGTTAACATCTCGCGTCTTTTCAAGGAATGTAAAACTCAGAATATACAAAACTATAACTTTACCTGTCGTTCTCAATGGGTGTTAAACGTGGTATCCTAACTTACTTGACGAAAATAATTTTAGGTGTGTTCGAAAACAAGATGCTTGGAAAGATATCTGGTCTAGAAATGGATTAATACCTTGAAGAGTGAAGGAAGTTACATAATGATAAGTTACATACCCTGTAATCATCACAAGACATTGTTAGGATGATGAAGTCCGGTAGATTACGGTGAGAAGGACATACAATGTGGATGGGAGAATCTATAACCGTGCTAAGGGTACTGATTGACAGCCACAACGGGAAGAGATCATTGGCAAGACCTAGACGAAGATGGGAGGGTACTATTAGAATAGAACTGAAAGAGATAAGGTGTAATGACTTGAACTGGAGAGAAATACCTCAGGATAAGAATAGGGTGTAGCGAGGTGGACTGGATAGAACTAGCTCAAAATATGGATAGGGTGTATTGAGGTGGACTGGAATTAACTATCCTCAAAATAAGGATAGGGTGTAATGAGGTGGACTGGATATAATTTTATTAAGATAGGGATAGGGTGTAATGAGGTGGACTGGATAGAACTAACTCAAGATAGAGATAGGGTGTAATGAGGTGGACTTGATAGAACTAGATCAAGATAAGGATAGGGTGGAAAGAGGTGGATTGGATATAAATATCTCAAGATAGGGATAGGGTGTAGTGAGGTGGACTAGATAGAACTAAAATAGTTTAAGATAAGGATAGGGTGTAATGAGGTGGACTGGATAGAAATATCTAAAGATAGGAATAGGTTATAATGAGGTGGACTAAATATAACTAGCTAAAGATATGGATAGCGTTTAATGATATGGACTGGATAGAACTATTTTAATATAGGAATATGAATTAGTGAGGTAGACTAGATAAAACTAAAATAGCTCAAGATAAAAATAGGGTGCTATGAGGGGGACTGGATAGAACTTTCTAAAGATAGGGATAGGGTTAATGAGGAGGACTGGATAGAACTATCTAAATATAGGGATAGGGTGTAATGAGGTAGACTGGATAAAACAAGCTAAAGTTAGAGATATGTGACGTACTTTTGAAAGTGTGGCAATGAATTTTCGAATTCTTATGTCATAGAGGGAGTAAGATCTATTAGCTTTTCTAGCTATCATAAATAAGGCCCTTTAATCTTATTATGAAAATTGGGCTTCTATTTTAATCCAAGGTCAAAGAGAAATGGGTTGTTTGAAAATGTTTTTAGTAGCCATGGATAAAATTTCTATTCAATACCACCTTAATGTTATCAATTAAGGTAAAATTCTTGGCTACATTAAGATACTTGAAGTATACTCTAGCTCACGATAATTTAAAGTAACATAAAATATTACATCTACAAAATAAGTTAAATTTGATCTACTTACTATTCGAAATAACCAATTCTAGAGTTTGATTTGAAATGAACAATTTATTAAAATTCAAACGTCTTATGACCCTTAAAACTTATAGCTTTTTTTCATCATTATTATAATTTTCCTTACAAAATTTTATCACATAAAGGATACTAGCTCAAATTACCCTTTTCTCAAAAAGTTGCTGGTATGGCAAATAAAATCTTATATAAAACGCCGCCGTTAATTTTTCATGCCAAAATAGTTGTTGCGTGCAAAAGAGGTGAAAATATTTTTTCTTTGCGTCGCATAGATGAAAGGAAATGGAAGGAAAGCGATGAAGGCAGGGAGTTAAGAGTTGAGGGGGGAACTATTTTTCTCCCCTTTTTCATAACCATGGCAGTAAAACAGTTTTTAATTCCCTTCGGTATCATGTTTTTCCAGGTTTAGGATAAGTCATGTACAGTGTGAATTTCGAGATAGAATAAATGCAACTATACTTGTCCATCGTCTTTACAACATTTGTATCGATTGACAGAGCTATATATTTGTGTCCCTTATTGATTTTATAATGATTAACGGGGCATTACCAAATATGTAATACACAGATCCCATTGGTACATATCTGTGCCAAATTTGTATTAAAAAGAGTTTTGGACAGTTTGAATTTTTTACTTTCTCATCTAAAGAGAAAGTATTATAATCGTGAAAAATCTCGATCTCAGGATTGTGATGTATCTATAAGTTTTATGTGCGTTCGAACCCAAAAAAATTGTTTTACAAGTGATAGATGTTGTTCAAAATCTATAACTAGTTTTTAAAAGACAATATCTTAATTTTTTTAAATTTTGACCCTAACCCTCAAATTAAGAGTGGTTAACTGATGAGTGCTTTTTCTTTAGTTCCATATTTTTTGAAAATGGCTCTAGCAATTTTGTTTAAAATTGTTTAAAATTAATATCTTGTGAGTTTTTGACCTCTTGAATAACATGTACCTACTTGTTTTTTGGTAAACATTTTTAAAGGGTAGTTTAGGGATGAGTAATTTTTGAAAATTCAACACATTTTGAAAATGTCTCAAATGATTTTGTTTAAAGTGTACAAATAAATCTGCATTCTTGTTTTTTAGGGGAAGAATACGTTTAAGGGCAGTTTACGATGATCTACATTTTTTAAATTTGGGTTGTTTTAAAAACGGCTAAATTTGATTCAAAATGTTTATCATGTAGGTTCTAAACAGTAAAAATAATGTTATATTATACATTTTCTTAAAAATATTAATTCAATATTATTTTATTTATGACTGATAGAAACATTTGCATTTGATTTCAAAATTAGTATCTGAATACTATTTTATATGATAAATTATAATTACTTTATGCTTATTTTTCATGATAAACTAATTTAAGGCTAGTTTAGTTTTGAAATTTCTTGGAAAATTATAAATATTTTGAAAATAATCTCAAAGTTCGGTTTAAAATGTGTACCTTGTAAATAGTTTTCGTGATGAATAAGAATTTGTTTTTATATATTTTTAAATAAATATAATTTCCTGGTAATTTACATATAAGTAATTTTGAAAAATTTGAATTTTTAAGTCAAACATTCCTAAGACTAATTTTAAAAAATGAAAATTTTGTTCAGACTATAGTTTATTATATGAGAAATTTAGTACGATTGTGTCGTAACATTAATTTTATCTCTATAGTCGCATTTACTTGAAAGTAAGTTTGAAAATCATTTTGGAAAATGCACCCTAAGTACACCTCACCGGGACTCAAACCATCAACCTCCCCTTCATTGCTACCTTAGCTTGTATGCCCACCAATGTGAGCTAAAAGAACTAATATAAGGACAAAATGTGAGGTGGAATGGATTATAACGTAGCCGCTTCGATGGTTGAGTAGCCTAACTAAACTATAAAGGTGTCACTCTCAAAAGAGATTGGACTGCTGATTTTAAAAAGATCGGGGTTCGATGTATTGAGAATGTTTTTTCCCCTTAAATTTTTTCCACTTCCCCACCACGCAAATGTGTGAACGCTTCCCCTAATTTCATCCTTTTCATCCCTAGAACATTAGTGTGATTGTGTTTTAACTGTGTAAGACATGGTGCTAAAAATTAACAATAAAGTTACTATTTTTTAGATATTTTAAATACTAAACTTACCCATTATTCTTGTACCTAATTAAATAAAAAATCATATTTAACTTTAAACAAATTAATATATTAATGCTATCCATACAATTTGTTTTACAGCCTTTTCTTACTAATTTGTACTGGCTTGGGCTACATACCACCATCTTGGTGCATTCTGCAGCTATTAAATGATGTATACAGTCCAATTTTCAGAAAAAAAAGGCCTTTTAGAAAATGCAAACACCTTTTTATAGCTAAAATTGATAACATTTTACTATTTTGCCAGAGTTATTATAAAGGTATTGGTAATATTTAAAAAAGAGTCACAGCTGCAAAGATTAGTTTATCCTAAGGGCCTTAACACCAGAAACATCGTCAAGCGAGCTTAGGTGGCCGCACGGTTTAACGCGTGACTCTCGCAATAGACTAGATGGCCGATGACAGGATGATCGGTGTTCGATCCCGTTTGGTTGCACTGAGGGTGGTTTATCCTAAATAGTTTTCCCCTCTCACGAGAGCAATTCCTCTAAATTCAACCTTCCTCATTCCTAATACATTATCGTAATTAGGTGTATAACCTGAACGGGTAGTAAGGCGCGGTGCTAAAAAAAAGTAGTAAAGAAACAAATGAATGTGAGCCTTTGTAGAACCTTTATGTTCATATATCATACTTCAATTTTTTTTATCATCAATAAGTTAATTAAAATCATTTTAAGGTTGGCCCAACATTTTGTCTCCCCCCCCTCCCTACTCTCCGTGCTTCCTAGCTACCCCTCTCCCCCATACTCATCTCCGTGCCCCCTTCTTTTAACCTACTCGTCTCTTAAGGTGCGGCAAAAGGGAGCGCAAGTATTTTTACAATTTTAATAGAATAGAAATCTGTTGGCAAAAATAAATCAAATATTTCTCCAGTAGCAACATAGAGTTTATTTTTCTACACGTGCTAATATCAACAGATCTTGAATATCTGTCAAGGGTGTCCAGGAATTTGGTCAAAATATTTTCTCTTTATTTAAAAAGTTTTGACCAAATTCCAGGACACCCTTGACAGATATTCAAGATCTGTTGATATTAGATTGTTTAGAAAACTAAACTCTATGTTGCTACTGAAGAAATATTTTATCTATTTTGGCCAAAAAAATGTAATGCTATAAAAACTGTAAAATTACTCGCGTTCCCTTCTGCCGCACCTTAACACACTATATTTTGAAGCCACCTCTATCTACAATCTAACCCCTCCACCGCAAGCCACCACCGCAGAAAATTTCCCGATTCAAAATTTCCTGGAAAATTTTCATCTCTAACTTTTACTACATTGGTCCAACATGTTTGATTTAGGCGATACTGTTGAATGTGTTTTGTTTTAGTTTGTAAATGTCTTAGAGAAGGTGACCAAAGGGAATCTTATCAGGGCTGTTTGTGTTGGGTGGAAGGTATAATGGCACTGTAAGGGTGGTTTCACTGATACGTTCTCTTCTTCCTCTCTCTCACACCTTTCATCCCTTCGCTCTGTCTAGGTCGTTTTGTTTTGGTACAGATAACAGTCCCCTTTATTCCATATCGGCCCTTTCCTGTTGGCGGATTAACAAAAGGCACTGATGCTTCCAGCAAAAAGCCAATTGATTCTACTCGGAGAGGGTATCTACTGATATTTGCACTAGGGGTTACGCAGTATAGTGCGTCATATTCTAATAAACTTATTTCCTATGACTGGGGGGTAGAGATTCGAATATTTTTTTTTGTTTTTATTGATGATTTTTTGTTTTCCTATTTTTCCTCCCCAATAATTCAGGTGCATTTTTTTCTTAAATACTCCTTATATTACCCATTCATTCTCCACAATAATTTAGGTACACTTCCTCTTAAAAAAAACTCATCCTCATTTATCCATTCTTCCTCCACAGTAAATCATATGCACTTCTTCTTAAATACGCCCCCTCATATATTACTCATTCTTCCTCCACGATAATTTAGGTGCCCTTCGTCTTAAGTAACACTCTTAATTTTTTACTCATCCAAAATCCTTCCTCCACGTTTGTTCGTGTACACTTCCTCTTCATCTCTTAGCCTAGGATTAAACCTTTAAAAACAATTTAGTTGAAAAAACTTAATTATAATGTTTTATATATTGTCTGACCTATACTGCCTGACTTAGTATTATATTATGTCTTGTATGGCGTCTTATAGGCATGTTTATAAGGATAAATTACTGTAGGTCTCAAAATTATACTTTAGAGCTTCAACATTTTATTTAACTTTAAATTTTCTTACTTGCTCTTTTTTTTAATTATTAAATACTCTGGTGAAACTCGAGAAAGACTTAAATACTCTTTCATTGAAGCGGCGGATTTATCGCTATCAAAGGTTATGAAAAATGAAGGAATCGAAATGCCTTTCAAGGTTTTATTTTACTCGTTCTCTTAGGAAATTGGCTTAGAGGTAAACTTTTAACCAAGCGAAAGCCGTGAATATCAATAAAATTAATATGTTAATTGAATAAAACAACACGAAATATTTAAATTTTAAATATTTTATTTTGGATCATATATTTTTGTCTGTATCTACAATGCTCTATAAAAACTAGATTATTTTAGTATACATTAAAAAGAGATATGTTCGTTAAAATAAATTGAAAAGTCTCAATTAATACGATTATATCTTATTTTATTTGTTTTACATCAATATTAGCTTAAACAAAATAGTAACAACTTGGCTTTATTAAGTGTAGGCTACATTGGTTGTTTCAATAAACTAAATCTAAAATAAATAATTGAGATACATCCGTTTAGCAGAAATATGTTTGGTAAAGCCTAGTCCACAATGACATACATTTGCTAACAAACACGTGGGAAGGCGTATAAACACTGTTTAAATAATCTTTAGAAACTGTTTTGGGCACCTGCCCGCATACAGAAATAAATATTTGCTTGAAAATGTCTGCCTTCATTTGTGTTCCGTCAAGGATGGAAAAAACAAACATACATTTGCTGGCATATGCGCCATTGCAGAAGGCCATGGTGGGATGAGGTGTGTTCAATGAATAAGCAAGCCGTCTTCATCTAATCGTTTTCGTTAGAGGGCTGATTGATGCTCCACACTGACGTACGGATACAAAGCATTGGTATTAATTGCCTTATGTCTCATCCACACACTCGCCGAGACGACCCAAGGAAGCCCGGATGTAAGAATGTGGATGGTGCTCTCGCCTCCCCTTCTCTCGCCTCGCCTTACCTGGTCTTCTCTCACCTCGCCTTACCTGGTCTTCTCTAGCCTCACCTTACCTCGCCTTCTCTCGCCTCACCTTACCTGGTCTTCTCTCGCCTCGCCTTACCTCGCCTTCTCTCGCCTCACCTTACCTCGCCTTCTCTCGCCTCACCTTACCTCGCCTTCTCTCGCCTCACCTTATCTGGTCTTCTCTCGCCTCGCCCTTCTCTCACCTCACCTTACCTGCCTTCTCTCAGCCTCACCTTACCTCGCCTTCTCTCGCCTCGCCTTACCTCGCCTTCCTCTCGCCTCACCTTACCTCGTCTCTCTCGCCTCGCCTTACCGTCTCTCTCCCTCACCTTATCTCACCTCACCTTATCTGTCTTCTCTCGCCTCGCCTTACCTCGTCTTCTCTCGCCTAACCTTCTCTCACCTCGTCTTAACTCGTCTTCTCTCACCTGCTCGCCTTCTCTCGCCTACCTTATCTCGCCTCTCTCACCTCGCCTTCTCTCACCTCGCCTTCTCTCACCTCGCCTTCTCTCACCTCGCCTCTCTCACCTCGCCTTCTCTCGCCTAGCCTTGTCCTCGCCTTCTCTCGCCTCACCTTACCTGGTCTTCTCTCGCCTCGCCTTACCTGGTCTTCTCTCGCCTCACCTTACCTCGCCTTCTCTCGCCTCGCCTTACCTGGTCTTCTCTAGCCTCGCCTTACCTCGCCTTCTCTCGCCTCACCTTACCTCGTCTCTCTCGCCTCGCCTTCTCTCACCTCACCTTACCTCGTCTCTCTCGCCTCGCCTTCTCTCACCTCACCTTACCTCGTCTCTCTCGCCTTGCCTTCTCTCACCTCACCTTACCTCGTCTCTCTCGCCTCGCCTTCTCTCACCTCACCTTACCTCGTCTCTCTCGCCTCGCCTTCTCTCGCCTCACCTTACCTCGCCTTCTCTCGCCTCGCCTTACCTGGTCTTCTCTAGCCTCGCCTTACCTCGCCTTCTCTCGCCTCACCTTACCTCGTCTCTTTCGCCTCGCCTTCTCTCACCTCACCTTACCTCGTCTCTCTCGCCTCGCCTTCTCTCACCTCACCTTACCTCGTCTCTCTCGCCTCACTTTCTCTCACCTCACCTTATCTGGTCTTCTCTCGCCTCGCCTTACCTCGTCTTCTCTCGCCTAACCTTCTCTCACCTCGTCTTAACTCGTCTTCTCTCACCTTGTCTCGCCTTCTCTCGCCTAGCCTTATCTCGCCTTCTCTCACCTCGGTGACGCTCGGGTCCTTGATAGTCTTCGTTGCCCTAGTAAGGGTGCGAGACGCGAATAAGAGTGCACCACCACACTCTCGTCCAGTCAATGCGCAGTTAGATCCCGGAATGTTGACACTTGGTGCGTCATCGTATTTAATTAATTTAATTTTATATTAAATTTTAATATTTTTTTCTTTTAATATCAGCTTAGTAAATTATTTTGCAAAACAAATGATACAACAGTTCAATTCTTGGGACTAATACCAAGGCGAGTCTGTTTTTTTGTGTGAACCCAAACACATGTATCACAAAGATAAGCAATTGAACGATGCGTAGGTTCACATAGGTTGATGTTATGTAGCAAGCTATACATCCTTCCTCATAGACTTCAAAATAACGACTGCACGACAGATGACTGTGGGTGAGAGACGAGAGTGTATAGCGTAGCTCTCGTCCGGTATTAACAAACAAAAATAAGATAAGACTAGTCGATGTTGGCTATTCACGGCCACTGCCCTCCCCCTCCCACTCATTCACCCCTATCCCGCTAGCGCTGACTAGGGACATGGTTTCGAAAGAAAAGTATCGGAAGAAAAATATCGATACTATATTAGTATCGAAAGAAAAGTATCGATAGCAATAAGTATCGGTATCGAAATTTTAATCTGGAAAAATATGTTTTCTTTTCTATTAATAATAATTTCAACTTTTGCATAGTAATTACATTTTCAAATTTATCTAAGCACTGAAAATTATCATGGTTTTTAATAATTTAAAACAAATTTTACCCGATGCTTTTTCGTTAGCCAACTTTTTAAAAACTTCCATAATTCACTTCTGGGAGGTGCCACATTTTAACTACATTCGTCGTTTATATACTCTATCAATAAAGATTATTAACTGTTGACAAAGAATAATAGAATGGACGCCCTCCCCTGCTTTATCTGCTTAAACAACGCACATGAGCTTTTCTGCTTCGTCTGCTTGAAGCATCTTTAGTTGACTGAGTTCATTGAGTTCTACAAAAGCTTATTTTGTTTAGTTTTTGATGACCTTGCTCATTGATAAAGGAAGGAGTAGTAGACTGTTCGCTACTTAACCCATAAGGTATCAGGCTGTATTGATAGAGATGAAATAACAGCTATGCATTCTGATAAGCTAAAAAATATTGAATGCGAAAGTTGCTTCTTGCTTGTCATGCAGAAAATGACTGAGAATTGAAACAGTGACATTTGTTCTTTCTCCACAGTCCACTCTAGTAAAAATGTAATCGTAACATGAGTGAAGATAACAAAAAAAGCTGTTTCTCTCGATACCAATCTGATACCGGAGTGTGAGTACTAATATCAGTAAAAGTATCGGGAAAAAGTAACGAGTGAAAAAATACTAGTATCGAAAGGAAAATATCGATATTATTAAATTATCGATATTTTTTCACATCCCTAGCCCTGACTACTCGGTGAATATTACGTGAGTGTTCTCATCTCCATTTTCCAACAGGGTTGTTAACGAATACTTTGCTTTTAGGATATTCTAGTAAGGGATGCATCCGTCCCTCTTCTTACCCCCTTGTCCTTCGAGAAGATCTTGCCAGGGTGACCGATAATAAAGAGACAGACGGACGTTGCATCACGTAGTTATTTATTGCAAAATATAATGTCAAATAATAAATTTTTAATATTATTACTATGGACTTGATCTTATTATCTCTTCTAATTGATCAAAGGGGATGTTTAAAATATAATCATTACACTCTCGGAGATAAACGCACCCTAGATCATAGTCCACAACACTATTCTTGTCAGTGATCCTTGGTTTTATTTGTTATACCTTAGGATGTATTCTGTTACATTTTTTAGAATCTAAGATTTTTTAATATAGTTACACTTATATAGGGCTAATTTATTATTTTAGGGAGGGGTGCTTTTTTGTGCAGCAAATCGGCAGGGGAATAATAGTTTAGTATTTGATGTTTATAATGTTAGCCTATAGTTAAAATTTAAACAATAATTTTTAAGAATGACTTTTTTTTTGGTCAAAAAGTGATTTGTTTTCTCTTAGTCAACAAACTTTTGTCCTAAAATAAACAAAGTTTGTGGACCTCCATTAGTATTATCATTGATATAAGAATGAAAATAAAAGAGCATGTATGACTCGGTGTATGGATGTTGAAACTAAGGGAGTATGCAAGTATAAGGAAATTCGGAGGAAGTTTGTGAGGATGGATTAAGAACGGAGTTTTTTTTTAGCTATATTCACAGTTTCTTGCCTACCCTTTAAAAGAACGCCGTGATTAGGTAGGTATATATATATGTATATGAAATATAATACCATATTCAGGCGAAGTTTTAATGAGTATTTTTTTCAGCAAAACCTCGATACACCCCAATAAATACATTGAAAGTAATTTTTATATTAATGAAAATTTTTATAAGTTTCTCAACTAAGTTTACTTATAACAATTTTTTTAATCAATCAAGAACAAATAGTTTCAAAAAAAAAAAGAATTAAAATAAAATCATGACAAGCTTGTAAACCCTTTTAAGTAAAAATTTATTTATTGGCGTAAACAGAAGGTCTTACTTTGAAGATACACGAAGGATTCGTCTTTGAAGTGATCTTCCATTCAAGTACCAAACCAACTTCTCTCTCTTTTTTCTCTCTCTCCCCCTTTAAAACGTAATAGTAGTAAGAAGCCTGGATGTAATCATCTTATAGCCGAGGGACACGTATAGTCACTTCTAATTACATCTAGACCCGCACCAGTGATCACGCGTTCTAAGGCATCAGTTTTACTATTCATTGGATTGCCAGTGACGCCAAGGTCTGGGGTTCGAATCTAAGCCGGGTGTACTCGGAATGGCATCTCAGTGTGATTTATAGATTTATTTATAAACTCCTTCTCCATGCTTATGCAGGTGCACTTTATTTAAACTAACTTTCTCCACTTAAATTAGGATTTTTAACAACCGTGTTAAACGTGGTGATTAATTAAATATTATAATAAAATCGTGTGTACTTTCTCACACTTAAATTGTAAATAAAAATAAACCATTATCAATAATATACCCTCAATTTTTTCTTTGAAAAACTGATTTCAAAGGTTATTTATAGTGTAAAACGGTTGACAGATATACATTCCAAACAAACTAATAAAGGTCATTTTTTTATCCTTAATTAATAAATAAATCTTTGCGTATAGCCCTAAGACGTGATGCTAAAAAATAAATCAAATATACAGCCTTATTCATTATGTAAAATACTTCTCAAATACCCATTTCTAAACAAATATCCAGAAACATTTTCGAAAAACCAAGAATTAAAAAATCAACAGCCTGTAAACTATACCTTAATTTCAGGTCTAAAATCCAAAAAATGATTCGCCCTTGAGGCAATTTCTCAATATATAATTTTAATAAAATAAATAAAACCCATTTTAGAATCTATCTCCAAGAACCACGATACAAACATAGGGAGGGACAATTAATTTGTAAGACTATTTTTTATTCCTGGGGCACATAAAAGTAAAGATCCATAATAACCTCCAAGTAGAAAAGGTTTACGATTGCAATATTTTCTGTACGAGCAAATAAATAATAAACCTCTAGATAAGTTCAACATTTTATAAAAAAATCTAAGAAAAAAATTGTTGTAGGGAGCGTTATTTTACAAATTTAAATTTACAAAAGGTCTAGATCGATAAGCCTATTGATAAAGTAATAATCACAAATTTTAAAATTGCTAAATTGACTAAAGAATAAACTGAAACAGCTAAAATAAAACCAAATAATTTTTTTTAAATGTTATTCATAGAAACAATGTAAACATTTTTAAAAACAGTAATTAAATTAAAATCATAATTAAATATAATTGAATGGATACCTCAGTGCAACTTATCAGGTTTGACAGGGGTAAATTACCAAAATAGACGTGTAAAGCAGTAGGTTATTAAATAACAGTCATTTTAGTAATAGGTCACGTTAAAACCTTGATAATTCTAGTTTTTTACTCAATTACAAAAAAGGTGTAAAGTTTTTTTTCCTAAGCTTTTGCAAATTCTGACGGAATCCAGTGTACGGGCTCTTGTAACACCAGTGGCCCGTGGAACCCTTGGTGAGAATCACTGGAGTGCAGGGAGGATAAACCAATTTTATACAACCGTATTGGGACTCGAATCCTAGACCTACGCGTCACCGTAAAACCCGTTCAGATAAGCTTTACGTCTTAGACCACATGGACACGGATACCTATTAAAATTAATTATTCTAAATCATCTACAACGAGTATTAATAAAAAAAACCTCCATAGCATGAGCCCGCAAGGGAGCTATACTGAATGAGCGACCGCCACCGTTAGCAATGATAGTACCAACATTTATGGATCGAAGGTGTCATGTAAGTAACCTAACAAACCCTTCAGACGTTAATCTCAGTTTTTCTAGACCAAATTCACTACTTATTTATTCAAGCAGCTCCTCAATTGTCCTCACGAGGCTGAGTCGACTGCGTTCCAGACTCAGTGCTTCACAGAAAAATCTGGATCAAATCCGGGACCTCTGGATCTGGAGTCAGGAGGTATAACCACCAGACCACAAAGTAGTAAATACTTTTTTTAAAACTAGCATGTTCAACACCAATGTTATCCGATACCTTATCTCACTTGGTAGCGTGTCTTTCTGCAGAGCTAAGGGTCCCGGGCTCGATTTCTAGCACGGCCGGAAAAAAACCATTGTTGAAATGTAGGTTTCACTTTCACAGTGATGAGTTACCGGTCTGAGGTATGGGTGTTACCGCCTTTTCCAAATTCAAGTTAGTTTATAAGTTTTGTATTAGTATAACCAGTCGGTTCAGAAAGTGCACGTTAGATACCTCAAATAAAAACAACACAAAGTTATTAAATATTAGTTGTAAGGAGTGGAAATAGAGCTGATAGGAAGTGTACCGAAATTAGTTTGTAAAGAGTATAAGAAAACCACATATGATAAATCAGGTATGGAAATATATCCCTACTGTTCTTGGCCGAGATTTTAACCTGGATCTACCCACTACCGACAAGCCAGCGTATTGCGAGCTTGATGCCATAGACCTTGTGACCACCTATTTGGGCGTGTACCATTTTAAATATCTAGTAACTATTAGGGTGTATAGATATAATAACTAAACTAGTATTGTGGCCACCAAAATGTCGTGAGGTTTTTGAATGGCCAATCGCGTCTAAGTGGTTGCTTTTGTTTTTAAAAAAACCTCGCAGGGGCGAGTTTCTGGCGTCGTCGCCTCCCTCATCCCCATCTTGTTTCAACTTTTCAACTCGGCGCGCAAATAAACAAGGTTGTAAATCTTGTTCTAGCAGTGCTTGGGGTGCGTGGGAACACTTCGACTTGTGGATGTTAATTATTATTAAGGGTACATACTCACATTAAAACTTATGCGTACGCTTGAGGGGTGAAAATCCAGAGTATTGGAAGGGGGTGGCAAGAGGGTAGTTAAAATAAAGTGAATTCACCGTAGGAGTGGTGGTAAACGATAGCTAGCAGAGGATGTATAAACGGTTAAAAGATAATAATTGAAAGTTTTGACTGTCAAAAATGACCATAAATCAATGTATCGTTTTGCAAATCTTATGGTTTGGCGAATGAATACATGAGAGTAGATTTTATAACTTTTGCTAGCTGTCACTTATCATCACTCCTTTGGTGAATGGACTATATAACTAATTGAATAAGCACGTAACGTAGACAAAGGCACTTTTTATATAGGCCTACATGACGGAATAATTTTTCCTACGTACTACAAAGAAGGGTCAAATAGCGAGTACCTTTGATTAATGCAGCTAGAACTGGGCGTCGCGTCGTAATTTAGTTTGATGTGATCTTCATTAAAAAAAAACAGTCGAATTAATACCAACTAAACCAGGTTACCAATTAAAATAAAGTATTTCCAAAATGAAATAAAACAATTTTACTTATACAAATTTCACCGTTGTCTAGTGAATATTGAAAAAAAATTGCTTCTATTTCTGATTCGAGCTAAGTCGTTTATTTATTAATCTGCCCTAAGATAAGAAATCAAGGGAAATGCTATTTTCATCTGAAGGGCCTTTCTTATCTGACGAATTAAAAATTTATCATATTTACTTTTACATATTCATACGTCAGGTAATGTGATATACAAATTGTGTTTTTTTTAATACTTAAAACACAACACTAGTAAAATAATACAATTTTGTCAATTTTGGACGCAAAATAGGCCCAAATAATTTGTAATAATTTATTTAAGGCCCTTCCTACGAAAATTAGACTTGAAGTAAAACATTCCTTACCCCTGGTATAGCTGGTGTAGCAAGTTTACTTGAAAGATATTTATATATATATATATATATATATATATATAATATATATATAAGTAAACTTGATATGGACTTTTTTCGAAACTATAAATGTTTTGACAAAATTAAATAATGATCGATTAAATAGCCAATCTAACTATTTAATCCATGATTTGTGCATTTGCACGGTTGTCATTGTACTGTTGGCAGATTTTCTTTTGTAAAAATGGGGTTATTTCGATTTATAGGAGGATTTCGTGTAACAAGACGATTTCGTTTTATTTCGCTTTTCAAAAACATTTTAAATCCTATCTAAAAACTATCAAAGTAAAAAGTACTTGATTCCACCTTTGTATGGCACTTCTCGTTTCATAGCGTCTCTTCCATTTTTACGGGGCTCTTCTGATAGCTCGTGATTTTAATTGATCACGCATACGTAGCTGACGATTTATTGCACATCCATCACAAACTGTGCCTTGAGGTATGAGTGAATATTGACCTTGAGCATGGGATGATTCCTGGCTCGATTCTCGTGTCCAGATTGTCATTTCTCAATAATTTAAAGAAAATGTTAATATTTTATATATATATATATATATATTTTATATATATATATAAAATATATATATATAAAATATATATAAAATATATATATATAAAATATATATATATAATTATTTCAAACGGACTTCATGTTTTTGTACACAATTTGACTGAAATCGTATTTAATGTATTAAAATAGAGCATACATTATTAAATTGGGGACACATTTAACCAGCTCAATATAGACTAAATTAAAACATTGCTAGGGATTTGGGGCCAATCGAACAAATATTTTTAGATAGCCCCGGAAGATCTATCTCAGTCACGTGAGCCACTCTGTTCTTCCCGGCTTGAGATTAATTCTTTGGTATTTTCTAACAACAATATTTACTTTCTGGATCACGATCTACTTTGCTCAATGTAAAGTTTATCTTCGGGATTTTAAATTAAATTCATAATGATGCACTTAATTTAACGTTGACATGACATTAACTTAACGTAAAAATGGTCAATACTCTAGGGGACGACTTTCATGTTACGTAATGCTACGTGTTACTGTCAATTAAACATGTTGCAAGAAACATCAACACGACTATATAGTACTTCTATTGTTTGTTTATGGTGTGAAAATGCCCTCATCGGTAAAGTTCGTCTGTTCGCGTCTCGTGAACGAAAAAAGTCGTGGATTTTTTTTTTATCTCTAGTAAGTTTCTATTACAAGTACCAAGCCTAACCAGCCCTCACAGCTTCATTTCCATTTTAATGATCAATTTGTTTTCAAACTCTTCAAATTCACCACTTTATTTGTTTCGCTCTAGCTTTTACGTTAAGTTTTACATGAATCATGACTACACACATTATGTTTATTTACGTTACGTGAACGTAAAATTGATCGTGATCCTGGAACAAACGCCCAATCATGTCGATCTGTCTGACATATAGATGAAGTCGCGTGCGTCCCTGGGATGAAGCTGGGTAGATAAAACACATGGGTTCGTTTCTACGATATGTGGGAATTAAGAATATGGGACTAAGGGTGGAAAGCTATCTACGTTTCTTTCCACATACGACACACATTACACTCTGAAAACAATGTTTTATTTATCTCTAAATACAATCGCGATGGTATGTAACTATGAACAAACAG
This sequence comes from Timema podura, assembly GCA_033556935.1. Taxonomy (NCBI): domain Eukaryota; kingdom Metazoa; phylum Arthropoda; class Insecta; order Phasmatodea; family Timematidae; genus Timema; species Timema podura. The sequence continues at coordinate 24,977,711 of JAVRXN010000013.1, read as the reverse complement.
GTAGTTAGTTTTGATTGAAACTACGTGATAACTATACCCTGATTTTTGTAGAATATACCTTCTGGAAGGCCTTATTTTCTACATAATCCTATTCTTTAGTAGTATTCTGGTAGGATAAAAGGCCTTCCAGAACGGTAGAGGACAATCCATTCTGAGAGACCTTTCATCCTACCAAAATAATACTATACAACAGGATTTTGGTACGAAATAGGGCCTTACAAAACGGGCTTCCTACCAAATTCATGGCATGTAATAATCCTCTCTGTAGATATTCACAAATCCCTTGCAACTGACTGATTTTGCTGTCAATAACTACTGGACGTGGCCCAAGTTGATATAGCTGGTATATTCACACACACGGCTATTTTTTAAGGGCAAACACACAACATCTTGATAAACAAACGCTGGACTTGGACTACGAGACGAGACGTGTAACTACCTCACATAACCTATCTGCACTCCACGCGATCTTACTATCCGAGCATTCCTGGTTTTACAGGCGCATGCAATAATCATGTGTTCCCCGCTGAATACGCTGTTACTTTACCTACCGTGACGTTTTATGAGTTTTACACCGGTCAAGTTGTGCTGAATATTGAAATAAGATGAATAAATTCATAAACCCTCATTTACAAGTCATGCATGGTAGTACCCTTTGTGCCTAAAATATTAAGAACCTTTCAACCTTTTTAATATATTTAAGAGCTCCAAAGGAAGCACATTGAAAATACTTTTTTTTTATCACACTACCTGTTAGGGCCATATACATATTTTATAATTACTCTAGTGAGTTAGGGAAAAGCAAGGAAGCATATTAGAGCTGATCTGCCAGCATTTGCCTGGAAGGAGAGTGAGAAACAATATAATAAAAAATCCTCATTAGACCCGATCGTTATTCAAACCCCGATATCCCCGTTATCAGCGGGCCAGTACAACAAGAAAGTGACACCTTAGACGGTTTGGCCACTGAAGTGGGTTTGAATGCACTGATTTATGTTGAACAAAGATAGACCCTATTTATAAAAAAAATACCCAACTCTTAGGCATATTTTAGCAAACTAATTTAGATTTTTGGGAGCCTGAACAAAAACAGACAAACTTTGATAGTTGTTTACTACATTAAGTCCTCGACCTACACGGATTTGAGTTACGTGGATTCGAATGTAAACGGTTGCGGTACTTTGACCGAAACACACTTGATAGTGGAATCGACATTTTGTTTGTTTTGTATATTTATGTATTTTATGTATAAAAAATTAGTTTTGGTTGCGTCCTATATGATAGGGTTTTTGTTATCGCCTCTGAAGTAGGAAGCAGCTATGTCGGCGCTGTAAACAGGACTCTTGGTCTAGCAACGGACCTGATTGGCCAAAGATTGTTTGTGTCGTGGAGGATTAAAATAAAACACAAAGGTGAAAAGTTAATTAAATAAATCATCAATACCAGTTTTATTTTCTAAAAGCTTTATTTAAGCATCCTTTGAAACAAGAATATCTAAAAAAAACACATTGACCATTCGAGTTAAGTATTATTATTATTATTATTATTAGCACCGCGTCTTACTACCCGTCCGGGTTATACGCACTTACGCTAATGTGTAATGGTAGGGTGATTGTGAGATGAAATGGAGGACCTACAGTTTAACGTGGAATCCGAACCACGGTGGAGGCCTGGCATTCCTCACATTCACAAGATGTGATTAATACACGTCTTGTCAGAGGTGAAGGAAGGGTTTGGCAATCAGATAAATCTGTGCCGGGACCGAGGATTGAACCCCGGAACCCTAGCACAGAAAGTCTGACACCTTACCCCTAGACCACCAGGTCACCAACCCGAGTTAAGTAGTTTTTCAACTTGCGCTGAAAAATTGGGAATCAATAAACCAAAATAGTCGAGTACTAACTTAATGATATATTTATATTTTTAAATACAAAATTTCACTTCTTTTTATTTGAATATATATGATTCAAATGTATTTTTAAGTGAAAATAAAATAACCAATTAATTCTGGTGGTTGTTTTTTTGACTACCAAGTTTACTTGAGCTTGCCTCATTAGCTCAAAGGTACGTCAACTGATATTCCAAAAAATACATATATATATATATAGTTCATTTAAGTTTTGATAGGTATTATTACGAAGTTTCTTTATAAATGGAAACATAAGGATTTATTTCCAGAATGTAAGTTGATGCTTTCAGCTAGATATTGAATTCTTGTGTATGTTTCCTTTCCTTTCTCGTTATGATTTCTTCCCTGTTCGTACTTCGTTGTCTTTACTTCTGTACCTTTCTTATTGCTTTTCCTTTTTGATATTTCTACTTTGTTTCAATGTTATTATCTCTCAAAACACAAGGCTTAATATTGCATCACGTGTCTATATAAGGTTTTTATGATTCCCCTATACTTTGAAACAGGAGTCAGCTCCTGAATAGGTTCTGAAAGCTGGAAATAATATCGTTTATAAAAACAAATTTAATACTCGGATCCATAGTATTGAAACGAGAGAATTTAATTCCAGGATTACAAAAGCTCGCCATGATTTGAAATAAAAGGCCAGTCGAGAAAGCATTCCTTGTTACTAATGGTAACAGTTTATAATGAAAGGAAATATTTATTTTTAAAAAACCGTAAGATTCAACTCATAAGATAGCTAAACTCTGGAATTAATCTTGTCGATATGCCTATCTATCTATCTCTCTTTCTCTCTCTCTCTCTCTCTCTCTATATATATATATATATACTTGTCGATATGCCTATCTATCTCTCTCTCTCTCTATATATATATATATATATATTCTTGTCGATATGTCTATCTATCTATCTCTCTCTCTCTATATATATATATATATATATATATATATATAGAGAGAGAGAGAGAGATAGATAGGCATATCGACAAGATTAATTCCAGAGTTTAGCTATCTTATGAGTTGAATCTTACGGTTTTTTTAAAATAAATATTTCCTTTCATTATATATATATATATAGCAATGCGTCTTACTACCCGTTTGGGCTACACACATATGTACTAAACACTTTGTCCTATGTGTTAGGGACGAGTAGAATTTAATTAATATAAAGTATACTGACATTTGTGTGGTGGTTAAGGGGAAAACCATTTGAAGAGGCTACAAGGGAAAGAGCGGGAAAGTTCACTTCTAACCCAAATTTAGTCAGTGCTTCGATATAGTAAACAATCATGAGACCTTTTTAATGCACTATAGATTATGGTTATAAAGAAGTATATCAGTCATTTATTTTGAATTAATTGCGTGAAAAATGTGTTTGCTGGGGTCACTATTAGGCCTTAGATATAAAAGTTTTTGTCATGGAAGTGTAAATGTGAATATCCCAATTTTTCCCTTGTACCCTTTTATTAGTATACACAGCCCTTAGTACACCTGACCGGGGTTCAGTCTGTCGGCAGTCCAGTCTTTTTGCGAGAATGATACCTCCTTTAGACCATTCGACCACCGAAGTGGTTCTTGTTGATATGAAAATAGGACACGTAACTTAAATTGTTTCCACAAACGCGATTGGAAACAAATTCTGTTGGTAACTCTAGGTTCTACGTAGTTTACTCGTGGCAGCTCCCACAAAGAGGTTTGTCGCTGGTCTAGTTTCTGGTTAAATGGATCAGGCGTGTGTTTTATTTATGAATTATTATTAATCACAACATAAGCATTTGCTTCACAGCTGCACGTCACTTTAAGGTACAGTAAAACTCTCTTAGACTGAACGCCGGTAGTCTGAAATTCCGAATAATCCAAACACACTTGGCAGAAAACGGGGTGAAAAATTAAGTCAACTGAAACATATTTTATTGGTTAACAAGCTCAAAGTTAAAAAGAAATTGTAAGAAACAGTTATATCCGGATAATAAATTCTTAGTAAATTATTTACATGTTTTTGACAACAAAATGTGTTTTCCTGAAACTAAAAATAATTCACAGTACATATAAGTTAGATAAGTGAAAATTTTATTAAACTCATTCAAAGGTAGTTTAAAATTCATGAAAATACTGTATTCCCGGTCAATCCGAACAAGCTTCAGTCCCATTTAGTTCGGATTAACAGGGTTTTAGTATAAAGGTTTCTGATAACACTTTCTTAAAAAGGATTACACCTCGCTATTGGTTTAAATAAACTCGGGGTGAACGAGATTTTACACAAGATCTTAACGCCTGATTAGAGGTTTTTAAAATCCTTTACTACGATACGTTGTAGCTAGAATCAGACTGTAAGCGATGTATGGCGATAATAATTTACTATAAGGGTAGCAATTGAACCGTCCTGGGTTCTTTAATCTGTGGTTGGTTTTTCTTTACTGTTTATTAAGTTACAATTTAATACTTAATGGAAAATTAATGCTATTATATATTTTAATGTTAATTTTTGAAGTAGGTTGGATTGTTGGGGCCTGGTAAATTGAGATTTGAATCTCGTCTGAGTGCATCGGTTTTTTTTTCCCTTATCCTCCATGCTAATGTGGGTGCACTTACTCAAGGCTACACTCCTAACCGCCACCCCTTAGAATAATTTGATAATAGTTTTGGTGTTATACCTTAATAATATGCCTAATAAAAATAATAATATATCCGATTATATTGTTGAATGGACTTAGGCATCACTATCGCAATAGACTGAACTGCCGATGACTCTGATGGGGAGATAGAGATTCGAATCTCACTCGGGTGTACTGAGGAGGGTTTTCCCTAAATGGTTTTAAAGCTATCCCTCCACGCGAATGCAGTTTCCCTTCCTCTAAATTCAACCTTTCTAGTCCCTATCTCATTAGCATAATATTCGTATAGCCTGAACAGGTATTAAGACGTGGTGCTAAAGAAGAAGAAGAAGAAGCGAATTGAAGTCCAAGCTTAGCTTGAAACATCCGAAGCAAAGTCGAAACTGAAGTTGAAGTGAATATTGAAACATACGAAGCAAAGTTGAAGCTGAGGTCAAAGATAAGTTTTTTGTTACTGTCACATAACACTACATTATTTTTTAACCATCCATTAAGTGACACTAGTTAAGGAGAAAGACTTAGAGTAAAATACAAAGCATATCATATTATTTTGTTTTGACATACCTGAATTTATCCATGCTTACGTCATATGTGCCAGTTGATCACTATTAGGTGTTATATTAATGTTTAGAAGCTGTCCTAAAACGTTTACGACTGAAATACATCATATTTAATGAGATATTTCAAATATGTTTTCTTATTCCTTAGAAACACTTTGAAAATTTGAAGATTATTGTGAGTTTTGAAGTCGAAGCGAAGGATATTTGACTTATATTCTCGTGTTGTATCATATGAATGTCTTGGTAGTTTCGTTTGTCTTTGTGGAAATGCGTCTTTTTGTCGGAATGGTTACATTCTTAACCTCATTCCGACATATATATTGTATATTTTCCATTAAGAATTTTTCAGTTAAATACGATATTGCTGCTACACTGAAAAGGGCAGACTTTGTATTCAAAACTGTCAAAAACAAAGAAAAGACGGGGGGAAACAGTATTGAGTAGCGGGAAAATAGATGCCCTATAGAATGTCCTTTCGTTTTCTCTCTGTTTATTTGACGACGGCGCTTCTGTCACGGAGACGTATCCCTGGAGGACGCCGCTAAGCTAAGTGCACGGTAACATAATACACGAGATGCGCTTAAGGTAAAGGCAGTTTCAAGAACAATGCTTTTATCTCTAAAATAAGTTGATTTCATACAAAAATTGTTTTGTTTCTCTTTTCACTCGAGGGTGGAGGGGAAGGGGTGGTAAATGAAAAGCTTTTACAATCAATTACTATTTTTTACTCTAAGAAAAAAAATGAAAAATATGTTCTTCGCCATTCTTCTGCTGCCTAACTGAGGAATTTAATACTTTTTTTTTTCTTCGTCACAAGGTTCATATTGTTTTACTGAAACTTAGCCAAGCCATTTACACTTAAGGAATAGCCCAATATTGATTTGTATTGACCTATCCGTTCTGGTGGCCATGTGGACAAAGACGCCAGGTTCGTATTGTCTAGTTTTTTATCATCTATGGGGAAACAGGGCATATATATATTTTTTTTGCCAGATATACCTCAGTAGTTTTCATAAATGGTTTTACACTCTCTTTCCAAGCAAATGTGGGAGCATTATCAAGACTATACCTTACCCATACAGTGGCGCAAACAGACGGAGAGACCTGGGTATTTATTCACTTCTAGTCGGCAAATAATTTTAGTAAATCTATAAAACGTATCATTATAATAAAAACTATAACGCGTATTTTTGTCTATCCATAGTTTTTCTTAATTTTCCGATATGATACAAGGCTGAAACTTTAAACACTGATTAGATACGTTTTTTAAACTATCTCCAAAATTTCTTAAACCTAATTTTTTTTTCAGGGGGTTGTCTCCAGGAGGATTCACCTCAACGCGATCACGTGGCTAGAGCGTCGAGACATGAATTTGATATATATATATAGTTTCATTACGGCTTACCAGTGTGCAGAACGAGTCTAACTGCTTGTTAAGTTTAACTACAATGTAAATTATTGAATTTGTGTTGATATAATATATTAAATTTTAAGTCCGGGCTTATGACTTGATTTTATAAAGGTATACTATACGACCGCACACGCTATAGATGCTCTTTAAATATCCCAATTGAAATAAAGTCCAAAATTAGCAGTGTCAGCAAACAAAGTTAATTTTTTGGGGCAAAAAAAAAGAATGAATTATGTCAAAATACATATCTTAGCTCTAAATTTCTTTTCTCTCCTACCTCACCTTAACCGTCCCAGCAATCACACATTCTCTCCTTCATAAAAACGCTTAAGAACCTTCATAACTGAGCTACATTATTTTCTCTCTCTATCTCTTGCTAGCGACTTGATCGAAGTAAATGTCGTGTGAAATTGATGGCGCTATGGTCGATCGATTAGCAATGCTATCGTCCTCCGCATCTTTTTTTTTTTTTTCAATTGGTCGTCGTTTTAATGTCGTTATCCTCTCCGTTTTCACGTCGAGTAAAACGTCAACGCTTTCAGCTCGATTTATTTTCATGAGCGTGTCAACCTTGTTATACAATTCGCGACGCGCGCGCAATAGTTCGTCTTTATCGCCACCCGGAGCGCGGCGATTTTAGAGACAGCCATTTTGTTTCTTTTGATTCCTTGTGAAGATTTCTTAATAAGGATTCTTTCTTTATTTTTTATTTTTATAAAATGTTATACTACAGTCCAGTTTTCATAGCTAGAGAAGCTACTAGGTCTACTTTCACGTATTCATACGTCAAATCGTATTATCTGCATTCGTACTTTTGATAAATACTATCAATACATGTACAATAGCACTGGTTATTAATGTTTACCGTATATGTTTATATTTTATAAAGGCTCTTCCTATAAAAATTGGAGTTAAAACCCTTCCAAGGTATCCAGATATTCACACTAATGGGGTAAAAAATAATTAAGTATGATTTAGATTAATTACACCCCTATTTAATTGGAGGAAAAGGGGTAAACTATTTAAGGCAAAAAGTTTCGGTTCACGTGGCTGTAATTCAAACCATGTCCTCACCGTAACCGGTAAACCAGACGAGACTGACGCCTTTGTCCGTGTGTCCACTGGAGAGGGTTAGAATTTGATTAAATTCATGCTTGTCTAGGTTCCCCTTTTATCTCTTCTTCTCATTCTTCTACCATAACCGAGTCCACACTTCGTAGCAGTGTCAGTGACGTAACTATATATTGGCGTAGGTCAGTAGGTGGCAAATTGCTCAGGCCCCGCCAAGATGGGTCCCCACAACGGCCCAAAATTAATTTGGGAAAGAGACGAAATTGTTATCTTCTAAGCTTGCTTTTTTTTCGTAAAGATCTCACTATTATATAAAAAAATACTCACTATTCACTTTTTTGTGCATAATTTCATGATCTACAAAAAGCTGTAAAATCTGTAAAATCAATACTTAGCAATATATAAGCAAATAAATAAATAAAAAAAAGCATTAAAAAAATTTACGTAATAATTTTGCATGAAGAACTTATAAAAGAATTAAAATAATAAAAGTCAATGTAATTTATTATAATATATGATTTTGGAGAAGGGGGGGCCCTTTTTTATTTAGGTATATACCTAAATGTTGACTGTCAGAAGTCAGCTGTGAGCTGTCAGTCAGCACCAAAGAAGCCGTGGGCTACTGTACACCCACGTATTAAATAGTTACGTTCCCACTTTCACCTGGCGACCATACTTTACTATTTTAAGCAACTGAAACATCGATGTTAGTCATATTACAAACTCTCATTTATGTATGTGTGTATATATAGGCCTATATATAAATATATATACCAAAATTTATTTATTTTACCTCGTCTTACTACCCGTTCAGACTATAAGCATATCCACTAATTACACTGATGTGTTGGAGATGTGTAATATTTAAATTTAGAGAAATTTTACCCGCATTTGCATTAAGGAAAAGTGAAACACAATTTAGGGAAAAAAACACCCTTAGATCACCCGACCTGGATTGGAACCCTGGTCTAAATAGTAAAGGTTTGTTCTCGTTCTGATTAAAGCTTGACGTTTTGAAAATAAAATATATCAGAAATTTCATTATTATTGCCTATATCTTAATCAAAAAAAAGAATTCTTAACGTTGGGTGTGTGATTCAGCCAATCTAAATGAGAGAGATAAATTATCTAGTTAGGATTCAAATTCAAGCTCATCTAGTTGGTTTGACGGTAATGGATATAAATGGGTTTGAATCCCTACCGGCTGTAATGAGGGTGTTTTTTCAAAAATGATTTCTCACTTAAACATCACGCCAATTTGGGAACATTTCACCCAAGTTCCGCCTTCATCATACCTACGCTACTAATGAAATTAATTAATGGATATCCTTGATTGGTAAAATAATGTGGGTAGTAAAATATCTTCTAAATAGAAACAATTTTTTTCTTTGAAATATTCTCAATATCAATATAGTGTTAAAAACCTTTAAGACCAATGATATTATATGAAAAACACTCTTAGTTCTATTTTGATAAAGTTGAAAAATCAATCTAACTATTATTTTATAAATTATTATTACCTGAGACCTACCTCGATGGCCACATGGTCTATCCAAGGCATAATTCTCGTGTTAGACTTGACTGCCAATGACAGGGAGATCGAGGTTCAAATCCCGGTCGGGAGTACTACGAGGGTTTTTTTCAAAAAATTTTTTACTCTTCCTTCACGAAACTGGAGAAACACTTCTTCTAAATTCAACTTTTCTTATTAGCGTTATGATTGTATTTATGCGTAAAACCTGGACAGTTAGTAAGACGTGGTTGAAAAAAAAAATACTGAAAAGGGGGGAGACATGGAATTGTTTTCGTACTGTCCGCATATATATATATTTTTTTCAAACTGCTCTTTGAACTAGCTACATTCGCTTGAGCGCTTTGCCTCAAAGTGACTCAACTGTCCGTTCTCCCGTCTTTATGACAAACACCCTACCCTTTTTTTCTTCCCTAGCAGTCCTCTTTCAACCAATCGAACCTAGGGGGTCACTCGCAAGAATGGATGATTTGGCAATAACATCATTACAGTTCATCTCCCGGCAAAGCTTATGAACTCGTAACAAACAGATGTCATCTCCGATGGTTTTGCTCCGGCAAGAATGTATTAAGGTCATTCAACAGTAAACATTTACTGCAAATTTTAACAAGTGTATAAGCTATAAATAGTGGTTCAATGCTTTTAAATCTTTACAATTCACGAGGTATAAGGGGTCAAACTTGCTATTTCATGATTTTTTCTGACAATTTGTTAACCCACATAAACTTCTGGGAAAATAAAATTTTTAATTATTCTAAATATGCTTTAGTATAATTAATTTAAATTCGTAGCATCAAATAGCTAGTTTAGATCTCCTTTGGTGGATACCCGGATTAAACGTCAGGTTCTTTTGGTCAAATTTGCCGGATGTATAAAGGGTGGTTTTGCTTGATAGTTTCCAACATTCGCTTCGCTCAAATATAGTTTCATTTCTTCTAAATTTTATATTTTTCATCACTATCCCCTAGTGGGATTAAAATGTGCCTATTCTGGACGGTTAGTAAGATACACTGCAAGGACAAAATATACAATAAATGTAAGTGAACCTGTTCATATTAATAGGCTGTGACCCGCCACACGCCCCAAATTTTGTGAGTTTGGTCCTTCCTAGTTTGAATTTGAGGTCCACTGGTGTAAGGTGTCATTATCGTGTTATATTTGGCTGCTGGTGATTGTAGATTGAGATTCGAATCATGATTAGGTGTTCTGAGGGTGGATTTCTTTTCGAAATGGTTTCTCACTTCACTTTATGCAAATTCTGTACATTTCAAATTAAATTTTACCTTCATAGATCCTATTCTTTGAGAGTAATTAATATATACCTATGTATACCCCACGCTGGTTTCAGGATGTGATGAAAAACTCAGAAACCAAGACGTAATAACTAGAAAATATTACTCTCCCCATTTAAATAAGTTTGTGTTCGCTAATATGATATTACATCATTTGAATCTAATAGCTATCATCTAATTAAGGTATTTAATCTAAAGTAACAAGATGAATAGCTATCATCTAATTAAGGTATTTAATCTAAGGTAACAAGATGAATAGATATCATCTAATTAAGTTATTTAATCTAAAGTAACAAGATGAATAGCTATCAACTAATTAAGGTATTTAATCTGAGGTAACAAGATGAATAGCTATCATCTAATTAAGGTATTTAATCTAAGGTAACAAGATGAATAGATATCATCTAATTAAGTTATTTAATCTAAAGTAACAAGATGAATAGCTATCATCTAATTAAGGTATTTAATCTAAGGTAACAAGATGAATAGCTATCATCTAATTAAGTTATTTAATCTGAGGTAACAATATGAATAGCTATCATCTAATTAAGATATTTAATCTGAGGTAACAAGATAAATAGCTATCATCTAATTAAGGTATTTAATCTGAGGTAACAAGATGAATAGCTATCATCTAATTAAGGTATTTAATCTGAGGTAACAAGATGTAAAGCTATCATCTAATTAAGGTATTTAATTTGAGATAGCAAGATGAATAGCTATCATCTAATTAAGGTATTTAATTTGAGATAGCAAGATGAATAGCTATCATCTAATGAAGGTATTTAATCTGAGGTAGCAAGATGAATAAGTCTACATTTTAAAGAATTGCTCTAGTACTCTTTCAGATATTTGATTAGACATGATAATAATTTGTGATGTTTCCCAACCACCAACAGTGTAGGTAATACTAGTTCGAGGTTCAAACCACATCCTTCCAAATCACAATTCCGCTTCATTATCCGTGTGCAACGACCCGCTAGCAGTCCGTATATTCTCTAGACCAATGAGAATGATGATCTCTTTGTACATTACTATGGTTTGATTTACGGTTTTGGTTTTATGGTGGAGAGGATTCGAGTGTACTATTGCGTGGGTGTATGCTTGCCTGCTCGCTTTCCTTTGTGTGTGACGCGGCAGGGGGTATGGCGCGTAGGCTCACCCCTCCCACATTGCAATTGTGCAGTGGTGTTGTAGAGAAGTATGGAATACACTCGCATTTCCCTCCCTCTGCGCTTTCCTATGATGAATTATTCATTTTTGGATGTTTATTTTTAATATAACTTTTTTTTTCCTGCCTTGACATCTGTCCCAAACGTTTTTTCAAACAATTTTGAGATGTATCAAGGACTAGAATGACTCAATGTATCAAGTAATATGAATATATTATAACTAGGGGGTTCGAGTACTCTAAAATTTGAGTTTGATTTTAGTTTTACTAATTGTTTGAACTCGACTATAATATTTTTACAAAACTGGAAAAAGTTGGAATATGTACTCAGAAATTTCGATTTTTTTTTCTTCTGAAAACTCCAAGTTTAATTAGTTTGTTTGAATTTTAAGATTTTATTTAATAACAAATGGAGTCCCTCAATATTTCCTTTGGTCTAATTTAAAAAGAAATTATTTGTACACTTGTATTAAATTTATTTAAAAATCCTAACTCTAGAAAAAAAATCGCAAAAAAAGTTAATTAAAAAATAAACTGTATGTTTTTACTGATGGTTTATGTGGGGATATATTACATAAATTCAATTTGATATATATTTCTAGCATAAATATTTATTTATATTACTCAAACTAAAAAAAAAACCTACTCGTACACCCTTAGTTATAACCGAACCCAATGTGTTCATGCCTTATGCATATATACTCTTCCAAGTTACAGGTGAGTTTTAATATTTGTCCCTCGCGTCTTAAACTGGATTGCCAGCAACGGGGAGTACGGGCATCGAATCTTGGTTGGGTGTACTTAGGGTGCTATTTACTAAATATTTTCTCATACTCCCTCCACGCTAAGACTGGTACATTTTATCTTAAGTTATACCTTCTTTATCCTTGATCCATTATTCTCTAAATTGAAAATTGACACCTGGACATGAAAATTGAACCTGGGACCTTTGTCTCAGTTCGATTCCCGTGTCCAGGTGTCATTTTTTAATTTAATGAGTATTAAATTTAAATGAGGCTATAACCGTAATTAATAAATATAATAGCTTATCTATTTAATTAAACTTGTTTCATTTGCTCATAGCCCGAACGAATAATAATAACGCACTGAAACATTCGTATTTCATCTATACCAGTGTCATTTTCTTTAATTATAAGTATTACACACTTTAATTTATTCACGGGGTATCCACGATGATACTCATTTGATACCATAATGTGAACAAGGGGATTTTTTTAAGTGCAACAGAATCCGATAATATAAACAGTAAAACTACATTTAGAATAAAAATGCGGAAAATAACTGGAAAAACTTTGAAACTACCCCAGCACACTCGCTCAAGACTCAAACCCCGAAATCTCTCTATTCGTTAAAAACCAGATCATATGAACTACAATCCAATTTTCATAGTGAAAACCCTTTTAAAAATATGTTTTTGCTGTCAACATTAGTAACATTCTACTATTTTATTAGTGGTATTTTATGGTATTGATATTATCTATCTAAAATTACAGTTGCAGATCACATATCTTGACGTATTAATACATGAAAGTAAATTTATTAGATTTTCTTTCTGTCAAATAAGGCCTTTTTCTGGTAAAATTGGACTCTAGACTCTTAAACGATCGTGCTTAACCGGTGTTAGTTTTGAAGGCATACCTACTTCACAACTTTACCAACTTGTGTGATATATTCGATGGGCAATCGGTAGTTTAAGCATCGTTAAATGTTTACAATTAAAAAAAAATGAACCTATTTTGCGACACTTGGAGATGAACCTTGTTCTCCCATCCTCATCGTCACTCATTGAATTGATTCAACTTTAAAAAGGGATCCCCCCCCCCCCAACCCGCGCGGCTCCCAACATTTCGTAAATGAATTGCGAGCTGATTGCCTCCCCTAGTGAAACATCTAGTAATCAGCCTCGTATTTATAGTCGAGGGTGTGAAATGGAAAACATTCGTCCGGTAACCCGGATGAGGGGGTGGGGGTGATGTTTATTGGATCAAGAGATGTTCCGACAGGCAAACTCTGTGTTTTGGTCACCACTCCGTCCTCCAGATTTATTTCAAATTAAAACACACTATTACAAACTTCATCGTAATATCATTGTGTCGATAAATATCCCCGATGCTTAAATGCACTACAAACGTATTTATCTGAGTTTTTTGGGAGCAGGTCCGATCTTTTAATCGAACTTCTGAATATTCAGTCTTTTTTAAAATTCTATTTACCTTTAGTACCACATCTTACTACTTTCTTGGGCTATATCCCTATATACTAATCACTCTAATGTGCTAGGGATGAGAAAGATTGAATTCAGAGGAAGTGAGCGGAAAACCAATTAGGGGAAAAAAAACACCCTCATTACACCCATTAGGGAATTCAAACCCCAATCCTCTCATCATCGGTAGTTAAGTCTATTTCTAGAGTGTCGCCTGTGAATATGCAGCCATCGAAGCTGGTTTTATCACTGTTATATATGCAAAAGTTTGGACATCTGAAATATGGTACTGTATGAATAAAGAATTTATTTACAGTTAAGATATAGAATGAGTAATAAGATATGATTTCTTTGTTGCAAACAATGACAGAAAAATTCTACTGGTGTAGGTAGAGATTGTGCACTAGTTTTTACTCGGGCTACCACCAAAATACCCCCCGCCCCCCATTTACCCGCCTTCTGCCCCCCCCCCCACCTTTTTCTGCCCAAGGGGGAATGGACACTACTACCTTGCAGTGCGATTTCACTACTAAGGTATATTGGACAGTGCTAGCCTGACCTAACCTTGCTCCTCCTTCCACTAATAACTACCCCGTAAATACTGTACAGAGGAGCTAGCTTTCTTTCAGCTAGATTGCTTATAGTGAGCTGAGGTCTGCTGGAGATTTACTGTATTCCTTTCCAATTAATATTCTACTCTAAAGTGCTTAGTCCACTTGTTAACAATCCCTTATACTTAAGTCGATGATGCCCAATCTACCAATCTCTCATATAAAAATTATCTAATTTACCAGCACCCAATCCCAAAACTTGTTAAATTAATCGAAAATGATCTACCTTAACAACTGTGGTGCCACTGTAGTGATTGCAATCGGAGCCTTTCAGTTAATATCATTGAAATTTTTGTTTCAAGCCGTACAGGAGTGCCAGTAAGCACTTTGGTTCGATGTAAAGCTCATTTAGGTTGAATTTAGGTGGCGGAGAGGTTGGGGTTCGATTCCCAGCTCTATGTACTGAGGATGTTTTCTCCTAAATGGTTTCCCAGCTACCTTCCACATATTCTGATACACTTCCTCTCTGAAGTTATTTTTTACTGATATCTACCACACTTGTGTTATTAATATATATATATATATATATATATATATATATATATATATATATTCTCCACACTCAGTGGTCAAATGAGCCTTTAAGGCAGGAGTTGGCAACTTTTTTAATATCGTGGGTCGTTTAGGTTAAAACAAATTGTAGACAGGTTTGGAAAAAATATCGAGCAAAAAATTTCAACTTAATATTTCCAATAAAGTAATTACTTATTAGTATATTTTAATGGACACATTTACTTGTTTGCTAAAGCTCTTGCGGGCCAGATAAAATCAGTCGGCGGGCCGTAGGCTGACGACCGCTACTCTAAGGCGTCACTCTCGCAATAGAGGAATAGACCGATCTACTAATTACTGGGAGACCGTGGTTAGAATCCTAGTCTGGTGTATTTTAAGGTGATTTTTCCTGCATGGATTATAAATCTCCATCTCCACGCGAATTCGTCTAGTTTTAATCTCAAATAAAACTTTCTAATCCCCATCCCATTATCATAATCAATGTATGCGTAAGACCCTAATGAGTACTAAAACGTGGGGGGAGGGGGGTGATGTATGCATATATGGCCTATACATATACAATAGAGTGTCATTAATTTGAACTAACTGAGGATCGACCAAGTCCGGATTTTCGATTTGTCTGGATTTTCGAAAATACAATACCTATACTAAAAATAAAACATAAGCATGGATGGGATACTTAAGAAACCTTTGTGTTAAGGTAGAAACATTTTCACTCAATTTAAACAACGAACTTACACATTTTTTGTTTTTGTTAAATATCGAATATTCTGAAGGAATGTAATAAGGCAAAAATATAACAACGAAAATACGTATTAGATCTTTATTTTTTTAACAATGGTTGATGTGCGTTTTTTGTTGGTCATGTTTCTGATATTGATACCACTGTGGTTATTTTTATGAATATTTTTTTTTCTTAACGAACTGGGTTATCGACTATCCGGATTGTGGACGTCCGAATTATCGATTCTACTGTACAACACGTGTAAAACATTCAAATTAACCGTAATATTAGAACAGGCAACATTGTACTAAAAATTTAAGATGGGATGGAAGGGTATTCGAGAAAAAGCCAAAGTTTTTGCAGTTTTTATAGCAAAACTTTTTTTGGTCAAAATATGTAAAGTATTGTTAAAGTACAAACATCGAATTTAATTTTCTTCACATCATGACCTCAAAATTTCTTGGATATATATCTATCTTTCAAGAGGGTCCTGGAATTTAATGACAACTTTTTCTCGTCGTTTAAAATGTTTCTCATCTAACTTTGCTATACTAGTGTCAGATATTCAACAACTGTTGATACTACCATGTAAAGAAAATTAAACTCTATGTTTATACTTGAGCATTATTTTATATATTTTAGTCAAAAAATGTTTTGCCATAAAAACTGTAAAAAATCCCGCCTTTTCTCGCCTACCCTTCAATCTCACCTTATCAACCATATTTTATCTATCTGGATGAATTTAAAAAAATAGATTTTTAAACCCAAAATCAGTTCGATTTACTCAAATCATAATTCCTAGATTAATATCAGGAATTTAGGGAAACGTTATAAAATAAATTTACTCATTTATTTCTATGTTAACAATACAAATAAGTTACATAAGTGAACACGATCATTAAGACGTCAGTCTCGTATGTTCTGGTTTAATGCTGATATAGGGGTAAGGTACGAATCCAGGAAAGATATTCTGGGGGAGTTTTTTTATTTCTAAATGTTTTTTTATCCCTCCCTTCATACAAATACGTGAACAAAATCTCTAAATTATAGAATCTTCACCACTATCCAAGCCAGACGTCTTAAAATAGTTATTGTTCCATTAGAAATAGACAAGATTCTTTAATTTTTCTAAATAAAACATGTCTTTGTTACATTTTTGTCCAACACTTAGGCTCAGTCAGCTCTTTGTTTGATTCTAGGCATGATCGAAAAAATTTATTATTGAGGAAATATGGGTTTCACTTTTCAAGGTGATGAATATTAATAGCAGGGGGACTGGGTGTTGTGTCTGCTCTAGATTTAAGTTGATTTATAATTATTTTGCTGATATAGGCTTTCGGTTCAAAAAGTGCACGTTAAATAATTCAAACACACAAATAAATAAATAAAAGTCCATTTCAAGTCTCTGCCATGAAACTTCTATCAACACTATCGGATCTATCTATGGCCAGGAGGTATCAGGTGGGCCAAAAAAAAAATCTCCAAAAATTTCGTCGATGAAAAATAAACCCTCCTTTCCTCTTAAATTTTCTCGCTACGACTGCGTGTTTCATCAATAGCACCCTCCATTCCCACCCGTCACCTACCCCCCACACTCCTCTCACCCACCCTCCTCCTCCCACCCTCTCCTCCCTACAGACCCCCTGACGGTGACTCGCTGAACGAATGGCGATTGAAAACTGGTCGCTTCGTATGACGTATTGATCGGACGCCTCCTGGGTTACGCATGTGTGCGTGCGTACATTCCATGCGAGCGTGAACAAACTCCAATAACACCCACATCTAGACTCTCTCCCTCCCTCTCTCTCTCTCTCTCTCTCAGTTTCATTTTACACGTGGGTGTCTCTGTGGGTGTAAGATCAAAACCTTCAATATGATAATGCTATTTCTTTACTTTCTCATATCATATTCTTAGAAACAAATGTATTCAAACAAATTATGAATTTGTAACACTCTCGTAAATTCACATTAGCGAATCTAAAACAATTTAAGGTAGAAAAATAATTTTTTTTTTTTTGGTATGGCGTGGGTTTATTAAATGACGTGTGATTTCATGTATAGTTTTTTGTCAGACGAGACATGTTATAATAATGTGTAATTTGGCATTCATGAATTTTTCTTTTGTTTTGAATCAAACTAGATAGTGTCCAGTTAGTGCTTTTTTTTCCACAAGTTTTTGTTTGTGTTATATTTTGAGTTTTTAAACAATAAACTAAGCATTTCATTGTGCATTTATGGAGTCTCGCGTTTTCGGCACGATTCTATTTAATCACTAACTCAAACAATGGTTGTTTGAAAAAAAATTAATTCATTCACGATAACGCCTGCTACCCCACCACCCCCAATACCCTGCTCTCCTCTTCTCTACAATTTAATCCAATCTATGGGGATATGGTGATAGGCTCTTTTTATTGACATTGTGATTTTTTTGGTGGGGGTGGGGTGGGCTCTTAAAATTGTTGAGCCTTTTTAAAAGGTTTAGTAACGGATTCCAGGTTGTAAAAAGAGATAATAATTTCAGATACTAATTGGTCAGTTTTATCGGCTTAGAAGATATTATATAATTATTTCCACTTTTACATGTTGGTGAGTAACTGAATAAAAGCTTGATTTTTTTTTATTTAACAATCCGTACAACTACAGGGAGGACTTTTTTTTTTTTGTTAAAAACACCAATAGCTTTTAAATAATGTCCATTGCGTCGTTCGCTTAGTTTTGTTCGGTTGCAGTTCTGAATTGCCATTGCTACTCGTCGTTTTTCAAAATCCACAATATGGTGGCGTTTCTGGGTAATGGTTATTGCCTTCTCACAAGCTATACTCTATTTCCTTTCTAAATTGTGAAAAAAAAAAAAAAGTGTAACAAATTCCCTCGTTCTTTATTCTGCTCCGTCTGTACCCCCAATACTCGGCGCAACAAAAACAGATGGATGGTTCCGGTCGCCTTCCAATCGATCTACGGCTTATTTGTCTTATTTCAATCTATCTGCGGTTGGCTCGATCGGTCGGTAAGGTCATTTCTAAACATCTTTTCCTTTATTTAACTCTTCTTTTTTTTTATCCTTGCGTTATTTCTCTATGTCCTAGAGTTTTTTCTGCAAAGGGGAGCGATGTAGCTTTGGTTCTCATTGCTATACCGACATAAAGTCGACGAGCGTGGGACATTTTTTATTTGCACCCAGTGGGGTTTCATTTCCTGAATGGTTAAACATCGAGACAATGTCTGCATCTGATGACACACTTTAGTTGTTGATAAACTCCCTCCAAATTACTTATTTCTACAAACACAAGGCTATATTGGCATACGACCTACAAGCTAACTTAAGATAAGTGTCACTTAACAACGAAACCCTAGCGTTAGTAATGTAAATACAATGGGGGACTGCTGTTCTAAGACGTTAGTCTCGTATTTGACTTGACTCTCAGTGTAAGAAAGGTCGAGGTTCGAATACTGGCTTGGGTACACTGTTGGTGCCTTACCTCATATTATTCTCGCTTTGAGTTTCACATCCTTTTACTATTACAAGGATTACTCGTTCCTTTTATATCTCTTTCTAGATTAAGCCGTTAATAGTTTTTGCGACAAACGTAAAATTATTTTTTCTTATTATTTTGATATTATAACCAACTCACTTACAAAAATATTACTTTCATTTATGCACTTGCAAACATAAATCCAAGGCTACATAAGCCTGTAGTTTTTATGTACATTCCCTCTTTTACCCTGAAAGTTTAGAATCTTCCCTCACCGATTACAAAATGGTTTTATCTTATAAGTTACAACATAATGTAACCTGTCAAGGTAATTATTATTATTATTATTTAGCCGCGTCTTACTACCTCGTATCGTAAGACTAATAGCTAATGATTAGAATTTGGAAGTTGAATAGAAGTGAACCCCGCTTGCGTGAGGAAGTGAAACATTAGAAACACCCAGTCACCACGAATTCGAACCGATCTCCTCTCGAGTCGGGCTCAACACGACTAGCGCGTTAGCCACTAGCACTCAAGGTTTTCAATCAGTAAATAAGTCTACAATTCAATGTTTTTTAACCCTTCCTATCCAAAAAAAAGGCTACTTTTCATACTCACTAAAATCGCTTTTAAAAGTGATATAAGACATTTAGGAAATATTTATAAAATAACATATGTAATCAAGAGAGTCTTTACGCTAAAATATAAGAAGGTAATCAAACAAATCAACAGTTTGATAAATTTATAGAAATCTTTGAAGCCCATCTAACATTACTTCAAATCAATGGTCTTAATTAGAACAAATTAAACAATAAAATTAATTATAAATAATACTAGGCTTTAATCTAAAAATATATTATTTTATTAAAACTTTAAATCTTCTAACAAATTTAATTTTAAAATTATAACCCGATGAATAATATAATAACCTTGGCATTCAATACAAATATCTGTTTTGGCCGGACATTAATGTATGTATATATTAAATTCTAAATCATAAATAAAATGAAAATATGTCCATAATTATTCTATATTGTGATATATTGGGGAGACTGAAATATATGTATATGAGATATATTGAGATAAATGGAGAGAGACTGAGGTATATCAAGGAAGATTCAAACTAAATGTACAAATTGGCTTACAATCTATAAATGCATTTTTAAGTATTAGTTATTTAGAAAAAAGAGAATATCGCATTTTAAAACAAAATTTAATTTGTTATAGACTAAAAACTAAACCACATTTAGTGTCTGATACTAGATCATCTCATTTTGGGGTTTATAAATATTTAAAATACTTAGTAAAATTATTCATTATATCATTCTTAAAAATTATTCTCATCAATTTATGTTTTTATCGTGCAATATAAGTTTTGAAAGAAATAATTTAAATTCCATAAAAATTAATAAAAAAACCTTAATTGGTAAATTTTTCTTAAATATTGTTTGTAAAACAGAATGGATAATAGTTTAAAAGTATTTTCAAAACTTTAATTTTTACCAACAAATATTTTTAATCATGCGTACCTTGTTTTCGTATTACCTTCTACTGTCCTAATACTAATTCAAAATGTCTGAAACCTCTCAAATAATTATGGAAATGTTGTATTTGTACCACTTTTACGTGGGTGACGGAACAATAAATCTTGTTGCGCCACATTGAAGGCATAGGGGCCGATTGCGACCGAGCTTTTTAAACGTTTGTGCACCTGACAGCCATGATTTGTTCAGTGGGATAAGAGGAAAAATGACCACCTGTCTTTTCCTCCGTAAGGCATTTTTTTTTAAAACTGTTATTTTTCTTCGTGTAAAACTCTTTCCCCCCCCCTTTTTTTTTTTTTTGCCAACTTTTCTTCTAAAGATAAGACATTAGAGGGTGATTTAAGGCTTGGTATAAAGACAGAACAAAAAAAGTAAATTTGCCACACTAGGTCACAAGCTTTAGTTGGGGGAAAGTAAAAATTTTATGATGTGATTTATTGCGAGATTGTGAATACAACGCTGTTTTGAGCATATAATTTATTTTATATTATCTAATATAGGCCATTGGTGGCTAATTATAACTTAATTATAAGACAAAAACAACATGTTTGGTGTTAAGAGACGAATTTTTTATACATGCTTTTAAATTTTCGAACACAAAGAAAACAAATTAATTAACTCACCTTTGCGAACTGTGTATGAGCATACCTGGAGCGAAAAGATTATGAATAGCGCCCCCAATCTTGTTTTTTGAGAAATAATTAATCATTACACACGACAGATATTCGTAGCTTTGTGTTCCGAGGCTAGAGACGAATGGTTCACACGTGCATGATAGGAAAAGTGCGCGACAAGTGAGCCTAGAGCCATTAGGGAGGAGGGCGAGAATTGAACCAAATGACAAAAAAATCACTGCGGTGCTGACACCTAGCGATAGTTAAAATAACTAATTAAAACAAAGCCCAGAGCATACCTGGCTCATTTGATATATTTATACTGAACACAACAGTTACATCCCAAACCAATAATATCTCACCTAGCTCATACGAAACACTTTCATTGATCGTCAGGACTCTAACCTGAGACCTTCAAGTCAGTGATAGACGCGCTGCCTAAGGTGTCGACCTTATTTCTCTAACAGTTGTGTGCCCGAACGAATACATAAACAAATGTGTGATTGACATCAATATAACTGAAACACCCCAAAAATAGATTATTGATCTAATTTTTGTCTAGACCCGCTTCAGTGGCCGTATGGTCTAAGGCGTCACTCTTGCAATAGACTGGACTGCCAATGATGAGGAGATTGGGGCTCGAATCCCAGTCGGGTGTATTGAGAGTGTTTTTCCCCAAAATAGATTTTCACTTTCCCTTCACGAAAATGCAGGTATACTTCCTCTCTATTCAGCCTTCTTCATCCTTACCACGTTAGCGTAATTAGTGCATAGGCGTACATCCCTCATAGTTAGTAAGACGCTATGCAAAAAAAAAAGCAGAAAATCGATCAAATCGGGAATCTTAATTGGAAATTCTAAATAAAAGATGGATGCTTTATCGTTTGAACAGAGCTACTAGATCAGGGTTATTCAATACGTGGTTGGCTTGGGCACAGACAAGGTATACCCCTGACTCACAACCTCCAGGTTAAAATGGCTGCGCTCCGTAGTAGAGCTTGATTCCTTCAACACAGTTATCGTTAGGTGCCATCAAGGGGCATTTTAAAAAAAGGTAATTTTTTACATGGTTTCACTATAGAGAAAACACAAATATCAATCTCGAATCAATCGGCTGGCTTCCACAAAGCTAGGTTCAGGTAGCGACTTAACCTCCTTTTCACAAAATCCTACCTCACAAAGAGCTTACGCTGACTGCCCATTACGATTACAATGGTCCCATTATGACTATCATGTTAAGGTGAGTCGTTTAACAACTGTACATTTGGAAGTGTTTGTTTTCAATGAGCACTGACACTAGCGAACTCCAGTGTTGATAGACTCAACCTGGCTCAAGGAGCGCAGTGAAACTTCCGTAAGGCTGAGGATCTGGTGTATCCTCGTCTGTGCTCGAGAGGGTACGTGAGATAATCTGAAGAGTATCTCTAAAATTGACACTGAGATCTAGGAGAAATGAACACAGCACTCGCGGGACTCTAAAACAAGGTGTTCTTATACTCACTTTCATTCACCTATGCTTGTGATCGATCATTTTGAATTAGACAGTCCCATTCATCTCACTGGCTAGAAAGTAGAAATGTCAAAAAAAGCAAAACTAAAAAAAAAATTGTTACTCTTGCTGATTATAATATCTTTATTCTATCTTGACAAATATGTATTATTAAATAGTAAAATGTTAGTAAAAAAACGGGCTTGGATGGACTGGGCACTGATTTTGACCCCGAGTATCACCATTTTCTACCAAGGTGGATTGGCACTGCTACCATGCACTATGATTTCCCTCCCAAGGTGAATTGGACACAGCTACCTTGCCCTGTATGATTTCCCTTCCAAGGTAGAATGGACAGAGCTAGCTTCCTAACCTACTGCTCGCGCTCTCATTAAGATTAAATTTATCTCTTGAAATATTTTACGGAATAGCTAACGTTTTGCTGGATGGTTTACACTGAACTGAAGTCTGATGGCGATTTGTTATATTAATTTCCAAATGATATTAAACTACGAAGTGCCCAATACACCTGTTTACAAGTCCTTCTAATCTAATAAACAGTTCTCAATCAACAATCTCTCACATAAAAAGTGCTTAGTCAACCAGCCCCCCGTAATAAATATTGTATTAATAATTTGTGTCTATGTAATGCCTTGTAGCATTAAGAGACTATTGTTATTTGTTTATATTTGCAAAAAAGTTTGTAGTACGAGATCTTTAAACAAAACAAAATTGGGGGTGCACCGGCAAAAATATTTAGCACAGCTTTAGGCAACACACGGAATTAAAACGATATCTGTTTTATATTTGGCGGAGCTGTGGTCCTCTTCTCTAGATAGCACGTTTGTGTGTGTGTCTTTGTGCGAAATGATGAAACGCCATTCTATTCTGCAATGGGTATAATTCTAGCTTTACCTTCCTATAAATTCGTAATAAGCATGGTTTACGAATAAAGAATAATTAATTAACTAAAGGCCAGATAAAATAACCCGATGGCCTCCTATTAAATACGAGTTGGATGACGTCCATTTGAGCTCCATGTGTTTACAGCACATTATTCTGATTAAAGGGATGAAATGCAACATGATAGGGTGGTTGTAGGGGAAATAAGGGGGAGAGGTTTGTAACTTCATATTGCAGGCTGTCATACAAGCTTCACAACTATATATATATATATATATATATATATATATATTATGAAAATGGAGGAGGGTGAAGACCAGGGTTTATAAATAACTGACCACGACGAAATTATAACACCTTTGTCTTCCCACATTTCGCTGTGTTCTTAATGATCTTTTACAGCTACGTAGCTGCTATAAATGATATGCCAAACGTTTTTCATTGTGATTAATTGATGTGATTTATGTAATTAACACTGTTATTGGCGTAAATATATTATTTGATTGAAAAGCACGTCCATTATTCTAGTGACATGTACTACTTTAATAAAGTATCTTTCCATTTTGTTCATATGCCTAAGATTAATTTCTACATTGTCTTCTCTACATTATCTATTTACTTAAACTGTTCCTGATACAGTCCAATATTCATAGGATGATCCTTTTAGAAAATATACAGATGTTAAAAAAAATTGATGGCAGCACATATAGTATGATTTTGGTATGAAGAACAGTAGAAGTTAGCTACTAAAACAATGTTAATATATTCATACATAAAGTCCTGTCATCTGCAGATGTTACTTGTGATAAATATTATCAATACCTATAAAATAACACAAATAATATAAGAAAATGTTATTAATGTTGGCCGCAAAGAAATATGTTTTGATTTTCTATACTGTTCCTCCAACCAAAATCAAGGTATAGCATGATTTGTCTAATGAATAGCCTACGTGTAAATAGATCTAGTAATTTTTCTAGCAGTTGGTTAAGGAAAAATGGACTGTAGTTACTTATTTTGTCTTAAGAACTGCCCACTGTTTTTTACTGCACCATGCGTATTACTTATATACACTGGCTATTATATTATATTTACAATAATGTCGTAGGGATAATAAAGGGGGAAATTTAAAGGAAATGCATCCACCGCTTCAGGATGGAAGTAGAGTGAAAACATTTAGAAAAAAATAAATGGTACGCTCTATCTTAGAAACTTTCTCTCTCCTTTTCATGAAATTTAAGACATTTACTTAATAAACGAGATATATAATAATGTGAAACAAAATAATATACAGTGTTGCAAAAATATTGAGATAAAAAGTAGCATCTCCTTTCACCGAAGAGCTTAATAATCATTTTCTCAGACTTTAATTTAAATAATAGTTTTGCCGATATCTCAGAGCTTATTCCTTTTATGAAAATACATTTAACAATTAAAAAAAGTATTATTACAACTTTTCAATGATAAATTAAGAGTAAATAGCCGAAGTTATATTAATAGTAATTACTTCAGTTAGATATCATATTCTGAAAATTTTAAAATTACACCTGGACACGGGAATCGAACCTGGGACCTTAATTCTGGATAGCTCAGTGGTAGAGCATTGGCGTACTAAGCCAAAGGTCTCGGGTTCGATTCGCGTGTCTAGGTGTCATTTTTCGATTTTCAGAATATGATATCTAACTGAAGTAATTACCATTAATATAGCTTTGGCTATTTACTCTTAATATATACGCATTCCCTTACAATTTAATAACTGTACAAATTTGGCAATAAGCCACTAACGAGTCGCAGATGGCTGCGTTATCTGATGGCTTGTGATATTAAATAAAAATCACATAATTGTAGCTGACGATTTCCGCTAAGTCCGTCATAGACTCTGCCTTAAAATATGAGTGAAGAATGACCCTGAGCACGGGATGATTCCTGGATAGTTCAGTGGTAGAGCATTGAAGTACTAAGCCAAAGGTCCGGGTTCGATTCCCGTGTCCAGGTGTCATTTTTCAATTTTTAGAATATGATTTTCAATGATAAGTTTAGTGTCTCACAGAGCTGTGGAGCTGTGATCAAATTTGAAATTTCCGCATCTGTAAGGTACTATCAAACTCGTTTTCATGGGCGATTTAAAATTGCCATTTTGTTTTTAATTTTAAGCCGTGCCTAGACGCGAAATTTAATCAAAATCGTTAGTCACTTTTGATAAAATCTAAATTTTTTACTTATTCACCTTGAAGTACCGTACCCTTAATCTTAGGGTTGGATAAATAATTTTTAAAAAAAAGCTCCGAGGATCCTTATGAAAACCCAAGCTACAAAGTTTTATCTCCATCGGTAAAATGGTTTAATCTTTATTCCCACTGACAGACAGACAGCTGGACAGACGGAATTGCAAGAATAAATACTTTTTATGGTTCAAGGGGTCATGGACACATGGACATAATCAAAATCTCAAGTTAATTTTTTTTTACTGATCACAATATTTTCTCTACCCTAGGGGTACGATGAAATAATAACACTACTGATACACACAGTTGAGATTCGAACCCTGAACTACAAGTTGACAGCACACCAGACTAGATTGATATTTAGTTCACGTGCTCACCGCTTTGATATTGTTTGATAAAAGTTGCTTCAGGATCTGTTTAAAGTCCTGAACCCGTAATAACTCGTGCGTAAATATTTCCCGAGCAAAACATAGCGAACATGTGATGTCAAATACAGTTCGCTAGATATTTTGAACACAGCATAGCGTGTATGATACGGTATGTGTATGTGTGCGTGTATGTACTGCTTACATTTTCTCCAAGGCACGGAACCATAAAACCACGTATGTAACCTATGCCTATTTACCGTCGTGTAAGGAAGCAGAAGAGAGGTGAATGTCGAAAGTGAGACACAAATGCTCAACAACACCACACAAAGCCATCCACGTTATTTTAGCCCTCCCTCAACCTCAATCTCATAGGTTTTTTTTTATATTCCTTTTTCCTACCACTATTTTTTTTAAAATTTATTTATGTTCAAAGTTTGATAATAAAGAGTGCACTCTCCTGGATGACGCGTCAATTTATCACGAATTGTACCATCTTGTAGTATAGGCCTACTTTCTTTAAAATTATTTAGCTCTTCTTTTTTTTTTTTTACTTGATAGTTTTTAAGATAGGCTACTTCACTTGATTAAAAATAATGAATTAACTTTTGCTTTATTAGTTAGCAAAATAATAGCGTGTTTATTTTTCTCCCTGGTCTGATGGTCTGAGTTCTTAGCTATATTATTATTATTATTATTATTATTATTATTATTATTATTATTATTATTATTATTTATTATTATTATTATTATTATTATTATTATTATTATTATTATTATTATTATTATTATTATTATTATTATTATCACCGCGTCTTACTACCCGTTAGGGCTATACGCACTTACGCTAATGTGTAATGGTAGGGTGATTGTGAGATGAAATGGAGGACCTACAGTTTAACGTGGGATCCGAACCACGGTGGAGGCCTGACATTCCACACATTCAAAAGTTGTGATTAATACAAGTCTTGTCAAAGGTGAAGGAAGGGTTTGGCAATCAGATAAATCTGTGCCGGGACCGAGGATTTAACTCCGGACCCCCAACACAGAAGTCTGACACCTTACTCCTAGACCACCAGGTCACCTAATTCCTGGCTAAAGTTCCAGAGGGGCTGAGCTCAATCCCCGGTGCTTATATATTTTTTTCTGTGAAGTAGTAGGTTTTAAACGGTGTCAAAACTCCGCCTCATGAGGATAAATGAGGAGCTACTTGAATAAATAAGTAGTTGCTTCCGATATAGAAAACTGAGATGAATGGCTGGCATGTTGGTCGTGCTACCACGTGACATCTTCAATCCACAAATGTTGGCACTTTCTCGCTAAGGCAGCTTCCGCTCGGTCGGCATAGCTCGCTTACGGGTTCATGCCATTAAGTTGTTTTTTTTGGTTACATAACCTAGTATTAAGATGTTAGCTCTTAATATTTATGAAACCATTTGTTCACAACAAAATGGAGGGAAAGGTAATAATCAATATACATCTCCTTAGCATCACAAATTCTACATTTAAAAGCATTTTAATTATTAAATTGTTAAATTAGCTTATTTTCAACAACATTTTGGCAACAAAATCATCATTCTGAGATTAATATAATAAGTATATTTTTAAGGCGAGTAAGGTCAGTGTTTTTGCAGTTTTTATGATAAAACATTACCGTATTTTGTCAAAAGAAATAAATTATTTCTCCTGTACAAAAAAAATATACGGTTTAATTTTCTTCACATGATACCTCAACATTTCTTGAATATCTGTCAGGGTGTCCTGGAATTCAATGACAACTTTTTCTCTTCATTTAAAAAGTTTCTCATCTAGTGCCGCTATGGTCCTGACAGACATTCAACAACTGTGGGAAAAAATTAAACTATGGTTGTATTGAAGCAATATTTTATTTATTTTGGCCAAAAAAAGTGTTTTTCTGCAAAAACTGCAAAAAACACTGGCCTTTTCTCGCTTTCTTTACATCCCCACCCTAACAAAGTCGCAGAAAAAAATTCCAAGATAAAGTGAGTATTTTTTTGGTGGTTTTGAAGCTTCGATCTTCCTTTCCCAAAAGAAAATATACAGCAATATGAAGATTTTATTTTAGCACCGCGTCTTGCCACCCGTTCGTTTGTGCACACTTGTACTAATATGCTAATGTGCTAGGGATTTGGAAGATTTAATTTAGAGGAAGTGTACCCGCATTAGCGTGGAGAGAGATAGTGGAAGCCGACTTTTAAATTACTTCCAATGCGTAGACTGTTAAGTAATACAATATAAATAATATTTTTTTAATTCTATGAAATCGATTAATTTGGATTTCACTGAAAGATGGTTTTATATTTGCCAATAATATTTATTGTTACAATTATTTAAACATGCAAATGTTCGACCAGTTACATGTCAGTAAAAATATTTAATAGCTGTTGTAAGTAATGAAAAAAATAATTATAGATTAAAGAAATATTTGAATATTAATCTGTTCTGTTGTATTATAATATACTGGTGGTATTTCTAGCACGATCACTATACCTTAGTAATAACATACTAAGCCACTTCAGTGGCCGAATAGCTTAGCCTCCTAGGCGTCACTCAAGTGTTGGTCTAGCCAGCTGATGTTGGGATATTGGGGCTCGAATCCCAGTTGAGTCTACTGAGGGTGGATTTTCCTAAATGATTTCCCACCTTCTTCCCCGCACATGTGGGCATATTACCTCTAAAATGCTTCCTTCCTCATTCTAGCCTAATAAAGTAATTATCAAATACATAAAACTTACCAGGTAGTAAGACGTCGCTAAAA
Organism: Timema podura; assembly: GCA_033556935.1. Classification (NCBI taxonomy): domain Eukaryota; kingdom Metazoa; phylum Arthropoda; class Insecta; order Phasmatodea; family Timematidae; genus Timema; species Timema podura. Next base: position 24,948,685 of record JAVRXN010000013.1, on the reverse strand, counting down.
AATAAATTATGTATTAATTTTTTCAAAAATTCTAAAAGTTATAGATTTTTTCTCTCTTGAATCCATTTGGTCCTAGTTAGTATGTTTTAGCGGAAGTAATTCAAAATATATGATATGTTTAAAGTAGATCGAAATCGGATTTTTTTTTACATTTTATGACCACTTTGTGCCTTTTTCTTTTATAATTTAAATATAATTTAAATCCCTTCAAACGGCTTATTTGTGTTGTATAGCGGCCCAAATTAAGCCAAAACACATTTTATAAGTTGAGCTCAGTGGCGCACTTACACACAAAAAGACCAAATGCCAAAATTCTCTTATTTAAAACTTAGGTTTCATATGAAGTGAACATTCTTTCAAATCTCTAGCTATATTTTTTCACTGCCACCATATTTTTTTTCTCCGGGTTATATACAGTAGAAATTTAATAATAATAAAAAAATGGAATATGTAAGTAACCTCTCGGTAGTTGAAAATAAAATATTTTTCCAGATTTCTTAGAGTGGCATTCTTCTTGCTGTTTACCTTCCTTACCAAATGCACTTCAATATTCCTTCCACGCTCTACTTTGGGTTTTTTTAAAAATATTTTTTTGTGTTGCCAATATCTTTGTGACAGGCGTACCTCATCCCCTCGATCCCCTCCCCTCCCCCCTTCCTTGCATATCCTCGCGCAAATCATATTTCATCAGACGTGGTTTTGAAGGCCTGTCTTGAACAGATTCTTCAAACACTTCAACCTCCTTGCATACCGTATCGAGCGAGCTGTAGAAGCTGTAAGGCAACCTTTGTTCAAGCAGCGCAGTCATGATGTAGTTTGTTGAACTGTAGTTTCTTCTTACGTCGACCCTTCAACCCCTCGTGGTGGTATTCAAACACTTGAAATAGCGATCAGTTGTCACGCGATATGTTCTTATATTGACTACCGATTGAAAATATATAAGCTATATTTTTTTAATCGGAAGGTTGGGTTCTTATTGTATTAAAGATAAAACATATTTTATTATATTACCATGCAATAGTTTCAAAGGTAACACCTCTTAATGGGGCGTTTAATTATTACATAAGCACCTTAGGGGGCAGAGGGGGTTCGAGCTTTGCCTATTTTTTTTTTGACAAGGGGTTGGGAGGGGGGTCAGAATAATCGAACAATCAGGATGACGTCATAATATTTAAGACGTACGATATAAGAAATATGTATAAGTCCAAAGAAAAGTTAATGTTCAATAACATTGATAATCGTATGGTACGTAGAAAGTTTATAGCTAATTTTAATTTTGTCAATATTGTGTACCAATATTAACTGTCAATTATTTCGCAATACTAATTTACACCTCTCTGTTATTAATTACCAGAAATTTATAAATTGCATGAATTTTTTAATTTTTATCATCGCATTCGCACCGCTTACCTGTTCAGGCTATAAATAAAATGGCTTGAAAAAAAAGCTTCTTCTTGTAAACAAATGAAAAAATTAGACAACTCTTACGTAAACAGGAGGGGGGGGGGGTCAGAAATTTGCTTATTTTTGCTCAAAAGGAGAGGGGAGGGGTTAAAAAAAGCCAAAAATGTGCTTCCGTAAAACTTGAGCGCCCCCTAACTTAAAAACATGTCCATTAAACTACATTCACGTCTATGGTCAGTAGTTTTCTCTTTTGGCACCAAGAGGCCTTCAACCCCTATGAAACACCAAGTAGACATTTAGCCTGACCCCTATTCCTTCCAGCCTGTGTAACGTAATATTTCACATCAAGAGTGAATGTCACTATTTCACTGGGAAGCTTTTATGACACTAAAAGAGTTACTCAGTTTAAATACCACGCAACATCCAGAATACATTTCAAATCTTAAATCTTGCAAGCCTTGGACTGTTATGATTTACTTATAAGCCCTTTTTGATAGCTATAAAAGCTACCTTAACACTTTTATTGTGTTAATACGTATAGCCATGTGCTAATAAACGGTCACGTTTGGATGTAATATCAATACTTATGAAATAATACTAATAATCAATTAAATTGTTATCAATATTGGCTAAAAAAATATGTTTGTATGTTCTTAAAGATATTACCAGAATCCCACTATACTACCACACTCGACTATATTGTATTTTAATGTATTCAATAATTACTTTTTAGCTTTTCAGTCTATTGGACGATTGGGTTCATGGCCCCCACAAGAGGGGGGAAGGGCTGACAGTGCTCTAGCCTGGGGCCTGGAATTAGAGGGGGGGCCTGGAATGGTGGGTTTATAACATTCATAAATGTTACAATTTCTTCCCCTTTGAAAAATTTAGCTCTCACTCCAGGAAGTAACATGTATTTAAGTAACCATTCTTATAAAGGTCTGCTAATGACAATGTTTTGGCTCAAAATGTTGGCAAGAATTGACAACAAGAACGTTGTCGTACATAGTAAAGGAATATACCTTGATGTCGAGACCGCACTTGTAAGAGACTTAAAGCAAGATATGCAGAAACATTTACGTGACTCATGGGAATGTGTTGTTCAAAATGCAAAGGTAATTGCTCAAGCAGTAGGAGTGTAACCTCCATCTCCCGAAAACAGAAAAACTTATAGAACCCGAACAAGATTTCAGAATTTCCGTAGTCTACCCAGTATTGGCTTTTATCAATTTTACTATCAACGATTTAAAGACATGATTTTAAGGAGAAAATACTATATGTAAATTATTCTCACCTCTTTTGAACTTCCAGAACATAGGCGATGGTCAACTTACCACAAAAGCAGCAAAACTTGTGAAAATCATATGAGAAAGATCTGTCAGAAGACTTACTGCATGAAATCCTTAACCATAAAAGTATTCACAAGACAATTCTGGCACTTAAAGAAGTTATGTTAGATTTCTGAACGTAATTTACGACAAAAAAACTTCATGGTATATTTGCCAATATCTGGCTGACCATTAAACTTTTTGGTACAGTACCAGTTACTGTTTCTTCAGCTGAAAGATCGTTAAGCAGACTAGCAAATGCATTGAAAATATGGCAAAGAAGCACAACTTGTCTAGAGCGACTTAATCATCTAGCAATATTGTGCATCGAAAATGAGTTAGCTAAGCAAGTTGATTTTACTGAAGTTATTGAAAAATTTGCATCGACAAAAGCTAAAAAATATAGTCTACTTTGAGATAATTTTTGATATAGTATTGTAAGTTTTATTATGTAAATCCATTTAGTATTTTTTATAAATTAATAAAAATATTACTTTTATTTCATCAATTAAACTGACTTATTTTATCCTAAATCCTGTAGAATCTGATTCCCTTAACCTTATTGGTATGTAGGGGGGCCCGCCAAATACCCTGGTCTGCCCCCACGCCCGGTCAGGTCTACTGAGAGTGTTTTTTCCTAAATGATTTTCCACTCTCCTTCCACGAAAATGCGGATAGATTACCTCGAAAACGCTTCCTTCCTCCTCCCTAATCCATTAGAGTAATTATCATATATGCGTAAACCTAAACAGGTAGTAAGACGCGGTGATACTAAAAATAACTATAAATATTCCATACGCCTTAATCAAGAGAAATGAGTGCACGGCTAACGAATTTCATTCCTTTATGGTAATATCTCATTTTTAATTCCGCAATTACTAATCTATTTCATATATTAACGACCAATTAGATAATTTTATGTCAACCGTATCCCTTTCACTTTTTTTTTTTGTTTGTTTCATTCCCTTTGAAAGTTGCTCGCTAATTCCCTCCACTGTAGGGGGTAGATGCCCAATTAAACGCCTACACACAGACTGTATGGTTGGTCAATTAGTGCTTTAATTGAAAACAAGTTTTTCAACTCAGGAAAGAATATTATGGCTTTTTTGAACTAATGTTAGTACAGTCATGTGACTTCTTGTGGAACGTTTCGTACACAATGTATTGTAGGAGTTATGTACTGCGTGTAGATCGACATGAAGCTGTAAGATTGAAATAATAATAATAAAATAAATAATAATAAATAATGAATAATAATGAATAATAATAATAATAATAATAATATATAGCGTTTCTGGGCTACATCAGTCGTAGTCCAGCCAGTGGAAAGATTAGCCAGTACTAATGTACCGTTGTCCGGAGACGTCCGAATGTACTAATAGTACATTTTTTCTGTGGTGGCTCTTTCCATGTCCCGATGAGATGAGATGAAAAATTTTTTTTTTATTTTTATCAAAACGGCTTTCTATGAAAATCAGGGTCTAGCTACAACTAGTGTGATTTTTTTCTGTTCACATATAGAGTTCCATATGCCTGTGTTTGGTTTCAACACCCCCAAGAGGTATGGATACTCCCCTTGTACTAGATCAATTTTTTTTTTTGTATTTTGTACAAAACCGTTTGTTTTTCCTCAAAAGAACTTTAAAAAAAAACACGGATCTAAACTTGCCCTCTCTTCCATCTTCCAACGAAACTTTTTATTTCTTCTTTATTGTATTCGTCATCTCAAGATCTGGAGACGGCAACATTTATCCCCAAAACCCCCCCCCCCCTGCCATTCTCTCTCTCGTAGAGTGGTGACTTTGGTTCTCTTGACGGCCGATAAGGAGGTGCCTTTCGGGGTTGGTAGACTTGTAAACGTCAGCCGGTCTCTTGGAGAGGTTTGCAAACACACGCAAGGGCAGACAAATCTACTCGATATTGCCTCGGACAGATTTCTTCACGTTATTTCAATTCCTTCTTCTGTTTTTTTTATTTTTTGTGTTGCATCAATTGCTCACCACATGTCGTATACTAGGTACCCAACTATGTCGTCTTGGATATTTTTGTTTTGATATTATTAATATAGAATATATATATTAACACGTTCGTTCTAATTCATCTATTGCCCTTCAGTGATTTAAGGACGTCGCCAATATGTGACGTCACAGCAAGTCAAGATAGGATTTTCCTTGTTAAGTGGGAGTGTACGGGACGTGAGATAAGGCATTGTTTTTTTTCCAGTTTTTATATCAATACTTTTTTTCGTTCATAAAAAGTCAAATATTTCTCCAGTAGAAAAATGGTATATTTTTTTTTCACACGGTGATATCAACATTTGTTGAATATCTGTCATGAGCGTGGTGGTATTAGATGAGAAACTTTTAAATAAAGAGAAAAAGTTGTCATTAAATTCCAGACACCCTCGACAAATATTAAAGAACTGTTGATATCACCGTGTGAATAAAACTCAACTCATTTCTACTGAAAAAATGTTTGATTTATTTTGACCAAATAAATGTTTTATTTAAAACCGCAAAATCATTACCTTCTTCTTGCTAACCCTTAACACTCCCACCTTAATGTGTTTACGTTTGATTCGGATATTTTAAAGATTAATATTAAAAAAAAACATAAATTCTTAAATAGTTCTAAAATGTTTTACATTGTTATAATAATTTAGTTTTTGATTATGAATGATTTTTTATAAACCCTTTTTTTACTCAATACCGCATACCACTAAGGCTATTTGAATTGTTACAAAAATACCATTGGCATCTTCCTGCTAGGATGCAGATTGAAAAAGTTCGTGGAAAATATATGTCCATCTAGAATAGAAACAAGAAAATATTAATTTTGAAATTCAAGTCAGTATAGTCCAAGCGTAAATAATAGAATGAGTGTGTATACTCGTCACAAGAAGAGAGAAGTGTTATCAGCACAAACTGTAGACAAGAGGCTTAGTAGGGTAGCGTCTCCCTTATCTTCCTCTATTTAGTAGAATTAGGGGACAAATTAAGATACAACACCGCTTCGAAAAATAGCTTCGAATTCACCAAGTCGTTAAACTATCTAATCTAAGCAATTAGATAATGAGGGTGAAATATAATTAGCTTTAACTGCATCAATACATCTTATTGGTGGTCAAGTGGTTTAATATCATTGGGTTTACCTAGAAGGTTTGCCGGTTACAAAAGATCGTGGTTTGAATCCTCGTCGAATGTATTGAAGTTGTGTTCGTCTTGATGATTTCTCACTCTCCTTTCACGCAAATGCGGTAGCAAAATATTTTATGTTATTTCTTGTTCCGCGTTTTACTGCCTGTTGGCCCAGCCACTTTATCCTCATAGTTACACTCTGCCTTCTTTATCAATGGCTTTGAGGGGAGGGAGAGTGTAAAATAGCTTAGGGTAAACTGTCAGACTTAACTGAACCTATATTTGAACACCGACTTCCCCATCCCCGAAAAATCCTTCTAGAGACCAAATGCCTTTAACCCACTCTTACCGGTGCAGGGTTAGAGAGAAAAATATTTTTTAACTCCCGTTCAAAATAAAAAAATGCAAAAGCTCCCGATTCTCTTTGGCTATAATTAATTTTTTTCCCATGGAAAAATAGAGTCAAGCACTTAAATTATGAGTAAAATGTTCGACCCTAGGTCATGACGCAAAAATTTGTAGTGATAAATGAGCTCCCCTGCCCCTTACCCCCCCCCCCCACCAACAATACACACACACACCCTGTCCTGACCTATAGACCCCTCTACCCTTACCTCATCCCCTGATTCAGATCCTACCCGTTCACGTGTAAGTCATATTCCTCCCTAATACGTCATAGCCACGTAGAATATGTTTTAATATTTGTGAGCCACTCGTCCAAGTATTTTTCTAGTTTTGTTTTAGTGGTCTGTATTTTTACCCCCCACTCTACCCCTCTACCCCACATTGTTTTCTTCTATTTTTTGTTCTAGATTTATATCGGTCAATAAATAAACCATATGAGCCCTTTTTTATATCGTTAGCGAGGGAGGATATATATAAGTACTTGTGTAAATCATCAGTGATCCTGTGCAGAGTGTTAGCCACGATGGTTTTTCTGTTGTTTATTTATATTTTATTTATTTATTTATTTTCAGCCATGAAGAGTTTATTAGCGTAGTGTGTGACGCGACCCTAGTTGAAGAGAGGTACTTGGAGTGTAAACCCTGTTTCTGCTCGACAGCTCTTTATTTGACCAAACAACACCCCCCCGCATCCCGTCCCCCCTCACCATCACACATTTTCCCTTTTATATCATCATCATGTTATTTTATGATTGGGTTTTATTCGGGACTACGTGAGTCGTGAGTTTCGATGAGGTTTTATTTTATTTCTTTGTAAAGAATGTATCGTAATTTGTTACTTTTTTTTTTTACCTTAACATTGTTTCTTCTTGATAATGTTGACCCGGTCACGTTTGTTTCGTTTTATTTTACTTTCGGTATATTCTCATACTTGGTATTATCCTGAATTTCACCTCTGAGGGAACTGCAAGTCTTATGGGGAAAAGCTATATATTTTCCTTCTCTATCGTTTAATTATTGTCGCCAAATTTCTCCATATTCCTGTAATGAAGTAAAGGGAAATGGAAGTATGTGGAATTCCTCCGTTTAATAGTAAGGTATGAAGCTTAAAAGTAAATGGAATTTTTTTTTTATCTCCATATGAATCGTTGTGCAGCCTGTTCTAGAAACATTTATTTTTGCCCCAATCTTGAAAATTTATCTTCGATTTAAAAAAATAAATATATATACATATCAATTATTATCTGTCATTTTATTTATTTTCGAAGTGCATACAGTACTTGTTTTTAGAATAACTATCTTTTTCTTTGAAAAAATTAAGAATTGGTTCCTCATAGCAATACTCTATTTAGCTTTTACTAGAATCATTTAGAACGTTATAATATTGTTATTGTATTGAATTCTTTGCTGAAAATATATTATACATTTCTTCTTGCTAGCCACATTCATATAACATTTTATTGGACTCCATAAACAACCAATAAAACATCCACTTCGGTGGCCGCGTGGTCTTTGCGCTACTATCGCAGTAGACTAGACTGCCGATGACGGGGAGATCGAAGCTCGAATCTCGTTCGGGCGTATTGAGGGTGGTTTTTCCAAAACTGTTTTTCACTCTACCTCCACACAAATGCGGGTACTTTTGCTATAATTTTAACCCTCCTAATACCTAAAATCACTACCGTAATTTAGTATATAAGTGTATAACCTGAACGGTTAGTAAGACTCCGTGCTAAAAATAAAATAAAAACTAATTATGCCCCCCCCATGTGAGCTCGTGGACTAAATGCCAGAATCATCTAATTTGGTTTTCTGGTGACGGGGAGGTCAGTTGGCTGAACTGAAGATTAATTTTTCCTCACTTTATATTCATGAAATTGTGGGTAGATCTCCTCTGAAGCTATACCATCATCATCTATACACAATCAGTGCAGATATATGCTCATAGCCAGGACAGATACGAAAAACAAATAAATTTCAGTTTTATTTTAACTACTTATTACTTAATTCTTATTTTAATAACATTTTTTGTAAATACATTTTTTATATTTATAACCATTAAAATATTAAGTGTCAAAAATCTTTATTCAAACGAATATTTAAATTTCATTTCAATGTTAACATTTCGAACTATTGTTACATTTTTATAATTCAGAACAAGTATTTAATTGATTTCGCTTTTAGCACTTTACATCATGTACAAAGTGCAAATCGTCTTATCTTATTAAACCTCTTCAATATTTCAGTTACCATTATTTAGACATATACAGTAAGACTTTTAAAACGATCTTAAAATATTTGTGTGTATTTGTGAAAAATATTGTGATTTGACTCTCTTGACACTCTTAACTTCCAAGGAAATGTACAATCGTGGGTTAACCTCTTGCCAGAATAAACCTTAGACTAATTACGCTCTTATTTATTTTAGTTTTTATTTATGTATTTATGTGAGCTAAAAGATGCTTATATTTCTCAAAAATTAATGGAAGTGATAACGTCATACATTGCCCTCAAATGTTCAATGACCTAGACGATTTTACCAAAGTATTAATTAAAAAAAGAGCATGGAAGTAATAATTATTAATATGCGTTCTATTTATCATAAGAAGCGTTTCCTTTTCAAATTCTAGTCCTCAATCATGTACTATCTGCAGGTTCTCTTTTAGATTCTTAAATATAATTTTTTTCTTTTAAGGTCATTCATCAACTACATTTGTGGTTTTCCTTGGTCCCTTTCTCACTTCATCATTTTCTTCTGTGACATCACTAAACAAGACATTTATTCTTATAATATGACCCATCCATTTATTCTTTCTTCACAGACTCACCTTCGGAATGGTTCTATTTTAATTTATTCGTCCTATGGCTTCTTTATTAGCTACTTGTCTTGCCAATGCTATCCACTCTTTTCTTCTCCAGCAGCACAGCTTAAAAGATGGGGTGCTAGTGAGCGTGAGTTTAGGGCAGTATTTTCGAAGTTTTTATAGCATAAACATTTATTTGGCCAAAATAAATCAAATATTTCTTCTATAGAAACATAGAGTTTAATTTTCCGCACATGCTAATCTCATCAGTTCTTTAATATCTGTCAAGGGTGTCCTGGAATTTAGTGACAATTTTTTATCTGCATTTAAAAAGTTTGTCACCAAATGCCGCTATGCTCATGAGAAATATTCAAGAACTCTTGAGATTAGCATGTGTAGAAAGCTAAACTCTATGTTTTTATAGAAGAAATATTTGATTTATATTTGTAAAAAATGTTTATGTTATAAAAACTGCAAAATTAATGCACTAAACTGGTGCTCACTAGCACCCCACCTTAAGGCTTTCCAAACATTTATTCTCCTTTTTCCTTGCCCTTGTCTATTCTCCACACAAAATAACGACCCGTCATTAACACTTCACAGATAAGTTAACGACAACTCAGTTTGGACATTCACAATTCGCAAGGTAGAGAGAGGCCTACCATGGGTTTTTTTTTCGGACTATACGCTCATTTATGAATTACTCTTACTAATTTATATATTAAATACAACTGACAAAATCAAATGCTTTCACGGAAAGTTTAAAAGTTATGTTTTATCCAAATTACTAATGGTTTTAACGGTTATTCCCCCCCCCACCCCCAAAATGTTAAAGAAGCGGGCAAAGAAAAAGAACTTGAACTCTTAGTCTTGGAACATTTGAAGTTACTTCAGAAAAAAATTAGTTAATACTCTCGTAATTCTGATTTACCTTGCACAACTAAGATGAATTGCACCCGCATTTGTGAGGAGGGATAAGGGAAAACCATTTAGGAAAATCCACCCTCACTTCACCCGACCAAGACCCCGTCTTCTGTCTGTATCTAAGTTCTGCCCCTCTCGGTTTTTTTATTTGATTGATTTTATAATAATACCTTCACCACCCACGTTAGCTTATTTATAATAAAACATATTTTTTAAAGTATTAAATAAACTGAAAACTCACATCAATAAAATATTATACTTTGTTAAATATTTCTATATAAAACGCGATTCTAGATATTTCCTTAAAAATTGAATCATGTTATTCGATTCTCATAGTAGTTTAACTACAATTAGGTGGCTTTATTCTAAATTACACATTTTGTTAGTTAATAATGGAAATCGTATGCTAGCGAAAAAAAAGTCTCTTTAACAGTTTATTTTAAGGTATAGATATTTATAGGGTAATTTAGAAGAAATCCCCCCGCATTAGCGTTAAGAGGGGATAGAAGACATATTAATAGATCACATTTTGTAAGCCGCTTCTAAGGAACACGGCTAAGATTTCAACCTTGACCTCTTCAATCTCCCGGCATTAAAAAGACAGCGAAATATCCTTTTCGCTGTTAGAATCTTATATGGTGTCACTCTCTCAATAGATTGGATTGTCGATGGCGGGAGGATCGGGGCTCAAATTCAGGTTTAATGTACCAAGTGTGGTTTTTAATATATAGTTTTTCGTTCTCCCTTCACGTAAATGTGGGCGCACTTCCTCTCAAATTAAACCTTAGGCCCCCTACCACATTAGTGAGTACATACACGTATAACCCAAACGGATAGTAGTAAGAAGAGATTATAAAAATAAATGGTACGGCGCACCGCACAGACTTTCTCTCTCTTTCTATAAACTCGTAAGATTTCTGAACGGAATAATGTACATTGTATCATCACCACTCCACATAAGAACACGCATAAAAATATATACAATGATATATAATCAATGAGAAAAGAGGCGCATCTTTGTACACCTAAGAGCATTTCAAACAGTTTAATGTCTTCCACAAGGGTCAACACTTCGAATTAAAATTTCGATTTCTGGTTAAAATTTTAACATTTTATAAGGTGTTGCAGATCTTCAAGTCATCGCATTGATATTTAATTATTCATTTATATATATTGACCAATAAAAAATGTAAATATTGACTATTGAATCAAAAATAGAGATAGATCATTGCTGTACAAACATTTCTCCTAAGAGCTTTAAGAAATAAATGGTACGGCGCACCGCACAGACTTTCTCTCTCTTTCTATAAACTCGTAAGATTTATGAACGGAATAATGTACATTGTATCATCACCACTCCACATAAGAACACGCATAAAATAATATACAATGATATATAATCAATGAGAAAAGAGGCGCATCTTTGTACACCTAAGAGCATTTCAAACAGTTTAATGTCTTCCACAAGGGTCAACACTTCGAATTAAAATTTCGATTTCTGGTTAAAATTTTAACATTTTATAAGGTGTTGCAGATCTTCAAGTCATCGCATTGATATTTAATTATTCATTTATATATATTGACCAATAAAAAATGTAAATATTGACTATTGAATCAAAAATAGAGATAGATCATTGCTGTACAAACATTTCTCCTAAGAGCTTTAAGAAATAAATGGTACGGCGCACCGCACAGACTTTCTCTCTCTTTCTATAAACTCGTAAGATTTATGAACGGAATAATGTACATTGTATCATCACCACTCCACATAAGAACACGCATAAAATAATATACAATGATATAGAATCAATGAGAAAAGAGGCGCATCTTTGTCCACCTAAGAGCATTTCAAAAAGTTTAATGTCTTCCACAAGGGTCAACACTTCGTATTAAAATTTCGATTTCTGGTTAAAGTTTTAACATTTTATAAGGTGTTGCAGATCTTCAAGTCATCGCATTGATATTTAATTATTCATTTATAAATTTTGACCAATAAAAAATGTAAATATTGATTATTGAGTCTAAAATGGAGATATATCATTGCTATGCAAACATTTCTCCTAAGAGCTTTAAGGAAAAATAACATACTTGTTTAGATACTTATATTTGATTACTCTATGGTATTGGAGAATTATTGCGTTAAGACTTAAGTAGTATATGTTTACAACTAAAGCTCACAAAATTGTATTAATATATTTGCAAATATCTCAGAAACTGTTGCTTTTATAAAAATATATGTCAAATAAAAGTTTTTTATTTCTAATAGTCCTACAATTTTGCAATGATAAGTAATTTAGTTTCTCAAATATTTGTGGAGATACGGAAATTAACGCTTCTGTAAAGTACCCTAAAAATCATTTTCATAGGAATATGAAAATAGCCAGTTTATCTATAATCTTAATCAACGCCTAGATACGAATTTTAATCAAAATCGTTTGAGCAGATTTTGAGAAAACCAATTTTTCTCTTTTCGCCCTTCAGTAAACTACCCTTAATTTTAAGTTTTTATAGACACACAGACAGACGGCATTGCAAAGACTATTTTTTAGGGTTGTGGGGGTCATGAGACGTCGACATCCATCAACATTTCAGGTTAGTTTTTTTTTTACGGTCGCAATACTTAAACTTTAATGTCCAAAAAGTTTAAAAAAAGTCATATAATTGCGTATATATTGAAAGTTATTGATTTTATAAAAATATGTTTCGGATAAAATATCTGTATTATAAATATATATACATATTTGTAATGCTAAGTAATTTCATATCTCAAATAGTTTCGGAGCTATTATAAAAAAATGTTAATTGACGCATCAGACCGGAGCTCTTAAATCCATTTTGCCGAAATATTGAGGGTAGCCATTTTGTTTGGAATATTTATTAATGTTTATAAATGAAATTTAATCAAAATCGTTAGAGCCGATTTTGAGAAAATCGACTTTTTTTCTTTTTGCCCTTCAGTAAACAACCCTTAATTTTAAGTTTTAATAGACACACAGACAGACGGCATTGCAAAGACTATTTTTTAGGGTTCGGGGGGTCATGAGACGTCGAAATCCATCAACATTTCAGGTTAGTTTTTTTTACGATCGCAATACTTAAGCTTTAATATCCAAAAAGCTAAAAATATATATATAATTGCGTATAGATTAAAAATTATTGATTTTATAAAAATATGTTTCGAATACAATATTTGTATTATAAATATATATACATATTTGTAATGCTAAGTAATTTCATATCTCAAATAGTTTCGGAGCTATTATAAAAAATGTTAATTTACGCATCAGACCGGAGCCCTTAAAGCCATTTTGCCGAAATATTGAGAGTAGCCATTTTGTTTGGAATATTAATTAATGTTCATAAATGAAATTTAATCAAAATCGTTAGAGCCGATTTTGAGAAAATTGACTTTTTCTCTTTTTTCCCTTCAGTAAACTACCCTTAATTTTAGGGGTAGATATCCAATTCCAAAAATCCCTCGGGGCAACCCTATGAAAACCCTATATATCAAGTTTCAGCTCAATCGGTAAAATAGTTTAGGCTCTAGTTGGAGGTACAGACAGACAGACAGACAGACAGACGGAAATTCAAAAACTACTTTTTCGGATTCAGGGAGTCATGAAACGTCAAAATTCATCAAAATCTCGACTTCGATTATTTTGACGATCACCATACTTTCTCTACCTGTAAGATAGAGAGAAAATAAAAATTACTGTTTGTATTAGAATTGAGTGATGAAACCTTATATTTTTATATTATGTTGGAAAATGACACCTGGACATGGGAATTGAAACCAAGACCTTTGATTTAGAACAATGATGCTCTAAATATGAGTTAAGAATGACTCTAATCATGGTACGATTATTGGATATCTAAGTATTTAGCACATAGGCGTTCCAAGGTGAAATTCCCGGGTTCGATTCCCGTGTCCCGGTATCATTTTTTAACTAAATATAATTACAGTTAGATGCGGCTATAATAATTGTAATTAGAAACTATAATAGCTTAGTTATTTAATCCATCTTAAATTAAATTTAAAAATATTTACAATTAGTATGCGAATAATCTAAGTCCTTTTTCAGAGGGTCCGATAAACTTTAAAGGAATCCTCCTCATCCCTGGTATAACATCACTCTTATTTATAACCCCATATGAACACCTAAAAAGTTTTTTTGTAGACAAAGCTTGACTGCTGATGTGTTAATAAAAGCTAATAAGTCTACTTTTCTAAGTTCAGCTGAATAAACACGAGAACTGTAATCATCACTACGGACCTACGGTTTCCAAATAACGCTTCTAACAATTAAACATTCGCGTATTTATTTTACAAAAGGTCACCTGGAGTGTAGTAAATAGACCAACTCTTTCGTGGAAGTTTTCACTTTGATATTACAACAAAATACATGTTTTATCAACTCTCATTCTCTCTTTTGTGTACATTTCCTCCATATTCCCCCCCCCACCTCTTTCCGCTACCCTGCCTTTTTTTTTTACTTACCCCCCCCCCACCCCTTGTGTAACCCTTTACACCCCCAACATTTAATGGCTGTTGGACGTAGATCCTACCCAAACTTCGGTACAAATCAAACAGCAAACAAACCCACTCTTGTTTAGGCGGCAAAATACGGTAGCTTTCAGTCCCCCCCCCCCCCCCTTTTACCCACCCAAACCTTTATGGACTTTGCACGCACGGCTCAAATTTAATTAATTAACATCTGACGACGCAAATTTTTTACGTACAAAAAAAAGTACGTTCATGTGAATAATTATTTATGACCGCGGGTGTTCTTAGTTTACAATAATGTAGGCCTACTCGATTAAAGGTGGTGTCGTAAAATGAGCTAAATGTACTTGGTAATAATTAGTGTTGAGAAATCTATCACTCGTGCAAAAAATTGTACATGAGAAGCGATATTTGGGGGATCAAAATGATCTCTAGGTCACGGTACATTCGAACGTGATACAAACCCATTTTTTGCCCTCTTCGGCAGGCTAGTCTATTACTAGAGGGGCGCTTTGACCATTTGAGTAATTTGTGTGTATTTAACACTTATCCACCGCGCGGTGGCGTATTGGCTACGCGCCACGGTATCGACACGAGAGGAATCGGTTCGAATCGGTCGGGTGACTGGGTGGTTTTCCTAATGTTTTCCTCTCCTTCACGCAAATGGGGTTCACTCTCTAAATTCAACCTTCCATTCTATCCAGTGTAATTAGACTTAGGGTATACCGATGGATATAGACCGGTGCTAAAAAAAAAACATCCAATAGTTTCTTTTTTTTTTAGATTAATGTTTGGTTACTTAGTTTTAATTGAATGTAGTCTGACCAAAGAGCGTTCATCATACATAGCAGGCCCAACTCAGCTCCCGGCTCGCATCTGCGTTTTAGCGTGTGCGCGAGGTATGGGAGTAAGAGGGGAAATAAAAGATCAAGAAATGCCAGAAATGTGTGCAGTGCATTCATATTTCAGTGATTACTCCATATTTTCCACAGTCGAGGTGAAGGACAAAGCTACAAAGTTTCTTGTTAGTAACTACAGTATGTCTCTGTTATGACAGAATGAAGATTTTTGCACAGTGCTTATCTGTGAAGCCATTTAAAATGTTAAAAAAACGGCCTTATTATTGCAGTTTTTACCCATATATTAATTAATATTTCAACAATGTTCATTATTAGTAACTTCTATTGACTCTCTACTCCATTAACGTTTAATCAGAAATGATCCTCGTGCAATAGTGTTCGTGTAAATTTACTATTTCTAGCCAACTATATCACAAGTTGGTGGGAAAGTGATGCAGATTCTTAATACATACTTTTATTTTATGATGTCGCATAGTATCAGGATTGAAATGTTTTTGATAATTACAAGAGTAGAAATTTTTTTCAGAAAACAAACTGTTAATAGTCGAATTATCATAGGAAATAATTCACATAAGCTGTAAAAGAAATTAGTGGGTAGTAGTCAATATTGAGAGAAGGTAAATTTCATCTATTCTTTATTGTTCAAAATTTATAAAGTGACAGCCTTCGATCACATGACATTTTGCATACAAACTTGTGGACGCGGCAGTAAAACGCATTTTTAAAAAACAAAATAGAATGTTTAATATTATATAGTAGGATTCTTGATTTCAATATATATTATGTATCAAATCTATCAAAACATTGTTTTCTATGTTAAGACAAAATTTGAGAAAAAAAAATTATTAACGCTATAAGGGGACAAATTTGAAGAATTTTCAACAACATTCGTCAGCAGAAAGTTTTATAAACTAAATAGTTGGAACAAAACTCACTTAATTTCCTGAATATGATTAAACCCGACTTTAAGAATCGGATCCAGAAATGCTGACCAATCAACTAAGTAAAATTACTACTTTAACTATCATCATTACATTTCATTTTTTTTTTTTTTTTTTTATAAGTTTACGAACTCAATTCCTATTCAGATCCGTAGGTATTATTTTTTGTGATCACACGTCCTACCGCCAATCCAAACTAACCGCATATCTACTTTAAATGATGTGTGAATATAAAAGCTATAATTTAGATTATATGCATCTGCGTTTCCATAAAGTGGAGTGGGAAACCATTAACAAAAACCACCTAATCTCACCCAGCTGGGATTCGAAACCCCTCCTCTCTCTTCCTGGTGAACCGTAAAGACAAGATTACACCTTTGTCTGCGTGATCACTGGTATGAGGAGTCCTTATTACTGTTAGCTAGGCTATTTGATTTTGTAATGTTGAGTAATATGCTTTTTTATTTTTAATGTTGGCCTTAAATATTTATAGATTCAAATAAATAAGTGATTTTTACCGTCGCCAGTGATCGCATGATCTAAGGAGTCACTCTCGCAATAGATTGGACTGCCAGTGACGGGGAAATTGGGGCTCAATCCCCGGTTGGGTGTACCAAGGTGTGTGTGTTTTTTTCTTCCTCAAATGATACCTCACCCTGCCTCCACGCAAATGCGGGTGGATTCACTCTAAATTCTACTTTCCTGATCCCTAGCCCATTAGTGTATTTTTGCGTGTACACCTCAAATGGATTGTTAGACTCCTTCACACAGCAGCAAAAAAAAAAAAAGTAATTTTTAAATACAAATTTTCATTTAGAAAATTGGTGCCATTCCTAATCCCTTTCGCTTCCAATCCTTTATCTTCTCACCATTTGTCCTTCCATCCTCTTCGCACTAATGACCTTCTCCCCTACCACTCTTCTTCATAACCCCCCACCCCTTCACCTTTCCGTAGAGTTTTAATTTCGTTAAGAGTTCCCACCTCGCCTTCATTAACATTTGTTTTCGTTCCTGCCACCCCTCCTCCCCTCCCATTTTCCCTTATCTACATTTTGTAATTCAGTTGTTGTCTACTAAAGTGTTTACCTGTCGAGTGATTATCGTTGTCAGTTCTAGAGGTTCTATCCACTTAACTGCACAATCACTGTGATTACGCCACTGTTTATACAACCAATTATACTTGTTCGCATTTTACCCCTTTCTTTCTTTCTTTATTTTTCCTGCTCTCTAATTACGATTTCCAACCTGTAGGTAACTATTTTATAAAAAATGCTGACCATTTCTTTTTAGAATTTTTTATTTAAAAAAAAAAGCTTCCCCTATGATTGTCACAATATTCCAAGCAGTCTCCAAATAGAAAGGATTTTCGATGACATGAAGTTTGAGTTTCAATCTCGTAAGGTGTGGTAAGTTATAGTCACTTGCCAATTTTAAATATGTTTTTTAAGTCCTCTATTCACACCAATGTAAGTACATTCCTCTTTAATTAACGATCTTATCTTGTTTCATTAAATTAATCCTTAGTAACCATTTTCTTCAAATACCTGTTCCCATTCATTGATGCGCGATTTTTAAATTTACCATTCTAACTGTTGACCACCCATCTTTTTCTACTATTTCGCTCATGTGTTTATGGATGAGGAAGGATTAATTTTGAGGAGGTGTATCAGAATTTTCGTGAAGGTAGAATGGGATCACCACTTAATAAATACGTCCTCCGCACACCCGATTGGGAATCGAACTCCAATCTCCCGGTCATCGGCAATCCATTTTATTATGATAGTGACACCTTAGACCATTTTACTATTGAAGAAGATTATAGATAATATATTTTAAAAATTTACTAAGAATATTGTTTTAAATAACTCTTCCTATCCTATGATAACCAAACCAAATATGAGATTGTAAATATATTTTTTTCCTAAAAATTAAAAAATTAAAATATTCTTTCTCTAAGTTAAAAATAAGGAAACTATTAATACTAAAAAAAACTTTTTTTGTCAAGTCAAAAATTCCAAACCCTTATTGTGACAGATTTTTTTTTCTCCATTTCATATTGAATGTGTTTTTGAGTGTACCAAACACGCCCTCCAAAAACCACATAGCTATGTGGATAGTCTCTCTAACCTGTCCACCGCCCATAACATCCCCCCCCTCCTTCACACCCACTCCATCAATTAAGCCACCCCCTTACCCCCTCCTCTTCCAATGCGGTCCGTCCGATTTGTGTGTGGCACCTCGTGCATTCTTCATGGACTCTTACAGACACAGCGGGATCAAAGCGAATCAAATGGGAGCGTGTACACTCGGCGTGGAAAAGTATTTAAACTCTCCTAGAGTCGAGTAAAAATATTTGTTTAAAATGTATTTATTTTATCACTGCATCATACTACTGGTTCAAGCCTTACGTAAATATAATAATAATTACTCTAATGGAATAGGAAACAAGATGAAAGCTTTTAGAATAATCTACCTGCATTTGCATGGAAGGAGAGTGGGAAACTATTTAAGTAAAAACACTCTTCATAGTCCCAACCGGTATTCAAACCCCGATCATCCCTAGTGTTAGGTAGTCTAGTCTAACACTAATGGGATAGTGTAATCAAGGACAGGAAGCATTTTAGAAGTTATCTACCTGCATTTGCATGGAAGGAGAGTGGGAAACTATTTAAGTAAAAACACTCTTCATAGCCCAACTGGTATTCAAACCCCGATCTCCCAGTTTTGGGCAGTCTAGTCTAACACTAAAATGACGCCTTCGACCAGGGATGGCAAATCCATTACCCGCGTGCCACTGAGTGGCACGCCAACATGAAAAAAGTAAATACTAAACAAAACTTTTCCCTAACGTGGTATTATTTTTTGAAGTCTATAATATCTCGATTGCCTTACTCTCAATGATTTTAGTTTAAGGTGCGGCTGAAGGGAGCGCAAGTAGTTTTACAGTTTTTATAAAATTGAAATTTTTTGGCCAAAAAAATCAAATATTTCTCCATAGCAACATAGAGTTTAGTTTTCTGCACATGCTAATATCAACAGATCTTTAATATCTGTCAAGGGTGTCCTGGAATTTGGTTAAAACTTTTTAAATAAAGAGGAAAAGTTTTGACAAAATTTCCAGGACATCCTTGACAGATATTCAAGATCTGTTGATATTAGCATGTGCATAAAACTAAATTCTATGTTGCGAATGGAGAAATATTTGATTTATTTTGTCCAAAAAATGTAATGCTATAAAAACTGTAGAATTACTCGCGCTCCCTTCTGCCGCATCTTAATTAATAACATTAATACTATCTAAGACACTCACTTTAACAAAGTAGGCCCTAATACATTTTACTTATTTAAAATGTAGTCATTATTAAAATATTTTCAATCTTATTTGAGTTGTTCATTACGTTTCATAAAATTCAACCAGTCTTGATTTTTAAAGACTCGTTAAAAACATAAATAAGAGGTGGCATACTATACCATTTCAAAAGTAAGCCAGCTAGTACTTAAGTGGTACACTAATCCGAAAAGTTTCGACGTCTTAGTGAGGTCGGTATCATGTATGGCTACTGAGAGAGGGGTCCCGGGTTTGTATCCTGGAATTTCCATGAACGTTATTTGTGTTAAAATGTGGGCTTCCCCTTTCACATTAATTCACTGCGGGAGGCTAGATATTGTGTTTGTTCTAGATTTAAGTTAGTTTATAAGTCGTGTGTTGATATATACATTCGGTTCATAAAGTGCACGCTATATACTGGTACCTATAAAAAAAACTGTCACAACACAATTTGTACTATAATTTATATTTTCCTTCTCCCCTGTTTGTTCTCCTACTTCCGGAAAGCTCCACCCAGTAAGGTTATAACAACCCCCTTGGTTTCTGGCGTTTAAGGTGGGAGTGTAGGGGACGCAAGAAAAGGGGTTTTTGAAATTTCGAATAACTTCTTGGCTATACATTTAATATATATATATTTATTTATTTAACAGAGGCTTTCTTAACTAACTGTAATATAGGTACTTTTTAGTAACTTGCAGATAAAAATAAATAAACCCTTGGTGGACCTAGGATTAAGTGTTCGCCTTACAACCCTATATTCGTTAAAGCGAGTGATCTAGCTTATCCTTAGTTCAACCTTTAATATGTTCTGACTTGTTAATAATTATTTCGACTTCTTATATTTTTCGCAAATATACTCTTTTCCTCTTTCTTTTTTTAATTCACTTTCCTACCACGCCTAAATATTAACTAAAGTGTATTCATAAATTCTCTTTTATTTTTTATTGTGTTTTAAATTAAAAGATGTAAAATTGTATACATGAAATACGGGCGAAAACTTTTGAAATAATAAAAAAATAGAAAAAAAAGAGCCACGGTGTTTTATGAACGTGTTTGTTTTTGTAAAGTTGGGTTAGTACGGAGCAAAGTAGTTTCTTATGACTTCGATTATTCCATTTGTCGGAGGACAAGGTTTTTTTTTTATGGATGTTCATTTGTTCCTTCTTACGTCTTTTTGACTGGGCTATTCCCAACGTTCCACTTCTCTCACTCTTCGCTATCCTTGAATTTCGAATTTCAGCAAGTTTAAGACGAGACAGATTTTTTTTGCTTACTGTTCTAAAAACACCTAGGGGTTATTGTGTAACTGTATATTTTGAAAATACTCACTTTAGACATAGCTTCGCTCGGTATTCTTTACTTTCATAATTTACTTTCTCTCTATATATATTGTTTCCACTCTTCATATCAATGCCGTCTCGGTCGTAAAGCCTAGGAAATGTAATACACACTGCGAGTTTTAAAATTCAGGAAGGAAAATGAGATAACTTATTGACGAGCGAAATAAATATTACAACCCATAATATTTACTAGCATTATATTTTCAGATGCCTCGGATTATACGGTATCATGTCTCCTTGCCGATATTATAGGAGTCTCGTTTTTATTGAGATATTTAACGTTTACTTTATAAACACAACTTTTATCTTAGAACACAGTCTAAAAACTCACAAAACCAAGTATAGTAAAAAAAAGTAGGTTTTTATTATACAAATTTTATATAAATACCCAAAATACCTACATTTGAAATTAATACAGTAAGATATTTTTTTATCTGACAGTATAAAAGTTACTAGATCTACTTTCACGAATTAATGCGTCAGGTTAAGTTATTTGCAGTTGTCACTTTTAATAGTTATTATCAATACCATAAAATAAAACTAAGAACTTTAGCATTCTGGTGACCTGGTGGCCTAGAGGTAATGTATCGACTTCTGTCTGAGGGGCTGGGGTTCAATCCTCAGTCCCGGCACAGATTTATCTGATAGCCAGACCCTTCCTTCACCTCTGACAAGACGTGTATTAATTATTCACAACTTGTGAATGTGGGAATGCCAGGCCTCCCCCTGTGGTTCGGATCTCACGTTAAACTGTAGGTCCTCCATTTCATCTCACAATCACCTACATTACACATTAGCGTAAGTGCGTATAACCCGAACGGGTAGTAAGACGCAGTGCTAATAATAATAATATAATTTAGCATGCTCTACCACTGAACTATCCAGGTAAACATTTTTTTAAATGTTGTTCCAAGCTATAATACATTATATTATGAAAAAGACTGTACAATTTAAAGGTCTCCCATTTTGCCTCCACGTAAATACCAACACATTTCCTCTAAATTCACCTCCTCAACGTAAATACGCGTGGAGTCTGCACGATTAGTAAAACGTGGTGCAAGTAAAAAAAAAAACTTGTACCTAATTATCCTCATTTCCCTTTAGATCGAATTAGTCAATTAGTATACCCTGGTATAATAAAATCAAGGGCTGGGAGTTTCTCTCATCATTGAACGTTAATAGCTTTAAATCAATCTGTAAGCAGAATTTCTCTAAAAGGAATGTTAAAATATTTGATCTTATCAATAAACGAAAGAAAGAATTTAATTGCCTAGATTGTGTAGATGAAGCTAACTTTAGAATATTTAATTTGAAAAGGTTGAATATAAAAACTCTTTCCCTGTTTATTTTTCATTATTTTTAAAAGTTGACGCCGTGTTAGAAACCTCATTTATCACAAATATAAACAACATTTTGTATTGTCGTCAATTACTCAAGACATTAGTTTTCCTTGGTTTTAGTAATTTGTTCAACTTTTATCCTCAGTAAACTTTTTGAAATAAATAACCCTTCTTCTTAATTAGTTTACCATTTAAGTCTTAAGCGCTAAGAACATTCATTCATCCATTTAATTTACGTAAATTAGTCGAACACAATGTTTGAAGTTCAAATTCAGACCCTACCTTTATAGCTTGAAAATGTATTTCCAAAATTTGAGTTATGAGTTGCCCAACCATAGTGTTGGTCACGTGTTAAATTTTGGTTTTGCTTCCTTGCCTTTAAAGGGAGAGTCTATTCATTAGGTATGGTTTTTATCTTCTCTCACGCCAATATTGGAATGTGAATGTATTTCCTCTAAATATATCCTTTATCACTATTATTTCTAAGAGTTAATTAATTCAATGCATAACTCAAAAATTTAAACTCAATATTTAACAATTATTTGTAGCACAAATAGTATGAGTTTTAAAAATGTGTTTGTCTCTAAAGCCTAATCGTAGAATATATATTTATTTACGAGTACATATATAAGACCATATTGTACTGTGTAATACTTTACACACATGCGTTCAATTAACAAATTATATTTAATCCACCCGCACCGCTGGGCACGTGGGCTAAGTAGCTAACCATCATCTGATTTGTTTCGCTGGTGTTGGAGAGGTAGTGTTCGTAACCAGGCCGGGTATATAGAAGGTTTCTCGTAACTAAATATTGGTCCACTCTCCTTCCACGAAAATATGGATACATCACCTATAAAAAAATCTACCTTTCTCACTCTTAGGCCTACCCCTAGAAGGGTGGTAGGAAGTTGTGCAGCAAATTCAATTATTTTAATTTGTTTGGAAACGTCCTAAATTTGGTCACAACAAATGAGAAATAGATATTTAAGAAGGAACGTAGCCTTCGTTTACCCTAAAAGGTAGTAGTCTTACCTTTAATTCACTTAAGTGAAAAATTGACAACTTGAACACGGGAATCGAACCCGGGATCTTTATCTTTGCGTGCCAATGCTATACCATGTCCTTGAATTGTTTCACTATTGTGCAGCTAATAAGATAGGATAATATTATAATCCATGCCACTCTATTTACCCTAAAAAGTATCAGTCTTACCTTGACTATTACACTATGGTCCTATCTTATAATCTACTCCATAGTTGAAACATGTAAGGTAAGATTTTATACCATTCAGAGTAAATGGAGTGTATTTCTCCCAACTGGAGAGGAACCCTAGCAAAAGAAGTTTGACCTAAGAAATGAAAAAAAGGGGGGGGGGAGGGTTTGAAAGATTTCGAGTTGAAAGGATCGGTCATCGCGGTCCTCATGAATCATATGACCCTGGATCAGATAAAGACCCATGGAACGATGGAGGAGCGCATCTGTGTGAAGTGGTCCAGCGAATGAGACTGGATGAGGGGGGAGGTAGAGGGACTCCATCTCCTCGGGTGGTTGTGTCTGTTAGATAGATACTCCGGGGCAGGGAGAGAGAGCAATCCATCACAGACCACCAAGCAGGCCTCGGGGCTACGGGATTCTCACCAGGAAATTACACTATTGTGCTTCGTATCCTCTCGTTTTTATTTTTTCATCTTTTTTTTTTATATTTGTGCATCTAGCATGCTTTTTTATTTATTTTATTACCTCTTATATGTCTCTTTATAGAGAGCGATTTATTTTTCAACCTGATGCTTGTTCTTTCTTGTCTGTTTATTTGGCAGAGTCGTTTCTAAGATACTCCACTGATATAAAGGGCACGTCTTACTACCCATCCGGACGATCTGCGACTTATATCACTAGCCATACGGACAGACTGAATATTTACACTGATGAAGTATGGTGGAGGAGGGTATAATTTAAATGCAGTGTACCCGCATCCACGGGGTAGAAGAGTGGGGAACCATTTAAGAATAATAAAACTTACGCCATAATGGGATTCAAGCTTTGGATCTCTACATCGTTGCAAAACCAAACCGTTTTTCTGTATGTGTGATCACCTATGTGGTGGCTCTTATTCGATCCTTGGTAGATCCCTTATTTAAATATTAATTAGTATCTGGTTTCGTCGTCGCTCTGGTGTGTGTAAATGGGTTTGTGTTTGGTGAAGTGGTTCAAGCTACTTTATAGCTCGTGTGTTGATGAATTCTAGCCCTCACCAAAGGAGGTCTGGTAAAAGGCGTCGGTCTCGTCTTATCCGGTCTAACAGTGACAAGGATGTGGGGTTCGAATACCATTTGGTTAAATTATTTAAATTGGTGACTTGGAGGTCAGAATTCAGTTTCCGGCCAGTTATGTTTTTAGGGTTGGTGACTGAGAGGTCGGAATTCAGTTCCCGGCAGGCTATGTTTTTAGGGCTGGTGACTTGGAGGTCAGAATTCAGTTCCCGACCGGTTATATTATTTAATCTGGTGACTGGGAGTTCAGAATTCGAATCCCGAACGGTTTATATTATTTAAGCTGTTGACTTGGAGGACGGAATTCAGTTCACAGCCGGTTATGTTTTTTAGAGCTGGTGACTTGGAGGTCAGAATTCAGTTTCCGGCCAGTTATGTTTTTAGGGTTGGTGACTGAGAGGTCGGAATTCAGTTCCCGGCAGGCTATGTTTTTAGGGCTGGTGACTTGGAGGTCAGAATTCAGTTCCGACCGGTTATATTATTTAATCTGGTGACTGGGAGTTCAGAATTCGAATCCCGAACGGTTATATTATTTAAGCTGTTGACTTGGAGGTCGGAATTCAGTTCACAGCCGGTTATGTTTTTAGAGCTGGTGACTTGGAGGTCGGAATTCGAATACCAGCCTGTTATGTTCTTAGGGCTGATTACTGGGAGTTCATAATTCGAATCCCAACCGTTATATTATTTAAGCTGATGACTTGGAGGTTGGAATTCTGTTCTCGGACGGTTATGTTCTTAGGCCTAGTGATTGAGATGTCGTAATTTGAATCCCGGGTGGTTATGTTTTTTGGCACGTGAGTGCGCTCACACTTTCTCCAAGTTCTAACTTCCTTATACCTAGACGATAAGTGTGGATATGCGGGCTGCCCGGATATATTTTAACACGTGGTGAGCCAAACAAAACAAAAATCACTATTTTACTTTCCTCCTTCAATAGCCCACTTGACCCTGGTTCAATTCCCAGCATGGCCAACAAATTCCTCTTCCTCTTTCATAATGATGAATTAATGGTTGGGGGTGGGGGGGGGCAGAGTTGTAGAGGGTGGCCGGGTGTTGTGTACATTCTAGATTTCAGTTAATTTATAATTCGTGTTCTGATATAACTATTCGGTTTAAAAAAATACACGTTAACATCTCAAATAATAAATAACATTAATCTATAATTATTTAGGCTAGATCTATATTATTTTACTCTACCATATTTATTTATTTGTTCTTATATTTTCTACCGGTCTCTCACCCTCTCCTCTTTGATATCGTTCTTTCTCTTTGATATCGTCTTCCTCTTTGATATCGTTCTTTCTTCCCTCAGTGGTGCTTTTTTTTTTAATCACTTCGTATTCATATGTATACAGTACTTTCAGTAATAAAGACTTATTGTCGGTCCCCGAACTATTTTTTATCCTCGCCCTCCATCACTCTTAGTCCTTTCATTTACATTCTGTGCCCCATTTGAATCCATTCCACGAATATACACGGGGACCATTTTATAACGGCTCTATCTTTCAGGAAAATTCAATTTCATTAAGGTGTGGTAAGCCGTGTTATTCTATTGGGTATCGATGTTTAGGTTTACTATGTTTATAGACTCACTTTTTTATATTGGAATTTTCTATTTTTTTTAACAGACTATCGCCTTATTTTATCCTAACTGTATGTTGAGTTCTTCATCCATAAATTGTGCAATATTTTTAAGGCATTAATATTTTACATTACGTTAACCCTGAAAAGAAGTAAGCAGGCCTACTTTGAAGGATAGCACAATGACTCAATCTTATGAGATATACTACAGTGGATTAATGGAAGTTAATTATGATACATTACAGGTTAAACCAGCGATATATTGTAAAGATTGGCGCCATTTTATTTTTCACTAAACTTTTGTAAGCGCTTTATTTTAATTAATTATTACATGACCTAATTTATTTTATTTTCTTCCTCATTAAATCCGGCACGGGGCTAGAACCAGACCTTCCTCTCGTCGTCAAACCAGACAAGCTGAACTTGATGTTTAGAAACTGTACCCAGTATCGTGGCTGGGAAAAAGATACCCAATTACAGTTTTTGTTTAAATTATTACGTGCGTATCCATCCTATCGAACTATCCATAGACACATTTAGGATCATCGGATGAGGAATATTCATTTTTAAGAAAAGCATCAAAAACACCGTTAAGGTGGGAGTGTGGGAAACAAAAATCTAAGGTCGGTATTTTTGCAGGTCTTATATCAAAACATTTTTTGGGTAAAAATAAATCAATTAATGCTCCAGTAGAAACTTGTGGATTAATTTTCTTCACATGGTGATATCAACAGTTGTTGAATATCTGTCAGGGGTGTCCTGAAATTTAATGACAACTTGTTCTCTTTTTGTTTTTTATTGCCGCGTATTACTACCTGTTTGGATTATACGCTTATATATTAATTACGCTAATGGCTCAAGGGATTAGGAAGGTTATATCTATAGGAAGTATACCAGAATTTGCGTTGAGGGAGAGGGGAAAATCATTTTGAGAAAACCTCTCTCAATTCACCCGACAGAAATTTGAAAACTCAATCTCCCCGTCATCGACAGTCTAGTCTCTTGCGAGAGTGGTGCGTTAGACCATGTGTCCACCGAGCAGGTAACTTTTTCTCTTGATCTAATGCCGCTGTACTCATTGACACATTCAACAACTGTTAATATCACCATGTGTAGAAGATTTAACTCTGTGTTCCTACTGGAGCAACATTTTAGTTTATTTTGGCCTAAAACATGTTTTGATATAAAAACCGCGAAAACACTTGCCTCAACTCATGTTACCAACACTCCCACTTAAAAGAGAAAATGGAAAACCATTTATGGAAGAAGAGAAGAAAAAAAAAAGCTCCAATGCACTTTGCAGGAATTCAATCTTCAGACATGAGGGTAATATCCCAGTGTTTAAGGCAACATTAAATTATTCTAGGTGTTTGTTCTTGTTTTACATAGCACGGGACTCACATAACCTATCTCTGAAGTACCTTGATGTCTGCCGAGTTCCCCTTTCCCCCCCCCCCCCTTTATTTTCCTTTTGGAACCTCACACTTTGTGCAAAAGTTTTCCGAAAGGGCTATCGTTACAGGTAAGCGGTTTCTGAAGTGACGAACGCTCTGCTTTGCTAGGTCTCTGGTATATCGCTCGAGTTCCGGACTAGTTGTTCACTTGACAAGCCATCGGCGTGTTTTTGAGGGAATTTGTGACTGAGGGGGTAGGGGAGGGAGGAGTATGGAAATAAGCAGAGGTTAGTCGGGGGGTTGGGGGATGCAGGTTAGCTAGCTACTTCGAAGTTTTCTTTGAGGAAACGATATTTCGATAGCAACATGGTAATTACATTTTTCTAAGAGGTAATTAGTTTTGTGTCTGCAGAAAAAGCTTACCTGTCGTTTTTGTTTTGTTTGTGATATTGTGCTCACTTTACTTTCTTTTTATTTTTACCTTGTCCTTTTACTCGTCTGGACTATAAATATATATTAATCCCAGGATTAAATAGTGATGAGAAAGATATCATTTTTTGAGGAAATATACTCTCACTTGTGTTAAGGGGGAGAGGGAAATAATTTAGAAAAAAAATCTTCAGTACACCTGACCTGGATTAAAATATGGTCTAAGGCGTAACCCTCTCAATAGACTGGACCACGTTGACGGGAAGATCGAAGTTCGAGTCCCGGTGCACTGAGGGTGGTTTATTCCTTAATTGTTTTCCTCTTTCCCTCCACGAAAATGCGTATGCATTACCTTTAAATTCAAACTGCCTCATCCCTAACACATTAGAGTTATTGGTACGCATGCGTATAGCCTTAGCGTATCAAAGGACCTGGTACTAAAATAATAATAAAAATAATCACGATCACTGGGCAGTGTTAAAATACTGTCTAAAATATGTTCTAAAATTACTTTATGTTGATATATCTCATATTTGTACAAATATTTTCATTACAAATCGAAGTTTTCTTCTTATTTAGAAATATTTGGAGGTTGCGGAGGCAGGCTATTGTGGGTCGTCCAAGCGAAATAGAACAAGGCTTTGTACAGCACCATCCACCATTGGCTACGTAGTGAAAGAACACAGGCCGAATTTGTGGACCAGCTTTGCAATCTATATCAGAAGCGTATAACGTATATACGAGGTCTAGGTTCTCTGTTGATACGAGGCCTAGGTGTGCCTTTGATACAATGTCTAGGTGCGCTTTTGATAAAAGGCCTAGGTGTGCTTTTGATACAAGGCCTAGGTGTGCTTTTGTTGCAAGGTCTAGGTACGATTTTTATAAAAGGTCTAGGTGCTCTTTTGATACAAGGTCTAGGTGCTCTTTTGATACATGGTCTAGGTGCTATTTTGATACATGGTGTAGGTGCTCTTTTGATACAAAGTCTGGGTGCTCTTTTGATACAAAGTCTGGTGCTCTTTTGATACAAGGTCTAGGTGTGATTTTGTAAAAGCCTAGGTGTTCTTTTGTTGCAAGGTTTAAGTGAGCTTTTGTTGCAAGGTCTAGGTACGATTTTATAAAAGTCTAGGTGCTCTTTTGATACAAGGTCTAGGTGCTCTTTTGATACAAGGTCTAGGTGCTCTTTTGATACAAGGTCTAAGTCCTCTTTTGATACAAATTCTAGGTTCTCTTTTGATACAAGTTCTAGGTTCTCTTTTAATACAAGTTCTAGGTTCTCTTTTGATACAAGTTATAGATTGCTCTTTTAATACAAGTTCTAAGTGTTTTTGATACAAGGTCAAGGTATTACTTTCCTCTGTCGTCATTTGTAACGGGGAACCTTGTACGTGTAGCATGAAGCATTTCACGGATTCTGAAATGGCTGGCATGCATGTAGATAATGGGGCTGAGAAATTTTTGATTATGTACGGCAATAATTGCGTCGACGCTGTCAGGAATGCACTGTTGTTCACACTTTCTGCCTTTTCATTTATGCACTAATAGCGCCTTCTAGAACTTAAGGGGTACATTTACGGACATACATCACCAGTGAAAAAGGTTTGTTTTAGGGTTTTCTATCTCCCAATAAAGTTTACATAGAAAGTTTGGAACCACCCTGTATATCGTCCGATACATTGACAAACAATACATTAATCCAGATAGTATTGCGAAGGCCGTATGCATAAGAAAGGAAGAAAATGTATCCCTACAAAAATAAACGAACAATTTGGATACAAACCTACGAAAAAAAAAGTGTTCATTATTCATCGCTCCACCAAACATTCCTACTTTATTCAAAGCAACTAACGTTGAATAATAAACTTGCAATAAAGCTGTGATAATATCACTTTAAATGTTTAATTCGACATGCATTTATCAATCCTATTGTATTTACAAAGAGAGATGGGGATGGCACGGGAAGGATTTTAAGAATAAATAATTCACACTTCCCCCTAAAAAAAAAGTACGTAGGGTGGTCATGTAGAGAGTGTAATGCTGATGAACGAGCGTGTGTGTTTTTGTGACGTACATCGCGATACTCGGCGTGTGATGTGATTCATTTCAAGGCAACAACAAAACGTGTGATTTACAACAAAACCCGAATACGGTTTTAAAATGTAATGTACTTGCACGGCAAGCAAACTTGACACGGTAGCGTGGATTTGTGTTTAAAAAAAAGGATATTTTTTTCCGCCACCGCGTTTTAATACAGGTTCCAGTTATATGCAAACAATGATTTATTTTATCCAGCGTATGGCATATCTTCATAGGGTATACAATGATAAAGTATGACATAACATAGCAAAATATATAAGACATATAGTCAATGTGATACAATAGTATACAGTAAGTACAGTAAAACACTATTATTGCGCGTTGATATTACACCATAAGGTCTACAAAGATTATCACAGATAAATATCCAAAAGGATTAACCAGATAAATGCTTCTGGTGGGGCCTTAGTGAGATCATTCCAGGTCCCTTGGAATTTCCTGAGGGGGTATTTGAAAGTTGCATGCGTTAGGGGGTGGCCAGACTGGGTGAGCGAGCGGCTAAAATATAAAATAGAACACATTGGATGTAATGAGACGTGGCCAGACTGGAGCGCGCACGCTTGAAAGATAGAACTGGTTCTATTTATCAAGCGCGCGCGCTCGACCCGGTGCAGTCTAGTTTACAGGCGCTAAGCAATATTATTGTATGTTGGTTCATTGAAAGCTAGGAAAACTTCTCATTTTGACATTTTATTAATTATCGATAGGTTTAGCACACTTTGCTACTAACGGCCTAATCTAATTGGTAAGATCATAAACCATACTTATATGTATATATATAATATATATGTATATATATACATATAGTATGTTATATATAAATACATATAAATACGGTTTATGATTTACACTTAGTTAGGCGTTTTATATATATATAATGTAACTGATTGTTAAATACTTCAAGATTATCAAAGTAGGCCTTTACAAATAAGAATCACCATTAGCGTGGAGAGAGGAGGAGAAAACCCAAAATAAATCACTTGTTAAAACCCCCTCAGTTCACTCAGCCAAGATTCGGAGCCTCCTCGTCAACAACTATCGAGAGCTATCTGCTAATCACGCGCTCGCCAGTTTGGCCACCCAGTTCGCTTGCGCGCTCGCTCGCACGCTTGTCAGTCTGGCCGAACCTTTAATGTTTGTTAAAGTGCTGCACAGTCACACTGTGAGCCTTAGGCCATTCTCCACTTGTAACGAGTTGCTTTAGTTATTGCATGACCGGCTCTAGTTCGGTTTAGGCGACTCAATATTTCCCAAGGTGATTGAATACCTTGAAGTGTTATGATTGGTATAACTGGTCTTTCTGGTGATAACTGTAAAGGTGGGAGTGTAGGGGACGCGAGAAAAGGTTTGTCTTGCAGTGTTTACGGCAAAATATTTTGTTGACCAAATAAAATAAAATATTGCTTCATTAGAAACGTAAGAGTTTAATTCTTTTCGCGTGGTGATATCAACAATTGTTGAATATATGCCGTGAGCATAGCGGTATTAGATGACAAACTTTTTAAATGAAGAGAAAATTTTGTCATTAAATTTCAGGACACCCTTGACAGAAAATTCGACAACTGTTGATATCACCAGGTGAAGAATATTAAACTTTATGTTTCCACTGAAGCAATATTTGATTTATTTTGACCAAACAACTGCTTTGATATAAAAACTGCAAAAATGATAACCTTTTCTCACTTCCCTTACACTACCACCTTAAAGTACGCCCAATTAGATCTCCATCCTTCATTAAGCTGAAGTAGTGTGTGATATTATCCCAAATTGGCTTAATAGATTTGAGCCTGGTGTGTGGTAAGGAGTCCATCATTGTATGTATCGGTAATTCTCTTGAAGCCGATAGGCAGTTTATCTTTTCCTGTGGACGGATTGTCGCATGTTGTCTTCTGAACTCTGGAGGAACTATGTTAGAACGTGGAGCTGCGGATTTGGTGTGGGTTTAAGGGGGCCAGATACTATCTTCATTGTGTCATTAAGATGGATATCAAGCTTGTTGCTGTGGCAGCTCCTTCCTCATACTGGAGTACAAAATTAAATGTTTTTTTCCAAAAAGGACTCCCATTTTTCCAGAGATTTTAGAGATTAATCTAGAGATATGAAATCTTAATTTTTGTAGAATTGACTATTTTAAAGTAATATCACCGTCGAAAGGAATCTCTTCATGTTTTAAACTCAAAATGCAGATAAAAACAACTCCTTGGCGTCAGCCTGTAATCAAGCCATTTTGACAGAGAGGTTGCCGTCTGTTGGCGAAGATAATGCAACCGGAGGGTGTCTTGGCAGCACAAAGAGCCCTCCAGCCGTCAATCTCCGTTTTTTAGACTGGAGATGCTATTTTTTCTTTTTTAGTGTATCCCCATTTGTCCTCACGAGATCGGGTAGACCCCGTTCCAGGCCCACTGATTCTCCAAAAATCTGTAAGCGTTGGGGATTGAACCAGGGACCTCTGGATTTGTAGCCAAGAACTCTGACCACAGATAAGACAGTATAAATGATATTCCTGATTACTAGAACCACATTTGCTTGCGTATCAATTGAAGGTTACAATTTATTCCGCAACCTCAATTCAAGCAGTACTTTCAAATGTTGTAGTTCAGTGCCTTAAGGTTTAGGGACGCCGTCTTCTAGAAAACAAATACCATTGCAGCGCGGTACTTCTTATGAGAGTGACATTTCTGAAGTTTCAAAACCACTAAAAACATTTTATGTAAACCTGTTTAGAAAAAATTACTTATTTGTTAGAAGAAGGATATAAATTTTGTTTCTAACAATAGAGATATGACCCCCATATTTTTTTACTCTTGAACCATACTACTTCACTGGCTGTCCGAAATATTGCGAGGATATAAGTGAATACTAATAAGCAGAGATCCGAACCCCCACCTAACGAACACTTCTAAAAGTAATAAGAAAATACTAGGTGATAGAACTGAAGTGTACAGAATTTTCGTGGAGGTAAAGTGGAAATCCACACCACCACATTGTCTAAAGCGTCAGGCACGCAACGTATAACAGCTAATACGTTTATGACGGTAAGTACACATGACAGGGGTTTTAAACCCGATATTAACTCCACGTCATGATATTTTACCGGGAGATCGGATATCTAACTCCAGAAATGTGCTTCCAGTCTCTCTCTCCACGCATATGCGGGATTCCTTCATTGTCCTTACCCCTTAGAGTAATTTTCATTGTTTCAAACTAAAAGTAATTATGTTGTTACCAAACCAATGTTAAATATAATTATTAGAGCTGGAGACCCCTAACTGACGAAAGAGGGTGGCAGCCAGTGGACCAGGATTCGAACCCCTGCAGTTTAATAGATTGCGAGAGTGCTGTCTTAGACCTGTGGCTAGGAATTAACTATTTCTGAGTAATCTATAGTGAGACTACCAAGCGGCACTGATTTGAAATCCACGGTCTAGAAACCATCCCAAAGATCACTGGTTCACCACTTGGTGTGGTGAAAAAATATAGTTTAAACGTGATAAATTCCCTGGTTTCAATTGCTGACAATCGAACCAAAGACATTTTGTTTTCCATAAGAAGACTCACTACCGATTGGTCTTGGGTATTAAATGTAAATTATTGTTAAAGTAACCCGTTTAATAAAGAATTTGAGAGGATTAATATATTTATAACCTCTTTCCGGATGAATGGTGGCACCTTTCCCACACCCCACTGAAATTCACTCCTCTTTATGGTCTATATATATTTTACCTGTGACTCCACGCGTAATTTTTTATGACTTTTTAATTTAATGCGGATACAGCGACTTTAAACTACCGTAAACTACTGTAATATAATGATTGATGAACCAATTAAGTGCATTGTAAACCAAATTAATAATAAGTTTAACGTACGTTTGTTACAACAATAATATTATATTAGTTATAAGTTAATAACCTAATTTTATTGAAAATCTACCCAAAGCCGCCATTCTACCTCTCTCACTCCCCGTTAATGCAGGCATGTTTCCTCATTGACTCGATTGGCACTCTATGTCACAGGTCCCACCATGGTAGACGGATGGTGCATTTCCCTGAGGGTACACCAGTTAATTGTCAATTTAACCCGCTTCGGTATCGTAATTGGCTAACGCGCTCGATTCGTGTTGAGCTAGACTGCTGAGGACGGGGAGATCGAGGTTCGAATCTCGCTCGGGTGAACTGGGGGTAGTTTTTCACTCTCTCTCTCTCTACGCAAATGCGGGTTCTCTTCCTCTAAATTCAATCTTCTCAATTCCTAATCCATTAGCATAATTAGCACTTAAGCGTATAAACCGAACGGCTAGTAAGATGCGGTGCTAAAATGTGTTGAGTTTGTGTGATCTATACATAATATGTGTGCTAGATCACCAGATAATTATGTTTGAGTTTCCATTTTAGAAACAGGTTTTGATAATAGTTATGGGAAGGTTGGGGTTTGATGCCACAGCAAGTTATTTTTGGGTAAATTTTCATAAATCGTTTTCCACTTCCAACTCTGGAAAATTGAGATACATTCCCTTAGTAAATCTAATTTACTCAGCCATACTTCTTGTGATAAGTTTTTCTAAATATTAAGGGTAAGCTAAACAAATCCACGCCATAGTATTGAATTTAAAAGATATACTATAGATTCCTTCTTCAGCGCCGAGCGTATTTAGGGAGTTTTTTCTAATAGACTTTCCATTCTCCCTTCGTGCAAATGTGGGTACACTTACCCCTCATAAATACTTTCACTATTCCTACTCCATTAGCATATTTAGATTATTGTATAAGTAGTAATAATTACATTTATTGAATATGTATGTGTACGTGCTATCACAAGATATTGAAAAAGTCATAATAACCAATTTTATTCACTAAATGGCGCATAATGAAAGTGATTAAGAAATGAATACATGTGAATTTAAGTTTGTCTTATCATAATCATTTAAATAGCGTTGTGCAAGATAACGTAAGTCGCGTATTGCAGAGTAATAGGTTACCATCTCCTAGAGTAGTTTTCTACCGCCACAATTTATAAATAAAAATGAACGCATCTCTGACTCTCTGTGTGTATGTGATCTTGCCACCTTGCCTTAAACCAAATTTAGTTAATTTATAAACGCTACCCAAACAGTGAAACTTTTTGCAATAATATGCTTGTAGGGTTTTCCCGAACCAAATGCTGGTACACATTATAAACGGTCTAATTATATCAAACGGAAAATATGGTCGATCAGATTTAACTGATTTTTATTTCACCTTATTTTTCACTCTCGCAAATTGCGGGGTACATTCAGTAATTTCAAGGAAGTCTTTGATTGGATGACCGTTCTAACATACGTTAGCGGTGCTAA
Organism: Timema podura; assembly: GCA_033556935.1. NCBI lineage: Eukaryota > Metazoa > Arthropoda > Insecta > Phasmatodea > Timematidae > Timema > Timema podura. Next base: position 24,913,268 of record JAVRXN010000013.1, on the reverse strand, counting down.
ATATATCGAGGTTCTAATCCTTGTGGCACCCATCTAAATGTAGGCTCATTTGATTCTGGTGGGAGGGATGTTGGAATCAAATCCTGCCGGGTGAATTGTTGATAATCGTCCCTCCAGGTAGAATACTGAACATTTTCTTAATCATCCCTACCACTTTATCTTAGTTAATGTATAGACGCTTATCCGGAAAGGGTGCGTGTAACGCATCTAGTTATATTGGGGGAGGTCGTGGGTTTGAATCTCCACTGAGTGTACTGTCACTAAATTCTCACTAAAAGGTTTCCCTCTCTCTCTCACTCCACGTAAACACTGGAACATTTCTACCTTACTCCTCCACCTGGTTTGGCGAATACCTACATCCCGCATGTCAATAGACGATACGAAACAACCAATTTTAGTAGACTTTTGTGGGGGTATAGCGGCCCTAACTGAGGATTATAAATTAACTTGAGGCTTCCGATTGTTCATAATCAGAGCTGTGTATATGCTCTCTATTTGTGACATCACCAGGAAAAACATATTACCACATATATGGGGGATTGCGACATTATTCTAGTCGTGATCTATTCCTGTCTCGACTTGTCTTGTCAAACCGCCAAACTGGCACCAGGGTTGAGATGACGTTACCGGGGAAAACCAATTACCACATAGATGGGGGAAGGGAAGGGTAAGGGGGAGGGTTACGACACCAAAATAGATTCAGGGGCTTGCAGAGGAAGCCTTTGCGGCTGCTCACACTCTACGTTAAACAGCCATCGGGAGAGTTTCGTCCAGCACGCTAGCGCCCTCACTAGCGATGCCAACATTTAATGGGATGTTGTGGGAGTAGTGCCCGATGCCATAGACTGCACGCTCCCTTACCAATAAATGAAAAACTCCCACAAATAAACTCACCCGCCAGTCCCAACCCTACCCAGACATACAATCTAATGGAACACATAAAAAACCAATGAGCACACATAAAAACCAATGGGCACACATAAAACCAATGCCACACATACACAACCAATGGGCACACGTAAAAAAACAATTGGCACACATACAAACCAAAGTGACCATTACGTCACCCAAACCAAAACCAATCAGCTCTGTGATGACGTCACTACATTGGACATGACATAATCATCACAATACACACTCTATCCAAATTGGGTCAAAGGTCAAAGGCCATATTGCCGCGAAACGCCACCCTAGCTACTGATTATATATCCCACCACCTATATAAACCTTCCTAAATTTGAGGGCAATCGGCACCCATGCTCTCCACCACTGGTTGTCTCTACTGATCTAAAAGCCCATCAGGGTAATCCCCGGGCGGCCTGAAACCGTACAACCAATTACTACTATTCCATTGTGTTCTGGGAGTCCTTTAGCAAACTGCGCGGAAGACGCATTTCACGGTATGTCGCACGCACTATCACAACTAATCCACCAGTTTCAGACCCGGGTGTTTACTGACAAAATAATTGCTTCGCGTCTCGGATGTAGCCTGCTTTCCTTCTATTTACGTTTGCTATGCTGCTTATTTTTCTTTCCTCACTCTTTCTCTTTTTGCTTCTATTCATTTCTTGTTATTTAATTTTATTTTACTGTGTTAATTTTTGTATTATAATATTTTTTTTATCACTGCGTCTTAATACATGTTCAGCTAATTCTAATAAGGTAGGGATGACTAAGGAAACATTTTAGAGGTAAATAACCCTCATTTACGTGGAAAGAGAGTGGGAAACCATTTAGTAAAAAAACATCCTCTGTAGACCTGACCAGAATTCGAACCCCGATCTCCACGTCATCAGAAGGCGAGTCTAACACAAGAGATAAACACATGTACCTTAAATAGTGACTAACAAAAATTTTGGCTGAAATTTTTAATGGTGAGTCTATAAATCACTTTCTCATTTTTGTAAAGTGATATTAGATAATAATTAAATTCATAGCTAATTTTGGAGATCTATAAAAGGAGTCCAAATGGCGGGTGACTGGGGGGGTGTTATGGGAGAGTTAATACCTAGACAAAAATACCCTTACTAGCCTGTAGCACAGATAAGTTATACACCAGACCCACAGCCTTCAGGTTAAAATGGCTGCGTTCGATGAAAGAGGTTGAGTCCTTCAGCACAGGGATCGTTAGATGTCATCAAGGGTAATTAAAAATAAAGCTCATTTTAAACATGGTTTCACTAGAGAGAATACACAAATATCATTTGGCCGATTTGCACAAACCTATGTTCATGTAACCCACCTCGTGGTGTAGTTAGCTAACGGCTAGTTTCTTGTTGAGTTAGACTGCCAAAGACGGGAAGATCCAGGTTTATATCTCACTCGGATGAGCTGGGGGTGGTTTTCTCTAAATTGTTTCCCACTCTCCCTCCACGCAAATGCGGGTTCACTCCCTTTATAATTAACCTCCCCAACTCCTGACTCATTAACGTAATTAGTATTTAAGCGTATAAACCGACCGGGTATTTAGACGTGGTGCTAAGTATTATTATTACTATTATTATTATTATTATTATTTTCATGTAGCGACCAAAAACCCTCTTCACATAATCCAACCTCACAAAGAGCTTACTCAGACTGCACAATGGTTGCTTTTTTACGGACATGTTTAACAACTGCACATTTGGGAGTGCTTTTATCACTGAGCATTGACACTAGCGAAACTCCAGTGTTGATGGACTCAACTTGTCTCAAGGAGTACAGTGTAACTTCCTTAAGGCTGAGGATCTGGTGTATCCTAGTCTGTGACCTGGGGATGGAGTGGGTAAAGCAGATGCAATAAACCACTTTCAGCACTGAAACCTCAAAAACCCAGCCAGTTAAAATCAATATCAGAATGACCCTAACATCTCAAACTCCTCGACCATCGCTGCTGGCTCTAATAATTATAATAAGGGTGGTCAATAATGCTTGAATATTCTTAAAACTTTTTCCTTCGTGCTTATAAAAACCTACATGGTAACTTTTTTTTAATCGATGTTTGTGAAAAACAAAATCTTCCAGCTAAAAAAATGTATACCAAACAAGGTGCGTTTTTTCACGGACTTAAGAGTATTTATGTTACGTATACACTATTGAAACAAAATATCCATTACTATAATAAATTATCTGAATAAACTGTTGTACCTATTTGTCGAGCTAAAATATACTACTTTTAAATTTAAAGAGTTAGGTTGCTTAGCAAATAATGAAATATTTTAAAACTATCATCTCTGCAATAAGTAATTCTATTTTGGTAATATTCTAGATTCTGAAGAAGCTTTGCTGGAAATACTTGGGTTGGTCAACACTTCAAAGTCAGGTTTTATAAACTTGCATAACACCACAAACGATTGACGCTTTAAATAAAGGGTTTGGGAAGGGGGAAAACCTGTTACATATAGTGTGTTGTGTTGGAAGCAATCACTTCCATTGTTTCTCTTGAGGTAAATCTAATATAGAAGCAATTCCACAGAAAGGTTTTCTCTGGTGTTTTCGAGGAATCACTTTGGCCTTGCAATATAAGAAGAGAAAAGGAAAAGCCTTAAGGTGTTTTTCTGGAGCTTATTTAATGGGAAATGGCGTGAAAACTTTTCAAACTGATAATTGATTCCACTTCAATTTGCTGTGACATTTATTTAATGCGTTTGTGATACAAAAAATAACTGTTAAAAACTGTCATGAATTTACTTTATATGGTGTATAATTCAATGACACTTTTAAACACTTTTTTTATTATTGTTATCTGATACAAACTTTTTTACCAATTGTTGAAATTGAAATTTTTTTATGATTGTTTCATAAACATGATTGAATAACATTTGTTAAAGGTATTTTGTCATCTCAGATCATACTGCGAATGTTAAGGTGATCTTAGTCGATTGAATAAGTGAAGAGTTTTTATTACATGGTTTTAGTTGTGATCGCTGCAAAGTAAAAAGTTTCAAATCTTCGGCAAAAGACAAACTCTGCTATTTCTGTTTTGGGTTCGGTTTTTGTTGGGTTTTTTCCCCACCCCCCTCAATGAAGGAGGAAGACTCTATCGATAAAGAGACCCGATAGCGAGGCATGTTTCGCCAGAGTGACGCAGTCATCGACGCCGACCTTCGACCCGATCATGCTCAGACCAGTGCCACGAGCAAGATGTCTCTCACGGTGGACTTTATGATAACAATGCTGCTTGAAAGAGGCGAAGAACTCAGTGAAGTCAAGATGGCGCTTTTCGGTATGGTGTGGCTACTGCGCGTGCGCGCCGAGATGCGCCGTTGTGCCAAGTGTCGGCGGGAGGAACTGCTGCAGAGACAGCAGCAGCAACAACAGCAACAACAACAGCGGCAACAACAAGAAGAACAGCAGCAGCAACGACCCCCACGACGGGAAAACAGTCGTGAGAGTCAGCAACCCAGCGAAGACTTCATGTCAACTTCCACCGTGGCAACCGTATATACCGTGGATACACCTGGACCCTTGCATACCGTGGATACTCCTGTATCTGCGCCTGCCGGGACTTACTGTGAAGTCCACGGCTACGTTCCACCGAAAAGAGGTAGGCCAACTTTTTTTTTTGCATCTGATGACAGAAGTCATGTAGCTATTGTCCATCAAGTCTTTTTTTACAGTTGCAAAAGCTTCATGTGTTCATACGCCAAATCATTTTTGTTTTTGTATCATGTGGAGTTAACTTTAGCATATATATATATATATATATATTACATTCTCAAACTAGTATAGGCATTATATATAAGCACCGTGCCTTACTACCCATTTGGGTTGTACGCTACTATAATGGTTTTAAAGATTATAGAGGCTATATGTATAGGAAGTGTACCTGAATTTGCATGGAGGGAAATTGGAAAACCATATAGGAAAAAAAACCTCAGTACACCGATCGAGATTCGAACCTCAATCCCCCGTCTTCGGCATTCTAGTCTACTACAATAGTAGCGCCTTAGACCATGCAGCCACTGAAGCGAGTTAGTAATATTTGTTTGTGAAACAAGAGGCATGATGAATGAAGTGATTTTTATGTGCTCTATGGACTAGAAACCCGAAATACCTTCTAGCCAAAATAGGTAAGTTTATTTTAAAATTTATTTCTGATGCATGCTCTTTTATTGTAGATTAATTTTGGGTGTTCACTATAAGTTAGACTCCATACTCTAGTATCTGCACTTGCTCCAAGGCACCTGCCTATTAAGATAGTATTTTAACCTACATTGGTCACTAATGATTATTATTACTATTATTATCATTGTTGTTGAGGTTTTACGGCGCGTCGGACAAATAATGTCACTAGCGCCGCTTACAAAAATTAAAAACGTAGTTAAATCCCTTTTAGAGGAAAATAGACATCAAACTCCTGCTAAAACAATTGGTAATAAATGTATTGTCTTTTCTTTATATAAATACTAAGCTCAATATTAGTATAAAATATTTATCAGGCTTAAAAAAATATTTTATTCAAACTGCTGGTGAAAAATAGCCTAGTTATTATAGACGTGTTTCCATTGTTAAAATATATAAGCATTGTATTGATTAAACTTTTAACATCATTGGTGTATATGTAACACACAAATTTGTGAATTTGCCCAGCTCATGAAGTGGGCAGCTCCAATCGTCACCATTTCATGAACTGGAAGAGTTTTTTCCCCGGTCTGTGGATTAGTAAGAGAAGAACAGGGTTTATCTCTATGCTATTTTAATTTTTAATCGTTTTCGAATGTAAGGTTAGGTTAAGTTAGGTTATTATTATTACCATTAGCACCACGTCTTACTACCCATTCGGATTATACTCACGCTAATGTGTAATGGTAGGGTGATTTAAGATGAAATGGAGGACCTACAGTTTAACGTGGGATCCGAACCACGGTGGAGGCCTGGCATTCCTCATATTCAAAGCTGTGATTAATACACGTCTTGTCAAGGGAAGGAAGGGTTTGGCAATCAGATAAATCTGTACTGGGACTGAGGATTTTAACCCCGCACCCCCAACACAGAAGTCTGACACCTTACCCGTGAACCAACAGGTCACCTTAATTTAGGTTGAGTTAGTTTAATATAATATCTATAAACGAATTTCATGTAAGCTTGTAGTAGATAGTACATTAAGTTCGAGTTCATGAAATGGGTGAGGGTTAATACAATTTTTGCTCATTTCGTGAAATGGTCAACATAAAAGAGGCCAGTTCATGAAAATGGAAATAAATTTGCCCAATTCATGAAATGGACAGTTTCAGTTTTGGTTTCAAGATTAAGGCTTACGAACAGCATCCTTTTGGTTAGTGCGGCTTTTAATATCATTATTTGCTTTCTCACACATTGGGGCTAAGGGATAGATCAATATTATAATCTAGTTTTTAAGAAATGGCCTTCTAAAATTATAAATATACTTTTTTTGAGACAAAATTGGTAGATTTTACTATTTTACTAGTGATATTTTAGAGGTTTTGATAATATCTATTAAAAGGGGCACCTGTATATAACATTACTTTATGTACTATTACGTGAAAGTAGCTGTTAGATAAATGTATTTCCAAGGAGAATTAGACTGTAGCTTGACGTCATTTGAATTAACCAATTTCTTTCACACATGAACACCTAATTTTAAGCCTTATCTCCACCAATATGTTTCATTGCATCCGAGCAAACCGCACATTTAATAATCATGGTGTTAAGATGAAGAAGGTAGGATTTAGGGAGAAATACACCCTCATTTATGTGAATTTGAAGAAGAAAGCAATTTAGGAAAAATCCCTCCAGTAGATCTAGCCCGGATTCTAACCCTGACCTTGGGATTTCTTAGACTGTGCGTAATCAAAATTTAGGGAAAATATGAAGGAAAAATTTACTTTTCCAAAATTTGTACTTGACATATTTATTTCTCTGATTGAATCAAAAAAAATTAATTTTCTTACAAATTACAAGTAAGAACCTACTATGAATATTTAAATTTAGTAACAACTAACAAAATTACCCGCTTTTGCAAGGGGTTGACATGTAATGAATTGCGGTGTTACCCTGGGCAATGCTTAACTTCGCCTCAAACAGACAGAAAAAAACTCTTTTGTTTTATTTCTTCCATCCATTTTTTAATAAATAAATAATTAGATCAAAAACCTCTAATTCCAGCTTCTATTTACACATGTTTACGTACAAGGGATACTCATTTTAAAATGTCAGACTTCTATGTGTGATAGATACCACGCACTGGTCATGACAGACAGATAAAAAAACACAATATTCATTTTATTAATAAAGATATTAATGATTTACTAGCTTTCAACTAACTTTTGCTTTCATTTAGTAGACGGTAACTTAAACTTAGTTTTTTGCTTTTATTTTACGAAAGTAATATCGAAGAACGCCTTTAAATAACATAACACTACAGATTTTTTAGCAACGCGTCTTACTACCCGTTTCGGGTTATACGCTCATAAACTAATTGCGCTAATGATTTTAGAGATAAGAAAATTTATATTTCTAGGGTGTGTGACCACATTTGCGTGGAGGGATAGTGGAAAGTCATTTTGGAAAAACCAACCTCTGCACACCCGACTCGGACTCGAACCCTTATATCCCTGTCATTGGCAGCCTATACTATTGTGAGAGTGACGCTTGGACCATGTGCCTATCAAATCAGGTATTTCACCTTTTTTGAAAATGTAAAATGTGATATTTTTATGACCAAACTACGATGAGCCTAATTTTTTTAATTGAAATAAATGAGAAAGATACTGTTTGGACCAACATAATACAACTCAAAAATAAATGTAGGCCTAAATCAGATAATTATTTTTAAGTTTATTTTCCAGTTCTGTGGAGAATTTTAATCCGCCGTAATTTCCCAAATTTAAGAAATATTTTTGTTTTATTAGAGTTTAACGATTGAGTTTGTCTTCCTTCCATTACTCTTCTAGATATAAGAACCTTTTTCTTCTCTTCATTCAAGGAGAAATCTCGACAGAAACATTTCCAAACAGACAGTAGTCTACAAAAAAGGTATATTGTCATTTACTCTGTACGGTACGAGAAAGCACTCTCATCAGAATGAAAACCAGAAGTGAATTCGTCGACGTCATCAAGGCAAGAAATCTCAGACAAAAATGCTTCAAGGAGAATGTAGAAACGTGAGTCTAAGGACAGTAATTTTTGCAGTTTATACATCAAAACTTTCTTTTTTGGTCTAAATAAATCAAATAATTATCCATTCAAACAAGAGTTTAATTTCTTACATATTGATTTATATCAACAGCTGTTGAATATTTGTCAAGAGTGTCATTTAATTTAATGAAAACTTTCTCTTTAGTTAAAAAGTTTGTCATCTAATTCCCTATGCTCATGACATAATAGAGTATCTTATTTAGCAGTATTTTATATATTTTGGCCAAAATGTTTTGCTCTAAAAACTGCAAAATCACTTAACTTTTCTCGTATAACTAACACTCACACTTAACGCTAACTTTTGTCTACTAATTATTTCACCCCCTTCCCCTACACACCAACAAAACAACCTTCATAATAGTGTTGTGGTAAGTAACCTCCAGGGCACAGACAGACCACTGAGTTTTTATTATCATAAAATATTTGTTGATAATAGGTATTACTTAGGAAAAGTTTGATATAAAATGATGTAACACTAATGGCGAGTGGAGAAGGTTAAAATGATGAGTTATATACACCCTGTAACCATCACGGAGATTCTTAGGTTGTAAAATATCGCATGCTTGTTTTTGGGAAGGGCATGCATTGTGAGTTCAAGAAAGTAGAACCGCGTTCAAGTATTAACTAACACAGATAATGGATGAGAAACATTGAAAGGACCTAGACGCATAATGGGAGGATAATATTATAATGGACCTGAAAGAGATAGGGTGTAGTGAGGTGGACTGGATATAACAAGTTCAAAATAGAGACAGGGTGTAATGAGATGGACTGGATAGAACTAACTCAAGATAGAAATAGGTGGATTACTTTTATATATGCGGCAATGAACTTTCTAGTTCATAATGAGTAAATAGGTAGTAGTAAGATTAATAAACAAATTGACGTAGATATAGAATTTATGTTACGGAATTTAATAAGCCTTTCTTACCCTTTTTTTTCAGCTTTGTATAGCTTACCACTAAATATGTATTATAATTTGGAGCACTCGTTTATACTTTACAAGTCAGAAGGTATTTTTCTATTTAATTTTAAATGAATTCTTAAAAGGGGTACTTGATTAGGACCCTTGCACCGAAAGGGGTACATGACTGGGGAAATTTTGAGAAACACTGGGGTTATTTATCAATGAGACACTTTATTAAACCTTAACTAACCTTAATGACAACAACGAAAGACGTTGATTAGAGAAAAGATGACTATAATTTCTCACTTTTTCTTATCCTTGGCAGTTTATTGTTGTGTGTGAGAATCAATACTTTCTTCCTATCATAGCTTTCAAGATAAAACAAAAATCCCTAGTAAACCATTATTTACAAATTTTAATTTAGTTGATATTTTAATAAGCTTTGACTCTTTTTATCAATCAGAAATTATAAATGACGTTTTTGCCACTTGATAAATGGGCACGCAGTTCTCATTTGAAGACTTTATCATCATTTATCTAGAGTCTATACACTGCCCATACTATAGACTCTCTCTCTCTTAATCCAAGAAAACAGAGACGAGAGATGTATCGGAAACACAAATATAAAGTTACTAAAACGTCTTGTTACCCTAAACTTCTCCAACATTTCTTAAGCAGGATTATATCAGCTATATTTTTGTGTAGATAAAGTTTATAAAGGCAACCTGGTAAGGGCTTCTATTAAATCCTCGTTTCATCTTACGTGCTAGGCCTTAGCCTTCTTTACCTCCTCCATTATATTTTCTCCATCTTTTTGAGTGGGGAAGTAAATAAGAAAGAGTGCTGGATGCTAATGGCAAGGTCGCCATAATTCCGAAACCCTTTTCCTCCCTGTTACATCTACTTTTTATCCTCCACCCACCCCCTCAGTTAGGATCTCATACCAGGTTAGCTCCTCAACCCCACTTTTTATTTTTTCTAAATACGTTTCCACGGCAGAAGAAAGTAAGTGCATTAGCATTCTTTAAAATTCAATGTTATATTTTTTTATCACCTGAATTAAAACAATATTTTAGTTTATTTGACAAATATAAACAAAGAATACTAAGATATTTAAAATAAGAGCAGAACACAAATTTAGGGATTGAGAAATATACATTAAATCAGAAATGTATATATTATATCAAATCTGACACCAAGTTTCAGTCGGCAGTGTGTCTGCCTATTGAGTAGGGCCCGGGTTCGATTCCCGGCATGGCCAAAAAATTTAGCATTGGTGAAACGTGGATTTATCCTTTATATTGATAAATTAACAGCCGAGGACTGGTGTTGTGCCTCTCCTAGGTAAGTTAGATTATAAGACATATGAAGTTGGGATAGGCCTAGCAATCTGGTAGTGGAAAATATATGTCTTGAATAAAACACTGACCCAGGCCATAGGCTGGAAACAGTAATGGATGTAATTTTCTCTATTATATCATAATAAACTTTTATAATTTAATGAATGATTACTCAATTCATTAACAACCTGTATCTTACTTATAGTTTTGTTGTATTAAAAATATTACAAAACATATTATTACAAATACATATCTATAATGCGGAGTATTTATAATGAATAAATGTGTGCAGGCCTATGAGTTTTTCTTGTCATTTATGTTTTTATTCGTCCATAGTCAGTAAAATAGTATTAATGCTAAATTTTTTTTGTTTGTATTTTTAGGTGAGTGACTTTGCTTCTTCAGAAAATGGCTACATGTCCCTCTCCGTACCAAGTAAGTTTAGATTTAGTTTGATAGTTTAAAAAAAAATCAAATCTAATAGTTTGAGTGTATTTATTTAGTTTTTTGTTTGTTTTGAAATTTGTATGAAATAATTTTTATCATGTGGTTTTTAAGAATATAAGGTTTTTAATATATACTTAAGTATTTTCTTTTTCACTATCCTACAGGTAGAGAAAGTATTGATATCGTCAAAAAAATTGAACTCGATATTTTGATGAATCTCGACGTTTCATGACCCCCCCTCACCCCGCTCCGAATCCGAAAAATTGGTTTTGGAATATCCGTCTATCTGTCTGTACCTTGGAGTAGAACCTAAACTATTTTACTGATCGGGCTAAAACATGGTATTAGGGTTTTCATAGGGTTGCCTCGAGGTTTTTTTGGAATTGGATATCCAACCCTAAAATTAAGGGTAGTTTACTGAAAGGCAAAAAGAGAAAAGGTCGATTTTCTCAAAATCGGCTTATGGATTTTGATTAAAATTCGTATCTTGGCGTTAATTAAGATTATAAATAAACTGGCTATTTTCATTTTCCCATGAAAATGGCTTTTAGATTATTTTACAGAAGCGTAAATTTCCGTATTTTCGCAACTATTTGAGATACTAAATAGCTTATCATTGCAAAATTGTAGTACTATTAAAAATAAAAAAAATTTATATGAAATATATTTTTATAAAACAGTTTCTGAGATATTCGCAAATATATTAATACAATTTTATGAGCTTTAGTTGTAAAGAGATACTAAAGTTTTAACGCAATAATTTTCCAATACCATAGAGTAATTAAATATAAGTGAGTCTCTAAAAAAAGTTTGTTATATTTCCTTAAACCTATTAGGATAAATGTTTATACAAAAATTATCTATCTCCATTTTAGACTCAATATTAACATTTTTTATTGGTCAAAATGTATAAATGAGGAATTAAATAGCAATGAGATGACCTGAAGATGTGCAACACCTAATAAAATGTCGGAAATTTTAACCGGAAGTTGAAATTTTAATACCCTTGTAGGCCCAATATTGATCTTTTTTATTGGTCCAAAAATACAAATGAGGACATTAATTCTTTAAAAATACAATTATAAAATTTAAAACTGGGACTTAAAAAATGTTTTACATAATTATAGTGCAATTTTTGCTTAGGTTTGCTTGTGTGTATTATTTCGTTTTACATATAATACGGGTTTTGAGTAAATATCACCATTTTTAAACAATTTAGTAAAAAAGTCGGTGTGGAGTTCCGTACCATTTATTTACTTTACTTGAGGCTACGCTGATAAAGGAGTAAAACTCTCAGTATAGTAGATTGACCGTAACGAATAGGTTGAATCAAATACTGTCTGGTTAATATTGTATATGTTACACGTCAAAAGTGAAATTGGCAATTTCACGAATCGGGCAAATGCCTATACATTCCGTAAACTGGCTGTCCATTTCATGGACTGGGTAAAAGCTATACTGGTTAATAAATTACAGTAAAACACATTACTTTGACTACAACATGTAATAATATCAAGCATTAAAAAAAATCAAATATCACTTTTACTTACAATTCTCTTTTAACTTTGAGCTTGTTTACCAATAAAATATATTTCATTAAACTTAATTCTTATCCCCTCGTTATTCAAAAAAGTATATTTGGACTATCCGGAATTATTAGACTACTGGGGTCTGGTCTAACGAGGTCTATACTCCCTCAGTGGTTTTTCACTCTCACTCCACAAAGATGGGGGTGCACTTCCTCTAAATTAAAACCTTCATAATCCTTAACACATTAGAGTAATTAGTACATAAACGTATAACCCGAACGGATAGTAAGATGCGGTGCTAAATAAAATAAATGTTTTATTCATTTTTATATTTAATGTCAAACGTTTATGAGAAACTTCAGAAGGTTAGAATGTTTTTCAACCAAGATGTGTCCATCCCTATGCACTTACAATAAAATCAAATTTAAATTCCTCTCATTTAAAAATATAGACGTATTGTTATTGCCATGCATGAATATAACATCCAGCATTTTCAGTCTAAGTGGAATTTTATTAGACTACATCGTATGGGATATGCTATAAAATGTGTGGAGTGCACCACTTTCGAATAAAGATCCAAGGAACAATAAATCCAGCACATAATGCGGTTACTTATTCTTCTAAATGGCTTCGGAAGAGTCGTAATGTGAAGGAAGGATCGGATTTTCTTTCATTGGTTTAAGCAGGTGTGGGTAACGGCTATTCTTTGGTTGAGCGCTATTCAATAGCATCGTAACTAATCTCGCATCATACTTGAGATAAAAAAAAAATTCCTCAACGTGTTTTCAAGAGTGAGGCTAGACTATTTATTTTCAAATTAAATTTACAGATTATCTAGAGACTATTTGAAAGCTTAGGATTGCTAATAATATCAAAGATTTTAAGAATATTGTAAGTCCAAGGAACTACTTTTTCCTATTTCTTTTATTAATTTTTTATTAGTCAAACTAGTGTGGACTTTAATTTGCGGTAATAGCATTAAACGTTGTTGGAGAACTTCTTAGTTTATCCACTTATGTATAATTGTTGGCTTCGATCGTGTGTTTTAATTAACATACGCTTCGTTGAAAGGGGCCTATTTCCCTTCACTTTAATTTTAGAAAGGGGACACTGTCCAAAAAACAAGTCTGTAAAACATGTAAAAACTGAAATATACTTTTACATTAGTTACTACATGACATTCCAAGAATAATGAAATAATTAAACCTTGAAAAAAAAATTTGTATGCTATGTATATAATAATCCAAAAACTTATAGAGACTTAATTTGGATTTTCTCATAAGCATGTAAATGTGACATTGACCCTTTTTCTGCTGAATTACAGAAATATAGACATAAAATAAATGGTACGGAACTCCGCACGGACTTTCACGCTCTATTGTTTAGAAATTGAGAAAACTCGTAATATGTGTGAAACGAAATAATATACACTAATAAACCAAGCATAAATTGCACTATATTTATGTAAAACATTTTTTGAGTCCCGGTTTTGAATTTTATAATTTTATTTTTAAAGAATTAATGTCCTCATTTTATTCTTTAAACGAATTAACTTAGTTTTTAACTATTTCTAATTGAATTCTTCCTCTTTAATTCATAAATTTAATGAACCTGATGTGGTGGGATTTTTTTTTACTATCAAAGCAATAAATATAGTTTTTGCATAGCTTTTTTAATCACCGCACCTTACTACCATTTTGGGCTTAACGCATATGTGATATTCACACAAACGTCTTAGGATGAGGAAGGTTGAGTTTATATAAAGTGTACCTGCATTTGCACGGAGGAAAAGGGTATAGGACCATTTAGGAAAAAACCTCCTCAGTACGCCCAACCAGGAATGAACCTCTATCTCTCCGTCATCGGCAGTCCAGTCTATCGCGAGACTGACGTCTTAGTCCATACGGCCACGTGTCCGTTAATGCTAACTCAAGCTCAGAGCGTAGTCCTACTACTTAGAAGTTTAATCAGCTGAAACCGTTTCACTGTAGCCCATAGACTAAAATAAGCTCCTTGTTTAATCTCCTAGCTTTAAAATAATTGCCCACTTGTTCCCAAAAGGACGGATATCGGATTATACCATCGCTCACTGGTCCTCACCAACGGTTGATGTTTACGATGTAAAGTCGTGCGTGCATGAATCAAAACGATAGAACAAGTTGTCATTCACATATTCTCGGTGATTCAAAGGTAAAAAAAAGTTTAACCAAAAGTTAGAGCTTTATATATTCGAATAACCACACATTACCAATAGAATCCTGTACTATCCTAATACAGGGTGGCCCATGGAAAAGTAGCCCGTCTCTTATATCCAGCAGGTGTCTCACTCTGAATTGGAGGAGGTCAATCCCCTTCCACCTTCTGTTGTAACATGTGAGTAAGTCAATAAAGCTTTAGATAAGCAGTTCACTTGCTCATTCTTCATGTCACAATATGGTTGGAAGGGGATTGACCTCCAATTCAGAGTGGGGCAGCTGCTGGGTATAGGAGGCGGGCTACTTTTCCGTGGGCCACCTGTATAAATAACAATATGATTGGTCACATATCATCGTCGGATATCAGCTTGCAACATAAATGACATCAACTCAGTGTTTTATCGTTCTCACGAGTTGAACCTCTCCACTTTCCATACAGAACTGATGATGACATAAACATGTCAAAAATATCCATCATCTAATAATTTATCTTTATGAAGGCATGGTTAACAACGTAGACAACATTACTTCGATTTATTTATTTTTATTTTGTAAATTACCTTGTTTTTTAAACTTTAAAAAAAATCCATTTATAAATCAATTTTCGTTATTTTTCTTCTTTTTCACTGAAACGAGACATTTTATGTTTATGAATTTAACAGTGGCATTCTGTTATTGAATCAATATATCGTTACTTATTTACTTCTTTCAATTTTGCTTTGAACATTTCGTATTTTTAATTTTAACTTTGCCTAACTGTTGTCAAATATCAAGAAAACAATAACTCAGGTACTTACTTCTTTCTCTGTGTAAGGCATATTTATGTTCTTATTTAATATTGGTGGAATGATTTCGGCATTCATTTATTTTTTTTAATACTCAGTAGTATATTACATTCGTACTTAAAAGTACATACAATAAAGGGCATCCAACTCGTGCCTAACGCGCAAGTAGTACCTAACTTTAATTTTTACTTAGGACTAGGGTTTTAGTTATGTTATATGTATATTGAACGCAAAGCCCTAAAACTGCCAATGAACGTATTTTTTGTTTAAATCTAGGATTGAATGTTTTAAAATGACCAAAGCCCAAAAATCTATTCAATTTTGGGCTTTGGCATGCTCCAAACAACCAAGCCTAGGCTTGTGCAATTACTAAACGACGAAAGTTTAAAATACAATGGTTAGGTTAGGCTAGGCTAGGCTTCAAAAAACAAATTTAGTTAGGTGGTCTTGATAATTTAAAATTAATTTGTAATCTCTGTCCGGCTCTGTTTGTATATTAATGATATCCATTTGCCCTCTTGAATGCATGTAGTTGCTCTAAATTTGGCGCATGTTACCTGCTCCAACTGGTCAAAAAACGAACTAAAATGTTATTTCAAGCTTTGGTCGTTTATTAATTGCACAATCCTAGATTTGGCTGTTCGGAGACGGCCAAAGCCTGAAATTGAATAGAACTTCGGACCTTGGTCCATTTGCCGTTTTCGGGCTTTGCGCCCAACACGTATATCATCATTAGGTAATCAATCTTGCGATTGGTTTGGTGCAGCTCTCTTTTTTTGCCTATCTTGGTCTAATTTTATTTTATACAAATTTGCATCTTCTTCTGCCAACATCGTTCACTATCTGATTCATGTATTCTACTCTTGGGTATCCTCTTTAATTTCTTCATTACCTTCGTCAAACTATCACGTCTCAGTATATGTCCTATCATGTTAACTATTCCTGATTGTAAACCTTTCCAAAGTTTCCTTTGTTTTCTTAGCCCTTCTGTATTTGATACCATCTCCATCCATGATATTTTCAACAATCTTATGTAGCATCACGTTTCAAATGCTTCTAATTGTTTCCTTTCAGTTTCTTCAATGATCCATGTTTCACATTCATAAAGCGCAATGATCCATACAAATGCTTTTAGGAATCTTTACTACCTGGTGTCCAAATATTAATAGCCGATGTTAGTAATGTCTTCTTGTTATGAAAAGCTTTCTTCGCCTGCTCTATTTTACTTATAAAATGTATCTTTCTTTTGTTATCTTCGGTTATTTTACTTCATATGTAGTGGAACTCCATCACTTGCTGTAGCCTTACTTGTTCTTCTATTTCTATATTCACTCTACTTATTTCTACTTTACTGCATATCTTGACTTTTATTATCTATTAATTTTAATGATCTTAATATTATAACCAAATAACACTATTTCATCCAGGGGGGGGGATTTACGAATCTGCCGCCCATAGGCACTAGATAATTTGCCACCCACTTTTCCTAACTTCATTAACTTCATTTCTAGACTTCTAAATCCCCGTTTCCGGGGCCCTATCACTCCTCATACACCGACACACTAACAGATAAAAAGTACTTAAATTATTTTACTGTTTATTAAAGTGAGGTTTTAAAAGTAGTAAGAATCAAAGTAAAGGCTTAAAGAATTGAAATAAATACTCTTACATTATAACAACACACAAATTCAAATATTATTTAATTTAACAATATAAAGTCTACATTATTAGACTGTAGAACATGTTACTACAAATTAAATATTAGCATGTACACAATAAGAAAATAGTCTATATTTTCTTTCACATTGATTTCTGCTGAGCGAACTGGTTAATGATGACAGACGACCATTTCATCCAATAAGTGACCTTCAATTAAAACGATTGTCAGTGAATTATGTCGATCCTCTGTCATATTGGTACGCAGGTACAGCAAATCACAACAATCACACACATGACGAGGTCATAAAATTATTTTAACTGGTAGAAAAAAGTGTTTTCTTTCGTCATTCTAAAATTTGCCGCCCCTAAAATCTGCTGCAGTAGGCAATTGCCTACTAGACCTATGCGTAAATCCGGCCCTGATTCCATCCATTCTTTTAAGTAGTTCTTGAAGATCCTCTTAACTTTCCGCACAGACAGCAATGTAATAAGCAAAATAAGGTGCTTTGATAAGTTCTCCTATTCCAATTCCAAACATGATTTTTCTTCTTTTACTTCTGTTAGCACTTCTTCTACATAAGCGTTAACCATTTATCGGAGATAGTTAGAATTCTTGCCTAAAACCATTTCTTATTTTAGCTTTCGCTTTATGTTCATTAATTCTACTGCTGTCTGATTTGTCTACGAGTTGTATATTATTCTTCGGTCATTGCACTTTTTTCTGAAAAAGGACAAGTCGGCAGTATATTAAGTTGTGTGGTCTTCATATGCGTAGAACGCTTATAAAGTGGTCCACATATACATCAACGATTATAAAGTGGTCCACATATGATTCGAACGCTTATCAATTGGTCCGTATATACACTGAACGCTAATCAAGTGGTCTGCATATGCACCAAACACTTATCAAGAGTTCCGCATATTGCACCGAACACTTTTCAAGTTATTTACTTATGTATCAACCTCTTATCAAGTGATCCACATATGCATCGAACACTTATCAAGTGGTCTACATTTACATCGAACAACTATCAAGTGGTCCCATGTGTATCGATACTTATCAAGTAGTTTGCCCAATATGCATCAAAACGCTTTCAAGTGATCAATATGCATCGAACGCTTTCAAGTGGTCCACATTACATCGAATACTTATAAGTGTTCCCCGAACATTCAAGTGGTCCCAATATGCATCAAACTCTTGTCAAGTGGTCCCTATGCATCGAACTCTTTTCAAGTGGTCCCCATATACATCGTACACGTATAAAGTAGTCCCCATATACATCTAGCGCTTTTCAAGTGGTCCGAATATGCATCAAACTCTTGTCAAGTGGTCCGCCTGTCATCGAACACTTATCAAGTGGTCCGCTGTACATCGAACACTTATCAAGTGGTGCTGTACTCGACACTTTAAAGTGTCTACACTTATTTATATCTAACACTTATCAAGAGGTCCGTTACTATGATGAGTTTGAGAAACATTGGAAAAGGAATAACAAAAAATGTTTATTAAAGCAAAAACATAAATAATTTGACGAAATGAATCTGTACCTATGAATATTTTAATAACTATAAAACTCATTATAAAACGTAAGTATGTATTCAAAAAGTTGTCAATTACTGACTAAAATTTCCTTTCATAACTATTTAACTCGTTGCAAAAGAAAGGAAGTTTATTACAGTGATTTTAAAAGAACACTTTTATTTTATTTTACTTTTTGACATAGATAAAAAAAAAATCCTTAATGATGTTTAGAAATAAGACTAACACCTTAAAATCAACTAACAGTTTTTAGTTAATTGTTTGAAAGTTTCTTTAATTTTCTGCGAGTGGCATAGTGTTTTTCTAACCCCCTACCTTTTTCCTTCCCCCTAACCCCATCTCCATCAGTGTTTGAACGAGTCAACTGAGTATATAAATTATTCTCTATAGTAAAAACTTTCCTTTTTTATGTTTGTGTTGTAAAAATAAACTTTTCAGTTCCCAAAGCGCTTCATTGAACCTCCAGGCCTTTTGATATTTTGAATTTTCTCGATAAAATTGACGCGTAATTGAATTCTGGTGTTGAAGGTTTTTGAATTTTGGTTCGACGTTTGTCGATATTTGGGACACGCTATTTTATACTCAATAACAAAAAGCAGTATTACAACTTTTAAAGTTGTAAATTAGTTTGATTTTTTTGTATTTGAAAAAAAAGGGGGTTGAGATATAATTGTGCTAATTAGAATTAATATATATATATATATCTTTCTCTCTCTCTTTGTATTACTATCCTTCTGGGCTACACGCATTTAATCACACAAATGGAGTTGGAATGAGAAAGTTAAAATGCAGATAAAAATGTCCCTCATTTTCGTCAAAGGAGAGTAAAAAAATTTAGGAAAAAACTCTTTCATTGAATCCGACCTGTTTTCGAACCCCGACCGGAAAGCCAGATTAGATAAGCTTGACATTTAGTCCGAGTGCTAACCGGTACGAGCTGGAATGAATCTTATACCTTTATGGCTGTTCTAAATTTATAAATAGAAAACATTTATTTTTATACACACTTGTGGTCACAGGGTTTACGGTTTAAGCCTCGTGAAATACTGAATTGTCGATCAACGAGATTGTTAAGGTTCTAAAAGTGTCCATGTTCTCTTGGATTGGGTTTACCTACGCACTCTCCACTCAAATTCGGATACATTCCATCAATTGCCTTTCATTTCTTACCCCTTATATGAAGTTGTTAAATAACTCTTCTGTGTCAAAAAATATTAAATTAATAAAATAAATACTTTATTATATTGGTTTTGAGTCTGTATTTATTTTCATAACTTTAATGGCACTACCTTTGTAGAATAAATTTCATGTGGAATATAATATTCGTATTAGTTCACGTTCTATTACAATCCAGGATTGTAAGACTTCCATCTCAATTTTTATTTGATATTAGCAGTATAGAAATCTGACGAATAAGAAATAATATAACTTTGAACGTGCTCGTAAAGCGAATTTTACAGCAGATGATAAAATGTCACACAACGTGCCTTTACAAAGCGACTATGTTATGGGTTTTTTTTTCTCTTGCAGTACACTCTCTTTTAGAAACTTAGCTTTAACTGGGATTTTATAAATATAAATTACATAATGGTTCCACCCACACAAGTAGATACAGTGTCGTTTTATTACGATAATAGATATCTGACAGCATCGTTATTAAGTCTACGTTTATGTATTAATAATAGGGCGACCTGGTGGTCTAGGGGTAAGGGTATCGGATTTCTGTGCTAGGTGTCCGGGATTCAATCCTCGGTCCCAGCACAGATTTATCTGATTGCCAAATCCTTCCTTCACCTCCGACAAGACGTGTGTTAGTCACAACTTGTGAATGTGTGGGAATTCGAGGCCTCCACCGTGGTTCGGATCCCACGTAAAACTGTAAGTCCTCCATTTCATCGCACAATCACCCTACCATTACACATTAGCGTAAGTGCGTACAATCCGGACGGGTAGTAAGACGTGGTGCTAATAATAAATAATACTATTAATAATAGGTCCGGACATGTAGCTTTTAACAGATAAATGAACACTGTTAAAATTATAATAGTAGATGGGAGGATACAATTAGAATGGACCTGAAATAGATAGGGTGTGGTGAGGTGGACCTGATAGAACTATCCAGGATAGGAACAAGTTGTAATTAGCTCTACTGGATAGAACTATATCAAGATAGATATAGGGTGTAGTGAGGTGGACTGGATATAACTATCCTAAGATAGTTATTAAGTGTAAATAGCCGAAGCTATATTAATGGTAGTTGGTTCAGTTAGATATCATTCTGAAAATTGAAAAATGACACCTGGTCCCGGGTTCGATTCCGTGTCCAGGTGTCATTTTTCAATTTTCAGAATATCCTAAGATAGGTTTAGGGTTTAACAAGGTGTATTCGATGGATTTAGCTCAAGATAGGGATAGCTGGCGTTACTTTTTGAAGTTCGGCAATGGAATTTAGCGCTACGAATGCCATAGTGTAAGTAAAATTTTATCAATTTTAACGGCATACATAAAATTGACATAATTAATCTTGCTACTGTAAAATTAATTATGCTATATTTGTGACCAAGTATGTGCATAGGTGATCACGTCATCTAATACGTCACGTTCGCAACAGGATGTAATGCTGGTGACAAAGAGGTCTTGGTTTTAATCTTAACCGAGTATACAGGGGGTGAGTTTTCCACCCGCTAATTTTGGTACATTTTCTCTAATTAATCAACTCGTCCTTACCCCATAGATTAATCGGCTTAAAATAATCATTGCGTTAAAACTTTATCACTTTAAAAATCCCATTCAGTAAAAAAAGCATCTTATGTAAAAATATTCATCCTAAACTTTAAAAAAAAAAAAAAGCACTAATTAAAGTTTGAATGTGAGTTGCTTATTGTTGGATTGAAGGGAACGTGAGTTGTTTTGAAATATGGATAGATTTATATTTTGTTGGAAACATTATTGAAACATTTAAAACAACTTCTTGAATAATGAGGGATTTCTAAACGTCTGCAGCCCATCTCACTGGTCTACTATGTAGCACCCTTGATCTTTTTACTTATTTTAGATAAAAAGCTAATGTAAGGGTTTAAAGCTATGTAACATCTCGCATATCATAGCTTTTTTTAAATTATTTTTATCATGATGAAGCAAAAGTAATATTTCCGATGGACACCTATATTAATAAAAGTATAATGGTGTCTGTATGTATATCTATATATCTGTCCGGATATTTTTTACTACTTCTCAATTATCTAGAAATCTGAAATTTGGTGAAATTTTAAAGGAGCTGCGCAAATATTTCAAACTTGAAAACTGATCAAAATAAAAAATTATAAAAAATAAAAATGTGGATTATTTGATCAATTTAATTTTTTAGTCATTTTATTTGCATTTCAAAACTAAGGAGAACCTAAAATATGAATTTCAATGTCAAATCCAAAGATAAATTTCAGATAATAATACAGTGACCTGTTTTTATGGTTTGAATTGTTTGTTTTCATATTAGTTTTCAAAAAGTATTTTTTTGGTCAATGGACATTTTACAGGTAACGTTGAACATGCTTATTTAATTTGATTTCACATTTACTTAGCCTAGATATGTATTTATACAAACTTATTACTACTCTAATTAAAAGACAGCTAAAATTGCAGCGTAACCAAATGTCATAACCTTATAAATAAAACTAATTTTGGTTTGTGTGTGTGAACAGTACTAAACAAAGTTAATGTGAACTTGCCTAGCAGTGACAAAAATTGATGTAAACCCAACGACTTTAACGGATTTGTCCTAAGGGAATGTGTGATTCTTACAGAAATTTTATTTGGCCCCTTTACAACTCAAAGATCCCTTTCATTTTTTGAGATGGAAACGGTTTCCAGTTAAACTAGCGCTCTCAATTACTGTTAATAAGTCACAAGGTTACACATTTGATAAGGTTGATATGTATCTGCCCAAGCAAGGCAGGGTTCAAATTAAGGGACACTTATACCTTATAATTTTAACAAAAAAACATAATATTTAAAGATATTTTATAATTTATTTTTTTAAAATAAATTAATTTAGTTAATTCGCACTTTAGCCACTCTTGCTTATTTATCATTAAATGAAAAAACTATACTTTTAAAACAAGCTAGCCCAACTTAACAAAACCTAACCTTTCATGCATCTACAAATTAAAAGTTAGGTTTTATTATGTTGGGTAATATTGACATCAGCCTGTCATAGACTAACTAGTTGATTAAATATTTTGGGCACAACTTTCGATTTATTTGGAAACAGTTGATGATGATTATGATGATGTTAATGATTAAAAACTAAATTATTGAATATTTATTGAGTTTGATTTTCGTTTGGAAAAAATATTTTAAACTCTACTCTCTATCCTTAAATAGAACCAATCAAACCACGTTTCAGGTTAAACGGAGGGCAAATATATTCTTATTCCTTAATGCAAGGGTTGGATTGTGGGAGACTACCTATTATCTATAGCTATGACCCACACTAGTGGTCATGCGGTCCAGTGCGACAAGCTCGCATAAATTGAATTGTTGGAAAGTGGGCAATTTAAAATTAGAATTTTAGCCGGATCTACTGAGATAGTTTTTCATGTGTGATCTGCCGCAGCTGACCTCCTTAAAAAGCAAACAAAAAGGGTTAAATTATTTAAATAAATAGGTACTTTTTGTAGAAATGCCCTTGGGTAGGATGTACAATTCCCGGACGCTCAAAGGTATTCCTGTGCCAGTGGCAACCCATAATAAACTATTCTTCATTGTTAAATATTCACGTGAGTGTATCTGTCTGAGATTCGAACCTGGTGGCCTCAAATGCCATAACACTCTCAACCATGGCAGTATCTAATGACTCACTTCGGTGGCCACGTGGTCTAACGCACTACACTCGTGTTAGACTAGACTGCCTAAGACGCGGAAATCGGGGCTCGATTCCGGTCGGGTGCACCGAGGTTGGTTTTCTCTAAATAGTTTTCCATTCTTCCACGCATTATGCAAGTGCATTTCCTCTCAATTAAACCTTCCTAGTTCCTAAACCATTAGTGTAATTAGTAGGTCTACATAGGGCGTATAGCCTGAATGGGTATTAAGATGCGGTGCTAATTAATAATAATGATAAAAAGTAATTAATGTGTACTCTCTTCTTTCATTAGAGAATTACAAAAATAAAACAACACCCAAAGTGTGGGACTGCCTCTTTTTCCACACGTCTTGCGTTCTAATTTTGGAAGGGACTTTACTTTAGAAGTTCTAGATGGAAATGGTCTGATAATGTTGCTCCATGAAAGTGCACTTTACGACGCTTGCCTTCCTCTCCGCCATCCCTCCCCTCCCCTTTAAACCTCCCCTCCTAGAATCCTTACCCCTCCCTTATACCCTTTTACACATGGTTTAACGTCCTTCTGGACAAAAGGTGGAGGAGTAGTGTTTTTTTTTTAATGCCACCCGCATGCCTGTTTTAGGTTCACACGGTAGGAGATAGGGCAAGGATTCACGGGTAGAGCTAACATATTTTTTTACATCTACGTTAATTATGGATATTCTTATTATTACTGTTAAGCTTACAAGTCACAAAACATACCCCATTAGATAATTATTAGTTAATAGCATTTGTTTTAGCTATGAGAAGAAGCAATAAGAGAGGAAATTATATTATTTGTAAAGGTAATAATTACTATGCTAATCTTTGTTCCTTTGAGTTATATCATACATGCAGATTATTTGCATATTTCCACTAATGGGGTAGGGACAAGAAAAGTATAAAAATTAGACGATATTAATACCTATATATCATTTTTTTAAACCCCGCATCATACTACGCGTTCGTGTTACACTCGTATGCACAAATTATGCTAATAGTTTTTGGTATTAGGAAAGTTATATTTAGAGGAAGTGTACCCACATTCGCATAGAAGGAAAATTGATAGATATTTTAGAATTTATTATTATTATTATTAGCACCGCGTTTTACTACCCGTTCGGTTTATACGCACTTACGCTAATGTGTAATGGTAAGGTGATTGTGAGATGAAATGGAGGACCTACAGTTTAACGTGGAATCCGAACCACGGTGGAGGACTGGCATTCCTACACATTCACAAGTTGTGATGAATACACGTCTTGTCAGAGGTGAAGGAAGGGTTTGGTAATCAGATAAATCTGTGCCGGGACCGAGGATTGAACCCCGGACCCCTAGCACAGAAGTCCGACATCTTACCCTAGACCACCAGGTCACCATATATTTTAGAAAAAAACACCCTCAATACACCCGACCAAGATTTGAACCTCGATATCCCGTCATCGGAAATCCTAGTCTAACACGAGATTAGCGCATTAGACCATGCGGCCACCGAAGCAGTTTACATTTGATTTATGGAGAGTTTAAAATCATTTAGGATAAACAGTGTCAATGATTCCAACTGGGATTGGAACTTTAAACTCTGGGTAACCTGAAAACATATGGTATGGGCAAAAATACTTAATATTATGAGACTATCAATGACTATCAGTAACTGGAAGCTACCTTAATTTTCACATAACCTAATATTCCAAAAATAAAAGGTCTTATGGATCGGTTTAGTTTCTTAAAATTGGACCTAAAAGATACCGTTCTAGAGTATCTACTTTTTGCAAGCCTGCTATTGTGTTCAATGCTATTCACGCGGCCATTTTGAATAGTAATATGAACCTCTTTTTCATTCTTTTTTTCCCCTTCTTCCCTTAAATGGGAGGACACGTTTTCAAGTTCTTTCTTATTCCAATAAAGCTTTTGTGCTAACGGTAGGCCATTGTACCCGAGTAAGATTACTTGAGTTGATACACATTGACGCCTGGGCGGGTGCGCCAGCCGGAGTTGATGATTTCTCACACATTTTGAGATAGGTAACTTGAGGTACAGTCTGATATTTATAAAAAATAAATAATTGACAAACCTATGAACACCCCTTTTCATGTTTATTTTTACTTAGCACCGCGTCTTAATAACCGTTCAGGTTATATGCCAATTACGCTAATGGTTTTAAGGATTAGGAAGGTTATGAGGAAGTGTGCTAGTATTTGCCTGGAATACAATTTTGGAAAAAACTCCTTATATCTCTTACTGAGATTCGAACCTCGATCTACCCGTCATCGGCAACTTAGTCTACTGCGAGAGTTGCGCATTAGAACATGTGACCACCGAAGCGGGTTCCTTCCATCTTACTATCGTTACTAAAATCTTTATATTTCTCTTTATATTTCAAGTTGAAATATCTCCTATAATTTCTACTTTCATTTATAGGTGATATTTTCCCTTGGTGCTCAATTTAGACTGAAACCAAATTAATACTGCCTTATTCACTAAGATATTATAGTCATAGAGAATAATCATGGTTCACGTGTTTTAAAACGTCAATGTCGCAAAAATTTAAAACATAATTGACCTTGTAGCTAAATCGATTGGTTAGAATTTTAAATTCTATTCACTTTATATTAGCTATTAAACTTAACACATCTTGAGTAACTGGTAAATTGAAATGCAGAACCAGATTGAAAAACTAGTAGATAAGGTTATCGCAGGTGGTCAAAAAATTTTGACAGGGATTGACCCAGTATTTAAGATGGTGCGAACTTTTCATTTGCTGTAAAGGAAGAAACAGGGCTGATTTATATAATGTAGGTCTATATATAAACTGTTAAATTTTACAGTATGGTTTTAAGCGACTTTTAATCTAGAGATTGTTGGGAATATGATAAATGGGTTACATCATTATTTTGAATGTAGCTTCAGACATTAAGGTGGGAATGTAGAGGAACACAAGTTAAGGCTGTGTTTTTGCAGCGTTTATATAAAAACAGATTTTGTTCAAAAGAAATCAAATAATCCTCCTGTATGGAAAAAAAAAATCTTTATATACTGTAATAATCTTTGAAATAGACCTTTTGTGGATAATATTTAAAATTGAGGAACCGACATTGTTGTTTATTTTTCCTGTTGGAGGCGGGGGAGTCACCAAGATGAAACACGGGTGCCAGCTTAACTGACAGGAAGAATAAGTAAAATAAGCTTCGAGATTGTAACGTTTAAAGCTAGCCTGATATATTAATGTTTATTCGCCACCATTAGTGTGATATTTGTTATCATGATTAAATCGGGTCCAAGTTTGTTATCCTGTATTTGTAATGATTAAAAAGGGGTGATATCTTATTTTAGAAATTAAAAGTTCCTGGTATTTTATAGTTTTTTTTACTATGAGTAGATAAACAGTTTTTTGATCGATATTTCACACGTTATTGGCTTTAATTTAAATGTCCGAATATTATGTCATAAACACGACAATTCCTGACACGCGAGATTTATATTACGGTAAAACATGGATTAAGATTTGCATAGACTCTACCTACTCGGATCCTTGTCAGGAAGGAAGTGAGAGATGCGTACCCTGAAGGGGTATATCAAGCGACATTTCCTTCTCGAAGCTTCCTAGAAAAAAGAGGTGCGGTCATCCAGGTGCGTCTCTGTTGACCAAACTGCGCTATATTTTTAAACAGAGACGTAGAAAGATGTCGCAACTTTGCAACTTAACAACTTTAAACAAATAAATCTTATCACCCGCTCTCATTTATAATGTCGTGATTTTGAATATAGGTTCGAATAATAAATTATTGGGATGTATAATTCCATATCATTACAAGGCCTTTTCACATTTAAATTTGGCCGATTCCTTTTGGTGCAAATTCAACAAGGTCAAGAAGGTTAGGGATGTAAAGACTGGTAAGACGCGGTCCAACCGAGCTGATATATAGGTTGGACAGAGTAAAAACGGACATTCTTGTTTAAAATATGGCCGGACTCTGATGACAATTGTAGACACTCATGTTGCATAATTGTGGAAAAACTTTATTCCCAAATTTATTTTTGTTAAGAGTAGTAGAAGTCAGGTTTATATTCAGATCATAATTTATTTATTCATGTGTAATTTGTTAAGTAGTATGTAATTTTAATTTTGAGATTAACGGTCCAAGGTATATGTTACAATATATTAAATATCAAATGAAAACCCAACACAATGAAAAATTAATCACTTAATATTTACACTATACGATCACTTTTTTAACGGCCTTATATAATATAATAAAAAAATGATCGTAAGCATATCAACAGTTTTGAATATCTGTCAAGGTGTCTGGAAGTTAATGACAACTTTTTCTCTTAGTTTAAAAAGTTCTCATCTAATGACGCTATGCTCATAACAGATATTCAACAACTGTTGATAGCACCATGGGAATAAAAATAAACTTTATGTTTCTACTGGAGAGTTATTTTATTTATTATGGCCAAAAAAAATGTTTTGCCATAAAAAAACCTGTGAAAATACTACGTCTAGCTCGCGCTCCCTACACTACACTTTCACCGTAAACGTTTATATTACAAATAAAAATATTTGTTCCTAAAAATAAACGTAGTTAATTTAATTTATAGGACAAAACTTAATAAATTACTTTCTTGCATCACCCGCCACGTTGGCTATAGTTAGTTAACACACTGTTATCGTGTTGAGCTAGACTGCCGAGGACGGGGAGATTGAGGTTTTAATCTCGGTCGGGTGAACTGGGGTGGGTTTTCCCTAAAGTTTTTTCCACTCTCTCTCCATGAAAATGCTGGTTCACTTCCTCTATATTCAAACTTTCCTATTCCTAACCATTAGCGTAATTAGTACTTAAGCTTAGGCACTATAACCCAAACGGGTAGTAAAACGTGCTGTTAAATTAATTAGTAATTACTTTATTTATTGTATCTCATATTAATAGTTGTATTATGTTTTTAACTTTTATAACTTTTCATTTAGCTAAAAAGGTATTATGAATGACTATTTTTCGTCGACTTTTGAGACAGAGACTTGCAAAGAGGATATTTTATGTCAACGACAGTTAAACAATATGGAGTGTAAAGGAATGTGATGACTTTTATTGTTTCCAACATGTTTGCATTATTGTGAGGGGCTATAATAATTTATGAAAGTGCAATTAAATACAATTAGGTTGATATTTATAATTTTCTTGACAATTATCCCTTGTTTGATTATCTATCGAAACAATACTACGATTATACATTACACATTAGAGGGTAGTGATTTAAATACATAAATCAAAATAATACATCGCATTAAGTATAACTTTCAATTTGGGAATATGTGGATATTTTACATGGCACATAAGTATATGTTTTTATTTTACAGATACCAAATAATTTTACGGTCGGTGGTTAACATTGAATTTTTTTTAAAATATATTTTAACACTTTGGTTTAAAATGTGTATATGAAAGTGATTATTGTGATAGACAAGATGATTTGGCGAATGGATGTGCTAAAAAAGTGATGTGTTTGTTTTTATGAGTAAACCTTATTTAAGTGTATTTTACTGAAAACTTATTTTTGAAAATCTTCTTCGAAGCTATAATACACAATATAAGGAAGTTTGTGCGATTTTGTCGTACCATTTATTAGCTTACCCATCTCAATACCCAATAGGTCTAGTTATAATATTGGAGTAGAGATGAGTAAGGTAGAATTTAAAGTATGTATGTATATATATATATACCCAACATGTTCTTGGAGAAACCATTTTAGGACAAAGAACACTAATACACTAATCTGAGATTCCAACCTGACCTTCTCATCATCAGAAAACCTTATCAGACAAAGTTTACTTTTTATCTTTCATACCCACAAACGTGGATATTTTACACTTTTCAATTATATTATTATAAACACCGCGTCTTACTACCCGTTTGAGATATAAGCACTTATGCTAATGTGCAATGGTCGAGTGATTGTGAGATGAAATGGAGGACCTACAGTTTAACGTGGAATCCGAACCACGGTGGAGGCCTGGCATTCCACACAATTACAAGTTGTGATTAATACACGTCTTGTCAGAGGTTAAAGAAGGGTTTGGCATTCAGATAAATCTGTCTGGAACCGAGGATTGAACCCCGGACCCCCACAACACAGATGTCCGACACCTTACCCCTAGACCACCAGGTCACCTTCAATTTTATTGATCGTGTATACCAATCCAATCAGTTTTAGGGTCAAATATCGTACAAGCTTGTTTTCAATGGAATACGAACGCGAGTGTGTGTAACAGTGCATTAACATTACTAGGGATCCTTTGAATTCTACCCACACGCTAGCTGCATTTAACCGACCTGCAGTTCTGGTTAATCACTCACTTTTGTTTCTGCATAACTGCCCTTTGTGCATTCCTCTGTTATACAGTTCTACAGCCACAAACTGGTGTGTAAGACTAGGATCCCGTCTCATTCCCACGGATAACATAACTAAGTAGGTAATGTAGTGATAATCCCACCTTAAATAAGTTTAATTAAAGCGGACATAAACTCTTGAAAACTATTCCTTCCTCCTGACTGATATATTAAATTATTTTACAGGGATTATCACTAAATATATAATGCCAAAATTAATATTAAAATCATTCGAGGATATAATGTATATAAAGTTCACAATGAATAAAATAAAATTCAAAAATAACTAGAAGGTGGAAAATATAATTATATAAGGTTTTATGGCTATCTAAATTATATTTAAATAAAATGTTGACAATTCTCTTAGCTCATAAAATAAGTTCGCATCTTTGATCATTCGGACAAAGGGATCAGTTTATTCTAGTCTGGTTTGCAAGTGACGAAATCTTTGGATTTTTTTTTTGGTGCACCCCGTCTTAGTAACCATTTGAGCTATACACCTATTTACTAACTACGCTAATGGATTTTTGGGATTAGGAAGGCTATATTTAAAGTAAGTATGCCCGCATTTTCGTTGAGCTAGAGTGGAAAACCATTTTGATGGTTGTATTTTGAATTTCGTTCTACCGGTGGTGTTTTTTACTAATTTATTGACTACACTCACTCCACTCAAATGTGGGTACATTTTTAAAAATAATTTATTCTTCCTCCCTATTAGTGTTTTATGCTGATATCTCGGAGATTTATAGTCCAATATTTATAAGAAGGGCCTTATCCATTATCTAGAAAATTTTCTTTATCTCACTTTTCTTAGAAAGAACCTTATTTGACAGATAAAAAAGTTTATAGATCTACTTTCACGTATTCGTACTTTAAGTCATGTTAATTGCAATTGTCATTTTTTATAGATAATTTAAATTATATATATATAAAAATAACACTAATTTGATATATTGAAATTCTATTTTAAAAAATTCCGCATAAAAATGGGTCTGTATTTTCTAAAACTTCCATCCTATCAAAACCCCTAATGTACTTTCTACTGCGCATATTTCACGATCTTCTACTTCCGCCTTTCTCAAAGTCGTGGCACAGCACAGCACAGCACAGCACGTGTGCTAGGTGCTGTCTCACGACTACGAGTAATGTCGACTCTCAACGTCTTTACAGAGCGCACTTAGTTGTAAGGTAAGTAACCCTCTAAGCCTGCCTTTCTTTGATCTAGAGACGACCT
Source organism: Timema podura (assembly GCA_033556935.1). Taxonomy (NCBI): domain Eukaryota; kingdom Metazoa; phylum Arthropoda; class Insecta; order Phasmatodea; family Timematidae; genus Timema; species Timema podura. The sequence goes on along the minus strand of JAVRXN010000013.1, from coordinate 24,882,243 downwards.
TCCTCGCGTAACGTCACGTTTCTTCGAGATGCTCTCGTCGTAAATCTTCCTACGGAGTCTTAGGGATGGTCTATAGGAGATCAGTTTGAAAGGAAGTTGGATTATTTCTATTTGTAAGTCACCACACTAACAACAATTATTTTATAAATGTGGTATGGTTGGCAAAACTGGAAAGTAAAAACAGCCACTACACGCTAGATTTAATATATTTTATTTAGAGATGAATCGGATTCTCTTTTTTTCGAGTTTGAATTACACTATAACATTTCTTTCCTAATTCTTAAATCCTTAAAATACACGTATATATGTGTATATATAACTTATATATAATAAATCAAAAATTAAAATGAGGAAAATTGAAACTTGATTTTCTTTATGAAATAAGCATCATTCAAGGAAAAAAATATATCGTTAAAAGATTGACCACACGATTTTTTTACTATAGATTATTATATGTGTTTATTTTGCACTTTTTATTTGATTAAAAAGAACAAAGAGGACTATTTGTGCATTTTGTATTTAGCTTGAGATTTTTGTTTTATTTTTTCGGGGTAAAAGAAAAAAAAATATTTTTCGTTTAAAAAAAATACGTACATGGATTTACACCTCTTTCATAGTGTTGTGATTTTTAAGTAAATTACTTTTAAAATATCATAAAACTAGCGTGTCTCATCTTTAGTTCAATTTATTTTTATATTATTTTTTTTATTCACATTTTAACACCAATGTTATTAGAGGGTTTGTTCAAGAGCTAAGGATGAAAAGATAATTTTAGATGAACTGCACCCGAGCTAGCGTATGGTGGGGAAATGGAATTATCAAAGTGTTAAATTTTATGTGAAAAACTGCACCCATCCGTGATTAAATACATCCAACTCATCTACATCACCTCTACCACAGGCTATCGTGAGCATAAAGTTTGGTTCACAAGCTCTCCTAAAATAAAGAGCAAAAACTGCTTGAGTGACACAGAAATTCACACGCTTTGTGTTGACCCATGATGCATTGCCACACAAACTTTAAAAAAGCTGACTATCAACATATTATATTTTCTATTGGATAAACACATATTTTATATCATTGTCATAATGGATATTTTCAAATTATAACGCTGTTTCGTGGCACAATCCACTAAATTGATACACATTCTTTCCACTAACGGGTTATTTCGAATCTCCTCACAAAAGCCAACGAAGCTGCATGCTTGCTTCTAGCTCTACAGCGCATGCGCACTGATTTGAGATGGTTGGTTTTGAGATTTGATTGGTTCTCCCGTGACAAACATTTCAGATAGAGTGGATTAACTAAAGGTTAGTTTAATTTTAGCGGAACACCTTGCGCCGATGAGGTGGGAGCCTTATGATTGATTTATAGCTCGTCACTTGACCCCGTTTTTGTTCTTTACCGATTTATAGACTAACGTTTGACTCAACAGTAACGCATTAGATCTTATGGCCACTAGGGCAGCAGCTTAACTCAATATTATAAGTTTAAAAAAAGTTTTAGAGTTAGAGTTAGCAAGATAAAACTGTACCCAAATGGATGTATCCTCTCACTTTAGTTAAGGACGCTGTCTACCTATGACTTCACGGTAAGTCGATATAATAGTTCTCATATTAATGTATTTACTTTCTATTCGTCGAGTTTTAAAGTTACAACAAAAAACATAAATTCCTAAACAAGTTTAGATAATGGTCTTAATATTATCACAGAATTATTTCATTTACCTTTAAGTGTTTTATTTGTAAACTTATTTTTTTTAAATCGTCCACACTCAGGCTATTTGGTTTATTCGTGGAAATGTTCAGTAGTATTCTTCCTGGCCGAATTTTTAGTAAAAAAAAAAAATCCATGGAAGTACGCATGTCTATCTAGAGAAATAAATCAGAAAATTTTAATTTTGAAATGTAAGTCAATGTTGTCCAGGTGAAAAATAGTTAAATGAGTGTGTATACTAGTCAGAAGAAGAGTGGAAGTGCTATGAGTAAACAGGCAAGAGGCCTCACAGGATGAAATACCATTTTTATTCCCTCTCTTTTTTATCTCGTTTGTGTGATAGTACTTAGATGCATCAAAATTAAGATAAAGCCCGCTTCTCAAAGTTGCTTCGGATTCACTAAATAAGCAACGTCATAAAATGGATTATTTCAATTGAGTGAAACCTATTATCGTGAAGAAATAAGTACAGTGGCATCCCTTTCTCTATGGTATTATATTTAAAATTTGTGGGGCTACTTAGAGCCCGTTAATAAAAAACTTTTACTCCCTCTGGTTTTCAAGCACGAACGCTCGCCTCTCTTGCGAATCTGTCGACGCACGTGATGGGCGAGAGGGTTTGAAGCGGAGGGAAAGCTCAAGCTGACGGGTGTCTGGGTAGAGGATGGAGGAATTTTACTCTATTTTTTTTTTTTTTGTTCGGAAGTCTTGGTGATGGGGTTGGGTTGCTCAGAAGCACAAATCCTCTTATCGGGAACCAGAGAGTAGTCCGTCGTCTCTAGTCAATAGACACGCACTGGTGCGACTCGTTTCAAGGAACCTCTACGATCCGATGTCTTCAACGGAGACTATATTTTTACTCCGTGTGGAAGTCTGAAAAATTATTGTCACTTGGTTAGTATTTTACATTTTTCACGCCTGAATGCCAACGCAAACTCTCATTTACGCGAGTTAAGATCCGTGATTTTTGCCAGTTTTTATAACAAACTTTTTTTCGGTCAAAATAAAAAAAAAATTACTAGGGAGATTTACACACGTGATCAATCTCCAGTCATTAAATATCTACTTAAGATATAATTACTTTTGGACAAAAACTTATTATTTATTTTTGTATCACCCTCGCGTCTTACTACCCGTTCGGGTTGTACGCTTATGTACTAATTACGCTAATGGTTTTAGGGATTAAGAAGGTTATATTTAGGGAAGTGTACCCGCATCTGCGTGGCTAGAGAGTGGAAAACCATTATGGAAAGACCCCCCTCAATTCACCCGACTGAGATTAAAACCGGATATCCCCGTCATCGGTAGTGTGGTCTATTGCGAGAGTAGCACGCTAGACCATGCGGCCTCCGAACGGGTAGGAACTTATTAAATTAAAAGAAAAATTCTTTATCATATTCCACGATGCCCATGACAAATATTTAAGATTATTGTTAATTATTATTATTATTATTATTATTATATTATATTATTATTATTATTGTTGTTGTTTACTGTGCCTTGACGCAATAATGTCACTAGCGCAAATATTTAAGAACATTTGGGATTACTTAGTGTTGAAACTAAACTGAACTTATCCGTTGAAGCAGTATTTGATTTATTTCTAAAAAAAAAAGTTATAACAGTCGTGAAAATATAGAACCTTAACTCACGCTTCTTTCCCTCCACCTTAAACTAACTTATATAACAGGATTTAAGGGATTAATTACTGAGGAGTTGCATCGGATTTTTATTAAAACAAATTAAAAAACCACTGTTTGTAGAATAAACCTTGATATTAGACAATAAACTTCTGAGTCAGCTTGTGTTACATTATCTGTGATAACATGGTTCACCCAGTATGCTCTCATTCAGATCTAAGAGGAATTTTATATTTCTATTGTGGAATCTAATGCTCACTTAGGAAATTAACAAATTATATTAGTTCGTTACCTTAAAACTGATAATCACTAATTGAGTAACATGGCAATCCATACATTCAGGATATATCTATGCTATCCCGCCCTGAATCGATTTAGGACACCTTTAACTTATAATGGTGACCTGGCGGTTTAGGTAAGGTGTCGGACTTCTGTGTTGGGGTCCGAGCTCAATCCTCGGCCTGCACAGATTTATCTGATTGCCAAACACCTTCCTTCCCCTCTGACAAGACGTGTATTAATCACAACTTGTGAAATGTGTGGAATGCCAGGCCTCCACGGTGGTTCGGATTCCACGTTAAACTGTAGGTTCTCCATTTCATCTCACAATCACCATAACATTACACATTAGCGTAAGTGCGTATAACCCGAACGGGTAGTAAGACGTGGTGCTAATTATAATAACTTATAACTAATAAAGAAAATAAATTATAATGAAGTTACTTATCATACTTTTTGATTTATAATATTGGTTTTATGGTTATAAAAATAATTATAGTCAAAAGGAACCGGCACCGATTTGATAAAATATTTGTATTGGATTGTAAATATATTTAAGTTGAACATAGCTGGCATCTTCTCTGACGTTAAACAAAACTTTTGCCAGCTTGTAAGAGGCGAACTGCAATATACCAAACTTTTATGATACTCATCGTATTGTGTTAAAAAAAGTTATTCATGTAAGAAAAAAACTTTACTAAACTTTATCTTTGTGGGGATTGAATAAAAGTGAATTTAACAGTCACAACTGTATAACTTTTTACTATGAAATAGCACTATAAAAACTTTATTCTTGTGCCTGAGGTATAAATAAAATGATTCTCATTTATTTCTAAAAACATATGTGACTTGATTTTTTAGGATTTGAAAGATGACACTGCACAAAGTATCAACACATTTTACTTCTCTTCTTCTTCTTTTTAAATATCTTGCTATGGGACATATCAAGTTTCTTTTATTGTATTTTAATATTCTTTAGTTAGTATAATCTTTTATGCTAGCAGTAATCTTTATGAAAATACAAAATAGTATCAATGTTTTCGAGGTTCAATATATATATGATATTTTTTAACACCACGTCTTCTACCTCTTCAGGCTAAATACATATGTATATACTGATTAGGCTAATGAGCTAGGAATGAGGTTAGGCTTAATTTTAGGGGAAATGTATTCGCTCTCGCGGTGTAGGAGGGTTGAAAACTATTTGGTAAAAAAAAACCAGCCTGAGTAGACCCGATTGAGATTCGAACTATGAGCTCTCCGTCATCGGCAGTCTGGTTTATTGCGAGAGTTCAGGTTCGGATATGATCAGTGCAGGTATTTATAAGGATGGAGGACGCTTGGTTACGCTGTAAAACAACGATTACAAATTAAAAGACATAAAGACCTTGATAGTTTTTTTAATATAATAATACGTGCCCTCGTTTGCCCCGTGAGATACCAAGTGAACCTTGCATTATTAAAATATGATATCCATATAATAAATACCATATGGTAAATATTTGTCTGTCTACCCTTGTTTTTATCAAGTTTTCCAATAAGGTAAAAGCTCGAATTTCACACATAATTACTTAAGTGATATAGCTATCCCCAAAATTTTAAAAACATGTTTTTTAGAGGGGCATCGTGATGGGGGAGGGGGTATTCAGCAAGCCGTGATCCATGGTTAGATTTATAGATATAGTTTTGGCTATGCCATCTTCATGATAAAAATCTCAGACTTGAAAGAAAGAATTCCGGAAAACCTGAAAAACCCAAGGATACAAATAAGTTTTTAGTTCCGTTTTGAAAAATCTTAAAATCTACATAAAATACAACAGTTAATAGAAGTTTCGCGAAATCTTATATCGCACCTATTAGAGAGATTTCTAGTTTCTAGTAGCCTATAATATTGATTCATAGTGTAATCCGTCAAGGTATAACTGCTACCTTTCATAGTAGAATATTACTTTCACCAGTGATGTGTATGAATTGGCCAGGGTAAGCAGAGTTAATTAAAATTTCTCCACATCCTCTACTCAATACCCGTCAGCGTTGCTTTCCTTCGCCTACACACGCACCATCACGTGCGTCGACATATTCGCAAGAGAGGCGAGCGTTCGTGTTCAAAAACCAGAGGGGGTTGATTATTCATATAATACGTTACGCTCACTTGATGATACCTATACATGGGAATCGAACCCGGGACTTGTGGATAAGCGAGTCAATGCTGCTATCCAGAATTCGTCCCCTTCTCAGGGTCATTCTTCACTCTTAATTTAAGGATGATTCTGTTAATATAAAATTATTGAAATATGTTCTTCTTCATATATATATTCCTGTAATTATAATAATTTGTAACCTGTGTATTTATGTTAATTAAGGCGAGAATTTAGGGAACGTGAGAAAAGGTCAGTGGTTTAGTAGTTGTTATATAAGTTTCTTTTGTCAAAATAAATAAAATATTTCTTCTGTACAAACATGCGAGTTTAAATTTCTTCACATGGTAATCTCAACATTTCCGGAATATCTGTCAAGGGTGTCTTGGAATTTAATTACAACTATTTCTCTTAATTTAACAAGTTTTTATCTTCTGCCGCTATGCTCATGACAGATATTAAACAACTGTTGTATCAACATGTGAATAAAATAAAACTCTATGTGTATATTGGAGAAAGAGTTTATTTATTTTGGCCAAAAAGATTTTGCTATAAAAATTGCAAGAACACGGACTTTTCTGCCGTTTCCTGTATCCTCACCTTAGGAAAAAATTGTTTAAATTGCAACTGTGAATTGTTCTCATCAATCTTTAAAAACACTAACTGACCAAGTATCAATGAACGTAAATCCTCATGTAAGGCAGGTACACTAGATACTTCGTATGATTCTCAAATGGGGATTGAGTGGGCTAGAACACACCATAAATACGGTTTTAACAAGATCAGTTTATTCTGGCAGCATTCCACACCACGCCATCTCTTTTTACATTTAAAAACATGCAAGCGTTTCCTTTTTTTCCGGAGAATCTCGCGTAACCCCTTTCGGTGGAGCATGGTATAAGCCGTCTCTTTCGCAATCGGCTAATAGACTTCCGATGACGAGGAGCTTGAGGTTCGATCAAAGTCGGGTGTACTCAAGGTGGTTTTTCCTAAAAGGTTCTCCACTCTCCCTCCACACAAATGCGGGTACACTTCATCTAAATAAAACCTTCATATCTAACACATTAGAGTAACTAATAAATATACGTATAACTCGAAATAAAGAGTATATATATTGATATATACGGAGGGTACAGGGGAAAAGGGGAGAAACCAATTTCAACTCAAATTAAGTTAGTGCTGCCATCTGTTAGACAATCATGATACCTTTATAATGATATTTAGATTTTGGTTTAAATAAGTCTTTGTCATATTTGAATTAATAAAAAAAAAAATATTTTCTGTAGTCTTTATGGGGTTTAAAATATAAATGTAGTCCTTGAAAATGTGTGTAATGTGACTCTACTCCTATTTACCCCGTACCTTTCATATATATATAAATATATATTATAATAGTTTAGTTCGAATTTTCGATATTTCGAAATTGACTTGGTCCAGCTCAATTCCCTGTCTAAACTCTAATGTATTAAATTTTGTTAGTGAGATAATTAAAAAAATATTACTACAACATTTGTTTAAAATATTGAATACATTTTTTTGTAAGCATAGAACCCCGCTAAAAAAAACCTATACCTTTGGGTGATGTGAACAAGATATATTTTTCTATTAATATTGGCTCTACTGCAATTTCAATCACGACTGCCAAATGTTCCACTAGGCAATATAGCCCCGTATGTGTGTGTGTGTGTGTGTTCGCGTCGAGCTAATTGAAATAGTCAGCCGGGCGTCTGGACGCTGCTGACGCTCTAGCTCTCTCCTCCTTCCCGAAACCTCTCTCACCCACTCTTTTCACCCTCTGTCCGCTCTAGCTCTGATCCTCTTGAAAGGCTGGCAAAGATGGCTCCCGCCATTATTATTGACCCTCGTGACTTGCAATTCTCTGCCCATCTTCTTTCTTCAGTTTCTTTAGTTTTCTCTCTCTTTGTGTATCGTTATCTATTCACTCTCTATACGTATATACATAACATAATACATATTTATATAATATATACATTATATAAATATATATTTATACATATGTGTTCATATATATTATGTGTTCATGAATAGCATATACGTATGCATATGTGGTATATGATCATGCATACATGTAAGTAGGCGTACATACAGTCCAATTTTCATAGCAAGAACATTATCTGAAAGCTACTTTAATGTATTTATACATCAAGTGATGGGATATGCATTTGTCACTTTCGATAGATTTTATTAATATCAATAAAGTAACGCTAAAAAATATTTAAATATTATTATTATTACTATTAGCACCGCGTTTTATTACCCGTTCGGGTTATACGCACTAACGCTAATGTGTAAAGGTAGGGTGATTGTGAGATGAAATGGAGGACCAACAGCTTAACGTGGGATCCGAACCACAGTGGAGGCCTGGCTTTCCTCACATTCACAAGCTGTGATTAATACACCTCTTGTCAGAGGTGAAGGAAGGGTTTGGCGATCATATAAATCTGTGCCGAGACTATGGCTTGAACCCCGGGACCCCAGCACACAAGTCCGACACCTTACCCCTAGACCACCAGGTCACCCGTTTAAATATTATCATTTTTGACCACAAAAAGGCCTGTATTTAGTAAAAGGCTTTTCCTATGAAATATAAACTGTATTTACAGTGGATACACAGGGTCTACCTTAATTAAACAGCCACATTTTGGGAAGTGACTGAAAAAAACTAACTAAAAATGTCCTTAGGAGATTAACTCGTTTTCGCTTCCTTTTCGAGAAAACAACAAAAAACTAAACAAAATAAAAATTTACGGATTAAATTACATTATTAAAATATGACAGATTTAAATTCATTATTTAAATCTTTTTTTTTTTTTTTTTAATTTGGCCTTCAGCCAGGGTACAAGCATTTCAATGGAAGAACGATTGTCTGACCGACATTGCTCTTTTCTATCGTTCATCCACACGATTGCGTTATCCTTTGTGATAATGATTGAAGGTCATTCAGTAGTCAACAAAGGCTTATTATTTTTAAATGTTAACTTAAAAAAAGGTTATGGTCACAGCTTTCAGCTCAACTTTTTTTGACATAATATATTTTAAAATATATAATCAGTTTTTAGCAAAATAATAACGTGCTATCTCGATTACTTTCACATAAATATCTCATTGGATGTTTCAAACCGGATTCCTCCTAAGCTAAGCGAAAGATCGGAACAAATGAAGGGACATCTAAATTATAATTTAATTTTTCAGTTATTATATCAAGGTGTTTTTTTTTTAAAGAATAAGCTTTTTATTTCATTTTGGTATGAATAGAAGCATATTTTTATTAAATAGATTGTTGTTTGCTCAAAAAGAAAGCGATAGCGACATTTTTAGTTTGTTTTTCAATCCCCTACCACTCCCCAAATTTGGCTGCATGAATTTAAGTGTATACATGACGTATGTGTATGTAAAGACTGATTTTTCCAAGAAGCCTGTTTTATGAAAACTGAAAACTCATGTTGCCACAGTGGCAAAAATAAAAAATATTATAATTATATTAATATTGCTAGTCCGTTTAATTAACTATACCGTAAAGAAAAATTATATAAGGAAATATTATTTGAAGCCTTTAGTAATTTTTTTCATTATTAAATCAAATAAAACATGTTTATAAAATGTCAACTTTTAGTGACTTTAGATCAATGTTGCTGATTGAAAGTGGGATTCCTATAAAGATCAGGGTTTATCTTTGTATTTATTTTGTGTGATTCTTTTCGGGACAAACAACTGGAATCATGTCCACTAATCGGATTTCCGGTGAGGCTCATCTCTTGTATCGTAGCCACGTGTGTTGGGTGTGTCATTCTGCAGTGCAGGTTGCATAGACACGTGTAATCCACGTGTAATTTCGGAGAGCTCTCCAGCGACAAAAGCTGGTTATATCCCGGGATGTTCACCATTTGTTTACTTTCATTCCTGACTTTTCCTCTACTACGCCCGGACTCAAAATGAGGGTTAGGGAGGAATTAATATATAACTTCTTGGATCTGGTAAGTGCTGTGATAATTAGCCACATCGCCGAGACGTGTTGTTTGTGTGTAAACCGGGAAGGAGGGTAAATTATGGGGGTATGTTGGTACTTGTAACTCACTTATTATTTATTTATTATCACTGCGTCCTACCATCCATTACGGTTATATTCTTGTGCACTAATTACTCTAATGATAAAGTTATGATAAAGGTGTAATTTATAGGAAGTATACCCACATTTGAATAAAGGGGATTTGAAAAACCACTTAAGGAAAAACCACCCTTGGCACACCTAAACAGTATTTTAACCCCGATCTCCCCGTCATCAGCACTAAAATCTTTTGTGACAGTGACGCCTTAGACCCTACGTTCACCGAAGCTGGTCATTACTATTATTATTTTTATTATCATTACTCACGGGTTTAGGTGAAGTGTAAGCAATTCCGACCTAGTTTTGTAACTGGCCAGCTGCACTCAGATGATTTTTTTTTCACATTATAGTTTTTTTCATACTCTCTACAGGTGAAATATGATAGATATTTATAATATTAAGTCTTACTGTCATGTGTATCAAATCCAAATGGCACTCAGCCGAAATCAACTCAATAATTATAATTAATATTCACAATCACTAATTTTCATTATTAAATAAAAATAAAGGTTTTTCATCGAAAATAAAAAATAACTAAAATTGTAGATTTGTTGTTGTTACGAACATCACTCGTGGTTGAGTGGTTAGGAATACCGTCTACAAGTGTAGGGGACCCTTGTTCGATACCAGAGTGTGGAGGATACAATTGTTACTTGTTTATGTGGTCATCCTATCGTTCATATTGAAGTTAGGATGGGTCACGTACCTTGTTTAAAAAGACCCGTGTATTTCAGCCAGGATAATACCAGATTGCGACAAACAAGCCATTCACGGTAGGAATTACTCTGTGAAAGATCTTTTTTCCTACCAATATCCTAATATATAATAGATTTCTGGTATGGAAAAAGGCCTTTCAGAAACAATTCCTACGCTGAACAGACATGCACGCTTTAGCGTGACCACTTTAAAAAGAGTGTATTCTTATTTTTATACTCATAACTCTAGAATACTTAAAACCAGATACACTGATCACAGAGGCTTACAGTGAAGTGTTTTCCAGGCTAAGCATAGATTGTTAAAACTACCTGGGATATATCTCACTCACTAACAACTAGCTAGCCTTTGCAATACATACATCACAATAAGATGTATTTTCGTTATTATCTAATCCGATAAGTGTTCTACTGACTACACTTCACAAGTGCAATTTGAACACATTCTGCCTACAATGGCAACAAGCCACGCCACACCACGCCACGTGATTGATTGTAATAATTTTAAAAAAATATTTGCTGCCACGAATTATTTTAAAATATATCTGTATGTGTACCATTTTACTAAATTAAAACCTTATATATATATATATATATAATATTTATTAAAATCCGCCTATAAATTATATATTCTTGTTAATTGTGTTAAGAGTGCAATAATAAAGTCTATAATATTTTGAATAACTTAAGCATGATAAAATAGCTTTTGAAATTAAAATATTTACTCATGCACAACACTTTATTATAATTTTATTTTTATATAACTTATCTAAATTTACTTTAGATACAATTTATCAGTCCATTTTTAGTGTTATTTATAGATTATCCATCTTAATTTAAAAGGTTTTTTTTTTGCATCTAGGCTGTTATATTATTTAATAATTGAATGTACTTTAAGTGCTCTCCTACAAAGTCCTTTAATGGATGTTAGGTAGCAGTATGATAATACACTGGAGGCTTATTACGGGCTTCATCCATTAAAAAAAATATATCCAACCATCTCCTAGGAATATTAAAATATTGAATAGCGTCAAACCTTTGGGGTGCATTTTTATTTTTTGATAAGTTGCCCGAGACCAGTAGCCCCATAAATGGTCGGTAATGGGGTGGCGGGTCAGTTTGCCCTGCGGAAGGCAACCCTGTTTTGACCACTCATCCCTTACGTATACACATACACATTCATACACACACGGACACATACAGGTTGCTGGGTTTTTGTAACAGCCGTCAGTTGTGTGAGTGATGTGCTTCGGTGAGCTGTCAGTATAGTATGCTACGATGGTTGGCTCTGCTTGGGACTTTCAGGGGTTGGGGAAAGGGGGCATCATTTGGGTTCGTTAACATCGCTATCGGTTTTCACGGTAAAGGGTCACGGGTCGATGCTCATACTGGTCTCGGTAATATAATCAGCCATTACTGACGTTCAAACAAATATAAAAAATATATTATAAAATGGTTTGACTCGTTTTTATATTTGTTCTTTCTTGTTAACAGTCATGTGACCATTTTGCCCGTAATATTGAAAATTGGTAAAGTAAAATTTAAATGAATGAATTTTTTATCTTTTTGTGCTTCACTTCTTATCTCATCCGCATAATAATGGCACTAATAAGGTAAGGAGAAAGGAGGAAGATTGAATTGAGGGGAAATTGACCTTTATTTTTGTGTAAGAAGAGTGTAAAACGATTTAGAACAAAAAAAAACACCTTTTGTACACATGACCGGGATTTGAACCTTGATCCCCCCCCCCTTTTCATAGTCAGTCTAACCTTTTGCGAGAATGACGCCCTAGGTCATGTGACCATTGATGCAGGTAATGGTATAGGTACATTCCTCATTGTAATTGTTTTTCTGCTCGGGATTAATTCGTAACATATTTATTCAACAAACGAGAGTTACGTTTTTTTAGTCTATGATATCTTGGTAGGGAATTTAATTTAGTTGGGGTTGCGCGACTATCTTGAAAAATATATCGAACTTCTGCCTCAGCCGGGCATATTATGTTCTGCTAGTAGGTGTTATCTCTGCAATCGGTACAGTCAAAACAAGGAATAACATGAAATAGATATTTCAAATCGATATTTCCAACTATTAATTATGACACATTAATAAAATTAATCAATATACTTAGGTTAAAAAACAAATTAACTATAAATAACGACAATGTTCAAGCCTACTACGATATGAGATAAAATCAAATTATATATCAAAAAAGCAGTATATATATATATATATGTAATTAAAAATTATATAATTTTATCTTTTTTAAACTGCTTATACACTAAACATTATTTTTCTTTAGCATAATATACATATTTTATATATATGCCTCATATGAATGTCTAGCTATACTAAATTTCAGCCCCCATATATTAATTACTTTAATTTAAAAATGTTACATGTAAAATATAAAATAACAATTTTTACCCCGTATAACTCATGAATGAAATGATTTGAAACATTGAATCACCATTTATAGCTTAAAAATTCTTCTTCTTCTTAAGTCAACAATCCGAATATTGGTTTGGTGTGATTTCTATCCATCCGGTGCTGGGAATACACTCGGCCTTTCGGCTGGTTATTGCTGCCTGTACTATCTGGTAGAAATCTCCTGTACTATGGGAGTTCAGGAAGTGTGGTGAATTTCTATGAGTGAGCATGAAGGAGCCCATTAAACTTCCTGGAAAGGTATTTTCACACACTTTCCAGGGTTATTTTACATGCCACAATCGACATGGGACCGATGGCTTTACTTCTACTCTGAAGGAAGTTGTGCTACGGATTTTTATCGATAAAGAAGAGTCTGTCGATCTCGTCTGGGTTTGAACCCATGAATATTTGTTCCTGAGGTGAGAGCACACTACCCAATGTTGCCATCTGTAAGTTAAAAGTAATGTAATTCCATGATTAAAACTTTTCAATTCAAAGGAAATTATTCTGAGAGTTGAGTATTTAATGTTTTTGAATCTTGTTAATATTATCTTATTTTAAAGACTGGGATTAAATATTTCAACATCATGTAATAATATAATATAATATTCTATCTACTCTACCATGTCAGATTTTAAAATTCGTCTCAAACTAATTTGTAATGGAATTGAATGTGGGAGTGATGCTAAGCTGACGAACCCTGCTCTTTAGGCTGTGCTCATAAAGAAAAGGAAAGAAAGAACTAACGATTGAATTATCTCTTGGAGAAGTAATGTAGTCTGCGTTTGAAATCAGACTTTGTGAACTTTTTAATAACGTATAGGAATGGTGAAGTAGTTAGTTAACATTCTTTGCTTGGAACCAAAGGGTCCAGCTTCGATTCTTCTTAGATGTTTGCCATCTTTATATCTTACTGTCCTATTTTATGACGCTATTATTTAAGATATATGGTTATAATATTTAATAAAAGTAATAATAATAATAGGTCTTTAATGGATATTCTCACTCAAATTAGTCAAAGGGCAGGTTCACAAACAGCCATTAGGAACATGTCACTTAAATCCGCTCTCTTTTGTTTTTGCAGTGCGTCTTACTACCCGTCAAGATTATACACCTTTTTAGCACCACCTCTTACTACCCGTTCGGTTTATACACTTATGTACTAAATTACTCTAATGGTTTTAAGGATTAGGGAGGTTATATTTATAGGAAGTGTACCCACATTTGATTGAAGGGAGAGTGTAAAACCATCTTGGAAAAACCACTTCATTATACCTGACTGAGAGTCTTACCTTGATTTCTCCGTCATTGGCAGTCTAGTCTACTGCGAGAGTAGCGGGTTAGACCATCTTCCGGTAGTGGGTTTTATTCATATTTTAATCACGCTAGTGGGTAAGGGAAGAGGAAGATATATTTTATAAATAATGCAACCACATTTTATGGAATCTAATATGAGAAACAGACAAGGACAAACCACCCTCTGTACACATGGCTAGAATTTCAAACCCTTACCTCACCAACATTAGAAAACTAGACCAGAAAATCCCAGATGTTTATGTGTGTTAGGGAAATACTCAAAGCAGTCTTTGATAAATGATGAAAATAAAAATGTCCACAATCATTTATTTGAAGTGATAAAAAATATATCACCGTTTGAGATAAATTTAGAAATTGTTCTAGATTTTAATTTTTTTTTTTTTTTTTTTTGTTATTCCAAATTACTCACACTAAAATTAAACTACTCTTTTTTATATGCGTATATGACTGATGGCCGGATTATAATTTTAAAGTATTTCAGACAAGCGGCCGGTCAGATAGGTCTCGTGGACTGTTAGTTTGCGAAACCTGCCTTTTATTATTATTATTATTATTATTATTATTATTATTATTATTATTATTATTATTATTATTATATTATTAGCACCACGTCTTACTACCCGTTAGGGCTATACCCACCCCTGCCTTACACCACTTGACCACAGAAGCGCAGACTAACCCAAAATTGACAGTTAAACGAGTTAACATTTCAACTAAATAAATTATAAATTTTTTAAATGTTACGGGTAATGTATGAAATCTGGATAATGTCGAGATTAGCCGGGAGATATCAGCATTAGCAAGGTGGAGTGGATAAAGTTAGAAATAGAAAGTAGTTTATCTCATTTACGACACTATCCGGATAATATTTACACTAGCCGGCAAGATTTGGCTAAAGTGGAATAATATTTGTAAAACTAAGCACGTTTCAATACGAATTTTATTTTGAAACAATATTTCGAAATTGAACATTAAATTGGATCGTAGGTGTAACTTAACCTACCTTAAACTAGCCTAACTTTAACTTATCCAACATAGCCTAAAAACTCACCTAACCTAACCTAACTAACTTAGCCTCAACCATAGAAATTGCCACTAGCCAACTAAGAGTGGATAGTGTCAATATTATCTGGATAATCTTCGAAAAACATTATTCACTCTCCTGTCATTCAACAGTATATACGTGTTTTGAAAAACGCCAACATTATCTGGATAATATTGACTCTATCTGAGTTTGGACTTTACCCTTAGCATATACATAAATAAAAAATAAAAATTCCCGCAATGTGACATAGCAATCACTATAACTAAATTCAATTAATATTATGACGTAACATAAGAACTAAAATAAATAAAAATATTGTTAAAGCGTATTTGATAAGAGCTATTGTTAAGTTAAGCCTAGTGCGAAACTAGTACACACGACCATACACGCACGCGCACGCACGCACACACACACACACACACACACACACAAGAAAGTTTTAAACATTATTTACATACAAAGAGTGTAAAACCAATAATAAAAATGGTTCTCCCAGTATACCCACCTGGAATTTGAGTCCTGACCTCCTCGTTACCGAAAAAACAAACCAAACTAAGTTGACACCTTAAACCGCGTGCCCACTTTATGGCTTGAATTGTTAAATTAACATTCACGGGCGTTAAAACTTCAGGATACTGTGGGGGCCACATTTGGCCCGCGGGCAACCATTTGGACTACACTGATATATGCCACACGATGAAAAAAAAAAGAAAGCCATATTTACGAGAACATGGTTAATTGAATGACTTTTCACTACAAGGTTTGAAAGAGTTACTCTGAATTTAAAATAAACATGCCTATTAATTAACATAATTACATCAGTCTTGGAACTAGTCTAATTGGTAACATCACTTACAGACCTTCATTAACATAGAATAGAAGTGCCCTTGAAGCGTAAGGACATTGTACCTATAGTCACATATGCAGCAGAAATATGGACATTGACTGTAAGAGAGACTAGGAAAATGGACTCTATGGGAATTAAATTTGTGAGGAGCATGTTAGCTGTCACGAGTAGAAAACTGGATTAGGAATGAAGTTATCCGGGAACAGGGAGTGCATGAGAAAGTAAAGGAAGAAAGAATGAGATGATATATGAGCATGTAGTGAGGATGGAGAAGGAGAGGATGCCAAAGAAAATGATGGAAGGGAATTATGAAGGAAAAAGACGACAAGGGAGGCCAATAAAGATATCGGAGGAGCAGATAATGGAAAGTGTTCAAATGAGAGGTCAAGGGTTTCCTAGTATATAATGACAACTTTTTTCTTCTTTATTTGAAAAGTTTCTCGTCTAATACAGCTAGGCTCATGACAGATATTCAACAACCTGTTGATATCAATATGTGAAGAAAATTAAACCATATGTTTCTAGTGGAGCAATATTAGATTTATTTTGACCAAAAAAATGTGATGCTAAAAAAACTGTTAAAACATTGATTTTTTCTCGCGTCCCCTTGCCTTTAGCATAAATATTTATTTTAACTTTCAATATTATATTTACCTAAGTTTCATATTTTGTCAAATACGGATTTTTTTAAAATGAGTTTGAATCTAGATAATACTCGATACTAGCAATCTTACCTTGACTGACTACACGATTACCTTATAGGATGTGCCAGTGTAGAAATATAAAAGGTAAACTAGTTACCTTTCAGGGTAAATGAAGGCCCCTATAGAGCTGTTGTCTTAGAATAAAAACTACTTTTAGCTAATTGTTCCACAGCAAGGATTTCAAGGTCCTTATAAAATATAAAGTCTTCACCATTGTGCCTATATTGTATATTACAAGTTCTATAAAACTCAGTGAATCACAGATTCAAAAAATATTATTTACATTTACCTCTTAAGGGTTGAATGAAGACTTTATGGCGAACTTATCCAGCCTTTTACGTTGGAGTTACCCTCAAATAGTTTAATTAACTAACAAACAAAAGAGTACTTATTCAAATTTAGTGTATTTTTTGTAGGGAGGACTAATTGGCAATAATAATATATATTATAGCTAAATAAATATTATATTATTTAAATTGACACCTGGACATGGGAATCGAACCCAGGACCTTTGGCTCCTGGATTCGACTCCCATGTCCAGGTGTCATTTTTCAAATTAAAGAATATGATATTAAGATATGGCTATAACTGTAATTATGAACTGTAATAGCTTAGCTATTAAATCCATCATATATAAATATGTACGCTACCGCTATGGAGAAAATAAGACTGAACTAGAAGATCGAAACCTAGCATGGTTAGTTTATTCTTTTGCGAGAGTAATGCCTGTTCGGCCATTGGAATAGGTTTTTAGTTAAATTAATCGGGCTGAATTCTAAACAATGCGCCCGGATTCATTAGAGAATAGGAAATCCTATTAATATTGACAAACTGGTAGCCCTGGCCTTGTATAGAGCTCTGGCCTATTTGTTAAATATCTGAAGTGTTAACTTAATCATCGATATTTGACAAAATGAAAAAAACAAAAAAAATCAGCAGGAAATATTATAAAATATCTAATCCTAACAATATATACAAATATATTGATGTCTCTTACGTTTTCACTCAAAAACCACTTAACCGATTGTGATGAAATTTCACGTGACAAAACTCGGACGTCCAGTTAACATATAGGTCAATTAAAATCCACTCATACCCGCTTATGTGACCGTATTGTCTACGGCGCTATTCTCGCAATGCACTAGACTATAGATAACGGGAGATCGTGGTTAGATCTTGGTTGGGTGTACTTAAGGGTGTTTTTCATAAATGGTTCCCCACTCTCACTCCACGTTAATGCGGGCATTTCCATTTTCAAGCTTCACGACTACTATTATTTTATCTCAAGATGGCAGATACAAACCACAAAGTTTTTGAACTTTTTCTCAGAGTATTTTTTATCGGATTTTGATCTGACCAACTTTGAAAAGTTCGCATGATTATTATAAAAAATACGCCACGTGAAGATTTGTCAACTATCTAGTAATTAGCATTCGCCAACACACAATAATTTAAAATCATGAGTAAATTTCGTTTATGTAGATAATTATTAATTTGAGATATTTAACGTGCATTTTCTGAACCAACTGATTATATCGGCACACGATAATTTCTATGAGCGAGAGCGAAAGAGCCTACAATTTTTTCCAGGAAAGGTACTTTCACATACCTTCCAGGGTTCTTTTACATGCCACAATTGACACGGGACTGACGGATTTACTTCCCCTCTGAAGGAAGTCGTGCAATGGATTTTTATCGCTCAAGAAAAATCCGTCTACCTTGGCTGGGTTTGAACCCACAAACATTGGGTCCTGAGGTGAGCACCTTACCCCAAGACCACCGAGGTTGACATGTAGGTAATTAGTTCCAAATTGTGCCTATGGAAGAAGAAAGGCCCTACAATAATCTAACCATGCAAGTTGGCAGTGATTAATAAATAAAACCTGTCACAACACTCCGCTTAAGGGATGTAAGGGGATGCGAGCAAAAGACAGTGATTTTGGCAGATTTTATGACAAAATTTTTTTTGGCTAATGTAAATAAAATATTGTTCCAATACAGACATAGAATTTAATTTTCTTCGCATGATGACTTAAAGATTTGTCGAGTATCTCTGTCAAAGGCTGTTCTAAAATTTAATGACAACTTTTTCTCTTCACATAAAAATTTTGTCATCTAATGCCGCTATGCTCATGAAAATTATTCAACAACTGTTGATATCACTTTGTGAATAAAATTAAACTCTTATGTTCCTACTGGAGGAATATTTTATTTTATTTTAGCCAGAAAATAATATATTGCTGAAAAAAAACACCTACAGAACACTGGTCTTTTTCTCACGCTTCGTACATCCCTACCTTAATTTGTTTCTACTAATTACCATATCCAAGCAAAGTACACACAATGTGTGTATGTATGTGTGTGTGTTTTCAAACCCTAAGACCTGTAAGTTGTAGAGTCAACATTGCAGAGTAAACGGGGGTTTACCTGTTTCTATGTAAAAGGCGAGCTAGACACCTTAATCTTCTTGCCTGTCCTTCTCCTGTTGTAGAGATTAACCCGCTAACAGCTTCAAAGTTGGAATGACAGTCTCAAGTTAGGTGGCCTCCTTCCCCCCCCCCCCCCCCCTTCTTATCTTCTTCATAACAAGTTTGGTCGTCTACACACGCAAACTGGAACTAAAAAAAGAAAACGAAGATAGGAAAGGGCTGAGTCCGAATTAAATATGCGTCAACTTTCTAATAGTTTTGGAAGATTTTCTTTAAATTATTTAAACAGTGGCTAGAAGAGGTTTAAAGTGTTTCTTCATCAAATCAAAATAAAGTTTTATTTCCTATAGTAATTATTTTGATATTGCAATAAAAAATAAATGGTACGGAACTCCGCACGGACTTTCTCGCTCTATTGTTTAAAAATGGAAATATTTATTCAAAACTCGTAATATATGTGAAACGAAATAATATACACTAGCAAACCCAAGCATACATTTCACTATATCTATGTAAAACATTTTTAGTTCCGGTTTTAAATTTTATAATTTTATTTTAAAGAATTAATTCCTCAATTGTATGTTTTTACCGATAAAAAAAATCAATATTGAGTCCACAGGGGTCAACCATTCATATTAAAATTTCACACGTTCACCTAAAAACTAGCGCGTAATCACGTGACGAGCTCTAAGCCAATCACAAGATTTCCGCCTAATCGGCGCTAGCTGTTCCACTAAAGTTCAACTCATCTCTACTTTGTCCATTCGCCTGAGATGTTCGGCACAGGAGAACCAATCAAATCTCAGAGCCAACCATCTCAAATCAATGCACATACGCATTTGACAACGCATGCGTTCTACAGCCAGAAGCGAGCAGACAGCGTCGTTGTGAAGCGATATGAAATAACCCGTCGATGTAAAGCTTGTGTATCGGTGTATTGGATTATGCCACTACACAGCAGTATAATTTGAAAACATTGACCGGGAGAATGATCTAAAATATATGTCTATCGATTAGAAAATAAAATATATTGATAATCAGCTGTTTTAAGTTAGCGTTGAAATGCATCATGAGTCAACAAACAGCGTGTGAATTGCTGTGCCACTGAGGCAGATTCTGCTTTCTATTTTCAGCCAACGTGTGAATCAAGCTTTACACTTCCAGATTTTCCATCACCAAAACTTGATATCGCTACAATAATATGTCCTGGTTTATTCGTTGTACACCCCCCAGATATCACGTTCTATTCAAAACCTTCCACCCAATGATTGAAACGTCGTGTATTTGTTGCGGTGACAGTTGTTTGAGATGTGTATTCCGGTTCAATACTTGTGAGCAATTACTCATTAGCCTGTCTGCAAAGCCTGTTTGGTACCCCGTGGCAAATGACGTGGAGCAGGCAGTAATTTGCTACTAGCACAAGTCAATGTTATACTGGAACAATCGGGTAGATTAGTAATCTGCATTCATAACTCGCTTGAGTGGACATTAAAAAAAAACACGTGTTGAGACCTTGGCGTGACCTATATCGTGCAAAATGTATCGATCTTCCATGTATTATTGTTTCTGGTGTCGATACGTAACAGAAGTCACTACTGAGAGCAGGCAAAGTAAAGTAGGGTTTCGTTAGAAGCGCCCCTTTAGAAAATATTAACTTGTATCGTTGCTGTCAAACTTGGTAACACCCGCTTCGGTGGTCGAATGGTCTATGGCGCTACTCCCGCAATATACTAAACTGTCATTGATGAGGAGATCGTTGTTCGATCCCGGTTGGGTGTAATTAGGTGTTTTTTTTCCAAGATGGTTTTCCACTCTTTCTTTACGCAAAAGCGGGTCCACATCCTTTAAAATTCAGCTTCACATTAACTCATTAGCGTAATTAGTATCATATGCGTGTTACCTGACGGGTAGTAAGACGCGGTGCTAAAAAAAATAGCCCTCGTCAAAAGCACTTCAAATCCCTATCTAAGAAACATTCTAGCCAAACAGCGATGACATTAATTTTTGCATAGTAAAAGACTGCTGAAAAAAATAATTAGTTGGTCTTGAAAACCTTGAAAAAAAATAGGGAATAAAAACTTACAATACAATCAACCTTGTAGAATATCTGAATTCAGAATTTGTAAAACTAAACAGATGAACAAAACTCCTTGCTATTTCTCTCTCCTCGTCCTTTTTTTGTTTCTTTTTGACTTGCGTCGATTTAATTGGGTGGGATACTTTCAACTGAGAGGATTCGCAAATTGATCCGCATCGACTTTATTTTTTGTACAGTTTTTTTCCCCCTTCGCTTTTGACATCCATTTACTTTTATTTATTTATTTTTTTGGTCAGTTTTTTTTTTTTTTTTTTTTTCCTGTTTCAGGATGCTTGTAGCCACGTCAGACTGTCAGAATGTCCCGTCCTCTTAACTTCTCTACACACCCTTCACTGCACCCTTCAGCCATTCCTCTTCTCTCCTTTTTTTTTCCACACCGCAGTGCACCCTTAGAGATAGACCTACATACCCTCGACGTCCTGTAGCATCGGTCGAACCAACACCCTCCTACTCCAACCAACCCCTCCCGTCTCACTACCACCCCAATATTGATGCTGTCTAAAGAGTACCATATATTCCCAATAGTCTCAAATTGATTTGATACTGTGGAAATATTAATCTCACTCTGAAACCTGATAAAAAAAAGTGCAATTTATATTTTATACGTCCATTGTCTTATTAAAAATGTATATTAAATAACCAATTTATCCTTCAACCTACTTAATAGGTGATTGGGTTTAAAAAAAAACTAAAATAATCCTATTTTTTATTAGCATCGGTCTTACTACCCGTACGGGTAATACGCCTATTTTATTTGGAATAAGAGGTTTAATTTAGATTAAGTGTATCCGCTTTTGCATGGATGGAGAGTGGAAATAATTTAGAAAATGCCACCCTCAATATACCCAACTGGGATTTAACCTGATCTTCCTGTCTTCGTAATCTAGTCTATTGTGAGAGTAGCGCCTTAGGCCATATGGCCACCGAAGTGAGTCTTAGTTGCTATCCCATGATGTAAACTAATAAAAAAATTATTCTATTAGTTTATGTGTCTATGTTTTAATTTGATCTTCAGATTTGCGACATTTACTGCAAAATGTCCTTGAAAATGAGCTAATTTAACTTTATCAGGTTTTCTTTTTACTTTCACTCGACCACTCGGAGAGAGAAGTATTGTGATCGTCAAAAAAATCGAAACTCGGGCGAAATTTTGATAAAAGTCGACATTTCATGACCCCTGAAATCATAAAAATTTGTTTTCGCGATACCGTATTCTGTCTGTCTGTCTGCCTGTACCTCGGGATGGAACCGAAACTATTTTACCGATCGGGCTAAAACTTGGTATCTGGGGTTCCCGTGAGGATTTTGAAATTTGACATCAAACCTCAAAATTAATGGTTGCTTATTGAACGTTAAAAAGAAATCAATAGATTTTTTTTAAATCCACTCAAATGATTTTGCTTAATTGTATTCATACATTGTTTAACATTACAAATAAAATGGCAGCACTAATTATATAATTAAAATTATTCTGAGGGTACTTTACATAGGCATCAATTTCAAATTTTAATCAATCTCCCCAACTCTTTGCGATACGAAATAACTCATCATCTTAAAGTTTTACTAATATCATATTAAAATTATTTTATTTATATTTTTCTTCGTAAAACGAATACATTTTTTTAACTATAAGCATCGTCATTATTTTTTATGGAGCTCTTTTAAAACATTAATTTAATATGTTCTTTGGTGGACAGAGATGTTATATTTTTTTCGATGTTTCTAATTACAATGTAGGCCCCATATTGTTTTATTGTGTAGGTAGTGTTCATGCAAATATGTATATTATTTATTCTCCGCAAATCTTTGGAGTTTTTAGTCAGTGTCTCTATTGTAAGATAAAATAGAAAGCAAGTCTGTGGGATAAGATGTATCGTACCATTTATTTTAAATTATAAAACTTTAAATGTATAGTTTGTAACTTCTCATATATGAGGAGATGTTTAAATCTTTTACCTCCATTTTTAACGTTAAACACAATATTTTGAATTAAAACAAACCGCTTATTAAATAAAGTGGAATGTTTGTTCATGTGTAATAAAATTCATTGTAACGTTAAAGCGGCCACTTTTGCTGGTTTAATCCGGTTGGTACGCCGATTAGTAGTCGAGTTCGTCTAGTCTGGTTTTTCGGTTATGGGAAGTTCCAGTTTCTAATCCCGGCTGAGTGTATTTTGAGAGTTTTTTTTTCCTAAAGCTTTTCTCCCTACTCGGTGATATGTAGCCGGCCACAAATCATCTATATTCTACCTTCCTAGTTCCTACCTCCATCATTTAAATTAAATGCGTATAAAAGTGAGACGCAAATAAAATCCATATTTGATGGTTTTATTGTACCACTTACATCAGCTTTAATTTTATATTTTGACATAATTTTATGTCAATGGAAATTAAGGTAATATAATTTAATTTAAAACCATAAATACTATACTTTAAAGATGGTGATATTATAACTTAGAATTCAACATGGGTCCCAGTTTATTTGAATTAAGATAACTTCATAATTTAGGCTAAAAAATTGTATTACATATTTTGGATTAAATGCTCATCAAGTATTTTAAACTACATAATCTGAGCTTTATTTACTTGTCGATAAATTTCAAATTTAGTTTGTTTTTTTCACTTAAAATCACTTCCCGTTAAATTTTTAAGCAATTATACAAATTAAGTTAAAGTTGTAATGATGAGTAAGATATAATTTAGAGGAAATGCACACGCTTTTGCGTTGAAGTATAATGGAAAATAATTTAGGATGAACAAATTTCCGTACATCCTATTGGGATTACAACCCCAACCTCCAGTACATTCTTTTACGAGAGTGATATCTTAAACCAGCGGTTCTCAAACTTTTTTTTAGATTGTAACCCTTGACCATGACTAAAAGTTAAATGTACTCCCAAGATAAAAAAAAATCCAAATGACAGGTTTAAAATCGTTTTGATCAGTTAAAAAAAAATTATATTACTATAAAAATTCTGTAGAAAAGTTTTATACATTTTCTTCCCAAACTGTTCAAAAATAAGGAAAGTAAACCTAAACACAATATTTTCAAATCAAAATTTTTAATTGTAATTCTGGAGCTGATATGTTATGAATCCCAAAATTTTTCAGTGAGAGGGGTGTATCTGCATGGCTTGGCACAACTTTTTGATGTCTGGTTGTCCAGTTAAAACCTTAAAGCGGTGGTCTGGCTCCAAATTTAGCCTATTGCGGTACTTATTTTTAGGTTCATCATGGATGAAAAACCACTCTCACAGAGATTTTGTTTTTGATAAAGCCATCATAAACTGCTAATATAGAAGGTATCAAGTAGAGCGTTGAAATTTCTCAGAAATCTGTGTCCAGCCGAGCAAATAAAGGGGAAAGAGGGGTGGAAATAACCAGTTAACGGTAACTGCCAACAATTATGGTTTTCCATTAAGTCCCTTCGCGTACCCCCTGAAAGGTGCCCACGTACCCCAGTTTGAAAACCACTGCCTTAAACTATATAACCACCATTACAGGTAGAATATAATAATTTAACAATAACACAAATATTCAAAATAATTTAAATGAAGGTCAGTGTTTTTATTTTCCTATTAATACGTACAATCTGATTTAGATAATATGGAACTTTTTGATAATTATAAAATCCACTAAAACAATTTTGATGTATTTATACGTCAATTCACGTGATTTGTATCCGTTATATTAGATAAATATTATAAATACCTATTAACAAGCGTTAATAATATCATAAAATCAAATCATTGTTGACCCGGGGGGGGGGGAGGGGGAATGTCCTTCCTACCATAACCCTACTATATTTATGTTGCTTTAGGTTAGATGGTTAAGTCAGCTGTTCCAGTACCAGGACTAGAGATAACGGGGCCGCGTGGTCAACGCAATCCTCTTCTCTAGACGTGAAGACTGTGCTGATTTATTTCCACCGGTAGCGAGTATAATGGCCGGGTAGTTCCAGGATGTCCTCACACACGCAGGGGGTGGATTGAACCACCCCCGGGGGTTGATGACGGCAATCTGTCCGCTCTTGGATGGACTCTCTTGACGAAAAAGAGTGAGGAAGAAGAGATATATATATATATATATGTATAGAGAGAGAGAGAGAGAGAGAGAGAGAGTGAGAGAGATAAGGTTGTTGATTGTCCCTCATTCGTCTTGCTCGGGAAGCTGCAGTGATCTCCAAGATGGACCCTCCCAACTTGTTAGATCTTCTCCCTCCCCGAAACTCCTACTCGATTATACAGAGATAACAAACAAAGCCTTAACTACCACGCTATCTCAAATGGGAAGTGCGTTGACAGATGAATGAGGGGTTCATGAACTCGAGGAATGACTTGGGATGTGGTGTCGAAAGAAAATTATGGATCAGGGGCTGAGAAATTTTTCGATCAGCTCTAGACCGGTTGAGGCAATTTTAAGTCGATCGTGTCAGGAAACTTACATCGTCAATAAAAGAAGATCCACCTGCTTCGATGGCCGCATGATCTAAGGCGTCATTTCGTGCTAGACTATACTACCCAAGACAGGGAGATGGTGGTTCGAACCGCCGTCGGGTGTACTAAGGTTTTTTTTCTTTCCAAAATTGTTTTACACTCTCCATCCACGCAAATGTTGGTGGGTATACGTCCTATACATTCAACCTTTCCCATCCCTAGTACATTAGCGTAAATAGTGCATAAGTGTATATCCCCAACGGTTATTAAGGTACTGTGCTTTCATACTATTTTGTTTGGCTGTGACCAAAATTATTACAATCGGTTATAATATTTTGTATTTTGACCATGAAAGATTCAGTAGCTGGTTCGGGTGCCCCTGAATGTATACTTTTAGCCACTCTGTGGGAACATAACGTTGGCCAAGACATTACCTTGGAGGTTGTCTACATGTCATACCCGTAATGAGATGACGTGATGATAATGATTATCAAGGCGTGGAAACAGATTACATTTTAATCATAACTTAAACTAACTAACCAAACCATGGGGACAACAGGAACAATACATCTTTCGGGAAAAATACTTAAGGTACCACCGGATTCCAACGCGGGTCGTCTAGATCAGTAGACAAGACCGCGCTGACTACTAGATCAAGAGATATAATCGTTAATGTTATAACAAATTTAAATTTAAATAGTTTATTTAGAAAAATTACATTTTATTTAGCTGATATATTTCTATAGTGGCGAGGATATAACTTATGGGATGAATATAAGGTGTATAGAAAGAAAAATTAAATAAATAAAAGTATAGTGGAAGAACAACGGGTAATCGCGGGAACTGTGATAAGTTTATAAGTCGATCGAGGCCAAAAAAAAAGGCTGATCACCCTTTGTATACTTATGTATACGGGTGGGAAAAGCTTCGAAATGTCAAAGTCAAAACTCAAATCATCTTCGCTTAGGCTTCGGCACCCATAAAAAAACCTTTGCATCTTCGAAACATTTCTAAGGAATAAGAAAAGTCTATATATTACTAACAAATTTTAAATATCTCACGAAATATAATATATTTCAACGTATATATAATCACTTTTAATACAACAACTTAATAGTATTTTAAGCCCGTGACCCGTGGTCTAGAGTAAGTGTCAGACTTCTGTGCTAGGGGTCACGGGTTCAATCCTCGGTCCGACACAGATTTATCTGATTGCCAAACCCTTCCTTCACCTCTGACAATACGTGTATTAATCACAGCTTGTGAAATGTGAGGAATGCCAGGCCTCCACGTGGTTCGATCCCACGTTAAATTGTAGTCCTCCATTTCATCTCACAATCAGCCTACCATTACACATTACGTAAGTGCGTATAACCCGGAGGGTAGTAAGACGCGGTGTTAATAATAATATTAATAATAATAATAATAATAATAATAATAATAATTAATAATATATAATAAATAATATATAGCTTCTTAGTAATGACTACGGTACTCGTCCCTCCAATTTCAAACCTTCAGCGGTGGTTGTTCCGTTAGTTTAGGCCGTATTCTTGCACACATATAAGCTTGCAGTGTAAAAGGCCCCACTGTTCGCAATTAATTTTATTTGCCTATGTTGTGTGTATAATGCAGTCTGTACAGTAGGCTACGTACACTATTTATTCATTTGTCATAAAATATCCTGAATACAATACTGCAAAATGCAGTTATTAGATTGTTGTAGTTAATATCCACAGTTCATATAGATTAAACTGTGTTCAAGCACTATGATATATGTGTATATATATTATATATTATATATATATATATATATATACAAAAATAACGGACACATGTCAATAACGAACATCTTCTTGATGTTGGAAGGTGTCCACTGTTAAACAATTTCACTGTACAACAGCATATAAAATAATATAGTGTGGTTTTGTTTTTAATCTAAATATTCTCTTTGCCTTGATGCACTTACTGGAGACTAGGGACTAATTATTACAAACGTTAGGAAATACTACATTATTTAATAGGTTGTTTTGTGATTCTAATATATGGTTCATGCTAAAATCATGATTAATACTATTGCTATGCCTTTTTAGACTCACAAAATTTACATTTTAAGTTTTATGATTTAAGAAATAGAACAAAATATAGATTTAGCTCTTTTTCAAATTAAGTTTAGATGGTATGTTTTAGTTTTAAGATAAAGGTAAATGGCGAGAAATAAGACGGTATATTTTCAATAAATAGTCAAAAGTGTCAATTATCATTTGAGTCCAGGATCTTGACTTTAATTACTCAAAATGTATAGCAAGTTATTAATAATAACTTGTGAATTATAAAATGTTACTTCAAATTTACCAAAAATTACCTAATAATATGAACAAAAAATCGTTATGAATGCACACGACTAATCCACCACACACTTTACAAATGGAAATTTATATATAAGCAATGAAAAGCCTTTAACAATCAAATTCTTGCAGTTTGCTAACATTGATATACTAATGTCCGCTTCAGGGCTAATAACTATCTCCTTGCAAAGCAAAACTTTTCTGCTAAGTTTCATCATCTCAAAAGGATGGTGCATTTTCCAACGATACAATCAAAAAGGTTGCAAATTTTGTTGCATACATCATCATCCCATTCAAACAATTCTGAATAGAAAAAAAAATATGTATGAATATTGATGCCTAAAAAACTACTAAAAAGAGACTGACAAATGACGCAAACCAAAAACATATGAACTAAAACTC
The DNA here is from genome assembly GCA_033556935.1 of Timema podura. Taxonomy (NCBI): domain Eukaryota; kingdom Metazoa; phylum Arthropoda; class Insecta; order Phasmatodea; family Timematidae; genus Timema; species Timema podura. The sequence goes on along the minus strand of JAVRXN010000013.1, from coordinate 24,853,576 downwards.
TAAAGTGACAAAAAAAAAGCTCAAATAATGACCTATAAAACTGTTTACACAACCAGGGGATCGTGAACCTAATTTATGTACACATGTGCTTTGTATGTGATGATAAAAAGATGTCATCAAGCTTTAGGCGCTGGTAATAACCTTTATTGGCATTAGCAAAAGGAGGGGGGGGAAAACTATTCCGTCTGGCGCCGCATAAAATTGACTTTAAAACATTTTTGGACTTGAGGTTAATTTAATATCCTCCCCCGTCATCCCTTACTCTTCTCTCCTTGGTAAGAAAATAAAAAATAAAAAGCAAAATGAAGAAGTGGGGAAATTGAACGTCTTGACTTGGATCATACATCAAAATGTCTTCAAATCCTAGCAAACCCCCCCCCTCCCCCCCTCCCCGTTTCTTAACAGTACCAAGTGACGACGCGTCGGCTCTTTTTGACACTTTTTTTTTTCATTCTTCGTGACCCTTTTCCACCCTTCTCCCCGTGACCTTATCACCCTTCCTTCCATTTTCTCCGTCGAAGAAATTAATAGTGTCGTACGAAGCAGTGAGATGTCTTAATTTGCAAGTGAAAATTAAATGCTGTCGTGAGGAAATTATTTTGCATATGAAAGTTTTCAAGAAAGGATGAATTTTATTCGATTTTTTTAAAAAACACACATTATTTTCCCGTGTGTAGGAAAGGTCAACTATAGGTTAAACTAGTGGCCTTGTTTTTTAAAAATCTGATGAATTTTCCATAAATTGCTATTAATATTAATTATTTTTTAAAGTTGCTGCAAATGATATAATATATATTAGCACCCTGCCTTATTACCAGTTTGTTTTATACACATAAGTACTAATTATGCTAAGGGATGAGTAAGGTTGAATTTAGAGGAATTGTACCCACATTTGGGTACTCCCGACTCAGATTTGAACCCCAATCTCCCTGTCATCGAGAGTCTAATCTTTTTCGAAAGTGACGTTTTAAGGTTTAGACCCTGTGGCCACCAAAGGGGTACAAACGAAATAACAGTAATTAAATATTATTGGGTGGAAAACAAATTGGTAGGTTGATTCATATTTTTATATTATTTTTAATTACATTTTCAACCTTTTTGTATCTTTGAACAGTATATACCAAAAGACCCCAACGAAATAATGTTTTATAAATCAATAAGTATCTAGATACTAGTTATCAATGACCTGCTTCGGTGTCCATATGGTTTAAGGTGTCACTATTGCAATAGACCAGACTGCCGATGACAAGGAAATGGGGGTTCGATACCGGCCGTGTGTACTGAGGGTGGTTTTTCCTTAATGTTTTTTCCAGTCTACCTCTACGTAAATTACTGGTACACTTTCTCTAAATTCACCCTTCTTCATTATTAACACATCAGTACATACGCTTATAACATGAACGGGTAGTAAGATGTAACGCTAAAATAATAGAATAATAATAGGAAATTTGTGTTTACTACCCCGTGTGAATAATTTTTTTTAATCTTGACATAGACACATGCATAGTCTTGTAAGCATAAATTAAGAATTTATTGACTATTATTAGACACATTACAAAGTAATAGGCCTAACCACCTAATCATTGTTCACGTTTTCTTCATTATTTATCTTATCTACGATTTAACTCGTGGTAATAACGTCGTCAGATATTTATTTTGCGCCCATTTTTTGAATGAGTGTCGTGCTGTCAGTAGAATGTCGCATAGTTAGAGGTAAGACATATGATTAATTTACGATCACCATTTTAATATATAATTTGTACTCACTTCACGTCCAACTTACAGTCAGGGCTGTCAACATATCCACATACAAGTCTACTTACACTTATGGAGTTGGAATGAGGAAATTATAATTTCAGAGGAAGTCTTAACAGCATTTGTTTGAAGCGAGGTAGTAACATAATCTAGGTCCGACCCTTTATCTCAGTCTGTATTGTATCTTTCTACTGAGCTAAAGTTCCAGGGTTCGAGTCCCGGTATGATAAAAAAATTGTATCATTGATGAAATGTGATTTTCCCCTTTCACAGTGATTAATTAACGTTAAGGGGCTGGATGTTGTGTATGTTCTAAATTTAAGTTAGCTTGTAAGTAATGTGATGATATTCACTCGATTCACACGACCTTAAATAAATTTAAATAATGAAATAAATATAATTTAGGTCAATTCTACCTTAGTACACACGTCCAGGATTTGAACCCGATCCTCGCCTTCACAGGTTAAACAGACCAGACAAGGTTTACACCCTTTCAGCTTGCACGCGGTTACGGTTCATTATATTTTAAAGTAAAAAGTTCTTCTAAATGTATGTTTCATTATGTTCCAATATTTTTCGTGAGAACTAAAAATTGTTTTTTTCCATAATTATGCAGATTTTTCGGTGTACAAAAATTCTCATTATTGTAAATCCTGTTTAAGCCAATTGTTATATTTTTTTACTATGGTCATTCTAGACCTTTATTCCTTTCCTCGTTCGCTTTTCTAGCAGGAAACAAAAAAACAAACAAGAACACATTCGCAGAATCGTCTAAAACACAAACTTAGAGAAGAAAACAAGCTCACCTTCCATCCGTCTCTACCTTTTTCTTTTATTTATTTATCTGGGCGTTTCCCAGCCTGGCGCTAGAGCTACTGGGTAAATTTGTTACCCAGTTCAAGGGGACAAGAAAGGGGTGGAAGGGGTGGCGGATAAAACAAAAGCCAGGCTGAGTCCGTCCGTAGCACCTACCCCCTTTGGCCACGTGAACACCCCCCCGCCCTCCCTACAAACGCAATTACTGTCACTTCTCTCTAGTCGAGACGCCGTTGTAGAAGACATCCGAATTGGGAGGGTGAGGGGGAATGGATTCGGCGTCTTCTTCAAGCGCGGTGCGTCCATGATTGATTACGTTCATTACACGTGCTTAACAGTGGCTGACGCACCCCCTTCTTACACCCTTTGCATCTCTCACACCCCTAACACCAACTCATCCCCTTATTTACGTTGTTGAATATGCGTTCAATTTTTGGTTGATAGATTATCCAGGGATATCATTTTACAGAAAAAAGGGGTGTGTCAAAAATAAAACAAAAATATGTGTCGATCTAAAAATTAATATTTTTTTAAAAGTTATAAGCCCGCACTGATTGCCAAACGGTCTAGGGCATTTAATTATTTTATATTTAGCATGTCCCACATCAACACCCTTGACCATGTTCGAGGCCATTCCATCAATAATTTTTCTCCACGAGACTGTCAAGAAATTTAGATACTCTCCTGTCACGTGATTATCATCCATGTCGTATTTTTTTACGTTATGATTGGCTTACTCTTCATTGCATTACTATTAGAATACTTTATCGAAAAGGTATAGTTTTTTTAGGGGATATTTTGTGGTCTGCTTTAAACCTATATACGGCCTCCGAGCTATTTATTTCTCTCACAACTCTTAACAGTTTCTTAATGGTGAAACAGTAGTGGTCTATATTTAATTTCTTAAAATATTAAATAAATACCATAAAGCAACATTTAAAGATAATATTGAAGAATAATAAAAAGGAACTATGCAAACAAAATTATACATTTTTAACACACAATCATTGGTTTGTTTAATATGTTTCAAAATTGGCAATAATGTTGATATTTGCTGTGGAACCATACAAATTAAACAAAAATTGAGTTATTATTTCTAACCAAAGAGAAATGTTTTACTTGCCGATATACAATCGCACACAAATCAGAGTTTTCAACGTGATGCAAGCAAATAATTACTGTACGGATAAGTCACTGTACACACAGCAGATAAGCTATAAATTTGATAGGAAAATCGGGTTTATTTGAAAGCTACTATTTTTGCCAACATTCCGCACCCTGAACCTTTAAAATGAGTGGTCATTTGTCAAAATTGATTCAGCCATTTCCTCTTATTTCATTTATTGGAAATGGACTTATAAAATTCATTATATAATATTTATTCTTACGTTAAGATAGTTTTCAGAATATTTCTATGCTCACCAGCTTTCAATAACAGCAAAGAAATATCATTTTCCACACTAAAACGCTTGAAGAGGTACTTGCTGTCAAGTAAAGTCCATCTACCATAGGAGTGTAGGTAGATGACAGCTAGAAATATTTATCGGATCTACTGTTCATTTATCCATTCACCAAACCATAATATGATCTGCATGACCCATACGTTTAGCTGCTGTTACTTTTTGACACTCAAAACTTTCAGGTCAAACGATTTGTGTTAACTCATATTTTGTTTTATTTTAAGCGTTTTTACATGATTGAAATATCAAACTATGAAAATAACCATTTAGATGATAAGTTTTCGTGTAAGCAGCTTCTGTGGCTCACTTAAAAAAAATGCTTTGAAAATGATAACTTCCCAAAAGGCTGCGTTCTCTTCACAAATTAAGACGGCTAACCAGACGAGATGAAGGGGGTTAATGACGTCATACAAACCGTGTCCGGTTGTGTTGATGCCTATGTGTTTACAAAATAAAAAGTTCTATTTTGAAACTTATATTGTTTATGGCTCTTTCCCTAAGTTGTTAAAAAAAATCATCTATTTATTCTAGTGACTAGTTATAAGAGGATTATTTCATGCATTATAATATATCTTGTTGCCACAACCACGAAACCAAAAAGGATAATGGTTTCATTAAATATATTGTGATCTCAATTAGTCATGAAAAAAGGTCAATTATATCCTTAAGGGAGGATTATTAGAATCGTTTGATAACCAATTTTATTGGTAATTTAGAAACAATAAGCAAATAATAATTTCCGAATAGATTGACATTAGTGACTTTCAACCAGTGTATGCAATAAAGAACCTTCTGCTATCTCTCACTTCACCACCTCTCCTATCGTAGATGGGGTATAGCTGTCAGAACATGGCCAAAATACCTTGGATTGGTGGCCACTCTCTCTGAGTATAAAATCATGATTTGGGCAAACAAAAGACTATGGCAACATTATAGATAACCTTTGCTAAAGAAAACCCTAGAATAACAACTTTGGACTAGTTTCAATACTCTTGATAACACCTTTCAATACAAATGGGTGGCAAAATGGAAATTACACTAGTCTGCATGATATCGGATGATTGGAAACTAATATGTGTTTTTGGCTCACTTTTTGATGCTGATTCCAAAACTGTTCTTAATTTTCTTCTATCACGTACAGTTATTTCACAATGGACCTAAGTTGACTTCCAAAATTTATCGCTGAGAACATTATATGTGCCAGTGGGTAATGCGTATTGTTGGAGGGAAATTTCGCAACATAGACCTGTAAGCCTTTAGGTTGCCTTAACTGCTGCTGCTAGGTGTCCTTGTCTGACCTTGGAAGTGTTATGACTCTCAGACGCTTGCATTTCCAGATATGTTCTCATTGTATTTTGTTTTGTGTTTGCATTTCTAACGCTGTTATCTGTTTATTTCCCTATTGTGATTGCAGTTATAGTTGTAGTCTTACAATGTCTACATGGAAGTGTGGGACCAATCCAATTTTTTTTTACATTTGTGCTTAGACAAAGAACGGACATAACAGACTTTGTGAAGAAAGCTTACTATGCTTATTTTAAGTTAAGCTTGGATACCAGGATAAGGCATGGGCGACAGACAGTTTGCCACTATTGTGTTGAGAGGTTAAGGTTATGGGCAAAAGTTAAGAAATCGTGCATGTCTTTTGCAATTCCTATGGTGTGGAGGGAGCCTAAATACCACCTTAATGACTGTTACTTCTGTTTGGTTAATGTTCAGGGGTGCAATTCAAAAAATAAGAAGCAAATTGTGTATCCAAGCATTCCTTCAGCCATTAGGCCAGTTCCACATGGAGAAGACCTACCTGCCCCTCTTTCTCCAGCTGTTTTAGAGAACATGGCAGAAGATTATGTTGAAAGTGAACGTGATGTAATCTCTAAAGCCATTAATGATGATGTCTACAAGCCTGAATACGACTTTACTCCACAAAGGTTTTCTCAGAGGGAACTTATTGATCTAGTACGTGATCTGAATTTGCCTAAGGAATCTGCAGAACTACTTGGCTCCCGGCTTAAAATTAAGAATCTTCTGGCACCAGGAACACATTTTTCATGGTACAGACACAGAGGACAAGAACTAGTTCCTTTATTTTCAAAGAACGATTCCTTGGTTTACTGCAATAACACAAACGAGTTAATGAACTTCTATGGCATTGAACATGATCCTAATCAGTGAAGACTTTTTATTGGCTCATCCATGAGGAGCCTCAAAGGCGTGTTACTGCATTATGGGAATGTGTATGGGTCTATTCCTGTTTCTCATTCAGTTGAAATGAAAGAGACATTCGAGAACATGAAGGTACTGTTAACAAGTATCAAGTATGCGAAACACAAATGGCTAATCTGTGGTAACTTCAAAGTTATAGGAATTCTATTAGGACAACAAGCTGGGTACATGAAACTTCCTTGCTTTCTATGTTAATGGGACCATCGGGCAAAGCAAAGGCATTGGAGTGTGAGAGTTTGGCCAGAGCGGAGGAATTAGGTGCCTGGAACTAAAAACATCTTACATGAGCCGTTTGTAGACCCCCAAAAAGTCTTGCTTCCACCACTACACATCAAATTGGGCTTAATGAAGCAGTTTATTAGGGTTCTATCACAAGATGGGCCTTGTTTAAAGTACCTTTCTATGAAATTTCCCTTCATCACACAAGAAAAATTGAAAGCTGGAGTTTTTGTTGGTCCACAAATCCGCAAACTGATGAAGGACGAGGATTTTGAGAAAACGCTGAAGAGAGAAATAGACGCATGGACTACCTTCCAATCTGTTATCGAAAACTTTCTAGAGAATAACAAAGATCCAAATTACAGGAACATTGTTGAAACAATGTTGGAAAACTTCAAGAAGTTCGGTTGAAATGGAGGATCTGCAAGAAAGTAAAAAAATAGAAAGTTTAAAAATTAATGGAACACTGGTTACTATTTTTTGTTACAGAATAGTCACGAAAGTATTAGGATAGTTCTTTACAGTATTAGGACAAGTCCCTACAATATTTAAAAAATGTATTTGTAAATAAAAAGTCTTGTGTTTGAATATGTTTGTGCTTAAAATAGCTAAAATCTTGAAAACATAACCTCTTAATTTGTGTAAAAAACCTGACGTGATAGAAAAAAATGGAAGTCATTTATAGAATCAGCATGAAAAATAGATTCAAGAACACCAACTTTTGAGAAATCATCTGAGAAAAAATTCAAAAATGCAGACTAGTGTTATCAATGATTTCAAACACTACCCTGTGTGTGTGATAAAATTATAAACAGGCTTTTTATTTTCTGAAATCTCCATACATTTATGTCCAATATTGCTTGATTAAAAAAACATAAGAAATTAAAGCCCAACTATCTTGCATTTACACTCTGTTTATCATTAAATATAGCAATCTAAAGCTAGATTCACATATGAAGCTACGGTATGCTATGCCACGCTATACTATGTTTTAAAGTCGCTAGCCAAATATTTAAACAAACCAGTTCACACATTACGCTGTGCTCTGCTCTGCTATGCTATGCCACTCTATGCTACGCTATGCGAGCGAAATCGCGGACCGGGACAATTTTTACATCTCACTCGCGCTACGTTTCGTGCTACGCATGCGCACAAGGGACAGCCCGTCAAAAGACCATGTTGTCTTGAAGACTTCAAATACTCTACTAAACCTTCCAAAGAATAGCGTAGTACAGCTTACGGTGTGAAACACGGGAGAAAAAATGTCGCACATCGTAACATAGCTTAGCATAGCTTTATGTGTGAATCCAGCCTTATTTGGTCAGACTATGCTATGCTCCTGTCTTATAAGCTGCGCCGTGTTGTAACCATGCGAGGTAAACTTGCTACCTTTCAGAGTAAACGAACTGTACAGGTTTTCCTCTTTAAGGTTGGCAACGTTGATTTACATATACATTTCTGAGAAGAAGGATCGTTGTGACAAAATTTGACAGGATGAGAAATGAAAGAGTGGGATGAATAGTAAAAGGAAGAGTCAGTCCAAGACAGGATAGAGAGGGCACGATTAAGGTGGTATGGCCATGTGAGGAGAAAGGAGAAGGAAAGGATGTCCAGGAGGTTGTTGGGTATGGTGGGAGGTGGTAGGAGGCTGAGAGAAAGACCAAGGGACAGATGGCTGAAGAGAGTGAGGAGGAATGTGGAAGAAAGAAAGGAAGACTGGGCAAAGGTGGAGGGAGAGAGAGGTGGTGGGAGGAATGGAGGCGGTGGAGAGGTTTGTGTTCCAAAAAGACCCAGCCAGTGGCTGGAAACTGTTCATGACGATGATGATGATTATTAACTGATTTGAAGGTAAGTATCCATTTTAATTATAATGTACCCACGATGTATCTTATTAGATATATCTTAAACAAACCGAAGGTTGGTATGTTGTCATTTATATCCATATCCATGTCATTTATATCCGGCGCTGGGCCTGCACTCAGTCCTTTGGCTGGTTAGGTCTGACTGCACCATCTGGTAGAAATCCGTTTACCGGGGAAGGTTAAGAAAGTGTGGTGATTCCCCGTTGCCAATTTCCATGAGCGAGCGCGAAAGGGCCCGCCAATTTTGCCGGGAAAGGTATTTTCACATACCTTCTAGGGTTAATCTGCATTCCACAAGTGACATGGGACCAACGGCTTTACTTCATCTACGATAGAAGTTACGCTACGGATTTGTATTGCTTCATTTGACCTCAGCCGGGTTTGAACCCACGAACATCGTGTCCCGAGGCGAGTACTTTATCCCAAGACTACCGAGATAGATATTAGACATAGATATATTGATAATTCCTGTCCCGGATTTAATGTAGGCCCTATAATAACCAACATTTATGCTAGATAAAATAAAATTTTCATGTTGTAGTCAAATTATTTAAATTAACATGTTATTATTATATAAGTAATAACCAGCACCCTCTGGTGGTGTCATACGTTGAGTCATACGTGGCGTCTGTTGCGCGTATTAATTGAGGTCCATCTTTTATTGAGTACGGACGTGTGGTGTTATCTTGATTGGAAACTGTTCGGTTAACTTAGCCTAGCCTAGCCTAACCTAACCTAACCTTACCCAACCTAACCTTCAGAATATTACAATTTATCACTTCAGCAAAACAGGTTTTGTTGTTATGTAAAATAACCGGTTAAAATAATAAAATGCACGCATTTAATTACATTTGCCATTAATATCGGTTAATTTATTAATTAACCGGTCATTATGCATAGTAACTAGTGGATTAATACTCTAAAAGTAACACATACACGTGGTAAATAAATAATTTATTTTCTTCATGAGGATTTGCCCATGATTTACTATCTTATTCTTATTTTTTATCCCCCCTCCCTCTTAAAAAATCCCCCAAAAAAAATTTTTTATTTTAATAATCAATTTCAAAAATTCTTGCGAAGTAGCTTCCAAAAGTTCCAAGAAATATTGTTAAACTTCAGTGACGAACGTCATTTCTAACCATTCATCACTTTTATTCAATACAATTTTTTTCAAAGTTTTTTTTTTTCACTCCCATACTTTTTTTTTTTTTTCATATTTCATTTCCGTCCTCTCCTGAAATGAAAAATGAAGCACTCAGTAGTCGTCAGATAAAATTGATATTCCTTGTACTAGGAAAAGTTTGGTGGAGCTGGTTACTTTCCCTCTTGGTTTCCTACCCCCCAGTGTTAACTCTACGGCAAAGGGGGTCCATCTTGTATTTTTGAATATGTGTAAGTTTTTTCTTTGACGTGATCTATGTCATAACACACACACACACACACACACACACACACTACCACCAAATAAACTGCTTACCCACCCCTCTACCTTACCATCTCACACCCTTCGCCAGTTTGTCAACTTTAAAAGTCAAGCATGAAAAAAAAAAGTTAGATCTCTCTCTAGCTTCCCTTTTCATACATATTTATTTCACAGACTGCGCAAGCGGTTAAAACTTGAGATGAGACCCATGCCTTGCCTCCTACACCGCTAGACTGTCTCATTTAACAAAAAAAAAAACTTAACTGAGCATTCCCTTTAGCGAGCGACTTAAAATGGTGAACTCACCGCATCTCATTACTTTTTTTTTTAAATTGTGCCAATGATTTTTTTTTTCTACAGGAAACTTTGTGGCTGAATATTTCTAGAGCTTATAGATATATTTTTTTACAATAGATCTTTGGCATTGAATACCTAGTCATAGTGTGTGTGAATGTATGTGTTTTGTTTCTTACCAACCGTTCTGAATATTCTCAAATTTACCTACACTAACGACTCACCAACAAGAATAAATATGTCCAAGACAAATTTATTGCTTGTCAGAGTGAGAGGTTTTTTTTTAAAAAAAGCCCAGCGTAAATTCAGACGTTTTGTGACCGTGAAAATCTGTGTACAACTGAAAGGAAAAAATTAGAATAATTTTGGAAATAATAATGGCTGGAGATGGTACAAATACAGAACTACTAAGAAAGGCATATGAAGAAATGAATCTTTGGAAATGTATACGGCAAGACAGAGGTAATATGGTAGGCCATATACTGAGACATGATCAATTGACGAAGATGATTAAAGAAGGAGATGTGAAAGGAAGAATTTCAAGAGAGGGACCAAGACTTAAGTAAATGAATTAGATAGTGAATCGACGTTGGCGGAAGAAGGTACAAAGATGTGAAAAATTTGGCCCAGGATAGGCAAAAGTGGAGAGAGCTGTAGCAAACCATTAGCAAGCTTGAAATTTAATGATGGTCTAAAAACACACAGCTGAAGAACTTTTTTTAAAGCCCGAACGACTTTTTTTTTTTTTACGGAATAGCGTCCAAACATTTACTAAGTAAAGTCAATAAATTGTGTTTTCTTTAAAATTAAAAAGGAAGAAATTTAAGTCGGTTTGGTAGAACTCCAGAATTTTTTTCCGGGAATAAATTTTTTTTTTAATATAAATTAGTTGGAATACTTTTTAAATTTTAAACGTTTGTTCATATCCTTGATGTATGTGTGATTTCGTTATAAAAAAAACTTTGAAAATTGTTTTGGTAAAAAGTCCAGAAATAGTTTTTTTTGTGAATCACTTCACGTTTTAAATATAAAGAAAGGGTAAGGATACGAATGGGAAAAATTGCCAAATTTAAAATGTTTTTTTTCAAAAACATATTTTAGCCCTAAATTATATTAGTACAAGTACTAACTTTGAAAGTTGTAGTGCCTTCTGTTAAATTTAGAAAAAGCAGTTAGATGTAGACTTACAATCACAGCACCATAATGCTTGTTACGAATATAATTTGTTTTGATTAAAAAAAACTTAATTTTAGCACATTTTTATTTATTGATAGCCCTTTTTCTCTCTTGCATCCAGCCATCCAAAATATATCATTTGAACAACGCCATTAGTTTAAAAATATCTTATGAACGCTTTCAAAAATAAGGCAAATATCTCTAATGCAAACCACCCTAAAACTTGGTTTTAATTTCCCGGCAATCATTTCTGTTTATTTGAATAAACTTTTCAACTCAACACACCTCCCTCTTAATTTCCTTAACACCCCGAGTTTTATTTGTATAACATCTTCAATAATTGTACGCGGTTGAAGGTGTTTGAAAAAAAAGGGGGGGGGAAGAAAAAAGGAATATCTTCTCTACGGATCCATTCCCACGTGCCTTTTGTTTATCCTTATGTTATCTCCTTGATTGGAAAGCTTGGAATAATCCCTGGAATAACGCTTTTGTCACGACAGACAAGTCTGGCGGACGAAGAAGATTGTAGTGTTTCATCATTCAAATATGTTTTGTTTTGCGCTCAAAGTTTACTTAAGGATGAATATATAAATATATATTGTTTTTTGAAAAGAATAAATACTGCAATTGGTAAGCACGTGGATAAAGATATCTGTATCTTCTAGTCTATTGAGGGAGTTCTTTGTCACTGGTTTCATTTCACGCCAATTCGAGGGACACTTACTTCAGGATGTAGAGAACGTGTAAAAAGGTCGGTGATTTTACACTTTTTATGCAAAACATTTTGGTCTAGATAAATAAATTTTTATTCAGTAAAAACATAAGAGATTAATTTTCTTCACGGGGTGACCTCATCATTTATTGAATATCTATCAAGGGTGTCCTGAAATTTAATGACAACTTTTCTCTTAATTTAAAAATATTCTCATCCAACGTCGCTATGCCCGTGACATATATTCAACAAATGTTGATATCACCGTGTTAAGAAAGTTAAACTCAATGTTTATACTGGATAAATATTTGATTTATCTTAACCAAAAAAATCTTTTGGCTTAAAAACTGCAAACTCGTGTCCCCTTACTCAAATTTTTCGTGGTAGCGATGGGGGACAAAGCGACAAAGTTTCTTTTTAATAATTACCGTATTTTCCTGTTATGATAGAATGAAGATCAATAGTGTTCCTGTAAATAATTTAAAATTTCTAGCCGACTGTATCACAGAGTTGATTGTCATTTGATGCGACTTTCTAACTAGCGTGATTCACTATTAAAATTCCATTCAAAGCGTAGAAACACACCTGACTCGAATCAAGAAACAACAGTGTAGGGAAATTAGTACTATCGGAGATCTGATAAAATCTAAGCATACATTTTTAAAACGAAGAAAATAAAGTAATGTTAAAGTTCCGCAATGCTGATGACAAATCTGCATGAACTGTTGAAACTACTATATGAAGAAAATCAAACTAGACATATCTACTAAAGCAATATTTCACCCGTGGTAGCTAGTAGTTCTGTGAACACTAGACCACGCCCCTTGCATTCAAAAATTGCTAAGTGCACCATGTTAAGAACTATGCCATGTTCTTATCTATATTAATGTCATTTTAAGATTTCCCTTTGGGTTTCAAATTGAGCTATCCCCTATAATTTTCCCTTTAATTAGAAGTTGATATTCATTTTGTCCTTGGCTATTAAGCTAGACATAAAATCAATATGAATGCTATTATTCAATAATATATTACATTCATAGAGAATAATTGTTGTCTAAGTGTTTTAAGACACCAGTCTCGCAGTGTATGTCGAAATTTACAAAAATACGCCTAGTTACTTTATCGACTGCTTAGAATTTTAAATTCCAATCAATTGATATGTGTTAGTGAATAAAAAACCTCTTGAGTGAATGTTATATTGAAACTGATAAGTATATTGAAAAATTATACACTGTATGTAGTTTGGCCAAAGTTTAAAGAATAGTCTCACCAAACTTCGTTAAAAATTTTCCACGCATGTGTAAGTTATTTTTGAATAAACATATGTACAGATAGAAGGACAATACTAAATAGTCAATCTAAAACAAGACCTTACTACACTCTGTCAAAGATGTTATTATTTCTTCATATCGTTTTAATTTTTTTCACATCCATTATTGTCTCCAGCCTGTGACCCGGGTCATTTTATTATTCAAGCCATATATTTTCCACTACCGGCTTACTAGGCCTGTCGTAGCTTCATTTGTCCCATAATTTAACTTAAGACTAGGACAGGCACAACATCCAGTCCCCCAGCCGTTAATTCATCACTTTGAAAAGTTAAACCCACATTTCACCAGTGATACATTTTTCGGCTAAGCCGGGAATTGAAACCTTAGCTAAGTAGACATGCTACCAATCGAACTAAGGTGTCGGATTGATATATAAATACTTGCGACAAAAAAAATTATTCAATATCTCAAAAAAACCACTTCACCCTCAAGTACACACACCCTAGTTTTTTGTTTTTTTTTTGTAAAAATTACAATTTTTTTTTTTATTTGTTCACGTAGCTCATAATTCTTTCCAAGCAAACAAGCTAGATCCGTAAGTTTTATCTTCTGTGTGTGGATGGGGAAGGAGGGGGGGGGGGCTGCACCCCTTTGTATATTCAACTCATTTCTGGTATTTTTATAAGTAATCCTTTCCATCCTAGCATCCGCCCCCATCCTGGTCCTTGGAAAAGGGGGTGACTGCTTGTCAGTCCGGGCACGACGGGCCGACTCCGGGGATATGATTCCATTCTCCCGGAGCATTTCTCCGGAACGCGGCATGCAGATGAAGGGAGAGGTGGGGGTCGTGACCCTTCCTACCCTGGTGGCCTTTCCTTGCTTGAAACCCTCTACCCCCTTTATAACCCCCTCCCCCCCCAGACACTCGTAGTGGGAGGGGGTTGAAGGTCTGGTCGATAAGGGCCCTCTTTTTTCCTTGTTGCAGGATACCCCAGCAATTCGAATGTAAATTCCGGTCTGGGGAAGTTGGCAGGCATGGAGGGGAAAAAAAATTACCACGGAAACACTGTGTTTTACGTCCCGTGAAGTTTTCGTTCCAAGTGTTTTGTTGTAAACTATAGGGTTTACGCAGTAGGATGGGTTATTTCTAAGAGCAAGAAATATAGTTGCCAATATAATAGTTCTAAATATCTCCACTTTCACCTGCTAAAAAAAAAGAAATATCTACATTTTGCTTACCATATTAAACCCTTAAAGCTGCTGATTTTATTTTATATTTACAAGTTTTGCATGAGGATTATTGATTGCTATAAGTTAGATAAAATAATATACATTGTTAAATAAGTGAAACGAAAAAAATGAACAACACATTTCACCAAAGAGCATACATGAAATAATAAACAATGTTACAAAGAAAATGTATTGGTTCTGTAATTTTTCAAATCTCAGAAAATATTGATTTTATAAAATATTTCTTTGATCAAAAGATATGTACCTTTAAGAATGATACAATATAACATCCCATCGCAAAGCTGTATCTCAAAAATAGGAAATTTTCTTTTATGTAAAGTACCCTCAGAGTCATATTCATGAGAATATGAAATTTTGTTTGTAATTTTAAATAATGCCTGGCTACAAGTTTTAATCAAAATATGTATGGCCAATTTTGAGAAAATATTTATTTGAATCTCTTAGTCCATAAGTGGACTACTATTAATCTCAGGGCTAGATATCTAATTAAAAAAACTCTGGTAAAGTTCGATTTCTTTTGTGACGATCACAATACTTTCTCCGAAGGGCCACAGGGGAAAAAAAATGTATACTTATGAAAACTTTTAGTTGCTCTTTATAAAGTGAAATTTTTTGTTTTCCTTATTTTTCATTGAGTAAAAATCATCGTGGCTCCTGAGAAAACCGTCCGTAGTTTGAGTGAAGACTGGTGACCTTTGCGACATTTAATCGAGTTCCCAAACTCATAATATGTTTTATGGTTATCTCTATCTGACTAAACGACTTACAAACTTCACAAGTCAAACCTGTCACTCATTTTTATAGGGGGGGGCCTAGACATTTTCTTGAAATGTCTCTTAGCAAAGTCAAGATAGGATTTCCCATAGTAATGTATCTACGCTTTATTTGGCGAATTTTATAGAACGATATTAGAAATAAACAAAAAAACATAGATTCTTAAATGAGTATAAGTCTAGTCTTACAATGTCACAACTTCTTTTTTTTTTTAATCTAGAAGCAGTTTTATTGCAAATGTATTTTATTTAAAACCGTCTACAGTAATCTGTCTATTTGGTCTATTCATGAAAATGACCAAGAGGAATCTTCCTTCCAGGATGTGAATTAAAAAATATCCATGGAGGCATTAATCGATATAGCATAGGAAACAATAAAAATATAATTTTGAAATTCGATGCAATGATGTCTAGTTGTAGGCAATAGATTGATTGTATTCGTCAGTGCAAGTGAGAAAGTGCTATCAACAAATATACAAGACGCTTCACAGGAGGAACTACTCATTTTATTCCCTTTATTTCTATTTTGTGCATTGTGGTCTATATTATTATAATACTAGCTTTTGCCCGCGGCTTCGCTCGCGTTAATGTAGATTTTATCAATAAATTCAGGTTGTCGATTGACACAGGGAATATGACAATAAAAACGATGAACATATTGAGGTTGTTAGTCAAGAGAGGTAGAGATAAAGAAAAAAACAAACTACACAATATAAATCAGGATTAAGTGTAGGAGTAGAAAAGAAGTAGCGGAGTGTGTGTCAGTAGAGTCACAGGTTATGCCTTGCCATGAATTGGAAGATCCTACTCCATCTTAAATTTTACTTAAAGTTAATTAAAATCCCTTATTTACTCTGCTTGTTCTTGACCGTTGCAATCATGGGCACAGAATAGATCATTATTTTAGGACGCTTCTATATACTATGTTGTTTGTCCTTCCATTTGGCGCAAATACATACAAATTCTGGGCATTGGACACACGCTAACAGGCTACATATAGCTGGCCATGGGAAAAACATGGCATTTCCAAATGCACCCCTGCTACCTGCAATGTTTGCCCTTGCGCTTTGTTAATAGTAATAGCAAAACTAAGTTTGATTGGAAACTGGAGTCTTTTGAATTGAAATGGTAAGTCATAGGGGATTATTGGGATTCGAGGTATGATTACAGTTTCCCCTTTTCCCACACCTGTTAAAATGGTGGCACAGATTATATTTTGCCCTAATTGTGTAATTCGAAGTCTCGTCCCATTACATAAACGGGGTGCATCTAAATTTCGCATAAGCATAACTGGTACACCTAATTTCAATTGTAGTTTATGCGAGGGTACACCCGAAAGCTCCAGAGAATTTAAAAACTCAGTGGGATATGAAGTGCTCTGTTCTGTGTCCATGATTATATCTATTGACAAATACTCCTTTATTTCTCCCTGCACCTCTTTCAAAATGTCAGTGTTGATTTTGTTAACGATTTAATTTTTTGGTGCAAGAATTGCTCTTGAACACAACCAATGATCACAATTTAAATTTAGTTGTAAGTCTGGGTAAACTTTAGCAATGAGCTCCACATCATTTTCCACCAAATTACAGAATTCCCCTGTAAGTAAAATACAACCTTCAGCATCCGTGTCCAAACGTCCATCGCCAATTTTCAATAGTGTCGCTGCGTAATGTCCTGAATCTACGTCATTATAAAGGTGGACTCTCATATTCGTTGTTAGGCTGAATTTTTTCACTTTTGCCCACAATCTTGATGACTTGAGACAGGCTTTGATTTCATCTGCATGTGTGCCCCTCTGGATCACCGGTAGAGTTTGTCGGAAGTCATCAGCCAGTAAAACTACCATTCCTCCCATAATATCTGTACTGTCTCACAAGTCCTGAAGAGTTTGGTTTAACGCCTCTATAGCTTTTTTGTGGGACATCGTACTTTCGTCCCACACTAAAATTTTACACTGTCGTAGCATCATACCTCGAGAACTATTTTTGCTGAAATTGCAGATGGGTGTCTCTACCTGTGCAAGTCCAAGATTTAATGGCAATTTTAGAACGGAATGTGCAGTACGGCCACCGTTCAGTAGTGTAGCTGCTATACCGGAGGAAGCGACGGCAACAGCAATTTTCTGGTCTTTTCTTATGAACGCCAATAATAAGTTTAGCAAAAACGTTTTCCCGGTTCCTCCAGGGGCGTCGAGAAAGAGGAGTGCACCATTCCCTGACTCTACTTGACGTAACACCTGTTGAAAGACGTGACTTTGTTCTGGAAGCAACCGAAGAACTAATTCGGTTACTTTATGTTGCAATACTGTGAAATTATAGTTTAATTCCCTAGTAATTTAATCGTTTAAGTCATTTTCGTCTGATCGTTGAGGGCTTACCATTCCGAAATCTTGAAGCTTCTTTCCCGCCATTGTCATAACCTTGTTTTCAATTTTCGTCAGCGCTTCGTAGTAGATGTGCTCATTAAAAGTCATATCTGCATGTACTTGTTGTAGCCGCCGCAAAATATCTTCCGCCATGTACTCTTTGTACTTATCCCACAGCGTTTGAGGATTGGAAAGACCGCAAGATGATATGAGGGTTGCGTAAAGTTCCCTGATTTTGTCTGGTGATCTGCACTGCACGGCTTCCTCCATAGTCTCGTCCCAGTGGTTATCATTCACTAACAAAAATAGAGCTTCACATGCTTCTCTATATGTTCCGCATTCCTGACCGTTGACAATTTTAAGGTCTCTATAGCTAGTTGGACCTCGAACATGATGCAATAACATGCGCAGACAAAAGCATTTCAAGTTCGTTACATGGACGGTGTAGACACGACCAAGAGCATCTGATGATTTAACCCCTAGGAAATCTTCAACAGGCGTACCTAGAACGCGGCGTTTCCACTCCTTTTTTGAGGTGTTCCATGTATAATAACGGGGAACTTGGGAATACAATAATGTTTTAGCGAAAGTATCTGTCTGACAAAGCTGGAAAAAGGCAGTTAATGTGGTTTTAGGAGATGATGAAATACTTTCCTGGAAATTACTCTCATTAAAGAAAACACGCTGTCCATTTTCTAAGTGTATGGCAAGATGTGTAACAGTCGGATGTCTTTCGTGTAAGGGTGAACCAAGGAGCCGCCACGCCGCCTCATTACTACTGACATATCGCCCGGCTTGATAGGTTTGTACTTCATTAATAGTTTGCACTATACCTTCGTTACGCAGATTGAAGATCGCCTGATCACTCCCTTTATTAATGTATTTGCAAATATATTTAATAGCACGAAAAGAGTTGCAGGCTTCTACATTAATGTGGGCATTAAATATTTTACATAAAATGGGTGAATATGGTACAACCCAGCTATTATCAAAAGTTTGGACCACCCCAATGCGAATCTGAATTGTAACACTTTTACCACCATCTTCGGGTGATCTTCGTCTGTACAAAGGGTAACCCTTATTATTGTGCACTGTTTCCTTTAGCAGCTCTCGGGGGAATTTTTTTGTACATTTTCCATTTTTCATGCAAGGTGATGCTGGATTGCGTGCTCCACAGGGACCATGAACCATGTTTCTGACTACGGTATCGTGCAAATCCTTATCTTGTTCTTGATCCGGAATCTCGGCGCTTATTATATTATCTATTTGATTGGGGCACAGCTTTTCTTGAAACCAAATAAGAAAATGCACATGTGGCAGTCCTCGTTTCTGCCATTCAATGGAATACATGTGGCACTGGACGTTTCCAAATACTTTTCCCTTTGTAATAACATTCATTAGTTTTTGAACCTTTAAACGAAACACGCGGGCAACTAAGTCATGTCGGTCAGTAGCTCTTTGCCCGAGCATTAGCTCTTCTGTTATTTCCTTCCATGAAGGATTGCAGGTGAAAGTTATGAATAGGTCAGGCCTGCTGTAAGTGCGCACATAGGCGAAAGCGTCTTGTGTGTATTCATGCAGATAGCGGGGGCTGTTCACAAAAGTAGAGGGAAGAATAACCATTCTGCCTAAATCGTTGGGGCTTATATTACCATCCGTGCTAATCTCATCTTGCAGGTGAATGTAATTTTCAGCTCGCAGTTTTTTCTGGTTTAAAGAAATGTAACGAAGACGTTCACTCTCTACTTTGATGTACATATCTACTAAAAAATTTGTGAAAGAGCTGTCTTGACCGCGGAAGGAGGTTAAAGTCATTTTCTCGAAGCATCATGTAATAGGCGTAAAAATCCATGCATGAAACTTTTTTATTGGGAACTGGCTGTTTTGTAGTGGGATTAATGAGTGGAATATTAAAATGGTATCCCGACTCTCCCTTGCTAAAAATTAATGGGTACTACAAAGCATCATAAAACTTATGAGTATCGGCTACGCGTGTAAGTGTATTATCGTGTGCTCGTAACACTATGTCTCGTGAAGAGAACTGGTCGCCACTCACCACGACAGCAACTTCATTAATTGTCGGTGAATTATAGCGCCTCTCATGTTCGCCACTTTGGAGTTTGATCAGCATGGATGACAACCTTATAATCTTCTTGAGGCCAGTTCTCTATTGTGGTTTTAAAGGTATTTATCAAAATGTTGTGTTTATGTAACATTCTTTGAATTTTTAATACCGTATCTCTTTTAACTCCTTGAATGTATAAGCAACGACGGTTTACTTCATTTTCTTCATCACCCATGAAATAAACTTGCAAGAATTTATGGTGTTCGTTCTCTGTTGGAAAAAGTGAACCAATTTGATGATATATCTGACCTTGTACGGTAAAGGTTGGCGAAAACCCGGGCATTCTTATCTCCTTATCTACTCCAAAAGATGTCATTTGAAAGCATGAGTTATACTTTCTAATTCTATTTAAAAAGCGCCGTGATTCATTTGCATAATATAAATATAGAGTTTTCAGAGGATGTTCTGGTTCACCAAGTAAAGGAAGGGAAACTTTGCCATTAGAACAACACATCCCTGCGGTCTCATCTTTCCATTTTAAAGCATCACAAAACTGGCATTTTTTATTCATCAAACCAACAACAATTAAAGTATGATTTTTGTAATCAATTAAAGGATCGTATTCAAATCCGGAATTATTAAATAAGAACCAACTGTTACGCATAAAAGTTCGTCGGCGTTCGGTTTGCATTTCTGCATGAACGATTCTTCTCGCCTGCGACTCTTGTGTAGTTTCTGTGACTCTAATGGCTGCCTGCCGCTGGGCTTGTTCGTCTAAACGGAGCTGAGTTTGAAGGGGCGTCTCAGTAGCTCTAAAAGCTCTCTGGCGTTCATCTTGCTCATCTAGACGGAGCTGCGTTTGATGAGGCGTCTCAGTTGCTCTCAAAGCAGCTTGGCGTTCAGCTTGTACATCTAAACGGATCTGTGTTTGAAGGAGCGTTTCAGTAGCTCTCAGAGCTCTCTGGCGTTCGGCTTGTTCCTCTAAACGCAATTGTGTTTGAAGGGGCGTCTCAGCTGCTCTCATAGAAGCCTGGCGGGTGGCTTGGTCCACTAGTCTTTCCTTGCTTTGATAACGTGTCTCATCAGCTCTCAAATCAGCTTGTCGCTCCATTTTTTCTTGCCTCCTTAATTCGGCATGAACGGAGGGTTCTTGGGATCGAGCAATTTTAGCTGCCCGGGCTCGCGATGAGCTCCTAGATAGGTTAGAATTACGTTTACGAGGCATTTCAAAAAAGAAAAAGGAAAAAACTGTTTTTTTAAGAAAAAAAATATTTCTAACCTAAAAATTAAAACAGACACACTATTACCTTAAGGTAAAAAAGTAGAATCAGAATTAAAATAACTAACCTAATAATAATAAATGATAAACTATCGCTCAAAGAGAAAAAAAAGGAACAATAAAAACTGAAAACGTAAAACAATTACTATATTATTAAAATAGGACTAAACACAGATAAATAAACGGTAACAAATCAATGTTTGTAAACAAATGAATCGCAAACATGTATTGCTATTTCCCAACTCCCTTTCTTCTCTTTCTCCAAGCTTCATAGCCATAGATAAAAAAAAACGATACCGCGTTAGTTAGTACATTCTATAACACAAATCGATACCGCATTTTAAAGTAAAAATAATGTTTTTATTTGATATACCAATACTAATAATACCAAACTTCTTACGACAACCATAACGGGGTGAACAGACAGAGCTTAATTAGCTGAATATAATCATTTTTAATCATTATAAGATAGATGTGCCTAAAATAACTCGGGAACAGATTTTTATTCAGGATATCAGATTTTCTTCTGGGATACCGCAGGTCCCTTTTTCTGTACTCCAGGCATCATGTTGCAATTAATTTATTCATATCAGTAGGCCGAGTTGTTAAGCCGGACGTCCGTCTAACAGTTATTTTTTTTCTATCCATCAGGAACAGTACTTTTTTTCTGGATGAAAGGTACCCTATGTCCTTTTCTGTACCCATGATAACGTGTATGCGAAATTTCATGATGATCGGTCGAGTAGTTTAGGCGTGAAAGCGTAACAAACAATAACAAACAAATAAACAAACAAACTCACATTCACATTTTTTCTGGATGAAAGGTACCCTATGTCCTTTTATATACCCATGACAACGTGTATGCGAAATTTCATGATGATCGGTCGAGTAGTTTAGGCGTGAAAGCGTAACAAACAATAACAAACAAACAAACAAACAAACTAACTCACATTCGCATTTTTTTTCTGGATGAAAGGTACCCTATGTCCTTTTCTGTACCCATGACAACGTGTATGCGAAATTTCATGATGATCGGTCGAGTAGTTTAGGCGTGAAAGCGTAACAAACAAACAAACAAACAAACAAACTCACATTCGCATTTATAATAGTTAGGATTATTAGCCACGTCGTTGGGTACGATGTCTGAGTGTGAAACTCATTTATTCTGTTTTTTTAAAAAAAAGTTTTTAATACGACATTATATACACACAATCATCCAGTTTGGTTTTCCGGTGATGTGGAGGTCGGTGTTCGAATCTCTGCCAAGAATAATGAGGTTTTTTTTTCCTTAAATGGGTTTTCAATATATCACAAAATTTTATTTATTTTATGTATTTAGCGTGCACCTTCAGAACCGACTGGTTATTTCATCACATGAGAATTTCTATGAGTGAGAGCGAAAGGACCTACCAATTTTTCCGGGAAAGGTATTTTCACATGCCTTTCAGTATTCTTTCACGTTCCACAATCGACATGGGACCGACGGCTTTACTTTTCCTCTGAATGAAGTTGTGACACAGATTTTTAACGCCCAATAAAAAAAAATATGTCTACTCCATCTGAGTTTGAACCCACGAACATCGGGTACTGAGACGAGATCTTTAACACAAGACCACCGAAGTCGACATCACCACGTTGACGTGGTTACGTTTCCTTTACATTCTACCTTACATATCCCTCCTCCATTAGAGTAATTAATATATATGTATATAACTGCGTGATACGAACTGGTGATGAGACGTGGCGAATACGAAACTAAAACATATTCTTTGAGTAGACCTACCTATTATTATTATTATTATTATTATTATTATTATTATTATTATTATTATTATTATTATTATTATTATTATTATTATTATATTCTGAAAATTGAAAAATGACACCTGGACACGGGAATCGAACACAGAACCTTTGGCTTAGTACGTCAATTTTCAGAATATGATATCTAGATGGAGTAATCCTCACTGAAAGCATAAATAATAATTTGGCTATTTGATTCTTAATAATACGTTGATACGGATTTTAGAGTTTGGTTTATGTTAAAGGTTTAGTATTTTGATCATGGGAAAATATATTTAGTACGATTTTTTTAATACGTGCACTGCATCTTACTACACGTCTGAGATATTACACACTGATGATATAGATTTTTTATTCCTTTAACTCTCGATATGGAGCACAGGGCTGAAAATAATCTTCGTCATTCCGACTATTCCTTGTTGCAGTTTCTCTAACAGGTTAATTTCAGGTGGAGCGGGCTATTAACCCATCCACCTCGTGGACTTCTACGAGCGAGTGAGAAGGAAGCTACAAATATTTCCGAAAATATATTTTTACATATCTTACAGCTTTATTTTACATACTACAATCATCTTCATCCGAAGGAATTCGCGCTACAAATTGTTGTCACTCAAGAAAAATTCGTTGGCCTTGGCTGGGTTTGAACTCACGAACATAGGGTCTTGAGGCGAGCACTTTACCCCAAGATCACCGAGGTCGACTGGGATAAGGATTACAAAGATATGACTTAAAGGAAGTGCATCATCGTATGGTTTGGGGAAATCTCTTGGAAAAACCACCCTGGAATTCAATTCCCAACTTCCTCACCACAAGCAAACCAAACAAAGTGATAGCGACGCTCTAGTCATCATGACCAGTGATGTAAGTCTCTTCTTTATTAATTCTGGAGTCAGTATTTATAAAAAGAGTTACATATTAATTTTCTTGGCAGATTAATTATGTCAAAGTGACACCACATTTTGACAAGATGAATGAATGGTAAAACTGTATTTTAATAACTTCTCATACGTAAGGAGAAAAAAAAAACAATCCTCTTCGAAACAATTATATGGACAGTATTATCCAATTTGTAAATACAATTTTAAAATATGTCAAGGGTGTTCTGGAATTTAATGAAAACTTTTTCTCATCATTTAAAAAGTTTCTCATCTAATGCCACTATGCTTATGACAGATATTCAAACACTGTTGATATCACCATTTGATTAAAATTAAACTCTATGTCTCTACTGGAGCAATACTTAATTTATTTTGGTCAAAAAATTTTCTACTATAAAAACTGCGAAAACCTCGCCCTTAGCTCGCTTTCCCTACACTCCCACCTTAATGTAGGTGATTGATATGCAGTCATTGTACATCAAATTTCCAGGCTAATTGAACGTCTTAATTAATATAATTATATACTCTTATTATAATCCAAGCACGCCTCAAGGTTGCCAACTGTACACACAACTATTCTGATGGTAATTATCTTCATGGTTTGTGGTTCTCAGACAGGTTTAAGGAGCCCTTGAGCACGTGTGAATATTAATGGACGTATATCTGATGAATATGGGGAGGATAGGAGAGATATTGCCTTGCCATTTGATTCTGTATTTGCTTAGGGCTGGATGATAATCTTAGGAAATTGGTTCCATCACTACGGGTGACGACTTAACTATTACTCGCATTGGTGAGTACGTGGACTAAACGTCAAGTTCATCCAAGCCGGCTTGGCCAGTGATATGGAGATTGGGACTGAAATCACGAGCGGGTGTACCAAGGGTGGTTTTAAAAAAAAATTGCTCCTTAATTTCTCTCTACCCACAAATGAAGGTACATTTTCTTTAAACTTTGCCTTCCTTATCTCTGATATTTTAAGTGTATTTAAATGTGGTTAATCCGGATAAGTAGTAATTGGCGGTGCAAAAACCACTATATTCAGAGTTATATCAAATGTTCCTTTATATATTATGTACAGGTGGCTTTACAATGTATTTTAACATGTACTCTCATCTGCATCAGTGAGCACGCGGTAAAAGACGTCAGTCTCGACTTGTCTGGTTTGTCTCTGAAGGGGTGTACGGGGATGACCCCGTGGTGTAGTGGTCAGTTTACCTGGCTACGAGTCACGGCTGAATGCACTGAGGTGGTTTTTAGTAGATATTTCCCAACTCTTTATCCACACAAAAGTTGTTACCTTTACTCTGAATTCTACCTTTTTTTATCCTTACTATAGACACATATACACACACCCACATCGCTGGTTGCATGATCCAACACGTCACTCTTGTGTTAGTAATCGACTTCTGGGAACAAGGAGATCAGGGTTTGAATCCTGGTTAAGTGTAATGAGGGTTGTTTTCTCTAAATTATTTCCAAATCTACTTTCACACAAATGCGTCTACATTTACTCTAAAATAAATAAATACTATTTAATATTAGTCTCCCAGAGTATTTCTCAATGAACCACAGTTAACTAAATGACTTGGCATACATTGTTATTTCGAAGTTTTTTTTCTAGCATCCTAGTTTGGTGCACTTAAGTACTCCAGGCATATCCAGCCCCTTGGTTTATTAGTAGGTCTTGGGTTAGATTCCCGACTGGTACCTTGGGTATTTTTCTCTTAAGAGGAATTATCCCTAATGTTACCAAGGATTGGTAAACTAGGCTTAAGACTCCAATAAGCCCACACCTCCATATTCACTCTCATCACATCATCTCATTGCAGGTATGACGTGTAGACAACCTACTATGGTGTACCCTTGGTAACTCTCTGTGTCACAAGAGTGGCTAATAGTCTACACATAGGTGACTACACTGGATGCAGCGTTGCCATCGACCATATAAATGTTGTAGCTAAATTAGTACCAGAAATCCACTAGATTGCCACCAGTTTTATCGCCAAACCAACGGAACGGTGTCATTGTGATTTGTGAATGACAGATAGATAGCTTAGAGCTCTTCTCTAGACCAAAGCAATGCATTATACATTCTTGCAGTACGGTAGCTTAAAAAAAACAAAATTATACATCATTAAAATTTAAAATAAAATCGTGAATTTGACAGAAAATTAAGGAAAATTGTCAGAGGCCAGATTAGTCGCTAGGCGCTAAACATAAAAATTGGTCGTTTCAAATCCTTAAAAGTTGGTATATCTAGCGACAAAGTTTCTAAATTGGCAACACTGACTGGATACCATGTCTCTCTCGGTCAATCATGCCATACTCTTAAAAAAAAACTCTAGGCATTATCACACTTAGATATCAGTCTACAAAAAGAGATAAATGGAAGAATATTAACTATTCACCCTGCAAGGCCTCTTGTCTATTTGCTGATAGAAATTCCCCTTTTTCGGTGACTAATGTACATACTCGCTCTACAATTTTTAGCTCCGGACAACATTGACATGCATTTAAAAATACACTTTTATTTGTTTTCTACTCTAGATGGACAAATGTCTACATAGTTGTTTTTTTTAATCTACATCTTAACAGGAAGATTCCTACTGGCCATTTTCGCGAATGAACCAAATAGCTTGAGTAGAAGACGACTAAAAAAAAATTGATTTAAATAACTTAGGGATTAAAAAATATTGTTGTGACAGTGTAAAAATATCTTTAGGATTATCAAAACATTAATCGTTTTTCTTTTAATGTTATATCTTTAAAACTTGATCATTAACATTATTATTAGCACCGCGTCTTGCTAACAGCTCGGGTTATACGCATTTACGCTAATGTATAATTGTAGGGTGATTGTGAGATGAAATGGAGGACCTACAGTTTAACGTGGGATCCGAACCACGGTGGAGGCCTGACATTCCTCACATTCACTAGTTGTGATTAATACACATCTTGTCAGAGGTGAAAGACGGGTTTGGCAATCAAATAAATCTGTGCCGGTACCGAGGATTGAGCCCCGGACCCTCAGCACAGAAGTCTGACACCTTACCCCTTGACCACCAGGTCATCCTAACTTATTAGAACGTCATCATAGATCCTATTATTGACTTTAAGTGACGTCACCGGATATCGCACCATTCTACCATTTTCTATGTCTGTATCCAGCTTATATGCACCTCACAATGACGTCACACTCTATCCAACTGTCCAACGTTTCAAGATTGTTCCGATCAAGTCTGGAAGGACAAGGCGGACCCGGTGGATTCCCCAGTCCTTTGAGGAGCAAGGCGTGGTTTCCGCTGCAGCTCTCAGATCATTGGCGTTTCACCACGCCATATCAATACCTCGCACCACCACCACCACTCCGTTCCAAGCCATCAAACACGACTGAAATACTCACTCCCCAGATTATTCTACTCCTTCCACCTCACCCCTCAAACCCCCCCTGTACGTGTCTTTATGAGAATACCTGCGTAAAACAGTCCATTAGCTATATATATTAGGAGTGTGTAAGAGTATGGCGTCCAAAAAGGTTTGTTTTTATGGTTTGAAAAAAAAAAGGCGTTCTTTAAAAATACCCTCCGTTTACCACACGGGCGACCTTAGCGGGGGGAGCAAGTCCTCCCTTTCCCCAAATAGTCTATTCAAATGAGAAACTTTTTTTCTAGCACCGCGTCTTACTACCCATTTGGGTTATACGCACTTACCCTAACGTGTAATGGTAGGGTGATTGTGAGATGAAAGGGAGGACCTACAGTTTAACGTGGGATCCGAACCACGGTGGAGGCCTGGTATTCCACGCATTCACAAGTTGTGATTTAATACAAGTCTTGTCAGAGGTGAAGGAAGGGTTTGGTAATCAGATAAATTTGTGCTGGGACCGAGGATTGAACCCTGGACCCTCAGCACAGAAGTCTGACACCTTACCCCTAGACCACCAGTTCACCCCATTATAAATTATTTAAAAAACATGATGGTTAGCTATTTCTAGTCATCATGTGCCAGCATACATTAATGCCATTGTGTGAATTGCTGCACCACTCTAGCAGATCCTCTTCTCAATTCTCGGTGTGAATCAAGATTTAGTCTTATTCATCAAGTTTCTGTGTTTCTTCCTATAAATTTGTTTAGTTGCTGTCGCTCTTATCGTTATTAATCAACACACTGTTTGCTTACCATTATCGAGCTCAAGCGCCGCGACATCGGATTTGTTTGACATCAAGAGAAGCACTTGTCGGTGCGGCCCACACAACTCACGACGCTCCATCTGACGAGCTGAAATGAGAAGCAAACACAAACTTGGGGGGGGGGGGAGGAAGGGAGGGGGGGATGGGATAGAATACTTCTTGAGCCGTGCTTCTTTTCGATAAAGGATTGTAGATTTCATCAGAGGCTTAGTAAAGATGTTGAGTGCTCTTTAGTTCTTTATCCCTTATCTCAGGGACTATGTGAAGTTTATTAAAGAACCTTGGTTCAGTTCCAGGTTACACGAAAGATAGAATTTAGTAATTGTTTACGTGTTCGTTCCATTATTTCAAATACTTGACATATATTATCTCTACGATTTGTCTATATGATGTGTGTGCTGTATTGGCTTATGTTAGTTTGTAAAACGTGTGATAGTTAGCCATTTATTTAAAAGCTACAAATCAAATACCACAGGGAAAAAAAAAGATTGAAAAACTAATTTCCCTTTTTTTCAAGGCCAAAAAAGTTTACACATACTTAAAATAAATAAAAATAGTTGGATATAAATAGGAAGGATTTTGAAAGAATGTTGACAGTTGGGCCTTCTGTTTAATGTTTAATTAATTTTTTTTTTAATTTCAAAAGTATTGAGAAATATATTTTTTAAGTTGCTAAGCTATTTCTTAACGTTACCTAGACGCCTTATTGACCTTCTCCCCCCTCCCCCCCTAAATTTGATACGTGCTTTAGTTCGAGTTGTACGGATAAATTCTTAAGATTTTTACCTCCTGACCACCCCACTTCCCCCTGTGCAATGTGTGCAAAAATGTGATCACCTTTCCCTTCCTGAGTTATCAATATTTTTGATCGGAACATTTTAATTTAATTCCAAAATGATTCGTCGTCAACCGCATGGTATAAGCCGCTACTCTCGCAGTAGACTAGACTGCCAATGATGGAGAAATCGAGGTTAGAATCTCAGTCGAGTGTACCGAAAGTGATTTTTTCCAAAATAGTTTTCCACTCTCCTTCCACTCAAATGTGGGTACACTTCCTATAAATATAATCTCCCTTGTCCCTAAAACAATTAGCGAGATTAATACATAAGAGTATAGCCCTAATGGGTGGTAAGACGCGCTGATAAAAAGTAATTCGTCGTCAAAGCGACCCAAAATGTCATAAAAACACAAAATGTATAAGGATGTATCTCTTAAAAAAGATATATACTTAATATTAAATAAAATATGTTCTTAAAATAACCTTATATCACCATAATAAATACACGATGGAGCCCTTATAAATTTGTTTACATTAATTAATAACGATAGTTAAATTTTACAAGAATAAAACAAATGGAAAACATCACCTGTTCTGGTTGCGCCTTTGGCAAATGATATTTACTCAGATTTGAAAATAAAAATTGCCAACCCTATTACTGATCTATTTTATAAACAATTAAAGAATATTATAAAATTTCCTCGTGGAGCTCAAGGACTTCACAAGCAAAGTTTGAAAATCTCTGTCCTAGACGACCACCTAGGTTCGCATAATGGCCTTGTTCCCGTCCATACCAACTCGGTAGTGATCTATTTGAAGGTTACTGGTCATCTATCTGGGGCTTATAATAGTTTTATGCTTAGCATTCCACACATCTATATTTTGTTTAATAGAATATTAACGTTTTAGAACGAACAGCCGTCCATCATTCATTGCCATACCGCAGAACAGTTTCGAACACCTGACTGTTAGCTAGCCATTACTAAAAGGGCCCGGGCAACATTTGATGGTTGTTAAAACCCTGTCTGATCCTACTTTTTACGTCCACTTTCCCCTGTTTTCTAACAGTTTAACGGCTACCTTCGACCGTAATGGTTCCTGTTATTCCTCTTTCCTTTCGAGTTCGCTTTCATCTTTTATCCATTCTCTGCAGTGAGTCGTGAAGGTTGGTAAACTTTCTAAAATAAAATCTGCGTGCTTGTTTTGTTTTTAGAACGTCGGCCAAACAGATTTTGCGCCGTGTTTTGTGTGTGTGTGTGTGTGTGTGTGTGTGTGTGTGTATGTTGTTGAACTGAAAAATACTTTTCAAACAAAATCCCACACTTTTTTTTCTGTATGTATCTAAGGTGGGTTTTTGATAGTCAGCTTGTTTTATCATCTACAAAAGACATATTATATCTTTGCATAAACACTTTATTCTGAACATCCCATTCATCTCTTTCTCTACTTCTTATCTCTCCGACTTTTAAACAATTTCTTCTTTCTATTTACTTGCATTTCAGTTTTCTTGGGAAACTTTTTGTTTTGGTCAGTTTTTCCTTTCTCTCAACCTCTCGAAGAGAGAAGTATTGTAATTGTAAAAAAATAAAAAATAATAATAACTAAAGATTTTGATAAATGTCGACGGATGTTTCATGACACCTTGAAACCGAAAAAGTGATTTTCGCGATGCATTTTATGTCTCTACATCTTGGACTAGAGCTGAAACCATTTTACCAATCGGTCTAAAACTCAGTATCTATGGCTATCATAAGACTCCCTAGAGGAGTTTTTTTTAAATTAGATATCTAACCCTAAAATTAAGGGTAGGTTACTGAAAATAATAAACAGATAAAATCGATTTTCTTAAAATTTGGTCTAACAATTTTGATTACATTTTGTATCCATACATTGTTTAACATTACAAAAATATCAAACCTCCAGTTCCTATGAAAATGGCTTTTAAGGCATTTTAGAGAAGCTGAAACTTCCAATTTCAGTCAAATATGTCAACTATTTGAGATACCAAATAACTTATCATTTTAAAGTGCTATCGAAAATAAAAAATATTTTAATTTGGAATATTTATAAAACCAATAGTTTCTGAGTTATCAGCAGACAGACATACATATATTTTTTATGGCGCACATTGAAACATAAAATTGATTGTTATGCTCTTTGGTGGACAGATATTTTGCTCTTGTCTCAAACTCTCTGTAACAGTGTATATTATTTAATTTATACTCTTTTATGGCGTGTTTCTGCAAAGATGTATATTATTTCTTTTTATAAATCTTACGAGTCTTATGTAAATTTATTTATTCTAGAATAAAAAAAGAAAGAAAGTCTTTGTGGTGCACTGTACCATTTATTTTTATAATTGTGGTAGTATTTAACTGGTACACGCAGATTAAATTATCATTAAACCTACAAGCCTAAATTTAAAACAGAACGTCTAATACTATACCCTGATTTTGATAAGAATTCCTTATGGCCTTATTTCTTACCACAATCCTTCAGTATAGTAGTATTTTGGTTGGATAAAAGATCTTCCATTCGGATTTCACACAAACGTTCTGGAAGGCCCTTTATATTACCGAGATACTACTATACAGTAGGATTCTGTGGTACGAACTAAGGCCTTCCAAATTGGGCTTCCTTCTAAAATCAGGGTACACATACTCAGTTTTGGGTGCCAGTATATTTGATAATCTAATAACAGGAACAATAAATATATTCATACTATGACCGCTTCGAACCGAGTCAGGATTGACAAAAATTGTGATTGACCTCTTAAAAACTATGACTTACAAACCTAGTGTTCCATGAAGTATAAAACTAGTGTAACGAACTGATGTCTACCACCCGTCACTAATAAATGTAAATTTTAGAAGGATTTACAAAATAAATAAAAATATGTTATTTATAAATAGTTTTGATGAAAAATTTACCTCAGAATTTAACCTAAATTTACACAAAATTACAAAAACCAATATTTTTGTATTATTATATTTTAAAACAAGGGGAAAAAAATGGCAGATTATCAAACATAAAAACTAATTAGTTAGTTATTAAAATGGAAGGGAAACGGGGTCCTACCAATCCTAAACGTTTGAACTAAACATATAATTCTGAAATTAATTATAGGTTTAAAATAATATATATTAATAAAGGAGGATCAAAGAGCAAAAAAACATTACACTAATGATGGGAACCATCCGAGTCGAAAGGGGCGTCGTTACATTCCAAATAATACAAACACAAAAGCAATGAGGACATAGAAATTAGTGCCTAAGGCAATGGTACACCTGGTAACCAATAGGGATCCAGGAAAAACTAGTAGGATGTAATCAAGGGGTTGAAGAGCGGAGTGTAGTGGGGACTAAAACAGTCAGGCCTATTCACTGCGTTAGCAGTTAACATTTTTCTAACACTAATTAGTCGAGATGATCATGATGAGGCCGTCCAATACTCCAGGTATCTACATTGTACAGTGTAACACATTAGAAAGTTCTAGGTACTTTAGAAATAATTGTACAAGGTGCCTCAAAATACATGATTGCGTAATACGTACAACCAGGTTAGACAATATACTTTTTTTTTTAGGTTGGGGTTTTACTACCCGTTCGGGTTATACACCTATGTACTAATTACGATAGTGGTTTTAGGGATTAGGAAGGCTATATTTAGGTTAAGTGTACCTGCATTTGCGTGGAGGGATAGTTGTAAACCATTTTGATAAAACCGTCCTCAGTACCCCTTACCGAGACTAGAACCTTAATCTCCTCGTCATAGACAATTGTACAGTACAATTAAATAGGAAGAGATTGTTTTTACATTCATATAAAACACTAAAAAGATCTCTATAGTTTTATCGGCATCTGTCACTTTTCGTAATATCAATACTTATGAACTAATAATAATGATAATAGTAATAATAATAATGTTATCAATACTGACCAATTTATTTTTGTATTCTATAAAAAAAAATCCCTTCTAGGAGAATTCTAATACAGCACACCAATTATTTAAAAAAATATTTTTTTTTTACAATTCTTACTTCAATTTATTTTATGGTTAAATAAATTATATATAATATTGCTTTATTATATAGAAATACGTTTATTCCTAATTTGCTATTATATGATATCCTAAAAAATGGTAGAATATTTGTCATAGATATCCCGGAATTTTGAACAGACGGGTGACCTGGTGGTCTAAAGGTAAAGTGTCGGACCTCTGTGCGAAGGGGTCTGGGGTTCAATCCTCGGTCCAGGCACAGATTTATCTTATTGCCAAACCCTTCCTTCACCTCTGACAAGACAGGTATTAATCATAACTTGTGAAAGTGTGGAATGCTAGGCCTCCACCGTGGTTCGGATCCTACGTTAAATTGTAGGTCCTCCATTTAATCTCGAAATCACCTTACCATTACACGTTAACGTAAGTGCGTTTAACCCGAACAGATAGTAAGATGCGGTGCTAATAGTAATAATTTAAACAGGGCTTTAATTTTATTTAAAATATTTATGTCAAATCTCATTTGTTAGTAACTAATATTTAATAACTGTTTAGGAAACCATGTGTAGATAATTTAACTAAACACATATCCTGAAGCATTATTTTATTTAGGTTGGTAACAACAATTTATTTTCTACTAAAATTAAAAAAAAAAAGTACTGATCTTAAACTCACGTTCCTTCCATTTCATCTTAACGACGTAGCCTACTTGGTGATTTTGAAGCTATTTTCGTTATTTTGCGAAGCGAGTTGCATCTTTACTTGACGCACCTAAGCAGTCTAAGCTCGAGCACACTTGGACACCAATGTACTAAACAGAAAGAGAGGGAAGAAAATTATATGAGCAGCTAACCTTGCAATGCCTCTTGTTTATCTTCTGATAGCACTTTCCCTCTTCCTCTGACGAGTTTACCTTGAAAACATTGACTTGCTTTTTAAAACTACCTTTTTCTTGTTTCCTTTTCTAAATAGACATGTTCTACCATACTTTTTTAATCTACCTCCTGACAGAAAGACTCTTACAGGACTTTTTCATAACCAAGCACAATAGGCTAAGTTGTGGATTATTTATAAGAAAATATGTTTACAAAAAAAACTACTGCAAGATAAAAATATTAATTTTGTGACATTGGGGCTATTTTTTTAGAATTATTTAAGAATTTATGGTTTTTGCTTCAAATTTATATCTTTAAAAACTCACCGAATAAAACGAGAATTCACTAACTTTGGAAATCATATCTTGATCTGCCGTGACGTCACAGGCATCAAAACACTAAACATTTCATTTCGGTGCCACCAGGATTTCTGTTTGACCTTGAACCCATTGCTTTGGTCAAAAAAAAACTTCAGAGAACTATTTTTTTAAATCTTTTTTTTTAAAATAATTCCACCCATCTATCTTGCTACGTATACGATTTTTATATATAATTTTTTTTTATCTCTGACTATGGTTTGGTCCTATACCCTCGTGCGTGATTGACGGTACGGTGGCCAGAAGGGTTGTTTGTTTCAAGAGTGGTGTGGGTGATGAAAATGTGAGTGACAGAACTCAGTCCCGGTGTAGAAGGCGTGAAACTGTGTGTGTGTGTTTGGAGAGAGTGGCAGCAGTGAGTGTAGCCCTCTTCCCCTTCGCACCCCCCCCCAACTCCCCGCCCTCACCCCACCGCCCTCTCTTTACCAACAAACCATCCTCTCTAAAGCCCCGATTAAAAGTCGGCGCGCAAACGAAAACCGGGCATTCAGTTTATAGCCAGCTTTGTCAATCAATACTCATTCTAGATTTGTATTTATATGTTATTTTACTTCACTTTTTAGCACATGCTTTACAATAATATATATATATAATAAATATTATATATATATATATATATATATATATATATATATATATATATATTATACCGTATGTGGATATATGTATTTACTTTATATATTTTTGAAAATACTGTCTAAATAAAGCTTCCACTTGAAAGTGTTGGTATCCACTTGGTGACATTTTAAATTTATAGTAAAAACCACTATAGTAAATATAAATGTCTATACGTAGCTTATGCAAACATTTCAAATTTTAACAACAAATTCAAACATATTATGTATTAACGTTTTACCCTTAACGTACGTTAAAATATACTTAAAGACATAACTGTGAAAATCATGCGCCCCAATAGGAGTAAAATTATTATTATTATATTATTATTATTATTATTATTATTATTATTATTATTATTATTATTATATGATGCCCCTTTTGGTTTTAATATCTTCAATAGTAATATGTCTTGTAAATTTGCTTTTGACCATGTAGATATTCCTTTCCCTTCTTGGGCTTCCTGTAATCCAAAATTGTTTTCTCTCAATATATATTGCAAGGTGAGTTTTATTGACCGTTTTAACCATAGCACAGGTTCTATATTTGTCAGACAGACTCAGATAAATACTTGAGGAACTAACTTAACACTGATTTAATTAGCAGATGTCCTACCTCTAATGTTTAAAATTGCAGTATTCTGTTTAGTGTTTTTGTTCGTATAATCGATATCACTGCTGTGTGATATTCACTGGTTCTCTGTATTTATGTAGTTATTATTATTATTTTTACTATCCTGTAGTAACTAGTGAAAGGGATTCCAATAGGTCAATGTGAAAGAAGCATCTTAAGTTGGTTTGGGCATGTAGAGAGGATGAGTGTGGATCAAGTGACGAAGCAAATATATGAAGGTAGAGTGTGTGGATCAAAAGAAAAAGGCGGTCTATGTAAGACGTGGCTAAATGTTGTAGACAAATGTATGAAGTAGAGAAACATTAAGAGTTTTAGGAATAAAAGAGCATGTATGACGCGGTGTATGGATGTTGTTTAAGTGAAGGGAGTATTCAAGGATAGGAAAGTGTGAAGAAATTTAGTGAGGATGGATTAGGTATGAAGTTGTTTTTTGAGCTATACACACAGTTTCTTGCCTACCCCGTAAGGGTACGATGTGATTAGGTATTTACGAATATGTATGGATGTGGTGACTGTGTGTCATTGCTTTATTTTCTAATGTAGTTATGTTTCTATGTGAGTTACCTGTGCAATTTTCAGTGCTGGAATATTATATAGATCAGAGGTCCCCAAACTTTTTTGTCTCTTAGACCACTTGCCATGTTTTTTGGTTTTGAGTAGACCCCCTGCTTACCTAATATTGCATTTTTGCAAATTCATCAACTTCAAATGTGTTTTTGACAGCTGGTATATTGATACTCACTTTGAAAGATTTAAGTTTCTAACTGTAGTGAAGTGTAGTGTGAAAAACTTTTTAAAAAAAATGTTAAGTTTTATACATTTATTAATTAAATTCAAATTAAAACGAACCAAATTAAAATTAATATCTGTTAAATAAAATAACCAAGCAAAAAATAAATGCTTTTAGTTGGAAGGATGAACCTGATGCTTTAATAATAATTTTTCAACATTTGGAATCACTTTAGTTAGGTTTAATCTCAAATACTATAAAATCCCCACTTCGCTACTAATATTATAACAAAAATAAGTTTGTATACAAAACCGTAGTAGTGTATTGTCGGTCTGTTTGTTACGTTTTCACGTAAAAACTA
The DNA here is from genome assembly GCA_033556935.1 of Timema podura. Classification (NCBI taxonomy): domain Eukaryota; kingdom Metazoa; phylum Arthropoda; class Insecta; order Phasmatodea; family Timematidae; genus Timema; species Timema podura. The sequence continues at coordinate 24,817,384 of JAVRXN010000013.1, read as the reverse complement.
AGCAACAAATCTCCGTGATCTTTTGCACAGATTAAGTTGGAGGTCTAGCTAGCTAAAAAATTGACACAGGCTACAATTTACTGCGGAAAAATAAATTTTTTACAAAATAAAAACTTATCCGCAGAAAATAAAAACGTACGTGGGCGGAACTGCGGGCAACTGCTAGTTTATAATAATTCTTAAACAGTTTCATATATCAGAAAATATACACAATAACCTAAATTTTAATATAATTCTTCATCACGTTTCATAAACATTTATATTTTAAAAATGTTTACTTTATAGGTAGTTTTATAATTTATATAGATAGATATATGTATTTATATTATAAGAAAGTATTATGTTAGATTGTAAGTAAATAGCTACTATCTGTGTATGTGGATTATTCCATTCATGGAAAGCCAAAATTAAAGTCACGACCTTGTTAAATGAGATCAACTATCGTTGACCCCCAATTTATTTTTTCGCTGACATGGACCCCTTGCAGGTCGTCGTCGACCCCTGGGGGTCGATATAGACCACTTTGGGTATCACTGATATAGATCTTGTGACTATGTCCAGTACTATATTAAAGGAAAATGAAACTAATATTATTATTATTAATAATATTACAATTTACACTAAGTTCAAATAGTTTATTTTATAAACCTAGAGTGGTTCATTCTATATTTTAAAAATTCATAAGGTATTTGAGGTGCAATTTTTTAAATAGTTAATTGTCATTTATGAATGGTAAAAAATAAAGAATTAAAAAGTTTTTTTATATTTCTTAATATTAATATTTAGTATTTGACAACTATATAGCCCAATTTGTTTTAATTCTCTACCTTAAATTGGGTGTATTCTTTATTCTGTGAGGTTGAAAAAAATAAACCATGGTTTCATAAAAAAATAAAGTTAATATTACCTCAACTCCATACCATATATTCATGGAAAACCTATTTTTTATTTAAATACTTAATTTGCTTTTTCTTCAAGCTGTGTAGACCCTCCAAGTACATCTTTATTAAATTATTCTTTCTCCTCTTTCTTCATTCTCTTATTGTCCTACGCTTGAAATTCCAGCTCATAGTGGTGACATCTTCCTTCTACTACACCGTGGCGATAAAATAGCACAAATTATTTAGGTTTCCCTTCAACAAATAAGAAACCGGTTACAATAACACAATTGTGCCTGGAGTGTACCTAATTTTAAACGTGGCTTCTGTTGTAGATAGTTCGAGAATAACTTAGTTTTGTGACAAGGCAATCGAAATATGTGTTTTTTTAATTATTTTTATTCGCACCTATTCTTATTACCCGTTCGGGTTATACGCTTTTTGTACTAATTAGGGTAGTTGTTTTAGGAATGGGAAAGGTTATATTTATAAGAATTGCACCCACGTTTGATTGGAGGGAGAATGGAAAACAATTCTTTTTAAACTCAATATACCTGACCGAGACTCGAACATCGATTTCTCCATCATCGACAGTTTAGTATATTGTGAGAGTAGCGCGTTAGACCATTTATCCACCGAAGCGGGTCGAATAAATGTGTGCATTGTTTTATTTACAGCTGCCTGAATCATATTTTAAAATAACCATTCACTTCTCAAACTGTGCAGAATTTTTGAACATCTGAAACGTGTTTCAATTTTCTCCTTAAGGTGGGATGGAAGGGGATGCGAAAAAAGGCCAGTGTTTTTGCAGTTTTTATGGCATAACATTTTTTTGGCCAACAAAAATTAAAATTTTGCTTCAGTACAAACATAGAATTTAATTTCCTTCGCGTGGTAATATCAACAGCAATTGAATATTCGTTAATAGCATAGCGGCATTATCTAACAAACCTTTTAAATGAAGATAAAAAGTTGTCATTAAATTCCAAAACAGCTTTGACAAATATTCAAGAAATTTTGAGGTCCCCATGTAAAGAAAATTAAATTATATGTTTGTACTCAAGAAATATTTTATTCATTTTGGCCAAAAAATATTTTACTATAAAAACTACAAAAGCATTGGCTTTTTCTCGTGTCCCCCTTCATCCCACCTTAAGGAATTAAAAAAAGAAAAACCAATGGATTTATGGTCATGTGTCACTTTACCTATTCCGTGCCCCTTTTATGGACCTGTGCCTCAATTTTTCCTTAAAGCGTGGATAAAAATTGTGTTGCACAATTTTTGACAAGTGTATAAAATCTTAACAGTTCACGAGTTAAGGTGTCAAACTTACAATTAGATGATTTTTGCCTACCATTATCAAGTGAGCTAATTAATATATGGGGCTGAAGTCCAGTACATCTAGACATACATAAATGAGATGTACACAATGAAATATTTATAATATGTTAAAGACAAACAATATTATTAATGTACAAAGTATTTTAAAAGTGATAAAGCTAAAATCTTTTTAAATCATACATAAATCCTATTTTTTATGCCCCAATAAATTGGTTTTATCACATTTTGTTATACATATTGGTAGTTAATAGAATTAGTTTGGTATTTAGTCGAACTCTACTAGTTAGTTTTATTAATGGAATCGAATCGATCATTGCAAAAATATAGATGAAATGTATATTTCGTGAAATTTCTTGTTTTGACTGTATCTTACCGATTAACTTAGTGGCAGGTCAAGATAAAATGTAAATGTATTTGGGACCTACGTCTTATTGGTAATGTTTTAAAGATAACTTTAAAACAAAACCATCAATTATTATATAATAATATGATTATTTTTTAAAAAATCTTTAATCTTGAAGTAGCTTGTTTGTAATTTTTTTTTTAATATTCTGCAACTCAGCTATTTGGTTTAGGCCTACTCACAAAAAGGCCTGAAGGAATCTTCCTGTCAGATGTAGATTAAAAAGGTCCACGAAAGTTTATGTTTATCTAGAATAGGAAAAAATAAAATGGCAGTGTGCACATGAAAATAAATTTTGTCCATACATAGATAGTAGAGGGAGTGTTTATACTCGTAAGATGAAGAGGGGAAGTGTTATCGGCAGATAAACAATAAGAGATCTCACAGGTGAACTGCTTATTTCCTCCCTCCTTTCTATTTCATACATTGGCGTCCAAGGGGAATAGTGCTTGGAGTTACTAAGTGCGTCAAGCTAAGTGCAAAGCACTCCACAAAATATCTTTGAAATCACCAAGTAGTCAACGTCACTAAGAAGACGTTTGGTTTATTTAACCACCTTCTTTCAGAAAACGGAGGATTTTTTTTTTTGGGCCCGTGTCTTACTACCCGTTTGGGTTATATATACATGTACTAATTACGCTTTTGTGGTAGGTGTGAGGAAGGTTGAATTTATAGTTAATTTTACCCGCTTTTATCTGGAAGGGTCCTAGAAAGACATTTAGTACGAACAACTCTTAATACACCTAAAATGAACTGGCGGTCTAGGGGTAAGGTGTCGGACTTCTGTGCTGGGTGGTCCGGGGCTCAATCCTCGGTCCCGGCACAAGATTTATCCGATTACCAAACCCTTCCTTCACCTCTGACAAGGCGTGTATTAATCACAACTTGGAATGTGGGAATGCCAGGCCTCCACCGTGGTTCGGATTCCCCCGTTAAACTGTAGGTCCTCCATTTCATCTCACAATCACCTTACCATTTCACATTAGCGTAAGTGCGTATAACCCGAACGGGTAGTAAGACGCGGTGCTAGTAATAATATTAATAATAATACACCTAACATGAATTTACAGCAGTCCAGTCTATTACGAGAGTAACGCCTCAGACCATGAGGCCACCAAAGTGGGTAGGAGAATATTCACCCTCATACCACCACCCTCCAGGAGATGGGTGTCCCTCCACTTTCACCTCTCTCTCTCCCCTCCCTCTCCCCTCCGCCCCGGTAGAGAAACCTAAGGCCGTCACGTACCCTAACTGGCGCTCCGTGCGTCAGATCTGTTCAGCGATGCAGCAGTGGCGCTGCCACGCGGGAACATTCCACGCGATGCTGACATAAGGCCCAGGCATAGCTTACGGTGGTGTAGGAATCGCGTCGACGTCGGACGTGACTTCATGACTGTTTTCACTCCGCGTCGTAAAAAAATAAAAAGAAAGAAAGAAACACCGTTGCATTTATAGTGGAAGAAAGAAAATAACGTAACATATACCCGTAAATAGCTTGGAAAGGGAAAATAATGTTGAGCCGGGGAAGTAAAGTCCGCAAACTGAAAGAAACATTATATGGTTAGACTATTTTTTTTATTTAAAAAAAAATTTGGGTCGGGCAATGTTAAGAATACTAACATTTTGGCCATAGGAATAAAACAAGAGTAAAGCTATAAAAAAATGTGGTGAATAAAAAGAATTGTAATAAAAAATATGGGGACAGGGGAAAATATGGGTAAACTTTGAAAAGTTTACGAAGTGAAATGTTTGCAAGGCAGGCACAAAGTTTTCGCCTTGTAATAGGCTCATTATTATGCGTTGTGGAGTTATTAGGCTTACCCATTTTCAGGGTGTCCTGTAATCCAGAAAATTTAGGAAACCTGAAAATGTTAGAGAGTTAGCTAGAGCTGTGAAAAATAAGACGGTGATAAACTATTATAATGAAATTGTTTGGGTTCCAGAAAAATATATAAAATAGATGGTACGTCACAATCTTGCAAACTTTCTCATATTGTGTATTAAATCTTGAATTTTTCTCAATAGTAAGTTATTTGAAATTACCTTTAATTTATTAACATTTGTAAAAACTAAAATATATTCTTATCTATTAAGAAAAACAACTTCCAGGCACCCATTTTGAATTAAAAATTAAATTATATTTTCAAAATATTTCATATTTGATCAAATCTAACATACAATAGGTACTCTTAGAAAAACCAAACAATAATATTTATTGCCATGTAACATAGTCTCCAGTTACCAATTTTGAAAAAAAATAATCGTTTGAGCTATTTTTTTTTAATTACAATTATTTCAAAAACAATTATCAGTAAACTTTGTATTAAATGATAATCCATACAATTATTTTTAATGTAAGACCTTAACAGATATCAATTTTTAATCAAATCGTTAGAGTAATTTATTTAAAGCTTGGTCGGTATAGCTCGCTTGTGGGCTGACATCTTGGAGTTTTTTTAAATCACTAAATGACCCTTAAATTACTTTTACCCAAATAACAAGTATAAAGTTTTGTTTGTCGTGTCAAACATTCCCCAGATATACATTTTAAGCAAGATAGTTTAAGCAATTTTTTAATGATTTAGAATTTTCGAAAATCACTTATTAGTTAGAAGAATGGAAGGATAGAGGAAGATGGAGGCATTTCACTAAACTGACCCGGCCACAGGCTGGAAACAGTTGGTTGTTATGGTGATGATGATGATGATGATGATGATAACTTAAGAAAAATACGTCGACCTTGTCCGGGCTTGAACCCAGGAATATCGAGTCTTGAGGCGAGCACTTTACCCCCAAGACCACTAAGTTCGACTTTCCTTGAACTATATCTTGGCAATCGCTACAATTAAACAACCAAACTCCATCAACGTACAGCTTTCTGGTTTGTTGTGATACCTTCAGAAATTCTGTAGAAACCTCAAGGTGTGTTTATACTAACGACACAAGTTTCATTTCTCTTATTTGGGATTTGACGATAGTTTACGTGTTGCTTTTACAACTAGTCCTAACAGTGAGTGTCAAACTTTGACTTCCATCATGTTTACGATAGTGGAGACAAAGCGGAGGTTTGCGGATGAACAAATATTAGTTGTTTGACGGAACTCTATCGTACCTGTAATTTTCTTATCGGCACCCACGAAGTTTACATAAGGTATTTATTATTTACTTAATTAATTATACGAACGAGAAAGTCATACCATAACTCAGAGATTTCCACTAAAACGTTGTCATAACAAACTTATAATTAAAATGGATTCGAATGGGCGTATTACAGTTTAGCCACGTATACTGTTATGACCTGCGTTTAAAATGTTAGCGTTAATCCCTCCAACATTACAGGTGGGTCACTAGTTCCTTATTGGGGATTGTAAACAAGTCGTACTGGTTTACTAACTCGGCCCCGGCTGTTGTGTCACTCCATTTGTTATTATTATTTTATTATTATTATTATTATTATTATTATTATTATTATTATTATTATTATTTCGCACCGCGTCTTACTACCCGTTCGTATTATACGCTTAAGTACTAATTACGCCAATGGATTAGGAATTGGGAAGGTTGAGTTTAGAGGAAGTGAACCCGCATTTGCGTAGAGGGAGAGTGGAAAACCATATAGGAAAAACCACCCCCAGTTCACCCGACCGAAATTCGAATCTCGATCTCCCCGTTCTCGGCTGTCGAGCTCAACACGACTAGCGCGTTAGGCAACTACGCCACCGAGGCGGGTTCGCTCCATTTAAGAGGCTGTAAATAAGGGAGTACCGTGCCTTTATAAAGTTGTTGCGTTTATGTTCATTTTAATTAGTAAGGAGAATTGATACAGATACTTTTTGTAAGGAACGAGCAATATATTGCTCGTTCCTTACAAAAAGTATCTTTATAAAGTTGGTATCCGAGGGAGAAGTAAGTAAGTAAGTACTTTAAAGAGAGGAAGTACTCACCCTAGTTTACCATTATTCCTCACCGCCTCTTTGTTTTATCGGCCGGTGTGGCGGGTCTTGGGGGTGATGATAGAGAATGTGATGGATTGGATACATTCAAGTACATTACGCGTACAAGCGTTGAGTTTGGAGTAATATCTCCAAGTTGGTTCAGAGAAACTACTTTTGAAGTCAATTTTCCTATCTTTTCTTTTTCTCAGCAGTGTTAACTACCAATGACAGGCGGCAATAAAACATAGGAAACCCTCACATCATTAGAATTTTCTATTTATTACAATGAACAAATAAAAAAGTCATTTACTCTTCAATAACTCGGAGAAATTTCTTTCAACGTTATAAGCATTACTTAATAATAATAGAAATACTTAGCATCGCGTCTTGCTACCCGTCCTGTTTATATGCTTTAAGTACTAATTACGCTAATGGGCTAGGAATTGGGAAGGCTGAATGTAGAGGAAGTGAACCCTCATTTACATGGAGGGAGAATGTAAAACCATTTAGGAAAACCACCCCCAGTTCACCCGACCGAGATTCGAACCTCAATCTTTCCGTCCTCGGCAGTCTAGCTCAACATGAAACAAGCGCGTTAACTAGCTAAGCCATCAAGGTGGGTTGGTTTTAGTAGTATTAGAATTAGATTTATTATTTTAATGTTTATATTTGAATTTCTTTTAGCACCACGTCTTACTATCCATTTGCGTTATACGCCTATGTACTGTTTACACTAATGGGCTAATAATTAGGAAGGCTTAATTTAGAGGAAATACACACGCATTAGCGTGGAGGGAGAGTGGAAACCCATTTAGGGGAAACCACCCTTACTGCACCCGACCAGGATATAACCCTGATCTACGCGTCTTCGGCAGTCTCGTCTAACACGATAGACACGGTAGACCACGCGCCCACCGTAGCGGGTTTCTCTTTGAAATTATCCTAAACTCAGATGGTTTTGGTTGTTTATGTAAGAATGTGTGTAGAAACATTTCTAGAGGTCTATAGGTTTTAAAAAAAATGTTTAATGAAACCACTAGAAGGAAGAAAAGCTGTTTTTTTATTTTAGTCAATTTTTTGCCGAGGTAGCCATGTCGATGGAATGTGTAAACGTTGTGTGTATTGAAAAATATAAAATGGAAAGTGTCAGGAAGAGGTCAACAAGAAGCTTAGAAGGGGGAACCATTCATTGCCGAGCTGCTGTAGCGAGGGTAGGAACCGCTCAGGTTCCGAGAGTTGGAGCTGGAGATGCCGCTTCAATACCCATTCTCTTTAGATGCAACCCGCACAGTTTGTACACTTTGATCCTATCAGGTAGGCAACATTGTTCATGGTACGTCAGTCAATCTGCAAGTCACTTTGCTTCATCTTCTTATAAGGTTATAACTGTATTCATCACAAGAACCGACAGGTTTGCCACGCGCCTGGAAAACCAGCAAAACACATGGATTTTTACAAAATCTATTAAAAATACTGAAATAATTGTTAGTTTAGGAAATATAACTGAAATATTAAAATAGTAGATCTTTGGGTGGAAGAAATAGTGAACTGAAGAATTAAACATGCTGATTCAAAGATGTCTTTTAACCCCACAAAAAGGATTGTAAAGTGACATAAATTACATGACTTCACACTAGTTAGTCTGAGGAAAAGTAAAATTTTATTATTCTTTTTTCAACCTTGGTGCTCCTGGGATAAATTGCTCACCTCAGGACCCGATGTTTGTGAGTTCAAACCCATCCGGTGTCGACAGATTTTTCTTGAGCGATAAAAATCCTTAGCACAACTTCCTTCGGAGGTGAAGTAAAGCCGTCGATCCCCATGTCGACGGTGGTATGTAAAATAACCCTGGATAGTGTATGAAAATACCTTTCCTGGCAATATTTGTATGCCCTTTCACTCTCGCTCATAGAAATTTAGGTGTGTTGATATAATCAGTAGGTTCAGAATGTGCACGTTAAATACCTCAAATAAATAAAAATTAATCTTTTCTTCGGGTAATTTCGGTAGTAAATAAATAATGGCAACGCTGACAGATCACTTTTTATCACAATTTGTTTGTGACATTATTTATTTCTTATATTACATTATTTTAGTACGTTCTTGAGCTTAATCCTCTGATGATCAGCCTTGTCATAATTCTCATCGCTACATCCATAATTATATTGTGGTATGGAGACTCACTTTAAAAATCAATGCAGTTCACTCAGTTTTCTATTTGCCAAATTTTCCGTGCATTCGAGCCATTTAGTCCTCAGACACAGGAGTATCATTTTGAGAATGTCACTCAACGTAAGTAAAACGTTACCGTCAACGTAACACTACGTAAACACAGCCATGTCCCTCCAGAACGGAAACGTGGGTTACAAAGTATCTTAGACGAGACCGTAAAAAAAAGTGCCTTGGATTATTGATTACTGTCGTAAAATGTAGCGCGCGGACCAACAGCATCCAACAAGATTTATGTTTGCACTTGTATAAAGGGGCTATGTTTCGCGGAGTTCTGACTTTTTTTTTGCTGTTGTTGGTTTTTTGCTGTTGTTTTATTTTAAAGGAGCTGTTAGCTTCGGGACTGGAGAGTATCATATGGGACATAATTCTTGATAAGAGGATATAAGCTGAAATGATGTCTTGGTGATTCTTGTCGGCATTTCTGATAGGAGTGGAGGAATGTTCTATCCTTTCTTACATATTATATATCTGTTTTTTATTTCTATTTTAAGTACTACACGTTTGGTAGTATTTTGATAATATATATTTTTATTTGTTTAGATATCTATCCAGCCATATTTTATAAATTATTATTATATATTTGAATAGTGACATAAATAATAATATTGATAGCTTAGATAGATAATAATAATAATAATCGACTTTAATGGCAAAGTTAAGGCTACCGCCTCTTCTTTCACTTAACCAATACAATTAAAATGAAATTTAACAAAATGATATAGTATATAAAAACAAACAAAAAAGTATAAAAACTAGTGCTAAGATACACAAGGATTATGTAATATGAAAACACACGCGCGCGCGCGCACACACACACACACACACACACACACACACACACACACACACACACACACACACACACACACACAAGGTGTGATTACGTCTCACACTCCTCAATCTCACGAATGAGCTTCCACACGCAGCTTATTTGCGACTTTTCGCTTGAAACCATTGGATTGGAGTGCAGACTCACAATTCCAGGTTTTGCTTCGATTCATTAAAAAAGTTTAAATTGTTTTACTAACAGTTGTCTCTTAATAATTTCATGATGTTCGTTTTATTTCTGTTTCGTTGATACTTTATGACGACCCAAATAACAAGAGTTAGTCGATTTTAATGTGTTTGTTCACGAATATCAAGTTTTTGTAAAAAATATGTCATTTTTTTTTAAAAAAAAAAGCATGTAAGTCAAATATCAGAACAGTAATTTTCCTTCAAGTGCTCCCTAAATATGATTAACATACCCTAAAGGGTTTTAAAAAATGTTTTAGGGTTTAGTGGGGAGGGGAATGCTATAACTGTGAACGTTTATTTATTTTTGAAGGATAACTTTAGACTTAATCGAGGTGATATGAAAGTAGAATGTTGGAAATCTGTGTTGATGTTTTTCATACTGATTGAATAAATTAATATAAACTTTCATAAAGTGCAATTTGTTTAGCAAAATGATTATAATATTTGGAGCAATTTAATGCTGGTAAAAGTAAAATGGCCAACAAAATGATTTTTTGGAAATGTTGGATCACACCATTATTTGTCATAAATAATATTCATGGTTAGATATTTGCATGTGTAACATATATATTAAGTAAATAATCCAAGAGTAAAACATATGATAGTTAAAATACTACCCGCCTCGGTGGCGTAGTTGGCTAACGCGCCAGTCGTGTTGAGCCAGACCACCGAGGACGGGGAGATCGAGGTTCAAATCTCGGTCGGGTGAACTGGGAGTGGTTTTCCTAAATGGTTTTCCACTCTCCCTCCACGCAAATGCGGGTTCACTTCCTCTAAATTCAACCTTCACAATTCTTAATCCATTAGTGTAATTAGTACTTAAACGTATAACCCGAACGGGTAGTAAGACGTGGTGCTAAAATAAAAAATAATAAGTTAAAATACTACCCACGCATTTCAAACAATATAATTTTCTTTAATAGCATAAATTAATAGGATTTTAAAAATAATTAGTGATCATTCGATTTAGAGATTATATTTTTATGTGCCTGAAGATTTTTATATGCTCAGTGTTTTATTGGCAATCAGTGATTTAAATAAATATGCAAATAGCATATTTTAAAAGGCATTTGTAAAAAAATTGGCAAAATGTTATAGTTTATGAAAAAGCTATACAATAAGTTTACCTTGAAAGCTAGCAGTCATTCCTTAACTGAAAACACTAGGCCCTCATCATATTGACACCCTAATTGAACTAAGCAATATAAACTTCCTAATTTTTAGGGTGTATGGAAAGTTCCTTCTAAAACAGTCAATGATTAAAGCAATATAAAAATACAAACTAAATCTTTGCCCAAACTATTTGTATCTTTAATATTTCAGGATATGAACCAAGGGTTATCCATGAATGGCACAGCCTCATAAAGTACGGAATGAATGAATGTTTTTTTGTCATCTACTAATAGGGTAGATTTAAGAAAGATAGAATTGAAAATGTTTCTACACTTTCGTCAAGGTAGAGTAGGAATGCATTTATTAAATTCCCTCTCAGTACACTTGGCTGAGATTTGATCTATGACCATCCCATTTATGGAAAAACTGATAGAATTAATTTGATGCCATAGTTTGCGTGCCTAAGCTTATAATATCTTATTTTGTGATAGTAAAATAAATCAAATCTATTCCAGTTCCCAATAAGATTATTTTTAGACCCATATAATAAGGAAAAACCTATGAGAATATTAGTTTTTGGAAAAAGTAATGCTAACTTGTAAGGGTGTGTGAATCGTCCAGGTGACGAAGTCAAAGTCGAAGCCAAGATCTCCTTTACTTCGACTTTGACACTCACAGTAATAACCTTCATATCTTCGAAACATTTCAAACAGAGAAGAAAACTTCGATATATGACGAACAGATTAGAATTATCACACAAATATAATACATTTTAACATTATAGCAGAGCTTGTAACATTTAGTTTAGACAAAAGTGTACAAGTATGACATAATTCAAATCGATATAATCAGTTATTGGTTATCAGTTATTCTGTCGAAATTCCCGTGCTCACGTTATGAGTATTATTGTTATCAAACAGGGGTTTTGCAGATTAGTAAAACAACTAATAGTTATAGATAATAACGACAAACTCATAAAGGAAACTTATTTTTGTATTTTATAAACCTTTAGTTTTTGGGCATTGTATGGAAGACAATGAGAGGAAGGACCAGAGTGTATCAAAGAGTCCCTTTTAGTCTCTTTTATACTGCCGACTGTCTTGTCTCTGGTCAGTATGGGACAATATCTTGGTTGTGGGAGTCCCTGCATTAAACGGGGAGTGGAACTCCCAACAGTTCTCAAAAGTATCCCTCTAGTACGCGGTATAGCCGAAGCGTTGTGGGACTACGCTAATTATTTAGAGTCGTAACATACAGACCAGGCCAGCACAAGGACGTTCAAAAGATAGAATACTGAGAGTAGCAAGGACATCTTAACCTAATTAACTCTAAAATAAACTTTTTTAACTACATCATTTACTGTACATTCTAGTAATTTATAACCAATTTTATAATAAACATCTATAAATGAAACCAAACCATTATTTGACGTTATACCCAACCCACTAAAATTATAACACCTGATAAACAATATTTTAAAACAGGCTAGTAATTAAATGATATTTCTAACGTAAGCTTGGATACAAATCAGCTATGTCAGCATAAAAGAATGTAATGTACTGGGTTGTTGTTTTCATTAAACCTTTTTCTTTACCTGGATACATTTATATATCATTAAAAATTAAAAGTATTGTTTGGTGACCAAAACGCTTAAACTTTATCCTCGCCTTCAACATTACTTCAAATGTTCCACACTTCGCTTCGACTTCATTTCTAATTTTTTTTAAAAAAAGACCATTCACCTCTCCTGTTAGCTACGTAATAAAGTCTTTAAGCGGTATCTCTAGAGAAACAAATCAATATCTTATTTGGTTGGGGATTTGATCTGCTGGTCCAACGTAGAGCATTTGACCAGTGGATGCGTGCTGAGTGGGATGTATATACATTATAGCCTATGTATAGAAGGGGCAACCGAGAGAATTATCGTCCTCATTAGTGCCAAAGATAATGGGGTTACAAGGGCGGCAGGCCTAGTGATGAACGAAGGACGTTGAGAGGGAGGGGGGTAACTATAACAATGGCTGGGGGAGCAGTAGAACATAATCAAGTTGGACACAAGACCAATCTATAGCCTCGTGAATTGTCACAATCTTTCATTAAATGGCTTCTTTAACTAAAGCAGACTCGTCACCAATGTTCAAATTCACGAGAAAAGGAGAGATTGAGGGAGGTGTAGCCCTGCTACACTGAATATTATTTCTGAAGAAATTGTATTACTACTAATTGGAAACAAGCGTTGTAATTTAATTTTTCCTCGTTGTAAAACCTTCCTTTAAATTTGAAGTACTTAGGAAATTATTATAACAGGTTTTTTAGCATTGTAAATTTTGAAAGCTAACCTCCATTTCTAGACCTCATATTTTGGTGTTTATAAATTAAATACATTTTCGATTATCTGGGGTGTATTACTTTTTATAAATTTTCATCCCTTTATATCCCAGGCCTTCATTTTAAATATATATTTGCCTTTAGTTCAGAAACACTTGGTTTTATAAAGTCTTCTAAATAAAATGTTTTTAAATCTTCGCAATAGTGTTTTTTTCTTATCAGAAAATATTGCGTAGACACGTGAAAAAACATATCAACGTTGGCGATATCCGCGTATTTAGGATGCCCTCTAATCTAAGTAATTTTCCTGGTAAAATGAAATACGCCATTTTGTTTGTGACCTTAAGCTGTGGCTAAATACGAAATTTAATCAAAATAGTTAGGGCAGAATTCTCGAAAAAAATTTTTTACCCTTTTTGCCCTCAAATAAACTAGTCTTATTCTTAAGGATGTAGCTATGATTACAAAAACACTTCTCGGGGAATTTATATTAGGATTCTGATGGACACCTACATAAGAACGATAAAGCTGTACACCCTATTTCTCAGAAACTATCCATAAAAACAATATGCGGTTTTTTTGTATTATATTTAACTTGTAAATTGATTATGAACTATATTAATAAAAAACTTTACAAGTTAATATTTACTTTGTTACAATAAGATGTAATTTCGCTTAAATAAAATTAAATAAAACATGAGATACAAGAATATAATTTTAAAGTTATCATATTTATCTAGAGACTACGATAATGTTCTATCATACAAGACGAATATTTATAATACAATAATTTAAACAAAATTAGGTATTTTCAAATTAAATAATGTCTAAACTGTTGAAAAAGTTCAATCGTTTCCTGCTAGAGGGGTCTGTCATCTGAAGCACCTCTCCCTCTCCTCCCCAACCTCTTTTGGCATTATCTATATTTCCATATTTTTTGTAAACCCCGCTACTCCCCTTCCCTTACCCCATTTATATCCTGTTCAGGTAAAACCCTGGCACTTTGTTACTATTACTACAGTAGCCCCATGGCTTCTTTGGTGCTGACTGACAGCTCACAGCTGACTTTTGACAGTCAGAAGTGACAGCTGCTAAACACATGTTTTTTGCAGGTCATATGGCTCGGCGCAGGGATACATAATTTGGTCTGGTAGCTCTTCAAAGCTGTCAGCTGTCAGCTGTCAGTCAGCACCAAAGAAGTCATGGGGCTACTGTACCTCCAAACCTGAGTTATTGAAAATTATCCCTGTCATTTGCATGATCCATGTTAAAAGTTTTTTTATAGTGTAGACTTGATTTTGTTTAGCTTATAAATAATTAGCATATTCATTGTTTCCTAGATTATATTAAACCTATTTGTATAGCATTGGTTTTGTAAGAAGAGATGAAAATGATTTCTCTAAATAGTTTTATTCATGTTTTATAGATGAACAAACCTTTCATTTCTTTTATGCTCTTTGGTGGAATTTAATGCTAATTCTTTTTCCATTATGTTTCTGCAGCATTGTTTATTTTTTCATAAAAAAATTCTTAAAGAATTTTAAGTAAATGTATTCACTTTTGGATAATGAAGCACAGTACTTTCATTTTATTTTACAAATACTGAACTAGAGGAATGGCAGTAATATCCCAGGTCACTTATAATGTAAATATTACGCACAGCTACTTATTTTTCGTTTTCAAAAAAGTCACTCTCTCTTCTCAAGTTCTAATCGTCCTTTAGTTCATATCTAGATGACGGAATCCTCACTCGAGCTTTCACAAGCGAGCATCCGCACATAAATTAAGCGTCTGGAACTTGTTTTTATCTTTGTGTGTTAACATTGCGAGACCATAAAGTACCTACGTACAAAAGCTCAGCCCAGCGGCATAGTGATAGAGATAATAGTAAAATGCGTCTATATTCTTCTGCAAGAGTGAAAAAGAATATACCTCCATCTTAGGAGCAGCCGTAGCGTTGCGATTCACAGTAATATTATATACACTAGTTATTTTTATTTATTTTAGGTATTTAACGTGCACTTAATGAACATCAGCACACGAGAATTTATGAGCGAAAGGGCCCACCAATTTTATTGGCAAAGGTATTTTCACATACCTTCCAGGGTTCTTTTAAATTCCACAATATACAAAGGACCAACGGCTTTACTCCCTCCGATGGAAGTTATGCCACGGATTTGTATTGGTCAAGAAAATTCCGTCAATTCCAGCTGGGTTTGAACCCACGTACGTAGGATCCCAAGGCGAGCACTTTAACTTAAGACCGCAGAGGTCAGTCCATATAAACTAGTAAAATGTTTATAAAAGTTAAAATTATAGGTCAAAATTCAAACGTGGTGTTACATAATTATGCAGACAAAAACTATTTTATTTTTTATTTTTAGCAGCACCACTCGTTCAGTTAACACATATATCTACTAATTACTCTAGTGTGTTAGGGATGAGGAAGGTTGAATTTAAAGTAAATGTACCCAACTTTGAGTGGAAGTAGGGTTGAAAACTATTTAGTAAAAACCACCCTCAGTACACCTGAACGGGATAGGAACCCCGATCTGCCTGTTATCGGCAGTCTAATCTAACACAAGAGTAACGCCTTAGTCCATGCGGCCACCGTAGTGGGTCAGATAGGAGTTACACTAACACTGTTGTATTACATTCTCATGTAAAGATAATCGTAAAAATGTTATACTACATAATTATGATGAACCTTAACGTTTTATTTGGCCCTGAAACCAAAAAAGTGGATTTTATAATTATTTTTATCTGTCTCTGGAGCTACAGCCAATACGGTTTTAAAGGATTTGAATGAAATCTTTTTTTTATCACTGCGTCTTACTACCCGTCTGGGTTATATGCCTATGCACTAATTACGCTAATGGTTTTGGATGAGGAAGGTTATATTTATAGTAAGTGTAGCCTCATTTGCGTGGAAGGAGAATGGAAGTCAACTTTGGAAACACCACCCTCAGTAAACCCGACTGAGATTCGAACCTCGATCTCCCCGTCATCGGCAGTCTAGTCTACTCTGAGAGTAGCGCGTTAGACCATGCAGCCACTGAGGCGGGTAACTTGGTATTTAATTATATGTCAAATGGTCATACCACATGGATATCTTTATTTATTTTTTACTATACCTCTCATATTAAAGATAGTTTACTGAAGACTAATTTTAGAAAATTTGACTTAATTTGAAAATGGTTCTATCGAGATTGTTTAAAACACATATCTGGGTAGTTTTTGACATGAGTAATTATACTGTAGACTTGTTTTAGGGGTAAAATATTATGTAAAAGTATTTCACAAATTATTGATTTTTGACCATTTGAAATATTTTGAAAATGGCTCTAAAGAGTTTGTATTGAATATATTTCTGGGAGGTGTTTGATATAATCATAAATAGCATAGTATATATGTGTTGCTTTTAGGCAAATTTAGTTTAAGAGTCGTTTACTAAAGACATATTTTTGAGAATTTAATAATAAATCAATATTCTTAAAACGTCACTATTTGAAACGAGCTATTTTAAGATAACTCATTTGTTTACTGAAAATGTGCAGTAAGTAGAAGTAATACCCTTCCCTTCCTAAATTTCGTATGGAAGTCAATGTAATCCATGCGTGCCTGGAAACATCTAAACGGCGTTGCCTTCCTTGGTGATTGCGAAGCGTGTTGCATCTAATCTTGACTTACCTAAGCACTCTAAGCACTAACTTACTTAAACACAAATGTACAAGTTAGAAAGAGAAGGAAGAAAAGGAGTAGTTAAACCTGCGAGGCCTTTTATCTAGGTATTGATATCACTTCCCTTCTTGCTCTGACGAGTTTACACACACACTACTATTTGCGTATGGATAACATTGACTTGATTTTTTTACTGTTTTTTATTCTAGATATAGGCCTACATATTGGAGACGATTAAAAAAAACTACCTCATTACCTAAACAAATAGTGTTATGACACTGCAAGACTATTTTTTAGAACTATTTAAGTATTTATGGTTTTTGTTTTAATGTTATATCCTTAAAACTCGCCAAATAAGCCCTAAATACATAACACGAGAAATCCTATTTTGATTTGTCGTGACGTCATGTATAGGCAACGGCCTTAATCATCTTTACAGTGTATCAATTCATATTTCGATCCAGCTTTATAAACTACCTCTTTGGCATAGTTCCTCGAAGGGGAAGGTGTCCTTTATGAATACCAATGAAGTCCTAATTTCAAGCACCGCCGAGGGGGGAAAGGGGGAGGTAAATGATTGAAACTGCAAACGACCTGTTTTTCTCTCTCTAAATATTGTCCACCCTCGCTCGATATTGGCGGGCGTGAATAATTTGTTTGTACTGCGTTTGCGGTCTTGTGTTTGTTCGTTGGGCTGCTGTCGGTTGCAAACATTCATCCATCCCTTATATTCCGTGGGGCTCCGCCAATTCGGGCAGAACAATCGCTTCATATTCTCTCAAATATCAAAGGGTTAACTAATTTGGACACGGAGTTAGTTAGTATTGAATGTATATATATATATATATATATATACACGCAGTTTAAATGTATTTTTTTACCAAATATTTTTATCATATTTTGTGGGCAGAGAGACTCGTGCTGTGGACAAGGGTGAAAAGGTGTATTTTAACCTTTGATATTCACAGGGTGTGCCGTAAAATGTGAGATCCACTTCAGCGATGAATAGGAGACACAAAAAAAATATTTAAAAATAGTTTAAATAAAGATATGTCCCATTTTACTTTGTTTCCAAACTATAATCATGTTTGTACTCCAGTAATGTGCAAGCATTGCGGTTCAATGTATTTTTGAAAGAGTGCGACATTCTACGACGACCGCAGGCTTGCATTCAGGGAACCATCTTGAGTACTTCCTTTATTGTTAAGCTGCTCCACATTACTGAAGTACAAACATGACTATAACTCAAAGACAAGGTCAAATGAGCCATTTTTCATTGTTTTTGTGTATCCTGTCCACCGCTGACATGAGTTACACGTGTTACTACGGCACATACCTTTACTGTTGATTAAAATTCCGGTGGGGGTTAGTTTTGTTTTCAAATGCTGCGAAAGTAGGTGAGGTACTTGTGATTAGAAATTTGCCATAGGTGTCGTCCTAATTTCTAAAGAGTCCATAAACTATGAAGATGACTCGACATCATTAAAATAACTGTGAATACCTTTTTTTTTTAGCTCCAAATATTTTTCAAAATTTGTAGTCATCCTTTACCCATTCAATATGTCGCAGGAAATAAACAAGGCCATAAGGGCACATTAATTATGTCTTTTTCGTAAGCTTATATTAGATTTTAGAATATGTTGGTTATTGTTGTTCCTGAAATGGTGAGCCTAAGGAATGTAAAAGAACCATAGCCCTAAGGTTCCCTGATGATTTCCTATATGTGTTCCAGGTTTTGTTGAGACATGTCCATTAGTTGTTTTTTTATATCCCCGCATCCTACTACCTGTTTGAGTTATACGTTTATATACTAATTATGCTAATGGTTTTAGGGATTAGGAAGGTTACATTTAGAGAAAGTGTACCAGAATTGGCATGGAGAGAGAGTGGAATACCATTTTGGAAAAACCACCCTCAGCACACTCAACCGAGATTCCAACCTCGATCTCCCCATCATCGGCAGTCTATAGTCTACTGCGCGTAAGACCACGTGGCCACCGATGCGGGTTGTCCATTAGTTCAAAATTTAATATGGTTTTACTCATACACAATTCATACCATTATAATTTATTATGTGTGTGATACAAGTAAATTTGTTAGTAGAGCAGTGTCATGAAAAGCCAAATTCCAGGGTATAAATATCAGTACAGTAAATACTAACCAAACATGTTTTTATATTAAATTTATTTCTACACATTGTATTTAAAAATAAATAATTTGATTGTTTTCTTAATTTGTATTTTACTCTACAAAATAAATTGAGCGTGGTAATAATCGTACACACATGTACACTCCGTCTCCGTCTCACCCTGACTATGCTCTTATCTTATAGTCTACTCCAAATGCAACCAAGAAAGATAATCTTGCTACCTTTACGAGTTAATGAAGGGTACATGTTCACAAATGACTGTACACCAGTAGCGAATTCTGACCTCAGATTCTAGGCATGCGGGTAACATACAGAGTCAGGCGCGATGAAACCGAACGCTTGGAAGTGCAGTTGGAGTATACATGCCCATCAAAGCAATAATATTACTAGGATTATAAAAACATACTTTTTACTCTTATGCATTTAAGCATGCATGGAGGATTCTCCCCCTGTTGTACACGTTTTAGGACTTCTACATATTTATTCCCATCTTATTTTTAGCCTCAGACATAGACATTACCATAATTTATGTTTAGCAAAGGAAGGTAAGGAGAAGTAAATTATACTACCAAGTACGGTTACATCTACGGCATGAATAACTACCATCGAACTCTTCCTCTGTTGAATATATATTTTTTAAAGCAACCTTTGCAAACACCTTTTGCGTTGATTGTAAAAAAAAAATCAAGTTTCCCTTTGCCGAGCTTTCATTTGAGAAAACAAAGCATTTGGCTAATAGAAACCTTAAAAAATAAAACACCTCAAACACCTTTTATTTTCACTCTTCATTTCTACTTTTCTCTGCCGACCAAACTCAAACAACTTCTTTTCTATCTAGACCGAAATCAGGGAAGCGTAACTTTAACGTGTTTTTTTTTATCTTATTACTACTTGTTACTCTCTTCTATACGTCTCTCTTTTTGTTTACTCTAGTCTAAATCTGGTACGAAACGTGAAGAATTTCTGTCAGTCCGTCGTACATTTTCCTTTCAACCGTTTCTTGGTCCTCTATGTTTGTGTTACGTGGGGAAGTGTTGCGAATGTTCAATACTGTGCTAGTGGTGGTTTGAAGGTGCCATTGTGTTTAGAGGCGTATGCCTTGTTCAATCATAAGGTGTGAGCTTATGAGTGGCTGAAAAAAAAAAAGGAAGGGTGAACTTATGTTGTGAGATTTAAAATTCGGAGGAAAATTCACACATGTGTTGCGATGCTTTTAAATAAATTGTTATTTGGACCCGTTGACGAATCGTGCATCACTTTTTCAATGACAGCCTTTAAACTTAAGAAATTTAAATTAAAAACTAAAATCATTATATTTTGTATATTTTTAAATAAACATTTTTAGGGCACATCCTCTGATGTATAAGCTATTATTAAAATAAAATGATAACAATCATTTCTGTAGAACTAAAGAAATCATTCACGGAAGAAATCGCTTCTAGTTTCAAATATTTGTGTTAAAAATGCTCCTCTTTAAATATTTTTGGAAACATCCCTGTACCTAACCTTTCACTTTTATTTAAATATACATACATATTAAAATAGGTTTTTCTAGAACTCAGTGAAGAATTGTCTACATGAATCTCCTCCCGTTTTAAATGCATATATATTTAGACAAAGGCTGCCTACTAGTATTTAAATACTACAAAGATTTATTTAGACTTTGTTTAAAGATGAAGTAGCTAGAAAAGTATGATATCAGAACCATGAAACTTTTCTAGAAAAAATTGTGTGGAAATGTTAAGCTTTTATTTAGACATTTTTTTTAACAGTGTTTAAATGATTATTTTTTCAGCACCGCGTCTTACTACCCTCTCGGCTAAACGTGTATACATATATATATAATTACGATAGTTATGGATGAAGGAGGTTGAATTTAGAGGAAAGTGATCCCTCGTGGAGTTCGAGTTAAAAACAATTAAGGAAAAAAAACTCAATAGACCCGACCAAGATTCGATCCCCGATCTCCCCTTCAAAAGCAGAGAGTGACGCCTTGGATCAGAAATTTCAAAGTGGGGTCCGCGGACCCTCACGAGTCCCCCAAGGTTCGTCCAGGGGTCTGCGAAATCTTCCAGGTAGTCCGTGACATAGCTTTATAGAATTTTTAGATCTTATAAAATTTTATCTAAAAGGGTAAATCTCTGATGCATACCAAATACAATGGGGATGCCTTTCCATATTAAGCCCCGATGAGATAAAGAGACCTAAAAGTAGGGGGTTGGTCATGACCCTTATGCCCACATCCTTGAGAGGATCATTTGGAAACTCACTTTTATATTAATTTCCGCGTCAGCCAGAAAAAAGAACTTTCAGCAAAAGCATTGAAACCTTTGATGCTTTTTCCAACAACTTATTTATGTGAGCGAGCCTTTTTTGCTCTTTGTGGTGTAAAGAGAAAAATATTAAATGAAATCGTCTTAGTGTGGAATGAGACTTAAGGAGATGGTCACTAAAACTGCTACGGATTTAAATGATAGTTTAAAGTCAAACGAACAGTTTATCAGCGATGATAAATGTACAAATATAATACATTAGGGCTTCCATATCCTCGGATAATACGATCCTAGATCTACCAATCTTACGTTAAACAGTGGATAATTCCGAACTATTATGCAATGGGATATTCATGTAACAAACTTAAATACGGTAGTTTAATTTAAAAATGATTCACAGTATGACATTACCAACATTAAATAAAGTAATAATAACGTGTACTGTACACTACAGTCTTGTTACTACGATCATTGAAGATGATGATGATTATAATGATGACGGGGCTATGATAACACTATGCCCACGATGAGGATATGAAGTGGAGGGTATTGTGTAAGTATTGTGACTTATAAACAATTTTTTTAATTAAAAATAAATAAAATTGGGCAGCGGTAAATTGTGGATAACTGAATCGGTAGTTATGGGGGCCCTACTTTATATATTATATTGCAATTTTTATTGTAATTCTTTTTGAATTTATTTAAAAAAGTATTATCTCTAAAAATATACAAATAAAATATATACATTTGTCTTATTTTTCAGTTATATTGTGATTATATTTACATAAAAAATATATTGTGACTAATTTATCCCTATTATATACTCTACATTTATGAATATAATTTTTTTTATCATCAATTCTATATTAAGGGGTCCATGATTCAGTTGTTCACTGGTTAAGAGGGTCCACGTGACTAAGAAGTTTGAGAACTACTGCGCTTAGACCATTCGGCCACTGAAAACGAGCTACGTTGCGTTTTAGAGAAAGAAGGTTTAGGTATCTCTCGAAGAGGTTTCATTAAGAGCACGGTATACTCATTATGTTAAGTATTCTATGAAGCGATGGCAATGAAGTGACGTCATATCACCCTCCAGAAGAGACACGCTAATGTTCACCTTAGCATTCCCCCCCCACGCGCCAGTGAATGTCTTTCATTGCTGCCCCCCCTCACCACACTCCCCCCCAACGACACACACACTGGTAAAATCAGATGAAAACGTATCATGGTCCTGTTAAGAGACGCTCCCTGTGTAAGTTTCTCTCTTTACTCTCTCTCAGCGAGTTTCTGTACTGTGTTTAATTTAATTAAAGTACAAGAGTCTAGGGGTAGCTTTCCTGGCTTCACTCGATAGATATTATGCTTAGACCTCTACCTTCATTCAAGGTAGTTTGCATCAGAGAGTCACGTCGCGACAACCATTTTTTTGAACCTGTCGCTGCCTAAGTTTTTTTTAGAACCACGTCTTACCTTTATATATATATATATGTATATATATATATATATATATAGCACTGCGTCTTACTAACCGTTCGGGTTATAAGCTTAAGTAATAATTACGCTAATGGGTTAGGAATTGGGAAGGTTTAATTTAGAGGAAGTGAATACGCATTGGCGTGGAGGGAGAGTGGAAACAATTAGGGAAAAACCACCCCCATCTTACCTGACCGAGAATTCGAACCTCGATCTCCCCGTCCTTGGCAGTCTAGCTAAACACGAAACTACGCCACCGAGGCGGGCTACCACTTCTTACACTCCGTTTGGGTTAAGCACTTAACTACTAAAATTACGCTAGTGGTTTTAGGGATAAGAAAGGTTATACTTATAGGAAGTGTACCCACATTTGTTCCATTTTGGGGAAAAAACATTAGTACACCCGACCTATATTCGAAACTATCTCCCCGTCCTCGGTAGTCTAGTCTAATACTATAGTAGCGCGTTAAATCATGCGGTCACTGAGGTAGGTCTGCCTAAGCTAATTAGTGTTAACACACTTCAGTGGCTGCATGGTCTAAGGCGTTACTATTGCAATATATTGGACTTCCACTGACGGAGATATCAGGGTTCGGATCCCGCTCAGGCGTACTGAGGGTGGTTTTCCCAAATGCTTTGCCATTCTGTCTCTATCTCTCTTCACGCAAGCGCGGGTACATTTTCTCTAAATTCAATCATCCTCATTCCTGAAACATTAGCGTATAAACCTAACGGATAGTAATACACGATGCTACAAACAAATATTGTGTTTTTTTACAGCAATGTACGTCACCCGCACTGGTGGTAACGTCGATAAAGGTGATATTCTCATCTTATATGGTTTACCGGTGACAATGGAGGCTGTGGGCTAGAATCCCGGAAGGATGTATTGATATGTGTTTTTCCTTAATGGTTTCCACACATGTATATCCATTTCCTTTAAAACTTTATTTTCTCATTTAAATTTCATTAGACTTAATATACTGACACTCCAGATGGGTAGTAAGATGGGACATCCGTGTGGGCCCCTTTCTTAAAAAAATTATCTGCAATGCACCCTTCGTTTACCTTTAAAGGTAGCAAGCTGACCTTAAATAATTCCACTATGGCTTTCCTTTTAAGGTAGGATCATAGTGTAAATTCGCCAAGGTAGGACTGCAACAGAATAAAGTTAAGGTGCTTTTTTTTCTTTTTCTTTTTCACCGCATTCTACTTTCTACCTGTTCAGGTTATACGTGTTTATGATAATTACTCTAACGGGACTGTTGGTGACCTGGTGGTCTAGGGGTAAGGTGTCAGACTTCTGTGCTGAGGGTCCGGGGTTCAATCCTCGGTCCTGGCACAGATTTATCTGATTACCAAGCCCTTCTTTCACCTCTGACAAGACGTGTATTAATCACGACTTGTGAATGTGAGGAATGTCAGGCCTCCACCGTGGTTCGGATTCCACGTTAAACTGTAGGTCCTCCATTTCATCTCACGATCACCCTACCATTACACATTAGCGTAAATGCGTATAACACGAACGGGTAGTAAGACGTGGTGCTAATAATAATAAAAATAATCTAACGAGACTGGGATGAGGAAGAGATCATCTCAGAGGTAGTATACCCGCATTTGCGTGGGAGGAGAGTGGGAAACCATGTAGGGAAAAAACCACGCTCAGTAGACCCCGACTGGGATTTTAACTCCGAACTCCCCGTCTTTAGCAGGCCAGTCGAACACGAGAGTGACGCCTTAGACCAGAATGTACGCAATTAATAAAGGAATGTTTATAGATAGAAACTTAATTCCTGGCGTTACAGTACTTTATTATAAACTGACCTTGGATTTTATCTCTCTCCCTTTACTTCTCCTGGCAATAAATGGGAAACTTCAGGGAAGAATAAAGGAATAGTACTAAAAAAATATAATTATATACGTTCGTACCTTTTCTTAAGTAGCAATAAGCATACAGGAATTGTTGTGAAAACATGTAAGACACGTTGGCTCTTAGCAACTTAGTTCATTTGCTTGACTTTGATCTGGGATCCCAATTCTCTATTTCCGATTAGATACTCATATGCCTGTATGTTCTTTCTTCTAAAAATATATATTATTAAAGTACTAAATGCGTTTTGTGTCATTGTTCCATCATTCGTCAAATTTAAATTTATTTGGGAAATAAACTCGAATGAAGAGCTTAGGGAGTAATTAAACCCTAATACGTTTAAAAACATGATTTCTAGCATTAATAATATTATATGTATTCACCTTTAAGGGGGTTTCCTGATACCATACATGGTTGAAAATGGTTATCTTATATAGGTGCCAACTACTTTAATAACATTAAAACAAATAAACTATTTAATTTTGTTTATGGTCAGAGGGTGAGTCAGATACCCAGGGTCCCCGCAAACGTAGTTTTCCCAGGGCTCCACGCCTACTAGTGAAGGACCTGGAAGAGAGGGTGGATGCCGTTCAAGGGTGGTAGACAGCCCCAAAAATATACCTGGTTTAGGCTTAAATATTGACCTATATGGTCAATATTAATAACATTGTTAACGGTCCAAAACACAAATACTGTATATTATTTTGCCATATTATTTTAGTATTTCCGTTATGTTTTGGGATATAGGAAACATGATATTATGTATCGAAGAATAAATACGTCAATATTGCAATTACATCTCTCAAATTTAAGCCATTAGATTTTGGAAATGTAAATTTGATAGTCAATCAATATAGGGAAAAAATATATTTATATTTGAAATTTTAATCCTAAATTAAAAATTTACCCTTGATATATATTTTTTTATCCAGGCAATTTCTTAGGCGTATAAGCGTTTTATTTAAAAACCATAAAAATTACCCGGCGATGTCTGATCTTTTCATTTTATTTCCTCTTAACCAGTTTTTAATTAATTTTAAAATATAATATCAAAAATATAAAATTCCAGCTTTGGGGTGCACATGTTTGTACACAGCGGTTACTAATTTTAAAATTTCACCCCTCTGCCTGCGGTAGATATCGCACAATGCTCATGACTTTTCCTTTTATTACTATTAAAATTGGTATGATATAACTTTGACTCATTGTTGAAGGTAATTACTTCATATTAAGGATATTATTAAGAATAATTTTGAGAATCAGCTTAGTACAACCTCCCTCCGCTTTCCCCCTTTCTACCCACCAAAGTGTGGGACTAACTAAACTTCATTAGATACGGAGATGACAACCATGGGATGTTACAGATTTTTTAAAATAAAAAACGGCACCACGTCGATGACAAACTATTGCTTTATTACATGATACCGGCTTCGATGTTCGAATCGCAAAATACTGGACTCCATATTATCAGTGTTTGAATCTCGGTCGAGTGTACAGAGGATGGTTTTTCCTCAAATATTTTCCACTTCCCCTCCATTCAATGATAAGTAAACTTTTTATAAATTCAATCTTCCTCATCGCTAACACATTAGCTTAATTAATTCATATATGTTTTATCCTAACGGGTAGTAAAATGCAGTGACAATACATTTTTAAATAATAAGATAATTCATGATATATCACAGTGTCACTTGGATCAGATACTCGTTTTCGTCAAGCCATCGTCAAAACTTTTGAAGATAAGTACCACCTAAGAAAAACAGTCTTGCCGGGTTGTATTATTAGGCTGATTTTCTGTTTGAGTACAAGTAACGTTCGTAATTATTATCCTGGTGACCTGGTGGTTTAGGGGTAAGGTGTCGGACTTCTGTGCTGGGGGTCCGGGGTTAATTCCTCGGTCCCGGCACAGATTGATCCGATTGTCCAAACCCTTCCTTCACCTCTGACAAGACGTGTACTAATCACAACTTGTGAATGTGAGGCATGCCAGGCCTCCACCGTGGTTCGGATCCCACGTTAAACTGTAGTTCCTCCATTTCATCTCGCAATCACCCTACCATTACACATTAGCGTAAGTGCGTATAACCCGAACGGGTAGTAAGACGAGGTGCTAATAATAGTGATATTTATTATTATCATCGTTATATGAAATTGTTTACCTGGTAAAATTAAACATATGAAGTCCCTTGATTCAGAATGAACCCTCGTATTTATACAGACAAACAAACAATTTACTTATCCAGTGAACAAGAGGGACAAAGCAAAGTGCGGGAACTAGTTGGACAAGGGAAGTGTAAGCATGAAGTGACGTCAGAGCGCGGCTTACTTTCTAGCCCTCTAGAATTATCTAGAACCTCCTGGATGCATCTACACCCAATATATTGCTGAGGGAACTGCAGGTCTTATGGGGAAAAACTTTATCTTTGCGCTCTCTCTCAATTCGGGGTAAGAAGGAGCTACTGGCAGCCTCGACTAACCATCTTTGCAAAACCTGTCTTATATCATAGGAGAGATTGACCACACAAAAACGAAAGAATGAAAACGTTGTTTCCCATTAGTAACATGCAGTTCCGTCAACGATCTTGATATTTAAAAAAATTAGGTGAATTTTTTTTTACTAGTTTCAATTCTTATTTTTTTAAATGAATATCTTTAATAAACCCAAACACTTTGTGATGCTTGGTTTGAGCTACTTTACCTTTTTTTTTTTTCGAATGAACATAATTATCTGACCGTTACAAAAGGTCCACTTGCTTGTGTGACTTGTAGTATTTAATTTAGATAGCTAGATTTAGCACCGCGTCTTACTACCCGTTCGGTTTATACGCTTAAGTACTAATTACTCTAATGGATTAGGAATTGGGAAGGTTGAATTTAGAGGAAGTGAACCCGCATTTGCGTGGAAGGAGAGTGGAAAACCATTTAGGAAAAACCACCCCCAGTTCACCCGACCGAGAGTCGAACCTCGATCTCCCCGTCCTCAGTGATCGAGCTCAACACGACTAGCGCATTAGCCAACTACGCCACCGAGGCGGGTTAGATAGCTAGAAATTAGTATTAATACAAAAGGAAAAATCACTATTATCAACAGTGACCACAACAAATATTTTTGTATTTTTTAAGAAGTGCTCCAAATTTCCGTTTATAATAAAATTATGTTATTGGTAGAAACCGTGTAAATCCGCGCCGCGGCCAGACCCCAGAATAGTGTGGTTCCATGTCAACAGGTGCCTCTAGTTATACCCACGTGGCCTCGCGGGCTCAATCGAGAATGAAAAAAATCAGGCTTCGGCGTTGCTAGGCTCATTACGATTCAGATGATAGTGTAAATAACCAAGGAGTTCGGGGTACTGTAGGATCATACATTTTTTATTTCTTTTGAAATAAATAAAATAAATATTTAGTAAAAACATAAGAGTTTGATTTTCTTCACATCTTGATATCAACGGTTCTTGGTTATCTTTCAAGGGTTTCCTGAAACAATCTTTTTTTTTCTCTTCGTATAGATATAACTGTTTGTATCGACATGTGAAGAAAATTAAACTACATGTTTCTGTTAAAGCTAAATTTATTTATTTTTACCAAATAAATGTTTTGCTATAAAAACTAAAAAACATGCCCTTAAATCACGTTCTCTACATCCCCACCTTAAAACTAATATTTTTAATTTTTGTTTTCATAGCACTTTAAGTTTATTTCTGATTTGTACACAATTTGAATAACTTTAGTGCCATATTCATCACTGTCACCATTTTTTATTTATTTTTTCACGATTTGACAAGAGAAATAAGTTTACTTCTCTTTTCATAGTAACAGGACATATTTGTGAGGCAAATAAATGCATAGCTGTGTATAGTAACTTTTGAACTGTCGGAAAAGGGAATTGCTATCTGTCATGAACAGATCACATCAATCATTTTTTTTAACATGAAAACGTAGATTCATAATTTTTTTCATCATTTTCGTTTATAGATTTAAACAACACATTTTCAAATGTGATTTAAAATTAGAAACATACTAGTATAAATTTAAAATATATTATAGTGCACCAGTAGTTAGCTAACTTACGAAAACAATATATTTTTGAGAGGGGAGGGGGCGCAAAGTATAATCTACAAAATTAAAAAAAAAATCTTTTGCGTCAATTTCGCAATAACAATAGTCAACTGTAACCCTTTGGATTATATAAATATAAATTCGAGATTTCTAAAATATATTTTTTTATAATTAATTCTCTTCGATATATAATCTTTCATTTAAAACCTAAAATATAAATGGGCTCAGTAAAATTGTGATAGAGTTTTATTAAATTGTAACTTCACTGTTGAAATTTGTTAGCTTTGATAATCGTCAAAATATATATATTTACACTTCATCCTGATATCAGTGTTTGTGACCACTTCCAGGCTTATTTTGTCTGAATAAACTAATATATATGTATACATATGTATATAAAAATACACTAATATATTGGATAAATAAGATATATATATATGTATATATATATGTATATATCTCCTTAAGGCAACAACCCTAAGGTTGCTTTGATGTGATTTTCTATCGATCCGGATTTGGGCATCCACTCGGCTCTTCGGCTGGTCAGTGCTGCCTACACGATCTGGTAGGAATCCCACTTTCACACATCTTCCAGGGTTCTTTTACCTGCCACACTTGACACGGGACCGACGCGGACGTCTTTACCTTCCCTCCGAAGGAAGATGTGATACGGATTTATATCGTTCGCTCAAGAAAAATCCACAGACCTAAGCTGGGTCTGAACCCAAAAACATCGGGTATTGGGTCAAGCACTTTACCTAAATACTTCAGATGTTTACGTGTATCTCTCTCTATATATACATATTTATATTAAAGTCCATTTTCACATTATATATATAATATATGTATAATGTGAAAATTGACTTGAATGAGTTTTGATGCCAGTTTAGGGATTGAATGGCAAGTTACGTTCTAGTGGTTAGAATTTTAAACTTATAGACCAGAGAGCTAATGAGCTAGCTATATGTATATAATACATTTATATAATGATATAACGTATAAATTTTAAGTACATTTTGTCTTATTACCCGTATAAGAGGGATATTCGACAAATTTATATATATATATAAATTTATATATATATATATATATAAATTTATATATATATATATAATGCGTTGATAGGGTATGAAACAGTCAATACAATCATGCAAGCTAGGTATGAAATCTCTGCTCAGTTGTTGTCAATACGATATTTGGTGCCAACGACGCTTTTCATTGGTCCGCCTCATTCTTCGAACGTTGGGCACTTTCTTCGCACAGATACGATACCTTAACTGCAGTGAAAGGAAAAAAAATACATTGCTTTGAGCTGCGACTTTTTTTTTTGTTACGTTTCTCACTTCTCATGAGAAGGAATTTAGTGAACCACTGAGAAGTTAATTAAATTTGTGGGTAACAAGTCTAAGATTAATCACGCCATCTTCGGTACAGTGCCGCAAGCGAAGGAATTAGTTCAAGTACGTTGGGGGCGCACTGGTGAGGAATGGTGTCTTACGTTATATTGGGATGATGGCACAGGGTAGTGGGAGCTGGATAAGGGGGTAGGAGGGAGGGTTTTGGGACTGGAAGCATGCCTTTAGCTTTCCTCAAAACCTGATATAGGCTCTGAAGTTGTTAGTTGTGAACATACAGCTACTTTTACTTTCTCATGAACAATCTTGACAGAGTATTGTGATCGTCAAAAGAATCGGATTCTAGATTTTAGAGATGTCAACGTTTAATACCCACTGAAATCGAAAAATTGGCTTTTCGCGTGTCTATTTGTCGCTGTATCTCTGCATAGAGCCGAAACCACTCTACTGATTGGGCTAAAATTGGGTATGAGATTCCCCCAGAATAGTTTCTTTAGACGTAAATAGCTAATCTTAAAATTAAGAGTAGTTTACTTAAGGGAGAAAAGAGAAAAAAAATCGATCTTCTTGAAATCAGCTCTAACGATTGGTATTAAAATTCGCACGTAGGTTTTGTTTAACACTACAAACAAAATGGGGCATCTAATTTTTTTCGAGAAATGACTTTGAGGGTACCTACTTTGCAAAAGCTGATATCGCCAATTTTGATTATCTTTGCGCAACTTTTACCACTGTAAGGTTGTAGGACTATTGAAATTAAAAAACTTTAATTCAAATATATTATAATAAAACCAATAGTTTCCTAGATATAAGTTAATGTTTAAATGGATCTCTTGGAAATTTGGAGTTGTTTGCTAAGCTCATTGGTGAACAGGGAGGTTCAATTTTTTTTCTCAATATATTTCTGTAACAATTTATATAATTTAATTTATGCACTTTGATGGAATGTGATGATCTTTTTTTTTCCCATTATCTCTCAAAAAAATACCTATTATTTCGTTTCTCATAACTTACGAACATAAAGTAAATATCTTCCATTTTAGATGAAATATCGATAAAGTGCGTGCGGTGCAAAGTAGCTTAGATTAAAAACGTTTCTTATCAAATTGTCTCATACGATTGTTAGAGTTGCCATTGTCAGTAGCGTACTCTGATTCATCAAGGAGATCAGGAGCATAGCTAGATTTTGTTTGGTGGGGGGGGGGAGGAGTTGGAGGGTCTCTACGTGTGATGGGCCCGTGATGAATTACGCCAACAAAATATTGTGTTTTTTTAACGACGTTGTCTACTTGGTGATTTCGAAGCTATTTTGTGAAGCGGGTTGCATCTTGACTTGACGCAGGGCTCGAATCTTGGTCGGTTTTACTGAGGATTTTTTTTTTCCTTTCTCCATTTTCCTCACACCCACATGGAGGTAGATTACCTCTAAAACGCTTCCTTACTCATCCCTACCCCATTAGAGTAACTCTCATATATGCGTATTAACTGAACGGGTAGTAAGACGAGGTTAAAAAGAATCTTAGTAAAAATCCGCAACGCTCATCTTAGTATCTCTGAATTGAACCCCAGTCTTCAGTGTCAAGCTCAATTCGATTGTGATAGCCTCTAAAATACTTGTAAGAATCTGGTAGTAAGAATGTATATGACGTTACAAAAACTACCAAAACTACGATTATATATTCATACGTAAAGTCATTAGATTTGTAGCTGTAACTTTAGTTAATGGCAGTATCGATGGAGTATTAATAACTATATAATAAAAATATTAATATAAACCGTAAACAAAAGTTTTTGTATTTTCTGAAAGTTTTTTCCTACCAAAATCCTACTTTATTTATATGAGTTGGCTTAGAAAGGAAATGTGTTATTAATTGTGAATATAATTCTAACTAATACTGTAATTATGTTCAAAAATGATTAAAATTGGCTATTCATATTTCCTTTTAATTTACATTCGCATTATTTTCATCTTGGAGTTATTGCGGGTGAGTAGGAGGGGTTGGAGGGGGGGGGGTTGGAGGAAGGTGGTGAGCACGACCAAAGTTACTCGTAGCAGTATTTCAGAAAGTTATTGAATCAAGGATTCCAAAGACATTTGAAATTCCACCTTCGGGAGAGGTGTTCGCTGAAAATTCCAATTCGTGTGATATCGGAGAAGATGGAAGAAGTTGTGATTGGTTACTGGTAAAATGTTGAGTGGCCTTTCTCCCAGAGTGGGGGTGAGGAGGGAACGCTAAAAGAGAGAGAGAGAAGAAATTAAGAAAAAGGGTAAATTGTCAGGGGAAGGAAGTTGCCGTTTTAACCACCACATTTTCCCCGTGTAAAGGGAGGTGACAGCTGCCAACGAGAACACAAACTTTTTGACCTCGGTTTCTTACGGTTACCGATGTTTTCTCTTTGTAATAACGGAAGTGAACCGGGCAGTGTTGTTAATCTCGCACCAGTTTCCTTGATGAAGAGTGACATTTTGTTCGATTCTTAGTTTTAAAGTTTCGCTTTTTTGATGCTACTTCGGGAAATTGCGTTCGCGCGTGCATTTAAGTATATACCATCGATCATTTGAAATATCGTTCGATTATCTTGAAAGTTAATATAAAGTTCTGAATAGTGTTTTGTTCTATGAATCGTATCAAACCATTTCAAATATATATTTTTGTAATATATTTCGCTAACAGTTTATTAATAATAAATTGTTGCTGCCCATCCCCTTCCCTCCTAATTATCTATATGTCAATCTGTTAGGATAGCCTATCGAACTGTGGGGGTTACGAGTAGGATCGTTTAAAATAGTCAAAAGTCGATGTGTTGATGGATTTATTATAGACGAAAATGCACAATGTGGTATAGATAGTCAATTGGTAAAATTAATACTACGAAAGTTATAACCCAAGTCAGTAAATATAGCAAACAGACGATGAATACTTATATATCGGTGAACTACTCCACCTCATCCTTGACAGGAACTACATAAATCCTACCTCGATGTTCCTTGCTGTCAACTATCACGAACCTCTTAATAATCTCTAAAGACTATCTGAAGAAAAATAAGAAACTTGTCCTCACTTCGCACCTACCAATAACTTTAAAAAATGTATCATACCTATGGATGTTTTGATACATGTAATTTACTTGTATGCAACTATAAACAAGCAAAGCTTAAAGCTTACTTTCAAAACATACGTGTAAGCTTGTTGTGGACTGTTGGATGACTAAGGCTTTCATTATTACGAGAGAGCTGTATCTCTTATGTAACATACCTATATACAAATATTACTAGACAATGACAGAGTAAATAAAAAAATACATATAATAAAATAAAAACCCAAATCATCTAGGGAATAAATGCTTACCCTTTTAATATTAGGTTTTCTCATTTTAAATTAAATTTATAGATATATATTGCTTGATTTGAATATTAGGTTTTGAGAATCCATAAAAAGATAAATCATATTTTGTTATATTTCTGAGCTTAAATCAGTGTTACCACCCTTCCAACCACTGTTTAAATCTGTTGGTTTGACTTGTTCGTGATACATCTATAAAATTTGATGAAACCTTATTTTTTTTAGACTTTAATATGCTTGTTTTGTTTGGCTTCTAATGGCGTACCACCTCGAATAATTGTACACACCACTGGTGGTACGCGTAGTACAGTATGGGAACCACTGGTCTAGAGCATTACTTTCGCAATAGACTGGACTGCCTATGACGAGGATATCGGAGTTATTAATCCTGGTCGGGTGTACAGGGTGTTCTCCACTCTCCCTCAACGAGAATGCTTGGTACACTTCCTCTAAATTCACCATTCCTTATCCATACCATATTAACGTGATTAGTAAACTCAAACGGGTATTAAAACACGGCATGCTATTAAAATAAAATTTAGACACACTTTTTCTTAGATAAAGGTGTGCCTGGGAACACCCTGCACACACTCCATACGTAAGCTTATGACAGTTATAAAGATACACAGAATTACCAATCGAAAAAAGTATTTTCCCTTCACATTCAATTGTTATATTTGAATCGGGTAAAAAAAAAATTGCTGTTATGTGAAAGAGTAACCGAGTTAATTAAATTAAAGCAAACGCTAGACAACTACTAACCAACTATTATAATCTTAACAAAACACCTATCTCGCCAAAGGCGTGGGCTACGTTTATCGAAAAGTGTCACGTTTTTATGCGCGGGTGTTGGTGGCAATGTTCTGGCCCAGATAAGAGCGGGTGACTCGCGCGCGCACTCAATGATGAGGACCGTTCACACACACAAGTCTGTTGTTATCTTCAGAACCGGGGTCTAAGAGAGAATTGAAAACCATTTCGATGAGGGTAGGAAGGGTATGTGGACAATCATCACGATGTTTGGCCGGGAATAAGATGAGCTTCTCCAACTCCAACCTCAAAAAAAGTTTTCGTTAAGAGAAAGGACGTTGAAAAGGAAGAGTCTTGATTTTTCTTGAGATAAAAGAACATTGGGAGTAAATGAACTTCCTTGTGGATAGAATACTCTTCAACTAGTTCATGGTTTTCTTTTTGTAGGAATTTCTTAAGTAAGGTAGCTACTTTCACTCTTTATTTAAATTAGATCTACTTCGAACCCATATTTTTTTCTATCGCTTCTAGAGTGTATAAATAATTGATTGAAATTGTTTCTCTCTGATAATAGAATTTTCAACTAAGGTACTAAAGAGTTTTACTCTTAATTTTGTACCCTGAAGGTTAGTAAGCTTACTCCACAATGGCACAGCATATAAGATAGTCAATCAAGTTAAGATCTCTTAATTTCATAGTAAACGGAGTGTACAAATTTGATTTACTTTCTCTAACAATGTATGCGTGAATGAATTTTGAGCTATTCCATTCATCTATTCACCTGGAATGACACACGATTTTTTTTAAAAAGAAATACTTATCACTTATCATATGCCTATTAATTATTTCCTCCCTTCCAATTTTGAGATTTTTTTTTATGTGGCATAATAGTTGAGTGTGAGTAGCAATTTGTTTGAAATCCGTTAATCTTATCAAAGTACGTAAGTGTTGATGACTATTTTTGTGTAAACATACTTTTCAACAAATAATTAATATAAATTAATATAATATATATATAACCAACTCGTAATAATAATATAATATTTAGCACCGCGTCTTACTACCCGTACGGGTTATACGCTTCAGTACTAATTACGCTATTGGATTAGGAATTGGAGGGTGGATTCTAGTGGAAGTGAACCCGCATTTGCGTGGAGGGAGAGTGGAAAACCATTTAGGAAAAACTACCCCCAGTTCACCCGACCGAGATTAGAACCTCGATCTCCCCGTCCTCGGCGGTCGAGCTCAACACGACTAGCGCGTTAGCCAACTACGCCACCGAGGTGGGTACCAACTCGTACAAAAGGCGACAGACATATACATCACTCGCTCATATTGTTCCTTTTTTTAATTTATCTCGACCCATCGGAGAAAGAAGAACATTATGATGATCATTTAAAAAAATCGAACTCGAAATTTGAATTAATGTCAACGTTTCATGATGACATGAAACCAAAAAGTAGTTTTCGTGATGCCGTCTGTATGTCGGTCTGTGTGTATTTTGACCAAGAGCTGAAACCATTTTACTGATCGGGCTAAAACTTGTGTTCCATGGATTTAAAAAGTTTATCCCGGGGATTTTTTCGAAATTAGATATCTGACCCTAAAATTAGGAGTAATCTATGGAAAGTTAAAATAGAAAAACTCGAGTTTATTATAAAAAAATCACTATAATTAGTTTGATTACATTTTGTATGTAGATGATGTTTAATATTAAAAGTAAATTGCGACTCTCATTTTCTCATGAAAATTACTTTGAGGGCAATTTACATAAGCAGAAGTTTCCAATTTTGATCATATATCCGCAACTCTTTGTGACTAAATCGTTTTAAAGTTGTAGCAATATTAGTAATAACATTATTTTATTTTAATTATTTTTTTTTATAAAAACAAAGGTTTGCTTATCTCTATACACAACACATTGGCTAACACGATCCCAACAAGTTGTGTTACGATATAAACGCATTCACAACTAGTTGGCGATGCTGGCCAACATGTTGGAGGTGGGAGGAGTGGTCAGTGCCAACATGTTGGTGTTAGGAGGAGTGGTCAGTGCCAACATGTTGGTGTAGGAGGTGGTCAGTGCCACATGTTGGTGGAGGAGTGAGTGGTCAGTGCCAACATGTTGGTGGTGGAGGAGTGGTCAGTGCCAACATGTTGGTGGTGGGAGGAGTGGTCAGTGCCAACATGTTGGTGGTAGGAGGAGTGGTCAGTGCCAACATGTTGGGGTGGAGGAGTGTCAGTGCCAACATGTTGGGTAGGAGGAGTGGTCAGTGCCAACATGTTGGTGGTAGGAGGAGTGGTCAGTGCCAACATGTTGGTGGTGGAGGAGTGGTCAGTGCCAACATGTTGGGGTGGAGGAGTGTATAGGACGCACACGCTATCGAGTCGAGGCAGCCTTAGCGACGCACGTTTTTTGTTTCTTAGATTAGTTTAACATCTTGGTTTACATTGTTTTTGTGGTCATGGAGTGGTAAAAAAGTGAACAAAATTAAATGAATTGATTTGTGTCAAAAGTTTTCTGTTATTAGGAACGTTATCACGGCTGTTCACAAGAATTCAAAAACGTATTTACTTCGATAGTTGGGGTTTTGGACAGGCCTAAAAAGTTGTTTACATTTTTTTTTTGCAAGATTACACTTCTTGTCAATAAAATAAATCAAGAAACGACAGGTAATAAGTCTTTCTATGGCCATGTGTGTACTAATCAAAAACCAGAGGATCCATGATGTTAGCCCAACGAAAGAACAAAAATAAACGTGGCACATTTTTCAACATTTTGTTACATAATAAATAAGGCTTAGGAGCCCCGAGGTCGTATGTCCAACAATAAGATGATGTCCTGGCACAGATGTATCTGATTGCCAAACTCTTCCTTCGCCTCTGACAAGACGTGTATTAATCACAACTTGTGTATGTGAGGAATTCCAGGTCTCCACCATGGTTCGGATTCCACGTTAAACTGTAGGTCTTCCATTTCATCTCACAATCACCCTACCATTACACATTAGCGTAAGTGCGTATAACCCGAATGGGTAGTAATACGCGGTGCTAATAATAATAATAATAATAATAATAATAATAATAATAATAATAATAAGATGATAAATGTAACTACACCCTTTAAAATACAAGGAAAAACAGCTGGTTTAACAGGAACTTGAGATCTAATAGAAGCTTAATCAAACTCTTTAACTACTTTGAAACATTTTACTCTTACAAACTCGTACCTGCTGCTATCTGCCGGCATTCCTGTTAAAACGGCAATGTATTGCTCTTTGTTGAACAAAGGAAATGTTCATTAAATCGCAATTAAAACTTAAAATAATTCCCGTTACCTTAACTGATTTAATTTCCTTTCCTTCCATCATCCCCTTACATTTCCTTACTTTCTCTGTCAGAAGCCATCCATTGTTCTCGTCCTTCCCCTATTTACGTGGGCACAAAGGGTGGATAAAAATTGCCACGAACAGACGTTGTGGGATTTTGAAAAAAATAGGATGAATCTCTACCCACATCGGTAGGCATGTGGTCCATTCAGAAAGCGCGTTTAGTTTCTTTTTCTGGTGATGGGAAGCTTGGAAATCGAATTACGGCCGGGTGTAATTAGTTTTATCTTTTCCAAATAGTTTTCCACTATTCTTCTTCCCCAAATGATAGTTAAGCTACTCTGAATTTAACGTCCTCATTCTTACACAATTAGTTTAATTAAATACTTATAGCCAGGAGGGTAGTAATACGTAATAGAAAATAATAATATTTAGCACCGCGTCTTACTACCCGTTCGGGTTATACGCTTAAGTACTAATTACTCTAATAGATTAGGAATTGGGAGGGTTGAATTTAAAGGAAGTGAACCCGCATTTGCGTGGAGGGGAGTGGAAAACCATTTAGGAAAAACCACCCCCAGTTCACCCGAACGAGATTCGAACCTCGATCTCCCCGTCCTCGGTATTAGAAAATAAATAATAAAATATGTAATACTTTATTATCTAATCTTGTCAATTAATGCTTGGTTTTCATTGTAATTTCAACCCTTTATAGCTAAAGGAAGATATTAAGAACTAAAATAACTCATGTTTAGCATAATGATCAACATTGCTTTAAAGTAATAAATTGTAATATACAAAACTATATACAAATAACTAAATGTATCAATATATGTATCAATCCATCTATATATCTATCTACATACCTATCCATATATACGTATTTGGCACCCTGAATATATATTATACATACAAAAAGATTTGATATTATTTTATATATAAAAAGAATTTACTTTATTTTATATATAAAAATAATTACAATTATTATAAATATATGTTTGAGTATATATATTTAGTAGTTTTTATTTTATTCTAAAATATATTTTATTTTTTACCTTACATATATGTAGGCCTATGTTTTAATTTATTCATAAATCATATCACTGTTAATTACTTTAAATATAGTAAATTCTATTTTATTTCTCACCATACACAAATATAATACATAATATTATATATTAAACTTTATTTTTGGTCACATATATAATTATATAATCAAATATATTATATACGACTGTGCAGGCATAAATAAATACACTTTTATTTTATCACATATATACAAATCATATAAAGGAAGAGAAAAAGATGTCATAATATGTATCATACAGGGTGTTCCTAGATTAAACAGCCAAACTTTTAGAGGTGTTAGGGGTTGGTATACTAGCTCAAAATGTCCTTTGGTGATTAGCTCGATTTCTCTTCCTTTTCGAGCAAACAGAGATACATGTACGAAGCAGATTCTTACCACTTTTTAATCATTTTTGCATTGTCAGCAAAGAATAAAAATAGTGTTAACTATAACTTACTTATATGAAAATATGGCCTACTTCTTTAGCTGATATTTTGTGAATATCTTACGATCAGGAATTACCTTTGATAGCATTTGGTAGATTTGATTTTAGATGTGTGCCAATATCAATTTAACTTTTTAACTAAATGCATACCTAAAATAATCAAATAAAATACCTCTACATGTTTAGAAAATATAAACAAACATATAACAAGCTGATTGCCATTAGCAATATGTTCCCAAATTTTATTTTATTTTCACGTTCTTTTCCCAGTTATAAACTATCTGCCGAATCTTTAAAGGAACCACGCCAGGATTTCCTTAAAATAAAGAGGTGAGCCCGCATTTTATCTACTAAGTAAACTAGCCGTCGAACTTGGATATGCTGTCTCATAAATGAGTCACTTAATCTATCATTCAATCCTGCCAACCGTTGAGATATAAAATTAATTTCCAAATGAATTACTTGATAACCATACTTCTGTTAGCGTTGGAAAATTTCATTATTTATTTTTCTACTTTTATAATGTCAGTTAATTCAATTGATACGGTTTTTTAGACTATTCAATTAACGTAACGATTTATATCCTTCGGAACTAAGCATCGGAAAGACGAAAACCGATGCCATTACATGTCGAAGCGAAGTGATACTTTTTTTTTTCATTGATTCGAGTCTTTCAGAGTAAACGTTAGCTTCCTCCCTCTACCTCGTCACATTTTAATACAAACGATATGTTTTTTCAACGAATCAAAAATGAACTAAGCAAACTTTTTTTTTCTGTCCTTCCCCTTTCGAATATAAACACATGATAAGCGAATAAATGTGATCATTATTACCGTCGTTCGAGGATATATAATACTGAGGGATTTCTATTCCCGGAGCTATTATCTCAAAGGAATATTCTAGACGAGTAACGAGTACCTAAGTACACAATGGCACTCCCTTGATTGGATTCGCAGGAATAGTAGTTTGCGACCGACATTTATGGACGTACTTTTCACGAATTATTGCTTTTTATCAGATTTTGTGAAGTATAAAACTTTTTTTTTTCTTATTTGCCACATAAACTTGGGCTGAATTCGCGATGCTGAAATGAAGGTAGTTTAATCTCAAATTCTTTCTTCTAGTTTTTACATCGGTTTGAATCATGTTCTACACATTCTAGATATTAAACCTTAAGATGAGATGGAAAGGAACACGGTTTTTAGGTCCGTAGTTTTTCAGTTTTTTTTATACAAAAAAAAAGCTTTTTTTCTGGTCAGAACAAATAAAATATTGCTGTGGCTTAATTTTATACACGTAATGAACTCAACATTTTTTTTTATATCTGCCAAGGGTATTACGTAATTCGATCAGAACTTTTTATTTTAAATTAAAATATCTCTCGTCAAATTCCTTGATGTTCAAAGCGAAATATTTAAGAACGGTTGAAATTGTAAAATATGTAGATAATTAAACAAAATATATATACTTAAGTAATACTTAATTTGAAACACTTGGATTTCTCTTTGAACTCTAAGGTTCTGTTTCGTTTATATTTATGGCTAGTTATATTAATTTGTGATAGAAAATTATTTGGCCAAACAGTAATAGTCCTATAAAAGTCTTGTTGTAAGAAGATACAAGCTTAAGTTAAACCTTTCCTCATTCTCATATTTTCTGAGACAAAAAAAAAAAAGGAAGGGCACAAGAAAATGGTAACAAGTTTCAGTGTACGATCTAAATTGTTTTACAGCTTATACCAGAATTCCTGAGATTTTATGAAGAAGGATCATTTATAGAATACTAATTTTTTTTATGTACAGAATTGCTAACATTTCACTATTTTATTAGTGTTATTTTATAGGTGTTGATAGTATCTACAAAAAGTGACAGCTGAAGATAACAAGACCTGACACATGAATACTTGAAATTAGATATAGTAGCTTTTATAGCTGTCAGAAGATTGACTTCCCATAACAACCCTCGGTAAACATATTCCCAGGCAACCACTTTCTAGGCCCGAAATTCCTTTAAAAGATTCTCCTTATAGTAAAATATCTTGATATTTGGTGTCGTGACCATAATATGTTAAAATATATATAAGTTTTAACGCTAACAATTTGTATATAATAAACTAAATTTGTTTTGCCAACTCCATTCTAGATACATGAGAAATGTAAAACTTTTTTTAAACAAATAATTATTTTCATTATAATTATAGACTTGTAAGTATGGTTAAGAAGTTGAAAATTTCCACTTTGAAAAATCCAAAATTCCCGGAAAACAAAAGTTAACATGATGTAGGAGCTCAGAATGGATATTTATTAATCAAATGATGTAATTTAAAAGGGTGATCACAACACAAATTGTGTTGGCATTTGTATTGTCCTACTCCCCTGTTGCTTTCCTTTTACCAAACATTCATCCACCCAGTAAAATAACAAACCAACCTGGTTTTGGTGGTTTATTAATTTCAGGCTCGACTATTCTATCTCCTTAAGGTGTGAGTGTATGGGAAACGAGACAAGTTAAGTCTTTTTATGGTTTATATATCAAAACACATTTTTGGTAAAAAAAAAAATTCCATTAGTTCCCAAGTAGAAACATAGAGTTTAATTTTCTTCATGTTTTTCTCTTAATTTAAAAAGTTCCTCATATAATGGCACTATGCTCATGACAGACATTCAACAACTGTTGATTTCACCATGTGAAGAAAATTTAACTCTTATATTTGTACTGAAGTAATATTTTATCCAGGCAAAAAAAAAAAGTTTTCTAATACAAAATGTTAAAAACTGGCCATTTCTCGCGTCCTCAACATTCCCACTTTAAGAGGTTACACCGTTTTGTCAGCATATAAAGACTGAATATTCCTTTGTGGAAACAAGGATTGGCGCAGAAATTCTCAAGTAGGTTAGAAATATCATATTATATATTTACTCTAATGGTTCTTAAATAACCCCCATTCTAACTATTGTTAAAGTACACAGTTTAAAATAACTAAATATTATAAGGATTATTACTATCACAACGCACCCCAAACAATAATATCTTTCTATAAGGGATTTTTTTTAAATACCGCGTCATCCCTGTCTTTGAACGTACCTGTTTGTTTGTTGAAATAAATTAACCGTGAAATATTGCGATAACTTGAAATAGTACCGTCTACAAGGAGGAGTAGATCAGATAATTTAATACTATTCGGAAAATTCATGATTATTACCCGGTCAGAAAGCTGTTGACATCTCACCTGCTTTCGAGGAATGTATAACTCAGAATATACAAAACAATGATTTTACCGGTTGTTATTTATGAGTGTTAAACGTGGTTTCTTACCTTACATGACGAAAACAAATTTAGGGTGTTAAAAAACAAGGTGCTTAGGAAGATACTTGGTCCTAAAAGGAATGAAGGTACTGGGGAGGGGAGGGGGTTACATAATGGTAAGTTTCGTACCCTGTACTCATCACAAGACATTGCTAGGATTATAAAGTCTCGTGGATTGCGGTGGGCAGGACATGCAGCGTGAATGGGAGATTATAGAACAAACTGACAAACTCAATGGGAAAAGACCATTGGGAAGACCTAGACGCAGATGGTAGGATAACATTAGAATTGACCTCAAAAGAGCGGATGTAATTAGTTGGACTGAATATAACTAGCTCAAGATAGGGATAGGGGGCTATCAGGTGGACTGGATAGAACCAGCTCAAGATAGGGATAGGTGGCGTAGTTTTGGGATGACAATGCTTTTTCAAGTTTCTAATGCCAGGGAGAGAGTATA
Source organism: Timema podura (assembly GCA_033556935.1). NCBI lineage: Eukaryota > Metazoa > Arthropoda > Insecta > Phasmatodea > Timematidae > Timema > Timema podura. Next base: position 24,774,579 of record JAVRXN010000013.1, on the reverse strand, counting down.
TAAAAGTTTTAAAATATAAATTAGTAATTAATCAGTAACATTAATTATTACTAGGGATTGAAAAGAATAACATTACACTATGATGGCTATATAAAACAATTAAGGTTATTTTAATGGTATATGTAGATGTCTATAATATAACCTTAATATATTTTTCCCATTTACCAGAGATAGTTTCATCCATTAGAGAAACCACTAAATTGGCATCGCTGAAGCCAACTTCTTGTCAACTACTTTCAATTCAGATGACATGGGATATCGAAATATTAAAATTTTGGTGAGTGTATATTTTCACTTTCATTAGTGTATTATTTTCTTAAATCATACCATATCAACTCAAGTTTAGCTATTTTTTTATATGACTGACACTCTGGCTCTTCGAAAACACAACAAGCATATTCAACAAACTTATAGTTTTCTGTTAGATTCAAAATAACAAATGACTGAATTTATTTATAAAATAATAGCTATATTAATCAAAGAACTGCGACCATTTTCTTAAAATATAGTTGAAAATCAGATAATGCTACATTTTAAAATTCATTTTCTAATATAATCAACTCAAAATATAAGGCTGTTCAAGGCTCTACCAATGAGCTATCCAGGGATCGTCCAATGCTCAGCGTCATTCTTCGGCCATATTTTAAGTCAGAGTCTGTGATGGACGTGTGGTAGTAGCTACTAAGCTACAGCTACTAAGAGCTGTCATTGATATCGCTTCCCGTGGCCAGGTGTAATTTTCCCATTTATTCGAATATGACTCAGTTACGGCTGATCTCCGTATTTATAATCATTCATCCCCTAAGTTCGCCTTTCATATATATTTACTTGTATATCACTGCTTTCTTAAATATTGTGTCATATTTAATGCAGTTTAGTTAATAGTAATACAATATTACATGGCCGAGGTACAGCATTCGTAGTCATGTAGTGGAAAGATTATCCAGTACTAATGTATCGTTGCCCAGGGGACGCCCAATAGAACATCCTCTCCATGGAGTATCTTTCCATGTCCTGATGAAATGAGATGATGGTGATAGTGAGTATGAGGGTGTGGGACTAGCGGAAACACTTTAACCTAACTTAATCCTAACTAACCACACCCTGTTGACCGTTGTGGGAATTCCCCTTTCGGGCAAAATACCCAAGTTATCAGCCGGGAATCGAACACGGTAGCCCTATAGGCTCGTAGCCAGGTTCACTGACGACTACACTTCGGGACTGACTAGTTTATTTAATAAATATGTAATATTATATTATAATTTTTTACATTATTCTTGATCACACACGTTTTGTTCTCGCCTCTGGGTCAGGAGTACCGGTAAAAGAGATTCCTTGTCTGTGGTGATGGGGTTTGGGTATTTGGAGGGGATGGGGGACAGTTTTAGCGAGGAGCGGGGTTTTAGGGGTGAAGAAGGGAATATGCTTGAAAAAAGCATAGGAACCCCCTCATGGAAGTCTTTGGGACGCGGTGATAAATTTATGCCATTTCCTGTTCGTTGTCGGTCGATTGGAAGACGATCCAGTCGAGTCAGGAAGAGAAAGGCTCTGAGGGATTACCTCCGCGCCAAGAGCTCTTAGCGGGCATTGATGGCTCCGGTCCATATCTGAGGAGACAGGCGTGAGGGGGGGTCGATACGTGCTTATTCGTGATGTACACCTTAAGATGGATATACAATTTAAAACACTTATAGTTAGTAACTTTTAAAGGTGCTACGTGGGAAAGTACTGAGACGTGTCGCAGACGTTTACAAATCCCGCATTTTTTAATATCGATTTCAACCAAATGTAGGTGAGAATTATCAATCAAATATCTGTCAAAATTGCTTTATTTTAATTCAACGATGGCTTACACGCACAAAAATTACTTCTGAGATTAAAGCAAAATATTAGAAAACTATGTAAAGTCATAATTTAAAATGTAACATTAGTATAATTCTAATATTTTAATATTTCAAGACAATTTGGGAGTAATTGTTTTATAGGGTTTTATGTAAGTTATCACATATTTTTAAACAAACACTTTAGACTTAAAATTTAATCTTGTTAACTAGTTAAAACTTTCACCTACATATTGATGAGAATCCTATTAAAAAAACCCGCTTCGGTGGTCAAATGGTCTAAAAGCGCTACTCTCGCAGTAGACTAGACTGCCGACGACAAGGAGATCCGAAGTTCAAATCTCATTTGGGTCTACTGAGGGCTATTTTTCCAAAATAGTTTTCAACTTTATCTTTCTCCACACAAATGCTGGTACACTTCCTCTAAATATAACCTTACTACTCCCTAAAATCATTAGCGTAATTAGTATATAAGCGTTTAACCCAAACGGGTAGTAATACGCGCCGTTATATATACATATATAAATGTTAAAAAATATCAAACCAGCTCATAATTGATGTGGGATCTCTAAACGTCTGTATCTCTTCTCGGTGCTTGAATGTGTGACTTTAAGAATTCCGGGTACGAGGGTACGATAAGCATCCAATCAGATGCTTACTGTGAATAACTTTACTTACATTTGAAAGTTTTAACTTTACAAATAAGAAATTTTAAAAATGTAAAGGTAAAGTATTTTGTCCAGCCTTCTTCATTTTAAATCTTGTTTAACTTTCTGTTTTAACCCAACTTTTCGTATCTAAAATCCTTTTTTTTTTTTTCCTTTCTATGATTTTCTTTTCATCCGTTCATGCACCTGAAATCCCTCTCGCAGTTTTTTTTTTTTCCAAGTGAATCCTTTTCAATTTTCCATTATCGTTTTTACCAGTATATTTATGGAAACAGCGCTATAAACTTCTGCGACCGCATCTATATAGTAAGCTCCGAATCACGCTTACCTTGATTGTTTTTATAGAAAGGGAAGAATATTGTAAAATCCTTTTTTTCTTTCACTCAAATTAAAAACTATTTTTAATAGTATTAATAGTATTATTATTTTATCGATATTAATCCATTTTCCTTTTTTCTTTTTAGCTCCATATCTTACTACTTGTTCAGTTTATACCCATATTAATTAATTAGGATAGTGAATTAGGGATGAGGAATTTTAATTTTAGAAACTAAGGCGTATTTACCTGGAGGTAGGGTGGATAATCATTTAGGAAAAACAACTCTCAGTGCATCCGAGCAGGATTCGAACCTGATCTCCCTGTCATTGGCAGTCTAGTTTATTGCAAGAGTGATGATACCTTAGACCATGCGGTCACCGAAGTAGACTACCATTTTTTAAGGTGACGTTTCTAGATAATATAACTTGAAGTGTGAATACATCTAAGTATATTAGTATTTTTTTAGCTTTTAGTTAAGGGTACCGACCAATATTGTGTTCTTACTATATAATCTTTCTCAACTGGGATTTAAACCAGGCTCTCAGAGGTGGCCCTGTCACTGTACTAAGTTAAACATCCAATAGTCATTCATTCTTTTTCTATTTACTTCAGTGTCCGCATAGTTTAAGGCGTCACTCCAGCAATATACAAGACTGCAGATGACTGGGAGATAAGGCTTCTAATCCCTGTAGGTTTTTTCCAATATTGTTTTCCACTCTCCCTCCATGAAAATATGGGTACACTTCCTTTAAAATCCAACTTTCCTCATCTCTATTCATTAACTTAATTAGTACATATGTGAATAATCCTGAACAGGTAGTAAGACGTGGTGCTAAAAAAATATTGCTTTTTACCTTTATTTTATATTTCATATTTGAGTCCTTGTTTATAACCTTTTTAATACACGCCTGTGTCTGTGCGCACAATGTCATAATTTATTGATAATATTTACCTCTTTGAAATAATAATAGGTTCTTTTTCTCCCACTAAAATTATTTTATTTTTCCTTGCTCCCACTTTTTGTATTTCTCAAAACACAAACTACTACTAATTCGCTCATATACCCAAATTAATATTTGTCTACCCTATTAAGAGGGTACGCAAACTAAACGTCAAGCTCATATAGTCTGGTTTGCCTATGATGGGGAAATCGTGCTCCTAATTCCTACCCTCCCTACACGCATATGAGAATATATTTCTTCTAAATCATATTTTCCTAAATTATAGCCCATTGTTCTAATCAAACTCGATAGACAGATGGGTAGTAAGACACGATAGAAAAAAGATGTATTCAATATAATACATTAACTATTATGGTTTTATTTATCAGATTTGTAAACATTTCTAAACATTTAAGGCGATTGGCCCCTTTCATTTGGCGTGGAAATGTAGAGTCACAGGAACAAGCGGCTATCTTCAAGAATTTTTATTGTTTAGCAATTTTATTTTCAGAAACGGTTTGTTCAAGAATGGAAGCATGTTGATTAAGTTATACTTTTTGTATACACACCTCCTTTATAATTTTAACATTGATAAAATCAATAATTTTGACATTTTTCAATAAAAAACTGCTGGCTGCATAACAAAAAATAAGAAAATGTAGCACGTAATAAACATTGATACATTACCTTAGAAGGGGTGTTGAAAATATTAGTATAACAATTTCTCTCGTTCTAGAAAAAACTGATAGTTCCAAACGTATGATTTTTCCGCAAGACTTGTTCAGTAGCTAGTGCCATCTACTGTTTCCGTGATTCATCTGTTCTTGTTGGCGGGAAGGATACTTTGTTCAGTTGTAAAGCCACACCACGCCTTTTACCCTCTCGCCCACTATCCCACAAAATAGGTTTTAGACTTGCACTCGACAGGGCCAAGGGCCTTAAGATGTTATTTTATTTTCTTAGTGCACAGATATCTCTTGAGTAGTTATTATCTGATATTAAAACTTTTACTATTATTAATATTATTATTGTTATCATTATCATAAATACTATCATTCATATTATTAATACTTATGATTGAGTGTATTTATGAGCCTCTTTTATTAAAATTATTGCAATGATGAAAGAACTATACGCTTCTTGATAGTTTTTTTTTTTATAAAGGAGCATTTCTTTTTGAATTTATTGCTATGTAACTTTTTCCGTCTTTACATTTATTCGATGACTTTCCTTTTACTTTCCCTAAAAAGAACAGCATTTCTGAAACACTAATTCAAAGAATTTTATTTCATAGTGAAAGGATTTATTTGATCTCCTTTATCTTGAAGTTGGAGAAAGGAGGGGGGGAAAAAGTAGGGGAGGGGCGGGTGTTAAAACATTCAAGTTCACACTGTAAAGCTATTTTTACTGCCTTCACCATTGTCTTACATCGCGAAGAGATTTGGGGAGGGTGGAAATAAAATAAAATAAAAAGGTCTTTCTGTGAACGAAGACATTTTGTGACAGCGTAAAAATGAATTCTGACATGAATTGTTTAGTATTCCTGGAGAAAAGGATTTCCATCCTTCTCTTAAAGAGACGTCCCTAAGAGCGCGAGTGAGGGTGATAGCTGCTAATAAGACACGGAGATACCCCCAAACGTCTTTTGACAACACGCTTTTTTTTTCTTCTAAACTGTTCCTTTATCTTCCATTATTTTCCTCCTCGCCGGCCCCTATTCGTTTCTTTATCCCTAGACTCTAGAGACACATCAAGGGTAAGCTGTCTCCAAAGGGTAACATGCAGAACAGTTTCAATATTTTAGATCTAATTTCGTGTCACTTGGGTGAGCTCGTATGAAGATCTTTGCTTGTACTCATGTTTTTTAATGTATACAGTGTTGTTGTTTTTATTCCTCGACATTTTAAAATTTTTCCTCTCCTCGTTAGGATCGTGTGTTTTTTTCATACATAGTAAAATAATAATATTTAATTAATTTATCATAATAGTTTAATAATATTTAGTTAATCTAAATTTATTGACCTTTTGCGGTGTTGCCAGTTTAGCGACTTTTACGGGTCTTAAACGACTGACTTTCATTTTTAACGCCTAGCGACTAATCTGGAAACTGGCGACTTTCCTTAATATTTTTTTTGTCAAGTTCATGTTCATTATTTTAATTTCTAATGCTGTCGAATTTTTATTTTTGAATTATCGTACTGCGATGCATTTCTTCGGTCTACAGAAGAGCTCTAAACTATATATATGTCATTCACAAATCACAACGACATCGTTTCGAATCCGGGGATCACCTCAGTCTACTGATTTATCTTACATTCAGTTCAGATTAATGTATTATTTTTTGGTTTGGCGACAAATCTGACGACTTTTAAGTTTTGTTTAGCGACAATCTAGCGACTTTCTTGTACTAATATAAACACATATATGGTCGTTGGCAATACTGACCTTGTGAAGCAAGGGTATTTTTTTATCTTGATTATTTAGAATTTTGTTTGTCTGTCTGTCCATTTGTCTGTATGGATCTTTGCTATCCAATAAATGTCAAATTTGTGAACCAATTTTAAAGAAATTTGGCAGGGAAAACACATAAATAAAAAACAGTAAGATTTTATGAATATACTATGATGGTATTGTGGTCACGGTTAAAATATATTAAATTTACTTCCATAATGTATTCATACGTCAAATTATATGTTCTGAAACTATAGCTTTTGACGAATCGTATCAATGGCGATGATATAGTACAAATAATATGTTTACAATATGTCAATACTGAGAGGAAAAGGTATATGTATAACTGTTTTAAGGTTAAGACTGTATGAAGTGTTATTTTTAACTAACCTAACTTTCAGTGATAATTTCATTAATACCACCCAATGTTGTGTAAGGTAGTGGTTCCCAAACATATAAAATCACGACCCTATTTTAAGAGCGATAAATTTTAGTGACATCATGGCTCTAAGGTGAAGGAGTTTGTTTAAAGGGGTGTTTTTGATTTAATTTTTGTTACTACTATATATTAAAATCTAATATTATTTTACAAAAAATGAGATGTGTGCGAAGGGTGAGTTTGTCTCCGGTTTGTGTTTATGACGTCATTGATATTAACGCCACAGACACCAAGATAAAATCCGATTCGCCCCTGGTAATTGTATATGATGCTTTTTAATCTTTCCATATTTTTATGTTATAATTTTTTTTAATCTCATTTTTTAATTATTTTCAATTTTCAAATAATTACAAAATTTTCACATCTTAAAATATTTTAGAGGCCCATATTTGGGGAAACATTGTTGCGTAGTTTATTGTGAACCGCTGCATTGCGCTGTATTTACAAATATTTGAAAACAAATCCAAGCAACACTAATTACTTTTATTAAGTCATTAACCTAACTCTAAATTATTCATAGAGCTAAATTATTTTCAAAAACGAAACATTTAAAATAAAAATAGCTTAAACAACCGCTAGATTGAACTTTAATCAAGTTTCAGTTTGATTTGGTTATTTTGTATGTTTGCCTTTTCATGATCGCTCGGACATTATTTTCCCCCATTCTGAGAGTAATTTAAAAGAGTAGTATTTTATACAACAAAAAACGTCATTTCGATGTTCATTGTTTGTAACGGTCAATTCACCGTATTTTATTAAACTTTTAAAATAAATCCAAACGATTTTTTTACTAAAAATTGTATAAAATGATTGATAGTTAAACATGATTGGTTTCATAGTTTAGAAAAAACTTCTTTAAGATATATATATATATGTGTGTGTATATTTTAAAAATAATTAGACTTGATATTTAGTTTTCTTTGTTAACTGGTGCTCATATTACATTATCAAATTGATTTAGCTTGTTTTTATTGTTGTTGTTTTTTTATAGTATACCATCTCACTTATTCAACTCATAGATCAAAAAGGTTTCCTCATGCATGTGTGGTCTTTGAAGTGGAATCTACTAAAAGGTATTTCTCAGAAACAGTTCAATGTGTTTCGAATAGGTCTTGACTCTGGGAAATAAAACTGACCATATATAAAAGTGTATTTTTGTGTATTTTTAATCAACTATAAAAAAAACTATATGTAAAAAATTATGAATCTACTAATAGATATAGGCTAACCTCAATAATCTCAAACCTTTAGTTATTGATTTGATTAGTGATTATATTACAGTTTACAAAGCATTAAAAATAAATATTAAAATTAAATAATCGCAGCATTATCAATTAATTTAATCTATTCCTTCGGTCCGCTACATGGGAGAGCATTTAAAAGCGTTGAAGACGTTTAAAAATCCCGGATTATTTAAGAAGTGGTTACCCACTTCGGTAGTCACGTGGTATAACGCGCTAATATCATGTTGGACTAGACTGCTGAAGACGGGTAGATCGGGGCTCAATCTTGGTTGGGTCCACTGAGTGTTTTTCTAAGTGGGTTTCCACTCTCTCTATGCAAATGCGAGTGCATTACCTCTGAATCAAACCTTCCTAGTCCCTAACCCATTAATATAGTACATAGGCTTACAACCTGAACAGGTAGAGTAACACAGTGCTAAAAAAATGAGTGGTTAAATATTTTCTTAATATTGTTTTCACCAAAATGTATACTATATCTCTGACTAGCTAAATAGTTTAAATTTTAAGTTTAAAATATTTTAAAATGTGTAATAACTTACATAAAGTCCAATAAAATAAGCCCACATTATCTTAAAATTTTCTATTGTGATCCTATCAAAACATGACTTTATTTGATTAGGGGAATATTAGGCCTTTTGCTTTAATAACAGGTGTAGGCCTACATATTCTTGCTTAAGGTGATAATGAATATATTTTAAATTTACACTTAAAATTAAAACTTTTTTTTAATGGTCAAAGACTTGTTGTGAATTCTCGCCTACATTATGTTGAAAACGATATTAAAAATATCAAATCACTTAATAAATAATCCGGTATTTCTAAACGTCTGCAACGCTTCACATTACTCTACCATGTAACATCCTTAAGTGTTTTATATTTTGTAAACTATGTCATCCTTACAAACTAGCATGTATGCTATATTTGAATTATTATATAAAAGTATTCAAACAACAAACATTAATTTTCAAAAATCCAATATTAATAAACAAAACGTTTAAGGATTAATCTAAATATAATATTGTTTCTAAAAAAAATTTCCCCCCCTAAAACAATTTGTTTGCAACTTTTTTTTAAAAAATAAAAAGCTACATGCAGAGAATATTAAACTACTATTATAAACACACTCATAAGTTTTAATTATTCATCGTTCCTGTCAGTTGATTTTTTTTCTCCCACTCTTTGCTTCTAATCGCTTCCATCTCCAGTTTCGACAAAAGCATTTCTGGGCCTTCACCCCACCCATAGCCTCTCTGCTGCACCCGACCCCCCTCCCACCCCTGCCATGCACATTTTAAATATGCAAACATAATTTGTTCTGAAATATACACGGTGTTTCCTCCCATGCCTAAACCAAATGTTATTTTTACTTATCTTGGCAAAGGATTTTTTATTTTTTTTATCGTGCGGTGTTATTCCCCCTCTCTCTCTTTCGTTAAGGACTGGCTAGCTTGTGAAAAATTACCACCCTACAGTGCATGAGTTTAACAGTTCCACACGTGTGTCTGGGAGGGTTGTAAAAGGGGGTTTGGAGGGAGTTGGCGGTGAAAACGATCCTGAAAAAACTCTCTCTCACCGTGAAAATAATAATAATTGTAAGAGCTCGGCCATGAAATTCACACCTTAGGAATTAATGTAAGGTGTGTAAAAGGGGGGGTGGGAGGAAAGGTTGGAAGGGTGGTTGGGGGAGAAGCTTGAAGTGGTAGACTGGACTGAAATATTAGTTGGGGAAAAAAATTGCACAGATGGTGTTTTGTTGAGTTGGACATCCATAAGAATGGGTTTTTGAGCGAGGATGAAAAAATATCTTAAGCTAGGAATTTGATTAATTAAGTTGGAATTAGACTTTAAAATTTAATTTTACTTAATGGTATTATGTTTCCTGCACATACATGCACTACGCGCAGTTTCATATTTCGCGCGAAGTCTGTTTCCTGTTGTTTGTGTATATTTTTATAGTTTTAATAACAGGAGGTAGCGTGATTTGTGTCCATGGTTCTGACCAAGATTAGGCCTTGGGCTCCTGCCCTGACAGGTTATCGGCATACGTTACTTCCGTCATCTTGGATTTTTTTGAGTTCCAGATATTTTTTTTCCATAGTGCCATATCAAATTTAATCATTTGAAGAATCAATTTGTACGTTGCGTCTGTCATCTTGGATCTTTGAATTTTAAAATTTAGATTTTTTTTCATAAACATGGCATGCTTCATAGTGTCCTTTACCAAATTTAACTTCTCTATAACTCAAATTGTACGTCGCATCCACCATCTTGGATCCACCATCTTGAAATTTTCAATTCAAGTATTTTCCTCATTATAATAGCAGGTTACATAACGTCACTACTTAATTATGACTCATTTTGTACTTTGCGTCAGCCATTTTGGATCCGACATCTTGAATTTTGTAGAATTAGGATTTTTACTTTAAAGATGGCATGTTCCATAGTATGAATGTCAAATTTAAGTTCTATAGGGTATTTTTACGTGGTAAAAAGATCCTTGGAAAGACACAAACACAGCATGGATTTGATTTTATGTAGATGATCCCTTATAATATTTTCCAGAAAAATAATTCATGATGCTTATACAAAATGTTGGATTAAGATAAAACCGTACACAACAAAATAATGTAATGTTTTGGTTGTATTTGTAAATGTGTAGACGTGCTTATCACAAACACACACACAAACATAAACACACACACACATATGTATATATATAAAACTATTAACATTCCGTAGTGTTCAAACATCCAGGGTGGTGTCAAAATGAGTATTAAATTGTCCCTGCAAAAATGTTTCCTGCAGAAATACTTAATATTCATGATAGTGTTTGTTGCTGCGTGTCTTGAATTTTTAATGTGTTAAATGTTTGGCGGATTCATACAATCCTGATAACCGATCTATTTGGAATAACTTTATTTTCATCCGCATCGATATTTAAGTGGAATGAACTTTATACTAATTTACATTAAATATCACCTCCGAGGGTACTGCAGGTCTGAAGGAGCAAAGATTTATATTCCCCCTCTCTCTCTCTGCTAACTGGCCAAGACCCCTCGCTTTTTTTTATGTCGGAAGGAGGCGCGCTGGGCTAAGAAGGAGCTACTGGCAACCTCGACTAACCAGCGTTGCCAAATGTATATTATATTTAAAGGAAGATGGCTCACAATAAAACCAAATAGTAAGCATGCAAAGATAATATCCAGTGTAGTCTGGTTTTACGGTGACTAGGAAGTCAATGTTTGGATCCCGGCTGATATACGTGTGATACATTTTAACCCTAAATGATTTTTCACTCTCTCTCCACGCAATTTCGTACATATTCCCTATATATTCCACCTTCCTTGTACCTACCCCATTAGCATGGTCAAATGTAAATAGGCAGGACGAATAATAAGACGTTGTCAAAACAAAATAATCCACTTTATCTTCATTTAGATTTTCTTTTCTCATCATACGCTCTGAACTTCTTTATTAAAGTGCTTTCTAGGCTGATCCTAACTTTGGTGGTCTTTACATTGTTTTAATTTAATAAATATCCCTAACACTAGAATATACTATCATTATTTAATCACCAGAACATATTTCTAAAATTTAAAAGTGTTTGGTTAATTCAATCTATATTTGGATAGCTAGTAGTAGGTAGGCTAGTTTGTATAAAAATGTAATCGTATAGTTATACTTATTAGATGTTTTATAATAATGATAACAAGCCTATTTTTAGGACAATTATCCAGCGTTTATTATTATTTTTACCGTTTTATAGTAATCTTAGAAAGATTAAGTCATTAATACACCATATGCCTAATAAGTCCATATTATCACTTATATTAGAACAAATAAAAAAAAATTGTAATATTTTGTCCTATAAAATAGAACTGAGGAAAAACATATAATACAGCTATCATACGCTAACGATGGTAATTATATATTATCTCATTGAAAAAGAAAGGACAGCGATTGTATCAATAAAACAACAAATATTTTAAAATGAGCAATCAAGATCATAATTTATAAATTTAAATTAACACCCTCAAAATTACATTGTGTGATATACCAATAAATCTATAAAAAATGAAAAAGTTATAAACTACACCTTAAGGAATATGAGGTTTAAAGTATGCTATGATAATAAATAAAATACACAATTTAATTTACATGTATTTATTAAAGTGTATTATTCCGTCGTGGTTCGAATTCTATAGCTCTAATTTAAATTATATATAAGACATATGAATATAAAGTCTGGACACACACGCATATAAACAGATTAACAAATGCAGGCAAATATACGTGCTTTTACGTGTTTTTAATACATAAAACTTAAAAATACATAAAAAATAATGTCAGGACATTAAAGGATATTACATTACATGTCATTTTCAATGTTTTGTCCCTTATTGTCAGTAAAAAAAATTCAACTCGGTGAACAAAATTTCTATGAACTTTTGGTAATTAGCACTGCACACTCATTAATATTCGTGCAGCTTTCCATGATGATTTGTTTTATATCACCCCTGTTATCTACCAAGAACAAATAGTTAACCGCTTCGGTGGCCGTGTGGTCTAACGCGCTAATATCATGTTAGACTAGACTGACAAAGACGGAGAGATCGGGTACACTGAGGGTGTTTTTTCCTAAATTGTTCTCCACTCTCACTACAAGCAAATGCAGGTGCATTTCCTCTAAATTAAGCGTTCCTAATCCTTTACCCATCAGTATAATTAGTACATATGCGTATAACCTGAATGGGTAGTAAGACGTGGTTGTAAAATAGTTATTATTGTTGACCAACTTTGTTTAATGAGCTTTTTTGGCCTTTTTCTATACAGACTTTATGGCCACCCTGTATATATATTCATTATTTTATTAATGGTTTTATTCGTTAATGTCTTAAAAATTATGGGATATTAAAGTTTGCCATAAATTTTGACAGTTACTCCATACATAAATAGCAACTTCGTTACGTAATCGCTGTGAATAATAGGTTTATATAAAATAAGAATCAGCCCTGAATTTGTAGTTTCTTGTGAACTAAGCAGTATTTTATGATTTGTGAATACAAAGTTCCGACATTTGTGCATTCACTTGTCTTATGGAACTGAGTTTAATGCTCTTACGATGCCTTCCTTACAAAAAGGAATGGAATTCTCAAAGTTAAGCTTCTTATAGAACCTTTTGTGATTCTCTTCTAGTTGAACGCAATATAACTCCTTATTGTGCTGTAATTTCCATATTTTGTCTAAAAACCTATTATATAAGTTTTCGAAGTTGACATACGTTGACGTTAAATAAGGGAACATTAATGTTCAGTAGTTGAGTTAAATACTATAAATGTTAATGTCGATTTTAACTTTGTTTTGTGTTTGTGTATGCTTCAGTTCTTTATTGATGTTAAGCCTGGTCTCTCACCTTACATAACGAAAAAGAAAAGATTCTTCAAAAGTAAGCTGCTTATCAAGATATTTGTTTATAAAAAAAAATGAGGCAACAGTGGAGGGGAATAGGTTACATAATAATCAGTTACTTACCCTGTACTCATCACAAGACATTGTTAGGGCAATCAAGTCTCGGAGATTACTTTGGGCAGGACATGCAGCGCGAATAGGAGTACCTGGAACCGCGTTCGAGGTATTGACTGGCAAACCCAATGGGGATAAATTATTGGGAAGACCTAGACAAAGATGGGAGGATAACATTAGAATGTACATGAAAGAGAGATAGGTTGTACTGAGGTGGACTGGATAGAATTAGCTCGAGGTAGGGATAGGGTGTACTGAGGTGGACTGGATAGAACTAGCTCAAAATAGAGATAGGCTGTAACGTGGTGGACTGGATAGAATTAGCTCAAGGTAGGGATAGGATATAATGAGGTGTACTGGATAGAACTAGCTCAAAATAGAGTTAGGGCGTAATGAGGTGGACTGGATAGAACTAGCTTGAGATAGGGTATCATGAGGTGGACTGGATGGAACTAGCTCGAAATAGGGATATGGTTTAATAAGGTGGACTGGATGGGACTAGATCGAAATAGGGATATGGTTTAATGAGGTGGACTGGATAGCACTAGCTCAAAATAAGGATAGGGTTTAATGAGGTGAACTGAATAGAACTAGAATCATGATAAAAGTATATACTAAGTTTTCCCTAAATTGTTTTCCACTTTCCTTAAACGCAAGTGCGGGTACATTTACTACAAATTAATTAGATAATATGCTTGTAGCCCGAAAAGGTAGTGAGACGGTTTGGGGAAAAAAAAATCATCTGGAAAATTATCCTGCTGTTAATAGGGTGTAAAATTTAAATAAAATAAAGGGCGCAGGCCTACTTGTCTTTTTTTTCCGGATCAAATATAATAATTATTTTTATCACTTACAATTTTTCGCGTATAGGGCTTAATAGCACAAAGATTGAAGCTTAATATGCACGTTCTTCTACTAAATAGCGCCACAATTAAGAGCTAAAACATCAAATTAAAACTAGTTAATTTTAATTAACTTTGACTAATTTAGATATTGCAACTGTCACGGTTCTCTTTTAGGGCATTAAAATTTTTATACATATTTTATCCTTGGGCTCAAAATTACCAGATCCAAGTGTGAACACAATTATGTAAAAAAAAAATGGGATGTGGCTGTGTCATGGACACGGCCGTGTGTTGTACGTGAATACGTTTATGTAACGGGTTATATTTTTTAAATAAAATCTTTTTATTTATGTATTTAGGATAAAAGCAAGGAAACAGATAATTATTGGGTTACAATATAACTTTATTAATTATAGGTCTGTGATACGAAAAGTACGACACAAATGGCATACAAGATACATCGAGATTTCTGGTAAACATTAAATCTTGATAATATTTTTTTATTCTAACACCTTATTATATTCACTGTCACTACTTTAAACTAATGTTTTATATACACTCGATAGATTTTGACGACAGCTGACGATTAAAAACCTAAACGAACATCGTAGCTTCTCCGAGTCAAAAGTTATACTAATTTCAAATCTCGATACGCAGCAAAATAACCTCAAAATGGCGACGCTTACCCCTCCACCGCGCGCGATGCGTCACTGTTCTCGCTTATCGTAATTAATTCTTTGATCCTTTAGCTATCCAGTGGTATAATTTAATTTTGTATGTAGAGGAAAGATTCGCGACTACATCAAACTGTATCCCCCGATTTTGTTATCATTAGGTTTTTTGGATTGCCCTCGTATGGTAGCAAATTTAAAGACGTATTCACGTCAAAAACATAATTCATTTTGTGTTGCTAGGCTTCACTTAATTCAATGAGATCCCTTTATCAAACTTTACGTGGTACTAGTTAAAGTATTCACTCTAAGTATAAAGGGGATACAAATTGGATACAAATCAAGAGTTTTTTAATAATATCAGCTTTAAATGAATACATACTTGCTTCAGTGGCGCTGCTTTAGCAAGAGACTAGACTACCAATGATGGAAAGATATGTGTTCGATACCATTCTGGTGTACTAGGGGGAGTTTTTCTTAAATTGTTTCCCACGCTTTGTCTCCACGCAAATGCGGATACATTATCTCTAAACTCAACCTTACTAATCATTAACCCTTCAGCACAATTAATGCAGAAGCGTATAACACTAACGCGTTAAACAAATAAAATTAGTCCGTAGAAAGAATTAATAATTAATTTTGTGGTATATATTTCTCACTTCTATAATTGAAGAGGATGAAAACTTTCTTGAATCAACATTAGTTAAGGACAAGTTCGGTAACGTGTCAAACTCTGATAACGCCCAATCTCCCCTACCCTTCTCCATAAAAAAAAAATGTTTGCGAGAGAAATGTATCTGACAATCAGATAAGTTCGCACGTGGCGCAAACTTCTCCACAGAAGTTGTTGAACCTTGAAGATTCATCATCACCCTACCCTCCTTTTTCCCTCCACCGATTCTTTACCCACTCATCCGAAAGTTGTTTCAAACTACCTCTGCCCGAAAACTTTCTCCAGGGTCTTTCTTCTTTTAACTTAACTTTTGTTTAATTTCATATCATGATAATATGATGGAGAGGGGGGGTTGGGGGTGGCAAAATGTTCACAATGGTCGGTACCTAGAAGTAAATGACTTGTAACTGTGCATAGTAAAAACAAAATTTGGAAGACCAACATTCACCTTTGCACTTTTGTATCTCTTTTCTTTTGTATTTCCCTAATTTTTTCGTGTATTTCTTAGCATCACTACTTACTACACGTTCGGGCTATAGGCCTATGCATAAATTACACTGATAGCTTTTAATTTAGAGGACGTGCACCCGCATTTTGATAGACGGAGAATGAAAAACAATTTAGGAAAACTAACCTTCATTGCACCCGACTGGGATCGAATACCGATATTCCCGCCTTCGGTAGTCTAGTTTAACATGAGAGTAGCGCGTTAGACCATGCGAGCACCAAAGAGGGATTTCACGTTAGCCATGTGGATCTTGTTACTGATTAATTTAATTAATATTTCATCCCCGAATCTAAATCGATCATATAATGTCTTACACAATGATGTGGGGTGCGTTGTTGCCAGGGCAAGCAGAGGTTTGTTTTTTTCCTACTGCGTCTTATTACCCGTTAGTGTTATAAGCATATATATTAACTACACTAATATTGTAAGGAGCAATAAGGTCAAATATAGAGTAAATACACCCGTATCTTCTTTAAGAGATAGTAGAAAACCCTTTAGAATAAAATGGTCTTAGTACGTTCGACCGGGAATAGAACCCCGATACACCCGTCACTGACAATCCAGGCTAATGCGAGAGCTATACATCGACTAGACCATGTGACCACCAATGTGGGTTCTGAGTTAATTCAAATTGTGTCTGTGAATTTCTCACACCATTTAGTATAACATTAATTTTTTATTGCCACGTTACCTGTTTAGGTTACACGCATATAATGTTAGTTACTTTAAAGGGGTAAGGATGAGGTAGGAGGCATTTTAGAAATAAATTACCCACATTTGCGTGGAAGAAGAGTGGGAAACACTTTAGGAAAAACTACCTTCAGTAAACCCAACCGGTATTCGAACCCTGATCTCCCTGTTTTCAGCAGGCCAGTCTAACAGTAGAGTGACGTGTTAGAGCATTCGGTCACTAAAATGACTCAAAACTTATTACTGACCAGTCATCAACACTCCCATGCTCGTGTTGGACTAGACTGCCAAAGACGAGGAGATCGGGTATCGATCCCGGTAGGGTGCACTGAGGGTGGTTTTTCCTAAATAGTTTTACACTCTCCCTCCACGCAAATTCGGGTGCACTTACTCTCAATTAAAGCTTCCTAATCCATCAGTGTAATTAGTCCATAGGCGTATAACCCGAACGGGTAGTAAGACGCGGTTCTACTCCCTTGTGAGGTGTGTATACCAGAGCTTTTGTAATAGTTGGTCAAATGGGGTCTAAGTGCGGGAGACCCTCTCATTGGTAGGTACAGTTTTAACAAGCTCTTCGTACTTTGGCATCACTCCACAACACTCCTCTGGATTTACACACCAATTCTGTGTTCATAATGGGTTGTAATTCACTGTTCGTCATATGCTTTTGTCCTCCTTTGTATGTTTCATGTCAATGCCATCAACGGTAAAATGTTCCTCATATATCAGTTCTCTTTCTATGGCGGTTCCTCTACATGTCCATATGTATACGTTCAAAAGAACCTTATTGTTCCATGGTATCAAGACTTATGCGAATGTAGTATGGGATTTCGTGATGTACAATCCATTTACTTTGAAAGCCTGCAGTCCTATCTTGTATCATTATATATATACAGTAGCTCCATGACTTCTTTGGTGCTGACTGACAGTTCACAGCTGACAGCTGACGCCTTTGAAAAGTTACCAGACCAAATTATGTATCCCTACGCTGAACCATATGATCTTCAGAAACATGTGTTTAACAGCTGTAACTTCTGACAGTCAAAATTTAGGTATATACCTAAATGTTGACTGTCAGAAGTCAGCTGTGAGCTGTCAGTCAGCACCAAAGAAGTCGTGGGGCTACTGTACATATACTATATCATATAAGCTAAGCTATACCATAATGGAACTAAATGAGGTATTCTTCCACTTTTAAAAGTAATAAGAGATTACTTACCCGATTCGGTGGCCGCATGGTCTAACGCGGTACTCTTGCAGTAGACTAGACTGCCAATGATGGGTAGATTGACGTTCGAATCTCAGTTGGGTCTACTGAGGGTTTTTACCAAATGAGTTTCCTCTCTCCCTCTACACAAATGTGGGTAAACTCCTTATAAATACAGCCTTCCTAATCCTTAAAAACCATCCGCGTGGTTAGTAGACAAGCATATAACCCGAACAGATGGTAAAACGTGGTACTCTCTCTCTCTCTATATATATATATATATATATAAATATATACATATACACATATATACATATACAGTATATGAGTAAACGTAAGCAGGTACCCTCTTTTTATATATATATTTACATATATATAAATATATATATGTAAATATATACATATATATGTAAATATATACATATATATGTAAATATATACATATATATGTAAATATATAATGTATATGTAGTTTACATATATATGTATGTAAATATATATATAAAAGAGGGGTACCTGCTTACATTTACTCATATACTTTGTTTAATTGCGACCATGAATTGAATTGAATTGAATTGAACGACGAATTTTAAGCAATCTTAGAGTATGATTTTGATAATACAGTGACATAATATATTATAATATTTATATTATTAAGTCTATATTTTAGATTATATCGTATATGTTTTATATGATTGAGCTTAAATCCAAGTACGCTCTTTATTATATCTGGGGTGGTAATGTAAGGAACCCGAGAGGTTAAATGTTTTTTATAGCAAAACTTTTTTTTTGTCAAAATAAATTCAATATCGCCTCAATTTAATTTTCTTCACATGCTGACCTCAACAGTTGTTGAATATCTCTCAAGAGTGTCCTGATATTTAATAAAAACTTTTCATCTTTATTTATAAATGTTTTTAGATAATGCCACTATGCTTATGGCAGATATTCAACAACTGTTGTTATGACCATTTGAAGAAAATTTAACTCTACTTTTGTTTAGGAGCCATATTTGATTTATTTTGATCAAAAAATGTTTTGCTATAAAAACTGCAAGAACATTGACGTTTTCTCGCTTTCCCCGCATCTCCAGCTTAAACTTTTGAGGCCTATGTATGTTAATTTCCTAAACATTTTTTTTAAATAGCTGACATTTGACCAGGCAGGCTAATCTAAAAAAGTAACATAATGTATTAATTATGTATTAAATGATTATAATATGTATTAAAAGGGAATGAATTCCAAGAAAATGAAATTATTTTAATTTAAGGAAAGTAATGGCTATATGCTTAAAAGGCGTATAATACGAAGTATAGTCAAAAGAGTGTAAGCTTGGATTTATAAATGTTGAGCTAGCTATCCCTGACTATTCAAAAAACTATATTTAAATTTCCAGATATTTATGTTGTCACAATTTTATTTATAAATATTACTATATTTAGAATTTGACCATATTCTTTTTGTTGTATGAAAAAATATACAATTTAATGGTTTTTTTAATAATCTGGACATTCTTACACAGACACACATGTTTTCATAAAAGAGTTGTTTGAAATCTATATTTAATATACTTGCCATAGCTTTGAACACATTTAAATATATTACAAAACTTTTAGGTCTATTTCATTAAGTCATTTTTATATCTGATGACCCAAAAAAAATAATGTTAACTTTGTTATGTGTATCTAAACGTTTTGTGCTCTAAATTGCTATTTTATCTATTTTTACAAACCTGACCCCATAAATAAATCCTTGCCGTTAGAAAATTAAGTACACTCAGTGGTTTTTAAGCTCTAAATAGGTTTAATTTGTGATTAAATCGAACTTGTGTTCGAACATGAGGAAGTAAAATACACAGAACAAAATATAGGTCCACACAATCATCACATTATGTATTTTGCCTCTTATTTTTGCGCTCCATGTATTACTATTATCATGGGATATCCCCATATTAGTAATAATAAGTTAGGAATAAGGAGGATAGAATTTAGAATAATACACCAGCATTTTCGTGACGAAAAAGGGGTAAGCCAAGGTGACACTCACATCTTAGACGTGAAATGTTAATATTCTTTTTTATGATTCTTGATTATTTTATATTATGTTCTAGCACAAAAGTATCGATATAATACTTTGAACTAAAGAAACGTAAGACAGTCAATTCATATAGTCATATCATAATATAACAAATAACTTTCTAAATCACTTTCTGGCTATTTTAAATCTTGGCCGAAGATAAATATTAGAATATACCAATTATTTTCACCAGGGAAACCTAGCCCTAATAATTTGAATACATTAATAGTAAATACATCTGACGTTATAGTATTTTGAGGTAAAAACTGTCCGCTAGTACACCCTTTTGGGATTTGAACCCTAAACTCCTCGTCATCATCAGTAAGGGCCTACAGTATTTAGAATGACGCTTTAGATTGTGTGTACCACCTACGTTGTGTTTTTCCTATTACTTAAGGAAAAAAGAATTTAAAAATCAATCCAAAATAATAGAGTGAAGGTTGGCCAATAAATGGATTAATTTTTTTTTCATAGGTTACTTCACTAGTATTTCCTCTTTTAGGAAGTTGCGTTGCACGTTTCCATTCCTCCCTGATGAGTTCCGATAGAATGAAACCTAGGTCGGGGGATTGGGGTGATGATCATTTTCTTTAAGAGGCACCATTACCTCTTTGTCCAACGGCAGCAATGTAAAGTGTGAACTGTGTTCTTCTTTTCCACTTGTAAAAGCCATATTGTGATCGTCCCTTTTATATGTTTCTATCCACCTTTCCTGTACCTTCTTCCAAATATAATTACCTAATAATCGAAAAGAAGTTTTCCCTATAGAGATTCACTAGTTTGTATGAAATTGAAGATTCGTCAGTTTTTAGACCACGATTATTTCTCTAAATATCACGTTTGATGGTCGAACGATTTTTTTTATACCTTAAGGAATAAACATGAAAATAAAAAATATTCACTTCTGGACTCTATGTTGCTATTTTTTTACCCCTTGAAATGTATGTTGTTTTATGCTCTATCATTTATAAATAGAAGTAACGCAATAAAAAAAACTATAAACGTTTCTAGAAGAAAAACAAAACACTTTTATTAGTTGCTCCAGTCATAATTTTTATGTTTCAAAATAGTTTAGCTACAACTATTATAAATCAGGTGCTCTAAAAGGACAAATTACTTGTTCCTTCTCTTTTACTAGTGAGAAAATGTCTGCTATCAATAATTAAGTACCACGCAAGCCTAGTTCGAATGAGAATAGCTTTTGGTTTATAACCAGAGAGCACTTAACGTAATTCATTTGAGCTTGATGAATAAACTATCTGGAATATAAACCCCCCACACCTACTGACTATAAATCCATATCCAAGGTGTCATGGATGCGTAAATACGTCTTATGATTTTAAATTGGGTGTTTTATCACCATTAAATATAATTTAGCAGTATTCTTAAACAGTTTGCGTGCTTTGTTTGAATTTTACATTAGCTTAGTTTTAATTACAATAACTTAAATACCTTTATTCGATGTTAATAACTTTTAGAATTCAAACCTATTTGTCTTGAAATTTAAATCCAGAATTAAGAGCCCATCTCACTTTACGGCTAACTTTATTTAGGTTGATACAGTCTAACTTTTTTAGACAGAACCTTTTTGAAATTAAAAATTAGTATTTTCTTAGGCCAACAGTGATCAGATTTTACTATATAGTATGTCATTTGAAAGATATAAATAATATATATAAAATCTGCGTCGGTGTCTGTATGGTCTAAAGCCTCACTCTCGCAATAGACTATACTGCTGATAAATGGAAGAATCAGGGTTCGAATACGGTTCCGGTCTACTAAGGGTGGATTTTTCCTAAAAATGTTTCCTACCCTCCTTCCACGCAAATGCAGGTAGATTACCTCTAAAATGATTCCTTCCTAATCCCTACCCTAATAGAGTGTATCATGTATGTGTATAGCCTGAACAGGCAGTAAGACACGGTGATAAAAAAAATTGTAATCATAAACCCACTTCGGTGGGTGGCCTGAAGCGTCCTTATCGCAATAGACTGGAATGCTTATGACGGATATATTCAGGTTCGAATCCCTATTGGGCGTGCTGAAGGTGGTATTTATCTAAATGATTCTCCACTCTCCCTCAACGCAAATGGGGGTACATATCCTCTAAAATGAAACCTTCTCTATCTCTAACACATTAGAATAATAACTGAGGGGGTTGGAGCAAATACATTATAACTCCCACGGATTTTGATAGGATATTTTCACTATTTAAATGTCTATAAAATCTGTAAATACTCGAATAGATATAAAGAATAAATAATATATTCGTTGATATTAATTATCTACAAAATATTGACTATAAAAAACTACTTTTATCTTGAGAGTTAAGCTATCACAAATCCATGCTAGCACATTTTTAATAAAATGAGAGTTATTATTTTTTTACCTGACCCCTCATTTAGAACATAAGCGTATAACCTGAACGGGTAGTAATACGCGGTCTTTAAAACAATGTGGTGATTATGAATTGTGGTGTGTGTTGCAGATATCCAGGAGTTCTACGAGTTGACACTCCTGGACGACACCAAGTCTATCCAGCAGAAGACTGCTGAGACCATCAGGATCGCCAACAAATGGGAGGCCAGCGATGGGCCTATCACGCCCTCGTACACGAATAATGACGTGAGTACCCTCCTCTTTAGTTAGTTGGTGGGTTTTCCCCCCGCCATTCATTTGTAGAAGACAACTCACCATTTGCGAAGCTACAAGTTGAATGACCCTGGAGCGAAATTCATCTAATGGAACCCCTTCTAAGGATGTGCTATCGAATTAAAAGTGCCAATGCTCTACTTTTATCGAAATAAAATAAATATGTATATATTCCCTACTCGTATCGAAATAGAAAAATCAATGCCACAACTTTATTGAAATAGAAATAATAAATATATCCTACTCCTATCGAAATAAAAAAATCTATACCCTACTCGTATCAATATATATATCATACTCGTACTGAAATAAAAATATAGATACTTTACTCGTATCGAAATAAAATATATACCCTTCTCGTATCAAAATAAAATATATACCCTACTCGTATCAAAAAAATATTTATACCCTTCTCGTATCGAAAAAAAAATATCTCTTCCCTACTCGTATGAAGAAAAAATATATATACCCTACTCGTATCAAAATAAATATAAAAATGTGTATACCCTACTCTTACTTAAAGTATGTATTGGTTGGTATTTGACTCCAACCCATGGAATCAACACATCAAAGGTTCCTGTGCCCTGAACAAACACAGAAAGGAACCGGTAGAATGGGCGAATGTTTCAAGAAAGTCACAAGAGGTTAAAGCCATTAAATGATAGCAAGGGGAGATGTACGTTACAAAGATGAGTTTTTATCCTTAGAGATTTTCTATTCTCTCCTCATGAAAATGGATATACATCTACAGATAATTCTACCATCCTTATCCCTAACATATTAGTGTAATCTAAATGCGTATAGCCCAGAAGGGTAGAGAAAGGCGATGGATATAAAACAAATAATAAATTATCATGAATATGTAATAAGGTGAGATATTTTTTAATGTGTATATACTTGTATAAAGCCAAAATAATCCTCCAATATTGTGACTCAAATACCTATATTAAATCCTTTTTAATTAAAATACAGCTGACAAGATTTTGAGACAAGCTTACAAACCAAGATGACGATCTTAATTTAATTTAAAATACTTCCTCTTACATAACGTCAGATCTTTATACATTTTTTTCTCATACTTTTACCTCCGAAAAAATTATTAATGACTCCACTGAAGCGCAACTGGTGGTTAAAAACTTGCTTAATAATTGATAGAAATTAAACACTGCGTTAGATAAATGTGTCAGACCACGTAATCGTTTATCACTTATAATTATTCATCAATAGTTTTTTTAAGTTATGTTTTGCTTTGAATAAAGCTTGAAACACATGCTCACAGATGACAGATGTGTGATGACCCTTGATGATTTTAAACGAAAATTAGAAACAGTTTAATATCTGCATGTTTTGTGTTCGAGTGTATAAACAGATATTTTAAGGTTATTTCCATTATGGTTGTTTTTATTTCAGTGTTTGGTTGCCTTGATAAAACTAAATGCAAATTGACGGAAGCTCTTTATGTTTAAATTGGAATTTTTCACATTGCTTAAGAGTATTCAAATAAATCGTTAATAACACTTTATGATATTGTTGGGGGGCCATTCCTTCTCTTTATAATAAAAATCCTTTGTTCTAGATTAAATATTATTGTGGTTCTGCTCTTATATTTTCATTGCTATTTGACAATGTATTTATTTAAGTTTTAATGTTAACTAGTAAAACCCAAATGAATAAGTTACATTAAATTTGTTTTACTAGCAATTAAAATGTTAATGGCTGTCTCCATCAATGTATATTCTAAAATAAAAACGTACAAATGGTTACCCAACAAAAAACTTAATCACTATAAGCAATTCAAAACTAGCTTACAACATTTTAAGCACACTAGACGGTGCTTTGTTCTGCATCTAGTTATACAACACCTACGAACTGATTAGAGAGCAGTAGACCCGCCTCGGTGGCGTAGTTGGCTAACGCGCTAGGCGTGTTGAGCTCTACCGCCGAGGACGGGGAGATCGAGGTTCGAATCTTGGTCGGGTGAACTGGGGGTGGTTTTCCCTAAATGGTTTTCCACTCTCCCTTCACGCAAATGCGGGTTCACTTCCTCTAAATTCAACCCTCCCAATTCCTAATTCATTAGCGTAATTAGTACTTAAGCGTATAACTCGAACGGGTAGTAAGACGCGGTGCTAACTATTATTATTATTATTATTATTATTATTATTATTATAGTGAGCATTGACTTTTTTTTTTACAAGCAGACCTATATGATGCATAGCGGACAGAGTTGAAACTATTATGACTCAAGCCGATCAAATAAAGTGTACCGCACTGAAATATTATTATTGGTTTAAAGTTTGTTGAACGTTTGAGTCCACATCAACACAACTTGACCATTGTATATTTACCAATGAAATCGACGAAGGTAATTAATTATAAAACCATGCCAATCTATAATATTCGTACCAATAAGGAATGAATCGACCATAAATTAAAATTTGTATTTGTAAATTAAAGCTTTGGATACTACTAAGAAGTGACAGTGAATTCACACGTTCACTGAAAAACAAGAACAGAACAGAAACTTGGTCACGTGACGATCTTTAAACCAATCACAAGATTTCTACCTTATCGGTGTAAGCTGTTTTGCTAAAGTTAAACTCATCTCTACTTTGTACACGCTGCCTGAGTCTTCGGTACGTAAGTCCCAATCAAATCTTAAAACCAGCCATCTCAAATCAATGCGCACGCGCTGTAGAGCTATAAGCAAGCAGATAGATTCGTTAACTTGTGTGAGGAGATTTGAAATAGGTAACCCGTTAATGGGAAGCGTGTGTATCGATATATTGGATTGTGCCACGACACAGATTTATAATTTGAAAACATCCATCGGGAGAATGATTTAAATATAATTTGGTTAAAATTGGCCAACATATTTGACTGCTATCGAGGAACTAAGATCTGGACAGACAGATAGATGAAATGATAATTTTGTCTAGTTAAAAATAAATCTCGTTATGCTTGATAAATAAAAGTATTAATACTATATTGATATTCGTCATACACCTCATATATTGTATTTATTTATCTTACCATAAAAACTATTGTAGGGATCAAAAACTCTTTCATAAAAGTGTATACCTTATTGAGAAATGGATCTAAATAATGGATTCAACCATCCATTTCACTTTCATAAAGCGCAATACATATTTATGAAAGGAATGAACCATTTCTAAATCTCTACTGATCCGGATAAGCCCTGTTCTGTGAGTCAATGATCCTATGGCACTGCAGGGTAAGTTATTACATTGTTTTTTTTCTAAGCCTGTCACTATTTTTGTTTTGTACATTTAGAACGCCATTTTTCATTCACACGATTTGTTGAGCACTATTGTATATTAAAAAAAAAGTATTATATAATAAAATTAATAGAAAGACAGGCTTTAAAATTACGGGATTTAACCAGAATTTGAAAAAAAATTCTCCAATTATATTGAAATAGAAACAATCATCGACCTCCCTAGTAAGAGTCAAAAGCCCCTTTGCTTTTATAACGTCTCGACTATTTGTTTTACATATAATTTTTTTTTTACGTTTAATGCAAGGTTTATCATTGATTTAATCTAATAGGGCATTGAATAAGAGGGGAGTTTATATAGTATGTGCCAAATTTTTCCAAATAACTCATTTACAACCATTTATTAGATTACAAAAGGGTAAACTACACCCAATACACCCACTGCTGGGACTCGGACCAAGTAAAATATTAACATTTTTGGTCTGTTGACAGGGAAAACAAGATTGTCTATTAAATTAGTCTTACTGTTATTTTAGTGCAATTCGGGGTATATGATTTTTTCCCTACCACGCCTCAATATCAATTTTCAGTCGAGACGCATATATATAAAGCCATCCTCAGTAGACCTGACCGGTATTCGAACCTCAAGCTTCCCGTCATGACCAGGCCTGTATAACACGAGAGTGACGCCTTAGACCATTCAGCCACTGAAATATATCATCTCTTCCATACAAATTACCAGTTTCTATCCAGCCGAAACATCCTAGATACCCAGAATAAGTAGGAAGCAGAAATTTAGCAAACAAGTATTCTAAAACCCAAAAGGATGCAGGAATACATGGTGACCAAAATTTCCCAAGGGGGACCCCAAACTGAGGGGTAAGTGGCTTTCCAAAAAAGCAAACTCAAAAAGATTATTAAGCCCAGAATCACTAGGAAACTGACATTTTTCTGGCAGTGGTCCCTAACTCAAGAGGATACGAAATTACTTGAAGCTCCCGAAATGGGGGAAGGTTCTTAAAAACCAAAACTGAAAAATTCTCGAAGCCTAGTTGACCTAAAAAGCTGAATTTTTTCAGACAGGTAGTCCCTAACTCGAAAGGGTGCAGATATATTTGATGGCCATAGGAGGCAACAAATTTTTTTTTAACAAGCGCACTTTCTGATTGCCAAACCCTTCCTTCACCTCTGACAAGACGTGTATTAATCACAGCTTGTGAATGTGAGGAATGCCAGGCCTCCACCGTGGTTCGGATTCCACGTTAAACTGTAGGTCCTCCATTTCATCTCACAATCACCCTACCATTACACATTAGCGTAAGTGCGTATAACCCGAACGGGTAGTAAGACGCGGTGCTAATAATAATAATAACAAGAGCACTTACTAAAAAAAATGTACATACAAAAAACGTTATTTATAACTAAATATTCAATTGAGGAGCAATTTCACACTTTCATTGGCGTAAATATTTGAATTACTATAATCTTTCATTTAAATTCGTCTTCCAGATTTTGAGGTTCACTAAAAATAATTCCGATTCGCAATCATTGTCCAACCAATAAATGCCAATGGGACACATTACAGCATCAGAAACGAAGCCGCTGATCTCTAAACGGGTATTATACTAGTATATATATATGAAATCGATAGTTAGGTAGAGTTTAGAATGAATATGCCCCAAATTATATGAGGGCAGAGATAAAAAGCCACGTAGGAAAAAAAAAACTAAATCGATAGCTAGATAGAGATAAGAAAGATATAATTTAGAAGAAATATGCCCAAATCTAAATTAGGGAAGATAGAAAAAGCCACTTAGAAAAATAACACACTCAATACATCCGGTTGTAATTCAAACCCCAACCTCTCGTTAATCACTTAACTAGACTATGAGCTTTATATTTAGACCAAATGTCTACAGGCATGAGTGGTTATATGCTAATACTCGTTTAACCTAATAAATTCATTTGAAGAATTGAATGTTTTAGTAAGTTTATTTCCACCAAAATTAAATTCTTTTGTGTAGAATGGATTGTATAGATTAGCCCAGTTTTTGTGTTATCTATTTGTTTTTACATTGACAATGAAATAAAGTTGTTTTGAAGGATTTAACCCGACAGTTATAGTGTTTTTATGTGTGTTTATTTACATTCAATGGGATTTTGCATATGTTGGTAAAAAATATTGTCGAAAAAACTCAAAGTGTATATAAAATTGTAAACATGAACATTATCATCAACGTTTTAGGTGCCTGTCAACAAGGCCGTGGTCAAGGCCTCACCCCCTGAAATTTAATGAACAAATATATAATATATGTATTTATTTATGGTTTTAACAATATCAAAATTAAGGCACAAGTACAAATTAGGGGGCTGTGTAACCATAAAAAAAAATTCAAAGAGCTTCTAGAGGCGTTTAATATTTATAATTTTTTATAGCCTTCGGTGATTATGGTGTTATGTTGTCATAAAAAAAACACTTCAGATAGCTTCTAAAGGTGTTTGATATCTATAATTTTTCCTAGCTTTCGGCAGTTAGGAGGTTATGTTACCATAAAAAAAACTTAATATAGCTTCTAGAACGGTTTATCATTTAGAGTTTTTTCTGGTCTCCGGCAACAGGGGGATGTGCCCCCCGCCCCCGAAATTATAGGGTGGCTACGGCCTTGCCTGTCAAATAATTTTATCTACGGCAATGAATAACCAAGAGATTGTTGATGTGCCAAACAAAAGATACAGTAACGTTGGATGTGAATTCCATTCCAAGTATTATTTGGTCAGTACTTACTAGTATCTCCATGTACATTATAACACGCTCCTTACATGTTCTTATCGTTACTACAGTCTTACTAGTAGACCTCACGCCCTCCATGTTATTGTCGTTACTACAGTCTTACGAGTAGTTCTTTGAACAGTAGACCTCGCTCCCTCCATGTTATTATCGTTACTACAGACTTACTAGTAGTTCTTTGAATAGTAGACCTCGCTCTATACATGTTATTATCGTTACTACAGTCTTACTAGTAGTTCTGTGAACAGTAGACCTCACTCCCTCCATCTTATTATCGTTACTACAGTCTTACTAGTAGTTCTTTGAACAGTAGACCTCACTCCCTCCATGTTATTATCGTTACTACAGACTTACTAGTAGTTCCGTGAACAGTAGACCTCACTCCCTCCATGTTATTATCATTAATACAGTCTTACTAGTAGTTCTGTGAACAGTAGACCTCACTCCATGTTATTATCGTTACTAAAGTCTTACTAGTAGTTCCGTGAACAGTAAACCTCGCTCCCTCCATGTTATTATCGTTACTACAGTCTTACTAGTAGTTCTGTGAACAGTAGACCTCGCTCCCTCCATTTTATTATCGTTACTACAGTCTTACTAGTAGTTCTGTGAACAGTAGACCTCGCTTCCTCCATGTTATTATCGTTACTAAAGTCTTACTAGTAGTTCTGTGAACAGTAGACCTCGCTTCCTCCATGTTATTATCGTTACTAAAGTCTTTCTAGTAGTTCTGTGAACAGTAGACCTCGTTTCCTCCATGTTATTGTCGTTACTACAGTCTTACTAGTAGTTCTTTGAACAGTAGACCTCGCTTCCTCCATGTTATTGTCGTTACTACAGTCTTACGAGTAGTTCTGTGAACAGTAGACCTCGCTTCCTCCATGTTATTATCGTTACTAAAGTCTTACTAGTAGTTCTGTGAACAGTAGACCTCGCTTCCTCCATGTTATTATCGTTACTAAAGTCTTTCTAGTAGTTCTGTGAACAGTAGACCTCGCTTCCTCCATGTTATTGTCGTTACTACAGTCTTACATAGTAGTTCTTTGAACAGTAGACCTCGCTTCCTCCATGTTATTGTCGTTACTACAGTCTTACTAGTAGTTCTTTGAACAGTAGACCTCGCTTCCTCCATGTTATTGTCGTTACTACAGTCTTACTAGTAGTTCTGTAAACAGTAGACCCTGCTCCCTCAATTTTAGTATCGTTATTGCAGTTTTAAGAGCTCTCTTTGTATTTTAAGTTGAAATATATCCTTTAATTTCATCTTGGATTTGAAGTTGAAACTTTACCTTAGCGATCAAGTTAGACAATAAAACAAACCAATAATATATTTAATAGTACATTACGTTCTATTCAGTAACTGAATAATTTAAGGCATCGCTCACGTGTTAAACTGGCTTTTGATAAATGGTTTCCCATTCTCATTCCACGTAAATTCTGGTTGACTACCTTTAAAATGTTTCCTTCCTCATTATTTTCCCACCATATTACAACCACAGCATTAGTAATAGTAAAATATTACCTGGTCTTAAATCGAGAAAAATAAATTACTCTTTAATATTATTAGTCTCCCTGATAAAAAAAAATCAAAAAATAAAATTTACTTTCTATTAAAAAAGCTTCCAAACTATTTCATCTATTATTTCACACTACAATGAATTTATAAATCAACTACTTACTTAATTTAGTACTATACTAAACCCATCGAAACCATTTTTTAAATAAATAAACCACAACTCTAATTTTGTCAAATGCAATAAAAGTTTTGCCCCTAATTTTAAAATATCCATGGCTTTTTTTGCAATACTTCCTGTTTCAATAGCATTCCCCTCCTTATACCCTCCCCCCTTTAACCCCCCCCGCCCCCCGTCATCCGACCTTGCTCCTGAAAATAAATTCTGGCCATGGGTCTTGTCCAACTAAATTTAAATATAGGGCCTACCAAGAGTTTGGTGCAGGCTTACTGTTTGTATGCGTTCCATATGCATGCGCATCCAAAAATTATCCCAGATATGTTTAAGGATCTGTTTAGCTATTTAAGGATCTTAGTTTTATACGAGGAAAGGGAAATCCATGATTAATCTTTCAGTTAAATTTATCTTGTTTTTATTGGGCGCCAAGTATAAGCTCGAGGTTGATTTTTTTTTTTTTTTTTTTTTTTTTACATTCTAAGGCCATTTCACACTGGCATCCGCGGTGTCCGTGGAATCCGTGGTTGGACGTTTTGTAGAAATAGCTTCCCAGCTTATTAAATGGGGCAATTCACACTGATTTCCACAGTGTCGCGGAACGACCGAAGTGTCCACGGTACGGACGTTTTTAGATCACTCTCCGGGCGATCGGTAGGGTGTCCACGTGGATGTTTTGGACTGAGCATGCGCAGTGGGCGTTTTGAAGAGCACGTGGTCGCCTACACTAAACTACAGTATAACAACTCAAGTTTGTAGTCATCAAAAATGTCCACGAACGTTTGGTTGCAGTGTGAATTGGCACGTCCATTGATATTTATTTTGTCCATGGTTATTGTGGACACCATGGATGTCAGTGTGAAATGGCCTTAAGGGGATGAAACATTTTCACCTGCGAATCTACGGTATTACTGTTGTGTTTTTTAAGCTCTAGTATAATTTTATTCAAGGGTTAACCGTTTCTATTTATTAGAGCGAATGCGCTCTGACTAATAGTAAAATATTATGATTAATGTTAGAGATTACTAAGGAAAAAATATTTAAATTAATACATTTGTATGATTAATGTTAGTGATTGTTGACGAAAATGATTTAAATTAAATTCAAAAAAATTAAACAGTGATTACCATCACCCCCCCCCCTTCCCATCCGCCCACCAATGTTTTAAATATCACAAAACAGCCTGTGCTACCCGCATATATACTCTTATTGGATGAATATAATAAGGTACCATTTAGATTAAGTTCACCCGCATTTGTTTTAAAGAGGGTTGGACAACTTTTAAAAAATAAATACCTCAACACACCAAGACGAGATGCATTTTTGTTCACGTGATTACTACAATCCAATTTGAAAAATTAAAAAGTTACTAGATATACTTTCACGTATTGATACGTCAGGCCATTTTATAGTTATTAACTTATTATCAATACCTAAAATAACAATAACATCATTTAATTAGAACAATTTTGACCGAAAATAAATATTTGTTTTTTGAAAGCTTTCTCATGGAAATAGAATTCAACCAAGGATATACTTGCTTACACTTTGAATATAAATAAAAACAATGAAGAGTCAACCCAGAGGTCAGGCACACCATTTGCGTGCCTATTATTATTATTATTATTATTATTATTATTATTATTATTATTAGGTGTTCTGTCTCACGACAGGTACATTCCTTTTGTCAGTGAACTTAGAGCGCCAATGCATGCACCCTGTCCTTTGCCTCCTCCTTGAACTTCCAGAATTTTCTTATTGCCTTAATGTCATCTAATATATTAATCCTCTTTCTTCCTAAGCTCCTCTTTTCCTCAATTTTTCCTTCTATGACGCCTTACAAAAGACAGTTCCTCCTAAAGGACGTGTCCAAACTAGTTAGCTTTGTATTACTAAGAATCACATCCAAAATGGTTCTTTTCTCACCCACTCTTCTTAGGACTTCTTCATTTGTCACCCTATCTGTCCCCCTGATCTTCTCAAGTCTTCTTCACATTACTCACACAAACATTATTTTGTAGAGTGAAACATGGCATTATAACCCTTCCCCACCTTCTTTCCTCACTAATACAGTAATAATGTTGTTGCTATTTGCACTTGATCAAAGTAGCCACCCCTTAAGTCCTGTTCCCACCCTCATAATTGGCCCATCTCCTCCCACTTTACATTCGGTCGTAACTTTTCTGGTCGTTTTGTTTCATCTGTGAACAGAGCAAGAATCCTCCCCCCCCCCTCTTACACACAACACACACACACCACACGTACACACACACACGATAAAGTCTCGAATCCTTACATAATCCTCGTAATATTTCGT
Source organism: Timema podura (assembly GCA_033556935.1). Lineage (NCBI taxonomy): Eukaryota > Metazoa > Arthropoda > Insecta > Phasmatodea > Timematidae > Timema > Timema podura. The sequence continues at coordinate 24,741,800 of JAVRXN010000013.1, read as the reverse complement.
GGTTATAGGAACTCATTCACCCTTATCGCTCGTGTTTGTGCGCTGCGCTAACCGACGACTGCTTAGCTCCACGGCGTCGCCTTATGATTCCCTGCGTCGCTTAGCTCTTAGGAAGGCCAGCGATCGGTCGGGGAATCCCGTCCTAGCCGCCCTCCCCCTTCACTTCTTCTTCACTTCCGTTCTCCCGCTTTAGCGGCGCCGGCAAAGTTGTAAGCCCTCGGACAAATCCCTCCCCCCTCTCTTATGAGCAAAGGGTATAAAGGGAACAGCATTATGGAGCTTCTCTGTCTCTGCCAAACTTTTGGTGAAGCTGGTGCTGCTTCCTCACCTGGGAAATTCGCATCGCTGTTATTGGTAGACATGCTTGATAAGAACCCTAATTAGTGCTATGTTTGATAATAGCCGAATAAATTCATGGCTTTGATTTGCATTAGGAGGCATTTATATGATTTTTAGTACTTTATTTTTTCTCGTATCTATTTTCTTATAAAAAAAATTGAGCAGAGCAGGAAAGTGTCCTCTCACCATTTTTATTTATATTGAAGATTAAAAATTATCGTGTTTAAAGTTGCAGGGAAACTGGATGAGGACAGAATGAAAGCAATGATGTTCTAAAATGACGTGATGGTATGGGGGGAAAGGAAGAGGAAGTACAGGAACAGCTGTAGGAATGAAATTAGGAAATTAAAGAGTGTGGAATGAAATTTAGTATGATGAAAAGGGAATTGATGGTGATGACAAGGCAGAGAACAAGGCCAAGAAAGATGATGGAAATGGATGGAGTAGATTTGAAGCCAAGAGCGTGAAGTATCTTAGTAGCGTGATTGAGGCAAGATGGGGTGGCAGAAAAGATATAATGAGACGAGGACAGCAGGTAGAGGTTTTCTAAGGTAAGAGGCCTACTATGGAAAAGAAAAGTGCCTCTGAAGTGTAAGGAAGTGTTTTATAGAACATATATTATACCCGTAGCTACGATTGCAGTGGAAACCTGGAATTTGGATAAAAAAGAAACAAGGAAATTGGAGGCCGTGGGAATGAAGTTTTTGAGGAGCACCTGAAGAGAGAGGATTAGGAATGAAGGTTTACGGCTAAGAATTGGGGTTAATAGGGTACATAAGATAGTTGAGGAAGCAAGGATGAGATGGTATGGACACATAATGAGGAATAAAGGGGATAGGATTTCAAGAAGATTAATTGATAAAAATTATATAGGGATGGGACCGCAAGGAAGACCAAGGAAGAGATGGGAGGAACAGATAGCATCAAGTGTGCAGGTGAGATTAGAGTGGAAGAGAGTGCAGAAGGAAGAAGGGTAGAAGGACATAGGGAAAGAAGGCTTTAACGGACCCAGACCGCACAGGCTGGAAACAGTTCATGATGGTTATGATGATGGTGAATCTAATACAAAACCAAGTAAAGAGAAAGCATTATGTGACTAAAACAGTAATTTATAGTCTAGTCTTTAAGATTCAACCAATCTCTCAGATAAAAGTAACAAACATTTAAGGTCAAATGGAGGATTGAGGGAACTTCAAATTATGACTATATTCTGGGTCGCATTTATAGTCTAGAGTAAACCAATCTCCAAATAAATGAATAGCAATTACAGGTTTTTATAGCAACCGGTTAATTGAAAACTAAAACTTACATTGCCCCATCGGTGGAAATAAAATAGTTGTATTTATTCTCTTAGTCTGTTTAAATAGTATTCTAAATATAAATTAAACTTAATCCACAAGGAAGTATTTATTGGAAACTTTTTTTAAACTTTTTAATTAATAATTCAATATAAGATATTTTAGTGTAATGCCAGATTTCAGTGACTTTCAATTATTAATTTTGGTGGTTAAAAGTGGGCCTCCTATGAAATCAGGGCTTAGCTCAGATCGATCAAATGAACTTTCTTCACATGAGTGATATCATCTGTTCTTGAATATCTGTCAGGGTGTCCTGGAATTTAATGATCATTTTTTCTCTTCATTAAAAAGTTTATCATCTAATGCCGCTATGTCATGAACATGTATTCAACAACTGTCGATATCCACCATGTGATTAAACTCTATTTTTCTAATGAAGAAATATTGATTTAATTTGGCCAAATAAATGTTTTTCAATTAAAAAAAAAAAGCAAAAACCCTTACCTTTTATCGTGTCCTCTTCCACCCCAACATAGTGGGGCTGGGATTGAGAAGGTTATATTTAAAGTAAGTGTACTAGCATTTCCTCACAGGGATATTATAACATCATATAAAAAACAGTCTAAATGAAAATTGGCCAGGATTTGAACCCTAACCATTTATTCACAGATAACCAATATATTCTGACAGTGAAGCCTTATGAAAACCCATACTGGTACGACTTATGAAAACCCATGCTGGTACAATTTTTGAAGAGAGTATGGTTCAAGTTTTCAATTTATATGGGCTGTTGAGTTTGATTTGCCTAATTAAGCTAAACATGTTTTTTTGTGTTGTTTCAGTAGCACTGCTTTGTTATATATTTCTCTCTCGTTTCCAGTTCAAACAAAAAAAAATTCCCCTTTTCAACGGTTCACAGGCCATTTTAAATATCTATCAATTGCAGGGAAGTATCAAAGGATTTGTTTTATGTGCCCTTTGCTGTTTATGTTTTTATTCATGAAATTTTCCTTGTCTATTTACATCCAAATGCAATGGTTAAATTAAAAGCTCCAAAACGGGATCGGACGAATTATTCACATAAGGATAACATGGACTCACCAGACTCAAGTTTAAAATTCGTTGTGAAATTTGTATTCAATGAAAATATAATTTAGCTATTCATTTACATTATAGCAATCTAACTACTATCATAATTATATATATAATCATATATACTATAATATACATAATAATATATATATATACATAATACTATTTAATAAAATATGATATATACTATATATAATTATAAACTTATCTGATAGTTATGTGAAAAATGTATATGTTTTATAATATATATAATATAATATATATAAATATCCAAAAAAAAATAAATAAAAAATAGACCTAGTGAATGTGTAGGCAATCAGATTAAATCTTAATCTCATCTACTTTGGTTTGCCGGAGATGGGGATATTTGGGCTGTAATAGTGGTCGGGTATAATGAGGGTGACTTTTTTTGAATGGTATTATACTCTCCCTACACACAAATGCGGATGCAGTTCTTATAATTAAACCTTACTCGTCGTTAACCATTTTTAAACGTCATTGCATGAAAGTATAAATCGAACAGATAGTGAGACATGGTTATAGACAAGTTATAATATTATATATATATATTATATATATAATATTATATATATATATATAATATTTATGTATTATTTATATATATTATATATAATATTATATATTAAATTTATTTACCAACAATATTTTATCTTAAAATTTATATTAAAATGACTAAAGGCGGAAATAATCTCTAGTGGTTTTCTTTTTATAAACTTAGAAAGTATTTTACTTTATCAATATTTAAAATATTGGTTTAGTTTTTTATTCACCTTTATAAAATATTTTTATAATCTCTGTTTTAAAATACATCTATTTTATCTTAAGGGAAGTAAAGGATAAAGAAACGGCCGACTGTGCAACACAATACATAACTTTAAAGTCTGCAAAAATAAAACATGCAAAGAAAAACAATTAGTTTAGTTTTTAACAATTTAAATATATTTATTTTACAAAGTCAAGAACAAGCGGTCTTTCCGCGTCAGATTATCTTAACTAACTTTTAAATAGACTTATAAAATTATTTCAATTACCGTCGTATTTCTTGAAAGAATAGATAAAAAAAAAACGGCCGCCAAGAAATTAATTTGTATAACTTCGCACGTAACACTTTATAAACTTCCAAGTTGAATCACGTTCTTTCTTGAAGTCCTCTTACCCGCCCCCCACCCCCAAGTTTAAAGGGGGAGATGTACATTTAAAGTAAGGAATAGGGAGTCAAAGAGGTGGGGCTTGAATAAAATAAGAATGGGGAGCGGGGTGTGAAAAAGTTTGAGATCAGCACCGTTCCAAAAATTCACTCCTAATTTCGTTTTACGAGCTGAATATCGTTAACAATGCCCGTGCGCGACAGGTTGGGGGAAGAGAGGGGTATATTATATTCCAAGCTCTTCCTCGATGTTAAGATAGAAGGCATTAAAATGAAGATAAATCTCGTGTTCTGTGTTCCGGAACAATTCACTTCTTGATTGCTTGGATTAGTTGCTTATGTGTTTACAGTTGCCAGTTTTAATGTACATTAATTACGGAAGTAAGAACTGCTGTTAAGATTTTATTGCTTTGCGCTAGGTGTCAATAAAATTCAGACTCGACCTTGGTCGTGAATGTTAAGAGATTATCTCGTAGGAAGGCGATAATGTTGTATTCATGAAGTTGGAGTACTGGGCAGGTACATGGGATTCGGTGTTCACTCACTATATGGGGTGTCCTGGTCATTAATAAAATAACATCCATTTATATTAATTATTTATTTTTATATAGCACCGCGTCTTACTACCCGTTTGGGTTATACGCTTAAGTACCAATTACTCTAATGAGTTAGGAATTGGGAAGGTTGAATACAGTGTAAGTGAACCAGCATTTGCGTTTGCTTGTGGGATGAGTGGGGAAACCATTAATGAAAAACTAGCCTAATTACACTCTTGACGGGATTCGAACCCCGTCCTTGGCATTTCTAGCTATATCGATAGTGACACCTTAGACTGTTGGACCACCAAGGTGGTTCTCACTATATCACTTATTGGGCAGGTGTATACACTAACATTCAGTACAGTATAACCCGCTTTGAAGACCGCATGTTCTACTCTCGCAGTAGACTAGACGGGGGTATCGAGGTTTGAATCTCAGTCGGCTATACTAAGGGCTGTTTTCCAAAATGGTTTTCCATTTTTCCACCACGCAAATTTGGCTACATTTACTCTCAAATATAGCCTTTATAATCCCTAAAACGATTAGCTTAAATTATTACACAAGCGTATAACCCGAAAGGTTAGTAAGACATGGTGCTAAAAAAAAGGGGTTAAATATGAGCTATAAAGAGCAGAGCCCATGCGTGAGTGGTTAAATGAGGGCAAGTAGGTGAAAATATTTCACAGGTAGAATTAAAAAACTTTGCTTACCCTGGCAGCACTGGTCATATAATACCGTCATTATACGCCGTCCATATTGCACGTAACGCTTTTTAATTACTTTTTTTTAACCCTTCCAACACCCTCCCTCCCCCCACCCTTTGTATCACCAAGAAGATATTTAGCTTGACCCCCCCCCCCTGATTTAATACTACTCAGTATTAGAAGTTAATCATAAATGTTTTTACCATTGTCTGAAACATGAATAATTATATACTTTTTTCGATATTAGAATTCTAAGTAGCACTGTCATGTCCCCACATGTAGCACTATATACACTGGGTATCATCTTTGAGGGAACTTCATGGTCACTATTGGGAAACAGCGTTGTCATTTTCTTGTTTTCGTGTTGTCAATCTGTCCTTAAATATAAGACAAGTTTCGCAACGCTGGTTTGTCTATGTTGCCAGTAGCTCCTTATTACCCCATCACACCACCTTCTGATATAATTGAAATCGAGGAGATTCGGCAACAGCTAACTAAGAGATAGCTAAGATAAAGCTTTACTCCATAAGACTTGCAGTTCCTTCATTGATATTACATTAGAGGTCACCCCCTCCCCCTCTCAACAGTGTCACGTGGCTTATGGAAGACCCCTAACGATGTTTGATTATTTGCATACAGTACATTGTGTTTAATACGTGTCGGGAAGAAAAGAAGGTCTTTACGGGCTACCCAATTACTTCCAGTTGAAATAAAACGTCCCGTACCCATAAACAGTTTTTTGCAAACTTTGCGACGCCAACCGTATTGTGTGTGGGGGGCAGAGAAATGCAGTAGAACACCCTTCTCTCTATACACCCAGAGGGAAAGGTATACAGGAAGAAATGGTCCGGAAGATTCGCGTCGTAGCGTCGTTCAAAGAAGTATAGACATTTAATGTTGACACTACATGAGGTAGGAGGGGAATTCTCGTTTGAATAGAGACTGGGGGGGAGGGGGGGAGCGGAGTGTTGCTACTGCTCGACATTTATCTTTCTTTCTTTCTTTTTATCCTCTTCTTTTGTTGACAAGTTGGTTACAAACAGGGCGACGTGATGCTCTGTAGATAGTGAATGTGGTGCGAAGACGAATGGACCGCCTGGGAGAATTTTGTGTGTGTGTGTGTGTTTGTGTGTGTGTGTGTGTGTGTGTGTGTGTGTGTGTGTGTGTGTGTGTGTGTGTGTGTGTGTGTGGAAAGGGAAAAGTGGTAAAAAGGGGAAAAAAACGAACGGATATGTTTTAAAGGGGAAATAAAATATTATACAAACATCTTGTGGCTGACTTTCTCGATTATGCGTTTTCGTGTCACCTTTAGTCAGGTTGAAGTCGCTAACAATGTTGGGTATCTTCCCATCGCGTTTTACTACCCGTCCGAGCTATTCGCATTTAATCACTCCATTGGTATCAAGAGGAGTAAGTAAGAATATAGAGGAATTGCGTATCCACATTTGCGTGAGAAATAGTGAGAAACCATTTACGGGAAAAAAAACACCCACAGTTCACTAGTACTGGGAGTCGAACAATTACCTACCCGTTAGCGCCAAAGCAGATTAGACGAGAAAATAAATTTAGTCCGCGTGCCCATCGATGCGGGCTGCTAATAATCATCTTTATCCGCCATGGTATTGTTTGTCATGTTTATGATATTTTTCCAGGTGTTTCGAAGCTATCGAGAGTTTTTATGGCGTCAAGCGAACCATACTAACCTAGTGGCCTGCAGCTGTTAGGGATGATAGTGCCAACATTTGCTTGTAGAGGGTGTCATGTGATCAGCATAACAAACCATTCGGCTATTAATCTCAGTTTTCTAGATCAAGCTGACTCTTATTTATCAGAGTAGCTCCTCAGTTTACCTTACGGGGCTGAGTCTGACCCAATTCCAGGTGAAGACAGCCTATATGCTGTTCGTGGGGGTCCTTAGCTATAGATCCGATCCTCAAGATAGATGGGAGGACGATAAGAAGTAGTATGACTACACTAGATAAGAAACTTAACTATACAGTTCATATGGAGCAAACGTGGGAGAAAGCGCGTAAGGTTTTGAATAAAATAATCAGTATTTGGACAAAGAAGGTTTAGGCTACCAATGAAGGCGATTGCAACATACCACCAAGCAAAATCGCTGTCCGTTGTTGGCTATGGAGCTAGCATATGGGCAGCAAGGTTGAGGCAGGTGCTACCCTCCAGGATGCTGCGGAGCCTACAGAGGATTGTGCTCATGAGGCTCTCTGGGGCGTACTATACGGTAGACCTTCAAATTCGTAGGAGGGGTGCGCTGTACTGGCTGAGGAAAGGGAACATGCATGAAGTAGAGAGGGTACTAAGTAAAGCTGATGTGAATCAGGCTTTGAAGGATGAGTGGCAAAGTCATTGGCGCAACTGGAAGAAGAACTTTCCAACTTTCTCCAAGTGTGAGCGAAGGAGTCCTGATGAAACATCAATGGCCCTCGGAGGGACTGGTACAATACATCGGAGGGAAAGGACCGTACAGGGCAACCCTTCATGAGAGAGGACTAACTGATAGGTAATGTGCGACTGTGGAGAGGTAGCAACACCAGAGTATGTAGTCCTTGAATGTCTGGAAACACAGGAGATCAGAACGTTACCACAGAGGGAGGTTCAAGGTCTCATTGTGGGAAATATCCTGAGGGATCCGGAAAAGTATAAGTACCTCGGTACAATCGCGACAGTAATAACGACTGAGAAAAAAATTACTATATAACTAAGTTGAAAGAGAAAGGGGACTACAGGTGAAGACGAAAAAACATGATGAGTGAGACAGAGCAGGAGACAGAAACAGAAACAAATAGCAACTCAGAAGACGAACAAACTGATGAAGACGAAACATTACCAAATTGGTTAGGGTGGATGGGAAATTGGACAAATAAAGGGGACTAACACTGTACTGTAAAAAGACAAAGGAGTTGGGTTATCCTTAAACCTGCTATGGCAGCTGGACCTGGATTCCCGGGGTTGTGGAACAATCCTGGATGAACTGAGGAATCCTGGGCAGGGGCAACGAGCAAATAGAAGAATGCATCAAGGAGAAGGGAGGGATTCCTGCGGGTTTGCGTCGCTTGGCAACAGGTGACTGCAAGAGGTGACGGCTCTGGGCCTTCCTTGGTCAACTGGCGGAGGGGGACGCCTGCGGTTGCAGACATACATTACTGCCAGGGAAACGACATAACTATCACGTCCAGGAAAAAGTGAACAACAACAGATGTAAATTCAATTGAATGCTTAGGTATTAAAATTAGTAAAATAAATTGTTTAGGATAAATATAGGACAGGGGGGAAAGAAGAGAGTAGGAGAATATTATTTTAAAGTGTAATTTAGATGTAGGTTAGATTTAAGTAAACTAGGTAGAGGAATAGGCTTAGGATCCTAGCCGGATAGTTAATACATAAATTAAAAGCATAAATAAAAAACAGAGAATACTGTATAATATTGTAAATTGAAACCCAACTTGTACTAAATTGTCAAAAGCTGAGTTTTATCAAGCCACAATAAAAAAGAGTCCAGACTCACTGCTTCGTAGAAAAATTCTCGTGATGCTGGGGATCGAACTTTGGACCTTTAAGGTTTTAGCCAGCAGGAACTCTGACCACTAGACCACAGAGCTAAAATAACTTTAAGTGTTATTTATGTTGAACTCTGTAATACTATTATTGTATAATCTAAAAGACGCGTTTGAAACTTTTTTATGTTTATTCATACAAAACGCTATGTAAGGATAAAAAACAGTACATTAAAAAATAATGTATTAATTACAAACAACAATTGAGGACTAATCAGGCAAGCCATCGAAGAGGGCCACAAAATGATTCTTGATGGCTAACTCTAGGATCAATTCCGATACTTAAATCAAATTTAATCTGGTGAAAAATAACAATCTAGACACGGGAATTTCACCGAGGATCTTAAGCCTTGTGCACCAATGCTCTTATCACTGAGCCATCCAATATTATTACCACAGCTAGACTCAATGCAACAACTAGGTCAGTAGTAGTGTAGAGCATTGGTATGCTAACCCAAAGAGTCCTGATTCGATTTCCATGTCCGTCACAATCTTTTGCACCGCGTCTTACTGACCGTTCAGGTTATACGCTTATGTACTAATTACACTAATGGTTTAGGCAATAGGAAGGCTATAATAAGATGAAGTGTAACCATATTTGTGGGGAGAAAGAGTGTAAACCCTATTGTATTTGCATTTATGAGGGAATGGTTACGTTAGTGAAGAAAGAGTGGAACAGTGGAATTAGACATTTAAAAACTCTCTCTTGGACTTACTTAGATAATATTTTGTCGTTTCATTCCATGTCGACCTTGGTGGTCTTGGGGTAAAGTGCTCACCTTAGGACCGCGAAGTTCGTGGGTTCAAGCCTAGACGGTGTCAACGGATCTTTCTTTGAGCGATGAATGGGAAGTAAAGCCTTTCGGTACCATGTAGATTGTGTTATATAAAATTGTCCTGGTAGGTATATGACAATACCTTTCCCGGCAAAATTGGTAGGCCCTTCCGCTCTCGCTCACAGAAATTCTCGTGTGTTGATGTAATCGGTCAGTTCAAAATCTGCACACTAAACACCTCAAATAAATGGTACGGTGCACCTTACAAACTTTATCAATCCGTTGTATAAATTATACCTATAGCTCATAATATATTATATGAATTAAATAGTACACATTGCAATATAAATATAATAGGGGAAAAAAGAACAACGCATTTAACTGAGGTGCATACATTAAATAATAGACACTGTTACAGAAACGTGTTACTGGTTCTGTGCATTTTCAACTCTAAATTTTTCAAATCTCTATTTAAAAAAAATATATTTATCTATAACTCTAAAAATATTCTTTCAAATAAACGCGTTCTATCTTTAACAGCCCTATAGCTTGGTAATTGTTACAAGTAATTTCGTATTTATTGAAAACTGAATCTATCTGCCTGAGTAATTTTTCATGAAAAAATAAAATCTTCCTTTTTGTTTTTAATGTTAAACACTGCTTAGAAACGAATTTTTCATCAAAATCGTTATATCAGATTTATATAAAATCTATTTTTATTTTTTTTTTGCTTTTTCCATCCCTAACTAAACAACCCCTAATTTTACTGTTGGATGGATAGATATAAAATAAAAACCTCAGGGAAGAAATTATGAAAATCTTATATACAAAACTTTAGCCCAATCGGTAAAATTGTTTCATCTCTAAACCGAGATACAAACTGACAAATGGCCTCGCACAAAACCACCTTTTTGTGTGCAGGGGGTCATGAAACGTCAAATACATCTAAATCTCAAATTAACCTTTTTGTTTACGATCACAATACTTACTTTAACTTAGGGGTCGCAAGAAAGTAAAAGGTTTACAAGTACACTGTTTACCCAAGCTGTTAAATCCTCCTCCGATACATTTATGTTAAGGCCTATTCATAACCGCTATAGTGATCGTTTTGTTTACGTTATGCGTCCCCCCCCCCCCCATCCCCCTCTTAACCCGTTCTATATAGTGTAATCGGGTGACGTGATTGTTTGTTTTGTATCGTCTAAAATAATGAATACCCCATTAACAAAACATTTTCATCCTCGCATCGATGGTGTCGTTGTTAAACTTATTAATTAAATAGTTAACAGTCTGCGGTGTATAAACGTACTTTACTTACAAAATTGTTTATATTCATGTTTGTTAATCAGCTTGGCATAAACGGTGTTGCATTATGTGGCGGTCACTGGTGCATTGGTGTTCATAGCATCGTGAATAATTGAGCTGCTCAAAGATTCATTGGATCAGAAGGATCCGATCGTGTTTTAAAGGCGATTTCATCCCGTTGAGCCAACAAAGCTCAACGCTTTAATAATTATCAACTGAAACAGTCAGACCAATAAATAAAATTAGGGGTAAAAGGGAAAAAAGGGGGGGGGGGGGGCAATCACAATACACAAATTTTACAGAACAATAACAACTTTAATATCTCAATATGTACCTCAGCATATACCTTTCTTTTTATTAATTTAAATCGTTGACCTGGCGGTCTAGGGGTAAGACGTCAGACTTCCCTGCTGGGGGTCCGCGGTTCAATCCTTGGTCCCGGCACAGATTTATCTGATTACCAAACACCTTCCTTCACCTCTGACAAGACGTGTATTAATCACAACTTGTGAATGTGAGGAATGCCAGGCCTCCACCGTGGTTCGGATCCCACGTTAAACTGTAGTTCCTCCATTTTCATCTCACAATCACCCTACCATTACACATTAGCGTAAGTGCGTATAACCCAAACGGGTAGTAAGACGCGGTGCTGATAGTAATAATATTAATTTAAATATGACAGAGACTATTTTAACCATAATCTAAAGTGCATTATAATAAAGGTTTCATAATTATCTAACAGATGGCAGCACTAACTAGATTCTAGCTAAGATTGGCCTTTACTTTTATTTTTCCCATGAACCCTTCTGATTTATTTAATATGGTTTTACCCTTATCGCTGACCATGCAGTATAAGGAGTCAATCTCGTATGGTTTGGCTTGCCTGGTGATGGAGAGGTTGGGGTTAAATTAACAGCCGTATGTCCTTTTTTTTTCCCCCTCTCCATAAAGGTATCTCAATCTTCCTTCACACAAATGCAGGTGCATTTGATTTAAACTATACCGTTTGTATTCCTGCCCCATTAATGCAAGTATTCAAATGTATAGGATGGTATGTTGAACAGAAAAAAAATATTGTTGGACAAATGCTTCAAAAAGTTAGACTACAGGCGGTACCTGTTACGTCAGTAGTTGGGACGCCCCATTGGAACCCCACTTCCGCCAACGGGTCCAAACACTTTTTTCGTAATCATTGCGTGTTATGTCGCAACCCTTCTCCCCTGGGTTTTCCCAGTGATTGCACAATGTTGTTCTGTGATTGGCTTTCCCCCTCCTACCCCTCCCCATCCTGGCCCTCCCTCTCCTGCCCCTCCCCCTCCTGCCGTTGACCCCCCCTTTCCAGACATGTTGGTTCTTGTTCCAGACATTTTTTTAAATTTGTGGTCATTGGTTATTTATGTATTCTCGTTCGTTATTAATGTGTGCTCAATATATTATTTATTTGTACTCATTGGTTAATAATGTGTGCTCAATAAGGATTGGGACGGGGCGTTGGAGTTTTTTATTGGCATGCGCTCCACAGCGCCACTAGTGAGCTGTACTCATTGGTTAATAATGGGTGTTCAATAAGGAATGGGACGGGGCGTTGGAGTTTTTTATTGGCATGCGGTCCACAACACCGCTAGTGAGCATCCTCTCTGGCCGGACGCAGAGCATAGAGTGTGACCGCTGAGCAGCAGCCCGGTCACAGAGCGCGTAAGACCTCCCTTCACCAACACTACTCGCGAGAACAGCACGACCTTTACTACCGGCAGCTCTCGGTTGAATGTACAGGCCCTCCTTTCACTTTTCCCCTCACTCCCCCCCTTCCTTCAAAGCATGTGTCACAACCCCCTATGTGGGAATGGGTTTTACCGGTGTTGCAACCCCTTATTTGGTAATGGGTTTGTCCGGTGTCGCAACCCGGCGACAGTTTGGCGGATTGACAAAACGAGTCGAAACGAGTTGAAACCGTGAGTTAGGTCATTGACCCTGGCAACTCTCCCCCGGCAATGGGTTTTTCCGATAACGTCATCGCTCTGTCGCAACCCGGCGCCAATTTGGCGGGTTGGCAATACAAGTCGAGACAAGAATATATCATGATGTCGCAATCCGTCCCTTCTATGTGGCAATGGGTTTTCCCTGGTGACTGGCGTCAGTTTGACGGGTTGACAAGACAAGTCGAGACAAGAATAGATCGTGATCTTGAAACCGTGAGCTATGTCATTGACCCTGGCAAACCTCCCCCATCTGCAATGGGTTTTTCTGGAGTCGCAACTAGAGAGCATTGGCACAGCTATAATTATGCACAAGCAGGGGCCTCGGAAGCCTTACGGTTATTTATAATCCTCAGTTAGTGGCCTCCATCCCCCACCGTAAAAGTATACTGAAATTGTTTGTATGGTATCGTCCGTCGACATGCACGGATGTAGGTATCAGCCACGGGGAAGAAATACCTATAGTTTACACGGCAGGGATTCAATTTCCCTCAGCCGGAATTAGATGTGCCTGACAAAAGGGCAAGGAATAGTGAAAGTATTTATGAGAGGTACCCGCATTTGCATGGAGGGAGAGCTGGAAATACCACAAGTGTTCGAACTTCTCAACCAATCATACAGGCAGAGCTCCGCTTAGTTACTTGTACAATTCATAAGACCTAAATTGATTTATGTGTTATTATTATTTTTTAAATTCGTGGTAGAATATGTTTGATTGGAGAGTCAAAGACAGAAAGGAAATGCGGCGTCTACAGCAAAATCATCGGTCGGAGTGCTGTTCTAGGGACAGAGAGAGACAGAGAGAGAGAGGGAGAGAGAGAGTTCGGTTGTAGACATTAAAACACAAACATAACAGTTTTATAATATTTATTCACACAACACTTAAACAACAAAGAAATTTTATTTTCGCGATATATTTTGATATATATAACTTTGACAATACATAAGTAATACAATTATACAATTATACATTTAAATTCACTAATATATAACTTTCACGTAAATTAATATGTTGATTTTAAGTTTTAAATATGAAACTATATCTGTTGACATAATATATAACATTTACACTAAGCAAACTAGCAACTCAAACAACAAAGAAATTCAGTTAATTAATGTTCGCAAAAAATATTTTGATATAATAATATATTAAAATTTTACAAAAAAAAATCATAATTAATACAATTATGTGTATCTTGAAATTATTTTAAATATATATATAACTTTCACGTAAGTTAATATGTTGTTGTTAAGTTTTAAATAGGAAACTATAGCTGATGACATGTTATATAACATTTACACTAAGCAAAATAGCAACTCAAACAACAAAGAAATTCAGTTAATTTATGTTCGCAAAAAAAAATCATAAGTGATACAATTATGTGGATCTTGAAATTATTTTAAATATATATAGCCTTCACGTAAATTAATATGTTGTTGTTGTTAAGTTTTAAATAGGAAACTATATCTGATGATTGAATAGTTCCAAGCGAAAAGTCGCAAATAAGCTGCGTGTGAAAGCTCATTCGTGAGATTGAGGAGTGTGAGACGTAATCACAACTTGTTTGTGTGTGTGTGTGTGTGTGTGTGTGTGTGTGTGTGGGCGTTTTCATATTACATAATCCTTGTCTATCTTAGCTCTAGTTTTTATACCTTTTTTGTGTGTTTTTATATACTATGTCATTTTGTTAAATTTCATTTTAATTGTATTGGTTAAGTGTAAGAAAAGGCGGTAGTCTTAACTTCGCCATTAAAGTCTATTATTATTATTATTATTATTATTATTATTATTATTATTATTATTATTATAACATTTACACTAAGCAAATTAGCAACTCAAACAAAAAAGAAATTCAGTTAATTAATGTTCGCAAAAAATATATTTTGATATAATAATATATTAAACTTTTACAAAAAACAAAAAAAAAAAACATAAGTAGTACAATTATATATCTTGAAATTATTTTAAATATATAACTTTTAGATCAATTAATATGCGAGTACGATTTAAATATCTAAATCAAAATAACGTGGTATCAGTTTATGCATCACCGCATCTACATCAAAATCATCATCATCATCATCAACTGGAGGAGTGCCTGATTCTAAAACTGATAAAGTTATTATTGGAATATTATTATTTTCCGTTGAAGGTTTTGTAATCTTAGGTCGCGTTGCGATGCATAGCCCTATTATCTGGTTCTGTTAGAGCAAACAAGGAATATAAATATGCCTATAATAAGTTACTATTACGATTATTTATATAAGGTGCTCCAAAGATGCAGTATCACATAGCTTACCATACCAAGGGTCACACCTAGCTTCCCTAAGCTAAAGAGAAAGTATTGTGCACTACACCGATATAACTCACGCTAAACAGTGTTAATACTTTTCTAGTAGCTTAGATTAGGAAACAGAGTATATTTGGTGTAGTGTTTCTACAACACTGTAAATACCTATTATTTAGTTTCACAAAAGCTTAGTGTTTCTACAGACCTATCACGTACCTCCACAAAGATTAGAAGTGAGAGAAAGTCCCGGTATCATTTATTTATATAAGTAATTGTAGATATATAATAATAATAATGACAAAGGTTTTTCTTTTTTTTGTCTATGAAAAGCAGATTGCTATTATAAATACAAACATTAAGAAAGTTCGGATTTTAGTCACACATAATTGTAATTGTTTTCTTGTTCTGAAAAAAAATAAGTATCGTTCATGAATATATTCTTAAAGTGTGGGCAAGAAATTAGCCCTGATATTAGATATTTGCCAAAGAGGTGATTGAACAGGGACTCCCTCTCCCCCAGCAGTGCCCAGATATTAGAGAATATTTGTCAAACAGAGAATAGGATTGGAGGACTTCCTCTCGCCGGTAGAGTACAACCCTTACACCCTCTAAACATCAGTACTGGTTTCCCGCTCTGATAGTTTTGTTTCAAAACATGCCAACAAACTGTTAGGGAGAAGGTTTATTACGTCAGCGAACTACAAACACTTTAGCCAACGGACAACTAGTTTTCTCTAATTTCTACATTCATTAGGTGTGCAAGTCAGTCATACAAATAATAAGACGTGTTATTATTAGCACAGCGTCTTACTACCCGTTCGGTTATACGTACTTACGCATCGCTAACTTAACACTTTAAACATATAGTGGCATTTGGTTCCATGATATACTACCGAATACACATTTAAATCAAGCTCTTCTAATCTAACACATAGTAATTGAATCAGCCAGATAATGTCCGATAATCATTTAGCTCAAACATGGTTTATAAATAGATTAAGCAAATGTTATTCAAAGCACATAGATTTTAAACCAGGGACCGATAGTTTAGTATACAGACATGCTACCGAATGCACTAAGGTGGCGATTGAATATTTGATCCAGTACATTGCAAACGCGACTTTATTCATAACTAGCAATCCAACACTGCGTTGACCGTGACCCACTGCGGTATTTTGTTAAAAATCCGGCTTCGAGGTGCATTCGGACACACTCCCGTACATTTATGTTAAAATTTCAGATCTCTGCGTGCCGTAGATTTGGCTGGGCATCGCACACAAACAGACAAACGCTTCCTTTTATTATTATAGATTCCTGTACCATTAATATAGACGTTTGGCACGGCCCGCAAGAGAGAAAACATATATATGCAAGAATAATCTCAATATCGTGATTTATTCCCACTGCACCCCAACGAGATTCGAACCGAATCCTAGAGATGAACATGACAGCCGAGCACTGTCTCACTGAACTACAGTCCCCCAACTAAAAAAGCCACTAGATTTAGTTTCACGTATTCATACGTCAAGACAAGTGATCTGCAGCAACCTATTTGATATACTATCAATACCTATAGCATATCACCGAAACTGTAGTATTATTTTATAAATATTGTCCGAAAAAAGGCTCTTTGAGGACTCTAAAACAGTTGTTTCTACTACCGGTTCGAGCTTTACACACACTTAGTGCGAGCCTGACGACATGTAGCCCGCGACCACCGATGTATAAACTATATTTAACTATGAGAGGCTGAAAACATAAACAAAAGTGCAGGTATGGGCTCAAACTAGAGTCCCTTATTGACCGCATGTATCGACCTAATTTAAATCCGCCCTCACGCGATATAACCACGGGGTGTTGTAGGATGAGGGGCGGGGGGAGGGAGGAGGTCAATCATGGCACCGAACCAGCGACCCACTCTTCTAAACCACGGCCGTGCATGAGTTTGCTCTCTAGCACCGCGTATAACTAACCGTTCGGGTTCGCTTAAGTACTATTTACGCTAATGGATTGGAATTGGAAAGGTTTCACCCGCATTTGCGCGTGGAGGGAGAGTGAAAAAACACCCCTAGTTTACCCGACCGAGATTCGAACCTCGTTCTCCACGTCCTCGGCAGTCTAGCTCAACACGAATCTGGCGCGTTAACCAACTGCGCCATCGAGACGGGTATCTATCACTATGCACACTTTTTAGAGAGTTAACAATCTTTACGAGGCTGACTCTTCAACCAAACCAAATATTACAACAGATTGAAAGAAGAAGCAGAACCGCGAGTCCATCTGGATTCGGAATTGGGAAGGTTTAAGCCACATTTGCGTGGTGGGGGGGAGTAAGGAAATGTTCCAGCGTTTACGTGGAGGGAGAGCGGGAAAACATTTAGTGAGAACTACCAACACTACACCTCGGCAGGTATTCAAACCCCCCCCCCCCCTCCCCAACCTCGCCCAACACAGATTCGAATCCCGATATCTTTCACCGGGTGCTTCATGCCCAGTAGTTGTCAAACCCGAAAGAAGAATACGGCGTTTCAAATGGGGCGCCCCCCTTCGGTTCCACACACAAAAAAAAGTTTTATTTTACATATCATTTAACGTTTTCATCTATATTTTACCGATTATATAACTCTTACATTAATTCAGAAGTAGTATTGAATACAATTATGAAAAACTTGAATTTATTTTACATATCATTTAATGTTCCCATCTATATTTTTCCGATTATATAACTTTTACAAAAATTCATAAGTAGTATTAAATGCAATATTAAATATAATTTAATTCTCGAAACTATATTTTAGTGATATAATAAATAACGTTTACACCAAACAAATTAGCCACTTAAACAACAAAGAAATTTTATGTTTGCAATTATATTTTGATGAAATATTGTATAACTTTTACGTAAATTCAATATCAAATATCTTTTAAGGCTCGAAACTATGTTGACATAATAAATAACGTTTACACCAAACAAATTAGCCACTTAAACAACAAAGAAATTTTATGTTTGCAATTATATTTTGATGAAATATTGTATTACTTTTACGTAAATTCAATATCAAATATCTTTTAAGGTTCGAAACTATGTTGACATAATAAATAACGTTTACACCAAACAAATTAGCCACTTAAGTATCAAAGAAATTTAAAGTTCGCAATTATATTTTGATGAAATAATATATAACTTTTACATAAATTCAATATCAAATATCGGTTAAGGCTCGAAACTATGTTGACATAATAAATAACATTTACGCAACGCAAATTAGCCACTTAAGCCTCAAGCCAAAGTTAGAGGAAGTGTGCCCACGTTTGCACGGATGGAGAATGGAAAGTCTATTAGAAAAACCTCCCTAAATACTCTCGACGCTGATGAAGGATTCTATAATATTGAGTACTATGGCGTGGATTTGTTTAGCTTACACTGAATATTTATTAAAACTTACACACAACCTCCCATCGTTCTACATGTCTAATACTTGTCACAAGAAATAAGTAAGGCTGAATAAATTAGATTTACTAAGGGAATACATCTCAATTTTCCAGAGTTGGAAGCGGAAAACGGTTTATGAAAATTTACCCCAAAAAATAGCTTGCGGTGGGATCAAACCCCCGACTTCCCTATAACCTGTTTCTAAAATGGAAACTCAAGCGTAATTACCTAGTGATCTGGCACACATATTATTTCTAGACCACACGAGCTCGATGATATAATAACTAATATTAACGCAAAACAAATTAGCCACTTAAGCCTCAAGCCAAAATTAGAGGAAGGGTGCCCACATTTGCATAGATGGAGAGTGAAAAAAACAGCCCCCGGGTCTAGGACAGCACTATCGCAAAATACTAAGTTGCACGGAGTTCGAATCCTGGTCCACTGGCTGGCACACGCTAATGGATTGATAATTGGGAGGTTTGAGCCCGCATTTGCATAGAGGGAGAGTTAAAAACACCCCTAGTTTACCCGACCGAGATTTGAACCTCGAACTCCTTAAGTATTAATAACGCTAACGGATTGATAATTGGTAAGTTTGAATTTAGAAGAAGTGTGCCCATATTTGAACAATATAGGACTTGTCAAACTTGTAGGGATTGAACCCTCCTACCTCCTTACAACACAGGGCGTGATGTGTAACCGCATTTGCGCGGCTGGAAAAAATAAACACTCCCTCAGAGGCTCCATCGGTTAAAGAACGGCAAATTTACCATTTAGACGATATATCTCGTCTGACAGTGAACCCCTCCCTAAGAAATAGATGAGCCTGACATTTAGACGGCATGCCCATTTGCGCCGGAGTGAAAATTGGGAAAGTATAACAATATCTTCTGCAACTGCGAGATTCCTGTTCAGTACGTTCACCTTAAGTTTGACTGTGCGCTTAAAGTAGTTGAGAAACATTCTTACTCTGTACAAGTGGTAGAGATTAGATCTTAAAGGATGGTTCTCTCTATCTCTCTCTCTCTCTCTGAAGAGACGTTTGAGACTGGTATTTGGCTGTTAATAGAGTTTTGATTTAATCTCTGTCGAGTGTCTCACTTCATTGCTCAAGACGTCTAAGAAGACACTTGTGAAAGGTCACTTGATGTGAGGCGTTAGCATGTCTGTTCACTGAGCCAAGTGTCCAGGTTCAATTTCCAGTATGGATGAAAATGGTGGTTTAACCTTTCATAGTGATAAATTAGGGAGGATTGGTTTTTTTTTGTGTACAACTAGAGTAATTTTCAAAATAAAAGTAATTATGTTGTTACCAAACCTATGTCAAATATATTCATTTGAGGCGGAGACCCCTAACTGACAAAAGAAGGTGTGAGTCAGTGGACCAGGATTCGAACTCCGTGCAACTTAGTATTTTGCGATAGTGCTGTCCTAGACCCGGGGGCTGTTTTTTCACTCTCCATCTATGCAAATGTGGGCACCCTTCCTCTAATTTTGGCTTGAGGCTTAAGTGGCTAATTTGTTTTGCGTTAATATTAGTTATTATATCATCGAGCTCGTGTGGTCTAGAAATAATATGTGTGCCAGATCACTAGGTAATTACGCTTGAGTTTCCATTTTAGAAACAGGTTATAGGGAAGTCGGGGGTTTGATCCCACCGCAAGCTATTTTTTGGGGTAAATTTTCATAAACCGTTTTCCGCTTCCAACTCTGGAAAATTGAGATGTATTCCCTTAGTAAATCTAATTTATTCAGCCTTACTTATTTCTTGTGACAAGTATTAGACATGTAGAACGATGGGAGGTTGTGTGTAAGTTTTAATAAATATTCAGTGTAAGCTAAACAAATCCACGCCATAGTACTCAATATTATAGAATCCTTCATCAGCGTCGAGAGTATTTAGGGAGGTTTTTCTAATAGACTTTCCATTCTCCATCCGTGCAAACGTGGGCACACTTCCTCTAACTTTGGCTTGAGGCTTAAGTGGCTAATTTGCGTTGCGTAAATGTTATTTATTATGTCAACATAGTTTCGAGCCTTAACCGATATTTGATATTGAATTTATGTAAAAGTATATATTATTTCATCAAAATATAATTGCGAACTTTAAATTTCTTTGATACTTAAGTGGCTAATTTGTTTGGTGTAAACGTTATTTATTATGTCAACATAGTTTCGAACCTTAAAAGATATTTGATATTGAATTTACGTAAAAGTAATACAATATTTCATCAAAATATAATTGCAAACATAAAATTTCTTTGTTGTTTAAGTGGCTAATTTGTTTGGTGTAAACGTTATTTATTATGTCAACATAGTTTCGAGCCTTAAAAGATATTTGATATTGAATTTACGTAAAAGTTATACAATATTTCATCAAAATATAATTGCAAACATAAAATTTCTTTGTTGTTTAAGTGGCTAATTTGTTTGGTGTAAACGTTATTTATTATATCACTAAAATATAGTTTCGAGAATTAAATTATATTTAATATTGCATTTAATACTACTTATGAATTTTTGTAAAAGTTATATAATCGGAAAAATATAGATGGGAACATTAAATGATATGTAAAATAAATTCAAGTTTTTCATAATTGTATTCAATACTACTTCTGAATTAATGTAAGAGTTATATAATCGGTAAAATATAGATGAAAACGTTAAATGATATGTAAAATAAAACTTTTTTTTGTGTGTGGAACCGAAGGGGGGCGCCCCATTTGAAACGCCGTATTCTTCTTTCGGGTTTGACAACTACTGGGCATGAAGCACCCGGTGAAAGATATCGGGATTCGAATCTGTGTTGGGCGAGGTTGGGGAGGGGGGGGGGGGGTTTGAATACCTGCCGAGGTGTAGTGTTGGTAGTTCTCACTAAATGTTTTCCCGCTCTCCCTCCACGTAAACGCTGGAACATTTCCTTACTCCCCCCCACCACGCAAATGTGGCTTAAACCTTCCCAATTCCGAATCCAGATGGACTCGCGGTTCTGCTTCTTCTTTCAATCTGTTGTAATATTTGGTTTGGTTGAAGAGTCAGCCTCGTAAAGATTGTTAACTCTCTAAAAAGTGTGCATAGTGATAGATACCCGTCTCGATGGCGCAGTTGGTTAACGCGCCAGATTCGTGTTGAGCTAGACTGCCGAGGACGTGGAGAACGAGGTTCGAATCTCGGTCGGGTAAACTAGGGGGTGTTTTTTCACTCTCCCTCCACGCGCAAATGCGGGTGAAACCTTTCCAATTCCAATCCATTAGCGTAAATAGTACTTAAGCGAACCCGAACGGTTAGTTATACGCGGTGCTAGAGAGCAAACTCATGCACGGCCGTGGTTTAGAAGAGTGGGTCGCTGGTTCGGTGCCATGATTGACCTCCTCCCTCCCCCCGCCCCTCATCCTACAACACCCCGTGGTTATATCGCGTGAGGGCGGATTTAAATTAGGTCGATACATGCGGTCAATAAGGGACTCTAGTTTGAGCCCATACCTGCACTTTTGTTTATGTTTTCAGCCTCTCATAGTTAAATATAGTTTATACATCGGTGGTCGCGGGCTACATGTCGTCAGGCTCGCACTAAGTGTGTGTAAAGCTCGAACCGGTAGTAGAAACAACTGTTTTAGAGTCCTCAAAGAGCCTTTTTTCGGACAATATTTATAAAATAATACTACAGTTTCGGTGATATGCTATAGGTATTGATAGTATATCAAATAGGTTGCTGCAGATCACTTGTCTTGACGTATGAATACGTGAAACTAAATCTAGTGGCTTTTTTAGTTGGGGGACTGTAGTTCAGTGAGACAGTGCTCGGCTGTCATGTTCATCTCTAGGATTCGGTTCGAATCTCGTTGGGGTGCAGTGGGAATAAATCACGATATTGAGATTATTCTTGCATATATATGTTTTCTCTCTTGCGGGCCGTGCCAAACGTCTATATTAATGGTACAGGAATCTATAATAATAAAAGGAAGCGTTTGTCTGTTTGTGTGCGATGCCCAGCCAAATCTACGGCACGCAGAGATCTGAAATTTTAACATAAATGTACGGGAGTGTGTCCGAATGCACCTCGAAGCCGGATTTTTAACAAAATACCGCAGTGGGTCACGGTCAACGCAGTGTTGGATTGCTAGTTATGAATAAAGTCGCGTTTGCAATGTACTGGATCAAATATTCAATCGCCACCTTAGTGCATTCGGTAGCATGTCTGTATACTAAACTATCGGTCCCTGGTTAAAATCTATGTGCTTTGAATAACATTTGCTTAATCTATTTATAAACCATGTTTGAGCTAAATGATTATCGGACATTATCTGGCTGATTCAATTACTATGTGTTAGATTAGAAGAGCTTGATTTAAATGTGTATTCGGTAGTATATCATGGAACCAAATGCCACTATATGTTTAAAGTGTTAAGTTAGCGATGCGTAAGTACGTATAACCGAACGGGTAGTAAGACGCTGTGCTAATAATAACACGTCTTATTATTTGTATGACTGACTTGCACACCTAATGAATGTAGAAATTAGAGAAAACTAGTTGTCCGTTGGCTAAAGTGTTTGTAGTTCGCTGACGTAATAAACCTTCTCCCTAACAGTTTGTTGGCATGTTTTGAAACAAAACTATCAGAGCGGGAAACCAGTACTGATGTTTAGAGGGTGTAAGGGTTGTACTCTACCGGCGAGAGGAAGTCCTCCAATCCTTTCTCTGTTTGACAAATATTCTCTAATATCTGGGCACTGCTGGGGGAGAGGGAGTCCCTGTTCAATCACCTCTTTGGCAAATATCTAATATCAGGGCTAATTTCTTGCCCACACTTTAAGAATATATTCATGAACGATACTTATTTTTTTTTCAGAACAAGAAAACAATTACAATTATGTGTGACTAAAATCCGAACTTTCTTAATGTTTGTATTTATAATAGCAATCTGCTTTTCATAGACAAAAAAAAGAAAAACCTTTGTCATTATTATTATTATATATCTACAATTACTTATATAAATAAATGATACCGGGACTTTCTCTCACTTCTAATCTTTGTGGAGGTACGTGATAGGTCTGTAGAAACACTAAGCTTTTGTGAAACTAAATAATAGGTATTTACAGTGTTGTAGAAACACTACACCAAATATACTCTGTTTCCTAATCTAAGCTACTAGAAAAGTATTAACACTGTTTAGCGTGAGTTATATCGGTGTAGTGCACAATACTTTCTCTTTAGCTTAGGGAAGCTAGGTGTGACCCTT
Organism: Timema podura; assembly: GCA_033556935.1. NCBI lineage: Eukaryota > Metazoa > Arthropoda > Insecta > Phasmatodea > Timematidae > Timema > Timema podura. The sequence goes on along the minus strand of JAVRXN010000013.1, from coordinate 24,718,061 downwards.
GGTATGGTAAGCTATGTGATACTGCATCTTTGGAGCACCTTATATAAATAATCGTAATAGTAACTTATTATAGGCATATTTATATTCCTTGTTTGCTCTAACAGAACCAGATAATAGGGCTATGCATCGCAACGCGACCTAAGATTACAAAACCTTCAACGGAAAATAATAATATTCCAATAATAACTTTATCAGTTTTAGAATCAGGCACTCCTCCAGTTGATGATGATGATGATGATTTTGATGTAGATGCGGTGATGCATAAACTGATACCACGTTATTTTGATTTAGATATTTAAATCGTACTCGCATATTAATTGATCTAAAAGTTATATATTTAAAATAATTTCAAGATATATAATTGTACTACTTATGTTTTTTTTTTTTGTTTTTTGTAAAAGTTTAATATATTATTATATCAAAATATATTTTTTGCGAACATTAATTAACTGAATTTCTTTTTTGTTTGAGTTGCTAATTTGCTTAGTGTAAATGTTATAATAATAATAATAATAATAATAATAATAATAATAATAATAATAATAGACTTTAATGGCGAAGTTAAGACTACCGCCTTTTCTTACACTTAACCAATACAATTAAAATGAAATTTAACAAAATGACATAGTATATAAAAACACACAAAAAAGGTATAAAAACTAGAGCTAAGATAGACAAGGATTATGTAATATGAAAACGCCCACACACACACACACACACACACACACACACACACAAACAAGTTGTGATTACGTCTCACACTCCTCAATCTCACGAATGAGCTTTCACACGCAGCTTATTTGCGACTTTTCGCTTGGAACTATTCAATCATCAGATATAGTTTCCTATTTAAAACTTAACAACAACAACATATTAATTTACGTGAAGGCTATATATATTTAAAATAATTTCAAGATCCACATAATTGTATCACTTATGATTTTTTTTGCGAACATAAATTAACTGAATTTCTTTGTTGTTTGAGTTGCTATTTTGCTTAGTGTAAATGTTATATAACATGTCATCAGCTATAGTTTCCTATTTAAAACTTAACAACAACATATTAACTTACGTGAAAGTTATATATATATTTAAAATAATTTCAAGATACACATAATTGTATTAATTATGATTTTTTTTTGTAAAATTTTAATATATTATTATATCAAAATATTTTTTGCGAACATTAATTAACTGAATTTCTTTGTTGTTTGAGTTGCTAGTTTGCTTAGTGTAAATGTTATATATTATGTCAACAGATATAGTTTCATATTTAAAACTTAAAATCAACATATTAATTTACGTGAAAGTTATATATTAGTGAATTTAAATGTATAATTGTATAATTGTATTACTTATGTATTGTCAAAGTTATATATATCAAAATATATCGCGAAAATAAAATTTCTTTGTTGTTTAAGTGTTGTGTGAATAAATATTATAAAACTGTTATGTTTGTGTTTTAATGTCTACAACCGAACTCTCTCTCTCCCTCTCTCTCTCTGTCTCTCTCTGTCCCTAGAACAGCACTCCGACCGATGATTTTGCTGTAGACGCCGCATTTCCTTTCTGTCTTTGACTCTCCAATCAAACATATTCTACCACGAATTTAAAAAATAATAATAACACATAAATCAATTTAGGTCTTATGAATTGTACAAGTAACTAAGCGGAGCTCTGCCTGTATGATTGGTTGAGAAGTTCGAACACTTGTGGTATTTCCAGCTCTCCCTCCATGCAAATGCGGGTACCTCTCATAAATACTTTCACTATTCCTTGCCCTTTTGTCAGGCACATCTAATTCCGGCTGAGGGAAATTGAATCCCTGCCGTGTAAACTGTAGGTATTTCTTCCCCGTGGCTGATACCTACATCCGTGCATGTCGACGGACGATACCATACAAACAATTTCAGTATACTTTTACGGTGGGGGATGGAGGCCACTAACTGAGGATTATAAATAACCGTAAGGCTTCCGAGGCCCCTGCTTGTGCATAATTATAGCTGTGCCAATGCTCTCTAGTTGCGACTCCAGAAAAACCCATTGCAGATGGGGGAGGTTTGCCAGGGTCAATGACATAGCTCACGGTTTCAAGATCACGATCTATTCTTGTCTCGACTTGTCTTGTCAACCCGTCAAACTGACGCCAGTCACCAGGGAAAACCCATTGCCACATAGAAGGGACGGATTGCGACATCATGATATATTCTTGTCTCGACTTGTATTGCCAACCCGCCAAATTGGCGCCGGGTTGCGACAGAGCGATGACGTTATCGGAAAAACCCATTGCCGGGGGAGAGTTGCCAGGGTCAATGACCTAACTCACGGTTTCAACTCGTTTCGACTCGTTTTGTCAATCCGCCAAACTGTCGCCGGGTTGCGACACCGGACAAACCCATTACCAAATAAGGGGTTGCAACACCGGTAAAACCCATTCCCACATAGGGGGTTGTGACACATGCTTTGAAGGAAGGGGGGGAGTGAGGGGAAAAGTGAAAGGAGGGCCTGTACATTCAACCGAGAGCTGCCGGTAGTAAAGGTCGTGCTGTTCTCGCGAGTAGTGTTGGTGAAGGGAGGTCTTACGCGCTCTGTGACCGGGCTGCTGCTCAGCGGTCACACTCTATGCTCTGCGTCCGGCCAGAGAGGATGCTCACTAGCGGTGTTGTGGACCGCATGCCAATAAAAAACTCCAACGCCCCGTCCCATTCCTTATTGAACACCCATTATTAACCAATGAGTACAGCTCACTAGTGGCGCTGTGGAGCGCATGCCAATAAAAAACTCCAACGCCCCGTCCCAATCCTTATTGAGCACACATTATTAACCAATGAGTACAAATAAATAATATATTGAGCACACATTAATAACGAACGAGAATACATAAATAACCAATGACCACAAATTTAAAAAAATGTCTGGAACAAGAACCAACATGTCTGGAAAGGGGGGGTCAACGGCAGGAGGGGGAGGGGCAGGAGAGGGAGGGCCAGGATGGGGAGGGGTAGGAGGGGGAAAGCCAATCACAGAACAACATTGTGCAATCACTGGGAAAACCCAGGGGAGAAGGGTTGCGACATAACACGCAATGATTACGAAAAAAGTGTTTGGACCCGTTGGCGGAAGTGGGGTTCCAATGGGGCGTCCCAACTACTTACGTCCTTTAAAGATAGACTCGCATTACGATGTTTTGCATCGGCTAATATCGGTCCGTAAAATATCCCTGGGTAAAATTTTTCTCAATTTACATACAAAATATTGTAGAAACGGGCATGTTCTGTGCGCTGCGTACAGGCATGTACTAACCTTTAACCTACAGTCATATTTTCTTAAGAAGAAGCTTTCGAAAATACAAACTTTTTTTGCGCACAACATTGATAATATGCTAGTATATTATTATTTTTTAGCAGCGTTAGTACCTGTTCAGGTTGAACGCTTGTATACTAATTAGGTACTCTTAATAGTCCTAGGGATTAGGTTATGTTTACCCACATTTGCATGGATGGAGAGTGTAAAACGATTTGGGGAAAAAAAACCTCAGCCCACCTGACCTAAATTCGAGAGTAGTGCGTTGGATCACGCGGCCACCGAAGCGGGCTACTATATCATTACTGAAGATATGGGACGCTCGAATCTCTTGGCTTCTATAGTATTCTGGGGATTATAGATTCTTACAAATCTCAAGAGGATATCAAATACAATACTTTATAAAGACTTTCACATGCAAAATCAATTTTAAGCAATTGGTAAAATGAATGAATAAAAAGACTTGTGTAGTTGGGAGAGTAACAAAATTACAAAAAATGAGAAAATTGTATTAACATAATTAACTTACTGTAAAAGTGTTCTACATGTGGCTTATGACGTAGTGGACATGAAAAACAAAATAGCATTAATTTTGTCACTGGCAACAAGCCTTAAAAAACTTATTTTTTTAATTCAACCTTCTAATAGTCCAACACCTTAGCTCAGTCGGGAGCGTGTCTTTCTACTGAGCTAAGTGTCCCGGGTTCGGTTCCTGGCATAGCCAAAAATGTTTCTTGGTGAAATGTGGGTTTCCCCTCTCACAGTGATGTATTAATGGACAGGGGGCTGGACGTTGTGTCTGTCCTAGATTTAAATAAGTTTATATGTCGTGTGTCGATATAATCCGTCAGTTTAGAAAGTGCACGATAAATACCTCAAATAAATGACAAATGAATGTAAAACAATATTTTCACTTTAACTTAAATTGTACATTTGTAAAGATTCGAGGATTCGAATTTAGATTCGAGTCTTCTGAGAAAAATTTACGATTATAATTTGAGAAATATAGGATTCGAACCATCTCTAAATATTTGTGCTGGTTTTATAGGTATTGATAATATCTATATAAAAACACGACCGTTTTAGATCACTCGATTGACGTATGAATACGTGAAAGTAGATTTAGTAGCTTTTATATGTATCAAATAAGGCCTTCTCTATGAAAATTGGACTTTAGATGATAATTTTGTTGCTCTCTCGTAAATTTTTATTTTGAAAGTCTTGTTTGATAAAACAAACTTTACGTCCATCAGAACGTTTTAATTCAAGCGGTAAGGATGAAGTAGGCATGTTTACGTGAAGAAAGGGTGAGAAAACCACCTTTAGATAGGGATTTGAACCCTTACCTCCTCACAAACGATGCATTTATGTGTCAAACTACTTAGACTTCACGGTTCATGGACATCAGTTTGTAAGTCTTGTGTTATTATAACCCTATATTTATTTAGTAGATGTTTTTCCCCCTTTATGCTCGCTTGATACAATCCGTCCTGGATATTTGTTTATTTACTTTAATGGGGTTGAGATAGAGTAGGTTTAGAGGTAGTGTACCCAAATTTGCGTGAATGATAGGTAGGGACATTATAAAGCAATAAACACCTCAGTATACTTGTCTAGGATTCGATTTTAAAACTCTCTGTCACTGACAAAGCAGACAGAACGAGACTACTCCCTTTTCCCGCTTTCCCACCGGTGCTACACTGGATATCATCTCTGACGTAACTGAATAGATACTATTTGAGAAACAGCTATGCCATTTGTTTGTTTCCATGTGTTCAATCTTAGCTTGAATATTATTACTGGGTGTTCTGTCATACGACAGGTCCATTACTTTTGTCATTGAACTTAGACCGCCAATGCACCCTATCTTCTGCCTCTTCCTTAAGCACCCAGAATTGTCTTCTTCCCTTCAAGTCATCCAATATTGGAATCCCCCTTCTTCCTAAGCTAACTCTTCCCCTCAACCTTTCCTTCTATGACGTCGTGCAGAAGATAATTTCTCCTAAGGATGTATCCTATCCAGTTTGCTTTGTACCAAAGAATCACATCCAAAATGGTTCTCTTCCCATTTCATTCGTTTCTTCCTCAGTTTCAAACTCATCACGGCATATCACACACATGCCACAACAACAGGTTTGAAAAAAATTACTGATCCTCTGTTGTCTTCCCTTAGCACACATTTCATTGGCGTTTATTAATGTATTATTTTGGGAAAGGGGCTGACCAGAACATGCGAATTCCGGTTTATTAGGGTCCAGATTAATGAGGTTCTACTTTATTCGAGAAATTCGAGATTTGTAAAAATCTTAAAACATTATCTCGAATACCTTGACTTCAAATATAAATTTTAAGAAATTGGTAGAATAAATTATATAGACTGGTATAGCTGTAAGAGTAACAAAATCACAAAAACAAGGACAAGATAAAATATAATTAATTTCATAAATAAAAAAAAAATTTGTTCATGGCTTAATAGAGATGACAAACCAAATATAATTGGTCAGTGGCAACAAGCTTTGAACAACCTTTTATAGATTACATTTTAAATATTCTCATTTCAGCCAAAATTATGCATTTAAAAAAATTCAAGGATTTGAATTTGGGTTAGAGACTCGAAATAAAATTTAAGATTTGGATTTGAGAAATATGAGCCTTGACCCATCAGAAGTCCTAAGAAGAGTGGGTGAGAAGAGAACTATTTTGGATGTGATTCTTTGGTACAAAGAAAACTGGATCGGACACATCCTTTAGGAGGAACTGTCTTCTGCACGACGTCATAGAAGGAAAGGTTGAGAGAAAGATGATCTTAATAAGAAGGAAGATTCAAATATTGTATGTCTTGAAGAAAAGAAGAAAATTCTGAGAGCTTAAGGAGGAGGCAGAGGACAGGGCACATTAGAGGTATAAGTTTAATTTACAAATGAAATGTACCTCTCTTAAGACAGAACACATAATAATAATAATATAACTGTACTATAGGATTCGAGTGGCTCGAAGAATAGAGTATTTGATCGCTCGATCTCTAATAAATGCACATCCTCAGTATACCTGCTAGAAAATTGAACTATACCTTTAGTCAATAAAAGATTTATATGTATATGTAAAAAAAAAACTATTCTTTACCACACTTGAGCAGAGATTACGCTAAGAAAAAAACTCTTTGACTTGATCGGTTTTACTCAAAACCCAATCAATTATTCTCGCAATAATTCGATCCATTCTGCTTTCGCTATGCTGGAATGTCGTTCCCATAAACAGGGTTTTGCTGGAAATGTTATTATTTTAGTTTGAATTCATAACACCCCTTCCCTCTAATAACGAATATATAAATACCACGATAGAGATCAACGAGTCCCCTCTGTTTTGTACACACACTGCACTTGATGAAATTACCACTCTACCCACCCCTCCACCCCTCCACCCTTCCTATTATTTCTTCGTGTTTTTATTAGGTTCACTGGGGTGTGCAGTGCATTGTGTGTATGTATTTTGATTTTTTTTTATTAAAACACAAGTATTTGCTTTGTTATGAACAACATAATGGAAGTATATTACATACGAAGTGCGTCCGATATTAATGTTATTGTGAGGCATTTTGGCTTTCAATCTGGGACTATCAAGTTATTTTGGTATGCAGAGTTGACCTTTATTACTGGGTAGTGGGTAATCGTGACAGGAAAATATTAACATAAGTTAATAACGACACTTTGATTTATTCATACGTCAAAACATGTTCTGCTGGTGGTAAAAGTAATATATTTACATTTTATAAACATTGATATTAAACAAATACAGAGTTATTCATATAAAACTGATGCATTTCACTATGTATTTAGTTTAACACGAATGGTGTAAGTAACACTTTACTAAGTCTGAAGTGTTCAGTATCTCTGGGAGATTACTTTACCTTTACATTAAATGCTAAAAATTAACCTCCCTCCGCCTCAAGACACAACTGAACACGTAGTTCCATGTTCCTGGCCTTTCGTTGAAGCATTGTGTTGTCTGATTTTGCATGTAATGTTCTCCTTCTAAACGTCCAATATCTGAGGACGTGTAGTGTAGTATCTTTCCTTCATATAACCCCATATAAAAAGGTTTGGTGAGGTCAAATCCGGTGATTTCGGTGGCCACAAGTTCCTAGCGATTATCCGTTCGTCAAAGAAACTTTGGATTAGTGCCATGGACTCAAGTGAGGCATGACAATAATTGTCATCCAATTGAAAGTGCCCCTGACGCAACTCACTATCATCCCCTCGCTTAATTAATACTATGAGCATGCAGTGTGTATTGTGCAGTGTTTACAGTTCCTTCGAAAATAATCCGACTGACTATTCTCTCTTCGGATATTACACACTAAACATCGACTTTAATTTGTTACATAGGTGCTTCACGAATGGCGTGACCCAAATACGTATGTTCTGTGAATTCACGTAGACACACAGGCGGAACCATTCCTCGTCTGTAAACCGTGTAATGGATGGCGATCCAGGATTTTGGACAGTGACAACGACAATATTTCCCTATTTTTGTTTTATCTGGCTCCAGAAGTTGATGAACAGCCGTCATTCCATATGGCTTCAGCTTAGCCTTCTTCGCAGCTCTTTGACACATAAAGTAAGAGTACTCTGTCTCCTGCGACACACCCCTCATTGACTTACGCGGTGACCCCAGCAGTCGACCCTGAACGTAAACAGTAACCGTCGGCAATGAGGGCGAACGATGCTTGTTGGTTTCACTCACATGAGTTCCAGATGTTTCCAACTTGTGTACCAACGCCAGTATTGTGTTCCTATCTGGAGGGTTGCGAACACCAAATTACCTCTTGTGTGTTATTTGTGTTGCTGTGACTGAGTTTGTTATTCAATAGTCTTTCCACAAGGAACAGTCGCTGCTGTGAGTGTACTGCATCATCACAGTGATAGTGACTAAGACAACAAATGGTAAAAATGGTGACAAATCCTTATCTGTTGTGCTGCGCCATCTCGAAACAAATAAATTAAATTCCTAGAGCTCCCGAGTAATTTTAAATCAAAACGAAGCACTTTGCTATATTCAAATAAAACATTAATATTGTTTTAAATGGATCACCCTGTATTTGTATATGTTATAAGACTTCCTTCCTTCCTTCCTTTCACACTTCCAAAGGTTTATTGGTAATATAATTATTATATATATATATATATATATATATATATATAATATATTAAAAATATGACAAATTAAAATCAAATTTCGTAGTATGAACCTTATAGGCCTACTACATCTAGAAAGGCTGTTAGATCTATTTTCACATATTCATACATCGAGTGGGTTTATTTTATTTTAAGCTGTCACTTTTGATAGATTTTATCAATACATATGAAGTGTACAAAGGGAAAAGCGAGAGAATCACATAACATACATTTTCCAGTGCAACGACTTTTATATCTAAAGCCCTATAAGAACCCCAGCAAATATATTTTTTATATTATTTTAAATATGACAACGACATATTTTAAGTTTTAACCATAATTTAAAGGGTACTTGGACGGTCTTATGATTGTCTAACAGGTGGCGGCGCTAACGAAATTTTAGCTAAAAATTGATATTTTCTCACGTACCCTTCATATCAAATAACACTAATAGTATAGTAAAATGTTATACATTTTTCTGAAAAAAAAAAGAAGTTTTTTCTCTTTTTTAAAAGACCCTTCCTATGAAAAGTGAACTGTAATACTTATGAAAATATACTTGTTAATGTTAAAAATAGTTTAGAGTTGACAAAATCTAAAAGTGTATCGTATTTATATGTATAATTATAATTTTGTTATTCCTGAGTGCTAGGTGGTGTTCAAGTATTACGTAAGATTCTTGGGGGGGTGGAAGGAGGGTGTTTGCTGACAAGGGGCAAGGGGGTGTGAGAGCAATGCTTACGTAAGACAGAGATATGGGCAAGAATGGCGCATTGACCCAACCACCTCAAATGGATACTTAATAATAATAATTAAAAATATCGAGTCTTGGGTTCAAGAACTTAAATCATCAGATTAGTAGAGCTAGTGTAGAGATTTTTTTTGTAACTAAAAGTTAAAATTTACTCTTTTTAATTTTTTTTTAAAAATATTATACCTGTTTATTACAATATGTTTAAGTTCATTTTACAACAGTGTTTATTGTAAATTATTTTCCATCATTAATTTACACATCTACTTTAATAATTACCAGCAATTTATAAATTGCATAAAAAATAATGGCTATTCCTGTGAACAATGTTTTTTTTAAAAGTTGGTAAATATAATATAAGCAGGAGAATGGTGGGTAGGGCGTTTGCTTATTTATGCTTATAAGGGGGTGTAGGGTCCAAAATGTTTTTTAAAAAATGTGCTTACCTAATACTTGAATGCCTCCCTTTGTAATCTAACAGGATTATCAAGATGAATTTTACGAAATTTAATAAACTTTCACCTGAATTTATTTTACACTGTGAAAATAAAAACATATTCCCAAAATAGCCTATTGGGGACGAGCCTGTAGCTTCTCTCTGATAAATATAGGCCTCTTTTTAGGTAACATGATTATATACGAGTGGATTTTACAGTGTTGGATTCAATTCACCGCACCAATGGTGAATTAAGCCCGCTTATGTGGCCGCATGGTCTAAGGCGCTACTCTAACAGTAGACTAGACTGCCGATGGAGGGGGATATTGATCTAATCTCGATCGGGTGTACTAGGGGTGGTTTTTCCTAAATTTTTTCAACTTTACCTCCACGCAAATACGGTTACACTTCCTCTAAATATAGCCTTCATAATCCCAAACACATTAGGATAATTAGTAAATAAGCGTATAACGCGGTGATAAAAACATCAAAGTGAGTTGAATATTATTATTGGACACATTTTGTCCACCATTCCCCTCCTCGCTAAGGTCCCGGGTGATGGTAGTAGTAGATTTGTAGGGTGGGGGGGGGGGTGCAAAATTTTAAACAGAATTTTAAACTATTTACACAATTATATATATATATATATATACATATGTTTCGACCTACCCCCCCGTGGGCTTGATCTGTCAGGATAGCTTGCAGGAGGGGTAAGGCTGAAGACAAGATAATTGTTTGGTTTCGAACTAATATGTAGGTGTACGGATTTTGGTTTTATAGTAGTTACTAAAAGATAATACAAAATTTGATGTTAGTTGAAATATATAGAAATACAGAGACTCGACGCCTGCGCTCTTAGAAGAACTGGCTCAACTTGTGAATACTTATACCGATGAAGTTGACTGGTACCACTCGTGACCTCTAGATAACTCTTATTTCAGGAACCTGCCCTCTAAGCACAAGTGCTACTTATGACCAGAAGATGTCGTCTGATACGGTACAGGTCGGACAGCATGACCGCCTGCGATATTGATGGAATAGTGGCAGCCCCATCGCCAAAAAGTAAAGATATATTATACCACGCTAAGGCTCCTTTTCTGACCATCTAGTTCAATTATTGTTATGAATTGTCAGCACTCTCCTATAACCTTTCTAGCACGTTACTTCATACATGCTAAGCCAGGAATTTTATCGCATGCGTCCACTTGAGTTATGTAAATCAAAACAAACATTCAAACATTGCTCTGTGGTTATTACATAAATATATATGTTACCTTTAAAGTAATACATTATTTACTATGCATAATGACCGGTTATTTTTCCAAAGTAGCCGATATTAGTGGTTAATGCGATTAAAAACACGCATTTTATTATTTTAACCGGTTATTTTACATAACAAATCCTGCTTGGCTGTAGTGATAAATTATAATATTCTGAAGGTTAGGTTAGATTAGGGTAGGTTAGGTTAGGTTATGTTAGGTTATGTTAGGTTAGGTTAAACGAACAGATTCCATATCAATATAACACCACACGTCCACACTCTATAAAAGATGTACCTCAATTGATTTGCACAACAGACTCCATGTATAACTCAGACAGGTTCAAACTTGCACAAACGTGAGATTTATCACTTTAACCGGAGGGTGCTGGTTATCATACATAAAATCTGGTTATTATGTACATTAGCCTGATTTATCAAATTAACATTAATATGTATATATATTATTACGTAAATATTTAACTTTATCAAAAGTACTTTTATACATAACGCTTATATTAAATATAATTAATTAGGTCATATGTTCAATAGAGCAATTATAAAGAATCTAAAACTGATAAGTCAAAAATTTGTCATGACGTTCTATTGAAACGGGGAGGAAAAATTATATTTTATAAAAGCCTGACACGTACACTTTTTTCCTCCTAAATCCCATCAAAGGTTTTTTTTCCCATGCTCCTCTTAGTTTCTAAATGTCAATCTCTTCACAGCACCGACATTCTCTTCGTCTTTGTCCCCCTCAGTCTACCAAGCATCTCTCTTTCTCTGTTGAACTTGAAACTTCTTTCGGGTAGAATTTCGGGATGTCAAGTTTGGTCAAGGCTTTCTGCGTCCAACACAAGTCTTATCGCGTCATCTTCCGTGCTTTGCTCGGAGAAGTCGACCTGTCTCCCCTTCCTTCTTCCCATTTTCAACCCTCCCTTAGCCCTCGTTCTTTGGGAACCATCCCCCTTTCCCCCTACAACTTTGTTAGAGACGCCTGTCGTCACAAGACATCCGTGCACTTCCTCCTTGGCGTCCTTTCCTCCCCCCCTTCCCTTCACTTTCCAACTTTATATTACTTTTCTCTTTCTCTGTCCGTATCTTGTCACCCCTCTTCTCTCTTTTTTTTTTTTCAATTTATGTCCCTCATCCATTTTCGGTTCCCCCTTTTCTTAGACATTTCTTCTTTATTTTCGTTTTATTCTGAATTTGGCTCACCACATTTGTTTTCCAACACAAATATCTTCCGCTCACTATTTACTTTGTTTTATTAGTTCTTTGGTATAATAGCACTGTTTTATTTAATGGTTAAAAAGATTATTTACATACATTTTATTACGTATTCATGCTATTCTTTCAAAAGTCTGTGTATTTAATACTTGTTTGTAGCCGTGTGTGAGATCGATCTTTTTGGTTCGAGACGAGATCAGGAACGAGACTCGACCGTTGAAACGAGATCGGGAACGGGAATTTTAGAATCTCATTACTTCGAGACTAGAACGGGAATTAAAAATGTAAAACCAATTATTTCTAAATTTGATAATATTATGTATTAGAACTGTAAGGCCATCTCTGCGATGCCTATAAAAGGAGCAAGGGAATTTCAGATAAGATAATAGAATTCAATAAACTGTGATATATTCAACATTTCACCTTTCTTCAAAAATTTTTAATTTTCTATATAATTCACATTAAGTACATCAAATTTAAACATTATACTTTAGTCATTCAAAAACAATTATCTAGAGTTTAATTATGTTAAATTGTTTATATTTTTGTTATAATTTTACTTTTAACATGTTGTAACCTTGACTCACATTTTAATGTGTTAATTTATTATGTCCTGATATATTTTTAATCATATATGTGTAAATAATAACTTCTATTTTAATCAATTTATTTACAGAATGAATTAAATTGTAATTTATAATTATGTTCTGATATCATATATGTATTGATCAAATTAACCATCCGTATTAATTTATATAAACTTAATACAGTACAAATTTTATAATTTCACTTTAGTTCTTTCTCATATATTTTATCACACCAAATATTTTATATTGAATTCTAAAAAGTAAGTAAATATTATGTACCTTAAAACATTTACTATATTTAATTTGTTAATTGAATACATAGGCCCTACTAGAGGAAATTTAAATAATATATAAAGTTGAAAATGTAAGCAATTTTTAATACTTTTTCTATAAATTAGGCTACTTAAATTATAAACATTTATGAAACACATATTAAATTTAAATCTACATCTAGAATAGGTTAACATACAAATTTATTTTAAATGATAAAGAAAACATGAAAAACAAGTTTAAAAGTAAATTAGATATGGAAAAAATGCAATTCCCGAAATTTTCAGGATTACAGAATATGTTTCCTGAAAATCGGGTCGGGAACAGAAAATATGTTTTTCGCTTGGGAATACCGAAATTCAGAATCCCGCACACTTCTACTCGTTTTTATAACATTTATATTGTTATAATTTCTTTTTCAACGTAATTTATTTATTTGATTCATCCTAAATACACTCTTTAGAGATAATGGTATTTGCCAAAAAAATTGTGCTTGACTAAACGACTATATTAGTCAAGCATTTTCAAACCTCCCTAATATGCTGAGGCTACCACGTTGGCTGGTGGTAGTGATTGGAAACGAAAGCGCTGGTATCGCTTTAGTATCTGAGATATTGTTCTAAGGTTGAATACTGACATAAAGCCCAAAATTACAATGTCTCGTCAAAGTCCTCCTACCTTAACTGATCGTAAAGACTAACCGTTGGTTAAACTTTGCGTCCTGTTTTACAATACTCTTTTATGTGCTTCTCAGGTTACCAAAAGGTGCCTTCCATTAGTTCTTATTGCTAACCCTATCAGAGAGCTAGATTTGTTTCAAGGCTTTTGATTTGCTTAACTTGACCATAAAGAATAAAAAAGTTATTACAACGTATATAAAGGTTTTATGAAAACAAATCAAGAAAAACCATAGTTGGTCCAATTTATAGCGTTAAATACGTGTAAGGTTATCTACTACCTTTTATTGTTGTTTTTTTTTGGCTCAAATATATGTTGAAAATAATAACGGTCCTCGAAGTTTTTGGACCCTTAGAAAGTGTAGCTCACCCTCAATGTCGTCATCATTATACAATGTCATTAATTTCAGAAGATAAATCAATGTAGCCTCACTTTAATAATAATAGCTCTGAAAACTATATGGCGGAACCCGCCTCGGTGGCGTAGTTGGCTAACGCGCTAGTCGTGTTGAGCCCGACTGCCGAGGACGAGGAGTTCGAGGTTCGAATCTCGGTTGGGTGAACTGGGGGTGGTTTTTCCTAAATGGTTTCCCACTCTTCCTCCACGTAAATGCGGGTTCACTTCCTCTATTCAACCTTCTCAATTCCTAACCCATTAGCGTAATTAGTACTTAAGCGTATAACCCGAACGGGTAGTAGGACGTGGTGCTAAATAATAATAATAATAATAATATATGGCGGAATTTTTACGTTGTTAATGTGGACGTTATATTTACTAACTGGAAGGTAGACCTCGCGTTAACTTCAAGAACACTTTTATGTTGAAATTAGCGCTAACGTAACATTGTAAAATCAAATTACTTAACATTATGTTGCACCTAAACGAATAAAATATCGTAACATAGTAAGATTGGGCCTAAAACTTTATGTGTTCTACTCTAAAAAAAATCCAAACGACCACATATTATGATCCATCTTCACTATCTAAATGCCAAGGAAACAAAAGGTAACTTTTATAGTAAAGTAGAATGTGAATCGAATGATGTAATTTAATAGGAGGGATCACAACACAATATGTATTTTCATTTGTATTTCGTCCTCAAATGTTTGTTGTACGACTTCCAGCCAGTAACTTTATAAACCCTCCTGGTTTTTGGCATAGATGTGAACGAATTTCTACTCCACTATTCTAGCACTTTAAGTACGTTAAGAGCCATGAGCTATGCATCCAATTTGTAGAAAAAAGAAAAAAAGAAAAAACTCTGTACGATGTGGAAGTCTAAAGGATGGTTGAATAAAGAGAGATCTATTACTACATTTCAGTGAACGTGTCTAATTTACGTACAACACTTGGAGGAATTGACGCGCACGAAGGCATGCTTAGAGGGTTACACATGGTAGCCGACAGCACAAATAGCATCAGAATGGTTCCAACAGCAAGTTAATTCACTGTTTTATATCGATACAAGCCCATACGTGGCACTAAACCCCATTAAACAGGTTTAGAGATGTCATGACAAAAGGAATATGTTACACTCTGCAGGAGAAAATGGCTTCTAGTACTTGGGGGCACCACCAGGATCGGTAGTTTGTATATACTTTTTTCATTCTTTCTTTTAGCACCACGTCTTACTACCCGTTTGGGTTATACGTTTTGTGTACTAATCACGGTAGTGGTTCTAGGGATTAGGAAGGATATATTTCAAGGAAGTGTACCTGTATTTGCGTGAAGGAGAGTGGAACACCATTTTGGAAAAACTACCCTCAGTACACCCAACCGAGATTCGAACCTTAATCTCCCCTTCACCGACAGTATAGTATGCTGGCAAGAATAAGCGCGTTAGATCATGCGGCTACCAAAGTGGGTTTATCTCATTCTTGAATTTGAAATTCAGTGAATCAAAACCCTCATTAAAAATAGAAATGATGCAGTAAATTTGTTGAAGGCGTTTTTGTTTCACAAGCCTTGGTTTATATTCGAATATCACTAACAATTTTTTAACGGTTAAATGTTATAATTAAACCACGACTTACACGAACATAATAAAATAGATTTGCTCATTAAAAATGTTTATGCTATTTTAACATAAATAATATACAGTAGAGTCTTGTTAATCCGAACAAATTTCGACCGAAGCTTGTTCGGATTAGCGAAAATTTGGATTAAGCTTACAGTTATTTTAGTTAGAGGAAAACACACTGAATTCTTTTTATATCGCAAGTTTCTTACATTTCTCTTTTGACTTTTAATTTACTATCAATACAATAGTCTTGTTAATCCGAACAAATTTGGACCGAAGCTTGTTCAGATTAACGAAAATTTGGATTAAGCTTACAGTTATTTTTAGTTAGAGGAAAACACACTGAATTCTTTTTATATCGCAAGTTTCTTACATTTCTCTTTTGACTTTTAATTTACTACCAATACAATATAACTATCTCATTATACTTAGTTTCGTTTTCCTCTCTGATTTTTCGAAAATTGTACTTGGATTTTCTGGAATTACGAACTAAGTGGTTCTGTCTAACGAGGTTTTACAGTATATATATATTAATTTACTAATTTCTAGAGAAAAAAATACTGTTCGTTTATGTATGTATGTATATATATATACATACAATACATACATACATACATACATACATACATACATACATACATACATACATACATAAACGAACAGTATTTTTGTCTCTAGAAATTAGTAAATTAATTATATATACATACATTCATACATAAACGAACAGTATTTTTTTCTCTAGAAATTAGTAAATTAAACACACTATCATATGAGTAATAAATGTATCTTCCATCCTAATTACTTGACGAAAGGCTATGTACATTGTAGCATTATTTAAACCACGTATTATTTGGTTCGTTTAATTTATCATAGTTAACATGTGTTAAGTTTACATTTAATTACTCTACACATCTGAATATTTGAACCGTGTCATTTACACTCTTTTTAATTTCACAAAAAAAAAAACGTAAAAAAATCCGTACTTTGAAAAAAAAAGTTTTCAACAGTTTTTTTTTTGTTATGATATATCTAATTTAATTCACACAGTGTAATTAAAACTATTGAGTTTTTTGTTACACTTAAAAACATGGTAATTTTAGTCTTAATATGAATAGGAAAAGATGATGATTATTACTAAGAATAAAGGCATGAGCAACAATGTAAACCAGTTTCCGAAACTTTCGCCAGTCATGTACCCCTTTTTGGCTAAGGCCTGACCCCTACCAGCTTTTCATAGAAACAAGATAAATAAACTAGAAACTGCTCTCTTGTAAAGTACAAACAGTCTTTAAAAGTTATAATTGGGTTCTTCTGAAAATCTAAACAAAGCTAAAAAAAACTTTTAAAAAAAGTGATAAAGTGTGGTATGTAGTTTGCTTTCGTTTAGCTAGTGAATTTTTACTTTTCAATTAAAGTGTTAATTTTCAAGTTACTAATTGTCTAATAGTTTTGGCGACATCCTGTTTAAGCGGGTCTTATTTTTCTCGTATTATGCCCAAGTTTGCCATCAATATGTCATTTTATATTCACTTAATGGTTATATCTTCTATTCTCATCCTGTATTTAGACCTTATGATCTCTTCCTATCCTTTTTGTCTGATATTTTAGTGCCAGGTTTTACACATACTTGGGATGACAACCTTGTTGAAAAAAAAGAAGCAGAGAAATGGTTAGATGAAACCTTGGCACAGTGCTATTATAAAAGCCGTTTGACGGATGCTATCTTTTATATTCCGGTCGTGTTTAATGGAGCAAGCGCTTGAATACCTTTTTGTGATGTAACACCAGCAGCTGACGGTGTTGTTTGCCAAAGACCTTGTGCCAACATCTATCAGTCTCATGAAGTGTGATATTGGATGTGATTTTAAAAAGCCTCGTTTGTTTTTCTTTCTTTTTGAGTTATTTGAACCTGAAAATGAGTTTGTAAGATGATCCTACCATTTTGTAAAAAAAAAAAACGAAAAAACTTCACTTCTTGACTCTTACTCTATGGCATATTAGGAACTCGAAAGTTCATTACCGTATGAACAATCAGTAAAATTATTGTTTTATATATTCTGAATTTTACATTCCTTGAAAGAAGGTGAAATGTCAACAACTTAATGACCTAGTATTAGCATGCATTTGCCGATTGTATAATTTTCCTTATTTACATTATAATATCGTTATTTATTGTTAAAATATTTCCTAAAAATGTAAACTCATTAACCATGTCAAATTATATGTTGTTTGCAATAATCTCTAACTTACATTAATAGTTTTTGAACTATAAAAACAACATAAGTTTACATTCAAATTATTCTTTGATCAAACCATTTGTTCAATATAATTTTGAAAAATAAATAAAAAGATAACATTAATGGAGGGTCGCATATCTTAACTAATAGAAATATCCGTATGAAATATAATACTATGAGAATTTTAATGTTTAATTTGAAATAGCGGGACTTGGGAAAGTCGTAGGATGGTGGGTAATGGCTCCTTTTAACAGATTTTAAACTCAGGGACAGGGATGGAATAAAAGTGTTACTCTAACTTGCACTCCACTGATTAAAAAGCTCCCCTAAACTCACCTTTGAAGAAAACGAGACGTCAGGGCCACACCTATATATGCCAGTACTTGGACCCAAACCATAGACGATGACGTAGACCCACCTCCCTACCCCCACCCCTCTCCCCTCACCTTCACTTTCCTTATCCTTCTCTACCTTCACCCATTAATTGCGCAAGGAAGAATGTGGTGGACAAAATGTGTTCAGTAAAAAACTTCGCATCTGTTTTAGCGCCATTACAGTAGCCCCATGGCTTCTTTGGTGCTGACTTACAGTTCACAGCTTACTTCTGACAGTCAACATTTAGGTATATACCTAAATTTTGACTGTCAGAAGTGACAGATGCTAAATACATGTTTTTGAAGATCATATGGTTCGGCGTAGGGATACATAATTGGGTCCAGGAGCTTTTCAAAGTCGTCAGCTCTCAGCTGTGCGTTGTCACTCAGCACCAAAGAAGCCATGGGGCTACTGTACTTGCACCCAACGTTGCAACGATCCACTAATGAGAAATGCGGAGAATATTTTAAGAAACTCTGTACACAATTTATTCAGTTTGTATGACTAGACCCGCCTCGGTGGCGTAGTTGGCTAACGCGCCAGTCGTGTTGAGCTCGACCGCCGAGGACGGGGAGATCGAGGTTCGAATCTCGGTCGGGTGAACTGGGGGTGGTTTTTCCTAAATGGTTTTCCACTCTCCCTCCACGCAAATGCGGGTTCACTTCCTCTAAATTCAACCCTCCCAATTCCTAATCCATTAGAGTAATTAGTACTTAAGCGTATAACCCGAACGGGTAGTAAGACGCGGTGCTAAATATTATTATTATTATTGTATGACTAGCTTACATTAAACTTAAAACATTACAATATGGAATCAAGCACTTGAAGTTATTTGCATAGGCCTACTGTTTTTAAATACATAATACATTATCCAGTAATTATTTTTTCATATCTCTATCAACATGACTGTGTGTCTAATATAACTTTCTTTTCAACTATTTACTAATTAATCATAAATACAATGGAGTACTTAGAGTAAAATTCACTTTGGTTTCTAAAGGTGTCGTGAAAAAAGCACCCAGAGAAAGAAGCTGCCACTGAAATAATCCGCCACTCGTGAGCTAGAGGACATTCCTGAACCTCGCGGGTTTTGGCCTGGTGAAATGGAGGTGGAGGTGTGTTCTTCTCAATTCTCTCGTCCAGCTTCTTGTATGCGGTTTTTCTCTTATTTCCATCGACGATCACCTGTAACCTCATTAACATGTAGGCTGAGTGTTCCGCTTCTGTTTGCAAACATTGGATCACTTCCTTGATTAAGTGGTTTAAGTCTTCCAAACATTCTGTTTAGTCGGCGATTCCAGCCTTCAACTGAGTTTGTGGTCCTGTGTCGTCTCTTGTGGTACCTCCAAAGGTGTAAAGGAATTTCTTTATTTTCCAACCAAAGGTGACCTGGTGGTCTAGGGGTAAGGTGTCAGACTTCGGTGCTGGGGTCCGGGGTTCAATCCTCGGTCCCGGCACAGATTTATCTGATTGACCAAACCCTTCCTTCACCTCTGACAAGACGTGTATTAAACACAACTTGTGAATGTGAGGAATGCCAGGCCTCCACCGTGGTTCGGATCCCACGTTAAACTGTAGGTCCTCCATTTCATCTCACAATCACCTTATCATTGCACATTAGCGTAAGTGCGTATAACCCGAACGGGTAGTAAGACGCGGTGCTAATAATAATATTTTCCAACCATCTTTCAACGAAATAATTTAAGAGTTCTGTTAGTTTTACGTTTTCAGGAGCGTGAGAATAGATCTCCAACCAGCCATAGAAGACATCTTCAGGTGTGAGAAACGTAGGGGCTGCTCACATCTATATGGGAAGACGAACTTCCTCGATTTCCTTGTAGTCTCGCGTAAGGCCCAAGTATTAAACTCTTCTCCAGAGAAACTTTTTCATGTGAAAATTACATACCTTATATCCACCAAGGTGAAAACTTCTTTCAAAGCGGATATTGACGCTGCCTTAAAAACTACGTTGACTGTTCTCGGTTTCCAGTAAGGTATAACTTTAAGAAATAGTCGAAAAAGCCTTACTTATGTCTCTTTCTTATTATTTGGTTACAAATAAAAAGCCACGGGGTATATGTTTGTTTCATCTGACACGCTTCCGAAATCAGCTTGAATTGAATAGATCTGCGTAAACTGTTTACAACAGCTTTTAAAAGTTCCATCCATAAAAAAAAAACTTTTCATGACATTTCAATCCTTCTCTTCCTTTCTCTCCACTGAAAATTAAAATTCTTTCTCCAGATTCGTCATCCACCAAGAGAAAGCTGTTGACATCTTTCATCTTCAAAAAACTCTTCATCAAGAACTATTTCCTCGCGCGTTTCTGGCTCTGCTTGATTTCCTTGGGATTTGCACCTTTGCTGATAGAGAGCCCTCTTTGTCATCTCCTGGGCAGAGATCTCTATGACAAATTCGTAGCCTCTATTATGAAGATCGCCTAATTCTTGATTGTAGATTTTGGAAATAGATGTATCTTCTTCCCGGGACCGCTTCTTTGCTTGTTGAAGAATTTTCTTAAGCTCCAGTCGCGTTTCATTTGGTGCACAACATTGATGCTCGGTTGTGCTCAAAACTTCGCCTTCTTTGCTTTTCATCGTTCCTTGACATCTTTTAGATTTTTCCTGTGAACAGTGCCTGGATATCGTTCTGTCCTTGTTTTTTTTCTCCTGAATTTATACAAGTAGGCGTCGTAGAGTGCATATGGTTTACCTTTGTTGGTCGAAGAAAGTTCCATGATGACTAGACAGATAACACAGACTAGAGAACACAAGACTAGAGAACACAAGACTAGAGAACACAAGAATAGAGAACACAAGAATAGAGAACACAAGAATAGAGAACACTGGACTAAAGTAACCTGAACTTAACACTACAAAAATCAAAGCAGGAATGACAACAAAGTGATGGAGTTGCGGAATTAAGGGGGGGGAGGGGGGGAAGGATCATCCGTGCTTTCCGCTCTATTGTAGTAAGAAGTCAGTGCCCTCCCAGGCGCAGGTATACGTGTGATAGGGGGGGCGACTTATTTCGCACATTCCTTAATGTTGGCTTATTTCATTGAGTGCTTTTTTTCAAACACCCGTTTCTAAAATATTTTCTCTTATAATTTTTGTGAGCAGTGAACCTCACTTCCTCCATGTTCTTATAGTCAGCACAGTTTTAAGATTTCTCTTTGGATTTCAAGTTGGAATCTCTCATCTAATTAATTTTATTCTTCGATTTGAAGTTGATACTTTCTCTCGTTAATCAAGTTGGACCAAAAACAAATTATTAATATACTTAAAATTGCATTAAATTCATAGATAATATTTGCTGTTCACACGGTCTAATGCGTCAGTCTCAAAACATATATAAAACAAAACGAGATTCCTAAGTACTTTATCGATTGCTTAGAATTTTAAATTCAAATATCTTGAGCTGAGCAATCAAGCAAAAAAAATTTGAGTGGCCGCCATGTTGAAACGTATTACCAAATTAATCTATGTTCACTTTACTTTAACCTCGACGAATCACACTATGGCCCTATCATATTTACGATGGTAGAATAATTCAAGATAAGCTTGCTAACATACAGGATAGACGCAGCATACGTAAATCGTTTTGTCTAGGTTCAAAGAATATTTATTACGGCAAAATTTCGTTAAAATTCCTCAACGGATTTGTCAGTTTTCAATTAACAAACACACAGATATCTGTGTGGCCCCCATCTTGAAACGGATAACAAGTTCGAAAAACCCTGTACAAATGTTGTTTGGCCTAGGTTCAAATAATGTTCCTGGCATTTTTCATTAAATTTAATTCACGCCTTTGATAGTTAATTTGTAAAAAATATCCGGACAGACAGATGGTCAAATGCTCAAGTTAAAAAAGAACCGTGATTTGTTAAGGCATTCATAATCAATTTTTTTATCTCTGTCATTTTATAAAATAAAACTCTGGAAACGTTTGGAACGCGGACCAAATGTTAAGCGCGTGCCGATTACAAGGAGGTCGGGGCTTGAATTCCGGTTGAGTATACTAAAGTTTAATTTTTCCTAGAAACCCGCTTCGGTGGCTTCGCGGTCTAACGCGCTCCCGTCGTGTTAGACTAGACTGCTGAATATGGGGAGATTGGGGTTCGATCCCGGACGGGTGCACTGAGGATGGTTTTCCTATATGGTTTTATACTATTCCTCCACGCAAATATCGGTGCACTTTCTATAAATTAAACCTTACTACTCCCTAAAACATTGGTGGAACTAGTATATAGGCCATAACCCGAACACGTAGTAAAACATGGTGCTAAAAAAATACTAAAAGGGTTTTGCACTATCACTACAAGCAAATGTGGGCACACTTTCTCTAAAATTCTACCTTACACTTCCATACAGCACAAGTGTAAATATGTGTACGGTCTGGATGGGTTTCAATACACTTTTAACTTAATATGATTGATGTTCATTTTCGAATTATTCCCTGTGATGTAATTCTACACGCTTAGTTGATTTGATTTGTTAGGGCCTTCATAATTAATTTTTTTAAATCTAAATCAACATTGTATATACCGTGAATATTGACAATTATAAAAATAATTGGTGGAGACAAGTTGTCATTTGTACTCTTGACAGGTTTAGATTCGTGTCAATTCCGTTGCCGCTCAAATCTGTTAACAACCCGTTGTGCGCCATCTACATTAATTTCTTGAAATAATTCAAGTTGACATTGGAGATATTTCCATGAACGGACGTCTGTCAGTCCCATCATTAAATGTGCCCAATGGATCCAAATCCGGGTACGTACCTAGGATTCAATTTCAGGGTAGTGTTAAGGGAATGCCTTCGGATTTATTCTTAGCTCATTAGTATTATATATATTTATTGATATTCACATTAGAAATATAATTTAAGACAAATAGAATGCCTAGTAATATAATGTAGGCCTATACACACACATATGCACATATAGTATTATTTAAATATATTTAACTATACATATATTCATATAGGCCCTACATTTTTTATCCATAAATATATAAACAGATACTATATTTGTAAATAAGAAAAAATATATTTAAGATTAAATTCTTACTAATCTATAATATTAAATATAGTTATAATAAATAAATAATCCTCATGTAATTAAATTATTACGATTTATAAACTTATGCCTTTAAAAAGTGCATTTTAATTTCTATTAACTGTATTATTTTTCACCATTTGAAGAAGTGTGGTGTTTAGTATTAATAAGTGACTCATCAGCTCGCTAATGCGACCTGATGTATTGTGTGTCAGTAATTAGTATGTATCACTTTGTTGATTTACAAATGAGCATACATTGTTATGGGTAGTTAAACATTGAAAGTAAATTGTTAAATTTAGGTGACCCCCTCTGTCCAGTGGTTCCAGTGATACGTCTGGGGTGGGGAGGTGGGTGGGTGTTTGAAGTCTAGCACCCGTTGGTACTCCCTACCGGAAGATCAACTCTTTAGCCCCAGTAGTTCCGGATATACGTATGGGGGCGCTAGGGTCAAGGTGGTTTTGGGGTTAGTGTCTTAGGTTAAGCGATATAAGTAGTTTTAATTAGCCTATATGTTAACCAAAAGTCAGAGCTATGCCCATGCGAAATTTCAGCTCAATCAGTTCAGCGATTTTTCAGTTACGGAAATTTGTCTTGAGGTGGTTGGGGTGGAGGTTGGAGGGGTTTGTAGTATAGCGCCTGTGAGTATCTCCCAACCAAAAGGCAACTCCTAAGCCACAGTGGTTCAGGAAATATGTCTTGAGGGGTGGGGGGGCTTAGGTTAAATGGTATAATTAATTCGAATCAGCCTATATGTTAACCGAACATCAGAATTATGTCCATGCGAAATTTCAGTTCAATTTGTGAAGTGGTTTTTGAATGAAAGGGTAATTAAGATTTGTAGCACATACATGACACAGTAACAAGTAAATTTCTTTATATCTCAATATTTTAATATTAATTTTATTACTGTTTACTTAGCTAGATATTTCTTGTATTGATTCATTATTGTTTTATATAACTATCACATTTTTATGTCTACCGCCTTTTAAAATTAATTTATATTTGTGAGGGTGGTAAAATTGCAAACGTATTGTATTTTCCGCATTTTTCTTTTCCTTATTTCGCTGAGCTAACCACTCCCAACTTTAGTCACTTTAGCCTCATACAAACCTAATATTCAAGGCCGTAGCCAGCCAATAATTTCAGGGGGGGTTTGGTGGGCACATCCCCCAATTGCTGGAAGCTAGAAAAAAAATTCTAAATGATAAACAGTTCTAGAAGCTATCTGAAGCGGTTTTTTCCGTGGTAAAATAATTCACTAACTGCCGAAGGCTTGGAAAATTTCTAAATATTTAACACCTCTAGAAGCTCTCTGAAGTACTTTTTATGGTAATACAGCCCCCTGATTTGTATTTGTATCTTAATTTTAATAGTGTTTGAACCATAAATAAAGCCATATATATTTTGTTCATAAAATTTCGCGGGGGGTTTGAACCCCCAAAACCACCTCCCTGGCTACGGCCTTGCTAATATTAGTAACCCATCTTTCTCTTTATTCATATATTTGCGTGTGAAGTGAAGAACAATAAATATCGTATAACCCAAATGACGCGTTGCTAAAAGAAAAAAGTTATGTGTGACAACAACTCGTTAGTATCACATTACCTTCAACCCCAGGAAGGCCTATCTGGGCAACAAATCATAAAATATCTACAGATTCAAGGTAAATTTTAACCAGGCACATAATTTCACCTCATAATTAAAAAAAATAACTTTCTCACTTATCTCCCAATAAGGGGGCTTACAGACCTTTAGGTAATAAACCCTTTCCTCCTTTACTCCATTTGACTACGTAATTTTTCTAAGCAGTTGACCCATTATAATTCAAGTTTATATACTGCGGAGAATTCGGGATTCTTTAAAAGTTAAATTTTTTTGTCTTGTTCTATGAGATAGGTCTTATCCAATCGCGTTGTATTAAAATTCCATCCTTTTTAATTAATATTTATTTTACTTTTAAAACTAGTGTAAACTTAAAGAAAAGATTATGAGCTTAAAAATTAAAAGTTTATAAATATGTGGAATATATTTTGTTTCTTTTAAAAAAAACTTTTATTGCTCTTATTTTTTTTCTATCTGTTGTTTGGTTACACTTTTTGTTTTATTTCTTACAGAGATAAAAGTTAAAGCATTATTTTTTGTTTAACCCTTCCAAATGTCGTACACGTGTGTTTTGTCACATCCTCCCACCCCCCCCCCCCCCCATTCTATACCTCTTCTCCCATTTTTAGTTTGGAACGTTCAGTTCTATCCCTGTAATTTTATTGGCTCGTCAGCTGAGCGTTTCGCTTGATAGTTGCGCTATTAAAGACTCGTTGACGTCAGATCTCTTCTATACCCCTTCCCCCCCTCCTATCGTGCCTCCTCCCCTCTTACCAACCCTTGTCCGCCCCCACCTCTCCCCCTCCATCACCTTTCCAGCCAACATCCAATGTGGATATTGGTGTTAAAAGTTTTACGCTTTGCTGACGACGACTTTGATAGGATCTCTTCGTACAGATTACCGGATGGTTTTTTATATTTTTTTTCCAAAGTAGGTGATGTTAAGTCTCTCTGTAGTTTATTTTATTTTAACTCCCTGTAGTGACGGTTCGAAAAACGAATGAATAGCAAATATGCACATAATCTCTAACAATCAATATTTTTAGATTGGTTTCAATCTCTGGTCTAGTTGTCAGAATTTCTGAATTCTGATTACAGATCCAAAGGTCTTGGGTTCGATCTCCGTTGCTTAAAATTTTTATGTGAAGCAAAGATTCTGGAACGAGGTCAACTCATCCTCATGAGGACAAATGAGGAGCTACTTTGATGAAAAAGTAACAGCTCCGGTCTAAAAACTAAGATTAATGACATGAAGGATGATTCATTGTGCTGACAGCATGGCAACACTCTATCCGGAAAAGTTGTCCTATCTTCACTAACAGACGGTGGTCGATAGTTGAGTATGGCTCGATTGCGGGTACCATGATTTTTTTTTTCTGTAAGTAGAATAAAGTGAGTTTTTTAAATTATCTACACGAATGAAACCAAAACATTTGAAAATATAAATTATTAAGAGCTTTGTACAAACTATTTTTAACTAAAGAATGTCCCATTTTAATTTTTTTTAAAGCAAATATGGAGGAATCATTTTATATTTGAGTTCGTTTTAACTATGTATTATAACCGTTTCGGTGTTCGTGTGGTCTAAGGCCTCACTCTCGAAATAGATTCACCTGCCGATGACGGGGAAATCGGGGTTTGAATTCTGGATGAGAGTTACTGAAGGTAGGTGTTTAATAAATGGTATTCAACCTTCATCATCCAAGCAATTTATACAATACAATATTACACACTGCAATACCGCACGGCGTTGCCCGTGGTCCACTGTGGTATAAGAATTATATAAGCCTTATGATGCCCGAATCTCTGAAACGTAATTCTAAACCAGATAAAAAATATTTTCTTCAATAAGAATTATACAAGCCGTGTCCCCACCCCCCCCCCCATGATGCCTGTATCTCTGAAACAAAATTCTAAACCGAATAAAAAATAGTTTCTTCAAAGATTTGTTAAAAATAGCCTAATTAAAAGGCTAATTAAAAATTTAAAAATCCGGCTTCGTGGTGCATTCGGACCCCCTTCCGTCCACTATGTTAAAAATTTCAGATCTCTGAGTGCCGTAGATTTGCTGGGCGTCGCACACAAAACAAACAAAACACAAACACTTTATTTTATTATTATAGAAGATTCATGGTGAGATGCGGTGCTAAAAAGAAAAACACATAAATAGATGTCTTATAAAAAAAAGCTTTTGGAAAAGTTTGTTTCATCGCGATATGTAATCGTACCCTCCTATTTTGAGTGAGTTATCTCTTCGGGGGCATGTCTTCATCCGTTGTCGTGACGCGAAACAATGATTCTGTTGGCATGCGGGTTTCGGGTTGGGGAACTCAAGCGTGTATCCCAGCATCCATGAATGACTCCCCCACTCCCCCACCCTCTTTACCTACTGCACCACGTGACGTAGACGTGACGTATGATCATGGGTAGGAATTTGTTTCTCTTTGACAAGAACCGTGTAACAAATACTTGAATAACAGGGATAGGAGCTAAGAGCATGCATGACATACCAATCATTTATGTGTGCCAGTAGGTTAGAAATAGTAAATTTACACGAACATTATTTCACATGGATCATTTCTGATTAAACATTAATGTAAATAACGAGTTAATAGAAGTTCCTGAACATTATTAGAATATTAAATGATATTTGGATAAAAAACTGCAAATTAAAAAAAGCCGTTTTTGACCATTTTAGAATGACTTCACAGATAATCACTGTGCACGAATATTCATTCTGTCATAATAGGGATATACTGTGGTTATTAACAAGAAACTATGACGCTTTGTCCCCTATCGTGACCGCTAAAATTTCGAATAATCATTCAAATACGAATGCACTTCACACATTCCTGGCATATCGTAGGTTTTACTCCCATACTTCGCACGCACACACACAAACGCAGATGCGAGCCGAGAGTTGAGTTGGGCTTGTTATGATTAACGCTCTTAAATAGAGTTCTTTAGACAAGCGGGCGATATAAGTTTTTTAAACACATTTTTTCGCGTTGCGTTTTATTACCCATTTTTGGCTATACGCCTATGTACTAATTAAACCAATGTGTTAGAAAAGAGGAGGGTTGAATTTAAAGGATCTCTACTGGCATTTGCATTGAGGGCGAGTGGAATAATATTTAGGAAAAAACCACCCACATTTAACACGACCGGGATTCGAACCCCAATCTCCCTATGTTGGCAGTTTTAATCTATTGTGAGCCCGACGCCTTATACAGGGGTCTCTAAACTATTACCCCTAGGCCACATCTGGTCTGCCACAAGATTCTTTCCGGCCCTTTTTATAAGATTTTAGCAAAAAAAAATGCCTTTTTATTGCTTAACCATGCATTATATTTGGCATGTCCAGTTCCTGACACTTGACACCAAGCCTTACTATATAGCAGTTCTATGGAATCGTTGTGGGAAGGCTCTCTCACGGTTCTTCCAAGTCAGAAAATAAATTGATGCATTTCCCACAGAGAAGAATCGACCTAAACCACTTTTATCAAATACTGACTGGCCTTGGAAATTGGCATTTTTATTTTTGCAGACGTGACGTGACCGGCCATATGAATCAATTGAATCTGAAGCCGCGAGCTGAAACAAATTTGATTTTGTGTTCTATTCTCGCATGTCAAGGCATTCCAAGGCAAAAATGATGCTACTTGAAGGACAAGTGACCGACCGTTCATAATATGGTTCATTTACCATGTTGGGAAAAATTTAATGAAGAACGTAAAGCAGAATTTCCTTTTTCACCTAGATTGGAACTAATAACTGACTTGGAAAAACAATTTTGGGAATGATCTTGATGGAAATATATATATATATATATATATAATTAAGGTGTTGTTTAATAATCGATTGTAGCTTCAATGTTGAAACAACCCAAGCTAGTTTCAAATGGAAATTATCGATCTCCACTCAGATGGCATGCTTCCTAAAGACGCGTAGAAATAAGGAATTCTCGCCAATTTTATAAATCTTAGCGGCCTGTTGTCCCGTATTTAAAGTTACTTGCCGATGATTTTTGTCAGTTTTTGGCACAGCATACCTGTGTAAACAAACATTCTTAAGTAAATATGCCAAGCCCAATTATCGAGCAAAATTTATCTGATGAGAATGAAGTACATTCTAATTCTGGCACCTCAAGATTGAAACCTCAACTCAGCAATACGTATTTTGAAATAAAAAAACAGTCGCTTCATGCCTATTGAACTTTTTGTGCCAAACCTAATGATTGTTAACTAAGATTGAAATATATTATTGCTAGCTCATATTAAATATAAGTTTTTGTTTCTTAAAAATATGTATGCTCTGCCGCCTTTCTTTGTAATTGTTATATTTCTCTTTCGTTCTGAATCATATCATGCTACCCCAAAAAAAATCCAAATAAAAGATATTCATTAATTTATAGAATTGGTGGTTTTTAAATAAACTAATGCTGTAAATAGCTTTAACCAGAACCCCAGAAATATTTTTGGGTTGTAAGGTAGTTTGAGCTTTCTAACCTGCAGTGGCTTTCCAGGAACTACCTATTCAATCAATGAAAAGTAATTTTTGTAAGAATAACCCCTATTGAAATAATTTAAATTTATTTTTAAACTTAATTTATTATTTCTATGATAACTCTCCAATAAGTTACAATCCAAAATATATATTAGTTGTGGTTTCATGGAAAAGGGGATGTTTTAACTTATTAATTCGCCCCCCCCCCCCTTTCTTAACGGTGCAAACTTAAATAAATTTTATATAAAATTTGCCGTGATTGCTTTATGAATAACGTCAATTTCCTGGGAAATAGATCTTTATATATACCATAAAGTTCTACATAGTTTCTAGTAATAATGTTTATTTTTACGATGCTGTGAAATTTGTTACGTGTCTGAAATACCGATTCAAGACTTTGCGCTTTTTTTTTTCTTTTGACTTACATGGTGTAGTACGAATTGAGAAAAGCTTATTCGGATTTATTCGTTCTTTGTACGTGTCTACCATACTGGTGTTTTTTTTCACAGTTCTCTGTGTCCGGAATATAAATTGCATGTTGCCAAGTTCTGTAGTGATCTTATCCATCCATCGCTCTACTACAGTCGGATGATGGGTGAGGGGGTTGTTTGGGTGGTGAAGGGGATACGTTCAGGGGGTCGAAAACTCTCTCCGAGAGGAGAGATGATATTCATGAGTCTGTTGGGCCTCACTTAGTTTTTTTTTTTGAATAATTTGAAAAGATCCCTGGCTGTATGCTGTCAAGATTTGAATGAGAACAAAATTGGCTTACGTTAGTGGCTATAGTCAAATCGCAATAGGAGTGATGATAGCTTATGACAGCTAGCAAAAGTTACTAACTCTACTCTCATGTGTTCATTCGCTCAAACCATATTATCTATAAGGCCATAATATTAATTTGTTGTGACTTTTGGAAGTCAAAACATTCATAATAAACAATTTTGTTTTTAATTTTGTTTTATTTTAACAGTTTTTACATCTTTTGCTAGCTGTAATTTACCACCATTCCTATGGGTGAATAGACTATATAGTTATGTTTTCATACATAGAGCCTTTGAAAAAATATGAATTTTTTTTGTGGAAAAAAACTGTTTAGATTTTAATATTTTATTGGTATTATTTAACAGATATTGGTAATATACAACAAAAGTGAACTGCAGATCATAGAACCTGACGTATGAATAAGTATGAATAGATTTAGTAACTATTCTAGCTATCTTTAAAGGAATATATGACTGTACTAGTTAGAAAAATAGGACGTTAAAACTTTTTTTTTTTCAGAATAGAAGTAAAGGTTTTTGAACTATTAAAACAAAATTTGGTTACTACAAATATGTTGCAATATATTTTGTAAATATTGTTTATTTGAAATTGAAAATTAAATTAAAATAAAAGGAATATTGTTTCTTTGTTGTATGAACATAAACCTTTTCCCTAAAACATAAATATTATCGGACACAGGTGCCAAACACCATTAAAAAAGATAGAGAGAAAGCTCAGTTTCAAACAGCTATTTGAATATTTGATTAAAAATAAAATAATTCTCAAAATGAAAAATGTTGAGTATGATTGACATTATTCACTTTGACTTTAGAATTATTTAAGTCAGATAAATAACACTTTTTTTTATCCTTTTAAATCTAGTTTCCAAACAAAACTATACTGTGTGCCTATAGGCTATATTTAATATTAATAAAACCTACATAATGCAGCCAGTCCTAATTCAACGCTATCCTTTACTCTTATAAAACTAATTTTATATTTTCGTTTTCCACGTCATACTACCGATCCGTTATACCCACATTTAACCTAATGGGTTGGAAGGGAAGAAAGTATAATATATAGGTGTACCCGCATTTGTTAGAGTGGGTGCTAGAAATATTTAAATGAAAAACCACTTGTATACACCCGGTCGGAATTCAAACACCTCCTCACAGACCATCCAAACAAGACGAGACTAACGTCTTCTTCACAGTACGCACCTGATTATTGTTATGAATGACAAAATGCAAAATTTAACCATGATTTTTTTTAATCTAAAAAATATACACATACATAAACATTAAACTATTGGATTAATTTTGCTAGACACGCATCGGTGGCTGCATAGTCTAACGCGTACTTTAGTATGAGATTGAATTGCTGGTAACAGGGAGATTGGGGCTCGAATCCCGATCGGGTATACTGGGGGTAATTTTTTATAAATAGCTTCCCACTCTCCTTTCACGCAAATGAGGGTGCACTTCATCTAAAGTTCCACCCACCTCCTCCCTATTCAATTAGCTTAACTACCCACTTTGGTGGCCGCGTGGTCTAAGGCTATACTCTCGCAATAGATAAGATTGCTGATGGTGGAGAGATCGGGGTTTGAATCCCCATCGGATGTACTGAGGGTAGAATTTC
The DNA here is from genome assembly GCA_033556935.1 of Timema podura. Taxonomy (NCBI): domain Eukaryota; kingdom Metazoa; phylum Arthropoda; class Insecta; order Phasmatodea; family Timematidae; genus Timema; species Timema podura. Next base: position 24,686,167 of record JAVRXN010000013.1, on the reverse strand, counting down.
CTAAATGGATTTCCAACTCTTCCTCCACTCAAATGTGGCTACACTTCCTCTAAACTCAATATTTATCATCCCTTACTCACTAGCGTAATTAATAGATAAACGTATAACCCGAAAGGTTACCAAGACACGAAGGAAAAATAATAAACTTAGGCTACATCGTAACATATGGTATTGTGACAGTATATTTTTTTTGGCCCTGATTGTACAAGGTCCTTGTATCCAACCGGGAAGTGCGTATACGTCACCAGAGTGGTGATAGGCTACTAGACTGTATGACAATGCTCTGTGCTGTTTGAAGGTCTCCGCACACATGGTGTAATTAGAGTGACGCTATGCATACATCCATGGGAACACATTCCACTACACACAAGTATATCTCTCGGAACTGTTTGTTTTGTGTGTGTGTGTTTGTTTGTGTATGTGCATCATTACTGGGCTCATATTGTTCGTCAGGGGCATGCGTGGTGACAGCGTCCGTAGGGCAAGGCCATCACTGAACCAATGCGATATTTCTAGGCGTTTTGATTTCGCTAATAGTGTTGTAAAAGTGTGTAAGCGAGAGTATAAGAATATAAGCGATTGAAGAAGGAAGATAACAGTAGTGAGGCGTTATGGTAGGCAGGATAAGCTTAGCCATTACAAAAGGTTTTGAAAAAGGAGAGAAAACATCCCTTTACATAAAACAGATATAAAATTGAAATGTTAATGGCTATTTTTTTTAAAACCATAGTGACATGTTAGTAAGCGTGCGAAACGATAGTGTCATTTCGTTCTGGCAAGATAAGCTGATACTTTTCCGCCTAAAACACACCCGGAGAATCTTTCCTGCGTGTAGCTAGGAGGGCAATGCGTGCGCAACTGTTTATCTCAGCCACTGAAAGCGAACAGTAAGCCGGCTATCACCGGCTCATGAGTATTAAATTCCAAGTATTCAGATTGTGTTTCAAAGGCTTAGTTCAGCGTAGATATGTTTAGTTTAGTGATTGTGACTTGAATTTTTTTTTAAATGTCATATTATAATATAGGCTATATAAATAATGTTTTAGGATTTAGTGTATGTACCTTAGAAAATAAATGGTACGGCACACCGCACAGACTTTCTCTCTCTTTCTATAAACTCGTAAGATTTCTGAACGGAATAATGTACATTGTATCATCACCACTCCACATAAGAACACGCATAAAATAATATACAATGATATAGAATCAATGAGAAAAGAGGCGCATCTTTGTCCACCTAAGAACATTTCAAACAGTTTAATGTCTTCCACAAGGGTCAACACTTCGTATTAAAATTTCTATTTCTGGTTAAAATTTTAACATTTTAAAAGATGTTGCAGATCTTCAAGTCATCGCATTGATATTTAATTATTCATTTATACATTTTGACCAATAAAAAATGTAAATATTGACTATTGAGTCTAAAATGGAGATAGATCATTGTTATGCAAACATTTCTCCTAAGAGATTTAAGGAAAAATAACATACTTTTTTTAGATACTTACTTATATTTAACTAGCTTTTGCCCGCGGCTTCGCTCGCGTTAATGTTGATTTTATCAATAAATTCAGGTTGTCGATTGACACAGGGAATATGACAATAAAAACGATGAACATATTGAGGTTGTTAGTCAATAGAGGTAGAGATAAAGAAAAAACAAACTACACAATATAAATCAGGATTAAGTGTAGGAGTAGAAAAGAAGTAGTGGAGTGTGTGTCAGTAGAGTCATAGGTTATGCCTTGCCACGAATTGGAAGATCCTACTCCATCTTAAATTTTACTTACAGTTAATTAAATCCCTTATTTACTCCGCTTGTTCTTGACCGTTGCAATCATGGGCACAGAATAGATCATTATTTTAGGACGCTCCTATATACTACGTTGTATGTCCTTCCATTTGGCACAAATACATACAAATTCTGGGCATTGGACATACGCGAACAGGCTACATATAGCTGGCCATGGGAAAAACATGGCATTTCCAAATGCACCCCTGCTACCTGCAATGTTTGCCCTTGCGCTTTGTTAATAGTAATAGCAAAACTAAGTTTGATTGGAAAATGGAGTCTTTTGAATTGAAATGGTAGGTCAGTGGGGATTATTGGGATTCGAGGAATGATTACACTTTCCCCTTTTACCACACCTGTTAAAATGGTGGCACAGATTATATTTTGCCCTAATTGTGTAATTGAAGCCTCGTCCCATTACATAAACAGGGTGCATCTAAATTTCGCATAAGCATAACTGGTACACCTAATTTCAATTGTAGTTTATGCAAGGGTACACCCGATAGCTCCAGAGAATTTAAAAACTCAGCGGGATATGAAGTGCTCTGTTCTGTGTCCATGATTGTATCTATTGACAAATACTCCTTTATTTCTCCCTGCACTTCTTTCAAAATGTCAGTGTTGATTTTGTTAACGATTGCATATTTTGGTGCAAGAATTGCTCTTACACACAACCAATGACCACAATTTAAATTTAGTTGTAAGTCTGGGTAAACTTTAGCAATGAGCTCCACATCATTTTCCACCAAATTACAGAATTCCCCTGTAAGTAAAATACAGCCTTCAGCATCCGTGTCCAAACGTCCATCGCCAATTTTCAATAGTGTCTCTGCGTAATGTCCTGAATCTACGTCATTATAAAGGTGGACTCTCATATTCGTTGTTAGGCTGAAATTTTTCACTTTTGCCCACAATCTTGATGACTTGAGACAGGCTTTGATTTCATCTGCATGTGTGCCCCTCTGGATCACCGGTAGAGTTTGTCGGAAGTCAGCAGCCAGTAAAACTACCATTCCTCCTCTCTCGCAAGTACTGAAGATTTTGGTTTAACGCCTCTATAGCTTTTTTGTGGGACATCGTACTTTCGTCCCACACTAAAAGTTTAAATTGTCGTAGCATCATACCTAGAGAGCTATTTTTGCTGAAATGAATAATATCAAACTTCTTACGACAATTTTGTCATTTACCTTAACGGGGTGAACAGAAAGAGCTTAATTATCTGAATATAATCATTTTTAATCATTTTAAGATAGATGTGCCTAAAGTAGCTCGGGAACAGATTTTTATTCGGGATATCAGATTTTCTTCTGGGATACCGCAGGTCCCTTTTTCTGTACTCCAGGCATCATGTTGCAATTAATTTATTCATATCAGTAGGCCGAGTTGTTAAGCCGGACGACCGTCTAACAGTTATTTTTTCTATCCGTCCGGAACAGTACTTTTTTCTGGATGAAAGGTACCCTATGTCCTTTTCTGTGCCCATGACCACGTGTATGCAGAATTTCATTATGATCGGTCGAGTAGTTTAGGCGTGAAGGCGTAACAAACAATAAAAAACTAATAAACAAACAAACTCACATTAGCATTTTTTCTGGATGAAAGCTATCCTATGTCCTTTTATGTACCCATGACAACGTGTACGCGAAATTTCATGATGATCGGTCGAGTTGTTTAGGCTTGAAAGCGTAACAAACAATAACAAACAAACAAACAAACGCACATTCATTTTTTTTTCTGGATGAAAGGTACCCTATGTCCTTTTCTGTACCCATGACAACGTGTATGCGAAATTTCATGATGATCGGTCGAGTATTTTAGGCGTGAAAGCGTAACAAACAATAACAAACAAATAAACAAACAAACTCACATTCACATTTTTTCTGGATGAAAGATACCCTATATCCTTTTCTGTACCCATGACAACGTGTATGCGAAATTTCATGATGATCGGTCGAGTAGTTTAGGCGTGAAATTGTAACAAACAATAACAAACAAACAAACAAACTCACATTTGCATTTTTTTTTCTGGATGAAAGGTACCCTATGTCCTTTTCTGTAACCATGACAACGTGTATGCGAAATTTCATGGTGATGGGTCGAGTATTTTAGGCGTGAAAGCGTAACAAACAATAACAAACAAATAAACAAACAAACTCACATTCACATTTTTTCTGGATGAAAGATACCCTATATCCTTTTCTGTACCCATGACAACGTGTATACGAAATTTCATTATGATCAGTCGAGTAGTTTAGGCATGAAAGCGTAACAACCAATAACAAACAAACAAACAAACAAACTCACATTCACATTTTTTTTTCTGGATGAAAGGTACCCTATGTCCTTTTCTGTACCCATGACAACGTGTATGCAAAATTTCATGATGATCGATCGAGTAGTTTAGGCGTGAAAGCGTAACAAACAATAACAAACAAACAAACAAACAAACTTACATTCGCATTTTTTCTGGATGAAAGGTACCCTATGTCCTTTTCTTTACCCATGACAACGTGTATGCGAAATTTCATGATGATCGGTCGAGTAGTTTAGGCGTGAAAGCGTAACAAACAAACAAACAAACAAACAAACTCACATTCGCATTTATAATAGTTAGGATTACACTATGGCATTGGAGAATTATTGCGTTAAGACTTAAGTAGTATATGTTTACAACTAAAGCTCACAAAATTGTATTAATATATTTGCAAATATCTCAGAAACTGCTGTTTTTATAAAAAATATATGTCAAATAAAAGTTTTTTATTTCTAATAGTCCTATAATTTTGCAATGATAAGTTGTTTAGTTTCTCCAATAGTTGTGGAGATACGGAAATTAACGCTTCTGTAATGTACCCTAAAAATCATTTTCATAGGAAAATGAAAATAGCCAGTTTATTTATAATCTTAATCAACGCCTAGATACGAATTTTAATCAAAATCGTTTAAGCAGATTTTGAGAAAACCAAATTTTTCTCTTTTCGTCCTTCAGTAAACTACCCTTAATTTTAAGTTTTTATAGACACACAGACAGACGGCATTGCAAAGACTATTTTTTAGGGTTCGGGGGGTCATGAGACGTCGACATCCATCAACATTTCAGGTTAGTTTTTTTTTTTACGGTCGCAATACTTAAACTTTAATGTCCAAAAAGTTAAAAAAATTCATATAATTGCGTATATATTGAAAGTTATTGATTTTATAAAAATATGTTTCAAATAAAATATCTGTATTATAAATATATATACATATTTGTAATGCTAAGTAATTTCATATCTCAAATAGTTTCGGAGCTATTTAAAAAAATGTTAATTTACGCATCAGACCGGAGCCCTTAAAGCCATTTTGCCGAAATATTGAGGGTAGCCATTTTGTTTGGAATATTTATTAATGTTTATAAATGAAATTTAATCAAAATCGTTGGAGCCGATTTTGAGAAAATCGACTTTTTCTCTTTTTGCCATTCAGTAAACTACCCTTAATTTTAAGTTTTAATAGACACACAGACAGACGGCATTGCAAAGACTATTTTTAAGGGTTCGGGGGGTCATGAGACGTCGACATCCATCAACATTTCAGGTTAGTTTTTCTTACGGTCGCAATACTTAAGCTTTAATGCCCAAAAAGTTAAAAATATATATATAATTGCGTATATATTGAAAGTTATTGATTTTATAAAAATATGTTTCGAATAAAATATTTGTATTATAAATATATATACATATTTGTAATGCTAAGTAATTTCATATCTCAAATAGTTTCGGAGCTATTATAAAAAATGTTAATTTACGCATCAGACCGGAGCCCTTAAAACGATTTTGCCGAAATATTGAGAGTAGCCATTTTGTTTGGAATATTTATTTATGTTCATAAATGAAATTTAATCAAAATCGTTAGAGCCGATTTTGAGAAAATCGACTTTTTCGCTTTTTGCCCTTCAGTAAACTACCCTTAATTTTAAGTTTTAATAGACACACAGACAGACGGCATTGCAAAGACTATTTTTAAGGGTTCGGGGGGTCATGAGACGTCGACATCCATCAACATTTCAGGTTAGTTTTTCTTACGGTCGCAATACTTAAGCTTTAATGCCCAAAAAGTTAAAAATATATATATAATTGCGTATATATTGAAAGTTATTGATTTTATAAAAATATGTTTCGAATAAAATATTTGTATTATAAATATATATACATATTTGTAATGCTAAGTAATTTCATATCTCAAATAGTTTCGGAGCTATTATAAAAAATGTTAATTTACGCATCAGACCGGAGCTCTTAAAACGATTTTGCCGAAATATTGAGAGTAGCCATTTTGTTTGGAATATTTATTTATGTTCATAAATGAAATTTAATCAAAATCGTTAGAGCCGATTTTGAGAAAATCGACTTTTTCTCTTTTTTCCCTTCAGTAAACTACCCTTAATTTTAGGGCTAGATATCCAATTCCAAAAACCCCTCGGGGCAACCCTATGAAAACCCTAGATATCAAGTTTCAGCTCAATCGGTAAAATAGTTTAGGCTCTAGTTGGAGGTACAGACAGACAGACAGACAGACAGACGGAAATTCAAAAACCACTTTTTCGGATTCAGGAAGTCATGAAACGTCAAAATTCATCAAAATCTCGAGTTCGATTTTTTTGACGATCACAATACTTTCTCTACCTGTAAGATAGAGAGAAAGTAAAAACGTTAATATTAACATGTGTCCCATTTGATCTTCTTTTCAAGCTATAGGAATGTTTGTACTCCAGTAATGTGGAGCTTCTTAACAATATGAGAAGTGCTCAAATGGCCACCTTTGACCTTAACGCGCGTATGTAGTAGTCTTGTCGCAAGAATGCCGCACTCTTCTAGAATTACACTGCATTGCAATACTTGCATTCAATCTAAAAGTAGCCATTTTGAGCACATCATATTATTCTAAGCGGCTCCAAATTACTCAAATCAAATATGATTATTACTCGGAAACAAGGTCAAATGAGACACATTTTTTGTATAAACTTTTTCATGTTTTTTATATCTCCTATCGACAGTGGCGTGTCGTGGAATGTTGCAAGGGAAGCAGACCTTGTTAAAGCTGTACCTGTGATATGTTCTCACCCACTTTGGCCCTATTTAACTAATCATGCATATGCCTGCCCTGCATGATTCACTCGGTAATGTATTCCCTTTGATACCTGACAAATGAGTGTTCTAACGTGGGGTGTGAACAATTCACAGGTACAGTTTAAACTAGTTCTGCTGATTACCCTAGAAATACTTCACGACACGCCATTGCCTGTCAACCTTTGAAGTGGGTCTCACATGTTATGGTTCACCCTTTATATCTGCTGAAGCACCTTTGTATTGGTGTCCACAAACTTCCAATCTGTTTATGTTTGCGAGGAAGCGTCGGCAATTAAACCATCGCTATGTGGGTCAAGTGTGGGCAGCAGATGTGGTAGAGTGGAAAGGGGGCGCAACGGACCAGTAATGGAACACCAGGAAATGAACCCGCAGCCCTCCTCGTCCGGTCCGCCCTTACCTACCACCACCACCACCCCAAAACCTTTCACCCCCACACCCAACCGGCCTCGCCAATACTCCAATATCCACCACCACTCGACGCCTCGTGCTAGTCATTTGTTTGTTGGCTGTCGCATGGTTCTAGGGTTTGGAGGGGGTGGATATAGTCGTGGGGGATGGGGGTGGTTTGCGGTCTCCACAAGGGATACACAATTACTTCTGTGAACTGTCACTAGGCGCTGCTATTGGTGAGTTGGATGTTATTTAGTTTTAGTGAGAAAATCAATAATAGCATATAGGAAAATGTAAACACCTTGATCGATGAAAATAAACTCGAGTTTTTTTAGTTCAATTAAATTATATGATTAAATTAAATCTATCTAGTTGATTGATAACTTTACTAAAATTATAAAAAATTATTAAAACTGTACAGCTAGATTAAAATTCTCTAGCACGATTGAAAATTAAATTCATGAATTTAAATTTTGCTAACAAAATTGTATAGTCATATTTTGTAAAAATTATTATAAAGGTCAAAGAATATTTGTTCTAGTCTTTTTTAAAACTATTAATTTAAATGAGAATTTTTTTGCGTAATAATCACGGTTTTAAATAAGTACCAAAGGATGCTTTGTTGAGACACGTGGTCTAAAGAATAGGGGAAATGATAGCGTGAGTTTCTGGTCAAGTTTGAATCTTAACTGGGTTAATGGAGGAATGGTTTTTCCATCCTCTATCCACGCTATTCTAGTGCATTTCCTTGAGCTACCCTCCCATTTCCTATCACTCGGACCATGTCTTTAATAATTTTGGGGCAGAACGTAGTAGTAGTTTAAATAAAATAAGCCGTTAAAATAAAACCCTTGAAAAGTTTTTTGTTTGCTTTAATCAAGACAGTAAGATTATTTTCAAAATGATTATTTTTAATTTTATAACGTTCTGAAGCTTTGGCGAGTAATCGAAGAATGTACATGAGAACTTTTATTTTTATCCCCTTGGTAGTCACGTGGTCTAAGGCGTTACTCTTGCCATAAACTATAATGTTGATAACTGGGAGTTTGGCATTCGAATCCCGGTCGTGTTTACTGATTATGTTTTTTCCTTAAATGGTTTTCCCCTCTCCATCCACATAAATATGAGCACACTTCCTCTAAACTTAACATTTCTCATACATAGCACATCATATTAGTTATTACATATGCGTGTAACCTGATCGGGTAGTAAGACACCCTGTGAAAGATCTGATCTGTTCCCGTCATCTTATCCAATGGTCCTAGGAACTCGAAAAAACAGTCGATAATACATTTCCCAAGAACCTACACAACACCGCGATTAAATTTTCTGTACACATTTGACAACTTTGATCCTACACGCCAAATTAACATTTTTATTTATTTAGCACCGCGTCTTACTACCCGTTCGGATTATACTCTTAAGTACTAATTATGCTAATGAGCTAGGAATTGGGAAGGTTGAATTTATAGGAAATGAACCTGCATTTGTGTTGAGGGAGAGTGGAAAACCATTTAGGAAAACCTCCTTCAGTTCACCCGATCGAGATTTGAACCTCGATCCCCCCACCCCCGTCCTCGGCAGTCTAGCTCAACACGAAACTAGTTTATTAAGCTCAAAGCTGCAATATAACAGAGTAGACTTATTACTACTAGAACGCGCACTGCTCATGCACCTAGCCGGTTGCGATCTGGACTAATCTTACCTGCTCCGGTGGCCGCATGGTCTAAGGAACCACTCTCTTTTTTCAACAAGACTTCCTATGACAAGGAGACCGGGGTTTGAATCTCAGTCGGGTAGACTGAGATTTTTTCAGATTAGTTTTCAACCACCCTCCACGCAATTGCGGGTACACTTTGTCCAAATTCCACCTTTCTCATCCCTACTTTATCATCGTAGAGAGTACTTATGCGTATAACCTGAATAAGTAGTAATACATGATACTAAATATAAAAAATCTATATCTTTACTTGAAACGTTGGCTGTACATGTTGTTACTATATGTTGTAGATTTGATGGATCATCACTTCTACCAAACAGATATATAAATTATTTTGATGGGTTCTAAGCAGGCAAGGAATCCAATTTTCGCTGCCATTTGAAAACCATGAAAAGTTTGTGATGGCGGTTGAACTATGACCCCTTTTTTCCCCCATAGTATTATTAAAAACGAGGGATTGTAGCTTCATCGAACGTTTGTACTTATCGAGGGTCAATTACATTGATATTTGGGGATTCTGTGTGTTATTTCTTCAAGAGTTATTTAAAATAATCTCCCACCTTAGTTCTCAACTTCCCCGACCAACTTCTCCAACCAACAGTGAAGAAACCCGCCTCGGTGGCGTAGTTGGCTAACGCGCTAGTCGTGTTGAGCTCGACCGCCGAGGACGGGGAGATCGAGGTTCGAATCTCGGTCGGGTGAACTGGGGTGGTTTTTCCTAAATGGTTTTCCACTCTCCCTCCACGAAAATGCGGGTTCACTTCCTCTTATTCAACCTTCCCAATTCCTAATCCATTAGCGTAATTAGTACTCAAGCGTATAACCCGAACGGGTATTAAGACGCGGTGCTAAAAAAAAAACAGTGAAGAAGGGGTATTCTTATCGGGGTCACTTTCATCGAGCCTTAGGAGGAAAATTATTTGAGTGTTATTTACTTAAAGTACTCTTCCAACTTTATTTTTAATTTCATCGCTAATGCTATCTATAAGCCGCACCTGTAATTTTATTCTTCAACAAGAGACATTTTTTTATTTTTTATCTTGGGCTGGGCAAATTACGGCTAGGATAAGTTTAATTAAAAGGCAGGTAAGATCTCACAGCCCTCGAAGAATTTGCAGACCAGGCCTTTCAGACTCGATGATAACAACGTTTGATGAAGTTATATAATATGTTACACCCCAAAAGTGGAATTGTCCATATGATGATTTGGGCAGATTTCTACTCATTCCGTAAACGGGCTTCTTCGTTTGTCCATTTAATGGGTCGGGCAAAATCTCGCCCAGTTCATAGATCGGGTAGCGCTTGTACTGCCCAGTTCTTTGACTGGCTATTTAATTAACTGGGCAGTTCCATTCGCTAACCATTTCAGGAAATGGACGAGTTTTGCCCGGCTCGTGAAATGTACAAGAGAATAAAAGGTTTGGTCTTCAAGTTAAGTTAACTTTTAGTCTTTTTAGAATGGAAGGTTGGGTTAAGTAAGATTGATTTAGTTTAATGCAATATCTTAAAACGAATATCAGTTAATCTTGTAATATAAAATACAATAAGTTCCAGTTCATAAAATGGGCAATTATTGCCTAGTTCATGAAATGGTCAATAGACTAGACCAGTTCACTAAAATTGACATAAATTTGCCCAATTCATGAAATGGGCAGTTTCACTATTGGGGTGCGACACATACACCCGTTAAAAAAAAACAATCGATCGCTCTCCTGAGACACACGCGTTTCGGCTCGGCAAATCCCCCCCCCTCCACCCCACCTCATAGTTTTCCCCTTTACCCCAGTTGAAGGGAAACAAAATAAAATGTATTGAAATAAGTTTGGGACTGGTAGAGGTGCCTGTAAGGGCGTTGACTGATGTCACTAAAACCTGTCAGTTTGGTTCAATGCGCCCGCTTTTTTATGTGGCTCTACTAAAACGACGGCCCGGCTCCAAGCGAAAACAAAACGTTTGTCAGCGGAACTCTAGTTATTGAAATGGCACTTTGGAAACTTTGCGTAGCGAGTTGATATTTTTTTTTAAATTATTACTAAACTGGGAGCTTTTTTTTTAATATCCTTTTTCCAATAATTGAACAAAAGAGTAACTTCATTTGAAGTTTTATATTAAATAGCTGTGAGGAATTAACCGTCCCAACACATCTTTGTTCCGTCGGGTATGTCTGATAAGCTAAGGGTCACGGGTTTTATTTACGTAAAGGCTGAAGAATGTATCATTATTGAACTTGTGACTAGTAAGTATTTGCATGGTGATGAAATGACATATAGGGGACTTGTTACGGCTCTACTAGAGTTAAATTAATTTGTAATTCGTGTGTTAATATACATTTGTCGAGCCACTCTGCTGGCTGAATGGTCTAAGGAATCACTCTGTCGGATTAGACTGAACTGCCGTTGATGGGGAAAACGTGGTTTAAATCCCAGTCGAGTATACTTAAGATGGTTTTCCCTACATGGTGTAACCGCCCCCCCCCCCCCTTTGTGTAATCTTATACCCATAAATAACAGTCAGGTTAGTTACAAGAGATTTTTATTTTTTATTCAACAAAATGACAAAAAAACTCAATGAGAGTGAAACATGCCTAGCGATAGACGCTGAATCCATACACAATGGCCAAAACAAAATAATAACACAATAAAAGATCTGGGGCACGATCCCAAGCTCAAAAATGATCCGATCAAACAATTCAAACAAATTTACGGTTAAATTGACCTCCGTACAAATCTGATAGAGATAATAATAATAATAACGAAAGATAGCAATAGTAACCCATAGATTCAGGTAATATCATAAGGATATTAGCCCGTCGCCATCGGCGACTCTCAATTTATTAGAGTAATAAATAATGTGTTCCAGATAAAAGATTATCTTAACAGCCATTACTGGGTGCAATAGAAATATACAATAAAGATCTATTATAGAGACATTTACTATAGTTGAGAAAACTAACGTTAAACATATGAACAAAGTTAACAGAATAGGCACGCGGGCTCGCGGCCCCTGGTTTAACCAACAAAGTATAAACCTCCAATAAATTATCTTCTCATTAATAACACGTGACATAATCAATAAACATAAGTTTGCCAAAAAAATCAAAATGATATAGTCCAATAGAACACTGCACTTAAAAATGGCGGTGCTTCAAAACGTAAACCCATCCTTGAAGCGGATAAAAAGAGTTACCCTATCTGACAAATGTTTTGGGTCCAACCGTGCAACGGTATTACGTTGCACCATGGTCTCTAATCAAAATCCAGCAGACCCGGCAAAAATAAATAAAGATTGAATTTTAACATAACATCGCTAAACAGTAGTTTTGAATCATTATTGCCAAACAGAATTTAGAAATAAACTAAACATATCAAAGACCAAAGTGTCTCACCTAGAGATTGTAGTTAAATGTGTACTGGCACTACGGAGTCTTGCCATTATATACACACGATCGGAGTCACGTGCTCTCAAAGCGCGGGAAGCAAGGATGGTTAGAGGGTAAAGGGGGTAGCACTGTTCTAGAACTTGCTCACACAGTCTCAGCTTTGTTCAAAAAGCGCGCCGCACAATAGATCCGTTACTTTCACAACACTCTCGTCGGTGAGCAACAAATCTGCGCATGTCGACTGTCTCTTGTTTTTCTTTGGGCGAGGCACAATTCGAGGCGGGCAGCAAACTGCGATCCCTCTACTCAGTCAGATACGAGTCGTGCCGTGATGTGTTTATTGTGTGGAGCCTTGTTGAGGTGAGCCAAATGGGGGCAGAATCGGTGAACCAAACAATCCTTTTCTTTACATCTTGTAACAAGGTTACAATGGCTTTCCACACAAATGCATATACACTTTCTAAATTCTACCTGTCTCACACCTTAAACATTAGCGTACTTAGTAAATATTATGCGAAAAACACAAACAAGTAGAAAAAGTGTTGCTTGAAAAAAATAAAAAAAATTTTCCTCAAATAATGTGTGTTAAACGGCTATAGTTTAGGCTGTATATATTTATAAGGTGCTACACGTCTGAGTTCCTTGGCCATACAGTGCTTAAACTGACTAGTCTATAGACCATGGACGAGCAGAGTTAAAATTAAAAATAAATGAGAAGGCGTATTCCATAGAGGAGGGTTGTAAGCCATCAATCAAAAAAAAAAAAGCATTCCCCGTGCATCCTGCCTGAATTCAACCCTGACATATCGGCTCAGACTCTTGCTTCAGGTGGTATTTGAATGGTTAAGGTAGGCGCATCTCTAGGAAAATATACTCAATATTAGTCTTTATCAATTTGTCTATTATTTTATACAAAATAATGTAGAAAAGAGTGATATGATGCGGACAAGTGTGTAGAAATATCTTGGAAATACATACCGGGTCAAGACTTGCGATGCAGACAATTGTTCACAACATAAAAAATACGTGCCAAGCCGATACGATGCAATAAGCACCTAAAGTAAGTGTCAATGTCACTAATACGTTTTATTATCCTGTTTCTTAGCCTAGAGATTGACACCATAAAAAAGCCAAAGAACAAATCTATAATGTGTATGAGTAAATGAAATTAGAAGGGTTGACCTTTTGAACTGCCATAAGGTTCTTTTTATGACAATCCGAAAATTAAAAGAAAAATCGAGTTTGTTGAATAAAACTTTTGAATAATATTTAAACTATCATTATTTATTTTTGTTATTTAAATTACTGATTTTGCCCCCCTACTTTTATTCATATCTGTGACTTGCGCAGTTACTACCCGGGGCGTGTAATGGCTTGGTTTCCGCTCCACTTGTTCTCAGCGAGCATAATAGGATATGAACCGCGTCATACCATTAGGTAATAGTATTTTGCGGTCAGCGCCGCGCTACAACTCAGTGCCTGGAGGGAAGTTTCCGCCGCGTGCAAGTTTACATTGGATGGAGAAAAGGGTGTTGATGGGGTGAAGAGATTGGGATCCGTCGCACGCTCTACTTTAGAATACATGTAGCGTTACTGCTGTCGAGAGGCCTGTCGCACATTCTGTGTACACGCACTAGTGAGTAAGAACGCTGGCTACTTCGTCGCTGGAAGCCTTTACCAACTTTCTCTCAAACCAAAGATATTCCTCAGAAGCTTTACACCGAAGGTCGCTTTTCATTGAGTTTTGGGTGCACTGTATACAAATTCTTTGAAGTGGTTTACTTCGAATGTTCTCCCACCTTTCTCCTAAACTTCACCCTCAACCCACAATGTCATGCAAATTCTTCGAGGGTTGTTTTCTTCGAAGGTTCTTTCACCTTTACCCTCAACTTCAGCCACACTGCTATCTAGGGTCCGTTTACGATAGGTTTTTACCTGGATGACAGTTTGAAAATCATATAATTAGGTTTTGGATTGCCAACACTTGTAAAAGATCACTATTTTAATATAAATGTAAAGTGTTTTAAATATGTTATATTTTACAATTAAAATAACGTAAACTTAAGTTTTCTCATATTATTTCATTACTTTTAATCATTACTTTTTATCCAATTCGAAACAATATTTTAAACATAATTAAAAGTACTTATTCTTCGTTTTGGAACGTTATTGATCATGTGTAATTTAGTGCATAAATTAATAACTTTTAATACATGCATTTTATATACTTGGAAAGAGAAAATACTTGTAATTTTTTTTATATGTAATAAATGATTTTAGATTACTTATCATATTTCGAAATATTTGAATGAATAAAATAATGTCATCAACTGCGTGGGTGCATCATTGTAAAAAGAAAACTTGTTTACCGTCTTGTTCAACCACATGGTTTAAATTAGTCGGTCGCCATTTTGAAGCTATGTTCTTTAGAAGTTTTTGTGAGAGTGATGTGGATAATAATTTTTTTAAGTGGAATAAAACGATAAATAAGCTTTGTGTCCGACCTAAAATAAATATATATATTATTGGCCTAAATTACTGTGGTTATATATAAAGGAAGATAAAGAACAACACGGGGCAGAGGCATGAAAGAAGAGGGGGGGGGGAAGTTACATATTCTAGAGAAGTTTTTTCTTACACAGTTATGTCTAAGAAGTTATAAAATAATAAAATATAACGGACCAGTAGCATGGAGAGATAGGGTTTGACACCAAACTCTACGCATATGTTCATGGGTATCATGGGTAGAGGACATGAGAATAGAGCATTGTAATGGAAAGAGGAAAGAAAAATATCCAATAATAGACTAGAACGCACGGGATTCAAACCCTAACCCTACATATCACAAACCGATCTAGAGCACTGGCGCAGCCAAGGGGGGGGGGTTCAGGGTTTAACCTCCCCAGACGTTGCTACCCACCTACCTCTTTCTCGTCCTTAAAATGTTGAAATCATATATGAGGAACTCTATACATGAAGCCAGACTTAATGGGCTTCATGTTCATACATACAGAGGTGTCAGTTACGGACCCATGTGGAAAAATGCCAGATTTCCCCAGATCTGACTCAGATCTGCCTAGATCTGGGTATATCTGGCCCAGATATGGACCATTTCTGGCCAGATATGATTTTTCCACATGGGTAGGATGAAGTTCTCAATTAACTTTCTATGAAGCCAAGGGAAATTAACAGAAAACTAAAGTGAATTAGTTCAAAATTGATTTTGTGAGTTAATAGTTAATGCAAGTTGCTTATTTGAATTTTCAGATTTTAGCTCATAATATAATTTTATAAATCAACTATCAAAAATACAATTTATTGAAACTTGCTTGTTTGTATATTCTAGAAGTATGCATGAATAAAAATGTGTTCATAAAAACATAATAATCATAATAATTACAGAATTACGACAATTTTTATAAATTTTTAATTATTTTGGATATATTTGTATTCTTTTGATGCATTTGCATTTTGCAGTACCTAAATTTTCAAATTTTCCCGCGGGAAAAACCAATGGACCCCACTTAGTTGGTCAGTGAAACTAAACCCCCACCCACAAATGAATCCTGGCTGCGCCAGTAATCTAGAGCCTATGTCAGTAACTTGTTGATCGAGATTGAACTTTCTATCTAGTGGCAATTTTCAGTCTTATTCGTAATAAAACTACATTGTCACTAAAGATCGATCTGTGAGTCTACTAAACTTACAAATATATCAAGTACTACAGGTACAACTATGATTTTGTTATAAATTGGGGCGTTGTACAGTCTTCTCTCTGTCTAGTAGAGTAAAGAGAACCATGCATGAGGTTTGAGCTTCTGTCTTGTCATCATTGGGGGCTATACAAGTTCTCCTTCACATTTGTGAACTATCATAGTTAGGTGCACAAAGTTCAAACTATGGTTCGGTCAGTAAGTAACTGTGTATTCATTTCGAATCCATGCCGGGTTTACTTAGGGCGACTCCATCATTAGTGATATTTAATATGTATTTTTCCATCTCTGCTGCGGATGGACAAACCTTCCTCATTCTGCGCCCTTAAGTTGGGGGTGTAGGAGAAGCAAGAATAGAAGGGTGTTTTTTTTGCGGTGTTTATAGAAAAACTTTATTTTTTGTAAATAGAAATAAAATATTGCCAAAGTAGACACATCGTTTGATTTTCTTCCCATGGTGATATCAACAGTTGTTGAAAATTTGTCAGGGATGTCTTGGAATTTAATGACCACTTTCTCTATTCATTTATAAAGTTTCTCATCTAATGCCACTATTCTCATGACAGATATTGAACAACTGTTGCTATCACTATGTGAAGAAAATTAAATTCTATGCTTCTACTGGAGCCATATTTTATTTATTTTGGCCAAAAAAAGGCTTTGCTATAAAAAAACCTGCTAAAACACTCGCCTTTTTTTCATGTTACTGCCATTTCCACCTTAAAAAAGTATATTTTGCTAACAGCATCATTAATTGACTCGCAACACCAGAAGGCGAGTCATTCAACGTTGTTGATTATGAAATGGCCTTAAGATAACTTTAATGTCGTTGACATTAATTTAAAATTTGAAATAAAAAATTAGAGATGTAAGGTACCCAAATAATGCCATTAATCCTTAGAAATCCAACTCGAGATATTAATAATTTCTCATTTTTGGGAACATAGATTAAGGTATCAGTTTCGTCTAGTCCGGTTTGTCAGTGACAAAGAAGTAAAAGTTCGAATAATTTTTGCATGTGCTAAAAGTATTATTTTTTATTAGATGGCTTTATACTATGTATATACGTTAACACAAACAGAGAAAAATCGCCTCTAAAATCCTAGCTTGAATTATGTATCTATTCCAGATGGTTAGTACGATACATTTAACATATAAAAAAATTGTATAAATGGTCATAATATATTTGAAGAAACATACAAATTATTTTTTTAGTTTTTATATGTTTTGTAGTCCATAATCAATACTATTGTTGTATAGTCCCGTTTTTTTTGGTAGAAAGTGCCTTTTTTTGACAGCTATAAAAGGTAATAGATCTAATTTCACATATCCATACGTCAAATCGTGTAATATAAAGCTGTTAATTTTTGTAGACATTACCAATAACTTATAAATTAACACTAATAAGGGCCGGTCTTATGACTACCGGATAAATATTGCTATCGGGATGTTAAAGTTAGCTACCAGAAAAAGGTTATCAGCCACTTTAATATGTTACTCGTATTATGAATTGAATTTATCTGCTGGATATCTATCTGTAGGATAAATATATTTTAATGCATAAACCGCAAGGTTGGTACTGTCTTTACTGGTGCGCGTATGCGTACAACCTGGCTAGTAGCTACAGCGCTTAGCATTTGTTAAATAATGGTGGCCAAACGAGTGCGAGTAAACAGATGGCGTCACGTGGGTGCAAAAGCTAGGTCGTCTTGCAAGTATTAATTTCAGTGTCTGTCAAAATGTGCTCAATAGTTCGACACAACGTTTACAAAATTTCATTTATTGTACTCTCATTAAAATATTTTTTTCTTATATAACTATAACTCTACAAATAGCTTGTAAGTTTTTATAAAAGTGTGAATTAAATGTTCTAACTTTATAAGCGTATAACCTGAACGGATAGTAAGACGTGGTGCTAAGTATGATTATTCTAACTTTACATATAGTTAGAGCCTAAGCCTGTGCCTACTAAACACGTAAACCAACATTTTAACCTAAAAACAGATTTTGATAGGTTAAACATAATGAAAAACAACGCGTCACTATGGCAATGCCCATTTTAACTTTCAGATAAGTTATCAGGTACTTAAACTTCCTGATAAAAATGTGATGGATAAATACATTTTATCTGGCAGTCATAAGATGCCCTTTTAACTTATCGACCAGATAAAAATATTTATCGGCCAGATTAATACTTATTCAGGAGTCAATAAGACCGGCCCTAAGCTATTCAAATGTTATCAATTTTGACCACAAAAAAAACTTTGTATTTTCTAAAAGATTCATCCCGTCAAAATTATACTATTGGCACTCGTTTTCTCATACAGAATCGAAACAGTGCCCTCTCTAGTTTGAGACGTTGCCCACGATCCCCCTCAGTCTGCTTGCGACCGTCCTCTTATCTGAAGTACACCTCTAGTCCGGAATGTTGAGACGGCGAGACCTGTGGATGCGTGGATAGTTGCACAGCTAATGTAGAAACAGTGTCACCTTCTCTCTTGCTGGTAGCTGGATCTCCCTCCTATGTTGGTTGGGTAGGAGGGGTTGAGAGGGGTAATTACCTTTTTGGGAAGGCCCTCTTGCATGGTCCCGGATCCCCACCCTATGTGATGTACGGCCGCGACATGCCTAAGAGGGAGGAGAAGGCCCATAGCACCTCGGTTTCCCCTACATAGTAGTTAGCATTACCCAAGGGAATTCCACGAAACTATTCTAACATCGCAGCTGCCTCATTTATGTATAACGAATAATTATGGTCTGGGTGAGTAATTATAAGATATTATCAGTTCTTAAATTATATCTCTTCTTTGAAAATAGTTAAAATGTTCATTTGAGTAAATCTAAGAGCGATGTAAGACCTTTTGTAGAGCCTGTATCTGTATAGGAACTTAATATTGTTTTTCCAAAATTTGGAAGTTAATTAATCAATAAAATTTCATGGAACATCATACCAATCAGGTAAGGGAAATTTTGAACCATCATAAAATATAAATATTATTGTAAAAAACTGTAAAGAATTTGTTTCCTTTTATATAAAAGTTGTATATTAAATTGACCTAAATAAATGATTTCGTATTTTTGCATGGTCTACTCTAAGGCGTCACTCTCGTATTGAAATATACCACCGAAGACAGGGAGATCGGGGTTCGAATCCTGGTCGGGTGTACTGATAAAGTGTTCCCGCACTTGCGTGGAAGGAGAGTGGAAAACCGTTTTGAAAAAAATCACTCTCTGTACACCCGGTTGAGATTCGAACCTCCATCTCCCCATCATCGACAGTCTAGTCCACTGAGAGAGTTGCGCGTTAGACCACGTGACATCGAAGCGGTGAGTATGGTGAGAAGGTCCTGTGAAGGTATAGGAGGAGAAGCTCTTGCGATGGGAAAGGTTGAGGGGTTGTACTTATTTGTGATCGTCAGTTGTTCAACTGATTATTGAGCCGGGTGGTTTGACCCTCTATCAGCTTCGAACCCCCCCCGGGTCAGGGAATTAATCCTAGATGCATTCCAGATGATTACTAATGATCGTGAGGTAGGAAGGGGTAGTGTCGTCCCCACCGACATGAGGGGTGGAATTTGAACTGGTGGGCAGCATGCCAAAAAAAACAACAGCTCGGTTATAGTTAAATAAAATGGTCGCATTGAGTTCCAAAATCATCATAAATCTGGTTACTCTTATTCATTTACTCGGACAAACTCGTTATATAGGTTGGTATTATGCCACACCAATTAACTGCTTCGGGATTTAATTGAAAAATGGAATACAAGGTAATTACTTCGTTTGAAATAAGCAACTAACTTTAGAGAATGTTTAGATAAATTTGTTGTTTTAACATAATTTTGGCGTTTATCATGGCTTTAGGCAAATAGAGGGCTCATACCGATAACACAAAACAAGTAAATACAAACACCGACGATTTAGTGATTTGTGGCGAAAAGTTCAAATTATCAAATATTCGACTTCTTTTATTATTCTTTGTATTATTCATGTGTTCTGCAGCTGTCTATTTTGAAAGATGTCATAAATATCTAAAAAATAACAGTTTTAACATGATAAGATTTTATCACTGTTGACAACCCGCCTCGGTGGCGTAGATAGCTAACGCGCTATTTTCGTATTGAGCAAGACTGCCGAGGACGGGGAGATCGAGGTTCGAATCTCGCTCGAGTGAACTGGGGGTTTTCCTAAAGGGTTTCCCATTCTCCCTCCATGCAAATGTGGGTTCACTTCCTCTATATACAACCTTCCCAAATTCTTAACCCATTAGTGTAATTAGTACTTAAGCAAATAACCCGCCACGGGTAGTAAGACGTGGTGCTAGTTATTTTCACGCGGTGCTAGGTATCACTGTTGACGTCAAAAAAAAGTTGTTTTCTTTAAAAAAAATCTTTTTACCAGAATTTAACTATGGCTTCTTCTATAAAACAAACTAGTAGATATTGTGTGGACTTGGATTAAGTTATATTATTCCTTCGACATGTAAATTGTTACGTTTTAATATACACTCGTAATTATCAATGAGTTCATTCACAGGTATAGACAGGAAAATTGACCAGTAAATATATAACCGGAAATATTTTGGTAAATTTTCCGGAAAACTTTCTGCATTAGTAGCTTGTGGTATTCTAATTAGGTGAAGAAGGCGCTAAATAAAGTTCATTATATATTACAGATAAGTAATCCATCATTGATATATTAATTAATGGATTATATATCTATAATATTGTAACTCATTAAAATAATTATTACAGAAAAAATAATTGAAAATTTTCCAAAACCAAAATATATTTTAGAAACCAATAAAGGAACATTTTTGTTCTCACAACTATATAGTCATAGATTCATACGAGGAATGTAGCTTATAAAAATTCGTGAGACTGACGCCAGATACCATAATATCATCGATGCGCGCGTTCTACTTTTAGTAATAAAAGAGAATAATCTCCTACATCACAAATCATAGTTCGATTTGTTTGGCAAATTAATTAATATGTTAAGCCTTTTGTTTCTCGATTACCCCGATAATTATTTCCTCATCAGTTCATTATTTTCTCTTAAAAGGGTGGTATAAATTATTGAAATGCAATCAAACCCGGCGCCTGACAGCTGGAGCAGTCTCGCCTGTCAGACTTGTTATTTACAACCGGAAATAAGTTTTGGAGTCCGAGCTTGTCCATTTCAACCGCTGAATATTCATTTTTTTAAATTGATGGGACTCTAAATAATATTGACTTAATTAGCTTACGGCGATTAAACCGTTCGGTGAATTTTAAACAAAGGCAAACGAGATAGCTTATCTACGAATTAAAGATGTATTTAAAAGCCACTGTCGAAATCATTTGAAGGTTATGCCTGATACGATATTTGACCAACACTTTAGTGACCATTATTCCAATATTGATGGAGCTTTAACTTCGTGCAACCCGTTTTCAATGGCCAAATGGTCTAAGCCGTAAATCTTGTTTTAGGTTGGCCTGCTGAAGACGGGTAGGTTGAGGCTCGAATCCCGGTCGGGTCTACTGAGAGACTTTTATTAAATTGTGTTCCCTCTCCTTCTACGTGAATGCGGATAGATCACCTCTAAAATACTTCCTTCCTTATCCTTACCCCATTAGAGTATAGCCTGTACAGGTAGTAAGACGCGATGATTTTTTTAAAAAAATCTGTTTTAATGTTTTGTGAAAGCGGGTGAGTTACATTCCATTTTGAGCTCACTTTAAAGTCTAACGATGGTTTCAGTCGCTAGTGTCAAGCGAATGCAATAATAATTAGATAAAAAAAACAAGTTAATCTACATATTTACAATCCACTTAGGTGCTCACATGTTCTAACTTACGTGTCCTTGTGTTAGACCAAACTGCTGTCGACGAGGAAATCGGGGTTCTAATTCCAGTTGTGTGTGATTAGGGCAGTTTCCCCTAAATATTTACCCACTCTTCCTTTAAACAAATGTGGGATCATTTCCTCTAATATTCTACCTTCCTCATCTTTATTCTACTAGAGTAATTAATATATGTGAATAATCCAAACTAATACTAGAATGGGTTAAAACAATAAATAAAATATATTTAAGATATTTTGTTAGTTAATTCAAGTCGATGATAAAAAAAGTTATAACGAGAATATTCTAGGAAAAAATTACAAATTAAATTAGCTATTACATTCTGATCACATGGTATGAGGCGTCACACTCGTGTTAGACTGGCCTGCCTATTACAGGGAGATCAGGCTTTGAATCCCGGTCGGGTGTCATGAAGTTTTTTTTTTTTCAAAATGTTTTTCCACTCTGCCTCCACCTAAATGCGTCTTCACTTCCTCTAGTTTAAAAAAACTATCCTTATACTTAAATCATTAAATTAATTAGTAAATATGCGTATAACCTGAACAGGTGTTAAGATACAGAATTAAAAAAGTAAAAAATTGCACGGCTTGGCAAATATTGTCAACTTATTATTTTCACAAATCATTTATCCTGTAAGCCCTCAGAACTTACTCACTGGAACTTAACACTAAAATTTAATAAGAGAAAATCATTTATAATTGAATGAATAACCTTAGTTTAAAGTAGGTTTTTTTTTAACTGCGTCTTAGTCTGTTCTGTTTTGTTTATATTATACGTATATATGTTTACTCTAATGGGTAGGGATGAGGAAGGAAGCATTTTAGAGTTAATCTACCTGCATTTTCGTGGAACAAGAGTGGGAAACAATTTAGTAAAAATCCACCAGAAGCATACCCGACCAGGATTCGAACCCTGATCTCCCCGTCATCAAGTGGCCAGTCTAAAGTAGTTACGGCAGCCCAAATCAAACCGGCCACGGCAGACCAGTCCAACCGTATATCGTAATTGCTCAAACTTCCCCTTCCCTTTTCGATCTTATTATTATTATTATACTTATGAACATCGTGTAACTCTCACGGTGCAATCCTTTCACTGTTGACACTAGCTCACCCCGTGTTATGGATATAAACCTTCTACTGTAGTTAGTTACGCGCCCCAACGTAGATAAAGCCGGCCTGTGTGTGTGTGTGTGTTTATAAGAGCCAGCCTATAGGGAGTTTTAATGGGAGGGTGGGGGGGGTGGGGGGGATAACGTCCTAGTAACGGCACCCACAGCACTCTTTAAAACGTCACACGCCTTGAAGTATGGCGGCCGTTTCGCGAACTCGGAAACAAGCCTGTTAAGTTGGTAGCACTCTCTTAGCTTGATAACTTTGGGTGTTAACAAGAATTTGAATATATAGCTGGGGGTGGAGAATGTTCGGATGTTTATGTGCGTGAAAATATGTCGGACTCTTTTGTTTTTAATATACTATGTTCCTGAAAGTTTGATATTTTTTTTTCAGTCTATTAGAATATTAATCCACTCTAAATATCGATTTATGTTGTGGTGTGTTGTTATAATCCCTGAAAGCGTGTTAAACATTCATCATTTGGTCCTCGCTTTGCGTAATTCTTTTACGAATCGTTTAATTTTATGGATGGATAATGGGTTCTTTGTATATTATAATTATATTATAAAATGGAAAACTATGATGTAGTAATTTGTTTTAATTTTCGTTGAGTTATTTTAGTGGAGTAAATACGTTTTATAGTGTTGGTGTTGTTTTTTTATTGCAACGCGTCTTACTACCCGTTCGAGCTATACACTAATGTACTAAGTACTAATGGTTTTATAGATGAGGAAGGTTATATTTAGAGGAAGTGTAGCTGCATTGGCGTGGAGGGAAAGTGGAAAACAATTTTGAATGAACCACCTCAGTACACCAGACCATGATTTGAATCTCAATCACCCTATCATAGGCAGCCTATTCTACTGCGAGAGTGACGCCTTAGACCATGCGGCCACCAAAGCGTGTAGCGTTGGGGGTAACTCTTAAGCCAGCTTTAGAAAAAAAATCGCTACTTTTTTTTAGCTTTGAGTCATACTACCAGTTAAGGTTATATGCATATGTACTAACTACACTAATGAGTTAAGGATAAGAAAAGTTGAATTGAGAGGAAGTGTACCCGCATTTGCATAGAGGGAGAGTGCAAAACCATTTTAGAAAAACCACCCTCAGTACAACCGATCGGGATCTGAGCCCCGATCTTATTGTCGTCGATAGTCTAGTCTAGCATGATAATGACGTCTTAGACCATGCGGCCACCAAAGCAGGACAACGCATGTTGCTGGCGTTGCAATGCTTTGATCGCACTACCACGAGATACAAACAGCAATTGCTTGTTTTGCTTACGTAATTAATTTTGATTACACCCCATTTCTATCTTCTAAAATCTAGATGAAATAAATTACCGCACAATATCTGTAAATTCACCATTGTATCATTTTTACGATATCATTTACCTCCTGCTTTGTAGAAAACGCCGTGTAGCTTATGCAAACCAGCTGAACATATATGTATTGCTAATAGCGTCTAAGATAAACAATAAGGCGTTTTCTTTTTCGTTTCCATTTTAGACACATTTATTATGCCTTAAATACGTAGTATATGACTTTTTTATTTATATATTATGTTTTGGCCATGGCTATATTTATGACCTGCATTTCATGACATAATATGGTCGTATCTTAACGAGAGAAGCTGTTAAAAGCATACGTGGTAGTAATAGGATAAATAAACAAGAAGGAATTCACCCACGTTATCCAAAAGATTAGATGGAAAATCATTTTCTGAATAGACACACTCCAATGCATCCATCCGAGATTCTAACTCTTTCACCAATCCATCGTATAAGGACGAAGCTTGGGAGACGAATACGTTCAGTGAATGGTTGGGCTTATCTAATGTAAATAAAAAGTGTTTACAATAAAAAATAAATAAACATTGTATGTGTAGTATTTTAAATGGAATAATTTTGTTTTAGATGAGGGTATTAATTTAAAGCGTATGTAATCAATCAATTATTTAAATAATAGCTCGCACACAAATATAATTTTAATGATTCTAACTAAAAAAATAAAGTAACTAAGTACAAAAATAAGTTGAAATAAAATGTACCACTGATTTAAAATGTTAAATGTTCTAGAAATAATACAACTGTACTTACTGAGTAGCTGAACTATTATAAACCATTGTGTTGAAAGTTATTATTACTTTTATTTCTGTCATAACAGGGCCTAATGTAGTTATTAACAAGAAACTTTGTCGCTTTGTCCCCCATTGTCACCGCAGAAAATTTCGAGTAATCGTTCAAATACGAATGCACTGCACACATTTCTGGCATATCGTAGGTCTTTTCTTTTCCTTTTTACTCCCATACTTCGCGCGCACACACAAACGCTGATGCGAGCCGGGAACTAAGTTAGGCCTGCTATCTTAAACGCTCTTAATAATAAGGTCAAACCTAGGACATGGTCTGCATATATCTGCCCAAGCCCATTTTCAGAAATGCCCAATTATTGTACGTGGCCTTCTTACTGATTATATACTTTATTTAATAAAAAATATAATTAATTATTTCACTCTCACTTTATCAACTCTTACGACCAAAACATACTTTTTTTTTACAAACAAAACCTAACATTACATGTGCTTATTAGTATTGAAGGTTAGTTTTTGTTAGTTTGGTTAATGCTATAGTAAACTTATCGTAGACAGGCCTAAAACATGTTACAAATAAAGCGGTAGTTCTAATTTTTCTATGAAAATGACTCTAAGGGCACTTTACATAGGAATCAATTTCCAATTTTAATCATATCTCCACAGCTCTTTGAGGTACGAAATAAATCATCATTGCAAAGTTATAATACTATTAAATATAAAAATCTTTTATCTGAAATATATTTTTATAAAACATACAGTTTCTGAGCTATAAGCAAATAAATAGATATATTCTATGGAACTCTTTGAAAACAAATATTGATTGTTATGCTCATTGATAGACAGAGAAGTTACTAGTTTCTCATTGTTTCCGTAACAGTGTGTATTATTTTATTTGTTCTCCTTGGTGAACTGTTTCTGTAACCATTTATATTATTCCGTTTAACAAATCATACAAGTTTTTAGTAAATGTTTCTATTTTAAGATAAAAGAGAAAGCAAGTCTGTGCGGTGCACCTTGTAATTTATTTGTAATTATTGTTTTATTCATATAAGTAATATCACCCGAGTTTAGTAACCTTATTGAAAGAAACAACTAGTTATTCATAATTCATGTATTTGGATGAGTATTGTGGTATTTTTAAACCCATACTTTTATAGATTTAATTTTTTTTTTTAATCCTACTGAATGAATTGAGCTAAACACAAAATTATACTAAATATATTTAAGGGATTTAATAAATAGGAAAAACTATAATAAAATATAAAGTCTTATTTATTGATACTAAATAATTATAATTATAATTCATAGGATCTTGAAAAATACTTTCAAAAACATTTTCTTGCACAAAACACTTTTTTTTTAAAACACACTATATTCTAACTTAATTACCTTCTTAGTCTTTTTACAACGATCAATTTCTTGAGATACAAGTACGGCATCAACATTTTTTTTCCTTCACTAGAAATGAGTATTGTATTTTTACTTATTTTTAATACCCTAGAAATAAGTAGAGTATTAATACTTTTATTCCTTCACTAGAAATTAGTATTGTATCTCTACTTTCCACCCAATACCATATCCTCGGTGCACCCTTGAACCCCATCCCATGTTTACCAAGGAGATCTTCCTTGTTACCCATTGTGACGTAAGTGCTGTATCTGCTGCGCTACCATGTCGTGCGTATCTATTCAGGTAGCCGTGTCAGTGCTTGTTTAGGCACTGTTGACATTTCCAAAATAAGAGTGACATCTCTTGTGTCATGTTGTAATCGAAAGGCTTACCCGACCTTTAGCACAAAAGGTCGTTACAATACCTCATCGGATTATCAAGTATGAGAGCCTAGTACAAGGCTCTCATTCAGCCCTTATTAGAGTTTCGATGACGATGAAGCAGGGACCTTCCTCCTGTATTATTTTGAGCCTCATACACGTTAAGATTAGTCGATCTCCGTGGTAAGACGCTTTCTTTGATTGGGGATAACAGCGTGGTGTGGGATATTGTATGTCCGATCGCGGTGAATTGATAGACAATAAATGCAATAATCCAATTAAACTCAGGCGTAAATCATTTAATACGCGCATGAAAATCTCATCTTATTGACATTGCCGACCTGTGTCCTAGCGACAAGTCAAATTAGGATTTCTCATGTTAATCTATTTACATTTTATTCGATAAATTTATTTACATTTTATTTGGGGGATTCTAAGGATATAGCATCGAAACCATAATAATAAATTATTAAATAACTGTAAAATTAATCTTTCAATGCATTATTATTTTTTCATCTTTAAGTATTTTTTTGTAAGCTTGTTTTCTTTAAATCGTCCACAACTCAGTATATTTGGTTTATTCACTTAAATGTCCTATAGGAGGAGTCTTCCTGCCTGGATGTAGTCCATGGAAGCATTTGTCTTTCTAGAATAGGAAGCAAGAAAAATATTATTTTGATATACAAGTGAATGTTTTCAAGGAACAAATAGTAGCGTGTAAATTTATGTTCGTCAGAAGAAGAGGGGAAGTGGTATCAGCACATAGACAAGAGTCCTCGTGGAATGAACTGTTCTTATCTTCCCACTATTTCAACTTTGTACGTACATTGGTGTGACAGTGCTTGGAGTGTTTAGGTGCGTTAAGTGTCAAATTAAAATTAAATCCGCCTTTTTAAAAACAGCTTCAAAATCACTTATCAGGCAACCTTACTAATATGGTTGTCACCTCACCTATTTATAAGCAACAGCTGTGTATAGTTAAATTTTCAAAGAAATGTACTTTTATAAAACAAAATCTATCATATTTTTTTACTTTCAAAATTAATAACATATTATTATATTGGTGTGATGTGTGAATGTTTGCCGTCTCAAGCGGTTGGGGGTCGGCCAGGAGGAAGTGATTAGGAGTGGCAGGCAACCTTTCCTCTCAGGAGTGGGGTCGGGGAGAGGGGTTTTTGAAAGCATGTGGAAATACAGGAGTCGAGACTTGGGTTACGGAGCTGGATGGAGCAAAACGTTGCACAAGTAGCGACTGTGTATTGTGTACTACTGTGTTAAATAATGTGTACGGTCTGAATTAGTAGCAAGGAACAAATGAGGTTAGTATGAATTGAGTATTGTAATGTACATTTAAGTAAGCTTTACAATCGGAAAGCTACATTAGTGTTATTTTAAAGGTATTGATAATTGATATCGATATTGTTTTAACTCCACATAACATAGCTTGACGTATGAATACGCTAAAGTAAATCTAGTAAATGTTATATTTAAAGTAACTTTAAATAATGTAGCACCTACCTTGATCACTGGGCTTGTGCACCGCACCTTTGGTGAAGAAGTCAGAGTTTAAATCACGTTCAGATGCATCGTAAATGGTTTTATACATGTGATTTTTTTTACTTTGTCTTTCTTATACCTCACCCCTTCTACGTGATGTGGGTTCATGTTCTTTAAGTACCCTCTTTATATCTATCTATTAATTTAATAAATTACTAACCCTTGACTGCCTCTGTGGTTAAATTTCATGGCTTCAGATCAAGAGTTTCCCAGTTCGATCCCCGGCGCTTCCACATTTTTTGTGAAGCAGTAGTTCTGAAACGGGGTCATCTCAGCCTCGTGAGGACAATTGAGGAGCTACTTGAATAAAGAAGTAGTGGTTCCGGACTAGAAAACTGAGTTTAAGGACCAGGGGGTTAGTTGTGCCGACCACTTGACACCCTCTATAGGCAGAATTTGGCATTATTTTCGCCAACATATGTCGGCCGCTTGCTTGATATAGCTCCTTTGCGGGATGATGCCATGGAGTTTGCAGTAGTAAGAGAAAATATTTGTTCCTGAAACCGTCCTAGCTTTTACCAGTTTACCATTATATCTAGCTGAGTGCGTTTGATCAATGAGTTTCTTGTCGCTACCATCTCCATTCATTATCTCTCGCGTCTCGTCTCGAAGTTTCATGAGGTGACAAAGAGAGATGAGTCGGTACACCTGGTGCGTTTAGCAATCGCCGAGCTACAATATCACGGATGTGTGGTTCAGATCACCCGAAAAGTCTATATGACGGCTTGTCAGAAGAGCCGGCATGTGCAGGGAACCCGTCAGGAGTGATGGATATTAGCTACCGGCCGACTCAGGGCTTAGCTGCGTTGGACTTCTGTCTACTTTGGAACGTGTCTCTGAATCAGGTCTCCTCCTGTGTGTTGTGTTTTGTGTGTGTGTGTGTGTGTGTGTGTGTGTGTGTGTGTGTGTGTGTGTGGTTATGAGAGAAAGTGAGAAGGAGAGGGAGTGTATGTGATTGTAAGAGAGAGTGTGTAAGAAACAGAGAGAGTATGTGTGAGAGAGAAAGTCTGTGTGTGGAGAGGGAGAGTGTGTGAGAGTGTTTGTGAGAGAGAGAGGAGAAGTGTGTGTGAGATAAAGTGTGAGAGAGTGTGTGAGAGAGAGAGGGAGAGTGTGTGTGTGAGATAGAGTGTGTTTGTGTGTGTGCGTGTGATGGATGAATTGGGAATGTACAGTGCCATGGTTTATTAGTATAAAGAACTAAGCTACATGAGATAGTCACAAAGATAGTGACCCTACCTTGCCTGACTATACGAGTCTCAACCCCGAAGGTGGGGGCTAAGGAAAAGCGAGTGAAGGGAACTGTTTCTGAAATGTTTTATACTTAAAAAATGTATAGGTAAAAACTAAATCAATTATTTCTCCAGAAAAAAAAAAATTCTTTACATGGCACTATCAACAGTTGTTGAATATCTGTCAAGGATATCTTGGAATTTAATGACAACTTTTTCTCTTCATTTAAAAAGTTTCTCATCTAATGCCACTATGCTCATGATGGATATTCAGCAGCTGTTGGTATCAACATGTGAAGAACATTAAACATATGTTTCTACTGGATAAATATTTGATTTATTTTGTCTAAAAAAAGTTTTGATATAAAAACTGCGAAAATACTTCCCTTAACTCGCGTTTCCTAAAATCCCATCTTAATGCTAGACGAAAGGAAAGCGCGTAGCAAAAATACTTTTTTTATATAAACTAAATTAAACGTTTTTTTTTTCAGAATATACGTTTAGTTTAATTTTTTCCACTAATTAATCTCCAAAATTCTAAAATTATTGCTAATAGGGATCATGGAATTTGACCATGTTTTTAAAATCTCAGTTTAAAAAGATTTGTTCATATTCCATTATGCTCATTACAAATATTCAAGATCTGTTGAGATTGGATTTTTGCTATAAAAATTGTAAAAAAATAAAATCCCACTATATTGTATATTTTTAATCTTACCATTCATAAACCATTCTTGTATTAATTTGCTAAAAAATATTGTTTAAACCTAATCATTAGATGACATTCCGACTAATAGATCAACTTTGTTTCTAGTATGCCAGTGATGGAGTATGTCGAAGTTTGATTCCCGTAAAGGTGTTTTTTCCTAAATAGTTTCCTTCTTTCCCTCCATTAAAAGGTTGTTACATTTACTCTAAGTTATACCCTCATCATCTTTATCTCATTATTTTAATTAAATGTATTCTCAACGAATAATAAGATACAATCAAAAGTAATATATAAGAACTCTTTGCTTAAAAAAAATAAAGGACTAAATAATCACCCTTCTTTTGGTTCAAGAGATACATCTTTCCTGTAGTAAACAAAAAAATTTTGCTGAAATTGGAATATATATTTTCTCCACAATAGTCCTATGAATAATTTAAAAACTTTTTTTATTTAAAAATTTGTCAAAACTAAAATATTTATAAAAATCGTGGAAATGTTCAGTCATATATCTCTAAAGTAAATCTATTTTATTTTTCATATTACCATACACTTCTTCTTTTTTTTTTTTACTCATCTAAGGTCCCAAAGCTACTATAAGCCTATGTAACCAGTGGATCAACGATCTCAAAAGTGGACAGACGGAAGAAAACGAGGTAAGTATCGTCGTCCAGTGTTTTGTTTTTCTCCCTGTGTAAATTATTCTCTCATGGTCGCGTATATTTCCCCTGGGCCGCATATCTCCGTTGATACGTTCAGCACAGAAATACGCTATAGGGGACCAACCCAACCCTTATCTCCCACCCCCCAACCACCCCCTATCAACCCAAACCTCTGTTCCGTCTCGCTCTGTTTGTCTCGTGATTGATTAAGACGCCGGTGGAAACACAACTTCCGTAAATTTCTAACACAACCGGTATCAACGCGAGCTGCTAAAAATTGAATCAACGAAAGACGGCCTATCCTATTTTACTTTCTCTTGACTCCTAGAAGAGAGAAATACTGTGATCGTAAAAAAAAATCGAAAGAAAGATTTTGATAAATGTCGACGTTTCATGACCCCCTGAAACTGAAAATTGGTTTTCAAGTTGCCGTTTGTTTTGTATCTTGGACTAAAACTGAAACTATTCTATCGATCGGGCTAACACTTGGTATCTAAGTTATCGTAAGATCCCCTCCAAGGGATTTTTTTTAAATTAGCTATCTAACCATAAATTTAAGGGGCGCTTACTGAAGGGCAAAAAGAGATAGAATTAACTTTCTCACAATCCGCTCTAACAATATTTTCTTTATCTTAGCAATTTTTAATGAGACAAAAAAATTCAAATTATCGTTTTTCATGAATTTAAGGGTACCTTACATGGGCAGAAATCTTCCAATTTTCTTCATATCACCGCAACTATTTGAGATAGAAATAATATATCACTGTGAAGATGTAGTGCTATTTGTTTGAAATATATATATTTTTTAAATCAATATTTTCTTAGGTGTAAGTAAATATTAATATTTATTGATTCAAGTTTTTGAAAATGAACTTGATTCTTAAACTCTTTGTTGGACAGAGATGCTGCTCTTTTCTTGAGGTTTATGCAATAGTGTTTATTATTTTATTTCACAAATTTTAAGAGTTCTTAATAAATGTCTATAATTTAAGAATAAATAAAGAGAAAGTATTAGCTGTGCACTCTGACAGTTATTATTATTTAAAGTATTTTACGCACACTTTCTGAACCAACTGATTATATCAACACACGACTTATTAACTAATCAAGCATATTTCTTTAGGGAGCGTTCATGTATTACGTAAGCACATTTTTGACCATTTTTAACACCTCCCCCTCCCCCTTGTAAACAAAAATAAGCAAATGCCTGACCCGCCTCCCTCATTCTTACGTAAGATTTATCAACTTTTTTCATTTGTTCACAGGAATAACCATTCTCTTTTTCTCATGCAATTTTGCCTATAGCCTGAACTAGTAGTAAGACGCGATGATAAAAAAAATTAAAAATTATTTCAATTTATAAATTGCAATAATTTTAATTAACATAGAGGTGTAAATTAATATTGCGAAATAATTGACAATTAACACTGGTATACAATGAATTTTAAATTTATTGAACAGGTAAAATTAAAACAAGTTTTAACATTTTAAAAGTTTAAAAATGTAATTTACTTTTAATTGAAGTAATAAAAAAGAATTATTATTGAAGACATGAATATTATATTAATAAAAAAACACCCAAAGGCCTGAACTCCATTTAATTCGATGACCAAGGTCCTTGAAGCCACGCCTCAACACTTTTCAATTATTATGCTTCTAATTGGGGAACGGGGGAGGGGGGTTCTAGTTCACTCGAGCTTTGGCTTACTTCTGTGGGCTTCTCCACGCCTTCCTCGTTTAGCCACTCAGCATCTTCAGTGCTGCCCAAAATTGCCCGAAGTCCAAGCGGCTTGCGATGCGCCCTCCCTCAATTTTGCCCGTCCTTCTCTGTCTTACGTAAGCATTGTTCTGATCCCTCCCCCCTTGTCAACAAAAATAAGAACAGCACGAACCCCCCTCCTCTAAGGTGCTTACGTAATAATTTAACGCCCCTTTATTGTCCTTATTAATTGTAATCCAAACTACTTTTTATGTCTCGTTTGGAAAGGTAGGACGTGAACAGTATCAATTTATTTCTATCGAATATAAACGAATCCAAGTTCCCGGGTTATAGCTGAGCCCATCAATCGAACATGACGCGGTTGCAGTTTAAAGCTGTTGCTAAAGTGACAAACCTATTTAAATTACTTAAAATAAAGTTCATTGAAATAAAAAATTAATGTTACGAAACAATCGTACATATTTTCATATAATTTCGTATACTCTCAAAAAATTAGACAATCACAAAATTCAATTATAAACAAAAGCGTTTGAGACACTTAAAATAAATTTAATCTTATATAAAATACTCTTAATTTGAGGGTTATATTTAAATTTAAAAAAATAAATTTCACAAGCCATTACTATACAACATTTAAATATCAAATTTGAGGAAAATCCGTCTAATCATTTCGGCTTAAATCCCACGTACAGACAGGCTTAAGTGCAGACAGAATCGTAAGACACTTTTTTTTTTTAAAGTTTTGGGGCAAATAAGCGTAAAAATTCACATAATCTTGAGATAGAATTTTTTTATCACTATTTGTTCAGGTTATCCACATATATGATAATTTCTATAATGGGGTAGGTATGAGGAAGGGAGCATTTTAGAGGGAATCTACACGCACTTGCATGGACGGGGAGTGAGAAACGATTGAGGAAAAAAACACCATCACTGGACCTGAGAGGTATTATTATCAGTAGGACAGTCTAACAAAAGTGTTACGCCTTAGACCATTCGGTCAATGAATCGAGCTAGAAAATGTTCATTATTGAGACACTTTATATATATGAGAAAGTAAAATACATCCCTACTTCACATACAGAGAGCCACAAATTCCCCTCTCCCCTCTTCGATATATTTTCATCTATCTATTTCCCTATACATCTCTTCCTGCTTCACACTATACTTTGCACTATCCGCTCGGCCACACTTTCGTAAAGTTCTGGCTTGCTGAACGAACTTTTGGGTAGTCGTACATCATAGCTGAAATAGAGTAACTGCGGCCCCACACAACTTTGGGCATACAGTTTCTCATTGTCCCTGCTTGCTTTCAACGGTTTCACTTTGCCCTACTCATATTTTACACCACAAATCCCGGCCAGAACCACTTTACTTTTAGTTTTGGAAGAATAAAAAGAATTTAACGTGTGTTGTGTGTGTGTGTGTGTGTGTTCGTGCGATGTAGTGCTTGGATACATTTCTATAGAAAGGGGAGTTTGACTGCGGTTTTTCAATATTTCTTAAGAGGAAAAAAAAAATTATAGCACACATGTTATGTTGTCGATAGTTTCGTTCTTGCTTATCGATTCCTTCTATTCCTTCCCCCTCTCCACCTTCACCCCGTTTTGGGCTAGTGCTGCAAATCAACGATATTGTTACCCTTAGCATGGCTCTGAAACGTAATTTAAAAAAATAGAACAGTTGAAATATTAATCTGTTTATTCCTCTTAAGTTGCGACAATAGGAAACGCGAGATTTTTATCTTTCTTTTTTTCACTTTTTATAGCAAAACATTATTTTAAACCGAAATAAATTAAATTTTGATTCCGTAGAAAAATAGAGTTAATTTTCTTCACATGGTGATATCAACACTTGTTGAATATCTGTCATGAGCATAGTGGCACAAGATGACAAACTTTTTAAGTGAAGAGAAAAGTTGTCATTAAATTCTAGAACAACCTTGAAGTTCAAGAACTGTTGAGGTCACCATGCGAAGAAAATTAAACTCTGTTTCTACTGGCCAATAAAAAAAGTGTTTTCTATAAAAACTGCAAAATCACTGTCCTTTTCTCGCGTCCCATAATTTCTCAACCTTAACTATGGGTGCTATATGGAAGAACTGTGAGAAGCTTTGTAGATGTTTATGATGCGGTGGTTTGATATTTTCTAACATTATTTTCACCAAAATGTGACAAAAATTCTGACCAGTTGAAAAGTTTGAATTTGAGGTTCGAATTTTTTTAAATGTATGATAACTTACATATAACCTTATATAAAATAATCCCACGTTATCTTAAAGTTTTCTTTTGTGACCCTAATCAAAACATGACTTTTTTTGATACAGGAAGTCTAGAGCTAGGTTTTTAACTTTTTGATTTAATATCAGGAGTACACACTCTTGCGTACAATATCGTTAGATTTTTTAAAACTTAAAATCCCAAATTTAAACATTTTAACTGGTCATAAACCTGCTGATCATGTTTGGCGACATGTTGTTGGAAACAATTTAAAAAAACATCAAACAACCTCTCAAATAACCCGGTATTTCTAAACGCCTTTAACGCGTCTCAATGCTATAACCTACAGCACTCAAAATTCTCTGACTATAGTACCATTCTGGTAAGAAGAGCTATAAAAGTTACTAGATCTAAATTAATATTTTCATACATTCTGCCATGGGATCAGCAACTGTCTCTTGTATGAACTTTGTTAATTGTTTTTGTCTGCCGCTAAAGGGAGTCTCACATGTTATAAAATACATTATATATGATCTTTTATTTATAATAATAATAATAATAATAAAAATTAAGTGTTTTTCTGTGTGTTTGTGTGTTTGTGTTTGTGCGATGCCTATCCAAATATACGGAACGCAGAGATCTGATATTTTTAGCCATTACTTTTCAAAGTGTTACTTTTCTATTTCTCTGGAGTGGAAGTAATGTGCAATATATTTGGGGTTATTACAACGTCTTCCCATTAATAACGATTAAATTCTAATTGGTATCGGACGAGATTTTAATTCCTTCCTTCTTTTTTTCTAGGACCATAACGTTTTATTTGCTGATGTGTATCATTAGCCGGCGAAAACAAATTTGAAATCGTCATCTGGTGCGAACAGATTATGGATAATTCACACCACATCTTAAACGTATTTTTCGTGCAAAAGTGTATCATAGAATATCTATGGACAATTTTGAGTCGCATTATATTAGTTCAAATACGATGATTAGGTAAATATGTATCCTTAATCGATTAGATTTTTATAATAAATTGTTAGATGAGGTTATTTAAAAGTAACGATATTAATAATGTATATTCACAGTATCCGTACTTAGTTGTGTATAAAAATATCTACGTTTTACAATGTACCCTTTAGTTCGATTATTCATTAAAAATTAAGATGTTGGCGTTTTTTAAAGAGCATCTGTGGAGCTCTTCCTGATAATTTTGCCGCCTTGGGACGGTCTGGATGTAACTGTCTCAATCGTGCTATCTACATAGCTTCACTATGGACACCCCCACGGAATGGTTTGGCCGGGTTCCACGAGCGCCCGCGCGCCATCTGTTGTGCATGTCAGCAACTAGCTGGGTGAGGTCTCGGCGTTTCAGTGAACATGGCATCTCGCCAGAGGCGTAGAGCCATCTTTATTATGTATTATGGATCTCCATATCACTTCCCTCCTCCTTCCCCCCACCCCCTTTTTTTGAATTTATACTGCTAGTCTCTTTTAATGGGGTAGTTTTGTAGTCGTACTCAATGATTTTTATGGCACGTATTTATCTAGTTCTTGTTAACTGCCACATTAGCGCTGTGCGTTGTATGCTATTTCTCAATTTATAAGACAGTAAATTAGTTTACTAACTCATTTATACGAAGTTTTATTACTAATTAACGCCCTACTCGTTACTGATTGGACTGTTTTCTACTAAATGGTGTAGTGTTTGTCAGTAAAATATAATTTAAGTGCAGCTTAGGACGAAATGTTGAGAAATAAAAATATGCACCGATTTTGTGGCTTTATATGATTGTATGTGCTAATAAAATGTTTTATGTAAATATTATTTTAGAACTTATTTGATTAATTTAAGTTTTTTATATCTCACGATTAATTTTTATTATTATAAAACGTTAATCATTTATTCACTTAATCCAACACGATGATTTCTATAACTTTCCCCATTAGCTGGCAATTTTATAAGCGTTAATTGCATAAGTGGACCACCCACCTTAACGTACAGTGTGTCCAAAAATCATATTCAAAATTACAGCATTTGGATAATCACCTGGATGTTTTGCGAATCACCATCGGTGCTCATATTGAATAGTTTTATTTTCGACACTTTAATAATAAAAGTAATTTTGAGTTTTCTATGCTTATATTTCCTTGATTGGTAGTTCTTTGTGTGTTAGTTAAATAGTAGATATTTCATCTAATATCAAAGTTATAAAGATAATTTTAAGACACCCTGTACTATCTACTTGTCGCCTTGCTAAAGCCTTAAATTATATTAATATACGTGTTTATTAGCAGAAAAAGGCAGATTTTTTAAAAATATTATATTTGATTCTTATCTACACTTCGTTTAGCCTGAAAGGCAGCAAACTGACCTTGACGGGTCACATGGTGCAGCTTATAAGATATAACCATACTGTAATTGGTCAAGCTAAGAACTTTCTTGGTAAACTGATTGTACATTCCACACATAACACCAATTGTGGTACAAAGTAATGTTTATTTAGTTGACATAACCTGTTAACTTCTTTTATTTAGATATTTCAAGTAATTCTTTTCTCTTCCTCTGGTTCAGTCTGCGAACCACCTGGCACACCAGTGCCCCGACATAACGTACCACTCGGTTTTTCGCGACAGAACGTACCATTCTCCACTCAGGGGAGGGTTGCAACGGTTAATTTCTGGATGGTAGATAGCTGTGAGAACGTTAAAATTTCAGTTTGTGTAAGTTAAATCGTGAGCTAGGATAGGTTAGGTTATGTTAGGTTAGGCCAGGTTAGGTTAGACCAGTTTAGGCTATGTTAGGCTATGTTATGTTATGTTAGGTAAGCTCTCGACTACCATTGCAATTCTCCTCTGTGACGCGACCTTGCATATCTGAGGCATCTTACGCACTAGCCTTTCACCTTGCACCCTACCCGCGGGCTTATTCTTTCACTAGAACAACCTAAGCCCCTTATCATCTAACTCGGGCAGTCAGTATCTAATTGTACAAAAAGAAGAGTAAACACAGGGGATCTTATTGATTATTTCCTACAAGCCCAGTAATTCCAATGTCACGCCTGAACATACACAACTATGCCTAAGGGACAATTCATAAATGCAATTAAATATAAACAATAATGAAGGAAAGTTCACAATCATGGCCCACCGGCTAATTTATTGGTGTGATTATTTACAATAAGATTGATAGAAATTTATATGAATAATATTTCGTACACAAATTTACAATATTTGGAAGGACGATTAAATCCCCCATACTACCTGACTCAGTAATAGTGAACGCCACGTTAAGCTAAGCGTGACAAAAACAAATTATATAAATATATCAATGTCTTAACATTGATTAAATTTAACCTCATATATACTGTGATTAATAAAACAAAGTTAGAAATAAGATGAATATAATAAGTATGTAGGGAATAGCTATTTATCCTTAAACATAACAATAACATGTTAGGGCCCTATAGTTCCTAGACCTATCCATTAGACCAAAAGTGAAAAAGTCATATATAAGGATCATAGTTATTTGTTAATTTACAAATGTCTCGCTAAATGGCGAGCGTAAATACCAAACTTTATCTTAACCTGACCGTCATCAAATAAACTAATAATATTTAACAAGTCCCGCAAAATAATTACTTTAAACAACGAGAATCACAGCCATCTGGCTTTCCACTAGCTTTGAATCTCCTAAACATGAACAAACTCGTAACAAATTACTTCCCTAAACATTATACCAAGTATCTGGCTTTCTGCTAGCTTTGAATCTCCTATACATGAACAAACTCGTAACAAATTACTTCCCTAAACATTATACCAAGTATCTGGCTTTCTACTAGCTTTGAATCTCCTATACATGAACAAACTCGTAACAAATTACTTCCCTAAAAATTAACATTCCAAACATATACCAAATCTGCCCCAAGACTACAACCCTAACCTGAACATTTACACACATATGGTCCGAAGACGAGAATTACTGGATTATAGCAGATCTGCACCAAGACCAGAACCCTGACCTGAATTTTGCAACCAAATGGTCTGAAGATAAATTCCTACATATTTAGACAGACTTACATTAGTTTAGTCCTAGCGGCCTACATATCGCCCATGTACGCCTAATATCTGTAAGGCATCAAAGAGTAACCTCCATAGTAACAGACCCGCTTATATTCAATCTTATTCAGAAGGGGGAAACTAGGGGAGGCCAGGATGACGCCATGAAGCGCTCATCTCTTGAGTCTAGCGCCTGCGCACAGCGACGTTGACACAAGGGGGGGGGGGGTGGGAGTCACTCCTGTTACCAATGTCCAGACAAGTCCTTATTGCGCATGCGCGTTTTCACGGGCAATTGCAGTTCACAATTTGGGTCAGATGCCACTTCACACACACAGTTCATTTGTCGATTCTGATCGTTTGTTTGGCGTGATCATAGTTCTAATGTG
The DNA here is from genome assembly GCA_033556935.1 of Timema podura. NCBI lineage: Eukaryota > Metazoa > Arthropoda > Insecta > Phasmatodea > Timematidae > Timema > Timema podura. Next base: position 24,646,692 of record JAVRXN010000013.1, on the reverse strand, counting down.
AAATTGCAGCACGTCCGTTGGCTGGGGTGAGTACTGTTTGCAGACGGAGCAGGGTTAGTCTTTCCACGGTACAAATCCTCTGCCCCTAAAAGCGACAGCTCCCGCGTCTCCCTGCAACCAAGGTGGTCCTGCTTCACGCCAAAGTGACCCAAGCGACGTCTTACTTGGTCACCGAACCGGCAGCAGTTCAACACCCAGTCCAGTCTGCTCGGAAAGCGCCCCATGACCTCCAGTGTGTGCTCACCACCCCCACGCCTATGCAGCATTCTTCAGAGATGGTCGAGGCTCTTCCTTCCTTCGGCTGCACCAGCGGAATGAAGGAGGGAGGAGGAACCCACTGAACAAGAAAGATACAAGCCAGTACCCCATGATCACACAAAATTACAATTCTCTCCAGACTAAGTAACTTTCTCCTTTCAAAAGAGAGACTCAAAAAACACTAGAATCTAACTAAAGTCTCAAATATGCCAAAAAATTTTAAAATTACAAGATGAGATTAAATATATCTAAATTACTACAGAATTAGCTCTATGCAAGGAATGCGTCTTTAACAGTAATGTGCTTATCACACCTCCTCCTAGCGTATCACAATATGGTACAGACAGTTTAGTCTAGTTATAGACAATTTCCAACATAAAGTTTATGATATTAAGTTTATTTTTCCGCCGGGTACTAAGCGGTCTCTTTGCGGGACTTACAATTAACTTACAGACTAGCACTTACTCTTGAACAGCACGTATTTACAAACATACTCATCCCTGAACCAGGGATGAGGACTCTTTGATGCCGAACGGTTTGACTTGGGATGCGTGGGCTCGTCTTGTGATGGATGGGTCACCAACATCACTCAAGAGAAGGGTAACAGGGGTGAGAAAACGCTCTACCCGCCATGGACCACCCCACCTAGCACTCAGCTTCGCCGAGATCTTGTCAGCTGCGGAGCTCAGTGGATAGCATTTACTGAGAACCAGGTCCCCAATAGTAACCGAAGCAGGGACACGCCCAAGGTTATACCTATCAGCTACTTTTTTATGTGCCCTTTTTAAAGCTACGAACGCCTCCTGGCATCTATCCTTATGCGAGATCTTCCCATCCCCACCCAATAAAGGGTCCACATCCCATACCGCTAACAGAGGGTGGTTGAGTTCTCTCCCCAAAAACACCGACGCAGGCGAGGCATTGGTAGATTCATGAAACGCGGAATTAAACGCGACATTCAAGAACTCAATATCCCGATCCCACCTGGCTTGTTCAACCGAGTGAAAAATGGTCAAGGCCACCTTAAGATTCCTATTGAATCGTTCCACGTGGTTAGGGCAAGGATAGTAGGGGCTGGTGGTTACATGTTTAATGCCCCATCCGAAGCACAAGTCTTTGAAAGTGGCAGACCTAAAACATGGCCCGTTATCGCTCACTAAAATCCGGGGGGCACCAAATACCGCCCACACGCGTCTAGCCAGCGCGTTAGCAGTGGTCTTCGCTTTCATGTCCCTCAACGGTAAAATAACCACAAATTTAGAGAAAGCATCTAGCACAATGAGTATACAAGTATTCCCTAAGGAGGATCGGGGCAGGGGGCCAACATAGTCGACGAACACTTTTTCCCACGGAAATCGAGCCACATCGGCCGAATGGAGCCCAACTTTCGTGTTCTGCGCCGGTTTGGCCTTTTGGCAATCTTCGCACTGCCCAACTTGCCGTTTCACATCACTATACATTCCTGGCCAAAAGAACTCTCTAGAGATTTTGCGATAAGTTTTAAGTATACCCAGGTGACCACCGACAATAGAATGATGGAAATAACGCAACAACATTTGACGTACCACAGTCGGGACAACAATCTTCTTCCCTTTCCCTTTCCCAGCAGATACTACAAGAAGCCCTTTGTGAAGAGAATAAGGACCCACTTCCTCTCCCTTATTTATTTTCTCTATAAGTCCCGAGCACCACGAGTCACTTCCTTGATGATCTCGAATCGAGATGAACGACTCCAGGATGGAATGATGTGGATACTGTTAGGAGACTCTGCCAAAAGCTATCAAAACTGTCTGTGTATAGTGAAAGAAGACCAACAGCAATGTTATCGGTGGAGTGTGGACTATTAGCTTTAAACTTTTAACGAATTGTTTATTTTCACTACTCTGCGTTATTAGTGTGTGTATTATGAAAAATAAAAGTGTAAGCATTTTGTTTTGATTCAAAATAGCTTTTTTTTTTACCCAATGTATCTCGTTTAATCCACTATCAAATTTTGGTAGACACAAAATAGACTACTTTTCCAAGACGTTTCAGGTTACGTTTGACCTACTGTGTTTTATGGTTCACCTTCTTGGAAAGAGGGACTCAACATGATCTTGGAGGTGGAGCCACCAGCACCACAGCTAGCACTGCGGCCGACAAACCTCTTTCCACAGCCTGGCAAACGGCACTTAGCGCCACTGCGATGAGTGCCAACAAGAAACGTCCGGTGCGGAGGGGTGGCAAACCACAACCTGACAGGCCGCTTAGGTCTCTATTCATTTTCACACTCAAGAATCCCATCCGGAAACTCTGCATTGATATTGTCGAGTGGAAACCCTTTGAGTACCTGATTCTGCTGACCATCTTTGCCAACTGTGTGGCCTTGGCTGTGTATACACCCTATCCAAATGCAGATTCGAATAGCACAAATCTTTCTTTGGAAAAGATTGAAAATGTGTTTTTAGGAATCTTCACGGTAGAGTGTGTAATGAAGATAGTAGCATATGGTTTATTCGCCCATCCTGGAGCGTACCTGCGAAATGGATGGAATTTATTAGATTTTACAATTGTAGTAATAGGATTGATAAGTACAGTGTTATCTCAAATAGTGAAAGAAGGACTAGATGTAAAAGCATTACGAGCTTTTAGAGTCCTTAAGCCACTGCGCTTGGTTTCGGGAGTGCCAAGTTTGCAAGTTGTGTTGAATTCAATTCTTCGTGCCATGGTGCCTTTATTACATATTGCTCTCCTGGTTCTGTTTGTTATTATTATATATGCCATAATAGGGCTGGAGCTATTCTCAGGGAAACTGCATAAAACATGTTACCATAATGTGACAGGAGAAATGATGCCTAATCCTCATCCATGTGGGGAAAATGAAACTGGATTTATGTGTTACACTATTGATGTAAATATGGTGTGCAAAGATAAGTGGATAGGCCCCAATAATGGAATAACAAATTTTGATAATTTTGGGCTTGCCATGTTAACAGTATTCCAATGTGTCACTCTTGAAGGTTGGACGGATGTTCTTTATTATATTGAGGATGCATTGGGAAATAGTTGGCAGTGGATCTACTTTATTTCCATGGTAATTCTTGGAGCATTTTTCGTCATGAATCTTATTCTTGGTGTTTTGAGTGGAGAATTTTCTAAAGAAAGGGAAAAAGCAAAAGCGCGTGGTGATTTCCATAAATTGCGTGAGAAGCAGCAAATTGAGGAAGACCTTCGAGGTTACCTTGATTGGATAACACAAGCAGAAGATATAGAACCTAAAGGTGAAGATAGAGCTCGAAATCAAGATGGAAAATCTAAAGTTACAAGTGAAACCGAATCAGCAGATCGTGCAGAAGGAGAAGAAGGAGAAATAAGGCAAGAATCATGGTGGAGAAAGAAAAAGAAAGACTTTGACAGGGTAAATCGAAGAATGAGAAGAGCTTGTCGGAAAGCTGTCAAGTCTCAAGCGTTCTATTGGCTTATCATATTATTAGTATTTTTCAATACAGTTGTATTGGCGACTGAACATTACGGTCAACCAGATTGGCTTGATGAATTTCAAGATTACACAAATTTTTTCTTTGTTGGTCTTTTTACAATGGAAATGTTGCTGAAAATGTATAGTCTTGGATTTCAGGGATACTTTGTATCACTTTTCAACCGATTTGACTGTTTCGTTGTGATTGGGAGCATTGGCGAGATCATATTAACTAAAACTGATGTGTTCCCACCTTTGGGAGTTTCCGTGCTGAGATGTGTCCGATTACTAAGAGTTTTTAAAGTGACAAAATACTGGCGGTCATTGTCAAATTTAGTAGCATCTCTCCTAAATTCAATTCAGTCTATTGCTTCACTTTTGTTATTGCTATTTCTTTTTATTGTGATATTTGCTCTTCTTGGGATGCAAGTGTTTGGTGGCAAGTTTGATTTTGAGGACACATCGGATAAGATACGCAGCAATTTTGATAGCTTTTGGCAGAGTCTCCTAACAGTATTCCAGATTTTGACTGGTGAAGATTGGAATGCTGTAATGTACGTCGGAATAGAAGCCTATGGCGGAGTTTCATCTTATGGAGTTCTGGCCTGTGTTTACTTCATCATTCTTTTTATTTGTGGCAACTATATATTATTGAATGTCTTCTTGGCCATTGCTGTGGATAACTTGGCTGATGCAGAATCATTGACTGCAATTGAAAAAGAAGAGGAAGAGGAAGCTGAAAAGCAGCACAATTCTCACAGTGGCTCTCCTGCAAGAGAAGATGGAGAAACTGAAGGAACAGGGGGTGGAACAGATGGTGATGACGGTGATCTTGAGCAGAAAACTGATGAAAATGAAATTTCTGAGAAGGATGAAGAAACTGCAAGCCATACAAAAGTTAGGTTAGAGATTGGTGATAGTGAAGAGTATGGTTATGATGAACAAACTGACAATCAAGATGATTACTTTGAAGAAAATGAAGATGGAAATGAACCAAAGTCGGCAAGACCCAGAAGATTATCAGAAATCAGTATAAAAAATACAATTCAACCTGTTCCAAAGGGAAGTTCTTTCTTTATCTTTTCTAATACAAACAGGTTCAGGGTATTTTGCCACTGGTTTTGCAATCATAGTTATTTTGGAAATCTTATTCTTGCTTCCATTATGATATCATCTGCCATGCTAGCTGCTGAAGATCCTCTCAACTCTACTGGAGGAAGGAATGATGTGCTTTCAAAATTTGATAATGTCTTCACAACAATCTTCACAATTGAAATAAGTTTGAAAATGGTAGCATATGGCTTTGTTCTTCATGACGGTGCTTTTTGCTGTTCAGCATTCAACTTGATTTGCTGGTCGTTTGCGTCTCGTTGGTCGCAACGTTCATTCGTGGTTCTGCCATTTCGGTTGTAAAAATTCTACGGGTATTACGTGTGCTGAGGCCTTTGCGAGCCATCAATAGGGCGAAAGGTCTTAAGTATGTAGTGAAATGCGTGATAGTAGCCATTAAGACGATCGGCAATATCATGCTGGTAACCTACCTTCTGCAGTTCATGTTTGCTGTCATTGGAGTGCAGCTGTTCAAGGGTAAATTCTTTAGATGTAATGATCGCTCAAAAATGACAGAGGATGAATGCCAAGGCACATATCTTGTGTTTGATGATGGTGACATCGATCAACCAAAAGTGGAAGCTCGTGAATGGGAGAGAAATAGGTTTCACTTCGATGATGTAGCTAAAGCTATGCTTACGTTGTTTACAGTATCTACATTTGAAGGATGGCCAGGATTGTTGTATGTTACTATTGATTCCAACACAGAAAATAGAGGACCAATTCATAATTATCGGCCAATAGTGGCTGCATATTACATTATATATATTTTCATTATTGCTTTTTTCATGGTCAACATTTTTGTAGGTTTTGTTATTGTCACATCTCAAAATGAAGGTGAACAAGAATACAAAAACTGTGAGCTAGATAAAAATCAAAGGAACTGTATTGAGTTTGCCTTAAAAGCAAAACCTGTTCGCCGCTACATCCCAAAACACAGAATTCAGTATAAAGTTTGGTGGTTTGTTACATCTCAGCCATTTGAATATACAATATTTGTTCTAATTATGTTGAATACAATAACATTAGCAATGAAATTCCACAAACAGCCAGACTATTATAACAACTTCCTAGATACTTTAAATATCGTATTTACCACAGTTTTTGCCATGGAATTCGTTTTCAAACTTGCAGCCTTCCGATTCAAGAACTATTTTGGTGATGCCTGGAATGTATTTGATTTCATCATCGTGCTGGGAAGCATCATTGACATCATATATACCGAGGTGAACCCAGGGTCCGGTATAATTTCAATAAATTTCTTTCGGCTGTTCCGAGTAATGCGGCTAGTGAAACTTTTGAGCAGAGTAGCGCAGCTTGCACCCTACCCGCGGGCTTATTCTTTCACTAGAACAACCTAAGCCCCTTATCATCTAACTCGGGCAGTCAGTATCTAATTGTACAAAAAGAAGAGTAAACACAGGGGATCTTATTGATTATTTCCTACAAGCCCAGTAATTCCAATGTCACGCCTGAACATACACAACTATGCCTAAGGGACAATTCATAAATGCAATTAAATATAAACAATAATGAAGGAAAGTTCACAATCATGGCCCACCGGCTAATTTATTGGTGTGATTATTTACAATAAGATTGATAGAAATTTATATGAATAATATTTCGTACACAAATTTACAATATTTGGAAGGACGATTAAATCCCCCATACTACTGACTCAGTAATAGTGAACGCCACGTTAAGCTAAGCGTGACAAAAACAAATTATATAAATATATCAATGTCTTAACATTGATTAAATTTAACCTCATATATACTGTGATTAATAAAACAAAGTTAGAAATAAGATGAATATAATAAGTATGTAGGGAATAGCTATTTATCCTTAAACATAACAAGAACATGTTAGGGCCCTATAGTTTCTAGACCTATCCATTAGACCAAAAGTGAAAAAGTCATATATAAGGATCATAGTTATTTGTTAATTTACAAATGTCTCGCGAAATGGCGAGCGTAAATACCAAACTTTATCTTAACCTGACCGTCATCAAATAAACTAATAATATTTAACAAGTCCCGCAAAATAATTACTTTAAACAACGAGAATCACAGCCATCTGGCTTTCCACTAGCTTTGAATCTCCTAAACATGAACAAACTCGTAACAAATTACTTCCCTAAACATTATACCAAGTATCTGGCTTTCTGCTAGCTTTGAATCTCCTATACATGAACAAACTCGTAACAAATTACTTCCCTAAACATTATACCAAGTATCTGGCTTTCTACTAGCTTTGAATCTCCTATACATGAACAAACTCGTAACAAATTACTTCCCTAAAAATTAACATTCCAAACATATAGCAAATCTGCCCCAAGACTACAACCCTAACCTGAACATTTACACACATATGGTCCGAAGACGAGAATTACTGGATTATAGCAGATCTGCACCAAGACCAGAACCCTGACCTGAATTTTGCAACCAAATGGTCTGAAGATAAATCCCTACATATTTAGACAGACTTACATTAGTTTAGTCCTAGCGGCCTACATATCGCCCATGTACGCCTAATATCTGTAAGGCATCAAAGAGTAACCTCCATAGTAACAGACCCGCTTATATTCAATCTTATTCAGAAGGGGGAAACTTTGGGGAGGCCAGGATGACGCCATGAAGCGCTCATCTCTTGAGTCTAGCGCCTGCGCACAGCGACGTTGACACAAGGGGGGGGGAGTCACTCCTGTTACCAATGTCCAGACAAGTCCTTATTGCGCATGCGCGTTTTCACGGGCAATTGCAGTTCACAATTTGGGTCAGATGCCACTTCACACACACAGTTCATTTGTCGATTCTGATCGTTTGTTTGGCGTGATCATAGTTCTAATGTGAAATTGCAGCACGTCCGTTGGCTGGGGTGAGTACTGTTTGCAGACGGAGCAGGGTTAGTCTTTCCACGGTACAACCTGAGTGGTACGTTTTGTCGCGTGTTACGTTTTATCGAGTATTCTGGCACACCACCACGGACCACAGTTTGAGAAATAATAAAGTGTAAAATGAAACCAGTTATTAGCTGATTTTCGATTATATATAATTATTATTATCTCTCCTTATTAAAACATTTTTAAACATGATTCTCAAATTATTATTATTATTATTTTAAACAGACTGATTCTAACATGCTACGCTCACGTTGGACTTAATTGCCTTTGGAAGAGAGATTGGGCTTCGAATCCCTTTCAAATGTATTAATCTCTACCTCATTAATGTAAATATGTGTAAATCACGAACGGCTAGTAACACGTGATGCAAAACAAAACACAATCTACATACTTTTACCTTAAATATGTGATATAATATTAGCGACAAGTACTAATTACGTTTGATCAAACACCATATCATCAACTTAATGCTTAGCCAACCATTAACTAAGGGCGTTGCCGTTAACTCCACCCAATACCTTTAATTCACTAGATAGACGCACTACTAACTGACGATTGTCAAACTGTCAGATTGTCGGATCGTCAATGTTTAGTTTTAAATACATAGCACATCTTAATTATTTATTATTTATCAAAATAATAATCTCTACCCAATTAGAAAAAATAATTTGTAAATTTAAAATCTTAATATATATAATTCTTCTGTACGTGTGTATGTCACTGAACTCCTCCTAAACGGCTGGACCGATTTTGATGAAATTTTTTGTGTGTGTTTGAGTGGGTCCGTGGATGGTTTGGATTCACAATTGGACCCGGTAGGTGGCGCTGCAATCGGGTTCTAGGATTTATTTTTTATTTTTTAAGGAATTTTTTTTGGGGGGGATTTTTTTTTAGATCTTTTACATATCAGAACATGTAACCTCAAAAATGTTTTCGATACAGCTGATATTTGTGGAGTTGTGGGCGAAATGCCAAAAATGAAAAGATGTTTTATTTTGTATGTTGTCTTGACAAACACTGAACTTGTAATATTTGTGTAACTCACTAATTGGAGTTCATTGTGAATTTGTAATTGTGATGATCACATAGTATTTGTTTTACTATCGAAATCAATTATGCCACCCAAACTAAAAGCCAACGTTCGGGCAGGACAACGTCTGTCGGGTCCGCTAGTATATATATATATCCTTCGTTAACACCTAAAAGGTATCTTAGAAACGCACAATTTAGAATTAGAATTTTATAGGAATTTTAACCACATTGTCATATAAGGAATGTGAGAAACTATTTAGAAAAATACACCCTTAATAAACCATACAGGGATTTGAACCTCAAGCTCCTCATCACAGGAAATTTAGTAATCACAAAAGTTTGATCCATGATTTATTGCAACATTAAATAGAAACAAGTAATGATAAACATGATTTATTTATATACAACTTTTTATGAGTTTTTTTAGCATCGTGTCCTACTACCCTTTCAGGTTTTATGCCTATGTACTAATTATACTAATGTGCTAGAGATTAGGAAGGTTTAATTTTTAGGAAGTGTGCCGCATTTGCCTGGATGAAGAGTGGAAAGCCATTTAGGAAAAACCCCTTCAGTACTCCCGGCAGAGATCGAACACCATTATCCCCGTGTTCGGCAGTTTAGTCCAACACGAGAGTCACACGTTAGACCATGAGGCCATCGAAACGGGTTCTTTTATTATTACTGTCATGATTAATATTTTCAAATGATTGTGTTGTGTAGTGAAACAAATCAAACTCGAACCAGAACAGCCAATACAGTTTAACTAGTTATTTCATATCATCTCCCAGCAACAGTAAACCTAGCTGTGTCTAGATTTGAAAGCGCAAGCGCACTGATTGAGTTGGTGGGTTTTAAAATTTGATTAAGTCTTCCAAGCGGATATGCAGGGCAACGAAAGCTGAAGTTATTTCGAGTTACGTCGAGTGTACATTGCAGATGCTGTGAAAATCTTGGGATTGGCTCATAACTCATCACATGACCATGTTTATGATCTGCTCTTGCATTTCGGCAAAGGTTCAAGTGCCGTCAACTTAAACCTATATTTTCCATCCTCTAGCCTTGATCCATTTCTTTGGAGCTTTCGACCTACCCTTTTAAAAGGTGAATGCACTAAATAAATGGAAAGAAATATAAGAGCGAATAATAACGTTTTGAACAAACGGCTTTAGTTCCTTTGAGAAACTAATTAACAATAAACCACAAATAGGAGTATAGATATAATGATTCCTTTAAGGCGCTCTAGTCCCTAGCTTATCACCGAACAAGTTGGCAAGACAGGATTAATCTACACTGACGCCTGCTGTGACAGACGCCGTATATACCTACGAAGATGTATTGATATGTCGCCGCGACGCCTTCAAGGTGCCTTGAGTACCTTGGGGTCGGGGGGGAGAAGGGGGGGGGAGTCTTGCTGGCAAACGTCATGGCTCTAATAAACTGCTCGTGTAGAGGGTGAAGCTATCAGTCTGACTGTCTTGTCACCTAACTCTACCCTACACCCTCACACACCCATGAGACATGTCAACGAGGGAAGGTGACAAGTCGTTTAGATAACAGTTGTCATCCTTGTCTTGTCCTTAATGTATTTCCACCCTTTGTTTAAGGTTCCTTTTCCCCTGAACGGGAAACATAGTGAGCCCCCTTCCCCCCCTATTTCCACTAGGAAGTGGCTTAGGGAGATTAATGACGGAAGAAAATTTGACTTTGAGCTTCAAACATCGGTGGATAAAAGTTTGGAGGGGTCAGCAAAGTATTTAGAGTACCATAGTTCAATTACAGGTGACAATTAATTATCCACCCCCCAATTGCGTCTCACCTGCCGTTCGTGCTATATTTATTTATAATAATTTCGATAATATATTAATTAGTAATGTATATTATAAAGGAAGTGTACTCGCATTTTCGTGTAGAGAAATTGGAAAAACTAAAAAAAAAAAAACCACTCCAACGGAATTCAAACTACGATCTTCCCGTCACCAGTAACCTAGTCTAACGTCTTTGTCCATGGGACTACAGTAGCCCCATGGCTTCTTTGGTGCTGACTGTCAGCTCACAGCTGACAGCTGATGGCTTTGAAAAGCTACCAGACCAAATTATCTATCCCTACGCCGAACCATATGATCTGCAAAAAACACGTGTTTAGCAGCTGTAACTTCTGACAGTAAAAATTTAGGTATATACCTAAATGTTGACTGTCAGAAAGAAGTCAGCTGTGAACTGTCAGTCAACACCAAAGAAGCCATGGAGCTACTGTACCGATGCAGATCTGGTGATTCTGACAAAAATATTTGCTATTTGCATACATAATATTAGATTAGCTATAGTATTTGCACCGGTGGACACGCGATTAAAGGAGTCAGTCTTGTTCTATTTATTGGTGACGCATAGTTCGGGGTTCAAGTCATGACCAGGGCTTTTTTTATAAATAAGTTCCCACTTTACCTCCACGCAGATGCGAGTATTATTCGTATACATTCCATTTGCCTTACTTAGTCGAAATTCGTATGGTTTGTACGGGTAGTAAGACGTCTGATGCCAAAATTGGCAATATAATGGGGTTTTTTTTCACGTCTTAACACATAAATAGGGTAATGATGAATAAGCTAAATGTATAGGAAATGTACACTCATTTGCGGGAAGAGGGAGCAAGAAACCATTTAGATTAAACCAACCTCTGGTCCTTTAACCATGAATCGAACCTTATACCCCTTCGTCATCGTAAAATTCAGATGAAATGAGCTTGACACAGAATAAAATGAGCTTAACATTTAGTCCGCGCGCTCACCGATACGAGTTTGTTAAGCCTTGTTGAAATATGGTTTTTTAGAGGACGACTTCATACGTATATTATTGCAATGAATTATATCTGTAATTGGATACGTAAGCTTTACCGCAACCGTAAACCTCTAACGCTTGGTCTCGTTTCTCGGAACTAAACTTGTAGAGGAGCTATGGCTCCCCGGGGTGGTATTCCCTTACACGAGTAGAGGAATTGAAATATGTCCACTTATCCAGTCTGATTCATGGCCATAAGACGCTCCCATAAAGAAAATAATATATTAGCATTTATGGGGGTCTATGAATATTTTTGAAATGATCGTACAGTAAACTTTTTTTTTATTTTGTACGTTCTCGTGACACATTGAAGGGAGGAGCTATTGTGATCGTAAAAAAATAATAATCGGAATTTAGATTTTGAGATATGTTGGCTGGTTCTCGCTATGCCGTCTGCCTATCTATCTAATCTGTTCGTATGTACAGATGTATGTTGACCTAGATCCAAAACGAATATTGGGCTAAATTTGATATCTAAAGTCTTCATGTGGTTCCCCGATGGGGTTTTTTGGAATTATTAATCTAACTCTAGAATTGAGGTTAATCGAACTATGGGCCGGTCTTATGACACCTGGATGATTATTAATCTGGCCGATAAATATTTATATCTGGTCGATAAGTTAAAAGTGCCTCTTATGACTGCCAGATAGCATTTATCCGCCAGATAGCATTTATCCGCCAGATAGCATTTATCCGCCAGATAGCATTTATCTGCCAGATAAAACGTATCTATCCATCACATTTTTATCGGGAGGTTTAAGTACCTGATAACTTTTATCTGAAAGTTAAAATTGGCGTTGCCATAGTGACGTATTGTTTTTAATGAGGTTTCGCCTATCAGGATCTGTTTTTAGGTTAAAATCTTGGTTCACGTGTTTAGTAGGTACAGGCCCAGGCTCTAACTATATACAAGGTTAGAACATTTAATTCACACGTTTATAGAAACTGACATGCTATTTGTAGAGTTATAGTTGTATAATAATAAATTATTTAAACGTGAGTACAATAAATGAAATTTTGCAAACGTTGTACCAAATTATTGACTACATTTTGGCTGACACCGAAATTATTTCTTGCAAGACAACCTAGCTTCTGCACCCACGTTACGCCATCTGTTTCCTAGCACTCATTTAGCCACCATTATTTAACAAATATTGAGCGTTGAAGCCACAAGCCAGGTTGTAACGCTAGCAGCATTGTTTTTACGCATGCGTGCATCATTTAAAACAGTACCAACCTTGTGTTATCCGTATAAAAATATATTTATCCTACAAATAGCTATCCGGCAGATAAATTCAGTTCATAATACGCGTAAAATATTAAAGTGGCTGATAACCTCTATCTGGTCGCTTACTTTAACCTCCCGATAGCAATATATATCCGACAGTCATAAGACCGGCCCTTAAGGGTTAAAAGAGAAAAAAAAGCCCAAGTAATTAGATTAAAAATCCTATCCAAACACTGTTTAACATTTAAAATGGCACATTTTTTTTTCAGGTAAATGATTTAGAGGGTACTTTACATAACCAGATGTCTACATATATTATCTCCGCAGGTTTTTAAAGGTGTGAAATAACTTATCAATACAGTTTAAAGACTATTAAAAATAAAATAAAATAAAAATTGTTTGAAATATATATTTTTATAAAACTTTTTTTTCCAAGCTATAAACAAATATATTTTTAAAAAGAGGTCTGGAAAATATAGAGTTGATTGTAATGCACTTCTCTAACATTGTATATTATTTATTGTATATTATTTCATCTATGCTCCTTAGAAATTGAAAGGTGTGGTATGAACTTTGCGGGCTTAAGAGAAGTCTGGTGGAAAGGTCAAAGTGAAATAGTGTCTGTAAATAATACACAATGTTCTATTCAGGTGTAAATAGTGCAGAAAAAGGATTGGCAATGGCGATTAAATTTGAAGTGGTGAATATTATTATTATTATTATTATTATTACTATTAGCACCGCGTCTTACTACCCGTTCGGGTTATACGCACTTACGCTAATGTGTAATGGTAGGGTGATGTGAGATGAAATGGAGGACCTACAGTTTAATGAACCACGGTGGAGGCCTGGCATTCCACACATTCACAAGTTGTGATTAATACACGTCTTGTCAGAGGTGAAGGAAGGGTTTGGCGATCAGATAAATCTGTGCCAGGATCGAGGATTGAACCCCGGACCCTCAGCACAGAAGTCCGACACCTTAACCCTAGACCACCAGGTCACCTTTGAAGTGGTGAGAAGTGTTTCTAAAGCGATGTGTCATAGTGATAAATTATCCACCGAACCAGTGGATATTTTGATAGTACAAGTGTACACGCCAACAACCAATCACGATGATGTCTTTTCCACCGAAGAACATAACAAATAATTTCATTTTTAAAGACCTTGATGAAATAAATAGTACGGAACTCCGCACGGACTTTCTCGCTCTATTGTTTAAAAATGGAAATATTTACTCAAAACTCGTAATAATATGAAACGAAATAATGTTCACTAGCAAACCCAAGGATAAATTGCATTTTACTTATGTAAAACATTTTTTGTGTCCCGGTTTTAAATTCCATAATCTTATTTCTAAATAATTAATGTCCTCATTTATATGTTTGGACCAATAAAAAAGATCAATCAATAATGTGTCCATAAAAGGTCAACACTTCGTATTGAAATTTCGACTTCCGGTTAGAATTTTTGACATCCTATTAGGTGCTGCACATCTTTAGGTTATCTCATTGCTATTAAATTCCTCATTTATAAATTTTGACCAATAAAAAATGTAGATATTGACTATTGAGTCTAAAATGGAGATATATCATTGTTGAACAAACATTTTCCCTAAGATGTTTAAGGAAAAATAACATACACTTTTTGAGAGACTTACTTAGGCTATATTTAATTACTTTATGGCATTGGAGAGTTATTGCGTTAAACTTAAGGTGTATCTCTTAACTAAAGCTCACAAAATTGTATTAACATATTTGCCAATATATTAGAAACTGTTGGTTTTATAAAAATATAATTCATATAAAAGTTTTTAATCTTATAGTACTACACATTTTGCAATGAAAATATTTAGTTATCTCAATAGTTTGCGGAATACGAAAATTTCCGCTCTGTAAAGTACCTAAAAGTAATTTTCATTGGAAAATAAAATAGCCAGTTTATTTATAATCTTAAATCAACGCCTAGATACGAATTTTAAATCAAAACCTTTAGAGCGGATTTGAGAAAATCGATTTTTTTCTCTTTTCGCCCTTTATTAAACTACTCTTAATTTTATGTTTAAATAGACACACATACAGATGGCATTGCAAAGACACTTTTTAGGGTTCGGGTTTTGAGATGTTGACATCCATCAACATTTCAGGTTGATTTTTTTTAAGGTCGCAATACTTTACCTTAATGTTCGAAAAGTTAGAGTATCCATTTTGTTTGGAATATTTATAAATGTTTTGAGATGAAATCTAATCAAAATCGCTAGAGCCGATTTTGAGAAAATCGACTTTTTCTCTTTTTGCCCTTCAGTAAGCTACCCTTAATGTTAGGGTTCCAATAACCCCTATGAAAACCGTAAATACCAAGTTTTAGTCCGATAGGTAAAATAGTGTTAGGCTCTAGTCGGAACGACAGACAGACGGAAATTCAAAAAACTCTTTTTCGAATTCGGGGGTTCATAAAACGTCGTTATTTATCAAAATCTCGAGTTCTATTTTTTTGACGATGACAATAATTTCTCTAACTGTAAGATAGTGAGAAAGTAAAAATATATATTGGCCTATAGCTCAGAAATTATTGATATTATAAAAATATATTAAAATAAAATAGTTTTATTTTACGTAGTACCAAATCTTTACAATGACAAATTATTTCGTATCTGAAATGATTAAGGAAATGTTATCAAAATTGCAAATTTCTGTCAATATACCCTGAAAGACATTTTCTTGGGAAAAATTGAAATTCCTATTTTGTTTGAGATGTTAAACAGTGTCCAGATAAAAAATTTAATCAAAATGGTTATAGCGGATATTGAGAAAATTGATTTTCTTCTCTGTTGTACCTTCGGTAGACTACTCTTAATTTTAGGACTGGATATCTAATTCTAAAAACTCTTCAGAGGGACCTTAAGAAAACCCTAGATACCAGCTTCTAGCCCAATCGGTAAAACGGTTTCAGCTCTAGTCCTAGGTACAGACAGACACAGACAGACAGACGGCATCACGAAAAACACTTTTTCTGTTTCAGGGGGTCATGAAACATCGTCATTTATCTAAATCTAATATATATTTTTTATGATCATAGTATTTCTTTCTTCGAGGGGTAGAGATAAAGTAAAACTACTCATCTTATCTCTCGATCTATTCCATCCCACCTTAAGACAATTCAATGACATGCAAGAAGTGAAAGTTAACCCATGGACACCCCTGTTTCTAAACATGTATAAACAATTCAGGAAACCTCCCCTGGAAGCCATTGGTAATTTGTGCCAAGATACGGTAGAGGGGAGTTAAAAAAAGGGGTGTTTTATTCGCTCTTATTACACTATTCAACTTCGGTATTAGATAACCACAGCCTCCTTCTTAATGCCCACGACAAGAAAAGGGGGCAAGTAATTTAGATAGCAACGCTCAGGATGTCTTTTTATGCTTATCAGTCTGCTACTACCAACCTCCCTCCCGTCGACCAACCCTTCTACACTCTCCACTCTTCCCCATACCTGAACTATTGACTTGCTTCCTTGAATAATAAACATAAGAGAAGCCCTTCCCTTCCCTCTAAACATCCCCTTCCCTCTAAACATCCGATTTGGGTTAGGATTCTATTAAAACTGCCTGGGGTAGACTTCGTTTTACTACGGCAGTTGACTTTGTTATATTATCATTCTACCATAATGGAATGGGATTATTTTTTTATTTTTTCAAATTCCCCAAAACAAAAGAAGTTTTAAAAACAAACTACCTTTTTTTTTTTCAATGATAAAATATCGTTTCACATGCAAATATTGGACATGAATATCAGTTTTTTATTTAAAAAAAGTCTAGCTAGATTTTTATGTATTTATTTTCTTCCGTTAGGTTTACTGCAGTAGTAGATATTAATGTTGTTATTCTTTAGCGTCGTTTTACCAGTAAAAAAACATATGTTTGTAATGCTAAAAATTATTTGTTTGGATTTTTTTTTTTCCCATTGAAAATCGATACTGAAATATTTAATTTGAAGTTTATATTATAGACATTCATTTTAATCAAGTCATTGATCATTGTATTATTATTATTATTATTACTATTTAAATATGTTTTATTTTATCATTATAGTGTAGTTAAAGGTCAAAACGATATTTCATAATATACCGATTGTAGTTCTCCGTTTTCACTCCAGGTGAGATTATTGTGGGCGCACTTACTTTTTTTTTATCTGAGTTATTTAACGTGCACTTTCTGAACTGACTGAATAATGAGACGACTGAATTGTATCCATTCTGAATGGTCTCCATTCAGACAGTTCTTAAATATGCTCCATAAATAAAAAGTATGATTTGTATCAATTTTCATTACATCCACAAAATCCTGAATTGTATCCATTTAATTGCGGTGCCAAATGGTTGGTAGATGGCAGCAGCAGAGGCTCTACATATCTCACTGCATATTTACTAGATAGCAGCACTATCACTATTTTGATATAAAAATATATAATATTTACTTATTGATTTTTCTTTTAAAAGAGTAATAAAATGGTACTTTACAAATGAATGATTTTTAAAATAATTATGATTTAGTTTAAAATTAGTATATGGGGAATCATTTCCTAAAATAAATTAATTTAAGGGTAGTTTACGGATGTAATTCTTAGAACTGACGGTATGCATCAGTATTTACAATGAGACCGAAAACGGTCAATCTTCACGTCATTATTTTCATCAGTCCCAGCTCTTGCATGCCTTACAACTAATTAGTGACAATTTACTTAAAAACATATTTATATTCAATTAAGACAACCTGGACACGTGAATCAAACCCTGGACCCTTGGCTTTACGCTCCAATGCTCTACTACTGAGGTGCATAAACTTGGTCCCACCCATGAAAGAATTAAACGACAGCACCTAATGCAATCGTTAGTGCTGCTCAGTAAACAAAACAAAAAATCTTTAGTACTACATTTTTGTGGAAGTTATAAACCAAAATCGTTGGGCGGAAACAAGTTGACGTCAACCTGACTCCGCCCACCATCTTGCGGTGTAGCACTAACGACAAAACAAAAAATATTTCGATATAAAAACTGCAAAAACACTGTCCTTAACTTATGTTCCCAACATCTCCACCTTAAACCGTTATGTTCAACTTTTCAGGCATACACCTGTTAGGGAGTAATTATTAAGGCCGAATGAAACTCTATGGAAGCTTGGTTCAATTCTTTTAACTCCTAAAATAATTTACTACTCTTATTTGATTCCTCATTTCCCAATGACTAAAATAATTGTTTATTGTGCTGGGAGCTTAATACTATGCATCTTGCTATAAATTATATTGGTTTTTAAATCTTGCTTTGAGAACTTTGTGTCTACAGACCAATTTTCATAGGAAGGTCTGGTAGCTAGAAAAGTTACTAAATCTACTTTTAAGTATTCATACGTCAAGTCATGTTATCTGAAACTGTTACTGTTGATACATATTTTCAATACCTATAAAATAGTAATAATAAAATGTAATTAATATTTACTGCGCAAAATTTGATTGTATTTAAATATTTAATAAAAAGTCGATAATATTAAGCTCCCCTTAATAATGAACCTAATGAAAAGACTGTTGATGTTTTTTTTTCTTTTAAATTCATTTTGGTCACCTTCTTTTCTTTTTTCTCTCTTTTTTTAATCTTCTTTCCTTTCCTTGCCTTCTTTTTTATAGCACTTTCATTTCATTCCTTTTTCATCGTGTTCATTAGTCTACCAATTGTTCTTTCGTAGAGTTACACCCTCATAAAAAAACAAAAAGGAACAATATAAAAGAAATACGAAAGGTCCCGTGGGGCTTGCGAATTCGTACTTTGACAATTTTCTAACTAATCTAATTGGGTTTTACCAGTAAAATTATTATTTTACAAGTGTTTGAAACAAGTGGGATTATTAGCTTCCTTTCTCCTCCACAGTTCATTCTCCCACCCTTCACCCTTAGAAAATTCACCTTATAACTCGTGATGAAACTTAAGTATCCCTATTTCGGGTGGGAGCGTCTAGTGAAGAACATTTAAGTGCAAAAGAATATTTGCCTTTCATCTCTGTCCATAACACTCTCCTTCCAAGTGTTTAAATTGGTTTCTTCCTCGTGGAATAATGTCCTTTTATTTGCACTCGTTTAGCTTTCTCCGTTTTGCTCTTCACACATAGATAAAGTATTTTAATCGTGAACATTATCTACATCAGGCTTATGATGGATATTTACCTAATATGTGCCCCAAAATCTAAAAAGTGCAACTATTCAGTATGTCTGTCTGTCTGTCCCTGTGACTATAGTTGAAATGGTTTAGTGAAGTTTGTTCATACTTATTATTTATATGTTATATATTCATACCTCCAGATGTTTTTTTTAATTTTTTGTGATAGTCCCTTAAATTAAGGCTAGTGTACTTGTGACCTAATTTTGTAAATTCTACATTTTTCAAACATGGCTCGAATGAATTTGTTTAAAATTTATATATATAGGGTTTTTTTAAATGAAAAATAATATTGTATACTAGTTTGTTTTTTTAAAGGGGGAGGGGGGAATTCTTTTTGGAGCAGTTTACTGGTGATTTTTTTTTAAATATAAAAAATCTAAAATTTAACTGGAAAGTGTTTTACATGATAAATCAAAATGTATGCTCATTAAAAAAATGAATTTGATCTTAATTTACTGAAGACAGATTTTTGAAAATTCTAGCACAAACTATAATATACATTATGACTATATTTGAACACAGGTTAAATCATGTTTGTGGTTCTAGAACAGTGTGTTTATTTTAAATGATTAGGTTTAACATTCTTGTTAATTAATGGCTTACTCTTAGGGGTATGGATGAAATAGAGAAATTACAATCACCCTTGACGTATGTAAAGTAAATAACAGGGGAATAACCACTCTTAGTTCACCCAGTCAAGATTCGAATCTTGACCTACCTATCTCTTGTAACCCATTCTAATTGAGGATGACGTCATATAATGTGAAAAACTGTTAAGGTTTTTTAAAATCTAGTTAAAATAGATAAAGGTAACATATGTATATATTAATTAGTTTATTTTTAAATGTATACTATCGCTGTAAAAAACTTTTTTTCTTAACACTGCGTCCTACTACCCGTTAGCGCTACACGCAGATATATTAAATACACTAATACGTTGGGGATGAAAATAGTTGAATTTAGAGGAAGTGTACTTGCATTTGCGTGGAGTTAGGGCGAAAACCATTTAGTGATAAGCCTCCCACATATCATTAATCTAGAAATTGAACCTCAGCCTCCCCGTCAACAAAAAACTAGACCATACAAGCCTAACGTTCATCCCGCATGTCCACCGATGCGGGTTATTTTGAATTAATGTATTATTATCGTGCTTTTAAAATGAATATTTGTTTACAATATTTATGTTTAAAAGACTTAATTTTTTTTAATGTTAATACAAACCTTTCCGCCATCTTCTTGCCAATACATCGCGAGTGGGCCGAGTAGTTCTAAACGTCGCCGCTAGGTGGTGCGCGACGACGGGCGACTACGCAGCACCCGGTGCCTTGTAGTTCACGGTAGTGACGTCTGGCGGTGTTGTTACTGCCGGGGCGCTGAGCGTCGTATAAAAAAAAGAGTGGGGTGGGGGGGGGTCCTGGTGGTTTTATAGGGATAGGAAAGGGGGAAGAGGTAGGGTGGGAACAGTTGGCTGGGTTCGTGTTTTATTTAAATGATGGCGTCCGTCTCTCTCGTACCTTCGGGGATCGGTTTAACTAACTCCCGGCGGCGGCTGGGGGTGACAGGTCGAGATGTTAAAAGAGCTCTTGGGGGAAAAGGGCGCTGTCATTAACTTCATTGTTATCGCCTTCATCACTTTTTTTTATTTGAAAATTATTACGTTAAGTACCAAATTTATTATCGGTGGTAGTTTCAAGGTTGAAGTTTTTGAAAGGTAGTTTGGAGGAAATGTACCTTCATAAGTGTGGAGAGAGAATTGGAAAAACACACATAGAGGACCACCTTATTACACCCGGTTGATCTTATAAACTCTACATATCCTTAACCGGAAATCCGGTATATTATGGGCTTAACGCCATAGACCACCTAGTCGCCGTTGACTTTAAAATAAATTCTACAATACGCCGCACAGAATTTCTCACTCTTTTGTATAAATTATACGTCTAACTTTTAAGATAGTAAAAGAAATAATATACATTATTATAAAAAGCATAATTTCTCCTTGTGTTTCATGTTGGGTAAGTTTGAAAACGTTTCTATAAAAAAAATTTAATGTGAATTGAAATATATAAATTTAATATTATATTTAGATATTCTAACGTTTACTTTATAGCTTTAAGTGTATATATAATATAAGCTCATGACTTACAAGCTAATTAAACTTAAAATAATACGCTTAATCCTATAAATTCATCTTTAGTTTAGAGGTATTTATTTATATAGTCAACTAGGGCGTACTTTTGTAGAAATAGAGTAAATGTGTTTGGAGACACAACCCGAGAATTAATTAAGGTCCCTTTGACCACTAAAACTCAGTGATCACGTGGACAAAGACTTAAATCTCACCCAGTGAGTTCAAGGTTTGAATTCCTAACTGGTGATTATTTGTTCAATTATTTCCCAATCTTCTACCAAGCAATATTAGATGTACCTTATCTTAACATTCCACGTTACCCATCACCTAGTGTAAATAGACGGATATCCCGAACGAGTAATAAAACGCTGGGAACACACAAAACCACTAATTCAAAAGGAGGAGTAAAATTAAGAGACCCGTTTCGATGCTTGAATAGTTTAATGTACAACTCTTGTAAATAGATTCTACTGCCGGTAACGGAGAGATCGTGGTTCGAATCCCGGTTTGGTAAACTGAAAATATTTGCCAATAAATTATTTTCCACTCTACCTTCACGCAAATATGGGTACAGTTCCTCAAAATTAAATCTTCCTTATCACCAACATATTAGCATAGTCTGTCAAATAATTTCCTAACATATATATGTGTGTGTATGTGTTTCCACACCGTCCAGAAGCCCTTAAATTACCTAGAAGTGTGTGTGTGGTTCCACACCCTCCAGAAGCCCCTAGATGACCTATAAATGTTTGTTTCCACACCCTCCAGAAGCCCCTAGGTGGCCTAGAAATGTGTGTTTCCACACCCTCCAGAAGTCCCTAGATGACCTAGAAATGTGTGTTTCCACACCCTCCAGAAGCCCCTAGGTGGCCTAGAAGTGTGTGTGTTTCTTTCCACACCCTCCAGAAGCCCCTAGGTGGCCTAGAAGTGTGTGTTTCCACACCCTCCAAAAGCCCCTAGATGACCTATAAATGTTTGTTTCCACACCCTCCAGAAGCCCCTAGGTTGCCTAGAAGTGTGTGTTTCCACACCCTCCAGAAGCCCCTAGATGACCTAAAAATGTTTGTTTCCACACCCTCCAGAAGCTCCTAAGTGGCCTAGAAGTGTGTGTTTCCACACCCTCCAGAAGCCCCTAGATGACCTAGAAATGTTTGTTTCCACACCCTCCAGAAGCCCCTAGATGACCTAGAAATGTTTGTTTCCACACCCTCCAGAAGCCCCTAGGTGGCCTAGAAGTGTGTGTTTCCACACCCTCCAGAAGCCCCTAGATGACCTAGAAATGTTTGTTTTCACACCCTCCAGAAGCCCTTAGATAGCCTATAAGTGTGTGTATTTCCACACCCTCCAGAAGCCCCTAGATGACCTTGAAGTGTGTGTGTTTTCACACCCTCCAGAAGCCCTTAGATGACCTTGAAGGGTGTATGTTTCTTTCCACACCCTCTAGAAGCCCTTAGATGACCTTGAAAGCTGAAACTTCTAACACTTAGGCCTATACGACGTACATATAGACCACGGGACAGATACTAACGAAACGCTTAATTTCTTCGATTTATTTTTCTCATTGAATTTTTTTTCAAAGCCCTTCATTAATTAGAAGACTCCTGAGAGTGAGTATGGGGGGTTTATGTTTTTCGGCTTATATTAAAATGACAAGTTGCATTATAAAGATTCATGTTTATTCTATATATTAAATAATGACACCTGGACACTGGAATTAAACGCAGGAGCCTTCTTTGTCTTAGTATGCCAATGTTATAGTAACCACTGACTTATCCAAGAGTCATTTCATGCTCAAGATCATTCTTCACATATATTTTAATGCTAGAAGCACCCTTGACTTGGGAGGGCTTTATGCTGACAATCTCTTACCAATTTCATTGTACTAATGGAAGCACTAAGGCCAACTACTGAGTTGTTATTATTATTATTATTATTATTATTATTATTATTATTATTATTATTATTATTATTATTATTACTACTATTAGCACCGCGTTTTATTACCCGTTCGGGTTATACGCACTTACGCTAATGTGTAATGGTAGGTGATTGTGAGATGAAATGGAGGACCTACAGTTTAACGTGTGATCCGAACCACGGTGGAGGCCTGGCATTCCTCACATTCACAAATTGTGATTAATACACGTCTTGTCAGAGGTGAAGGAAGGTTTTGGAAATCAGATAAATCTGTGCCAGGACCGAGAATTGAACCTCGAACCCTCAGCACAGAAGTTTGACACCTTACTCCTAGACCACCAGGTCACCAACTACTGAGTTTAAGGTGGCTGAGTTATCTGATAACTCATGATATTAATTGAAGCTCATATGTAGCTGACGATTTCCACTAGTCCATCACAGAATCTACCTTAAAATTTGAGTGAAGAGTGACCTTGGGCATGGGACGATTTCTGTATAGCTCAATGGTTAGAGCGTATGCTTATTAGTCCAAAGGTCCCAGACTCGATTTCCGTATCCAGGTGTTAATTTTCAATTTAAAGATTATTATATTTAAATACTTCTATAGCCGTAATTACTATCTATAATAGATTGGCTATTTAATTTCATTATTCATGTTTAGTGTTTCTTGTTATCGGCAGGATTATATCTTAGTTAGTACATAAGCGTATAACCCGGACGGGTAGTAAGAAGTGATACTAAACAAAAATTATAAGAGGATCAAATTTGTGTTTTGTCTTGCAGCGGGGTGGTTTGTGTTGTAGGCTCGCCTCCCTGGCTCCCTGCTGCCGCTCACCCATGCTCTCCTGAACCTCCAGGATCGCAGGTCTCTAAGTCCGGACGAGCTGGAACTATCCTTCCCTCAAGTAAGACCCTGAAACCTTGCAAACTTGCACGTATTAATAGTCCGAACCGGTCCAAGCCAAGTGTGAATGATTATAAACACGCGTTTAAAACTAACTTCAAGCGGTCGTTGATGTATTTTCCTTAGGGTATGGGGAAAAAAAACTTTAGTTTACAAAGACACCTTGTGACGCTTATCTTAAGGCCCTTGGCCCTGTCAAGTGCAAGTCTAAAACCTATTTTGTGGGATGGTGGGCGGGAGGGTTAAAGGCGTGGCGTGGCTTCACAACCGACCAAAGTATCCTTCCGCACCAACAAGAACAGATGGATCACGTTAACCGTAGATGGCGCTAGCTACCGGACAGGTCTTGCGGAGAAATCATACGTTTGTAAATATCAGTTTTCTCTAAAACGAGTGATATGTTTATGTTAACATTTTCAACACCCCTTCTAAGATAATGTATCGATGTTTATTATTTTCTTATTTTTTATTACGAAGCCGGCAGTTTTCTATTGAAAAATGTCAATTTTATCGATATTTGATCCCTATTAAAATTATAGAGGAGGTGTGTATATAAAAAGTATAACTTAATCAACATTTTTATATTCTTGAACAAACCTTTTCCGAAAAGGAAATATCAAAACAATAAAAATTATTCAAGATAACCATTTGTCCCCGTGGCTCTGCATTTCCACGCCAAATGAAAAGGGCCAATCGCCTTAACATTTCCTACTTGATATTTATAGTAGCAATAAACGTAGATTAATGGCTCGGTGAATTTCGTCTGTATTAGTAGAATCTAGCATGTTTTCGGAAAACCTCGATAATGTTCGGGGAGCCTCACTTGTGTTCTGAGAACTTCACATGTGTACTCAGAATCTCGCTTGTATTCGGAGATCTTCGTTTATGTTCGTAGAACCTCGCTTGTATTCGGAGAATTTATAATATAAGGAACGTACTTGGATGTTACAATTACTTAAATTTATTGGTATAACTTCTTTAGTCAATTAAATCAAGATATAATAAGAAACATAACGTGCAAGATTATTTATTTAAGGAAAAACCTAATATGTCATGAATTATGAAGTCAATTAAAACAGGTACAATAATAGTACTAAAAAATAATCAGTGAGATTGTTACAATAATAATGTTCTGAAATTGTAAAATTAGCAGAAAACAAGGAAAGAAAAAATCTGTGATGATTAAATATGGTAAGTAATAGCAGGTTATAGGATTGGCTGATAAGCAGAAAGACTAGTGGAAAATTGGCATTTGACTAGATTGGAGTTATTAATACCTTAGAAACTTTAACAAAGACAATTAATAAGTTTGAATAACTTTAAATTAAAAAAATTATAGGCTATATGAAAGGTATGACTTATTAAAAGTAATAGGTAAATTGGTATGCCATAAATAATGAACTTATTAGTTGAAAAATTATATTTACTTATAAATGGTTTGAAAACAAGTTAACAAGGAAAACATGTTTTGTAATACTTAAAATATTTTAAGCAGTGACAGAAAAATAATTAATATAAAGGTTAATTAGTTTTACTAGATTGTAATTTATGTACCTTACACATGTGAAAAAGATAATTAACAGTACAAAACATCAACATCAAACATATTAAAATGAAAGGTATGACATAACAAGTAACTTCTTTCATAAAATTATTAAAATAAGTGTAAATGATCTAATGGTGCAAACTTGTTATTCGAGTCAATTGTTTATAAAATCTGCCTGCGTTAAGTATCGAGATAATATATTAATTTAGGAGAGCTAATGGAAATCAATGGATATGTGTTATCCAAGTTATACTTGTACTCTGTTTTAATATATTACAAATACAGGATACTATAAATAAGTAAAAAATTGATCAATATGAAAGAAGTGTAACAGAGAGTAAAAATTGACGTTTTGAAAAGTTTCTAATAAAGTGACATTCCTTATCTGTTTGGTTTTAATTCCTCTCCTTAAGATGGGGTGCTAGTGAGCGTGAGTTTAGGGCAGTATTTTCGAAGTTTTATAGCATAAACATTTATTTGGCCAAAATAAATCAAATATTTCTTCTATAAAATCATAGAGTTTAGTTTTCCGCACATGCTAATCTCAACAGTTCTTTAATATCTGTCCAGGGTGTTCTGGAATTTAGTGACAACTTTTTCTCTTAATTTAAAAAGTTTGTCACCAAATGCCGCTATGCTCATGAGAGATATTCAAGAACTCTTGAATTAGCAGTTGCAGAAAGCTAAACTCTATTTTCTATAGAAGAAATATTTGATCTTTTTTGCCAAAAAAAATTTATGCTATAAAAACTGCAAAATTAATGCAATAAACTGGTGCTCACTAGCACCCCACCTTAAGAGTGTTGTTAATCTTGGCTGGGTGACGACATGTTTCTGCTATTACGCCATCATCAGGTCTGAGACAAAACCAGTCCAAAAATAATATATATTTAAGTTATGATGAAGAAAAAAATCTAAATATATTCTGATAAAAAATAAACTAGCACAAATATTAGGATATAGAGAGATACTAACCAAAAACTGACATTTGAAAGGTTGATATAGTTATAAAAATAAAAATGAGAGCCTGAGAGTTAGATGTATTCAATGTTAAATATTATGAAAAACTCCTAAACTATCAAGATTACCTTAATCTATTCGGAGAAACTCGCCTGTGTACATATAATCTCACTTTTATTCGGAAAACTTCAATTATGTTCTTAGAATCTCGTTTGTATTCGGAGAACCTCACTTGTGTTCGGAAAGTATTCCCTATATTCGGAGAATCTCGCCTATATTCGGAGAACCTCGCCTGTATTCGTAGAATCACACCTATATTCGGGAAATCTCGCATGTATTCGGAGAACCTCGCCCTTGTTCGTAGAATCTCATCTATGTTCGTAATGATGCAGCCAGGTTGACAAGCTAAGCCAGGCTGGAAGTGGTACTTTTCCCGCTCGTTTTGAAACTATGCTCAATGCTTCTGCCGCACACTTTTGAAATTAATATGGGGCAAATGTTAGCCTTTTGACGCAAACGTCCCTGCTTGATCAAGTAACCTAACGTCTGGGAAAATAAGATTCATACCGTGTACTATAAAATACCTGACACGCTCTCTAATAGCCTGCGCTGAGGCTGTTTAACATACAGGCAGGCCACTTTAGACAGGGAGAGTAACCAGCGATACGCATGCGCAAGTAGGCCTGCTATGAAGGAACTAATTGGGTAGAAAACTGGTGGCGTGTAACCATCCCTCGGTTGTAATGGTGTAAGCTCAAGGGGTTCTATACTCATATCTCAACAATAAGTTTAGGTTCTCAAAGTATTCAACAAATTGGAGCAGTAATTTAGAAATGAGTACAATCTCGTTTGGGTGGTCATTGTCTGACACCATTATTTGTCAGCAAAATTTTCTTTTGTTTTTTATTTTCTTTTATGGTATATATGACCGGGAGCCACATGACATTTAGGTTCGGACGCCTGTATGTAGACTATTTGCCGCTCTTGTGGCACAGAACGTTGCCCAGGGTACACCACAGGAGGTTGTCCCCACGTCGTACCCTCAATGAGATGATGTGATTATGAAGTTGTGGAGCTGGTGTGAGTCTTAACCTAACTTAGCCTAACTAACCAAACCCTAGTGACCATTGAGATCTTAAGTAAAAAATATCCAAGGTACCAACCAGGAATTGAACCCTAGACCCTTAGGTCCACATCCAGATGCACTAACCAGTACTCTTCAGGACCGAATAGCAAAATAAATGACTACCAGAGACTGATAAAAATTATTTAAACGGTAATATCTTACAAATGAGCTATTTCCTAGACCATCGTGTTTGATCATTTTAAATGTCAAGCTCTCATGATTTTATAAATAAAAAAAGTGAAATTACATTCCAAACGTTTGTAAGTAGATTGAAAACTTGTGCTCTCGTTATGCTAACTTAGTAACTATGATGTGATATTAAGTACCAAACTAAAGCTTACTTTTACAGAAATATAACAATCAAGGCTGGTTGCACAAATATCCAATATTCTTCAATCACCGGATTACCAATCAACTTGGTCCTTGATCAAAAAAAAAGTTTGGGTTTCAAAAATGTTAGTTAGGGGTCAAATAATAAAGTAAAACAAATATGGCAATACTGTAAAAAGGTCTGTATTTGGAAATATTATATGCAATATGACCTAAATTAAACAAAAGATTGGCCACAATATAATTATAAACTTTATGTCTTTGTTAGCCTAGGTTGCCTGGTATTTATAAATTAATTTCTATAAAATTGCAATTTCAGGCACGTTCCTTGAGAAAAATGTTTTAAATAATTAAATAGTGATATTAATAAATATACACAATAAAATGTAATCAGTCTAAACATCATTTCAAATTGTTGTTTCTCTATGATTAAATAAAATCTCATTTCTTTCCTTTAGCTATTATCCATAAATACATTGTATAGTTAAAAGATTTCCTCTGAATGCCCCATAATTATTGACACTACTATACTTAAAATTAAGTCACTCTCAAAATAAATACAGCATATGAACACACACACCTTACTTTTATTAATAGCTATAATAATGACACCAAAAATAATTCACTTATTATAACTTAATGGTTTTTTATATCCATTATTGTTTCCAGCCTATGGCCTAGGTCACTTTTTTTATTCAAGCCATATATTTTACACCAAAGGCTGGCTAGGCCTGTCGTACCTTAATATGCCTTATAATCTAACTTAAGACAAGGATATGAACAACATCCAGTCCCTAGCCGTTAATTTATCAATGCGAAAGGGTAAACCCAAATTTTCATCAATTATAAATTTTCAGCCATAACGGGAGTCGAATCTGGGACCTTTGTCTCTTCAGGCAAACACACTATCGACTGAACTAAGGTGTCGGATAACTTTAGAGCTATATTTCCCAAACATGTTGATCGTAAAATCAAACATTTGATCGGAGAGAATTGTCTGGTTAGATATTTGATCGACGATCACCTCTTAACTGTTAATGGTGCAACTGAAAATGAGGTTTGAGAAACTGATTGGTGATCAACCTATATCAGCTGATCTCTTATCAAGCCACTGGTTATTGTCTGTGCAACCGGATCTTAGTATGTACTTAGTTAGTTATACCACTTGAGACTGATTTATCCTTCATAAATACTAGGTAATCTTAGAACAATAAGTACCTGAATACAAATGTCCTATTTGACATAAATAGCAAAACAATGCTGTTTTTGTCACCACGTTTTACTAAACATTTGAGTTATCTGAATAGTTATACTGTTGAGTTGGGGATAAAATAAATTTTTGAATCTATGAGAAATGTATTCGAATTTTCGTAAAGGGAGAGTATAAAACAATTTAATAAAATCAACCCTTGTTACACCTGACTGAAATTTTAACCCCAATCTTCCCGTCATCGTCAGCCCAGTCCATTGCATGAGTGATGACTTAGACCATGTGACCACCGAAGCGATTATAGCGCGGAGAGAGAGTTGAAAACCGTTTAGGATGGGAGAAAAAAAAATCCTCATTACAGCTGACGATGATTCGAACCCCGATCTCCCCATCATCATTAGTTCATTAATTCTATCTTGAGAGTGACGCATTAGACCGTGTGAACACCTAAGCATTTATAGGGTGGAGAGAGAGGGGAAAACCGTTTAGGAGGGGAAAAAAAACTCCTCACTTCAACCGACAGAGATTCGAACCCTGATCTTTTCATCGTCAGTTCATTAATTCTATCGTGGGAGTGACGCCTTAAACCTTTTGAACACCGAAACGTTTTTAGGGTGGAGAGAGAGGTGAAAAACGTTGGGGAGGGGGAAAAACTCTTTATTACAACAGACGGAGATTCGAACCCTGATCTCCTCTTCATCGTCAGTCCATTAATTCTATCGTGGGAGTGATGCCTTAAACCTTTTGAACACAGAAACTTTTTAGGTTGGGGAGAGAGGTGAAAAACGTTGAGGAGGGGGGGGAACTCATTATTACAACCAACGGAGATTCGAACCCTGATCTCCCCGTCATCGTCAGTCAAGTCTCTCGTGAAAGTGACGACCTTAAGACCAGCCAACCACCGAAAAGGGTCCCTTTTTAAAGTATAAAATAGAAAACCACACTCCGATACGACGTCTGGTTTGAGCTGTGTAACCTACTATTACTATATAAGTTACGCGCTATCCGTGGGATGAGACGGGCTCTTAAGTGCTTCTTCTTCTCATATGTCAGTCGTCACAGGAGAATTGATTTACCGATCCCTGTTTCAAGAGGGTCCGACATATTTGTCCAATCAAGTGTGTACTCTATGTCGAGTATGTGCGTGCTCTGTATAGTATATACTCCACTTCGGTTCGTCAAACATGTCCGTTGTTCTTGACACAACTGAAAGATTGACCTGGGAGGTTGGGTTGGGTGGGGGGTTTGAAGTCTTACAAGTTGTCAACTTAATATCAATCCCCTTCCCTCTAACCCCAGTTTACTTTCGATTGGATCGATTTATGCCCGTCTTTGTCCGCCGCATGTACTTGTCATGCGTCACACAGCTTGTATATAGGTGTACGCAGCCCGCCCAGGTCGCAAAGAGACTTTAGAATCAATAAAACCCACCCTTCAACCGGATCGCGCGTCTCGTCCGTGTGTGTGTGTGTTTGTGTTTTTTGTTTGACCTTGAACTATCCCAGCAGGGTGATGGTGGTTGATGGGATGTTCAAGCAACATTACCTCCCCGCTCCCCACCTTATACTATATATCATATAGCGATATTTTTATAACTATATATATTCGAAGATAAAGAAATTTAAGAAGCTTATTATTAAAAAGTTTTTATGTCCACTTAACCCTCAGGTGTACGTAGATTCAATATAAGCTACTCTAGTCTGGTTTCAAATCCCGACCAGATATAATAAGTTATTTTTCCCACTAAATTGTCTGCCAGTAGCTCTCTCCACGCAAATTCGTGTACATGTTTTCTAAATTATACCTTACTCATCCTTATCCTACTCGTGCCCAGGGGTGTATAAAAATATAATTTGAAATAAATCTACATATTGTCTCTTGGAGCACAAAAAGCAACTAACTAGTATATATAAATTATAATTTACGTAAATTTGTAAACGAATGAACGCTTTTATGACAGAGTTTCAGATGTCATAAAAAATTAGTTGAGGTATTTTATAAAAAAAAAAATCACGTCTTGCTTGAATTATTATATATTTGCGCAAAAATCACTAAAGGTCGTACCATCATAAATTATGTTACTAACCTTTTGGCAATTTTAGTCCCCCTGTTCCCCTTTGGAGCAAAAATAATCCAACACACGGCCCCTCCCCCTACCCTTATTATTTACGTTATATTTATCGACCTTTTTGTAATTTTTTCACAGGAATAACAATTTTTTTATGCAACTTATAAATTTCTGGTAGTTAATAACGGAAAGATGAGAATTATATTGAAATATTCATAATAAACATTGTTGTAAAATAAGTTTAATATAGTGAACTAAACAGTAAAATTAAAAAAAGCTATAAATTATATAAAAAACCTATTATAATTTGCATCTAATTTGAATTATAAAAATTGTATTATTTATAAATACATGGATTATTATAACTATAAAAAACTCTCAACTAGTTTTAATCTGATGACCAAGGTATTTGAATCCACGTTTTGACACTTTTAATTATGTGTCCACTTGTAATGGTTGGATCACTGCGGCATTCTTGCCCGTCCCTCTATGTTTTAGTTTGGAATTGTTTTGATCTCCCTCCCCCTTTGTCAGTGAAAATAAGCAAAGATCAAACTCCCCAATCCCCCAAAGATGTTCACGTAATAATTGAATGCCCTCCCCCCTCCAAAACCCACTGACTTGTGTAAATAAGAAAGTTGACTTGTAGGTGATTATTCTTCAAGGTAAGACGAATATTTTGCGATGTTTTTTTTTCTTTATCTTATCAAGACAAGGTGTTATTCTTTCTGCAGATCCAAAATGGTTTGATGGATTTTGTTCAAACTTGATATTTATATTTCATAGAGCTATACGTTAGGATTTTTTTTTAATCTAGCCCTCAAAATTAAGGGTAGTTTACTGATTTATGAATTCCAAATTTTACGGAAATGGCTCTAAAGATGTTGTTTAAAATAGATATCTAGAGGGCGGTTAACCTCCCAAATAACGCTTGATACTTTGTTTTTTGCTAAAAAAAATAAAATAGTAGAGATCAATTTACTTATGAATGGTTTTCGAAAATTTGAAAATTTTTAAAATAGCTCTAAAGATTTTGATTAAAATTTTTATCTGGGGAGTATTTTATATGACAAATAAAACTGTACTGGTAGGGCTAATCATATTTTCGGAGAGATTATTAATTCAAGTGTAGTTTATGATAAAGTTTTTTTTAATTTGAATATTTTAAAAAAATTGCTTTAGAAATTGTGTTTATCTATTTTTTTTAATTTTAAATAATTATTGTATATATTTGTTTTCTAAAAAAAAATATAGTAGTATACTGATAACATATTTTTGTGAAATTAATTTTCTTTAATTGCTCTGACGATTTTTTTTCAAAATTGGTATCGGGGTAAAGTTTTACATAATCAATAATAATATGTCTTTATTTTTCTAAAATAAATTAATTTAATGGTAGTTTACTTAGGATAATTTAAAGAAAGTTTGAAATTTGTTGGAATTTATCTTAAGATTGAGTTCAAAATTGGTATCTGGAAATAGTTTTATTAATAAATAAGAATAAGTTTTTATTTTTACAAATTAAAAATAATTTTATTGTTGTTGTTTTGGGTTTTTTTAGCACCGCGTTCCACTACATGTTCACTGTTCAGGTTATACGCAGTTTTTTTTTAAGTTTACAAATAACTTATTTTTGAAAATTTGAAATTTTTTTAAAATATTTGAACAATTTGTGTTTTAATTTATTTATAATGAGTGTTTGGGATCAAAGAAATTATGGGTTTGTTATTATTATTATTATTATTATTATTTATTATTATTATTATTAGTAGTAGTAGTAGTAGTAGTAGTATGTAGTAGTAGTAGTAGTAGTAGTATAGTAGTAGTAGTAGTAGTAAGTTAGTAGTAGTAGTAGTATAGTAGTAGTAGTAGTAGTAGTAGTATAGTAGTAGTATATAGTAGTAGTAGTATAGTTAGTAGTAGTAGTAGTAGTAGTAGTAGTAGTAGTAGTAGTAGTAGTAGTAGTATTAGCACCGCGTCTTACTACCCGTTCGGTTTATATGCACTTACGCTAATGTGTAATGGTAGGGTGATTGTGAGATGAAATGAAGGACTTACAGTTTAACGTGGGATCCGAACCATGGTGGAGGCCTGGCATTCCTCACACTCATAAGTTGTGATTATACGGGTTTTGTTTTTATGAGGAAAACTTAAGGTAGTTTACTGACAACCTATTTTATAACCATTTCCTTCCAAACTATACTACCCAATTTGAGAAAGTGTGTGGGATTGTGTCATACCATTTATTCTAAATGTTTTTAACCATATAAAAGAAACCTTTTAAAATACTTGCAGTTAAAACTAACTTGATAATCCTTGGTGAGACCTTGGAAATCCTCTAACAAAAATAAACCAAACGTAAGTCAAACCCTGGGCCATCGGTGAAATTTGACAAGACTGGAGAGAGGAGGATATAGATGGTTAGGGCTGGTTGGGGAGGTGTATGGGGGTAATATTCGCACAGGAAGCTTACACCATCTCTTCTTGCTGAATCGGCAGCTCGCAGAATCACTTCCGTTTTGTTCCTCTGACGGTATTCGTACTCTCCGTTTCCTCGTCCTATTCTTCAAGAAAAAAAATAGCGGATTTTGACGTCAGGGTTTCAAATCTATGTATTATATGTTTTATATACTTATACTATTTGTCATTTTCTAACTTCTTTCATTGTGTTGTTTGAAATTTTATTCATTTGGAACTCGCTTCTGTTAGTCTCCAGTAAAGCAGTAAATCTTTTTATTTATCTTCTTTTTTTTACATCAACAAAATGAGGCAAACGACGCCAAACGAACTTCGACGTTAAGAAACCATTAACCTCATTCCTCTTCTTTTTTTATTTTTTATTTTTTTAGTTTCTCGTGATACCTTGAGTAGTGTGAGTATTGTGATCGTCAAAAAATTTAAATTCCATTTTGATGGATATAGATGATCCATGAATGATCCACTGAAACAAAAAAAAATTGTTTTTATGCGATGAAGTCTGTCTTTGTGACTTTATCTTTGCCTAAAGCCGAACCTATTTTACCAATTGGGCTAAAACATATTATCTAAGGTTTTCTTATGATTCCCCGTAGAAGGTTTCAGAACTATATATCCAACCCTAAAATTAATGGTAATTAACTGAAGGGAAAAAAAAGAAAAAATTGATTTGCTCAAAATACGCTCTAACGATTTTGATTGAATTTAGTATCCAGGCACTGTTTAACAATACAAACAAAATTAAAATTCTTATTTTCCCATAAAATATACTTTGATGGCACTTTACATTAGCAAATATCTCCAATTTTGGTCATATCTACGCAACTATTTGAAATATGAGCTATTGACAAATATATTTTTTCTAAATTGAGGTTTCAAAAATCAGTAGTTGATTGTTATGCTCATTGGTGCACAGAGGTATTACTTACTTTTACTCAATAAATATCTGTAAATGTGTGTATTATTACATTTATTATCTTTGGTGAAATGGGATGCTCATTTTTTCGTAGTGTGTTTGTAACAATGTATATTATTTCATTTCACAAGTTTACTCGGTGCACCGTACTATTTATGTCTTAAGTCTGACTATGATTTTCTAAATCTTTTAAGCAACTTCATATTTCACCATAAAAGCTACGCCAGTGTTCTGGAGTTTTACCCGGGAATCCTAATCACATTATTTTGGATGAAATCACTATATTATTTTTGTCTATGGTTTTCAATTCTGTATCCAGACTAGAACTAATGCAACATTTTAGAAAATATTCTGAATAATGCATTGTCTTCAAATTATCCCTCCTAGTCCTGAGTCTCTAGCGTAAGTAACGAATGTTTTGATAAACCATAAAGATGTTTTATTTTTAAGGCGTATATTAACGTGTATTTTAGAAACCAACTGAGCCAGTTTAACTGTGACGGGGAAGACAAGGTTCGAGACTTTGTCGGGAACCTGGCGAGTTCTTTACTACAAGTTATTTTTCAATCGAAGTTTTCTATCCACTATTCACTCTAATAAGGGTGCAATTCGTAAAATTAACCTCCTCATTTCTACCCTTGAATTAAGCTGTCTGACAATCTCTAATATTATTATTATTATTAGCACCGCGTCTTACTACCCGTTCGGGTTATACGCACTTACGCTAATGTGTAATGGTAGGGTGATTGTGAGATGAAATGGAGGACCTACAGTTTAACGTGGAATCCGAACCACGGTGGAGGCCTGGCATTCCTCACATTCACAAGTTGTGATTAATACACATCTTGTCAGAGGTGAAGGAAGGGTTTGGCAATCAGATAAATCTGTGCCGGAACTGAGGATTGAACCCCGGACCCTCAGCACAGAAGTCTGACACCTTACCCCTAGACCACCAGGTCACCCGACAATCTCTAATAAAGGCTCTAAAAAATGCTTATATGTTTTTTAATGAAAAATCTTTTTCAAAGCTCTATAATCATGAGTAAGCTCATAATTGTGTGATTTTTCAACGAAAAATTACGTTCAAGCTTTCGGTATATTACACAAACGGAGTAAGGTTAAGGAATATAAAATTTAGAGGAAATGTAATCAAATTTTAGTGGCAATAGAATGTTAAACCATGCAGGAAAAACCACCCTCATGACACCTGACAGGCTATTTAACCCCGATATTCCAGTTATCAACCAGACATTGATTGAGTTGTTAAAATTATTTATTCACGATAAAAAGCCATTAGCCTTTAATGTGTCTTTTAAAAGAATAACTTGAATATTTTATTTTAAGTGTAGCTTTGATTAGTTTCCAGCTTAGAATATACCTTGAATTCTGGTTTCCCACCTTCAAGGCCATTGATTCGAATTCTTGATAGGAATCGCATCGATTAACGAATTCTATTTTACTCTAATTAGAGAGTTTTGAGTAATATAACGTTTTCAGTTATATGTTTTTATTTCATACATTTTAAAACAAGAGTTGTTTACTAGCTTAACTTTAATAATGTGATAGATTTGATAAGAAGTGCACCTTCATTAGCATGTAAAACCCGGTGGGATACCCACCGGGGTAGATTACATTCGAAAAAAAACTCAAGTCAACACGAATGAGATTACAACTGTAAATTATTCATTTTTTCTGATTCTGACGTTTAAGACTGCGTGAACATGGGCGTGAATGGATGACTAACTAAACGCTAATAAAATACAAATTAATTATCTATCGATATTGATCAGATTTTCACACACAATGTAAATATTACATTACAATATTCACGCTACGGCGAGTATAGAGATGGTTTGGTGTGGGTTGTGTGTGGTTGTTAAGGGGTAAGGGAGGGGGATGTTTGTTGCCATGGTAACCAGCCGCGCCACACCGGCGTCTCTCTCTCTCCCTCACTGTAGGAGCCTGTGACTGCCGGAACTAGGTGCGCGCTCTAGCGTCTGCAGCGCTGTGCTCCGTCGCGACGCCCTGGCGTCCTGTCACCCGTCCGTCTTTCATTTTATTTTTTTATCCTCCTTCACCCACCTATATCTCTCTCTTTCAATTACTTATGTTGGTTTTCGTACCGCCCTAAGAGTTTTCCTATAGGCTATTTTTGTTTTATTTCGCGACACACGGATTACGGGACGTTTAGTGTGTGATTCGTCTATTTTTATTTTTTTAGACGCGCAAGTGATTGTGTCGCGAGCAGACGTGTTGTTGTTTTCGGTCATGTGACGTCACCACCGTTAAGTTTGTACCAAGGTTATGTTTGTGTATTCGTCAAATCACTCAGGAATATTTAAATAGTTTTTAATACAGACATTGAGAATTGTTTTTTTTTTTTAAATCTCCATCTTATTCAGATTTTATTTGTGAAAGGTTGAAAAAACAAGGCTCTTAAAACTTAGTATCACCGTATTGTCTATACATTTAAGGTTTGTTTGGTCTATTATCACCCGACTTAATTAAATTATAATGGATTAGGATCGTTGGATATATTATAACGTGTCTCGTAGCCGTGGAATGTAAATATTATTGTGGAAACATTGAATACTGTATATTTTTTAGAAATAGTTTAAGGGCAACTATAGTCCAATTTTCATAGGAAGATCCTTTATCTGACACTAATTAACGTTACTAGTGCTGCATCGTTGTATGTATACACTGTCATTAGCTCTTTAGCTGTCACTTTTAGTATATATTATCATTGCCGTTTAATATATATAGCCTATCATTGCCTTTTAATATACATTATCATTGCCTTTTAATATACATTATCATTGGCTTTTAATATATATTATCATTGCCTTTTAATATATATTATCATTCCCTTTTAATGTATATTATCATTGCCTTCTAATATAATTATCAATGGCTTTTAATAAATATTATTATTGCTTTCTAATATAGATTATCATTGTCTTTTAATATATATTATTATTACCTTCTAATATACATTATCATTGGCTTTTAATAAATATTATC
Organism: Timema podura; assembly: GCA_033556935.1. Classification (NCBI taxonomy): domain Eukaryota; kingdom Metazoa; phylum Arthropoda; class Insecta; order Phasmatodea; family Timematidae; genus Timema; species Timema podura. The sequence goes on along the minus strand of JAVRXN010000013.1, from coordinate 24,609,055 downwards.
ATTGCCTTTTAATATATATTATCATTCCTTTTAATGTATATTATCATTGCCTTCTAATATACATTATCATTGGCTTTTAATAAATATTATCATTGCCTTTTAATATATATTACAATTGCCTTTTAGTATATATTATCAATGCCTTCTAATATATATTATCATTGCCTTCTAATATATATTATCATTGCCTTCTAATATATATTATAATTGCTTTTAAAGTGGGAGTGTGGGGAACACGAGGAAGTCGTTTTTTATGTAAAAAAAATTTTTGGCCAAAAAAATCAAATGGTGCTGCAAAAGAAACAGAGTTTAATTTTCTTCACATGGTTAATTCGAAAGTTGTTGAATATTGGTGAAGGTTGTCCTGGAATTTAAAGGCAACCTTTGCTCTTCATTTACAAAGTTCCTCATTTGCTCATGACAGCTATTCAAGAACTGTTGATATCACCATGGAAGAAAATTAAACTTTTATGTTTCTACTTTAACAATATTTGAATAAATTTGTCAACAAAAATGTTTTGTTACCAAATACTACACTCCCGCCTTAAATTGCATTAATAATTAGTAAAATAATATAATTGGTTGACGATAAAATATATATTTGTATTTTATAAAAAGAAAATCCTGTAAAAATTGGTATGTATCTATAATTACATATTAGATTATTTTTAAAACCTTAATGGCTTTATTCTTAATTAGTTCTGCGTATTTAACGTAATAGTCATGTCACTTTTTTAATTACTCTTTCCAAATTACTTGTGAGTGTGTTTATTAGTGCGTGGATATATATATGTGTGTAGCAAATGAGAAATAAGGGTGAAGTTTGCGTTTGTTTTAAAGTGTGATTAATTTCAAATTATAATCCCTAGTATGAGGGTGTGTCGGAATCTAGATTGACTCAATTAAATCGCTCTCCTGTCTCTATATCGATAATTGTTAGCGAGTGACAGAACTTTTATTGGCAGTCTATTGGGTGGTTTTTTTTCGAGCTGCCCCTACCCCCCTCCCTCAAGTTCGATCCGTCCACTTTACCTCCCCTTATCGCCCCCCTTTCTCCAACTTTTTCACAAATTTGTACTATTACGCTTGTTATTCGCGTAAAGTTTGCGCATGCGCTTATCCTTAAACTCGCGATTGACAAATCAGAAGAGAATTTTTGGTTTACAATAATTACTTTTTGTTGAAATTCATTATTTTTTAACAATTAATCATTTCATCCACTTTGGTGGTCAATTGTTCCAAGGCATTAGTATCTCAATAGACTGGACTGCCGATGACTGTAAGGTTAGGATTTGAATCCCGGTCGGGTGTATTGTCTAAGGGTGTTTTTTTTACTTAAAGTTTCCCTCTCTCCTTCCAGATAAATCTGGATACATTTCCTTTAAACTCAACTTTCCTCATCTCTGCTTCATTATCCTAATTAGTATATATATGCGCACAATACCAAGTGGGTAGTAAGACGTGGTTCCAAGAATACTAATGACTTACAAACTAGCTTGATCACGGAGAGTACGCTTGTTAATAAACAACCAGCGGATTTCTACTAATCTGAAAGCAATTTAAACTCTTATTTAAGATGTAAATGTCTTCAACGTCACCACCAAGAATCAAACATGTGTCCCCTATATTTGAAGCCAGCCACCCTAACCACTTTTTTTTTATGAGCACTAGGCATAACCATTTTACAAATATATTACGTTAATAATGATTTTTGACGTTAGTATGAATCGTTCTAAATAAGGAGTCACTTGAGTTTTTGAAATAGTTTCGTTCTTAAAAATAAAAATAAAATTATTTCCTTAAAATTTTGAATCAAAATTTTCCAAAATTATGAAAATTAGTTTTACTTAACAATGAAATATTTTCAGTTTCCTCTTCTAATATTCTACTTTAACATTCATGCATATCAAATATTTGTCTTAATAAAATAACCTAAATTATAATTGCCATTATGTTTTTTTATTACGTACAGACCGTCCGATGACCATCCACATCATCGGCAAATTAAGGTACACACTAAACGGCTAGGATAAAATAGAATATAATTTAGATTAAATTTACCAACACCCTCATAGACGGAAACGAAAAATATTTTAGAAGCCACCTCAGTAGACATGGTTGGGATTCGAACGATGATTCCCCATCACCTGCAAACTAGTTAGGATGAAACTGGATACATTATCCATGTGTCAACCCGAGCGAGTTATTGTATCTTATAGACTATAATTATTACTAATATAATTGCTAGTAATGTAGTAATAAATACTTTAAATATTGTATTTTATATATAAAATATAATACTAATATAATAATTACTAAAATAATTGAATTTTATATATTATAATATATTAATAATATACTTACTACTTTAATGCTATTAATTACTATAGTTATTGTATTATACATCCTATAATATAACAAAGTAACAGTCGTAGAACAATTGCTTTGAATGACAAAAACCTTTTCTTTGATTTGGTTCAACTAATCTATGTATAAAAACTGGTATCAAATAAAAATTTAGCGACGAGAATTCGTCAAGTTATTTTAATAAGACGGCGCCCGGTCATTCAGGGGTTAGTTAAATAGGATGACGTCATGCTACTAATTACCTCCTGTAGACACCTCTATTCGAAAGGTAAATTACATTTTATAAAACTGTTGTCAACAAAAAATGAATAATGATTTATTTTTATACTAAACATTTATTTTTTTCAATAAAAATATTGCTGCTGTTGTGTATTAAGCTTTATCATATTCTAAATATTCTAAATTTTTCTTAAGGTTAACTTTAAGGTAACTTTCTTTAGGATATAGGCACATTTTTATAATTCTGGAGTATTATTAGGTCTTGTTACATCTACTTATCCTTCTCAAATTTTGTGTTTAGATTAATAATTAGTTTCAAAACTGACCTGATGGTCACGTGGTTTATATTTTAAGCTCATTTAGTCTGGTCTAGCAGTGATGGTAAGTTAAGGGCTCGAATCCCGACTAGGTGTACTGAGGCTACGTTTTCCCCTAGGTTATTTTACTCTCTCCATCTACGCAAATGTGGGTACATTTTCTCTAAATTTGTATCTTCCTCGTTCCTATCTCACCAGTGGAGTTAATATGTTTGCGGCCCATTTCGATAAATCTCTCTCAATTTGAATAAATGGCTAGTATGGTGTACTGAGGGTAAGTTTTCTTAGTGTTTTCCCACTCTTCTTCCACTCAAATTTGGGTACATTTCCTTTAAATTTAATCTAACTCCTCTTAAAAGAGCATTAAGGAGTTAATTTCCGTATGCTGCCTCTTAATACCTTTTAGAGATATCAATATAAAGGTAAATGATGAAGATTTTAGATGATGTTTACCCTCATTTGCATGATGGTAGATTGGAAAACCATTTAGGAAAGAAAAATTACTTCTTCAGAACGTCTGGCCAAGATTCGAACCTTGAACTTCCCGTCGCTAGAAAACCAGATCATAAAAATCAATGACATTGATGCCTTTATTCTCATGATTTCCTGCGCTTTTTTTTTTCAAAATGGGATATTAAAAAAAAAAAGTAATAGCATCGAGCCACCTTTGAAACACTCGAACTGTCAAAGTTTAGGACTCCTGTCTCAGAAGCTTTGTTACTATTTGATTGATCACAGCAGTCAGCTGGTTGAAATCGATAATTAGACCAGTCCGACATCTTAGCCCAGTCAGTAGCGATTCTGTCTACTGAGCTTAAGGTTGAGGGTTCAATTTCCGGCATGGTCAAAAAATATATCCTTGGTAAAATGTGGGTTTTACCTATTTATAGTGATGAACTAACGACTGGGGGCTGAATATGGTGTATGTTCTATTTTTAAGTTAGTTTATAAGTTGTGTGCTGATATAATGATATAATCAGACGGTTTAGAAAGTGCACGTTAAATACTTCAAAGAGATGGACATATAAATATAAATAATATATATATATATATATATATATATATATATATAATAGCTAATGGTAGGTTGTTTAGTGTGCATTAACACTAGTTCGGTCTTATTAGAAATAGTGACATAAAATTACCCTCTTTGGTGATCAAATGGATTAAGGCGTCACCCTTGCATTAGAATGGACTGCCGATGACGGGGAATTAGAGATTATAATCCTGGGCCGGTGTACTACGGATGGTTTTCCTTAAATGTTTTTCCACTCTTCCTCTACGCAAATCCGGGTACAATTCTTCTAAAGTATAGTCAACTTTACTCATCCATAACACACTAGTGTAATTAGTAGATAAATTTATAAACAAAACGGGTAGTAGAATACTGTGTTAAAAAAATTTATCTACATCAATTTACTCAAAAAATAAGTTATTAGTGCTTGTTATGTATCATTAACTTTGCTTGACTCGAATCTACTTGAAGAGTTGGCCTTCTTGAAAAGTGTCAGCAATGGTCGTTAGTTATTCAACTCAAGTCACAGATGGATAGAAATAATATTGTTTGCATTTTTAACTAAAATAATCCGACACCCTAGCTCAGTCAGTAGCGTGCCTGCCTACTGAGCTAAGAGTCCCGGTTTCGATTCCTGGCTCGACCAAAAATGTGTCTTTGGTGAAATGTGGGTTTACCCTCTCCCCTTGATAAATTGATGGCCGGGGACTGGATGTTGAGCCTGCCCTAGTCTTAAGTTAGAATATAAGGCATATGAAGCTATGACAGGCCTAACCAGCTGGTAGTGGAAAAATATAGGGCTAGAATAAAAAACTGACCCAGGCCACAGGCTCGAAATAGTAATGAATGTAAAGTAAATTTTTAACTGAATTAAGATTTTTTTTTGTCACTAGGCTGAATACTTTCAGTTGTTTGTGTTTTTCTGATTTTAACATTTCAATAATGACTATTGACATAGCTAAAAGGAAAAGGGGTAATTAAGATACAGTTTTTTTTCCTCACAAGCCTACAAGTAGATTGAAGTGCTATGGGACATAAAACAAAAAATGATCTTTATTTTTTTTTAACGTACGGCATATTTGACCGTAGAGCTGCAGTATCTAGTTCGGTCGCCGAGTATATAGACTTTTAAGGACCGGCTACACGAGTCCTCACCGCACCGCACCGCACCGGCGCGGACGAATCGTCGAGAGTGCATTGCTCCGAACTTTTGCGGTGCGGTGTGGACCATGTAACCACCTACCACCGGAAATAAAATGTTCGGGAGTTTCCGAACTTTGTTTTTATGCTAACACCTAAACACTGTAAGGATGGGCGAAATCGTGATTTTACGATATCTGTGATCACAGTGACCTTGATTTTAAAAGAGCAGTGATTTATACCAGTGATTATTCACAGTGATTGGCAGTCACTGTGTCAGCACCTGTAAAACTAGGCATTTCTTTCACAGTCGTGTCACGTGTGACGCTGTAGTCATTGTTTCCAACATTACGTACAAGATAAACAATATTATATACAACAAACATTCTTCTTCCTAATTATTAGCTAACTTAAAACTTTATTCTTCGTAATTAATAGCTAACTTAATTTTATGAAAATAGGTGAAAACCTATGCAAGTAAAAATAAAAATATAAACTTATTTTGTAATACAACTCAGTCTATAAAGAATATAAAAATAGTTATATTTTTTTATTTACAATAATCTTATGCTTGGTTTAGTAAGGTGAATTAGCTAAAAATCCTACGCGATGTTCTCGTAAATAAATTCACTTAAAGTGCGGAGCGGTGTGGATCGGCTCCATGTAGCCATAGCTTAAGCCGCTCTGTGGGGAAAGAACGTTTCCCAGGGGTACACCTTGGAGGTTGTCTACACGTCGTACCTGCAATGAAATGATTTGACGATAGAGATTACCTGATTATGAATGTTTGGAACCAGTGGAAATCGTAAACCTAACTTAAGACTAATTAACCTTACCGTGGACATAAATAAATATTTAAATGGCTAGATTAAATATTAATTTCATGACATGGTTGGTAAAATGGTATATGGCGTCACTCTCTAAATATACTGGGCTGGTAATGATGGGGTGATCGGGTGTGGTAAAGGTATTTTTATTTAAATGGTTATCTACTCTAACTCCATGCAAATTATGTTACACTTCCTATTAATTCAACCTTTTTCATCAGTAGCACATAAAGACTAGACTGCAGACTAGACACATATGTTTACACAAATGGGTAGTAATAATCGCTGTTAATTATATTAATTAACTATCGCACTATCTCACGTCATGTGGGTATTATAGAACGCATAACTTTTCATCGCATCAATTAAGATGATTTTTAACGTTCGTGCTGGAATGTTCAGTTTTTACTTGATCACGGTAAACCCTGCTTAAGACACTTTTCAACGCGACCGATAATTGAAGTTCTAGTCTCCTACCCCCACCCCCCCCTTCCTCTGCCTAATGATGGCCGTCGGGCGCAGTCGGCTCACGGTCTCTGACGTAGTTTCTCCCAAACGGCTCTCTAGAATGGGTGCTTGAGAATACGCTGAGCTCAGCAATGTCGATACTACCTTCACATTAAAATACATACACATAGACCTGGGCATCCTTAACTACAATGTTGCAATTTCGTCGCCATTCGAATGGTAAAAGCACAATACCACATACTTGTATTCTGGTTGATATCCACCTTCTAGAAAACACAAACATAGTTTTTATGGTCAACATTGTTTTTTAGCACTACGTATTAAGAGGGCTGCTTCTGTGAGTGCACCTACCTTAACTTAAAACATACCTGGCGTTCCACATAAATCTTGAAACTTGATTGTAAAGTTATGAACCGTTTTGAGGGCGAACCACGGGAGAAAATAGCACCGCAAATTATCGAATTCTTACAGAGTGCGCGTATGTGTATGTGTTTCTGAGTGCGCGCATGTGTGTGTGTGTGTGTGATGGGAACTCACATATCCACAGGATAGGAGCGAAAGGGAAGGGGGAAGGGAATTCTGGCCTTGGTGAGCGCCTCTCATGAAAATAGCTTTAATTGCTTATACTTTAGTCCTCATTGTTTATACTTTCATTTCACCCACGTCATCATTTTACTCTCTGATGTTTACGATGTATTGAGAAAGTATTGTGATACTGGAAAAAATAGCTCATGAGCAGGGGTCTGATTTTTGATGACATGTCTTTTTTACTTTCTCTCTATCTTACAGGTAGAGAAAGTATTGTGATCGTCAAAAAAATCGAACTCGAGATTTTGATGAATTTTGACGTTTCATGACTTCCTGAATCCGAAAAAGTGGTTTTTGAATTTCCGTCTGTCTGTCTGTCTGTCTGTCTGTCTGTCTGTCTGTCTGTACCTCCAACTAGAGCCTAAACTATTTTACCGATTGAGCTGAAACTTGATATCTAGGGTTTTCATAGGGTTGCCTCGAGGGGTTTTTGGAATTGGATATCTACCCCTAAAATTAAGGGTAGTTTACTGAAGGGCAAAAAGAGAAAAAGTCGATTTTCTCAAAATCGGCTCAAACGATTTTGATTAAATTTCATTTATGAACATAAATAAATATTCCAAACAAAATGGCTACTCTCAATATTTCGGCAAAATCGTTTTAAGGGCTCCGGTCTGATGCGTAAATTTACATTTTTTATAATAGCTCCGATACTATTTGAGATATGAAATTACTTAGCATTACAAATATGTATATATATTTATAATACAAATATTTTATTCGAAACATATTTTTATAAAATCAATAACTTTCAATATATACGCAATTATATATATATTTTTAACTTTTTGGGCATTAAAGCTTAAGTATTGCGACCGTAAGAAAAACTAACCTGAAATGTTGATGGATTTCGACGTCTCATGACCCCCCGAACCCTTAAAAATAGTCTTTGCAATGCCGTCTGTCTGTGTGTCTATTAAAACTTAAAATTAAGGGTTGTTTACTGAATGGCAAAAAGAGAAAAAGTCGATTTTCTCAAAATGGCTCAAACGATTTTGATTAAATTTCATTTATAAACATTAATAAATATTCCAAACAAAATGGCTACCCTCAATATTTCGGCAAAATGGCTTTAAGGGCTCCGGTCTGATGCGTAAATTAACATTTTTTTAAATAGCTCCGAAACTATTTGAGATATGAAATTACTTAGCATTACAAATATGTATATATATTTATAATACAGATATTTTATCCGAAACATATTTTTATAAAATCAATAACTTTCAATATATACGCAATTATATGAATTTTTTTAACTTTTTGGACATTAAAGTTTAAGTATTGCGACCGTAAAAAAAAAAACTAACCTGAAATGTTGATGGATGTCGACGTCTCATGACCCCCCGAACCCTAAAAATTAGTCTTTGCAATGCCGTCTGTCTGTGTGTCTATAAAAACTTAAAATTAAGGGTAGTTTACTGAAGGACGAAAAGAGAAAAATTTGGTTTTCTCAAAATCTGCTTAAACGATTTTGATTAAAATTTGTATCTAGGCGTTGATTAAGATTATAAATAAACTGGCTATTTTCATTTTCCTATGAAAATGATTTTTAGGGTACATTACAGAAGCGTTAATTTCCGTATCTCCACAACTATTGGAGAAACTAAACAACTTATCATTGCAAAATTGTAGGACTATTAGAAATAAAAAACTTTTATTTGACATATATTTTTATAAAAACAGCAGTTTCTGAGATATTTGCAAATATATTAATACAATTTTGTGAGCTTTAGTTGTAAACATATACTACTTAAGTCTTAACGCAATAATACTCCAATGCCATAGAGTAATTAAATATAAGTAAGTATCTAAAAAAAGTATGTTATTTTTCCTTAAATCTCTTAGGAGAAATGTTTGCATAGCAATGATCTATCTCCATTTTAGACTCAATAGTCAATATTTACATTTTTTTATTGGTCAAAATGTATAAATGAATAATTAAATATCAATGCGATGACTTGAAGATCTGCAACACCTTTTAAAATGTTAAAATTTTAACCAGAAATCGAAATTTTAATACGAAGTGTTGACCCTTGTGGAAGACATTAAACTGTTTGAAAAGTTCTTAGGTGGACAAAGATGCGCCTCTTTTCTCATTGATTCTATATCATTGTATATTATTTTATGCATGTTCTTATGTGGAGTGGGGATGATACAATGTACATTATTCCGTTCAGAAATCTTACGAGTTTATAGAAAGAGAGAGAAAGTCTGTGCGGTGTGCCGTACCATTTATTTTCTTTTCTTTTTTACATTAGAGAAAATACTTATGCGTAGGGTCTACCTGAATTATTTTCACGATATTCTAGTTGTGGATTCGTTTATTTATAGCTCATTAATTGCAATTTTGAATTTTCTGCTCATATTTTTTCTTTTTGCGTCAATCTTATGGGGCTATAATCACGGTCGGGTCGATTGAGTGGGTTTTTTTCCCTAAATGTTTTCCCACTCTCCCTTGAGCATAAGAATTAATTTCCCATACCTCAATTTTAAAAATATATATTTCAATATATCTGAAACTATTGGTTTTATAAAAATGTATTTCGAATACAAGTTTTTTATTTTTAATATCCTACTACTTTTTATGGTAATCTATTTTATATCTTAAATATTTGCGGAGCTGTGATCAAAATTAGAAATTTCCACTAGTGTAAAATATTCTTAAAGACATTTTTATGGGTAAATGAGAACAGCCAGTTTGTTAGTAATGTTTACTGTGCCTGGACGTGAATTTTTATCAAAATAAATAGAGTGGATTTTGAGCAAATTAATTATTTATCTTTTTGCGCTTTTGTAAACTACCCTTAGTATAAGGGTTGGATATCTAATTCCACTAAATCCTTGGGAGAACCTTATTAAGAGCATAGGTAGCTAGTTTTAGCCCAATCGGTAAATGAGTTTCGGCTCTAGACCAAAATATAAACACACAGACAGATATACAAACAGGGTCAACACTTTTAAGGTCCATTAGTTAATAAAACGTCAATATCCATCAGAATCTTGATTTATATTGTTCTGTCGATCACAGTACTTTCTCTACCCGAGGAATAGAGAAACATTAAAAATATATTAATGCAATATCATCTGACCTTAACGGTAGTTATTTGGTTTGAATTTTGGCTTAAAGTGTACTAAGGTTTAATTTTTTTTTATATATATATTATAATTTTCACACATCTTATGTCTCTATATTTCTCTCTATATTATTTCGGATATGTTTGTTTAACACACATCGTAACGTCCTTAAATTAGTATAATTTGCAAACATCCCGAATTATAAATAGAAATTGTATCGATATACACATTTGGTTTCGGTTTGGATAGTGTAAACGGAGGCTTAAAGGAAAGGAACGGAAGTAAACACATCATCGTCTCTAATCCAGCATTAACCCAATTCCAAACAGAACACGTGCGTCTTTTGTGGAGAAAACAACGTCATTAGATAAGTACGTAATATATTGGGCAAAATATACTACACAAACTTCATCTCTCTTATTTTGTGTTTTTATATTATTTGAGGTGTTTAACGGGCCGTTTTTGAACCATATCAGCACACGAGAATTTCAATGAGTGAGAGTGAAAGGCCTACAAATTTTGCTGGGAAAGGTATTTTCACATACCTTCCAGGGTATTCTTTTACATGCCACAATCGACATGGGACCGACGGCTTTACTTACACTCTGAAGGAAGTTGTGCTACGTATTTGCATTGCTCAAGAAAAATCCGTCGACCCCGGCTTGTATATTAAGCAAATCAAAAGTCTAACTTTTATAGGAAGGGGATTATCTAACAACTAGAAAAGCTATAAGATTTACTTTTACATATTCATACGTCAACTCATATGATTTGTAGTGGTCACTTTTTATATATATTATCAACACCTACAAAATAACATTTTTAGACACCTAAAAAATAAGTCTTATCTAAAATGTCCTATGAAAATCGGATTGTATTTTTCACTGTGACTTCCAGACGGTTCATAAATAGCTTGAGTAGTAACAAATGTTGTTCTTTCCCTTTCTGGTTTCCTGATCTTTGTTCAAACAAACACGCCTGGAGCTGGTCTAGCCACCCGCATTCTTGGTGATACTTTCTTTCTATTTATTCGAGATTCTGAACGAAACAGTATGTGCACCCCCCTTGATACGTGTGTAAATCAGTCGACCGTGAGTCCAAGGTCCGTATATAAGAACGAGGCTGCGTGAAACAGAAGGTGGAATAGAATAGAAGGGGAGTTGATTTGAAGGGTGCAAGGAAAATAAGAGGAAAGTCATATCACACACATTTTCCAGGGAAATGATTTTCACATCCCAGACCCCATAGTGAACACAACTATATATATATATATATATATATATATATAAATATATATATATATATATATATATAGATATAATTTAAATATATAGGGGAACATCTCCAAGTACCGGACACTTAAGCATTTTCTTCAATTGTGGGAAATTAAAATAGCTGATTAAAATAATAGTACAACAAATTGATCAATTGACTTTTACTCTCACACAAGCTCCACGAATAAAATTATTTACATTGAAGAAAAATTACATGAACAATTAAAGTTATGTAACCTTGATATTACATTACAGCAAAAGAATGGAACCTAGTATCGGGAGATCAGTAAGTACTATTTTTCATACAATTCAAAACAAATCAATTCAATTAAAAAAGAAAGAATCATTAACACGAATCTATTCTCAATTGAAAGTGAAACTTTTTGACATTTACAAACAAAATAGAGTATATTAGCATATTGAAAATAGTCACAATATCAGAACTTCTTATGCTTTGTCAGACTACTTTTATAACACTGGTTCGTGTGTGCTAGTGTGCTAGTTAGATTTATTGACAATGATCACATACAAAATAATCAATATTATCTGGACCGGTACAGTCCACCCACATGCGTCCAACCTGCACACGAAGTGCATTGTACCCACGGTTCACTACTAGTTTCCAAACAGATTATGCATTCTTTTGCATCTTCCTTTAAAGTCGGTTGTTTCTCATTTCCACTTCCTGTTTCTTTGCCAGATTCGAATTTCAACTTCGTTCTTGCTTTGTCTACTTTAGATTGGGCACTACTGCTGTTCTCACTTCATTCTTCACGTTTGGGTCTTCCTTTCCCTCCAGACTTAATTTCTTCCTCTATTTTTTCTAAGATTTCTCTCTTTTTTTCTTCACAGTTTCTCTTAATGGCCATCGCCTTTTCTGCTCTATCTTCAAGTCTTTTCTTGTAGGGCGACGATGTCAATATTTCACTCTCTTCACCCTCTCCTTTTCCGAACAGCTAACTTCCTTTTTAAAATGTCTGAAGAAACAGGAGAAATCGTTTTCATGATTTCTTGAAGTCTCTTGGCTGGTGGAGAGCTAGTTTCAGCACGTCCTGAGTTACTTTCTGTAACCTCTTTTGCGTCTGCAAACGTTGATGGTTCTGAAGAAGTTGATGGTGTAGTGTTATCGAGTAGTTGTGTCTGGACAGGCATTGATTCAAATGTTGAACTTAAGAAATCAAAATCTGTGAAAATATTTCTGTTTAGAGGATGTAGTCCTGTGCATTTGAATGCAGAACGAGCAAGTTATATTCTACAGATAGTGCTGAATGCAATGTTTACTAATCCAGCAACATCCTTCAAAGATATTTTCACAAGAGAGTATTTCCTCATTCATGCACATTAAGCTTCATTATAAGCCAACTTAAAAGGTATTACAACCTGTCTAGTGGTTGCTGCTTGTGGGTGGTATGTGGTGGTAAACTAATCATATGGACATTGTTCTTTCTAGCAAACAATACGAATTCTAGGTCTTTGTGAGAACTGTGCCCATCTAGAATTAGGAGCGCAGGATCTTGCTCGGTAGGGTGGACTCGTTGGACAAATACCTCCAACCATAAAAAAAAAAGCTTCTGTTATCCAACCGCTTTCCTCTGCGATGAAAATGCTACCATCCTTTTTCTATTCGTTGTCCATTTTTTCTTGAAACAACAAACAGTGGAGAAAGGAACAGATCGCCGGTATCATTGATGGTCAAGAGTACTGTTATATTTCTTCCCCTCTCGCCAGATGTTATTTTGCTAACTTGTTTCTTCCCTTTTTGGAAAAGAACCCTTAGCGAGTTGTCATGAACTATAGATACACCGGTTTCATCCCAATGAAAATTTGTGAAGCTCGAAACTGATGTTTTTCAAGGAGCTCTTCATATTTTGTAAAAAATAAATTAGCCTGTATCCTGTTGAACCCCATTGCCCTTTGCATGCTGGTGGACTCAGAGCATCGCAAGGAAAGTTCAAGGTTTCGTTTAGTGAAGTTATAATAGAACTTATTCCCAGAATTTTTACGTTCTCTATTAAACTGATGCGTAAGTCTCGTGCTCGGCTAAGGCATAGGCAAAAGTGAGAAATTCCTTTTTATTGAGTGGCATCAAATGATTGTCTAAATCTACCAAATAATCTACGAGTTCTTTTTTTAAGTTCGTTAGAAAATATTAGTTCATATTTCCCATTTTAGGCACTGTAGTAATTGAATTCCCTGATTTTAACTCCTTAACTCTGTCCCCTAATGTACATTTAGGAACACAGAAATAAGCAGCTGCCTCTCTTATGGTCATCCCGTCTTCCATAACTTTCTGTATTGCACATTTCATATTTCCCTCCTCCCACTTTTCTCTCTTATTCTTTTAAGTGTCAGGACAATGGCCTGAAAATAAGAAAAAAAAATAAAATCTTATCCGCTATTGATAATTTTTGTCGATACTGTGTACTCACGCGCTAACTAAAATTTCCCGCTTCCACACAATGATCATGTGAAAATCAAAACCAATTATACGGTACGTAGCCTTTTAGTATACAATTCAATAAGTCTGTATAACAAATACTACACTCACCTGAAGAGACAGTAGAGAAGATAGAAAATAAGGCACAGCACTTAGAAAACATGCACTTCACATTAAAACTCACATATCATACACTGTAACGGTTTCGCACGTCCCGCAACCTGTCTAATGCATGGAATCAACAAACCCTGTAACGATTCACTGTATTCGTCTACCATCTATCGGACATAACCATAACTATGTATGTCCGGTACTGGGAGTTTTCCGCGGCTGGGAGTCCTTCCCCTCTATAATATTTAAATTAATTAAATATATATAGATTTAATTAATTTAAATATGACATAGTCTCGCAGTAAACTAGACTGTCGATGACGTGTAGATATAGGTTCGAATCTAGGTTGGGTGTATTGTGGTTGGTTTTTTCCAAAATGGTTTTCCACGCAAATGCGGGTACACTTCCTTTAAATGTAACTTTCCTAACCCTAAAACCTTTACCGTAATTAGTACATAAGCGTATAACCCGAACAGGTAGTAAGACACGATGCTAAAAATAAATTCCAGTACTGATCGAAAAATCACATGTACTTAATTACCCTACAAATGGTTAAATTTAGAGAGATATTTTCTGATTGTGAAAACTCGTTTTGCCGGGCCACGAGCTTAAGACCGTTGTTCTAATAATTCCAAGTACTAAATATTGGTGAATATATACTGAAGGACATGCGTACATAAATCGATCATCGTTTTCCATTATCCAGGAAAAACAAGCAACACGTCCATTATTTCGAGTTTGGCCGATGAACATTGTGTCTAGGGGTTTATCGTTTCGTTTGAATTGATCAATGTATTCTCACATGTAGTCGATGGTCGGAATATGATGTCGCACCGTTTTTTATCAAGGTTGACAAGCGGCTTTAAGTTGGGAGTGTAATGGACGCGAGAAAATGTCAGTGTTTTTGGAGTTTTTATTTGACTGGCCAAAATAAAAATTATTGTTCTAATAGAAATATAGTTTAATTTTATTCGCGTGGTGATATCAACAGTCCTTGAATATCTGTTATGAGCATAGCAGCATTATATGATACACTTTTTAAACTAGAATAAAAAGTTGTCTTCGAATTTTAGGATATCCTTGACCATTTCGGATTTCGTTTGTCTGTCTATTTGTATGTTTTCTCCACGATAATTGTCAAATGCTTTGACCAATTTAACGAAATTTGTGGGGACATTCTTGTAGCCTAGGTCAAACATCTTACATTTATGGGTTTTTGATCTGATTATCTGCTTCAATATGGCAGCCGGTAGAATATTCGTCAATCTGGGTTTTTTTTCTACGATAACCGCCAAATACGTTGAACAATTTTGATCAAATTTGGCAATGACATTATTTTAACCTATATCTAGCGTTGTATGTACATATATTGTTTAATATTATGACCACTAAAAAGCTTTTTCACTTAGTTGCTCATCTTAAGGAATTAAAAATTATAGGCAGTCGAAAGAGCTAATAGGGCATTAATTTAGGTATTTATTGCGAGACTGGTTTCTTAAACAGTTATTTTCTATTAATTTTATACTAATGAATATAAATTAATTAGTTTTATATACAACATGATCACCAAGGAAACATGTCCACCTTAAATCCGAGAATGAATAATAGGATTTAATTCAACTTGAACTCCAAAGAGAAATATCAAGGCTGTAGTTACGATGGTAAAATGACATAATTCTTAAATATTATGTACTTACCAGCTTTGGAATGGAGATAGCGAGGTCTACTGTTTACAGAATAGATATGGAAAACGTATCGAAAAATTATATTCCCCAATTATGGGCTGAGCCTAAATACAAATAGTAATTATATTTTTAGAGATTAAACAAGAGTCTCTTATATAATCCAGGAAGCTCTAAAATAGAAGAGGTTTCTGCTGACCAGTAGGCTGAGTTTGGATCTGAGAAAGAAATTGATGAAATGCTACATTTGGAGCATCGTACTATATGGAGCAGAAATTTGGACTCTTAGGAAGATGGAAAAGAAATACTTGGAGATCTTTGAAATGTGGTGCTGGAGGAAACTTTAGATGATTAGGTGGATAGACAGGGTGACAAATAAAGAGGTCCTGATAAGAGTGGGTGAGAAGAAAACCATTTTGGATGTGATTCTTCGGCGCAAAGCAAACTGAATTGGACATATCCTTCGGAGGAACTGTCTTCTTTCTGCTTGACGTCATAGAAGGAAGGGTCGAGGGAAAGAAGAGTTTAAGAAGAAGGAGTATTCAAATACTAGATGACTTGAAGGAAAGATTAAAGTTCTGGGTTCTGAAAGAGGAGAGAGAGGACAGGTTGTATTGGCGGTCTAAGTTCATTGACAAAAGGAATGGACTTGTAAGACAGAACACCTAGTATATATAATAGCTAAATTTATTTCAATATCAATATCGGCTCTTTCAAATAGTAACTATTAAAATAACTGATATGTTTGTTAAAACACATTGAAGATTACGTTTAAAATAATATATCTGCAGAATGTAAATTATTTCACTATTATTAGGAACTATGTTTCACTTCCCGTCCGGACTACACGCATTTTATGATACTTTTAGGATAAGGATGAAAGAGGTAGAATGTAGAGTAAATGCACACTAATTTGCAAGGAGGTAGAGAGGAAAACCAATTGGTAGACTCGTGGAAGTTGGGAAAAAAAATTAAGTGGCGAATAAGAAATACAAATATAGTAGAACAGTAAAAATCCGTTGACTCCAGCTGGTTTTGAACCCACGAACATCTGGTTTTAAGGCGAGTACTTTATCCCAAGACCACCGAGGTCGACCAGTTATTTGCATCGGATATTTCCACGCATTTTACTGACACACGTCGGTGACAAATGGGACCATACGAGAATAGCACACAATCCTCTTGAACTATTCCGAAGGTGACATGGTGGTCAAGGGGTAAGGTGTCAGATTTCTGTGCTGGGGGTCCGGGGTTCAATCCTCGGTCCCGGCACAGATTTATCTGATTGCCAAACCCTTCCTTCACCTCTGACAAGACGTGTATTAATCGTAACTTGTGAATGTGAGGAATGCCAGGCCTCCACCATGGTTCGGATCCCACGTTAAACTGTAGGTCCTCCATTTAATCTCACAATCACCCTACCATTACACATTTGCGTAAGTGCGTATAACTTGAACGGGTAGTAAGACGCGATGCTAATAATAGTAATAAAAAACTATTCCGAAGCATTTTGTTTAGAGGTGTGCAACATATAAACGTTAAGGCTGGACTCACACCAAATGAAACATTTTGTTGCGCGACAAGATAGTTTGTCTCAGCTTGTCGCGACATGTTGCAGCTGTCTCGACTGCCATAACATCCATTGAAGCACCACACACTGTTTGCGACAAAAGGCGATCATCATCCTTTCATTTATGTCTCGCGACAAAACATGAAAGACATTTTGAAATTAGCATGCGTCAGTCCCCAAATAACATGTGGATATTCGGACATGTTATTATTTAAATTATTTTGAAAACAGAGTTCCACTACAAAGCTATTAATGTCTCTTTTTTTATTTATTGAATGAACCCAATATTCTTTTTCTGGTTGCGCACCAAAAAAACTGTGTAAGCTGCCATATAAGAATGGCTACGTCCGCTTCCGCATTAGCCATCATAGTCACCCAACTGCATAAAGTCCCCCCCCCCCTCCCTTTTTTTTAAAGAACCAACTAAACTCTGCACTCACCTCTATAATTCCTCACTTACAAATGGTGGGAATTCAAACAATTATAACTTAATGCGAATCAAAATGTATCAGACGTCACTACACCAAATGCAACGTGATGCGACATTTTGCCTCTAAACAAATGATCGTGAGTCATTGGTTGCATTTTTGTGTGTGGCCATCATAAATTTCACCTGATTCTGGCAACCTCCCTTACGTTGTTGACTCATCATATAATCCACCCTTCACTGGGTGATTGAAGGGGGTGGTTATTGAAATTTACCAGCATTCCATTGTCGCCCTCAACAAGGTGAATCTAATTTCCGCCCTTTGGTTGAAGCCTCCTCTTTTCCTCCTCTCCACCCATTCTTTTAGTCAACACGTGTCTGTGTTTGTTTTTTTTTTCATCGCAAATATTCCCTCGCCCCGCTTGACCAATAAACAAGCGAAGCTTGTCCGGGTCCTTATTATATTGACGTGGCAATGGCAGCAAGCGCTCTCTTTTGTTTGCGGTGTTTTATAAGCTTGCTATGACTACTCTAGGACCGTTCTAGGTTAGCTGGTAGTAGCTGCGCATGCGCACGAACCTATAATACTATCTAGATGGCAATATTTAAAAAATATACATACAAACAAATTTTTACAACCAATATTGATAATATTGATTAGAACCCCGATCTCCCCGTCATTGCCAGTATAGTCTATTGCAAAAGTGATGCCTTAGACCATACGGCCACTGAAATGCGATCACACTTATTTTAAAGTTTAAATTATACATTAACTAAATCTGCTCCGACACCTGAGATCACTCGGTAGCGTGTCTGTCTATTGAGATAAGGGTCCCAGTTCGATTCCCAGCATGGCCGAAAAATTCATCATGGGTGATATGTGGGTTTACCCTTTCACAGTGATGGATTAATGGTCGGGGGACTGGATGTTGTGCCTCTTCTAGTCTTAAGTTTTATTATAAGGCATATGAAGCTACGGCAGGCCTAACAAGCTGATAGTGGAAAATATGTCTTAAATAAAAAATTGACCAAGGCCACAGTCTGGAAAAAGTAATGGATGTAAAATAAATTAAGTAAATCTAGTTATAGCGAAAGTTTTAGATAAATAAATAAATAAAGCCCACTATATTTTAAATAATGACATCTGAGTCTATCTCTGATGTCATTTAATCACGTACACAGACTATAACAATTTATATATATATATATATATATTGTTACTACTACTACTATTACTATAAAAATGTATTAATATATATATATATATATATATATAAATTGTTATAGTGTTAAAAAGAAAACAATTGTGAAAAGATTTAAACAGTACATGTAGAGTTATTAGACAATAAATAACCGAATGACTGGAATAAGCTGACAAAACTAGCATAAAATTGTAATATTTTAGGGTCTAAAATAGGTTCTACATCTATATTTCTGTAAAGTTTAGTAAGAAGATAAATTAATATTTCAAATAGTATATTTTAAAATAGCTCATTAGAAATAATAATAATTTTAAATAACTTGTATGACATCTAATATTTGTGCTTATCTTCAGGAAGTAGCAATATAAGCCAAGCTCCATAATACTAATTTTAGTTGTCATTTGGGTTGGTTAGTAATGGTTTATTAATATATATTAAAATTTGTTAAAACCATAATTTTTTTGTAAAGGAAGTTTTATATTGTTCACTCAACCAATTCTCATTTTCCCATATGAATTGTTTTTTAAAAGAAAGACTAATAAAATTTTTGTCAAAAAACTTATCACAAAATTATACATACTTTCTCATAGTAGCTATCACAGGGAAAAAAAAATTAAAAAATTTGTTACTATTCCTTGGCTAATTTTCTTTGGAATATTCATATAAAACAATATTCAGTCATAAATTTTGAACAAAATTGCTAAACCTATTTTTAAAATATTATAAAATTTCAAAACTCAGTCTATCCTCAATTATTTATTTATTAAAATTATCATACATTCCTATTTATCAGTAAAACACTTCCCAGATATCGATGTTGAATGAATAATCTATAGCAATTTTTGAAAAATGTGATATATATAATGAATTGCCGGTAAACTACCCTTAAACAAGTTTTTTCCCAAAAAATCAAGAATACAGTGATATTTTAAATGTAAATCTCTCCCAAGATATACATTTTGGAAAGATTTCGAATTTTTAAAATTCGATCATAAATAAATTATTTACTCACCTACTTTATGGCACTAGTGACTAGAAAGCTCACAACAGTACACACTCTCTCTCTCTCTTTCAGGACCATTATTATATTATTTAATGGCACTGAAATATAGGAATTAATTTAAATCATGCACATAAATATTAATAAATAAAAGTATTTAAAAAATGGGAAGAGTGAAGGAAATATAAAATTATTATGTTCATTAAAAGCTCATAATTATATGAAAATATTAACAACAATCAAATGTAGGAAACCGCAAAAAGGTTTCTGAACGTAATCAATCTTCATGAATTTAACAAAAATGGTAGTAATTTTTTCCTTCCATGAAATTTTGTAATATTAAAATATTCTATACACAAATATTAAATAAAGCTAGCTTATATCAAGCTTGATTTGAATAAAAATCTCACTAAATGCTGATTAGAAGCGCACGTTTACTAAAACAAATATGTTCTAATTGACCTAGTTTCTAACCTTCTATTAGATAGTTTGTTAGTTTTTTCATCGCGTAATTAAAACAAAGTCAATAAGAAAACGACGAGGTAACTTTTTTTTTATACCTACCCTAATTTTACTTTCTATCCTATTTTTTGTACTTTAAGTAATTTGAATTCTAATCTGTCATCCTAGTAAATGCAGACTTTTTTTCCCTTCTATTTTAATCGTTACCCAATGTCATTTCCTGGAAAGAAAAAAAAAACTGTTTGAAAAGACATGGTTGTAAAAAGTGATTGATCAAAAGCACTAAGCGGGATAAGTTTCCCTTCTTCATTGCATAAAATTAAGTGTCTACAACATCATTTCTTTTTACTTATTTATGAAAACAGGACCAGTAACCCAACGGTTTTTGAATCAGATGCCTTTCCTATAAGATACCCTCTTCATCCCAATCACTTATATAAAGCCGTTAACAGCTTTTGTATTTAACTCATCACTAAAACAAATATTCTTTTAAACATTTTTTTCTAAAGATAATCTAATAATTATATATATTTATATTTGGTATTATTTTTAAGAGATTATATGGTCATTGTTAGATTACGCCCTTTTCATGTGAGAAATTGGTGAATTGGGCATCATCAATTCTACTGTAAGGAATGTACAAGGTTGAATTGAGAACTTCATAGTCGATAGAATTAGCAGAATATTAATTGGAAATTAATACGGTAAATTGCTAGAAGACTTCAGTTCAATTGACGCTCTTCCTTTCAGTATGTCCGAGGTAAAATTATTTCTTAGTGAGAGTGAAAGCCACTATAGGTTAGGTTGAGCTAGGTCTGTCCAACCCACCTTGAGGGGGTGAAGAATATTATAGTTTACTTGGTGTCAAAATCAGTGCCCAGTCTCCCTACCGCCGATTATGTAATTTGAGTCTATTCTCTCTTTACAGATACCAAATATTTACTGACATAACCAAAAAATAGAGATATATCTGCGTGGATGAAATCTTTCTTAGTTTGCTTTTATTAAATCAATCTAGAGACAATCGCTTACCTGTTAATAGAACACTAGTCTGTCATATATCATATAACACCACTGATTTTATATATATTTTTCCTTTTCAGAAGATTTAATGATATAATATTAAAACTAAACTACAATAAAACCCGGTTATATCTATACTCAGTAACCCAAAATTCCTGATAACCCGAACACAATTTTCGTAAAACTGGGGTAAAAACACCAAGCAATTTAAGTGAAAAGTTTTTTATTGGTTAATAACCTCAAACTTAAAGGATAATTAAAAGAAACAATTTTAAACTGATAATAGATATGCAATATTTACTTGTTTTAGTGAAAACAATGTTTTCCTTTAACTAAAAATAATTACATTTCTGTAGAAAAAAAATTGTAAATTTAAAACTTAAGTGCATATTACGTGTTCTACATCAGTTAAATTGTTATAAATTTTATAAAACTCATTAAACTTTAATTTTATGATGTGTGATAATACTTTGCCCTTTCGTAGACCCTTCCGTATTATCCCGCTTAATCCTAATTCTCGATAATCCGATTAAGCTTCGGTCCAAGCTATTTCGGACTAACGAGATTTTAATAAATATTTGTTCTGCCAGCCAGTGCATATATAAAAATAAATGGTTGGACACATTCACCCATAGTTTATAATAGTATATTATAGTTTTGAACAAACCTTTAAAAATTATGTTGTCAATAAATAACCCTTAATTGTATCTATGAAAAACAAGAATATATTGTTAAATATCATATAAAACATTTCAATTCAAATAGAATTGTTAAAACCATCTTTGAAAAAAATGAATTTTGAAAATTAAGGAATTATTTAGAAATCCGTTTATTTTAAATCTAAAACTAAAATGATTATTTACCTCTAAACATGACCATATAACATCTAAATATTAAGAATCAAATACCCAAAGCTATATTTATGCTTTTTAGTGAGTATTACTCCATCTAGATATTATTATTATAAAATTGAACAATGACACCTGGACACGGGAATTAAAGGAAGGTCCTGTGTTCGATTCCCGTGTCCAGGTGTAATTTTTCAATTTTCAAAATATGATATCTAAATATTAAGTTTAAACTAAAACCATCAAACCGTTTCGGCTGCATTCAGAGACACAGGTAAACAAATATACATCATTGTATGACCCATTTTTTTTTATTTCGAGGGCTCATATTACGTTAAAATTCATTACTATCTCGAGGTTATAAAATTTACAATATTTTTTCTCTATATGAGAAAGTAAAACACTCTAATATTCTATTAATTATAGGGTTCAAGTTTTTATCACAAACAACACAAACAAACAACACCCATACTCAATGTAAAAAACTTTTTAAAAATCTGGCCAGGTTTTTTTTATGTTTTGTTTGAAAATCTTTACTATTTATTTTTACAACATTTTTAGGAATTTTTTTCCCTTAAAGAGCACTTGAAACTTTTTTTATGACTTTTATTTATGGCATTAATGTGACTTGGTTTCTTGTTATTGGTATTTTTGTGCTCCTCGCGAAGCTTACTTTCTATATTTTACTTTATCTGCCGTCTCCAAATTCCTAGGCCGTATATAAATATCTATTTACTTTTAATGAGTCAAGAGAAATGCTATGATTTGACGTTAGAGTGACGTTAAAGGAAAGATCACCAAGTTAAGGTTTATTCATTTAATATAATGTGATATATTGTTTACGGTTGAGTACTTACTGCTTTAACTTTTATTATGTTTATCAGTTAGAATTTTTGGTTGTCTTATATTTATTAGAACGATACATATTATGAAAATGACTAGTTTGAAACATACTATAATCATACAGGCATACACACATGCATAAATTACATTACATTACACACTACACACTACACAATACACATTACACATTATACTGCACACTTTACATTTTACATTTTACACTTCAACAACATCCATACATCGAGTCATACTTGCGCTTGTATTCTTAAAAGTCTTAATGTATCTCTTTTCCACACATTCGTCTACCACATTTAGCCACGTCTTACTCGGCCTACCCCTTGCTTTTGATCCACACATAATGCCTTCATACAACTAATTTAGTTAACGGCCATTTATAGCAAACAATAGATTTTTTGATATACAACCTTTGGAAATGTAAACAGATTATTTAGATACCGAATAATATATATTGATATTTTGAAGAAAGTATACATTTCATATATTCCTAACTAGAAAAAAATTAAATATTTTAGCATTCTCTCCATAATTTTTTCTAGATACTTATTTCGATCCTAAATGGTTACACCGATCCCTATAAATATATTACTTAATTATATGAATGTAATATAACGATGCATGGTTACGTGTTAGCACAGTGTGAGTCTTACAAAACTACAGTTAAAATCAAACATAAATAACGATCCGCTGCGCCCGGTCGGGATTTAATTTAGACCTCACCATTCATGTCAACAAATTGCAATAAGAGTTTGACACCTTAAACGTAATTTTAAACCAGATTAACAATATTTTCTTCAAAACTTGTTAAAAATAGTCTAATTAAAAAGCTAATTAAAAATTTTAAAATTGGGCTTTGAGGTGCATTCGGACCCCCTTCCATCCACCTATGTTAAAAATGTCAGATCTATGTGTGCCGCAGATTTTGCTGGGCATCTAACACAAACAAACAAACACACACACACAACACAGACAAACACTTCCCTTTATTATTATTGATATCCACATGCTTTTATTTTATTGCTAATCCTCTAGAAGAAGGAAAAAAACTAGGAAAAACCATAACCATTATTGTTGTTTTTTTATTTTGTCTAGAACGACATTTTCAAGGAAAAATCGTTCTTCAAGATATCAAGTTAGGATGAATTTCAAAATTATTTTCTGCTGATAATAGACGAAGTAAATAACAAGAAGAATGGCATTATTTAATGCCATTTGTGACCTATAGAGGGTTTCCATACACTCATTCTACCACAAAAGCTTACCTTAACGGGTTACAATATGGTGCAGCTTATCGGATGGAGCCATACTGAAATTTGGTAGAGTGTACATCTTGCAGACAAACGGACAATTGTATGGGATTTTTTTCCTCCCATTTCATTTTGTAAGTTCAAGATGACGTTAAACCTATTCAAAATTTGCAATACAGTAAAATATCCCTTAAAAGGACACCCCTAAATATCGTTTTCTTCTTTATAACGGACAGTTTAAATTTCCCCGGCAAAATAACGTGGGATATTACGATGAAACAACTTCCCAATAACGGACTTTCTCACTAACGGACACTTACACCATTAGGGACGCATATTTATGCATAAAGATCTCTAAACAGTGGACATACATTGGAAACACCATTTCATATAAATTGTTCTAATGTGGGAATATCAGGAATGTAGTTATCTCGCTTGAAGTGTGAGCAGTCCTGCCTTCCCTCCTTAGGGAAAGTTTTTATAATAACTTACGTAGTAATGACTACGATACTTTAAGGTTGCACCTACCGCCCCTTCCGAGCCAAGCAGTTTAGTTTGTGCTCGTGCGCTTATATTCAGTAGATAAATTCTACGGTGCACATTTAATTTTATTCGCCTATTGTTTTGTGTATAGTGCATTCTGTACTGTAAGCTAGGTACTCATAAGTGACCTGGTGGTCTAGGGGTAAGTCGTCAGACTTCTGTGCTGGGCGTCCGGGGTTCAATACTCGGTCCCGGCACAGATTCATCTGATTGCCAAACCCTTCCTTCACCTCTGACAAGACGTGTATTAATCACAACTTGTGAATGTGAGGAATGCCAGGCCTCCACCGTGGTTCGGATTCCACGTTAAACTGTAGGTCCTCCATTTCAACTCACAATCACCCTACCATTACACATTAGCCTAAGTGCGTGTAACCCAAATGGGTAGTAAGACGTGGTGCTGAGTAATAATAACATTACTCATATCTATTCTTCATACAAAACTGCACAATACAGTTATTAGATTGTTGTAGTTACTACCCACAGTTCATATAGATTAAACTGTGTTCAATCACTAGGTTTTTTTTTTTAAATTTGCAAATAGCGGGCACTTCTTAAAAATTGACTTTTTTTAATTCCTGGACGTATCCGCTACAAAGAGATAACACTGTACTATAGATGTAGATCTTTTGTTTTCTCTTTCAGAAAATATAATATATGTGGGTTGCAACAGAAATGTTCACACTTAGACTCATTTTACTGTCGCCCATCGAAGAAAATAGACTTAGTGAGAACAGCTTATACTCCAGTTAGGCATGTGCAATCCTGGAGGAAATTCCTCATGTTCTCCACCTGGAGTCCTGTTTGTTTATCTTACTCTGACGTCACACATACTGTTGGCGTACGACGTACCTTTTCTTTTGTGGCCGTCGAGTGTAGGCGGGGGTTTGGAACGCCTGGAAAACAGGAAGCGAGTGATTTACTTTCAACTTCTTACAATGTTTATATATCTTCTTTTATTTTGCTTCGTTTTCTGTCATTCACGATATAAATACATGTCTTCTTTATCGTGTTTCCTCCTTATACTCCTTTGTATCGTTATGTTTCCTTCTTTCTGCTTTGATTGTTGATTTTTATTCGTTCGTATTTAACTCGTTCCAACGGCCCTATTGTAAGCATTTGGTTGTTATAGTCCAATTTTCGTATAAAGGATATTTAATAAAATACAAAATTTATTTGTTGCTGCCAAAATTTTTAACATTTTAATATAATGTCGTTGTTACTTTATGTGTATTTATAATATCTATCAAAAGCTACAGCCTCAGTTACCATGATCTGACGTATTAATAAGCTTTTCTAGCTGTCTGATAAGATTATTCCAATTAAAATTGGACTATATGGGGAAATTCCTAGGTTTGTTGGCGCTCTAAAAGAATGTATTATTTATGTCTAGTTTTTTTTTTTAGTTAGTCAATCTAACGTGAACGTTCCAAACACAGATTCAGGGTGGCCAAACACCCGGAAAACCGGGAGATCCAAGAAACCAACGGGTTTTTTTTTTCAGGAAAAAAAACAGTGAAAAGAAAGAGAATTTCACAATAGATTAATGCACACTTGAATAATGGAAGTTGTGACATTTAACTGTAAGCTTAAAATAGTATATATTTGCATAAAAACTAAATTTTATAACCTGATCTTACGTACTTTTATAAATTATGATAACATTTTCAAAAAGCAGCTATTATTAAACTAGCCCTTTGTTAAAAACAATCGATTTTTGTATAATAATATGAAAAGCTCTTCAGATATAGATTTCAAACAAAATTCACCAACCCATTTTTTTAATTACAAATTTTCAAAGTTCATTCCTTAGTAAACTAATCTTGTATGAATTTTAATATATTTAATTTGAAGGATTAGAATGAAGACAAAAACTGGTTGAACACGATCCACATTTATTTGGAGATATGGTGGGAAAATCACCCCCATTGCAATCTAAGGGTAGTGGAATCCTAACCTCTTTATCGATGATGAACAAGATCAACGACTTAGATCACACGGTCATCGCTCGGGGCCTGAGAGATTTAAGGATGATAAGGATTCTTTCCTAGTAAATGGTTTAGAGTTTTTCACTAAAGATTATGGTAAGCCCCCATGGTAAAATATAACAAATGTTAAAAGAGCTCCAGTACGACCATTGTCAGTTTTAAAGTTATGTCAAATTCTGACCACAAACATAAGACTAGACATTCAAAATATTTTAACAACACTTTCGCTCATTGTAATTATATATATATATATATATATATATAATGGGAACAGATAGGCTATAACTATTCAATATAATGTATGTATGTAAATATACACATATATGTGTACATGACGAAAACAAATTATATTGTTCGAAAACCAGGTGTTTATTAAGATATTTGGTCCAAAAAGGAATGAGGCTTTTGGGAAGTGGAGGAGGAGGTTATCTAATGATGAGTTAAATACCCTGTACCCACCAGATGACATTGTTACTATAATCAAGTCTCATATATTATGGTGGTCAGGACATGCAGCGTGAGTAGGAGATTCTAGTATATATATATATATATATATATATATATATATATATATATAGAGAGAGAGAGAGAGAGAGAGAGAGAAATAAAGGTGGGAATACTGTGTAAAAAGTTTGTATTTTTAGCGTTGTTCTTTCATCTACAAAACCATGTTGTATTTAAACAAGAGTTTAAAAAGTCAAGGTTTATTTATTTTATAATATAGTAGGTTCCCTTTAATATTGGGGAAGGTTGAAAAACAATATATATATATATATATATAATATATATATATATAATATTTGAAAAAAATTATAAGCTCTTAATCTTAAGAAGATAGAATTTCATGATTTATCTCTTTCTTTTTGTGTCTATTTCTGATTGGTGTTTCAATGCGCGTATCCCATTGTACACACACACACACACACACACACACCACACACACACGCACACACACACACAAACACACATACACATATATATATATATTTATATATATGTTATTATCTTTAATATGGTAATGCTTTAAGGTGAGAATGTAGGGAACGTTATTTAAGGGCAGGATTTTTGCAGTTTTTATATCACAACTTTTGTATTTAAAAAATCAAACAACTAATTCTGCAGTAGAAATCTAAAGTTTAATTTTCTTTACATGGCGATATCAACAGTTCTTGAATATCTGTCAAGGTGGCCTGTAATATTATGTTCTCTTAATTTAAAATATTTCTCATCTAATTCCACTATGCTCATGATAGATATTCAACAACTATTGATATCGACATATAAAGAAAATTAAATTCTTATATTTCTACTATATTTTATTTATTTTAGTAAAAAAAAAAGTTTTGCCACGAAAACTGCAAAAACACTGGCCTTGACTTGCTTTTCATCCTTCTCAGTCTTTACTTGATGACCGTAAAAATAATGAGTCTTCACTTTTGACGGCAAATGCCCCTACCTCACTGATTTTGAACAATAGTGAACATTGTGTGCCTTGTGGTTTTTTTTACCAATGATCCTTTTATGAGTGAATTTAGTTTTCATCTCGGGTTTGAATAGGTCTAAAATTTTACCTTGACGTTTGACGAATTTTTGTCGGTTATTAAGAGTGTATTTTTATGGCAATGTTTGACATTCTCCTTATAAACACAAAGACTATATCATCACTTTACTTGGGAAAATAACTTAACCTAGAACAACATGCCTGACACAACGCACTCAGTCCACATTGGATGGATATCCATTAACAGGATGAACCCGTATGCAAATTGTAGCCAACACAGCTGGGAATAAAAATAAGTTGTTTTTTTTTAGCACCGCGTCTTACTACCCGTTCGGGTTATACGCTTAAGTACTAATTACGCTAATGGATTAGGAATTGGGAAGGTTGAATAGAGGAAGTGAACCCGCATTTGCGTGGAGGGAGAGTGGAAAACCATTTAGGAAAAACCACCCCCAGTTCACCCGACCGAGATTCGAACCTCGATCTCCCCGTCCAAAAATAAGTTCCCCGTGAATTTGTGGTCAGTCAATATAAACACTTAACCAGGGTTACTTACATTATTAATAGCTTACAGTAAGTGGGGTGCTAGAGGCTAATGAGACTGCTAATGTATTAAGCGCCTTTAGAAACATAAATGTAAGAACAACATAGAGTGAAAGGTTGTTAACTCCACGTGGGGTAACAACTGTTGCCAATTCTACTTGGGAAATATCCTCCCACAGTCCGTCTTGTTACTGAACTTGATGCGGCGCCGTTTTCAGAGCTGGATGGTCTATCCATCGTGGGATCGGTGGTAACTGACAGCTAACGAAAGTTACCAGATCTACTCGCATATATCCATTCTCCCAACCATATAATCTGCAGGACCATATGTTGAGTTGCTGTCATTTTTAGCAGTCAAAACTCTCACAATAAACCACTTGTTTTTAACTTTTTTTTTACATTTAACATTAATTTAATTTGAACTTATGAAAATAACCGTTTATGTGTTTTTTAAAGTGGCATTTGTAGTTCACTTAAAATGATAGATTATAAAAGGATTCGTTCTCTTCATAAATTAAGATGACGTCATACAAACCGTATTCGGTTGTGTTCATGCAAATATGTTAACCAAATTTAAAAAAACTAATCTGAAACTAATATTTTGTATGGCTCTGAATTATAAAAAAACATAATTATTTTGGTGGACAGTTAAAAGAAGATACAAGTAAGAATAAAATACTTTTTAATTTATTATTTCATGAACTGTAATTTATCTTGTTGTCGGAACCATGAAACCAAACACGTAATCGTTTTGTTAATATTTTTTTGT
The DNA here is from genome assembly GCA_033556935.1 of Timema podura. Taxonomy (NCBI): domain Eukaryota; kingdom Metazoa; phylum Arthropoda; class Insecta; order Phasmatodea; family Timematidae; genus Timema; species Timema podura. The sequence continues at coordinate 24,579,550 of JAVRXN010000013.1, read as the reverse complement.
TCTTTCAATTAGTTGCGAAAAAGCCAATGATACAGCAATCCTTATGAAAGTATTTATTATTAGAAGCGTTCGCCAACACTTTAGATTGATAATATAGTATTACTAAGAAAATTAATATCAATTCCACATAGATTAACATTAGTTACCTTTAACCAATGTTTGAATTAAAAATATTATATTAGTTGTCAGATACGACCACTCCTAATGAAGATGGAGTCTAGACTCTCTCATTATTTCTGGATACAATTTGTTATTTATAATAAAATATGAAAAAAGGTCAATGCATAGTATTGTTTTTCAATAGTGTCTCCTAAAATTAAAAGGCTAGAAAATCTAAATATAATATGTCGATTTAAATAGAATGAGAATCGAGTTTACTTATAAGTATAATATATTTGATTTCGTAAATATCTTCTTGAAGGACTCAAATGATATTTTTCAACGCTTTTAAAAAAGTTATTATTTCCCGCTTCGGTGGAAGAATGGCTTATGTCTATAATCTTGCAATATACTGGACTACCGATGACGGGGAGACTAAGGTTTGAATCCCTGTCGAGTGTACTGAGGGTATTTTTCCGAATTGATTTTCTAATATTTTACCACGCAAATTTAGATACATCCTCTATGAGCTGAAAGTTACTAGTTCATGTGCTGTAACCCTAACGGGTAGAAGACGCTTTGCGCGATATCCTGGTACAGTGGCAGAGCACTGTTGAGTAAAGCTAAAGGTCCCAGGTTCGAAAACCGTATTGATTTTATTATTATTTTTCACTTGACTAATTTTATTCCAGTCATCATGTATCATTTTGTCATAACTATGAATTAAAATGCAAGTTGCTTCGCAAATTTAAATGTTTATGGATTTGTAAGTTCCTGAAACCTTGAAACAGAATTAGTAAGGGCCCACAAACTTTTAAATTTTGTTTTTAAACTTCATACAATTTTGTTTTAAACTTCCTACAATTTTGCACTTTATTTTTATAGTAAATTTTATTGTAGGCTTGACAATTTAAATATTGTATTCCTTTGATTTTAACTTAAGGTGCTCATTCCTTTATCTTAAATATGGCTTATTAATCGATGAACCTACCATGATCTTATTTATTTTATTGTGATTTTTTAATTTATTCTGTATAATATTTAAACCTCCTTGAATATGTTAAGTCATGGTTTTCATATTTAAAATTTATATATATTGTATAAATACATTATTCTTATTAGTATATCTCAATTTAAAATTAATAGAGTTTCTATTGGTATTTAAGACTTCTTAAAAACATAGGTTTATAATGTATAATTTATTAATGGAAACGCTAATATTTGATAAGAAACGCTAATATTAAAAATATCACAAAGTCACCGTTGTCTTATCCAAACGTCATCAGCAGAAATTTAAATTAGCTCATAAAACTATGTTACAAACATGTATTTGCAAATACAAGCATTAGCTAAAGTCGTTATTGCATTTATAGTTTGAATTTCACTAAGGGCTTAATTTTTATCGCGTGGAATTTTCTAAGACTCTTTTGAGTTCTTCTTTTTTTTTTCAACTCATAGCGTGCTTTTAATCACTGAACTAATCTCAACTGGTTTAGAATATTCATGTAAATATTCTCTTTGACTTTAATCTCTTGTCACAATCTAATAAATAAACAAGGTAGAGACAAGCACACAACCCACTTACTGTTCACATTTTGTTGCACAATAAAAGCCAGAAATTATTAATAATTAATAATTATTTTTGAGCCTTGATCAATGAAAACTCACTTCTGTGGGCAAATGCTCTAAGGCACCAGTATCGTCTTTCTGATTTACCGGTTGATTGGAAAGTCTGGGTGAGAATAATAGCTAAGTGAATTAAAGTTATTTTTATCGAATGATTTTTATTCTATCAATCCATGCAAATGTGTTTACAATAAATTTAAATTTTACATTCTTTAGCCCCTCACATATTAGTTCAAATATGCAGGTTGATTGAAAAAGTAGTAAGGCCTTGAACATATGATCATATTCACTATATTTTAAACATTTTTTTAAAACTATATTTTTAATGTTATAGACCACAATATATCTGGTTCAGCAATTTAAGATATCTATTTTAGCCACAAAAAGTTGTAGTTAGTTACTCAACTAGTTTAATTTTTCAAATCATTTGTGATAGTGCGTGTTTTTGTTCCGTTTCTTAATAATTGTCCTGAGTATTTATTTACATATTTAGACTAATAGAATGGTGGTAAGTAGGATCCGGACTATAATGAGCTAAAACTTATTTTAAAATGATCTATAAAGGGACTTAAAATTAACCAAAAAAAAATTAACCAGAAAACAAGAACAAAAACTATTAAGTAATGCACACGACTAAATAAAACACTCACTTTACAAATTAAGGTTGTAGGGAAAAAAGGGGGGAAATAAAATTGAGTTAGTGCTGACATCTATTAGACAATCATGAGACCTTTATAATGTACTTTATATTATGGTTAAAGGAGGTCTCTGTTATATTAGATTATTTAAAATAATTAATAAAAATATATGCTGCGGTCATTATAAAGTTTGAGGTATAAAAGGAATTGTTCTAGAAAATATGTATGATGTGACTACCCCCCTCCCTTCCTCCTTTACCCTGTATACTTTAAATGGAAACTAAAAAATATATATGCGGTGAGAATTCTTCAACAACAAAGCTCTTGTATTATGTTAAATATAACAATTATTTACATTTATCTGCTCCAGAAGTAGTATCTACCCCCTCTCAAAGCAAGCTTTTTCTAGTTAGATAATAGTGCCGCATTAGGAATGTGGATTTTACAACCATCAAGCAAAGAGGGTACAAATTTTATCGACTACACTACCTTTTTCGATTCAAATCTGACTACATTACCTTTATCGATTCAAATCCGTCTTCACCATCACAGTAAATCCAGATCAAACGAGTTCAACGCCTTAGTCCGCGTGTTCAGTGATGCGATGTTTTCAATTCCCTAACCGCATGGATGAGGGTACAATTTCACTATATTATACTTCCAAACTCTACACTTCAATTTAAGTGGTTTTAACCTTTATGCTGAACTTATTAAAAAATACAGAATAGTGATGAGAAAATAAGGTTAATAAAATGCCATGATTTGAAGTAAAGCTCACAACAACATAGATATAATTTCATTTGAAGAAAGCTATTGATTGTGCAATTAATTGTACATTAATATGGAAGCTTAATATAATATTTTCTTCTTGATCTCGCTAATCAAGTATCACAAAAGTAAATTTAAAAATGACACCAGTTCACAATAATCAAACCCTGGACCCTTGATCTACCATTCCGATACTCGACTACTGATATATCCACGTTTTATCTTGTCATCAGGGTCATTTTTCACTCATAGTTTAAGGCCTTTTTCGACTGTGGTGGTGTTGTCGATGATAGCTCAACGTAGCCGATGATTTGCACACGTCCGTCACAGATTCTGCCTTAAACTATGAGTGAAGAATGAGTTTGAGTAATCGACGAATCTTGGATCGATTAGTCTTAGAGTATTTATGCTAATCTGAGGGTCCCGGGTTTGATTTCTATGTACAGATGTCATTTTTCAATTTATGAATATGTAATATAGTTTCAAGCCATGGTTTCTCCTACATTCAAATTTTTGCAGAAAGGGCCTTTTAGAAAAAACAAATTTTTTTATTGATAGCATTTTACTATATTATTAGTGTTTTTTATAGGTATAGATAATTCCTATACAAATTTACAGCTGTGGATCATATGACCTGATATATGAATAAGTGAAAGTAGATTTAGTAAATTTTCTAACTATCAGAAAGGTCCTTTCCTATGAAAATTGGACTGTACATTTGATGATACTCTTCGCATAGCTGTGTAAAGTTTAGTATCATCTCCATACGACTGCTAAAATATATATTTTATAAACTACTCTAATTTGAAGTGAGCACGAAACATGATATTGCTTCTAGTCACTATATTAATTCTTTTAAGAATTCAACCCTTATTACACAACAGTGTAAGATGTAGTATGGCATTTAACTCGCTGCGTCATTAATTTAAAAAAAAATATTTAATATAAAATGCTCACTGAAACATACAAGCCTATAGCTTCGAGCCACAGTATCCCCTTTATTTGATGACATAACTCGCAATACACAACTGTGTGAAATGTAGTATCATATAAATCTCCAGGCGTTAATAATTTAAATGGCCTTATTTTTATTTATTTTAGTTCCAGTCGGTTTTATATCAAAACGTCAAATGCATTAGTTTTATTCGTTGTAGATAAATTTCGTACGTTAAAGTCATTTTGTGTTGTTAACGAGTGCTATGTGTTCCCCCAAGCTTTACATACTATATATGGGCATACAATAATTTATTTACTTGAGTCCACTTTGATTATGAGACATAACTTCCTCAGATAGAATATAAAAACCCCACTTGAAAGGATTGAATAGTTTTAGGAACTATTAGTGGAGGAAATACTTTACATGGATGGTATGTGATTGAGTTTAAGGATGTTTAAAGTATGTGTATATAGGCTATACATGTATATTATTCAGTAACGCATCAAAAGTATGATTACATTAAAATCTTGAGACACATCTCTTCTCGTGTGTCTAAATACTGTACATAGTACATGTGAAAAAGTGAAAGTAGTACAGTTGGTTAGGTCATCACTCAGCGAGCGTGGTGTGCGCCGATAGGTCATGAGACCCGGGCCTTGTACCGACCCCGATGATGCTATCGGGTGTAATTTGTGGGGTTCGCGTGCTTGAATCTACCGCGGAAAACTTTCTCTTCATGTGAGAATCGCTTAACCCCCTTACGCGTGTGAGATTAAACTCGCTCAAAGGGATGGAACGGGGAGTAGTTTTACTCTGTAATCGTTCAATAGTCGACCCCTTGTTGCCGCGATCTACCGAGGAAGCGTGTCGTGGTCTTGTGTATCTAGTTTACGTGCAGGTTTATGTTACCGTCTTCTTGAACCTCTTTGTTTGAAAACAAACCCTCTAGCTAGTATTATTATATTATTATTACTATTGACAAAATATAGTGAGGCTCTGTTTTAACTTGACCACTCTGCATTTAGTCTGTCTGAATCTTTGTTACGTGATAATTGTCAAATACGTAGACCAATTTAATGAAATTTGGAATGGCGTAGGCTTAACAACCTATGTTCGTGGTTTTCGATCCGGTTATCCGTTTAAAGGTAGTAGACTTATTTTTCGCCTCTTTATTTGCTAAGCGATAACTACCAAATGCGTAGACCAATTTTGACGAAATTTGGAATGGATATTCTTTGAACCTAACTCACACTAATGTAAATAGCATACAAAGGTAGCACCACTTGGAGGAATTTTATTGTGTCATTGATACGTCACCAGAATACAACCACACATACATTTTTTTTAAATAAGAATTGTAATGACGTTGATTGGACGTTGGTTTAAAGGTTTATTTATTATTTAAATTCCCAAAATTTGACCTGATTTTTAACATTTTAGTTTGTCTTCCGTGTAGCTTTTCGTATGTAACGCGCTGGCTTGTGTACTGAGTGACGTCATAATATCAGTCAATCTGTCTCTATCTGACGATATCTTCTATTCTCTTTGCGTTGGTCCAAACGATTTATGTACATGGTTTCTCAATATGGATAAACATTTTAATATGGTGGCTACTCAAACTGTTTGTTTTTATAATAGTTCATTTCAAGTTATTTGAATTTATAATTTTAAGCAATCGATAGAGTAACTAAAGCGTATTTTTTAAATGTTGATACAAATATAAAGAGAAATTATAAAACATATTTTGACTTTAAATCTAAAAATATATATTGAGTGTACAGTAACGATAATAACATGACATAATTTTTAACATGATGTGCTTAGCATTTTTTTGAGTGGAGGTAACGAGGTATATCGTCCACTGAACTACCAGTTTTAATGTTTAAGGTGGGAATTCAGAGGACAAGAGAAAAGATAAGTATTTTTCTAGCTTTTATAACAAAAGTTTTTTGGTCAAAATTAATCAAATATTTTTAAGTAGAAACATTGTGTTTAATTTTCTTCACATGATGATATCAACATTTGTTGAATATGTCACGAGTGTAGCGGCATTAGATGAGAAACTTTTAAACTAAGATAAATATTTTCATTAAATTCCAGGGCACTCTTGACATATATTCAACAACTGTTGAGGTCAAAATGGACTGAAAATTAAAGGAGACACTTTGATTTACTTTGGACAAAAAAAAGTTTTGCTATAAAAAACTGCAAAACACTAACCTTTTATCGTGTTCCTTACATCCCTACACTTTCACCTAGGCTTCCTACATCGCTGGTCACATGGTCCAACAAGTCACTATCATGTTGTTGTTATTATTATTATTATTATTAGGGCTGGGCCGATGCCGATTATTAATCCGATCATCGGCCGATTATTGCATAACCGGCGATTCCGATGATCGGTGTTTGAATCTCCGATTATTTATGCCGATTATTCAAAATGTGTGGATATATTTTAGGTCCTAAAAAAAAATATTTTATCTCTGCTCTCTCGTATGTGATCTTTGAATAATTAGCTTGTTCTTAGCGACATAGGTTTGAAATAAACAGCACATCCAACATTCCAAACAAAATATATCAAAATAAATATATTTACAATAGGTCTTTTTCCAATTTATGCACGTTATTAGAAATAAAAATACTCACAACAAATCTAATAATCATAAAATAAAGTATTAGCAGATTGGTATTGTTTTATTTCGATTTGTTAAAGATGCCCAAAAAATGAAACATCGGACGTAATAATCTCGCACATGAGCACATTTTGTTTTAAATGGAAACCGTTTTTCTTTTAATGCAAGTACAAAACTTTCCACTGGCATGGAATTTGTTTCGCTCATATTTCAATATGAATTTAATTAATATATATTAATATTTAAATTTTACATTTTCTTTAATAGTTAAAAGTAAATTAAAATAAGTTTTAAAGTCTTTCTTAAAAAAAAACACGAAAAATAACTTTCGTTGCACATTATGTTATTTATTATTTATTATATCATATTGAAGTAGAGAGGGGCAAAATCGTTCTTTTAAATGAACGATTCATTGTATCTGGTTCAGTTCAATGATCCGTTCATTTTGACCCGTTCACCGTTCATTCGATTTTCTAAAGGTAGTTTTTATTTAAATGTAGTTAAAAATGTTATTTTTCATTAAGATTATTTAAATTGTTAATAAAAAGATCGGATTAATGTTTAAAAATGGTGATGCCTTTTTATTATACTTTTTTTAAGAAACCACTTATTTCTATACGATATTAATATTTAGTAGTTAAATTATGATGGAATGCTTTGTAGAATCACAAAAACCTATGTTATGATATATCTAAACCACAATTCACAAAAATATTACGATTGTTAAAAATTGTTTAGTATTGAAGCCATATTTTAATAGACATTGGATGTAAAAATTCCTAGTTCATTTAAAAACAAAATAGAAAAGGCCTATTCTCCTTGTGTGCAAAAATGTGTGTGCCTTGATTATTTTTTATCATAAAAATTAAATTTAAATTTGCTGATTATGATTTGTCTTTGTCTAATGAAAGGGTCAGTAGGCCTATTTAATCATAAATGTGAAATCATATTTTAATTATCTAACATGTATCGGTATATTTGTTATTTATTAATGTGATTTGTTTTTGTTTAGTGACAGGTTCACTTTTCCTAACAATAACAATATAAAATAATAACTAAACAACCTTTACATTTTAAAAGTTTCTATTTAAATGTTATTAAAACAAAAATATATTGGACATTATAAAACTAGTAAAAGTATTTTTTTTTGCTTTAAAGGTCATTTTACTTTATACACTTATTAAAATTGAAAACAAAAATAATCGGCATCGGTGATCGGCCTAATCGGCAACAAATGATCGGCATCGGACTAATCGGCAAAATAGCTGATCGGCCCAGCTCTAATTATTATTATTATTATTATATTATTATTATTATTATTATTATTATTATTATTATTATTACTAGCACCACGTCTTACTACCCATTCGGGTTATACGCACTTACGCTAATGTGTAATGGTAGGATGATTGTGAGATGGAATGAAAGACCTACATTTAATGTGGAATCCGAACCACGGGGGAGGCCTGGCATTCCACACTTTCACAAGTTGTGAATAATACACGTCTTGTTAGAGGTGAAGGAAGGGTTTGGTCAATCAGATAAATCTGTGCCGGGACCGAGGATTGAACCCCGGACCCCCCAGCACAGAAGTCTGACACCTTACCCCTAGACCACCAGGTCACCAACTTTAAAGTTGCGCGGTTTTGCTGGTGTCGGGGATATAGGCGCTTGAAAGCCGATTTGGTTAGCTAAGGTTTATTTTTCCAAATAATGTGTCTGCGATACCTACACGTAAATGCGTGTACATTTACTCTAAATTCCTACCTTTCTAATTTATATTCCATTGATGTGATTAATGTTTGCGTTTAACCAACCTGAAATGATACTAAGTCGTGGTGAGATAACAAAACGAGAACGCCAAGTTTATTAAAGTCTTACCCACATCGGCCAGCACATTGACTAAATTTTACTCTTATCTAGTTTGGTTTGCCAATGACGAGGAGGGCCGGGAATCGTATCCCGACCCTGTGTACTGAGGGTGTTTTTTTCCCAAAAGGCTTCGCTCTCTACCTTCACGCAAATTCGACCACAATTCCTCTAAACTAGCGGTTCCCAAACTTTTTTGACTCACGAAACCCTTTCACAAACATCTGAGTTGCACGAACCCCCTGATAAATATCCATAGCCATGCACTTAATTTTATACCAATTTTTTTATTAAATTTAGTTATTAATTGTAATCAAATTGTTTAATATCTTTAAATTAACCTACTATAGCTCCAGTAGGTACTTTGGAATACCCCACCAAATATAATGGAATAATATTGAAATTACTTAATTACAAGTTCAAATAACCACACATTTATTTTAAAAATTAAAACTGATATTAAATAAGCAAGGTACTGTAGTAACATTTTCTTATATTTACTGTCACAATATTATCAAATTTCACATGTTTTTTAAAGGGGTACTGGAAATTGCAGCTTTTACTTAACTTAAATAGCCTCCTTTAATCACAAAATCCCACGCCAATCTAAGTTTCAAAATTGTTTACAAGTTTTAACAGCTACTTACCTCTACACGTGACTTAGCGAGAAGGGTGCGCTTGCTTTGGATAGAACAGAGCTTTAAAGTCAAGAACCACAAACGATAAATAAAGTTTCACGTCACTTTCAGAAATGAGCCTGTTTCTGTATTTATATTTTTGAATAGGCTTATGAAGAAAAATATTTCTCGCTCAAATACGTAGAAAGAAATGGTACCAAACCTTTAATAGCTTTATTCGCTAACAATGGGAACTCCTCCTTTAAACTTAACCAGAAACCATTTAATGACAGAGATGTAATTAAAAATCAGTGGACATTTCAAGGAGTTACTTTTTTTTCACTAACGCTTAATGTGGAGGATTTCAAAACAGCTCTCACTTCCAAGGGATTGTGAATCTAATTGTTATTATTGGACATAGCTGGGAAATATTCTCTGAAGGTTTTTCCAAGTCCCTTCAAGTGTTCTATAACTATGTTCTTAACATTTTCGTCCAAAGAAATCTGATTTTCTACCATAATGTCGTAAAAGGTATCAAAGCACTCCTCTTGATTGCTAATTAAACACTTTTCCCAATTATATTTTATGAACCACTCGATACGGTCTTGCATAGTAAAAACGTTAATATTCGACCCCTGAAGAGATAGGTTTAAACTGTTCATTTTTGAGAAAATGTCTGCCAAATAGACCAAAGCCTGGAGCCAGATTTGATCTTGCATTCAATTTGCTTTGTGAAATGGATGGTTGGTAAGAAAAACTAGAACTTAGTATTTATGTTTAAACATTCTAGTAAGAGTTCTACCTCGTGATAGTTACCTAACTTCAGTGTGATACAGTAAACAATTGTTAATGCTTCCCATTTCCTCACAAAGTGGTGAAAAGATCCGCCATTACAGAAATATTTTGGCGAACCCCTTGGAAGATTTTGCGAATCCCCAGGTGGTTCGCGAACCACAGTTTGGGGAGTACTGCTCTAAGCTACGCCTTTCTTATGCATATTTTATTGATGTGAATATGCGGATAGCCTGGATAAATAGTAAGACACACTGCACAAATAAAATATATTTCTAGTCTTTTTTGTAAACACACCACAGGTAGTCGGATCCAAACAACTATGGCTGACGATTGACATTTTAATATTTTTATTTTATATATATTTTTATTTGATTCCTAAATAAATGCTGTCACTTTGGCATTTGAAGTCATTTACATTTTCATTTGTCAAAGCAACAAAAAAGTCTGTTGAGATCGATGGATACGAACATTTTTTTCCTTTCATATTTGATTTTTTTTAGCAATGCGTCTTACTACCCGTTCGGGTTATACGCTTATGTAATAATTACGCTAATCGTTTTAGGGACGAAGAAGGTTATATTTAGAGGAAGTGTATCCGCATTTGCGTGGAGAGAGAGAGAGTGGAAAACTATTTTTTTAAACCACTTTCAGTAGACATGACCGAGATTCGAACCTCGATCTCCCCGTTATTTGCAGTCTAATTTACTGTGAGAGTAGCGCCTTAGACCATGCATCCACCGAAGCAGGCCGTATTTGAAAATTAATTTCTTAAATCAAAAATAAATATTCATAGTTATGTGTACATATATATTCTTTAAATTTTACTCACCCCTAAGTCCTAAGATGTTATCGCGTACCCCCCCCCCCCCCCCCCCATCTAAAGTCAAATACGTGTCCCCTAGACCTGTGATTGACCACCCCTGCTACCCAGCATACCCATAGCCATAAATTATATTGATATAATTATGTAAGTGCGCCCGTTCATTTTTACAGAAAACTTTCAACTTATTTATTAAATTATTAAAAATTCCATAAATCTTGTTACAGTAAAACACTCATGGTTACTCTTTGTGTAACTAAATGTCATTTGACATCAAAAAGTGCTTTTAACATTTCTAAAGTTATTAATTTTTTTTTTTTTTCTTCTCTGAGCTCGGATTTTATATAATCTGTTTACCAAATTCGTTTTCTCCAACACGTGGGAGCATATTGCACCCAACGTAGTCCAAACATACAATCATTTAATTTCTGTTTATAGCTCCATTAAACATCGTGTGTGTTTTATATACGTAATATGCTTGATTATTTTTTTCCAAACATACAATTTGAATCGCTATCTTAAATCACAAAATGATATTTCTTTTTTAAACTTCACTTTCCATCGGCGCTCAGGATTTTTTTTTTCCCCTGGCACAAGTATGTTGTGTGTGTTGTTTAGTGATATGGTTCACTGGATGTAGTTAACTTTGGCTTTGTTCGAGCATGCGCACATAGAAAGAATCCCCTTTTGCCTGCCGGTGTTCGGAGCAAGATAAAAAAAAAAATGTTGAAAGGTTTTTAACAAGAACAACGGATGGCAGTCGCTGTGCTAAACTCCCTCCTAGCATGCCTTTCCCCCCCTCCCCCCCTTTTTTTTTCTCCCTCACCTTTCTCTCCCTTCACCCCTCTATTCCCCCCCCCCCTCAGACGAGCCAACTGGTGCTTTCCAAATTAGATTTGGTCTCTAACCAGGCAGGATCCGGTGGGAAGTGCTTGTTTGCATGCTTTTGGTATCGGGAGCAGTCGTCAACAGGGAAGCTTTTAGTTCGCGATACGCTCGCAAGTAATTGTTTGCGGGAGGTGTAGGGGGTGGTTATGGGGGATGTTTTACCATCCCCGTAGCGTGGTTTTAAAGTAAATAGGGTATGTACACCCCCCTATTGTACGACAGTCTCCGGTAGGAAAGGACAGTTCAGCGTGGGTATCGACCCGCGGCGTGTCGCGTCTTTCAACTGTTCCGACACGGCGCGAATTAGTCAGGGGTGACGGGTTCGCTGTAAGATGAAACGAGAGTGTATGAGTGTGTTTGTGTGTATGGTGACGTGTGAGGAAATCGACGATGACACCTTGTCTTGATGAAGGTACGTTCTTGAAGCGGTCTTTTTTTAAGAAGATTACTTTCCACTTCGTGACTCGACTTGGAAGTAAACTAAATGAAAGACCGCGGAGGGAGAGCTGATAAAGGAATATCAAATGTTTTCTTCAAAGTTTCGACTTGTTATCTGCGTTTGTTTACGTCTTTCTGTCTCTCAGGTAGGTACATATTGTCTCAAATAAATTTGAGATGCTAATATGTTATCAGACACATTATCTTGTTTTTTTATGCCCTTATTTTTTAAATGCTAATTGCTTCTCTTAGTCAAACGGTTCGTTAGTTAACTAAACATTTCCAATTCGGGTATGAGTTTTTTTAACACGTGGTATATCGCTGAATGGTTAAGTTTTATTGTCTCTTTTAAACAGTTTAATTTTTTTGCTTTTCAATGTTAGTTAATAGTAGTTTTCTTTTGCTAACATTATATTATATTATAAACGTCAATTTTGATATTAATGTGACAGCTACCGAAGATGATCGTGGCTTAAATTAATGAGCATTTGAATTCACACAAATATGATCTGGACATGCCATTGGCTAGAACCACTTTTTGAGCTATATTTGGTTTATATTCTCCTTATTTTTCACACGTGCTTTTTTGGTGTGTGATAAGCAAATATTTCATATGTGCCGATCACTGATGTCTTTATTAACTTTTACCCTCTTATAGCTTGTATCTTGTACACTTATTAGCCAACAAGTGCACTGAAAATAAAAGATTTTCTAGCGGAGTGCTTTAGTGGATGAGCTTCATTTTAAAATTAAATTTGATAAAAACAGAAAGATACGAAGAATTAAAAGCTCACATCTCTACAATAAGACTGTTTATAAAGTGACATTAACACTTTTTATTCCTGTCGTTGGTGTTTTAAAGTACTAGCAGGAATTATTATTTTCTAATCAAACATGAATCTCAGTATTTTATTTGTATGTACTAGTTTGATCTCATTTTATAAAATTTACTTTTAGATAACATTGATTACAAACCTTTTGCCTGGTAGATTATTTTCTTTTATTATAAATATCTAACCAGTTTAAGATATCCTTAAAAATTATACTTCTTGTGTTGAAATGTTCCTTTGATGTCAATATGATTTATTATTCTGTTTGGTACTTGCCAATTTGAGTATTACGTTTAGTTTACTCTCAGAAATATTTAGCTAGTCGAAGTCAGTAAGATAAGAGTCATTCGACAATATTATTTAGTCTGATTTAGTAGCTATCAGCTTTGACTCATTTACATATAAAAGTTGTTCCAATCCCTTGATAAACAGTCAATGAAGTGTGCGCACCTTAGTTTGGGCGTCTGACGCCAGTGGAGCTAGCGTCGCGTAGAGTGCCAGCTGGGATGTCATTTAGGACCTGTTGCTTGTTTATGTCACGTGAGCTTTGCAAGGGACACGCGTTGGGAAATAATCGTATCATTAGAGCTGTACATTATTTATATTTATACTAGCCACACCATTGAGAGAGCTATTAAATTAGTAGTTCTGTGAACTCTAGACCTCTCATCATGTTAATTATTAAGTCATGTTCTTATCGTCATCACAGTTATAACATTTTTTCTGGATTTCAAGTTAAAATAACGTTGTAATTTCTCCTTGAATTTGAAGTTGACTTTTTCATTGGTGATGAAGTGTGATAGAAAAATCACTTAATTCTATATTCACCAGTACATAAACCCGCTTTGGTGACAATATTGTCTAAGGTATCATTCTTATATTAGACTAGACTGCCTTTGAAGGGGGGACCGGAGTTTGAACTTACAGTTTGGTGTACTGAGGGTGGTTTTTCCTTTATGGTTTTCCACTCTCCACGTAAATGCAGGTATACTTCTTATAAGTTTAACCTTCCTCATTTCAAGCACAGTATAATAGTTAGTACATGCTTATGCGTATAACCTGAACAGGTAGTAAGACGTGGTTTGGCCACCTTGTTGAAACGGATAGTCAAATTGAAAAAATATAAAATGTATGTACAAGGTTCAAAAAAATATACCTGCCAATTATTTTGAAAATTAGTAAACGTATTTGAGCTATCGCGAGACAAACAGATATGTTTTTAACCGGCAGCCATCTTAAACGGATAACCAGATAAAAAAAACATGCGCTTACTTTGTTCGGCCTAAGTTCAAACATGTATCTACCAAATTTTGGTTAAAATTGGCATTCACATTTGATATTTATGTGAAACAAACATTCGGCCAGACAAACAGACGAAATTTCAAATGTTATAGTTAAAACCAACTGTGCTAGGTTTAGTCATTAATATAACTAAAAGCATCACATTACTAATTTACAAGCAAGCGTTTCCTAAATTTAAACTATTAGAATGTAATGGAAAGGAACATCATTTAAGGTCTATATTCTTATCGTTTTTATGAAAAAATTAATTAAATAAAAAGCCAAATATTGCTCCAGTAGCTACGTTTAGTTAATATTTTTACACATATTAATTTCAAGTTCTGTAATATCTGCCATTGCGTTGCGTTACGTGATTTGACTAGGAATGTTTCTCTTCATTTAAAATGTTTTAAGGTCAAATGCTGGATGCTCATGACCAAAATATTCAAAACCTGTTGTAATTACTATCTGTAGGAAATTATACCAAATTTATCCATTAAATTAAATTTTGTTTATTTTACTCAAAAAAAAGTTTTTTATAATATACAAAAACAAAAATACGCACCTTGACTCAATCACAAATAAAGTATATGTGCAAATTTTAAATGAGAATAATAACTCAATTTTTTATTGTATTTTTGAAGGAGCATTAGTTCTAATTAAAAATAAAATACACGTATATGGGATGACACAGAAGGAATTGCAAAGAGGTTTTTCTTACCAAGGCATATGATAAAATTTAGTTTATGCACACCAATTTGACCTGAAAAGTAGCAGTCCTACTTGACCAATTTCAGCAAACCCCTCCCTATCTTATAATATATTAGTATATAACCACTAATCCAAACGGGTAGTATGACGTGGTGCTAAAAAAAAACTTCCCCTCCGAAGGAAGCTGGGATACGGATTTTTATTGCTCAAGATAAATCCGTCGACCCAAGCTGGGCTTGAACTCACGAACATCGGGTCCTGAGGCAAGAACTTTACCTCAAGACGACTGAAGTCGACCATAATTAATATTCTGTATGCATTATAGAATGAGTAAGGTTAAAGGTCAATGATTAATATACTTCTTAATTCTATAGCAATTTTCTTTAAGAAAATATAATAAAATTCTAAAATTTTTGTATACGAGT
This sequence comes from Timema podura, assembly GCA_033556935.1. Classification (NCBI taxonomy): domain Eukaryota; kingdom Metazoa; phylum Arthropoda; class Insecta; order Phasmatodea; family Timematidae; genus Timema; species Timema podura. The sequence goes on along the minus strand of JAVRXN010000013.1, from coordinate 24,564,175 downwards.
TTTTTTAATACAGTAGCAATAAATCACAAAATAATCACAGTGTAATTAGAAATATACTAAGTTATCTATTTTATTTATCAATTAAATTATGTTTAATAATGAAATTTAACTATAAATAATCAACAAGTATCACTATTTCGTTTGAAATAAAAATCTGTATCCTTCATCATCCCTGTATTATTATTAGCACCGCGTCTTACTACCCATTCGGATTGTACACACTTACGCTAATGTGTAATAGTATGGTGATTGCGAGAAGAAATGGAGGACTTACAGTTTAACGTGGGATCCGAACCACGGGTGGAGACCTGGCATTCCACACATTCACAAGTTGTGATTAATACACGTCTTGTCAGAGGTGAAGGAAGGGTTTGGCATTCAGATAGCTCTGTGCCGGGACCGAGGATTGAACCCCGGACCCCCAGCACGAAGTCCGACACCTTATCCCAAGACCGCCAAGTCACCTCCACCCTGTAAAATAGAAAGATTACCGCTCATTATGTCACTATCTATGGTATAGCTTATATGATAGACTCGTAGTGTAATCTGTCAAGGTAAGACTGATGGGTTTCAGGGTAAACGGAGTGAACGATTAATTTGATATGAAATGTATTATAACTATCAATTTACCAGCTTCGGTGGCGCATGGTCTAGCGCGCTACTCTCGTGCTATACTTGAATGCCAAAGACAGGGATATCAGGGTTTGATCCTGGTAGGTTGCACTGAGGTTTTTTTCCCAAAATGATTTTCCATTCTCCCACCACACAAATGCACTTCCTTTAAATTAAACCTTCCTATTCCCTAACACATTAGTGTAACTAATACATAGGCGTATAGCCTGAACAGGTAGTATTATGCGGCGCTAAACTATCAATTTAATATTAAACTAATCTTTGTACAAATCTTTCTCAAATCGGCATTATTTCTGGATGTGAATTTTGCAAAATTGGCCAAATTTTTTAACTATTTGGTTTATGTTTAATATCTTACGTTATAGAGTCCGAATCATAAATGATACCTTTTCAAATAAACCTTTACCTTATAAATAGGTCAATTACCTAACAAGCCTGTGAACTACGCTAATCAAAGGGGAAACTTTAGTCGTTGACATTTTCCCTAATGAGATTAAATCCGTTCGTTTGTGGAAACAACGTGAACCTCAAAACATTTACGGAAACAACTTATACTCTGTCCTTGTTAAGGAAACTTCCAGGAAAGTTTAGGTCTGGTACATTAGTTAACTTTCCCTTTAGAACCGACCGTTAGTTAACATCCAATACTTGTATGTTATTCACAAGGAAAAAATTGGTGGAAAATTGTATTAATGTAGTTGACAAGTAGCTGACACATAAACTTGTGTGCGTTTGTTAATCAAAAGATCGAATCAATCTTGAAATCAGTTTAGATATTTTAATTTTTGAAAATAAAGTTTATTTCAGTGGCTATTTTTAAATAAATCACACCGTAGCACATTTAATCTTGATAATGTTTATAAATTGAACTTAATTCATTCGAATAACATTCTTTTAGTATTGTCATCTGGGTGGAATCAAATAGACACATTTTAGTACATAAACAAGAATATACTTGTAATTGGTAAGACACAATTAATACATACTTTTTTACTACTGTAGGTTGGAACCAAATTTTCAAAAATTGTCTTTCCTGACTTCCCCTAAATAAATTTTCCATAGAAAAAAATTTTTTGTAACCCTATGAAATACTCTTTCCAATGTAAATTTTGAAGAAAATTGTTTCAAACATTTTTAAATGTTTTTAAAAAAATATGTTATTTTTAAGCCATTCCTAAATTCAGAATTTAATTAAAATCACGTTTTCACCTTGAGGTACGACTTTAATAACTTCTAAATATCAATATTTTGAATAAATCCATTAAACAGTTTGGGCTGTAACCTCAGATATAGAAATAAAGAGGGTCAAAAAGACAGACATAGGGTCAAATAGAACGACAGAATAATCACAAAATCTTTTTTTTTTTTTTTTAGTTAGTAAAAACCATAATAATATCCAGGTCAGAAATTTATCACGATTATAATATTTTCTCTATATATAGTTTATATATATATATATATATATATAATATATATATATATAATATAATATATATATATATATATCTCTCTAAATATATATATTAAAAAAAACTTAAATAAAAATATTCTGTTTACAGTCCAAAACTAAGACAAAGTAAATTAGTAATAATAAATTAATTAAAATTTATTATTTTATTATTATAAATATAATAGCACCGGTCACAACCTATACGGTTATACCATTTACGCTAATGTGTAATGGTAGTGATATGTGAATGAAATGAGACCTACAATTTAACGTGAAATCCGAACCACGGAGGAGCCTGGCATTCTCACATCCACAATTGTAAGACAAGTTGTTGATCGTGTTTACAAAATACCAAAGATTTTACTTTGGTACTATTCATAATTTGTATCGGTGATAAAATTATGAATTTTATTCTAGTCCTAAAATTAAAGACATGTACTGATGAGTTATTATTAAATATTCGCTCACAAATAGACTATATGAGGAAGTATGTACGAGTGTAACGTACCAATTATTTTTATATTTTTAACACAGAATCTTACCACCCATTCGTGCTATACGCATAATGCTAGTTATGCTAATGTATTAGGGTGAGTAATGTTGAATTTAAATAAAGTGAACATTTATTTGAGTTGAAAGAGAGATAATAAAACTATTTAGAAAAAAAACACTTTCAATACACCTGACAGGGGTTTTAACCCTGATTTCTTGTCATCAGTGGTCCAGTCTATTGTGAAAGTGACGCCTGAGACCATGCGGCCATCCGAAGTGTGTATAGTACCATATTATATTATACTGGATATTACCTCTAAATAAACAGTATGATCACTATTTGGAAACAAGTTGTCATTTTTAGTTTTGTGTGATCAATCTTCTCTTAAATTTGAGACAATTTTTTAAATTACCAGTACACCCTTGATATATATTCAACAACTCTTCATAACACCATGTGAATAAATTAAACTCTATGTTTCTACTGGAGAAACTATTCTAATTATTTTGGCCGAAAACATGTTTTGCCATAAAAACTGCCAAAATATTGCATTTTCTCGAGTTCCCTACACCCCCATCTGAACCCCAGCCTCCCCTCCTACCTAACACAAAACAACTGAATGCGTAGAAATTTGCCAGCACTTAACTTAGAAAAAGAAAGCGAAGATAAAACTTTTATCTGTAACACCTGAAGTACTCTCAAAGGTGATATTGGGTATAGTCAATATTTTCCTCTTTCAGCTAACCGAACGACCTTCGTGACGTGTGTGACCGTCAGCTAATAGTGATAGCTGACATCTTAGCTCGCTTTTGAAACAGTACTAATCCGTCGAGCCGATCAAATAAACGTTTGAGAAGTGATTAATCTCGGTCAAGGGTGTTTTATCGGTCCTAAGACCGAGAGGGAAGTGGAAAGTGTTTTTTTCGAGAGGGTTCTTACTCATCCTACACCTTGGCTAGTGCCGCGGCAGCCATGATAGACTGGGTGTCTATCGTCCGACACTCGCGGCGCCGCTTCTCCAACTACATGTACGCGGTGCCTAACAAGGTACGCAAGAGACGCCGACCCAAGAGGTCGATGGGCGGCGCCGTCCTGGACATTGGTGGAGTCCCTTTCTCCTGTTCTTGCTGTTTCGCGGACAAAGTGAGTGTTTATGTGTTGTTGTTTTCACATAAAGTTTTCGTATAATTTACACTTCGTTTATCCTCATTGGTGTTTGTCTTACCTTGACAGATTACGTTATGTCCTTATCTCATAAGCTATAACACAGTGGAATAATGCAGGGTAAACTTGCTACCTTACAAGGTAAATGAAGGGCACTTGATGCTATTATTGGAGAAATGGTCTGTAATATCACCATTATTTATAATAATAAAAGGAAGTGTTTGTCTTGCCTGTGTGTGTGTTTGTTTGTGTGTGATGCCTAGCAAAATCTACAGCACGCAGAGACCTGAAATTTTTAACATAGGTGGACTGAAGGGGGTCCGAATGCACCGCGGAGCCAGATTTTAAAATTTTTAATTGGCTTTTTAATTAGACTAGTTTTAACAAATTTTTGAAGAAAATATTATTAATCTGGCTTAGAATTACGTTTCTGATAAAAAAAAATGCCGCATTCTCCTTGGGGGAAGGGGGGGGGGGCGGATGTGTACGAAATCGACCGTAATTCTAAACAATTTTTGTGGGGGAGAGGGGGGCTTATATAATTCTTATACCACAGTGGGACACAGGCAACGCTGTGCAGGATTGCTAGTTTGTCATATGTTTGAAGTAACTATTGAACTACCAGCTTAGGTGGACAAGTGGTCTAAAGCAAAGGTATTCAATCTGGCGTACTTGAAGAGATCTAAGGGGGTACATAATATTTTTAAACTATATTTACATATAGTAATACAAAATCCCTATGCACTTAAATCCGGAAAACTATGCTAATACCATTAAATTGTGCTCAAAATTTTCGACGTACAGCACCTGGAGAACATGGCGGCTCAAGCTTGTGTGTACAACAGGTTGCATAGGAGTTAGGTGCGCGGCACTGCACATGTAATAATGGCAAGCTCTTTCCGTGATGTAGGACCGTTAATGATGACCCTCAGAAAGTATTCGCATTTCTAGATGGACTGGTGTGTTGTTTACTATTAATGGTGGTATGTTCTGCTGCCGTGCTCCAAGATGTAGAGCTGTTAAGTGCCCCGCGCCTACCTCCTATGCAACTTGTTGTACACGCATGCTTGCACAGCCTTGTCCTTCAGGTGCTTAAAACGTTATTGAATTAATCGGTCCGAGTTGGGCGTCGATTATTATTATATGGTTGCACGTTTGGTGCCGATTAAAGTGATACCGTTTAATTAGTTGATAATTGCCCCGTGATCGAGCACTAATAAGAGCGGTACGGTATTTTGATGATATAATTGCCCCGCGATTGAGGGCTATTTATAAGGTTCTTGTATTATTTGGTCCGCGTTGGGCGTCGATTATACAGTTACTGGATTAATATTGTGATATAATTGGTATTTATAGCCCCGTGATCAAGCGCAATTATTAATTCACGGCTATACGATCTGATTACTTCTAAATTTTATTTTAATTAAATAAATAACACCTTTAATGTTGCACACAATTTATTAAAATGATTTTATCTTCGGCACTGAAGATATAATATTAGATCATACAGTTTTAGTTGAACTATAGATTATTTTTCTGTGATATATCAACTATATATTTTACCGGCACTGAATATCTACTGTCTTTGATTACAAATTTCTTGAGTATTGCTTTCCACTGTCGATTTATATTACTTTATTATAGATATATGTTATGGCACTGTGTGTGTTGATACGCACAAGTGGCTTATATATTATCCACACCTTGCCTCTTGGACCCCTTGTAACCATTGTCAAAACCAACTAATAGAAAGCGCTCTGGCGACAGGTGTTGTGAAGGCTAGCATCCTATTGGGTAGAGGGAGCTAGCGTCACTTGCTTTTTTGGTGAACATTACGTAGTTGATTTTTGAAAGAAAAAATAAGTTTTAATGGTGCAATCCTTTGACATTATTTCTGAAAGCTCGTGATTCTCCATGGATGAAGTCCTAGAAGGATATTTTACATACAGTTTATTGAAGAAAAATACCTTCATCCATGACCTTTTACATATATGAGAGGGGCCCAAATAAGTATTACTACACGCTGTACGCCAAAGCTTTGAACACAATTTAATGGCATTAACATAGTTTTTCCGGATGTAAATGTACAGATATTTTTATTACTTCTAGTTCAAAAAAGCTAAATGTAGTTTGGGGATTGAGTTTCCAAACTATATATATATATATATATATATATAGTTATGTATCTTATTATTTTGGATATAATTCTTTATGGGCCTATCACACACGGTGCATCATAGTGGAATCAAATAAGGTAAGCTTTCTGCTCTTATGAATAAGCAAAGTGAGCACTGAGCCTGAAAGGCATCAATCCAACCTTGCTGGACTAAACTGGGGCCCTATCTTATAATCCATGCTAAAGTGAACCCATGCAATGTAAACTTGCTACCTTACTGGGTAGATGGAGGGTACTTACACTTTTTCCAAAATCTTTGGCGTTCCAGATAGAATCAGTCAGCTGTCCGTAGTTTACCAACCACTTCCTTAGACCATGCGGCCACCTAATTTGGAAATGGGAATTCGTTTGATCCATAAATCGATTGTAGAATCTTCAACAGGACATAAAATACTTTTTAAAAACTTTTGACCTTTTAAAAGCAAGAGCTAGTTTTTTTTAGTTACAATGACTCTTTTTTTACCCCAAATTCTTTTGTAATGATATAACTTTGTGGAAATAACACATTGATTGGATTGAGTTATTGATACTATCTTAAACTTCATACTATTTATTTGCATTTTATATTTAAATATAACTTTTCCACAGTCTTTTATTTTTTATTCGACATGTTGAACTCAATAACCCTTGATATTATTATTCCTTATAAAACAAGATTATTTGGAAAGTTAAAACATATTTTATTAAAAATATTTAACTGACTAATACTCTTAAAAACCATATATATATAATGCTTAAATATATATATATATTTGACGAAAACAGGCAAATATCGCATAAATTTAATAATTTCAAACAATATTAGATTCATTAATTACTACATTAGTTAAGGTTACTCTCAGTAAACATTTTAGTTCTCTTATACATTTTTTCCTCCTCAGAAGAGTTAAATGTATTTCAAATGGCTCGTTATCGCACAAATAACTTCAACAATTGTTAATAAGGCACGGTATTTTATCACACACAATTTTAATGGGGTAACGAAAGCTGGTTAAATATTTATTATGAACGTATTATCCCATAAATAGAATTGAAAATGATTATAATACATCCAAGGTCCCGCCATTCAACTCTCTATTATTGGACAATCATAGCGAATATATATATATATATATATATATATATATACTAATCATACTCATGTGAAGAATCGACCAAGTCAACTTTATTGATCGTCTTTGTCACAGAATTTGTATTAGAGTCCATTAAATTTAGACGTTTTGTGATTTTTGTATTGATATATTACTTAGACTTTTTTTTAGATACCTCAACTCCTTTTTTATGGCATATGAAAACCCTGTCCTAATATCGTCCATACATAACCTGACTAATACATATATATTTATATATAAATATATATGTATTAGTCAGGTTATGTATGGACAATATTAGGACAGGGTTTTCGTATACCATAAAAAAGGGGTTGAAGCATCTAAAAAGTCTTACAAAGTTATATATATATAAAAAAAATCACAAAACGTCTAAACTTAATGGACTCTACTACAAATTCTGTGACAAAGACAATCAATAAAGTTGTAAGCTCAGATTTGAAATTTTGTAATCTTTGATGTGATAACCCTCGATGTAAATTATTTTATGTTTAAAAATAAATAAAAATTGGAAATTATCTCGAGATAAATTGTCATCTATAATATCAACTTCCCTTTGAATATTTTTTGTAAATTTTATATCTATGGGCACGTCCATAGTGTAAAAGCTTTTGTTTGGAAAAATGAAAATAGGTTTTTCAAAGCTTTGGGAATAATTGTCAAAAGAAATCGCTTCACATTTTAAATACATGTATATACTTTAGACATATTATATGTAAACATATACAGTGTATAAATATGTATATACTATGTATATGTGTGTGTATACACTATATATATATAGAAAGAGAGAGAAAAAAAACTGAATTTTTGGATAAACATTCAAAATTGAAGTAACACATAAATTCTATCGTGGTTTTACTTTGCCTAAGTGTAGAGTAATTGTAGGTTAAAGCTTTTCTCTGAGGCTTGTGGGCAGATGCTTGTCAAGCTAAAACAACAGGGTTAGCTAGAATTCCAACAAGTGGAGGCATGTTTGTGTTTTTCTCTGACAGAAGCGTTTGTTTTTGGAATGTACTTGGAACATACCACGTTTATCTAAGCCAATAAAATACTGGAAGGGTTAAAACTTCCGTGTTTAGTCAGCGAGGGGTGTTACAATATAAAAGCTACGCTTTCAAACCATTTAAATTTAATTATATACATATCTTGAATTTATTATTCCCCCTCAAGAAAGTACCTTTCTTAAATCCTATTTTTTTTCTTTATTTATATACAGTAGAACTCCAACTATCCGGTTTAATGAATATTGGACGTGATCCGAATATTCATAAATCCGGATTGTTGGATTAATAATTTAATCTAGGCAATGTTTCGAAAGAAAACGAAAATTTACTCTAAAATCACTTTTTTTTCTGTTTTTGCAATAATACAGAGAAATATAATCACATTATAGTACTGTAGTAAAAAAAATACAGTATTTTTAAACTTACTGCTACTGTAAACAAGGGGGCTGGGAATGGTATGCGGGATGCGGCCAGCCGGCCGGCGAGTAATATCGCCATTCGCACCGACGCAGCGTGACAACTGGAGTTCGGATGGATGGAGTTCTACTGTACATATATGTAGAATTAACATATGGGCTATTAAATCAAGACTTCATCTAAAGTGTCACATACTTGTTTAAACGTGCACAAAGTCATCAGTCTCGTCTTATCTTGTTCACTGGTGATGAAGGAGTTGGGTTTTGGATCCCAGATAGGTGTATTAGTAGTTTTTTTTTTCCTAAATGACTTAACACTCTTCCTGTAAAACACAATCCATCTCACCTCTACCCTATTGGTCTGGATATAGCCCAAGTGGGAGGTAGGACTTGGTGCACATTTTTTTTAAAAGGGGAATAGGAGTATTTAAAAGTAAAAGCAGTTAACTGAAATACATAAGAGCCGTGGACGAAAGCCATGGCACGATGGTATCATTTCTAGCCTATCTTCTATTTTACTTTTGTCATATACTCTACCCAATAAAATTTTACACTAAAACCCTTAAAAACCAGTTTCGATTAATCTATCTAATTCGCTCTTGTACCCTTCCTCTGCAACCATCCCTGACTAGAAGCGCCCAAGGGAAGTGTGGTTAATCTTCCCATAAATATAAGATACATTTGGCAACGCTGGTTCATTAATGCTGCCACTAGCTTTTTTACCCCAGCACCACTCTTTCCGACATAAATCAAGTTGTAATGGAAGGGGATGCGAGAAAAACCCAGTATTATTGCAGTTTTTTATGGGAAAACATTTTTTTTAGCCAAATAAATGTTTTTATGGAAAAACATTTTTTTAGCCAAAATAAATAAAAAATTGCTCCATTACAAACATAGACTTTAATTTCCTCCACATGGTGACCTCAAAATTTCTTGAATATCTGTAAAGGGTGACCTGGAATTTAATGACAAGTTATTTTCCTACGTTTAAAAAGTTTATCATCTAATTCTGCTATGATCATGGTGGATATTCAGGAACTGTTGAAGGTAAACATGTGAAGAAAATAAAACTCTATGTTTGTACTAGAGCAATATTTTATTTATTTTAGACAGAAAAAAAAAGGTTTTTCCCCAAAAACATTGGCCTTTTCTCGCGTCCTTAAAAATAGGAGGTTAACCGAGAGAGAGAGAGAGAGCGAAGATACCTTTTTTTTTCTCCGTAAGCCCTGCAGTTTCCTCAGAGGTGATATTGAGTGTAAGCAATCAACCCATCGTCTCTCCCCCTCCACCCCCATTTTTAGATATTTGTTTATAGTTGTTTATGCCTTTTGCATTGCGTTTGACCACCCATCTCGGATATCTGAGCATTTAAACTGATAGCATAAGAGTAAGAAAGAAATAATTTAGAAAATGTATACACGTATCTTCTTTTTACTTTCTCTCTATCTTACAGGTAGAGAAAGTATTGTGATCGTCAAAAAAATCGAACTCGAGATTTTGATGAATTTTGACGTTTCATGACTTCCTGAATCCGAAAAAGTGGTTTTTGAATTTCCGTCTGTCTGTCTGTCTGTCTGTCTGTACCTCCAACTAGAGCCTAAACTATTTTACCGATTGAGCTGAAACTTGATATCTAGGGTTTTCATAGGGTTGCCCCGAGGGTTTTTGGAATTGGATATCTACCCCTAAAATTAAGGGTAGTTTACTGAAGGGCAAAAAGAGAAAAAGTCGATTTTCTCAAAATCGGCTCTAACGATTTTGATTAAATTTCATTTATGAACATAAATAAATATTCCAAACAAAATGGCTACTCTCAATATTTCGGCAAAATCGTTTTAAGGGCTCCGGTCTGATGCGTAAATTAACATTTTTTATAATAGCTCCGAAACTATTTGAGATATGAAATTACTTAGCATTACAAATATGTATATATATTTATAATACAAATATTTTGGAAGACTGATAAACTGTTTTATACAAAAATCACCTCACAATACCTGTCTGGGATTTAATCCCCGAGTCTCCATTACCGACCAACCAGGCAGGACTACATTTATGCCTGCATCTGTTTGCTAATTGGCGTGGCTCTTATTTACTCGTTAAAAAAAAAGCCACTTTGTGCCAATCCTTGGTCACCAGAAAATGTCATCCGTGGTTTCTTCGTTGAAATTGGCTCGGCACCAGAGAAACTTCTCGTCTTGTCTACATTGTGTGTTCGTCAAAAAAAATACCCTCATCCTTTTTATTGTTTTGTCCTCTGAGTCATTTCGGGACAGTTGTATCCGGTACGTTTTAGAGGGGACACAGCGTAATTTTGACGTGTATGGGTAAAGGTCTCTTTTGAGTTATTCCTATCCTAAACTTACTTATTTTTAATTTATCGTGACTCCTAGGAAAGAATAAGAATTCGTCAAATAAAGTCGAATTCAAAATATTGATGGATGTTGACGTTTAATTCCCCCTTAACTCTAATAATTGATTTGCACAGTGCCAGCTGTTTGTCTGTCTGTGTGTCTGTATCTTGGTCTAGAGCTGAAACCATTTCACTGATTGTACTGACTTGATATCTAGGGCTTTCGTATTTTCCAGTGTTAGGGTTGTTTAGAAATACTCACATGCTCACAGTGGGGCTCTCGTATCTTCCAATGTTAGGGTTGTTTAGAAACACTCACATGCTCACAGTGATGCTTTCGTATCTTCCAGTGTTAGTGTTGTTTAGAAACGCTCACATGCTCACAGTGGTGCTTTCGTATCTTCCAGTGTTAGGGTTGTTTAGAAACACTCACATGCTCACAGTGGGGCTTTCGTATCTTCCAGTGTTAGTGTTGTTTAGAAACGCTCACATGCTCACAGTGGTGCTTTCGTATCTTCCAGTGTTAGGGTTGTTTAGAAACACTCACAAGCTCACAGTGGGTCTTTCGTATTTTCCAGTCTTAGGGTTGTTTAGAAACACTCACAAGCTCACAGTGGGTCTTTCGTATCTTCCAGTGTTAGGGTTGTTTAGAAACACTCACATGCTCACAGTGGGGGTTTCGTATTTTCCAATGTTAGTGTTGTTTAGAAACACTCACAAGCTCACAGTGGGGCTTTCGTATTTTCCAATGTTAGGGTTGTTTATAAACACTCACATGCTCACAGAGGGGCTTTCGTATCTTCCAGTATTAGGGTTGTTTAGAAACAGTCACAAGCTCACAGAGGGGCTTTCGTATCTTCCAGTGTTAGTGTTGTTTAGAAACGCTCACATGCTCACAGTGGTGCTTTCGTATCTTCCAATGTTAGGGTTGTTTAGAAACACTCACAAGCTCACAGAGGGGCTTTCGTATCTTCCAGTGTTAGGGTTGTTTAGAAACACTCACATGCTCACAGTGGGGCTTTCGTATTTTCCAATGTTAGGGTTGTTTAGAAACACTCACATGCTCACAGTGGGCCTTTCGTATCTTCCAGTGTTAGGGTTGTTTAGAAACACTCACATACTCACAGTGATGCTTTCGTATTTTCCAGTGTTAGGGTTGTTTAGAAACACTCACATACTCACAGTGGTGCTTTCGTATCTTCCAGTGTTAGGGTTGTTTAGAAACACTCACAAGCTCATAGTGGGGCTTTCGTATTTTTCAGTGTTAGGGTTGTTTAGAAACACTCACTTCTAATGTTATGGTAATTTATAAGCACTCACATGCTCACGCCGGGGCCGTGTTAATCCTGAGTGTAATCACTGATGTGTAATGGCAATGTCTTCAAATACTGACACTGCACAGATCCAGCATCTCTGGGTCTATTCTTACCGAGGGCGCGAGCGTGTTGTAGAATGTGAAGAACTCTTGAGAAATATATCCTCAGAGTTGAACTCCTCCTCTGGGTTCCTTTAGCCTTCCTACCCTTCCTTTCCATCACTATTCTGTCTGCTACAAGTTACAGGCTGCTCTCCAAATAGTCGAGTGCTCTCCATTCCCAAATCTCAAAAGTACAAGGTCACCTGTGAGCTACACCAAACATCTCGCAGGAAATATTTTACTGACAGCCCAAAGTTATTTGTTCTCGTTAATTTAGTGGACTATTGAACACATTCCATTATTATAAGTCTAAGGCACAGATTTTTTATGACCTAAAAATGATTAAAAAAAGCCATATAAAATTACCTATACATATTAAAAATAACCTCAAATTTTAAAAATAAATTTAAAAATATGAGAAATAAAGGCTTGTAATAAATGCATACGACTAAATCAAACACGTGCCCTACAAATTTTAAACAATACTTTGATACAAAGTTTAATCAAAATTGCTAAAGCGGATGTTGATTAAATCTTTTAACTGATTAAGATTAACACACTACTTTGACAGAAATATAATGTAATGGATTACTCATCTATAGATGTGATTACAAGTAGTATTATCTTTATACATGATATATATTTATTTTAATTATTAATATATTAATTTGTATTTTCGTGAGAGATGCTTTTTATAACTTTATATTGAAACGTAAAGTTTGAGGTTATTTTCAAATTCGTAAATAGCCAAATAAAGTAGGTTTATAGGTAATCCTCAAACTGTTTCTTATGCCGTTAAGTTTTTAAGAAAAAAAATATTATTCCTATATTATCAAATTGATTACTTTATTACTTTTCCCCTATATTAAATTTATTTTATAGTAATTTGTTTGGTTATTAATTCTATTTTTTAAGTTTAATATAGCGTTACTATTTATTATGTTTTTTGAGAATAAATTTGTATACTGTTATAGTAGCAGGCTGGTATTTTAATTGTAATTATTCATTATTAAGGGTTTTACGTTAAGATCCTCAAACTATTTCATATAATGTTAGTTTGGTTATAGTTAAATTATCATTCATTTTAACAGTTGGTAGATTTAATTTATTGGCTTTGTATGGTTATTAATATTATATATGGCTTATTTTAGTTATAATTCCTATTAGTTTGGTTTGAATAGCTTAAGTAAATTAACCTTAACTTTAGGGTAAATATGTAGGTCTGAAAATCCCTTGGGGAAACCCTAAGAAACCCTTAGCCATCAAATTTCAGCCCAATTGGTAAAATGGTTTAAGCTCCAAGCCAAGATACATACAAACAAAGTACAGTAGCCCCATGACTTCTTTGGTGCTGACTGAAAGCTCACAGCTGACTTATAACAGTCAAAATTTAGGTATATACCTAAATGTTGACTGTTATAAGTCAGCTGTGAGCTGTCAGTCAGCACCAAAGAAGCCATGGGGCTACTGTAGGCCTACTATGGTGTCTGAAAAGTGCCGTGCATCATAGACACTTGCGTGTGCAAGAAGCGTGTTTTACTAAGGTGTGACCCGCCTCGGTGGCGTAGTTGGCTAACGCGCCAGTCGTGTTGAGTCAGACCACCGAGGACGGGGAGATCAAGGTTCGAATCTCGGTCGGGTGCACCTAGGGTGGTTTTCCTAAATGGTTTTCCACTCTCCCTCCACGCAAATTCGGGTTCACTTCCTCTAAATTCAACCTTCCCGTTTCCTAATCCATTAGTGTAATTAGTACTTAAGCGTTATAACCCGAACGGGTAGTAAGATGCGGTGCTAAAACTAAGGTGTGCAAATAAAACGCACAAGTTTGCGGCGTGCAGATAATTCAAACACGGCCACTGTTCACCCCTGATTGATCCCCGTGACATTATTAGTTGTCTCGTGACATTTTGCTTCGACATTTCTCTACGTTAATAACATCTCTCCTACGTCACTTGTGATCCCCCTCGCCCCTCCATCCTCCACCCCTCCCTCAACCATGTAATTAGTCCTGATTACATCCGGTGCTGGCCTTCTTATTAACCTTTTACGCTTCTTTGCGCCAACAACCAAGCTCCCTTCAACCTTGTTTTTTTTTACAACCCCTTTTGATTAATTCTTTGGAAACATACAGGTCTTAACATCGCACATCTTAAAAAAAAAGACGTTCACAACCCCATGAAATACATTTAAATATTGAGTTTTATTTTTCTATTGTATAATAAAACATAATTTAATAAACAGAAAACAAAATAGGGCAACCATAAAAAAGAAGCATAAATAAAAAGCTCTACAAAGTAACCAATAACGTTACTGAAGGAAAAATCCTAAATCGTTTTAAATACTTTTCTTAAACGTGTTTAGTAAAAGATCAAAGTAACTGATGAATTGAAAATGTGTGCTAAAATCAAATCATAGCCGAATAAAAAACAAGTTATCAGATTTTGCAAATTGAAAATTATTTTATTCGTGTTTTATGTTTCTCGGTAACAAAACTGATAATGAAGGTTTAATTTTGAAAAAAAAATTAATAAAAAGTAGGTCTACAAATATTTTGATTAAATGCATAGCGATTTTTTTTAAAGAGATGGGGATTTAAAGACAGCGATTAAAGGTCAGTGTTCGGGTTATATGCTTACGTACCAATTACACTAATAGTTTAGGAGTTGGTAAGGTTAAATATAGATGAAGTAAGTCCACATTTGCGCGGAGGGAGAGTGGAAAACCATTTAGGAAAAACCACCCCTAACTGACCCGAGCGAGATTCGAACCTCCATCTCCCCGTCCTCGGCAGTCTAGCTCAGCAATAAACTAGCGCGTTAGCCAACTACGCCGCCGAGACGGGTTATGATGACCTCAACAGTTCTTGGATATCCGTCAAGGGTGTCTTATAATTTAATAACAACTTTTTCTCTTGATTTAAAAATTTTCCCATCTTATGTGCATTGCTCATGACAGATATTGCTACCACTTCTTTCTTATTTTTATTGCCCCTGTATCTTACTACCTGTTTGGAATATACGCATATGTACTAATTACGCTAACTTATTAGGGATGAGGAAGATTAAATTTAGAGGAAGGGAACCCAAATTCCCGTGGAGAGAAAATGCTACACTCTACACTACACGCTACACGCTACATTCGACCAGGATTCGAACCCCGATCTCCTCGCCATTGGTAGTACATTCTGTTGTGAGAGTGATTTCTTAGACCAGTCATATCAAACCTCCCTGTCCTATCCATGATTTTGTGCGGCCCGCGTAGCTTATGACGAGCCTTCATTCAATGCAACCCTATTGTTCTTTATATAAAGGTTGAGGAAATACAACATTTTGAGATGCGATATTGAAGATTTTGACCTAATTTGTAGAATTTTAGCATGCGAGCTTGGTGTACCAAAAATGTTACTCTTTCTTTAACAGGTTACTTTTTTTTTACATCCATTACTGTTTACAGCCTGTGGCCTTAGGTCAGATTTTTAATCTAGCCATATATTTTCCACTACCGGCTTGCTCCTGTTATATCTTAATAGACCTTATAATCTAACTTAAGGCTTGGACAAGCACAACATCCAATCCCCCGGACGTTATTTCATCACTGTGACAGGGTAAGCCCACATATCACCATTGATAAATTTTTCGACCATTCCAGGAATCAAACCCGTGATCCTTAACTCGGTAGGCAGACACGTTACTGCCTGAGCTAAGGTGTGGGATACTCTTTATTCGACAGGTATGAGTTCTCAAAAAATGTTGAATTTGCGCACCAAATACGTGCAATGTTTGCCGGCTCTTAAGTATGTTAACAGTTGTTTCGGTGACCTGGCGGTCTAATGATGAGGTGTCGGGTCCAGGGCTCAGTCCTCGGTCCAGGCACAGATTTATTTGATTGCCAAACCCTTCCTTCACCTTTGACAAGACTTGTATTAATCACAACTTGTGAATGTGTGGAATGCCAGGCCTCCACCATGGTTCGGATCCCACGTTAAACTGTAGGTCCTCCATTTCATCTCACAATCACCCTACCATTACACATTAGCGTAAGTACGTATAACCCGAACGGATAGTAAGACGCGGTGCTAATAGTAATAATAATAATAATAATAATAATAAAAATAATAATAGTTGTTTTCTCACATGAAAGTGAACCAAACACCCGAAATATCTTGACTCACGGACACACTCATCAACTAATATGACTTTGGCATATAATTTACATTCCAACCATTTTTGCAAATAAGAGGTTTAAAATTTTGGGTAAAAAAAAAAATAGGGTTTGTCTTAAGGTAAGTTTCGTTTCGAGACGGCTGACGCATGCGGCCACCGCAGCACGGGCGCCGCATACGACCCAAGCTCCCTGTGCTGTATTCTTCCATGCGTCAGTCACGTGCAATCATTGATATGTGAATTTAGTATTGTTTTGTCTCAATGAGTGAAAACGATGATTTTTTTTACTTGATTTGTTGCTAGAAAATACTAAGTATGACGAAATATTACAATTGTGTTTAGATGAAGGAAATGCCCATGTGAATTCTATTTTTAAAGGACGAAGGGAAGAGGGTTATTTCACAACACTACTTAATTGACACTTGTTGCAAGACGAAAAAAGCTTGGAGAATTATTCAGAGTGAACATTTCTCAATTTAACTTCATCCTTGATTTGATAAAAGATAATATCAAAACTGATTCCTACAATAGAGTTCAGTATCCAATCACAGCTGATGAAAAAATTAGCAATAACATTGATGTAAGTTGAATCGATAAGTTTGTTTCTCACCAAGCATAGCTTTATTAATGTAAATTACCAAACTTACTATATATTAAAATATTTTATTTTTATTTTTTATAACTATGAATTTGATATATGCGACACATCATCATCTCAAAAGTTCATGCCATTTATCAGAGCTGGTACCTTCGCCAACGTCGATGGATTTTATGTGAGAGATTCATTTATCAAATACTTCAACAGTCCTCATGGTAAAACTTTATGGCAAACTAACTATGTCAGAAGAATATACTCTTCCCAGTAAATACCTTACAATGAATTAAATTACTAAAAATATCTAATATAATCAATTGGAAACCATTATAAACATAATAATGTTAATATTTTACCAACGTAATACTGTTTAATAATGTTACCTATTCATTTTTACATAATTATTTTTTAACACTTTTTACGTGATAAAAATTTAGACTATTATAAACACATTTTTTGTATTTCTTTACCTGATCTTCCTAATTGACTTGTTACTTCTTTCCACGCATTATCCTTAGCGACTTGATCTTTGTAAAGTGGAATCTCTTAATCATACAGTTATGGATATTTTGCAACTGTTCCCAACGACTTTTCATCTTCCAACACAGTAAACAACACTTTTGAATCATCTTTGTTGAATATTTTTTTTTTAACTAGAGGAAAGCGTTCCTAACACACGGGTGGTTGTGGCTAGACTATTTCGAGAAGAGTAGGGCCGCGGGGGCCAGAGCCGTTGACAGCAGACGCAAGCGGCTGCCACCTGTATGGAAATGACTTCATTGCTAAACATGTGTAGCAGTCCTCCGCGGCGGCTGTGCTGCGACGGCCGCATGCGTCAGCCATCTCGAACGAAACGTACCTTTTGTTGAACATGGAATTCGACTACTAAGAGCTATCATGAGTTAACTATGAGTAAGGAATAACCCTAAGAATGTGACAAATTTCTGTATAGCTCAGTACGCTGAGGTAAAGGTCAAAGGTTTGTTTCCCATTTCCAAGAGTCATTTTTTAAATTATTAAAATATGATTCAGATATCGCTGATTTCCGTAATTATAACCATTCATCCCCCAAGCTTCAACTTGCATATATACTTCATTGTATAGTGTTGCTTCCTTCCAATAAAATACTAAGTCGATTTTTTTACTTAAGATAATTAAATTACAATTTTTTTTTTAAATAAATTGTCCACCCTCTGTATTTTTAATGTTCAATGTGTCTCTTATGAACAAACGAGTTGTACACGCCTTTTAGACCACTAGGCTAATGAAGCTAGTTTCTGACTCTTGCTGCAAAATACTATTTTCTTTCTATCCGTCCATTTTAATCATAATGTTAGTCAGCCCCACTAGGGGAGCCACTAATCATTAATAAAATCAGTTTCATGACTTTTTGTCCCTCATGAGATAAAGTTGTCGAAATAAAATCCCTGCCGTGTTTAATGAAACCTTTCGTGACGAAACCTCGTTTTTCTGCGGCTTCCGAAATAAAATAGAAGGGGTGATAAGGGAAGAAAGGGTGGTTTAAAAAAAATTTTGAGGGAAGAGGGTTTTACTTCCACTAGCCGGGAAACACTCCATCGAAACGAGACGTGAAAGACTGTCCAGGTGAAGGAAAAAAGAGTAATTCTTCGTCCAACCGTTTAGTAGAGAAAATTCCCTAGTGGTTCTACTTGGGAAGACCACTGACCGTGACCAAATTTCTCTAAGGGTCAATGCGTCATCCCCTAACCTTAGTCAAGTATTTAAAATGCTTGACCATATGTCCATAGAGGCCTCTGGTTATTTTTAATTTGTTGGTGACGAAGATATTTACTATGTTTAATAAATTGGTCTTTCTAACCACTTAGTACAAGGATATAATTATATTCTTTATTTCTGAGTTAGCATGAGAATGGTGTGAACTAGATGGCAGTTAATTTAATATAAATATACCCTTTGTCACTACATTAAATTTGTTGGTAAATTATTTATCTTTTGCCTAATCAGGAACAAGTTTTCTTTAAATATGATTTAATATATGAATATATTATATCCTTACCTTCAGTACATCTTTTGTATTTTTCGGTCTTTATTAGTAAGGGGGTGACCTGGTGGTCTAGGGGTAAGGTGTCAGACTTCTGTGCTGAGGGTCCGGGGTTCAATCCTCGGTCCCGGTACAGATTTATCTGATTGCCAAACCCTTCCTTCACCTCTGACAAGATGTGTATTAATCACAACTTGTGAATGTGAGGAATGCCAGGCCTCCACCGTGGTTCGGATTCCACGTTAAACTGTAGGTCCTCCATTTCATCTCACAATCACCCTACCATTGCACATTAGTATAAGTGCACATAACCCGAACGGGTAGTAAGACGTGGTGCTAATAATAATAATAATAATAATAATATTAGTAAGGCTGTTGAAGTTTGTACTCCATTTTGGGACACTTCCCTCTTATAGTACATATAAATCATTTACTCCATTAAAACTGTTAATGAACAACTTATAAATTTTTTTTCACTTAAAAAAGCACAACCATTCCAGTTGAATAACAGACAGGAATTCAGCTAAAGGTGCGTTGCCCAAGCTGCGACAGTTACCTGCGACTACGTCTGGAGTCGCGCGGCTATATTCCCCAACAGACCATGGCGACACTAGTTTCATGGGGTGTTTTCCAAGACGCGGATTCAGCCGCAGTCGCCAGTTAATTTTGAGATGAATGAGAGTACAGGTGATCCGAATAACAGAACCTTTTTGGTTATTTTGAGGGAGGAAGAAGTTGGCGAAATAATTGTAATGTAGTTGTACAGCAGATGGAAACGACAGAAGGTGAACACAAGCGTGCACGTTCTTGTACTTTGGATGTTTTATATCGTATACGCATGGATGTTGGGATACTAACTAACACAGCACCACGTCTTGTGAGTGAGTCATTACCACCTCCAATTTTAGTTGATTAATAAACATTTTTTTAAATAGATTAACACACAAAATTTAATAACAATCACGCAATGTTGTTGCGGTTCTAGCATTGTCGATGTGGCTCTAGCCGCAAGCATTGCTCACTCCACCAGTGTTGCGACATGAGCCGACACCGCCTGATGTCACAGACCAAACTCAAAACTGCGCATGCGTGAAGACTGCGACTCCAGCCGCAGTCGCAGGTAACTGTCACAGCTTGGACAACGTACCTTTATAGGACGAACCTCGTCCTATTAAATAATGATGCTCTACCTCTTTTGAATTCCTGATTTATTATTCTTAACGTGCATGTTGGCGAGGCTGCCGCATGATATTTCTTTCTTCGGGATTTTTGACCCAATACATGCACACAAAAAAATCTGATCGCCTACACTGACATATTGTGATCTGTATTTTTTATGTTTTTCCTCTGTATGCTCCTAAGTTGTGCTTTTTAATTATTGCCTTAAAAAGGGGGTACACATCCTTTAGACCGTATTGGCTTGAATCCTGATGGGAGTCAAAGCTTGGAGCCTTTGCATATGTGTATATATTCTGCCCTTGACTTTTTATGCAAGCCGCTATACATACTTGTATGTCATATTGTCTATACGTATTATATCACGGCGTTTAGCTGGATTATTGTTTTCTTAAAACCTACCGGATAATAGCCGGAGATAATTTGTCTTTGAAATGTTTATGATAGTAATGTGTTAATATATCACATTAATTAACTATATAAAATATAACTTTGATATGTACAATGATTTCTTTTTTTAATCTGAAAACTGAAATGTTAAATAATTTCAATTTTATTTACAAAAGTGTTGGCCAACAACCACAAAACTTATAGTAGAACAACGCTGAAAGATACACCAAAAGACAGTTACAGAAATAATATTTACATATTAATTCAATAATAACTACTAGATTATAGATCACTAAATGTATCCAATACACTGAAGTTATAAAATTACTACATCCATTACTGTTTCCAGCCTTTGGCCTGGATCAGCTTCCTTTTTTTATTAAAGACATATATTTTTCCACTACCGGCTGGATGAGCTTGTAAAGAGTTCTGAGAAAAAACAATTTTGGAATTCGAGATGTCTGAGAGAGCACATGAATGCCTAAATAATAAAATAATAATAAAATGGGTCATATAGGCTCTCCCTATGCATTTATTAAATAGCTAATGAATGTACTTTTCTTACCTTGATCGCCTTTATAATCTAGTGGCTAGAGTTTCTGGCTACAGATCCAGAGGACCTGAATTCTAAGCCCGAAGATAGCAGAATATTTCTGTGTAGCAGTGGGTCTGGAACGGGGTCAAATTCAGCCGGGTTATTATTATTATTACTATTATTATTATTATTATTATTATTATTATTATTATTATTATTATTATTATTATCATTATTATTATTATTGCGCATTTTTCAATGCTGGCATGTTATAGGTCTTACGACTGTTGGCCAGCACTATAATAAAGCAAATTGAAATTGAAATTAAATTATTATTGTTATCACCGCGTCTTACTACCCGTTCGGGTTGTACGCACTTACGCTAATGTGTAATGGCAGGGTGATTGTGAGATGAAATGAAGGACCTACAGTTTAACGTGGGATCCAAACCACGGTGGAGGTTTGGTAATTCACAAGTTGTGATTAATACACGTCTTGTCAGAGGTGAAGGAAGGGTTTGGCAATCAGATAAATCTGTGCTGGGACCGAGGATTGAACCCCGGATTCCAGCACAAAAGTCCGACACCTTACCCCTAGGTCGCCAGGTCACCCTTCAGCCTGGTGAGGACAAATGAAGAGCTACTTGAATAAATAGGTCGTGGCTTCCAGTCTGTAAAACTGAGATTGATGGCCAAAGT
Organism: Timema podura; assembly: GCA_033556935.1. Lineage (NCBI taxonomy): Eukaryota > Metazoa > Arthropoda > Insecta > Phasmatodea > Timematidae > Timema > Timema podura. The sequence continues at coordinate 24,542,377 of JAVRXN010000013.1, read as the reverse complement.
GTTTGTTGTGCTGACAACATGACACCCTCTATCCGAAAATGTTAGTACTATTATCGCTAACGTTGGCGGCCGCTCGGTCGGTGTGGCTTGATCACGGGTTCACGGCATGGAGTTTTATTTTGTAATCAGTGAAACTTATTAGCTTTGTCGCTATAATATTCTGTAATTCAGCTAATTAAATAAGATTTAGAATAGCAAAACCGCTTAATATAATATCTTCACTGACTGTTACTTTAGTTCATGTTATATGCATATGTATTAATTACGCTAATGAGCTAGGAATGAGGAAGGTTGAATTTAAAGGGAGTGTACCTGCATTTTCATGGAGGGAGAACTGAAAACCTCTTTGAAAAAACCACCCTCATTAAACCTGACCGGGACTCTAACCCTAATTTTCCTGTCATTGGCAGTCTAGTTTAACACGATAGTGTTAGAACATGTGGCCATTGAAAGGTTATATTTAGATAAAGTGTTTCCTTATTTGCGTGGAGGGAGGATTAAAACTGGAAAAATCACCCTCAATACACCCAATCGAGATTCGAGTCTCGATCTCCCTGTCATAGGTAGTCTAGTCCACTGCTAGAGTAGCGCGTTAGACCATGTGGCCGGCAGTTAACACAGGGGTGGGACCAGCTCATGACCTCGTGCGCCCACTACTTCCGATTCCATAAAACCATCCAAACAAAGTTAGGTGCAGTTACAATCCTCTCTCTTAATAATTCCCTCTGCCAATTGGTGGCTGAGGGGGTGTTTACATGTCAGGCACCAATCAATCTATACTAAGGTATTTTCTAAGAAAAAAAAAAGCTTCACTTGAACTACATTTTCTTACGGGACTACTCCCACTATAAATTTGTGCCCTAAATGTTAATAGACATAAGAAGGCTCAATGTAAAAAGTTCAACCTCTGCTTACAAACTCCTAAAGAAGGCAAGATTTTAACAAAACTACTTTAGAAAAAGACAAAGCAAACCTTGAATTTATTAACTAAAGGCTGCAAAAGCGAAAAATCATAAAATACATCTCTAAACAAAGTAAATGCGAAGAAAGGAAATTCCTGAGTTATATTTATTAGATTTTTACCACCACGTCTTATTACCCTATTGGGTTTTACACATATATTAGTAACACTAATATAATGGACCTGAAAGAGATGGGGTGTAATGAGGTGGACTGGATAGAACTAGCTCAAGATAGGGACAGGTGACCTACTTTTGTAAGTGTGGCAATGAACTTTTGAGTTCCTAATGCTATAGAGTAAGTAATGGAGTATGGATGTGGAAGGTATAATTTGAGAGGAGATATATCCATATTTGTGTGGAGGAATAGTGGGAAACCATCTAGGAAAAAAACACCCTACCGTAATTCAAACCCCGATCTCCCTGTCACCGGAAATCCAGATTGAATTATTTTTACATACAGACCACGTGCCCGTTAATGTGAGCAAATTTAATTATATAAATCGGTGTCATCGTAAATTGAAGGGAATTTCCTCTTAAAATAACGTCCATTCTGTTCGTAACTTCGTATTAACAGTCGGCCTTCATACACAAAATGCGCGTTGGAGTGTGAAACGTGGTTCAGAGTCAGAGGTGGTGGCACGTGACTCTGGGATGTTCCAATGACCTCTTTGCCTCCACCCTAGCCACCCTCACTCTCTCAAAAGGGATTGAGGAAGGGGGGTCAGAAAGAGGATGTCAACTGCCCCTTATACACGGTCACTGCACTCTCTACGAGAACATTTCCTGTCTCAAGGGATGAAATAACAGACCAGAGGTATAGTGCCTGAAATATTCTATAAATGGCTTTTGACTGTCGTTTGGATTTATTTATCTGGTGGTTTCGATAGTTTCTGATTAGAATAAGGGAGGGGGGATTGACATATATTTTTATATATAGGGAGAAACTAGGGGGCTCTGTAGTTCACTTTTCTTTTCAAACGAATAAATGTAATATTCTAGAACTCGAGTAAAATTTCAAATATTTTTTGTTAATTGTTTTACTCTTGAAAAAATCTTAAATCGTGCTTGCACATATAGATATAATTGGCCTCGTGGTATAGTGGCTTCTGATTTAGAGGTCTCCGGGTTCGATTACGAGGGGATTTTTCTCGAAAGCGGAATAATTCACATGGTCATCGGGGTTTGGTTAATTAGGCTTAAGTTAAGTAAAGCTCTTCATTGGCTCCACACCCTCATACTCACTATCACCATCACCTCATCTCATCGGGACACGGAAAAATCCTCCACGGAAAGGATGTAGCCTACGATTAGTACGATCAGGTATCCCTGGGCAACGGTACATTAGTACTGACTAATCTTTTCTCAAACTGAGCTACAGATCGATGAATCTCAGACATGCCATTAATTAATTACATATAAATATACACACTAAAATAATTTAGAAAATGTTATGTTATACAATTGTTTTAAGTATTACAGTCTAAGGGTGACCTGGTGGTCCAGGGGTAAGGTGTCAGACTTCTGTGCTGGGGACCGGGGCTCAATCTTCGGTCCAGGCACAGATTTATCTGATTGCCAAACCCTTCCTTCACCTCTGACAAGACGTGTATCAATTACAACTTGTGAATGTGAGGAATGCCAGGCCTCCACCGTGTTTCGGATCCCACGTTAAACTGTAGGTCCTCCATTTCATCTCACAATCACCCTATCATTACACATTAGCGTAAGTGCGTATAACCCGAACGGGTAGTAAGACGTGGTGCTAATAATAATAATACTGTCTAAGCTATTAAATAAAGCTATTATCACAACATGCAATTTAATTACTTCAGATTTGTTCATATAAATATTAATTTGTGATGTAGGCCTCACTTCGTCTACCCTGAAAATAGCAGTTTTAATCACACTATGGTCTATCTTATAATCTATGTAATATTGTAATCCAAAAGGTTAAGACTGATATTATTTAGGTTGGACGAAACATTGTTTTTTTTTTGAACGAATTCAGTTAAGGGTAATTTACTGATAACCAAATTTTGTTCCAAACTATTACAGGCCATACAATAAAGGATATATATGATTGTGTAAGATGATTTGTTCAAATTTACCGAATGCTTTGGATCAATGTTGTAAATATATATATCATTTAGTTATATTTTCACAATTAATATGTACAAAAAAAAATTTAGCTATAAGAAAATAGAGGCGTCATCGGTCAGTATCCTAAAATGAGTTTAAGTTTTAGACACATCTATAATCTGCTACAACATCTTTGTGATTAAATAATTTAAACATTCGATGATTTTGTTAATCAAATAATTTCCGTGAACCATTTACAGATAAAGTTAAGCTATTTCAATCTAAGGAGATTCCAATTTACAAAAGCTTTCAGGGTACATCATTAATAGCTTCCTTTGTGCTTTTAACACTTTCTCTGATATTATCTGAAGCCATCATTTAAATTTCATTAAAACTTACATTAGTTTAGCATACTGACCTTTAGATCAAGTTTTCGTATATAAACCCATTTTTTTATGAGCTAAAGCTCATTAAATTTTAGTTATAGACATAAGCTATACACTGCTATGTTTCATGAACAAAAATACACCTTTTTTGGATTAGTGGATTTTTAAAGTTACAATTAATGTTTTAGTACTGTTAGGTTTCACTTTGTTATCATATATATTTTTTTAATGTTGGCAACAGTATCAAGACTGCAAACGGGGTCCTTAACCCTCCACTTCCAAAAAAGAGCAGTGCTTGTTTAGCTCTTTTCGAGAGTAGATGGCTTCACTTAATTTGTCGAGAACAATTCGCATGAATACAGTATGAGAAAAATTATTAGTGCGATGTTCAACAATATTACAATTAAATATTTTTGGTCCTCCGGGTAGGATAGCAAGTCAGTTTTTGGTCCTCGGTGGCTTATATAGCGAGTAATATTTGATTAAATATAGCAGTTTTTATTGGGTGCGTTGTGGCAGTGTGTGGCTTGGTTGCTTATTCCTTTCAGTTAGGGTCGAGCCATCTTCTTTTTAAGGATTCGTAGATCCTCACAATAGAGGCCTCAGGACTAGAGCCGCGCTACCTGATGTGAAAGATTAAAGTCAATCCGCTAGCAAGATACAGGTTTCGGAAATACCTTTTGGCAACAAGGCACTTGTACTTTAAAACAAGGTATTAGTCAATAGTCATGTACTGTTTATTTTAAACCGTGTTGTAATATATTAATACACTTTTTATATGTATTAATACTTCTAAACTAGACCATTAAGTTTATCTTAAAAGTGTTCGACGATTTTTTTTATTAGCTAACAGCCTAGTTGAGAAATTGTAATAACTACATCATTTTTGCAATATACAAACACAATATTTAACTCAGAGATGTTTGGTAACTTAGTTTTTACCAAATGGTAAATGAAAAACAATGCAATTTAACGATTTTACTTTTGTTTAGGTTTGAGCCTTATTAAAGGTGGGGACAAAAAGCTAGTTTCTGTTTCATACATGATATTTTACTATTTAATTACTTACTGTTCATCGACTGATTGGAAACAAATTGCCAAACATTTCTCTACTCGGATCTTTTTCAAGTTATTTGTATATTAAAACTTAAAAACTTGATAAAGAAATTGTAAATTTAACTTTTGATTAATATAATTTGTATCAACATTCAAATCATTTTGTCCCAGCAACATATATTCTCACAATGGTTACAGAGGTTTGTGCAAATATTTATATTTACAAAATGTTTGAGAAAACTTCAGTATAGACAACATTATTTTTACAATCCCCCCCATAGCCCCAGCGGCTCCAGATATGCATCTGGGGGGGGATGAGGGTGCCGGAGGTGACTTCTGCTATAAAAAAAATTGTAGCTTTAATAATGGTCGCACATCTTCCGGTCAACACATAAGTCCTAGTTTACTAATTTATACCCATGAAATAAATCAATTTTGAGTCTGACAGCCATATACACTTTCGTATTAAAGAGATAGACACTCATTACAACCCAGCCAAGACTTAAACCCTGGATTCCTCATCACCGACGCACACCAGACCAGAAGAAGTTGATGGCCAATCCTGCGTGTTCACCGCTGAAGATATGCCAAAGTATCTCAAAACTTTTTTTTTTACCATGCTGTAGGATTTAGAAACGGTGAACAAGATATTATGTGAAGAGGGAGATAAGAAAGTGGGGGGTGGGGGGGGACTGTAAACTAGAACAAAGTCTGAGGTAAAACCTCCCAGAGCGGAAATAAAAGCGGTAACAACTAACATTCAAGCAGAAGTTTTAGGGCAGTACTGGTGAACCTATGTGACACACGAGCCCATTGTGGCACGCAGGATTATTCTATTTGCATGCGGCATCTAGAGCTGTCTCAAACTATTGTTTTTTTTGCCCAATTAAACTTTTTACAATATGTAATCATAAAGATAATATATTATTATCATTACTTTTAAATAATTTTGCTGGAGGATATATTTTTTTAGCAACCTTAAAGTGTGCCTTAAGTAGATTTCTTAAGAATGCTTTCAACTGTTTCATTAAAGATAAACTTGAAAAGGTAGTTTAACCCTTGCATTAAATAAAACATTATTTGGTTTTCTACTTGTATAATATTTTTATAGTAAAAATAATTATGTTTAGTAACCATATTATAATACACTAAATTATAGTTAATAACTCCATGGTGTCAGCCCAGAAGCGAGCTATACTGACCGAAAGGCCGCCGCATGTTGGCGAAGACAGTACCAACATTTGCTGATAGAGGGTGTCGTGTGGTCAGCACACTGAACCTTCCAGCCTTTAATCTTAGTTTTGTAAACTGGAGCTACTACTTATTTTATTCAAGCGGCTCTTCATTTGTTCTTACAAGGCTCAGTGGACTCCGTTCTAGAAGCATTGTCTCACAGAGAAATCTGAAAGTGTCACGTGGCCACCGAAGTAAGTGGGTGTGTTATTGAGTTTGAACTAGTCACACACTTGCACACGTGCAGTAATTATGTGAATATTGCTCTGGATGGGTTTTTCATTTATAAAAGAAAAATCATCACATTCTTTTCTGACCAGCATCAGTGGGCACTCGGAATAAACGTCGGGTTCATCTTTTCTAGCTTTTCTGATGAAGGAAAATTTGTATCACAAGATTCTTAAGTTCTTAACCTTTTTTTTCGACATTATTTATAAACCTAACCCAAGCACTTTTTTTTTTGTATTAGTAAGTTACCCTCTTATTTGCAGAAGACGCGGTACATCGCGGAGGAGGAACTGCCACCCCCGCCGTCGCCGCCCCAAGTGAAGGAGGTGTCCACTCTGGACGGCGTCCCCCGGCCCACCCCCACGAGCGCATCCTCGGTCCCGACACACAACACATCATTCTCAGAGACGGTCACCACCAGGTCAGCAAACAACCACTCTCTTATTTTCACTCTCTTTAATATTATTTATATTTGTCTCTTTCCATCTTATCATCATCATCATAAACTGTTTACAGCCTCTGGCCGAGATACTTAGCAAAATGCCACCATCTTTCTCTCCTTCCACCATTTCCTACTTTAATTGCTTCCATTCTTTAACTCTCACTGCACACTTTTGATATCTGCTCCTCTTATCTCTTTCTCAGCCTCCTTGCAGTCTTTTACCTACATACTTCATTTCCATCATTTCTTTGACATCCTCTCCCTTCTCCATCCTCATTACATGCCCATAGATATTTCTTCATCTGTTTTCATATCTCTCTCTCTTTCATGCTCTCTCTTGCTTTATTAATTATCTTTTTCTCTCCTTTTTTGTCTTTAATTTTTTTAATCTCTTTCCCATTCTCTTTCTTTCTCTATCTCTCTTTTATATCTCTATTTTTCCTCTATCTCTCTTTCTCTCTTTTTCTCTATTCTATGTCTCTCACACTATATTTCTCTATTTCTCTCTTTTCCTCTTTCTTTTATATTCCTACACATATTTCTATCTATTTATTTTTTCTCTCTCCTTCTTTATTTTTATTTTTCTCGCTCTTTATCTCTTTATTTTATTTTTCAATTTCTCTCTCTTGATATTTATTTCTCTTTCTCTCTCATTTTCTCAGACACCATGAAAGTGAAGGACGGTTATACCACCTGTATATTTTCTTAAAAATATACTTCCCTAATACAATCCAATTTACATAGAAAGAGCTATTTAGAAAATACATATTTTTTTTTGCCTCCAACATTGATAATATTTTACTATACTATTATTATTGTTATTTTATAGATATTTATAATATCTATCAAAAGTGTCAGCTGAATATCACATGACTTGACGTATGAATACGAGAAAGTACATCTCATAACTTCTTCAGCTCTCAGATAAGGCCCTTCCTATGTAAATTGGACTGTATCAATAAACTAGCATTTGGTGTACCAACATTTCATTTAAATGAATTCAGACACTCCACTCGCGTTTACCAACAGCTGGTGTCTTTTTTTTTTCAACATCCACGTTTAAAATTAAGTCGCCGGGAAGCTAACAGGTTTGACCGACGTATCTGGCAGCTCGATTGCACCAAAGAGGTTACCACGGCGTATCTATTTTCTATAGTTTCAATACAAGTAGTATTTTCTCGAGGGGGTCACATTTTTTTCATGAGTTTATTGAAGATAAAATGAAAAGAAAGCTGTGTAAGAGGGAATGGGAGTAAATATACATTTAATAATTCTATCTCTGTTACGTTGATAGTGGATTGCAGCCAAATTCCAAATACATAATCTTATTTTTTTTTCATAAAAATTACATAAAAAGGTAAGTATTTCAGAGTAATTTTAAGATATGTTCATATTCAGTTATATCCATGATTCTTATTATTTAATTATAAATTAGTTTGTTTTCTCTTTCCTCTCATCTCTGCTAATCCTCCTAATCTGTGTGTCTTCTATTCCCTTGCCACCAACATATCATAACAATCTGTGTCTCGCTCACAGGCGGTCTATTCTTAGCTCTCGTCCTGTTTAGCTTTGCCCCGTCGGATACGGCGAGTACAGCACGTCGCTCTCTAACCTCTAAAAAGCTTTTGTGTCTGTGCGGGTCCCCGCTATTTATATTTATAACCAGGAGAAATCCTTTCATTCCATCTCATTCCTCCCGGTCGAGAAACCGAAATTCGTTGTTCACTCACTCTCAAGGGCATAAAAAAAAAAAGACGGGGATATGAAGGGAGACTTAAAAAAATCTCTTGAAGGAACCTAGAAATGAGGCACGGATTCAGTTCGCTAAAGAGATTGTGTGTGTCGCAAAGGGATTGTTGTGGGAAAAGGTACCAGGGGTTGGGGTTTAAGGTTCTTTCGATCACAGCTGGTATCACGAGCGGAAATGTTGAAGATTTTATCGAATCGGCGAGTTCGAAAATATATTATGTCCACAATAGAAACACCAAATATTTGTGAAACTAATTAAATTTGAAGAAATTTGAAGATTATAAGGGAAAAAGGGGGAAATACATACTAAACACATTTTACAGGATAAAAACTTGTATATCTACAAACCTGTAAGGGCCCCAGCTAATACTTTTTTTTAAAGTGAATATGACAAAGACCTCTTTTTTATCATAATCTAAAGTTCCTTAGAAAGGTATTTTGATTATCCAACAGATGTCAGCACTAACTCAAATTCAGTTGAAATTTGACTTTCCACCCTTTTTCCCCTGTACACTTCATAATGGTAAACTAGGGGACGCGATTCATAAGATGAGCTTCACTGTCACAGTAAATTATTAAAAAATTTTTTTAAAATTTGTTAATATTCGAAGCTATTTTGCGAAGTGGGTTACATCTTAAATTTACGCACTTACAGACTAAATACTATCACAATTAGACGTTAATTTACGAAATGTAAGAAAAGAAAATTATTATTTCACCTTGTGAGATCTATTGTTTATCTATTGATAACAACTTTCCCTCTTCCTCTGACTAGTATACTCACTCACTCTACTATTTGCGCCTTGAAAACATTCATGAATGAACAAATAGCATGAGTCATAATAAAAATAATATAAAAATTTAGGCTTATTTTTTTTAGATTTATTTAAGAATGTATGGCTTATGTTTCAATGCTATACCTTTAAAACTCATCTAATAAAATACATCACCATGAGAAATCCTAACTTTATTTGCCGCTACATTACAGGTAGACGTTCATTAATAAACTTGTACTATGTGATTATAATATCATAGGGGATACCTTTTGACTCCATAATGGCATCCATCATATTTTGAATTTGCAATCCAGTTCTTAAATAACTTATAATTTCTGGACCTATGTGACTTGTCTTTACATTCCGGTAGTCGGTCACCTTAAAGTAAATAGTCAACACTGTACCAAAATATAAAATACTGATGACTATAATTTTTATTTAACTACAAGGTAATGTTTTTAAACACATGACTATGATAATGGATACCACAATTATTTGTAGATAACTTGAGGATAAAGTCAATCTCAATCTTTTGAGTTTTATTTCATTATCTAAAGCAGTAAGGCAAGAACAGAATAACTAACCTTAATATACATTTTTCATTTCGCCTCACAATCAATCACATTCGAAAAACTTATGATAAAAAATTGTCAACGAAAAACATGAACAGTAAAATACATTATTTTATGTCCATAATTGTATGTATACTTCCATTTTTGAAACATTGGCTACAAGCCAACCTATCAATTTAATTCTGAAATTTGGTTCTCCAATATTGTATCATCCCCCCCCTTTCCTATTTTTTTATCTCAGCTTCTTAATACCTGTTTATAGCCTTCTATACGCGTATATAACTACTCTAATAGGGTAGGAATAAAGAATGAAGAATTTTAGAAGTAATCTCCAGGCATTTGCAGTGGAAGGAGAGTGGAAAACCATTTTAGAAAACAACCCTCAGTAGACCCAACGGGGTTCTAACCCTGATCTCCCTGTCATCAGCAGGCCATTATAACACGAGACTGACACCTTAGACCATTCGACCACCTAGGCTGTCCTTCCTAGTTATAATTAACTACATTATCAAACACATTTTCATTTTTTTTAAGTGCCACATTATTTATCGTCGAACTAGTACTTCTTAGGAAGTTTATCTCTTTAATGTCTATCCAACATGTTGTCAAAGAAACTTTAGAAAAAGGTTGTTTTATTTCTACCCAATTCATGTTTTCTTCACTCTTCACAGTTTCCAGTCTAATAAACGCGGCCGCAGTTTCCTCTTAAAAGTTAGAGTTAGATTTCTCTTCATCATGTTGACTTCTGTGATTAAATACTTTGTTTGCTTTTGCGTTTCTTTTCCAACTTAAAATGTGATCAGTGTAAATCGCTCGTCAAATTGACCCAAATTCTTCAAATGGAATTAAAAAGAAACTGTTTAGTTTCCTTTGTTTATGCGACACTTTCCCGAAGTTGTTGATACTTGTTTCCATTAAGAGCGCTTTGTTTGCTACTTACATTGTTTCTTTAGACTAAATATTTTAATCAACACACCTCTTACTATTTCTTCGAACTTTCCACAAACTCTACTCTAATGGGGTAGGGATGAGAAGTAGAATTATAGATATTTTACCCTGTAAGTGGGAAAATCAAATAGGAAAACATCGCCAATGTGAATCCGGTTAGGATTGAAGCCTCGACACCGCTTTCACAGGAAAATCAAACAATATCAACTCCTTTGTCCTTTTGGTCAACGTTGCAGGTTAAGCCACATTTTGAAATGTTGATCTAATTATAACTTATTTTAGTATGTCTTTCTTTATAATGAAATCCGTGGGATTAATTTTATTTTACGTAATTTTATTTTCATATGACTGATATATAAGTATAACTTATTTCAGACTCAGGAGAACTAGATTCAAGCATTTGCTTAAAATTCACTCCCTATCCTGATCTCTTAGACAATATGGTATATATACCTGATTCGGTGGCCCTGTTGTCTAATGCGTTACTCTCACAACTGTCGGCGACAGAGATCGGGGTTCGAATCTTGGTCGGATGTACTGAGGATGTTTTTTTCAAAATGGTTTTCTACTCTCTATCCACGCAAATACGGGTATACTTCCTCTAAATATAAGCTTCCTAATCCCTACAAACCATTAGATTAATAATTATCTAAGCGTATAATACGAACGGATAGTAACACTTGGTGCTAAAGAGATATGTTAAATAAATCACACGAATAGCCTTACTGGTATTAAAACTTAACAGTACAAAAATAATTAGCTCACTGATACTCACTAGTCGCATCAAATTTTATGAAGAACAACTTGATAACAGTTTTAATTACTAAATTATGTTTATGAGGTATTTTGTCTTCCAAGAGATCCGTTGCCGTATCAGTTATCTAAATTGAGTCCGCCAACATGTTAAGCATTTCCCATCAGCGGCTTACTTTGCTACATTCTGAAACTTCATCTTATTTCCTTGTTTGAGGCCATCCATCAGTTTAATTCGTGTTCAAACTACTCCCTTTCACCCTTCCAGTTTGCCTTCTATGACATCACTCATAAAATAATATATTCTCAATATAACCCATCTAGTTGGCCATAGAACCACATTCACCATGGCATTGACTCATATTATAACATCATTAGTAACCCAATATTTCGACTTTAACTTTTAATATTAATATTAATATATTATTATTATTATTATTATCATCAGCACCGCGTATTACTACCAGTTCGGGCAATACGCACTTACGCTAATGTGTAATGGTAGGGTGATTGTGAGATGAAATGGAGGACCTACAGTTTAACGTGGTATCCGAACCACGGTGGAGGCCTGGCATTTCACACATTCACAAGTTGTGATTAATACACGTCTTGTCAGAGGTGAAGGAAGGGTTTGGCAATCAGATAAATCTGTGCCGGGACCGAGGATTGAACCCCGGACCCTCAGCACAGAAGTCTGACACCTTACCCCTAGACCACCAGGTCACCAACTTTTAATACTATTCTCCTCCAGCACCGCATCTCAAAGCTTTCCAAATAATTGTTTTCTATTTTTCTCAGCGTTCACGTCTCAGCCAAACGATACTCCATATATTAATTTTTTTATATTCATACACTTTTACTTCCACGGCTTCGAACAATTTTTTATTTGATAATTACTGCTAAAACATTAAATTACCACATGGTGATTCCTTTAAGAAACGTTTTTAACCATGACTGAGTCACTCTTTCCATGTATAAAAATTCAAGTTTTTAAATGTAAATCTATGGTAATAACCTACTAATAAACTCGTAAATAAACACTTTACTATAAATAAATTGTACGATGCACCAAACATATGTTTCTCTCTTTAACTTAAATAATAGACATTTAGTAAAAACTTGTAAGATTTGTGAAACGAAATAATATACATTGTTGCAGAAGCACTCCAATGAAAAGCATAAATGAAATACCATACATTGTTACGGGAAGATTGATAAAAAAGGAACATCTTTGTCCATCAAAGAACATAATAATACATTTCACAATTTTAAGACCCTAATAAAAAAATTATTATAGCTCAGAAACTATTGGTTTTATAAAAATGTATTTAAAATAAAATATTTTCATTTTTAATGATAATAAAACTTTACAGAAAAATGTTATTTTTTTATCTTAAATAGTTGCAGAGATATGATAAAAATTTGAAATTTTCACTTATTTAAATACATTTAGATTCGTTTACACGGGAAAATGGTAATCTTAATTTTTTTTTGTGATAATCAGTGCCTAGATACAAAATTGAATCAAAATCTATAGAACAGATTTTGATAAAAATCTTTAGAACAGATTTTATAAAAATTGATTTTTTTTTATCTTGTTTCCATTCAGTAAACTACCCTTAATTTTAGGGTAGGTATCTAATTCCAAAAACTTCCTAGGGAGAAGCTTACTAAAAACCTAGATACCAAGCCTTAACCCAATCAATAAAAGGGGTTCAGCTTTAGGTCGAGATACAAACAAACAAAAAAACAGACGGCATCGTGAAAACCAATTTTTCAGTTTCAATTGGTCATGAAACGTCGACATTTATCAAAATCTCGAGTTCGGATTTTATGATAATCACAATACTTCTCTCTCCGAGGACTCGGAAGAAAGTAAAAATTACAAATTAGTTACCGTATATATTGTGGCACCGATTGTAAAGTAGTTAAATAATTGTCTTTTTCTAACACAAGTTAACTCAAATGTTAACTAAAAATCCCTCGTAGCGTCGTCATTCCTACTTAAAACTTATTTATCAAAGACAAACTCACGACCCAAAAAACGTTTCATGAATAGGATTTCAAGATCGTCAAAACGTTATTCCGCCTTCAGGCATCCGAGAAGAAGTGAGTGAATCTCTTTACCCAAAGCATGTTCCCCTGCAGGCAGTGATGTTGACTTTACTGTGTCAGTAATATTTGTTGTAAACGCGTCGTTAAACAATCCGCTTGGTTGGTTATGGTGAAAGAAGCGGTTTGGAAAACTAGAGTTGATACACACTCGGATGAAAAAAAAAATCCTTTACATATAGGGGAATTTCGCGTAATGAGAAAAAGTTAAAGGGAATTTCATAAATGCATTAGCATCTTCGGATGATTTACAAAACACGAATATCGGCAAAAGCTTATCTCAGTGTAATCTACAAAGTATTTTAATTATATGAAACCATCTTAAGTGGCCGAATGCTTAAGTGTATCAATCTCTTGTTAGACTGATCTGCTGATGATGGGAATATCGGGGGTTTTGAATTTTAGTCAGGTCTACATAGGGTGTTGTTCTTAAATGGTTTATCAATCTCCTTCCACGCAAATGTGGATAATTTGCTCCTAAAATGCATTCTTCTTCATCTCTACCCTATTAGATTAATTATCATATACGCGTATAACCTGAACAGTAGTAAGACATGGTGATAATAATATATAATATATATTTAAAAATTACACTTAGGGTGGGTAATTGAACCCAGCACCTTTAGCTAAGTTCACCAATGCTCTGTCACTAAGCTAGCCAGGAATCGTCTCGCTGTCCAGACTATTATATAGTCATAGTTAAGGCATTTCTTATTTAATTTTTATTTCGGATTCATTATCTTTATTTTTATCTATCTTATCAAACTACACAGTCCAAAAGAACACCGACCTGCCACTGTTATGGAAGAACCAAATAAATAATTTCAGATATTATACAACCAAATACGTTTATTATCAGTCCGACACCTTAGCTCAGTCGGTAACGTGTTTATATACATAACTAAAGGCCCCGGGTTCAATTCCTGGCATGGCCGAAAAATGTATCATTGGTGAAATGTGGGTTTACCCTCTCACAGCGATGAATTAACAGCTGGGGGCTGGGTGTTGTGTCTATTCTAGATTTAAATATAACTATAATTCATGATTCTTGTGCTGATATAATGAGTCGGTTCAGAAAGTTCACGTTAAAATACCTTAAATAAATGAAAAAGTATATATATTTATAAAAATGTTTGCTGCCAAACAATTTTCACTACATTATAAAAATAAATCGCCACAGATAAAAAGAGAAATATTTTGGCAGCTACGAAATTTACTAAAACACTATTCCTGTACCTATAGGCCAATTCATGTGAATAAAAACTTTCACTTTTCATAGCTAGTATCATTATCTAATCAAAATTCGCATATTTCTACATATAAGATTTGTACAAGCAGAAGAGTATCTTAGTTTAGTATTTTAATTAGCCACTGAAACCTTATTTGTTAAACTTATGCCAAGCATTAAATAAAAAACAAAATTGAAATAGTGGATCTTTTATTAAAATCATAAATATGATTTTAGAAAATTCTGTATTATTTTTACTGTGTAGAGAATCTGAAAAATTCAAGGAATTTTAAAACTCTCCAAGCGAATCAACCCTAAAAACCTTTCGAATATATACACACTCGAAATGACAGGCCTGTCAAAAATTAATGTACGAATATCATCGTATAGCTAGCTCACTGCAGCCTTAATTTTTCGAGTTATTTCTATTTTCCAACTCTCGGTACTATTCCAACAACCCTTATTCAACCCTTTCATGTCCTATCATTAGCTGTGTAATTTTCTAACCACTGTCATTCACCATTTTATATTCCCAGTATTATACTATTATTATTATTATTTTATTATTATTATTACCATCATTATTTTATATAGTAATTCCCAGTAATCACTGTTTTCATGTGGCTAATTTGTCTAAAATTTTGGGCACCCTGGTCCGAAATAATGTGTATGTAACATTAATGTGGTGTGAAAAATCTCATATTAATTTCAATTAAACACACGTAATTTATATTCTTTGTAAACAATATTTCAATAGAAACTATCAAATCGTTTCGGTGGTAGAGTGGTCTAAAGCGTCACATTCACCACTCACTCTCCTCGCAAATTTGGTTACACTTCCTGTTAATTTAACCTTCCTCATCCCTAACACATTAGAGTAATTAGTATACATATGCGTATAAACCGAACGGGTAGTAAGACGTGGAGACAAAAAAAAATAGAAACTATTTCCAAGTTTAATAAAACACGAGGTCACTGTGACGTCTCTTGCACTCTTCTACATTTAGTTAATATTTTTACACGAGCTTCACTTTTTTTTTAAGGAGTGTAGTTTACAGCAGGCCTTGACAAGCGCTCCGACGCTCGCTTTAATATTTGTCTCCAAACAGGAAGCGTCCACCTTGGGAGGGGGGGGGAGGAGCGGGGAGGGAGGGTCACATGAATATCACATGACGTGTGATCCACGTTACCTCGCTTCAAGATGCAACCTTTGGTTTGAAATATTGATGCCTCCCCCACCCCTCTCCTCCCACCTTGTCCTGACACGGGATGTATATAGATATAGTGCACATTGTTTACAAGTTCACAAATATCGCCACATTGGGACGTCACAGGGGGGGGGGGGGGTTGATGGGAGCATCGACCCTGTCGAGTCCTTTTTTTTTTTTTTTTGCCGGATGTTGAGGAGATTCAAGACCGTATTTATAGTCGAGTTTCACCCACTTCTATGGTCACATGATCTAAGGCGTCAATCACCCATCTGAAGGATGGCTACCTCCAGTATTGACTATAAATAGGGCCTCGTTCACTATATATAACCACACTGGCCTTCCGATCAATACCCTAATTTTGGAAGGAAAAACAGTATTGGTAGTTAATAAAGTTACTAAAACAATTTTATTATATTCATACATAAGTCATGTTATTTGTAACTGTCACCTTTGATAGATATTATCAATACGTATAAAATAACACAAATAATATAGTAAAATTCCATAATTATTGACTGTAAAAATACCAAAATCAGGTTATAGCACTGAACACCTTTAACCGACAGGCCTTAGACTTTTTTTTTTTTTTATCAAATTTTGAGTCCTGGCCCATTAGTTAGGGTGTTGATTTAAGGATGTTGAAAAAATTATCGATACTTTACAAATATGGGTTTAAACTCTTTAGTCCGGCATTGTATGATCTGGCAACTCCCTTAGTCCAGCACGTTTTGAATCTCCGCCGTTAGTTTGAGGGTTGACCACCAGGACAGCGCTATTGGCAGTATAAAGGCGGCAAAGTTGTATATATCCGCATCTGAGTGTTTTAATTATACATTCTTGTTTTGGCTTGTATTATGCCTGTATTTTATTGCCAAAATTATTTGTCATTTAAGAGAGCCTAGAGTTGTTTTTTGGAATTGAGTGTGGGCCTTATTTCTTGATTTAAGATTTTGAAAAAATTATATACTTACTAGTACCCATTGGCTTCTTATGGTCTGGCACTATCTGTTCACCAGCTTTGAATTCTCGCCGTTAATTTAGGTTTACCAAATTTTGCGTCATAAGGGCAAAGTGCTAATCCATGTTTGATTTTTGCATGATATATTGTTTTGGCTTGTTTTACATGAATTTATTGCCGGTAATGTTTTCAAAGACCGAGTGTGAAAGTTGTGAGTGGCCATATTACACTAAAGAATCCATTACTGTAGCAATAAGTATTTCGAGTGATATTGCATGCCTATAGCCTAGGTATATGGGGAGAGGGTCCTTATTAGTCGAATTCTTTGGTTCAATACTTGTCAGGCCCCAAGAGTGCCTGAATAAAAGTTTCAAACTGTATCATTATTAATTTCTGTTTTTTGTATGAGTATCTCCAAACTGGAGCCTACATAAGTAGAAAGTCAATTAGTTGTATTTATGTATTTGTCTTAGTATTATCATAGTTTTATAATCATTCTTGATAGTACTATTTTCATAAGAACGGCTTTATCTAAAAAGCTACCAGTTCTAATTTCATATATTCATTCGCAAGTCATGTGGGTCCCAGGTGTAAATTCGGATGAACATAATCAATACCTATAAATTAACATGGATAAAATAGTGAAATATTATTAATTTTCACCTTAAAAATGTTTTATATTTATAAAAGAACTGTAGCTTCATTTAATATTCCTGCTGCTTCGTTCGGAAGTGAGCTAAACCCATTCCTGCCCTATTTTAGAATATTCTGATTATAATATTATTATTGATTGGTGTAAGGTAGAACAAGAATTCAATTTTAATGAAATAGTTCTATTTTAGATCACTAGATAAATCAGTAACTCTTATTTAAAGGTATATAGAAAATAAACAATAAAAAATGTTTATAACTAAAACTACTACAAAATTTAGATTTGGAATAAAATACCTTATTATTCTTCTTTCAATATCATGATTTTTTCTTTCCCCTGCTTTGGTGGCCTGCATGGTCTAAGGCATCAATCTTGCAATAAACTAGACTGCAAAATCCGTTGACCCGGGCTGAGTTTGAACCCTCGAACATCGGGTATGATGCGAGCACTTACCCAGAATATAATGATTAATAAACATAAAAAATGCTAAAATACTGACCTTACTAACTTTCCCTTTTATCACCTTAATTTCCTTGGTCAGATCCATAAGTAAACATTTTGTTTTATTTTTTAATATAAACATCTATTATAATTTACTCCATTCCCTTTAAAATTTGTTTCAATTTCAATTATATCTCAGTTTTTAAACTATTAAAGTGTAAACATCATTTATTGTAAATGTGGCTTATATATATTGCACCAGTCATTATGGATTTAGATTATTCTCTCAGTGGTAATCAATTGGTGCGGTCCACTATAGAACCCTTCCGTTTATCTTGATGACATATATATGTATCGGTATCTGCGTCTCTTGTTATCCAGATCAATACTGTAAAGTAACGGCGTCGAACGTTCGTTTTACGACGTTGAGAATGCTCGACGCCCGGGACGTCCTATCGATTGTCAGGCTACCCCCCTTACCCCCAACAACGACCACCAACTGGTCGCCCTGTGTGCCCTTACGACATAACTCCCACCCCCTACCCTTCTCCAATGTTGCCAACTTATATTACTAAAATATCTCCAGAAGTTATCAAAATGATTTAATTTTCTTTAAGGTTTGAACTAAATAAATCTAGCTTTTATAATGTTTTCTTGTTTTAAATGGGTTAAAGGCCTCTTGGCAAAGAGAAAATAAATTCTGAAAATTGAAAAATGACACCTGGACACGGGAATCGAACCTAGTATTCCCGTGTCCAGGTGATATTTTTCAATTTTCAGAATTTGATATCTAGATGGGGAATTCCTCACTAAAAAGCATAAATAATAGCTTCGGCTATTTGATTCTTAAAGAAAATGAAGTTTTGATCATTTTTAATTTATAGTCAATACACGGTCAAGATATATATATTTTTTAGCACCGTGTCTTACTACCCATTAGAGTTATACGCTTATATACTAATTACGCTAATGGTTTTAGGGATGAGGAAAATTATATTTATAGGAAGTGTACCCACACTTGCGTGGAGGGAAAGTGGAAAACCATTCTCCTTACACCAAACCAAGATACGAACCTCAATCTCCCCGCTATCGACAATATAGTCTACCACGAGAGTAGCACGTTAGACGTGGGTCTCTTACTGACCTGCCCGAAATCTTTGAAGAAAGATAAATAATATTTCAAATTGATATTCTTATCACTTTGTCTATAAGGAGAGGGACATTTTATACTTAATAGAACACTTTTATACCCTCTTTAAAAAAAGTGGTGGGGCTTTTGGGCAAAACTAAGTTGTAATTAGTTTATTTTTAAAATTAAGAAAACAATAGAAAAATCACTAAAAAATAATATATTTTTTTACCGCTAGAAAAAAGCTAAATAATTTTTTTAAACTAGAAACCCGCTATCTAGCCACTTATTTTATCCTGAAAAAAAAAAACTAGAACAAACTGAAAAATAACTAAGTTGCCAGCCCTGCCCCCCCTCATCTTACTTCAAATCCTCGCCTTTCCTCCTCACCCTTATATCCTTCAGTATCGCGTCTCACACCCCTCTCCTTCCACCCTTTATCACTTTCCCTTTTCCTTCTGCGCAGCCTCAGTTTCCTAATCAGCTTAAAACATTCGCTATCAGCGATGAGCTTGCTCATTGAATATAATCCAATTACAAATTTGTCTTAATACAGATTTCAAATGTTTTGATATCACACGTCGTTGTAAATTAATATTTGTTATTTTTAGTCTAGCTAGAGTCTAATTTTGATCGAGAGCGCGTTTAAAAGATGATACTAAAATATTGCTTTATGCCCAATTTTTCTTATTATTTTTATTATTATTATTAGCACCGCATCTTACTACCCGTTCGGGTTATACGCACTTACACTAATGTGCAATGGTAGGGTGATTTTGAGATGAAATGGAAGACCTAGAGTTTAACGTGGGATCCGAACCACGGTGGAGGCCTGGCATTCCTCACATTCACAAGTTGTGATTAATACACGTCTTGTCAGAGGTGAAGGAAGGATTTGGCAATCAGATAAATCTGTTCCGGGAACGAGGATTGAACCCCGGACCCTCAGCACAGAAGTCTGACACCTTACCCCTAGACCACCAGGTCACCATTATTTTTTTTATTGTGTGACATATATGACCGGGAGAGACATGGCATCAAGGCTAGGTCACCTTATGTGTCGACTGGCGGGCTCAAAGCAGCCCGGGACTACAAATATGACGACCCTTAAGGTGGGATGGAAGGGGATGCAAGTAAAAGCCAGTATTTTTGCAGTTTTTATGGCAAAACCTTTTTTTTTGGACAAAATAAATAAAATATTTCTCCAGTAAAAACATATATTTTAAATATCTTCACATGATGACCTCAAAATTTCTTGAATATCTGTCAAGGGTGACCTGAAATTTAATGACATCATTTTTTTCTTCATTTCTTATCTAATACCACTATGCTCATGACAGATATTCGGCAACTATTTATAGCAACATGTGAAGAAAAATTAAATTCTATGTTTCTTCTTGAGCAATATTTTATATATTTTAGCCAAACAAAAATGTTTTACCATAAAAACTGCAAAAACACTGGTCTTTTCTCGCGTCCCTTTTAATTTCAGTTTAACATACATTCATGAATACCAATGAATCTATGTTTGTGTGTAAGATCAAGCGGTGAGGTGAAGTAGTTTTATTTTTATTATTAATAAATTTAATCTTGAGACCAGTACAGATACATTATCCAGGAATAAATCCCTGTTGAGTCAACTTAAAACATCAACCTAAACTTTCTACTTACATGACATGAGCAAAAATGCTACTAAATATTATACTGTAGCTGGGAGTCTATTTTTGAAACGTTTAAGTTTATAAAATAATCATTCACCCACTATTTGTGTATATAGCAAAGTTAGTAACAGTATTCACTAATCAAATGATCCTACGTTTGGCTTTATAAACTGTTTCTAAACAACACTAAGAAACAACAAATGGGACGGTTTAACATTTTAGTTCCAACGTATATCTTCACAAATAATATATTCTGGACACCTTTAAACCTACTAATTTGAGTTTTAGATCAACTTGTAACAAAAACAAGCATCTACAATTGAATTGTAAGCTTTATTTAAGTTAAAGTATTTGCGGCAGCCCAAATCGAACCCCTCCCTCCCTTTTGGGATATCACCTGGTGTCCCAGACCATCTTTATATAACCATATTATATTATTTTCAAATCAAACATGTAATTTTTAATATCTCTTACAAATTTAAAAAATATATATAATTAAACATGCTTCAAGGTTTAATTATTAAAATAAACTAGTTTATCATTGATGAAGAGATTGGGGATCGAATCCCGATCGAGTGTACTGAGGCTGTTTATTTCCTAAATGGTTTTTCACTCTGCTCTCACGCAAATGCGGGAAACTTCCTCTCAATTTTGAACCTTCATCATCCTTTACACATACGCGTAATTATTATATTTGCGTACAACCCAAACGCCTAGTAAGACGCGTTTATACAGATAGAATAGATAGATAGATAGATAGATAGATAGATAGATAGATATATTTAGGAATGGGTGACATGAAAATTAAAAAAAAAATTGATCTGGCCTTTGAATTAATAAACTATTAAAGACAACTCCTGAGACGAAAAACAATCGTTATTCTTAAGTGCATTTAAATTCCAAACGAAAGTATTATTTCAAACCCCCATTCCCCCCCCCCCCCAACTCATGGATTGGGGGCACGTACCAACGCGACGCTGGTGGTTATCACCGTGAAATATCAATCTCGCCCGTGAACCGGGAAAGGGAGTCTTTACGGACGTGACTCTTCCAGCCGACGACTCTGGGTGCCTCCCGGTGACGTCAGCTGTCGCGTCCTCCTTTTTATCTCTCTCTCTCTTCCCTTTACCTATCTCTCCCTCTCTTTGCACGGGTGAGCACCCCACCTCCCTATTTGTTGTGCCATACTGCCGTCATCATAACAGTGGATGCTCTGCTCGGGGCATGAAGCGTGCAAGCGACAACAAAGGTGTTTGTGTTTGTGCGTGTGCCACTTCTGCAGTTTGATTTTAAACTAAAAAAAATATACTAGATTCACTTTCACATGTTCATACGTCGAGTATTGTTATCTGCAGCTGTCACTTTTATACCGGAAGCAATTTAGAAAAAAAAATCGTGTCGAATAAAAGTTTTGTTTGGTTTTTTATGATGGAAAGAGAACAGTACTATTTATTTTTGATTTGATGGAAGTCTACTTTGTTTTTTAAGTTTTTACATCCATTAATGTCTCCAGCCTTTGGCCTGGCTCAGTTTTTTTATTCAAGCCATATATTTTTCCACTACCGGCTGGCTAGGCCTGTCGTTACTTCATACGCCTTATAATTTATCTTAAGACCAGAACAGGCACAACATCCAGTTCCCAGCCGTTAATTTATCACTTTGAAATGGTGAACCCACATTTCACCAATGATACATTTTTTGACCGCGCCAGGAATTGAACTCGGGACCCTTATCTCAGTAGACCTATACGCTACCAACTGCGCTAAGGTTTTGAACACTGTTTAAAGTGAGAAACTATCATTTTCAACGGCATTCTATTCTATAAAAAAACTGTCTGAAGCTTTTTTTTAATCGACATCAGTTTTTGAAGATATTTTAACTTACATTCTTTCATTACAATTTTCGTTCAAGAGCTTTTGAATACATTAAAAGTGTATCAATATTAATGGTCATTTTGAACATCTACTAAAGTAATTTTATAAATAATATTTTATTTAGCGTAGCAAAGAATAATATAATTTAATCAAAAGTTCTTGAATAATTTTTTTTATAAGAAATCGAGTTAAAATATCTTCAAAAACTGATGTCAAAAAAAATGGTTCAACTAAAAGTTTATTTTTGTATAAAATAAAATGCACAATATTTTTCTATAGTTTTTCATTAAACAAAACTAAATTTGAGGTTTGAAATAGCCTCGAATACTTCCGCCAAATCAAAAATAGAAAGTGCTGCTATTTTTACTCCTCAAAAACAAAGAACATTTGTTCGAAAACATTTCTTTTTAAGTGCTTCATTTTGGGATATTCTGTGATGTCTCAGCTTATATGCCTAAATGTGAATATATTATCAATAACTCTAAAAGAACACTGATAGTATAGTAAAATATGATCAATGTTGTCCTTAAAAACGTGTCTATATTTTTTAAAGGGTCCTTCTACCAAAATCTCACCATAACTATCCATACAGGCTGTTCGCATACTTATACTAATGGCGTAGGAATGAGGATGGTAACATTTAGAGAAAACGTACCCACATTTGCGCTTAGAGAGAATAGAAAACAATTTTTGTTAATACCAGCCTCGCATAATAAACTGGAATCAATCTCCAATCTCCCCTTCATCAGTTGTCCAGTCTATCGCGTTAGACCAGTGCCTCCCAAACCTTTATAGAACCATGACCATATTTAGAATTACAAACTTTCGCGACCCTTTTTTAAAATTTAATTTGGTTTGTATTGCCTTATGTTTCATTTTCCCATTTTTTTCTTGATTCTCTATTTTAAAATAATAATCACAAAATTGTCACATATCAAAGACATTTTACGACCCACCAAAAATAGGCTTGTGGCCCATCAATTAGGAAACCACTGCTTTAGAAAATTTATCACTGATGTGGATGTTGGTAGGTGATAATAGATAGTATGTCCTATTATACCTCTTCACCTTTACCTTGCCCCTACTCCATCATCTGTGTTTTAATTCTTTCTATCTTTTCGAGTTATCTGCATATTCACTCTACATGGAAGAGCGACGAGAATGGTAGCACTTAGAGCAGTTTCTAAAAGTCAGCTTAAAAATTACCAAACTCTACTTATATATGAACCTCAGTGGGGGATGTATTCAGCTATGCTGCGCTTGCAGTACACACTCAAAATAAAGGTCAAGGCTTATAAGCCACTGTTCCAATATTCACCTGTCCTCAATCATAGAGTACAGCCTACAGACTGTCAGCACCGCATGAAAAAAAAAAACTACCCTATCATTTTTGCTCGCTTTATAATTTACTTATTTGAAGCGTACCCACACTGACACAGTTAAAAATACAAACAAAATAATCACACGCGAGTGACTGAACAAATATAAATTTTTGTCCATGAATTTTTATGCTGTACTGGATCAAATTAAGTTTTAATGGCAAATCATCATCAACTTGTTTTCAGCCTGTGGCCGGGTCAGTTCGGTAAAATGCCTCCATCTTCCTCTGTTATTCCACCATTCTTCCTCCTTTAATTGATTTCTTTCTTCTCCTATCACTTGCACACTTTCTTTTATCTGCTCCTCCCATCTCTTTCTTGGTCTCCCTTGTGGTATTTTCCCTGCATACTTCATTTCCGTCATTCTCTTTGGCGTCCTCTCTTTTTCCATCTTCATTACATGCCCATACCATCTCATCCTTTTTTTCCCTCTACTATCTCATGTACTCCCTGTACCCCGACTCTATAGCCTGGTAACTTAATAATTCCTAATCTAGTTTCTTAATGTGACAGCTAACATCTATTGTGTTAACATAACTTACTATTTAACAAAGTTGCCCACATGGAAATTTTGAAGCAGGTTGCATTTTAAATTGTTGCACCTAATAGTCTAAGCCTAATAGTTTCCTAACTTTTTCAAACCACGCTGCCCTTTGCATGTTAGATTTTCCATGCGATTCCTCTATATCTAATATTTTTTAAGGAGCATTAGAATCAGGAATTCATATGAGGGAAGCACTTTCACCACAAAAAAAAGTGTGTATTTTCTTGTATGATTTATTCGATTCTTTAAAATATGTAAGAGGACACGTATTGAAAATTTGCACGTTTCATTTCACTATACATTATAAGTTTTAGTCTTTTCTTATACACACGACGCCTAGGACCAATACCGGCGACCCCCGGGGCGTCGCGACGCACAGTTCTGGAACTCAAGTTCTAAGCACTATTACCAATGTACGAAATATAAATAGAGGGAATAAAATTAGCAGTTCCACTAGCAAGGCCTTTTGTTTATATATTGATAACTCTTTCCCTCTTCCTCTGACGAGTTTCCACAGTCACTATACTATTTGCACCTTGGAAGACATTGACTTGATTTTTAAAAATTACCTCTTTTTTTTTCCTTTCCTATTCCAGATAAACATACGCTACCCCAGACTTTTTTAATCTACATGTTTGCAGGACACTTTAAAATTATTTTTAGAATTATTTAAGAATATATATATTTTTATTTCATCTTTATATCTTTAAAACTCACTGAATAAAACCGTAAACTCATTAACATGGAATATCTTATCTCGACCTGCCGTGACGCCACAGGTAGGTAACGTCCTTAAAAAGTGAATTAGATGCTTTAAATAACAATATAAAAAGTTATTTTGCTTTTCATGCAGGCCATAGAAAATCATTTAATTTCCCATTGGCGTGTGTAGTAACTCTAGTAGACGCTTTTAAAGTTTCACTTGTTTATCTTTAAAGACGGTATTTTTCTATGTCATATGTCTTCTTGAAGATTTTATTTTTATTGCGGATCCTCTCTTCTTATCTACTTTTAGTTTATGTCAGAGACATTGAGGATTTTTTTTTTGCTCCAAACTTCTGGAACTAGACCGGAAAACGTCGTGTTTTTTTGGGGGGGAAGATGGAGTGAAGAAGGTTTTTGTTCCAGGCGGACGTTTTATCAAACCCTTATAGAAAATAGGTCATTGGGAAAAGTAAAATGGAAAACTTTAGAACTTGTAGTCACATTTGATGGTTTGTATTATTATGTATTTATGAAAATGTGTTGACTATTAGGGACTTAAGGTGGGGTTAAGGGACGCGAGTTAAGATCAGTTTTCCTTCATTATTGGCTGAACTGACGTCAGTGGCCGCATGGTCTAAGGCCACTGTCGCAATAGACTAGACTGTCGATAGCAGGGGGATCGGGACTTGAATCCCATTCGGGTTTACTGAGGGTGGTTATCTCTAAATGGTTTTCTACTCTCCTTCCAGCAAATACAAACATTTCTCAAAATTCAACTTTATTAAACCTAATACATTAGTGTAATTATGCATAGTCGTATGACCCAACAGGTAGTAAGACGCGGTGTTAAAATAAAAGTTAAAGTAATAAATCTTGTTATTTATTAAGGTGTTACATGGGGAGGGCGTTTTATGCGTTTGCAAATCCCGCATTTTTGACGAAGTGGCATTTAATTTTTAAATATGGTTTTTACCAAACTGTAGATGAAAGCTATCAACAGGTTCCTATCTAAATATAAAGTTTAAATTTAAGTTTAATTTTTTTTAATTCAGCTACGCTTTACGCGAATATTTGTACCTATGAGATTAAATAAAACAATAGAGACCTAGAACTAGCCATCCTCTATCAAATAAGTCATTTTTTGATAGGGTCACAAAAGAAAATTTGAAGAAAATGCAGGATTGTTTTTTTTAGGGTTTCATATACGCTACCAGACTTTTTAAACTTTAAATTTAAAGTTTAAACCCTTTAACTGGTCAAAACTTAACCTAAATTTGGTTTAAAACCATTTTAAGAAATGTCAAACCACTTCGTAAATAATCCATAATTTCGAAAAAGCTGTAACGCTTTCAGTGCTCCCCCATGTAACACCCTTAAGCTTTAGAATTTTGAATCCTGGTATATGTAAATTCTATTTTTCAAATAATTACAACATTTTAGGTTAAAATTTAACGAATAACTCCACTTTAATTGCAACAGATTTATTTGTGACTTAGATTGCTAGGCTGTAACTTTTAAAATTATTATTATTATATTATTTTATTATTATATTATTATTATTATTATTATTATTATTATTATTATTATTATTATTATTATTATTATTATTATTATTATTATTATTATTATTATTATTATTATTATTATATTAGCACCGCGTCTTACTACACGTTTGGGCTGTACGCACTTATGCTAATGTCTAGTGGTAGGGTGATTGTGATATGTAATGGAGGACCTACAGTTTAACGTGGGATCCGAACCATGGTGGAGGCCTGGCATTCCACACATTCACAAGTTGTGATTAATACACGTGTTACCAGAGGTGAAGGAAGGGTTTGGTTGTAACTTTTAAACTTTAGTCTAGATCAACTCTGAGAGTTACCAGATGGCTCTTGTTAGAAACCTGACTATAAATTATAAAATAAACTTTTATCAGGAATACAGGAAGTGTTAAATGTGTGGCTAACCAATCTGAATCCTGACTCTTGTGCCTATAATTCGCTTGCAGCTGATTTCACTGAGGATATGTATTCACTTAAATTATAAAATGTTATCAAACTAATTCTATTACTACTACTTTTAAATCAATTTAGTTTTTTCATTAATTCAGCAGACAGAGTACGAGTATGTTCATAGTAAGTTCAGAAGAACAATTTAAATATATTGTATTACCTGCTTTGTTGGTCGCGTGGTCTAAGGAATGTTTTCGCAATAAACTAGACTTTTGATGATGTAGAGATCGGGGGTTCAATCACAGTCGGGTGTACGGAAGGTGGTTTTTACCAAAATGGTTTCCACTCTCCCGCACGCAAATTCGGGCGCACTTCCTATAAATATAATCATCCTTATCCCTAAAACCACTAGTGTAATTAGTTCATAAGCGTAAAACCCAATTTATAGTACGACGCGGTGCTAAAATAAAAAACAAAAATAATGTTTTAGTAATACTTGTGTCACCTGAAATAAGGGTATTGAGTTTGATTCCCAGTAGGAATTAAAAACTATAATATTGGTGAAATTGAGGATTCCTATTTTGACGGATAGAGATTGATGATCGTGGAATGGGTGTTTTTGTTTTTTTAGAGTTTAGTTAGTTTGTAAGACAGGTAAGTATTTAATCAATTTGCTCAGAAAGTGCACATTATATTCTCGCAGTAAAATAAAATGGATGGTTTTTGTTTTTTTATTCTCTTCAAAACTAATGTTACTAAACCAATCAAAGTGCTTTTAATTGCAGCGTGTTTTTGAATTATATAAGTGTGACAAAATTTACATCCTCTTTTTTTATTATTATTATCGGGTAGACCGCGTTTCGTGGAGGGTGAAACAAAATAATGGAAATAAATCAACGACAAATTCCTTTCTGCTTTCATCTCCATGAGGCAGAAAACACTTTCCCATTAATTACATTTGTTTTAAATAGTCAAGTTACTCTGTGTGGAACTTTTTATGACGCGCTTTCAACTAAACCATTTTGTTTTAAAAATAATATCTTGCTATCGCCGCGTCTTACTACCCGTTCAAGTTGTACACATTTATGATAATTACTCTAATGGGGTAAAGATGAGGAAAGAAGCATTTTAAAGGTATTCTAACAAGATTCACGTGGAAAGAGAATGGAGAAACCATTTAGAAAAAACAACCCTCACTAGACCCAACTGGGATTCCAACCCAGATCTCCTCGAAATCAGCCAGACATTCAAACACGAGAGTGACGCCTTAGACCGTTCGTCCACTGAACCAGGTAGTAAAAAAATATTATGATATTAAAACAAAGTTTTTTTTCATAATATGAGCATAAGTAGATAATACCTCATTATTTGGAAGTTCCTTTCTGCGTCTAACAACATGTATGGGCTACACTCATTTAATTAAATTAATAGGGTAAGGATTATAAAGGTAGAATTTAGAATAAATGTACATTAATTTGCGTAGAG
This sequence comes from Timema podura, assembly GCA_033556935.1. Taxonomy (NCBI): domain Eukaryota; kingdom Metazoa; phylum Arthropoda; class Insecta; order Phasmatodea; family Timematidae; genus Timema; species Timema podura. The sequence goes on along the minus strand of JAVRXN010000013.1, from coordinate 24,513,862 downwards.
GATGAGTTGGAAACCACTTATGAAAATCTACCGTTGACAAAACTTCTCAATAGTCGGCGAATTAGAACTAGATTAGCTTGACATTTAGTCTGCCTGCCTGCTGCTGATGCAGAATCTAGAAATTTTATTTTTTATTTTTTAAGGAAGTTGCCTACCTGTAACGTCATGGTAGTTCAAGATAGGATTTCCCGTTTTAGTGAATTTACGTTTTATTCGGCGAGTTTTACAGATATAACGTTAAAAACCATAAATAATAATATTCTAAAAACAGTCATATAATGAAATAAAATTATTATTTTTTTCATCTTAAAATAGTTTTTTGTAAACTTATTTTTAATATATCATCTACAGCTTAGGCTATTTATCTTGTTCACAAATATGGCCTGTAGAAGTCCTCCTGCCAGGATGTAGATTAAAAATGTCCGTGGTAGAATATGTCTCTCTAGAATAGGAAACAATAAAAAGGTAAAATTAAAAAGCAAGTCAATGTTTTCATGGCGCAAATAGTATATTGACTGTGCAAACTCGTCAGAGGAAGAGGGGAAATGTTATAAGTCATAAACAAGAGGCCTCGCCGGTTGAACTGCTCATTTTTGTCCCTCTCTATTTCGTACATTGAAGTCTAGGTGTGATAGTGCTTAGACTGCTTGGGTGCGCTAAGCTAAGTCATGTATTTTAACTAAATCTGTACCCACTTCAGTGGCCACATGGTATAAGGCGCTACTCTCGCAGTAGACTAGACTGCCGATGGCGGGGAGATAATGGTTTGAATCCTGGACGAGTGTATTGAGGGTGGTTCTTACTAAATGGTTTTCTACTCTCTCTCTCTTTCTCGCCACGCAAATTCGGGTAAGCTATAAATGTAACCTTCCTCATCCCTAAAACCATTTGCGTGATAGTACATAAGCGTGGGTAGTAAGACGCGGTGCTAAGAAAAATAATGATAATTTTCTCTAAGTGTTTAATCCGAATGGATAGTAAGACGTGGTGGTGCTAAAAATAATTATAATAATTTTCTTTAATAACAAAAGGAAACACTTAAACTTCGAACGAGTCATTAATAGTTAAAAATATAATTTATTAGGCTTACCCTCACATGGCTACATCTAACTCTCCCATTATACTCGAGCCATCTCATTTATCTTCAGAGTTTACTGCATCAAGTACATTAATTACGATTACGTCTACGTCATCCCTTAATGTTGAGGTCTAGTTTTAATGACGGATATAGCTTCTTCAGTGAGCTTTTTTGTTTGTTTGTGCTTAAGTGCGTGTTTTTTTTTGGGGGGGGGGGAGGCTCTTCGTTAAAGCTGTTCTTTGTTCGGAAAATGCATGTCTGCTGAATATAAAAGAGGATTGTGATTAGTTATTTTTATCACCGCTTCTTAATACCCGTTCATATTATACGCCTATGTACTAATTATTCTTATGAGTTATGGCTTAGTGGGTTTAATTTATAGTAAGTGCACCCGTATTTGCGTGGAAGTAGAGGGGAAAAACCTTAGTGCACCCGACCTAGATCGAACTCGGATCTCTCCATCCTTGGTAGTCTAGTCTATTGTGAGAGTAGCGCCTTAGACCATTGAGCCACCGAAGCGAGTATCAGTTTTCTAAATGATATGTTTTATCTAAAAGATTTTTTTTCAGTGTGAATGGTTGGTGCAGGGTATGTGGGAGGAATAACTTCGGTATTTGTCTGGTGAGAGGATGAAAAAACACACCGTGTCGCTAAATACCAACCACCTTATTAAAATATTTGTTTCTGAGGAAAATATGTGAGGTTAACAACCTTTGTCGTTAGCAAAGATCGTTGGGACTTTCACTTCGCCGCTAGGAGATTTTGCTTTGTATCGATTGTGGGGGGGTTGAAATTTAATCTTAGCGTCTTTCGAAAGAACCTGAAATTAAGAAATGAAAATTTTATGTGGTGGTGACTTTGCAGTCCACTAAGTAAATTGTGGACTGAGGTTTAAACCCCTAAATCCACTTTAAACAGTAGTCTATTCTATTGCGAGTGTGACGCCTTAGTCCATTCGTCCACTGAAGTGGGTTTCTCCTGAATCAATTTTAATTCACGTAAGTGTTTCGTAAAACTAATATTTAAATAGCTATATTATTTGTGTTGGCAATTATTAAGTTGGAAATAATTTTAAAAGTTGTAAAAGATGAAAGAGTTGTTTGTCACAGGGTTTGTTTTTTTGTCGTAATGAAAAAGAGTAGTAAAATAAAGTTGAGCTTTTAAACGTTCGTGACATTTCAGAGAGTAAAGCCGTGCTCGAAGGAGAAACACACATTTATGATTTATAACTCATCAACTCGGTGACGTTAATGTAGAGTGAGTTTGTTTACAAGCTCTTTGTACTTTTGACAGGATTCTGGAGCTGCCATATTCTTGTTTTATAGGTATAAGTGCCCAAAAAACACTTTTACACACTAGACCAAGGGGTGTCCAGTAGGCGCGTATCTATAATTAATCTTCCGGGGGAGCATACCACTCACTCGTACCTTTAATTTAGGGACAAAGGGACCATAATCGGATAAATTATTGTGTCCGTCAAAAAAAATTGAGTTCGAGATGTTGATGAATGTCCCTGAACCCGATTAAGTGTTTTTTGCGATGCCGTCTGTTTGTTTTTTACTCGTCCCATTTTACCGATTGGACTAAAACATAGTAGCTATCGTTTTCATAAGTTTTATCAGAAGTACTTTTGGAATTATCCAGTCAAACCTATAATTAATTTAAGGGTAGTATACTCAATATTTTATATAATATTTAGCACCGCGTCTTACTAACCGTTCGGGTTATACGCTTAAGTACTAATTACGCTAATGGATTAGGAATTGGGAGTGTTTAATTTAGAGGAAGTGAACCCGAATTTGCGTGGAGGGAGAGTGGAAAACCATTTAGGAAAAATAGTATACTCAAAGGGGGGCAGAGAAAAAAAATCCATTCTCACAAAATTGGATCTGACGATTTTGATTAAAATTAGTATCCAGGAACTGTTTAACAATACAAACTAAATTGTGCATCTCATTTTCTCATAAAAAGTACTTTTAGGGTACTTTACCTATGCGTAAATCTTAAATTTTGATCATAATCTATATATTGAACAATTTCAAATATGAAACATCTTATTTCAAAGTTGTAGGAGTATTAAAATTAAACAACCTTTATTTGAAATAATATTTTATAAAATCAATAGTTTCCAAGTTTATGTAAATATAATTTTTTAACCAGAACTTTGGGAAATGGGCAAAAACAAAAAACAAATGCAAGAGTGGCTTCCAAAGAAATATGTATTATTTTTCGTAAATAATTTATTTCTCAATACAAAACCAATAAAGTGTTCGAATACAAAATTAAATCAAAAATGTATTTGTAGATAAAATGAAAGTGGAACATAAGTTTAATAATTTTATTTAAATTAATTATTTTACTGAGTGCAACTGTTCAAACCTTCTATTTTTATTTTATTTTTTATAAATATAATCTGTCATCTATAGCGAGTGCACCGCTAAAAAAGAGGTAAATAAAAATGATACGACATAATGGCAGGCCACACACAATTTATCAATGTTTAAAATTGGTCCTAAATAGACTGAACTCAAATAATTGTTCCAATAAATATCAGATATATTGTTATGATAATTATGTGAAACACTTATCATAACTTAATCAATGAGAAAAACTATTTGTATGGCCATTTTTTTTTATTAAATTTTTCAAAAATCAGTCCTAATTAAACCAACCTAAAATTATATTTGTTTAATAAAAGAAAAATAAGTTATCATAAATCGTTTTAAAAAATTTTCTAGATATCTATTTGGAACAAAATATTTGGTGCTATTTTGAAAATATTAAAATTTTCAAAAAGGTAATCAATAAACTGCTTTTGATTTTAGAAATGGAATAAAAATCACAATTTTACCCCAATGTATGACCAAACACCATATAAATATCGGTTTTCAAAGATACCCAATAAAATCGTAAAACCTACTTTTTGTTAACTATGGGGCACATAGCTCTGCAATAGTATCGAAACAGAAAACTACCTTTACTTCAATACTTTTTTTATTTGAAAAAGTAAAAAAAAAAACTTTAATCATAAAGGATATGACTTCGGAACTAATTACCATATTAATTTTAAAAAATCCTTTACTTATGCTGTGTTATTTTAAGGTAAGGGCTCATTCGGCGTGTCTTGATCATCCTTGACATAACAAGTTAAAAAAAGACAATTGGTTCATACAAATTTATTTATCTTTCCACTTCTGTAGAAACTTTTTTTTTTCTTGTGAACCATTTTATTTCTAAAACGTGATGAACACACAAGTAGCAAGTTTTACGACCTTTAAAAAATCTTTATACTTTCTTTCAAGTCTCTTGCAGCTGGAGCGTAAACACCCGTGTGCCCTATATATAAGTTTCAGAAAAGTAATAGGTGTGGGAGGGTTTGGCCTCGATTAAAACTACAACGTCCCTAAAAGAGACCAGTTAAAACTAGTCTTTATCTCTAGTTTTTAAGTGAAACAATTTTCTTTTTTTCCTATTTTTCTATAGTTTTCTCGCAAATGTGTCATTATTAGTGTTTTTTTTTGTCCTATTAGCATGTATTGAAGTCTTAATTTAAGTACAAGGTACAGTCTGTGTCGTGAGTTGAGGTACAGTCCAATTTCTTACGAGTGACCTATTAGAAAATACAAACTTATTTTAGTCAACATTGATAATATTTTACTATATTACTAATGTTATTTTATAGGTATTGATAATATCTATCAAAAGTCATAGCTGCAGATCGTATTATTTGACGTATGAATACATGAAAATATATCTAGTACAGAGGTTTCTAACTTAAAAGTTTCCGAGGGCCAATCTAATGGCGGGCCGCATCATAAGCGGCTAATATTTGTCAAGCTATGTAAAAACAAGAACAGGTATTTAATCATTAATCAAATAATAAGTGGTATTTAAAACATATTTAATTATTAAACGAATAAAAACTTTCCGTTTCTCGGCTAAACACATCAATTTAATTAGAGCAGATTACTTTTCCAAGAAATTTAGTGGGCCGCAAATAAAGAAAATGCATTATGTGCCGTTAGTTGGAAACCCCTGTAACTTGTCTAGTTATCATAATAGGCTCTTACTATGTAAATTGGACTGTAGTTATTAAAGAACTTAACTGACTCATCCCTATTAAATAGTGACACGGTAGATTAATGATTATTCCACAGCCTTCTCACTATTTTCTATACTACGTCTGTGTATATACTTTTTTTTTTATGAGTCGATCCGTCCACATCCGTTCAGGGTTTATTTGGTCGACTTAAGTTAATCGTCAGAGATTTGAACATATTTGGTTCGACAATTAGTGGCAAGTTAGTATCGGCAAAACTTGGTTGACTGATGAATGTGTGTTGACGGGGAGATAGAGGGGTTCGAATCCCGGTCAGAGGTACTGAGGGTAGCTTTTCCCTTTAAATTATTTTCCACTCTTCACGCAAGTGTGCGTACACTTACTATTAATTTGATCTTACTCATCCCTAACATATTTGCAATGTAACAAACCTAACTGGAGCTAAACAAACTTATTTGAACCCGTAAAGCGATAAAGTATGGAATTAAATAGATATAGAATCTCTTTTTATATACTAGTTTAGAATTGAAAGTGTTCGCAATAATTGTTCACCCTGTTTAAAGTTACGACTGATTTCCGTAATTACATAATCATTAATTCCCAAAGCTTCGCCTTGCTTTCTTTCATCAAATGATGATAATTCAAAATCCCACTTTTTTTTTTTCTTTCTGGAATGGATCAAACTAGATAGTCATACATATAATTATTATTTACTATCTAAAATATTATTAGTACCGTGCTGAGTTATTTTTCCATTCTTAAACTTTTACCGATTTATATTTATACCACAATTGTTTTGGCCCATAACGGTGACCGCGTGGTGTAAAGCGATAGACTGGCATTGCACTTTATCACTGTAAACGGGGCTTGAACCCTGGCTCAATGAACTGGGGGGTGGGTGAGTTGATTTTAATTATTTTTTTGAGCTTCACTCTAAGCTAGCCTTTTCTTCTCTTATCACTTACATTAAATCATTGATAGCCCTTTTGTTGAAAATATAGCAAAATAAATCAATCATTTATTAGGATTAAATGAATAAAATAATGGAATTTAATCAAATATGTCGAGTGAAAGTCACCAATCTCACACAGAAACTATGATTTTTAGCAAAATTATTCTTGCACCGATGAGCACGTTGACTAAACGTCAAGTCCATCTAGTTTGGTTCACCCTGGGATGGGTAGAAGGGGTTTTAAACCCTGGCTGGATGTGCTGAGGGCATATTTTCCTTAAATGGTTTCTCAAACTCTTGACACGCAAACACATGTGTATCTCCTCTAAACTCTACCTTCCATATTTCTACCTGATTAGTGTGTATGATAGGTGTACAGCTATTTTAGGAAGTCCTTTCTGAAAGGTCTTTTATCTTCCAAAATCTTACTAAAGTGGGATTTCAAGTATGGAAAAACACCTTTTAGAACGGACTTTTTTCAAAATATAGAATCTAGTAAATCGCGGAGTTAAACAAACATAATAACTGTGGTAGGTAGATAATGGTTTATATACATCATTTGATATTTATATTGTTTATTATTTATTGTGTGGCATCCTCCCTCATCCCCCCTGAATCCTTCCCCTCCATAAACACACTTTATATTGTTTATTTAATTCCTATCCCGCTAAGTTTTTTTTGTCTAATATTATGTTTTCGTTTTGTATTTTTTTTCTCGCTGCGCCCGGTATTGTACAGCGTGAAGCCGGTTGTCGACGACGGTGCTGCTATCTGTGTGCGGGAGCCGGGAACTGCGCGTTCGAGCGATAGCCGGGTTGCATGGCATCTAGGGGCAGCGTACTTAGCTGCCCCAGACCGCCGTCTCTCATGCAGTACGCGTCTATTGCTGCTATGGGCTGCATACGTTCGTGTTCAGTTTGTGTGTGCGCGCGCTAACGGGAAGGGTGAGAAGGGGGGGGCGTGTAAATACGTGCGTGACGCGTAGATTGAGAACACACGCTACTCGAAAAAAAAAAAAAAACACGAAACCTTGGTCGTTCGGAAAATGGGGCCTGTTTATTTGTAACGCTATTCGTATGTGATAAGATAATTGAGTTAATACAATTGCGATTGTGATTTTGCGTGTTATTTTCCGGTAAATTTCGGAATGAGAAGGGATTTTGGGTTTATGAATACTAGTGCTGAGCTAATTTGTAGAATCACCGATACATTCATGAAAAAAAAAATAAAAAAAAACGAACCTTGTCGTTCAAATGCTGTTTATTAACGCTATTGTATGTGATAAGATAATTGAGTTATAAATGCGATTGTATTTTATGTAATTTCGAAAAAATGTTTATTTAAATTTATTATTTCGAACGATAAATTAATATTTATGTAGATTAACTCTCATTAATATTCAAAGCAGGGAAACATAGTTGATTTTCTGTTATTTTAATTTTTTGTTTAATAATTAATCATAAATCGTAACATAAATGAGTGATTTACTTTAGAACGATGTCTCAACCTTATAAGCTAATTCTTTTGAATTTGTTTCGTTTAATTGCTTATGCGGAAGTGTTATGAACTTTATGTGTGTGTTTATAATTACCTGGTATTGTATCGATCATAATAGTGTTTGATTGTCAGAAACTGCCATTTGCGCTGTTCCTTGCGGGCGTGTAGTATGTTTGCTTTCGGTAATTACATATCGATTCACGCTACAACGATAATTTTAGAATCAGGGTTTGAAGGGGGAATCTTCGTAGTTATTATACAATCCATTAATGGTCATAGATTTTAAATAACCAATATTTTAGTCAGATACACATATTTGTATACTATTCTATCTCACGTTGATTTCGTTGATTTTTTTTTTACACAGAATTCCAAATTCTCATCCATGTGTATCAGATCGGCGTAAATGTTTATACCTTGTTGGCATGACAACGAAACGCCGATGCTCATTTCTTGCAAGTGTAACATCGTTAAGTTCCTTGTCCCCATCACTAGATCTCACCACTTTCGACATCGGTACATAGAAAAATATCTTGTCCCCTTGATAATACTACTCGCTGTATCATTAAATCGCATGTCGACGTGTTGTTAATATTCTCTGGCGTCACAATTTTTTTTTTTTTTTGCTTCTTCTATTTCATAAATGGAACTTTTTTTTATTTTACTGAAAGCTAACGTGTGATAAAATATAAAAATATATTCTAGGCAAGCTACACATTTATTCTGACTGCATGCTCTTATAGAATGTTGCAAAAAAAATAAAGTACTCTTTATGATAAACGACCTAGCTTCTCAACTTTGAAATTTACATATTTTCAAAACCGCTTCTTTTGGATGATGTATGTACTATCCTTTGTTGTGATAGCCAACTAATGATTTGTAATCAGTAATGTGTCATTCCTTGAATGATTGTGTTGTAAAGATGATTAATGCTCTGCGCAGTATTACTCTAAATAGGAAAGACAAGAACTACTTTCTAATCTTTCAGTAAACATTAATCTATAATAATAAAATGAAGAGTTTATTTGTCTACTATAACTATTGTGCGATACCTTTCACAGGCAAAGATCGGATTTTTTTTTTAATTAGTATTCCCTGTAAACAAACATGTGCACCTAGAATCAGAAATTTTAAAATTTTTACTATATACAAATTATTAGTCACTATTAATCAAATTGTTAGTAAAGATCTCTATTTTAAGATAAAAGAGAGATAAAGTTTTTGCGGTGCACGATACCATTTATTTTATGATAATGTTCAATTTTTTTAAAAAGAATCTTAACTAATCCAAACTAGTCTAAGCTATTTGTTTAATATATGTGAACGGAACCGTAACTTTTTTGTGTGATTTTATGAACAGCGTCTTATTACCCATCTGGGACTTTAGCATATTTTTATATAAAGACGCAAGTAGGGTATGATTTAAAAACGAATGTACCCTCATTTGCCTGGAAGTAGAATGATAAAGGATTTAGGATAAACCCCCTAAGTACACCTAGCTGAGATTCGAGATCCTGGCCTCCCTTTAACCAACAGGCCAGACAAGGATACACTGAAGCCTTTATTCGTGTTGAAGCGGGTAACCAATCCATAGATTTTAACCACGCCTCCTACCCCTTGCCCCCCCCCCCCCCATAGCACCTCGATGTTTAGTGAAGTTTAGTTTTCTTACCACTTGTGTGTATCCCCCTCCACCCCCAGTGGACTTTTAATTTCTCAACTAAAGAGAAAGTATTGTGTTACTATTTTATTACTATTATTATTACTATTATTATTATTAGCACCGCGTCTTACTACCCGTTCGGGTTATACGCACTTACGCTAATGTGTAATGGTAAGGTGATTTTGAGATGAAATGAAGGACCTACAGTTTAACGTGGCATCCGAACCACGGTGGAGGCCTGGCATTCCACACATTCACAAGTTGTGGTTAATACACGTCATGTCAGAGGTGAAGAAAGGTGTTTGGCAATCAGATAAAACTGTGCTGGGATCGAGGATTGAACCCCGGACCCCAGCACACAAGTCCGACACCTTGCCCCTAGACCGCCAGGTCACCAGAAAGTGTTGTGATTGTGAAAATGTTATACTTCAATATTATGAAGAAAAAAAACTTTTAAATGTGTCCAAACACAAAAAAGTTGATTTTTCCATTCTGTCTGTATGTCTTTCCCTGACTACGAATCTGAAACGGTTTAGTGGATTTTGTTCGAGACTTTCTTTAATTTTGACCATATACCTCAAGTTTAGGGTAGTTTACTGATGAGTGAGTTTTTTAAATCCAAATTTTTCGAAAATGACTCTAATGATTTGTGTAAATTGTACTATTGGCAGCAAAAAGCCCTCCAGAGTCAAAGGTGGCTGCTTTATCTGATTGCGAGTGATCTTAATTGATCACTCATATATAGCTTTCCACGAGTCCATTACAGACTATCCCTTAAATATGAGTGAAGAATGACTCTGGGCACGGGACGAATCATGGTTAACTCAGTAGTAAGATTAATGGTTTATCAAGCCAAAGGTACCAGGGTAGATTCCCGTGTCTAGGTGTAATTTTTAAAATTAAAGAATATAATATTTAGATTCGGTTGTAAAAATGAGATCGAGGGTATTTTACTTAAGCAGAAATTTCCATTGTTGATCATAGCTCCGTAAATCTGTAAAGTACGAAATAGTTTATCGGTGCATACTATTGTAAAACTCTTGGGGATAAACAACTTTTCTTTGAAATAATATTTTTTTAAATCATTATTTTCTGAGCTATAGGCAAATATATTTTTTAAATAGATATTTGGTCAATGGGTAGTTAAAATGCTCAGAACAAATAATAACATGTTTTTGTAACCGTATGTTCTTTGGTGAAATGCAATTTACTCTTTTTCCCATTATGTTTCTTGGGTCTATTATTTCGTTTGACGTATCTTAAGAGTTAAAAGTAAAATTTAGATAAAGAAATAAATAATAAAATCTGTGTGGTGCATCATATAATCTATTTTTAAAGAGTATATCCTATTCACCTGCTTTGGTGGCCGCATGGTCTAAAGCGTCACTTTTACATTAGACTAGACTGTCGATGGCAGGGACATCAGGGTTCGATTTCCGGTCGGGTGTACTTAAGATATTTTTTCCAAAATAGTTTTCCACTCTTCCTCCACGCCAACACGGGTACATTTCCTTTAAATTAAACCTGTCTCATCCCTAACACGCTAGCGTATTCAGTACATAGGTGTATAATCATAACGGGTAGTAAGATGTTGTGCTAAAAAATAAATCATATTCCCATCACATACTGGATACGTTATTCTCCATACATATGAAGGTCACGTCTATATTACTCATGCTTATGGTTGCTCACAGGTGCACTAAGCTACAATTCTGCGCAAACTACCCATCAATCTCTTTTACGATGTTGGCGAGTTAGTCAGGACTTCGTGTTAGATTTACGAAGCTACTGTTAACGCTGCATGTTTTTGTTTTTTTAAGGTTACACCTTTACTCACATCGGTGGACACATGGAATAAACATCTGTTTCTTCTGGTCTGGTTTACTGGTATTGGGGTTTGACCCCTATCTTGGGTAGTTTTTTTCTTTCTAAAATGGTTTCCTTCGCACAAATTCGAGTACAGTTCCTTTTAATTTTATCTTACTCATCTCTATTCATTAAGTATGGTTAAATATGTATACTCCAGATGGTGGGTAAAAGATAAATAGATTAAATGTGTTTTTTAAGTGTTTGAGCTAAATATATTCCCTTTAACTTAAAAAAACGTAATTTGAAGGCATTTTAAAAACTGGCCACGCCCAGTGGGGAAACTTTCTCAGGCCACCACTCCTTTGGTTCCATAAACTAATCCTTAGTTCTCCCTACTCTTACTGGCTCAATAGCACTAGGAACTCGAAAGTTCATTGCCTCACTTAAGAAGGCACTCTACCTATCCTTATCTTGAGCTAGTTCTATCCAATAAACCTCACTACACCCTATTCCTATCTTGAGCTAGCTATATCCAATCCACTCCATTACACTCTATCCATATCTTAAGACAGCTATATCTAATCTACCCATTGCACCATATCTCTATCTTGAGCTAGCTCTATCCAATCCACTCCATTACACTCTATCCAATCCACCCCATTGCACCCTATCCTATCATGAGCTAGTTTTATCCAGTCCACCTCATTATACCCTATCTCTTTCAGGTCCATTATAATGCTATCCTCCCATCTGCGTCTAGGTCTTCCCAATGATCTCTTCCCGTTGTGTCTACCAGTCAATATACCCTGAACACGATTTTAAACTCTTCCACTTATTCTAGATGTCCTTCCCACTGTAATCTGCAAGTTTTGACTACCCTAACAATATATTTTGATGCATACAGGATATGTAACTTAACATTATGTAACCTCTTCCACTCCCCAATTGCCTAATCACTTTTGGACCAAATATTTTGATAATAACCTTGGTTAAGAACACACTAAATTGGTTTTTGTCATGTAAGGTAAGAGACCACGTTTCACACTCACTACCCTACCCTATAAAAATATTTTTTTTTCGGAATAGCAGTTTGCACGACCCACTAAGGAAGAGAAAAACTCAAGAACATTCAAAATAGTAACATTCATTGACCTATTTATTCGAAATTATATTAAAACTGCTTTAATTTAATCAACTAAACAAAAATTCACTAACACTATTCATTTATAACAGCTTTTAAAAGTTTAACAAACATTTATCATTGGGTACATTTAACAACTATTTTACTATTCAGTAAATTGTCAATGCAAGTGAATGGACTTGATGAAGTGAAAACAGTTTCCTAATGTCTGGTTTTAAAGTCAATTAGCAGGGATCTAAGATCACCCTTTCAGCAACCCCTCCAACCTCCTTGCCAACAACCCATTGCCTCTTATCTCCCCCTCACCCCCTCCCAGATAATCCCACCACTCTTAAGGTACAGCCCACTTTGGGATTCACTGGTATAGGTAATCATTTTTATAGCTCTTTTACTCTCATTCACTACCTAGCAAACCCGCCTCGATGGCGTTATCAGCTAACGCGCTAGTTTCGTGTTGAGCTAAACTGCCAAAGACTGGGAGATCGAGGTTCGAATATCGGTCTGGTTAACTGGGGGTGGTTTTCCCTAAATGGTTTTCCACTCTCCCTCCACGCATATGTGGGTTAACTTCCTCTCAATGTAACCTTCCCAATTCCTAACCCACTAGCGTAATTAGTGCATACGCGTGTAACGTGAACTGGTAGTAAGACGTGGTGCTAAAAAGAAACAGCAATTGCAATCAACTGCATTCGTAAGAAAATATTCACGAAATTATTAAATCGTGATCAAATATTATTATTTATATTACTATATTTTTTTTCTTGGTCTAAGGTGGTAGGTATTAAAAGAATAATTTATAATAAATGACCCACCTCTAAGGCGTAGTTAGCTAACGCGCTAGTCGTGTTGAGCTAGACTGCCGAGGATGGGGAGATCGGGGTTCAAATCTCGGTTGGGTGAACTGGGGGTGGCTTTCCTAAATGGTTTTACACTCTCCCTCCACGTAAATGTGGGTTCACTTCCTCTAAATTCAACCTTCCGATTTCCTAATCCATTAGTGTAAATAGTACTTAAGCGTGTAACCCGAACGGGGTTATATAATAAATGCACCTCCATTTACTTGAAGAGAAGTTTGAAAATCTTATTTGAGATAAATCATTCTTGATGCTCCTAGTTGGTATTCAAACAATGGTCTCCTAGGTATAAGAAAAATACGTTTATGTTGAGCTTAATTTATTTTCATAACCTCGAATGTATTTTCCTTTAAAAAAATCACGTATCGTTATTGTTATTATTATTGTTATAATTGTTTTAAAATAGCTTATAAAAATTAGTTTTTTTTATAAAGGTCACCAAGGCACGGAAATGGCGTGTCATAAAAACCTTGTGACCAAACTGGTGCAAAAGTCTCCAAATGTTGACGTGTTAAAAAATATGTTTAGCATAGTTATATTATACTACTATAAGGCCACATGGCTGACTCACTCACTCACTCACTCACTGACATTAATGTTTACCCACTTCCAGATGAGCTAGAAACTTTAAATTTGGCAAACTTATAGCTTCTAGCCTGTAACCGACGGGAAAATCCCAAAAAGGTTAAAAAAAAATTTTTTTAGCCCCCGAAAAAAATTTAAAAATTGCGGAGCAACTTTAAAGTTGGTGCAACCGTTTCTTTGGTGGTCTATTGTGGCTAAACGGTAAGACCTATCAAAATACGGATTGCATCAGCAGCTACGGTTTTGGCGAGACAAAGCTAGATTTTTTTTAATTTTAGGTACATTTTTCACACATTTTTTAATTTTCTGACACACTTATGGGACAGCTAGAATCATAAAATTTAGCAGACATATTGGCACATCTAATTGCCATAAGCGTGCCAAATTTGATGTTTCTAACTGCCCTATAGGTATGTAGAAACTAAAATAATGTGTGAAAAATACAAAGCAATACCGGTAGCTTTAAGTTGTTACGTTCAAAACTACGCTGGAATTACATTAGTTTACATCCAGTCGCAAAGAAAGCTCAGTCGGGGTTTGGGGGCGGAGCCCCCAACAAGCAAAGCGAGTTCAATTATAAAGCTGCTCGGTCGGTATAGTTCGATTGCGGGTTGACGCCATGGATGTTTTTTACTGATTTGAATTAGGTTTTTAAATATCATGTCTTTGTTATTTAATATTATTATTTGAACATTTGTGCTTCACGTCTTAATACCCGTCCTGTTTCTCCACACTTATAATTGGGCTATTGATGAGAAAAGTACAGTTTGGAAGAAATGCAGGTGCGTTTACGCTGAAGGAGATTAGGAAAGTCGTTCAATATAAAACGTCTCAGTACACCTGACTGGTATTCGGACCCTTAACTATATTTCATCGGCAAACCAGACCAGAAGAGACCTACGACCATATCTGCATGCCCACTGGTGCGGGTGACTTGGAAATAAAATATTGACCTTTACGTAGAAGCTACGTTTCATTGACGTGACCACATTTTTACTTTCTCTCTATCTTACAGGTAGAGAAAGTATTGTGATCGTCAAAAAAATCGAACTCGAGATTTTGATGAATTTTGACGTTTCATGACTTCCTGAATCCGAAAAAGTGGTTTTTGAATTTCCGTCTGTCTGTCTGTCTGTCTGTCTGTCTGTACCTCCAACTAGAGCCTAAACTATTTTACCGATTGAGCTGAAACTTGATATCTAGGGTTTTCAGAGGGTTGCCCCGAGGGGTTTTTGGAATTGGATATCTACCCCTAAAATTAAGGGTAGTTTACTGAAGGGAAAAAAGAGAAAAAGTCGATTTTCTCAAAATCGGCTCTAACGATTTTGATTAAATTTCATTTATGAACATTAATAAATATTCCAAACAAAATGGCTACTCTCAGTATTTCGGCAAAATCGCTTTAAGGGCTCCGGTGTGAAGCGTAAATTAACATTTTTTATAATAGCTCCGAAACTATTTAAGATATGAAATTACTTAGCATTACAAATATTTATATATATATATATATATAATACAAATATTTTATTCGAAACCTATTTTTATAAAATCAATAATTTTCATTCTATACGCAATTATATATATATTTTTAGCTTTTTGGACATTAAAGCTTAAGTATTGCGATCGTAAAAAAAACTAACCTGAAATGTTGATGGATTTCGACGTCTCATGACCCCCCGAACCCTAAAAAATAATCTTTGCAATGCCGTCTGTCTGTGTGTCTATAAAAACTTAAAATTAAAGGTAGTTTACTGAAGGGCGAAAAGAGAAAAATTTGGTTTCCTCAAAATCTGCTCAAACGATTTTGATTAAAATTCGTATCTAGGCGTTGATTAAGATTATAAATAAACTGGATATTTTCATTTTTTCTATGAAAATGATTTTTAGGGTACTTTACAGAAGCGTTAATTTCCATATCTCCACAAATATTGGAGAAACTAAACAACTTATCATTACAAAATTGTAGGACTATTAGAAATAAAAAACTTTTATTTGACATATATTTTTATAAAAGCAACAGTTTCTGAGATATTTGCAAATATATTAATACAATTTTGTGAACTTTAGTTGTAAACATATACTACTTAAGTCTTAACGCAATAATGCTCCAATGCCATAGAGTAATTAAATATAAGTATCTAAAAAAGTATGTTATTTTTCTTTAAATCTCTTAGGAGAAATGTTTGCATAGCAATGATTTATCTCCATTTTAGACTCAATAGTCAATATTTACATTTTTTATTGGTCAAAATGTATAAATGAATAATTAAATATCAATGCGATGACTTGAAGATCTGCAACACCTTATAAAATGTTAAAACTTTAACCAGAATCGAAATTTTAATACGAAGTGTTGACCCTTGTGGAAGACATTAAACTGTTTGAAATGTTCTAAGGTGGACAAAGATGCGCCTCTTTTCTCATTGATTCTATATCATTGTATATTATTTTATGCGTGTTCTTATGTGGAGTGGTGATGATACAATGTACATTATTCTGTTCAGAAATCTTACGAGTTTATAGAAAGAGAGAGAAAGTCTGTGCGGTGCTCCGTACCATTTATTTTTTTCGGTTTAATATATATAAATAAATATATGACTAGTTATTTTTTATGTGTGTTTAGAATTTATATTTTGGATTCGTAAATTTGAAAAATGACACATGGGCACCAGGCTGGTTGAGTGGAATTTAAGGCATACAACTTACTTTCTATATTCTTAGAAGTCGTGGCTCAAATCCAGCCGGATATAATATTAATTTTCACGATATAGTTTCCACACTCTCCTTTCTAGATGCTGTAATATCCTCCTCCTATTTGAATACTAACACATTTTTTTCCTATCTGGCCTACTCATTATTTCTTATTTGAATTGTGAAACGAGTGGTCCTTATGCTTAACACATCAATCATTATTTTTTTATTGTAGCATTCAAAGTACACTTTCTAACAACACAGATGATATTAACATACGACTTACAAGTTTGCTTGACCAAGAATTCTGTGAAACACCACATATTTACCTCTTAAGAATGGACAGCTAGAAAAATTACTATGTAGATCTACTCTCACATACGTTCATACGAGTACATCAAGTCATGTGATCTACATTTTTTTACGTTTGATAGATACTACTAATACCTGTAAATTAACACAAGTAATAATTTTAAATGTTTCCATTTGTCAGCAGAAAAAAAATAGCATTTTATAAAAGGGGCTCCAAATGTACATTTATGAAAACAAAATCAAGGAATAGCTAAGACCTAGATAATGTACTGACTGTATATCACCAGGAATCAAATAAGGTTAGCTTATCCATTTGGATTTATCAAACTCATATAAAAGATATGTTATATAGGGTGTACCGTAACATGTGAAACCTACTTCAGTGGTGTACAGGAGACACGAAAACAATTTAAAAAAAGTTAATATAAACATGTGTCCCATTTGACCTTGTTTCCTAGCTATAGTTATGTTTGTATTCCAGTAATATGGAGCAGCTTAACATTATATTAAGTGATTAAAATGGTGACATTAGATCTGAATGCAAACCTGCGGTCGTCGTGTCTTAGAATACCGCACTCTCTCAGAAATACCAGGGGTTTGGAATAACCGGGAATAGCTCATAGAACAAAACTAGTCAACAAGTCGATAAATATCGAGTATGGTGTACACACAGTTTAGAATAATTACTTGGCTGTGATTCGGAAACAAGGTCAAATGGGACACATGTTTGTATGAACTCTTTTAGTTGATTTTATGTCTCTTTGTCCACCACTTAATTGGGTTTCCGATTTTACGGCACATCCTGTATATGTAGAGAGAGAGTGAGAAAGTCGCTGGAAGCAAATACTGGCACTAGAACAAACTAATAAAACATATGTAATAAAATGGCAAAGTAGACATCTTAACTCTTGCAAAACCGTCATATTGAGCTGTGTGCTATAGAGAGAAAAAAACCTCAATCCCCTTGAGCCCTATTTTATCTCACCTTTCACCAGGAATCTTTGAGGGGAACCTTCTCAATAAACTCCAGACCTTAAGCTCTTCTCTAGGTCAAATCCCTTCCCCTCCAGCTACTTAAAATCGATCCCCTCCCTCCCCTCCTTTCACGCCTCTACCTCCCCTGAGTCTGTCGGCATGAATATGGGTGAGGTCGTAGCCGTCGACTGACCCTGGAGGCTTTCCCCTGTTGAGACGCTGCCTCCACCGGGGTATTCGGCGCTCCCTCCCCTATTCACCTCCTTCCCCTACGGCGTCCCGGCGCCCCTCGACGCCCGTATCGATTGCGTTGCCTGGCCAAGGACGCGCGCGCTTTTGTCCTTCATTCTCTCCTCTTCTTTAGCGCTTTATTCATCTTTCTCGCTTTGCAAAACTCGGTTTCGGGTGTGTTTAACGCCCCTTTCCCCTCTTCTCTACATCTCCACATTTCTCTCTCTCTCTCTCTCTCTCTCTCTCTCTCTTTCACCAGCTCCCGTTGCATTTGAAATGCACGAACATGTTTTATGTCGAGTGCTGCTATATAGCTGAAGATAGATGAGGTAGGGATTAGAAGCGACATCTATAGTATGAAATTCACGTTCCTTTTTTTTTTATCGACAATCATTTTAATCATGGTGAGACTAAAAAAAACTGGGTCAAACGTATTCAATTGAGAGACTAAAAAAGAAAATTTGTAGAGTAAAACATTTTGTGGTGGTATTACAAATCAAAGTGAACGAAAAAAAAGTTTTATATACTGAAGATTTACTGATCTCGTTTTTTTTTTTTCTAGGCTCGTAATCGTAGAAAAGTGGTTCAAGGGGTCGAACAAAAGTCTAGTAGACCCCCTAGCTCTATTCAGAATGATTTGAACCCTTAGTCACATGGATTAGGGTGTCAGTCTCGTCTTGTCTGGTTTACCGTAAACAAGGAAGTAGAGGTTCATATCGAGGGTGTGGTGTATTTCGACATTTTTGTCTTACTATATTTTTTTTCTAACTTCTTCTTCATACTAATACGTTAGATTTTCCTTTTAACTAACTAACTTTCATAAAACAAATTTTGAAATAAATATATTTTTAATCTGTTTTGTTGGACTCAATAAATAATTGTTATCGAAAGAATAAAATGCCTTTCCAAATAAAAAGTTGACCACCTATTTTGATATTTTTGAATTTTGCAAATTTTGGGCAAATACCCCAGTGTATTATATTTCATTTAAAAAAGTTGTTTTTTAGAACTATGACAGTTATTGATTAAAGAAACCGCTTCACGTTTTAAATATATATTATACTGAGATTATATATTACCACGTCACACTCCAGGTCAGTAAAATATTGTATTGGCTGTGCATTTTCAAATTTTTAAATTCATATCAAACTAAGTTTTGAATAATATATATTCTTTTAAGTATTTAAAGGTTCCTTTCTGAACCAATTGACTATATCAGTAAGCGAATTATAATCTAACACTCAGACGTTAATTCATCACTGTCTAAGGGGAACCCCACATTTCACCAAATATAATTTTGTTCAGGGCCAATCCGGGAATCGAACCGGGTCCTCTTAGCCATAGGCAGAAACCCTACCGACTGAGCTAAATGTTGGACTAGGATTAAATGTGGAAACTAAATGCATCCATTGAACGCGCAATCAACCATTTAGTCACCAAGTCAGGGAAATGTATTTAATTGTCATCACAATTTCCACCCACGTCGTCTTTGCGTGACGACACGCACCTTCACCAAAAAGCACCCCCGCCTCTCCCCCCCCTCCACCGTCTACACACTTCCTCCTTTTTATGACTTGTCCTTCAAAACACAAGTGTTTCGAAAGCAGTGTTTGTCAAAGTGTGTTCCGTGGCACCGTATCAAGTGGGTCGCAGGATCTCCGTAAGGTTAGCAATAAAAATGAAATAATAAATGTTGATCACATATCATACAAAAAATTGAAATGCAAAACATTAAATATGGAATGTCCATAACTTTAAGTCAACAAATCCGAACAATTATTTATCAAATATTATGAGGTCTAGAATGTTAAAAATAATTTTTTAAAATTAGTCTATTAATTCAATGTAAGTATATGATATTGGTTTCAATATTTCGTTTAGTAATTATTTTTTAATTTTATCTTTAGTACTACTAAATGGGGATTTTCAAGTACCAGCGTTTTACTAACCATTCGGGTCATATGCTTATGTACTACACGTTATTGGTTTTAAGGGATTAGGAAAGTTATACCCGCATTTGCGTAGAAAACATAGTGGAAACCCGTTTTGGAAAAAACTCAGTGAACCCGTCCGAGATTTGAACCTCGATATCCCTGTCATAAGCAGTCTAGTCTACTGCGAGAGTAGCGCGTTAGACCATGCAGCATGTGAAGTGGGTATTAAATGCTTTACCTAAAATAAAATTATAAATGTCATTCTTTAAATTTAAAAAATGACACATGGACACGGGAATCAAACCCAGGGTCTTATCATGTCAAGGTGTAATTTTTCAATTTAAATAATATGTTATTTAGGTGTGGCTGGCTATAGCCGTAATCAACAAATATAATAGTTTGCTTATTTAATCCATCATTAAAATATTATTGCCGAAGAATTATGTTTATCATGTATAATTTTCAAATGCTCGTATTTTCGTGACCCCACCTCGTCTTCGGAACCCCAGTGGTCCCCCAATGTGCATAGCTTTCATTTGATGGCCCTTCATTACCAAAACTTTGAGAAACTCTGGTAGCAAAAAACCGTGAACGCACGTGGACGTAATCCCAAATGGCGTTTAAACGTCACACGTGAAACACTTTTAGCAATTGTTTGTTTTGGCGACGTTCTTTTGTTCGTGCGCGCGCAGAGCGATGTACCCGCTTCGGTCATTCTCGCAGTTAACCAAGACTGCCGATGGGGAGATCGGGATTATAATCCCGGTTAGGTGTACTGAGTGTGGTGTTTTTTTTGTTTTTTTTCAAAATAGTTTTACACGGTCCCTCCACGCAATTGCCGGTACGCTTTCTCTAAAATCAACCTTATTCATATGTAACCCTAGAGATTAATTAGTACATATGCCTATTATCTGAACGGGTAGTAAAACGCGGTGTTAAAAAGAACAAAAATGTAAAAATAAAAATGTTTTTGTATCGATATATTTGGATCCCGCGATTTGATAAAATTTTATTGCGTCATTGATTGAGAATTATTATATTCGTTACATGTCCATTTGACTGAAGGATTAGGCTGGTCCAATACCGATTTTAGGTACCCTGGTTCGATCTTAAAATAGTACTTGAAAGACAGCTTCTTTTTTTTTTGTATCTGAGCAATAGTTTTCGACCAACAGTTAGTGTTTTTATTAGGTATATATATATATATATTTTGCATCGCGTCTTACTACCTGTTCGGGTTATACGCACATGTACTGATTACGCTAATGAGTTAGGGATGAGGAAGTCTACCAGCATTTTCGTGAAGGTAGAGTGAAAAACAATTGAGAAAAAATTCACCTCTCAGTACACCCGACCTGTCATCGGCAGTCTTATATATTGCTAGCGAGAGTGACGTCTTGAACCATGCGGCCACTGAAGCAGGTTTCACAGGAGGAACTTTTTAGTAAATACAAACGAATTTTTTCGCGGCCAGCAATATATAACATTTTACCTATTATTAGTGTGTTTTTTATATTTATTAAGGATATCTATCAAAAACGACAGCTGAAGATAAAATTACTTGACGTATGAATACGTGAAAGTAGATCTATTAACTTCCCAATCTGTCAGATAGGGCGCTTCCTATGAAAATTAGACTGTAGATTAAACCGTAAAAAAAAAAGCTTTGAATCATAGTAGGCTATCTGAGGCAGTTTTTTTAGCACCGCGTCTTACTACCCGTTTTGGTTATATGCTTAAGTACTAATTACTTAAATGAGTTAGGAATTGGAAAGGCTGAATTAAGAGTAAGTGAACCCACACAATGGAAAACCATTTAGTAAAAACCAACCCTAGTTCACCCGAGTGAGATTCGAACCTCGATCTCCCCATCTTCGGAAGTCTCCCTCAACACGAAACAATTTAGCTAACTACTCCACTTAGGCGGGTATCTGAGGCGTTGAGAAAAATATTTAAATAATCTTTGAATATAAATTATTATTATTAGCATATAAATACACTGTAAAATAAAGATAGTTTTTGTACAGATTTACATTTTTTTAAATAAAACAACTATATTCTTACGTTTTTTTATCTTCTTTTCATGTTTTACATTTCCATATTTTTCTACAATACATTATCTTATATTTTAATCCAACATCTGCTTCGGTCTACTTAGTGATATTAATACACAAAATCTTCTTTCGTGCATCTTCTTTGAATCTCTGCACTTATCCATTCTCTTCGTATATCTGTACCACTCTTCTTTTTAGATGAAATATTCTTTTTTTTATAATCTCGGGTACTCGATCCCATTCTCTTGATATTTTTTTTCCTTCTGATTTTATACGCTCTAGTTTCATCTTGTAAGGTTCCTTGGGAAATTTCATCTCTACTCCATATATCCTCTTCGCGTATTACTTTATTATTACTATCTGAGTCTTTTCTCACGTTAATATCGATCGATACGAAGTATTTCATGTTGTCTTGAACTTTATTTTTTACTCATGTGGCTCCCAATTTCCTAAAATAATATCTTATTCTATCATACTATATGTATTTATTTTGCACTTTATTGTTCTTTTTCTGGCCTATACAAAATACTTGATATATCTATAGCAGAATTTTCATTTTTTTAAAATTCATCTAACAGCTGGAAATATCACTAGATCTAGTCCTACATATGCATACGTCAAGCTATATTATTTGCAGCTGTCACTTTTGATAGTTATAATCAAAACTCTAAATTACACTAATCAAATAGTAAAATATCCTCAATGTTGACTACAAAAAAATATATTTTCTTTTTTAAAATGTTATTCTTGACAAGTTCCTGTTGTAGGTCTAAATAGTTCCTTTCCTTGAGTTCTCCTATTCATGAGTTTGTCTTCTCTGAAAATAACATATTTTTTGTCATTATTTTATGTTACCTATTCAGTATTTATAGGAGCTTATGATCTTATAAATCTAGAGATTTCGCGATTCGAGGATTCGAGATTCAAAAGTAACTAGCATATTTTAGTAAATTTTTATTTGGTATTAAGGCGATTGGCCCTTTTCATCTGGCGTGGAAATGCAGAGCCATGGGAACGAATAGTTATCTTCAAGAATTGTTATTGTTTTGAAATTTTCTTTTCGGAAACGGTTTGTTCAAGATGATTAAGTTATACTTTTTATATACACGCCTCTTCTCTAATTTTAACAGTGATCGAATATCGATAAAATTGACATTTTTCAATAGAAAACTGCACGCTTCAAAACAAAATAGAAAAGAAAATGTAACAATTAATAAACATCGATACATTATCTTAGAAGATGTGTTGAAAATATTAACATAAAAATTTCACTCGTTCTCGAGAAAACTGATTTTTCCAAACGTATGATTTTTCCGAAAGACCTGTCCGGTTTCCGTGATTCATCTGTTCTTGTTGGTGCGGAAAGATACTTTGGTCAGTTGTAAAGCCACGCCACGCCTTTCACCCTCTCTCCCTTCATCCCACAAAATAGGTTTTATACTTGCACTCGACAAGGTCAAGGGCCTTAAAATAGTTTTATAGCAATTATACTTCTTGTTGGGTGCCCTTAATACACCCATTCGAGATTTGATCTCCCCTTTTTAGGCAGTATACTGCGAGAGCAGGGAGTTAGGCCATGCGGCCACCGAAAAGGGTTATGTCCTATGTTAAACTAACTCTAGTTAGAGAGGGAGGGCAAGGTTAGGTTAGTTTAAGTTAGGCCAACATTTCCCAATTCACCTTAGGAGGGAAAACGTTGGACGGCAGCCTGGGGTTCAAAAGCAGTACCCAGTCCACTTACTGCTGAGTAAAGATAACTGCTCACCCGTCTTTGATGGGGAAAAACCCAGTCGTTTAGACACCCCGACACCCTTTTGCCCCAATCGGGGCTAATCCCCAGTAATATTATTTTAGTCATGCTATATCTGCGTGCGAACTTTTGTCGATCTTTACTATGTAGCGCGACTGATTTCCACTTGCCCTATAACGGAGTTGTGCCCATCCCACCTCCACCCCACCCCTCCCCCCCAAAAAAAGCTAAAGAGGGCGTGGTGGTTTGGATGTATGTTGTGTATAACTCTTTGGGTCACAGCTCGTTTATAACCGTCGGCTGGTCCTAGTTAATTTGTTGGCGAGACTTGGGGCTGTTGCCAGCAAATGAGAATCTCTTGCCGTTTAAATTGCCCATCATCCTGCTCGCCGTGATTAAAAATAAAACTGTTCCATTCAATTAGTTAATTGTTTAAAGCCCGCTTCCTTATACTCGGCCTCCTTTTATATACACATCCCTACCCTATTCTCTTTTATTTAATCCTCTGCTTCTCTTTTATTACGTTTTCTCTCTTTATTAGTTTTCCTTGAGCAAACTTTAATGCTAAAACTGCTTATCTAATAACCTAAGGACCCGCCTCGGTGGCGTAGTTAGCTAACGCGCTTGTCGTGTTGAGCTTGACCGCCGAGGACGGGGAGATCGAGGTTCGAATCTCGGTCGGGTGAACTGGGGGTGGTTTTTCCTAAATGGTTTTCCACTCTCCCTCCACGCAAATGCGGGTTCACTTCCTCTAAATGCAACCTTTCCTATTCCTAATCCATTAGCGTAATTAGTACTTAAGCGTATAACCCGAACGGGTAGTAAGACACGGTGCTAAATATTATTATTATTATTATTAATAACACAAGGGTATAATGTTTTTTATTTAAATTCTCCCGCAGTCCTCAAAAACGAGGATAGAAAATTACTGTTTTTGGAAAATTATCTCTCTTTCCCCCCCCTCACCGCTCCAGTGCACCCATTCGTAGATCAAAACCCTAACTCTCTTGTTTAAAACAAACATCCACGCACACTCTACCCATCTGTTATTTCTGCAATGTCCACGTTTATTAATTAGAGCTAGCAATCAAACATTCCAGATAATTAATGGTTTAATAATTGAGGGGGTCGAAGCAAAAACATTATAACCCTCATTTGACGACCAAATATGTTAGAAGTGATTTCTGGTTGCATACCACTTGATCTACAAGTTGTTTTTATAGTTTTTTTTTTTTTTTTTTTTAGCACCGCGTCTTACTACCCGTTCGGGTTATACGCTTAAGTACTAATTACGCTAATGGATTAGGAATTGGGAAGGTTGAATAGAGGAAGTGAACCCACATTTGCGTGGAGGGAGAGTGGAAAACCATTTAGGAAAAACCACCCCCAGTTCACCCGACCGAGATTCGAACCTCGATCTCCCCGTCCTCGGCAGTCGGGCTCAACGTTTTTATAGTTAATCAAGACCTTGAGGATAGCTAATATCCATGAATATTTTACTTATTTTGTATAGATAGATTTCAGAATTTTATAGATGTTTAAATTGTGAAAATATCCTATCTAAATCAATGAGGCTTATCATGTTTCTGCCCCGACCCCTTCAATTATTAATCGACAATTAAACCCCATTTATATTTATATCAAATCAATTTTTTTTAAACAATGTTAACAGCTCGAAATTATCCTGATTTAAGTTATAAGATCATTAGTTAATGATGAATGTTTGGCTATTTTAAGAGGGGAACAATATGTTTTTTTTATTTGACTGTTTAAAATTGAATTAAACAACCGTTACAAACCTAACACTTACATTTATTCTGCCCTGAAATTTAGCAGTCTTTTGTTTTGACGGATTAAACTATGTCCCTATCTTATAAGTCACTCCATAATGTAAACGTGTAAGGTAAGGTTGCTTTATTTTAGGGGTAGGCGTAATGTACAGTTGAAGCCACAAATAAGAGGTTGGGTTAGAGTGTACTAGGCTGGGGTGGGAACTTACTTTTCAACGAGTAAAAAATTTGAATTCGAGATTCCTGTCTATCTCGATTATGATTCATACGTTTTTTCTTTTTTCTTTTTTGATTAACTAATCCGATTTCTCAACATTTATAATTGAAGACCCGCCTCGGTGGCGTAGTTGTCTAACGCGCCAGTCGTGTTGAGCTCGACCGCCGAGGACGGGGAGATCGAGGTTCGAATCTTGGTCGGGTGAACTGGGGGTGGTTTTTCCTAAATGGTTTTCCACTCTCCCTCCACGCAAATGCGGGTTCACTTCCTCAAATCAATTCAACCTTCCCAATTTCCAATCTATTACGTAAAGTACTAAGCGTATAACCAAGGTTAGTAAGCGCGTGCTAAATATTATTATTATTATTATTTATTATAATTGAAGGATACAGGGGAAATGGGGAGAAGTCACATTAACATATTTTTCAGGACAACTTTTATATCTCAAGCCCCATAAGGACCCCAGCAAATACTTTTTTTTAAATTAGTTTAAATATAGCAGAGACCTCTTTTAACCATAATCTAAAGTGCATTAGAAAGGTCTCATGATTGTCTAACAAATGTTAGCACTAACTCAATTTAGTGTAAAATTAATCCTCCCATTTTTCCCCTGTACCTTTCACTATTTTAACATTTCCATGCATACAACCTCAAATTAAAATATGTTCTTTAGACTGGCTTGCTGATGATGGGTAGATCAGGGTTTCGAATCCCTGTCGGGTCTATTAAGGGTAATTTTTCATAAAATATGGTTTCCCAATCTCTTTACACTCAAATTCGGGTATATTTCATCTAAAATTCTTCCTTACTCATCCCTGCTCCACTTAGAGAAATTATCATATATGCGTAAAACCTGAAACAAGTAGTAAGACGCTATGATAAAAATGTTTAAAGTCCAGACGGTTAGTAAGACGTGGTGGTTTTTGTTTTTTGATTAATTTTTTTTAATTATAAATATGTAGATAGACAGGATGAATAGCAAGACGTGGGGCACGCAGAAATAAATAAATAAACAAATAATGAGGGTAGTCAACCCTTACTCTCCCCATGTTCCAGCTCTACGTTCTAAGCCACCGGAACCCGCGAGAGAACACCACTAATGGTTCGACCAGCCACGTTGACAGTTTGAACCAATGGCTGTGGCTATATCGTAAGCTGCGCGTCCCAAATAGCAGGGAATGATTTTACCTTTTAATGGCCTAATGCCTATCGATTCTGTGAAAATGATAGAAATAGAAATCGTTCGACACTTTGTCTGATGGGGAGTAGTTTAGTGTGTTACCCGACGTTCGTTTTTTTTTTACCAATTCGACACTACCGCTTCAGGCTCACTTAAAAATGCTTTTACATTGGTACGGTAGATTGCGTATAAATTTGGTCCACATGGTTTTTTTTTAATAAATGTAGTATGCGAAGTAATTTCTCACCAACCAAAAAAGTCATATACACGTTTTTTCTCAAATTTCACTATAGGGAATATACCATTATTATTAATATTATTAATGAACGACTTAATTTCAAGGATAATATTTAGGATTAAAAAAATGTGGGCATGTTGAGAGGATGAGTGTGGATAGAGTGATGAAGCAAATATATGAAGGTAGAGTGAGGGGATCAAAAGGAATAGGCAGGTCATGCAAGACGTGGCTAAATGTGGTAGACGAATGTGTGAAAAAAAGAAGCATAAAGAGTTCTAAGAATAAAAGAGCATGTATGACTTGGTGTATGAATGTTGTTGAATCGAAGGAGTATGCAAGGATAGAGAAGTGCGAAGAAAGTTAGTGAGGATGGATTAAGTACGGAGTTTTTTTTTTTGACATACAGGAACAGTTTCTTGCCTACCCTTTAAGGGAACGGCGTGATTAGGTATGTATGCATGTAGATAAGGCGAAGTAATTATAGAAAGTGTACCCAATATAACGTGAGGGTAGACAATAAAAATCATCCTATAGACACCCGGCTGGTATTCGAACCTTGATCTACCTGACACTGAAAACCCAAACAATACGGGACTAATGTCTTAATCTGCGGACCCCGCTCTGTATGTTTACAGTTATGGAATAATTTACGTTTCATTTTCGTTTGGCTTTTGAAATTGTGGCTTTTTTTTTTTAATATAGCCAAGTAAATGTAATGTAAACATTGTACTTCAACAAACTTTTATAAGTGGATTACAAATAACATAGAAATAATTAGTCACTCAAATTTGAAAACATTTTAATTATTTGTTTTGACAACTTGCAATTCAGTTTTTGTTAGGGGTGTTTTAAAGTGGAGCACAAAATAATTATACCGCTTGAATAATGACGTACCCTAAACATTTGAGGGATTATCCCTTCTTAAATTTGTCTACATCCCCTCCATGGTGAAAAGCTTCTCTGTACGTTTCGTTTTCTACCGCTAGAATGCGCTGAAGCTTGCCGCTGCAAGTGCTGACATCTAGTGAGCGCGACTAAATTCAACTGCTACCACGTAATTCCAATTTTCAAAGGCATGAACTTGTGTCATTTTATTGATTCGTAATGTTAACATTAGTTCATCAACTTTATTGACATAGAATGTGTTGTGATTCATACGTTGGGGTGTTTTAGATGTAGCCAAATGTCAGTTCAAGGGACAGATATGCTCGATATTGTTCATTTTTAAAACTTTGTATACCCTTGGCAATTAAATGAGGGTCTGGAGGAATTTTGAATTGATAATTTTAAGTTGGAATGAAAGTTAGAACAAGCCAAGGTTTGTATCTTAAGTGGTTTTTTTAAATGCCCAAAATAAATCAAATTTGCTTCATTCATTTTTATAATATCTTCTACATGAATTTACCCCAACAGTTTTTTTAATATTGGTCATGAATATCACGTACCTAATTTGATAAGAAATTTTTTTAAATTAAGATAAAAAACCTGATCAATTTCTGCACTGCTCATGACAAATATTTAAGAACTGTTGGAATAAATTGATGTTGAAAATTAAACTAAATTATCTACTCAATCATATTTTATTTATTTTGGGCTGAAACGTGTACAAAAAAACACTTTAATTTATGGTGCCCTTTCACCCAGCCCACTCTCCTCCCCCCCCTCCCTATAGCTTTATGTTTAGTTTTTAAATTAATTATAACAAGTTGGAAAATATAGAGCAGTTCAAGTACCTGGATAGTGTGCTTACAAAGGATGCCTACTGCACCAAGGAGGTTAGATTGAGGCACTGGCCAAGGAAGAAGAGGCTACTTCTGACAAGAAAGTTAAGTTTGGAACTGAGGAAGAAACTGATGAAATGCTACATTTGGGGCATCGCACTGTATGGAGCAGAAACTTGGACTCTTAGAAAGATGGAAAATAAGTACATGGAGAGCTTTTTAACGTGGTGTTGGAGAAGACTTTGAGAAGAGTAGGTGGACAGACAGGGTGACGAACAAAGAAGTCTAAGAAGAGTGAGTGGGAAGAGAGCAATTTTGGATGTGATTCTTCGGTACAAAGCAAAATAGATCCTTTAGGAGGAACTGTCTCTTGCACGACTTCATGGAAGTCAAGGTTGAGGGAAAGAGGAGTTTAAGAAGAAGGTGGATTAAAATATTGGATGACTTGAAGGAAATAAGAAAACTTTTAGGAGATGAGAAGAAGGAGGTGACATAGGACAGAGTGCGTTAGCGGTCTTATGTTCACTGACAATAGGAATGGACAGAAAACCCATTGTAATAATAATAATAATAATAATAATAATAATAATAATAATAATAATAATTAATAAAACTATTGAAGGTGAAAACTCAAATAAAAATGTAATTGGTTAAAATTATAAAAACTGTTAAGATACTGTTTAGGTTCCTCTTTGGCTATCCAACTCTGACACTTGATTGCTGACTTCTACCCTGATTTTGGTTGGAAGACCAGTAGAGAGAATTCAAACATATTTATTTGTGCCAACAGTAATAACATTTTACTATATTGTTTGTGTTATTTTATAGGTATTGATAATATCTATCAAAAGTGACAGCTGCAGATAACAAGACTTGATGTATGGATGTATTAAAATTTTATTAACTTTAGTAATTAATTTCTACTGTTCTTCCTACAAAAATCCTACTATAGTTTACTGTAGCAGTCTCATGTCTAGGCGAGTGGGCGCTGCTCGCAAAATTTCCGAAATACCCTCTAGGATCGTTGATTATCGTTTGAGACATCTTAGTCACATTCATATAGTGATTATTATATAACAATATACAATATACAATAATAATACAATCATGCTTGTTTGGTTTTTCGGTGATGAGGTCAGTAGTAAAATTACCACCAGAAACTGGGGTGATTTTTACAAACGGCATTACCCCTTCTCCCTCCACCCAAATTAATCTACATTTCCTCTAAATTATAACTAGCTCACTGGTGTAGTTAAAAGTGAATAGGTCGGATGGCTAGTAAGATTCTGTAAAAAAAATAGTAATTTAAGAACTAGGATATGAACGCTTGTATGTTATCAAGGGGTCACGATGATCTCAAAAATCAAAATTGGGGCCAAACCCATTTAAAGGTTCGAAAACACTGCCGTAAGTAAAGACATTACCGTTCGATATCAGGCTTAGGACTTCAAACTAGAATTTATCAAGCCCGATAACAGTTGGTCGTGGCACTCTAAAAGAAGCTCCCAGGTGTTTATAGCATAGCTTTATAAGGTGCTTAAAGTCTTTGTTTGAATCTTTTTACCAATCTTCATATAAAACTAGAGTACGGCTATCCGTTTCAATAACGTTTGGTCTAAGCTTCACTCTCAAAATAGACTAGACTGCCGATCCGATAATGGTAATATCAGGGCTCGAGTCTCGGTCAGGTGTAATTAGGGTAGTTTTCCCTATATGCTTTTCTACTCTTCTTCAAAGCAAATGTGAGTACACTTTCTCTAAATTAAGACTTATTCATTCTTAAGGTGGGAATGCAGGGAACTAGAGAAAAGGTCAGTGTTTTTTTTCAGTTTTTGTATCAACATTTTTTTGGTCAAAATAAATAAAACATTGCTTCAGTACAAACATAAAGAGTTTAATTTTTTTTTCACGTGATATCAACATTTGTTGGATATCTGTCATGAGTATAGCAACATTAGATGTCAAACGTTTTAAATGAAGAGAAAAAGTTGTCATTAAATTTCAGGACATCCTTGACAGATATTCCTGTTGATATCACCATATGAAGAAAATTAAACTCTTTGTTTGTATATGGCACTCTTTGATCAATTTCGACCAAAAAAAGTTTTGATACAAAAACTGAAAAAAAAACACTGACCTTTTTCTTTGTTCCCTGGATCCCCCCCTTAATAAATTAGCTTAATTAGTTAATATGTGTAAATCCCGAATCGGGTAATAAGACCTGGTGC
Organism: Timema podura; assembly: GCA_033556935.1. NCBI lineage: Eukaryota > Metazoa > Arthropoda > Insecta > Phasmatodea > Timematidae > Timema > Timema podura. The sequence goes on along the minus strand of JAVRXN010000013.1, from coordinate 24,482,902 downwards.
AAAGAAAAAATACAGTAGGACTAAGAGCTGACTCCACCGAGACTCACCGGAGGCCACGTGGTTTAGACCTCGGATTCCTAATATATATATATATATATGTATGTATATTTAATTTAGCACCGCGTCTTACTACCCGTTCGGGTTATACGCTCAAGTACTATTTACGCTAATGGGTTAGGAATTGGGAAGGTTGAAGATAAAGGAAGTGAACCTACATTTGAGTAGAGGGAGAGTGGAAAACCATTTAGGAAAAACCCCTCCCAGTTCACTCGACCAAGATTCGAACCTCGATCTCCCCGTCCTCTGCAGTCAAGCTCAACACGACTAGCGCGTTAGCCAACTACGCCACCGAGGCGGGTGACTCCTAATATACAAAATTAAATTTAATGGGAAGGTATAAAAGTTTAAATCTTGGCTGAAGTGAAATAGGGCTTGGTTTTATATTCTCACTCCACGCTAATACACAGGTGGGCTTCATACGAACAAGCTTTCTCGTCCTCAAAAACTTTATTTTCGGTTGAACATCATAGCTAAGATATCCTACTCCACTGGCCCCTCTCACCTTACCGTGGATGCAGTGTAGTCGAGTGGTAGTGGGCTAGGGCGGAGTGGCGGTGGAGCTATGCCCCCGGGCACCGCCCCCCGGACCACGTCGTCGTCATCGGTTCGGCCGACATGTGTTCCCTGTGTCCCCGCAAGAAGACCCTACCCAAGAAGCTGGTGCGGTTCGACTCGTTTGTCGACACCTTCTCCATATCCGAGTGCAACTCTGGCAACAACGTCGGAAGGGTAAGTCCGGACTTGAGACTTGTTTACTAGCTCTGGTATGGCAAGATTCTAGAGGGAGGAACGTTTTCAAAGACCTATTTTACTACCATAGTATTATTACGGTAGGAAGAACGTGTTATAAGTTCTTTTTTTTACTACCATAGTAGGATTATGGTAGGAAGGACGTTTTGGAAGACCTTTTTTACGACCGTAGTGTTATTATGGTAGGAAGGGCGTTTTATAAGGCCTTTTCTACTACATGGCATGAAGGACATTTTAGAAAGCCTGCTTTACTACCATAGTTTTATTTTGGTAGAAAGGACGTTTTAGATGGCCTTAGTAGGTATATGGGAGGAAGTAAGTTTTAGAATGCCTTTTTTACTACCATATTATTATTTTGGTAGGAAGGATGTTTTAGAAGGCTTTTTTTACTACCATAGTATTATTTTGGTAGGAAGGACGTTTGAGAAGGCCTTATTACTACCATAGTTTTATTTTGGTTGGAAGGACGTTTTGGAAGGCGTTTTCTACTACCAAAGTTTTATTCTGTTAAAAAAGGCCGTTTTAGAAAGCCCTTTTTTTTAAATAACATGGTATTATTCTGGTAGGAAGGTCGTTTTGGAAGGCGTTAGTAGGATTATGACAGGAAGGATGTTTTGGAATATTTTTTTTACTACTATATTAGGGTTCTGGTAGGAAAAAAGGCCTTTCATAACGTCCTTCCCACCAGAATACTACAAACATAACGTGAGAGTAGCGACAGTGCTACCCACTTTGTGTGGTTGCATGGTCTAAGGCGAAACTCTCGCAATAGGCTAAATGGCCGATGACGTTGAGATCTGGGCTTGAATCCAGGTTGGGTGTACTGAGGGTGCTTTTTTTTATATATGATTTTCCACTCAAATGTGGGTGCACTTCCTTTAAATTCAACCTTCCTCATCCTTTACACTTTAGCATAAGTTGTTTATCTGTGTTTAATGCGAACACGTAATAAAATGCGGTAGCATAAAAAAAAAGCAGCCATGTTTACATTTAAAACAAAGCTACAAGTAGCTTGGATTTCACTTCTTTTTACTTTCTCTCTATCTTACAGGTAGAGAAAGTATGGTGATCGTCAAAAAAATCGAACTCGAGATTTTGATGAATGTTGACGTTTCATGACTTCCTGAATCCGAAAAAGTGGTTTTTGAATTTCCGTCTGTCTGTCTGTCTGTCTGTCTGTCTGTACCTCCAACTAGAGCCTAAACTATTTTACCGATTGAGCTGAAACTTGATATCTAGGGTTTTCATAGGGTTGCCCCGAGGGGTTTTTGGAATTGGATATCTACCCCTAAAATTAAGGGTAGTTTACTGAAGGGAAAAAAGAGAAAAAGTAGATTTTCTCAAAATCGGCTCTAACGATTTTGATTAAATTTTATTTACGAACATTAATAAATATTCCTAACAAAATGGCTACTCTCAATATTTCGGCAAAATGGCTTTAAGGGCTTCGGTCTGATGCGTAAATTAACATTTTTTATAATAGCTCCGAAACTATTTGAGATATGAAATTACTTAGCATTACAAATATGTATATATATTTATAATACAAATATTTTATTCGAAACATATTTTTATAAAATCAATAATTTTCAATCTATACGCAATTATATATATATTTTTAACTTTTTGGATATTAAAGCTTAAGTATTGCGATCGTAAAAAAAAACTAGCATGAAATGTTGATGGATGTCGACGTCTCAAGACCCCCCGAACCCTAAAAAATAGTCTTTGCAATGCCATCTGTCTGTGTGTCTATTAAAACTTCAAATTAAGGGTAGTTTACTGAAGGGAAAAAAGAGAAAAAGTCGATTTTCTCAAAATCGGCTCTAACGATTTTGATTAAATTTCATTTATAAACATTAATAAAAATTCCAGACAAAATGGCTACCCTCAATATTTCGGCAAAATGGCTTTAAGGGCTCCGGTCTGATGCGTCAATTAAATTTTGTTATAATAGCTCCGAAACTATTTGAGATATTAAATTACTTAGCATTACAAATATGTATATATATTTATAATACAGATATTTTATTCGAAACATATTTTTATAAAATCAATAACTTTCAATCTATACGCAATTATATGAATTTTTTTAACTTTTTGGACATTAAAGTTTAAGTATTGCGACCGTTAAAAAAACTAACCTGAAATGTTGATGGATGTCAACGTCTCATGACCCCCCGAACCCTAAAAAATAGTCTTTGCAATGCCGTCTGTCTGTGTGTCTATAAAAACTTAAAATTATGGGTAGTTTACTGAAGGGAGAAAAGAGAAAAATTTGGTTTTCTCAAAATCTGCTCAAACGATTTTGATTAAAATTCGTATCTAGGCGTTGATTAAGTATAAATAAACTGGCTATTTTCATTTTCCTATGAAAATGATTTTTAGGGTACTTTACAGAAGCGTTAATTTCCGTATCTCCACAACTATTTGAGAAACTAAACAACTTATCATTGCAAAATTGTAGGACTATTAGAAATAAAAAACTTTTATTTGACATATATTTTTATAAAAGCAGCAGTTTCTGAGATATTTGCAAATATATTAATACAATTTTGTGAACTTTAGTTGTAAACATATACTACTTAAGTCTTAACGCAATAATTCTCCAATTCCATAGAGTAATTAAATATAAGTATCTAAAAAAGTATGTTATTTTTCCTTAAATCTCTTAGGAGAAATGTTTGCATAGCAATGATCTATCTCCATTTTAGACTCAATAGTCAATATTTACATTTTTTATTGGTCAAAATGTATAAATGAATAATTAAATATCAATGCGATGACTTGAAGATCTGCAACACCATATAAAATGTTAAAATTTTAACCAGAAATCGAAATTTTAATACGAAGTGTTGACCCTTGTGGAAGACATTAAACTGTTTGAAATGTTCTTAGGTGGACAAAGATGCGCCTCTTTTCTCATTGATTATATATCATTGTATATTATTTTATGCGTGTTCTTATGTGGAGTGGTGATGATACAATGTACATTATTCCGTTCAGAAATCTTACGAGTTTATAGAAAGAGAGAGAAAGTCTGTGCGGTGCGCCGTACCATTTATTTCTTTTTCTACTAGTTTAATTTTTGTTACCTAACACCCCCCCACCGTAATCTGCGAGACTTGATTATCCTAACAATGTCTTATTATGAGTAAAGGCCATGTGACTCATCATAACGTAACCTCCTCCCTTCCCCACTATCTTCATCCCTTTTTGAACCAAATTTCTTCCCTAACACCTCACTTTCAAGCATCCTAGAATTTATTTTCGTCATGTAATATGAGAGACCACGTTTCACAAACATGGAGAACAACCTGTCAAAATATTTTTTTGTTCTGATTTTTACTTACCTTGAAAGCAGTTTTGTATATTATATTGAAAAATTAAAAGTTGAAGATATATTTTGGAACAGTATATCACAATATTTAAACAATGAATACATCGGGGTGGGGGGGGGGGGATTGGGAGGGGGGGAAATTTTATTTAACCAACATCCTTCCAACTTTTATTTCCAAGCAAAATAGTTCTGATAGATCAAATAGCCACCAAGCCTAAGGTCCTGGTGTCATTTTTCAATTTATAGAATACAAAATATTTCTTCTTACTTTTGTTTTAAATACAAGGACTTAAACATTGCTTAAAATTATTACCTGTGCTCCTACATCTAACTACGCCCAAGTTTCCATGATAGCTACTTGTCTTAATTTAGTGTTGATAGTTCTCATCGACCGTGCTTATGGGACGGGACATAAAATATTAAGCTTACTTCTTTTGTTTTAATGTTTTCCCGCTAGAGGGAAGCGTACTTTCATTTTGCACTTACCTTCTTGAGCGCAGCGCTGTTGACGGAGGAGATTGGAACTAAAGGTAGAAAATCAATTCCCGCTTTCACTCTCGGGGCTTGCAATAAGCTCAAGATGTCGGGACGAGTTACGGTACTCATATCTTCAGAGTCTAGACGGTTTCCGATTCGATTCCCAACAGGGACGAACATTTATTATTTGGTAATCAGTTTGGTTTTCTTTCATTGTGGAGATAAATGTGTTGACTTAGGGACATTTTTCTATGGTTTTTCTTTAAATATGTTAGTATGAGTTTATAATATTTAACAAGGGCATCTTAGTTATTAATGCTGTTAGTAAAATCAATTTTTAATAATAAGAGCCTATTTTTAAAGATTGTAAAGCTATTAGATCTACTTTCACTTATTCATACGTCAGATCACGCAATATGCAGATGTATCGTTTATATAAATTAATATATTTTAAATATCTATAAATTAACACCGATTAAATAGTGAAATCCTATCCATTTAGACCACGAAACTATGTGTGTGTGTAAAAATGTCATTTTTATTAAAATTGAACTGTAATTCGTACTGTCCACAATACTCTATGCAGAGTACGTAGATAAAAACCCTACTGTATATACCATTCGTCATAAGAGTGGTGGTATTTTGAAGCTAGCAAAAGTTACCAAATCTACTCACATGTAACTAACTATTCACCAAATCATATAATTTGCGAGATCATACTTTAATTATTTGTTCTCACTTTTAGTTGCCAAAACTTTCACAAAAAAACTATTTTTATGGCTTTGTTTTTCTTTAAACCGTTTTTATATCGTCTGACAGCTGTCAATTAGCACCACTCCTATGGTGAATGGATTGTACATAAGTCAAAACATACGTAAAAAAATAGTGTGCATAACACTATCAACACAGCAGCAACAAAGCTTATGATTAATCTATTTATTTAAATAAATATAAATAGATTACACACACAAGGTAATCACTATTAGCAGCATAGACTGTAGTTACACTTTGTTTATCCTGAAAAGTGTCAAGCTAACTTACCTTACTTGTTTCCACTATGGTGCATCTTATCTAGTAAGGCCATAGTGTTTTAGGTCATAGTAAGACTAAGCTTTCGCAATAAATGAAGCGATACTTATAGAAAAATTTCTAGATATTCTTTCATTTATTCATACGACAAATCATATATGTGATTTCCTATCGGTTTATAGATAGTTATCCCTATAGATCTCGTGTATTGTTTGATTCTTCACTAATTATATAAAGGTCCGTTTCAACAGCTCTTTATTTTTAATTAATTTGATCGAAAAATAATTAATTAATGAAAATAAATTATCCTAATTTTGAGACTAATTAGATATTTCAGGGGTCAAAACTAGTCTTAGTAAACTTTATCCTCTTTAAGTTGAACCTATTTATTTTCTCTTTACTTATACATAATATTATTATTCCAAACACATATGTGTTGTCCCATTTCCATAATTTATTTTAGATTTAAAAAAATTGAAAATGCTGATTTTGAAACCCTCCACCCACTTCTCCTACTTAAAGCCTAATATATAGTCGGTATTTGGAGGTCAGCCAAAACCCCATTTAACTTGAACTGTTTGTTATTCCTATACTGAGAGATTGGCTCATTACCGAGACTAGACTATAAATACAACCTTTAATATGGTAGCCACCTACTTCAGTGGCTGCATGGTCTAAGGCAGCGGCTCCCAAACTTTCTTGACTCGCGAACCCCTATCACAAACTTCCGAGTTGCACGTACCCCCGGTAGATATCCATAGCCACGCACTTAATTGTATACCTAATTTTTATGAAATTGAGTTATTAATTGTAATCAAAATGTTTAACCCCTTTAAATTAACCTACTATAGCTCTGTTAGGTACTTTGGGATACCCTATTATATGTAATGAAATAATATTGAAACCACTTAAGTAAGAATTTAAATAACTATACATTTGTTTTGAAAATTAAAACTGAAATTAAATAAGCAAAGTACTATAGTAACATTTTCTTATATTTACTCACAGATTATTATCACGTTTCACATGTTTTTTAAAGTGGTACTTGAAATAGCTGCTTTGACATAACTGAAATACCTTCCTTTAATCACAAAATGCCATGCCGATTTAAGTTTCAAAATTGTTAACAAGTTTTAACAGTAATTCGTTAAATTCATCCTCCAATTCCTTTATACCCATCTTAATGTTCCAGCCTAGAAACATCTGATACAAATATATAGGCCATAATTTTTTATTTGAATAAGGTATCTGACTATACAAAACCTTTTTATCTTGTACCCTATAAATTCTTGGTCCAAACAGGATCACAAAATTGTTCACTGCCAGACGCCATTAAAAATGGTGTCTTTAAAATAAATGCGTCTAATTTATGTTTGAAGCTAACAAATAGGGTCTCCAATAAATAAACATTTCATTTGTTCCATTCCTAAACGATCAAAAGAAAGATCATCAATTACCACAACGCTTTTATTATAAGTATCTTGTATGCCAAACTGAGCATATTTACCCACATTAACTAATAGATCAGCGCAAATATTTAGAAATGTACTTTTTTGAGAATTAGGGGGTCCCCAAAGATAAATAACACCACATTTCCCATTATCTCTATTCAAAGTCTTATACAATTTGTTAAAAACCTTCTTATATCTTCATTATGCTGATCAAATCGACATAGAAACCATGCTGTTCCTATTTATTTAGTTTGTTCAAGAGTTAAATATTCATTTCTTACATTAGGCTACAAGTAACTGATTTAAAAAATAGATTTTTAACATGATAATTACTATTTAAACTCAGTAACCATTGTTCTAAATGCATTAAATTCATATTAGTTATTCTTACCTCCACTTTGTGAATTAGTTTACTAAATTGAGCTTCACTTATAAAACTATAAAAATTGTGTATTTAGTTTTCCTTTAACACACAGTTTTTTAAAGGCACAATAACATTAGTACCCGCCTCGGTGGCGTAGTTGGCTAACGCGCTAGTCATGTTGAGCTCGACCGCCCGGGAGGGACGGGGAGATCGAGGTTCGAATCTCGGTCGGGTGAACTGAGGGTGGTTTTTCCTAAATGGTTTTCCACTATTCCTCCACGCAAATGCTGGTTCACTTCCTCTAAATTCAACCCTCCCAATTCCCAATCCATTAGCGTAATTAGTACTTAAGCGTATAACCCGAACGGTTAGTAAGACGTGGTGCTAAAAAAAATTAGTCATTAACCAAAATTCTGCCCTGCTGGATACCGCTTGACTTCTAGATAAGGTCAATTTTCTTCATTCCCTTTGAGATGATCCATCTCCCCCACTTGAAGACGTATTAAACTCTGCAAGGAGCTCTCCGACGGTGACGGATAGGGTGTCTCCAAATCGACCCAGTTCCGGATGTCCACCACGCAATGCTTCCATTTCTGTGGCGATGCCTTAACAGATGCGGGGTAGACCTTCAGCTCCCTATAGCGGCTCTTCTGCACTGTGCACTTGAATTTTGATGTGCAAAGCTCTTAATGACTTTGCACCGAAGTAGTGAAACAAATTTCTGAAGTAAGAGCGTGGAGCGCGCAAGGCCGAAGGCCTTTAATAAACAAAACACCAGTTTGACACACAAGGAAAACATTAGCATTATCGTTGTAGCTGAAACCCTGCGCCTCGGGCGCACTTTGTAGGGTAGCATTTCGTAGCATCTCTTCACGTGACTAAGTGAGAAGGAAGCGCTTGCTTTGGATGGCACAGAGCTTTAAAATCGGGAACCACAGACGAAAAATAAAGTCTCAAGTCACTTTCAGAGTTCAGCTTGTTTCTGTATTTATTTTTTTAAATGGGCATATGAAGAAAAATATTTCTCGCTCAAATACGTAGAAGAAAATGGTAACAAAGCTGTAATTGCTTTATTCTCTAACACTGGGAACAACTCCTTTAAACTTAACCAGAAACCAATTAATGACAAAGATTCATAGCTTTCCTTTATTTCAAAATCAGTGGAAATTTCAAGGAGCTGCTCTTTTTCACTCACGCTTAATGTGTAAGATTTCAAAACAGCTGTCTCTACCAGGGATTGTAAATCCAATTGTTATTATTGGACATAACTGGAAAATATTATCTGAAGGTATTTTCTAGTCCCTTCAAGTGTTCTATAACCATGTTCTTAACATTTTCGTCCAAAGAAATCTAATTTTCTACCATAAAGTCGTGAAGGGTATCTAAGCACTCCGTTTGATTGCTATTTAAACACGTTTCCTAAAAGTTAATTTTCTATTAACGACTCGATATGGTCTTGCACGGTGAAAAGTTAATATTTAACCCCAGGAGAGTTAGGTTTAAAATGTTAATTTTTGAGAAATAGCCCAAAGCCTGGAGCTACACTTGATCTTGCATACACTTTGCTTTGTGAAAGGGATGGTTGGTAAGAAAAACAAAAACTCCGTGTTTAAGTTCAAACAATCTTGTAAGACCTACCTACCTATCTACCTCAAGATAATCACCTGACTTAAGTGTGATACGATAAACAGTTGTAAATGCTTCCCATTTCCTCACAAATTGCTGCAAAAATCCACCATTACAGAAATATTTTGGTGAACCGCTTGGAAGATTTCGTGAACCACTGGTCTAATGCATCACTATCGTGTTAGACTAGACTGCTGATATCAGGGATATTGGGGTTCAAATCCCTGTCGGGTGTACTGAGGGTTTTTTCCAAAATGATTTCCCACTCTCCCTCCACGTAAATATGGGTACACTTGCTTTAAATTCATCCTTCCTCATCCCTAGCTAACTATCATGGATAGTAAATATCCGTAAAGGCTAAGCAGGTAGTAAGACGAGGTGCTAAAAAAATTGTATCCTATAAAAGTGTTTATGATTATTGTAGCCAATGATTTAATTAGATACCACATTCGAACTCAACAAATAATTTTACAAGTTTTCCAAAAGATGACATCCGCATGTCATATGGATTGTACCCTACTAGAAATTAATATTCTTAGGACTAATCGATTTTTTATACATTAAATAAATAACGAATTAAAATAGTATGTCAATGTAGAAAATATATTTTTAATAAACCTCAAAATACATTTTTCTATTTTGGTTCTACTCAAAAACACGTGACTTAAGTAACATTCATTTTCATTCACTCGAAATATACGATTTTTCTTTCGTTTGAATTATCATATATTCACGTGGGGTTTATAAAAGAAAAAAAAAAAAAAGAAATCCTTTAAATTTTTCGTTAAGACTTGCGTTTGGAATATAACTCAAAAACATATAGAAGAATGTCATGACCTTTCATTCTTTTGCCCTCCCCACGAACGGGGTTAGAGGGGGTGGGGGCGGGTAATAGAAAAATAGGTATGGAAAAAAGTGAATTCTATTTTGTGCGAAAAACGTCGTTTAACCCGAAGATACGGCGTCGTGATGAATGGCTACAAGGGAAAGAGTTCTTTTAAAAGGAAAAAACGGAAAAAGGAAAAAGGGTTTAAAAAAGTTTTTTTCTTCATCTTATTCTCGCTCCCCATCCCCCCACCCCCTATCTCCTTCGTTTTACGTTTAAAGGCTTTGAATGTGAAATGTGTATGTTGGGAGGGGGGGAGGGTCATATAGAAAGGGAGGGAGGGGAGGGATTGCGGGTTGGTTTGTCATGCGGTTTCCGAAGTTTATTCCTCGGTCTTGTTGCCTGGGAATAAATCACATTATAATACTTTTGTGCCTTAGATAAAATCCTATATATATTATAGTTAGTAGTCCTCCATCTTAACTCTAGGTTGTCTTTACTTTCAAACTCGATGGAATGTGAGCATCAGAAGACTTTTTTTTGTTTTTCCTTCCCCCCCCATTAAACAAATGGCTCTTAATTCTAGAAGAATCAATGAAAGTTTCTCAAATATGCTGACGAGTTACTTGACATAAATTCTAGGACATGGGTGCCTCTTGAATAATTCAGTAAAAATAGGGTGAAGCGCTATGGGTTGATTGAGGGGTAGCGCACCTGGATATTGATTTAATTTGGGTGCTCGTGATGGAATGACTGACATGTTGTCCATACTAAAGAAGGGACTGGAGAGAACGCGAGCTATGGGCAGTATTTCTGCGGTTTTTAACTTTTTTGTTTGTCAAAATAAACTTAACTATCCTCCAGTAGAAACATAGAGCTTAATTTTCTTCACATGGTGATAGGAACAGTTGTATATCTGTCAAGGGTGTCCTGGATTTTAATGAATTTTTTTATCTGCATTTAAAAAGTTTCTCATCTAATGTTGTTATGCTCATGAAAGATATTCAACAACTGTTGATGTCATCATGTAAAAAAAATCTTTCCCCGAACAATATATTACTTATTTTGACCATAAAAATTTTTTGCTATAAAAACTGCAAAAACACCTTTTTTTATGTTTTCTACACTTCCACCTAATATACAGTATTTTAGTGAATTGGAGGTGCCATTGGGATGGTAATATGGCTGACTCTGGCTCGGAATGCTGCGGCTCGTTTACTATCTTGACACACTGTGAGACAATTTTTCCCATAATGTAATTTTTCATTTTTTTTTTCTAAATAATTTTTGGGAATTTTAATAAACGTTTTACCCCTATTTTTGTCCCCTTGGACTATGTAATTTAAAAAAAAAAGAGGAATAAACTACTTTGTAAATAAATGTTTTGGAAAAGGAAGAATTGCAGCCCTTTATATCAAAAGTATTACTTTATGTCAAAATTGTTTTAAAATATCGTAAGTGCGAGTTTTTTTTTAAAGCTGTGTTCCAAAACCCTAGCTCATTCGTCACCACGTTTATTTAATGAGCTTAGGTCTTAGGGTTTGATTTTTAGGGTGGGGGAAAAGTGTATAATTGGCGAAATTTGGTCTTCCTCTTTCACAATTAAGAATTGACGGACAAAGAGCTGATCAAGTGTTAAGCCAGGTCCACACCAACGTTTTATTACTCACTTGTGACTGCAAAAAAAAAACTGTGTAAAAAATGTTGCGATTCAATGGAGTGTTTTTAGCACCGTTTATCCCAACTCAGTTCCGCGGAATCCATCATGGAAGAAATGCTAGTCTGGTCAATTGTTGCTATTTTTCTTGCAAAAAGAAGGCAAACTAAACGATTCAAGTGCATGTGACTCTCAAGATGGTCTAAACATTAGCTTCTGAAAAAATAATATAAATTCGGGAGTTTCCCTAATAAACTCATGTAAACATTCACACATCGTTAAACAATAAATTATTATTATTATTATTATTATTATTATTATTATTATTATTATTATTATTATTATTATTATTAGCACCGTGTCTTACTACCCGTCCGGTTTATACGCACTTACGCTAATGTGTAATGGTAGGGTGATGGTGAGATGAAATGGAGGACCTACAGTTTAACGTGGATCCGAACCACGGTGGAGGCCTGGCATCCTCACATTCACAAGTTGTGATTAATACACGTCTTGTCAGAGGTGAAGGAAGGGTTTGGCAATCAGATAAATCTGTGCCGGGACCGAGGATTGAACCCCGGACTCCCAACACAGAAGTCTGACACCTTACCCCTGGACCACCAGGTCACCCTTGCACCATTATAGAAGGAAAAACTTAGCAACACGTGTAGAGAAGACGGAGGGTGGCGTCCATACGTACTTACAGGTATGTGCACTTCTCCGATAAATGTGCTGTTAGCCTCAGTGTTTCGTCTCCTTGCATTTTACATAGTTGCAATTTTCCTATCCCCACGTAACGTCTTGTCTGCAACGTCTTGTCTGCAACGTCTTGTCTGCAACGTCTTGAACTGCAACGTCTTGAACTGCAACGTCTTAACTGCAACGTCTTGAACTGCAACGTCTTGAACTGCAACGTTTTGTCTGCAACGTCTTGAACTGCATCGTCTTGAATTGCAACGTCTTGAACTGCAACGTCTTGTCTGCAACGTCTTGAACTGCAACGTCTTGAACTGCTCTAATAACGTTGAACTGAACGTCTTGAACTGAACGCTTGACGCAAGTCTTGAACTGCGCGATCAAACGTTGGCAAACCTTGCCGATACGCTGAGGCTATTTTTTTGTGTGAACGGAATAGGTTCAAAAAATCGCACGTTCAACACAATTATTCACACAATAAAACATAAAGGTGTGTTCGCATCTCTAGCAAAATATGTTAGTTACGTGTTCTACCTTCTTTTTTTTTTTAATTCTGTGATGGTTTGGAACATTCCTTATTCCTCTGTTTCCCGCAACACACCGACATTCTAGCAGGAAGTAGTTTCTACTTTCCCCTCTTTTTTTTCTGTGATCTTAGAGCAGCATTCAGGGAACGTTGTTTATCCTACCCCACCTCCCCCTTTCCTCTCCACCCGACCCGTTTTTCACTCCTGCTGTGTCCTTAAAGTACCCCTTCCTCTTTTCCCTCTCCTCTACCCATGGCGTTAGTGGAGTCAAGATTAGAAGCCATCCCTCTGAAAGTGTGTTATTAAATTCCACGTGCCACCCGCGGCTTTCAACCCCCCCTACCTCCCTTCCCAAGCTAAGGGCAACCCTTTCAGTGTCTTATATCCTGGCTTGAAACGTAGCTATTTTTACTCCACCCCTGTGCAATATGGTCCTTTAACTTCTATTTGGTGAAGCTTGGGGAAGATGATGATGATGATGATATGATGATAAGGGGTAGTTTTCGTGGGGTGGAAATAGCGACTGTAGAACAAGATCACACAAACGTTATGTTCTAGTAAAATAAATCAGTACGAGAATTTAATTTTAGAATATTATAAAACTACGATTTGCTTAGAAGAAATCCTGTTTTTCAGTTAATATTATGAATCTATAACCGAAGGTATAATCGCGGTGCTAAAAATATAATAATAATAATATAATAAAATAATAACTATTGTAAAATTCCTTTATAAATCTGTGTTTGAAATCATCAATTAAAATGTTTTAAATTGTAAAAATTGAAAATTTATAATTGTAGAAATGTGGGATCCCCATTTCACAAATGATAAATTAAGATTTGAGGCTGGGTTGTGTATATTCTAAGTAGCTAATAGGTTCTACTTGCTTGTCAGTTCAGAAAATGCGCATTAATACCTCAAAAAGGATTTTTTAAAAACATTACCTATTAAATGGACAGCAAAATATTATTTGTAGAAACTCTAGCCACTAATGCTACTCAAATCAAAACAAGACAACTTGAGTAGCACATCGTATCACCAAATTCATCCGGAACGAGATAGAATTTATAAAAAAATTTAAAAAAGCATATTTTATTCTAATTTTTAATTTAGTTCTAATGAATGTCATAATCCATGAATCTGTGACGTCATTTCTTATATTTATCAAACATTTTTTTTAATATATCAATAATATCTACTTAAGGAAAAACGCACTGTTCTATTTATTTAAATATATTTTTAAAAATAAAATGTAACTGCCATACACTTTACAATAGTAATGTTATGAAAAGGTAGCTCACAAAAAATAAAAGTTATAAAACCTTTCTTCTTAAAAGTTATATAATATGTTAGAATATTATAGTCCCCTTATTGTTCCCATAGCCACACTCCCAACTATCTCCCTTCCCCCCGTTAATTTAAAGAGGTAAACCACAGTACAGTTATTAGGGGCCCTGATTCGATTCCAAGATCTGCCCAAAATGAACTTTTTACTTTGTGTATGGGTTTGTTCTTGAATCATACTTTCAAGTTTCTGCCACTAGTTAACGATCCGGCTAAAATCTGGTGTCTAGGATTTTCATAAGGTTCCCCTTGAGGGGTTTTTGGAATCACTTGTCTAACCCTGATATTAAGGGTAGTTTACTGAGGGGCAAAAATATATAAAATAGATTTTATAAAAATCAGCTCAAACTATGTTTATTAAATATTGTATCCCAGCACTGTTTAACATTACAAACCAAATGGAAGCCCTCCATTTCCTATGAAAATTACTTTAAGGGTACTTTAGAGAAGCGGAAATTTCCTATTTGTATCATGTATACTTAAATATTAAAGATATGAAATAACTTATCACTGTAAATTAGTAGTGCTATTAAAAATAAACATATTTTGGTCTGGTATGTATTTTATAAAACCAATAGTTTTCATGCTTTAAGCAAATATATATATATATATATATATATATATATATATATATATTTATATTTTTATGGGCTACTTAAAAATTTGAAATTGATTGTTACGCTCGTTGATGAACAGATGATCCTATTTTCTCACTGTATCTATAACATTGTATATTATTACATTTATGTCATTTGGTGGAGTGTTTCTGCAACAATGTTTATTATTTATTTTCACACATTTTATAAGTTTTTGGTAAATTTTTATATTTTAAGATTAAAGAGAGAGAGAATCTATGCGGTGCACTGGACCATTTATTTTAATTTGTAATGCATATGCGTAACGTAAATCTCCCGTGGGTATCAAAGAGACCAAATCCGCTCGCTCACACGAAGAATTTTTTCCAAACGTTTGGATCACAATGGAACAAATATATGGTTTTGATCTCCTCCAACAGATATATCCGTTGCACACAGCTTGCCACCTATACATATATATTTTATCCCCCCCCCCCTACCCTTTCGCCAGCCTTTTTAAAACATTGCGCCCTCTCACGACACACGAGTTAAAGAGAAATAATGTTCCTGCCAATCTCCATAATGCAGGGGAATTTATTTTTACTCTCTCTATTGTAGGCTAGCACAATTTTTTTTGTTGTTGGTTTGTTTTTTCATTATTTTTTTTGGGCGGTGAGTTTTTGCCAAGCCTATGACGCGCTAGTAAATGCCATCCGCAGAAGGGACATAAATAAAATATGGTCGTTTCTACTGTAATTAGATCTACATATAAAACCTAGCTTACCGATGAAAGATAATTCTAGTTTCGACTTGGGGACGTTAGGGGAGATAAATTATACCAACACCTGAGCAGCTTCCGAAGGATGGAACAGATAAATTTTACTGCCACCTGAGCAGCTTCCGAAGGATGGAACAGATAAATTATACTGCCACCTGAACAGCTTCCGAAGGATGGAACAAATAAATTATACTGCCACCTGAGCTGATTCCTAAGGATGGAATAGACAAACTATACTGCCACCTGAGTTATGTCCGAAGGATGGAACAGACAAATTATAAGTTATACTGCCACCTGAGTTATGTCTGAAGGATGGAACAGACAAACTATACTGCCACCTGAGTTATGCCTGAAGGATGGAACAGACAAACTATACTGCCACCTGAGTTATGTCCGAAGGATGGAATAGACAAATTATACTGCCACGTGAGCTATGTCTGAAAGAGTGAAGTCTAATAAATTAGATAATATTGGAAGGATACACAAGAGTATATTCAGAATGATACTTTTTCTTCCCAAGTCAACAACCCGAAGGTTGTATTGATATAGTTTATATCCACCCAATGCCGATCTCGCGCTCAGCCCGTCGGCTGGTTAGTGCTGCCCGCACTATCTGGTAGACTTCCCATGTACTAGGGGAGCTTAGGAAGTGTGGTGGTTACCCGTTTCCTTTCAAATTGAATTTCTATGAGCGAGCGTGAAAGAGCCTACAAATTTGAAGGAAAGGTATTTTAACACACCTTCCAGGGTTCTTTTACATACCACGGTCAACATGGGACCGACTGCTTTAGTTCCTCCCCGAAGGAAGTTGTGCTACCGATATTCATCGCTCAAGAAGATCCGGTCAACCTCAGCTGGATTTGAACCCATGAGCATCGGGTCCTGAGGTGAACTTTTTACCCAAAGGCCACCGAGGTCGACTCCAAATTAAAATAAAAGATATATCGGTGTATTTAAGGATATATTTTTGATATAAAAAACCTATTCAACTTTAAGTTTTAAGGATAATTTTATTTAAACATTCTCCGGCACGAATACGAGAGATTTCTCTCCGAGAAGGTTGGAGTCAAAATAATTAAAGAAGCGACTGAAACCCCCCCTCAAACATCCCTCTTCCCAATTCTTTCCACCCCTTCACTATAAATAACTCCCTCGTTTTACACTAACAAGAAAAGTTTTTCAAGCAAAGCACTCATTCCATTTCCAATTGAAGAATCTATCACGGAACTTCACGTTCTTACTTTCAACAACTCTGCACAAAGATCACGAAAACTTTAAAGCGATCGTCGGTGACCTGGTGGTCTAGGGTAAGGTGTCAGACTTCTGTGCTGAGGGTCCGGGGTTCAATCCTCGGTCCCGGCACAGATTTATCTGATTGCCAAACCCTTCCTTCACCTCTAACAAGATGTGTATTAATCACAACTTGTGAATGTGAGGAATGCCAGGCCTCCACCGTGGTTCGGATTCCACGTTAAACTGTAGGTCCTCCATTTCATCTCACAATCACCATACCATTGCACATTAGCGTAAGTGCGTATAACCCGAACGGGTAGTAAGACGCGGTGCTAATAATAATAATAATAATAATTTAAAGCGATCGTTTTCAGTCAAAGTTTATTTCTCGACATATATATAATACAAGGTGGATAGTATTTGACACTGATAACTGCTTCCTTTAACCTGTAGTTTAAATCAAAGATAAATGTTTTAATCTTTTGGACGAATTTTAAATCCAAGTTATACCAAGATTGTAAAAAAATATATAAATTATTTTTTTACCTTTTGTGGAAACAGAATATCACATACTAATCTAGACTTGCCGAATTATTATTTTTTAGCTATTTTCTTCAATTTCGTTTACCAAGTAAAGACTGGTAGGTATAATTCACTATTTTAAATTCCATTTTTAGCTTCATGTGGTGTAAATATATGTCAAATCTTGCGCCAAACTATTCAAAAAGGTCTTCCAAGCGTCATTAAAGGTTTTATTTTAGGTATTATCAAGATGGAATAAGTGAACTATTTCAGCATGGTATTCACAAAAAATAATGACGGTCTAGGTTAAACGTGTGGTTATATCTACTTTAATGCTCCTTTACTACTAGTAATAGGGTATATATAGATTTTTGGTTCAAAAAAAAAAGGCTGAAGCTACTGTGGGGTGGAAAAGATTACATAATTATGACTTTCATACCCTGTACTCATCACAAGACATTATTAGGACTATCAATTCTCGTAGATTATGGTGGGCAATGCGGCACGAATAGGAGAATCTAGAACTGTGTTCAGGGTATATGACTGGAAAACCAATAGGATGAGACCATTAAGAGGACATTGGAGGATAACATTAGAATGGATCTGAAAAAGATAGGGTGTAATGAGGTGGACTGTCTAGAACTATCACAAGATAGGGATAGGGTGTGGAGCGGTGTACTGGCTAGAACTAGTTGAAGATAGAGATAGGGTGTAATGAGGCTGACTGGATAGAACTATCTCAAGACAAGGATAGTGTGTGGAAAGGTGGACTGGCTAGAACTAGTTCAAGATAGGGATAGTTGGAGTTATTTTGTAAGCGTGGCAATGAACTCTCAAGCTCCTAATGCCATGGGGTAATCTAGTAGGTATAGCCCGCATTGGTGGACAATTTGGTCCTACAGGGTAACTCTTGCAATATACTGCATTGCTGGGTGACTAGAAGATAGGAGGATTGAACCCTAACCGCTTACATTGAAGTTTTCCTAATTTGTTTATTACTCCCACTCCACGCAAATTCGGTTACTTTTCCTACAAATCTTACTTTCTTAATTCCAACTTAATTAGTGTAAGGTAACTATGCGGAGAGTCTGTAACGATACCAAGAAACCTTGCACATACACAAACACACACACATATATTATATTTAATAATTATTTTTTCTATTTTAGGAATGAGACATTTTTACAATTACCTATTTTGTCAATCAAATAACGGCACAAATCGATTAGCTCATTTAGACATTAACTATGGATAATTTAGAAAATTTATTTTGTGCCTCTTCTTACTATCCATCTGGGCTATCAACATTCAACCGATTATACTTAATTGGGGTAGGTAAAACTAAGGTAAAGTTTAGTTAAAATGCATTCGCATTTGCGTGAAAGTAGGATGGGAAACCATTAATTTATTGGGTTGGGGGCAGAAAATACCTCCATATATCCAGATAAACAAACCTCCCCGGGACTGTCAAACCAGACAAGACGATACAGACGCCTCTCTCTATACGCGTGACCACTGATGCAGGCTTCATATGTTATTGAAACAACTAAACAAATATATTAAAATTTACCTGTAGCTTATGATTATTTATTTTACTATCGAGCAAAAATGCTAGGTTGACAAGCTTTATATATATAAAGCAGCTTTTTGATTTTAATTAGTTACTAAACGAACTCCTTACTCAGACAAAATATATTAGTTTCCTTACTTTGATGGATCTAAAGAACGAATTTTTTTTTTTTTGTTTTTTTTACACTTTTCCTCGTATAAGCAAAATAATCTCACTATTTTCCCTTCCTCGATAGCCCTTCAACTTTGATAACTTCCCACCCCTATTTCTTTGCGTTCTGCCCTTGTTTAAATATCACAAGACCCGAGAGTTGTAAAATGTAAATAATTTCCTGTGAGTTCTTCCTTTCCTCTTTCTTCCACCAAAGTATTAATAGTAAAAAAAACAACCCCGTCCAACATATTTTTCTTTGGAGGAAACTATAACTTTTAAATAAAAGGAGGGTCACTTGCCAAACCTTTTCATTTCAATCTTACTACAGGTCCAAGCTCACATGCATAAAGGATAATTATTCTAATCGGGTAGGAATGAGGAAGGAAGCATTTTAGAGGTAATATACCTGCATTTGCGTGGAAGGAGGGTGAGAAATAGTTTATGGGAAAACCATTCTCAGTAGACCCGACCGGGACTCGAACCTCGATCTCCCCATCATCAGCAGGACAGTCTAACATGAAAGTGACGTCTTAGAGCAGTTCCACCCAACCCGTAGCTCGCGGGCAACATATTGCCCGCAAGCGCATTTAAAATGTCCTCCAGGTCATCTCTCATTTAAAACTAGAGTGATTGATACCAACTTCTTGAATTTTCAACCTTGAAAATACTGAAATCATAGTACAGGCCATAATTACATGATAAACATTTAAATGACTACATGAGAGTGGTTCTTACCAAATACATTCCAAAATTTAATATGCTGTCTGAAAATATGCTGTGCCAGGTATCGAACTGAATTCTGTTTGAGTGAATTATTTTTAGAGCTGAAAAATAAACATCTTGTGAAATTTTTTTGAACTGAATTTAATTTTATATTTAATTATTTTTTTAATTATTTTTTTTGCCATTATTGTATTGTTGTTGTGTACACTTTTATTATTCATTAACACCTATATTGTATTCTGAAAATTGAAAAATGACACCTGGACACGGGAATCGAATCCGGTACCTTTGGCTTAGTACGCCAATGCTCTAACCACTGAGCTATCCAGGAATCGTCCCGTGCCCAGGGTCATTCTTCACTCATATTTTAAGGCAGAATCTATTATGGACGTGCGGAAATCGTCGGCTATAAATGTGTGATTTTTTATTAAGATCACGAGCTATCAGATAACGCAGTCACCTTCAACTCGGTAGTTGGCTTAATGCTGCCACTTGTACAATTATTATAATTGTAAAGGATTGCATATTTAAAAATCAAATAGCCAAAGTTATTATTTATGCTTTTTTAGTGAGGATTACTCCATCTAGATATCATATTCTGAAAATTGAAAAATGACACCTGGACATGGGAATCGAACCCGGGACGTTTGGACTTATATGGTAACCTGCGTAGTTTTCTTTAGTACAGTAAAAAGTTTTCCTCACACTGACATGTACACTTTTGTAGTTTGATAGTACTTAGACTAAACTTTGTTTCTAAACATTCACGTTAGAACATTTTATATTTTATGTTGCCCTCGGACACACAAATTTTTGCCGAAGTTACCCTCACTCCAGTCAAGGTTGGGCAGGCCTGTCTTAAGAGTAGACTGTTGGACCATTGAAGTGTGTCGGAATAATAATTTTTTTTAGACCCACGTTTTACTATCCGTTAAAGTAATACGTTTATGTACTAATCACGCTAATGGTTTTAAGTATTAGGAAGGTTAAATATGTAGCGCTTTAGACCTAGTGGCCACCGAAGCGTGTGTTAAATTGTTGTGTGGTTTGATGTTATTATTTGATAGTGCCACGGGAAACAAACGCACCACTTCAACATAAATCTATTCAGTATTCAGTTTTAGCTCCTGTACCCTGAACACGTCCCCATTTGACTGACACTCTTGTTTCTTCCTCTCTCTCTCTCTAGTTTCGAATGCAACTAGGGACTCTTACATAACTTTATTCGCGCTGTTTCGTTTTTAGTGTTTGTGTGTTTCAGTCGTCTCCCCTACACCCCCCGCACATAATCGCGTTGAATTTTTTTTCCCTCTCAAGGACGTGTGAGCGTGTGTGTTTGCCTTGTCCTGACACTTGTGTCGTGGCGGTGTGTTTTGGTAAAAAAAAGAATTGTTGACTATAGTAGTCTCAAAATAACATGAACCTCTTCTCCCCCCGTTAGTCGTTTATCAAACATATATTTTTGATTTTGTCTTGATTATTTAACAAATAAATAATTATATTTGTGTTGTTCTATATGAGTGTGACATGACAAAAACAAATGTAGGGTGTTTTAAAACAATGTGTTTAGGAAGATGTTTGGTCACAAAGGGATGAAACTATTGAGGAGTGGAGGAGGTTACATGATGATGAGCTACATATCCTGTACTAATCACAAGATATTGTTAGAATAATCACGTCTCACAGATTATGGTGGGCAGGATATGCAGCGCGAATGGGAGAATCTAGAGTCTTGTTCAGGGTATTGAATGGCAATCCCACTGGGAAGAGACCACCTCGAAGAGCTAGACAGAGAAGGGAGGATAATATTAGAATGTATCTGATATAGATAAGGTGTAATATGGTGGACTGGATATAACTAGTTCAAGATATAGATAGGATATATAATGAATTGGCATGGATAGAGCTAACTCAGGATAGGGATAGGGTGTAATGACATGGACTGGAAGGAAGTAGCTCTAAATAGTGATAGAGCGTGATGAGGTGGACTGGATAGAAGTAGCTCAAAATAGTGATAGGGTGTAATGAGGTGGACTGAATAGAACTAGTTAGAAATAGTGATAAGGTGTAATGAGGTGGACTGGATAGAAGTAGCTCAAATAGTGATAGGGTGTAATGAGGTGGACTGGACATAACTATCACAAGATAGTGATAGGGTGTAGTGAGGTTGACTGGATAGACTTGTTCAAGATAGTGATAGGGTGTAATGAGATGGACTGGATAGAACTAGCTCAAGATAGGGATAGGGTGTAATGAGGTGGACTGAATAGAACTAGTTCGAAATAGTGATAAGGTGTAATGAGGTGGACTGGATAAAACTAGCTCAAGATAGGGATAGGGTATAGTGAGGTGGAGTGGATAGAACTAGTTCGAAATAGTGATAAGGTGTAATGAGGTGGACTGGATAAAACTAGCTCAAGATAGGGATTAGTGAGAGAAGCAACGGGAAACTACCTCGTTCCTCAATTCCCTCGTACGCCTCTTCAGTGCTGCCTAGACTGACAGTGGAACTATTGAGAATTCAATCAACCTTTGGGTTGAGCACTATGCATACATACATATTCTAAAAGGTAAGATAGAGATCAACATATGTAAAAAAAAATCATATTGATTGAACCTTATCTTAAAATCAAAAAACGTAACAGAAGTTTGATCTTTACAGGTATCCCGTTGGTCTCTGTGGTGTATAAGTAAATACTCTACAGGTCACAAATTAAAATAAATCTAGCCCAATGTTTTTATATTCTCTTCGTCTATTATCAAAATATAACTGTTGAGATTAATCCAAATTGGGTAACCCAAAGTACTGGTTTTATTAAATAATTACACTACAATATTTATATATAAATATTTACACTACAATTATAGTAATTCTATACCGAAAAAAAGCAACGAAAGTGATGTGTACTTTTAGTTTTGCCAAGTATTTAAAAATATTATCCGTTTGTTTACTTTGAAAGATAGAAAATCCATCTCACATGGTTTCACTATGGTGCCACCAACTTCGGTGGCCTCACGGGCTAAGGCGTCACTCTTGCAATAGACTAGACTGCTGATGACAGTGAGATCAGGGTTCGGATCCTGTTTGGTTGTACGAAAGTGATTTCCCTAGATGGTTTTTTCCACTTTTTTTCACGTAAATGCGGGTACAATTTCTCTAAATTCCACCTTCCTTATCTCTAACTCACTAGCGTAATTAGCACGTAGCGTCTAAACTGAACCAGTAGTAAGACGCGGTGCTAAAAAAAAAATACCATGAAGGATAGAAAGTTTACCTCGCATGGTTCCACTATGGTGAAAGCTTATAAATTAGAACCATAATGTAGTCCGTCAAGATAATTAACTTTCATGGTTAATGGAGTGTACATTGATTTTTTTCTGTTACTTTACTCAGGGAATTAATATTTTGTGTTAGACTATTACCGAGTGTCCTCAGTGTGTAGTCTAACAAGACAGTTTACCTTATCCGATTACGCTATGGTCCACTATTAAAAGTTACACCATAGTGTAACCAAGCAAGGTAATCTTGATAACTCTCTGGGTAAACGGATTGCATTGTATTATGTATGCTACGGTGTTAGGTGACGCTGATTATGAGTAAAAGCTATTAACAGTTGGCACTTCATCTATAATCAGCTTTCGACGCAACACACATGACGACTAAAAGTCACTCGCCTCGCTTCGGTGACCTCCGCATGGTCTAACGCGCTACTCTCGTGGTAAACTAGACTGCCGATGACGAGGGAGGTAGAGGTCCGAATCTCTTCGGGTGTACTGAGGGTGTTTTTTTTTCTAAATGATTTTCATACTCTGCTCCACGCAAATACGGGTACACTTCATCTAAATATAACCTACCTTAATCCCTAAGACCATTAGCTTAGTTATTATATAAGCGTATAATCCGAACGGGTAGTAAGACTGCGTGATAAAAAAAAAAAGTATCTTTAACTGGTGATTGTCCTCAATGTATCTACATGCAAGATTGATCGGTGTTAAAGCTAAACGGTATCGACCACGGCCGAGGGTGACTTATAGTTCACCTAGATTACAGGGTATTTAACGTGTACTTTCTGAACAAGTTTGAATTGGTACACGCCGTCTTCCCTACCCGTCCGTATATCCTCATATTTGAGGAAACCATCAGTGAGGAATCACACCATACCAAGTGCACCCTGTCTATATCAGGACCTATTTCTAGACTGAACCTTAGACTATTTTAACTTTTGTTGAACCTTTTCAACTACCCACATCGGTAGGCATTAGGTTATATATCTCATCTGGGCGAGTTTTCTGGTGATGGAGCGGTCAGGGTTCGAATACAGGTTGTGTAATTTTTTTTTCTTAATGTTTCTCACTCTTTCCATATGAATTCAGGTACATTTCTTATTAAATTCTCCCTTAATCATTTCTATCCCGTTAGTATGAATGTTGGTAGCAATATACAATATTAACACAAAAAAAGGTCAAATAAAATTAAATGAGGAACATTTAATTTTACGTGTACTTTGTTTTAATACCCCTCCTTGTTATCCGAATATTTATACAATTAATTAAATTTACTTCTTTGGCCAAACAGTCTAAGGCCTCACTCTCCTCTTGGACTGGCCTTCTCATGATGGCCGGGTAGAACGGAAGTTCGAATCCTGATTGGGTCTACTGAGGATGGGTTTTTTCTAAATGGTTTTCCACTATCTTCCACGCAAATGTGGGTTTACTTCCTCTAAAATTCTTACTTCCTCATCCCTACCTCAGTAGGGTAGTTATGATAAGCGTATAACCTGAACAGGTAGTAAGATGCAGTAATGGATAAAAAAGGGATGAAGAAGTTTGGTTAAATATACCGTAATTTCCGTGGAGGAAGGAGGGGAAACCATTTGGCTAAAAATAGCACTTCATACACCTAGCCGGATTTCCTACCCAACCTTCTTTGTTATCGACAAACCAGACCAGAAGAAATTGGTAACTTTTGTCTGTCTGTCTATCTATCTGTGAGCGTAAATAATAGCGATACTGAAATTAAACAAGGTCCTTGCCATTTATTTATTTTGTCACGAGTCTTACTACCTGTTCGGGTTATACGCATGTGTACAAATTACTCTAATGTATTAGGAAGAGTAAGGTTGAGTTAATAGGAATTGACGCGAATTTGCGTGGAAATAGAATGGAAAACCGTTTAGGAAAAATACACTCTCAATACACCCGACCGGGATTCAAACCCTTATCTCGCCTGCCATGGACAGTCCAATCCATTGTGCGAGTGACGTTTTAGGCCATGCTACCACCGAATTGGATCGTTAGACTGTCGATTACTGAGAGATTGAGGTTAAATCTTGGTCGGGTGTACTAGAGGGTGTTTTTCTAAAATGTTTTTCCACTCTCCCTTCACGAATTAAGGTATACTTCCTCTAAATATACCTTTTTAATCCCTAAGACCATTACGTAATTAGTACATAATCGTATTACCAAACGCTTAGTAAGAAGCGGTGCTAAAAAAAAGGGGTCATGTCATCTTAAAAGAACTCTTTTGGACCCCTTTTTTCATCCCTTTCCTCTCCAGTTCTCTCCTCCAACCCCCTACCCCACCCCATTTCTACGTCGTAGACGCTCCTGGAACCATCTGAATGATTCCTTCCAACCCCATCTGTTACGAATAAAATGTATTCTAAGAGTTTGGAATTTGTTTTCTCAAGTAGGAGACGTAACTTATTTGTGTGAAAAACTTTTCGATTGGAGGCAAGTGTTTGTTTATCTGATTTCCTCTTCACCATAGAATGGGGGAAAAAAAATTGTGGCCAGAAATGTTTGTTTCATCTCTAAAACTATATCTCCTGGGGTCTTATAAGAATAAAAAAAAAAATTCCCCATAGTAATATTAATATTTATTATTTTTTAATATAATTTTATTTAATTTAATCTGTCAGGACTGCATCATGTAAGTGTAATAAAACTAATATAATGGTGAATGCGTAATAAATATGTATATAGCGGGAAATTTTTATATTCGTAAATAAGCTTATCATATATCTCTTAAATTTAATAGTAGAATTTAATTTTTTTCGTTTATTTGAGGTATTAACGTGCAATTTCTGACCCAACTGATTTATCAGCACACGACTTATAAACTAACTTAAAATCTAGAAAAAACACAACAACCAGCCCCTCAACCGTTAATTCATCATTGTGAAAGGGTAAACCTACATTTTACCGATGACAACTCTTTCGGCCATGCCAGGAATCAAACTCGGGATCATTAACTCAATAGACAGACACGCTACTGACTGAGTTAAGGTGTTGGACTATTAGTTGAAATCATAGACGTTAATTCTCGTATAACATTAATTAGTGGTGACTATATACTACACAAGACAAGGTACCAAACAAATATGTGGTTCAGAAACCTTGGCTGGTGGGCATATGTATTAAGGAGTCAGTCTCGCATTTTTTTTTACTGACGGTGATAGGAAGTTCATGATTCGAATTATTTATGGATGCATCTATAGGTTTTTTTCCATCCCCTAAACAGTTTATTCCTCTCACTCCAGGCACATAGAAATAAATTTCCTCTAAATTCTAACTTCCTCATCTCTATCCATCAGTATAAATAAATATGCGAATAGTTATTCATAAAATATTTATTAAAGCGCAACGTTTTCTTCTGAATAAATTGCCCAGATCTACGTATATATTTTTTTAATATTATTTATCCTAAAACCTGAACTATGAAGGTAATATAGAAAAATTGCACCAAACTTAGCATGAGGAGAGTATGGAAAAACTACATCGATAAATTACACGTCAATTAACACATCCAGACTATAGTAACCCTTTAGTGGCAACCAAGTGCAATGTGAATATATATTTTTTTGCTATACATCTTACTACACGTCTGGATTATACTCATAGGCTACTTAACATTATGATGGGGATGTAAATAACGTGAGAAAATACCAGTATTTTTGAAATTTTTTCTAAAGCAAAACTTTTTTTGGTCAAAATAAATCAAATATTTCTTCTATACAAACATAGAGTTTAATTTTCTTCACATCGTTGTTGAATACCTGTCATTAGCATAGTGTAAGTCTCTAAGAAACTTTTTTAAATGAAGAGAAAAAGTTAGGAAATTCCAGGACACTCTTGAAAAGTATTCAACAATTATTGTTGATATCACCATGTGAAGAAAATTAATCTCTATGTTTGTATAGAAGAAATATTTGGTTTATTTTGACCCAAAAAAAAATGTTCGCTATAAGAACCTCAAAAGCACTTATATTTTCTCGTGTTCCTTACATTCCCACCTTAAAGAAGTAGAAACGTGGGAAAGTATAATTTAGAGGGAAGGGTTTGCATGGGAGGAGAGTGGTAAATCATTTAGGAAAAACTCCCAAAGTATATCCAAACGGGACTCAAATCCGGCCTGACCTCCCCATCATTGTAAAACAAAACTAGGTTAAACTTTCGCTTTTGCCTCTTGCCCAACATAAGCATAATGGCAATGTCGGCCGAACGTTCTAAGGCGTCCCCTCTCGTGATAGACTGGATTGTTGATGACAGGGAGACCGGGGTTCTGATCACAGTTGGGTATACCAAGGGTGGTTTATTTCCCTAAATGGTTTCCCACTCTACTTTCACGCAAATGCGGGTAGATCTCCTATAAAATGCTTCCCTACTCATTCATATCCTATTAGAGTAGTTATTAAATATACGTATAACTTGAACAGGTAGTAAGAGGTGGTGTTTTTTTTTTTTTAAGTCTTAAGGTCATATCTAAGATATCGCGAGTTAAAGTATGACCCACTAGGTGGCACGTGGTCTAACGCGCTACTCTCGCAATAGACTAGAGTGCCGAAAACAGCGAGATCGGGGTTCGAATCTCGGTCGGGTGAACTGAGGGTGACTTTTCCTAAATTGTTTTTCAACTCTCCCTCCATTCAGATGCGGGTACAGTTCCATGAAATATAACCTACCTTATCCTTAAAGTTATTGGTGGAATTAGTATAAAAGCGTGTTATCCAAAAGATGTGGTGCTAAATAATATTAATCAGACTGTACTTTGACCCTTTAATTCTACTGTAACGTTTATACCGCTAAACCTAAATTTAGTAACAAATTAATGTTTATTTTAAATTAAAGACTGGTCTATATTATATCTTTATTACAACAGATCTTTTCAAATCATTTCGAGCGAATTATTTGAACATCAAATATTGTAAGAAAATCTTTTAACTTCCTAGGTTTCTATAACTTTTAGTTTTTGAAGATAAAGAGGAAACTTTAAACACAGTGAATTGGTGAACCATTTAAAAGCAAGAAGATAAAACTGCTTGTAAAGTAAACTAAACTTTGTCTAGAGTTACATCCTCTAGTGACTGATTATTCTAATATAAATACTGGAACATCTGAGAAGTTTTTTTTTTTTTGTTCTGTGGAATAAAAATAAAATAAATTATGTGCCTTATTTTATTTAAAATTTAAAATAACCTGATTCGGTGGTCGAATAGTCTAAAAGTCATAACTGTTCCAATAGACTAGATTGCCGATGATGGGATGATTGGTGTTCGAATCCTGGTTGGCTGTACTCACTGAAGGTATCATTTCCTAAACGATTTTTCACTCTCGGAAATAATTATTTTCTTAGTAATACTATATAATCAATATAAATTATTACCGAACAGGTTGTTATTAGTAACTTTCAGTCAATGTTTGAAGTAAATAACCTTCTCCTAGCTGTAACTCACCTACACTCCAATCGTAAATAGGATATAGCTAACACGTTCCTCACTCCATCTCCTATAGGCTTAAACGACCTAAACAATAACTCTTTCAACTTAACTCTGATGTGAATACAAGTGACTTAAAAAATAGTTTTTATTTTAATTAGATTACCAAGTTTAGTATGAAACCAAACAGAGTTTGTATTAAATTACATCATTTTTCTATTAATACTAAAACATTTTAGGCCCATATATATGTTTATTACTTTTACTGTGACAGTGACCTTTTATTTTTATCAAAATTAATAAAAATTAGATTTGTCTTACAAGTCTTAGTTTTATTATTTATAATAAATTAAAATTATTTTCATAAGCTAGCTAATTTTTTTTTTCATCCATGACTGTTTCCATCCAGTCTATTGCCTGGGTCAGTTTTTTATTCAAGCCATATATTTTCAACTACGGCTAGCTAGGCCTAACGTAGCTTCCTAAACCTTATAATTGAACTTAAGACCAGGACAGGTACAACATCCAGTCCCCGGCCATTAATTAATCTTTGTGAAAGGGTAAACTCATACTTCCCTAATGATCAATTTTTCGGCCATGCTGGGAATCAAATCCTGGGACCCCTAAATCAGTAGACAGACACGCTACCGACTGAACTAAGTGTCTGATTAAACTAGCTATATTATTAATTAAAATTAATATTAATTAAAACGCTTATTAATTTTTATTATTAAATTTATACTTGAATGATCATTATGAAAACCAATCGCTCCACCCGTCAAACCAACCACAGCTTCTGGATCCGTCCTTAGAAAGAATGATACATATACCTTGATTATTTATGGGAAACCCACTTACGACTGCCAACATTAATTAAAAGTCACTAACACTTGCCATTCTAGAAATATGTATTATTTGATTTATTAATTATAAAGTTCATCTAAAAAGTTATCAAGAGTCCAATAATAATTCTTTATGCATATTACTGTATAATTTATCTTTACGTCACTTATTTAACAAACTAAGAATGTAGAAACAAATTTTTAATATTATTTCCCAGTCATTTTGGCAACATGCGTTTCCATTTTTCAAATAACAGACTTCCGATGGTAAAACAAACTAGCCTGATCCTTGAAGTGTATTCTCGATATATCATGAACTTTAACGTTAAAGGCAACACGTCACAATCAAAAAAGTATGTTTTGCTTTACTTTTAACGTGTAAGCTTATGTGTTAAATTAAATAGTGATAAATAATAAACCTAGCTTATTTTTTCATTTAGCTAAAACGCATATTAATCAAACGCCCCTTTCTTCTTGAAATGAAAAAAAAATCACGTATTTCCGGCGTTTTGCCAACATTGAAACAACGTCACCCTATATGAACGATGTAAGGTTAGGTTGGACTTTTTTTTGTGGGGAGGGGGTGGTGGGAATAAACGGGAGTCATGACTGGGGTGGGGGGTAGGTCCATTTGGAAAGTGTGGGCGAAAGGGAAAGGCTTTTAATGTTTAAGTCAGCACACACCAAAAGAAACTTTATTTGATATATCGGTTACTTTGTACTCATATTTTCCTCCTTTTACATGTGTACGTATACATATGAGGGGGCCCTAAAATGTTTTGTACCAAACGATAACTCAATGTCTACCACGTGATTAAGGGCCAGCGTAAGACTATATGATTTATTTTATAGGAGAAATTCTCTAGTTAGAGGTTTCAGATTTCATCTTCGAATGTAGATAATATTTCATGATATTTTTTTTTCTTCTGAAGACTATCAGACTTAGTCAACCGTACAATTTTTTGTGATTCCCCCCACCCCCACGTCATAATATCCGTTTGGGCTATACGCTAATGTGTAGGTCATTATTATTTTTATTAGATGTTCTGTCTTACGAACATGTCAAATCTTTTTTGTCGGTGAACATAGATCGCAAATACGCCCTGTCCTCTTCCTCCTCCTTCAGCTCACAAGAGTTTTCTTTTTTCCTTCACGTCATCAAATAATTGAATCCTCCTCCTTCCTAAGCTCCTCTTTCCCTCAACCTTGCCTTCTATGAAGTCATGCAGAAGACAGTTCCTTCTAGGGATGTGCTCTTTCTATTTTCATGTGTACCGAAGAATCACATCCAAAAATTTTCTCTTACTCATTCTTCTCACTCATTCTTCTTAGAACTTCTTCGTTTGTCATCCTGTCTGTCCACCCGACCGTCTCGAGTCTTCTCCGACGTGTAAGTGATGAGGAAGGTTAGATTTAGAGGACGTGTACACGAATTGTGTGGAGGGAGAGTGTAAAATCCTTAAAAAGGAAGAACCACAAATCAGGATACTCGAGAGGGATTCGAACTCTTATATCTCCTCGTCATCGACAGTCTAGTATTTTGCGGAGCCACCCAAGTGGGTCACCAACTGTATCGTAACAACGCGAATGTCATGAACATCCATCAGGATTTTTTTTTAACCATGGCTACGGTATGACATTGCTTCTGTTTGATCCCCGTTCATCAGTTGTATAATGGGTTTCTATTAAATGCTACGTCTTTGATGTTTGTGTTTATGTATCGAGAATGGGGTTAAAAAGAGAGTGGGGAATGGCGGTTAGAGCTTGGAGAGCTGGAACTAAATTCAATGATGTGTTTAATTTGATCGTTAAACTTCAAAGCAATCATTTTGGTTTTAATAGGTTGAGGCATTTTCTACATTTCTTTTTTTTTTTTATCGGTGAGATTAACACGAAGGCTATTTAATAACGACTTAATCTAACGGAATAAGGTTAAGGTGGGTGTATAATGAACGCGAGGAAAAGGTCAGTGTTTTTGTAGTTTTTTATATGAAACCTTTTTTATTTTTTTGTCAAAATAAATCAAATGTTGCTCCAGTAGAAACATAGAGTTTAATTTTACTCCCAAGGTGACATCAACAGTTGTTGAATATCTGTCATGAGCATAGCGACATTAGATGAGAAACTTTTTAAATGAAGAAAAAAAGCTCTAATTAAATTTCAGGACACCCTTGACATATATTCAAGAAATGTTTATAAAACTATGTGAAGAATATTAAACCATTCATTTCTACTGGAGAAAATTTGTGTTTTTGCTACAAAAACTGCAAAAAACACTTAGCTTTTCTCGCATCCCCTACATCCCCTTATAAGAGTAAATCATTTTAGTGTTTTCAGCGAGTCCTATTATTAATTTGGGCTAGCCACATTATACACATTAAAGGGGTAGAGCCGATATTAGTTGAATTTAGAGGAAATGTACCACCCATCAATGTGGAAGGTGAGTGGAAAATCATTTAGGATAAACCAACCTCAATATACCCAGCCGGTATTTCAACCCTGACCTACCCACCACCGTTTAAACCAGACTGAATGATCGTGTTGCTGCTAAGTTACTCTCTAGGTCATGATATAGATAAAACAATGTTTATAAAGTACATATTTATTTTACTAATAATAATGTAACATGGTTGGTGGCTCGCGAGCCGTTTGTACCACACCGAGTAAACAGCGAATTCTTTAGGGGCTTTCCTTAAATTATGTAAGGCTTTTTGTGATTTCGACCTCCTCCCACTCAGCCCACGTAAGGGGTCGTAAGAATTTCCGTTCCCCCCACTACTCCCCTTCTATCTGACGTATTTTTGAAAGTTTTGGTAAATTTTATTATTTTAATCGTTTAAATACTTCTAGACATATGTATTGGTATTAAAACCAGTGATAGGAAATTTTATAATTAATGTAATATATTTACTTTCTAACAAAAATATTTTTTGTCTCGCCATAAACAATGATAAAAAAAACCCTGACGTAAGATGAATTCTGATCCATCCTCTTCCCCTCCACTTTTAAGAAATGTAAAAAAAAAAAATACTGGACTCCTTCCCCTTACGTAATTTAAAAACGCGCCCTCAAAGGAAATTGAAGTGTGTTGATTGTTATACCTTTTGAAGCTGTTGAAGTTCTGTCTATGATACGCTGTTCACCTGGGATAGCTACTGACGCACTCAAAGAATACTTTTTTTATATATAAAATAGGCCGACCACGTTTATTGGAGATGGAAAAATAAACAATTTCGTACCAAAGTGTTGAACCCAGAGAAGGGCAAAAGGAGTAATTCGCCCCTACCAAGACCGAAAATTATTTAAATAATATGAGAGATATAGTTTTAGAATTATAATTACTAATTAAATATTAATAAAAATTACATGTTAACAATTAAAATCTATTACAATATTCAAATAATTAATTTTACAAATTACTGGTACAAATTAATATTTTACTAGAGACAGTACAGAAAATCTGGTACACTCTGCCTATTGGTGTTTGTACAGATAAATAAAATGCTAGTACTGAAGGTATTGCATTGTGTGTAATATATATAAATATGTGTACAAGGTGTTACATTGTACAGAATGTAACACCTTCAGTACTAGCATTTTATTTATCTGTACAAACACCAATAGGCAAAGTGTACCAGATTTTCTGTACTGTCTCTAGTAATATATATATATATATATATAGTATATATATATATATATATATACTAAAAGGCTCTTCCTATGAAAATTGGACCGTACAGAGTAAGACGAGTGCTGTAACTCTTGCTCCACACAAAACATGCTTGACTGAGTTAATCTAGAGAGTACTGTGTGAGAAAGAGAGACACGTGCCAGTATGAGAGTTTAGGGATATAGACTTAGGGGGAGGGGTTAGAGAGGGTAGAGACCCCCTCCTTCCGGTGAGAATATCGAACAATGGCGGCGTCCTCAGGGGTATAAAACCAGCGCACGCTCTTGTGGCAACATGCCCGTCCCTCGTGAATCAGCCAGAACGAGAGAAGGTCCTTGGTTCGGTTATAAGGGAAATAAAGTTGAAAGATATTATTTGCTTATTATTATTTTTTGCCACCAACATACTTTATAATACTTTTGAAACCAAACAAAACAAAAATGGTATATAAAGCTTTAATTTTGAGGACAGGTAAGCACAATCTTATTTGTATAGAAAAGGCCTTTTATAAAATAGAATTAGATAATTTTTTGGTGGGAAGGGCAACATTGATTATTTTTAAATATAGTATTATCATATTTAGTGGCTGAATGGTCTAAGGCCTCGCTCTAGTGTTAGATTTTCCTACTGATGACAGAGAGAACGAGGTTTGAATCTCGATCGGTTCTACTGAGGATATTTTTTTTTTTCCTAAATGATTTCCCACTCTCCTGCCATGTAAATGCGTGTAAATTACTTCTAAAAATGCTTCCTTGCTCATCCCTACCCTATTAGAGTAGTTATACTAATATATATATCTAAAACCTGAACAGCTGGTAAGACGCAGCAATTTTTTTTAAAGTTGTTTTTTGATGTTTTTAACATATTTCATTGTTTGTTTTAGTAGCGATTTATTCCTAAACCAGTATGTTAATTGGAACAAATGAAGTTGTAATCTTTGTGCTAGTTTAATTTTGCACAACATTTATGCAAAGGTTTTTTTATAAACATAATATTTTCAGTATTATTTCCTTTTTAATACAGAAAAACGTGTATTACTTAGTTTTTCGCTGTATGCTCGAAAAGGGTGCGAAAACGAACTTTCCTCCAAAGGACATTTCGAGATAGTATTTTGATCCCCTACCACTTCTCAAAGTTTGGCTGTTTAATCCATAAACATTCTGTAGATGGAACTTTTTTATTTTCTTAACACCCTGTCTTTTGTCTTAATACTCTTTCAGGTTGTATGTATCTGTATTAATTATGCTATTATGTTAGGAATGAGGAAGGCTTGATTTAGGGAAGTGTGTCCGCTTTCGTATGGAGGCAGAGAGAGAGAGAGTGGAAAGTCATTTAAGGAAAAAAAACACCCTCGGGGCATCCTAACAGGATTTGAACCCCAATCTCCCCATCATCGGCAGTCCAATCTATAATGATAGTGAAGCATTATATGAAACGTCTAGACACTTATATAGCTAACCTTGGTTTGAATTCCAGTTGGAG
This sequence comes from Timema podura, assembly GCA_033556935.1. Lineage (NCBI taxonomy): Eukaryota > Metazoa > Arthropoda > Insecta > Phasmatodea > Timematidae > Timema > Timema podura. The sequence continues at coordinate 24,448,490 of JAVRXN010000013.1, read as the reverse complement.
TAGTGGAGGGAATAAAAATGATTAAGAATGTTCTTAAGTCTGTTTTAAGTGTTTGTATAAACTTTTGTTTTAATAAGTACAATAGAGTCCCGATTATCTGACCTAAATCAGACCGACCGACCGACCAACAGGTGAGCGAATAAACAAAATGTCCGATAATACGGAAACAATGGGTGAGCTGGAACGAAACACATCAAAACTAAATGGAGGGGCGGAAAAAATATGAAATGAAGATTAGTAACCACCCTATAATATAAATTATGTAATTAACTGCAAAAATATTATTTTATTTATGTAAACAAAACATATGATTTTAAATATATTAAATTAAACTGTTACTATATAGTATGCATAATCATTGTCAGCTTAGGATGAATATAAAACTGTTAGAACAAGTAAATGATTTTATGTGTCTTGTCGAATGTTCTGTAAAAATGTAAGATATATGGTGAAATCGATAGACAGGTGAATTCATCTCGGAGAGTAGTTGGATGTATGTGGACTATTGCAAAGAGTGAAGCAGTGTCGAAAGAGGCAAAGATGGCAGAATATAAAAGTGTGTTAACACCAACATTGTAGTATGGATGTGAAGCGGGTTTATCAGGAGAAACACAAGAGCAAGGTGAATGTAGTTGGAATGAGATATCTAAGAAATGTATCTGGAAAAAACCCGTGTAGACAGAGTCGGTAATGAATAGGGGCTTAAAGATTACACTTTGAAAGAAAATCCGATAGGTCAATGTGAAAGAAGTGTCTTACTTTGGTTTGAGCATGTTGAAAGGATGAGTGTGGATCGAGTGACGAAGCAAATAAATGAAGGTAGAATTTGTGGATCAAAGGGAAGGGGAAGGCCATGTAAGATGTGGCCAAATGTTGTAGATGAATGTGTGAAAAAGAGAAACGTTAAGAGTTTTAAGAATAAAAGAGCATGTATGACTCACTGTATGGATGTTGTTGAAGGGAAGGATAGGGAAGTGTGGAGAGAGGTAGTGAGGATGAATTAAGTACGGAGTTGTTTTTCGAGCTAAGTGTATAATTTCTTGCCTAGCATATAGGGGAACGGCGTGATTAGGTATTTATGTAGGTATGTATGTATGTATTTATTTATTTATAGTGTGAGTATGTATGTGTGTATGTATGTATGTATGTATATGTATGTATGTATGTATATATGTGTGTATGTATGTGTGTTTATATAAGTGTGAATGTATGTGTATATGTGTGTTTGTATAAGTGTGTATGTATATGTGTATGTATTTATGCATATATGTATGTATGTATCCTAGTTTTGCTTTCCCTCCTTGCGGCGAGGCCATCCCAATTGCACTTTATATAAATGTCGGATGGAAAGGAGTGTTGGGTAATCAATGGTCAGATCATCAAGATTCTAAATCATGGCATACACGATGCGAGCTACTGGCTAGTCAGTAAGACAGTAGCTGGCCTTTTAACTGGGTGGACAGTTGTTGGGCTCTGATGAACGGTGATCATACTTTGAAATATTTGAAGAACCTATAGTTCTTATTCATAAGATAATAAGATAATTTTCTTTAAGATTGTGTGATGATTTATCAGATATAAATAATTAGGCGAGGAATAGGACAATTAAATCAAAAACGCCGACAACAACCAGGTGCGATATTATCAGGTGTCTCGTCAGATACTGACTGACCTGTGCGTTCACACGAAGCCAGTGGCTGGCTTATCTGCTGAGTAGGAGAAGGCCAGTGGACAGTAAAACAAGAATATTTGAAGTGGCTGGCTAGGCCATATGCTGACCTACTCGCACGGTCAGTAACTTGGCCGACCTGTTTACACGAAGCCAGTAGGTGACCATCAGTTACTGGCTCTATCAACTCGCAAGCCAACACGCCCCTTGTAAACGGGGCATAATGTACCATGTTTCCCCTCCCCCCCCCCCCCTCTTCTCCCAGTAAATCAATCTAGGGACAGTTTTTGTTCACCCTCTCAGAATCTTGTGAAAGTACAATGTCGCATTGAGCCGGTTACACCTGTTTCCTTCCCACGCACAGATTTGTTGGAAACGTCTCAACATTGTTTCAATGCTATCTCTTCAACGTCGCTAGTTCTAGATAGTTCGACACAGTGCTTGCTCTCTGTTGGTTTCCCTCTCTCTCTCTCTCTCTCTCTTTGAAGCTTTGTTCCGATAAATGCGCTGTCCTGAACGCTCAACTATTCAATCACCCTTTTAATCAAATTATGAACACGTCACATCTGTGCTACGAACTTGGCAGTTAGTTCAGGACGATTTCATTCATCCGGACACGCTCACTGGAAGTATTTTTTTTTAGGAAGAAAGAATGTCGAAATTAATCTTGGTTAATTTTTTTTTCGGCATCGCCTCTTACTACCAGTTCGGGTTATACGCTTACGTACTGATTACACTAATGTGTTGGGGACCATGAAGGTTTGATTTAGAGGAAGTGCACCCGCATTTAGGTGGAGGGAGAGTGAAAAAGTTTTAAGAAAAATACACCCTAAGTGCACCCGACTGGAATCGAACCCAAACCCTAATAATATAGTAAAATATTATTGTTTACTGCAACAAACACTTTGTATTTTCTAAAAGGGTTTTCCTATTACTATTGGATTGTAGTATATCTTAGCTTTGCTACTTTTATTATGTTCTACTGTGATCCAGTAGCGTACCAACGCCTTTGGGGGCCCGGGGCGGGAGTTTTCTGCCCCCCTCCCCATTATTAAGCACTCCCCATATTGTGCCTCTACTATTGGCACCATAAAACCGAGGCTGATGATGCCAATGCATGCTTATTTTTTTCATGTTGTGCTTGTATTTCAATAAAATATAAAATAGGTAATAATAGTAATATTCCTTATAGTTAGAAACTTAAAATAGGTTATTTGATTTATTTATTATATCATAAAAAATATATTTGAAGTCCTCTTAGAATCACTGACAATAATCTATGAATAGAATAGGCTGTAAAAAAATTGTATATAAGTTTTTTACGAGACACATTTTTAATTTTTAATAAAAATTGGTCTCGTGGGGCCCCGAGCGGCTCCCCCCCCCCCCCTTCTTTGGTACGCCACTGCTATGATCTAGTAGAAACTATATTCTACATTTTCTGTTCGAAGCTAGATTTGGCATTTGACTTATATATATGTCAAGCTTACTATCCCATTTGCAACAAAAACCATACTGACTAAACCTCAAGAGGTTTTTTTTTTTGTTTTTTTCAAATTACAGTAAAACCCCGAAGTACTAAATTCCGGATAATTCTAACACAGATCCATTAGAACGTGAGGAACATTGGGATAAAACAGCAAACTGAGTAATTTGAAATATATTTTATTGATAGCAAACTTAAATTTAAAATAGAATTATCAGAAATTAGTGGTAGTAGAATGTTAAATATTTTCGTGTTGTAGCCAACACAATGTGTGTTTGTTTTTTTTGTAAATGAATGTAATTTTTATTAAATTCTTTCACGTGTAATCCAAGATTTGTGAATAAATACTGTTCCCCCTCCACCTTTCCTTATTCTCATGGTTAATCCGAATTTTCTCTAATCCGGACAAGTTTCGGTCTCAATTAGTTCGGATTCACAAGGTTCTACTGCAAAATATTTACAAGAATGTAATGATCCTGTTTTGTTGCATAGCTTTCTGGAGTAATTAGATTCAGTTTGTGTCAAATTTATTTAGTCAGACTGTACTGTTGTTGCTACACTTCCGTACACGTGCAGGCAGGCTACGGGTTAGGAACATTCAGTTTGCTTGTTTCTAGCCCTAGTAATTATTTAAGAAAAAACCTCGCAGTGTGAGTGCGAGAAAGAGAACAACATATTTCATATTTTTTTAAAAAGTAGTTTTGCTTGTGCTCGCAAGAGTTCAGCAGCTCTTGGGATCAAAATTGATGGTATAGCTAGAAAACTAGTGGTGGATATTAGTTTTTTCTTTACTTGTTAACGAGGTGTTCAAGGAGGTTGGATCGCGACAAGAATTTATTACACGAACAAAGTTCGTTATAAAAACATATTTTACACCACGGCCTACTGCCACTTTGAGCTATCCACACTTTTAGCTACACTAATGATGTAGGAAGGAGAAAGCTAGAGTCTAGAGGAAATATTCCCACGTTTGCATGAAAGTAGATAGGGATAACCTTTTATGAAAATACAGCTTGTATACATCCAACTTGGATTCGAGCCCTAAACTCACCATCATCAGCGAGCCAGACTAAACGAGTTTGACGTCCATCCTATGCGCGCACTGATACTGTTTTTGTTATTAAAACATTAGAACTACCCTTTTTAATAAAAAAAAATTATAGATTTTTTTCCTTAATCTTCTAATAATTTTGTTAAAGTTTTTTTTATATATATTTTATCTTTGTTTCTTTTGATTACTTTCATGACATGCTATAAATTTAGCAGATAGCAGTTTTAAACTTTCTACACTGTTCGTGTGATTTGCTAGAAAGCTAATTAAATGTTTCTTTTCAACCAAATTAAACTTGAAATTACTTGTTTTGCAATTAGTTTAACGCCAAACTTCGTGAATTAAAAGGCTTGGAAGGTAAACTGAGATCATAGGCTGCTATGTTTTGACGCATGCTGGAACCAAACCTAATTTAGGCCAATTTATGTTCGTATGTTTACTTTTATCTCTACCCAGCAATTTTTAGTACTATGTTTGGGTGTTCACTGTATTATTATAGAAGGTGTTAGCTTACAACTCTTAATGTAATGTGTCTGTATTTTAGAAATACTTAACTTTACCCGCTTTGGATGGGCTCATGGTCTTGCGCGCTACTCTCGTCAGTAGACTAGACTGCCAATGACGAGAAGATCGGGGTTTAAATCTCGGTCGGGTGTACTGAGGGTGGTTTTTCCAATAAGGTTTTCCACTCTCCATCTACTCAAATGTGAATACAACTTCCTTGAAATAAAACCTTCTTAATACTTAAAACCATTAGCGTAATTAGTACATAAGCGTATATTCCGAACGGGTAGTAAGACTTGGCGCTAAAAAAAACTAATCTTATCTTAATAATCACATTTTAAAGTTTATATAAATTTAACATAGTCCAACAGAGAGATTAATTGAAAAATTAAGAACTGAACTGGCCTAACGCACAGTATTTTTTTAAACTTATTTGTTAGTTACTTATTTAAAAGGATCAAAAGTAAGGGCTAAGCCATGTGAGACGTGGTTACATGTTGTGAATGAATGTGTGAAAAAGAGAAACGTTAAGAGTTTTAAGAATAAAAGAGCATGTATGTATGACACGGTGTATGGATGTTGTTGAAGGGAAGGATAGGGAAGTGTGGAGAAAGTTAGTGAGGATGGATTGATTAAGCATGGAGCTTTTTTTTTTTAGCTATATGCACTGTTTCTTGCCTAACCCATAAGGGGATGGCATTAATAGATATGATGGTGACCTGGCGTTCTAGGGGTAAGGTGTCAGAATTCTGTGTTGGGGTCCGGGGCTCAATCCTCGGTCCCGGCACAGATTTATCTGATTGCCAAACCCTTCCTTCACCTGTGACAAGACGTGTATTAATCACAACTTGTAAATGTGTGGAATGCCAGGCCTCCACCGTGGTTCGGATCCCACGTTAAACTGTTAGTCCACCATTTCATCTCACAATCACCCTACCATTACACATTAGCGTAAGTGCGTGTAATCCGAACGGGTATACTGGAATATTTGTTAATTTGAGACATTTAACTCAAATATTAAAATACTAGGTCCTTGGATAGATGAAAAAGGGGACCGAAGATTTAAGCACGTTTATTCAAACATTAGAGCCTACCCATTAAACAAGGGTTGTGAATTGATAGAAGATGTATTTCACCTATCAATCTTCAACTATCCAGTTTTAAACATAAGTTTCATGATTTCACACTAATAGAGTTGATAAAAAATTAAAATTCACTACTCTTTTCTTAAATTTAAGCTGTCTGGAAAAATGGGAGCTCCTGCAAAACCTGTATAAAACACAGGATATTTGTTAGTAAAAAAAAATGGCAACCATGTCGCACTAAATATTCCAACAAAAAAAAAAGTCAATGTTCGGTTGTCATCATCTTCTTTCCCCTGGCCGATAAACCGTTGTTGATAGCTGCCACAATCAAACATCAAGTGTGTCCTTGTACCATTGTGGTGGCATCATCACGCATGCCTGTACATTGCATTGTCATATAGGTCCGTCTCACACACACACACACATGCTCCCATCCATAAAGAACCAACCGGAAATCATTAACCCGACAGATAAATGGGCCATCCTTGTTTATTATGCGATGTTACTACATCAAAGGTAAGAGGAATTCGCCTGTTTGGTCACTACCGTTCATTTTATTTGATTCGAGGTATTTAACGTCAATTTTTTTTTTAATCTGGGGGTGTATACGATCTACAAATGAATCTAACCCAGGACACCAAACGCTAAACGGACAAGCCTGGTGATATAAACTATGGTTGTGTCCGATTGTTATAGTAAGCGCCTTATCTGATAGCTAAAATAAGTTACTAGAACTGTTTGCACGTGCTACGTAAAATAGTTTGTTTTGCAGCTGTCACTTTTGATAGATATTCAACACATACAAATAACATTAATAAAATAGTTATCAATGTCGGTTGCAAAAAAAGTTTGTATTTTCTAAAAAGCCCTTACCATAAAGATTGAACTGTATCTGATTTATGTAATGAAGCCAAATGAAGAGTACATGGGAAAAAGAGGGAAACTCACATTAAACAAATTTTTCCAGTACAACTCTTATATCTCAAATCTCATTAAGACCCCAGTAATTTTTTTTTAAACTAACCATAATCTAAAGTGCATCAATAAGGTCTCATGATTGTCTAACAGATGGAAGCACTAACTTAATTTGAGCTAAGATTGGACTATCCCCCTTTTTCCCCTGTACCCTTCAATTGTAAGTACCAGATCATATTTTGGCCTCCACTAAGGTTCGATCTGTAGTCCTCAAAGTTCAATCTATAGTAATATCCCCATAACCACGTATATACAGGGTAAAGCTGTTATCCACAATATATGTGTCATGTTTATCACAATAAATGTTATATGTTTCCTCACAATTTAATTTGCGTTAACCAATGAGTTGCTGCAAACCAATACTTCACACGCTTGCATTGGTTGGCGATCGAGTTAATATGTCATTCTCGTTTGATCTGATTTGTCTATGATAAAATCATCAGTGTTTATCACTGGGCCACTAACTGGTAAGTTTCTTTTGATGCCAAAGGCTGGTGGTAATCCAGTAAGCTCCATTTATACCTTAGCTACAACAGCAGAGGTGGGGACAGCTATAGGTACCCCAGACTGATGGTTCCATAGTACAAGGCGTCAGGCTTGTAACAGACTAGATTGCATGTGAGGTTTGATTGCCAAGGAAACCGTCAAATTGTTTTCAACAAAGATTAGTACAAACTATTACTGGGTGGACTCATCTTCCTTACAAATAATAAAACTACACATTTGGATGGACGGAAGGATACTAATGAGAAAAAACCAGGGAGTCGAACCGAAATTTTTATCGGTTCTGGTTCCTTTTATCTAAACAAACACTTTAAAGGTTCCGGTTCCAGTTAGATCACAATAAAGGTTCCGGTTATTTTCAGTTCCTGATAGTGTTCCCGTTCTGATTCCGGTTCTTTAATTTTTAAAAACAACCTTTCTAGCACAGCATCTTTCTATCTGTTTGTGCTACGATAATAGATTTATTTCGATAATGGTTTTTTAATCAATGAAGAAGGTTATATTTTTATATTTAGAGCAAGTGTATCCTCATTTGCTTGGAAGGATAGTGGAAAACTACTTTAGAAATAGCACTCTGGATAAAAAATATTGTTAGATTAAAAAAAATTATATTATAACGTACCTTAATAACAATACTTTTAATTTGCATCTTGATCTGTGATCGTCAATCTCATAGTCAAAAAAACTTCCAAATTGGGGTTTCTCTAACCCGACCCATCAATAATATTATTCAAACCACTTACTAACAATAACAACAAACCCAGCACTTTACACAAGGAAAACATTCACTGAGATACTTCCTAATTTAAACTTGAGTGAAAGAATTTAAAGCTTTCATTTTGACACCCTCCATCTCCCTTTCCCCGCTATTATAAACTGTTCAAACAACCACCAGATTATCAGTTTTCACTTCCAGGAAGTTCAATAGGCTTAGACTGCTTGCCCAAAAGAGATGCTTTCTTAATTTCTGTATTTCTGAGGAATGTGATATTATCTGCTGTCTATCAAAGCTAAATACATCTTCATAAACCTCTAGCTTAAATATTAAAGTGAGAAAACAGCGAACAATTTGACAGTCACGACATTCCTCTGGAATTTAAACTCATTAACTCTTTTCTAATCACCTTATAAAAGTGGTTTTCAAACAAAGTAGTAAACTAAAATATATCAAGCCCTTTCAGAACTTACTCAGAAAGAAGATAACACAACATTACAAAATTAAATTAAGCTAAAAAAAAAGAGCGCAACTTATCAAAATTATATAAATTTCTGTAAAACTAGGATCCTTTAGGAACTCTTAAAGCCTTTATGAATCTAAAACTATTTAATGGCTCCAATTCCGGTTCCTGTTTTTTAGAATAGTGTTTTAGGGTTCCGGTTCCGATTCCTTAAAAATAACTTAATTTCTGTTATCGGTTTCCGGTTCCTGTTCCGATTCGACTCCCTGGGAAAAACAATGATTGATAAACATTGATAAGAACCTGATTAACTTTATTGGTAGAGCGTCTGTACATCGAGTCAAATGCCTAATGTATACAATTGAGGCATGTATCAATTCGTCAGAGATACTTTAATAGATCAGTAAATCACAGTTATAAAATTACAAATATATATGCACAATTTATAAATCCTCTCCTAAACAGATGGATGTGCTCTTTGTATACCCTGTAGAGTAGACAACTTACCTTGCATTATTCCACTATGGTGTAGCTCATAAGTTAGTGTCATAATATAATACGTAAAGGTAAGACTGATACCTTTCAGAATTTTTCGGAGTGTACAATTCGTTTAACCTGCAAGGAAAAAATCTTAACTGTCTCGGTTCCACTGTTGTGTGGCTTATAAGATAATGTAATCAGTAAATATTATTTTCCAGAGTAAAGGGAATCTACAGCATTATTAATAGGGTTTTCCATTAAATGATTAAAGTTGTCTTTGAGGGAATATGTTGATATGTTATGTTTCACAATAGAAATATGTGCTTACTAAAAAAAAAATCCACTACACCTGTAACGCATTTAATCACACTAATTGAGTAAATATGAATAAAGGTAAATTTAGAGAAACTGTACTCAAATTTCCGTGGAGTGAGATTGGGAACCCGGGTTGTAAAATAAATTAAAAAAAATCTTCTAAGCCTTTCGATTGGGATTCGAACCCCGATCTCTCAGTCACCGTCAAATCAAACTATATGGGGCCTGGTGTTTAGTTAGCATAGAGGGATAATTAAAACACAAGTTAACTTCTAACATTCCGTTAGCAAGAAAACAACTTCCTGTGAAGAGAAAATTATTCCAGTAGCCTCTGAAAATAAAATGAATTCCCGCTGAATGAGGTAAAGTTGATATTTTAGAGAACTTTTAATAAAAAGTAACAGATAAAATCCCTTCAGTAATAGAACATTCGTGAAACTGTGAAAAACAGAACGGTAGGTTCGCAAACATAATATCACCGTGTGGAGCTAGAGGCTATTCATCTCACCCTACCCACGAAATGCAGAAACATTAAAAGCGCTGGAGCTCAATAGATAGATAGTCGTTTTGTTTGTTTAACCAGAGTAGTCAAATGAATGTTTGACGTTAGTTGTATTCTTTCGTTTAATCAATGTAGAACAATGTGGGTTGGAGGTTCAACAAAAAACAAATTAAAAAAAAATGTGTCTCTCGTCTAACCCTGGAAGGTAGCAAACTTACCTTGCATTATTACACTATGGTATAGCTTATAAGATAGGACCATAGTGTAATCCATCAAGGTAAGGTTGATAATTTTAAAGGTAAATGGAGCGTACGATTAGAATCTTATATGTGGTCTTAATAGTAAATTTTCTAAACCCAACTATGCATTATAAATATTTTTAAGATCCAATTTTCTTAAGAAGAAATATCATGAGAAAAATATGTGAGTATATTTATTAATATTCTACAGTTTAAACTTTTTCAACTGTAAAACTAATACAAATATTTTTTTATAAAAAAATCTATTAAGAAAATGCGGTGTACTACATTTTACTGCCCGTCCTTGATATCATAATTAAATTACACCTTTGTGGTAGAATTTAGATTAAATGTACACTCATCTGCGTGAATAAAGAAAGGAGAACCATTGGAAGGTGGGGGGGGGGGGGAGTAGGAGCTTGGGTACTCTTCCATTATTTGACACCTGACGTCACCAGCAGATCAAACAAGATGATTTTTTTTTAACATTTAGCTCGCTTTCCCACCGATTCAGGCACTTGACATATAAAAAAGTAAAGCTGGCCGATATAGATTTTTTTTTTTCAATCACGAAATTTGTCGACAGAGGATACTTTGAAGTAACATAATATAAAACGAAGCTCAAAAAGATTATTTCTAAATTCCGATATATTGGTTGGTTTTTTGGGTTTTTTTTCTTTTAATGATTTCGACAAATTTTAATATCGTGTATTGGTATCGGCTTATCTTATAATCTCTATTTGAGAAGTGGGTCAGTGTCGAGAGAAACATACAAAATAAAAATCCGAGAGAAATGTTAACGCTATATATCTGGTGCCCATGGCCACGTACGGCCTTTCATAGATAGTGAAGCATGGCGTATGTTATTGGAGTTATTTTAAAATTAACTTTAATGTCAAAGCAAGTGAAAAAGAATGGACTTTACCAGGATGGCAGAATATTTCATAGGATTCATCCATCAGACTGCCAAAGGGGTCCATAGGCTTCATAAGTTTGCCAAAGGGTGACCTGGTGGTCTAGGGGTAAGGTGTCAGACTTCTGTGCTGAGGGTCCGGGGTTCAATCCTCGGTCCCGGCACAGATTTATCTCATTGCCAAGCCCTTCCTTCACCTCTGACAAGACGTGTATTAATCACAACTTGTGAATGTGAGGAATGCCAGGCCTCTACCGTGGTTCGGATTCCACGTTAAACTGTAGGTCCTCCATTTCATCTCACAATCACCCTACCATTACACATTAACGTAAGTGCGTATAACTCGAACGGATAGTAAGACGCGGTGCTAATAATAATAATAATAATAGTTTGCCAAAGGGGTTTATAGGCTTCGTCAGACTTCCAAAGGAGTCCATAAACTTCACCAGACTACCAAAGGGGTGAATAGACCTATTTAAACTGCCAAAGAAGTCCATAAATTTCACCAAACTACCAAAGAGGTCCCTAGACTTTATTAGAATGCCAAAGGCGTCCACATGCTTAATCGGTCTGCCAAAGGTCTCCATAAGCTTCATAATACTGCCATAGGGTCCATAGACTTATTTCAACTTCCAAAGGGGCTTGATGAGGCTGCCTAATGACTCCATAGGCATATGCAGACTCCAAAATAGTTCCATTGGCTTCATAAGATGGTCAAAAGGTTCCATATCATAAAATGGTTAAGAACCCCAGCCTTGGAGTGACACATACCTATGTTTTGTATCGCTTGGCTGGATGTCTGTAAGTTTTCAGCTCCAGATTCAACTAAACGGACTTTGGGCATTGAGGGTAGCATAGGTCAACTGAGTTCGCTAATTTCTAAGATGCTAAGACAGCAATAATGATTAGATAATTAATTACAAATAAATGCTGGATACTATGTGAAACATAAAAGTTTTTTGCAATACGTGTAGGTTCCTGTTGCTTTTTGTTTATGCAGCACGACTTTTTACTTTCTCAAGATCCCTTGGGTAGATAGAGTATCGTGATGTTTAAAAAACTCGAATTCAAGATTTTGATAGATGTTGACATTTCATGACCCACTAAACATGAAAAAGTATTTTTCGCAATGCCTTCTGTCTGTGCCCTTATCCCAACTTAGAGCCGAAACCATTTTACTGATAAAGATAAAACAGGGTATCAAGAGTTTTTATAGAATTCACATTATAGTTTTTTGAAATTAGATGTCCAACCTTAAAATTAAGGGTATTTTACTTATGAATGGAAAGGGAAAATAATAGGCATTGTTGAACATTACAAAAAATATGGTTAGTCTCATCTTCCCGTAAAAATGACTTTTAGGGTACTTTATATGGGTGGGAATTTCCAATTTTTATCAATCTTCGTAACTATTTTAAGATATGAAATAACTAATAATCGCAACCAAAGTGTAGGACAATTAAAAATAATATTTTATTTGAAATATATTTTTACTAAACGAATAATTTCTAAGCTATAGACAAAATAAATATTACATATATAATATTTATTTTGTTTATTTGTATATAATATATAATATTGATTTATATGTATAGATAAATAATATATATTTATATATATATATTTAAGGAGGTCTTTGAAATGGGTAATTTATTATTATGCTCTTTGTTGGACAGACATTTTCCAATTTTCACAATTTTTCTGTAACAGTGTTTATTAATTCAGTTATGCTCTTTAGTAGGAAGCTATGCCCATGCCCTTTTATCCTTGTTTCTGCAACAATATGCAGGCTATATTATTTTGTTTCACAGATATTATGAGTTTTAAGTAATTATCTCAATTTTTATGTTTAAGGAGCAAAAAAGTATCGGCGGTGCACCATACTATTTATTATGCAACTCTCCTTCCCCCCTCACATCTTACTACCCATATTAGTTATATGTATTTTAATTTTTCTAACAGGATAGGAATGAGTGAGTTAAAATTGATAGACAATGTATCTGCATTTGGCAAAGGGAAAGTGAATAGCAAAATAGGGAATAAGATCCTCTCATAACACCCATACTTGATTAGAACATATGGTTCCTGACCGTTGGCGGCCCCGAGTCACTGTCGTAACATCTTAGCTGTTATTTATATGAATATTAGAGGTGTGAGACGATCACGTTTTAAATTCAAAGTGAAATAAAAGCTAAGCTTGAAACATCTAAGGAAAGATCTTAGCTGAAGTCAAAGATAAGATTGTTGTGGTTGTCTCATACTCTATGACATTAGGAACTCGAAATCTCACCACCACATTCTCAAATGTACGCCACATATTTCTATCTCCAGTCCATCTCATTACACCCTATCTCTATCTTGAGATAGCTCTATCCAGTCCACCTCATTACAACCTATTCCCATCTTGAGATAGTTCTATCCAGTCCACCTCATTACAACCTATTCCCATCTTGAGCTAGTACTATCCAGTCCATCTCTTTACACCTATGTTTTCACGTCCATTCTAATGTTATCTCTCGTCTTACCAATGTTCTATCATGTTAGTCTATACCAAATGTTCTCTCATCATGATGTTTACCAGTCAATACCGCATGGTTTAAATTATCTATCAATGTCGTGATAGTCTGCAATTAACTGCCATATATATATTTATCCTATCATTTCTTGATGAGTCTGGTAGACGCATTATATATATTCCTAATATTTCAACTGTTACCTATATCTGACACCTGATAGTTACTTATGTTATATATGTAATTTAATTATTTTATCAGTCTGTGTTAAAATACGCGTTAATAGCTGTTTTAAAAACTATAATGTGTTGAAATAATTTATTTCAAATCTGCTAATAAATATATTACAGTTTTCTTCTTCCTTTGAAATGTTTAGAGGACGCGACGGTTATTGGTAGGTGTCCTTTGATTTCAACATTTCTAATATACGCACACCCCTAATTAATAGATGATTTCTTTTTTTTTCTCTCTCGACAATGTTCCAAGCATCATGGTACACAGAATATAGGAGGCAGAGAGAGAGAGCCACTTCCAACCAAACGTCATCATCTGCTTTGTCGCGGTGACAGCAAACCAGTAACTCCGTGGTCTGTTCGCCATAATCCCTCTAGTTCTCTGAAACAAAACATAATAGTCACTGACAAAGGGATTAGGCTTATTTTCCTGGATATCCTCGGTGAAAGCGAATAGCCCAAACAGACAGAAGAGTAGCACTAAATCAGAATAATGTACTACTCTCTTCGTCTTGTTTTTAAGAGGATAAGATTATAAATATACTCTCTCTCATGTTTAAAACTCTTAGAACATGTCACCAACTTTCATTTTATAATAATTAATTGTTTTCCTAGAAAGTTACGCTTCTTAGGGTGGGAGTTTAGGCAACGCCAGCTAATGGCTATGTTTTTCGCAGTTTTTATATCAAAACGTTTTTTGGTCAAAATAGATAAAATATTGTTCCAGTACAAACATAAGAGTTTAATTTATTCACACGGTGATATCAACAGATGTTGAATATCTGTCATAAGCATAGCGGCATTAGATGGGAAAAAAATTAAATGAATATAAAAAGTGTTCATTAAATTCTAGGACAGCCTTGACATGTAATCAACAACTTTTGAAGTCACCACGTGAAGAAAATTAAACTATATGTTTCCACTGGATATTATTTGATTTTTTTGATCAAAAAATAAATATAAAAATAAATGATAAAAACTGCTAAAAAAACTACTCTTAGCTCGCGTTCTCTACACTCCAACCTAAAGTATTTTAATGGTTTTATTATTATTAATTTAAATATCTTTTTTCTCTTTTTTTCTTACCCTGTCTTGGTACTCGTTTGGGATATAGCACACACTAATTATGATGGTGGAATATACATAAGGGAAGTAGAATTTTAAACCTTTGCTTGGAAGGAGAATGGAAAACCAGCCTTAAAAGCCTGACTATGAATTTAACTCCAGTAATATTTATCCAACTGTTTTCCTATCTCTCATTATTAATGCGGGTGCACTTCCTCTAAAATAGCCTCACAATCCTTACTTCTCAGGCTAAGCCATTAATAACCTTGGATTTGGACACAATAGTTTATTAATTGTTATTAAAAGCTATATTTTGCACTATAAGAAACTATAAAGTTTCCGAGCTTTATCTAAAACATTAATTTAAATTTTATTCAAAGACATTTGTAATAATCGAAACGTTTTCTTCTATGTCTCTTTTATCTTTCACGGATTTATTCAGGCTTACTTTAATTCTCATTGGACTCCCAACCCACAGCCCCCAAAAAATACACAGATAAATTCGATAAACTACTTTCAATCTATCCCTTAGACAGTTAATATAATAGCAGCAATTTTGCAAACATCCTTTGTGTGGTGCAATTTCTCTTTTGAAAGGTTTTATAATGAGTATTTGGTTCAAATTCAACTTTACTGTTAGCTATCGTTGTTCGTTTATTTTATTTGATCTCTCTCTCTCTCTCTCTCTCTGAATTGAAACTAAAACACTTGCAATCTTGCATACAGTATTTTACTCTTGGACGATACCATTTGCTGGGTTTCATTTATATAACTAGAAGTTTTAATCGAATATAGTTTAGAGCAGCGGTTCTCAAACTATTTTTAGATTGTACCCCTTGGCCATGACTAAAAGTTGAATTTACCTCCAAGATAAAAAATTTCCAAATGAAAGGTTTAAAAAGAAAATGACCACTCGGTAAATTATTTATTAATCTATTTAATCTATTGGGGAAAGAATATCTATAATCAAAATATTTCAAATGTGACAAAACTATTGAGATAATCCAATTGCTATAGCCTTAACATTATCTCTTATTGATAATCGTTATGATCAGTTAAAAAAAAACATAATTTTACTGTAAAAAGTTTTACACATTTTCTTCACAAATTCGTTCAAAAATAAAGATAAAAAGTAAACCCTAAACACAATATTTTCGAATCATAATTTTTAATTATAATCCTGGAGCAAATATATTATGAATCCCAAAGTTTTTCGGTAAGAGGGGTGTGGCGGCATGTCTTGGCATAACTTTTGATGTCTGATTGTTCATTTGAAACTTTCAAGCGGACGTACGGCTATAAAATCAGCCTATTGCGGTACTTATTTTTTAGGTACACCATGGATGAAAAACCACTCTCACAGAAATATGTTGTTGAGAAAGATAACATAAACTTGATGGCACGGTCAGCGATTTGAGGAAACTCGCTCAGTCTCTGCAACCAAAAGTCTGGCAAATATGTTTTGAAACTGGATTTGAGGGTTTCTTTCATAACAGGACATTTCAATAATTTCTTCCTTTTCTTTCGTTGAAAAGAAGTCTGGTATACTGGAGTCTTCCAGTGCAGAAAAAGGGTCTCGCATCCAGAAGTAGAGAGTTGAAAATTCTCAGTAATCAGTTTCCAACTGAGAGAAAATAAAGGAAAAAGAGAGGTAAAATAACCAGATAATTATAACTGCCAACAATTAGGTTTTCCATAAGTCCCTTGTCATTTGCCAACATTCCCTTGGGGGTTGCTCGCGTACCCCAGTTTGATAACCTTAGAGAATTTTATTTTGCATTGCGACTTATCAGAAGGTTTATTTGATTGTTTTGCTAAATTATTTTTGTAGTCTATTCGGCTAGTGAGTAGCGTAACGGCAGTGGATTTTAATTGATCTAAAAATTGTGTCCATAACCTAATTAATAATATAGTTAATATTTGTATTGGAACTTGTCGAAAAAGGGACAATTATAATTAATTTTCACCTAGTCATCCTCGGTGGTCTTGGGGTAAAGTACTCACCTCATGACCCAATGTTTGTGAGTTCAAACCCGGCCAGGGTCGATGGATTTTTCCTGGGCGATGAAAATTTGTAGCACAACTTCCTTCGGAGGGGAATTAAAACCATCAATCCCATGTCAATTGTGAAATGTAAAAGATCACTGAATGTATGTGAAAATACCTTTCCCGTAAAAAAAATTGTAGTTCCTTTCGCTCTCGCTCGTAGAAATTATCGTGTTCTGGTACCCGCATTTGCGTGAGGGGAAGAGTATAAAGCCATTTAGGAAAACCCGCCCTCAGTATACCTGACTGGGATTTGAACTCCAACATCCCCGTCATCGGCATTCCAGTATATTGCATGAGTGACTCCTTAAAACATGTGACCACCGAAGTGAGTCTTTAGCTCATTAGAGTAATTAATATATCGTATGACCTTAACGAGTAGAGAGATGAGGGGGAGGGGGGAATTATTTATACTCTTATGGAAAGAATTATTTATTAGTGGTCATTTAAACCATAAAATCAAAAATTTGACCATGAAATTCTTGTTATTCTGTAATTACCTTAAAAGTATGCGAACAACTGAAGGAATCAGAGCAGCAAGAGGGGGAAGGGGAATGTAATGAAATACCAGATAACATTGGGGAAGGGAGTAGGGGGTAGTAGGAAGTGTCCTTACCAGTATCAATATTGATGTAGCCCGGACTTGAATGACGTGGATGGCATATCATAATTTGAATACGTCCCAATTCACGTTCTTTCTCTTTATTTCTCTCTGTCAATGGGCAGATAACGCAACAGAGTGGTAGCTTTGACGCTGAAATCCCTACCGGAAGATTATATTTCACCCCTCCTTCCACCCAACCGTCTCACCCACCACCTCTCTACAATACACAAGGGGTTTGTACAGAAGGGGGTAGGTGTTTGTGGCCAAGTTAACAAGGTCTTTAAAACCTTTTTTCTGGTAGTGAAGGGTTTTCATTACCCTTAAATAAGAAATAAGCTTTCAAAATAATGGTTAGTTTTTTTTTAAATTAGATACATATTTTTTTTAACTAGCTAGTGGCTTCGAATAGCTTTAAAATTTTATTCTATGGCTTCAAAATTTTGCGTGTAAACACATCTTAATTAAACGGGAGGGGGGCTTTTTCTATTGTGTTGAACCTTATTGCAGATTTTCAACAGTCTCGAAATATTTTAAATATAAGTTTGTTATTTCAACATATGGTTTACACTTTTTTATATGTGTACATCACGTCTGATGACACGTTCGTGCTAAACCACATATTCACGCACTAATGGTTAGTTATTATGAAGGTAGAATTAATGATGAAAATGTACCTGCATTTGCGTTGAGGCATAGTGGGAAACCATTTAAAGAAAAAACACAAATCACCCGACCAATACTATAGCCTCGTTCTTCCTGTCGCTGGCAATACAGTCTAATTCAAGAGTTACACCTTGGACCATGTGGTCACTTATGTGTGTTTCACTAAATTGAATCCAAAAGAAACCAACAGTGCTATGTATGCCATAAACAACTTTACATTAAAAAATATATGTAAAAATCTAATAACAAACCTTTTTCAACATTTTACCCAAATTGCCACAGTTATGTGATTAAGATGAATGGGTTATAATTACAGATCGTTCCCTAAACAAATAGTCACTATAATTTATGGTCATAACAGAAAATTACTTATTTGAGTATTATTTTTGTTGTGTTTGAAGCGTCAAAGCTGCGTTCTCCTAAGAAATATCTCAGTGTAAGAATGTTTATTTATACCTGCTTCGGTGCCCACATGGTCTAAGGCGTTACTCTCGCAATAGACTGGCTGCCGATGAAGGGAGGATCGGTTTTAGAAGCCTAGTTGGGTGGACAAATAGTGATTTTTCAAAGCTGCTTTCCATTCGGCCTCGACGCAGATGCGGGTACAATTTTCTAAAATTAAATTTTACTAATCCTTAACCCATTTGAGTAATTAATATATATGCGTATAAACCGAACGGGTAGTAAGACGTGGTTGCTAAAAACAAGTAATGTACGTATTGCTATGCTAAATAAAAGGTTTTGCGGATTGCATAACTTGTTGGTCTTGTTTGCTTTGTTCGATGTTTGGACTATGAATTGTGAGTGATATGGTCTAACATGCTACTTTCACAGTAGACTAGACTGGGAGATCGAGGTTCGAATCTCGGTCGGGTGTACCAAGAGGTTTTTTTTCCAAAAATTGTTTTCCACTCTACTTTCACGCAAATTTGGGTACACTTTTCATAGATAATAACCTTCCTAATACCTAAAACCATCGTGGACAACTCGAATGGCTAGTAATACATGGTACTAAAAAAAGTATGAACTATTATTCCGAAATATTTAAAAGAACTGATCTCATTTTGTAGATTTTTTAAATATATTTGAAAAGTTTTTATTTTTTGTTTTTTTTTAAATATGGCTCCTCTAGCTTCATTCACTTATTACATATACATTGAAACATCTCCCTCAAAATCTGAGCTCGCTCTCCTATTTAAGGCATTAACAGAGTTTAATAATTCAGTAGTATGGAGGTGGATAGCTCCTTCGTCAAGGGAAAAGAATACGGACGGTAAAAAACAATTTGTTGGTGTTTGCGTGTTCGTTTTAGTTAACAAAGAGCTTGCGATATCATGATTATAAGGAGATACGCCTTACTTTAAGGTGTTTACCGTTAGCATTAAGAGTTTACTGTACTATTGTTTGATAAAGTAATTGTTTCATAAAAAAAAATCTCTTTTTTTTATAAGTCACTCATTTCTTTGGCGTTCTTACTCATTTCTATGCCTATATAATTTACCAAGCACTTTAGAATTTGTATTTCTCCATTCCAATTTTTTTAAACGGAATAGTTTATTTATTTTGAATAAATTCTTAGTAAGAATCCGTACAAAGATATACATTTATATTTTAACACCGCGTCTTACTACCCTTCAGTATTATACGCTCGAAATTAATAATGTGTTTTGTAAAGTTTGCCCGGGATTGAACCGGTACACCCTAAACTTACAGTCAACCTCTCTAATTTTTCATCCAAGTTAACAAAATTTTACCTACTTCAGTGGTCGAAACGGTTCAAGGTGTCACTCTCTTGTTAAATTGACCTGGTGATGACGAGGAGCACGGAATTCTATTCCGGTTGGGTCTACGGAGGTTAGTTTCCCCTAATTGGTTTCCCACTCTCTTTCCACGCAAATGGGGGTAGATTACCTCTAGAATTATTTCTTTATCTTCCCTATCCCATTAGAGTAATTCATATTCATATAATCTGAACAAAGAGAAAGAAGCGGAAAAAAATTCTTCGATCAAATAACGAAAGATATTTATTTTTTTAAACATGAAGATGATAAGAAAATTATGTCATTATGTTCATTTCTATTTTACAAAAACTTTGAATAAGTAATTATTTTTCCTTTGTAGACAAACAATTTATACCAGCACCTAAATTACAAACTAACTATTTTTTAACCTAAAATCACATTCTTAACAATACGTCTCAGCTCTATGAACATGTCCGGGTTATTGCCAAAGTACCAATTTCATAACAAAACTAGCCGTATTCCGTTGGTAAATATCCTAGTAAGCACCACCTGGAATTAAACCAATGCCTCCTAGGTGTATAGTTGACCACTCTAGATGTTCAATGAACAGATAACAAGGGTGACCTGGCGGTTTAGGGGTAAGGTGTCGGACTTGATTGCTGGGGTCCGGGGTTCAATCCTCGGTCCCGGCACAGATTTATCTGATTGCCAAACCCTCCCTTCACCTCTGACAAGGCGTGTATTAATCACGACTTGTGAATGTGAGGAATGCCATACCTCCACTGTGGTTCGGATTCCACGTTAAACTGTAGGTCCTTCATTTCATCTCACAATCACCCTACCATTACACATTAGCGTAAGGGCGTATAAACCGAACAGGTAGTAAGACGCGGTGGTAATAATAATAATAATAACAGAGAACAAAATGGCCGGCCACTTTGTCTAGTGGTTGGCATTCCTGGATATTAATTTAGAAGCCCCGTTTAAGATTCCCGGCGTTTGTGTAGGTATTTTTCTCGAATGGGAATTATTCCCATGGTCACCATCGTCTTGTTAATTAGATTTAATATATGAATGTAAGGAGACGCTAGAAAAGGTAATTGATTTTGCAGTTTTTTTATAGCAAAACTTAAAATAATTATCCTGTTTAAACAAAGAATATAATTTTCTTCCTATGGTGATATCATCAGTTGTTGAATATCTGTCAAATTTACCGTGGAATTTAATTACAAAATTTTATATTCATTTAAAAATTTGTCATCTAATTCCACTATTCTCATGACAGATATTCAACAACTGATGATATCATAATATGAAGAAAATTAAACTCTATGTTTCTACTGGAGCAGTATTTTATTTATTTTGACCTAAAAAAAAAGTTTTTTTATACAAAAACTGCAAAAACACTGACCTTTTCTCGCGTTTCCTACATCCCCGATTTAGCCTTATCTCATTAGATTAAATCGTAAATAGCCTTCATGTTAACCTCACCGATAAAAAAAATAAGTTGAGAAATGTCTCAACCTAACTGTTCAGGCATGTTCATATTATATGATAGTTATTATAATATAGTGGGGATAAGTAAATAACCATATAGGATGTAATCTACTCGCATTTGCCTGGAAGGAGTGTGAAAAGCATATTTAGGGGAAACCACCCTCATTAGACCTGACTGGGATTCGAACCCCGATATTCCAGTCCTCAGCAGGTCACTATACATACCACTAGATGTTATTTATTACCACTCGGACACAGAAACGGGGTTTATACAAACTAATATGCTATTAAAATTTATGTATTCATATTTTTTCTATATAATTCTTACTACAAATTTTACCAACGCATTGGCCACAATTGTATCATTATAAGAGAAACAAATTAAATCCATGCGTTTAATTTTATTTTAATGTAAGTAGAAACTAACTATATGGTTGGCTCTTAACCATCTATAACTTATTTTATTGCAACTTAAGTTTCTTTCTAAATCACTCAAAACAGGTTGTACATATGAATTTTGATGAATATTAAATTAAAAAATACACTTTTAGAAGCGCAGATGTGTCTTACTGAAACGTAATCTCCGCCCTAATGTATTCTTCCCGCGTCTTTCTACCCCCCCCCCCCCCCCCCCCACACCCTTATTTCACCCTCCTTTTTCTCACGATGCTCTACGCTCGCACGTGGGACCAACTAAAAGCAGATCCTTTACACATTGTCTCGTTTCGTTAAGTTTTCCTCATTCTCTCTTTTTTTGTTCACCCCTAAAAGCTTTGATTTATCTTTCAACCCTTTATTTTTTAAGATTTGTTTTAGTAGCTCTTTATTTTTCTTAAACGGCCTTATTCGTTACCTTTTAGAAATATACTTTTTAATTGACATTTGCTTTTAGCTTAACCTACCAATATTTAATATTCTTAAGATAAATAACATAGATATATACCTTCTTTGGTGGTCACGTGTTCTCAGGCGTCACTATTGCAATTTACTATTCTGCTGATGACTTGCATGCAGATCGAGGATCGACTTTCATTTTGGTGTATAAGGTGGGTTTTTTTTTAAATTATTTTGCACTCTGCCTCTACGCAAATGTGGGTACACGTCCTCTATATATAACCTTCCTAATCTCTGAAATTACCAGTGGAATTAGCACATAGGCGTATAACTGCAACAGATAGTAAAACATGGTGCTAAAAAAAACATAGACCCAGCTTGTTACACGGTGGGCATGAGGCCTATTTTGAAGCTCATTTAACCTGGTTTGTCAGTGATGGAGTGGTCGGGGTTTTGATTACGAGTATGATTATTGAGATTTTTTTCCTAAATACTTTCTCAGATATTTATTAAATTTTACTTTCCTCATTCTTATCCTATTGAGATAATTAAAATGTATAAGTCCCGAATGCGATGGAGAAAAATAATGCTTTTGTTTTTTTAAAAAAAAACCTCAGTATAATTAATAAATTATCTTCATTGAACTCGAAAAATAAACCAAACTCATTTACAAAATCGTACATTAGAAAAAAATTATATTTAACTTTATTCCACAGGCATTTCATTACGTTTTTTATTCATTGTAAATTAAATTCGTTAATGAGAATGTAATTCGTTTGGATCCAAACGCCAACTTAAAGCTTTGATTTTTTTTTCATACCATCTATATCATCGTAGCTACTAGTTGTCTTCAGTCAAGATTATGTTTTCCGATAAACTCGGTACAGTTACAGCTACAGTAGTAGTACTCGGTACAGCTATACTACAGTAGTAGTAGTAGTAGATAGTAGTAGTAGTAGTGTAGTAGTAGTAGTAGTAGTAGTAGTAGTAGTAGTAGTAGTAGTAGTAGTAATAATAATTTGTGTGTGCTTTTTTTTTACTAAAGCTGTTGTAATCATGAATATTAACACACAGTTTACAAATCAATTTAATTAAGACACCATCAGTTTGGGGAGGATAACATTTAAATTAATTTAAATTAGTTTAAAACTGACATCTGGACACGGGAATCGAGCCCGGGATCCTTGATTTAACGCGTCAATGCTCTTTCACTTAGCTAGCCTTGATTCATCCCGTTTATTCTTCACTCATAGTATAGTTTAAGGCAGCATAACAGACCTCTCGAGTCATAGATGGATGTGGTTTCTGATGACTTTTTTTTTATCACCGCGTCTTACTACCAGTTCAGGTTATACGCTTGTTTACTAATTACTCCAATGGTTTTAGGGATTAGGAAGGAAGTGTACTCGCATTTTCGTGAAGGGAGAGTGGAAAACCATTTTGTAAAAAGCACCCTCATACACCCGACCTAGATTCGAACCTCAATCTTCCCGTCATCGGCAGTCTAGTCTACTGAGAGAGTAGCACGTTAGACCATCGCCACCAAAGTGAGCTATCATATAGCTCACGATACTATTGGTCGCTCAAATATAGGCCTAATCCCCTGATTTGGCATAAAGTAACTAAAACAGTTTTAATATATTCCTACATGAAGTCCTGCCATCTGCAGCTGTCACTTTTGATAGATATTATCATTACCTATAAAATAACATAATACATTAAAATGTTATCAAATTTCGTCGTAAAGAAATATATTTAATTTTCTAAACTGTTCTACTAACCAAAATCGGGCTACAGCTGAAGATTCCTCACGTCCATCAAAGACTCAGCCTTAAACTATGAGTGAAGAAAGACCTTGAACACGGGACGAATCCCGGATAGCTCAGTGGTAGAGCATTGGCGTACTAAGTCAAAGGCCCCGGGTTCTATTCCCGTGTCAAGTTAAAATATTTTCCAAAAAGCTTAAATTATTTTATGTAATTATAATGTTTAAAAAAATAAACAAAACGTATCTAACAAAGAAACATTTTACTTATTTTAGCCCGAAATGGTTTTTGTTTTTAAAAAATATAAAAGATAAATACCAAGCTCCTTTCACTCGTCTTTAAGACACTACCGGTGATCTAGTGGCTCAGGGGTAAGGTGTCAGACTTCTGTGCTGGGGGCCCGGGGTTCAATCCTCGGTCCCGGCACAGATTTATCTGATTGCCAAACCCTTCCTTCACCTCTGACAAGACGTGTATTAATCACAACTTGTGAATGTGAGGAATGCCAGACCTCCACCGTAGTTCGGATCCCACGTTAAACTGTAGGTCCTCCATTTCATCTCACAATCACCCTACCATTACACATTAGCGTAAGTGCGTATAACCCGAATGGGTAGTAAGACGAGGTGCTAATAATAATAATAATAATAACGTTACTGCTACTCAGTAAGCATATTTGTCCAGTTTAATAGTCAGATTGAGAATGCATTATGTGTGGTGCTACACTAAATACATGACAGTACCTGCCTAAACTCTAATTGACCGAGCCAGTTTCGCATAAACAACTGGCCTATTCCATTCTGATATAAGTAGGTGTCGTCCTACATTTAGTGTCACGCCAAACTTAAAGCGCACTCAATCTGACTATAAAAACTGGGCCATTCCATTCTGATCTAAGTAGGTGTCCTGTATTTAGTGTAGCACCACACTTAAGGCGCACTCAATCTGACTATGAAACTGGCCTACTGACTTTGATGTACATTGAAATAAAGAGAGCAAAACAAATCTTTGTATTTTTGTTTTACGTCTTATGAATATTTTTTAAAAGGCTTATTTATTTTCTTTACGCTGTCTAATAACCCTTTTATGAGACTTAAGGGGAAAAAAATATCAGTTTTCAACTCCTTTTGGAGATACTTAGTAGATCGAGTTGAAAAAGGGGTTTGTGTATGTTGAGGGGAGAGGGGTGTATACTGTAATAAGCTGTGGCTTGAATAACTTCGACAACATTTTCCTCAAGCTTAAAGGAAAATTAATCAACCTTGTGGTTGTGTACCATGCACGCTTAAAATGTCACCGTGCTCTGCTTGGTAAAATATCATCACATTTTGTTAATAGATGGAAGCATTAATTAGTTGTGAAAACCCGCGGTTTATTGCCTTACAATTTAATAAAGAAGCTATTCAACGGGAAATTCTTGTGATCTTAACTCAAAATTTTGGGAAATTGCTCTGTTGAGCTCGCGTTTTAATTGCTTTACAAAACCAAGCAGGCATGTTTTAATTGGCCTCTGCTCAGCGTCGCATGCGTTAAAATAAATTCAACTTACAAAATGGCAATACAATTATAATATATTATTTTAATATGTTGAGGTGTGAGTCTAGGGAACGTAAGCTAACGTTAGTATATCTGCAGTTTTTATGTCAAAATATTAAATCATATATTTCTCCTGTATAAACATAAGAGTTTAATTTTCTTCCCATGGTGATATCAAAAGTTCTTAAATATCTGTCAAGGATTTCCTGGAATTTAATGACAAGTTTTTCCTCTTCACTTAAAACATCTGTCATCTATTACCGTTATGTCCATGACAAATATTCAAGAACTGTCTTAGAACATGTTACTATTGAAACAGGTAGGCTCAGTATTAAATTTGCAATCGGATATAATTATTAAATGCACGTAGAAAAACTAATTAATATTTTCTAGCCTACAACTTTTATTATTTTAGAATTCTTATAGGCTACTTTATTTTATAATACATTAATGTGTTTATTAATAGACAACTAATCAAAAATAACTAAACAAGAACGTCACCTAAATTTGAGTTTTACTCGTAGTCTTCTCAAATTCACAAATCAGTCAAACTCATTCTAAAGTGACTACGCCTTGTTGGAGAATGTTAAATCGCTCGCCCTTTTATGTCTTAGAGGATTTCTGTTTCAAATTCTGGTCAGAAACTCCGTCAGTTTATTTGTCTATTGTAAAATGGAGGGGCTAAAAGATAAAAAAAAATAAGTTCTTTAAATGCTTTCATATTCTTTATTAGTGAAGTTTAAAGTAAACCTAATCACATAGTATAGTCCAAATTTAATATTAATGGCCTTATTAGAAAACCAGAAAATATATTAATCTACTTTCACATACTCATTTGATCTACAGCTGTCACTTTTGATAAATATTATAAATACTTTTAGAATAACATTAATTATATAATTAATTATGCTATCAATGTTGATTACGAAATAATGTTTGTATTTCTTACAAGGCCTTTCTTGTAAAAGTTGGACTGTAGCAAATCTATGATGATTTAAAGTTTCCGCCTGTAGTTTAGTAGATATGCAATTAGCGAACAAATAAGCATGCCAAGAAGTCGATAGACCTATTATAAGGGGCTACCCATCTATATAACAGTAGACCGGACGGTTAGTAGGACACAGTGATAAATAATACTAATAGTTCTATCCATCTCTGTTTAACAAACCATGTCACATTCATTTAATCAGGATATTAGATTAAAGATAACACTCTACCAGAAAACTTATACAAGTGCTGTTTTCTGCATTTTTCATTTGACGGCCACGAAATTAGGATCAGTTTAATAGTTTTTAGTTTCTATATTTTTGTGTTGTTTTAAATATGGTGAAATGGTCTACTGTATTAGATTCCAATGTTTTCTCAAAGAGAATACACAAAACCTCATCACGATATAACGCCTGGTTCAGGTTGTATTTTAATCCAATTTTAATAGAGAGGGCCTTTTAAAAAAATACTAAATTCTTTTGTGGCTAAAATTTAAATAATTTTATTATTTTATAAGTATTGTCGCTGCCTGCCTCCATTTCGGCGCTTCTTGTCTGGGATTATTGTGGGGGAAGGTTTATGAGTGATTAAGACAAATGAATCGAAACTGGTTTTTGAATGTTTAATTGAAAAAAATGTACTGGATAGAGTATGTATGGCAAAGATATGGATTAATGTGTTGATGGTCGTGTCTAAAATAAAAGATAAGAGTAAAGATGTGACCATCATGTCAGCAATCTGTATTCCTGTGACCCGCCTCGGTGGCGTAGTTAGCTAATGCGCTAGTCGTGTTGAGCTCAACCGCCGAGGACGAGGAGATCGAGGTTCAAATCTCGGTCGGGTGAACTGGGAGTGGTTTTTCCTAAATGGTTTTCCACGCAAATGCGGGTTCACTTCCTCTAAATTCGACCTTCCTCATTCCTAATCCACTAGCGTAATTAGTACTTAAGCGTATAACCCGAACGGGTAGTAAGACGTGGTGCTAAATATTATTATTATTATTATTATTGTATTCCTGTGGATTCACACGTTCGCCGAAAAACTAGCGCAGAACAGAAACGTGGTCACGTGACTAGCTCTAAGCCAATCTCAAGATTTACGCCTAATCGGCGCGAGCTGTTCCGCTCTCAACAGTCTATTCCCCGATCAATTAACATTAATCGGGTCTATTTGGATTACATTAATTAATCGTCAATTTTATCAATTAATTTAATTTTCAACATTTTGTAAAAAAAACTTTTCCAACACTAGTTTTCCTTATTTTTTTCTGCGTTAATTTATATACTTCATCAGTTCTAAGTTTATTAACATACTAGCTTTTACCCGTCGCGGCTTCACCTGCAATAATTGATAAAATCTTTTAATTTTTAACTTAACTATTTTGGTCATAAATCAAACTTTTTTTTTTTTTTTCAAATATCTATGCATTTTTCTCAGCTCTAGCTGTAAATATATTTACGTATTAGGCTATCTTTACTTTAACATTTTAATTATAATCACATTCATACTCGTAAAATTAAAATCACAATATATCTTATGTCTCTTATATACAAAAAGTTTAAAACATTAGTATTGTAAAATTAATGTAAAATCAAAGGTTTGGAATAGTCCTATATGTTATTCCAGGACATACTATACCAACGTACCAAGTTTCATTCGAATCCGTTCAGCAGTTTTGGCGTGATTGAGTAACAAACATCCAAACATCCAAACACACAAACTTTCACATTTATAATATTAGTAAGATTAAGTGAATGATATAAAAATTATACACCGTACGTATAATAGCAATCTATTTCACCATTGTTCACGAGCCTGATAAATTTAAATTTAATATGTCTTAATTTAAATAGGTTTTGTTTTATTGTTACAAGGGCTCTTATGATAAATATTTGACCATAATTCTTTATTATATAAAATTAATATGTTTTTCAAGCTTGTTTAGTATTTAATACAACTCTCTATAATACCTTTTATAATTTTATACATTTTCATAACACATTGAATGATCTATAAATAATATATTATCTCGCCTTATTAAACTTTAAAATGTGTTTCAAAAATTGTTTTATTAAGTTCCATAACAAGCTTATTCGGCACTTAGCTTGTTAAACACATTGTGCATGTTGTTTAAAATTACTGTTATTGTTTGGTCGTGAATGTTGTTGCTGACAGTTGACAGTCTACTTCGACAATAATTTAAAAAACGAGTAAGATGAAAACGTCATCAGACAGTACTTCTGAGGCGGTTAGAGGGGGCTATGTAAAATGGGTCCTCGTTTTATACCTGGCTGTAGTTTGAAAAGTATTATTATACTTGCTGAATATAAATATTATTCTGAGATAAAAGATGGCTGAGCTCAAGACTTGAGAAATCATAAGATCTGATTTTATCAAACATCCGTTTTATTAGGTTTTTACCAGTTGATTGATAAGGAATTTTGACGTGCAGCTATATATTAAAGTGTTTAGAAGAAAATAAAACAATTTTTTGGGTGACTATTCAGCCAACCTCTGCGTGGTGTCTCCTGGGTAGCTTACAGAAGACGAGATCCATTTTACCCATACATTTTTCTAACAGAGACCCATCTTACCATTATTCTAACCGGACCCAATTTGACATGACAGACGGGACCCAATTTACCAACCCTGGGTTAGAGTGTATAATATTATCTGCAGCTGACATGACTTGGTATACGAATACGTTAAAGTGGATATAAAAACTTTTCTTTCTGTAACGATAAGGTTCTTCCCATGAAGATGAGACTGTACTTATCTAAGTTACGCGTTACGCCTGGGGTGAGACGGGCCTCTTAAAGAGACAAATATCTAACGTTGTGTATATCTCGGTGAAGGAAGGAGTAATCCCATTAGTCTTCAATTAGATTCCCAACCGGCTCACGTGTAAGTATATAGGTCTAAAACCGTGATTATATTACAGAACGTGTAACTTATTTCGTAACGAGATTACAAGTGCCTCTCGCCATATTCTTTCTTTTTTTTTGCGCGCGACTCAACCCACCCTACGCTTAGCTTGAGCTTGGAAATTAAGTTACATCGAAACTACATATTATTCTCAGCAGTAACAAGAGTCGATGTGTTTATTAATATAGTGTGTCTAACAAAATATATTTTCCACAGTCCAATTTTCATAGGAAGGGACTTTTATGAAACATCTACTTTTTTAATTTTATCATTTTATTTTTATTATTTTACAAGTGTTTAAAACATCTATCAAAAGAGACATCCACGGATAAAATGAATGACGTATAAATGCGAGACCGTCGTATTTATTGTAGCTTTTCTAGCTGTCTTATAAGGCCCTTCTTTTTGAAAATCAGACTGTATATGGAGCATTTTTATATTCATTGGGTAGAACTCGCAGGCCTTAAAATGTTCAGTAATTCAATGAGCCTTAAATTTGCTTGACTTATTGCACATTTATTTGAGAATTTTACTATATCAATTGAATCACATGATTTAGATATATTGTATAGCATGAAAGAGTAATCAATAGACACTGATACAAAAAGCGAGATTGAAACATTATTCAGTGGTGTACTGGCTGGTTCCAAACAGCCCGGGCTTATAAATATGGCGGTCCTTAACATACATTCGTAAATAACATGAAGTTAATTTTTACTGTAAGTTGAAAATTGATGAGTTGTAGAATCAATATTTATATTTGTAAGGACTGGCTGAGCTTATTATACGTTATCATCCCATTCAACACTAAAATGTAAGATGGCGCGAGCTATCGTTTGCAAGTTAGGGATCTAAGCGAGAGACAAACAAGAAAACACAATCAATCACATACATTACTGTTGTTTATTTCTCAAAGCAATCTGCTCTCATGCATTGCCGTCGAACTCATGACCCCTTCTGACGAGTCGTTCACCCATCCCCGGTCAACATATCACTTGAGATCCCTAACTTACTTACTAGGACAACAGTGGGATCATAACTATTTAACCTCTGTCTTAACCATTGTCTAACCAATGTCCTAATCATGGTTACACTCATGGCACGTGAGGCACGCCGTCGCTAAACGGACTTATCTTAATACACACCTGACAACTGTCTAAAACCAACTGTCTACACCAACTGCCCATAGCTCTGCTCTAGGATAAACACTATCTAGAATCTGCCAAATAGGATATTCCAATGACGGCATTATGCACCAATCAACGAGCCTAGATCCACGTCATCCTAAACCACGTGATGCTTGTAACATCACTTCTCACAGATTCGATGCTCTCTTAATGGCGTCAGCAGTTATACGTGTGGATGCACAGAAAATACCTCACATTTCAGAGGCTTGACTCTTACAATTATTAGCTGACCAGCGATAGTTGAACTTACAATAGATACCAAACATGTTGAGAATAAATCACTAAGTTGAGAACCTCACATATTACCAATAATGTAAACCTCATATAATTTCAG
This sequence comes from Timema podura, assembly GCA_033556935.1. Lineage (NCBI taxonomy): Eukaryota > Metazoa > Arthropoda > Insecta > Phasmatodea > Timematidae > Timema > Timema podura. The sequence continues at coordinate 24,417,657 of JAVRXN010000013.1, read as the reverse complement.
CGATATTATGGCTTTATGGTTTATTGTATTGCTATTTAGTCCACTTAAAACATCATCCTGTACTTTCTATTAGCTTGAGAAATAATGCTTCAAAATTATTGGACAGTCACTAAAAATCTATTTTTGAAATAATCAAGTTTTTAGAATGATACTCCTCCATCTTACTCGTTTATCTTCACAAATGAAGTATACCGATTTCTGGTCACTCTCAAACTTACTCACTGAAATCTTTGATTAAAATTTAATTTAAAAAAATTATAATTGAATGGATAGCTTTATTTTAGTTTAAAGAAGTTCCAGCAGCCCAAATAAAACTGACCCACCGGGATATCTCCCGTCAATCCAGTGGCCCAGTCCATCACTGGTGTTATTTTTTAAGGTTTTGTGAAAAAATAAATATGATTATTGGTATTTTATTGGTTAACTTCCTTGATTCACGCCATACCACCCGTTAGAGATACACGCATAATTACACTGATAGAAAAGGGATAATGAAGATATATTCTAGTGAAATTGAACCGGCATTTTCATGGCGGAAAGTAGGAAACCAATTATGAAAAAAACCCTCACTAAACTATTGTAGACTCTATTCTTTGTTTTCTGTCTAACTTGATCACCAAAGAAAGATATCAACTTCAAATTCAAGACAAAAATCAAAGGAGATATTTCAAATTGAACGCCAAAGAGAAATTTAAAGATTGTAGTAACGATAAGAACATGGAGGGAGCAAGGTCTATTGTTTATAGAACTACTATTAAGACTGTAGTAACGATAAGAACGTGGAGGGAGTGAGGTCTACTGTTCACAGAACTAATAGTAAGACTGTAGTAACGATAATAACATAAAGGGAGCTAGGTCTACTGTTCACAGAAATACTTGTAAGACTGTAGTAACGATAATAACATGGAGGGAGTGAGGTCTACTGTTCACAGAACTAATAGTAAGACTGTAGTAACGATAATAACATAAAGGGAGCTAGGTCTATTGTTCACAGAAATACTTGTAAGACTGTAGTAACGATAATAACATGGAGGGAGTGAGGTCTACTGTTCACAGAACTACTAGTAAGACTGTAATAACGATAATAACATGGAGGGAGTGAGGTCTACTGTTCACAGAACTACTAGTAAGACTGTAATAACGACAATAACATGGAGGGCGTGAGGTCTATTGTTCACAGAACTACTAGTAAGACTGTAGTAACGATAATAACATGGAGGGAGTGAGGTCTACTGTTCACAGAACTATTAGTAAGACTGTAGTAACGATAATAACATGTAGGGAGGAGAGGTCTATTGTTCACAGAACTACTAGTAGGACTGTAATAATGATAATAACATGGAGGGCGTGAGGTCTATTGTTCACAGAACTACTAGTAAGACTGTAGTAACGATAATAACATGGAGGGAGTGAGGTCTATTGTTCACAGAACTACTAGTAAGACTGTAATAACGACAATAACATGGAGGGCGTGAGGTCTACTGTTCACAAAACGACTAGTAAGACTGTAGTAATGATAATAACATGGAGGTAGCGAGGTTTACTGTTCACAGAAATACTGGTATGCTATGTTTTTTAACTATGATGTCCTTTTAATTTATTACACCTTTATGTTTTTAAACTGTCTTCCTAAAAGTCTGGTTTGTCTTCATGGTCGGGTCTAGCACCTCCAATCTATTTTTAATACTACCGCTACTAAGCTTACTAATAAAAAACACAATAGATCTCACGGAATGACCAGCATATAGTAGGTTGTTACAGGAGTAGGCGAGAGTTCCCACCGCAGCGGGAAATGTAGCTCATAGGGCCAGCAGCTTGTATTTATTACACCAGGGTGGCTTAGTGATGGCTTCCATTATGAGTGGTTACAGCGCGCGCACCTGTCATGGAGCATTTGATCAATGTTCATAAGCCGAGCAATATCTTGCTTACCCAGTAAATACGTCGCTTCCCCTCGCCCCTCCCCCATCCCCATCAAACTTTTATTCCTCTGTTTTCTGAGTAGAGAAACTGTTACGCCTATAAAATGAATCATCTCTAATCCCACCAATGTTACTATCCATTCAATATTATTATAACTGACTTTATTTTTTCCAAGAGTAAGAGTTCCTTTGATAGATAAATTGTACAGTACATTTGTACAGACCATTCTCGTATAGTTTATCAAAGTTGACTACAAAAAATTTTTGAAATTAGTTTTCAGTCAATTACTCTTAAATTAAGTTTTACTCAGAAAAACAAACATATTATTTTTGTAGTCATAATAAACACTTTTCAAATAGAAATTTTTAAATAAAAAAAGGCAATTTCCAAAAGCGTTTGTATTATTATTATTTGCACTGCGTCATACTAACAGTTCAGGTTATACGCACTTACGCTAATGTGTAATGGTAGGGTGATTGTGAGATGAAATGGAGAACCTACAGTTTAACGTGGGATCCGAACCACGGTGGAAGCCTGGCATTCCTCACATTCACAAGTTGTGATTAATACACGTCTTGTCAGGGGTGAAGGAAGGGCTTGGCAATGAGATATATCTGTGCCGGGACCTAGGATTGAACCCCGGACCCCCAGAACAGAAGTCCGACACCTTACCCCTGGACCACCAGGTCAACATAAATTGATATTTATCGTAAAAAAAATATTACCGAACATCCTTTTAAATTAAATTTTAAGGCAATTTTTGAAAATTTTCAAATTTTCTAGCGAGGAAACTACCAATACATTAATTTATTTTAGAAAAATAAACACAGATTATTATTTATCATTTAGAAAATAAGCACAATATACAAATTTAGAAAAATGATCGTTAAAGCTATTTTGTTAATATTTAACATTTCTTTTTAAAAAATCAACAGAAAACTTCTACTGTACGATTTTTTAAAGAAAAACAAATATATAAGATAAATCATATTGTAAAATACTCTCCAGCTACTCATTTTGAACAAAATCGTTTGAACCTTATTTTAAATTTATTTCAAATTTGTAAAAAAAAAAAAGTCAACATTAAACTGGTCTTAATTTGAGGGCTATTACAAAGCTAAAAAAATCCTGAAGTATAGCCATAGCATTAAAATCAGTATTTGTACAAAGTTAATTTACCCTACTTTTTTTATTGGCCCCAATTAAATATGCTCTCTCTCTCTCTCTCTCTCTCTCTCTCTCTATATATATATATATATATATATATATATATATATATATATATATATATATATATATATATATATATATATATATATATATATATAACATAATAGCCTATCGATTTCGATTTGATAACATTTATAAAAAAAATCAATTCGGGTTCTAACCATTTTAATTATAAAATATTCTATATGGTTTTGATTTGAGCTCCTAATTTCGGTAAAATAAAACTATTAGCATTATATTGGTAACTGATTTTTAAACATTTCATTTCATAAATATTGATGCTATCACTATCAAAAGTGACAGCTGCAGGTCACACGACTTGACATATGAAAGTAGATCTAGCCACCATGTACGGTCCTGCCTAAGAAAATTGGACTGTACAACAACGTTACTGTCCCATAAATTTTTGTGATTTAGTTTCTCGAAATTATATAACTTTTTGTGGTGTGCAAAATGTGCGTCGCCTCTTTTACTTTTTTTTTTCTTTTTTTTTCGTCACACCCGCATTTAAACGTCGCTTATATCCTAACACGCTGTACACGCTGTAACCCTTTCTCTATTTTTTTTATCACCCTCCCTTACTCCCCACCTTTTGTGGGTACATCATCAAATGTTTAGCTGCGCCGTTTTGTGGTTAGTTTGCGCGTTTCATTCCACGATAAAATTACCTGATAATGGAAAGGGGTTGTCGAAGAGGGGGGAGGGGGGGGGAATGGGAGGTTACCAAACTTTGTGCTGGCAACAGCAGTTCGCTATTGTGTTCTAGAATGTCTGCTGGAACTCGCTTCCCCCGCTTCCCTTCACAATTCCCCATCCTTTCCCCTTCCCCTACAGCCCGTCTATAATGAAGTCGGATGAGTTTTACCCGGTTCGTTTGAGCCAATTTCTAATTCGTCGAGTTTCAAACAGAGGGATTTATCATGCAGTTTAGTGAAACGATTATCAATGAATTATTGTTTTGCCTTTTTACTTTCTCTCTATCTTACAGGTAGAGAAAGTATTGTGATCGTCAAAAAAATCGAACTCGAGATTTTGATGAATTTTGACGTTTCATGACTTCCTGAATCCGAAAAAGTGGTTTTTGAATTTCCGTCTGTCTGTCTGTCTGTCTGTCTGTCTGTCTGTCTGTCTGTACCTCCAACTAGAGCCTAAACTATTTTACCGATTGAGCTGAAACTTGATATCTAGGGTTTTTATAGGGTTGCCCCGAGGGGTTTTTGGAATTGGATATCTACCCCTAAAATTAAGGGTAGTTTACTGAAGGGCAAAAAGAGAAAAAGTCGATTTTCTCAAAATCGGCTCTAACGATTTTGATTAAATTTCATTTATAAACATAAATAAATATTCAAAACAAAATGGCTACTCTCAATATTTCGGCAAAATCGTTTTAAGGGCTCCGGTCTGATGCGTAAATTTACATTTTTTATAATAGCTCCGAAACTATTTGAGATATGAAATTACTTAGCATTACAAATATGTATATATATTTATAATACAAATATTTTATTCGAAACATATTTTATAAAATCAATAACTTTCAATATATACGCAATTATATATATATTTTTAACTTTTTGGGCATTAAAGCTTAAGTATTGCGACCGTAAGAAAAACTAACCTGAAATGTTGATGGATGTCGACGTCTCATGACCCCCCGAACCCTTAAAAATAGTCTTTGCAATGCCGTCTGTCTGTGTGTCTATTAAAACTTAAAATTAAGGGTAGTTTACTGAAGGGCAAAAAGAGAAAAAGTCGATTTTCTCAAAATCGGCTCTAACGATTTTGATTAAATTTCATTTATGAACATAAATAAATATTCCAAACAAAATGGCTACTCTCAATATTTCGGCAAAATCGTTTTAAGGGCTCCGGTCTGAAGCGTAAATTTACATTTTTTATAAAAGCTCCGAAACTATTTGAGATATGAAATTACTTAGCATTACAAATATGTATATATATTTATAATACAAATATTTTATTCGAAACATATTTTTATAAAATCAATAACTTTCAATATATACGCAATTATATATATATTTTTAACTTTTTGGGCATTAAAGCTTAAGTATTGCGACCGTAAGAAAAACTAACCTGAAATGTTGATGGATGTCGACGTCTCATGACCCCCCAAACCCTAAAAAATAGTCTTTGCAATGCCGTCTGTCTGTGTGTCTATTAAAACTTAAAATTAAGGGTTGTTTACTGAAGGGCAAAAAGAGAAAAAGTCGATTTTCTCAAAATCGGCTCCAACGATTTTGATTAAATTTCATTTATAAACATTAATAAATATTCCAAACAAAATGGCTACCCTCAATATTTCGGCAAAATGGCTTTAAGGGCTCCGGTCTGATGCGTAAATTAACATTTTTTTAAAAGTCAGTGGGTTGTAGGCTTATATGATTTTTTTTTAAATATTGTTGCACGCATTGGTAGGAATATAAGTTAAATTTCAGGCTCGTCTCGTCTGATTTTCCGGCAACAGGGAGATTGGTGTTCGAATCTCGGCATGTGTTCAGAGAAAAATTGTTTCCTAAGTATTTTACCGATATTACCTGTACAAATTCGGGTACATTTCTTATAAACTATACCTTTACAATTCCTACTCCATTAGCCAAATTAAAATCTGTATAGCGTGGAGGGGTAGTAAGACGCAATGAAAAAATTGATATGGACCTAAAATGTATTGTAACGTTGTCGCCCATAAGTAGATTTTTGAAGTTATTGTGTTTTTACCGAATTTTTATTTTCGCCACGTCTAAATATCCATTTGGGATGCACGCAAAAATTAGTTAATCTAATGGAATAGAAATTAAGAAGGTATAGTTTTGGAAGAAATTGACCCGCATTTGGTTGGAGGAAGAGTGGAAAAATCATTTTGGAAAAAACACCCCTAGTACCTCTGACTGGGATTCCAACCGTGATATCCCGTTGTTCAGCAGTACCCGTACGTTATTTTAATAATAATAACAATAACAATACATTCAATATACAGCCAGTCCCTGTGATGAATGGAGTGAAGGTGTCGCTTGTAGGGTCAGTTGGTTTATACATTTCGGTGTCCTTGGCAGACTGATGTGCAATAGTACCTTCTGTCCTAGTGAGGAAAGCAACGGAAAACTACGTCACTCCTCATTTCCTTAGTACGCCTCTTTAGTTCCACCTAGGCCTTACAGCTGGCGGTGGAAATGTTGAGGATCCATGCGTAAGTGCGTATAACCCAAACGGGTAGTAAGAGCGGCTGTCTAATAAATAAATAATAATAAATAACTATCATACATACATACAATACATACATACATAATCATACATACATACATACATACATATACATATACATACATCTACATACATACATACATTACATACATACATTACATACATACATACATACATACATACATACACATACACATACAACATACACATACATAATATACATACACATACTACTACATACATACATACATACATACATACATACATACATACATACATACATACATACATACATAATACATACGCATACATAACATTTATCGGTGTTAACATGGTTTAACTCGTCAGTCTCGTGTAAGATTAGATTTTTGGTGGCGGAGAGATCGGATCTAGAATCCCGTTTGAGTGTGCTCGGGGTTTTTCATTCTTAAATGTTTTACCACTCTCCTACACGCAAAAGCGGGTATATTTATTTTGAATTACAGCTTTCATACCTCTATTGCACTAGCGTTATTAATGGATGTATATAACGTGTACTAAGATTCAGTGAAAAAGAAACAACCTTATAACTTAAAAGTTGTCGTTCACAAGTCTTCAAATTCTAGGGTTATTCATCATTCAAATATATAAACTTTTGTTGAGATTGTTTGTTACTCTTTCACGCAAGAACCACTACACTGATTGCGCTCAAATTTATCATGGACGTAATTCAAACATCCGGTTAACACAATATAGGCTTATTCACATTTACTATCATCATTATATTTCAATATGGCGGCTACAAAACACTAATTTTGGTCCTTTTTTCAACCTCTCCTGGTCATTTCTTTTCATTCGTTTGAGGTATTTAACGTGCACTTTCTGAACTGACTGATTATATCAGGCCATGACTTAAACTAACTTAAATTTAGAACAGACACAACATCCAGCCACCGGAAGTTAATTCATCATTATGAAAGGATAAACTCACATTTCACCAATGATAAATTTTTTCAACCATATCAGGAGTTGAACCCGGGACCCGAAGCTCAGTAGATAGACACGCTATCGACTGAACTAAGGTGTCTGACTTCTTCTAATTGAATTATCATATTACCAACTTTGAGATGTCCCTAGATATAGTTACGTATTATAAAACACATTCCGTGCAAAAAACGAGTAATTATTTAGTAGGAAATAAAAATGAGAGATTAATATGGTATTTGGCAACTTTCGAACCAAACAGCTATTGAAATAAATTGTGAAATATTCATATTTAATTCCATATATGGGTTTGACAGGAGGGGAACGCTCTTTATTACCCCGCCCCCCAGACCACTTCATCACTTCCTCCTCTCCGATTGATAATGTTATCAAAAAATATGAACAATAAGGCGAACGTGAGAAAAGGATTTTTAAAAAAAATCATAATGGGAAAAAAATAAAACCGAACCACTTTGTAGAAACCAAAAACTCACTCTCAATTCCCTTCTTACCTTTTAACCGCTGCGTTGTGCCAACCAGAACGAAAACTGTTGATGGGAGAAGTAGGGTGGGGGGTGGGGGTGAAACATTTGTACTCATAACTGTCCGTAAAACACCCCCCCCTCCCCCCGGCTGGTTCCATGGTGCTTTTTGTTCATTACCGCTTCCCTACAACTGGTTCTATTAACAACACAGCTTAATAGCACAGAAACACAACATTTCCAAAGTTTAAACGAGCGTTTATATCTCTCTCTCTCTTTCTATCTCCTCTTACATCTACGGAATGACCCCACGATACACGAAAACCGTTCGTTAATTTAGGAGATGTCATCAACGGTACAAAGCGTTAAAGTAATTAAACAAACGTTCTTTAACCGGATGTGTTTTAAAAGGCGTTATCGAGTTTCCTTTTTACTTTCTCTCGACACCTTGGAGAGAAAGTATTGTGATCGTCAAAAAAATTCTAACAAGATATTTTGATAAATGTTGATGTTTTATAAACCCCCGAAACCAAAAAAGATGCAATGCCGTATGTCTGTACCTTAGGCTATAACTTTGCATATGGGGTGTTCATAAGGCTCCCCCCCCCCCCCCCGAGGGTTTTTGGAATTAAATGTTTAACCCTAAATTTAAGAGTAGTTTACTGAAGGGCTAAAAGAGAAAAAATCTATTTTCTTGAGATTCACTCTAATGATTTTGATTAAATGTTCTAGGCACTATTATTATAAACAAGATGGCAACTCTCATTTTCTGATGAAAATGACTTTGAGGGTACTTTACATGTGGGAAATTTTCCAATTTTCATCATTTATCCGTAATTATTTGAGATACGAACAACTTACTTAGCATTGTAAAGTTGTAGTCTACAAATAGAGATAAAAATATTTTTATTTGAAATATATATTTTATAAAACCAATAATTTCTGAGCTATAAGAAAATATATATACTTTTTAATTGAGGCCTTTGAAAATGAATTCGAATCTTATACTCTTCAGTGGACAAAAATGTTTCTCTTTTCTCAATTTTTCCAAAACACTGTTCCTAGTTCCTAACGCCATAAAGTAACATTGCATTTTATTTTTAATTAATAATCTTTGGTGTAATATTTCTACAACAATGTATAGAACTATTGTTTGGTTTTACAAATCTTATGAGTTTTTATTAAATGTCTATTTTAAGATAAAAGCGAGAGAAAGTCTGTGTGGTGCACCGAACAATTTTTTTTTTTCTGAGATCATTTCAGACTCTTTAGGTGCTTTGTCTTTGGTACGCGCTGCGGCAGTAGAAAATGGTTGTATGGTAAATCAAACTTTAGGAAAGTGACGATTTTTTACTGAAGTATCGTCAAGTGCTATAAGATTAAAAGTTGAAATTCTTCCATCTGTACCCGCTTCTTTAAAATTTGGAAACGTTTCGTTCAAACCATCGGTATTTTAGGTAAACCACGCAAAATCTTTTGTTTCTTTTAAGATATAATTAAAATGGAGGAGGAGTGGTTTGTGTTATAAATTTTTTACTACTATATGTATTACGGTTTTTACTACTTTTAAAAAAAATTATTGATTATAAATTTCCGAAAAACTTATCTATTTCTCATAATGAGGCCTATTTATAGACTTTTCCATGAAAACTCTAGTATGTTTCAACACACTTTGTTCTATTCATCCTCTTCAAATAAAGGTTATGTCTAAAAAATACTCTTACCTATGTTGTCCCTTAGAATTCGTGCAGTTCGCGTAAAACTCCTCCAATCCTAAAAAAAAAAAAGTTACCTTTTCAATAAAATGCTATTTTATTCCACCCCCACGTCTCCCTACCCCTTTTGTTTGTATGCATATATGCTGATATGGTTGGCTTCAGTAGTTCCCAAACTGTGGGTCGCGAAAAGTTTTGAAAATGGGAAAATTTTATAATAAATTAAGGATATAGAATCATGGAAAAAAAAAGTGAAAGTGAAAAGACGAAAAAAAAAATTTAATGTTAACAGTTTTTTTTAACTAAGCCGCATAATATACGGATACGCGAATCGGGTTTCCTGTTCGTGCCTATGACGTGACGTCAATGACGTCACCAACAGAAACCGGAAACAAGGGCACCTTTCTTACTTAGCCGTGACAAAAACGGCACGACCTGGATGCGAGCATGCGGTACCTTGTAATACATTAAGTTGGCCGTACTACGCGATTACAGCCTAATGACAGTGACTTAGCGTATCTGATAAATGGAGCCAGAATTTTTATGACCTTAAAAAATATTTTTAAAAAACTTATAAAATGACCTAAGAATTCTAAAAAATAACTTCCATAAATTCTAAAAAAATTATCAAAGAATATAACAAACACTCAGGATCAAATGCACATGACTAAATTAAACACGGACTTTTAAAAAAAAGTACACTAAAAATACATATGCATTGAAAAACCTTCCACAGCTAAATTATTGCATTCGGCTATATATACATTCATATACAAATACCTGCTTCAGTAGTAATAGCTACCCCTCCCAATGCAACCCTCTTAAGTCTATTTGCAGTGTCTCACTAGGAATGTGTATTTTACAGCTATAAAAGCAAGGTACATAGCCTTCGTTATCTTCTCATTCCGACAACTATGTGATCAAAAATAGACATTTTTATAAAATATCAATAATATTTAAAAATGTACTTATTTGACATAAATGCCTTAAAATTCCTCAAAAATACCTGAAAAATTAACTAAATAATGCATAAAAATCACTCAAAGATGAAGCAAGCCAATAAAATAATACCCAAAATTCCAAAATGGCAAAAAAATTACCTAAAATTACCTATAAAATATACATTTCTACAACAAGGTGCCTATGAATAGTGTATATACTTATGAACCTTGTTTGTGATGGACAAAAAAAAAAAGATGACATGTCATCAAAATCCGGGGCCGTGCTTATAGATTGCTCAACATCATGGCAACCAGGTCGCAAGTATGGCAACGTCCAATTAACTACACCCCACTCTTCCACTATTTATTCCCCATCACTATTGCTATCAATTAACTTTGCCGCTTGTTAAATTTACGCCTGGTAAACGTTATCATATTGTGTTTTTTCAAATATTTGATTCAAAAAAAAAATTCCCACGGCTTGTTTTGACTAGTTTCTTGTTTTTCAATTAGACATAAAACAATCAGACAAAGATTATATTTTATTTTCATCCCTGCCATCCGCTACCAGAACTTCCGTCAGTTGTCTGTATTCCCCTCTCTCCCTCCACTTCTCCTTTTAGTGAAATGAAAAATAAACATCCCTTTTTATATATTTTTGTTTTCCTCTCTCTCGTTTTTTCCCCCCTTAGGCTCGTCTGTCGGGGAGTTAGAGACCCTTTTAACCTTGACTGACGGAACTAATTGAAGTAGACATATTCTTCCTGTCTTATCTCTTTGTATGATATTGTTGACTGTTTCCACTCTCGATGAAATATAAATGGGGGAGGGAGGAACATTTTAGTTCCATCTTGCTTTTTGTTTTAAAATGAAGTAAAAAGGTGTGATGAGGGGACCCCTTTCAAGAAATTAATTTAAGTCATGTTCTTTCTCTAATTAAATCAGTGATATTTAAGGGTCACATTTTTTTTCCTTAATACAATAACTACCTATAATACCTATAAACTTAATTATAATCGGCCGTTGGTTGACATTTCAAGAGGCTACCAAACCGCTCTAGTGATCACACTCTCTTAAGACGTTATTTAGTTCCGCGATAGACTGTGACGGGAATTTCTGGGTTCTAATCTCAGTTTGGGTCTGTTTGGAGGGAAATGGGATATTTACACATGTGTCTCTACGCTAAGGCACTTCTTCTTTAACTTCCTCATAACACAGAGACCCTACAAGGATATCCGCATATCTACACTAATAGAATAGGTATGATAAAGGTAGAATTTTGGAGGAAACGTCCCCGAATTCACATGAAGGCAGAGTGGGAAATAATCCAAGAAAGTACTCCTCAGTACATCCGACTAAGATTCGAACTTTTATCCTCTGGATTTCACTGGAAAAAAGGAGACACTTGACTCCTTGGTCCATGTGGTACAGGATATGTGACGCAAATTTGTCCATTAACGACACAAACATGAGAGGGGTACGTCGTATAGTGCCGATAATAAAATTTCTGATGTTTTAATAAAGTATTAGAGTTGGGAGTAGACCTTCTATTTTCGGTTTAGAAAATTTTGTAAATCGTGTGTTCCCCTGGACACGTACTTTGGAAGGTTGCTTTAAAGTTTAAATAGCCCTTACACAAAAAAATGTGTGCACTTTACACTCTTTGCAAATTTATATAAGAGCTTTTTTTTTTAGAGTATTTGTATGCATATCGGTTTGCTAACCCCTGTTGTTTAAATAATATTTATTCCACGGCATGTATTCTGGAGTGAAGCCAAAAAGAAAAAAGAGCAGCAAAAACGTGCAAGTAATAGGCGTACCCCCTTTTAAACTGCATGCACACTACGTAGGTTTAAGCCTGAGCGACGGTGCTGTTTCGCGTGGCAGGTTGCAGAAGTGAAGGGCTTTAGAGGGTGTTAACGCGCCAGACCTACGATCTTCAAACCCTGTCCAGATGTTATTAAGTTCTCTTCTTGTCTAGGAATAATACGACGAAAAAGGCTTAAACCCCTCCCCCTCCCCCACGCTTCTTCTTTCCAGCCGTTATATAAATTATAGAAGGAGGGTATGAAACGCTTGCAGATGATGATAATGTTGCATTATACCAGGAGTAATTTTATTCTTCAGCGCTCCGTTGTTGGTTCTTTTGTTTGAATTGCTCGTTCTGAAGGAGTCGGCAGAAGGAGTTTATTTAGTTAGAAGTGTGCTCTTAGTAAAGAGAATACTATTTAAAAGAGAAAATGTCCGTTAGATGAGATCATAATAGGCTCACTGTACTTAGATATTTTCATTTCAAGTGCTCAGGGTAGTGTTTTTGCAGATTTTTATGGCCAAGATAAATAAAATATTGCTTTATTAAAAATATAAAGTTTAATTTTCTTCACGTGGTGATATCACTAGTTATTGAATATTTGTCAAGAGTGTCCTAGAATTTAATTACTTTTTCTCTTCATTTAAAAAGTTCCTCATTTAATGCCGCTATGATCATGACATATTTAACAACTGTTGATATCACCATGTGAATAAATTAAACCTTCCTTATCCCTAACACATTATAGTAACTAGTTAATATGTCATTAGCCCGAAAGGGTAGTAAGATTTGGTGGGAGAGAAAAAATTAATGACGTTGCTTAATTTATTGAGTTAAAAGGTTTTTTTTTTGCGAGGTGGGCTGCATCTTAACTTGACGCACTTAAAGCACTCTAAGCTTTATCACACTCAGACACCAATGTACGAAATAGAAAGAGAGGGAAGAAAATGATCGGTTAAACCTGCGAGGTCTATTGTTATCTACTGATAACACTTGTTCTAACGTTTAATATATCAATTTTCATTAAATATTAGAATATATAAACATTCACAAATTAAGCCAACCGAGAACGTAATAAATTGAATAAATAATAAATCTTTCAACTGAGTCCAAACAAACAAACAAACAAACAAACGAGAACCACGGATGAGTGATAAATCGTAAACTAACTCTCTCACTCTCTCTAATACACAAATTGGCGCAAAACTAAACGAAATGTGACAGTCGGCTTCAGTTGTGATGGATGAACACACATTTATTTGATACGTTGGCATTCACGTGTGCTTAAGTGTGTTTTTGTTTTGTTTAGGACGCTTTAGGAAAAAAAAAAAAAGAATGTTTTAGCTTGACGCGTTTCGCTCGAAGTACTTTGTATATTTGTGTATGTGTTTGTGTAGGCGAGAGTTTGCGGTGTTAGTTGATGGTTGTTCAATTCGGAAATGGGGGAAACAGTTTTGGCACTCGCTGTAAGTCATTGTTAGGTTTTCAAGTTTTTTTTTAGTTTTTTTTTTTAGGACTTGAAGTGAGAGGGAGCTGGTAATTCGTATCGGCATGGGAATGTATAATGTAGGGTAACTCAGAGTAATTTATGAGCACTGGGTGAATGTGTGAAAGGAGAATGGAAATTGGATCGTGTTGTCGGTCATACTGACCGTAGCATCTCTCTCTCCCTCTGGTCGATGGTTGGTTGGGAGTATTAACAATGATGTCTGGTGAAGGGTGTTTTAAATGACATTGAGAACAGATGGGATGGGGTGGGGGGAAGTGAGAAATATTTTAGAAATAATACATTAGCTTGTATGTTGTTTAATGAATATCAACTCACAGGTTATCAGATAATTGTAATTACGATAGATACATTTGTTATTTTATTAGTCTTTTGACCACCTATCTACATTCTTTCGCGTCTTTTACATTTAAATAAAAACTCGGAGAAATAAATGATTGGAGTGGGATACCAAATTGCTAAAAGGAGGGACCCGATTCGACATCAAAAGGTGTTGAATGTATTTTTTTAAATTACGGGCACAACGTATTTGCTACCCTTTCGGGATATGTGCATATTTGCACTTATGAAGAAGGTATGAGGAAGGTATAATTTAGAGTAAATTCACTCACCTTTGAATGGAGAACGAACTGGAAATTATTTAGGGAAAAAAACTATAGTAAAACACACGATTTGGACTTGAACCAAAATCTTTTCACTACCTACATACCAAACGCCCTAGACCCAGATATCACCAATGCGGTTAAAATATTTACAATTTTATTCATACTTTAATCAAATTAGTATAATTATTTTTTTATTTGAGGATTTTAACTTGCATTTACTGAACCGACTGATTATATCAGCACACGAGAATTTCTATGAGCAAGAGCGAAAGTGCCTACCAATTTTGCCTGGAGAGGTATTTTCACATACCTTCCAGTGTTCTTTTACATGCCACAATCGACATGGGACCGACGTGGCTTTACTTTCCCTCAGAAGGAGGTTGTGAAATGGATGTTTTTCGCTCAAGACAAATTCATCGACCTCGGCTGGGTTTGAACCTATGATCATTGGGTCTTGAGGCAAGCACTTTACGCCCAAAAATACCGAGATCTACAAATTTATATATATATATATATATATATATATATATATATATATATATTTAGGCACTAGAGATGAATACTTAATATTAGACGTAATGTCCCCGACGTGATGGCCACTCTGTACTTATGACTGAACCTCTTTCACGATTCGAGGCACGCACATTTTTAAGATACACTATCACTGCCATGGCTCTCATGAACTAAGAATATTAGTTCTAAGAAACATATTCAACTTAGTAAGAATATATTTGCAGTTTGTTGCAACTTTTCAATATCATTTTTTACATCATTACATGCAGGTACTTCGATTTGTAAATTTGAATTGTGCCTTCTAAAATGTAATCTAATTCCAGTGGCACCCACATTGGCGAGTCTCGTGGCCTAAATTGACTAATTAGGCTGGTTACGGGAAGTTTGAGCTTCGGATTCCACCACTAAAGTGTTTCCTACATGTTACGGTACAGCCTGTATGTTATTGATACCGAGTGTACCTTCTTATCAGAACCACTTTTATCGAGTCTTGGTAACCGGCCCCGTTGTGTAGTGGTCATTGCACCTGGCTACGAGTCTAGGGGTCCCGGATTCTATTTCCGGCTGGACCTTGGGTATTTTTCCTGAAAGATAAATTATCCCAATGGTCACAAGGGGTTGGTTGGTTAACCTTAAGTTAGGTTTAAATGTTTCCGCTGATTCCGCACCGTCATACTCACTATCAGCATTATCTCATTTCATCAGGACATGGAAATAGCCTCCACTGAAAGGATGTACGATTAGTACATCTGGGCCTCCTTGGCAAAGGTACATTAGTACCGGCTAATATTTTCACTGCAGTGCTACCAATAATGTAGCCCAGACGTGCAATATTATATTATTATTGTCGAGTCTTGTTTTGATTCTCAGCATTTGACCTTGAGATTTTATATGAAACCACCCTCAAAGGGTCCTTTCACAAATCTAAATACCACCTAGACCTAGTTGTGCCCCCTTTTGTGAAGCCATGTCTAGCGCAATCAAAACATACTTGTTCAGCACTGGGTACAAGTTCGTAGCAACAAGCCACCTTGAAGTTCGTTGCTTTATGAAGACATCCATTCACTGAATAATCTCGACACACCTCTATTCGGGACAGGTGCTCTAGCTATATACAAAGTGTGTGTCTATAAAGTGGTGGGGGAAACGGGGAGCTCGCAACATCAAGATGAAAAGTTGCCTGACCCCCTAAATTCGGTACTACGCCCTCCCTGTACACAGTTAAGGCGCTTGAATAGTCTAGTAAATATTCTTAACCGCCAGAAACCAAGTGGGCTTAAAACGTTACAGGATGAAACTATCTGTCAGTAGGAGAACAAACAGGGGAGGAGGGAAATACAAATGACAACATAATTTGTGTTGTGACCCCCCCTTTTTGAATAACATCATTCGATTCACAAAGACCTATTCTACGCGCCTATAACAGTCAACTTTAAGTTTCCCGGGAATTTAGATCTTAATGAACAATCGAAACATGTGTTGTTGTATTTTCAGACTTTCCGAATTGGAAAATTACAACTTTTTTTAAATGTTTACAAGTCTTTGTATAAGAACATATGAAATAATTTTGCATGCATTTAGTAATCATGATAATGATTGTGCTATTAAAAGTTTTATCAATAATTAACCTAAGCGCAATATCTGATTGGCGATTTTTCAGCTACCTAGGCCCCTTTAGGGAAAAAAAATTGCTGGTGCCACGTGATTTGTTTTAGAGTAATAATTTATAAAATGTGCTGAAAGGAATAGAAAGAGAGAATGACAAAATAGAAAATTAATAAAGGGTGCAAATCTTCACGACACTAGCCCGAACAGGTAATTTACTACTATGGAAGGATGGGCGGGTGCATATAGGATTAGGTTTTTGTTTTTATGTTGAGGAAGTTTTCTGAGGGTATTGATAAGTATCTGATTTTCGAAATTTGTTTGTTCGCTTAGTACTTTTTTGTTATTTAGCAAAGTAGTTTGAATAAAGATATTTTCAGCTGTGTTCATAGTTGTGCCTTTTGAGGTGTTATGAATTAGTTTCATACTATCTTTCATTAGGATTGGTTGATGTCCGGATAGTTTGAGGTGTTCAGAAAATTTTCTATCATATTTAAAATCACTCAAATGTTCATACAACTTGGTTGAAATCTGACGCCCAGATTAACCAATATATACACTATTACATTCACAGGGTACTTTGCATAAGTTAAAATTACCAATTTTTGATCATACCTCCGCAACTATTTGAGATACAAAATAACGTATTATTGTAAAATTGTAGTACTATTAAAAATTAAAAATCTTTTATCCAAAATATATTTCTATAAGACTAAAAATTTCTGAGGCGTAAGGATTTTTTTTATGAACGTCTTTGAAAATTGATATTGATTGTTATGTCCTTTGGCGGACAGAGAGATATTCCTCTTTTCTAAATGTTAATTGGGAGCACTGTATATGATTTCATTTATAGCCTTTGGTTAAGTGTTTCTGCAACCATGTATATTATCTTGTTAAACAAATCTTACGAGTTTTTAATGAATGTTTATATTTTAAAATAAAAGAAAGAGAGAGAAAGTCTGTGCTGTGCATCACACCATACATTCAGTATTGTTTATATTTCATTAAAATTTCAATTGTCCTACTAATATTAACAATATGAATGTTTTGAATAGGTCAGTATGGTCAGTTTTAAAATGTATTGCCTTTAACTTTAATCAGAGCTCCAAACGACTTTGAATATATCTGTTTATTAATTTTTCTCACTATTTTTTCTTGAAGTTTCCAATAAGATCTAATCGTAGTGTTGTCGTCTTGTTTGGTTTATACACGAAGAAAAAAAAAATAGACCCATAAACTATATTTTATACAAATTTTGATTTAAAAATAAAAATATAGTCATCAACAGCACAAACAGATTTACATCTGCTTGACGAAGCTAAACTTTATAAAGAAAAATCCATATCTGGAACACAATTCAAAAAAGAGCTTTTGCCATCTTCATAGACCTCTCAAAAACAAAATAAGAACTCTTTGGAAAAGTTTTTTTTTTTCGTTTAATTTTTGTATTGCTTTTTTTTTTACCACTTTCCTTTTTTGAAAAAGAAATAAGGTCGTTTTCCTCAACTCGTTAGCAATAATGATAGCTTTCGGGGCCAAATGGTTATATCATTTTCCCCTCTACCCTCTAAATTCATAGATTACAAGTTTTTACGACCCCCACACATGCGCTCGTACTTAACCGGCTAAGCTCCCTTTCGGCTACCCTAGTCTAAGTTCACGTATAAGAGGCCACTGCTGTTGATAAAGGCTATATTTGCTTGCCATACCGGTGTAACTTGTATACGAGTATCGTCGTAAAAGTAAACTTTAAACCAGTGTTCTGTCGTCCTATATCTTTCGTTTAGTCTCTTTTACGTTGTTTTGTAGTTGTTGTTTTTTTGTGCAAAAAATATAACCCTCTCCCCCTAACTCCATGGGCTACTAGAGAGAACATTTGAAGAATAAATCGTAACATTAACAAGTGTCCGAGTCGTTACTTTTATCAAGTTGTATGTGTACATGCGTACAAATCTTTATTCTGTACAATGTATTTTTGCATGCTTCACGTCTTATTTATACGCGTCAAAAATATCTGCATATTTTAAACTAATGGGGAAGATGGAATTTATATGAATGCACTCGAATTTGCGTGGAGATAAAATGGAGATGTGAATCATTTAGTAAATAAGAAACTCTCTTACATCTGGCCGAGATTTTAGCCCAAACCTCTCCGTCAACAAGATTAGCCCGACACCTTTTTTAAAAGTTCCCATCAATACAGGTGTAACACAGAGTTTCTTCGTGAACAGTCGCACCTCGTTTCTCTCATGGTCTTGTCGTTGATACAGTCGCACAAGTAATTTTGATGAACAGTAAACCTTGCTTTCTCCATGGTCTTGTCGTTAATACAGTCGCACAAGTAATTTTGTGAACAGTAAACCTTGCTCTTCTCCATGGTCTTGTCGTTAATACAGTCGCACAAGTAATTTTTGAAACAGTAAACCTCGCTTCTCCATGGTCTTGTCGTTAATACAGTCGCACAAGTAATTTTATGAACAGTAAACCTTGCTTTTCCATGGTCTTGTCGTTAATACAGTCGCACAAGTAATTTTATGAACAGTAAACCTTGCTCTTCTCCATGGTCTTGTCGTTAATACAGTCGCACAAGTAATTTTGTGAACAGTAAATCTTGCCTCTCCATGGTTCTTGTCGTTAATAGCATATAGGTCTCTTCTCTTTGTTTTTAAAGATAGAATATATCCTAAAATGTATTCTCTATCCATTTGGCAGCTATCTGTAACAAACAAACAGAACATATTTTTAGTGGTCACATTTGAAACGGACAACGAGATTGAAAAACATGTACATTCATCATTCGGCCTGGATTCAAAGAGTGTCCTTGCCTAATTTCGTTTAAATTGGTCTTCAAATTCGACAAGTATCGCGTGACAAAGATCCGGACAGCCGGACAAATAGACAGACTCACGAAATGCCAAATGGTTGAGTTAAAACTGAACCTCGCTACGCTCGGTTATATTAAGTGTTTGAGGTAATTCCTTGTGTTTGAAAACTTGCTTCACAGATAGGTTTAACAGGACTAACGGAAATAAGTTAGTTGTTAAGTGCTACGTTATATATCAGTAAATGTTTTCCTGACTGCACTGTTTGATCACTTGGGCCAGAGGGGTCACTCTCGCAATTGGTAGGGTTGATGGTGTCCGGTTCGAATCTCGACTGAGGACGTTGAAGATTTTTTTCCAAATGTGAAAAAAAGTTTTTTGTAATCATAGGTTACCCATCCCTTTTACACGATAATGTTGGTGAACTTCATATCTTGAATGAAGCCTTTAATGATAAAAGTGTTAAATTGAACCTTTTGTGGTTTCTAAAACAAAAATAATTTTCCTGAACGTGTCGACGCAATCTTTAATTTCACTAGCGAAAACCCTCGTCGTGGTACAATACCAGTTCAACGGGCTTATTTTGGGTATTCTTATAGCTAAAGGGTAGTATTTAATAACTTTTTAAACTTTTAGAACAGCAAATCATAGGAGCCAAATCACGTGAGTAGTAATTTTCACAAAAAATAGGATAGTGTTTCGTGAAAGCGACCTGAAACTCGTTAAACAAATTAGTAAAAAAAAAATTAATCCACGCCGGTGGTTTCGCGGTTTAAGGCCGGTGACTGACATTTTTGTTCGTTCGACACAAAAGCCGCGACCAGTCGCTCTAGTGTATTGCAATGTTTCATAAAAGAGGGGTCGCTACGCCCAAGAAACGCTCACATCAATGTTTTAAAATCTGTCGCCGCGTTCATGTCGCTAGTCTGACCCTCCCCATATGAAACAAAGCAATACACTAAGCGACCTAGTCTCGGTGTTTGTGTCGCAGCGACCAAAACGTTAGTATTTCACCAGCATAAGTGTCAAGCTCATTTAATCTTGCTGTCCGGTGACAACAAGTCAGGGTTTGAATCCCGGCTGGGCGTACTAAATACAGTATGTAGTTTTTTTCACTCAATGGCTTACCAATCACCTGCCACGTAAATGTGGATACATTTACTCTAAACGTTCTCTTTCACATATTTATCATACTAGAGTGACTGGCCTCATGTATTGGTAGTCAGAGCCCCTGGATGCTGACCTAAGAGTCCCGGGTTCGGTGTATAATGAGGTGGACTGGTTAGAGCTATCTCAAGGTAGAGATAGGTGGCGCACTTTTGTAAGTTCGGCAATGAACTTTCGAATTATTAATGTCATAGAGTAGGTAAGAGGAAAACTTGATCGATGAAATAAATTACCACTAGTGCATTCTACTGGGATTGAACCCCAACCTGCTTGGTCATACTCCGGACTGGTAATCGCCACACTTACTTTTCCGGTATAACTGAGTGCAAATAACATTTTAACTTCAAATGACTCTCCTAGAAACTCTATGAAGTTAATACCTAAACTTTCGAATCGTTATGTGTATTTTAAATAAGCTCTCGTTGAAAGTTAATTAAAAACATATTTATGTGTGGGATTTTTCTTTTACTTTTTTTCGCTTTTTTTTTTTTTTTTTTTTTTTTTTGTGTAACTCGTTCATTACTGGATTTTACAAACCTTCTATTCTTCCATGCAGCGTAAAATTAATTAAGTTTTACGTCATTTTCGTTAGTTGTTAGCAAAATTATTACGTACTGAAATGCTAATTAATTACCTTTTCATCCTATAATAAAAATAATATAATTTTTGTTTTTATTTTCGCTCAAGTCCCCACTACAAATAGCACTGGTCAACTAATTGAAACTTTTTTTTCTGTATCTGGTTTGTAAGTGGGTGAATATATATTATATTTGGGTGCTGAATTCAGTGGAAAAATCAGATTCTCTCTATTACGTCACATTTCCAAAATACACAAAGATACACAGCACTAATACAAAGATACGACATTAGCAACTATTTACCATTTTAAATACATAACCCTCAGAACTCACCTATGTGTTCTTGATAGCGTAAAAATCTAATTTAAACCAACAAAAACCACTAAAATAATCCACATTAAGCCATGATATTAATATTTACAAAGTTTAATGTCAATTTTCTTTGACAAACTAATTTAAACCAACAAAAACCACTAAAATAATCCACATTAAGCCATGATATTAATATTTACAAAGTTTAATGTCAATTTTCTTTGACAAACTAGTTTAAATCAACAAAAACCACTAAAATAATCCACATTAAGCCATGATATTAATATGTACAAAGTTTAATGTCAATTTTCTTTGACAAACTAATTTATACCAACAAAAAGCACTAAAATAATCCATATTAAGCCATGAAATTAATTATTACAAAGTTTAATGTCATTTTTCTTTGACAAAATGGGATGACGATGCTTTTCTTTTGTGAGCTGTTTCATCAGTCTCCCTAAAAAGAAACCAACAGTAATCGCCCATCATCGAAGGGTTCCAGTGTCCTTGGTAAAGATGCTCCACGGTCAGGATATCTTGGTGAAAGCGTTCACCCTGTTCGTCACTAACAGCACCACAATTTTCTAGGGAAAAAATCAAGATGCGATTGTAAAAAGTGAATTTTTAGTGACATTCTACACCCCATGTTCTTGTAGTTGTCCAATAGACCACTCACTATGGAAACATATGTATCGTCTCTTATGTTGCCCAAAAAAACCGTAAACAACGGCTTTGAAAGAGGAACAAGTAGCTAACTCAATATATGTAAGCTTAGCATCAAAGGTTGGATCTTCCACCAATGCCCTAATTTGTGGCTTTGTTTCACTCAACTTGGGAGACTTTTTTTTTTCAAATGATTAAAGGCCTGACCTTCTTTATCAAGAGCTTTTTACAAAGTTCTTCATCAAGCCTAACTTTATATGAAACGGAGGCAAAATGACCTTACTCGATTCAACCAATGGAGTAAATTTCACATTCTCCTTTCCAGCAATTTATAATTTCCTCATAGGCCATTCTTTGACTTTGTAGTGGTTCTTGGTGTCTCGGCTGTCCCACAAGCACAAAAAAAAAAAAACCACAGTATTTTGTGAATCCACCCTGTAAACCTGTAAGCAGTACGACTTTTAAATCACAGTATATCTGCCATTCATAATCTTTATATTTGATTCCCTTCATCTGCAAAACCATACTTTCATAAGTTTTCCTCATGTACACCACATGCACCAAAGACACTGATGGAAGTTTGTTGCCATTATGCAATAGCACTGATTTTAAGCTTGCTTTGGATGAATCAATAAATATTCTTCTTATGTTGAACCCCCAACTCCATCATCAAAACATTCACGTCTGTGCACACACACACACACATTGAATTCTTCATTTCAAAATATCCAGACAAACAGCTATTTCTTGTTCTAAAACTTGAAATTGTTGTACCTTGCTCTAGAAAGTTCCGTTGTTGCAGTCTAGAACCTAACAATTCAGCTTGCTGTTTAGAAAGTGTATCGTTCACCACCTCCAACTCTAACCGCTACAGGCCACAATAGCCGGGAAGAGGGTAGGCGGAATCTATAAGGAATTTAATGTAACAAAAATAGGGACATTTGCAAGTTTAAGAAAAAATTGAATTATATATTCATAGTAAGACAACAGAGGTAAATAAATAATAAATGGCCTCATAAGGCGAACTGAGTAGTGTTGAAAAACGTATAAATATGGCAGAGACTGCGCTTGCGCAGTACATTTTAGGATATATTTCACATTCCCAAAGTAATAGTAGTCCTTGAAGAAGACTACGTTTGAAACAAAAATCATATCATAAATTATTTATTTATATGAATCAGTCTGGAAGACACCCAATAATAATAAAAAAATAGTCAATATAGTAATAAAAAGCTTAAAGAGCTCCTCTACTTGGTTAACAAAGTGGCTGAATCACCCTTGTGACTTCAGACTAAACAAACTGATTAAATCATTAAACCTTTGAAACATTATATTAATAAATAGCTTAAAGAGCTTGAAATATAAAGGTATAAGGTATTTCCATTATTGGAATATCAAAGAGCTTAAAGAGCTCTTCTACACGGTCAACAAAGCACCTGAATCACCATTGTGAATTATTCTGACTAAACAAACAGGTTAAAACATTAACCTTTGAATCCTTACTATATTATTATATTATTATTATTATTATTATTATTATTATTATTATTATTATTATTATTATTATTATTATTTATTAGCACCGCGTCTTACTACCCGTTCGGATTATACGCACTTACGCTAATGTGTAATGGCAGGGTGATTGTGAGATGAAATGGAGGACCTACAGTTTAACGTGGAATCCGAACCTCGGTGGAGGCCTGGCATTCCTCACATTCACAAGTTGTGATTAATACACGTCTTGTCAGAGGTGAAGGAAGGTGTTTGGCAATCAGATAAATCTGTGCCGGGACCGAGGATTGAACCCCGGACGCTCAGCACAGAAGTCTGACACCTTACCCCTAGACCACCAGGTCACCCTACTATATTAATAAACAACTTAAAGGGCTCCTCTACACGGTTAACAAAGCGTCTGAATCACCATTGTGATTTCCGACTAAATCATTAAATTTTTAGATTATATTTAAATTCAAATATCAATTCTGATCAAAATAAATTACACAAAGTTTATGACTTACCGACATTACTCAAACTTCTGTGGGACTATTACTTCCACCAACTTTGAAGTAATCGAGAAGATCTCGACTTGTTAATAATCACATTATAATAGAAAACAAAGCAATATTACATTAGAATATTGGTAATTTCTCACTAAACAAATTGGTAATTGTTAAAGCTATAACTTATAAACCAACAAAAATCAATTACTTTTATAATTTCTTCAAACAAAATACGTCTACAAAATGTTATCAATAATTTAAACATTTTCAAATTTTAAAGTTAAACAATTATTTTGCAATAAAATTTATATTTAAACTAAATATTCTAAGCAAGAAAAAGAACCAAAAGTGGCTACCTACTAATAATTCTAAATATTACAAAGACACTTGCGCCCAAGTGGCAAAAGGAAACATTAAACTTTTCATAAAACAATTTAACTTTCCAAAATAAATCTTTTAGTGAGAAATTACTGACGCCTACACTGAACGATTTTAATCATATAATTAACTAAGTGTTCAAACACCCAAACCCATTATAGGCCGATTATATTTAAATATTAATAAAAGATAAAGAGTTTATAATTTGAGGAAGAGCATTTGAATGGAGGGATAGTGAACACAATTTTGGAACAAAACACCCGGAGTATATCATAACGAGATTCGAACCTTGATCTCCCCATCATAGGCAGTCCTGTCTACTGCAAGAGTAATGCCTTAGACCATGTGGTCACCAAAGTGGGTCTATAGTCTTAGACACGGTTTGAAGTGCTTAAATAAAACCGCCTTGATTTAAATAGATACAAAGTAGCGGATCTGGCCTATAAAACTGAGATTAGTGGCAGGAAGGTTCGTTGTGCTGACAACATTTGACCCTCTATCTACAAAAAGTCAGGAATATCATCGCCAACAAACAGAGGCCGCTTTGTTCGCACGTATTTTGGTCGTCGAAACAGTTTCCTGTTAGTACGACCCTGCGCCTGTTATTTCATGACTGATCTGACGCATTGTGACCATGTTTGTATCTAGTCAATTCAAGAGTTGTTTTAGAGGGTGGGAGAAGGGAAAAAAGGGGGGTTCGGTGAGGTGCCGATGGTGGTGCGCCGTCGTGCGACGCTGAGAGGTGCGGGGTAGGAAAGAGAGAAGCGTCGGTAGATGAGCGCCCAATACCCTCCCTTACGGTGCGCCGTGCCATGCTAGAGTCAGTCATGGGGGGACGCTGACAAGCACGGACGTACGGATCGCGTCGCGGTGGCGAGCATCGGGACGCTTTCGGAAGTAGTGGCACGTGTGTCGTCGTCGTCTGACGAAGGTGGAAGCGTTTCTTGAAAGGCGTCAGACTTTTACTCGACGAAGTAAAAAAAAAAAAGAACAATTTACGTATTAGAGCTCGTTTGGATTCGTATCATTCAAGAACTTTTTTTTTGTCAATTAAAATTGCTGTGGTTGATTTGTGGCTCTTAGAAATATTTCTAAATCTATAAATAATAATTGTATCGGTTAATTCTTATATCGAATGAACAATGGGTCTATATTGATTAACAATTAATAATATAGTTAATAGAATTAGTAAATTTCACCTAGATGTTAAGTTGTGAAGGTTAATAAATATTACATTTCTTCATTAAATCTTTACTAATCTATTTTTAAACTCCAAATCATTAAATAGAGTTTACTTTACTCTTTTCATAAATTAAAACAAATTGTTTGTTTAAAATACTATAGTAAAAAGTACTCAACACACCCCATTTTTGTTTGATGTATAATTGTATAGTTTCAAAATTAAACTTAGTAAACTTTGTCACAGTTTTGTATTTATTCCAATAGTAACTTTACAAAATATTAAGTCATAGAATATATTATTAAATTGTTATACACATTTTTTCATCAATTTGATGGATAAAAAACTCTTTTTAGTATTCTTATATAAGTTTAATATTTTATAATTTAAAATACAAATAGGTGAAAATCACTTTAACCTCAAATACGTTTGTTTTTGTTCACGGTTTTTCCTTTCTACAATTTCCTTCTTTTTTTCTCAAAAATGTTTCCTTTTCTATGCCGATATAAAGTTTATAGTGCTTTTGTAATTCACTTTTTTAAGTCGTGATAGATAAATGTTACCATTCGTTTACTTTATAATCACCAACTAAACAACAAACTTTTTACTTAAAACAGAGGCCATTAACCACTTGGTGAACTCTGACATAGGAAATTGAAACTTCGTCGACATATTTCTCCAACCCTTTCTTAGCTGCCCTTGAAGACTTCAAAAGTGTCTTAATATTGTTACACGTGGGTTTGAAGGGGGGTAAGGAAGGGGTACAAGAAGAGGGAAAAGGTGTAAAAGTTTTGGTTTCTCTGTGGACACATCCTTTTTTTGATATGTAGCTTAAGTTCCTCCAATCTACTGCCACCTATAGCCTCCCACTTTTTTGGAAGAAGAAAAAAAAATTGGACAAACTTACCTTTTCTCACCTCTCACGTAAAAAAAACTGTTGAAAAACTCTACTTTTTACATGTCTCTAAAGATATTCCAGTCACATTGAAAATATAAATCCCTTTTTGAAAGGAAAAGTAAAGCCTCAACCCTTCTTAGTAAATCTTACTTTTTTTTTTTGCCGGTTCGTATAGATCACCTGAACCTTTGAAGAAAGTTTTGTTGTAGCTTCGAGTTGAAAACTAATGAAATACCTTTGTTCATTAGGAGGAGATACTCGTAAGAAATAAAACGTTTGGTGATTGTAATTTTTGTTTGAAAAAATAACTAAGTAATCCGCATGCATTATACGTGCATTGAACACGTGGGTGCCTTCAGTAATAAAAAACAAAACATTTTTGCGTTTTTGTCCTTATGAGATTCGATTTTTACGAAAAGACTATAGCGGTTTTGTGTGGATTTCCTAAAATAAGATTTTTTATATTGATTGGTTTCGAGTTGGATTTGTGAAAAAAAAAAAATTGCGCAAAACTCAAGATGGGATTTAATGAAAAGAAATTTAAGAGACTCAGAAAGTTTCGTTTCTTCGGAAGAGCGAAGGTGTATCTTCTGGTTAGGTGGCCATATCTGGTACGTTTTACCTCCCCACCTTTTAGCATATTTTGTCTAGTTTTATTTACACTAAAAGAAAAAAAAAATAGTTATAGTTTTAGCAAGTATAGGTTTTGTGAAAAAGCTTTTTATAATAAATTTGTTATTTATCAAACTATAAGTTATCATCAAATTACTTTTATAACTAACAATAGTTAAACTTCAGGTAAGTTTATCCTTGAAATTTTAATATGTAATATACTAGTTTAAATGAATTAGTTAATTTGCTTTAAGATTATTTCACAATCCATTTTATAATTTATTTGTTTATTTGAATGATATTTAATCTTAAAACGGTAGATTAAATTTTATATGGTTGGTATTATTACTGTACCATTTAATTAAATAGGACCAAAAAGTGGCAGCAACATTATAAATTAAAAACACGTATTATCTTTAATTGTAATTTAAAAAAATTTAAAGATTTTTCTAAGAAGTAATACATTATTAATAAATAATTAAATTAAAAAAATTGATTATGAAATGAAGTGTGTTTTAAACTTAAACTTTTCTCTATCAATTCGAAATTGTTGGACAATGTGTTGTGTGGTGTTGTGTAATTCGAATTTTATTATTTTATTCTGAAAATTGAAAATAAAATGACACCTGGAAAGGGAATCGAACCCGGGACCTTTGGCTTAGTACGCGTATTAAGCCAAAGGTCCCAGGTTTGATTCCAGTGTCCAGTGTCTTTTTTTCAATTTTCAGAATATGATATTTAGTTGGAGTGAATCCTCACTTAAAGCAAATATAATAATAGCTTTGGATATTTGATTCTTAATGTATTTTTAATTTGTGTTTTTTGATGTTATGGGTGTATAATATGTGTGTATATATATTGCTATATATCTATAATGTATTTTTAATTATATATTTATATATATATTATATATATGTATATTATTTAATCACTTTTTATGTGTGTATAATCCTTCTTTACAAAGGATTATTTTAGGCCTTCCAAATGTGGATATTCATGAGAAAATTACGAGTATCTGTGTAAGTTTGGTAAATGTTTGGGTTTTAGTGTGCATTTTAATAAATATAAACACATCTCTAAATCCAGTGAAATAAAAATATATCTTATTTTATGTGGTTAATATTTTTTTTTATTTCAGTAGAAAGCTTTTCCAACTCACTGAATAAATGCTGAAATGAATGATGTATCTTATCCGTTGTTGAAAAATGATGATTAAGTCATCTATTATGCATGAGAACATCATTTTCTCTGGAAGTTTAAGGTCTGAGCCTTCTTCTGCTTCGTTTAAGCTGACTTTCTTCTCGTAAAATGAACACGTGTTCAGATTTCTTATACCGAAATAAAGACGGTGCAAATTTCCTTCGTAAAAGGAAAAAAAAGCTTTCTAAATCACGCTTTGATGCATCTTAGTCTATTCTACCGGAGGGAAATCTAAAAAAAAAAGAGGAACTCGTTTGTCTTTTTTTTTTTTTTAAGTTTAATCCAATCTTAAATTTGAAGTAAGATAGTTTAAAGTCAATTTGATATTTTGATTTTAAAAATTTTTTCAATTAAAAATTTTCTTCTTTAAAACCACACTTCAAACTTTAAAGGGCATATGTTCTATAATATTTTAACGAAAAAAACTTTGAAAAGTAAATAACCGTAAGTATTTTTATTAATTAATTGGTCAAAACAGTTTTTTAGCGTTTAGTATTATTCTTAACCGGACAAGTATTTATTAAATTAGGAGTACGAATGTTTTATATAATTATAGGCCTGATCCTTTAGTAAAAAGTGTGTATTTTAGAGTAAAAAATTATTTAAAATGTTATACTAACACGACCAGTTACTAACCAGTTTTTTCACCACCTTTTCTCGACCATGTGTCAATAAGTAAATAACAGAACTAGAATTGGTCGTTATTCAATTAGTTACGTCTATGTTTTCTATTTGCTTTACTCAAATTAAACAAAATAAACTGACACAAAATTTAATTAATGATAATTAAATTTTGTCTGTATTTTGGTTCTGGAAGGAATATTTATTCACTACCATACAAAGGCAAAAACATATAACACAAATAAGTTTGCGTGTGTTCAAATATTTACATAGTAGGAACTAAAGCGTAAGAGTTAATTGCCACATCGTAACAAATTAGTTTTCAAAATGATTATTTTTTTTCCTCCTCTTACTGTTGCAATTCCTGACAGTTTCCTTGGCTTGAACATGATTGAACAATTGTGTGTGTGTAGTGTGTGTGTGTGTGTGTGTGTGTGGGGTATGTGTGGTGGGTGGGGGGAGATATATTCTTTTTCACGGGTTGTTAGCATGGGAATCGGCCACCTCTCCTCTGTCGGGACTGTTATAGTAAACGTATTCACATGGACGTAATGTTAGAGACCCTTCTTACAGCAAAACGGTCGCATCAACTTGCGTTTTATTACGTCTCCCCCCTTCCCCCTTACAACCCACCCATCCAACAATTTCACGTGGACGTTACGATATATCGATTTAAGTTTACTCAACTCACTTCTTGATTTGCCTCTTTTCTTTCGCAAGCTAGTAAAATATGCATCATATTCGCCATCCCCTCCCCCTCCATTTAATAGTCCTAATCTAGCTCTAGAATATGATATTAGGGTAATGCAATAGAGTAAGAAAGAGTTGACACTAAACGGTACGGATTTAGCTTTTTTGTGCAATAGTAAGGAATATGTCACAAGAAACGCAGACATTTTATTAGAGGCTAGTAAGGAAATAGGTTTCGGAGTGAACGCTGAAAAGACTTAGGTATTAGAGCACACGAAGAACACATATTGGGACGATAATTTAAAGATTATTGCGAACAACATATCATTTGACAGGGTTAATGAGTTTAAATATTAAAGAACAATTTTAACTGGCGATAGCGGCGTTAAATTGGAAATTCGGCAAAAGAATACAGTCGGGAAATGCATGCTATCACTCGGTCGATAAGTTGTTGAAATCTCACCTGCTTTCAAGGAATTTAAAACTCAGAATAAACAAAACTATATTCTTACTGGTTGTTTTTTATGGGTGTGAAATTTGGTGTTATACCTTACATGATGAAAACAAATATTTAAATTAGAGTGTTCATAAACAAGGTGCTAAGTAAGATAGTTGGTCAAAAAAGGGATGAGGCTATTGGAAGTGGAGCGGTACATATGGATGAGTAACATACTATGTATTCATCAAATACTTTGTTAAGATAATAAAGTCTCGTTGATTACGGTAGACAGGACATGCAACGCGCTTTGGAGAATCTTAAACCATGTTCAGGGCATTGACTTGCAAATCCAATGGGAAGATACCAGTAGGATGACCTAGACACAAATGGTAGGATAACATTAGACTGAACCTGAAGGAAAGGAAGTAATTAGATGGACTGGATAGAACTATCTCAAGATATGGATAGAGTGTAATGAGGTGAACTGGATAGATCTAGCTCAAGATAGGAATAGGTGTAATGAGTTGGACTGGATAGAACTAGCTCAAGATAATTGCAGTGATAAATAGCTAAATAAAAATGAATTCTTAAAAATATGTCTTAGCGTCTAACTATCCGTCCGGGCTACCTATTTAATTACGCTAATAGGGTATGCATTAGTGAAATATAATTTAGAGTGCGTGTATCTGCATTTTTCATGAAGTTAGAATGGGAGACCAATAATTAAGACCCATCTTAAATAAACCCGGCTGTAGTTCAAACCTTGACCTCTCCATTACCGTAAAACAAATCTAAACGAGCCTGATATTTTTTCCCTGTGCCCACCCTTCAGAGATACAAATAAATAAATAGCAATCTAATGTAAGTACATGTAATGATTTAAAGGAAATTGCAAGTAATAACACCAGAATTATCCTTTCTTTCCCCTTGGGGGTCCGCGAGCTGTTCCTAGGGGGTCCACGACAACCACCAAAATTTAACTAAATAAAAAGTTAAAATAATAATAATAATTTGGTAGATGTGTTTGAACATCTGAATGTTCTTAGTATGAGTTTACAATAAAATTGTGTGGACATTTTTCGTGTTGAGGACAAGATCAATGCCATCATCAAGAAGTTTCAAATGTGGTCAAAACTTGTGGAGAGAGATTCTTCTACAAACGTTCCGACTCTGAAAGAATTTTTGGAATCTACTCCAGAAAAAAAAACCCATAACAAGTGAAACAAGAAATATCCGAGCATCTGGGGATCTTAATAACAACATTAAGATTATATGGGAACCACTGCTCTAGCGGAAGGTTGGAGTGCCATTCATTATTTGTATTAGGTGTCCATCTTACGACAGGTCCATTCCTTTTGTCAGTGAACTTAGACCTCCAATGTGCCCTGTCCTCTGCCTCCTCCTTCAGCTTCCAGAATTTTCTTCTTTCCTTCAAGTCATCCAATATTTGAATCTTCCTTACTTCCTAAGCTCCTCTTTTACCATCAACCTTTGTCTCTATGACATCGTGCAGAGCATTTTCTAGGATGTGTCCGATCCAGTTTGCTTTGTACCGAAGAATCACATTTAAAATGTTTCTCTTCCACTCCACTCTTCTTAGGACTTATTGTTACGTTCTCTGTCCACCTGATCTTCTCAATCTTCTCCAACAACACATTTCAAAGCTATCCAAGTATTTCCTTTCCATCTTCTGAGAGTCCCAAGTTTCTACTCCATACAACGCGATGTTCGAAAATGTAGCATTTCATTTGTTGCTCAGTTCCAAACCATTCATTAGTAAAAAAATAATTAAAATACACCTTAAACTAGCTGGGATTAAAACCGTATTACTGTAAGGGGGCTAATCGTAACACCGACGCTGCTCTTAACAACCCATTTAATCCTTATGCAAATATATTAGTTATTTGCCTCTCGTAATATTCAATCACTCTTTAGCATATAGTTATAATGGTTGTCCGTTCATACGTGGCCTTTGATGTCTTAAAACTAGATATTTTATAGAAGCTTGGACATTTTAATCCTGCACAAGCCAACTCTGTGATATCATACAGATCCTGTAGTTAATCCCCTTAATCTAGGAACACACGAGGGTATAATGTACGTGTATTGCAACGTTTGTCATGACGTGCGCTGTAGGGGGAGCGTCCTTAAATCACGTAAGGCTTTTTTTTAAAATATTTTTGACCTCCTTTTCCGTAAGGGATCGTAAGAGCTTTCGAATCCTCCCCCCCCCCACCTTCCCTTCTATCTTTTTTTTAAATGTTTTGGTCAATTATATTATTTTTTAGATGGAAGGATTGGTAATAAAGCGATTGATATGAAATTTTTTAGTACTTTAACTGCAGTAAAATTAGGTGTAACACATCCAAAGTAAATTAAATATAGGTGAAATTTTATAATTAATATATTTATTTTCTAATATTAAAAAAGTCTTGCCATAAATAATGATTAAAAAATTCTTACATAAAATTGATTCTGATCACCACTAGCCCTCGTAATAAAGCGTAATAAAAGCGATTGAGCCTCCTATCCCTCCAAAAGCGTTACGTAACTTAAGGACTGCCCTATAATTATATTTTATAGAGCCCACACACTTTAAACGTGTGTATCTTCTAGTCCATGTTGTAACATGCTTACATTTTCTACTGACACACACAAGCTAGAACAAAACAAACAGCCATAAAGCCGAGAGTTTAGTTAAATAATCTTATTCATGACGTAACAACACTGAATATCACATCTTAGGGAACTGTCGCACTTATGAAGGCCTTACCTTCGCTCTCTCTCTCTCTGTTAGCTGTTGCCAAATCTCCTAGCTCTCAGTTGTGTAGCAAGGTGTTGTGCTGAGGTAAGAAGGAGCTACTGGCAACATCGGTGAACCAGTGTTGACAAATTTACATTATAAATGAAGGAAGATTGACCACGTGGAGAAAAAAAAAGAATGATAACGCTGCCACTGTCAACATCGACAAACCAGCGTTGCCAGATTTGTATTATGTGTAAAGGAAGATTGACAACGTACAAACAAGCGAATGAAAACTCTGTTTCCCAACAATTGTTCTGCAGTTATAGTGATAATATATTAATTGTAACAGCGTTCATTTCTCTGTCACTTTGACGTCAAATTAATACATCAGCATTAATTGCATTATTTAATTGCTAAATTGGGATGCATGTTCAGTGTTATTAGAGATAAATTACTGTGTTTTATTTGTTTTGACAGGTATAATTACTGTTGCCTATTTTTCTACAATGTATTTTCATTCTCTTAAAATGCTAACTTGTTTGAAAAAGTGGAAGCTACATCTCGCAAACAATATGTAGCGACATTTATATTCGATAAACAAGGTTTAGTCCTAAAATATTCTACAGCTAATCAAACTGATTAATAGAATTTATGTTTAACCTGATTACTTATCGATAAGACAGTTTTATTTATTTACCTAATATCAAACATAAAATTTGATGTTCTAACGCGAAACTCTAAAAGTAGACTATACTAGCGATGATGTGGATATCAAGGTTCGAATCTCGGCTGGGTGTACTGAGGGGGATTTTTATAAAATTGTTTTTCACTTCCCCTCCACGCAAATGTGGGTGCACTTCCTTTAAATTCGACCTTCCTCACCCCTAAATCATTATTGTAATTGGTACATATGCGTATAACATGAACATTCAGTAAGATGTGTTGCTAAAGAAAATTCTATGTGTGAGAGTGAAAGGGCTTACCAATTTTGCCGGGAAAGGTATTTTCACATATATTACAGTGTTATTTTACATGCCACAACTAACACGGGACAGATGGCTTTACTTCTCCTCCGAAGGAAGTTGTGCTACAGGATTTTTATCGCTCAAGAAAAATCCGTTGACCTCGGCTGGGTTTTGAGCCCACGAACATTGGGTCCTGGGCGAGTATTTGACCCCAAGGCCACCAAGGTTGACGGCCAGTAGCTATAATTGGCTTAATATAAAATTATACAGATCAAGACTAAACAAACAAAATAATGTCTTGAAAGGTATGAGCTAATTCATCTATTACGCTCATTAGTTAATTTTGATGAATTGCAGAATATAGCAATGTGACAAAAAACAATCATTCTTGAATAATAATTTATTTTGTAGAAACTCATATCACTTAGAATGGATTAATTTGTATCACTGCGTATTACTACCCGTCGGGTTGAACAATTATGTACTAATTACCCTAATGGTTTTTTTAGGATTGGGAAGGTTATATGTATTGGAAGTGTACCCGCATTTGCGTGAGAGGAAACTGAAAAAACCATCCTCAGTACACCCGATTAGGATCTGAACCTTGATCTACCCGTCATCGTCAGTCTAGTCTAACACGAGAGTAGCGCGTTAGACCAGCCGGCCCCCTTAGCGGGTTTAATCTCTATTAATGGCTCAATATATTGTACAATGTATAAATTCAAAAGCTAGCTTCAGCGTACCACAGCATAAGTTCATGGGGTTTTTTCTATCTTTTTTTTTTTTTTTAACTTTTCAAAGAACCATTCCACACATCTGTTCCTTATCTTCTGCACCAAGAAAATATAAGAAAAGCGCCCTTTAAAAAAAAGTTTCATTCCATTGTCATTTCTTTATATGGGAGGGAAACGCGTTTATAGTCTTTTTGTTTGTCTTTTTGTAGAAATGTCGCGGAATATTCCGTGTGTCTCATTGTCAGTCAAATGTATGCGATATTCTCGAATCTACGAGACTCATCTTCTATTGAGACGCTACAAAAGACTTCTCGATTGAAGAATTCCTGATTTTAAATGTTGTCTTCAAATAAAATATTTTAGTAGGCCTACCTGAAACATAGCAAAAGTATTTGCGTTTTCTTATGAACAAAATAACATAATGGATCTATATTTTTTTTTTTATTGAAGCTATTCCTCTCCAACTTGTACCGACACTACATCACCACTCAGGGAAGTCGTTCGGATGATTGGTGTGCGCCTAAACCTCCGCGAGAGCGCTTAGTCGGCTAGCGGAAGGTTTTCTCCCGCGGGAAGAAGTAGTTCGGGAAGATAGGTGACTTAAGGACCTCAAATGGTGCATGTGGGGTCAGTCTGAGTTGTATTGACCGAAGAGGGTAAATTAACACCCCGCCACACTGACAATTAAGGCCGGTACACACAGAATGCTAAGCTAAGCTATGGTCCCTCTTTCCACCTCCTCCCACCCCCCCCCCCCACCCCCCAATTCACTGTTGTTTCTTTCTGGTCTGCACAAGTGAAGTTTAGTTATGGCGTTTTCCAAAATGTCTTGTTTTAGTTTAAGTGATAGTACTGAGGAAGAGAAAATGCTGATGTTAGCAGTTGTTTTAGAAGATGAAGAAAATTTAGGAGGTGGAGGTCTAACTTGTTCAATTAACGCTTCCATTTTAATATAAAAACATTTATTAAATATAAAACCTAAATAGACTACTACTTAAATACACGTGAAACAAACTGAAAACAAAATCTCAACACAATAGGAAAAAAAACATAACGCGGCGTAGCAAGGCATCGCTTAGCTTAGCTTAGCTTAGCTTAGCTTACTGTGTGAACCAACAAATTAAAATATATGGTCTGCTATTTTTCTAAAGAGTTAGCAGAGAAAATCTTAGTTTAGCTTAGCGTTCTGTGTGTACAGGCCTTGAGAGTCGCTGCCGACCGCTCCATGTAATTTATACAACAATAGATTCTGTGTTCCTGTGAAAGTGCGTTTTTATTGAAGAAAGAGTTTCATGTCATATGTAGTGGTATAAACTATAGCTCCCGCAGATATATAAAAAAAAAGATTGTTATCATTCATCATGAAAGCTTATCTACCAAAAATGAGCCAAAAGATTTAAAAAAAATTCAAATGGGTTACAATTTCAGAAAATGGCAGTTCCATTCGACATAATAATTTTCCTTTTTTATCATTTATTTAAGGTACTTAACGTGTACTTTTTGGACCGACTGATTTTATCAGCATACAATTTACAGTATAAAAATAGCTTTAATCTAGAACCGACACAACACCCATCCCCCGTCCTTTAATTCAACCCTGTAAAAGGGGAAGCCCAAATTTTACTATGATAAATGTTTCGCCCATGCAGGTATCGAACCTGTGACCCTTAGCTCAGTAGCCAGACAAGCTTCTGACTGAGATAAGGTTGTCGGACCCCACTTGTTTAATTCATATACAGATGTCCCGGGCGTTTAATAAGATGGTTTCATGAAATAAAACTATTAAAACTTGGAATCGAACCCCTTGTTGTTGACTGAGATAACAATTAAGTCGAAAAGAGATCACTATCTCCCCTTTATTCGTTAGCGACATTTTTTTTATCACCGTTCGGGTTGTACGCTTATGTACTAATTACGCTAATGGTCTTAGGGTTTTTTGGAAGGTTATATTTAGAGGAGGTGTACCCGTATTTGAGTGGAAGGAGAGTGCAAAAACATTTTGGGAAAACCAGCCTCAATACATCTGACCAAGACTTTATCCCCAATCTTCCGGTCATCGGCAGTCTAGTCCACCATGAGAGTAGCGCGTCAGGCCATGCGACCACCACCGAAGCGGGTGTTAAAGACAAAATGTTTTCGATAAATGTAATGGTGTAAGCGATGCATTTATTAACCATGGATTAAGCAGTCCTGTATCCAACAGGTGTGATTTCGGATCTACCACGGAGTCTTTTCCTTGTTTTTTTATATTTTTCAAAACAGAAGGCAGCGTGATTTTTGTCCATGAGTCTGAAAGGGTTTTTTTTATTATTATTTATGATTTTTCTCAACAAAAATGGCATGCTTTACAGGCCGGAACTAAACTCTAATCATGTGATCACTGTATACTGAATCCCCCCTTGGTGTCAATCTCAGGATTAAAAAAAAGGTTAGTTTTAAGAAATTTGAAGGTAACACATAATTAATCTGTGTGTTGAGTTGAATCTTAACGGGAAGTTTGAGGAAAAACTCTGGACATTCAAACAAATATCACATTGTTTTGATTACATAATTTATGATTTCTCTCTTTTTATTATTTTAATAAAGCGCGCTTTATATCTTCTATCTAAATCAAATATACTTTTTTTTTTCATGAAACGCTATAAAACTAAAGTAAAAAAATTTAATCTTAGCTCTCACTTCTTAGTATGCATCTTAATATGCGTTGTGAATACTTCTAACAAAGTATATGATGTTCTTTCTCTCTCAATTTTTAATTTAATCTATTCTTTATTTTAGTTTTTTTTTTCTATCTTTTCCTGTGGTTTTTTTTTTTTTTTTTTTGCTTCGCGACGAGAGTAAGGGGTGAATTTTCTCACTCTTATTCATCCGTCCAGCCTCAGTGCATGATGGGAATGTCTCGTGGTTCTTGTCTTCTTGTCACGGTTGTCGTGGTCTGGTGCCACCTGAATAAGGGATGGGAGGGGATGGTTAGAATAACTCTGTGAGGGATATGGGTGGGGGGGGGGGACTAACTTAAAACACCCCCTTCACACATTCCTAGACTTGAGATCCTGAAAATTGGATGGGTTTCTCCATGGTTTTCTTACTCTCTCAGAGCGAGGTAAGTCTTTGGGTTTTTTTTCTAATGGCTTTCTCTGTATCATGTAAAATGATCATTCTAATCGTAAACATTTTTAACCTCAAAATTATCATGAACAATAAACATGGACCATTTACGTTCCCTCTAACTCAAAAAATAGGGTTTTGCAATTATTCTTTATGTCTATACCTGATTAGTTGGAGGGACTTAATTAAAACTTGATATCTTTATGTAATACCCTGATGTAGAATCAGGATTTAGATTCTAGCTCTAAAATTCTAAGATTAAGGGTAGTTTACTGATGACACTTTTTAAAATAGTTATTTGAGAAGTTTTTTCTGTGATAAAAAGTATTCCTGTTTTTCTAAAAAAAAGGGGGGGGTTATTTTACTAATGTTAAACTATTATAAATTTCATAATTGGCTTTAAACAATTTTGTTTTAAATTTATATATGAATATTGTTTCACGTGATTATAAAAAAATGTTTCTTTGAGGAAAAATGATAGGATAGTTAACCGATAAGTTATAACAGATTTGTAAAAAAATTGTTCCTAACTACAAATAGACCATGAGAAATTATGCACGAATTTGTCATACTATTTAAGTTTATGCCTTTGCTAATATGTAGAATGGTTTTTTGGTGTGTGTTTATGTGAGGAAGCTCCCATAGAACATCGAGAATATTCTTTTTTTTTTTTTTTTTTTTTAAAGGTACCTTCATCGGTATGGACGTGAACTAAACCTCATCCCATTTAGTCTTGCTTGTAGATGACAAGGAGGTCGTGGCTCAAATCTCGGCCGAGTGGACTGAAAGTGATTTTTTTTTTAATCCCATTCTCCCTCCAAACAAATTCTTGCACATTTACCCAAAATTATAATTTCTTCATCCATCTCCGGCGTTTCTAGTATTTTTCTGTCAGTTAGTGGTTCTGGAATGGGGTGAAGAACAATTAGGAGCTACCTGAATAAATAGGTAGTGGTTTCGGCCTAGAAAACCGAGATTAATCACCAGAGGGTTCGTTGTGCTAATCACTAGACGCCTTTCAATCACAAATGTTAGCACTATCATCGCTAACGGCAGCGGCCGCTTGGTTGGTATCGCTAGATCCTGGGCTTACGCCATGAAGTTTTTATACCTCATTACTACTCGGAACCAATATACCTAAGAATCCAAGCAGCCCATCACCAAAATATTGTAATTAGTAAGTACACTTTTTTTTTAAAAAAAAAACATGTTTTTAAATTGGATACGATAGTAAAATGTTACTAAAATTTAAAATTATTATTTCTATAACGGTTATCCTGTGTTAACAATTCACACCAAGCAAATGTCTATTTATTATGTGCGTGTTAATTTTTATTTATTTTTATTCCATGTTTTGTAGTTTTAAGTTTCTCCCAAACGGTTGGATTGCTTCAACAACAGTCATTAGTATATATATCGATGACAAATAAATATCCCGATGAACCGGTGCCAAAACAAAAAGCTCTGGACATATCCACCGTTATTATTATTATTATTATTATTATTGGCCCATTATAATCCCTCCCCCGAGCTGGGAATTTGGAACCTCTAGAGGGAAAAAAAACTGTCCCTCTACCGCCACTCTTCAACCATACCGTATTGGTATCTCCCTCACTTTGACAAATGACAAACGCACACCAGTTTATTGTTATCGGATGAAAACGTATTGTAATAATTTAACTGGTACCCGACCATGTCGTGGGGTTTTTTTTTTGGCCGGGGGATGGGAGGGGCCTGCTTTGGATGCGTGTCGTCTCGTGTGTAAATAAAATGTAAAATATTAACAAAAAAAATAACTGTTTTATTCTTTACCTTCTCAAATATACATAGCATACAAACGGTATTGGGTTTTAGATAAATATCTATAACGAAATTTTTATGCAAATATATATTTTTATATACTTTTTTTTTTTAAGCACCGCGTCCTACTACCCGTTCAGGCTATACGCTTATGTACTAACTACTCTAATGGTTTTAGGGATGAGGAAGGTTATATTTATAGGAAGTGTAACCGCATTTTCGAGGAGGAAAACCATTTTAAAAATACCTCTTTACATCCGAACGAGATTTTAGCCTTGATCTCCCCGTCATATGCGTCATAGATAGTCTAGTCTACTTTGAGAGTAGCGCCTTAGACCATGCAGCCACCGAAGTGGGTCTATTTACTCTTGATTAAGATGTTATTCTCATTGACATATATCTGTATAACTCTGAACTTTTGTATAATCGGTTTGGTTGAATTTCCTTTAAATTTTGTTTTTAAAAAATATTCATATCTTATCACGGTGTGAGATGAATGTATAATAATTTGGAATGGTATCCTTGAGCCCTCGAATATCTTGAATCCTTAAGGGTATTCGAAATTCGAGAATTCGAGAAAATA
This sequence comes from Timema podura, assembly GCA_033556935.1. Lineage (NCBI taxonomy): Eukaryota > Metazoa > Arthropoda > Insecta > Phasmatodea > Timematidae > Timema > Timema podura. The sequence continues at coordinate 24,377,651 of JAVRXN010000013.1, read as the reverse complement.
TCCGATTCAAATTTTTTTTAAATATCTTTTAAATTTCGAAATGAAATTTGTTTTAGAGCTTTTTGGTGGCTCAGCCCCAGCATAATTATAGTAGAAACCTAACAACCAGACCCCAGCCCATTAATTTAACACTTAACAGAATGTGTGTTATAATGAATAGATCATGAATGGATTTGGGCAATAAATGTTAATGATGGATTAAATAGCAACGCTAATATATTTGTTTATTACTTTTATAGCCGCATCTAATTATCATATTCTTTATATCAGAAAAATGATAGGACCCCTCCTGAACAGCTCAGTGGTTAGAGCATTGACGTACGAGGTCAGAGGTCTCAGGTCCAATACCCGTATCCAGGTGTCATTTTTCAATTTTAAAAAATAAAAAGATGTTAATATTAATTGCTATTTATATTTTATATTACTATGCTATATCCTATTTTCTCTTATATTTATATTTTTTCACAAGATTCAAATTAAAACACGATATTTGGGATTTGAAGGTAAAATGAAGATTAGGATTTGTAGGTTAGTACTTTCACACATTTTTCAAAATAACAAGATGGTGTCCAGATTATTTTTTATTTCATAAAACGCGCGCTGCCTTATTTCATAAATAATATTTCTGACTTTCTTTGAATTTATTGGCTTTTACTATTGTATTTTGCTAAATGAATATATATATATTAAAATGATACTCTGCTATTTAAATATTTTAGAGCATATTCAATGTTTGAGGTAAATAACTTTTAACTTTTTTGTATGTGTATATTATATTAGATACACACAAAGTTAAAGGTTCTTTACCACAAAATTGAATATGCTCTAAAATATTTAAATTGGGGAGGTATATTTTGAAAAATTAAATTTACCACAGCGAGAAGTATTTAAATTCATACATTATCTGCTAAATGTTATTGATATTCTACAGTTAAACATTTAAACATTTCTGTAACGTTTATATGTTAATGTGAATAAATAAATTAAAAATTAACTTAAGTAAAAAATAAACATTAGATGAGAAAGTTTGTGCAATAAATGTAGCTCCGTTTATTTTAATACACACCGTTGTGTCTGATAGATTTTTACTGGCCTACTTTTGTACAATCCTGCTGTACAATTTATTTTATTTTTCATCACGTACTACCAACCGTCCAGGTTTTTCGTATTTAACTAGGCTAATGGGGCAGAGATGAGAAAGGTAGAGTTTAAAAGTAATATAACAATATTTTCTTGGAGATATAATAGTAACCATTTAGTGAAAATAATCCTCTCTACACCCAGCAGGGATTAGAACCTCAACCTCCTCATTACAGGTAAGTCTTATCAGGTAAGCCTGTCACTAGGCCTGTTTACCTACTTATATGAATGTCTGGATATTCATTCATTAATATATAGATAAAAACAACACCAGGACACTAAATTATTGATTTATCAACTATAATATGATCGAGGTTCGAATCTCGGTCGGGTGTATTGAGGGTGTTTTTTCCTAATTGTTTTCCACTCTTCCTCCATGCAAATACGGGTACACTTCCTCTAATTATAATATTCATAATCCCTAAAACAATTAGCGTAATTAGTACATAAGCGTAAAACCCAAACGGGTAGTAAGACGCGGTGATAGAAGAATATTTACTATACGTCTCAATTTAAAAGTAATCAGTTTTTGGATCTACTGAGTGCTGGGAATCAAACCAAAATCTCTCATAACAACTTTGCGACAATATAAACTAGAGCTGGGTCGAATACACTATTTTACTAATCCGAGTCTCCAATTTAACTTTGAATTCCAAATCTCAAATCCAAATCCGAATCACGGAAAAAATTATGAACATAAGAGGAAATATAATAGAATAAAAAAAAAATACAAATAGTAACTAAATGTTAACATTCTTTCTTATAATCAATTCATTATAACATTCATACATTCTTTTAAGTGTTAAATGTCTGGTCTGGGGTCTGGTTGTTAAGTATTCCTATAATTATAATAGGTTATGAATCACCAATAGCAAGATTAGAGTTATAAAACAAATTCACTTAAAAAATTGGAAAAAAATATATATATATATATATTTAAGAATTTTAAATTAAGAATATATTCATAGCTAGCGTCTATTCCGGATATAAATATGGCTAGTGCAGAAATTAATAGTAAAACTATTTTAATATTCCTTCTAATTAAAGCGAATTAATAAACACACACTTGCAGTTACTAATGATGATTAGTGAACTAAAGAATAAACTGAAATAGGAGCTTCTCTCTTATGTTTGTCAAGAAGAAAAAAAAGGAATTTGAGCTCTTTTTTTTTTTTTTTTAGCAGCAACTACTTTTTAAATATTCAGCCTTAACTTTTCCAAAAACCCATTGTTTCAATATATACAACTTTCGGTTTCCCAATTATACAAATTTAACTTTCCCAAATACCACATGTGCGTGTTTCGCCCTTCCATATACTTGTTTTTTTATATTTTGCAGGCTCCATTGATTTGCAAATCAACTGGATAAAACTCATTCATATATTCATTTATTTTATTAGAAACACCGTAGAACAACTCCATTTGCATGTTCCAAAATGAGAGACTGAAATGTCGCCTGATATTTATTCTAACACTTTTTGTGAGGGTTATACAAAAAGGTTTGAAGGGAAGTTGCGGTGAGTGAGGAGGTGGATAATATTAAAAACGCGTTTTTATATCGATTTTTTTATATATAAAAATAAATCATTAATAAATAATCATTCGTCCATAGATGTGTATATCATAAAAATAATTACATATTTTCCGCATATATTTTCTGAACATACTGGCTGTTTGTTTCACCAAACAGCTTAGAAACTACAGTAGCTCCATGGCTTATTTGGTGCTGACTAACAGATCACAGCTGACTTCTGACAGTCAACATTTAGGTATATACCTAAATATTGACTGTCAGAAGTGACAGCTGCTAAACACAGGTTTTTTGCAAATCATATGGTTCGGCGTAGGGATACATAATTTGGTCTGGTAGCTTTTCAAAGCCGTCAGCTGTCAGCTGTGAGCTGTCAGTCAGCACCAAAGAAGCCATGGGGCTACTGTAGCTTATCCTAGTCACGTATAATTCTTTAGACAGGATTAGATCTTGGTATTACTACAATCTTGTGTGGAAAAAAATTGTCAAGTTTTTTTTATAGATAGCTTGGAATCGAACCAAAGACCAGGGCATGATTAATCGGTCATCGACGAAGAAACTCGCATTGGTAGGAACTTTGACAAGGGCATCAGTCTCGTCTTTTTTTCTCAGTGACGGGGAGTTCGTAGCTCGAATCCCGGCTGGGTTTACTTTTGTTTTCTAAATGGTTTTTCACTATCCTTACGCGTTAATGTGGATGAATTTCTTCTCGAATCTACCTTCTTCATATCCACCACATCATTTTAATTATGTGGAGAGCTAGGACGGTCAGTAAGACGTAGAATACACATACATTTGCACGTACTACGCAACACTTAAATATTATATCTTACTTAATTAACTCATTGCCTTAAAAATAAATTATTTTCGGCTTGAGGAAAGCATCCAAATTCAACCTTTTTTATAATACTTTTTTTAATAAACGATTACATAAATAGCTCACGTCGGTGGTCAACTGGTTTAAGGTGTCACTCTCGTAATAGACTGTACTTCCAATGACGAGGAGATCTGGGTTCGAATCCACGGTGGTGATACATAGGATGAGTTTTTTCCTAATTTGTGTTGCACTCTACCTCCAAGCAAACGTGGATACATTTCCTTTGTAAATATACCTTCCTAATCACTTTCCCAATAGTGTATTTAAAGTATGCATGCAACGTACAAAGACGCGGGAGAGAAAGAGGAAGAGAGAGAGAGCGAGCGAATGAAAAACCACTAATCCGACCGACTGGTTATAAAAGCTTAACATTCTTAATCGTTCTTAACCACGGTAAAGCATTCATAAATCTGAAATCCACACATGATCTATTCAGTCCAATTGACACTGGCAGCTAGAAATGTAAATAAATCGCCTTTCACGCATTCATACGTCGAGTCGTGTGATCCGTAGCTGTCACTTTTGATAGGTTTTATCAATACCTTGATAATATTATTATTAGCACCGCGCGTCTTACTACCCATTTGGGTAATACGCACTTAAACTAATGTGCAATGGTAGGGTGATTGTGAGGTGAAATGGAGGACCTACAGTTTAACGTGGGATCCGAACCACGGTGGAGGCCTGGCATTCCTCACATTCACAAGTTGTGATTAATACAAGTCTTGTCAGAGGTGAAGGAAAGGGTTTGGCAATCAGATAAATCTGTGCCGGGACCGAGGATTGAACCCCGGACCTCCAGCACAGAAGTCTAACACCTTATCCCTAGACCACCAGGTCACCACCTATAAAATAACATCACTAATATAGTGAAATTCTATCAATGTTAGAGGCAAAAAAAAGAAGTTAATGCTTTCTAAAAAGGCTCTTCTTATGAAAATTGTACTGTCTGTGTTAGTTCGTTTCAGTGTTGTTTATATTTGTACTCATAAGGGATGTTACTATTGTTTGGTTGTCTGCCTATTTTGCAGGGATGGTGGTTTACTGCAATAACACCCAGAAGCTAGAGAAAGAGAAAGTGATAAAAGAGAGAGAGAGCGAGACTGATAAAGCGAGAGGAAACCAAAGCCAACTCCGAAAGTCATCTCGGCACTTGAAATGCGTAGTGTTTTGTTCACAAGGGGCTCATTTACTCACGGTCATCACGGAATATACTCGCCACAAATTCTCGAAATTGGAAATGGGGAAAAGGGGGAGGGAAATATAGAAATGTATATCTATCTATTTTGAGGGCAATCCTCAAATTAGTCTGTCCTAAACATTAGGTCGAACCCATTCAGTCCACTCAACTTTCTCTCTTCTAGTTTTGCTTGAATAAATGGGTTTGTATGGGTAGTAATCATAATCATGATTAAAGGAATAATTATATTGTTAAGTTAATTTATTAGCGCAAGAATTATATAATTGGAATAATTTTGTTGACAGCTACAAAAGGTACTATGAAAATGTTCATACGTCATATAACATGCTGCTCTCACTATTGGTAAATAATATCAATCTCATTGTCTGTCGTAAGACAGAACACCTAATAATATTAGTGCGTAATAACGACAATGATATTCTAGTTTAAGTTTTAAATTCGGACTTTTCTAAGCTTTGATGTTATTGGCATTTTAATTAATGTAATCACTATACGTCTTGATAATTTAGGGTATTATAGCATAAATAGAAATCGAGTGACATCATTAATAATATAACATATAAATATTTTAGAGACATTAATAATTATAATCCTCATCATTTTAGTTTACATCTAGTTTATATAACAAAATATTCGATGAAAGAATAATAAAACTGATTTGAAAAGGTATAGTTTTTATTTTATCTTTTAATCCGTTGTGTTTAGAATAAAATGTGGATTACATTTTAAAAATATGTTTATATTTAGCTTTGAAACGATTACATTATCTAAGTAGTACATGTATAATTTCCAAAAAAACGTCGCAGTAATTTCAGACTTACAATAAACAAATACTAAATTGAACCAGACTCAAAAATAAGGTAATTTAAATATGTGAATATTCTTGCCTAGCTGCTCTGCCTCAACGTCATTTGTTAAAAAAAATTCACCAACGACAGATAATAAAAAACTCAGATTTTTACGAATCAAACTTTATAAAATTAATATTTGGCATGGTACTGCAATTGATTAACTTTGATGAAGAGATCATTAGTCGAAATATGGCTTTGGCGAAGCTCGTTCTATTTCGTTTCGAAATCGTGGCGATACAAATTACCCAAAAGCCCATGGGCATCTCTCCCCCCCCCCCCAACACACCTCCTTTCCCATCTCTCCTAGCTTCACTTGATTCTACCATAAAACTGTCCACAATCTATTGCAATCAATCCATCAACAACCCCCCCCCCACACCATTCTACAACCTACCCCCTGGAGTAATCATAACAAATGAGTGAGATAATAATCTGCCTCGTGTAAACACGGCTTGCTTGTCTCCCCCCCCCCCCTTGTGGATGGGGAGCCCCTCACCCCCTTTTATCCTATATTGGGGGGGGGGGGGGGGTAGAAATAACAAATTCACCGTGTGGTTTGTTTACCCGCTTAAAATTACATTTTGTGGTGGAATGGAATTGATTGGATAATGTTTATGCTCCCTCCCTTTCTCACTGTTTCATCTCAATTTTTTTATTTTTTTTTAGTCTAATTTTCATTGGTTACTCTTCCACTATGGTCAAATTATGTAATAGTGGGATTTTGGTTGGAAGAATTTGTTAAAAACAAAAATACGGACATATCTTTCACGGACAGTATTGATAACACTACTTTATTAGTGTTGGCTTATAGGTATTGCGTCTTACTACCCGTTCGCACTTACGCTAATGTGTAATGGTAGAGTGGTTGTGAGATGAAGTGGAGGACCTACAGTTTAACGTGGGATCCGAACCACGGTGGAGGCCTGGCATTCCTCACATTCACAAGTTGTGATTAATACACGTCTTGTCAGAGGTGAAGAAAGGGTTTGGCAATCAGATAAATCTGTGCCGGGACCGAGGAGTGAACCCCGACCCTCAGCACGGAAGTCTGACCCTTACCCCTAGACCACCAGGTCACACTATAGGTATTGTTACTATATTATATTAAATTACGGCTGAAGATCACATGATTTAACGCATGAATACGTTAAGATGAATCCAGTAATTTTCCAAACTGTCAAATAAGGTCCATCCTTTGAAAATCAGACTGTATGTTGGGTTTTTTTTCTACAGGTACTTTAATGATAACCACTAATCCTTTCGTACCGCGGGAATACAAAATCTTTACCCTACCAAGATTCGAACCAGATCCCTTTAGTAAGGTTTTTTAATTAACGTCTGAGGATCAACGCTTTCTACAGAGGCCGACGTTCACCCTGCCACTGTCAAAGGCTTTGAGCAATCTCACAGGGGCAGCCATTTTATTGCGCCGGTTTGACATCAAAGCTTCAAAAGGAAACAAAATGGCGTCTGACTAGTGGTTGTGTTTTTTTAAGTATAAAACCTCCGGAGTAGAAATGTTTTAGTCTCGTTACAAATCTAACGCAAGAAGAAATACAATGGTTCTTTTTTGTAATAGGTTGGTTGGGGAAGCGGGAAGGGGGGGGTTTGGCATGAGATCTACAATTTGTAAAGAAGTACGAAAAAAGTTTCCTGTTGTTTTTTAGTTTTAATTAACAAGGCATTATCTATCTCTTTTTTTTCTATACCTCCTCTTATTTTTACCCCACTTTTACTCACACCTTTCTCCTTCAACTCCTCTGTTTTTGTTTTTTCTCTCTTTGTCTATTTATTTAATCTTCTTCTCTTTAAGTTATTTTTTTACGTGTGTCATCGTATAATATTGACATTACCTTTTGTGCGTCCCGCCGACCATGTTAATTAGTGTGTGACGTCAATGGTATTGAAAACCGAAAATTAGTTGCTTGGTAGTGAAAAAGTGAAAAGGGCGGGGGAGTAGTCCTGGGACTGTATTATGCTCGTCCTTTTGTGATCGCTTTCATTTAAGCCAAACTCACCTCAAGCTTTATTTTTGTGACTCAACCCTTTTTGGTTTTTTGTTGATTTCTAAACGAGTTTTGACATAAATACGAAACCAGATAATGTCCACATTAATTAGTCCTTATGTTATATATTTATTATATATAATACATATTAGGGGTATATTATTTATTTAAATATATATTTAGGATATTTATATGATCATAAAGGTTAGTTAATATTGACGTAATATAATTTCATTGTAAGTTAAATTAAGGGGAAAAACACACAAAAATAACATAATTTAGAGTCACAAAATAACACATTGTATATTATATAACAAATGTTACGACACAACTGTACACATTTTCTTTTACAATATTTAAGAGTTTTGTAAAAAAACTTTTAAAAAGTTGGTACTGAACCAGAAATGGTAACTAGACTTTAAGCACAAATTGCAAACAAATTTCACAATCCTCTTACCTTGACCCTATCTTAAAAGCTATAACATTGTGTAATAATGCAAGGTAAGATTGCTACCTTACAGAGTAAATAAAGGGGTGCTTACTTAGAAACGTCATCGAATACTCTAATTTATGACTGATTCAAATGTTTCTGTACATTTCAAAGTATTCTAAAAGATTTAATCCAAGGTTCGGAAACTCAAGGCCCGCTTGTCTGGAATAATTCTATATTACTATCCGGCCTGCAGTCATACCACCACATACAAAAATATTCATTTGAATGTGTACATAATTTTTACTAACAAAAAACACAGAAAACAATTTTAAAATGTGCCTTTTTTAACTTTAAATAATTGTGGGAATCTTTAACTAAATGATTTAGTAAATTCTGCATCGAATATTTCGCTAACCCACATAAACATCTGGGAATATATAAGTTTCTAAATATTTTAAATTTAGATAAATAAATACTTTTAAATAATAACATCAAATACCTACTAAAGAGTTACATGGGTGGTCACGCGGATTAAACGTCAAATTCTTATGGTCTATTTTACAGGTGTCGTGAAAGTCATGTTCGAATTCCAGCCGGATTTAAGGAAGGTGGTTTTTCCTATATAGTTTCACACATTTCCTTAACTCAAATTCAGTACCAGCCCCATGGTGTAGTGGTCTCTGCACCTGGCTACGAGCCTAGGGTCCCGGGTACGATTCACGGCTGGTACCTTGGGTATTTTTCTCTAAAGGGGAATCACCCCAATAGTCACCAGGGTTTGGTTAGTTAGGCATAGGTTGGATTTAAATGTTTCCATTGGTTCCACACCCTCATACTCACTATCACCCTCATCTCATCTCATCGGGACATGGAAAGACCATCCACCGAAAGGATGTACGGATAGTACATTCGGGCGTCCTCTGAACAACGGTACATTAGTGCTGGCTAATTTTTCTACAAACTGAGCTACGAATGCTGTAGCCCAGACGCACGATATTATTTATAACTTTAGTTACATTTCCTCTGAATTTTATCTTCATCGTCTTCCACTACTAGCATGATTAAAATGTGCATAGTCTAGACGGGAAATAAGATGGGCTTTAAAAGTATAGAATATATGTAAGAAAACAAGTTTTTATAGGTTTTGGCCCACAACATGCCCCGAGTTTTTGAATTTATACCTTAGAATAACTTAGAGTTTAAGACCACTGGTCTAACCCCTCTGAAAAAATATTAGAATTAATTTTATGATTCGATATATATTTGTTTAATAAAAGTATTAATTTTGTTTTACAAAATTACGATACGACCTAATTTCAAATTAAGTTCATCACTTTAAGTTACACGACTCTTTTTATAACTTAATCATAAAAAACTCGTTACGCAGGAGTTTTAACTCGGCGGCCTTTTTGTTTTTCACGACGTATCATCTCTGAATGTATCATAACGCGAGATTTTATGGGCACTTCGCACCATCGCTCGACATTAGTTTTATAGTTTTACGGGTGGTTGGGAAAGGGGGAGGGAGTGATGGTACTTATAGGAACTCATTGCACTGATTAGTTTTCAGTCATTTCTCAAAGATGTTAATAATATCGAGACGGAGGTTTTATAGTCTTTAATGGCTTGATGACTCTAGCATGATTCACGCGAATTATGCCCGTGGACTACGAATTACTTAATTACTTACTCTATGGAATTAGGAACTCAAATTTCACTACCGCACTTAAAAAAAAGTACACCACCTACTGAGCTAGCTCTATCTCTATATTGAGCTAGTTCTATTCAGTCCACCTCCTTACACCCTATCTATCTCTTGAACTAGTTCTATCCAGTCCACCTCATTACACTCTATTCCTATATTGAACTAGTTCTATTCAGGCCACCTCACTACACCCTGCCCCTATATTGAGCTTGTTCTATCCTGTCCACCTCATTACACCCTATCTCTTTCACGTCCATTCTAATGTCATCCTCCCATCTGCGCCTAGGTCTTCCTAATGATTTCTTCCTATCAGATTTGCCAGTCAATACTCTGAACACTCCTGCCCATCTTAATTAATAGATATATTTATTATTATTATTATTATTTTCATTAAGTTTTACACTAAAATCAAATTAAAACCTTGAGCCACATCAATGATCGAATGGTCTTTACTTTAAAGCATCACTCTCGCAATATTTTGAACCGCCATTGACAAAGAGATTATGGTCCGAATCCCGGTTTAGTGCACTAAGGAAGTTTTTCCTAAATTGTTTCCCAGTCTCTTTTCACGCAAATGTGGGTAGGCTACCTCTAAAAATGCTTCTTTCCTCGTCTCTACCCTATTAGATTAATTGTTATACATGTGTATAATCTGAACAGGTAGAAAGATGCGGTGATAAAAAAAATAACCTTTTAGACATAGTTTAATGGGAGTTGTGTAAGTTTTTAATACGTCATACGCACGTTTTTAAGCATCAATTTTCACTATAATTTATAGGCCTATTGATAAAATTAGGATATGGAGGAGAAATTTTAAGCCAGTGGTTGGCGAATTGGGGGAAATGGGTGGGTAAAATTGTCTTGTGGCCTGCCATTGATCAGTTAAAGTAAAAGTGGTCCGCAGGTGTTAAAAAGTTGTGCACCTCTGAAAAGTGACAGTCGCATATCACACGACTTATGAATATATGGAAAGGGTTATAGGAACTTTGATAACTGTAAACATGTTCCTTCCTCTCTAAATAATCCCTGCCGGTAAACTTTATATATTTTAAACTTCCCTCAGCCTTTTCACAATCATTTGACAGCTCTTGTTTCTCTAGAAAATGTCTGCTTCATCTGCAGACCACGCTTCCTTATATCGGATGTGGTTTCTTGTTTAAAGGATCTATAATTGTTCAGACCATGAACATAAAATTAATAATGTTTTGAGTTGTTAACTTTTGTTTAGTTCGTCACTTAGAGAAAACATTTATTATGTACAGTCCAATTTTCAAAGTAAGGGACTTCTATAAGATACAGGATGAGGTTGAAACAATTAAACGATAAGTAAATATTCACTATCTAAATAAAAGTAGCCTCACTTTTCGAAGATAATGTCACTCAGGCGAGCTTCTACTAACTTTTTACTTTTAACAAAGTAGTGCATTTTGTCTATAACTTTTTATACCAGTTTATTAAAATTATTTCGAATTTTTGACGCCAATTTGGCTACTTTTAAGCAGTAACTTTGTCACTAGTCTATAAAATATCAACTCTGACCAAAATGATTCTTGAAGCCTTCTGTAGACTACATATTTTGTTTTTTGAAGAGATTCGAAACAAAGACAGCGTTACCGCAACTAATAAACACATCAACAACATAGTTAGGGTGACCTGGTGGTCTAGGGGTAAGGTGTCAGACTTCTGTGCTGAGGTCCGGGGTTCAATCCCGGATCCCGGCACAGATTTATCTGATTACCAAACCTTTCTTCACCTCTGACAAGACTTGTATTAATCACAACTTGTGAATGTAAGGAATGCCAGGCCTCCACCGTGGTTCGGATTCCACGTTAAACTGTAGGGCTTCCTCCATTTCATCTCACAATCACCCTACCATTTCACATTAGCGTAAGTGCGTATAACCCGAACGGGTAGTAAGACGCGGTGCTAATAATAATAATAATAATAATAATAATAATAATAATAATAACATAGTTAAACAACATTTGTTTATTTGGTGTTAAATGTAAGCAGTATCTAAGCCATCATGTTATATAATCTCATAACTTACAAAGTAACTTAACCTAGTACATCAAACCAGCACAAAACACCCAATATAAGCTCCAGAAATTAAGTATCTGCGCAATTAAATCGAACTGAGTTTTCCCTAGCTTCACGGAAATAATTTAACAATGGTCTCTATTATTGCCTATGCCATGATTACTTTTTGAAGAGGGAGGGACACACACACACAAAAAAAAATGAAATAAATCATAACGGCTTTTGAAATGTGCGTATTTCAAGCATGATGGATGACCTACGCACCTGTCAGTACATTGTGCGTGAGCTGCTGAGCGATTTAATATCCCCAGTCTTGCATCATAAAACATTTGACATAATTACGTCACAACAACGGAAGTAATTAATCAAACTGGTAAGAATAATGGCAGGAAATTAAACTAGTTTCTAAAAGATACGTAAATCTTTGTAAGTTTAGCATTTATTAAATTTAATTTTAGCACCGCCTTTTACAAACCGTTTGGGTTGTACGTATAATTACTAATTACGGTGATGTGTAAAGGATGATGAAGGTTGAATTTAAAGGAAGTGTGCCCACGTTTGCGTGTAATTATAGTCGAAAACCATTTAGGAAAAAAACACTCTCAGTACACCCAACCGAGATTCGAGTCCCATTATCACATTCATCGGTAGTCTGGTCTATGGCGAAGGTAATGCCTCAGTCCATGCAGCCACCGAAGTGGGTTAAGTTATTAATTCCATGGTCGAAAAAAGTTTTGCTATAAAAACGGCAACAACATTGATTTTTCTCGCGTACCGTATAATCTCACCTTAATTCCTCTAACTAGGTAAGGTTAACCATTTGAGCGAAAGAAGAATGGGGGAACATTTAGGAAGAGTCATTCTAAGTATAACTTTTCGAGAGTCGAATCCTGATCCCCCCCCCCCTGCCACTAGAAAGGTGTTGGGTGTTTCTACCCTCCTCTTCTTTCTCTTGATGTTCTTTACGTTTGTATAATAAAGTCATTTAAATATTAAAACAGAAAGTTAGAGAAAAAAATGATAATATACTCAATTTTTTAAAATATTATTTTTATATTTCTGGACGAAGCGAGGAATATCTACAGTAAAAAAACGAATGAAACACGTCGAAAAATGCATCAACGAAAAGATTCCACCCTTACGAACTAAGAGCTCATATTTCATTCGGGTTCTTGACACAAATATCGATGTATGTGATGGGAGAAAAATATATTAAAGACGTTTGATGGGTTGTGGAGGGATGAGGGGGGGGGGAAGTATATAGGAAAGGAGGTGGGGTGAGGTGGAATGTCGGATGCTTTGAAAAGTATTGCAGACAGGGGAAGCTCCATAATGGATGTACTGCATTGAAAAGTATTTTGGCAATCACGTGATGAGTTACGTGTCAAAGATGACGTGTGCAGAAGGACGAAGACTCTTTTCTAACGTCGACCCTTGGAAACATTTTTTTTTTAATCTTACAAATAAAAGAAGATGGTGTCGAGGAAATTATAGCTTTTCAAGATTTATTCGATTTTTACTTACCTGTCAATCCATTCAAACACTTTATTCATCGAAACTCGTCCGAATGTGAAGGCTTGAAAGAGATTAGTTGAATAAGATTGATAATTGAATTGATTTCATATTATTTTTTAAGGAAACATTACGTGTATAAATATATAATATATGCAGAGAAAGCTCGTCATTACCATTGGTATTCTTAATTGACAGCGTAGTGGTGAAGATCTTAATGTTTTATTTTCGAAAGCAATAAACGATTCAAAAATTCAAAATATGACAAATAAAACAACCACATTATTTGAATAGGAAAACATTATAATTTAAAAATTATAGTATATTATAAGCAAGTATTTATCACTCCGTTACAACACAAGTTTGGGTTGGATAATATACAGAATTTACCATAACATGTGGGACCCATTTCATCAGTGACAAAAAAAAATGAAAAAACTAATTTATACATGTGTCCTATTTGAGCTTATTTCCGAGTTATAATTATGTTTGTACTCCAGTAATTTGGAGCTTCTTAACATTATAGGAAGTGCTTACAATTACAACCTCCCGTCTGAATGCTAGCTGCAGTTGTCATGTCGTAGAAAGCCGTACTCTTACAAAAAAATACCGGGTATTTGTTAGATTTGTTGGCAACCTTCTTGTGTACGTTGACGAAGTATTTCAATGTTCGCAATGGGTGTTGAGTATACATGTGGTTTCAAGCGGCCCCACAAATTAACATCTAATGGATTTAAGGAGATAGGCCCTTTTAATTTGGTGTGTAAATGCAGATCCATGGGAACAAACAGATATCTTCCAGAATTTTATTGTTTTGCAATTTTATTTTCAGAAACGGTTTGTTCAAGAATAGAAGCTAGTTGATTAAGTTATACTTTTTTTGTATACACACCTCCTCTATAATTTTAACAGTGATCAAATATCGATAAAATTGACATTTTTCAATAGAAAACTACCGGCTTCATAACAAAAAATAAGAAAATATAACAATTAATAAACATTGATTTTTTTATAGAAGGGTTGTTGAAAATACTAACATAAAAATTTCACTCGTTCTCGAGAAAACTGATATTTCCAAATTATAATTTACCCACAAGATATATCCGGTAAATAGCGCCATCTACGGTTTCTGTGATCCCTCTGTTCTTGTTGGCGCGGAAGAATACTTTGGTTGGTTGTGAAGCCACGCCACGCCTTTCACCCTCCCACAAAATAGGTTTTAGACTTGCACTCGACAGGGCCAAGGGCCTTAAGTGCGGCATTCTACGGCACGACTACTGCAGGCTTGAGAAGCGTACAGCTGATCAAAAGGCGAACGTATTCACCAAAATGAAGGTTTATAGTTGAGTTAAAAGGTATACAGAATTGAGCAAAATAGGTGCGTGTTTTATTTATTTATTTGAGGTATTTAACGTGTACTTTCTGAACCGATTGATTATATCAGCACACGAGAATTTCTATGAGCGATAACGAAAGTATCTAGCAATTTAGCCGGGAACTTTATTTTCACACACTTTCCAGGGTTCTCTTACATGCCACAATCGACATGGGACCGATGGCTTTACTTCTACTCTGAAGGAAGTTGTGCTACGGATTGTTATCGCTCAGTAAAAAAAAACCATCGCCTCTTGCTGGGTTTGAACCCACGAACATCGGGTCCTGAGGTGAGCACTATATCCCAACACCACTGAAGTCGACCCTGTGTTTAATTAAAAAGGGGTACAGATAATTTTAAAAAAAAGTTTTCGCTTCAGCACGCCAAACTATTGCGATGGCCGATAGTATTATTCTACCCGTGACATCCTATAGACCAGTTTTTCTCAAAGTTTTGGTGATGAAGGGCCGCTGGGGAGACCTCCGGGGCCCTGGGAGCCAAGAAAGGGGTGGTGTATGTTTGATAGCTATGCAGGGAAATTATCATTTTTAGGAAATTCCATTTTGCGATTATAAAAACAAGACAAATTTTAAATGCAAAAGATTAAATTTTTAGAAAAATATACATAATTACATTTAATTAGCTAGTAGTGGTGGTTTTTTAAATCATTTTTAACAATCTAAATTTCATAATTTGTTTATGTAAATGTGGAAATTTGTTGACTTATCTATGACTTGTGTCTACCAAGAAAAGAAATACAGCAGAATATTGGTATCTTATATTTAATCTTTTGAATTTAAAATTTGTGTACATAACTTCAATGTAATTTATATTCTTTAATGCATTATTACTTCGAAACTTCCTGGGTTCCCGCGGACCACCATTGGTCTGGGGACCACACTTTGAGAAACACTGCTATATACAGACTAGACTAGTTTCCCCAAGGGTCTTGAGTAAGTACAACCGAATCCAGTTTTCTCCAGAGTCTTGAAAGTTTTGGTCCTGTCTCGAAGTTTATACATCAAATCTGGCCGAGCAAGTTTCTCTCTTTCGAAGTTGGCTAGGATCTGGTTGCGGTCAGCTCCTTGCGCACGCATGACTTGTTTGGTGACGTCATTGAACTCCTGGGTATCGTATAATTATCGCCTCCAAGCAAAGGACCGTGACTCAAAAGGGGGTGTAAGGTCCGCCGTGTCGTCTACCTTCCAAGGACGACTGAGGTTTGAGGGCAAAACCAACTTTTCAATTAGTTTTGGGCACCCGCGGTTTTCGTGAACTTTCGACGACAGGAACCTTCAAACGAGGAAATGATTATGGTGATGAGTATGATTATAAGTTTGAATTTTAGCCGATAAGTACAAAATATTAATTATCAATATTACGCTCTTGTGTCAGAAATAACTAACAGGGACAATACATAGCTAAATCAAAGAAGCAGGATGATTTGTATGTTTGATTGCTGGATAAATCTGACACTCTTCGCCTGTAGGGAAAATATAAAACCGAAATGGGTGAAAGGAAATAGGGAAAGAGACCCTGGTTTGATCTCAGTCGAAGCATTTTCTACTATTACTAAATTATAAACTTAACTGCAATCTGAATTTAATAGGAAGCCCGTAATTTGAAAATTCAGTTATTGTACAAAATAAGTTAATCTGGTTATTAATTTTGTAAAGTTATTGTTGAGTATAACATTAATGTAATAGAGAAATAAAATTAACCAGGAAAATTTTAGAAGGTACAAATTACATGCCCTAAAAATATACTGTAGATGCTTTTCAGCCTCTTAGGCCTGTGTAGCTACTAGTTACCTTAATTATTTACTCTATGGAATTTGGAACTCGAAAGATCATGGCCCCACTTACAAAAGTACGCCACCTATCCCTATCCTGAGATAGTTCTATCCAGTCCACCTCACCACACCCTATCCCTATCCTGAGCAAGCTTTATTAAGTCCACCTCTCCATACTATCCATATCTTGAGCTTGTTCTATCCTGTCCACCTCATTACACCCTATCCCTATCTTGAGCTAGTTATATCCAGTCCAACTCATTACACCCTATACCTATCTTGAGCTAGTTCTATCCAGTCCACCTCACCACACCCTATCCCTATCCTGAGCAAGCTTTATTCAGTCCACATCTCCATACTATCCTTATCTTGAGCTAGCTCTATTCAGACCACCTCATTACACCCTATCTTTTTCAGATCTATTTTAATGCTATCCTCTGATCTGCATCTAATTACTAATTATGTTCCTCTCTTAAAGATTTATAAATGCTATCTTTTCTAAATCGTTATAAGTAACCAAGGCATCTTCATTTCGGTTGAAATGTGACCACCCTATTTTCTAATAATCCTCTTCAGGACATCGTAATAAAACTTGAAACACAAAACTATGTACGGTAATTAGCTTTTGAGTAATATGTGCTTGTAAGGAAGTGCGCTTTGGGTTTAAACTCGGCTTGTATTAAAGGATTAATTTAGTAATTTATTGGACGTGGCACGCCTGTTTTAATTACTTTTGGTACATGGAGCGGGGCCGGGTTGCCAGGTTGGTGGGTAGGAAGTCGTAGTTTTGTTGGGTTTTTTTTAAGGAGGGAGAGGATATTGGGATGGGTAATATAATGGTGGGTAGCGTGGTGGGGGGGGAAGGGTTTTGTAATTTGTGTGTAAATCGGTGTATAAAACGTGTGTTCAGGCGATAAATTACCAAGGTTTTCAAAATGAGTCATTTTGCGGGAGATGCAGGTCGGAATTAATTTAAAAGGGATTTAGTCAAGGGATTACTTTATGTAGATGTGACGTGTCCGTTGTAGCCATTGCAGTGTGTTTATTTTATAGTGCTTAGTATTGACATACTTCTATTTTTATCTCTAATTATCCAGTAAACTACAATTTTATTTTTTTTACTCCGCAGTACTATTTCTGATTGAAATAATTTAACGTTTATTTTCAAATAAAATAAGGATTATATTATTATATTTATAAGTAACTAGCTTAACCTGAGGTGGTGGCCCTTTAAGAAAACCAAACAAATATCCTGCTATCAATAGTGATAACATTTAACCATATTTTAGTGTTATTTTAGTCTTATTACCCGTTCGAATTATAGGCCTATGTACAAATTACACTAATGGGTTAGGGATTAGGAAGGTTTAATTGAGAGGAAGTGTGGTTGCATTTGCGTGGAGGGAGAGTTGAAAACAATTTCGGAGAAACCACACTCAGTGCAACTGACAGGGATCGAACCCCGATATCTCCGTCTTTGACAGGCTAGTCTAAACATGAGAGTAGCGCATTAGACCACACGGTCAACGAAGGGGATTATTTTAGTGTTATTTTGTAGGTATTGATAATATCTATCAAAAGTAACAAATGTAGATCACACGATTTGACGTATGAATACGTGAAATAAGATCTAGTAACTTTTTAGCTGTCATATGGACGAAAATATGGATGTAATAATGCACATTCTGCCCTAGTGCCTGGATATTTACTAATTGAATAGTAGAGCAAACTCTGACACAAAATATTAAATATCTCCGTCAGTATCGCCTGAAAACAACCCAGGGTCTTCTAGACATGTGGTTGACCACTCTTAACACTTAACTTTAAGAAATAGCAACATAACTAGGGTTTTTACAGGCTTACGATAAGGTGGGGTGGAAGGCGACGCGAGATAAGGCCAGTGATTTTTGCAGTTTTTATGGGCAAAACATTTGTTTGACTAAAATAAATCAAACATATCTCCAGTAGAAACATAGAGATTAATTTATTCACATGGCGACCTCAACATCCCCTGAATATCAATCATGAGCGTAACGGCATTAGATGACAAACTTTTTTAAATGAAGAGAAAAAGTTGTCATTAAATTCTAGAACACCCTTGACAAATATTCAAGAAATTTTGAGGTCACCATGTGAAGAAAATTAAATTAAGTTTGTACTGGAGCAATATTATATTTATTTTGTAAAAAAAAAAAGTTTTGCCATAAAAACTGCAAAAACACTGGCTTTTTCTCGCGTCCCGTTTCATTCCGCCTTAAGTGGAGGCCGTTATTAGCCTTTAGAGCACTACTTGAAATGAGCTCCAAATAACACTTGAAGTTTGTAAAGAATATTCATCTCAGCCGCGATTCGAACCAAATACTATCAAAAGTAGAAGATAGTTTGGAGAATAAACTAAAACTTGACTAATATAAATCACGGCCAAGACGTATTATGTTAGAAAAAATGTTTTGGCATGTAATTTATTTGTACTTGCTAATACTGATGGCAAAAAATAAGAAAGGTTATATTGAAGCAATGGGAGGTATGTCAACAGGTAGTAAAAATGAAATAAAGGTTATGCTATAGCAAGGGAAGGATTATCAACAGATAGTAAAAAGGTGAGAAAGGTTATGCTATAGCAATGGAAGGTATGTCAACAGGTAGTTAAAAGGTGATAAAGGTTATGCTATTGCAAGGTAAGGTATGTCAACAGGTAGTCAAAAGTTGAGAGTTAGCAATATGTGGTATGCTAACAGGTAGCCACAAAGTGAGAAAGGTTATGTTATAGCAAGGAAAGGTATGCCAACAGGTAGACACAAGGTGAGAAAGGTTATGTTATAGCAAGGAAAGATATGCTAACAGGTAGCCACAAGGTGAAAAAGGTTATGTTATAGCATGGAAAGGTATGCCAACAGGTAGACACAAGGTGAGAAAGGTTATGCTATAGCAAGGAAAGATATGCTAACAGGTAGCCACAAGGTGAGAAAGGTTA
Organism: Timema podura; assembly: GCA_033556935.1. Taxonomy (NCBI): domain Eukaryota; kingdom Metazoa; phylum Arthropoda; class Insecta; order Phasmatodea; family Timematidae; genus Timema; species Timema podura. The sequence continues at coordinate 24,358,214 of JAVRXN010000013.1, read as the reverse complement.
TGCTATAGCAAGGAAAGATATGCTAACAGGTAGACACAAGGTGAGAAAGGTTATGCTATAGCAAGGAAAGATATGCTAACAGGTAGCCACAAGGTGAGAAAGGTTATGCTATAGCAAGGCAAGGTATGTCTACAAACGCTAACACCTCAATTATCGCGCATATCTGGGCACGTGGAGGGGATATCTGGCTCATCTAGTACGTTTATCCGGGAAGGGAAGCACGGAATTTGAATCCCAGCTGAGTTTACTAAGGGTGTTTTTCCTTCAATTTTATTACACTAGCTCTCCATGCAAATTTGGATGCACTTCCTCTAAATATTTACTTGCTTATCCCTACTCTTTAAGCGCTATTAACATTTGTGCCCGAAAGGGTAAAAGACAAAAGAGGAAAGGGAAGTAAACAAATTATGTTTTAAACATGAAAGAGTTACAAAAACAATACGAAAATAAAAATAGAATTTAGGATTGCCAAAAATGATAATAAAAATGTTAATCTAATTTGTTCCATCATAATACTGTTTATTATCTTAATACTGTACACACAGGTATTCTAAAGTTAACCTTGTTAACGTAAATTCGAGAGATAAATGTAGTCCGCCCAGTTTTAGGGTTTAGGGGAAGGGGGGGATCTAACTAACCAACCAACCAACTTTGAAGTTGGAATATACTCGTACACAAGTCCGAGTTTCAATTTAGCTGTATGCCGGGATTATGGGAGGCCGCTAAAATTAAGCTGGTGAGGTTTATTGGTAAGAGAGGCAGGTTAGACTCTAAATGGAGGGTTGGAGAGGAGGAGGGGAGTAACGTGTGTGTGTGTGTGTGTCCTCGGAGCTTGTAGTATTGTTTGTTCAGAGGGGGAAGGGGGTTGGCGCTATCTGGGCGCCAAAGCTGAAATTCAACTCCTCTACTGAGGTACAACCGTCACAGCAATATATATACAATCTTCTAATACTAATGTCACAGCTATTATATATATATATATATATAATAATCTTCTAATGCTAATGTTTGTGCACTTCATCTAAACTATTCTCCTCATTCCTACCCATACGGTTATGACGTTGAATAATTTATAAAATAAAATATCAACTATAAATTAAATGGGTCCAACACCTAAGTTCAGTCGTTAAAGTGTCTGCCTACAGATTTGAGGGTCTTGGGTTCGATTAAAATATCTATAGGTTTTTATTTAGAACCTTGTATTACTACCTGTTCAGTTTATACGCATATAGTATCATTCATTTAATAAGGTAGGGATGAGTAAGGAAGCGTTTTAAAGTTAATCTACCCGTATTTACGTTGAAGGTAAGTGGACGGACCCGGATGGGATTTGAACTCCGTATTCAGCAGGCCAGTCTAACATGAGAGTGACACCTTAGCCCATTTAGTCACTGAGGCTGGTTTTACCGTTGTTGAAATTATGGTTTCCTCTTTCACAGTGACAAATTAACGACTAGGGGCCGGGTGTTGTGTATGTTCCATATTTAAGTTAGTTTGTAAGTCGCGTGCTTATATAATCAGTTGGTTCAGAAAGTGCACAATAAATATCTTAAGTGATAATAACATTTCGCGTCTGGGCTACATCGATTTTAGCCAGGTACTGGAAAGATTAGCCAGTACTAATGTACCGTTGCTCAGGGGACTCTAGAATGTACTGATGTACCGTCGCTCAGGCGACTCTAGAATGTACTAATCGTACCTCCTTTCCGTGGATGCTCTTTCCATGTCCCGATGGGATGAAATGATGCTAATAATGAGTATGAGGGTGTGGAACCAGTAAAAACATTTAAACCTAACATAAGCTTAACTAACCAAACCCTGGTGACCGTTGGGGGTATTCCCCTTTCGGGCAAAATATACCCCAGGTATCAGCCGGGACTTGAGCCCGTGACCCATAAACTCGTAGCCAGGTGCACTGACCACTATACCATGGGCCCGGTTACCCTAGATAGAAAAAAAACTAAAACAAGATACCAACAAAGAATTAGTGCTTTCGACTTGTGCTGAGTAACTTTTAAAAACAGTTAGCGTAAGTATATCTGATAAAATGGGAAGCATTCATTGGTTAAGTTGATTTTTTTTAAAAGTTATATTTGATGCTACCTGCAATTAATTCATCGCCAGTGCGTGTGCATGCGTGCGTGAGACTGACATCCATAGCTCTGATTTGAGATATCTGGACTAAAAATTCAAATCTCTTAAGATTCATTGAATGGGGGGGTGGGGAAGGTTGTTCACCCTTTAATCCAGGTGAATTCTTCTATCCCTTACCCTTGTGTGAAAAGTATAGATACCAGTTAATGAGGCAGGCTTTATCGGAGTTTATCTTCACTATCTTAAAATAAATACTTAATAAAATAGAGTCGGATTAAAAAAAAAAAGAAGTCAATAAGTAGAAAAAATTCAAAATTTATACAAACAAAAATAAGGGTGAGGATAATTTCTTCCCACCTCTTTTGCGTTTGGTTTTTCGAAGCATTTTGTATTTTTGTTTATAAACTCAGCTTAGCCTGGCGTCTACGCGTATCTCTTCGTAAAGAGTTTATAAGGCACCTTCGCTGCTGCTACTACTACTTCCTCTACAGTTTGTCTTCCTGTGTAAACTACTCCCTTCCCTTTTCACCCCCCCTCAGCCTCCTCTGCATCTCTCCCCTCTCCTCCCCGCGCCCTCGCTGGATCATTAAGACAAGGAGGATGGTCTACTTGTGAAATATTCCCGGAGTACATTACGGACGTGGGGGTGTACTTGGGGGTTATTGCTCGGCATACCAGACGGGATGGAAGTAGGAAAGGGGTGGGGGGGGGGGGGATGGAAGGCTTTAATAAAACAAGAGAGTATTTCAAATGCTGGTGCTTAGGAGGTAAAATTGTAAAGGGGCTTTTACTGGAAGATAAAGGTGATTCTAAAATAAACCGTCACATGCGTTGGAATAACTTTCTTATAGTTTCAACAGCAACCTGTCACCTGCTTCGGTGGCCGCGTGGTCTAACGAGCTACCCCAACAGTAGAATAGACTACCGATGACAAGTAGATCGAGGTTAGAATCCCGGATGGGTGTACTAAGGGTGGATTTCCGTTATTCTCTTTCCACTCTCCCTCCACGCAAATGCGGGTACACTTCCTTTAAGTGCATTTCTTCCTCATCCTTAACCCATTAGCATAATTAGTACATGTGCATATAACACGAACGGGTGAGGCATTAGACACGGTGTTAAAAAAGACCAACCGAGAAAGTTTCTGAAATACCAACTTATCCAAATGATGGAGCAAAATATATCCTAAAGCCTTACGCTCTAATTGATTTAAAAATATATATACTCCAACTAAAACACACGCATACTCGTGTGTATATTACATATTATCTATAGCTATATTTTTTACTCAAACTAACTTTATTTATACATTATAGTTTCTAACAGTTTAACAGCTTGCCAACTAAGACCTATCTTGAAGGTCCAACTAGTTAGACAAATTGCATATTCCTAGAAAGATACTAGTCCCCTCCATCACAAGGATGAGTTTTATTTTAACTATCCCGTCGTCCATTCAAAGTCTTAGAGCTCACCAAATATCCTCGATGGAAGGCGGTGAGTGAAAATTTTGATGGACCTTCAAACACTTCTCTTGGACCCGTTTCACTTTTATTGAAGGACGAATGGTATATAGGAAGGGGTAAAAATGGGGGTGCCTTAAATCTACCCCAAGGGTGCATTTCAGCACGTGGGCCAAATTTTCATACTTGATTGGATTAGAAATTAGTACTATTCATTTTATAATCTAACCACGCATATTATTATAATGTAATATTCTTAATTAAATGGCGCTGGAAGATGTTATCCATATCGACATTAGTCTTGCAATAGAGTGGAAAATTTCGGGGCGGGGGGTTGAAACCCCTCCAAAAAAACTTGACTACGGCCTTGAATGCGACCATGTGGCTACTGAAGTGGGAAATTAAACTTTTTAAATGTCATGAAATTTCAAGTCTATCGTGAACCAACCCTAAGTGAAACACTGTTGATATGATTGCTACCACCATCCCAACTCCCCTTCAACCCTCCCCTCCCCCTTCTCACCCTCCATGTTTCAACGAATGCCTCAGGGCTCCAAGAGCAGTGGGGCCTCTGCGCTCGACGCCATGTTGCCTTTCTTTAGGCATGAATACAACTTTAACGAGAGACCTCTCGCTTTTTGGTGAAGGAAGGGAAACGGGGGAAGGGGGGGGGAAAGGTTTAATATTATTAGTAAGTACAAGGCGGTGGGTCTACCAAGAGAGGGGAACACACCCTTTTTGCTCATATAGTATGGAGCGTGCGGGAATAGTGGGGGAAGTATGGAGGGAGAGATGCCTGTAAATAAATTAAAGCTGGGGGTATCTCTCTCTCTCTCTCTCTCTCAAAACAATCGTCGGTAGCAGACATGAATTAAGGTGGGAGGGTAGGGGACGCGATAAATGACCAGTGTTTTGGGAGTTTTTATAGCAAAACTTTTTTTTTTGAACAAAATAAATAAAATATTACTCAAGTACAAACAAAAAGTTTAATTTTCTTGACATGTTGAAATCAACAGTTATTGAATATCTGTCATGAACTTAGTGGCATTAGATGAGAAACTTTTTAAATTAAAAGAAAAAGTTATTAAATTCCAGGACACCCTTGACAAATATTCAACAGCCGTTGATAACACTACGTAAAGAAAATTAAACTCTTATGTTTCTACTGGAGAAATGTTTTATTTATTATTATTATTATTATTATTATTATTATTATTATTATTATTATCATCAGCGCGTCTTACTACCCGTTCGGGTTATACGCACTTACGCTAATGTGTAATGGTAGGGTGATTGTGAGATGAAATGGAGGACCTACAGTTTAACGTGGGATCCGAACCACGGTGGAGACCTGGCCTTCCCTTACATTCACAAGTTGTGATTAATACACGTCTTGTCAGAGGTGAAGGAAGGTTTTGGCAAACAGATAAATCTGTGTCGGGACCGAGGTTTGAACCCCGGACCCCAGCACAGAAGTCTGACACCTTACCCCTAGACCGCCAGCCGAAAAAAAGGTTTTTATATAAAAATTGCAGAAACATCTCTTCTCGCATCCCCTAAACTCCCACCTTAACTCGAGGGGCTGGAGGAACTCGAAGGGTTGGAATTGAAAGGGTAAGGATAGGTCTTGACCAACTCATGTTAACATGGTCACAATGTTTGTTACTTAGTGAATTGACGTTTTTGAGCTCCGAAGAAAAGCTGTGCATCTCCTCCAAATATTACGTCATCTCGCATTGTTAGGGTTTTCCCACCTGTTCTTACTAAAACCAATTTTAAAAGAAAGGCCTACCCTATCTGACGGATAAAAAAAAGTTGTTTTTTTCGTTTTTTCAGAACTGTGTCTTACTACCCTTTCAGGTATTACGCTTTATGTACTAATTACGCTAACGATTTTAGGGAATTGGGAGGTTATATTTATAGGAAGTGTACCCGCATTTTGTGGAGGTAGAGTGGTAAATAATTTTTAAAAACCATCCTCAGTACACCTGACTGGGATTTAAACCCCGAGCTCCCTGTAATTGGCATTCTAATATAAGATGATAGTAGCGCGTTAGATCATGCGGCCACCGAAGCGGGTCTAAAAAAGTTACTAGATCTACTTTCACCTATTAATTGTCAGGTCATGTGATCTACGATTGTCACTTTTGACAGATATTATCAATATCACTAATATAATAAAATGTCATCAATTTTGCTCGCAAAAAAAGTTTTCTATTTCTAAAAGGCCCTTACTACGAAAGAAATAAAGTTTAATTAAAATTAGAAAACATATGTCAACATTGATAACGTTTTACCATATTACTACTGTTATTTTATGTATATTGATACCCCTAATGTCTATCAATAATTAATAATAGCCCATATCACAAGACTTGACTACGAATGCATGAAAGTAATAAAATAACTCTTCAAACTGTCAGATAAGGCCCTTCATAATTTAATTTAAATATAGCTGTTCTTTAGCAAGGTTATAATGTGAAGGAAAAAAAGGGTGGGGGTATTTTAGGGATTCAGAACCCCACCCATCACCCTTACTCTCAAAATATTATAAAAGTGTATAACTTACATGTTATTATTTCCCTCAATACCTAAACTAGTATATTAAGGGAGTAATTTATAATTCATGGAACCTACATCCTAAACTATTTTTTAATACATTAAATTGTTTAACGAAAAAGTTAATGTTACAAAATAATTTGTTGCAATCTTCTGTATGGGATTCTATCAAGCGCAACAGTAGATTTCCAGGTAAAACCTTGTCTTTATCGCTTCCCAGATCAATCCAGATTGGAAAGATTTTACTTTTAACGGGAACTTATGAGGGTGGGAGTGTAATTAACGTGAGCATAAGGGGAAGTATATTTACAGTTTTTATTGCAAAATATATCAAATATATCTTCACTAAAACAGTTTCATTTTCTTCACAAGGTGATCTCTCCCATGAGCATAGCGGTATTAGATGATAAACTTTTTAAATGAAAACAAAAAGTTGTCATCAAATTTCCGGACACTCCTGACAGATTTTAAAGAACTATTGAGGTCGCAATGGGAAGAAAGTTAAACTGTTATTCTTCTGCTGGAATAATATTTGATTTATTTTGACAAAATAAAACTGTTTTGCTTTAAAAGCTGTAAAAAAAACACCGACCCTTTCTCGTGTCTCCTACGCTGCCACCTTGAAGAGGAAACGTATTTTGGTCGGCGTGCAGGTGTTTCTACAACATATTTCCCTACCATTGTAAAGAGGGGGATTAACACCCCCAAAAAGTCTCCCCACAATATTGATGGGATAGTGAAAATGTGTTGTTCTCCGAGTAACACGCCCAGGGAAATTTCACATCGCTCCGGGAGTTTGAAAGTTTCGGTTCTATTAACGGGTAACGAGTTCTATCGCTTCGTGTCCACGGACTATCGGGTTATTGTCCGGTCCGGTTAGAGGGGGGTTTGGGTATCTCCCTGTGGGATTGTTCGAGTCCAGGCAGGGGCAATCTAAAAGGCGGGTGAGCTCGACTCCATTCTGTCCGCTTGGTAACGGATATCGCCCCTGGGGATACTTCGTGAAGGGGTGAGGGGGGTGGACGGGCGGATCGCCAAATTAGGCAGAGTGGTTATATTTTCTCGGTTCGTGCTTTTGGATCAGAGTTGCATCACGACCAACTGGTGGTGGATGAGGAGTTTGGGGGGGAGGGGAGAATAAAGGCACTTAAATTTAAACTTGTTTTACAGGAGATTTGACACGATTCTGTGCTTTAAACGTCAGGGAGGGGACGTGAGCCTTGAAACATTCAAGACCCTCTCTTTGGCTTTCTTATCACGTGTAAAACGTAATTTAGAATCCTCCATCATCCGGGATTTAAATCAAAGTCTCTCAGATGAAGGTCCCCTCATATAAAGCAAAATTCCTCAACGATCATGACCAGTGAAGAGACCAATCGTTACTTTGATTTGAGGTTCAAACTAAATATGCTTCTTCCGAACATTTGAGGCGAATTTATAAAATATAAAACATTGATTTTAAAAAAAATCATGAACATTTTATTGGCACGGGGGCTAAGGAGTAAAATTTGTTTGGTTATATTGTGTGCTGACGAGAAGGTCAGAGTTTGTATCCGACTGGGGGTATTTTTTTCTAAATGGTTTTCCACTCTCTTCCTCACAAATGCTAGTACATTTCCTTTAAATTCTACCTTCGCCATTAGTGTAAATGTGTGGACAACTCGTTAAGTGAAGTATGACAAGGAGTGAGAAATAAACTAAGTTATGTTAGATAATTGATCACTAACTTTAAACTAGCTAATTTAAGGGTAAAAGTATTATTGTTAAGAAGAACTGTACCGACATTTTCTTGCTATCAAGATCAGGAATACCAACTCTACTTATAGCATATAACTAGCCCGCTTCAGTGGCTGTACGGTATAAGGCATCACTTTCGTGTTATACTGGCTTGCTAATGACGATGGATAGGGGTTCTAAGCCCTGTCCCATCTACTGAGAGTGTTTTTACTCGATGGTTTCCCACTCTCCTTCCACGCAAATACAGGTAGACTACTTTTAAAATTATTCATTTTTTTCACCCCTACCTCATTAGAGTAATTATCATGTATGCGTACAACCTGATCAAGTAGTAAGACGCGGTGATAAAAGCCAGTAACTATATCTAGATATATATTTGGGAAAATGTAGCTCTGATTAAATCATCCACTTAATCCCATGCAAATAGTTTAATCGTAAGAAGGGTGTTGAATTAATATTGTACTTTTAGGCCATACTGAGAATCGAACCAGATATCTTTGTTCACATTAAGCAGATGTGTCACTAACTGAGATGAGCTATTGGGCAAGTACCTGTGAAAATAATTAATTAGTGAAAGAGTTCACTGGTAATGTTCTATAGAATAAAATATCTTGTTAGAAGAACTAGCTAAGCAAAAATTCAAAATGTTTCAGACAAAATCAATTTCCGACTGTAATTAATAGTCAATTATTAATACTGAGAGTGGCTAGTAGTGATCCCAGAATTTTTACTCAGAGGGTAAAATGTTTTGAAGATTGTTTTAAATTTTATTTAGTTTAGTTTTTTTTATATAGATACTTGAGACAAAATTAATTACGTTTTTTATAATACTATTTAATACAATGATTTATTGCTTACCATGTACTATACATAAGCTCCAGTAGCTTCAATAATGTTAGTGTAAAAAAACACGGAAAATATTGTCGTGGATGCAGTTTGCCCTTTATTAAATTTAAACTTATATAATGCATTTTAAACCTACTTAATTAATAATTAAATAAGAAAATATTATCCTCAGATAAAAGTGGTTTAAGTCAAAATAATGGAAAAAAAAAGACACAATTAAATTTGTATATTTTTTAATCTGTAAAACACCGCTCTTATATTAATCATATAGTTTTGTATTTTTATTTTTAATGTTAGTACTATTGTAAAAAATATCAGTACACTGGTTGTAAATCATTGTAATGACGCGAATGTTTTATGGTAGGGATCACAATTCAAATAATGTTCTAATAACATCACCGATTATGAAAGATCAAGGTTATTTTGGTCACGTTCGAATTTTATTTGAAATATTTGTAATTTTAGAATAGTCAAATATCGACATTTATTAACGAGTAGCTATCTAACGTGAGCGACTTAAAATGGTCGTGAGATCGACCACTTTCCAACCCCTGCTATATACAAATTAATGGGTTTTTTGAGAGTTAATTAAAACAATTTTTAAACTGGAGGGGGGGATGGGGGCGGCGGAGTAGCAGGTATAAATACCATGAGATAGCACTCGCATTTAAACGAATTAGAATTTAGATTACGTTCCAATTTGTAGGGCAGTCAGTCAGTCGCCGGTGCGGCCAACCTAACTATTTACGTGACCTCTACCGCAACATCCCCCCCCTCCCCTTCTCGTCCTCTTGTCCCGCGTGATTGCGTTACCGTCATCCCCACACGTAACAAACTCTCACTTTGACCCGAATCCACCGAATGGCAGTTTATACAGAACCTCTCCCTCCCCCGACAAGTATAGTGATCAGTGTTAACTATCACACATGGGATACATCGTCAAGTGCCCATCATACCCTCCAACGTGTGGTTCCATCAGTGTAATGGCCCTTGAACCTTAAAAAAAAAAGTCAATACCCAAACAACCGAGAAAGGAGGGTGGGGGTTAGATATTTGAACCACTCGACCCTGCGTCGATGGGAGAAGCTATACTCTATGTATTGATAGTAAATAGGGTTATTAAGATCGCCGGGTAAAACACTACACAAGCTATAGGGTGTGACAAGACAAATATTTACAGGCAGTGAACTTGGGGTTGGCGACGCTACGAGACGTAAAAAGTTGTCGCTGTTTGTACCTGGAAGGTAGGCAACTCATCAATCTTCAACACATAGCAAATGGAAAGTGGTGTAAATTATGATGAGTACAGTAGCCCCACGGCTTCTTTGGTGCTGACTGACAGTTCACAGCTGACTTCTGACAGTCAACATTTAGGTATATACCTAAATTTTGTCTGTCAGAGGTGACAGCTGCTAAACACATGTTTTTTGCAGATCATATGGTTCGGCGTAGGGATACATAATTTGGTCTGGTAGCTTTTCAAAATCGTCAATTGTGAACTGTGAGCTGTCAGTCAGCACCAAAGAAGCCATGGGGCTACTGTAACAACAGCCAACAGCACAATGTCACTTGGCCACATCGCTTGTGCAGTGAGAGAGTGGTGGAGATGCTTGTGTTGGTTTGCGTGGAGTGCTGCATGTGTTGCCTACCCTCACAGGTGCATACAGCATCAAATTTGACGTCTCGTAGCATCACCATTTGGCATCACCGATCCCAAGTTCCTCACGTGGAAATACTTGTATTGCCATCCCCTACAACCCGTTTCTTTTTTTTTTACCTGTCGTGCTAAATAACACTGAATATCAAAAGTTACAGTCTTAGATCGTTTGGCTTGACGTATGATGCGTAAAAGTAGATCTAGTAGCTTTTCTAACCCTCATACATGTCCTTCCTAGGAAAGACACCAAAATAATATTAACTTAGATTTGTTACTCATTCTATAATCTAGAGCAGCGGTTTCCAAACTGTGGTATGCGTATCACTAGTGGTACGTACAATTATTTCCCGTAGTACGTCGTGAGAAGCCAAACAAAACTACTCATAACAAATTAAAGTTGGAAAATGATAGGGCCTCATCAAATCTTATAAATATATAACGACCAAGTCAGGCCAAAAGTAAATCAGATTTAAACAGTGGTTTGAGGGATGGCAACATTTATTCAACCTCAGACAACCGGTACAGCTGCGCATTCTCTGATTTATTTTTCCCTGAGCACCATTAAAAATATACCAAATTAGTAAATATTCAGCTTTACTCTGGTGGTACTACAAATTACGGGAATTGTTGGGGTGGTACGCCATTCAAAATGTTTGGGAGCCGCTGAGCTATAGAGTAATCATCAATTACGAACAGAGCTATATTAAGCCCCCCCTAACCCCCACCCAACTCTTTGTTTACCTCCCCTCGAGAGAAGACAGGAATGTTGTGTTGCTGTCATCGTTGAACCGATACTAACGGTATTGTTTGGGATTCCCCTCTCTGACTACATAGTTCAAAGAGACCGCGCTACTCTCGTTTTATAGTGATTATTGGAATGTGAATTCTGTTAAATACGGGAGAGAAGTTATTTTATTGTTATTTTCACGTACACCCTGGTTCACAGTTCATTGGGATGTACAGTGTAATTATTTTATTGAGGTATTTGCTGTTTATAAACAAATTTATTTGGCACCACTTCTTACTACACGTTCGGGTTATTCGCTTAAGTACTAATTACGCTAATGGGTTAGGAATTGGGAAGGTTGAATTTAGAGGAAGTGATCCCACACTTACGTGGAGGGATAGTGGAAAACCATTTAGGAAAAACCATCCCCAGTTCACCCGACCGAGATTCGAATCTTGATCTCCCCGTCCTCAGCAGTCTAGCTCAACGCGACTAGCGCGTTAGCCAACTACATCACCGAGGCAGGTGTTTATAATTTATACATAGGATTGAATTTCTCAGAAAATATTGAATTATAAAATATTATTTCAAATATCAATCAAATTGTTCATGTCCTATAACTTTGCAATGATAAGCTATTTTGTATCTCAAAGATTAGTGGATCTATTATCAAAATTGTAAATTTCCGCTAATTAAGAGTACCCTTAAAGTCATTTTTACGGGAAAACGATGGTTGTAATTTTGTTTGTTATGTTAAACAGTGCCTCGATACAAAATATTTTAATCAAAATCTTTATAGCGAATTTCGAGAAAAATTATTTTATCCCTTTTTGCCCTTCAGTAAACTACCTTTAATCTTAGGGTTGAATATATAATTTCAAAAGTCCTTCAGGGGAGCCTTAATGAAACCCTAGATACCAAGTTCTAGCCGAATTGGTAAAATGGTTTTGACTCTAGCTCGAGACACAGACAAACAGACAGACAGAATGGTGAAAAACACCTTTTCGGTTTCAGGGTTCTCGAGTTCGATTTTTTTTTTGACGATCACAATAGTGATAGTCTTATTCTTGTGGGTTTTTTTTTTGGGGGGGGGGGGAGGGTAATTGTTTTTAAAGGTAGACAAATGAAAATACATTACTCATAAATAATGGTGACAATTTCCTTTAAAATCACTGATCGCAAATATAAGTTTTATTTATCCACCTGTGTTGGGTAAGAAGAATCTACTAGCAACCTCGACTAACCAGCGTTGCGAAACTTGTCCTATATTTGAGGCGAGATTGACCACACGAAAACGAGAGAATGACAACGCTATTTATCCAAAACTAGCCGTGCAGCTCCCTCAGCGATGATAGCCAGTGTTTAAGGATCTTCCTTACATGCCGCACATGGGAATGTTTTATTGAGTGATGGTAACCATTACCAGGTACAGTTTGAACAAGTTATGCTTACCGTGGCAACACTCCACGCCACAATACTGTCTTTGCGAGCCATGGACTACACACTTTACGGATACGGAATATGTCTACAAGGCTTAAGGGAGGATATAGAGGATTACGGAGAGGTGGGGAAGGGGGGGGTCTGAACGTCATAATATTGATTGTCATACAGATACCTCCAGGTTTATGCTAATAATGGGTACCCCAGGGCTATGTGAGGAGCATAGCTCTCATGGTAAACATGCTCCTTGCCGCACGTCACTGCTGCTTGTACAGTCTGATACACGAAATATTGTCACCCTTATAACATGACAGGCGCCTTACATAGCTTTAGTTAGGCAACTATCGTTAACGCATGGTGCGGCGGGTCGGTGTCATACTAAGGAGGAGTGGTTCATGCTGTGTTGACGGATTGCGAGGTTCCCTCGATGCTACAGTTGGAAGTTGATGAGATTAGCAAGGAAGACGGATGTTTCCAATTTTGCACTTATTATATGATACTTATTAATCAACTTAAAATGATTGTCTTCATTTCAACGCAGTACGACGTAGCAAGATATTAATATTAATACTATCAATATAAAATATATCAAAGCATATGTCATCAAAGGGAAAACATATGTGAAACAACAAACATCAAAAGTATTTATTTGTATTTGGCTGAAAACTTTTTAAACTATTTTGTATCAAGTGTATTCATCACCCAACCGAGATATAAACCTCGACCTCCCGTCATCGGCAGTCTAGTCTACTGCAAGAGTAGCGCGTTAGACCACGCGGCCACCGAAGTGGGTTTCAAGATGTTCCTACGTTTTATTACGAGGAGATGGGAAGCTTACAAAAGGTTTTATTTATCATTGTTTGTGATGAAACAAAATCTAAAAAGCAACCAACTCTGTCAGAAAACAAAAATATATTAATTATAAATTTTCACTCATATATCATTCACTTATGATGTGTTACACCTAAGTTTACTGTAATTAGAGTATTATTTTAATACTTTAATATTAATATCACTTTCTTTATTATCAATCCAATGTCAAATTTATCAAATCGTAAAAAAAAAAAAAAAAAAAAAACGTAAGAAAGAGGGGGATGGGTCGAAAACCTTACTATCCCTTACATGGGAAGGGAGGTAAATGGAGGTTGAAAATCATTTTTTTTAAAGCCTTACGTAATTTAAGAATTGCCCCTAAGTGCATTTATGTCCTTTCAATGTTGAAAATAAGAAGAATGTCTGATGTTCTTAATTTATTTTTTCACTTTAGTCATTCAAATTAAAAAAATCAAGCTTTTAATCTAAATATCATTGGAAAATATCACCTAATACACACAGATAGCTTTATTTTTCTTAACTTTGTATTGAAATTCTGTTTTTATTAATAAATTTAAACACGCTTACCAATAGGACCTTAATATCGCTATTAAAATACTTAAAGTTTCTACTTTATTTGCAGTGCAATTATTTTTTTAAGAGACAGTTGTTACTACCATTAAGTATGTTGACTTTTATTAATGAGATATTCACCAACTTGCTTTTTAACATTAAATAAAGGTTTAACTGACATGCTTAAGAGTAAAATGTATTCCTATTAAGAAGTTATATCAGATTGGGTTATTCACAGAGTGGGTTGAATTTGTTGACGTAATTTGGCTTCTCTATACCTCCCTTCCTCCCCATAACATCACCAATGTATCACTGTATGACCAACGTTCAAGTCAAACTAGATTAATCACTTTTGACATCTCGTTAGAAACTCAACACACTGTAAAGGTCTGCTTAAAAACAAAATCTGTCAACGAATCCGGAAACCCAGTTTGTTTTCAAACTACGTCCTGGGTGAATGGGTAAGGGAATACGGAGAAATAAATAGAAAATAGTGATAGAGGCAGGAGAAGGGTTTGGGAGGGCGGGGGTATTCGAACAAGGTTGGTTGTAAAGCGACCTCTAATGAATCCCGAATTCGCGACAAGAGCTGGGTTTGCCCCCTTTTGACCAAGAGACCATCAATCAATGGTGACGAAACAAATGTTTTGGTGTTCTGCTTGACATTCATCTAAATTACCCACGATTCTGTGCGACGCATGTGTGTGTGGGGGGGGGGGGGGGAGGCGATAGAGGGGGGAACTAGATGGCGTGAGTTGCATGTTTCAACCACCCTACATGCACGTCGCTTGTTTCAAACAAATGATGTCAGCGGTAACAGCTCATTTTGGAGACGTCACCGCGAAATAGCTACTCCTGAAAGCTGGAACCACTGTATTGTTCCTGGCAGAACTGTCATTCCTATTTGCACAAACTGTGTCGCTATGATTTCAAATTGTATAAATCTAGTTATATATTTGAATCAGGTGTCGCGGACAGAAGTCATAGCCATGTATATTTGAATAATGGTATTGGTGAGTCATACCAAAGGTCCAAGGTTCGAATATCTGTCAGGGGCACATTTTACAACTACAAAACAAGCATTTGAATTTTTTTAACAGGAATAAAAAAAAAGAGAGAATATATTCATAAAGTCTTTGATGATTTGTTTTGGAGTACTAGCGTAGTTGGTACCCGTTTTAGTGGCCACATGGTCTAACGCGCTACTCTCGCAGTAGACTAGACTGCCGATGACGTGGAGATTGAGATTCTAATCTCAGTCGGATGTACCGAGGGTGGTTTTCCCAAAATGGTCTTCCACTCTCCCTCCATGCACATGTGGGTACACTTCCTATACAATATAACCTTCCTCATCCCCTTAAACATTTACATAATTAGTACATATACGTATATCGCCATTAAAGTCGATTATTATTATTATTATTATTATTATTATTATTATTATTATTATTATTATTATTATTATTATATCCCGAACGAGTTGTAACACGCGCTGCTAAAAAAAAATGTCCACAGTAGACCAGGGAATCCTCAAGTTAGTGACATTTTAGGTCATTTGCATTCAACCACCAAGCGCTCTAGTCAATAAATGAGTGCTATAAGTGAAATTTAGTTGCTTTTCATTGCTTTATTACAAATCATTTAATATATTTTTGAGAGCCAATTGCGATCAACTTCAGCTTTGTCCTCGCTAAGTGGTCACATGATTTGAAGCGGTCAGCCTCTTAACATACTGGCTTGATGGAATTGTTAGATCGGTGTGTTTGGGGATACGATTTATATTAGTAGTTTTCCCATCACCGCCACAAATTAATGCTGGAGAATTTTTCTAAATTACGCTTCTAATTGCTTTGTAAAGCTATACCTAGACCTAAATGGTGTATAATAGTAAAAAATCATATATTAAAAATAATACAAATATGACCGTTAGGATCACTCCCTTTACGGGGAAAATATCCAAGCTACCACTGGGAATTGAATCCGGGACCTCTATTCTCGTAGCAAGGTGCACTGATCACTACACCAGCTATCTTATTGCTACGTATTATTAGTAGGCCTAGTTCTATGGACAGTAGACCTCACTTCCTCCATGTTTTTTATTGTTATCACAATCTAAAATTCTCTTTAGATTCATTGAATATTCCTACTAGTGTTCTCGTGCTTCGCCGACGAAAGTTTAACATAGATGTAAATTAATGAAATTAAAGGTGGGATATCCTATATTTATTCCAGGACATACTCTACACCCTACTCCTACAAGTTTCATTCGAATTGTTCAGATTTGCGTGATGAAACATCAACACAAACTTCGCATTTAATATATCACTTCTTTATATACGAAGTTAACAATGTATAACATTAAATAATGTTGTTCAAGCATACTATCAAACATTGACTTTATCATAAATAGCAAATGATGGACATCTAACTGAATATTTAACATATATGTAAAATTATGTAATCAAGTGGAATAGTCCGGTATTCAGGACATACTTACTACGTACAATTCATTCGAATTTGTTCAGTGTTTTAACGGATTGAGCAACAACATCAACCCAATTTCGCATTATATATTAGTAGATTTTCCTATAATGTTTCATAGATTTGAAGTAGATATTTTCCTTGAATTAGGAGAAAAAATTATCATAGTACTATGTCTATAGAGCATACTGTTGTTTAACGTTTTTTAGACTTCACTTCGCAATATATGTAAAAAAATTGAAATACTCCTGAGGATCTATGATTGTTAGTATTTAGTTCAATATTTGAGTAGTATTATGATAAACCTTTTTAAAGGTTTCCAAATTCAAACGGCTTTCCAAAATTGGAAAAGCATGAATCTACTTTGTTACGGCCACTTTTCAAAAAGTCTGCGAATTTCGTTAAAATTTTTAACATATTTCAGAGTTATCATGGAACAAACATCCCTTTAAAGCATATTAACTCCAAATGGTCAAGTTAAAAAAAAAACAAGATCCCGATACGCTTGGCAAACTAGAAATATACTGTCAGACAGTACAATAATAATTTTCAGTAGCCTCACATTAAACCTACATACAGGTACACTTTGATATATTTTTTTAATAGCCACAAAATAATTATGTTCTGACGTGTTTGACAATTTGGGACGATGGGTTTGGCTCACCGAACGGGTGTGTTTGAAATAGCTTATTCTCTTCGTAATGGACCTTTAAATTATATGTATTAAGGCCACTAATAACCATTGCACTGTTACTATTTAATACTCATAATATGCTTCTTTCAACAAGAAAATTACACTATTTACGAGGGTCTGTTTTACTTTTTTTTTTAACCACGCATTTATTTTAATTAATTTTGTGTTTTAACTATAATGTGTTTTTCTCCCCAAGTAACTTTACCTTGTGTGATTTTACGTTGCTCAGTTGACAAAATACAAATTTAAAATACAGTCGCTGTAATTTTGTATACAATTATGCACTGCACCAATCAGTGGTGGGTTTTTTTCAACCGATGTAATTGATTATTTTAAACAAATTACTGTACTCGCAAATAAATTTAAATGACCATCTAATGAATGGACTTTTTTTTTTCCATTCAACCTACAAGCAGTTAATTTTCTTTCCAAGGCAGAATTTTTCTCCATTGGCTCTGTTTCGAAGGGGGTATAAAGTCAAATTTTCTTATGAAGGGCCTTATCTGACAGCTAGAGAAGTTACTAGAACTACTTTCACGTAGTGTATGTGCTTCAGCTGTCCCTTTTGATAGATATTATCAGTACCTATAAAATAACTTAGTAATATAGTAAAATGTTTTGAATTCTGGCCACAAAGTAAATATTATGTGTCTGTATTTTCAAAAATAACCTTTTTATGAAAATTGGACTGTATATGTTACTCCCTTCTTTCTTTTTAATTCAGCACGTGTTAAGTCCTTCACCCCCTCCCTTCTCTTTCTGACACCTCGTGCGCTTTAGAAGGGGGTGAGTTAAGGGGGTAGTAAAGGGTTCACTCGCCACACATTCCACCCCTCCCCCCTCCCCCCACAAGCTATTAATTACAAGGCAAGACAAGCCTGCTCCGTAATTAAGTGGCGGCTATTACACAAAGTGTACCCTTGGGTGCATCGTAATGGCGCGCCTCATTGTTGTTGTCGTTTTAAATTTTGGACGGAAGCAAGTCGCTGAACTATCATTATTAAAGTTAATTTTTCAGTGGCTGGATGGTATAAGACTCTTAAGGACTGGTCAGCTGATGATGGGGAGATCGTGGTTAGAATCTTGTTCGGGTCTACTGAAGGGGTTTTTTCCCTGAATGGTTTTCCACTCTCCCCCCACGCAATGGTGGCTACACTTTCCCTAAACTCAACCTTCCTAATCCATACTCCGCATCATACTATTCGTGCGGGCTATCTTCGTATCTACGCTGATGAAGAATGGAAATGAAAGGTAGGATTTATGGTAAATGTACTAATATTTGATTGGAAGGAGAGTGGTAAACAATCTAGGGGGACTCACCTCAGTACACCTTGCCAGGATTCGAACTTTGACCTTCAAAACATAATTATATGACTGAAAATTGAATTCTGAAAATTGAAAAATGACACCTGGACACGGGAATCGAACCCGGGACCTTTGGCTTAGTACGCCAATGAGACTGACGCCTTTGTCCGTATGACTACAGGTGTGAGTAGAATATATTTGAGATTCATTAAAGTGCTTTTAATTTAATTGTCCGTTTACTTCTTAGCTCCAAAGTGAGAAAAGTTTGAAGATACCATTAATTAAGCTACTTTTTATAGTTTTTTTCCTAGGGGGAAAAATACAAATATTTCTGGATTGTTCTTAGGTTAAGGTGGGATTGTAGGGATTAAAATAATATTTAGCACCGCGTCTTACTACCCGTTCGGGTTATACGCTTAAGTACTAATTACTCTAATGGATTAGGAATTGGGAAGGTTGAATTTAGAGGAAGTGAACCCGCATTTGCGTGGAGGGAGAGTGGAAAACCATTTAGGAAAAACCACCCCCAGTTCACCGACCGAGATTCGAACCTCGATCTCCCCGTCCTCGTGGTCGAGCTCAACACGACTAGCGCGTTAGCCAACTACGCCACTGAGGCGGGTTAGGGATTAAAAGTTAAGGACAGTATTTTTAAAGTTTGTATGGGAAAAAAAAAAAAAAAAGATCAGAAAATTAAATTAGATATTTCTAGAGTATAAAGATGGTAAGATAGAATTTACTTAGTAATCTCAACATTTCTTGAATATCTGTCAAGGGTGGGCTAGAATTTAATGACATATTTTTTCTCTTCACTAGTATATTCAAACCTTTCACACTTTGGAGCTATTAGTAAACGGACAGTAAAATTAAAAGCACTTTAACAAATTTTAAATACATTAAATACATACAGAAACCTTTCTTATATTACTCTCTTTTTTTTCTCCCAGCACGTAATTTTACTCTAACATACTGTTAACATTTTCACACAAATAAAGTCTTTCAGAAAACGGTGAACACCGTAGGAATTGTTTTCTGAAAGGCCTTTTTCCCTACCAGAAAGCTATTATATAGTAGGATATTGGTAGGAAAAAAGACCTTTCAGAGGGTAATTCCTACCGTGAATGGAGTATAAGAAGAAATGTACTTGAATATTGAGTAGATAGAGCTAAGGGAACCAGTACCATCCTGCCAACTTTATGAAGAATGGTACCAGATACCACCAAGAAAACACGATAGCGAAACAAAGTGGTTATAGGAGCGTTCGTTACGCACGCAAACGCTGCTGCTAAGTAAAATGATTAGGATAATAGCATCCCCAATTCCTGACCTTTCCTTGGCTAGCGAAGTAATAATGGCTTCCTCATTGCGGTACAAATGTCTCCATCTAAAGTTTATCCTGTATTCATGAAGAATGTCACCCCCTCCAACCCCCCGCCTTTCTGACCGACCAATGAAGTATCATGTTCGTGTCTTAGTTTATACCGTGTAGACTGGTTTATAACTTGCGGTACACCGGGTTTATGGCAGGAAGTCACGTGATTACTTTTTATTAAGCTGTGTATCATTTCCCTTTTTTTACTTCTCCCTTTTTTTAAAAAAAGTCTTTAGAGATGTCACCGCTAGTTACAGAGGACGGTATTGTAATTTTAAGTTTTAAATATGTCATTTTAAAATGACCTTTTTTTTTTCACTGCATAACTTACAAACTAACTAAACCCATGACAGTACACCTATAGTCAGATTACTTTTAGGAGACTTCTTCAAAAGTATTTAAAACTGCTTTGATGGTCAAATGTTATAAGACCTAGGGCGTCACTTTTGCAAGGAACTGGTCTGCCGATTACGGGGAGATTGGCTTTCGAACTCTGGTCGGGTATTTTTATAAAATGGTTTTCCACTTTTTCTCCACACAAATTTGGCTACACTTCCTCAAAACTCAATCTTCCTCATTCTTAACACATTAGCTTAATTAATACTTAATATGGGTATAGACCAAGCGGGCAGTAAGACGTGGTGCTTAGAAAAAAAAAGAAAAAAAAATCTAAATAAAGCCTAACCACTATTTCCCAAAGTTTTTTTACAATGTTCCTTTAAAGTTGTTGAAATGAGCATCCTCTTTCAAACGTTACACGACTCGGCATATGAACATAATAAAATATACATTGTAGCCGTTCATTCTTTAATAAAAGTGTATTGCTTTTGCAATCCAAATATATCATTAGAAATCCAGCTCTTATGGTCAAGACTTGTACAGTTATAGTACATCAATTAGCCAATCTTGTCACTAATAATACAGTCCAGGGCCAATTTACTAACCCACCTCTCAGAAAATGGAAAGAATACTACATTTCAATTTTATATATTTAAATAACATATGCATTAAAATTCAATATTTTTTTGTTTTCAAACAAATATTGAGTTTTTAAAAACATCGTTGCCTTAAAATAGTATCGCAACTGTATTATTTAAATATTAATAATTGGTTCGTCCTCTCTTGGCATTAGTAACCAAATGAAGCCTGCGAGGCATCTCAGATAAAATAAGTTGGTTATGGTTTCCATGCCATATTATTCTTTCTATTAGCTATATCTTGCTTTATTAGGGATTTACTCCTTGGAACTTTATCTTTTTAAAAGTTCCCATACATTTTCTATTGGGTCCAAGTATGGAGAGTTTCCTAGCCACTCTCATTTAGGTGACCTGGCGGTCTAGGGGTAAGGTCTTCTGTGCTGGGGCTCCGGGGTTAAATCCTCGGTCCCGGCACAGATATATTTGATTTCCAAACCCTTCCTTCACCTCTGACAAGAGACGTGTATTAATCACGACTTGTGATGTGTGGAATGCCAGGCCTCCACCATGGTTCGGATCCCACGTTAAACTGTGGGTCCTCCATTTCATCTCACAATCACTCTACCATCACACATTAGCGTGAGTGCGTATAACCTGAAAGGGTAGTAAGACGTGGTGCTAATAATAATAATAATAATAATAATAATAATAATAATAATAATAATAATAATAATAATAATAATAGTAATAGTAATAGTAATAATAATAATAATCATCATCATCATCATAATCATAATAATAATTATAATTATAATTATAATCATAATCATCATCATCATCTCATTTAAATTATATAATTGCAATACTATTTTAAGGCAGCAATATATTCAATTACTTGATATCTGTTTGATTACAAACTTCTTCAAATTGAAGAATTACACCTGGACACCGGAATCTAACCGGGACCTTTGGCTTGATACGACAATGCTCTAACCCCTGAGCTATCCAGGAATCGTCCCGTGCCCAGGCTAATTCTCCCCTCACATTTTAAGGCAGAGTCTGTGATAGATGTGTGGAAATCGTCGGCTACAAATGTGTGATAATTTTAGTTCAAGGGCTATCAGATATCGCAGCCACCTTCGACTCGGTAGTTGGTTGTTTTTTTTTAGCTGCCAATAATACAATTACAATTTGTACGGACGCGCATATCATGATAGATAAAATAGCTAAGCTATTATATTTTATTAATTACGATTATAGCCGCATCTAAATATCATATTCTTTGAATTGAAAAATGAATGGAGAATGACCCTGGGCACGGGACGATCTTTGGATAGCTAAGTGGTTAGAATATTGGTGTATTAAGCCAAAGGTCCTGGGTTCGATTCCCGTGTCCAGGTGTCATCATAGGATTTCATTCTCTTCCCAGTTATAAGCTTTATTGGTCATCTGACCCAAACTTTCATGTACCGAGAGTTGCAAACATCATGTCCTTGAAGAGATTTTTGAAAATAATTAGTTTTTAGATGCGTCTTTAACCGTAAATAGCAAATATAACAGCTTAGATATCTAAGCCATGATTACAAACTGTCGAATTGTAATTCATATGTTATTAAAATATATAATAAATCAGTGAGAATGTAGTATTTTACCGATTTTATGAGGGATGGGCTAATAAAATGGTCAGGGACTGTGAAGTAATTTGATTTGCAACCGTCGCTTTTAACGACTTTAAAATAATAATGATAATAATAATATATTTATATGTTATCAATGTTGACCGTAAAAAACTGTGCTTGTATCTTCTGAAATGTACTTGCTACCAAAATCTTACTATACATTTCATCTATTGTCCTTTGACCCGCCTCGATGGCGTAGTTGGCTAACGCGCTAGTCGTGTTGAGCCCGACTGCCGAGGACGGGGAGATCGAGGTTCGAATCTCGGTCGGGTGAACTGGGGGTGGCTTTTCCTAAATGGTTTTCCACTCTCCCTCCACGCAAATGCGGGTTCACTTCCTCTAAATTCAACCTTCCCAATTCCTAATCCATTAGCGTAATTAGTACATAAGCGTATAACCCGAACGGGTAGTAAGACGCGGTGCTAAATAATAATAATAATAATATTGTCCTTTGCCTGAAGCACAGTTATCACTTCCTCTTAAGTAATCTCTCTCTATAATTCTCTATTTATAGTAATAATACAACAATAGTATTGCGCAAAAACCTCTCTGCATTGCACAACTTATTTTTACTTTCTCTCTATCTTACAGGTAGAGAAAGTATTGTGATCGTCAAAAAAATCGAAGTCGAGATTTTGATGAATTTTGACGTTTCATGACTTCCTGAATCCGAAAAAGTGGTTTTTGAATTTCCGTCTGTCTGTCTGTCTGTCTGTCTGTCTGTCTGTCTGTCTGTCTGTCTGTCTGTCTGTCTGTCTGTCTGTCTGTACCTCCAACTAGAGCCTAAACTATTTTACCGATTGAGCTGAAACTTGATATCTTGGGTTTTCATAGGGTTGCCCCGAGGGGTTTTTGGAATTGGACATCTACCCCTAAAATTAAGGGTAGTTTACTGAAGGGAAAAAACAGAAAAAGTCGATTTTCTCAAAATCGGCTCTAACGATTTTGATTAAATTTCATTTATGAACATTAATAAATATTACAAAAAAAATGGCTACCCTCAATATTTCGGCAAAATCGCTTTAAGGGCTCCGGTCTGATGCGTAAATTAACATTTTTTATAATAGCTCCGAAACTATTTGAGATATGAAATTACTTAGCATTACAAATATGTATATATATTTATAATACAAATATTTTATTCGAAACATATTTTTATAAAATCGATAATTTTTAATCTATACGCAATTATATATATATTTTTAGCTTTTTGGATATTAAAGCTTAAGTATTGCGATCGTAAAAAAAAACTAACCTGAAATGTTGATGGATTTCGATGTCTCATGACCCCCCGAACCCTAAAAAATAGTCTTTGCAATGCCGTCTGTCTGTGTGTCTATTAAAACTTAAAATTAAGGGTAGTTTACTGAAGGGCAAAAAGAGAAAAAGTCGATTTTCTCAAAATCGGCTCCAACGATTTTGATTAAATTTCATTTATGAACATTAATAAATATTCCAAACAAAATGGCTACCCTCAATATTTCGGCAAAATCGCTTTAAGGGCTCCGGTCTGATGCGTCAATTAACATTTTTTTAAATAGCTCCGAAACTATTTGAGATATGAAATTACTTAGCATTACAAATATGTATATATATTTATAATACAAATATTTTATTCGAAACATATTTTTATAAAATCGATAATTTTTAATCTATACGCAATTATATATATATTTTTAGCTTTTTGGATATTAAAGCTTAAGTATTGCGATCGTAAAAAAAACTAACCTGAAATGTTGATGGATTTCGATGTCTCATGACCCCCCGAACCCTAAAAAATAGTCTTTGCAATGCCGTCTGTCTGTGTGTCTATTAAAACTTAAAATTAAGGGTAGTTTACTGAAGGGCAAAAAGAGAAAAAGTCGATTTTCTCAAAATCGGCTCCAACGATTTTGATTACATTTCATTTATGAACATTAATAAATATTCCAAACAAAATGGCTACCCTCAATATTTCGGCAAAATCGCTTTAAGGGCTCCGGTCTGATGCGTCAATTAACATTTTTTTAAATAGCTCCGAAACTATTTGAGATATGAAATTACTTAGCATTACAAATATGTATATATATTTTATAATACAAATATTTTATCCGAAACATATTTTTATAAAATCAATAATTTTTAATCTATATGCAATTATATATATATTTTTAGCTTTTTGGACATTAAAGCTTAAGTATTGCGATCGTAAAAAAAACTAACCTGAAATGTTGATGGATTTCGACGTCTCATGACCCCCCGAACCCTAAAAAATAGTCTTTGCAATGCCGTCTGTCTGTGTGTCTATTAAAACTTAAAATTAAGGGTAGTTTACTGAAGGGCAAATAGAGAAAAAGTCGATTTTCTCAAAATCGGCTCCAACGATTTTGATTAAATTTCATTTATGAACATTAATAAATATTCCAAACAAAATGGCTACCTCAATATTTCGGCAAAATGGCTTTAAGGGCTCCGGTCTGATGCGTCAATTAACATTTTTTTAAATAGCTCCGAAACTATTTGAGATATGAAATTACTTTGCATTACAAATATGTATATATATTTATAATACAGATATTTTATCCGAAACATATTATTATAAAATCAATAACTTTCAATCTATACGCAATTATATGAATTTTTTTAACTTTTTGGACATTAAAGTTTAAGTATTGCGACCGTAAAAAAAAACTAACCTGAAATGTTGATGGATGTCGACGTCTCATGACCCCCCGAACCCTAAAAAAAAGTCTTTTCAATGCCGTCTGTCTGTGTGTCTATAAAAACTTAAAATTAAGGGTAGTTTACTGAAGGGCGAAAAGAGAAAAAATTTGGTTTTCTCAAAATCTACTCAAACGATTTTGATTAAAATTCGTATCTAGGCGTTGATTAAGATTATAAATAAACTGGATATTTTCATTTTCCTATGAAAATGATTTTTAGGGTACTTTACAGAAGCGTTAATTTCCGTATCTCCACAACTATTGAAGAAACTAAACAACTTATCATTGCAAAATTGTAGGACTATCAGAAATAAAAAAAATTTATTTGACATATATTTTTATAAAAGCAGCAGTTTCTGAGATATTTGCAAATATATTAATACAATTTTGTGAGCTTTAGTTGTAAACATATACTACTTAAGTCTTAACGCAATAATTCTCCAATGCCATAGAGTAATTAAATATAAGTATCAAAAAAAGTATGTTATTTTTCCTTAAATCTCTTAGGAGAAATGTTTGCATAGCAATGATCTATCTCCATTTTAGACTCAATAGTCAATATTTACATTATTTATTGGTCAAAATGTATAAATGAATAATTAAATATCAATGCGATGACTTGAAGATCTGCAACACCTTATAAAATGTTAAAATTTTAACCAGAAATTGAAATTTTAATACGAAGTGTTGACCCTTGTGGAAGACATTAAACTGTTTGAAATGCTCTTAGGTGGACAAAGATGCGCCTCTTTTCTCATTGATTCTATATCATTGTATATTTTTTTATGCGTGTTCTTATGTGGAGTGGTGATGATACAATGTACATTATTCCGTTCAGAAATCTTAGGAGTTAATAGAAAGAGAGAGAAAGTCTGTGCGGTGTGCCGTACCATTTATTTATTAAGGTCGTACTTCCTCGCTTTCATATCTTGTTTTATTTTCAAAAAGTAAAAGTCGTACTTGAATGTGTCTTGAATACATCTCTTTAGTAATTTCATGCTAGTAATAATATGTTTCCCTCAGTCAAGACATTTCCTTGAAATGTAATCTATTTTGTTTCTGACAAAGAAATATATATATATTTTTATTACTTTTATTATTAATAATTTAAAGTAGAAAGGATATTTGTTAGTGCCTCGCGTGATGATACCGAAATTGTTTTTTTTTTATTGATAGAATAGGAAATTAATAATAGTCTAGCTAGACATATTTGGATGGGATATTGTAAACATTCCCTCTCTTGTAAAGTGATATCATGCTTTTTTTATTGAATGAGCCCGATTCTTTTTATTAATACCTGCATTGGTCCATACCGAGAATTGAGCCAAATACCTATTAGTTTAGTAAACAAACGCTCTATCGGTTGAGCCATAATATTGAACTGATTTTTATCAATTAATTTAAGGCATGGGTAAACTATAATTTGATTTTTATAAAAGTTTTCTTAAAATATTTTGGTCCTCGTGTATATATATACAATATCTAGTCAAATTTTCATAGACAGATGAATTTAGAAAAAATAAACCCACCCTTTTTGCCGCCAAAATGTATAGTATTATATTATTTTTAGTGATAATTTATATATATATTGATAATATCTATCAACGTTGTTAGCTGCAGGTTCCATTGCTATGGATAGGTAAGTGTATATCCAGTAACATTTATTATCATAGGCCTTTTCTATGAAAATTGGATGGTAAATGTTTAACTCGTCACTTACAAATATATTTAAAAATATATCATACGGCAATTAAATGGAGTAAAAATTTTAATTAGCATTTGTCTCCAGTAAAGGGTATAGCGCCCCCCCCCCCCCCCCCCCCCCCCCCCCCACAGTTGTTTATTTTATACCCCTTTGCTAATAAGCCAATTAGTCAGTACTTGTGTGTTCCCTGATATAGTTCAAACATCTTTAAGTTTGTCGTAATGAAGTAATGTTTCCCTCATTCTTGGTGTTATTCCATAATAAATCCTTTATTAAGCCTTCAAATTGAGCTGTCTTATTGAAGCTGGGAGAATGAATGAGAGAAAATTAAATCGTGTATTTTTTATTATCATTTAACACGCACGTTTACGTCATGAATTTTATAAACATGTATTTGATTAACACATTTATTCATCTTTCCAACCGTTTTGTAAGCGATTTCATACAAATATTACAGCATGTTTTAAAATACTACTATCTTGGAACATTTAGACTATAATTAGTTCTAAAATGCAGCATCATTAGCTTGGAAATGTGATTGTAAACAACATTTTTTAAGAAAAAAAAACACTCCCAGCGTATTTAAAAGGTTATCGAACCCTAGCCTTTAAAGTTTTATTCAACCAGTCTGGTGTACCTAGCTTTGATAGTTAATTCAAATTATTTTGAAACGATCGTCAAATAGTAATTGAAATAATTATAATTTAAAAATACTGGATTTGGTAAATGAAACTATTTTTTTTTTCACCCTAATAGTATACAATCGAACCTAGGACCACTGACTTGGTAAAGAGGTGCGCAGCCTAATGATCTAAGTTTTGACTCCCTCCAACCCCTAACCCTCACCAACCTCTTTTCCCACGTTGGTGAGGAAGAAATAGTTTGTGGTTTTTTTTTCACTAAGGTCTTATTAAGTTTAAAAGCGATTCAAAGTGTGTTCCTTTTGACTGAGCGAAGTAGTGTCCTGTTTTAACTCAACTTTTTGGTGTTTATTCTGTAACATTACTTCTAAATTCGTGGACCAAATTTAATGAAATCTGGCATGGACATTCTTTTTGTATGGAACGCAAGAAAATATATGTGTTTTTTGAATTTTTTTTATAAGAAAACATTTTTTTTGCCCAAACTAAATAAAATATTGCTCCAATACAAACAGAGTTTAATTTTCTTCACATGGTGATATCAACAGTTGTTGAATATCTGTCAAGGGTGTTCTAGAATTTAATGACAACTTTTTCTTTTTATTTAAAAGGTTTGTCTTACTGCCGCTATGCTCATGACAGATATTCACCAACTTTTGAAATCACTATGTGAAGAAAATTAAGCTTTATGTTTGTACTGGAGTAATATTTTATTTATTTTGACCAAAAAAAAGTTTTTCTATACAAACCGAAAAAAACACATACCCTTTCTTGCCTTTCCTACACTCCCATCTTAAGGTGCGGCCGAAGGGAGCGCAAGTATTTTTACAGTTTTTATAGAATATAAATTTGTTGGCAAAAATAAATCAAATATTTATCCTGTAGCAACATAGAGTTTAGTTTTCTGCACATGCTAATACCAACAGATCTTGAATATCTTCCGAGGGTGTCCTGGAATTTTGTCAAATCTTTTTAAATAAAGATAAAATGTTTTAACAAAATTCTAAGACACCCTTGACAGATCTGTTGATATTAGCATGTGCAGAAAACTAAACTCTATGCTACTAATGGAGAAATATCTGATTTATTGTGGCAAAAAAAATTAAATGCTATAAAATCTGTAAAACTACTCGCGCTCCCTTCTGTTGCACCTTAAAGACGTTGCCTACCCGTGACGTCACGGCAAGTCCAGATAGGATTTCCCGTGTTAATGTATTTAGGCTACGTTTTTTCAATGGGTTTTAAAGACGTAACATTGAAACAATAATCGCAAGTTCTTAATTATTTCTTTAAATATTCCTTCATAATTGCACCTTTTTTTTCATTTTGAATTTTAATAGGTTTTTTTTTTTTTTTTTTTTTTTTGTAAATGCAGTTTCTTTTTTCTAAATTGTCTGCAACTCAGGCTATTTGTTATATTCACTAACATGGCTCGTAGGAATCTTTTTGCTAGGGAGTAGATTAAAAAAATCCGTGGAAGCTTTTGTATATCTAGAATAGGAAACAAGTAAAAAGTCATTTTGACATGCAATTTAATACTATCCAAACGTAAATAATAACGAGAGTGTTTATACTCTTCAATTAATTAGGGGAAGTGTCATCAGAAGGTAAACAAGAGGCCTCTTATGATGAATCATTCATTTTATTCTCTCTCTTTCCATTTTGTTTGTGTGATAGTGCTTTGACTGCTTAGGTGCGTCCAGATAAGATGCAGCCCGCTTCGCAAAATAGCTTCAAATTGACCAAGTATGCAATTTCTTTGAATTTAATTATTAATATCCTTTGTGTGTAAAGTACAGATTATGATGATACATTTTATAAGGTATTTCTTACTAAATTTATCGCTTCCGCTTTAAAAAATCTCGACTTTAATGTTTTTGGTTTTTCACCTGTACACCTCTTCATCTTCCTTAAAAAAAAAAAAAGGAATTGCCGCTGAAAATAACGTATATAATATTTTTTTTAAAGACAAAAGAAAGTAAAAAAGAATGAATAAGGGGAAATGAGGTAGATGTTTTCGCCTCTGGTTCTCAAAAGCTGTAAAGAAGAAGAAGCAAAGAAATCCGTGCCTTACAAAATGGACTCGAATCGTCCTATGGATTTGCATAATGGCTGCAATATCTCTGAAGGTCTTCCTTTCTTTATATTTTTTTTTCTTGAATAAAGCAACGACCTTGTTTTGTTCCATGGTTGTTGAAAAAGTCACTTGGGCCCCATTCGTCCACTGAAACTTTAATATTTGATCCGATTCTTTGAGTAAAACAGTAGTTATTATTTATGTGCTCACGTCTTATGCTATTCATTGTTTTTTTAAATTATTTATCTCATCTGTGTACGATGTGTACGTTATAGGATGGGATTAAAACCATATTCCTTGGCTCTGTCGATAGTGCGTGTGGGTTCGATAACCATTTTGGTTAGTAAAGCAATATAATTCATGAAATCGTTTTTTTTTTACTCTCTCAGTGATGATTTAAAGTCCATTAAACTGGTTGTTGTTTTGGCTATAAATTAATTTAGTTTGTAGGTCGCGTTCTGATATATAAAGCTGGTTCAATTGTTATTATTTAGCAACGTGTCTTACTACCCATTCGGGTATACGCTTAAGTACTAATTACGCTAATGGGCTAGGAATTTTGGAAGGTTGAATTTAGAGAAAGTGCATTTGCGTTGAGGTAGAGTGGAAAACCAAAAACCTCAGATCACCTGACCGAGATTCGAACCTCTATCTCCCTGTCCTCGGCAGTCTAGCTCAACACGAGTAGCTCATTAGCTAACTACGTCACCGAGGCGGGTGACTAGCTGATTCAAAAAATCATATTAAATATCCTTAATATTAATAAGCCTGCATTTGTGGTCACGCAAACTAAATGTCAGACTCATCTAGTTAAGTTTACCGAGGACGGGAAGTTTGAAATTAGCATCCCAGTATGATGTACTAAGTTTTTCGTTTTACTAAATCGTTTATCAATTTCCCTCCAACAAAATTCGGGAACATTTCCTCTAAATTCTAATCTATTAGCGTATATCCCTGACATGGTAGGTGCATTTTATTAATATTTTATTTTTTTATCACCACGTCTTAACCCGTTCGGGTTATACGCTTATGTAATAATTACACTAATTGTATTAAGTATTAGGATTAGAGGAAGTGTACCTGCATTTGCCTGGAGGGAGAGGAGAGAACTATTTTGGGAAAACAGCCCTCAATACACCCGGCAGAGATTAGAACCTCGATCTCCCCATCATCGGCAGTCTATCCTACTGCGAAAGTAGTGCCTTAGACCATGCGGCCACCGAAGTGGGTATTATTAATAATAAAACTAAATATATGTATTACTGGTATTTAATATGCACTTTTTTTGAACATAATGATGACCCAAGACTTACAAACTAACTTAAAACTAAAATATACAGAGCACATATTCCTTAATAATTATTTGAACGGGAAAACCTTCACCAAATTTAAATGTATCGGTCATAACGAAAATTGAACATTGCACTGCCTGCCTTCCTTGCTGTGGGCCGTGGATATTTTTCAGGGTTAATAACAGCATTGCAGGTAGTGATTTAAGACTGTCGTTTATTGTTAAAGTACAAACACTTTAATATCTCGTGACGTGTACGTGAGCGTGGCGGACGGCGACTCTCTGACTAGCCCGTACATACTAGGCCGTGTTGACTCTGCCAAGTCTTCGGCGTTACTTCCTTTCTAGTTCTCCCCGTTCGCCTCAGGTGAACTCTCTCTCTGACCTAACACAGACCCTAGCGCTATAGTTGTCAGCGCCTACCGCCCAACGCACACGTCACACACTCCCCCCCCTTAATTTTAGAAATACAAAAGAAAACAATTTACAGCGTCTCATAAATACAATTTGTACTTAGACTAAACTTAGAATCGATATCATAAAGACCAAGTAAACATAATATACTAAACCTCATAAATACAATTTATAACTTGACTAAACTTAGCCTGGATATCATAAATACAAACTAAATATAATATAATATACCTCGTAAATACCTTTTATACTTTGACCAAACTTCGTATATAATAAATACAAACTAAACATAATATAATACACCTCATAAATACCTTTTATAACTTGACCAAACATTGTCTGTATATTATAAATACCAAGTAAACATAATATAATATACCTCGTAAATACCTTTTATAACTTGACCAAACATTGTCTGTATATTATAAATACCAAGTAAACATAATATAATATACCTCGTAAATACCTTTTATAACTTGACCAAACATTGTCTGTATATTATAAATACCAAGTAAACATAATATAATATACCTCGTAAATACCTTTTATAACTTGACCAAACATTGTCTGTATATTATAAATACCAAGTACACATAATATAATATACCTCGTAAATACCTTTTATAACTTGACCAAACATTGTCTGTATATTATAAATACCAAGTAAACATAATATAATATACCTCGTAAATACCTTTTATAACTTGACCGGCCGGTCATCTTAAGGATACACATTTAGAAAGATATAGCTAAGTGAATTTACAACACTATGTCAGATTATTTATAATTTCAGAATGTTTACAATTTTTAACTGTTCAGTCCGATATAGTCCCCCTTTTTTTTTTTTTTTTTTTTTTTTTTTGACGACACTTGATACACACTTAAGGGAGACTATAATGTTTTAGTTTTACCTAGAACGTTATTCATGATATATATATATATATATATATTTTTTTTTTTTGCACTTTTAGAAATATAATGACAGTACATATTTTACATACATAATTTTTCATCCTTTTATACCTTAAAAATTACTAGCCCTTAATTATCCGAACAAAGTTGATACCCGGTGTAACTAGAGTACCTAAAGTACTATTAGAAAGGCATCATCTAATTCTCCCTACGGGTGTCTTTTGAAACAGACCACCCACCTCTTTCCTTAAGGATTCAGTCAAGGTCAGTCAGAGCATACATAAAATGTACCCCGCAACCTAAATAACATCTTTTAACATTTAACCCACAAACAAAAGAGCAAAGGGATCCCCTTCCCTTACATGTCATCGTAGTCACCAAGTCTATTAGAACGAGGGGACAGTCCGAGAGAAAACAAGCGACGGCGGTAAACCCAAACACATCTTCTCAGCAGGACACCTCACTGCGCACATGGTTTGAGTTGTGAGACGTGGGCTCTGCGGCTTGGTAATTTGGTCAGAGGGTCAATAAGGAGGACTGTGACCGGTGTCAAAAATTGACTAATTACCATCGGTTCTGACCACTTGTAGCTTAATTTAGCCGTTACTCCTTCCGCCGCTTTACTCAGGGTGTGAAGCTCGTACATTACCCTGTCACCTACTTTATATGGTACTGGCGCTCTCTGAGCGTCGTATCTTCGGGCGATTAAGTCGCGCGATTTTTTCAACTCACGAAACGCGACTTCCCATTTTTCCACCATTTTTTTCGGCGTTCCTTCCTCTAAAAACCCTGGATATAACTCCCAGCGCAGATTAATAGGTGACAGCTGTTCGTAGCCTAATAACAGTTCAGCTGGGGTAGATTTGTGGCTGGTGTGGATAGCCGAGTTGAATGCCAATTGTAGCCAAAGTAGCGTGGTGTCCCATTTCCTATGAAATTGATGGTGATAGGCTATCAAAGCGGCTTTAAGGTTTTTATGAAAACGTTCAACGTGGTTCGGATTCGGATAAAATGGACTCGTGGTAAAATGTCTAATACCATTGGAAAAGCACATATCTTTGAATAACTGAGAGGTGAACTGGCTTCCATTGTCTGATACGATTGAACAGGGGAAACCAAAGTTCTTGAACACTTCCCTATTCAGGGCTTTAACCACGGCCGAGGATGTAGGGGCTCTCAAGGGTATCAGCCAAACAAACTTTGAGAATGCATCTAATACTGTTAGTAAAATAACATTACCATCACTGGACCTCGGTAAGGGACCAAAAAGGTCAACATACAATCTCTGCATAGGAAATTGAGCTACGTCTGAGGATAAAAATCCGTACCTACGATTTTGTGCAGGTTTAGAACGCCAACAAACTTCACAGGAGCGAACTCTGTCGCGTAGGTCCCGTTCCATTCCGGGCCAAAAAAATTGTCCCTTGACCTTGGCCACCGTTCTAGCCCCTCCTAGGTGGGCCCCCATTGGTGACACGTGGAAATACTCAAAGAGTACTTGGGTGTGAGAATCGGGTACGCATACTTTCCAACCCGACTTTCGCGATGGTTTATGTAACAATATATCCTCTTTGATTTTGTAATTTTGTTTTACCTCACCTTGGGTTAGAGCGTTTGTAATTTCTCGTAGTTTGGGATCGGCCTGTTGAGACGTCTTGATGGGTATGAATAGTTCTGGCAACCCGGCCAGTACTCCTATCAGGGCTTGTTCCTCTTGGGGCGACGCAGGATCCTGATGTCTTCCTTGATCTTCAGGCGGTGGCGTCGGCTCATAGTTTTCTTGCTCTCCGGGTGGCGGCATCTGTTTAGGCTCATTTACTTGTTCTTCAAACATCCGTGATAAGGTGTCGGCTACCACGTTTTCTTTTCCTGGGATATGACTTAGTGTGTACCTCAATACTTGTAATTGCGCTATCCACCTTGCTATTTTGCCTATTTGCCTGGGGTGATTTAATAACCAAGACAGGGCTGAGTTGTCAGTTTGAAGCTCAAACTCTTTATGCTCTAAATATTGTCTGAACTTGTTGACTCCAAAAATGATAGCTAACGCTTCCAGCTCGAATGTAGCGTAGTTCTTCTCGTGGGTGTGAAGCGTGCGGCTGGCGTAAGCTACTGGCTGCATTTCCCCTTCGTTGCGTTGGCATAACACTGCTCCTAATCCTGAAGATGACGCGTCTGTTTGTAGAACAAATGGCTTCTGAAAATCCGCCATTTTCAATAAAGGGGGTTTGGAAAGTTTGGATTTTAACTTTTCAAACGCTTCTTCGGCTTGTGCACTCCATTGAAATATACCCTTCTTTTTCTTTATTTGGTAAAGCGGGAAGGCTACTGACGCGAGATTGGGTATAAACCTTCCATAAAAATTGATCATCCCTAAAAATCGGGCGAGTTTCCTTGTAGTGTTGGGCCTGGGAAACTCGCGCACCACTCGGGTACGTTCGGGGTTCACCTCCACCCCTTTTTGGGAAATTATGTGGCCCAAATACTCTATCTCTGTAACTGCTACTCTTATTTTTTTTGGATTAACCGTAAGTCCCGCTTCCCGTAATCTTCTTAACACCTCTCTTAGGTGTTTTTCATGTTCTTGGTAATTTTCAGAATAAATTACTAAGTCATCTAAATACGTAAACACGTATTCAAACTGAATATCCCCGAATATGTTATTCATCAATCTACTAAGCGATTGAGCCCCATTACACATTCCAAAGGGGAGGAAATTGAATTCAAACAGCCCCACGGGCGTAACAAACGCCGTGTACGGCTTTGATGACTCTGATAGAGGGAGTTGGTAGTATGCTTTATTTAGATCCACCACCGTATATACTTTGGCTTTTCCCAGGTATTGAAAGGCCATTTCAATAGTTGGTAAGGGCGTCGCTTCAAATTTAACTTTGGCGTTCAATTTTCTATAGTCGATGACCAACCGATTTTCCTTATTTTCCTTCGTTATAAGGAAGGCTGGGGACGCATAAGGACTTTTAGAGGGTCTGACAATACCTTTCTTCATCAGGTCATGGACGTGACGCCTAAGTACTTGCAATTTGGGTGGCGCGTAATGGTAGGGTTTAGAACGCACCGGGACGTTGTCGAGGAGTTCAATGTCTAATGTGAGCACGTTGGTTCTTCCTATTTTTTCACTGATTACGTCAGAATATTCACTCAATACTTTACCAAAGTGTCCCCGGGATTCTGTCTCCACCGCTATAGTTACTTCTCCTCGGTTAGGTATGGGTTTTAATTCAAACTGAAGTTTGTTATCGAATCCAAAACTCACATTATTATTAGGAAAATCTATTTTCATACCTGTGTGACGAATAAAGTCATTTCCTAATATAACTGGTGTCACCAAGGATGACACAATCAGAAACCAAATAGGCCACGCCCATCTCCCTATTTTAATGCTTATTTTTACCCTTTGTTTTACGTTTAGTGTTCTAGTGTCAGCCATGACGCATTGTACGTCACATGACATTGGTCCTTGTAGTCTTTTTTTATCTAGACTCTCGTAGAACTCTTTAGACATAATATTGTTAACTGAGCCGGTATCCAAAAGAGCGGTAATATTTTTTTGACATATTTTTATAGTCACTCCCTTTAGAGCGCTCCCGTGGTCACTGTTCACGGGTCGAAATTTCGGCGTGGGTTGGTTGTTTGGACCACGCCTACTTAAAAATGTGGCTTCTTTCCCGGCTCCTTACCACTCGTGTTTCTATTAGGGCAGTCGCGGATTAAATGTGTAGTCGCGAAACAATTAAAGCATTTTCGTGTTCTTTGTGAAGGGTTGTTTCCTCTTCCTCTATTGTAATTGACTTTTGGGTCGAAGGTTGACGTTTCCCTCCTATCCCTCCGCGAAAAGGGCACTATTTCTTGGTCTTGACGGTTTTCCTGGTTAGAATATACACCAAAACCCCTGTTCCCTTGTTGGTTACTTCTAAGTTTATTTTCGTTGCCAAAATTTATGCCGTAATTTCTAATCTCTTGTTGGGCCAGCTCGAACTGTGCGGCTTCCTTCACTAACTGAGGGACGGAATGAACCCTGGCTCTAGTTAAACTTATTTTAATATCGGGTCTTAAGTTACGAAAAATACGGTTAAGCTCCTGTTCTTGCGTGAATCCCCCGTGCCTTCTGATTAGTGTTTGTAAATCAGTTACGTACTCTTGTACTGATTCCGTGGGTTTTTGTATTCGACCCTGAATATCCTCGTCTATTAACTCTTGATAGTTAGTCTTAAAAAAACTAACTTTGAATGAATTCGAAAATTGTTCCCAATCGCTCCAGTTACCTTGATTGTTTCTCAACCACCATAATCTACGTCCATGAAAAATTTCTGGTAGAGCTTGTAATAACTCCCAATCAGTTAAATGGTAAACGGTTTTAAGTTCGTTTAACCTTTCTAAACAATCCACTGGATCCGACTCCTCCCCAAAATGCACTCCCCATTTTCTCACTATACTCAAAACGGTTAAAAGTCTTGTCTTAACAAAATTTTGGGATCCCGTTTGAATGGTATCAGTTATATTTATTCCGCTAGTTTTAGGGGTTTCTTTGATATTTGTAGACGTTTCGTTCAAAACAGTAACTCCCTCATCGGGACGACTGGGTGGTTCTTCTTCAGTTCCTGCCAATGTGAGCTCCTTATCTCGTCTCTTAACTGACATTACCCTTACCCTAAGTTGCTCGCATAGTTTCAAACATGTCTCTTTCCCTTCTATTAAAGTTGCTTCATCTATGGGCGCCCTTTCTAGCCTTGATGAAAGATGTAATAACGAGGTATGGTATTTCTTTATTTGACTTGGGGTGAACTCTGTTTTATCAGTTATGTCTTTCTGTAAGTTATGTAACTTAAGTTCTACGATCGGAACTTCTTCCGATAACGGGGGAATTAAGGAGACTTTCACTATTGAGGAATCTAGGTCTCTTTCTTTATCTAATAGTTGAAGGAGTTGGCTACGTAGCTCATCTACCGTGTCTAACGGGGTTTCTCCGCGAATATTAACTTCGTATTGAAGTTCGTATTTAAACAATCTATATGGGTCTAAATCCATGATTACAAATGGTGCTTACTATTTTGGTTAAAGCCTACCCTACTATTACTATAATTGTACTGAACATTAGTTTCCTTGGGTTGGATTAATCTCATCTCCAAGTACCATATTTAATTTTATACCTTTAACTGTCGTCCCCTTCTCTCCTTTTAATACCACAAACGCTCTATCTCTATCCGGCATTGACTGTACCCAAAAGAAGAGGTTTTCTATTTTCAAGAATTGTACTAAATATACGATAAACACCTGACTTCATAAACAGCGTCAAACGAAGCATATGCTTTTCGTTGAACCTTGTTTACGTTTCAACCCTTCTAATGAATAGTGATTTTGGCGTTATAGCGCATACACCTTTTCTAAACCAATAAATATTGATCCTTAAATCACACATATATTTGTTAAAGAATTATTTAGTCCCATTTGCCTTTAGTAACATGCTGGTATTACTTTTGTGGCAAAATGAATAATAACTGTTACTGACTTTCTAATACATTAGAATAGTTTATTCACCTGGATTCTCACAGAACTTTATGTGGCTTAATAGAGTTTATTTACTATTTTGACAAAGAAGAAAATTTACTCTTTACATATTTTCTTTGCCCAAAAATAAATGAGATGGGTTCCGCCCATCTACCACCTCTCCCTGACATCGAACACATCCCCCCTGGGGCAAACATTTTACACTAAAAAAAATTGTTTGTCGAATATGGATTAATGTACTTAGCTGTCCGCGGCTAGAAGAATCCATAAACCACACCTCTGATTGATCCGTTTGCGACTCCGGCCTTGGTGTCACTTGTCCATTGAATGGTCTCGATCCCTTGATGAACCATTCCAATTCCTTGGTGACTTGTTGCGTTGGATGATTATTGGAAGACCCCTCGGCCCCCTGGGATGGGTGTAGGGACGGCCCAATTGGTCCTGCTGGCTCCGTGTTGTTTTAGAACGGATCGCTCCGTTTGATGAAAGCGGAGAACAGTCGTGTTGTCATCAACTTTGGTGAGATGTCGTCTAATGGGCCCCGTTCAAATTCTTGGACTCTCTCGTTGTAGATTGGGCCCCGTTCGGAGTCTAGGATTCTCTCGTAGATTAGGCCCAGTGACAAATTCTGTAACTCTCTCGTTGTAGCTTGGGCCCCGTTCAAATTCTGGAATTCTCTCGTAGACTGGGCCCCGTTCAAATTCTGGAACTGCCCCGTTGTTGACTGGCTGGTCGTGTCGTGTTTTACTTAACGTTATTTGTAACGTGTCATGATGTTGCACTGTCTGTTGTTTCACTTTATCTCTTGGTCGTTTTTTGCTGATATTAGTTTGCTCTGCTACCATTGCACTGCCTGCCTTCCTTGCTGTGGGCCGTGGATATTTTTCAGGGTTAATAACAGCATTGCAGGTAGTGATTTAAGACTGTCGTTTATTGTTAAAGTACAAACACTTTAATATCTCGTGACGTGTACGTGAGCGTGGCGGACGGCGACTCTCTGACTAGCCCGTACATACTAGGCCGTGTTGACTCTGCCAAGTCTTCGGCGTTACTTCCTTTCTAGTTCTCCCCGTTCGCCTCAGGTGAACTCTCTCTCTGACCTAACACAGACCCTAGCGCTATAGTTGTCAGCGCCTACCGCCCAACGCACACGTCACAACATGGCTACCCTTAATCCAGTAAGCAGACATGCAACCTCGTTTCCTTTCTCAAACAACTTGGAACACTCAACCACACAACTTTTAATTCTGACCTGATGATGATGCCGCTGTAGCATCGAAACATGTAGAAGCTCAAATACGTTGCAGTGACTGCAGCAATATACAAGGAACAGGGAATTAATTACATACAAGGAAGGAATTCAATTTTTTTACGTATTTTTTTTCATCTTTTATATTTTCACTGTTTAATTTCCAAATATAACGCAAGACAAGTAATATATGCATGTTTACATCATCTTATCATAATACTGTTTTAATGCAATTTGACTCAAAAGTCCACAAATTTTAATATGTTTCAAACTTTTTAGATGTTTGTTAAAACTTCTATGATTGTATTATATTTGTCATCATTATACATTATAACTTGTAATTATTATTTTTTATAAAAAAAATAATTTATGATTCAAATTATAATGCCTATATTATTATTATTATTATATTATATTATATCATACATCTATGTTTTTTACATGAACACAGATTGCCAACTTTACCAAAAATTTAATTCTATTACTATTAATCTTAATCGTTTCTTATTAACTATTAATTTTTTTTTCAAAATTATAACTTGGTATTTGAGGTTTTCTTAGGTTCACGCGAGGAGTTTTTGGAAAAGTACAGTAAAAAATTGTGGAGATAGAACGTTTTGTAATACATATCTTGTACAATCTTGAGTGTTCACACGGCACAATTTTAAGACCACAACACTTTGTACACAATATTGCACACAGTATTGTACAATAAATTGTGTCTTGTGTACTGGCCTTAAGATGTCATTATATTAAGCTTGTGGCTGGTTAACTCAAACTTCAGAGTGAAAAAGTTACCATTTAATATGACTTATAAAAGTTTTAAGATTTTTGATTCCATGTGGATTTGATAAATATATTTAAGGAGAAGCTGTCAAATGGATTTTTTTTATTACTGTATCTTACTACCTGTTCAGGCTATACGAATATATGAAAATTACTCTAATGGGGTAGAGATGAGGAAGGTAGTATTCGAGAGATAATTTACCCACAATTGCGTGGAAAGAGAGTGGGAAACCATTTAGGTAAAACACCTCTCATCGGATCTGACCGGGATTCAAACTCTGATCTCCCCGTCATCAACCTGCCATTCTTTTGTAAGAGTGACGCCTTAGACCATTCGGCCACTGAACTGGATCAAATGGATAATTGTTTACTTTGGGTTTCAAATAAAATGAGACACCATATTGCAGCTTTTATTAATTCAAAACAATACAAACTTATTTTTTTGTGTCCAGCATTGATTTTACCTTATTAGTATTAAGAATCAAATAACCAAAGCTATTATGGATGCCTTTTAGTGAGGATTTACTCCATCTAGATTCTGAAAATTGACACCTGGACACGAGAATTGAACCCGGCCAAAGGTCCCGAGTTCGATTTCCATGTCCAGGTGTAATTTTTAAATTTTCAGAACTTACAATTATTGTTATTTTATTGGCATTGATAATATTAGTCAAAAGTGATAGCTGCAGATCACATGACCTGACGTTTGAATACGTGAAAATAGATCTCGATCCTTTTCTAGCTGTCAGATAAGGTCCTTCCTATGAAAATTGGACTGAACTTAGCACCGCATGGCAACCTCATTGTAGTCTACGTCGGAAGGCCCCCCCCCTCCCCCCTTAAAATGTGCTCTCTGGAGAAACTTGGGGGGCGCTAGTGTTTGCGGCTGTTGAGAATTCTATTACAACTCTTGGGAGGTCCAACCCCTCCATCCTTAGGGGTAGTTCGGTTACAGTTGCGTAAAAAGGGCTTGAAAGGGAAGGCGAGAAGGAGGTTGGAAGGGCACGATCAAAGTTTGGACCAGAGGGTTTCTCTGGCGTCGGCGGCAGGTCATGAAGAATTCATGCGGCGACTTTCAACCTCTATGTTCCTCTCTCCCCCCACCCCCTCAAACCCTTTTACGTTCTCACCCTTAGACACAAACCACCCGCCTTCCTCATTTCCCCTCTCTCTTATAACCACTCTC
Source organism: Timema podura (assembly GCA_033556935.1). NCBI lineage: Eukaryota > Metazoa > Arthropoda > Insecta > Phasmatodea > Timematidae > Timema > Timema podura. Next base: position 24,317,371 of record JAVRXN010000013.1, on the reverse strand, counting down.
CTCTGATTGCCTGAGGTCGAACCCTCAAGGGCTTTCTTCTGCAAGAAATGTGCTAACGAGACATTTTCCCCACCGTCCAATCCCCCCCACCCTCCCTCCCTTCTTTCATGAGAGAAGAGGGAATTGAAGGAAATCCATGCAATATTGATCATAATGATCCTAACCTCATACATGGAATAAAGGCCAGACCCATTTTTTTTTAAAAAAATTTCATATACACATTTTTTTTTGGGGCGAGGCTCCCATTTATTTCACGAATTTTCTCAAACCTGAATATAACAAAAAAAAATAGCTCATTTCTTTAAGTTTTTTAATATTGTGCATCTGGGTCACATCAATTTGTAGCTCAGTTGCTAAAATAGTTAATGTACCGTTGCCCAGGAGACTCCCGAATGTACTAATGGTACATCCTTTTGTGGAGGCTCTTTCATGTCCCGATGAGATGAGATGATGGTTATAGTGAGTATGAGGGTGTGGAACCAGTGGAAACACTTTTAAACCTAACTCAGGCCTAACTAACCTAACCCTGCTGACCATTGAGGTAATTCTCATTTCGGAAAAATACCCAAGGCACCAGCTGGGGATAGAACCCGGGACCCATAGACTCGTAGCCAAATACACTGACCACGCAGATTACGATAGATACATCTCCTAAAAATAAACTGTATCCACATCGGTAGGAGCTTGTTCAAAGTGTCGAACTCATCTAGTCGGTAAATTTGAAAAAGGACACTTGTGTACGGGAATCAATCCCAGGACCCTTAGACAAGCGTCCCAATGCTTTAACCACTGAGACGTCTAGGGTTCTTCCCGCACCCGGGGTCACTCTTCACTCTAGTTTTAAGGCAGAGACTACGATGCTGCTAAATCCGCATTATTAAGGATAATCTGGATCTCCCAAGCTTCACTAGTCATACACAGGATGTCTCAAAAGTTAGTGTGTAGTAAAATACCACGTCTCGTAGCAGTTATACAACAGATTTTGGGAATGTCCCCCGAAGACATGTTTGAATACACCTATTTGTATCATAAATGTCATATAAAGAGGGGTGTCCATACTATCTTCAGCTCCATGTAGGGTGTAGTAGCTTTTGGGACATTCTGTACAATAAGCTGTACAAGCATATTTTTCTTCATTTAGTCTGGTTTGCGCTGGTAACGGGGGGTTGTGGTTCGAATACCGAACAGGTGTTTTGAGAGTGTTTTTTTCCAAAGTATTTTATCACTATTCCTCCTTTTACATAAGCTAATTTACATTGATAATGTATATTAATAAAATGAAGAGTTTGTGTGTCCTTCATGAGCGTTGTGCGATATCTACCGCACGAAGTGCTCTAAAATTTAAAAATTAATAGTCCCTGTGCACGAACATGTGTACCTTGAAGCCGGAATTTTAATTTTTGGATTTGATTTCCTTAAATTAATTAAAAACTAAAATCTTTGTAGCTATCCCTAAATTAAATTATAACTTAATTTAAAGTTATCTACATTTCATCACCATTTGGAATCTTTCAGGTGCTATCCAGGGAGTCTCGACAACCTTTGGTTCAAATCCGTAGTGCTAAAAACATTTTTTTAACCATTGCAATCAACATCATGTTTTTTTTTTGGTCAGAGATGAGGAATAAAGTTCAAAGTAAATGCACCCACATTAGTGTAGATAGTGGATGGTAAAACCAAATTTTAGTGAAAAATTACCCTCAAGTGCAACAAACATTCAAAACTTAGCCTCGCATCACCACAATCCAATATATTGTGAACCTTTCACCTTATACCTTGTGACCAACGATTCAGGTAGAAAATAAAAGTATTTACAAGGTGAAAAATCAAAACTTAATTTCGTTAGCCCGCAATCGAGACATACCGACCGGGTGGCCGCAATTTTTTTTTTTTTTTGTAAACATAATTGCTAACTTTTGTGGATAGAGAGTGTCATGTGGTAAGCACAATGAATCCTCTGGCCTTTCATTTCAGTTTTCTAGACCGCAGCCGCTAAGTTTTAATAATTCAAGTAGCTCCTCGTTTGACCCCATCGAGTAACCACTGTTACACAAAAAATCTGTAAGCGCCGGGGATTGAACCCCGGACCTCTGAATTCGTAGCCAGGAATTCAGAACACTATACCACAGAAGTGGTAGTTAGAAAATAAATATATCTATAAATATTTTTTCTACTATTCAATTAAATTACATAGGAAATTAATCTTTATACCTTTTTTAAATTTTAACCGCTTCGATCTACCTAGTATCATTAACTCCGGTTAAATCTGTTTCCGTAGAAACCTTTGATGTTAAAACGTGTACCCGGTTCACCTCTTCATCATGAAAGGATACACCTGTGATTGAAAAACCTTGCTACCAGAAAGGAACGAACAAAAACTACATTGAAAGCAACTTTACTCTCCCTTTTTTTATTTTGTACACACGACGTTTTTAGAAGGACCTCTCCTCACCTCTTGTAAAAACAGTTGAATGGGTAAGGGTTTGCTTTTAAAAAGGGACTTACTAATGGAAAACCTGATTAACCATCAGGTAATAATTAATCTGTGTGTGTGTATATATATATATAATCTCTCAATGGAAGCTGTGATCTTTCTGTCGAAGGATTTAAAGCATTGATTTGGATTCGTTTGATGGACAATATGCTGAAAGCTTTTTCAAGAGGGACAGGGAATTAAATTGAGCGAAACTGTCATTTCGTAGGGGTAAAGGGATATTTATTTTTAACTCTTTTAAAGAAAATAAAAATTGGTCACTAACCTTTGACTTTATTCGAATAGTACTGTACGATTTAAGGGTGTAATTATAGAATAATCAATTTGATCAGATTCATTGAAACCGTTTATCGTGCAATTTGTTTTATTGCGTTTCTTTTATCTTGTTTGGTAGAGTTTTTTTGGCACCGCTTCCTACTAATGTTATACACTTAAGTACTAATTACACCAATGGTTTTAAGGGTTAGGAAGGTTATATTTATGGAAAATATACCCGCATTTTCATGGAGGTAGAGTGGAAAACAATTTTGGAAAATATCCTCTCTCAATACACCCCAGGTTTCCTGATGCCATAAAAAATTGAGATAACTTAAATAAAAAGCTCTTTAGACTACAAATATCACCAAAAAAAGATTAACTTAAGGTGGGAGTGAAGGAAACTCAAGTTAGGGGCAATATTTTTTTCAGTTTTTATAGCGAAACTTTTTTGAACAAACTAAATCAAATATTGCTTAAGGATAACTAAGAGTTTAATTTTCTTCACATGGTTATATCACCAGTTGTTGAATATTTGTCAAAAGCATATCACCATTAGATAAGAAACTTTTTCAATTAAGAGTAAAAATTGTCATTAAATTCCAAGACACTCTTGACAGATATTAAAGAACGGTTGAGGTCACCATATGAAGAAAATTAAACTAGATGTTTTTACTAAGGAACCTTTAATTTATTTTGACCAAAAAAAGTTTTAATGCATTAATTGCAAGAATACTGCCCTTAACTTGCGTTTCTTACATTTCACCTTAGCTCTGTGCCTTACTACAAACCCTGTGATTTGAACAAGCAATAAAGTTGAGTGCAATTTTTCACCTAGGTAGAGCTACAGGCTTTCCATTGAAAGCAGTTGACTGAATGTAACACACAAGCCCTAGCTTATTCACCATATACTAGAAAAAGTTTCAAACTAATGTGTGATTTGTTTATGAACATCCGACCATCCCCTTCCTCCATATGCGTACATTTTGAATTACCATCCGTTCCTCGCATCCAGCATCCACTGTGATGTTACTGAATGTTTTAAGATATAACTGCCCCACGTTGGGCGCCAATTGTGATGTTACAGCCCCACGTTGGGTGCCAATTGCACCATGTGAAGTATATTATATTAGTAAAATAACCCTGTCGGTAACACGTGGATTTAAATTGAATAAATTATGATGGAACTTATATTTTAATATAAGTTGAAAAATGCCTACCCCTCACATACTCCAAAAAGGATTTTTTTTTAATTAAAGGAGCGTTTAAAATAGGAATTTCTTTAAACCGTTTGAATTATAATCACAAAATTTAAAAATAAATTGTTTAAAAAAAATGGGTGTAAGTGATTGATGTGATTATTACTTAATTGAGCTGTTTCTTTCTCTTTAAGAAGTATGAGGCCCGTAGAATGCCTTTTGTCAAATTTTGCAATGAAACTGTTCTTTTGATTAAAGGCTTTAAACAAATTAAATCAAACAAAAAAAATCGAAAATTCGTCTTCTTTAGGTTCTGTCCGTGGACAATACTGTGTGTAACGTTTCGGTTTTATAGTTTACCTAAAGGCTTCTGGAGGCGGGGATGGGGGATGGGGGTGGAAACAATTACGCACACACACACACACACACACACACACCTTAGGAAAATTATATGAGAGAAGGAGGAACTGACTTTTGCGCCACCTGTATATATAGATATAACATATAGTTTGCTTTTGAAGTCATTTACAACACGATTAATAAATAAATAACCATGTGATTTTTTTTTTAATTTTTAGAGTGTACTTAAAATTATTAATTGTTTTGGTAGAACCCTCGAATTTTAGGATTCGAGAAAATGTCGGATACAAATTCGAAAAAAGGATATTTTCTTAAATGTCCATTTGGATTTTGTTTTAGAGCTCTAATACTGCTTATTTGCTATTAATCCCAAAGATAATTATGGAAAAAAAATAACAACCAAACCCCAGACAATTATTCTAACAATTAAGTGGATGTAGGGCATATGAATTAAAAATATATCGTATTTAGCAATTACGTTTTAAACCAGTTTTTTTCTCCCATCTATAATCTCACAAATAGTTAGCAAATATATGTGAATTTTTTTGGTCACCTGTACACACTCAATATAAATTTTAAAATAATTTAAATATAGAAATATTCTATTATATAGCACAAACTTTTTATTTTATTAATGTAGATTGTAGAGTACGCTAGTGGGTTTGAGGGAGTTGTCATCAACATGAAAGATCAAAATCACTTCGGTGGAAGTTTTAATGGGTGAAGGTGGGAGGATAATAAAAAAAATATCGATAATGTTGCCTCTCTCTCGTAGTGGTACAGATAAATTCTCTCGCCTAACTTTACCCCTCACCTTCCCCTCAGCCTCATACCCTTTTTCACAGTGCTCCGCTTCCCTACTCTCTACGCTATATAGCTGCCGATAACAATGGAGTGATATTATCACGTGATGTGATATTGCAACTACACGGGCAATTTACTTCGACTAGAACGGTGTAGGGTATTATGTGTGTGTATGTATGGTATATGCTTGATATGCTTATGGGTGCTCCCTGGGCCTATATCACTAATTACAGTGGCAATCAGGCGCCGAACATATCGGTAGTTTATGTTACTCTTCCGCAAGGTGTCGTTTCAGTAGAGATAGTGCTGCCAACACAATTCTACTCCTATATATATTCAGGGCGAAGTTAATAAAATAAATTATCCCTAAGGATGGTATGATATAGATAGTTTTGCAACGTTGTTTATAGTATAAAAATCTGAAACATTGTTTGTGCATACAAATGAGTTTTTTTTTTTAAATATAGCGGTGAAAATTAAAATATTTTTATTTGCCAATTGATTACAGATAAAAGTATGCGGGCTCACATAGTCTTGTTTGTCGCTTATAGGGATGTTGGGTTTCGAATCTTGTCCGGGTCATGGGCATCGCAGAATTTGAAAAAAACTTTTACTCTTCATTCTCTAATAATTTTTTTAATCAAAATGTCACTATGCTCATGAAAAATATTCAAAACAGATGTTGAGATGACTCTCAATAGAAAAATATAGCTAAACGTATCCGATGAAGCAACGTTTTATTTATTTGGTTCCAAAAGTTGTTTTTTTATCCAAAAAAACTGAAAAAAATGTGTATTTTAACTCGCGTTCCATTCATTCCCACCTTAAAAAAACAACGTGGCTTCATATTTTAAAACTCAAGGAAAGATTACTAAAAGTGTTTCGAGGTTTGGTATAACTTTTATTAATTAATATTTAGCATCAAAACCTTTTTGAATATTTTCTTGCCTAGACACCTTAAAATAAATTCATATTTTTATTTTCAAATATAAGCAAGGTGACCTGATGGTCTAGGGGTAAGGTGTCAGACTTCTGTGCTGGGGGCCCGGGGTTCAATCCTCGGTCCTGGCACAGATTTATCTGATTGCCAAACCCTTCTTCACCTCTGACAATACGTGTATTAATCACAACTTGTGAATGTGTGGAGTGCCAGGCCTCCACCGTGGTTCGGATCCCACGTTAAACTGTAGGTCCTCCATTTCATCTCGCAATCACCCTACCATTGCACATTAGCGTAAGTACGTATAACCCGAACGGGTAGTAAGACGTGGTTACTATAATAATAATAATAATAATATAATAATAATAATAATAAAATATCAGCAATATATTTGTCTTTTCCTGAATTTATTTTAATTTTAACTATTATGTCAAACATGTGGATTCTTAAGGTTGCCACATAGGGGAGCTCTGCAGACGTTTAGAAATCCCAGTTTTTTAAATGAGGCATTTTGATATTTTTGGTGTCGTTAACACATAAATATGGGAGAAAGTTCTGACTAGTTAAAATGTTTGAATTTTAAATTTAAATTTCTTTTTAAAATGTTTGATGATAACTTTCATAAAACCCTATAAAAGCATCCTACATTATCTTCAAATCTTCTGTTGTGACCTATCAAAACATGACTTTATTTGATAAATTAAGGTTAGATCTATGTTTCTAACATTTTGCTTTAATCTCAGAAGAATAAATTTTCACGCAAAACATCATTTATTTATTTTAACTTTAAAATAAAAGTTTAACTCTTTTAATTGGTCCGAAACCTGCTTATAATCTTTGCCTACATTTTGTAGAAAGAAATATTAAAATATCAAACTATTTCTTAAATAATCCAGAAATTCTAAATGTCTGCAACTTGTATCAAGTGCTCTACCATTAAGAACCCTTAAAGTGGGAATGTATACTCCATTCACGGTAGAAATTACTCTCTGAAAGGTCTTTTTTCCTACCAATATCCTACTATATAATAGATTTCTGGTAAGGAAAAAGGCCTTTCAGAAAACAATTCCTACGGTGAACAGACTTTAGGGTACTCAAGAAAATGGCACCATTTTTAAAGTTTTTATAGCAAAACTTCTTTTAGTCAAAATAAATAAAATATTTCTCCAGTATGAACATAAGAGATAAATTTTCTTCAGAAGGCGATAAAAACAGTTGTTGAATGGGTGTCCTGGAATTTAATTACAACTTTTTATCTTCATTTAAAAAGTTCGTTATCTAATGCCGCTATACTTATGACAGATATTAAAGAATAATTACTGTTGATATCACCGTGTGAATAAAATTAAATTCCTTGTTTCTATTGGAGCAGTATTTATTTATTTTGACAAAAAAAAATTTTGAGACAGAAACTGCAAAATAACTAGTATTTTCTCGCGTTCTTTACATTCGCACCTTAAATTCCTAATCCAATAAGGACGATAAAGTTCGTTTGACTAACGTTTAGTCATAAGTGAGGAATGAAAATCAAGTGTCGTTAAAAACCACCCCTAGGTGCACCCAGCCGAGATCATTACGGTTACACCCCCGTCACTGGTGGTACAGCCCTTGACGATAATCACGCCTTAAACCACGTGACCATGGTGCAGCTGTGTCAAGTACCATTTCTGGTCGTCAATGTTTTCGAAAAGCTCACTGCTCTCCTCGGGGCTTAAATGATGTCAGTCACAAACCAACGTGTTTCAGCTAGATATAGGGGAGTTGTGGGGTTGTCAGGGGCAAGGGGATATTGGACCCATGTGACCCCAAAACAAGGGGTAATCTATTTTACCTCATCCTCCCATAAATGTGGGATTGGCTCGTGTTCGGCGCCGCCGGCCAACCGTTCCTTCACTCCACGGCGTATATTGAACAGCCAGGCTTGCTAGAGAAACTTTCTACCCAATTATCCCCATCACGCGAGATAATTGCATAACCGGTAGGGGTTGGTTCGGTCACTGGAAAGCTTGGCTAGCGTGCTCGGCTTTTGATCAGAGGGGTCAAGATTTAGTTCTAGCTCCAGCTGGGTTACAGTAGGGAATTGTGTTCTCGTAGTTTGGCTGCCATTTCGATTTTTACAATCTTTTTGGGGGTACAGGGGGTATAACATCTTACTACCCATCCAGGCTATCCGCATTTTAAAGCCTCATATACAAGTTAATACTAGCTCTTGTTATTTATTATTATTAGTATCATCATCATCATCATCAGAGGTATTTAACGTGACCTTTCTGAACAGATTATATCAGCACACGACTAATCAACCAACTTAAATCTAGAACAGACACAACATCCAGCCCCCGGCCGTTAATTCTTCACTTTGAAAGGGGAAAAACACGTTTTATTAATAATACAATTTTAAGCCCTATCAATAATCGAAACCGTGACCCTTAGATAATTAGGCACACACTCTACCGACTGAGCTAAGGCGTCGGACTTCTCATGTACTTTTAAAATCCTCCTTAGTCATTTGTGTCATTTTATTGGTGTACCCCACTTGTGGTCACTCGGTGTAAGGCGTTAGTATCGCAATAGACTAGACTTTTAGTGACGGGTAAGTCAACTATAAAATTAGAAATAAGAATTTTCTTACAAGTAGGCCTATCTAAGCATCAAACCAGAAGCTTTGACAAATATAATTTACCTTCAAAAGCATCTATGATTTGTAATTAATTTCAAAAGACGTTAAAGCTTTAGAATCGTTGTATGCTTTTAGAAAAAAAAAATTGGAAATAACATTTGCTGATTATATAGATTTTTTTTATTTGATTGCCATATTGTATTAAAACATTATTACTAAATCTGTTTTAATCTGTAGTTTATTATATACAAGCCGCCTTAGGTCGTTTGGCACAATCACTCCAAAAAGCGACCTTTTTGGACCAACCTATATAGGATTTAAGGACTAAGTAAAAATATAATTATTCCTTTAATTTATGCAGACCTGACTGACCTGACCTAACCTAACATAACCAGCCATCAAGCGAATTAATTCCATTTTTGCAAAGCGTAACCTAATCATAAGGAGATATCCTTTAATTTTTGCAGATCCATCCTGACGTAGCTATCAGGCAATTTAACAGACACTGGCCTTAGGAACTCTAGTCAAATAAACAAACCACAATATAGGATTAACAGGTGTTTACAAAACTGCGCAAAACTTCCTGACAAACAGAGTCCAAAAGACGCGTGTATTTCAGCTATGATAATCAAATCATCATTATCAACTATTTCCAGCCTGTGTCTGTGTGAGTTTAGTTAAATACCTACATTTTGCTTCATCTATCCATCCATCTTCCTCATTTAACGGAAGCCTTGTGAATTAAAGTATGTAAGGAGTATGTTAGCTGTCACGATGATAGTCTAAGATTGCGCCAAACGTCCTACGCACATTATAAGCAACTCTTGAGCTGTTGTAAGAATGGCTATAAGAAATTTATAGAGTACAAATAAACTATAGTATGATAATGATAGTCGATCTTGGTGGTATTGGGGTAAAGTGCTCTCCTTAAGACTCGATGTGTGTGGGTTCAAACCCAACTGATGTCAACGGAATTTTTCCTTGATCAATAAAAATCCTTAGCACAACTTCCTTCGGAGGGGAAGTAAAAGCCATTGGTCATATTTTTAGTATGGTATGTAAAAAAAAACCTGGGAGGTATGTGAAAATAACTTTCCTGCAAAATTGGTAGGTCATTTCGCGCTCGCTCATATAAATTCAGTGTGGAAGGCAACGGGGGAACCACCGCACTTCCTAAGCTCCCTTAATACATGGAATTTATACCAGATAATGCAGGCAGCTGAAGAGCTGACTCCTTCGGTTTTGTTAGCTTTAGGCCGGTGACAAGACTGACATTTTGGTCGCTTCGACACAAACGCCGCGACCAGGTCGCTCTAGTGGATTGCTTTTGTTTCATATGAGAGGGGTCGCTACGCCCAGGAAACGCTCATATAGACGTTTTTCCAAATCTGTCGCGGTATTTGTGTCGCTAGTCTGACCTCTCTAATATGAAACAATCCAATCCACTAGAGCGACCTGGTCACGGCGTTTGTGTCGCAGCGACCAAAACGTCAGTCTCTCACCGACCTTAAGAAGAAGATGTTGCTGATGGAAATAAACTACTGTTTTTACTAAATTGTTGTATAGCTTGCAAAGATTTTTTTAAATTAAAGAAGCAGTAAACATTTCTATTTTTTTGTATGTTTCAGAGTAATGACAGTTGGCAGGGCCACGACAGTGATCAGGTGAGTCTTTGTTTTAAGTATTTTTTTATATTTGTATGGTTAAATAAAGAAAATATTAAGGTTACTGTATAGAGAAATTCTTATAAAACGTGTTTCTACCTCTTTTGTTCTACTTTTATAGCCCAATAATATCTATGCAAATTAGAGTTTCAACGTTCTTGGTTTTTTACCTTTACCACCATTTATTTCAATTTTTTTTTCTTACATCCTATTTTAAATCTCTAATCCTTTCTTAATTTTTTATACGAGTGTTACTTTACCTTTTTTTGTTCGTAAGGCCACGTGGTAATGACGATATTGGGGTTGGCGGCTACCGAAAACATTGTGGAGGAAGGGGGAAGTTTGTGGGGCTGTCATAAACATTGCTGCGTATCTAACCTAACCTAGGAAACCCAGCCATGGGCATGCAGCGAATGGTGTAAGGGCAGGATTAAAAAGAAAACATTGTCATGTGTGAAACCTAACATAACCTAACCTAGCCTTTGTAAAACAAACAAACCTAGCCTCCTGCGCGAATAAAATGGGGCAAGGTGGTCTGGATGCAAAACACACGACACTATTAGTAGGTTCTCGATCCATTACTAACTATTTGATATTTAAACACCTTAACCTAATGAAACAATTTGAAAAGGGAAATATTATAAAACCATCCTTATTGCTGCAGACCGGCTTCTCCCAGTTCAGTAGGAGACACACGAGATATAAAACCGACTTTATTGGTGGTGATTGCTGGTACCCTTGACTAAAGGAATAGAATGCAAGTCCACTGGTTCGATTACAGGTGAGACTGATATAGTGAGATATTTGCTATTATTATCACACTATACAGTATTACGTTACGGTTTTATCGTGATAGTTGGTAATTAACGCCCCGTGATCGAGTGCCAATTATTACGACTTTCTTGAATTGATTGTGAGATTGTAGCCCAAACTCTCGGATTAGAGGGGCCCAAATACAAATAATGGAAACAACAAAAGGATAAGTTAAGATATGTAAATTAGAGTGGGCAGTGAGAGTAATTATTTTTGATGATGCTGGACCCGTAATACGTCCCAATGCAAAAAAAAAAGGAACACGGTCCTCCTTACAACAAAATATAAATATAAGTAAAAATATTAAGTTAAAAGGGAGATGCCAGGGTAATATGATAGCATAAACTAGGGATAACCAGACTTAATTATATATATAAAGACGGCAGGTCAAAAAATAGAGTTTTATTATATGAATGCAATATTTAACAATATGATATATTTGGGCGTGATATTCACTTATTCTTTTTATTTTTGATATGATTTTATATTACAACATAATATTATAAATGCCCTTTCACCAGTAATTCCTTGAAACATAACAAGATTAAAAAATTTAAATGTGATAAAAATTTTAATTTATACTTTATGTTTATGAAAATCATACTCAACGTTTAGCATAAATAATTTCGACATCTTGTTCATACAGATATCTCTAAAAGGTAAAGTTTTTTACTTTTATCATTGTGAACTCCAAATAGAATAGTTTACTTTTTATATTTATACACAACTAACAATATTTCGCGCATTAACATTTGAATGTTCTGGCACAATGTCCGTACTGAATCCTTCACAATAAATCAAAATAAATATTTATAATTCCTAAGTCATAAGTCTAAGTTTAAATTTAATGTTTTTAGAACACATAGATTACGCATGGCATTACCATTAATATGAAAATGTTCTTGACTTAATGTCCTTACTTAAATCTTCCAAACATATCATTAATAATTTATAAGTCATAAATAAAATTTAAGTTCGTTAAATATTCTAAGTTTAAATTTGATGTTCACACACCACATACTTTGACAAAAAAAATATATATATATAAATAAATATGTAAATAAATATCCGAAAGAGAATTTTGATATAAAAAAAATATAAGAAAAATATATTATGCCAAAAATAAATTTCTCCTTACATCTTTTCTATTAAACAAGTCCTTGAAGCCTAAGCTTCGTCCGTCTGCTTCCAGACCTGGCCTAAGAGTGACGCCATAGTTTTCTGGGCGGTCTTTTATACGGTGCAAACTTCATGAACACAAGAGACAGGATCCACAAAGGGAGGGGGGGAACGTGCGTGACCATGGAAACATCGGTATTATTCGAGAAGCCGAACTCGTGTATTCTAGAACGAAAATTCTCTTCTTCTGGGGTAGGCGAAGGTTGGCAATATGCTAGCGAACTCTAGCGGGGCGTGTCCGAACTCTTGTTTCACACAGGCAGTCGTTGACCGGTTGAAGTAGGGGCTGGATGTGTTTATGTTTTCTCGACTGTAGCCGGGATGGTGATATTGGGTAAGTAATATTTTGATGACTCGTTGACTAACATTAGCTTGTAGCCATATGAATGCTACAAGATAATTGGTTATTATAGCCCTGTGATCGAGCGCCAATTATTACGATATTTTACTTGAATAAATACAACGGTTAATGTTGCACACGATATATTGGAGTGGTTTTATTTTCGGTACAAAGATATTATGTAAAATTATGAAGTTTTACTTGAACTACAGATTATTTTCTGTGTATTCTTTGTATTTAAGTTCGTAGTACTGTCGTAATATTACACGTTCTCTAGGTTTATGTCGCCGGCACTCTGTGTGTTCATACGCACAAACAGCTTATATATGACATATCCCTTGCCCCTTTGACCTTTCGTGACCAATTTCAAAACCAACAAATCGAAAGCGTCCCTGCGACAGGTGTCTTAAAGGCTAGCTTCCTATTGGGTATAGGGAACTAAAATCGCTTGCTTGTTTAGTAAACACGACGGAGTTAAATTTTGAAATAAAAAATAAGTTTTAATGGTGCAATCCTTCTACATTATTCTTGAAAAGCACGTGATTGTTCGTGGATGAAGTATTGAAAGGATAATTTACATACAGTTTATTGAAGAAAAATACCTTCATCCATGACTTTTTAATTATATGAGAGCGGTCCAAATCAGTATCATTACAACAGGTTCGTCTTGCTATCCATTGGGTGAATATATAAAAGCAAAGGCTGGGCTTGTTGTACTAGGCTTGCTACCAAAGGTTAATTTATTTTGTAAGTCGTGTGCTGTTATAATCCGTGTATATAGAAACGGGAGATTAATTACCACGATTAAAAACGTTTACAGTTTTTAACTGTCTTAGTTTATTCTTCCGTAGGTAAAACCATTGTTTTCTACTACTTTTCCCGTAATTTTTTTTTATCACTATTTATCTTTCGGTTTATCTTTCATCCTTCCTTCTCGGTTCTCTCCCCCTTTCCCTTCTGTGCCGTTTCCCCTTCCTTAGCAGGGGGGTCGCAGAATCGTCGCGGGAAATGATCGCGTAACCTCTTTAATCTCTTCCACGGACTGAGCTGTTAACTGGCGCTGAACGTCACTCACACGGCATTAAGGGTTGGTTTTGAGACGAGTTAGGGGCTGTCCACAAGACTGTCTTGCTCCAGGTCATCCCTCGGGACTGTCCCGTCTTAATCTTGTTTCCCTCACTGTTGAGTTGTTTTTTATCTGGAGAATGGTTAGGACTAAATTCGACTCTTCTGAGATTTACGTTGCCTAGAAAGACTTTTTTTTTATTATTTTGTTTTTTGTTATGATTTTGGCCTGGTTTTATTTTATATCAATGGGGTAAAAGTGAAGCTTTGTTTTGAGCTGGGTATTGTTAGAAGAAATGGGGGTCTATGGTAGGGGATATTAATTGAAAAGTTAGCCAATATAAAATCAAGTTAACCCTTTCTAGAATCTAATTTGATCATAATAAAATAATAATAATTGGCATAGTCCTTTTTTAAATAAATATACATACTATGTACGAAATAACTTTTTAAGATCAATTTAAAAGATCTATTGAGCTTTGTTTTGTAACCATATAAAAAAAATTAGTATCAAAATGTTTTCTTTTTGTTAATTATAAACATTCATATCACTAGTGGTTGGCAAAATGACTATTTACTATTCCTATGTGTTTACTAAAAAAAAAAAAAAATTGCGAGAAAACGCTTATCTTGAAAAATAATGAAAAATCAAAAATATTAATTCAAATGAAAGAATAGTAATAGTTTAGAAATATGTAGATTATAAAAACCCTTGTACTGCTAACCGTTTCGACATTGCTCTAGTCAAGGGAACTGCCTGGAGTTTTGAGACCGATTGCACACGTTTAGAAAGCCCACGTTATTTAATAAGTGGTTTACGCCAAAATGTAGTTGAAAGTCATAGATATATATTATTATAGTATTCATATTCTTACATTCTAGATTTTATAGTTTTTAAAAATTCGTGGAAAGCTCAACAACGTTTCACACAAAAAATTTTATGGCAAAAAAAAAGTTTTGGGCTAAAGTTAAAAGAAATGTTGCTACAGTAGAAAAGTTTAGTTTAATTTTCTACGCATGGTGATATCATCAAAAGTTCTTGAATATTTATAATGAGCATATCCGAATCATAACCTGAACTTTTTCTTCCAATTTAAAATGTTCTATTCAAATGCAACCAAGGCCAAGAGATTCAAGAAATTCGGAGATTACTCATAATCATCATCATCAACTGTTTCCAGGCTGTGGCCACGTCAGTTTAGTAAAATGCCTCCATCTTCCTCTGTCCTGCCACCATTCTTCCTCTTTTAATGTCTTCCATTCCTATCCTCTTACTAGTACATTTGCTGTTATCTGCTCTTCCCATGTCTTTCTTGGTCTCCCTTGCAGTATTTTTCCTACATACTTTATCTCCACCATTTTATATGGTATCCTCACCCTTTCCATCCTCATTACATGCCCATACCATTTCAGTCTTGCTTTCTCGACCATCTCATGTACTCCCTGTACCCCTAATCTTTCCCTGATAACTTCATTCCTAATCTTGTTTCTTCCCGTGACAGCTTTCATGATCCTCACAAATTTAATTCCCATATCCTCCAATGCCCATGTTTCTGCTGTATATGTGAATGCAGGTACAAAGTACGCCCTATACTGCACTTCCATACACTTCAAGGGCACTTCTCTTCTCCGTAGCAGGTCTCTTACACACCTTTATAACAAATCTACCTACTGTTTTCTTCTCATTAAGCCTAGTACTCACTTGGAAACATTGTTTCTCGGTGTTTACGAAATGTTTCCTCTAGCTCGCAAAAATAGAAAAAGTGTTCAGACAGTTTGGAAACATGGGAAACATTGTTTGCAAACCGTTAAAGATTGTTTTGCGTCCAGAGTTCAGTAATGAAACATTGTTTCCGGTCCAGAGTTCAGTAATGAAACATTGTTTCCGGTCCAGAGTTCAGCAATGAAACATTGTTTCCCGTCCAGAGTTCAGCAATGAAACATTGTTTCCCGTCCAGATTTACAGTCGCAATTGAAAAACATTGTTTCCCGTCCAGAGTTCAGTAATGAAACATTGTTTCCAGTCCAGAGTTCAGTAATGAAACATTGTTTCCCGTCCAGATTTCAGTAATGAAACATTGTTTCCAGTCCAGAGTTCAGTAATGAAACATTGTTTCCCGTCCAGATTTCAGTAATGAAACATTGTTTCCCGTCCAGAGTTCAGTAATGAAACATTGTTTCCCGTCCAGATTTCAGTAATGAAACATTGTTTTCCAGTCCAGAGTTCAGTAATGAAACATTGTTTCCCATCCAGAGTTCAGTAATGAAACATTGTTTCCCGTCCAGAGTTCAGTAATGAAACATTGTTTCCCGTCCAGAGTTCAGTAATGAAACATTGTTTCCCATCCAGAGTTCAGTAATGAAACATTGTTTCCCATCCAGAGTTCAGTAATGAAACATTGTTTCCCGTCCAGATTTCAGTAATGAAACATTGTTTCCCGTCCAGAGTTCAGTTGAGTGCAAGATTTCTGCCGAGGAGGATGCTGCCATGTCTTGTGCTTAATACATATAGCATTGAGCTGTTCAAGAAGACGAAGAAGAATAAAATGGTGGTATGCTCAAAAAGTGCTTCAAAATGATTCATAATATGCAAATAAGTTATTTTGGAACTCGAGGCCTCGAAGATGGGAGTAGTTTTAGGAACTTCAATCGTAAGTCTCTTACAGATTTTAAAGTTATTTTACAAATGATTGTTCCCAGGCAAGTTGGTCCAACCCACGTTGTTTGTTGTCAACAAACGTTGGAAAACACGCAAACAATGTTTCTTGTAACCCATTTGAAAGGGATAACAAGAAAAATTGTTTCCTTTTGGGATAAACACAAAATAAACACAATAAGATATTTGCAAACAATTTAGAAACTGTTTGCAAAAACAACTAAAAACTTTTCAGAAACACTGTTCCCAGGAAAATGTTTCTAATTATGTAATAGACTTAAAGATCCTCTCCACTGGCACCCATCATCACCTCATACGCATAAAATTAAATAAATTTATCTACTGTAGAAATATTTTATTTATTTTGGTCAAAGTTGATTTAGGCTATAAAAACTGAGTCGCATTTTCTTCGGCCCCACCTTAAGCACATTTCCAATCTTCCTCCTATTTTTTGTTTCTTCGGACCAGATAGTTTAATTCCCCAATTCATTCCAAGGGAAGTTTTATATCAAGATACTTAATCTTTGTACGGTAAGGTTTTTTTTTTGTGGGGATTTTTTTTTTTCCAGAGTTTTCTCACAGCTCGATATATTTCTGATTGAAAATGTTATCTACGTCATACAGCTTCCTGCTAGGTCAAGCAAAATACATTGCTGTTGCTATTTCTTCCCATAACCATTTGTTATATTCTGACCGTCATTCATTGGGATTTTCCTATTCAATGTTTTCACACGCTCTACTATTGATACAGTCCAATTTTCATAGGAAGGGCCTTATTTTATAGCTAGAAGAGTTGCTAGATCTACTTTCACGTGTCTATACGTGAATTCATATGATATGCAGCTGTGGATTTAGATAGATAATATCAACCCCAATAAAATAACACTAATAAATTAGTAAAAAAACTAATCATTTTTGGCCACAAATAATATTTATCGATACGCCTACCTATTAAAATTGGAGTGTATTCACTACTAGATTGTATACCCTATTTACAACGTATTGGGCCTTTCCTAGCAAGTATTTTTCACACATTCTATAGGTAGTGTCCACAACTACTTTGATTTCTTACACAATGTCGTACTGCCCTTTCTAGTTATATGCATATACAGGGTGTCTCAAAAGTTACCGTGCAGTAAAGTATCACGTACCTCGTTGCGGTTCTTCCTATAACATATGTTGAAAATGTCCTCAACGGGTCCTAAAGACAAGTATTGACACGCATCTTCATTTGATATGATAAGAAGAGGCGTGTACAGACATGTGTCCAGACCCGTGGGAGACATCTACAGCATCCGTTGTAGAAAGAACCGCTACTAGGTAAGTGATACTTTACTGCACAGTAACTTTTGGCACACCCTGTATAGTAATTACGTTAATCTAGTATGGATGAAGAAGGTATAGTTTACGGAAAATATACCAGTATTTCCCCATCGGGGGAGTGAGAAAACATTTAGTAAAAACTAACCTCGTTACATCTTGACAAAATTCTAACACAGACCTCCCCTTTACCGACAAACAAGATTATATGAGATTAACATTTAGACAGCATGCTAACCAGTACGGTATGTTCTCCTAATGACGGTTACACATTTCAGACTAATACTTTTGATCAAATTTGTCTAAAAATGGTCCTGTCAAAAGCTATTACGGCCTAAATAAGTGATTTGAATTTTCAACTCATAAAGTAAAGTCAAATTGATCGTGATCAGACTTATGTTCCAAAGTTGGAAACACATAATTGAAGCCCACATCGGTGTGTAAGAGGTCTACGGTGTTAGTTATTACGCTTTAAGTTAAGAGACTTGTCGAAATAAAAACAATCATCAGCGGCATAAAGATGATAAATAAAAACTTGAAACTAAGGAAAGGCAAGAAACAATAGAAGGAAGCTAATCCGATTGAAGAGGAAATTGTTGCCTTAGAGTAGGATGAAATTATTAATGAACAATGGAATGGGAAGAGTGGGGATGAATGTTGATGAGGTTAGTATTAAATATTAACGTAAAATAAAACTTCCCACACTTAGCGAACTACTTCTTTGTTGCGCCTCTTCAACGGGAATTTGATTGGCCTTCTTAAATGTTGATTTATCTTCATTTATTTTATAGCTTTTTAATCGTCAAGAATTAACCCTCTTGGTATTTTATACACGTTATGTTTAACTAAAATTTAATAGTGTTTAAAAAGGTGAAACTACAATTATTATATCAATATGATTTAATTTTACATTCAACGATAATTTTAAATGCACATGCCAAGTAACATGTCAAACATTTTTACACATAAGCATTGATAAAAGAGAAACATATTTGTTCATCAAAGAGCATCATAATCAAATCACAATTTCAAAGTATCTTATTTAATATTTGATTATAGATCTGAATCTTTTGGTTTTATAAAAATATATTTCAAGTAAAATATTTTTATTTTTAATAATACTACATCTTTACAACGATAGATTATTTCGTATATCAAATAGTTTCTGGAACATGATCGAAATCGGAAGCATCATTTAAATGATTTTTTGGGAAATGGAGGACTGCCATTTTGTTTTTAAAGTTGAACACTGCCTAAATACGAAATTTAATTTGATCTCATTTCACCCTTCAGAAAACTGCCCATGATTTTAGGATTGATTCCAAAAACTCCTTGAGGTGAACTCAAGAAAAGTAAATAACAAATTTTAGCCAGATCGAAAAAATTGTTTAGGCTTTAGGCAGAAATATAGACACACAGACAAATGAAATTGCGAAAACCACTTTTTCGGTTTTAAGAGAGTCATAAAACGTTAACATTTATCAAAATTTCTAATTTAATTTTTTTTTTGACGACCACAATAATTTTATCTTCATGGGTCTAAGAGAAAGTAGATAAAATATCCCATAGTGAGGACTGAAGGTTAATATCGAACCCGGTTCTTCCACTGTCTCTTTTTAAGAGACTTCCTCACAAGATCAACATCCCTTACGGCGATGAATTTGTTCTGGCAATAAAGTGAATAAACGGCCCAAATACCCCCCACTACCCACTCTTTCCATTTTCCTTCCCGCTGCCCTTGGATTACCCCAAGAGACTTCAATTTACCGGATCGGTTGACTTGCAGAAGTCGAGGGATTCATACAGCAGGTTTCCTTGTGTCGATAATATTGATTTCTAGTATATCGGCTTGTCTTCTCCTTACACGCACGCACCCAATGTTACTCTCGACTCCAGTTAGAGGCTTTAGGTTTATTTAACCTACCACACCCTTACTCCTCAACCCCAAAACCCCTACCAATTCCCCCATCGCTATCTTTGGACTTATTCATTTTGTAGTTTCTGCCATCACTTTTTGCTGACTTGTGTTGGTTGTGTTTTTTTTAACTTATCCTTGCTACCCAAAACCTTAGAAAAAAAAATATAGCCCGGTATATTATTAAGTCTATACGTTTTATGTGCTCAAACTAAAAAAAATTAAAAAATGGGGAGGGGGGGAAGGAGCAACCCTTTGACGGTGAAAGAATTTTTATCTCCACCTATCAATATTTACAATCATGATAATATTTAATTTTGCGTTGTTAGTTTTCCATACTTTCGTAACCAATTCTTTGATGGTGTTGAAATGAGTCCATTTAATTACCGTAAGTTGACCAAAGCTCGGCAGAAAACTATTATTATTATATTATTATTATTATTATTACTTTGTTAATAAAAGCCACTTTTTATATCTTTTTGAAATTTTGTATGTAATCTGATTTTCATAGGAAGCTTGTTATTAGAAAACTGGAAACCCATGTTACCACATAGCTAAATACAAATATTACAAATTGAATTTATATTCTTAGTCCGTTTAATTAACGGTATAAAGAGAAATTATATATTAATTAATAAGAAAGTATTATTGGAAGTTTTTGATAAATGTCTAGATAAACTGAAATAATTTCAGTAGGGGGTTTAAGCATCAAAATAAAATTTATATACTCCTAAAAAAATGCATTTGCCCTCAAGTGTTTTCTCTTAAATAATAAACATATTAAAACATACAAAATAAAACGGTTTAGTTGGAAGATGTTTCAAATTAGAAATCACTGAGACTTGTTAGTATAAGTAATGACCATGTTTTATTCAAGAATATTAAATCAATTTTATTACAAACAATATACATATAACTTAATTGTATGATAAATTAGGCTGTGGAAACTGGTCACATTGAGCCTCATGTTTTTAGAAACATGTACTTACTTCCTAGCCAATATACTGTCCCTTAGTTTTTTATTTGTTTTTGGTCATCGCGTATTACTACCCTTTTGGTTGTACGCACATGTACTAATTGCGCTCGTGTGTTAGGGGTTAAGAACATTGAATCTAGAGGAAATGTATCCGAATTTGCGTGGAGGGAGGGTTGAAAACTTTTTTTTAAAACCTCAATACACTCGACAGGTATTCAAACCACGATCTCCCCATCATCGGCAGGTCATTATATTGTGAGTGACGCCTTGGACGATTCTACCTCAGAAGCGGTTTTTTATTATTTATTTTGTTTATAGAAAGTGCACCCACATTAGAGTAGATGAATCCAGTGTTATGTCTTATAACCTTTCAGACTACCCTCCTATTTACACTAATTGGACCCGCTTCGGGGGCAACATAGTCTGAGGTGTAACTCTCTCAGTAGACTAGACTGCCGATGGCGATGAAAATTGAGGTTCAACTCTCGGTCGGGTGTACTGAGTGTTTTTTTAAACGGTTTTCCGCTCTACTTCTACGCAAATGCGGGTACATTTCCTTTAAATACAACGTTTCTCATCCCTAAAAACATTAGCGTAATTAGTACACAATTGTATAGTCTGAATGGGTAGTAAGAGGCGGTGCTAAAATGAAACACTCTAATTGGATAAGTGTGAGAAAGGTAGGACTTTGACAAAACGAAACGAAACAATTGTATAGTTTGAATGGGTAGTAAGAGGCGGTGCTAAAAAGAAAACAGTCTAATTGGATAAGTGTGAGAAAGGTAGAACTTTGACAAAACGAAACGAGTTGAAGACGCATCGCTAAAAAAAAAAAAAAAAAAAACTATGCGTGGTCTTAACGCTTAATGACACACAGGCAAACACAGCTTCTAGAAGTTAAAAGGTTTTTTTCTTGGATCCCTTGAGTTTCATTAAAGTGTTTAAGTTAGTAGCAAGACGCGGTGAACAAAAAATAATCTTGTTTTAAAATCACCACGTGAGATGTCTTTCTTTGAAACCAGGGTTTAAACTATTAACTGCTATGGTTAACTTGTCAAATAAACCTTTACTTAAATATGAGTTAAAGTTGACAATTCTGAATAAGATGTGCTATTTAACTTTTAGTAAATGTTTTTTTTCTCTCCTTCAAATAATTGAAACGAACTTTTATTTTTTTCAGCCCAGGGAAAAAACTTAATTTACCAGTCAACGTGACTGGCGGCGATTGTTGAAAGCGAAGGATGTTTTGGTTAGTTTACTGACATAGTTTAAAAAAACAGGATCAATATCTTGACCATGTTTTGCAAAGAAAGAAAGAAAGAAAGACAAAAAATGGTACAGTCATTTTCCCTCAATTTATACATATAATATATTTATGTATATATAATTTTTACATGTATTTACATATATAATATGTAATATATTATTATTACTATTATTACTATTAGTATTAGTACTAGGTATTCTATCTTACGACAGGACCATTTCTTTTGTGAGTAAACTTAGACCACCAATACATGCACCCTGCCCTCTGCCTCCTCCATCTCCCAGAATTGTCTTCTTTCCTTCAAGTCATTCGATACTTGAATCCTCCTTCTTAAGCTTCACTTCCCCTCAACCTTTTTCCTTCCAAGACCACGTTTATTAGAAGAAACATTTATAGAAAACATTATTTTGTGGTCAATATCATTAACATTATTGGTGTTATAGCCTTTTACAGGTGTTAATAATATCTATCAAAAGTGACAACTGAAGATCACATGACTTGACCTATGAAAACGTGAAAGTAAGTTTAGGATATTTTTTAACTATCAGATAAGGTTATTTATATTAAAATAGAACTGTATGTACCTCTTTAACTAAATGAACCTGAGTAGTCCAACCAAATTGTTGAAAAAGTTATTCTTTTATCTTTTAACTCTTCACTCTACCAGTCGTTTTAAAATTTATTTAAGGTTTAATGTAATAGTAAAAAGATGAATTTTAGACTGTCAGGTCTAGGATCTCACCCATTCGTCAAACTTATAAATCAGAGCAGTGATGTGATTTCCGCAATTATCTCTGAACTTGACAAGTTGCGTCATATGCGCTTGTCATTTGTTTCCGAATTTGTTCCGCATCAGTTCCATCTACTTGTCACACACACTCATTGGAAATATGTTATTCAAATAATAAAACTCCTTGGCAACAGAGCTATACCGACCGAGCGGCCGCCGTCTTTTGGCGAAGATATTACCAGCTTTTGCGGATAGTGTCATGTGGTCAGTTAGCACAACCAAGCCTTCAGCCGTTAATCTCAGTTTTCTAGATCGGAGCTGCTACTATTTTCCAGTCAAGTAAGTCCTCATTTGTCCTCACGAGGCTGATTTAACCCCGTTACAGACCCAAAGCTTCACAGAAAATTCTGAAAGTGCCGGGGACCAAACCCGGACCTATAGATCTGTAGCCAGGAACTATGACTTTGGCCGGGTTCGAACCCATGAGCATCGAGTCAAAGCGAGCACTTTACCCTAAGACCACCACTATAGTTTAAATTATTATAACCTACGTTACCTTCATTTACTTGTTACTTTCTCTCTATCTTACAGGTAGAGAAAGTATTGTGATCGTCAAAAAAAAATTGAACTCGAGATTTTGATGAATCTCAACGTTTCATGACCCCCCCGAATCCGAAAAAGTGATTTTTAAATTTCCGTCTGTTTGTTGTCTGTCTGTCTGTCTGTACCTCCGACTAGAGCCTAAACTATTTTACCGACCAGGCTAAAACTTGGTATCCAAGGTTTTCATAGGGTTGCCCCAAAGTGATTTTGGAATTGGATATCTAACCCTAAAATTAAGAATAATTTACTGAAGGGTAAAAAGAGAAAAAGTCGATTTTCTCAAAATCGGCTTTAACGATTTTGATTAAATTCATTTCAAAACATTTATAAATATTATAAACAAAATGGCTACGCTCAATATTTCAGCAAAATGACTTAAGGGCTCCAGTCTGATGCGTAAATTCTCATTTTTTATCATATCTCCGAAATTAGTTGAAATATTAAATTACTTATGGTTGCAAATATGTATATCTATTTATAATACAAATATTTTATTCGAAACATATTTTTATCAAACCAATATCTTTAAAGATATACGCATATATATATTTATTTTTTTCAACTTTTTGAACACTAAAGGTAAAGTATTGTGACCGTTAAAAAAATCTAACCTGAAATGTTGATGGATGTCGACGTTTCATGATCCCCGAACCCTAAAAAGTTGTTTTTGCAACGCCATCTGTCTGTGTGTCTGTCTAACCCTAAAATTAATAGCAATTCACTAGAGGATGAAAAGAGAAAAAATCAATTTTCTTAAAATTGGCTAAAACGATTCTATCTCTCTCATTTTAGACTCAATATTCAAAATTTATCCATTTTATTGGTCAAAATTTATAAAAGAAAAATTTAATAGCAATGCGATAACAATAATATGTGAATCCCCTGATAAAATAACGAAAATTTTAACCGGAAGTCAAAATTTTAATACGAAATGTTGACCCTTGGGGACCCAATATCGATATTTTTTATTGGTCGAAATATACAAATGAAGACGTTAATTCTTTAAAAATAAAATTATGAGATTTAAAACCATGAGTCAAAAAAAGTTTTACATATGTATAGCGCAATTTGTTCTCGGGTTTGCTAGTGTATATTATATTAAGAATTTTGAGTAAATATCTCCATTTCTAAACAATAGAGCGAGAAAGTTCGTGCGGAGCTCCGTACCATTTATTTATTTAAGAATATCAAGACTTTTTACCACAAAAAAATGTACATGCGTAAAAGCACAAAATGCTCTGTTTTATTTTTTTATATCCAGTGGACATATGAATCAAACTTAAGGGTGCATTTAATGGCAGCCCCAATTGACAAAAAAAAAACACTATCATTTCATTCATGGTATAAAAGAGCTTCACAAAAAAGTTCATTTCCAATCCTCTAAAAATTGAAAATAAATTCAAAACAATTAAATTAAATAAAAAAGTATATATATATGACCTTGCACTAGCGTAGCCTACATAAACTCCAGAATATTTATTCTTCATTTATACAACTTATCAAGAGTCTTGTTTAGTATAGTTATCTGAACTGCTGAAAATAAAATAATTCTGAGCGGTGACAACTCTTTTATATATTTTTTGTAAATATCCCAAATGACCATCCTTAACTTTATTGACTACACCATTAAGATAGAAGCCGTATTTTACTACACGTTGTTTTTTGCACTGTGATACCAGCTTTACATTGCTTTACTGCTCTCTGTATTGCCCTCTAAAAAAAACAGCCTTATTTGTTTTCTGTTTTACTTTGTAAGATATGATCTTTAACTTTATTTACTACATTCCATTTTATCCTGTAAGCTATTAGCTGAAACTTACTTCAATCTACTCAGTTACCATGTAGGCTAGTAGCTTACTTTACTTTGCTTTACCCTGTAATCTATTAGCCTTAATTTACTTCTCTTTGTTAGACCCTATAAGTCAGCAGCTTTACTTTACTTCATTTTGTTATACCTTTTAATAAACCTGCCTTACTTTAGTTCACTTTGTTGTACTCTGTAAGACTGTTTATTTACTTTATTTTTCTTCGCTCTGTTATATCTTGCAAGCTAGCTTCTTAGTGTCCATTATTTCACTTTGTTTTATCCTGTTAGCTAAAAGTCTTACTTTACTTCATTCTGTTATATCCTGTACGATAGCAACTTTAAATAGCTTTACTGCAATCTATTATAACCTTTTAAGATAACAGAATAACCTCGCTTTATTGTATTCTCTTCTTAAGTGTTATAACAGGACTTAACTCACTTTATTGCTTTCTCTTAAAGCCTTGAAAACAACAGGCTTAGCTTACCTTTATTTCATTCTTGTACGCTGTTATATAACAGCGAAGTTTAGTAAAGCAAATGAAGGAATTTTACCTGGTAGAGCTAACACATTGTAGCTAATCCAGAGCAAGGCAAATCCTACTCTAAATGGTTTGTGCATTGGGCTCTACACCGCGTGAAGATATGTAACTTATCGCTGGCGGAAGATGGGTGACTTGACGAGTCCTGTTACATTTATTTGAAAAGGTTCTCTCATGTGTATGAATCCCTTACTCATCCTTTCTGCCAGCCATTCACTCGTTCGTCAAAATTCCTGGTTGTCATACGCCAGTCCTCTAACGGGGATTTAGTTGGCAAGGAGTGAGAGGGGGGTGGGGTTGACGTGAAACTCGAGGGTGCAGACATTCTGATAAGAGAAAGACCTAAAGAAAGAGGGAAGGAGGTAGAGACCGGTCTTAAAAGCAAAGAGGAAGGGAATCGAGGAATAAAGTTTCAATTGTAGTGACAGAGTTAGATTGGAGTGATGAAAGAAATAATATTACAAAAAAATATCTGACACGCCAATTATTGAAATAGAAAAATTATTTAACTTTGTCCATTATCTTGGTTCACTTCTGGTAAGACCGGCTGTTAAGGCTCTAGAATAGTTGAAAAGAAATTATTAAATGCCAGAAACCAAGGGGATTTATAACGTTACTGTGTAACACTGTCTAGCAGGAGGAAATTATACAAGATAGGAGGGAAATCCCAATGCATTATTATTATTATTGTTCTGTCTTACTGCAGGTCAATTCCTTTTGTCAGTGAACTAAGACCGCCAATGCGCCTTGTCCTTTGCCTCCTCCTCGAGCTACTAGAATGTTCTTCTTTCCTTCAAGTCATCTAATCTTTGAATCCTCCTTCTGCCTCCTTTTCCCCTAAACTTTGCCTTCTATGACGTCATGCAGAAAAGAGTTCCTCCTAAGGATGTGTCTAATACAGTTTACTTTGTACCGAAGAATCACATCCGAAATGGTTCTCTTCTCACCCAATCTTCTTAGGACTTCTTCATTTGTCACCCTGTCTGTCTACCTGATCTTCTGAAGTCTTTTCCAGCATCATATATCAAAGCTATCCAAGTATTTCTTTTCCATCTTCCTAAGAGTCCAAGTTTCTGCTCCATACAGCACGATGCTCCAAATGTAGCATTCCATAAGTTTCCTCCTCTGTTTCAAACTCAACTTGCTAATCAGCAGTAAACTCTTCTTGTTGAAAGCTTCTTTGACCCTGACGATCCTCTACCTAATTTCCTTGGTGCAGTAGGTATCCTTCGTCAGCAGAATTCCCAGGTACTGTCACTGCTATATATTTTCCAACTCCTGGATATCAATTTTGATTTTTAGCGGCTCTTCATTACGCCATCACATTTTACTTCTCATTATTGACCTCCATGCCAAATCTTTTCCCTATCTCTACACCAGCCGGTCCATCATTTTTTTGCAATTCGTCTTTATTTTTGACCAGCACTGCTTGATCATATGTGGTATCCCCCTTATTAAATCACATTACTCGCTTCACAAATATCCGTTTTATACTCTTATACCAGTTATATTTCATTT
Organism: Timema podura; assembly: GCA_033556935.1. Taxonomy (NCBI): domain Eukaryota; kingdom Metazoa; phylum Arthropoda; class Insecta; order Phasmatodea; family Timematidae; genus Timema; species Timema podura. The sequence goes on along the minus strand of JAVRXN010000013.1, from coordinate 24,290,307 downwards.
ACCGGACATTTATATATTAGTAATCAACCGAAATAGGTGCATTTTTGGACATTTCAGAGTGAAAACTTTAAACTATGTTTACAAGTCTTTGTGTGCATAAAATCGTATAAAATAGTTTTATGTTCATTCCATCCAACACCACACTCATGTATTATTGCTAGTTTTTATCAATATTTAACTTAAGCGCAGCACTTTATCGGTACCGCTTTTCCACGATATCTAGGCAGCCTCCTTAAGACTTCGGCTACAATTTTTTTTTTAATTAATTGTAACATTTTTACTACACTACTTTGTCTAGATCAACAGCTAATAGCTATACATTTTCCATTCCTACGAGTGGTAACGTCTGTTAACAGCGCTATCTAGCGATACTTTATTTAAATTGGTTGTTCTCCGAGCGGGATTCAAACTCCAATCTTCTCGTTATCATTAAGTCAGTTTATTTTAAGTGGGACGATTTAGACAATTCGAACCCCGAATCGGGTCGATAAATATATATATATATATATATAGAGAGAGAGAGAGAGAGAGAGAGAAAGAGAGAGAGAGAGAATTTGAGACTTAAATATATTGCTCAAAAATACATGAAAATACGTTAAAAATGTTTAAAACTTACAGAAACCAAAATAAGTTAAACAAAACAATGTTCAAGTTCATGTAAGATCAGAATACAAATTATAAAAATTTTTGGTTAAAAGGTTAACATCTGCAAATAGGTTATGATTAAATGATTGAGTATTAATATAAACGACTTTAAGATATTCAATATTTAATAAAACAATGCTTAAAGTATAGATAGGTATTAAAGTTGACAAGTATAAAATTTAAATTTATAGGTCAACCAATTTGAAACGGATATAATTTATGTAGAGAATTTTGTAATATTTTAAGTCTTATTTGTTATTTATAGTTCCATTACTCCTTTTGCATTTCCAGCATTTAAAAGATACTGGAATACTCAATCCCAATGGTATATATATATATATATATATATATATATATATATATATATATATATCAAATCAAATCAAATCAAATATTGCTTCAGTACAAACATAGAGTTTAATTTTCTTCACACGGTGATATCAACAGTTGTTGAATATCTATCAAGAGCATAGCAGCATTAGATGAGAAACTTTTTAAATGAAGAGAAAAAGTTGTCATTAAATTTCAGTACACCCTTGACAAATATTCAACAACTGTTTAGGTCAACATGTGAAGAAAAATTAAACTCTTATGTTCCTAATTCTTTTGACAAAAAAAAAGTTTTACGATAAAATATGAAAATACACTTACATTTTCTCGCGTACCATGTCCCCGTTCTCGATTCCTTGCGAACATTCTAATGTCTTGTTAGGAAACTAATGTGATCTCGATATTATCCAGTTCAAGTGATTAATACTAATATTTTTTGGAGAGGACTTCTATAATTTTTACCGGGTGTAATTATAAATATATATATATTTATAATACTTATACTTCTATAATTTTTACCGGGTGTAATTATAAATATATGTATATATATTTATAATTACACCCGGTAAAAATTATAGAAGTCCTCTCCAAAAAATATTAGTATTAATCACTTGAACTGGATAATATCGAGATCACATTAGTTTCCTAACAAGACATTAGAATGTTCGCAAGGAATCGAGAACGGGGACATGGTACGCGAGAAAATGTAAGTGTATTTTCATATTTTATCGTAAAACTTTTTTTTTGTCAAAAGAATTAGGAACATAAGAGTTTAATTTTCTTCACATGTTGACCTAAACAGTTGTTGAATATTTGTCAAGGGTGTACTGGAATTTAATGACAACTTTTTCTCTTCATTTAAAAAGTGTCTCATCTAATGCTGCTATGCTCTTGATAGATATTCAACAACTGTTGATATCACCGTGTGAAGAAAATTAAACTCTATGTTTGTACTGAAGCAATATTTGATTTGTTATAAAATTTGCAAAAAAAAAAATAAAAAATCTATTCTCGCGTTTCCTACACGTTTACTTTAATGGACTTCCATCACAGCCGCTATTCTTGATATTTTATAGAATTTTATAAAATACAAATCTCTCAAAATTAATATATGAGAAGAGTAATGTAGAAAGGTAGGGCTTTATTTTCTTTACAAAATAAGGCGATAATTATTCAGAACCGAGTAACAAATGCCGAAGCATTATCAAAGAGAACAATGTAGCACCAATATTGATCTTCCGTTTGCTTTAGATATGAGGCTTTTGTTCTTAAGTTTCTAAAGAGGATCATACAATACGAGTTGACTGTTTCAGTTGAGAGATTTTTTATTTGTTATCTCATAAAAAAAATCGTTACCGCTTTTGCCTGCTTCACCATGAAGCGGCAAGTTAAGAAAGGATTTGTGTTGTTAATATTTATTTTTACTTAAGAGAAATTTTCATTTATAGCATTGAAACAAAAATCGTACTTTTTTTTTATTTGTGGTATTTAACATGCGCTTTCTGTATCGACTAATTATTTCAGTAAACAACTTATAAACTAACTTAAATCTATAACAAAAACACAGCCCTCGGCCGTTAATTAGTCACTGTAAAACGAGAAATAATAATTTCACTAATTATATATATTTATGAAAATTTGGAAAATGTGTGTATTAATACTTGCCCCTTTTTTTCCCCTGTACCCTTCAAATTTGAAAACCACACTTAAGAACTTTTCCGGGTGGAAGTTGAACACTTCAATCAAACTCCATAGTGCTTAGTCAACCCGGCTTTAATCTACTTTCTCACACCTCGCATCAAGATCAGTCATTTGGATTTGGGTTGGTCACTGACAGGTGAAAAAGAGTAATACAGAGAAAAAAACAATATTTTTTTAAAAATAATTTTATCAAGATAATTAACTGATATGTAAGGCATCTAACCAGAACGAAAAGTAAGACTTGGTGCCCAAAAAAAACCTATAGGTACCCCCTGTTTACCTTGAAAGGTACCGTGAAAGTTTCCGCTATGGCATAGCTTAAATGGTAAGGCCATAATGTATGCCGTTACGGAAATACGGCACCTTTCAGGGTAAACGAAGTGTACTCTTCCCTGTCCCCCTCCTACCAACTCGGTAGTGCGTTTATCTACTGAGTTAAATGTCCCGGGCTCGATTCCTAAAGTTTAAAAAACTTATTGTCGATTAAATTTGAAACTATCCTATCATAGGAATGGACTGACGGGTTAGGGTATGTTCTTTGTGTCTGTTATAGAATTAAGCTAATTTTTTTGCAAAAAAAAAAAATCTTTATAAAATGCACTTTAAATACCGCTAAAATATTTCCCTTTATAGAGTCTACATTTTAATTTTAAATTGTGTAATCTTATATGTTATTATGAATAAAAATTATTTTAACAAGGTTTATCTATTACGTTAATTTCAATGAACGATGAGAAATTTCGTGGCAAATGATAATAGTTCTACTTTTTTGAACAGTTTTATTTTAAATGAAAGAACAAAAAATCTACTGCTTGGAGAAGTTTTTTCCCCCCCCCCCCCCATTTGTGTATCTGAAACGTCTCGACGCTAAAACGACGCTTGCGTGAAATTAGGAATCACAAAAAAAAAAAAAAAAAAAAACCTTCCTTGGCAACGTCTCGTTACGGTTTCTTATTTTCAGGACTCTACCACAATTTGTTTTACTAAAGAAGATTAGAGATATATGTTAATACTTTTCCCCTGTTCTTCTTCTTCTTCCTTCCACAGTGATGAATTAATGAATGGGTGTTGTGTTTGTTCTATATTTAAGTTAGTTTATGAGTAGATATGTCATGATACCTGTTTTTCTCGATTCAGATTCTTGATCATTTCCTTTTTCATTATTTTTCCAAATATTATTGCATAGAAAATATTACGGTCTTATACCCTACTCCCCTCTCAATGCGAAACTTGGACTCTACCATTACAACACATGTCGTTTGAAACTTTAATATCACAGTCTTATAGATATTTATTAAACACATTAAAATTCTTCAAAACTGAAAATAAAAACGAAGAATTCAAATAAAATCAAACTTAATAAGATAAATTGCGGATTTTATAACGGAAAGAAGAACACATTTCACACGTTAATTTTATTTTTCTAAGTCGTCCGTCATATCTGATCCTACGCACGTTAGCTTGTCAGAAATTCGTGATGAAGTTTTGGCAACGATATATCGATAATCTAGTGAATTTATATATATAATATATATATATATAAATTATATATAACTTTTTGCTTCATTTTTTATTATCTACGTCAATTTCTGTTCAAATTTTACTAAGCGTGTCTTATTCAAAAGAGTTTAATAAAACATTCAAAATTGAAAAACGATAAAGAATATAGTTACAGGAGAGCAGCCATTTTAATTTGATAGGGATATCGTAGCTTTCGATATACACGTTGTGATATATAAATTAATGAAAGATGCATCGATATATTAAAGAAAATTGCCAACCCTCGTTTACGTATTATATATAGGTTGTTTGTTTAGAATAGATACATATATTTTGACAGTCTCACTTAACTTTTTTTTTTTTAAGTGTCAAAGTTGTTAAGTTTTTAACTCTTGTTACTTTCATAATGTCAGGGTCGTACTATACTCGGGGTCGTACTATATTCGGGCCATTACGGTATATTTACAATTTTCCGGCATTTAATTGAAACAGGCAACTAAACTAATATGATAGATAATCGATTATCAGCTATTTTGAATGTTGCCGTTTGGTTTAGTTGCCAGTTTTATTGAGAGCTAAGAACCGAAGTAGCGAGAATCGTAATATTTAAGATCGATTCTTGATTCTTTCGATACCAATAAGAAACGAGGGTATCGAGGTATCGAGGACTCTAGTTTGACAGCCCTGATATAAGTCGTTTACTGAAATAATTAGTCGATTCATAAAGTGACTTTAACTATCTCAAAAAAAACAAGTATATTTTACCATAATTATGTCAGGATGAGGATAATTTGGAATTTTATAAGAAATGTTCTCGTACTTGCATGGAGAGAGAATGGTAAATCATTAATGGCAGCCCCTCTCGTGCTCCCCCGGGATATGAACGCTGACTTCTACGTTACTGGGAAAACCAGCCAAGAAGAGGCTGACACCTTAGTTCAAGTGTTCACCAGTGCGGGTATGTTAATTAACGTTCAAGGAAACTAAAGCAGATATTGTGTTAGTTTCAAATTTCGGCTCAAAATGTTAAAAATAAACAAAAACTCACAATCAATTTAAATATCTAGACTTGTAAAGATCTGCATAGGTGGTAACGGTGTTTAGGACGTTAGGCTCACAATAGACTAGATTTTCTGTGATCGGGAGATCTAGGATTGAGTCTTGGACAGGTCCACTTGGGGATGCTGTCATCACTGCTTGTCACTGTGGTTTTCCTATCCCCAAACAAATGCGGGTGCACTGCCTATAAAACTACCCCTACATTCCCTTAACATAAATAAAGCCTCTAAATAACTTATCTGTTAAAATGTATTGACCTGGAAAAAAAAGCAGTTGTAAATTATTATTTACTGAAATCTTAACGATTTCACTAATCAAATTAGCCTTTAAATAGTCGAATATATGGAGTTTAAGTAAAAAATATAAAATACCTTAAATTTCACCACAATAAATTTATCTTGTAGAGCGCGGGGGAACAGATGGCAGCAAGTGCGCAAGTGAGAGGATAAGAGTGGATGAGAGTGTAGGAGGAAGAATGGTGGAAGGACAGAGGGAGATGGAGGCCTTAACTAAACGGACTGGCCACAGATTGGAAACAGTTCATTGATGATGATGATGATGATAGAATATCCTATTGATAATTTTGCCGACTTTTGTTGAAAACAATATTTAAAAATATAACAACTTCTAAAATAATGCGGGATTTCTAAACGTCTGCAACACGTCTTGTGATTAACCATACAACCCTATTGGATAAGATGCCCACTTTCATTTATACAAATGATGCAAATAAAATACATATTTTAAGGTCTAACACCTTAGCCTAGTAGTTATTGTGTCTTAATGTTCCCATGGTTGAGTCATGGTATGGCTGAAAAATATATATAATAATTAGTCACATTGGGGCTCCCCCCCTTTCACAGTCATGAATCAAGGGCAAGAGGGATCTGGTGTTAAGGGTCCGGGGTTCAATCCTCAGTCCCGGCACAGATTTATCTGATTGCCAAACACTTCCTTCACCTCTGACAAGACGTGATTAATCACAACTTGTGAATGTGTGGAATGCCAGGCCTCCACCCTGGTTCGGATCCACGTTAAACTGTAGGTCCTCCATTTCATCTCAAAACACCCTACCATACACATTAGCGTATGTGCGTACAGCCACGAACGGGTAGTAAGACGTCGGTGCTAATAATAATAATAATAAGAATGAGATATATCTGGGTGTTTTGTCAGTTCTAGAATTGAGTATATACGTAAGTCGTGTTCTGATATAGTCAGCCTGTTCAAAGTTCACGTTTAATGTCCTAAAATAATTAAACACTAAAATAGCATTTATAAACCTTGTAAATGTCATAGAATATAAACCTAGAAGTTTACATGTTATGAATAAGTTCAACCATTGTCGCCTCGAGATAGATATTTTGCAATACTTTATACAGTTGTGTTATGCGGGTTGTTTCCTCTTTTTAAAACACAGGGGACACTTTGATTTGAGTGTTCATTTTAAATTATTGTTTTAGCACCACGTTTACTACCCGTTCGGGTTATATGCTTATGTACTAATTACGCTAATAGTTTTAGGTGTTAGGGAGGTTATATTTATAGGAAGTGTACCCGCATTTGAGTGGAGTGACAGTATAAAACCATTTTGGAAAAATTACCCTGAGTACACCCGACTGAGATTCTAACCTCGATCTCTCCGTCATCAGCAGTCTAGTCTACTGCAAGAGTAGTGCCCTAGACCATGTGGTCACGGAATCTGGTCACCTTAAAATAAGAATATAAAATTCAAATCGTCATTTTATTTTAGCTCTCTGTGTTCAACATCCCTGTGTAAATAAACACTTTTTAAACCGTCAGAATATTATTTTGTCGTACCTGCTCGAACACATACATAAACTGATAAAGTTGACCAATTCAACAATCATATTTAGAATGACACCAATTTGACAACTTCAAGAGACATGTTATTTGTAAACCCATTTGAGTACTTCAACAGACATGTATCAACACACACTTGAGCCCTTGAGTTAGTGGATGATGTACTCTTAAGCATGATTGAAACTAGCCCCATGATGTATTGGTAAAAGCTCTTGGCCACCAACCTAGGGGTCCTGGATTCGATTCTCGGCTGGTATCATGGGTGGTTTTCTCAAAAGAAGAACTATCCCAAACGTTCACCAGGATGTTTGGTTAGGAATCGTCCCATGCCCAGGGCTGACGATTTCTTTACGTCCATTACAGATTCTGCCATTTAAAAAATGCACAGTAAATTCCATCAGTGTGTTATCTTTCAATATAAAGGAAGAAAATGTTTGGTGTTAATTTTTTTGATTGCCAAAGTGACTAGATGCTACCTATATAGGTCTTGCAATTATTATTATATTATTATTATTATATTATTATTATTATTATTATTATTATTATTATTATTAGCAAGGCGTCTTACTACCCGGTCGGGTTGTACACACTTAAGCAAAATGTGTAGTAGCAGCAGGGTGATTGTGAGATTAAATGGAGGACCTACAGTTTAACGTAGAATCCGAACCACGGTGGAGGCCTGGCATTCCACACATTCACAAGTTGTGATTAATACGCGTCTTGTCTAGAGGTGAAGGAAAGGTTTGGCAATCAGATAAGTCTGTGCCGGGACCGAGGATTGAACCGCGGACCCCCAGCACAGAAGTCTGACACCTTACCCCTAGACCACCATGGTCTTGCAGATCATATGGTTTGGCGAATGTACACGTAATAGTATATATGGTAAGGTCATCCGCGCAGTAGCGGCCTGATTGACACGTAGGCAACCGAACGTAGGCAGTCGCTGTCAACTGTCAGTCACGCAATGAACGGTGAGCAGGTAGCTGGTGCTGTGTGGAATCCCTCAACAAGCGAGTTCTAACGAGTGACAGAACCCGGATTGGTACTAGCCATTGTGCATATCATTGAGCACGTATACTAAACATCAGACTCATCTAGTCTGATACGTCGTTCATAGGAGGCTGGAGCTTCCAATCCCAGCAGGGTGTATGTAGGGTATTTTCCCCTTAAAAGTATTTTAACTTCTTTTTTTTAACACACCACCATTCTGTTCGGGTTAAAAGCATGTGTACAAACACACTAATGTGTTAGGGATGAAGAAGGTTGAATTTAGAGAAAGTGTACCAGCACTTGCCTGGACCAAAAATGGGGAAAACCATCTATAAAAATAAACCACCCGTTCCTCCCGACTGGGATTCAAACCCTAATCTCCTCGTAATCGCCAGTCTCTAGTATATTGTGAAGTGACGCCTTTGACCATGTGGTTACCGAAGTGGATTTTTAACATTCTAAAAATCTGCGAATATCTGACCAAGGACGTCTATACAATCAAACATCGGCTGTTCATAAATCAGATAATTTTGACATTATTAGCCCAAAAAAGGGAATTTTTTTCTTCCTGTCTGTCAATTTACATGATATGCATTAGTAACGAGTATGGCGACTATTGTTCTAGTTACATGCTCATGGACAAAAGAGAAGTGGAATCAGGAAATCCGTCCGCGCGTGCGCGTCGGGGATATTTGTGCTATCCTCCCCCCCTTCCCCTAAAGGGGGAAAGTGATTGGGAGGAGAGTTTAGAAGAGACAAAGATAGATCTAGTTTTTTTTTTCCGAAGTGGGGCCATGCACGTTCAATACGTCACCGATCATTGGCTCCAGTAGACCAATCACTGTTCACGTTACTTACTCTTCCTCTCTTCTTCCCGAATTCCCCTCCCACCCTCTCCTCACCACCAACTCCTCTTTATCATGTTCCATCTGCTCTTTTTTTTTATCTTTCCGTTTCATTTATTTGATTAAACATATAAACAAACTCGGATTGACTCTTTAACTGCCGTATAAGGGGAAAACGAAGGATTCGCAAGCGAGTAAAATAAAATAAAAAAGACCAAAAAAAAATAACCAAGGAAATGTTCGAACGGAACGTGGATTTATTTTATTGGTGTCTGTCTCGGAAGTGAATAAGATTTGTGTTTTATTCTAAGGTTGAATTGGTCCCTATTATTTGAGAAAAGGCTCTCTTAGCCATGTCGGAAAAAACCTTGTTTTCACCTTCTTTTTCTATTTTTCATAAAGGTGTTCGTTCTTTAGATATTATCTTCAGATGAAATTTTGAAATAATTTGTTTTAAATATGATTTATTATTATTATTATTTTGATTGGGGAATGTATGCGGGAAGAACAAATAAAGTTTAAAGAAAAAGGTATCCGGTTGGAATCGAGACTCGGCCACGATAACCATAAATTTTCAAATATTTTATATTATTCAAAAATGAGCTAAAATAACATAACCGTTAAAAAATAATTATTTTCAACATAGCACACGATAATTTCTATAAGCAGGGCTAAAGGACCTACCAATTTTTCTGGGAAAAGTATTCTCACATACGTTCCAGCGTTCTTTTACATTCCACAATCGACTTGGACAAACGGCTTTATTTATCTTCCAATAAAGTTGTGCTGTTGATTTCTATCGCTCAAGACAAATCTGTCAACCCCAGCTGGGTTTGAACACATCGAACATCGGATCTTGAGGGAACACTTAACCGTGTAGGGAATGATTATTAGGCACCAAAATTGTTTAAAATATGCAATCAAATAGGCATTAAAATATGAGATTTAGGCACCAGAATAGGCACTTAAGCAAAAATGAAGGGTAGTTTACTTAAGGTACAAAAGAGACAATAGCGATTTTCTCAAAATCAACTCCGACAATTTTGATTAAAATTCATATCTAGGAATTGTTTGAGATTACAAACAAAATGGTGCATCACATTTTCCCATGAAAATTATTTGGAGGGTACTTTACATAAGCAGAATTTTCAAATTTTTATCATATCCGCAATTTTTTGAGATACGAAATAACTTATTTCTGTAAAGTGTTTTTTTTGTTTTTATTTAAATATATAATGTCTTTAGTTGAAATGATGTTTTTTTAAAAGCAATATTTTTTTAGTTATAGCCAACAATTTTTTTTAAATACAGCTTTTGTAAATGGTTAGTTAAAAATGCACAGAATAAATAATATGTTTCTATAATATTGTATATTATTTTATGTACACTCTTTGGTGAAAAACGATGTGCTTTTTGGTTTCAAAACCAATGTATATTATTTCGTTTCAATTATCCTAAAAGTATATAAAATATTGCTCGTTTGAGCTACATCAGTCGTAGGTGGCCCAGTTGTGGAAAGATTAGTCAGTATTAATTTACCGTTGCCCAAGGGACGCCCAAATGTAGACTACTAATCGTACATCCTTTCCGTGGAGGCTCTTTCCATGTCCCGATGAGATGAGAGAGGTTGATAATGATATGAGGGTATGGAACCAGTAGAAACACTTACAGCCTAACTTAAACCTAATTAACTAAACCCTGGTAACCGTGGGATAATTCTCCTTTCGGGAAGAGTACCCTAGGTACCAGGTGAGAGTCGAATCCAAGACCCTTAGGCTAGTAATCAGGTAAATTTACCACTACACCACGGGACCGGTTATCTAATTTAGATAACGGAGCGAGAAAGCATGTGCGATGTATTGTTTTATTATGTATTAATGCGTAGGTCCCGTCTTGACTGTCCGGTCAGTCAGAAACTGACTGTAACGGGCGATTGAAACATTCCGGTTGCGTTCGCACGTGCGTAGGAGATAAAACCGATCAAATAAACACAAGACCTGCCGTTACTTTGAGTGGTCCCACGGCTGGTATTTGTCGCGCGCGTCACGATGAGCTAGTGTAATAGGGCCCTGGATGGTCATGGTAGGGTGAGAGGGGGGGGGGATGGGAGGGAATGGCCGAGAGGAGAATTTGGTCACTCACCGCCTCCTCCATTGTGTGGGAGCCGTTCCGGACAATTTTTTTGTTATCGGGTTTGATCGTTCTTTTCCTCTCCCTCGAGGTAGTTCTACTGCAGTTCCGCCCACTTTCTTTTACCAACCGATGTATTATTATTTACTCATCTCGAAGATTCATTCATTCGCAGACTGCACTAAAACTTGCAAAACTAGAACAATATTTAAAAAAATTATCACATTTAAAACTAGGGATACCAATTGCTATATAAAAGGTATACAGTATTACTGAAAAGAGTAGCTTATAGGGAATACCTCTGTATTTTATTGGAAATGCTCTGGGTACAACCGACCAAGATTCGAACCTTAACATATTTTTCACCGGTGATTTAGTCCAGTGGCATTCAACCATTTTTTGTTCGCGTAACCCCAGATACCCCCAAGAGTCATACATATTCTATAATCTACAGTACATTTAAAATAAATAAAATAAATAACATCCAAAATATCGTATTGAAAAATAGGTTTTATATAAGTCTCGTTTGAGTGTGCTGAGGATGTTTTTTCTAAAATGGTTTTCAACTCTCCTTACACCCAAATGTGGGTACACTTCCTATAAATATAAACCCTCCTCATCCCTAAAGCCATTAGCTTAATTAGTATACAAGTGTATAATCCGAACTGGTAGTAAGACGTGGTGCTAGAGAAATGTATATATTCAACAACTTTTGGCATCACATTGTGAATAAAATTAAATTCTATGTTTCTATTGGAGAAATATTTTACTTATTTTGACCAGAATTTTTTTTTTTTTTGCTATGAAATCACCAAAAATTGCTGCCCTTAATTAACGTTCCCTAAACGCCCACCTTTAGTCATAACGATCATAATTAAGATTCCAACTACTATTAGGTCAGAAAATGAATTAAATTTCAAACACATTTCGAATTTAAGCAACCATTCAACTTAGGTGGTTTTTCAACTTAAATCTATAGTATAGTCTGTTAAGGTAGGACTACTACCATTCAGGGTGGATGGAGTGAACCTTTTTCAGATCCTCCTAAAAAGGGGGGAGGGAGGGGGCGGGAATACCTGGTATCTGGTAAAGTAGGCTAGTACCATAATTTTGGTAGGAAGTCCGTTCTCGAAGGCTTTATTTCGTACCATAATCCTACCAAAATACAGCTATACAGTAGGATACTGGTACGAAAGAAGGTCTCCCAAAACTGTCTCATTACCAAAATCAGTGTATACAAACGACCGTTACATAGTTTAGTAAAAATGTTGTGGTAAGCTAAACAAAGGAGCTACAAAGGGAAAAAAGGTATTTAAAAATCATCTCGTCAAAATCTAAGTTAATTGGTTTATCACCCACTTCGGTGGCCGCGTGGTCTAACGCGCTAATCTCGTGTTGGACTAAACTGCTGAAGACGGGGATATTTAGGTTCGATTCTGATTGGGTGCACTGAGGGTTTTTTCCTAAATGGTTTTACACTTTCCTTCCAGGCAAATGCGGGTGAATTTCCTCTCAATTAATCCTTCCTAATCTCTAACCCACAAGTGTAATAGTACTTTAGTGTGTAACCCGAACGGGTAGTAAGACGCGGTGCTAAATATAAAAAATTGGTTTATCACATCCACATTGATCCAAAAAAAATTATGAGTAAAACTCTAGGATACGTCGTGTAGTCCTTTGAAATGATTTGTGCCCCTTAATGGTCCTCGTAGCACAGTTTTAGAAACACTGCTCCCCGTGAAGACAGGAACAGGCTGACGGGATAATCCTCTCCTCGGTTGTCTACAGAGAGTTGGATGACAACTCCTCCGTCTGCCACTCGATTGAATTCTCTTGTCACTCCTGAACGGAACAAGAAGATATAGAGAGATAAAAATGAAATGGAGGAGTAACCGGAGTGGGGAAGAATGTAAGAACGAGAATGGATCGAGTTACGACGTTCGTCCTTATTTTCGTTAAAACCAGATTTTCGCAACTCTCCCAAAAACTAGCGTGGCTAGTAGACGTTTGTTGAAATTCTTCGGAACTGCTTTCCTTCCTTGGTAAAATAAAAATACTTTGGTAACTCCAAATAAAAATAAAATTCTAACAATTGTATTTTTTTCAAATATTAAATGAAGGGCTATAGTTAGTTAGGAAATTAGAGATGAATAAAATTAAAATTTTGATGGCAGATAGAAAAATCCAGATAACCAAATACATCTTAAAATATCTAAAAGTGAGCAATGGAAAAGGGGGAGGAGATTAAAAATTTACAAAACTAGTAGAAAAAACTATTTCCCAGTATCGCAGAAAACTGATGTTTGGCAGGCAGTAAAGATACCACTCCAAATAATTATAAAAGTTTAAAAAAATTAAATAGGACTCCAGGCAATAGGTGGAGAGGGGGCTATACATTTTTTTAACAGTTGTAGAACATTTTAATTTTGCAGAAAGGTAGATATGCAACTGCGGTAGCTAAATAAATCTAAAAATTTTACATTTCTTTTTGAGAGTTATATAAATGGGGGGAAGAGGGCCGTTTTAATATTATAAAACGAATAAACAAAACTACTTCTCTGTGTGGTATTAAACCCCAAATTTTGCAAGCAGGTATAAGGATCACTCCAAATAATGATAAAAATCTTAAATTTTTAAATTTTAGTGGGACTCCAGGAAATAGTAAAGGAAAGTGATGAATAAGTTAAAAAAAAAAAATAGGTGAGGTAGAAAATTATTGGTCGGTAATGTAGAGGGATTACTTCAAATAACCAAAAATATTTTAAATATTTGATATTTATAAAAGGGGGCTGGGGTTTTTAAAAATTCCAAAATTAAAAGAACAAAGTACTGCTCACAGTGATGGAAGATTTCATTTGTTAGGGAGATATATGGACCACCTCAAACAGCCATAAAGGTCTAAAATTCCTATTATTTCTAAATGGAGCGAAAAATGGGGAGCGTGGGTCCCCTTAAAATTTCTAAAGCTAATATAAAAACACTTTTGGGGGATGGAGGGATAAAGTATAAATTTTACATAAAAATAATTAGACCTTCCCGGATAACCGAATGACGTCTGCACAGATGTAATTTCAAAATTGAATCTCAGGAAATGGGAGAGCTTAAAATGTTTATAATTTATAACTAATATAGAATACTATCATAGATGTGGCTGTAAGTTTAAATCTGACACATAATAAACCATAAAAGAAAGTTACATAAGTCTTAAAATTTCATAATGGGTATTTAGGATCTTAATAGGTAACATGACATATCTCCAAAATTATTAAAAAATCTACTTTTTGGCATGGGAAAAATAATTCTAAGTTGGTAAAAGGACCACCCTACATAACAAAAAAAGCTGGAAAGTTTGTAACTAAAAAATTAAGTGCTGGTAAATGAAAGGGGACCTCAAAATTCTTAAACTTTTAGATAAAAGCCTTATCGACAGGGTGGAGAACTTTTAACTTTGTAAAAGCAGACAAAAATTTTCTAAAAAATTAACGAATACAAAAACTAAAGATTATAATAAAGGCGAGCCATCAGTATTGCTAACACATAGCTAAAGATTTTTTTTAGCACCACGCCTTACAACTGTTTGGGTTTTACGCTAGCTAAAAATTGAAATTAGCGCCTACATAGCAGTGACATAACAATTAAAATAAACAGATTCTGGCGGCTTAGTTTGGGGAACGTGATTCTCTTTGGGAAATCATGATGCTCGCTCAATAGTTAATAGGTATATGAAACATAATCAATCCTTTAATGTATTCTCTTTGGTGAAATGTGATGCTCTTTTATTTCCAGCATGTTTCTGTAAAAACGCCTATTACTTTGTTTAGCTACTATTATAATCGTGTTTAGGTACAGATTGAGTTACCAATGCATCGGGTTCGTTTGTGCACTCACTTTGTGTGCTAAGTAATATTTTATTTCAAATATTTGATTGATTTTAAGCTATTAGTCATCATTATTGGTTTGTGATTGACATAGTTAGCTCAGGACTGTATACGGAGGAACTGTAAAAATGATGGCAGCCAGATATTGAATGTCCTAATTTGATAAATATTGATGCGGCCTACCCGTGCGAAGAACGGACCAAACTGCTAGTGGTTGTATATTGTATTACAACATAACAATTTAGTTTGAACCTGAATGTTTCAGTTAGCACGTGTCATATGCATGTATCTAATAGCTCATTTGTGTTCAGTTGAATTTTAAAAGAAAGCAGTCTGTCTGCTATTATAATGGTCCTGGCTTAGATTCCCGGCATAGCCTGAAAATGTACCATTAGTGAAATTGGAGTTTCACAGATATTAATTAATGGCTGGTTGCTGGGTGCTATGTCTGTACCTCAAAATAATAAATATATAAAACACCTTTAAAAAACATCAAACCATTTTTTTCTGGCAATATTGATAAAATGTTACTAAATTATTTGTCCTATCTTGTAGCTATTGATAGTATATATCAACAATGACAGCTGCAGATTACATGACTTGATGTATGATTATATGAAAGTAGAACTAGTAGCTTTATATAGCTACTTGATATGTCCATGCGTAATAAAATTGGGATAATTATACTTTACCACTTAAATTCCTATCTGTGAGCACGCGGGTTAAGGCGTACATACTTACTCGTCTAGTCTTGTTTGCCAATAACGGTAAGATAAGTGGCTCGAATCCTGGTCGATTGCTCTGGGGATGGTTTTTCCAATTTTGATTATGTTTGTGCTTTTTTTTGTCTGCTCTATACGCTAATAATGTTAAGTTTTCTCTCAAGCTATTCTCCCAAAAAAATATAATCGTAAATACCATTTTCTAAAAACCTCAAGTTTTCAAAAATCATTTCTCAGTAAGTTAACTTAAAATATTTTTTAGAAAAACAAACAAACATCCTTATTTATTAAGTAAACACTCTCATGACACCTATTTAGAAATAAACTTTTTAGTCATTATCGAAACATTAAAAATTTTCTAAAATCCTTTATCAGTAAACTACCTCTAGATAAATTTTCCTAAAAAACAAGTATACAGTGTTATTTATCATGTAAATCACTACCCAGATATTAAATTTGAACACAACTCTTAGAGACATTAGAATTTTCAACAATCTGTCATCAGTAAAGTACTCTTAATTTTAGATCTAGAATTAAAATCAAGATATGGCCTTGAGATATGCCCGTATAACATCTGAATAATCGAATTTGAACAATATATATTAGTTTTTTTCTTCTGTAACCCCAGCTAAAGGCAGACATACATAGAAGGATGAACAGAAAAACGGTATTACCCAATTGGTGGTGTATAAAGTGTCAAGATCCATCATAATCCTGAAGTCTAAAATGGTCACGATTAATATACTTTATCTACATGCTAGATAAAAATAACAGTCCACTATTATGTAATTTAAACTTGATGTACCGAGCTTCTAAAATAAATTATCTAATTTTTTATGAGATGTCTTGAAAGTAGCTCTAGGCAATATTGTGGGCTTGTTAATCTGAACTAATTAGAACCGAAACTTGTTTGGACTGGTGAAAACTCGTATTAAGTGGAACAATACAAGGTTACAGTAATTTCACGAATTTTAAATTACGATTGAATGAGTTTTATCAAATTTTCATTCATTTAACTCATGTGTAACAAGTAATATGTACTGCAATTATTTTTATTTACTGTAAAACACATTGTGTTGACTAATAACATGTAAATATTAAGTATTTATTATCAGATATAACTGTTTCTTACCTTTTTTTTTTACTTTGAGCTTGTTAACCAATAAAATATATTTCATTTGACTTAATTTTTCTCCCTCCCGTTTTCCGAAAACTGTGTTCGGATTATCTGTAATTTCGGAATACTGGGACTAGGTCTAACGAGGTTTTACTGTAATTAAATTGTGGTCTCTACCATAGGAACATTCCCATAATTACAGTGATTTACAGCGTGTGTGTTGATATTCATTGAAAGATAGAGTCATAGTGGCGTGGCCTATATTGTTTCCAGAGTAAGTAACATCAGTTTAAACTGTACCTGTTTATTGTTCACACTCCACAGTAGAACACTCATTGGTCAGGTATAGAGGGGAATACAGCCACGTGTGAGGCATGCAGAGTAGAGCATATGTATGATTGGTCAAATAGGACCCCAAGTGGGTGAGAACATATCACAGGTACAGTTTTAACAAGGTCTACTTCCCTTGCAACATTCCACGACACGCTACTGGCGTATCCGGTGTCAGGTTGGAAGCGACCGTGTTCATAGTGGCCAAGCAAGAATCTTGTTGTGTGCGAGCAGGTTTTTAACATGCGTGGTGGAAGTAACCACATTATGTTATGAGTAATTTTACTTTTACGTACCTAGCCAATTGCTTTACTGAACTTAGTGGCAGATATTTAATATATGTCAATAATTATCTTTATTCTTGTATACAATAAGTACAAAGGTAACCCGTTGGTCTAGAGGTAGGGTGTCAGACTTCTGTGCTGGGGGTCTAGAGTTCAATCCTCGGTCCCGGCACAGATTTATCTGATTTCCAAAACCTTCCTTCGCCTCTGACAAGACGTGAATTAATCACAGCTCGTGAGTGTGTGGAATGCCAGGCCTCCACCGTGGTTCGGATCCCACGTTAAAACTGTAGATCCTCCATTTCATCTCACAGTCACCCTACCATTACACATTAGCGTAAATACGTATAACCCGAACGGGTAGTAAGACGTGGTGATGATGATGATGATAATAATAATAATATTATACAATGTAAAATGTTTATAATACCTTAGTGAAATTTTTTTAAACCTGTTTATTCATGTAGATGGTGACCTGGCGGTCTAGGGGTAAGGTGTCAGACTTCTGTGCTGGAGTCCGGGGTTCAATCCTCGGTCCCGGCACAGATCTCTCTGATTGCCAAACCCTTCCTTCACTCTGACAAGACTTGTATTAATCACAACTTGTGAATGTGAGGAATGCCAGGCCTCCACCGTGGTTCGGATTCCACGTTAAACTGTAGGTCCTCCATTTCATCTCACAATCACCTACCATTGCACATTAGCGTAAGTGCGTATAACCCGAACGGGTAGTAAGACGCGGTGATAATAATAATAATAATAATAATAATATTCATGTAGATATATTTTTCAGGTCCTTCGTCTTTTAGAACCCCGGAACACGTTACAAATTATTTTATCTAGTGCAGGTTCATCTAATTCCTTAGATTTAGGTTTGTCAGATTAGGTTATGTTAGATTAGGTAAGGTTAGTTTATGTTAGTTTAGTTAGGGTTAGGTTAGGTTATGTTGGTTATTGTTTTAATTACTTTTTGTGCATGTTTTTTTGACACATACCCAGCTCATTCACTTGGATGAATATTGAAAACATTTTTGATCGCTCTGAACACGGCGAAAGTTTTTGTAGTAGCTTCTAACACTAGCCGTTTAATCACGGTCACTTCCAATAGGTAACTGTGTAATCCATCAAGAAAATATTGCTACCTTTCAAGGTCAACGGAGTGTACACAACCTTAGGTCAATGTTAAATTAATAACAGGCCATTTAATGGGTTGTTGTTATTATTCTCTGAAACTTAATATATCCATTACCGTTATAAAGCCGCTACCTAATCTTTTATATAAAAAAAGGAAACACTTCAAGAACAAATTGTAGAGTGGAGGGAATTAAGTTTTTCGGTTAAAAGTACCAAAATGTGATTTCTATATTAAAGACTTGTGTAATTTTAAAATGTATAAATCTATGTGATAAAATTCTATAAAAATCCTTTCTTTAATGGGAGGTACTTACATAAATTTGTTAGAATTTAAGTGGAAAGTATGTAAATTCTCTTGGCGATACTGCTAATGTCTTCCCTTAAATTTATGCTTTTTAGTTTGACGTTCATCCAAGCTCCATATTTATATCTTTTTTTTTTTGTCATCGTGTCTGACTATACGTTCAGGCTTATTTATACGCTAATAAGGTAGGGATGAGTAAGGTTAATTTAGAGTAAGATTACCCATATTTGCATAGAAGGAAAGTGGATTTTTTAAAACTTACTTTCAGGACGCCCGAGCAAAATTGTAACTTCAAACGCTCCGTCATCGGTAGCCCAGTCTATTGTGAGACTAGAAGTTATTAACCTAGGGTCCAAGACCCTAAAAGGGGCCCATGAATAGATTCAAGGGGGTCAGTAAAATTTTGGGAACACAACCTTCACATTCTCTTTAAAAAAAAGAAAATGTGACCTAAACTGGCCTATATTTTAAACGAATATTCTTTCTACTTAGTAAGGAATCACAAATATAGCGATATGACCACAAAGATTGGTACGACACAATTGTACAAACTCTCTCATATAGTGTATTAAAGTTTGTGAAAAAAATTCAAAGATAAGTTAATTTATATTTGTAAAAATAAATAATAGGTCTTTTTATAATTAAAAACTTTTCCCAGATATTCATTTTAAACGTGATCTTAAAGGCGATTTTCAAAATATTTTAAATTTTCTAGGATTTTATCACAAGTAAACTACCCTTAAACTTGTTGACTTTAGGAAAGAAAAACAAGCATTATAAATTATCATGTAAAATATTCTCCAAATACCTAATTTTTTAAATCGTTAACTCTATTTTTTATTTATTTTTTCAAATATAAATCAAGAATAAATACTATTAAATGATGTTTTTAAAGAAAAACAAATACATTATTCATAATGTAACAAATTTAACGGATACCCATTTGGAAAAAAAAAATCTCTTGAGAAACTTCTTAAAATATTAAACTAAAAGAATTCATCAAATAAAATACCCCTAAACAAAACCCATAACACAAGTATTCGGTTTTATTTATCATGTAAAATATTCCCAGATATACATTTTAATCAAAATCGTCAGAGCTACTCTCGAAATATTTCAATTTTTAAAAAATTACTAATTAGTAAACTACTCCTTAACGAGTTCTTACCCAAAATATAAGTATACAGTGCTATTTTTTTAAGGTAAAACCCTCCATTGATATCAATTTGATAGAAAGTCGTTAGAGCTATTTTCAAAAAAATCACTCATTTGTAAACTACCCTTAATTTGAGGGCTATGGTCAAAACATAAAAAAAAAAAGTTCTGAGGTTTTGCTCTATAGCATATAAATATAAAGTATGAACAGTATCCATAAAACAGTTTCAGGTCTGTGACCAGGGACAGACAGACATAAATGGAGAGAGACAGAATAGTAAAATCCACACATAAAACGTAAAAATTTATCATAATATTCGGGTATAAAATGTTCACGAATACAATACTTTCTATTGATATAAGAAAATGAATATTTTAATATTTTGACTGCCATATTCCAATTTAATAATTGGTTTCATTTGTAATCCTAAGCTATACATTTAAAACAATATTCTGAGGAGTCCATAGAACAAAAAAAAAGTTAAGAACCCCTGCTTTAAATCATTTGACCCCCGAGGCGTCACCTGTTTTGAAATAATATGAGATCCGAACTTTGATCTCCCTTTGATGCTTTGGAGTACGTGACCATCAGTGCTTGGGGTGGAGGGGGTTAATATAAAATAATATGATTTAGTAGAATTTGATTAAAATTTAGGAAACACAAAGTCTTACTTATACTATAAAGGTATTATTTATTATTATTATATTATTATTTTAAGTCCTATTGAGTATACTGAGATTTCTTTAGATAAATGTTTTCCCAATCTACTTCCATGAAAATACTGATACATTTTCTCTAAATTGTACCTCACTTATTCCTAACCCATTAATCCAACTAATGAGAATAGCTTGTTCAAATAGTAGGACATGGTACAAAGTAGATACAAAATATTTATACATATGTATCATGTATGCCCCTTTTATAAACTTTATTATTATATCAACACACGACTTACAAACTAACTCAATCTGAAAAAGTACGCTAAATATTATTCATCCAACCTTAAAGTATCTTATCGGATAGCAGGAGGAAAATGACAGATCTTAGTGAGTACTATCAGGAACTGAACCAAGTTACCTTGGACTTTTGATTTTTTTCTTTCGACCACATGATCGCGTGGATGGCCACTAAAAATCTTGAGATAGCTAAAAAATCTTCTTTCTTGGCACATGAGAAAAAGACTCAGGGAAAATTGTGAAATTACTGTCGCCATAGAAACCCAAAGGTAAGGCTCACTAGGAAAGAGATAACATAGTTTCCTTTTTCCTTCTCTTTTCCTACCATCACTTCCCTTTTTCTTCCTTCACAACCTTGCCTCATACTTTTTTACTTTCATTTTCATCCAAGTTCTTCTTACCCCTCCCCCCTTTTTTTTACGTTCGTATTTCCTCATCACCTAACAACGTACTTTTTTTTTTTCAATTTTTTCATTAAAAATGTACAAACTAAAAAGCTGTTTAAAGCATCCACACTCCCCCCTCAACCTAGGAAAAAAAAAATTAATCGTTGTAGTTAAGGGGAAATCTTTGAAAAGTTTTTTTTTTTTCTATAGAGACGTTAACTGTTATTATGTGAGTCGTCTCGTTCATTATACCGTTTTATATCTTGATGCACAACTTCTGTAAAATTACTTAATATAATATCCAACAGATTTTATAGCGAAGCAAACTTTTTTTTATATATATATAGCCAAGTAATTTAATTATTAAAACTTTAATAAATTTCTTTTAATTTATCTTGATTTGGCTTTCTTGAATTAAACAAAAAAAAACATAAGAAATATATATTACTTTGATAAAAAAAATTAGTTGTGACTGAACATAAATAATTTGCGTTTTTAATAATTAACATAAACTTTTAATTAATGCATATTCAAGATTATTTAAATGATGACAATTTGATGTTATGCCCATTTTAAAAAGTTTTTTCATTTAAAAAAAATATGGATTGAGCTAGTTTCTAGCACATCTTGTTTTGATTCATTTTTCTGAAGTTTAAGCTCGATTGAATACGTTGGACTGCTTTTCACTGCACTGATATTTTCTACCCTCTCTCTAGGCAATTATCCTTATACATAAAACCTGAGATAAAATTATGATCAAAGATAGGAGTTTCACATATATATGTAAATGTATATATATATGTGAAACATAACATCTAACATAATGATCAAAGATAGGAGTTTCGCATATATATATGTGTATATACATGTATATGTATATATACACATTATATACACGTATATGTATAGATACATGTATATATATTTATTAATATTCGTATATTCACACATAGGGAAACACCTATCTTTGATCATTATATATATAAATATGTATATATATATATATATATATATATATATATATATATATGAGATAGAAAATTCTGGCATTAGAGTTTACTTTTGTATGTTTGTTTCTCGTGAATTTGGTAAGTTGATGTCCAAATAAAACATTTTGTTATTAAAATAAAATATGTTTCAAGTTTAATAATTAATTTACTACCCGATATTTACAACGGTGTAGCTAATAATCTGCATTTGTTTGACCTTTCATAAAAATTTACTAATTTTTTTTTTTCCAAACAAACCTCATTGATACCTAAATATTAAGTTATATATAAACATGCTTTTCCTTTTTTTCAATTGTATTTCTACTTTGCAGTAACCTTTAAAGAAAAAAAAATCAATCCAAATTATTATTATTATTATTATTATTATTATTATTATTATTATTATTATTATTATTATTATTATTATTATTATTAGCACCGCGTCTTACCACCCGTTCGGTTTGTACGCACTTACACTAATGTGTAATGTTAGGGTGATTGTGAGATGAAATGGAGGACCTACAGTTTAACGTGGGATCCGAACCACGGTGGAGGCCTGGCATTCCACACATTCACAAGTTGTGATTAATACACATCTTATCAGAGGTGAAGGAAGGGTTTGGGCAATAAGATAAACCTGTGCCAGGTCCGAGGATTGAACCCCGGACCCTCAGCACAGAAGTCTGACACCTTACCCCTAGACCACCAGGTCACCAAATCCAAATTAAAAGTGTCCCATTCTACACCATATTCCCCTACATTTGAGAAGAGAAGTGGTTTGTAACGTTTGGTAGAGTTATCCAAAGATGGATGGTGAAAATGTTATATTCGCATTATCGTGCCAGGATGGTACAACGAGCAAATAAGAAACATATTATATTCTGGGTGCGTGGTTTATAGAAGTAACAGCGTGGAAAACTCGGGGAGAAGGAACAACATTAGTCAACAAATTAGAAATCAAAGAAAATTAGATAAAATAAATGGTACGATACACCGCATAGACTTTCTATATCTTTTATCTTAAAATAACTACATTTACTTAGAAACTCGTGAGATTTTAAAAGATATAATATACATTGTTCGAGAAACACTCTACCAAGGAGCATACATGAAATAATATACACTGTTACGGAAACATTAGGAAAAGAGGAACATCTTTGTCCACCAAAGAGAATACCAATTAATTTCACTTGTCAAAGAGCTTCATAAACTATATATATATATATATATATATATATATATTATTATGGCTTAGAAACTATTGATTTTATAAAACTATATTACAAATAATATATTTTAATTTTGAATAATACTACAACTTTACAATGATAAGTTATTTCCGTCTATGTAAAGTGTCGTCAAAGTCATTTTTCATGGTAAAATAAGAATGCTCATCTTGTTTGCTATGTAGAATGCCTAGATACAAAATTTAATCAAAATCGTTGAGCTTGTTTTGATTATATATATTTTATCTCTTTTCATTGATTGAGTAAACTACCATTAATTTTAGGGTTAGTAACTAATTATTTTTAAAAAAATCCCGGAGGAATCTTATGAAAACCCTTTGAACCAAGTTTTAGCTCGATGGTAAAAATAGTTTCTGCTCCAAGCCAAGATACAGACAGATGTCATCACGAAAATAACTTTTTTTTTTCAGTTTCAAAAAGGCCATAAAACGCTGACATTTATCAAAATCTTGAGTTCTAGGTGTCAAGAGAAAGTAAAACAAGCTATTAGTAAACAAATAAACGGAGTAGAGCTACACTCGTTTACTGCACAGGAAACCTTTTGAGTCCAACTATATGTAGTTCACACCCCCCAACTGTAACAATATTCGTCTCGCTCGACATATTGTTTCAGATAAATCCCATTCTACTTTTTAGACAAAGAGAGGAGGTGAAACTTTCTTCTCGGAGAGAAAGGAATCACCTAGATTCATAGCAACAGGGAGGAAATGTAATGAATGAAGGCCGAGGTAGGCCGCATCACGGTGGAAGCTCGTACCTTTGTAGTTTACAAATGTCTGCGTCCACAGAATATATTACCATAGTCGTTGTCGGCGTGGGCTGGGGTGTAGTGGCGCGTGAATTCACCAACAAAGTTGTACTGACGTATTACTTAGATATTACTACTCGTGCCCCTTTTCCCCTTCCCTTCTCCGCGTCACGCCTTTGGCTGACCTACCAATGTCACCTGAAGCCCTTTTTATCAAAGGAGTTTGGTTGCCACGGTAACGCCTATAGTTCTGAAACGAGTGTATAAATGAGTCATATTTTGTGTATGTGTGTGTGTGCATTTCAGTTTCTGCATGGTCTAACTCTAAAGCTATCCTCTCGCAATAGACTGTACTGACGATAAGGGGGAGATTGGGGTTAGAATCCCTGTTGGGTGTACTGAGAGGTTTTTTCTTAAACTCTCCCTCCACGCAAATTCTGATACACTTCCTCTAAATTAAACCTTACTCATCTCTAACACAGTACCTTAATTAGCACATATGCGTACAGCCTGAAATGGTAGTAAGACGCGATGCTAGAAAAATGTCCACATTACTACACCCTATCCCTATCTTGAGCTCGTTCTATCCAGTCCACCTCACTACACCATATCCCTATCTTGAGCTAGTTCTATTCAGTCCACATCATTACACCCTATCCCTATCTTGAACTAGTTATATCCAGTACACCTCACTACACCCTATCCCTATCTTGAGCTAGTTCTATCCAATCCACCTCACTACACCATATCCCTATCTTGAGCTAGTTCTATTCAGTCCACTATCTTGAACTAGTTATATCCAGTACACCTCCCTACACCCTATCCCTATCTTGAGCTAGTTCTATCCAGTCCACCTCACTACACCATATCCCTTTCTTGAGCTAGTTCTATTCAGTCCACATCATTACACCCTATCCCTATCTTGAACTAGTTATATCCAGTACACCTCACTACACCCTATCCCTATCTTGAGCTAGTTCTACTCAGTCCACATCATTACACCCTATCCCTATCTTGAACTAGTTATATCCAGTACACCTCCCTACACCCTATCCTTATCTTGAGCTAGTTCTATTCAGTCCACATCATTACACCCTATCCCTATCTTGAACTAGTTATATCCAGTACACCTCCCTACACCCTATCCTTATCTTGAGCTAGTTCTATTCAGTCCACATCATTACACCCTATCCCTATCTTGAACTAGTTATATCCAGTACACCTCACTACACCCTATCCCTATCTTGAGCTAGTTCTATTCAGTCAACATCATTACACCATATCCCTATCTTGAACTAGTTCTATCCAGTCCACCTCACTACACCTTATCCCTATCTTGAGCTAGTTCTATCCAGTCCACCTCACTACACCATATCCCTATCTTGAGCTAGTTCTATTCAGTCCACATCATTACACCCTATCCCTATCTTGAACTAGTTTTATCTAGTACACCTCACTACACCCTATCCCTATCTTGAGCTCGTTCTATCCAGTCCACCTCGTTACACCCTATCCCTATCTTGAGCTCGTTCTATCCAGTCCACCTCATTACACCCTATCCTTATTGAGCAAGTTATATCCAGTCCACCTCACTACACCCTATCCATATTTTGAACTAGTTCTATCCAGTCCACCTTATTGTACCCTATCTATTTCAAGCCTTTTCTAATGTTATCCTCCCGTCTGCGTTCTATCTCTTCCCACTGGTCTATTCCATTTAGTTTTGCCAAACTTTACCTTGAACGTGGTTCTAGTCTCTTATATTCACGCTGCATGTCCTGCCCACCATAATATGCGATATTTTACTAGTCTAACAATGTCCGGTGATGAGTATAGTGTATGTAACTCATCTTTATGTAAACCCCTATACTATACATTACCTTAATCTTTTTTTTTTTGTTTTCCTAAGTACTTTGTTTTTTAATACTATAAATATCTTTTCGTCATATAAGGTAAGAAACCACGTTTTACAACCATAGAGAACAACCGGTTAAACCAATGTAAAGAGAATAAAAAGGTAGCGCCACTTGGAGGAATTTAATTATGTCATTGCTTACGTCATCCAGTTGACAGCAGTTATATTTTAATAATTAAATATATGATATTAATTAGATATTGGTTTTGATTTTAAGGGTTTATTCTATTTAAAGTTCCAAAATATCACCTAATTTTTAGCAAATTAATTTGTCTTCCATTTAGCTAACGTGTTAGCTTGTTTAATGAGTGACGTCACACGCTCGTCTAATCGGATTTCGTTCTCCGTCTGGCGCTATCTTTTATTCTCTTTACATTTAGTAAAACTATCGTTTTATATATTCTGAGTTTGGTATTTCTTGTACATTTCCGATGCTAGTACTGTGCCAAGGAAGTTTTCTGGCTACTAATGCGTTCAATTAACTCTCCACTGTGAGTGGGTAAGAAATGGAGGAGAAGTAGAGGAAGGGGTGAGGAGGGGACTGAGAAATACAATAAGTTGTTTCCTCGCTCGCGACTCATACAGCAGGGTCGTGTGTCGTCCATTTGAAGAATAGTTATACTAAGAAGAGGCGGGGTTCCCCTTCCCAATTTGGCAGGTGGCCAGTTTCCCTCTTTACCCATTTGTCAGTGAGCAACTAGCTGCTAATTCCTCTCCACCCTCTAGACTCGCTACTGTTTGATAGGCTCTTAAGGAGAGCGCCACGTTCGTTAATAAGGAACATCTTCCCACTCCCCTACCCCCGCTAACTACATCAATGCATGCTTCAGAGCTTCTCCCCATTTTAAAAACTAACATTTCTCAACTTTTTGGTGTTGGGTATAAATTAGTTTTGGTTTACAATTTTTAAAAAAAAGCACTATTAAATTTTTGACATATGTTTAAAAAAAACCACTAAAGTTTTTATGCAAATTTTTGGTTGTGATATCTCCCAAACGTGGCAGCTGCATATTATATAACTTGACGTATGACACTAGTTTTGGTAACGTTTTTGCAACCGTCAGATAACATTCTTCCCACCAGAATCCTACTATATTATGTCTTGTGTCGAGAGGAACTATGTAAATTGTTTAGTTTAAACACCCCGATGGTTTCATTTTGGCAACATGCTAGTCATAAATGTACTGCGGGTTGTGTTGAAAAATTTGCAGGCGTTTAGTTACAAACCGGCGCGCCGCGGCGTCTGAATTTTCCGACGAATTGGACAGTTTTTACTGGTAGGGTTGGGTGGTTCTATGCAAGAGAGCTTGACTGGCCTACTATGCTCCGATTCTGAGTCCAGGGTTCCCTTAGAATTCCGTAGAGTGCACTAGTAGAGTGGTATAGGTCTCCACATTTTTCCATTTTTTTAAAAAATGTTGTTTACGTTGCTATCAATGTTGGAGGGGACGGAGGAAAGGAGTTTTAATTGGTTGATATGTTTCTGGTACGTTCATATGCTTAGTTTTCAAAGGAAGAATTTTTAGGAAACACAAATACAATTTTTTTTGGTCCAAATTGATAACATTTTAATAATTTATTAGTATGATTTTATAGATATATATAATAATAGCTACCAAAGGTTACAACTGATGTCACGTGACTTGACGTATGAATACATGAGAGTAGATCTAGTAATTTTTTTATATTTCGATAAGGCCCTTTCTATGAAAATTGCTCTATATTTAGTCTGAACTAAGCTAACAAATAATCTTTACAGGATTCCAGTATAGGGAACGCTAGAAAAAGGCAGTATTTTTGTAGTTTTTATAGCAAAACATATTTTTGGTCAAAATAAATCAAATATGGCTTCACATAAGAATTTAATTTTCTTGACGGGGTGATATCCACAGTTGTTGAATATCTGTAAAGAATGTCCTGTAATTTAATGACAACTTTTTCTCTTCATTTAAAAAGTTTCTCACCTGATGCTGCTACGCCATGATGGATATTTAGGAACTGTTGATATCAACACGCGAAGAAAATTAAACTCTGCGTTTGTACTGAAGCACTGTTTGATTTATTTTGATCAAAATAATGTTTTAGAATAGAAACTGAAAAAAAAAACTGACCTTTTCTCGCGTCCAGTACAATCCCACCTTAATGGACTTAAGGTAAAGGACACACGTATTAACGGCCCTTGAAGATTGCCAAATCCCGTTGTCGTCATTAATGCCTGACCAGGAAGGGGGAAGGGGAGGTGGTTATAGGAGCTCAACGTCCGTGACATATTAAGCGGTTGGTAGCACGTAGCTGGCTTACCGAGGGTAACTGGTCCGGACATTTCCTAAAAGGTACCTTCTGGGTAGCTTAGGGGTAACGTCTACTTTAATTTTTATACCCGACAATCGTTAACTATATATTCACACGTCACCGAAAAACAAGAGCACAATCTGTTTGATGAGTGACTCAATAATCCACATGGCAGCAAAAATTATGTTTATCTTTGACGCTTTGCTACTTAAGCTAGAAACGTGTTACTAAACCTATTTTATTTACATACATGTATACCTAATAACGCCGTTCCCCTACAGGGTAGGCAAGAATCTGTGCATATAGCTAAAAAAAAAAAACTCCGTACTTAATCCATCCTCACAAATTTTATCCATATTTCCCTCTCCTTTAAAACTCCCTTCGCTTCAACACCATCCATACACATTCATTCATACATTATATTTTATTCTTAAAATACTTAATGTTTCTCTTTTTCATACATTTGCATACAGCATTTAACCATGTTTTACATGACCTTCTCCTTCCTTTTCATCCACACACTCTACCTTCATATATTTGCTTTGTCACTTGATCCACACTCATCTTCTCAACATGCCCAAACCAACGTAAGACGCTTCTTTCACAGTGACCTATTATATTCTCTTTCAAACCACATTTCTTCATCATCCATTAATGACTCAATCTATAAGAGTTTTTTTTCCAGATACATTTCTTAGATACCTCATTCCAACCGCATTCACTTTGCTCTTGTGTTTCTCCTGACAAACCCACACTTCACATCCATAAAACGTTGTTGGCGTTAACACATTTGTATATACTGCCCTCTTTGCCTCTTTCGATATTACTTCATTCTATACAATAGTCCACATACAGCCAACTACTCAGATGCATACACCCGTCTCTCAATTTCACTATCCATACGAGCTACCCGTTTCGATGGTCGAATAGTCCAAGGCTTCATTCTCGCAATAGTCTATAGACTACCGATGACGGGTGGATCAGAATTTAAATTCCGAACGGGTGTACTGAGGGAGGTTTTTCCCTAAATAGTTTTTTAACTCTTCCTCACGCAAAATGCGGGTACACTTCCTCTAAATTAAACCTTCCTCACCCTTAACACATTAGCGTACTTAGTAAAAATTCATATATCCCGGATATGTAGTAAGACCTGGTGCTAATTAAAATATATTAAGAGCTTGATGCCTTAAACTGTGTGAACATCGATATAGGCACCACCTATACTGATAAATAATATTTTTTAAATGTAGAGAAATAAAAAATTCTTAGTTAAAAACTAATATATATATATTTGTCATTTCATAAAGTCCAAATACAGGTGTCATTTCATTAAGTCCAAATACAGGGTTATTCAGATCTTCAGGTAAAAAACTATACATGTTGTAGGGATTGTCAAGACAAGTATTACCACGTAATAAACTTTGGGTCGGCGACGCCAAATGGCGATGCTACGAGACGCCAAAAGTTGGCGCTGTTTGTACCTGGAAGGTAGGCAACCCATCAATCTTCAGCACATAGCAAATAGAGTGTGGTGTAAATTATGGTTAGTAACAACAGCCAACAGCACAATGCCACTCTGGCCTCATCGTTTGTGCCAGGTTTGGGAGTGGCGGGGATGCTTGTGTTGGTTTGCGTGGAGTGCTGCATGTGTTGCCTACCCCACAGGTGCATACAGCACCAACTTATACCGTCTCGTAGCGCCGCCATTTGGCGTTACCAACCCCAAGTTCATTACATGGAGATACTTGTAAGCTTATAAACCCGAACGGGTAGTATGACACAGCGCTAAAAAAAAGTATAAATAAACATTTTCATCCAGAGATCTGAGTAATCATAGGCATTTCAAGGGAATTTTCAATTTTAAAAACAATCATAAGGTCTTATGAAGTAAAATAATACGGCTTTGTCAATTCTTTTTCATAAATTTTACTACTCTTTTTTTCATAGTATGATCGCAAAATGAACACTGACAATTCATAATTTCCAAAATACTTTTTTTTTTTGTATTAATATACATTCATTTCTCACGTATAGTATGCGGGCAGTATAATTCAAATATTAGATGACTTCAAGGAAAGTAGAAAATTCTGGGAGACAAAGGAGGAGATAGAGGACAGGGCGCATTGGCGGTTTAAGTTCACTGACAGAAGGAATTGACCTGTCGTAAGACAGAACACCTAATAATAATTTCCATTTCCGATGTTAGATTGTGCTGTCAGTCGTGATACCTATGACAGGCCAGCACTGAAAAGTACACCAGTACCATACAAGCAAATATAATAATAAAATAAAATAAACAATAGCTAAATAATTATAATTATAATAATATAATTAATTTAAAATTTTTCATTACGTCATAGAATAGTTTCCGATGTAGAGTATAGGGCCGCAAACAAAGCTTCACCACCCCAGTAATTCTTGTTGCAGCTTCTGTGATAGGTTAATTTCAGGTGAAGTGTGCTATCAGCTCTCATCCGCCTCATGGATTTCTACGAGCGAGTAAGAAAGAGCCCACAATTTTGCCGCAGAGTTATTTTCACATCACTTCTTACATGCCACAATCGACATGGGACCGATGGCTTAGTTTCCTATCCAAAAGAGGCTGTTCTACGAATTTGACCTCGGCAGGGTTTGAGCTCACGAACATCCGGTTCTTGAGACGAGCACTTAACCCCCGATCACAGAGGTTGACGTATATTTGAATACAGATCTTTATTTCTTCATTTCACGTGTTTTGTTTTAATAATCCTATTTTCCAAAGTTATTTGATTAATTAAAAAGAAAGAATATAATGTATTTCAGTATTTTATGGAAATCCTTTTAAATACTTTTTTTATTTTTATCTCCTATTTTAAAAAGAACAAAACTTTATTTCTTTATAAATAATACTCTGAGACAAAACAAAGTTTTATATTGCTTTGTTTTATGGCTTGTTTTGGTTTTCAAAGTCCATTTGTCATCCAAATTTATATAATGAAAGTTATGCAAATGTATTTACGGATCTACACTGCATTGACTTGGAGATGAGAATAAAAATGTCTCGGGGCATTATTTCAAACTTTTTTTTGTTTTGTTTCAATTTAAAAGTAAAAATGAATTACTTCAGAGATGAAAAGAAACCGGAACATTTCAAAATAATAAATATATTCATTATTGGAAGCAAAATATTCCTCACTTAAGCTATATTTCTATCATTATGTTTTCAAATAAATGATTGCCTCTAATTATATTTTTGTACATATATAATTTAAATCTGTCATTTATGCTTCTCCTTGGACTTTTTTTTTACTATTCTTATTATTACGATTTGACACAAAAGGAGTCATTAGTTTCAGAAACATTAAATAAATAATGTTTATAAAAAATTCTCTTAAGAAGCAAGAATTTTTAAAGGGATCGCCCAACCGGTGTTGAGACGTCCAGAAACCACGCGTTATTTAAAAAGTGGTTTGTTATTATCTCTAAAATATAGTTCCCTATGAAACTGAGGTGAAAGGTATCATCATTAATCTTATTTTGAATTAAAAACTCCAACACCTTTAAGTTATATAATTTAAAAGAAATCTCATGAAAAGTTGAAATAAGCACATTTTCAACGACGCGACGCGATGTTTTCAGGCGAAGATTGTACTTTGCATTGCTAGATGGCAGCACTGTTGAGACATTTGACGATTGGCACTGTCAGTATTGCCCGCTGCACGATCTGGATACTACTTTTGATATAATTTCACCACCTGTACAATCTAATTTTAGGATATTTTCTAAAAGTAATATCCTGTGACCCTTTTATAAAGTAACAAATTTTACATCAATTCTTATTTTTATGGAAATCGATGGGTTAATCAATATAATGTCAGAAAGTAGTATCCTACCGGTAAAAATACAATCCATTTCAGGTTCATGTACTATCGCTAGACTATAGAGTTGGCAACACTGGGCACTGTGATGGTAGTAATCATCCAAATTTCCAAGAAGTTTGCCGATACGCTCTTGTAACAAAATAGTATTTCCTTTGTACAAACCTTTGTTTCTTGATTTGCTAGCTTAACGCCGATTATATTACACTTTTTAATTTTCATGCTGTTTCTAAACACTCCTTACCTGAAGATGTCACTTTTTTTTTAGCACCGCGTCTTACTGCCTGTTCGGGTTATACGCTTATGTACTAATTACTCTAATGGGTTAGGGATGAGGAATGATGCAGTTTGAAGAAGTTTATCCGCATTTGCGTGGAGAGAGAGGGGGGGGGGCGGGGAAACCATTGAGGAAAAACCACCTTTAGTACACACTCAACAGGGATCGGGATCGAACCACGATCTACCCGTCTTCGGCAATATAGTCCATCGCGAGAGTAGCGCCTTGGACCATGTGGCCACCGAAGCGGATAGTAAATGTATTCCTCAAGTATAATCTCACATTTAATAAAAAAAAATATTAGCTTATTTTTTTCAAACTCACTTTGTTTCTTTCCAAGAGATGTCCTTTGTTCTACGATATTCGATACCATTTGCATGTCCCCGTAAGTGAATTATTTGAAATTTTGACAAATCTAGGAAACTATAAAGAATGCATTTTTCGGGTGGATTTTAAAATAATAATTAATTAGTATTTTGCCACTAAAATTAAAATGAACAGTACAATTAAAAATAAACTAAATATTATTTTAAGTTTTTATACGTATATCCATCAATCTCCATGGGGACTGAATCTCCTCCCCCCCCCCCCCAAGCCCAAATCTATATGACAATGTTCTATGATAAATAGCCCACTGATTTTTGTAATATCAGTCCCGGGCGGGTAGTATGATATGAAACACGGAAAACAAAAACATTATCTAGAACACTTAAACTTTCAAACTAGCTTGAATGTCTGTCTGCCCACTTAAACCGGTCAACTTGTTTATAGACTAGCTCTAAGTGTAATGCATAAATCCCCCACTAAAATATAGAAATACTTTTAAACTTTATATATTGTTTTAAAAACAGAGTGGTACTAAAATACTCTAGAAAACAGTAAAATAATAATTCACTCTTATAAGATACGTCACAGTGGAAACTTGCAAGGTACCTAATCTTGATACCTTTCAGGGTAAACGGAGTGTATATCTTTTATTTGGCCTAGGTTCAAACACTACACCCGACAAATTTAGTTAAAATTATTAGTCCACGCATTTGACAGTCATAGTGCAGCAAACATCCCCATGCTCAAGTTAGAACAGGACGCTATGCTCGTTCAATGGTTAATTAATTAAAAATTTTCAATCTATAACATGCCTCGATATTATTTTAAAATAAAGAACCCAATTTAATTTTATTAAAACACATTAGACTATTCGATTTGATTTAGAGGTAGATACATGTAGATAAATATACATTTTGTACATAAATATATCTTAGTGAATCACAGCTAATGTTTTCCGCTTTGGTAGTAGTGGTGAAATTAAGAACCATTTCTAGACTGGTTCCTATATTTCCGCTAGATCTCGCGGCAACCGCGATTCCAGACACCGACACCTTGTGGTGACGAACGCTAGTAGTTCTAGCAACAAGTAGTTGGCCATGTTTTATAACTCTGTTGTTTATTCTAAGACTTGTCTTACCAAACAAATGGATTTCTGTAGCCCCAGTGTGTCTCAGTATTTAAAATTAATCCCCTCCAACGTGTACTTAGTCGTGATAAAGGTTGTTTAAAACTGTGACTATATCCCGTTTTGAATCCGCGGGTATTCAGTAACGTGTGACCTTGTGGAATGTGTTGTAGGTTAGACAGCCCTATGACCGTTTACACGATATGTGTTTTATATTGTGTGTGTGTGTCGGTTTTTTTTTAAATATGTTTCTTATCAGAATCTGATATCAGTATGTAATTATGACAGTGATGATGGCTATTTTAATTTTTATCTTTGATTTACAGTGTAGCAAGTAAATCTATAGTCACGTCATTCGCAGATAAACCAGTGTAAATCGTATAGCCTAGGGTGATACATTCACGGAAGTTTAAATACAAATAGGTTAGAGCACTATAACTTTGTGTTTATAAGATTAACCCTAGTAGTCCATATTATCTATCCTAAAAGCTATGAAGTAAAACCGCAGTGAATTTGAATTTTGACGGGTCAATTTTGATTGTTTAAATAAGTTATTGATTTGTTCTCAATTGTATGATTGGTAAGGTAATTCTTTATCCTCACAAATATGTGATATTGAATGACATACGTTCTTAGTTCCTTTGGAAGTTAACCTTAAAATTTACCAGGCAACAATGTGTTTTTTGTTATTTTTTTAATAATAAACCTAGGCCCTTAACTATGGACTATTGTAACAATTCATTGTTGTGAAATTCTCTTTCTTAAATATAAGTTAAATTGGTTAGCCTAGATGTGATTTTTTTTCAAACTTTGTGTGCATAAGTTAGGCCCACAAATTTATTTTGATTCAAAGTCCAAACAAGTAACTTACCCACTCTATATCCTTTTATTTAAATATTAAAATTTCACTGTTTTAATTGTTATAATTAAGGGATCTTAATTGAAAAGTTGTTGATTATAATATGTTCTATGTTCAGGGATTGAGCGAGACTTTTCTCTTCAAGCCAATTTAAATTTGTAAACCAACATATGCAAAGAAATGAAGTTATGTAGGCCTACCCTTTTTTTAATGTTGCGTTATTATTAAAGTAGGCCTATAATAAATTAAATCCCTTTTTTTACTTTGGAGAAAGGAATAATCATTTTGTATCTTAGCTTTATATAACTACTAGAACTTGTGAGCCTACATTGGTTCTTTATAAATTATTAATCTTTTTCTTAAAAAGCTTGAACCCATAGTCTACTTTTAACATCTCATCAGAATGTTAATCAACTTTTTTCAGTATCATTAGTCATAGGTTATTTACTAAAGATGATTTATGATGGTATTGAATAACTTTTATCTTATGCATGTGTGATAGCCCGGTCTTTATCTAAATATACAGAATGAGTCATGTGATTATTTAGGTTCAAGACTCCTAGTTCATGCAATTTTAAAATATTGATTTAATATTTCTCTAGCTATTAATTTTTCCTCAATTACTTTTTTAGACTAAATTGTCATTATATTCATTAGGGGCCTACTTTTTTTAGTATTTTATTTTTCAATATATTAGAAATTACAAGCTATGGCATATGCAATTAATTTTTGTATGATGTGTGTTAAGCTTATTGGCTTAAAAGTTACCTCAAAAGGGGCTTAATTTAGTTAGCACACTTATTGGCCAAATTCTACCTTCAAATTCATTAATTACAATTATCTTGGATGTAGCCTATAGTAGGCATGCCCTAATGACTTTACACTTTCGACGTGCTTATAAAAATATTAATAAAAATGATGATAAAGTGCATAGGCCTACCTATTTTAGGTAAACTCTGCTTATCCTATTAAAACTATCTTCCTTTCTGTTTTTTTAGCTTTACAATATTCAAATTAAAAATTTACTAAAGGTCAATAATCAAACAGATCATTCTAATTGAACTTCTCAATTGCCATCTAGGACAACTTTCAAAGGAACCCATACACAATTGTTACATTACTAGCCCTAAAAAAAAACCTACCATACCGTAAAGGTCTATGATCAGTACAATTATATCGCCTAGTTGTGTAGGTAACAATTAGTCTACTATTAACATGATTCACATGTTAGAAATTCCATAAAGTTTGTCATTATTCCAAAAGAAAATTTTGTGTGCCAAATTATTTATTATTTTCCTGGATATGGATCTAATTTTTTATTATATTTTTTTTTACATTCTAGAAGTGTTTCAAAGCCTACCTACTGTGAATTAGGATTTTAAATTGTGATAACGGTTGTGTATCGAAGAAATGCTATGTGGTATCAATATGAGGATTAAGGCAGTGATTTATTGGTGAAACTATCCCCATTCGTCTGTGCGTGGTGTTCGTTTGTGCATGGTGTCTGTTCTTGTTGCGAAGTGCTTGGAGTCTCTATAGCCAAAGAGGTTAAAACATTTAAAAAATTAGCAAAATGACGAGCAGAAGGAAACGACGTCAACCAGATGGTTTTATGAAAAAAGTGTCCTCTCTCTTCAATTTGGACACGGTAAGTAGTAGAGTTTCTATGCTGATGGGTTGGGAATTTAACTTCTGTCACTAACAAAGATGATTAGATTTTAAAAAAAAGCAACATATTTTTAATTTGTATGAAATGTGATGCACAGTATCTTAATAACTTAAAAAAAATAGGTAGGTTGGAAATTTACTTCTTTCACTATCGTAACAACACTACTTTTTCTTTGAGCTTAGACCTAAGCTTAACATATTTTTAATGCTTATTCTGCCTAACATAAAGTAGGCCCATTTATTCACAAAATTCATAAAATTAGGATATGGTTAGATTACATTACTTGCATGCTCCAATTTCTTCTAAAGTAAATTTATTCCTATCTCAAGTAAACCCCGTACTTTATACTTGGGGTGTAAATAAATACAAACCCAGCCGGGGTTGACCGATTTTTCTTGATCGACAAAAATCCGTGGCACAATTTCCTTTGGAGCGGAAGTAAAGCCGTCGGTCCTATGTGTATTGTTGCATGTAAAATAACCTTGTAAGGTATGTGAAAATACCTTTCCCGTTAAAATTTGTAGGCCTTTTCACTCTCACTCATAGAAATTTTCATGTGCTGATATAATCATTTTGTTAATAAAGTGCATGTTAAATATGTAGGCCTACCTTAAATAGGCCTTAATACAAAACTAAAAGGAAAGTATAATAATTAGAAATGTACCCAGATTTGTGTGGAAAAAGAGTGAGAAATCATGTAGGAAAAACACCTTCAATACTCTCAATCAGCTTTCGAATCTCAATTTTTCTGTCATGGAGTGCAGTTTATTGTGAGAGTGATGCCATTTACAAGGGGTCGGCAAACACTTTGAGCCCAGATCGACTTATAAAATTATCATTTGTTCCATCCATAGTTTACTCCCTATTCTTTTTCTTCTTTTTTTTTTTGGTCCATAACTACATCTTATATCAATTTTCTAAATTCATTATTGTCTCAAGTATTTATGTCCCCAACTTTATAAAAGAAAAAAAAATTAATAGGCCTACATTAAACATACATTTTCATATTAAAATTTTCTTCTAACATAAGGGCCTACCGATTATGACTGGTCAAGATTATATTGGTCACACTCAAATATTATTTGAAAAAAGTTATTTAAATATAGGAGAGCTTTAGAAGATATATCTACAGAGATCGATTCTTTTTTTGATCAAATAGTTTTCTTATGGATCGACTAGTCATTCGTTGCCAACCAGTTGCCGATCCTTGCCTTGTCTTAGACTCTACAACTACTGAAGTGAGTCTTAGGCATATTGTGTTAGTGCGTTTTGAAAGTTTGTTCTGTTCATAAAGTAGCCTAACTCACAACCTATTTTATAAATAGTTGATTAAAAATAATAAATTAATATACAAGAACGTTTGATGTAAGGAGCTATAAATTAAATATTCAATTTTTATACATATTTGTGGATATGGGTAGAAGCAAAATTAACTTTCACATTGACCGATATAACTATGTTTAAAAATAAAGCTATACAATTTGTATTGAAAACAGAACTCCTGGATCATTTCTTTATAATGAGTGTTTTATTTTGTCAAAAAACTACATGTTACTTTTTTTACTGTGAGTACACTTTCCTGTTCATTGATTTTTTATAAAACACATTCATATTTGATTGAACATTCTGTGAAAATGTATTCAATATTTTCATAACAATTTTTAATTAGCAACATTTATTGAAGCATAATAATTAACATTTTACTTTTTAAATTATATCTAGTAATTGGTAGGCATGTATTGTTCTTTGTCATTGTTTCTTTCTCTGTATATATATATATATATATATATATATATATATATATATATATATATGCTATTGTTGTAACTGTTGTATTTAGTCCAAAACAAGAGCAAAAGCTCGACAATCAAATCCCTGACCAGTGATTTAACGAAATCGGTCAAGTAAAATTGCATGATTAGATAAACACGGAGAACTTAACCTGGTTGGCATTCATTGATAAGAAAACCAGGCTGTAAGCCTAAAGTTTAATGGGCAAAAACTATATAAACCATATTGATGGACACGTGGACTGGATGTCATTCCCATCGAGTCTGCCATGCCCGTGAAGGTAGGTCGGGGTTTTGAATACCTTGCAAGGACTTTTTACCTACCAAAATATTACCATAGCTACATTTGGATTCTGGTACGAAACAGGGGCTTCCAAACTGGACTTCCTACCATATATCGGGCATGCAAGGGATGGACGCAACACGCAACGATCAAATATATTTCGGCCGCAAATACACTATAGACCTGCGCCATCTTTTCTAAGAGAAAGTATTGCTTTTTTCGATCGCCTTTTGTTTGGCCAGACTCCGTGGACTATAGTGTATATAAAACGATCGTCACAAGAGTAGTTTTAAAAGAACATGCTCTTGAAAGCGATGGTTTTAGAATCTTTGGAAAGGGGGGAGAGGGGGCCTAAAGTGGAACACGCTTGACCTTATATGGTAGAGAGAGCGTGGGTCGGGTCGTTGACATGTTCTTCCCAAACTTATAACAGTTGCTTCTTTCTCGCCACAGCCGGTCTTCGTCGGGGGCTTCGTTCCTCTCGCCATATGCTCTGACTATAGTGGGATCACGTTAGGAAAGAGTTTTAACAATCCAGTATTCATAAGAAGAGCTAGAAAAGTTCCTACACTGAATATTATCTCTCAGCGAACCGGTCCTGTGATGTAGTGGTCAGTGCACTTTTGGCTATGAGCCTAAGGGGTCCCGGGTTCGATTCCCGGCGGGTATTTTTTTCCTGAAAGGGGAATTACCCCAACGGTCACCAGGGTTTGGTTAATTGGGCTTAAGCTACAGTAGCCCCATGGCTTCTTTGGTGCTGACTGACAGCTGACGGGTTTGAAAAGCTACCGGACCAAATTATGTATCCCTATGCCGAACCATATGATCTGCAAAAAACATGTGTTTAGAAGCTGTCACTTCTGACAGTCAACATTTAGGTATGTACCTAAATGTTGACTGTCAGAAGTCAACTATGAACTGTCAGTCAGCACCAAAGAAGCCATGGGGCTACTGTAGTTTGTGTTTCCACTGGTTCTACTCCCTCAGACTCACTATCAGCGTCATCTCACATCATCGGGACATGGAAAAGAGGCTCCACGGAAAAGGATGCACGATTAGTACATGCGGGCGTTCCCTGGACTAACGCTACATTAGTACTGGCTAATCTCTCCACTAGTGAGCAACGATTGATGCGCTATTATATTGTTAACTCTGAGGGAACTGCATGGCTACTTATTGGGAAACAGCGCTGTCATTCTCGTGGATTCGTGTGGTCAATCTTTCCTTAAATATTTAAATTTTGCAAATGCCGGTCTGTCGATGTCGCCTCTAACGGTTTCCTACAGCCTGATTTTGGTTGGAAGAACGGTAGAGAAATCTCAAACATATTTCTTTGATGTCATCATTGATAATATTTTATTATATTATTTGTGTTATTTTATTGGTAACATCTCTCAAAATGACAACAGCAGATGACATGTTGAATGAATATATTAAAATTGTTGTATCAACTTTAGTAACTAGCTTCTGAGGGTGACCTGGTGGTCTAGGGGTAAGGTGTCGGACTTCTGTGTTGGGGGTCCGGGGCTCAATCCTCGGTCCCGGCACGGACTTATCTGATTGCCAAACACTTCCTTCACACCTCCGACAAGACTTGTGAATGTGTGGAATGCCAGGCCTCTACCGTGGTTCGGATCCCACGTTAAACTGTAGGTCCTCCATTTCATCTCACAATCACCCTACCATTGCACATTAGCGTAAGTGTGTATAACCCGAACGGGTAGTAAGACGCGGAGCTAATCATACATAATTATATCTATTTTCATGTATTCATACGTCAATTTATGTGAGCTGCAGCTGTATGCTGATCTGTAGTATCATTACCTCTAAAAATAACACTAGTATCATACAGGAATGTCTAGCCAATAATTAAATAATAAATAAAACTTATTTAAATGTGGAGAGTAGGGCCAAGTACTTTTTTTTATGTTCTTAGTTCCAAACCTACGTTCTTCATGTGATCCTACTATATTAATTTTAGTTGTGCATTTCCTTGGCGCGCTCATCGTTCCAACGTATTTTCTCCTCACCTGCAGGTTTCAAGGTCGTGTCTAAACATGTTCGCGCTAAGGTTAGCGTAATTCTATGGCGTCTTTCTCCTTGAGATAAGGACCTTACACACATTTTTAGAATTATTTTTGGTTTGGTTAAGGGGTTTGCCACAGTGGATCAAGTCTCCGACAGCAAATTGAACCTTTTTTTTTAAGCACCGCGTCTTAATATCCTTTTGGGCTTTAGAAATTATGTAGCCTACTAATTGTACACTAATGTGTTAGAAATGAAGAAATTTGAGTTTAGAGGAAGTGTACCCTATTTGTGTGAAGGCAGAGTGGTAAACCATTTAGGAAAAGTAACCCTCTTTACACTCGACTGGGATTCCAACCCCGATCTCCCCGTCAATAGTCTATTGCAAGAGAGACTCCTTCCAGTGTTCCACGACCTGGGTAATATAGACCTTCTCCGGGGACGTTTTTTGTTTGGGGGGGAGGGGGGGCGAGCGCAAGATAAATTTAAGGGAGTGTAAAGGATACGCGTTTAGGTTTTTATTGAGATTACACCAATAATTTTATGTTACGGTAATAATAATAACAATTTTTTTTTAACATAGGTCTTAAATTTATGTTAATATTTACGTTCCATATTTTGACAAAACGTTTAATTACTTATTTTAATAAACATTTAGAATAAGTTTTTTTTACGTAACTTGCCTCAGTGGCGTAGTTAACTAACGCATGCGTTTCGTGTTGAGCTAGACTGCCGAGGACGGGAAGATCGGGGTTCGAATCTCGCTCGGGTGAACTGGTGGTGGTTTTCCTAAATGATTTTCCACTCTCCATCCACGCAAATGTGTGTTCGCTTCCTTGATTTCGGCACGCTCGTTAAGGGCCTACATTTAACCTTTTGGGTTGTACGGGGGAGGGGGGCATATTCTAATCCTCAGAAGTGGGCGCTAGGCTATAAAGAGCTGGAAACCACTTCCTTAGAACACACGGCCGCCGAAGCGGGAATCCCTCTTTAAGTGGTCTATAAAATATAATTTGGTTTGTTACGGTAAGGAATTTTATGACTTCTCTTCACCATGATCTTGGCTTTGTTGAGAGAAAAACACGAAAAAGAACAATATTTTTATTTGTAAGGGGATGGAAGTTGAAAATTGGACTTTTAGTTCTACATTTAAATCCGTGCGGCTGGGCGTTGGCCTTACGAGCAGAAAGTATTATGCACTAGTTGGCTTTCCTGCTTTGGATGACGTCGG
Organism: Timema podura; assembly: GCA_033556935.1. Taxonomy (NCBI): domain Eukaryota; kingdom Metazoa; phylum Arthropoda; class Insecta; order Phasmatodea; family Timematidae; genus Timema; species Timema podura. Next base: position 24,248,381 of record JAVRXN010000013.1, on the reverse strand, counting down.
ACACGGAAGTGGGCCGCACGGCATTGTATTACTCATTCAGTAGCACATTGACCTTGCAGAGGGCTCGAAGTCCATGTGGGCTGATTTAATTATTTCTTTGCTAGCAACCTATTTAGGGAGCTAATGCTTTTTATTTATGGGTATAATTTTATCTCTGTTTTTTACTCTATTAATACTGCGTGGATGACCACAATATACCTTGATTTTAATACAAATGGACATTTGGAGTAGCCTTCCTTTTAAAAATTACCAACATTTTGGCCAAAACAATTGAGAACGTTATGTTTTTATTGTTATTTCATAGGTAGGCCCCTATTGATAATATTTATCAAAAGTAATAGTCATGTGATCTTCGGATGTCACTAAATGGATATTATCAAAACCTAAAAATAACACTATTAATATAAGTTAGTAACTAGATAGGTTATGAATATTTACCACAAAAAAGGTTTTTTTTTGAACTGTCCTTTCCATGAAAATTGGGCTGTGGTAACTTTTAGATCTTAAAAGTTACTAAAACTACTTTAATGTGCTCATACGCCAATTTTGTTGTTGTTTTTGTTAATCATACCGATGAAATTAAGCCATTGATACAATAAAATGCTCTCAGTGTTGACAGCAAATAAAAGTTGTATTTTTGAAAATTTGTCCTTTCCACTCTTTTCTTACTGTAGTTGGGGGATGAAAGAGTGACGCTGATTTCAATTTATACACTACTCTTTTTAGTACCTCTTAGTGACCCGCCTCAATGGCTTAGTTGACTAACGCGCTAGTTTCGTGTTAGGCTAGACTGCCGAGGACGGGGAGATCGAGGTTCGAATCTAGCTCGGGTGAACTGGGGTGGTTTTCCCTGAACGGTTTTCCACTCTCCGTCCACGCAAATGCGGGTTCACTTTCTCTAAATTCAACCTTCCCAAATCCTAATCCATTAGTGTAATTATTACTTAAGCGTATAACCCGAACGGGTAGCAAGACGCGGTGCTAAATAATAAAAAATATCTCTGAGTGCCATATTTTTACTTGCCTTCAGCGACCTATGGACAGAATAGAATATATTAGTTTAATATCTGAAACAGGCCCATTTATTTCTGATCTAGGTATGTGACGTCATGCATCTAGTGTAGCACTGCACTTGAAATGTACTCGATCCGACTATGAAACTGGCTCTTAGTTATATCATATAAACCAGTTGTTCTCAAACCGTGGTACGCGTACCACTAGTGGTACATACGATAATTATTCCCGAGAGTACTCCATATATAACGACCAAGTCAGGCCAAAAGTAAAACGGATTTAAACAGTTTTTGAGGTATGGTAGCACTGATTCAAGCTCAAACAACGGTGCAGCTGCGCAGTCTCTGATTTATTTTCCCCTGAGAACCATTAAACATTTACCAAAATAGTAAATATTCAGCTTTGTTCTGGTGGTACTACAAATTACGGAAATTGTTGGGGTGGTACGTCATTCAAAAAGTTGGGAAACCGCTGCTCTAAACATTTTGAAAATTTAAAAAATGTTAAAATATGGTATATAGATATATTTTCCTACAATAGTTTTAAATTTTAAATATAGGTATCGATTCATCGGGTCCACCCTGTTGATTGTTGTTTTTTAAGTCATGCGACTGACTTAAATAAGTACCCTACTCTAATCTTGTTCGTTAAAGTGTGTGCTAAATCCCAAAATAAACACGCCAACTTGTTCTAAGTAGTAAGTAACTTCCGGGTACTTAGTCCTAAATTAACATGAGGTGTATATAGGCTTTTCTCGTGGCGCTGTGTGCATAGTTTGAATCTGAAAACTAGAGGACCGGCTCACACCTAGTCGAATATGATAGCGGTATTTCGACTCACATTAAAGATTCAGCGGGAGTTAATTTTTCTAAACAGCGTTTAAGTTGGCATTTCTGCCACAGTACTTAAAAGCACTAGTAGGTATTAATGTTATTGTGGATTTATTTTCTATTAGGGGAAGGCAGGAGAAATATCAAAGCCAAAGCAAACGGCAAGGAACAAGGAAAAGAAAACAGCCAACACCGCCCGTTTGAGGATCACTTAGTGGAAATGAAATATTTTAATCAAAAATATCAACAACCCATAGCTTGCAATCATTTTATGTGGGTAAAGTTCAGCATATAAAAATTTTCAAGCGTCCGCCGATTACAGTAGGCCTACATAGCAGAACCAGGCGAGCCATACATCTATAAATTTTGACAAATACCTCATTAAAATGAATTTTACTATACACAAAATTAACAGTTGCTATAGACCCGCCTCGTTCAGATCGCATGTCTTGACGTATGAATACGTGAAAGAAAGTAGATCTAGTAACTTTTTCTGGCTGTCCGATAAGATTCTTCCTATTAAAATTGGACTGTACCAAGGTGTGTTTATAATACAGTCACGACCTAAGTTTACTTGGATGACAGCTCAAAAAGTTCCTAATATATCCCTACGCCAACAGCTGACATCTGTCACTTTGGAAAACTGTAATGAAAACGTATGGTAATGTATGAATGTGACAGTTAACCACGTAATTTAGGCCATTATTATTTATATATTTATTTTAGGTCGGACACAAAGCTTATTTATCGTTTTATTCTACTTAAAAAAATTATTATCACATCACTTCCACAAAAGGTCTAACGAACATAGCTTCAATATGGCGACCGACTAATTAAAACCATGTGATTGAACGTGACGGAAACAAGTTATTTACAATGATGCGCCCACGCATTGGATAAAAATATATTGTTTTGAATATTTCGAAACACGATAAAATAATAAAAAAATAATTTATTATCTATATAAAAAAAATTACAAGTATTTTCTCTTTTCCAAGTAAATACGATGCCTGTGTTAAAACGTATTATTGTATGCACTATATAACACATCATAAATAACATTCCAAAACGGAGAATAAGTATTTTTATTTACGTTTAAAATATTGTTTCGGATTGGTTAAAAGAAATTATTAAAAGTTACGAAACAGTGTAAGAAAACTTAAGTTTATGTTATTTTAAATGTAAAATATAACATGTAATTTAAAAAAAACTTGACATTTATAAAAAAAAAGTGTTCTTTTAAAAGTGTTGGCAACCTAAAACCTAAACATATGATTTTTTAACTGTCATCGAGGTAAAAAACCTATCATGAATAGACTCAACTATAAGAGCTTAACTGGGATAAAAGTTAGAAATTGAACCGTATGCACCGTTTGTTTGACATCCCAACTATGTACAGGGTGTTAAAAAAAATCAGAACCTTAGGATCTTGTAGAATCGTACTCAAGACTTAAGTCTCGATTCTGGTCTCAAACTTTCGAGTAGTTTTTTTAAAATTCAGGTAAAAAAAATTGTAAAAGGATCGAGTGGGGGAAAATTGCACCCCTGGTAACGCCAGCGTTTGGCCACCCCTTTCTGGAGCCTCCCTCTACAACTTTTTTTCGAGGGGTGTGATTAGACAAACGAGGTACTTTTTTTTTAAAAGAGCGACTTTAAATTACCTTTGTTTAACAAAGAAAATAATTGGCGTGGAGAAAAGAGAAGGGCTAAGGGTAGTTTTTTTTAAAATTAAATGCTTGGAGTGTGCTGAAGGGCGCTTTGTGGTTGGGTTGGAAACTTTCGCCGCAAATAGGGAAATGATAATGCAGGACACAGGAACACACAGTTTGATTTTAATAACTTTTAAGTTCATGGTGGGGGGAGAAAGGGAAGCATTGTCACAAATACATTCTGCCAATTTTTACATACAAGTTTTCCTTTGAAAAGTAAAATCTACTGGTGCGTGCGTTTATTGTTAAATACTTTCTACTCGATTTTGGTGACCTGGTGGTCTAGGGGTAAGGGTGCTGAGGGTCCGTGGTTCAATCCTCGGTCCCGGCACAGATTTATCTGATTGCCAAACCCTTCCTTCACCTCTGACAAGATGTATATTAATCACAACTTGTGAATGTGTGTGAATGCCAGGCCTCCACCGTGGTTCGGATTCCACGTTAAACTGTAGGTCCTCCATTTCATCTCACAATCACCCTACAGTTACACATTAGCGTAAGTGCGTATAATCCGAACGGATAGTAAGACGCGGTGCTAATAATAATAATACTCGATTTAGTTTTGAGAGTCCTTTTTATTTATATATATATATATATATATATATATATATATATATATATTGTACAAATAAGCTTTAGTCTCCATGTGGTGAATATTAGTGGCGTGATCTATTTAAGATAAGAATAAATGACGAGTTTTAAGGAATTATGTATCAATATTCGCTTGGAGGAAAATCAAATGAGAAATTGCGTTTTGGAAACAACAAAAAACACCTCTTGGTGCGTCAAGCTGAGATTCTGGCTCAAGATCAAGTTCGTTAGTGCACAATTATCGGTAACTCTGAAACAGTTACAATATTAGTTATTTTAAAAGCATGGGCCCAATGTAGGTTACTAGAGGTTACTAGATACTGGGTCAGACACTTTAGCTCAGTCGGTAGAGTGTATCTTAATGAGCTAAGTGTCCCGGGTTCGAATCCTGGCATGGCCGGAAAAAATTTATCACTGATGATTTAAAAGTGTTGTGTCTGTCTAGAGTTAAGTTGGTTTACAAGTTTTGTGCTGATATAATCATTCGTTTCAGAAAGTCCCATGTTAGATACCTCAAAAAAATGAAAAAAATAGGCACTTTCTGAACAAACTATCAGCACGAGACTTACAAACTAACTTATCGTCAGGACAGCTAACATACAGTCCTCCCGTTCGCCAATGCTTCGCTATGTAAGGTGAATCTCCAAGCTCACAAATAATAAGTAGGTATTTCAGCCATGCTGATAAACCCGGGACTTATGACTCAGAAGACCGACGCACCACTGACTGATCCTTAGCCTAATTTTCTTAGATTAGTCCTTTGAAATGCTTTGTTTTTTTTAACTACCAGAATCCTACTAAACAAGGTCGTTGAAAATCTCCAGGTAAAAATAAAATTAGACATTAGACAGGTTGTTGTTGGAGGAGAAAGGGGAGGAGGGGGGGTGGCAAGACCAGTATTTCCACTTCATGAACTTGGCAAAGCCAAACGACTGTTCTACGAGTCTTCAAAGTTGGCGCTGCACCGGCCGGGGGGGGGGGGGGGGGGGGGACAACGCGCAGCAATCTTGAGCACACCACAAGTAAAGTGTGGTGTAAATTATATGAGCTATGACTAACCTAGTAACAGACTTAATTGAATTGCCTGACAACAGATTATTTAAAGGATATATAGTTGTTGGCCCTGACAAGGGTCGATATTGTTAAAGATGCCTGTGTTGGTTTTCATGGCTTTCTGCATGTGTTGCCTATCTCCCAGGTTCGTACAGGGCTAACTTTGAGGTCTTGTAGTGTGCCACCATTTGGCATCCCCGACCCCAAGTTAATTACGTGAAAATACTTGTCACCATATACAACCTGTCTAATTTTTTACCTGTATATCTGAATAATCCTGTATATTATATTTCATAATACGACAGATCTGGATGGATGAGGAAATGAATCAAACCTAACTTTGGGTTTCAAATTCCCAAATAACCTTTTTTAATGTACCAACGATTTTAAACACCATACAATATGCGATCTAAATACATACGTATGCATATAGGGCCTATGAATGAGTTTTAAACTTTTTTTATATATGGTTTTCATGCAAACTGCAAACTATTATGCCCCACAAAAATCTAGGTTCATTTTTTCTTGAAAATTTTGAAGCTTGGTCCCAATAACAAAATCAATAGGCCTAAAGATTAAATTAAAAATTGTTGGGCCGGCACTTTTCATTTCATAATATAATAGCCATAGAAAATCTTGTTTTACCACTACTAATTTAAATTAACTAATTCCGATTACTTTTTTTTTATGGCTGAATAAAGGTTAATCTAGCTGTCTTAAGCTTCCATCCGAGCATAAAGATACCTTATCCAAATTCACGGAATTTGGCAATCCAGCCAAATCCTGCTCGGTTACTTAAAACTTCTGTTCGAAGACGACATTGAGGTGAAACTTCCATTAAATTTATTTTAATACCGTCTCTTCTCACAAAAGGAAGGAGGATTTACTCTCTTTTCGCATCTTCCAAACTAGCCTATTACATTCTCTGCCAAAGTAGGGGTTTAATACCAATGGAAGTGGGTCTTATCGAATTAATGCAACTTGCGTGCCGGAGTAAAATACCTGTGCCTGTGGGGGGAAAATTATCCCTTTTTTAAAAGATGTAATTATCTTTAATGAGATTTTAGAATAGATTCTTGGGGAGGGTTTTGGAGAATGGTTTATATTCTGATAGGTTTTCTAGTTGCTATAATTTTCAGCAGAATTGTAGAAAGTTGGTTCTGGCAAGCAAACAAGAAGACCATATCGCGAACAAGTTCTTCTTTAAATTGTATTTTCTTAGTGTTGTTTGAAACTCACATGGGAAAACCAAGCAAATTTTTAAAATTCATTGGAATTTTCAGGAATTTCTGCAATAATTCTCTAATTATAAAATAGAACTAGGGTGTGCAAGCTCACAAAGATTTTTTAAAACAAAACGAGAAAAATTAGATTAGGCCTACTCCGAATTTTTTTTTTCCCTCAATAATTTGTATTCAATTTTTAAAATAAAACTTAGGTTGGCTAGTTTCATAGCAAATAGAGTCCCTTAAATTTCCTTTTGTCTGGTTAAAAAAAATATTGTACAGTTAGGCTATATTTAATTTATTTAAAAATTGGAATTTGTGTGGTCATAAATTTTTCCCCAACAAAATTATGCCTGTACTTATTTATGGTTTGTACATGGATCTTTCACAGATATTCAACTTGGGAATATTTATTGTACAAATATTACTTTGTATTATTCAAACAAACAAAACCTTGTTTTCAATTAAACTCTACTCTTGGAAAAGGCCCACTCCCACACCTTTAGATAGAACCTATTGTGATCTATTAGATTTATCTACAATTCATTAAATTTGTTAATCATTAGATTTGTTTATAATAACTCTTCTGTCAAGAATAGCTTTGCATATAATTTGGAAAATGCATATATAATATAATTTTTTTTTTTTTTCAAAAACCTTTAAAAATTGTATCAACCCCGAAATCTGCAAGTTTTTAATAACTCTAAGCTAATAACGAGAAATGTTGACCCATATCATACGTGTAGGCCCTACGTTGTTTTAGGCTTATATTTGACACGTGGGACTTAATAAGTACAAGGTGGTGTGAATGGAAACGCGAGTTAAGTAATATCAGTATTTTTGCAGTTTTTGTATCAAAACAAGTCAAAGATTTATCCGGTACAAACAATTTTATTCACACGGTGATATCAACAGTTTTTGAATATCCATCAAGGATATCCTGGAATTTAATGACAACGTTTTCTCTTCATTTAAAAGTTTCTCATCTAATGCCGTTATGCCGATGACAGATATTCAACGATCGTTAAGGTCACTATATGAAGAAAATTAAACTCTCTATTTCTACTGAAGCAATATTTTATATATTTTGGCCAAACAAAATAAAGTTTTGTTTTAAAAATTACCAAAACACTGACCTTTTCTCGCTAACCTTCTAACACACCGTAGCGGTGATTATAAATGTCGTTCTACTCGCATCACATTATGGTCGCCGTTGGATGGGAAGTGGTCAAGTGGCTTCCCTCGTATGCAATTTTTAATTATTTTGGTTTAGATTATCTTTACACGATAACATGTATGCACTTCCTCTAAAGATATCCTCATCCTAATCACTTAAAACATGTCGATAGTTACCCTTTGTTGAACGTACAGTCACATTTTCATAAGAAGAGCCTTTTACAACATATAAATATATATTTTTGAGGATAACATTGCTAACATTTTACTATATTATTTGTGTTATTTTATAGATATTGATACTATATCAAAAGGGACGGGTAAATATGACATTAATTGATGTATGAATACATGATAGCTTACTTTTCTAGTCAGATAAGGCTCTTCCTATAAAAATTGGACTTTAGTTTGATAATACTAACTAAAAAATTTTTAATCAACTTACACAACGTTCAAATAAAATGTTGACCCTATTTTTTTTTTATGTTTTACACTAGTCTTTGTTTTTATGTAAAATGAGCAATTTGAAGCATTTGATAGTAAAAGGGTCGAGGTTTGGGGATTTTCTTTCCACCCTCTCTTTTGTTTTAGCTGTAAATGGAGATATTTTAGATGGTGTTAAAGCGTGTTTTTATAGAGAACCAGGTTAGCGGGGTCATGGGGGATGGTTTGGGGGGGAGAGGGGAGTTTGTTTGAGGTCTCAAAATCTAGTTTACACGACTCCGGGTGGCGTGAAGGGATTGGAAGGTTTCGGGGGGAGGGTAAAAGGGGGGGGCTGTGTTTTTACGGTTGTTTTGAAGTGTGCCAAGTCGCCGGATGAAACCGGACCCCGGAGTTGCTTTGTTTCTCTCTCTCTCTCTTTCATTTGCTGGATCGTGAGGTAAATAGGGGAAATGTTAGGTCTCTTTAAAATATTATAAAGAAAAAAAGTATCTCAAGGCTAATAATGACATTATTTCGAAGTTTAATATACTTATCTAGTTTATGAACCAAACTCGAAATAAAATAATAGATTTACATTTATAAAAAATACAAATATCTTTAAATTTTCATTTCCCTGGCTGTCTCCCAACCCTCGTTTCCCATATACAACATTTAAAATTCAATTAAAAATTGATATTTCATTACAAAAACGGAATTTTAGGTTATGACTTTTCACTCAAAATTTTTTGAAAATGGCTCTAGCGATTTGGTTTCTAATTGGTAGATGTTAAGTTCGTTACATTATAAAAAGGCTAATTATAGAACTGATTGGTTTTTTATTTAAAAAAGTTAATTGTAGCTTATTTATGATTGTGTTTTTTGAAAAGATTAAAAATTTTAAACTAGCCTAGCTCTAAACTATTTTGTTCAAAATTGGTTTTTGGAGACTATTTTATATGATAATAATAACAAATGTTGTCTCTTGATTTTCCCTAAAATAAAATTAGTTTAGTTTACTCGTACATTTTTTTTAAAATGGCCTTTAACTTGAATTCAAAATGTGAATCTGGGAATACATTTAAAATAATATTTCATCACAGTCTTCAACATCTGGCCATATAAAACCATCAAGGATATGTTAGGTAAATTTAACTCTTAAACCCAGTTGGAATTTGTTCTATAACCTGTCCAACAAAATGTTTCTTACTCTTCTTCAATAAATATTGAACAATTACCCAAGAAGTTACTTTTACTGGTAAAACATCAGGTCCTGGATCAGATGACACAATAGAAACATCCATTGGACGGCATATCGGAGTCTTCAGCATCAGAGCTAGATGGAGTATCACCAGTGGGAGTTGTCTTCTTTTTTCTTGCTTTTGGACTTTGATTTTGTTTGCTTACTAGCCACTGTAGAGGTACCAATACTAATACTGCTGCCAGGTTTTACAAATAAATTTGTTCTTTTTGATGCCCTTGCTTTTGGACCCTTGCGCAGTTCATTTAGCATTGTTATTACAACATTTTCCATCATCATATGAGGTGTATGAGCCTGGTCAAGATCATTATTGTCATCTGGTGCTCTGTTGGAAGTGCTAGGGGCAATAGTTTGGGTATGACCCGGCATCCTTAAAGTCTGTTCAGCGTAGGAATTGTTTTCTGAAAGGCTTTTTTCCCTACCAGAAATCTATTATATAGTAGGATATTGGTAGGAAAAAAGACCTTTCAGAGAGTAATTCCTACCGTGAATGGAGTATACTGCCGCTTGGTCTCCGGAGTTTAGGGTTTTCTCGGCATTTGGTGCAGGATCATGAAACTTATCAAAACACGTTCTCTATCAAATGATCTAATACCAGTGCAAGCAAACCCAGCCATTATATTGTCTTTTGCTTTTGGTTTCAAGGCAGTCATTAGTTTTCAACAGTTCTGGGAAAATCTCCTTTGGAAGACTTTCTGTGTGTCTTTCTGCAGTGATACGCCACTCATTAAGAATTTTAAGCCAATGCTTTTTAAGGGGTGCATACATAGCAACATCAAGTGGTTGTGTTAAGTTAGTTGTGTTTGCAGGTAGGCACACAAATTTGATGTTTTCCTCACACTTCTTCAACACATCCGGGGGGAAAACGGGAGGACAAATTGTTCACATTAGCCCCACTTTGGGCAAAAAATGACATTGACAAACCTAAAAATTCATAAAAAAAACCTTATTTTTCACTATAAACAGTGAAACTTGTGGGAGTTTGTTAAGAATGTATCAAATAATGATAAAACAAGGGCAACATCCCAATTTACTACACATCGGACCGTGGGCAGAAATGATTCGCAGTATAGCAAAAAAAAAAGGCAAAAAAGTGGTATTGCTTTGTATATATATATTTTTTTAGGAGTATAAATTTTTTCAAATATGGCAACATTGTGTAGGGGGAAAAAATTGTCCTTCGAGGTAAGTGACAACAATGTCAAAAATGCATGTTTATCATTTTACACACTTTTGTTCAAAGTAGCCCACTTGTTCAATGTTGTCCCATTTGACGGTACCTATGAAACAAATATAATTTTAACTAAAATGTTAATGTGTTTGCATTTGGTAAAAAGATCTTTCCTGTCGGAATATTACTAAATTTTATGTTGTTGTTTAGACTCGTCATTTCAAGATAACATTTCCCATCTTATCTATTTTTGGATTTTGCTCAACAAATCTTACTGCCTTCTAATTCACAAAAATTATTGTTTATTATTTTTGAATTAAATTCGTAGATTTAAGCTACGGGATTTTTTTTATATTTTTTATGATAAACATTTCATCAAATACTTTTGATAAAACACCCTCTTCATTTCGAAACTGCGTTTCTATTCCCTTTAACCGTTACGGATAGTAAATGCCTATTGTCCGGCATCCACGAAACTCCAGGGTTTTCGGACAAAGTTTCATGTAAGCCCTGTCTCATCAATTACCTCCTTGTGGGGGTGCGTGTCCACACCTCGTACCGCCAGCCAATCAGAAACTTTCACGGCCCAACTAACCTCCTCTCGTAAAGTCCCCAAACACGAGCGCAGGACTTTTTTCCGTCCTTACAGAGAGAGAGACTCCCTCCTCTCCTTCCTTCCTTCCTCATATCTCTCGTCCGTGAAATGATGGAAGGCCCAGTGTTGTCAACAGGTTTCATTAGGCCGACACCAATAAAATAGCCCTCCTGGAAAAGGGGAGTGGGTTTGTTACTCGTAGAGTTAATCAGATTTACAAGGCTAGTGCCCTTGTGTCTTCGTGCTAGGGATGGCAGAAAATGAGACTTTAGCGTCTCAATTTAGTTGGAAAAAAAAAAAAGTAAATATTCACCCCTCCTCTCCGGTGCACGCGAATTGCGGATCAACTCATCCGAGCTCGGTAATACCCTTAACACGAACTGCGGAGTAAAAATTAAATTCATAATGACTTTGTTCGAAAATGAACATATTTTAGTTATCATTAGTGTTATTTTATAGATAATGGTAATATCTATCAAAAGGGACAAATAGGCCTAAGTACTTACGTGAAAGTAGATCCAGTAAGTTTTCTAGTTGTCAGAGACGACCTTTCCTATGAAAATTGGACCATTGCAATTTCATTTCAAATTCACATAAAACACAAATTTTGCAATAGCAACAATCCCGGGCTGGCTTTTCTCCCACTTAAAAATTAATTAATATATTTAATAATTAATTATATATATAGGCCTATATGTATAGTACACACACATATATAGGCCTATATATATATGTATATATTATTTTTAGCACCGTACCACAATTTACTACTACCGGTTCGAGTTATGAGCATTATGTATTAATTACGTTAATATGTTAGGGTTTAAGTAAACTTGAATTTAGAAGAAGTGTACCCGAATTTGTGTAGAGGGGGAGTAGAAAACCATTTAAGAAAAATCACCCTCAGTACACCCGACCGGGATTCGAAGCCCGGTATCTCCGTCATTGGCAGTCTGAATGTATTGCGAGAACATGCGGCCATCAAAGCGGGCTAGATTTGTTCTTGATGTCCGAAAAGACTGTCCTCATCGGGTGTGTTAGTAGTTAGCGCCTGACTTAAATCTTGGTGAAATCGGAAATGTAAATGTTGACCCTGAACGCTCGTTTATTTCACACACGCCCTCTTTACTGTTCTCAGAAAAAAGTGTTTTTTTCCCCTCTTTCAAATTAGATGGATAAAGGGGGGCGGGATAGGGAAATTGTAAATTAAGGTATCTGGTATTACTATCCTTGTTTTTTTTCTCCCTCTCTTTTTTATGTGACATGAATAATTACTGGCGCCACAGTCCGTGCAGATGAATAAGTAAGCGCCAATTGACATTAGGTATAGCGGTAAACTCCTTTTTCATTTCTTTTATTTATGTGAATTAATATTTAGGTCTTGGGATTAGGTTCATTTTTGTCCTCATCTTGTTTAAAGGTGTATTCAACTATAATAGCCACTAATTATTATTATTATTATTATTATTATTATTATTGTTTATTATTAATATTGAGGGAGGTGGTTGTTGATTAAAAAGACTAATATTTATTATTTATTTATTATCATTTAGCACTGCGTTTTATTAACCGTTCGGGCTATACGCTTAAGTACTAATTACGCTAATGGGTTAGGAATTGGGAAGGTTAAATATGGAGGAAGTGAACCCGCATTTGCGTGGAGGGAGAGTGGAAAACCATTTAGGAAAAACCACCCCCAGTTCACCCGACCGAGATTTGAACCTCGATCTCCCCGTCCTCGGCAGTCGAGCTCAACACGACTAGCGCGTTGGACAACTACGCCACCGAGGCGGGTGATTAGGGATTAGGAAGGCTTGATTTAGAGGAAATGTACCCTCATTTGCGTTGAGGGCTAGTGTAAAACCATATAGGAAAAACCACCCTCAGTGCACCCGACCGGGGTAAAACCCTGATCTTCCCGTCTTCGGCAGTTTAGCCCAACACGAGATTAGCTCGTTAGACCACGCGGCCACCGAAGCGGGTTGACTAATTTTTAGTAACTTGGGTCATTAACCTACTTCCCGTGGGGATTCATACGTTTGAGGTCCGACATATCGCCGTCAATGTGTCGTCCTAATTTCTTACTTACCCGTACTTATTAATATTTTAAAATACATCTGACAAAAATCAAAAGCTTTTGCGTGAAGTTAAGAGTTATGGTCTACCCAAATTACTAACGGTCCGAACAAAAGGTGTCCTAATGTTAGAGGGCCCTACACACACACACACACACACACACACACACACACACACACACACACACACACACACACACACCAACTTGTCGGCCCGACCGCCGTGACAACAAATGGAAGTGAGTCTCCACTCTGCTCGACTAGCGGTCCATTTTGTCGTAGCTGTCGTGGTCTCATAACGAACGTACGACATGCTTTCATTTTTAACCGAATACCAAAAAACTGGATACTCGTTAATATCATTATCAAATCATAAAAATATTGCAAGAAAAATGTGGGTAGTAAATTGGTTGTTAGAAAGACAAAAAAATCACCAATGCAATTTTATTAAAAGAGTTGTACTCAAAATGATTTTCTTAATTTTTTAAGAATGAGTTATAAATGTTTCTCTGAATTACTCAGTATAGTTTATCAGTTTAAATAGAACAAAAGAACGCACTGTGACTTTATCCGCCTAAACGCTTGTAAAGCGGTGACTGACTAGCAGCGCCGGGTTGGTCGGTTGGTCCACCAACGCTACAGACACAACTTGTCGGGCGATGGGGTGGGGAAGTTTGGGATCGGGTGGTTTGTATCGACCAACCAACCACCAACTTGGGAAAATAAAATATTTTTGGTCGGACAACAAGCCTAAAGTCTGTTCAGCATAGGAATGGTTTTCTGAAAGGCCTTTTTCTCTACCAGAAATCTATTATATAGTAGGATATTGGTAGGAAAAAAGACCTTTCAGAGAGTAATTCCTACCGTGAATGGATTATACACACTATACAATTTATCTGCTGGTTGGCCAGTGGTCCCAACAAGTTGGTGGATATAGTAGGGCCCTTTTAAGAAGCGGTCATACTGTAAAGAAACTCCAACCTTTAATCCAGGAACATTTGCAGCTACTTAAAAATATACCCTATACTTTACTAATTATGATTTACAGTAGGACTATACCTCAGTTTTAGCTTTTGTGGTGCTGACTGACAGCTCACAGCTGACTTCTGATGGCTTTGAAAGCTACCAGACCAAATTATGTATCCTACGCCGAACCATATGATCTGCAAAAAACATGTCTTTAGCAGTTGTCACTTCTGACAGTCAAAATTTAGGTATATACCTAAATGTTGATTGTCAGAAGTCAGCTGTGAACTGTCAGTCAGCACCAAAGAAGCCATGGGGCTACTGTAGGTACCATAACAAAACATTGGAACGTAAAAAACTTAAGCTTATTAAGTGTAACGTAAACTTAAAAACAATTCTCGGAGTACTGGACTAAAGTTCTCTTGTTTGTTGCCGACGAGGCGCGCACCGAAAGGCGCCTCCGCCACCCTCTCTTCAGTCTGTGTTCGCTTGGAAGAATGGGGGGGAGAGCTCCCCCCCTTTTTTTGGCAGACGTTGATAGATCTTGATGCTCCCTCACGGCCTTTCCTGAAACAGGGTCGATAAAACGAACGAAGCCTTGTTGCCTGTTGTTGGGATTGATTGCAGAATTTGTCCGAAAGTTATTTGTTTGTTTCTCCTCGTGTGTTTTTCTTTTAAAAGTAATTATTTTGTATATAGTTTTATTGGAGATGGAATAATGGAGGTTCATGTAGGATAATTTAGTTTGACGGTAGATGGCCATTATTTGTGTGTGCTGAGTTGAAAGTTTGTTTGTATCAGCGTTTTCTTACTGGGTAAACTACACTAAGCTCGATTTATTTTTACTAATTAACAATCTGATTTTTTTACAATAATTCTATCTAAATCTAGATCTAAAAAAAATACATATAAATTAGTAAAATTTTCTAACCTAATATTTTTCTAGAGATCTCTTATTTAAAGGCTTACCCGAAAGAAAAATCTGGTTTTCAAAAGTTGCTCGAAAGAAAATCGGGGCTTTTCACAAGGCTGCTCGTAAGAAAATCGGGCTACACATGCTAACTTTTAAGATTATTAACGGATTAATTAGAAGAGGAAGGTCGTGGAGAATAGCTTTGAGAAAATGCACTCGAATTTGCTGTGGAAATGGGATTTAAAAAAACTCAATGGTGACCAACGTGGCTATAACATATGATAGAGTAGCATTTAAACTCGCGAGAATAATTTCTCAGATATACAAACAGCGTTATAAACAGCTTTCTCCAACCCGCATCGGTGGGCACGCGGGCTCTATGTGGAGCTTATCTAGTTTGTCGGTGACGGAAGGTTGAGGTTCGAATCCCGGCTGGGTCTAGGCCTCTATTATCTGCTTCTAAAGGTAAAAGGGGTGGACCCTGATTTTTATAAAAGCGCCCTTTTGACCACCAGCCACTAAAACTTGACATTCTAGAATAATATTAGATTTATTAGTTATAAAGTTTTAAAAAGTCACCAAAAGCTTCCAGTAATACTTTCATTATGATATTATTGTATAGTTTTCTTGACATTATGAATTAAACGGGTTAGGAATGTAAATGTCATTTTAATATTTCTATTCCCGCCCTTGTGGCAACATGGGTTTTCATTTTTTTAAATAACGGTCTTCCTATGAAAATTAGCCTGTAGCAGTCTTACCTTAACGGACTACACTATGGCTCTATCTTATACGCTCTGCAATAGTGGAACCATGAAAGTAGAGGCTATTTTAAAAGAAGGGTACAATTTTTTCTTTCAATGAAAATGTAAGGAGATATTTTTTTTCTATAGTTTTTTACATCAATCAAAAGTAGAGAATCTTTTCTAACTTTGTCATTAAAAGGGATAATAATTAAATAAAATACTTCCCACACAGAGAGTTGTACCCTGCTATAATTATTATTAATCTGATAATTTCTCGGCATATATGTGTCAAGTAGATTTTGTATTTGCAAGTCTATGGTTATCTATTACAAGAGGAACGCTTTTGGAGAGTTTTCGACATTTTGGGAAGCATCAGTCTTGTTATCAAATCTGCGCGAGTACGTTTACACGAGTACCTCTTTCCCTCCATCCCTCCTCCATTCTTCGCCAAATGTGTAACCAGGCATAGCTAAAATTCATATCATCCATATTTTCAATGTAGATATTCTGATTGGAATAATTTAATTTTCTCCTCGCGTTTTCGCAGCTCATTTCGTTTTCGCCGTATGGAAAGCGGAGGGTGTGTAACACAAATTAAACACGAAGGTCGCCCGCCATTCCTTCCTCCCTACTCCCTCTTGTGTTTTCATCTTGTTCCTTTCTCTCTTGTTTTAGCAGCGTATCTTACTACAGGTTTGTGTTATACAACTATGTATACTACTACTACTACTACTACTACTACTACTACTACACTATACTAATAATAATAATAATAATATTTAGTACCGCGTCTTACTACCCGTTCGGGTTATACGCTTAAGTACTAATTACGCTAATGGATTAGGATTGGGAAGGTTGAATTTAGAGGAAGCGAACCCACATTTGCGTGGAGGGAGAGTTGAAAACCATTTAGGACAAACCACCCCCATTTCACCCAACCGAGTTTCGAACCTCGATCTCCCCGTCCTCGGCAGTCAAGCTCAAAGCGACTAGCGCGTTAGCCAACTACGTCACCGAGGCGGGTGCATATGTACTAATAATAACTACACTAATGTGGTAGGGGATTAGGAAAGTTTTGTTTAGAAGAATTGCACCTGCATTTGCGTGACGGGGAGGGAAACCAAGGAACACCCCTCAGTGCACCCGACTGGTATCGAACCCCGTTTTCGGCAGTCTAGTCTATTAGCGATAAATAGCGGGTTAGACTATGCGGCCACCGAAGCTTCCCCTCGTTTCCTTTTTCTGCTTCCCCATTCTTTTTTTACCCTTTGATTTAATTGTTTCCTCATTAATTTCTATGAAGGTTTTTCTATAAACTACTAAGTCTTTCACGTGAATTGTTTCTGAGGCCTACATCCAATATTTTATAGGATAGGGCTTTCAGAGAGTATACTAATGAGTACTAGATCCACTTATCACGTATTCATACGTCAGGTCAACTGATCTGCTGCTGTAACTTTTGATAAATTTTATCATCACTACCTATAACATAACAATAATAGGGTCTACATATAACCCGCTTCGGAGATCGCATGATCTAAGGCGCTACTCTCGCAGTAGACTAGACTGCCGATGAATGGGGAGATCGAGGTTCGAATCTCGGTCGAGTGTACTGAGGTTTTTTATTCAAAATGGTTTCCCTTCTAGCTCCACGCAAATGCGGGTACACTTTATCTAAATATAACCTTCATAATCCCTGAAACCATTAGCGTAATTGGTACATAAGCGTATAACCCATACGGGTATTAAGACGCGGTGCAAAAAAAACCATTAATATAGTAATAGTGATCAGTAAATTAATGCACAAAAATATGTTTGTATTTTCTAAAACGCCTTTTCTATGAAAATTGGACTGTACTTAGGATGTTAAATATATACTAATATCTCCGGCTTCGTTGTTTTTGGGGGTAAATAGCTGAAGTTCCCTATTAAACCAGGCCTAGATCGATGGATTTTTACCGAAATACGTAGCCCAACTTTCTTCCAAGGAGAATTAAAGCAGTCGGTCTTATATATCAATTGTGGCATGTAAAATATTGTCCTTGAAAGTATTTTAAAAAGATGCCTTTTCGGCTAATTTTGTGGACGCTTTATCGATCGCTCATAAAAATTGACACACCGCTGGTGCGGGTTTTTCAATTTTGAAAAAAAAAAAATCTAAACCCACCGCCTAACCGTGATTCCACAATAGTGATTATTAGGACGGTCGGTTAAAGTTATTACTAAGGGTATACCAATATAATAACTTTAAGGCTGTCAGATAGATTGTTAAAAAGGCGATATCACTAAAGTAACTTTTATAATGGTAAGTTTACCGATAAGATTATTTATATGACGATCCCATTACATAGTAGTAACTTTTAGCTTGTTCAGACAAGGTCATTAGTACGGTGTTTCCATTACTGAATAGTAACTTTTAGAACTGTCAGATAAGGCTATTACTATGGCGAGCCCACTATAGTGACTCTTAGAACGGTCATCTAAGGTTATTACTCGGGTGATCCCACTATGTGTGTGTGTGACTAGAAGAAGCAAGTTGATGTCTCACAAACTTCCTGAAGAGAGAAGCTATAAAAATATAATGACTTGTTTTTCTCTCGTTTGGAAAGTCTCGCTTGTGTTACGCAGGGATGCCTACTACAAGTACTGCTACTCCAGTGCCGCCTTATCCCCATTGTTTGGTTGTTACGTCTCTCTTGTCGGAATGAGGAGGCTCTTTCTTGTTTGTGAATCGGTGCGTTTTGCTTATTCATGTCTTCTCTTCTAGACCCTAGCGTTTCCTCAAAGAATACTCCCCGGAGCCCTGGGCTTCCCCGAGACCCCCTTTCAAGGGCTCCTCGAGACTTTATATAAACTTTGTGGGGGCTGGTTTTGAAATAATCTAACCAAATAAAATTGCAACACATTGAATATGAAGACTACGTTTTTGGTTTTCCACTCTTCCTCCACGTAAATGTGGGTCCACTCCCTCCAAATTAAACCTTCCCAATTACCAATCCATTAGCGTAATTAGTACTTAAGCGTATAAACCGAACGGGTAGTAAGACGCGGTGCTAAATAATAATAATAATAATAATACGTTTAAAAATTAATCGTTTTACTAATTTATCGAGTTATTTATATTTAAAATTAAAATTATTAATCCTCGGTCCCAGCACAGATTTATCTGATTGCCAAACCCTTCCTTCACCTCTGGTAAGACGTTTATGAAATCTACCCTCAGTAGACTCAGCTGATAATATTTTTTTTTCAATCTCCTTGTCACCGGCAAACAAGACTACGTAGACGAGTTTGAAGCTAAAGGCTGGTTCACACACTATGCTATGCTGTGCTAAGGTTTTGTTAGTTTGGTTTCACACTCATTGCTACTAAGCTAAGCTATGTTTCGGTTCCTCTTTTCTCTCCTGATTTCACTGTGGCTTCTTTCTGGTCTGTCCCAGTGAAGTGAAGTGATGGCATCCTCCAAAACGTCTTGTTTGAGCTCAGATGATTTTAATGAGCAAGAGGAACTGCTGCTATTAGCAACTTTTTTGGAAGATGGAGAAAATGTAGGAGGTGGAGGTTTGACTTGTTCAATTAACTGATCCATAGTAATATAAAAAAACACTTATTAAACATAAATATAAATAGAATAGTAGCTACTTAAATACACGTGAAACAAACTGGAGATTTCCACAATCCAGCACAGCGTCGGTTCAACACGGAGCCCAAGCTGCGTTATGCGCATGAGCAACGTAAGATGGCTCAAGATGGGAGATGGGAAAATTGCCCGGCCACAATTGGAAAAAAAACATAGTGTGGCATAGCATAGCTTTCTGTGTGGACCAACACATTTAAATATATGGTCTGCTATTTTTTTAAACCCTTAGCAAAGCAAATCTTAGATTAGCTTTCACTGTGAATCGGCCTTGAGTCCGAGGGTCACAGACGTGGGTTCCAAACCTCGAGGGCCCAGTTTTCCACGAGCCGTTGTTAAAGCAGGGATGTTCGCTGCTTCCACGTTGCAGCGATCCTACCTTTTTTACTTTTCTGAAATCTGTAGTAAAATTTACCTTAAGGAAGAAATATTTGTATTTTCACTTTCACCTAAAAGAATATCTAAAAAAAAGCATCACTGGTACTGGCTACCCATTCTTCAGGCGGTTTGTTTTGTCATAATTTATCCTTCTCGCGGTATTTGGTTTTGAACTTTGTTCTTTTAAAAACCTCACTGCATGTATACCCTGACTTAGTTAAGAAGCCCGTTCTGGAAGGCCTTAATTTGTACCAGAATCCTACATATAAATATTTTGGTACGATACAAGACCTTCCTACCAAAATCAGGGTTTAGTCGCCGTTGACGTGGAGGTCAGGTTTCAATCTTGAATCTCGACCAGGACGTTCTAGAGATGATCTTCTTCGTGGGAATAAAAAAAAAATCCTGTTCTCTTTTCTGATGAATGGCACTTCCTTGAAATTTATCTTTCTTATCCCCTGCCCTTAAATTAGTGTAAGCTTTAGATGGCCAAATATGAATACGAATAGCATTAAAGAATATAATAAGTGGCATGTTTTTTAATCTTGGCAAGGCCAAAAATGTATCACTATGAAATTTAATTTGTTTTTTTTTCTCTATAATATAGCCTATATTGAAAAGTCCGGTCGGGTCAAGTGGCCGACACTACTTTGACCAACTGACTGACACGCTGATACATAGAAAAACAAAGTGATAGCCAACTGACCGACACGAGATGACAAACTTGTAGACACCCAGGAACTACGTAAAACTTAGTGGCCGACACGAGAAGGGCCATCTAATAGGCAGATACGTGGTTGACAAAATGTAAACGACTATTTGTAAGGTCAGGTGTCCGACACGACCTGGACCAACTGGTAGACAAGCTCATACACAGGAGTAAAACGAGATTAGCCGATACTATATGTCAAACTGGTGGACACCCAGAAACTTCATGAACCAATTGACCGACATGAGAGGACAAACTTATATAGTCATACAACTGGTCGGTCAAAATGAAATCAAATATTTGAAAGACTGGGTGGATCAATTGGTATACCAATTGGCTATTGGTGGGTATACCAATTGGCTATGTGGGTATACCAATTGGCTATCGGTGGGTCCTCTCATGTCGGCCAGTTGGCCATCAGTTGGTACTTTATTGTCGGCCAGTTGGCTATCAGTTGGTACTCTATTGTCGGCCAGTTTTTTTGTTGTTGTTGTATATTAGTGTGCCTGCCACCCCGTGATAGCAAACGAACTAACTAATAAAAAGCGTATAACCCGAACGGATAGAAATTCGCTGTGCAAAAAAAAAACTAATAAAAACTTATTACGAGCCGTTATTGTGGGCCCGCACGCAACACTCGCTAAGATACGCCGTTAGGTCCTTGACGAAGCCGTGAACTTCTTCTTTCTGGCTCACACGACACTTTACAGTAGGAACGACGCATACGCCTGTTGCTTTTGTTTGCTCTGTACGTTGATCTGATCGTGGGAAAACCGCGTCTGGTACTTAACTTACGAGCTGATCTGGCCAATAGGGTATAGTTGGTTCACGGCAAATCCGGCTCTTTCTGACATTTTTGTAAAAGTTACTCACTCGCTTCGGTAGCAAATGTTTTTAACCTTCCCTGGCATTAGGTTTATTGGTAGGCCCTTTGGCTCTCGCTCATAGAAATTCTTGTGCGCTGATATAATCACTCATTTCAGAAAGTTCACGTTAAATACCTCAAATATAAAATAAAATTGGATTTGACACTTTATATTTAATAGAATATATCAATTTTCTACTGTACCTACCAAACAGTTTTTTTTTTAAGTTTTAGTTTTGGAAATTTTGAAGGGAACCTCTTTCTCAGGGTCCTTCATTTTTAAATTTTATTGCGGTTTGGTGAGGTCCTTGACACCTGCCCGGAAAATTTCAATCTTCTACCAAACTGATAGGTAGTTTATTCTTTTAGTTTTGGAAATTTGGAAATCCCTCCCCATTTAACCAGCCCCACACATATAAAGATAAATTATTTAACACTAATTTTGTTATTTGGAGTGTTCCCTCTACATTTCTGGCAAATTTAGTTTTCCTCCTCTATGAAAGGTATTTTTTTTCTAATTACATGCCTTCCCTTCCCTCCCCTTTCTTACATTTGGGTACCAATCGAGGATCACTTGATTCAAATTTAGCAAAACCATTGGTGGAATCTTGTTTATCGACCCTGAAAACCCCTAGATATAAAATTTCTTGAAAATTAAATTGGAAATAACAACTTTCGAAATTTTGGAATGCCATTTAGGTATCAATTTAAGATCAGACAACCTGAATTTCGAGGGGGTGGGGGAGGGGGGGGGGAATGACAGCATGGTGTTGATAAGCAGTGCTACAAAAACCATAGAAATATAATTTCAACGTGATCGGACCAATTTAATTTTGTTGCCCATATGGGAAGCATGGGGACTTTTGGGGGCCATAGATTCAACCTATTTTCTAATTTTTCAGGTTTAGGGTTTTTCACATAATTCTTGGATTCCAAGGAAAATCCATGCTGAATTTCAACCCTTAAGCTCACCCGGAAAGTACGGTAAAAAAAACCTCAGGAAGGAAAAACAGAAAGACACAACATGGATTTATATGATGGATTTTTATTAACACATATATAGATTTTATTGAAATTATGTGTGATCATAAGGGAGGAGAGGGAAACATGCCCCTATCTGCCCCCTCCCACCCTTACTCACTCACTCACTCACCTGGGTGCACGACTGCTCAAAACACTTCTGCAAAGAGTATAAATTCGAAATTGTTTTTGTTTCTTTTCAACCGTCAGAAAAAAGTAACTTAATAGTTAATAAATTAGTCACTTAGTAGTTGATAGCCAAATAATTGTGGTAATTTTGTTTTATGTCACCACGTTCTATTTTTCGCCGTTGTTTACCCCGCCCCTTCTCCAAGCAAATGCGGCTGCTCTTATTTTAAACTGCCCTACCCATTAAATTAAGACGTTAACAACCATGTGTTGTACATACTAAACAGGACAAGGAACCAACCTCCTTCTATGGAGTTCACTTTCTGTAGAAATGGTCTTGTAGGAAATACTATTGTTAAAATTGTACTATTTTATTGGTATTGATAATATCTAACAAAAGTGACAGCTGCAGATTACATTAAAAGGCCCTTCCTAATAAAAATTGAACTGTATCGATTGCATATATACTGTTGAAATTTGGTCTCTGTGGGAACTAAAGATGTTTGCTTCCCATATGTCTTTATCAATGGCGTAGTCCTATGAAGATTTATAGAGAAGATTCACGCAAAGGAAGTTTATATTTTTTTCAACTGTACTGCCCATTCCCTGAGAAATATTGTTATTGGAGAATTTATATTTTGAAAAAAAAAAAAAAATCTGCTTCTGTGATTTACGAGTGTTTGGGTTTTCCGCTCAGTTCGTGTTAGCTTTGGCCTTAGTATATTTTTTTAAAATATTTTATTATAAATCGAATCATCTTTACTGTATTTGCTAAACAGTTACCAGATTAAGTTACTTATTTATTTATTTATTTATTTATTTTTATTTATTTATTATTTATTATTTTACATCGAATTGCCTTAAAATTTTCTTAAAAAGTTCTCATATTAAGTTGCTGAAGTTTTTTTTTCTTTTCTTTTTAGTACCTCGTCTTACTACCTGTACAGATTTACGCATATGTATTAATTACGATAATCTGTTAGGGATGGGAAAGGCTAAGCTTAGAGGAAATATAGCAGCATTTGCTTGGAGTAAGAGTGGAAAACCATTTTCGGAAAAACCTTTTCACTACACCCGATTGGTATTCGAACCCAGATCTACTTGTAATCCAACACGAGAGTGAGACCTTAGACCATGAAGTCACCGAAGCAGGTTTCCTTTTTATTATCCATCGAATCATCTGACTTTTTTTTCCCCTAAACGGCTCCCAGATTAATTTGCATTTTTTTTTTCTTCTATACATAGAATCACCATAATTTTTATTTCAATTTCTTAAACAGTTTCCAGATTAAGTTACTTCAATGGGTTTCATTTTCAGTTTTACTTTTTATTAAACATCGAATCACCTTATATTTTTTCCAAAATAGTTCCCAGATTATGTTGCTCTAGGTATTTTTTTTTTTTCAGTTTTCCCTTTTATTATATATAGAATCACGTCAAATTTGTTACTAAACAGTTCCCAAGTCACGTCTCGTGGGACACAAGATTGTATCTTTGAACCACAGCATCGGAATCACTTTTTTTTCAGGTAATCCCCGAACATAGATGAGGCGATTTATTTTGAAAGTATATTTTCTTCCGAAGATCGTTTTCAATAGCTCACCCTCACAAATCTAATTTCATGGCGGTATAAACTCTCTCCAACGTTTTATATTCAAAACTTGAAAAAAAATTGTTGTTAGTAAATAAATACAAAGCCTCGAGGCTAATAGAAAAATAACATGAAGTTTGATAATGCAAGCGTGTTGACTTTGTTTTTTTTTAAATTTATATTGTTGTTGGTATACTTAAAATGAAAAAAAAAAAAGGTGGGGGGCATTGATGTGGTGTTTACAAGGGGCTGTCAGTGCTACCACACATCACTATATTTTTTTTTAAATTCCCTACTCCTTAATGTTGCTATACATAAATTTACTTCAGTCTTCATGCATCATTCATAATACGTGGAGTTAGTTTTTAGCCTGTTATATTCTCGGACCTTTTATCCCTCCCTCCGCACCCTCTGTCTACCCTCCTATTTTTTTTTTTCAACAAGCCTGCGTGAGATATATCACATCATATCTTATTTTATTCATAAGTTTTTTTGTTTTCGTTTTTTTTGTAAATGGGATTGAACTGTCTCTGCAATTTCATTTTCTCCATTCGTCTCACTTTCATCCATAGTTTCACGAATTGTTATATATAAAATGGAAAGTGGAAAATATAACAATATATTATTTCAACGCATTTTTCCGTCTCTTTGTATCTCTGTTTTAAATATTTGCCGCGGTATCGATCGACATGCATAAAGGATATTAATGTTTACAATATCCGCATCGGGGGGGGGGGGGGGCACTTGGAATAAATGCCAGTGTTTTCTAGTCAGGGATTACTACGAGCTGTTCTTTGTACAGTACTGTACATATTATTAACACTACTTGACAGTACGACAACTATAAATTATACCTCTCTCGTCCTTACCACTTTAGCGTAAATAAAATGTGTAGGCCTATAGCCCAGACGGGTGGTAAGATACGATGGCAAAACACTAGAAAAAAATCTTTTTTTTTTAAATTGCTCTGAGTCCTATTATCCATCAAGGCTATACGCATTTTATTTAAAAAAAACTAACTGAATGTGGATGGCCCGACACCTTAGCTCAGTCGGTTAGCCTGTCTACTGAGCTAAAGGTATCTGGTTCGATTCCTGGAATGATCGAAAAATATATCATTGGTAAAATGTGGGTTCCCCCCTTCACGGATGATGAATTAACGTACGGGGGCTAGATGTTGGGTTTCTTCTAGAATTAAGTCAGTTTATTAGTCGTCTGTTGATCATAAGCAGTCGGTTTAGAAAGTGCACGTTAAATATCTCAAATAAATTAAAATGAAATTACTGTGGATGAGGGTAGAATTTTTAAAAGAATTGTACACACATTTTAGTGAGTAAAAAGTCTGGAACTATTATGGAGAAAAAAAACCATCCTTATTACACCCGCCCGGGATACAAACCAAAACATTTCTGTAACTGCCAAACCAATTATTTATTTTTCAAAATACAGTATTTTGTACATTTCATTTTTTGTAGGTAGAGCCTTCCTTATCTGACAGCTAGACAAACCACCTACATCCATTTCCACGTATTAATCCGTAAAGTCTTGTGATCTGTAGTTATCACTTTTGATAGGTGTTATCAATATATTTATTAATATTAGCACCGCGTCTTACTACCCGTTCGGGTTGTACGTACTTACGCTAATGTGTAAGAGTAGGGTGATCGTGAGATGAAATGGAGGACCTACAGTTTAACGTGGGATCCGAACCGCGGTGGAGGCCTGGCATTCACACACATTCACAAGTTATAATTGATACACGTCTTGTCAGAGGTGAAGGAAGGGTTTGACAACCAGATAAATCTGTGCCGGGACCGAGGATTGAACCCGGACCCCCAGCACAAATGTCTTGACACCTTACCCCTAGACCGCCAGGTCACCCCATATCAATACCTATAAAATAACACTAATAATATAGAAAAATGTTATCACTGTTGGCCGTTGAAACTATTTTAGTATATTCTAAATGAGCTTTCCTATAAAAATTAGACTGGAGTAGATAAAAATAAAGTTCTAGTTTATTATTCACGTGTATCTTTTTGGTTTGAAATTGCAAATACAGGGTGTATCAATTTATGTGGGAAGTAACTGGGTTGTGGGTAGTAGATATCAAAACAATACAAAAAGTCCTAATTAACACATGTCCTATGTTCGATGGTTCGCGAGATAAGGCTTCTAAGGTTCTGCTGGATTTGTTAATAGCCCTACTGGATACACCCGTGCTTCGTGTAGCTATGTATAAGCAGCGATACATCACTTACAAGCGGTGCATCAGAGGTGTATCAAGTAGGATTATTAACAATTCCAGCAGAACCTTGGAAAGCCTTATCTAGGGAACCATCAAAGGACATGATATGTTCATAAGGATCGTTTGTGTTGCTTTGGAGTCTACTATCCACATCCACAGCTACCTCCCACATAAATCGATACACCCTGTATATATCTTCTTCTTAAGTCAACAACCCTAAGGATTGTTTGATGGGTTTAATTTTTTTTCCATCCGGAGCTGAGCACGCACTCAGCCCTTCGGCTTGTTAGTACTGCCTGCACCACCTATGTACCGTACTATGAAAGTTGAGGAAGTGTGATGGTACCCGGTTCTTATCACACTGAACTGTCACATATCTTCCTGGGTTTTTTTTACGTGCCACAATCGACATGGTTTTACCGATGGCTTTACTTCCCCTTCTAAGGAAGTTGTGCTAAGGATTTTTATCGCTCAGGAAAAATCCGTCTATCTAGGCTGGGTTTGAACCCACGAGCATCGCGTCCCGAGTCAAACACTTTACCCCATGATCACGACACATATACACACATACACACACCATGGTCTTGATAATCCGAACCTGAAATTTTCAGTGACGTTCGGACTATTAAATTGTTCGGATTATCAAGAGATGATTAAAAAAAATGTACAACACTAACCAATAATTTATTTTTATTATTATTATTCGTAAATTTATTCTTATAAAACACTATTGTGATCTAGAGTAGTGTTGGAGGTAACAAAACTGGGGGATTTAGGGGTTGCTCAGAATTCGGACTACCGCATTTTCGGGGCTAACGCAGGTTCGGACTTAGCAAGACATTGAAAGCTTACAGTCAGCGGAGGCGTATTACTAATGGATTCAGTTTTCATTTCGACTTTAAATGATTAATATATTAATTTTTTTTACTAATCTTTGCTCCTACTCCTCCCTCTATCGTTTTATTTTCTCATTTCGCTTCGACCCCACTCCCCCTTTTACCCTTTTTCATCCCCTTTCTTTACTTTGTTGACGTAAAAGGAGTAAAGGGGCTCCGGGAGTTATATCCACCACTCGACGTTCGTTGTCACGTGATATCGCCAAGGGAACTGAACAAGATGGATCTCTTCACTTGGAGAGGAGGGAGAGGAAGACTGGGTGAAAGGGAAGCCACTTAAAATGAAATAAAGAAAGAAAAAGGGGGTGGGTTTTTTTCTGTGTCTGTGTGTGTTTTTCGCGATGTGAGGTATAAAAGTATACACTAGTAAGGCATTTTTTTTCTACTAAGACAGGGAAAAATTAAAAACTTGGAAAAGTTTTTTTTAATTGATTAGGGAAAAATTTGTATATTTCTTTAGACTCTTGTCTTGGGGGGAAAGTTATGTATTTATTGCATATTTTTTCTTTTCGTTTAATATTTTCATTAATTACGATATGGCGGGCAGAACCTGTGTAATTTTGTTGATGGCGGTGTACACAAAGTGACCTGATGGCTAGTGCTCGACAGGTAACTTGAGACGTTTTCTGGGGCTTGTTTTTCTCTCACCTAGTTCTCTCTCTCTCTCTCTGACTTGCTGACTCTCGACACTCCTCTTCGGTAACCTGAGGCTGTTATTTGCCCCCCCCCCCCCTCCACCTTCTCCTTTCCCATCAAAATACACATTCATAGTCCCACAAAGAACGCCATGAAAAGAATTACTCTCCAAATTACCATAAGAATAGGCTTTAAAAAAATTGTTTTGGGAGTAAAAAATTGATAACAATCTTAAGTAACTATATCTTATTGGTTTAATTTTATAGGTATTAATAAATTATCTTTCAAGTTATAGCTACAGACACCATGATTTGACGTATGAAAACATGATTCAATTAGATCTATACCCTGATGTTGGTTGGAAAAAACCCGTTTAAAAAATGCAACCTATTTTTTTGCAGCCAACATTGATAACATTTTACTAAACATATAGTATTTGTGCTATTTTATAGCTATTGATAATGACTTGATGTATGAATATATTTTTTTAAATTAATATCTCTATTAAATAGCCCTAACATATACTGTCTATCCTTCCAAAATCATCCCTTAGTAGCTATTTTAGCTGTCAGATGTAGTTCTTACTATGAAAATGCTGCTGTATATAAGGAAATTCTGGCAAAGTAAGACATTAAAACTACTGCACTAGAAACTTCTTGGGGACAGAGAAAAGAAAATATGATTTTTCAAATACATTATAAATATATATTGTATGATATAAGCGTCAAATGTGTGTATATATAGTATGATATAAGCGTTTAAATATATATATAATGACATGAGCGTTAAATATATATAACGATATAAGATTATCTACTCTAAAAACAAATATTTACTTAATTTTCCTTACATCTCGTGATATTCGTCAGAGCTATCTATCTAACCTAAACGATTTTCTCTTGGGAGTGGGGTTGGGGGGGGGGATGAAAGTATGGACCACAGACTCTGTCGTGACTCAACAACAAAACTGTCAACGATCCTACAATTTATTTGGTTTCGAATCCGTTCCGAAAAGCATATAATTATGATTTTCGATTGATGGCATGTTTTCTCATCATCCCTTTGTTCTCACGAGAGTGGAATTCCTTTTCAACTACCCTTTTAATCCTTAACTCTCTAAGTTTAGTCGTGACCAACTCTTGTGCTACCTTCGTCGGTGGTCGAATGGTCTAAGTCTTCACTCTCACAATATACTGTACGGTCGATGACGGGGAGATCGGGGCTTGTTCGGGTGTACTGAGGGTGGTTATTTCGTAAATAGTTTTTTACTCTCCCTCCACTCAAATGCGGATACAGTTTCTCAAAATGCAACCTTCCTTATCCCTAATAGTACATGAGCGTTAAGCTAATACGTATGCATACAACCCGAACGGGTAGTAAGACGCGGTGCTAAGGGGAAAAAACTTGTGTTGAATGGACATAAAAATGGTAGTTTTTGCAAAACTTTTTTACCTTTTTTTTTGTCCCTCGGTTGGCATAATGTATCAGACCCTGAGAGACTGCTTGTATTTTTTTAAATCAAAATCAGACTTTTCATTACTTCTCTAGGTCTATGCTTATTCTCTTCCTTTCAGGGTTGTTACATTTTAACCCAACCCTAAAATAAATACATTAAAAAAACAAAACAATAAAATCCACATTAAAAGCCATTAGTTTTATTAAACATCCAAAAGAATTGCAAACTTGACCTAGATGTTTTTGAAATATTATATGAGTAGCCTATTATTAAAAATATTAATTGCTTTTAGAAAATTAACTAAAGCTAACATTTATATATGGGAAAATAAATGGGTCACTTAGTAACCTTTTCTGGTTGGAAACACACCGGTAATAAACAACCTATCATATTTCACAGGTAATAAACAAAAACCCCAGAAATTGATATACACTTTACTTAAAGAAAATCTGCTGCTACCGAGTAAATTGATTACATTATTGTATTCCGTCCATATATCTATCAAGTCAACATCCGCGGCCGGGCGTGCACTTAGCCCTTAGGCTGGTAAGTGCTGCCTGCATTATCTGGTTGAAATACCATGTATTAGGGGAGTTCAAGAAGTGCAGTAGTTCCCCATTCTCTTCCCACACTGAATTTCTATGAGTCAACGTGAAAGAGCTTATATATATTTGCCGGGAAAGGTATTTTTTATATACCTTCCAGGGTTATTTTACATTCCACAATCGACATTGTACTGACGGCTTTACTTGCCCTCCGAAGAAAGTTGTGCTGCGGATTTTTTTATCGCTCAAGGAAAATCTGTCGACCTCGGCTGAGTTTGAACCCACGATCATCGGATCCTGAGGAGAGCACTTTACCCCAAGATCACCGAAGTCAACATATTACATTATGTATATATATATCGTACTTATTCCAATAAAGTCCAAATAATATTTAGGAATAATTAATTAGGCCTTTTTTACCAATGTTGGAATAAACAAAAATCTTCTCTCTCTCTTTTTTTTTTTTTGTGAGGACAATTTTTTAAGGTTGGTTTATCGATAAACTATTTTTGAAAAAAAAAAGTTTCAAACTATAGGCCTAATTGATTTTAAGAGAACTGCTACAATTGTTTCGTGCTATTTATTTACTGTTGTAAGAGATTAACAATTACGATCACCTACTTAACGACCTATAAACTATTATACCTGGATTAGTTTCTCGTGGTATGAGATGGTTGATTATATAACAAAATATTTTGGTGATTCTCCATGGTATAAATTATTAGTTTCGTGTTAAAAATTAGATATGAGTATTATATTACTGCATTTTGAAATTTTGTGTTTTGTTAATCTAATTGGTCGGAATATCTGAGGCTAATTTTTAAGAGGGCAGGGTGGTTTGCTAAGTTTGATTTTTTTTAATCACCGCGTCTTATTACCCGTTCGGGCTATACGCACTTACGCTAATATGCAATGGTACGGTGATTGTGAGATGAAATGGAGGACCTACAGTTTAACGTGGAATCCGAACTACGGTGGAGGCCTGGCATTCCTCTATCACCGCGTCTTACTTACTCGTTCGTTTATACGCTTATGTATTAATTACGCTAATCGTTTTAGGTATTAGGAAGTGTACCCGCATTCTCGTGGATGGAGAGGGGAAATGCACCCTCAGTAAACCCGACTGAGATTCGAACCTTGATCTCCCCGTCATCGCCAGTCTAGTCTACTGCGATAGTACCGCTTTAGACCACACTGCCACCGAAGCGGGTGTTTGCAACTATTGTAGAACAATTTGTAAGCATCAATTTTTATGCGACACGCCTCGGTGACCGTATGGTCTAAGGCGTCACTCTCGCAATAGACTAGACTGCCGATAGCAGGGCGATCATGGTTGGAATTCTGGGCAGGTGTACTGAGTGTGGTTTTTACAATCTCTCCACGCAAATGCGGTTACACTTTTTCTAAATTCAACCTTCCTCACATTTAACTCATTAGTGTAATTAGTACATAGGCCTATGCTTATTTATAACCTGAACAGGTAGTAAAAAAAATATTTTAATCAAATTTTTCTTGTAATATATTGATAAAAAAAAAGTCGCAACTATTGTAGAATAATTTGTGAAATGCCATTTTATGTGAATCACTCACATTTTCCCCATTTTTTATTTTGCAAAAAAAAATTACATAGACCTATATAATATATTAAATTTATACCGCCCTAATGGAAATATGTCGTTCATATAACGGTTACAAATGTGTGGGGAATGCTCATTTAATGAAACTCGGAAGTAACCTAACCGCAGTTTTCGGGAGTTCTGGTCTGCGCCTGGCCCCCTCATCCCCCCCCCCTTGTGGCCGGTTAAATTAATGTCCCTCTCCCCCATCCCCTTGAGGTTCAATAAGTATCCCCTCCTCCCGTTCATTAACACCTGTGCCACCACTGTCTGTCGCGTCCCATATACCCAATGGAAAAGGATGATGCAGGGGGAGGGGACTCCCAATAATTCCCCATTCCTCTCTTATATTTTCGGTTCTCTCCTCTCTATTTTTTTTTATTCGACCTGGTTTCGGAGTTGGATAAGGGACGACGATCGGCAGAAGGTGTTATTGATAATGGCGACGGTCGGTGTTGGAAATAGGTGGCTATCCATCACTGTGATGCTTACACCAATACCAGTCATCTCTAGGAATCGCTACCTCACCCCTTTGCCCCCCCTCCCACCCATTCTTCATCGGCAGAGGTTGAATAGAAAATGGCGTAAATACCCTAAACTTCCTCTCTGTAATGTCTTCTTCTCCTCTCTCTCTTTATTTCTCTCCTTCTCTGCCCCCTACCGTTTATGGGCTTAGTTTACGTTATAACTAATGTCAACTGAAAGAGTCGTGGGTTTGGTTCGTCTTTATATCGTCGGATGTTTTATTTTTATTGTTATTTCGTTTCGGCTTGGTTTATTTAGTGCTGCCACTTACCTGGTAGAGCATGGAAAATATATAACTTTTTTTTTGTATCTGGTTAAAAAAACGGTAAACTTGAGGGAACGCCCCCCCCCTCCCCCTCTTCCTTAAAAAAAACTGAAATATTGTATGAATTTGAGACATTTAACTGCATCTTTTAATATTAGGCAACCGCTTCGTTGGTCGAATTTGTTTTTTTTTAAGGCGTCACTTCGCAACAGACTGGACTGTCCCGATGACGGAGAAACCAGGGTTCTAATCCCGGCCGGGTGTATTTATTGGGGAAAGAAGGGGTATTCGCTGATAAATTGTTTTCCACTCTACCTCCACGCAGATGCTGGTACACTTTATCTAAATTCAACCTTCCTCATCCCTGATACATAAACGTAATTAGTAGGCGACAAATGCGTGTAACCCGAACGGGATAGTGAAACGAGCCGACGGAAAATAAAAGCTCTTTGCATAGAAGAAAAATGTAACTAATAGAACTAAGCGTGCAAATTCTAATACTTGTCTTGATCCCCCCCACCACCATCACCACCACCACCCTCACCACCACCATCACCACCATCACTACCACCACCACCATCACCACCATCACCACCACCATCACCACCACCATCACCATCACCACCACCATCACCACCATCACTACCACCATCACCACCACCATCACCACCACCATCACCACCATCACTACCACCACCATCACCTCCACCATCACCACCACCATCACCACCACCATCACCACCATCACACCACCATCACCACCACCACCACCATCACCACCACCATCATCACCACCACCATCACCATCACTACCATCATCACCACCACCATCACCATCACCACCACCACCACCATCACCACACCACCATCACCTCCACCACCACCTCCTCCACCACCATCACCTCCACCACCACCACCCCGCTCCACCTTTATTCCATTGAAACATTAGATCTGATAATATTTTTCTAAACACTAATTAGATGACCTCACACTTCACTTTTACGAACAAAGATATTTCGTGCCTTTATATTAAGCCTACTCTTGTGATAAAAAAAAATCCGTAGCACAACTTAATTCGGAGGGGAAGTAAAGCCGTCGGTCCCATGTCGATTATGGCATGTAAAAAGAACGCTGTGAAGGTTTTTGAAAATAATTTCCCCAGCAAAATTGGAAGGCCCTTTCGCTCTCGCTCATAGAAATTCCGGTGTGCTGATATATTCATTCGGTTCAGAAATTGCACGTTAAATGAATAAATATTGGCGCAAACGTTTGACGAATCTTCTACCTTTCAATACGTTCACTAGAAATTTATCCGCTTCGGTGGGCATGCGGACTAGATGTCAGGCTCATATAGTCTGCCTGGTTTGTGATGGGAAAGGGCTTGAATCCTGACACTGGGGAGACTGAGATTATTTATTTATTGCCCAAGTGGTTTCCCACTCCTCCACTCAAGATGTAGGGTACATTTCCTCTACATTTTAACCTCCTCATTTCTACCCCATCATTGTAATTATGTGGGTTGCCTGGGCCTACTAAGATTCGGAGCACCGAAAAAAAAAATAGTTTCTGAATTATTCTTTAAATTGAAAATTGACAGCTGAACACGGGAATCGAAACTATGTCATATGGCTTAGTACGCCAAAGGTCCCTGGTTCGAGTCCCGTTTCCAGGTGTCTTTTTTTCAACTTAAAGAAAATTTTATACTGATGCGGCTATAACCTTAACTGACAAATAGAGTAGCTTGGCTTTAATGTTAAGGTCTTAACGTAATACTTATTTATGTTTCGCGCGAACTTATGGATAAATCTTATTTTGAAAATATCACCTCCTTAACCCCCTTGTAACGGAAAACTTAAATAAGATAAGTTTTGGTTCCGAAAACAAATAATTGAGAACTTACTCGCAATGTGACCACAAACAAAAGGTTTACGGTAGCTTAATGGGGCTTTTTTCCTCTCCCCCCTCACCCCGCAGACACCTCCCTTACCCCTAGGGACTGTACAAGATTTTACGTTTCCAAGGCTGTAAGGGATGAGTCTTGGGGGCTAAAGAATGATGCTTTTCCATTCCCGGGTAGTTTGGTTCGCTAGCGCTAGGGGGCTTGGAGGGGGTCCCGTCTGTTTTATCCTCTCCCTTCACCCCCATCGCCCCCCAAAGGTAAACAAATGGACGGTCGTTTTTTTAAAAATAAAAGTCGGAATCCATCTGACTGAGAACTTGTGCTCCACCAATTCCCTTGCAACCCCTCAACCCCTCGTGTCGGGGCGTGAGATATGTGTTTTCACCCCCTTCACCTCCGACTGACATCAGATCTATTTTTTTTATCTTCGTTCTAGAATGTGTTCTTTCTTTCTTCCTTCCTTCCTCAGTCTCTCTCTCCTCCCCATTTCTTTCTTTCTCTCAGACACGTGACCAGTGTTTAAAAATGAAAACGAGGTTTACGTTTAGTCCGTCTTTTAATAATTTATTTCGTGTGTAACTTTGTTGTTGTTTTTGTTGTTGTTGTTGTTGTTGTTGTTGTTGTTGTTGTTGTTGACTGTCCTGTTTACGATTAATGTGACATTTTTAATTGATTTTTTCTTAGATTTACGCCTATATACTAATTTACATTAATGGTCTAGGTATGAGGAAGGTTAAATTTAAAGGAAGTGTACCCGCATTTACGTTGAGGGAAAGAGTGGGAAACCATTTAGGGGGAAAAACCACCGACTCCTAAGACCATGGGGCCACCGAAGTGGGCTGCATTGAATTAAATATAACTTATTTTGTTATATCATATAGATTTTAGGAGCTTAAAGAAAGTATTGAAAAAGTGAAAAAAATTAACCCTCGAGATTATTATGAATCTTGACGTTTCATTATATATATATATATATATATGCCCTCAAAAAGGTTGCGGTAGTTTACCGATAACAAATTTTTTTTAATGAAAAAAAATCGTAAATTGTTCAAAAGTTTTTGTTCCTAATAACTATTTTAAGGAACTTTTTTTAACACAGTAAATAACACTGTAAAATTGTTTATTTTTTTAAAGGAAAAGATTGACTTGAGGGTAAATTACTAAAACTTATTTTTGAAAATAAGAGATTTTTTGAAGATAATTAACGATTTAGTTCAAAATGGGTACCTGGGAAAGAAAGGTCTTATATAAGATAACTCGTCACCGGGAATCCGGTCTAGTTCCAGGGTAGAGTGATGTCCATACACCGTGTGGCCAAAGAGGTGGATAAAAGGGGATTTTTGGGGTGGGTAGAGCACACGGACTAAACGTCAAGCTAATCAAGTTTGGTTTTCAAACAACTGTGAGGGCGTGGCTCGAATCCTGGCCCCAGCTATTGTTATAACTGGGCACTATAACCGCTTCGGTATTCACATGGTCTGACGCGCTACTCTAGTGTTAGAACAGACGTCCGATGACGAGAATTATTATTATTAGCACCGCGTCTTACTACCCGTCCGGGTTATACGCACTTACGCTAATGTGTAATGGTAGGGTGATTGTGAGATGAAATGGAGGACCTACAGTTTAACGTGGAATCCGAACCACGGTGGAGGCCTGGCATTCCTCACATTCACAAGATGTGATTAATACACGTCTTGTCAGAGGTGAAGGAAGGGTTTGGCAATCAGATAAATCTGTGCCGGGACCGAGGAGATGATGAGAAGTTCGCATTCAAAATCTCGGTCGGGTGAACTGAGGGTGGTTTTTACAAAGTGGTTTTCCACGCAAATGTGGCTACACTTCCTATAAATATAAGCTTCCTAATCCCTGAAACTATTCGCGTAGATATTAGATTAGCGTACAACCCGAACGGTTAGCAAGACGCACTGCTGAAAAAAAAAAGTAATAAGAAGAGCCCCGTAAAAATGGTGAGACGCGATTAAGCGAAAAGTGCCATTCAAAGATGGAATTAAGTACTTTTTTCCTTTGAAATTTTTAAGATATGATTTACAATGTTTTTTGAAAAGCGAAATAAAACGAAATCGTCTTGTTACACGAAATCCTCCTATAAAACGAAATAACACCACTTTTACCAAACAAAAAAAATCTTTAAATAAACACGAAATTAAGAAGAAAAATAAGCAGAAATTTTGACCATGCTGTAATTTGATTAGTATTTTCTTGTAGTGTAAGCTAACTTTAGGTTACAATATTGTGAAATATTCAGACAAACTCGACAAAGAATTTTAAAGCAAATATATAAAGTTTCAATAGTAAATTTTAATTTTGTATACATTGTCTCAATATGTAAACAATACTTAAACACCTCAGATAACATGTAATTTTGAATAAACACGAAATAACACCGAAAAAGGAGATTTAAAAAACGAAATTTAGCTAAAAATAACCCATTTTTACGGGGCTCCAGTAATAGGGTAAAACCCGGACATTAAATAGTATGGGTCACCGTGACAGGCTCGAACTCGGGTCTTCCCGAACATGGGTTCCAGTCTCTTGCCGTGATGTGTAGCCATTTATTAACTAGAGTCCATTCGCCATAGGAGTGGTGGTAACTGACAGCTAGCGGAAGAGGTAAACGCTGCTAAAAAAAAAAGTTTGTTGTGAAAGTTTCGACCGCCAAAAGTAACGACAAATCAACATAATTGTGGTCTTGTAGATCTTATGGTTTGGCGAACTGGTGCATGAGATTAGAACTGGTAGCTTTTGTTAGCTGTCACTTAACCACACTCTTACCTTAGCGGGGCAATGCTATCCCCTGGCGGGAGGGAGGGAGGGGGTTGGTCTTAGCTCGTGACATAACTAACGAAACTTGGATGTTCCGAGCTACGATAGAACTGAAACATGCCATTAGTTCTCTTGGACCTAGTGATAGCGGAGCCTTATTTGTGTAGGGAGAGGGACGGAGATGAACAAAAAGTAAGTATTTTTGGGGGGCTCGTCACCCCCAATCACCAAATCAAAGGAGGTTTGGAGACCCTCCCCTGACAAATAACGTTTGACAATTTGGTGCCCCTTGAAGCTCATTAGAGCAGTCCTCACTTTATTTTCTTCTTAGATGCCTTTAGGAATTATTCGGTTAGTGATCTTACCCCTGCCAGTTTTTCAAAACCGGATTCCTCTAAAAACTATTTGTAATAGTGATTCTCCTGGACATTTTTTGAAAATTAGATGGCCTTAGAAGCTATTTTGAATGTTCCTCCCCCGGCATATTTTTGACAATTGAATGCCTCTAGGAGATATTTATTTTGGGGTTTGTTTTTAATCGTATTTTATTTGAGAATCTAGGAGGGGATGGGAATAAATCTAGAGGGTGCAATGCCACTGTTCCGCCACTGGCTGAATCCCCCCCCTTCCCAAAATAAGAGGGCACAGCTTTGGGATCCACTTTCAATATATTTGATAACTATAATATATTCTACCTTGGCGACGTTTTTATACAATCTTTTTTTTCCCCCATTCTTCTTGATAATCTACATCCCTTCGTTTTATCTTCCCCATTGCACACGATTTTACCAAACTTCTCAGCAGAATTAGGATGAATATCCCGAGATAAGGGTCGAAAGCTGAAGGCTTCTTTGCATGACTGGTGTGTCTTTGGGAAGTCTTATAGGCGGCCATATTTTTTATTGGTTATGGAAGAACGCAGGTAATGCTTTTAACGGGCACTATCCCCTCCCTTGTAAGATGCAGGGAGGGGAAGGGGGGTTATACATGAGCTGATATGGCGGTGAAGAGAGAGAAAGAGAGAGAGATATTTCTTCCTCGGAAGATTTTGTGATTTTTCCTCTCGAGTTTGTCCAATAATGCAGAACTGCGGATATAAAACTTGATGTAGTGTATTTGGGTTAGCTTAGTGTCGTGGAAATATATGGTTCTAAACCCCCCCACTTTTTTCTCTTCTTGAATAACTATTCCTGAGCGTCTGAATATTGGTATTTGTAAGAAGAGTTATTTTTGACGATAATGTGAAATAACTTTTTACAGTGTTACCCATAAAAACCCTTACCTTCTAAAACAGGTTTATTATTTTTTATAGTTAAATCGCTCTAATTAACCTGCTCTTGGTAAGTTGGTCGGCCTCGGTGGTCTTGGTGGTAAAGTTCTCGCCTCAGCTGATGTTCCTTGGTTCAAAACCCAGCAGGGGTCGACGAATTTTTCATGAGCAATAAAAAAAATCCGTAGCACAACTTACTTCGGAGGGGAAGTAAATCCGTCGGTCCCATGTCGATTGAGGCATGTAAAAGAACACTGTAAGGTATGTGAAAAGACCTTTCCCGGCAAAATTGGTGGGTCTTTTCGCGCTCGTTCATAGAAATTCGCATGTGCTGATATAATCATTCGGTTCAGAAAGTGCACGTTAAACACCTAAAATCAAAAATTAAAATTTTAAGTTGATATATTTCGTGTATGGATACACTGTAACCATGCTGAAATTTCTGTAAAAATTATATTTGGCCTTTTAGTATTTCTACGAGTCTGGGAAAAAAAACCTGAAATCTTTGTTTATAACAGCAAGAAAGTCAGGAACATTTAGAAACATTTGAGATTTTCAGATACTTTTGGGATGATTTGCGGAATGCGAAGAAGTAGGCCTACTTATAGTCTCTACCAGTGATTCCCCAACCGATAAAGTTTTCGAAATGTGAAATTCATCAAAAAATAAATTAAATTGTAAAAAATTAAGGCGCATAATACACGTATACAGGAATCGGGTTTCATGTTCGCGCCCGCGACGTGACGTCATCAACAGAATCCGGGAACAAGAGGAACCCTCGCAAATGGGTCATTATGAGAAATAGATTAGTTTTTTACAAAAATATATTCAAAAATAGTTTCTTTAAAGTGTCAAAAACCACAAACTAAATTTTTAAAAATCCCCTTCTTCATGGGAAAAGTCCGGGAATCTTAAAATATATTTTTTGACTGGTTACCTTGAACTTTTCTATATTTCAGATGTCATTCTTAAGAAAATTGAACTATAACAAAATGAGGCGCATGTCGTAAAAAAAAACCGCAAAACATACAGAACATTAGCTCGCCGGAAATAGAAAGCGCCGAGCCAAACATCACCGGCGAATCGAAGAACTTAGTAGTATTCTTTGATTTCGCTAAAATATGAGTTTACTGCTAGGCTCATTTACCGTATTGCATTCTATCCTCCATGACCTGTTTAGAGCTACATCTCTCATATTAGAGTACGGTCAGACTGGGCGAGCGACTAAAAAAATAAAATAGAAAACGTTAGTTGTAATGAGAGGTGGCCAGACTGGAGCGAGCGGCCCGAGCAACGCGCTTGAAAGATAGAACTGGTTCTATTATCCAAGCGCGCGAGCTCGAGCCGGAACAGTCTAGTTTACAGGCGCTGGGCAATATTATTGTATGTTGTTTCATTGAGTGCTAGGAAAACTTCTCAATTTGACCTGATATTTATTTTTTTAAATATATATTATCGATAGGTTTAGCACACTTGCTACTAACGGCCTAATTTAATTGGTAAGACCCTAAACTATAGATAAATATATATATAGGCCTATATGTAAAACAAATATGTTAAGGCGATTGGCCCTTTTAATTTGGCGTGGAAATGCAGAGTCATGGGAACAAACGGTTATTTTCAAGAATTTTTATTGTTTTGCAATTTTCTTTTCGGAAACTTTGTTCAACAATAGAAACATGCTGATTAAGTTATACTTTTTATATACACACCTCCTCTATAATTTAAACAGTGATTAAATATCGATAACATTTACATTTTTCAATAGAAAACTGTCGGCTTCATAACAAAAAATAAGAAAATGTAACGATTAATAAACATCGATACATTATCTTAGAAGGGATGTTGAAAATATAATAAAAATTTCACTCGTTCTAGAGAAAACTGATATTTCCAAACGTGTGATTTTTCCGCAATAACTGTCCGGTAGCTAGCGCCATCTACGGTTTCCGTGATCCATCTGTTCTTTTATTATTATTATTATTTAGCACCGCGTCTTACTACCCGTTCGGGTTATACGCTTAAGTACTAATTACGCTAATGGATTAGGAATTGGAAAGGTTGAATAGAGGAAGTGAACCCGCATTTGCGTGGAGGGAGAGTGGAAAACCATTTAGGAAAAACCACTCCCAGTTCACCCGACCGAGATTCGAACCTCGATCTCCCCGTCCTCGGCAGTCCGGCTCAACACGACTAGCGCGTTAGCCAAATACGCCACCGAGGCGGGTCCATCTGTTCTTGTTAGTGCGGAAGTATACTGTGGTCGGTTGTGAAGCCACGCCACGCCTTTCACCCTCCCGCCCACCATCCCACAAAATAGGTTTTAGACTTGCACTCGACAGAGTCAAGGGCCTTAAAATACTTCAATATTATCAAAATAGGCCTTTACAAATAAGAACCACCATTGGCTTAGAGAGAGGATGAAAAACCACAACAGTAAATCACCATTAAAATGTTTTTCAAAAAATAAATCACTTGTCAAAAACCACTCTCACTTCACCGAGCCAAGATTCGAACCTTTGCCTCCTCGTCAACTAATATCGCCAGTTTGGCCATACAGTCGCTCTGTCGCTCGTACAGTTGTCAGTCTAGCTGTACCCTAACGTGTTGTGAGTCGCTCGCACGCTCGTCAGTCTGGCCGTACCCTAACGTGTTGTGAGTCGCTCGCACGCTTGTCAGTCTGGCCGTACCCTAACGTGTTGTGAGTCGCTCGCATGCTTGTCAGTCTGGCCGTACCCTAACGTGTTGTGAGTCGCTCGCATGCTTGTCAGTCTGGCCGTACCCTAACGTGTTGTGAGTCGCTCGCATGCTTGTCAGTCTGGCCGTACCCTAACGTGTTGTGAGTCGCTCGCATGCTTGTCAGTCTGGCCGTACCCTAACGTGTTGTGAGTCGCTCGCACGCTCGTCAGTCTGGCCGTACCCTAAGATGTTGTGAGTCGCTCGCACGCTTGTCAGTCTGGCCGTACCCTAACGTGTTGTGAGTCGCTCGCACGCTCGTCAGTCTGGCCGTACCCTAACGTGTTGTGAGTCGCTCGCACGCCTGTCAGTCTGGCCGTACCCTAACGTGTTGTGAGTCGCTCGCACGCCTGTCAGTCTGGCCGTACCCTAACGTGTTGTGAGTCGCTCGCACGCTCGTCAGTCTGGCCGTACCCTAACGTGTTGTGAGTCGCTCGCACGCTCGTCAATCTGGCCGTACCCTAACGTGTTGTGAGTCGCTCGCACGCTTGTCAGTCTGGCCGTACCCTAACGTGTTGTGAGACTTCATTCGCTGCAGCACTCGCCGAATACAAAGCGGGCGGAGGAGGGGACTGATGATGTCGGACTGTTTACGGGCTGATTACGATCCCTTCCGCCGTATCATCGGCACAGTTGTGCTCTCTCATGTCCTACCATCTGCGACAAGCAAACTTCTGGCGTACCGGAAGTTAAAGAAGAGAGAGAGAGTGTGTATGTGTATTATCACGCCAAGTTATCCCCTAAACTTCGAGCCACTACGGAATTCTGGCGTTTCGGTACAGTTTGATGCGAGGAATGTAGACTTTTCTTTTGGGGCGTAGTTTTGTTAACTGTGTCCCTCTCTCTTATTTATCTCTCTCTCTCTCTCTCTATTTACCTCTGTTCGCGTTCTCTCTTTCCGCCATAAACTCCGGTTCTATGATCTCCTTTACCCCAAGTTATCTTATTTCAGACTTGATTTCATTCCGGTATGTACCCTTGACTTTTACAACTTTTCAGTTTTTACGTCATAGAATAACTTTATATATATAGGTCTAGATAAGCTGTTTGACTTTTTTTTAGATGCTGTTAGTTTTAAGACGTGGTGCGACGGACAGATTTTTTTTTATGGTAGGTACCTGTTGGAAACCTGTGCCTAAGTGTGAGTTTATAGGTTTTTTTTAAAAAGATAATACGGTTACAATGTCGCTTTCATTCACGTTATGGACGAACTATAAACTTGGTCCTTATTATTTTAAGATTTTTTTAACGTCTACATTTATTTTGGATTCACACTTTCTCCGAAACACAAAAGCGGAGAAGAAAAACAAGACCACGTGATGAGCTCTCTGAACCAATCACAAAATATCAGCG
This sequence comes from Timema podura, assembly GCA_033556935.1. Classification (NCBI taxonomy): domain Eukaryota; kingdom Metazoa; phylum Arthropoda; class Insecta; order Phasmatodea; family Timematidae; genus Timema; species Timema podura. The sequence goes on along the minus strand of JAVRXN010000013.1, from coordinate 24,206,073 downwards.
TTATCTGCATGACTTTATAAATTGTTTCAGATTTTGTGTTTTGTGTGCGAGACATCTGCTTAGGAGAGCCAATACGAATTTCAAAGACCAACTTTAATCAGTGCGCATGCGCTTACAAACGAGTGATAGGCAGACAGCTGCGCTTAATGTTATGAAATGATTTAAAATAACTTGTTAGATTGAATGCGCATGCGTCGTTTTGTTTGTTTTCTGTTGGTTTGTTCCACAACACAACAGATTTAAATACATCCATCGTCGCATTAAGCTTAAATAGCTGTTTATCCACTAAAATGTGTTGATAATCAACTGTTTCTAGTTTTCGTTGCAAATAAACATGGGGCAACGTGTAATTTTGCTAGCCTAATGCCGGGATCACGATCAACTTAACGTTAACTTAAAGTTTACTTAACGTAACTTTAACTTAACGTTAACTTAAAGTTTACCTAACGTAACTTAACGTAAAGGACCTCCTCGTGTGTTTAAATGGAGGCGATCACGATGCAGTTAACTTAACCTAAGAGATGTCCTGGGAGGTCTTTTACTTTAAGTAAACGTTACTTGAAGGGTATCACGTGATCTAGCCAGCCAATAATTATACGAGTGACGTCAACAGGGCTATTTAGTAACTCATTTGTTGGTATTATGACCATTGTCTACTCTTTAGCGTAAATTCCAGTGATCAGACATTGAAACAAAATAATTAAACTAAAATAGGAAAGCTAAATTTATCAAAAAAATTTGTAATAGATATTTATTATATCGATTGAAAACTGTAAACATTCACAGATCATCACTGTAAAACTAGTACAAATCACAGATCATACTAGAGAATGAAGATGTTTGGCTCGAGTTGTTTCGTTAAGTTACGTGAATCGTAATCCCACATACGTTAAGTTAACTTTTAGTTAACTTTAAGTGAACGTTACGTTAAGTTAACGTTAAGTTGATCGTGATCCCGGCATAATCCTACTCACAATTTTCGGCGAACCTGTCAAATCAAGCGTGAATGTATACAGTAAGGACACATTAGAAAGGATATTTATGAAAATATTTTTTTTTGCCGTCACTATTATTAATATTTTACTAGGACCTATATTGTTAGTATTATTCTATAGGCATTGATACTACCTATGTGGTAAAAACAACGAACCCTCCAGCTGTTAATCTCAGTTTTCTATACCGGAACCATTACTTCTTCATTCAGTTAGCTCCATAGTTTGTCCTCACGAGGCTGAGTTGACCCAGTTTCAGACTCAACAGAAAACTCTGGAAGTGCTGGGGCTCGAACCCGGGACCTCTGCCCACTAGGTAGCAGAGGTGGTCCACTTATATATTACAGAAACTTAAAATCTAGAGCAAATCAAACACCCAGCCCTCTCTGGCCGTTAATGCATCATTGTTATAAGAATTCGCAATTTTAATAGTTATAAAATGTTCGGCCATGCCAGCAATCGAACCCAGGATCCTTAACTCAATAGGCAGACGTGCTAAGAGGTCGGACTCTGTCAGTTCTAAAACATTATGAAATCTACTTTACGTAAATTTTGACAACTGTTAGATAAATATAGTGACATATTTTAAAAGGTTATTTCTATGTCGACCCGACTATACATCCTAACCTTCGTCAATAATATATTTATTGGCACGCTCTTAAGTGCCACTTTACCAACCAACTATCAATGACGTAAGTTATCAAACCTAGATCGTACAGGATGGAAGCGACGAATTTGAAGAAACCGCACAAACGTACGGCTGGTAACCACCCGCATTGCACACCTAGGTGTCATATCACGGCGGCCACGCAACTAACTTTAAAGTTCGTCGCTTGAGGGAAAATAATAAAACTTGACCAAAAAAGCCTACTTTGAAATGTTTTTTTTTATAGGTCTGATGATACTATTGATAATATTTTTTGAAATGTCGTTTTTTTATTAGGGTTGATATTGATAATATTTTTTACCTGGATCTTATTTTAATTTATTTATTTTGTGTTTGTATACACCGCGTCTTACCACCCATTCGGTCTATCTGCCTATTTACACTAATGGGGATAGAGAGGAGAAATGTGCCCGTATTTGCATGGAGTAAAAATGAATAAGAAACCATCTAGGGGGGAAAAACAGCCTCATTACACCCCGCTCTTCCAGTAACCGGCAGATCAAACCAAACGAGGTTAATGCCTTCTAACCCGCTCGTCCATCGATGAGAGGGAGTCCGATGAGTATTTAGACTAGAAGAGGTTTTTTTAAAACACTGATGTCTCCTTGTCTACACGTTCGTAACGATAGGTGTGAGGGAAACGGTTTTTTAAGAGGTAGGGGGCCGTACTTGGTGAATACCCCTACCGAGGAGGAACAGGATGGAAGGGCATGATCTGATAAAGTATAAAGTAAAACAAAATCTCAATAGATACTTCTTGTGAAAGAGTGTATTTTTATTACAAATATATTTCACGAGTTTTTTTGTGTTTTCGTTTTAAAAATAAGATAGTTTTAATTATTCACTGCGGTGGCGTAGTTGGCTAACGCGCCAGTCGTGTTAAGTCAGACCACCGAGGACGGGGAGATCGAGGTTCGAATCTCGGTCGGGTGAACTGGGGGGGAGGGGGGTTTCCTAAATGGTTTTCCACTCTCCCTCCACGCAAATGCGGGTTCACTTCCTCTAAATTCAACCTTCCCAATTCCTAATCCATTAGTGTAATTAGTACTTAAGCGTATAAACCGAACGGGTAGTAAGACGCGGTGCTAAAATTAAATTTTAAAAAAATTAAAATTATTCACTGGTCAGATTAAATTATTTGTAAGTCTTATTAATGCTTAGATAACCCTGATTTTATAAAGTACACTTAAGGAACCGCCTTCCGAAGCGCTGAGGCGTGTTTTAGACGTCCAGATATCCCGCGTTACAATTGAAATTTGTTATTTCAAAATATGGTTTTAAAATGCCGTAATGGAGGCGAACGGTATCATCATTTCTCTATTGTCAGTTCTAAAAACCTTACATTTTAAATTTATCGTAAAAAAGCTCCAAGAGATATTAATTAATTTTCATCGACGTTTTACCAGAAACGTCGCAGTTCTAATATGCTAAGAACAATATTATTTTACAAGGTCACAGCATAAAATGTTAATTCTGAAAATTGAAAAATGACACCTGGACACGGGAATCGAACCCGGACCCGTGTCCCGGTTTAATTTTTCAATTTACAGAATATGATATCTAGATGGAGTAATTCCCACTAATAAGCATAAATAATAGCTCTGACTATTAATTCTTAATAAAATGTTAATATAAATTAAGGTGGTTTGGTTTTTGAAGCTTCAGAACAGTCTGTCATTACCATAAGGAATACTGTGAAATGATATTTCCTTCAATTAGTCAGCGCACTTAAATTTTCTAATCTTAAAATAAAACGTTTAAAATAAAATTATGACGCAGTCCAAATATTGCTTTGAGGTTTTTTTCCACCGAGTGAAACGAGTTCCTGTTTTAACTCGACCGTTTGGTGTTCCCGTGTTCAGGTATCATTTTTCCATGTTACATATATGTTTGACGCGGCTAAATCCGTAACTAAAGAACATTTATATCTTTTAAGCTCGTTATTCACGTGCAATTAACTGTACAAACGGTGGCTTACCTACATGTTAGGCATTTCATCTGTCTGTCTGTCTGTCTCTCTGTCTGCTCCGCTATTACTGCCAAATGCGTGGACCAGTTTTAACGAAATTTGGCACGGGGCCAAACGACGTAAGTATATTTTTATTCTATTGCGAGACGACGTTTTAAATCACATGAACAGCGTTAAGTATGAATATCAAGAACTATTGAGTATATTATTAATTGGTTTTGTGTCTTGATTACCGAGGGGAAAAAAATCAAATTCAAACCGGAAAAATTATACGAAATAAAACTTGATATTCAAAAACAAATCTTAGAGACAGTAGTAACGATATTAACATGACAGCATTTTTTAATGGCAGTAGCAAGGTCTACTGTTCACAGAACTACTGGTTTTAGTTTAAGTTTAGGTCAAAAGTTCTAGACAGCTATATTTGCATATTATAATAAATATCTAACGTGTTATCGCTAAAAAAAAATTTTTTTTCTGTACGGATCTTAAGAATAATATATGAGTAAAAAATCAAATCGATTTCTCATCCTCGACTTAAATATTCAATTTTCTTTCTCGCCATTATTTCTTGGCCCTCTTATCTTATTTTCTTTATTTCTTTATTCGCGCAGTTTCTTCGGCTCCTCAAAAGCCGTAGCATTTCAACAGCGTCGAAATGTTGTATCGACATAAAATGGAACATTCAAATAAAATTGCTTTCATTTTGAAAAGAATTCATCCCATCATTCTCCTCCCTCTTTTGAAATCGTTGTTATTTCCTCCTAATTCTGTTTCGACAGTTTTGAAGGCTTATATATACACACACACACACACTAACAAGCATGCCGGCCGTGTCTAGTTAAAAAGTAAGACGAAGAAATGCAGTTTGATAAGAGAAAAGAGTATTTATTTGTCTGTCAACGACTCATTCGTTGTCTTTTCAAGGAATTTGTGTAGCTGCTTTGGAGTATATCAGAAGCGCACTAGGTTAGTTCGCCAAAAGGCTGAAATTATGTACCTGCATTGGAGTATATCAGAAGCGCACTAGGTTGGTGCGTCAAAGGCTGAAATTGTTTACCTGCTTTGGAGTATATCAGAAGCGCACTAGGTTGGTGCGTCAAAAGGCTGAATTTTTTTAAACCTGCTTTGGAGTATATCAGAAACGCACAAAGTTGGTGCGCCAAAAGGCTGAAATTGTTTACCTGCTTTGGAGTATATCAGAAGCGCACAAGGTTGGTGCGCCAAAAGGCTGAAATTGTTTACCTGCTTTGGAGTATATCAGAAGCGCACAAGGTTGGTGCGTCAAAGGCTGAATTTTTTTAACCTGCTTTGGAGTATATCAGAAGCGCACAAGTTGGTACGACTAAAGGCTGAAATTGTTTACCTGCTGTGGAGTATATCAGAAGCGCACTAGGTTGGTGCGTCAAAAGGCTGAATTTTTTAAAACCTGCTTTGGAGTATATCAGAAGCGCACAAAGTTGGTGCGCCAAAAGGCTGAAATGGTTTACCTGCTTTGGAGTATATCAGAAGCGCTCAAGGTTGGTGCGCCAAAAGTCTGAAATTGTTTACCTGCTTTGGAGTATATCAGAAGCGCACAAGTTGGTGCGACTAAAGGCTGAAATTGTTTACCTGCTTTGGAGTATATCAGAAGCGCACAAAGTTGGTGCGACTAAAGGCTGAAATTGTTTACCTGCTTTGGAGTATATCAGAAGCGCACTAGGTTGGTGCGTCAAAAGGCTGAATTTTTTAAAACCTGCTTTGGAGTATATCAGAAGCGCTCAAGGTTGGTGCGCCAAAAGTCTGAAATTGTTTACCTGCTTTGGAGTATATCAGAAGCGCACAAGGTAGGTGCGTCAAAAGCGCACCATTGTGTGTAGTCTCTGAGCCCCATTTGGGAACACAGCTTGTTAACATCTAATTTAGCATCAAATAATGAAAAGCTATTACTGTACCGTTTGCCTATTATATTTTGGAGAGTTACATTCAACGTCATGGCTCATTCCCGCCATCACCGCGGGCACGAGATGTTTGCCATGTCGCCACGTTATGCAGTTGTTATTTTTTTTTTCCTGTGTGCCTTTTATACAAGGTCTAGGTATACTTTTGATCCATATCTTCTTGCTCTTTTGATATGAGGTTTCCCCCTCTTGTGCGGTTTAGATGTTCTTCTGTCTGTTTATGCACATGACTCGAAGAAAGAGTCAAAATTGTTATCATTTCCTGCTCGACGAAACGTTGACGCGGTAAAATAGCGCAAATCACAATGGGTGCTAAGGTATAATCCGCAACACTGGTCCTATAGTTTAAGGCATCATTCTGATAATAGACTGGATTTTTTTTTTTGTGATGGGGAGGTCGGGATTTGAATCCTGGTATGGTATAGTGGCAGGTTTACTACACACCTGAAAAATCAGAGTGGGGGAAAAAAACAGAATTTCTATCTTCTAGTTAAAATAGGGAATTTCTGAACTGTCACGAATCTGGAAAACAAGCAAAACGTAAGGAATTTAACAAATTAAAAACTAAAAAAAAACACTGGATTATTTGTGAATTTTGAACAATAAACTGCAAACTCATAATCAGCGATTTTTAATATCGTTCAACTCAAGGCGCTAAAATTGTCAAGGCCCACCATCAGTTTTTTTTAATGAGCGATTTTATCATTTAAAAAAACTAGTATCATTTGTGTTTATAATTTAAACAGCTAGAATTATGATAAATTGTGTTATTTTATTCCATAATTTCTCCCCCCCCCCCCCGTTATTATTGACCTTCCCTTGAAAAACGTTGCTTTAAATACTAGGTATTTGCATAGAAGAATAACTACAATAGCCTTATGGCTTCTTTGGTGCTGACTGACAGATAATGGCTTTGAAAAGCTACCAGACCAAATTATGTATCCCTACGCCGAACCATAAGATCTGCAAAAAACATGTGTTTAGCAGCTGTCACTTCTGACAGTCAAAATTTAGGTATATACCTAACTGTTGACTGTCAGAAGTCAGCTGTGAACTGTCAGTCAGCACCAAAGAAGCCATGGGGCTGATGTAGTAAAATGCACTCACATACTTTCTCTCGCGTTTATCTTAAAATAGAAACATTAAACTAAAAACTCGTGAGCTTTGTGAAACGAAATAATATACACTGTTATAGAAACATTGAGAAAACTTGAACATATCTGTCTACCAAAGAGTATAACATTCAATTTAAATTGTTAAAAAGCTATATAAATATATATTTATGAATATTTGCTTATAGCTCAGAAACTATTGATTTTTAATAGTACTTCAACTTAATGGTCAAATGGTCAAAAACTGTCTTCCTCTCTCTCTTAAAGTTATGCTCGTCCAAAGCTTGATATTCCCAGACTTTGACAAGTGTGACATTGTTTATAGTGACCTAACTGAAGAGCTTGTACAAAGACTACAGCGACTACAGAATACATGCATTAGATTTATTTACACTCTTGAGTACCAAGACCACATCTCTAAATACTTTAACAAACTGAAGTGGTTACGACTTAATGAACGGCGGACTCTTCACTCCCTTTGTCTCCTACACAAGATATTACAGACTTCATAACCGCATTACTTAGCAAACAATTTTAAACTACTAAAAAATCAGCACCAGCTTAGTACACTTGCTAAAAACTCTACCCTTATAAGCATCCCTATTCACAAATCTGAGTCTTAGGGCCAGTTTCATAGTCAGATTTAGTACGCCTAAAGTGCGAGTCGATACTAAATACAGGACACCTACCTAGACCAAAATGTAATGGGCCAGTTTCGCATATGAAACTGGCCCATTCCATTCAATTTCAGGTAGGTGACGTCTTGTATTTAGTATAGCGCCGCACTTGAGGCGTACTAAATCTGACTATGAAATTGGCCCTTATTCCCGTTCATTCACAGTCGCAGCGTCACGGGCGTGGAATGCGCTTCCTCCCACAGTGAGGGACTTGACTGGATTGGCTGCTTTCAAAACTGCAGTCAAACGAAATTATATTTCTAGGAGAATATAGCTCTTCATTCTTTGTAAACATTTCAAATAAAACTGTTTATAAATAAATGCTGGAGTAATTGTATGAATGAAGGAAGGAATGGATGGAGGTAATCTAACGATTATATTGGAAATTTTAGACACTCATTTTATATTCACTATTATTATTACAAGCGTGTTTAGTTTAATTGGTTAAGTGTAACACAAGGCAAACTAGCCTTAACTTCGGCAAAATGTTCCAAAATAAAGACAAAAAAATAGGGTGTGGCTGTGTCATGGACACGGCCGTGTGTTGTACGTGAATACGTCTATGTAACGGGTTATATTTTTTAAATAAAACTTAAACGAACATCGTAGCTTCTCCGAGTCAAAAGTTATACTAATGGCAAATCTCGATACGCAGAAAAATAACCTCAAAATGGCGGTGCTTCCCCCTCCACCGCGCGCGATGCGTCACTGTTCTCGCTTATCGTAATGAATTCTTTGATCCTTTAGCTATCCAGTGGTATAATTTAATTTCGGATGTAGAGGAAAGATTCGAAACTACAACACCAAACTGTATCCCCCGATTTTGTTATCATTATTTTTTTTATTGCCCCCCCGGGGGTATGGTAGCAAATTTAAAGACGTATTCACGTCAAGATAAAAAAAAAATGGTAGGCCTAAGTTATTTCGTATCTCAAATGGTTGCGCGGAGATATGATCATAATTGGAAATTTCTGCTTATGTAAAGTTCTGCTTGAAGGGATTTTCATGGGAAAATGAGAATTACCATTCTGTTTGTAACGGTGTCTAGATACAAAATGTAATATATAATGTTTGAATCTTTTACAAAAAGCTATTATCAATCTAAGCCCTATTCATGAATATTACTGAAAATCAATCCAACTTTTTTTTTTACTAAACATGTTCTACATTTAGGTAATTGATTTTTTTTTTTCCCCACTGTGGGACTAAAATTTCGTGTGTTTAGTATGTCTCGACACTTTTTCCCTCTTTGAAATCTCCCAACGTGAACCTGTCTCTGACATTTTATTTCACTCGTATTTCTTTTTATCCGTAGCATAAATCCTCGAAATGTCTCATTGGGTTTGGCGTCCCTTCTTCCCTCTGCGGTACCTTGTAACCTCCCCTCCTGCGATTCCTCCACCCTCCATACAGTAGTTGAGAGCCTATGCAAATGACGTGGGTAAAATCCCTACTGCCGTCCAGATAAACCTGGTGTTATGGTCGGGGGAAGGGGGGTTAGGGGGTTAGCGGTGTTGGACGGGAAAATCTCGGGGTCTCGTAATTGAATTCTCTTCATTTCTGCACCGTTGACAACTGTTGTGTGTTTCGCGCGAGATTCTGGGAGGTGTTCGCCTCCTCTTTAGTTCCCCTTCTAGGGGAAGAGAATAAGCGGATGTGTTAATCCTACGTTAGAAACCATCTTAGTTTTCAATTGAAGAACCAAAGTCTGGAGATTTTCCCGAATTCCGGCATTCCTAGGAAAAAGGGAGGAGGAGGAGGAGGAGGTACCTAGTACCTGCGCCAGTGTTGCGCGGATAAAGACGTCAGTTTCTTCTTGTCTTGTCTGCCGGTGACTGGAAGGTTGGAGTTTAAATCGCGAACGGGTGTGCTGTTTTTTTGGTGTTTTTTTCTTAAATGGTCTTTACATTAACAAAAAATGTGGGCACATTTCTACTAATTCTACCTTTCTCATCCCTGCCAAAGTAGTTTAAATTAGCGGATAGTAAGGCGTGGGTGAAACGTAAAAAAAATCTTATTTTTCCATATCTAATCAAATTTTTTCTATCGAGTTCTCTAATCCAAATTTGTATCCTCTAATGTTTAAAAATTAACTTTTTTTAAAAGATTTTATGTCGCGAGTGTCGGCAAGTTGTAAAGTCTTTGGAAACAAACTCTCAGGAATGTAAGGGGAAGACGGGGTACTCTCTTCGACTACCGTCTAGTATCATAACTATACATTTGTTTCATTGCTTTATATTACCAAGCCGATGGTGACAGGTGTATATTATTATACAGGGGTTTTGAATATGCGTGGGAAATATTTGGGGGAGGGAGCGCTTAGGATAGTCCTAGCGTCCCCCCAACATATAAAGGTGGGTTTGAGTCCCCCTCCCTAGCGCCCCCGATTTCGGAGCCCCAGGTCCTTTATGAAACCAAACAAAAATGAACTTATTTGAAGTTACAAGTGAAATTTTATCATTCAAAAGTGTTTTTTTTATATATAAAAACTCACTTGTAGTTTTATTTATGAAACATAACTTTTCTACTTTCATACAGTTGCAAGTGAATTATTTTGTAAAATGTATACTTGTAGGTTATGTAACGGGTCCCAGATCTTAAAAGCCCGGTTTGATCCCACCTATAGTCAGAAATGAGCAGATCAACATGAGGCAACCTTGCCCGTGTTTATTACACCACAAGATCAAACTTTGTTCTGTAACCTCGAGTAGGTTCGAATACCGGTGGAGTTTTAAGTTTTATAACCTCCAAGTGGTACAAAATTGAAGCTTTTTAAGTGTGGTCCTCAGGTGCAAGTGACTCATTTGTGACGTACGACCGAGGAAACAACAAAATAAAATTCACCTCAAGATGTACCTTTTTTTTACGATGTAATACAAGAATTAGTTTGGGCTTACTACTGAAATAATTCTTGAGATTATGACGAAAATTGTATTTTTATTTTCTTTGATTCTTGAAAAAAAAAGTTTTGTTGAGATTTTTATGAAAATTTTATTTTTATTTTCTCCTGATTCTTTAAAAAAAAAGTTAAGTTGACATTTGGTCTTTTTTTTTTACACTCTACTATGGTCTTGATTTGTCTTATTTTGTTAAACTTGTTTTGTTTTATCTCGGTGTATGATTAAAAATATTCCAAAAACAAAAATTTGGGGTGGAAACTTTAGCTCAAGCCACATAAAAACAAAAAGATTTTAATACGGATATAGCTGTTTTCGTTATATCTCAATTTCAACGATTTGAAGTAAGTAAATAAAGTAACAATTTATAAGTCAAAATTCCCAAAATAACAAGATGGCGTCCAGATTTCCTCGCCCAACCTAAAAAAAATCACCTAAGGCCCTACATTGTTTTACATCAGAAGTGGTATTGGCCGATTTTCTTCTAATTTGCTGTTTTCATATGTTTTTTTATCAAATCTTATTGCATATAAATTTTAACTATCTCAAAAATACCCGAATGAAACACTAGATCAGAATGTTGGGTCATTATATTTTCACCATTTATTTAAATCTTACTAAATTTTTTCTTGTCAACTCTAATATCAGATTCGTATTGCCGCTATGACCCACCAGTTTGTTCCATTTAGAAAATAAAATTAGCTGTGACACTTGTTTGTTTTTAATTTTAATTTATGTTTTTTATCACTGAGCTTACTTCCTGTTAAGGTTATACGCATCGATAATAATTTCTCTAATGTAGTAGCGATGAGGAAGGAAGCATTTTATAGTTAACTAGCAATCCCGCACGGCGTTGCCCGTGACCCACTGTGGTATTTTGTTTAAAATAGCCTAATTAAAAATCTAATTAAACATTTAAAAATCCGGCTTCGAGGTGCATTCGGTCCCCCTTCCGTCCACCTCTGTTAAAAATTTCAGATCTCTGCTTGCCGTAGATTTGGCTGGGCATCGCACACAAACAAAAAAACAACACAGAGACAAACACTTCCTTTTATTATTACAGATATACCTTCATTTGCTTGGAAGGAAAGTGGAAAACCATTTATAAAAAAAACACCCACAATAGTTCCATCAGGGATTCGAATCTCGCTCCCCCAAACCCCCGTCTTCTCCATTGTGTTAATTCATTTCGTAATGAAACTATTCGCGTTCTGAACCAATAATCATATAATCGCACTATTTAACTCCACAACATCCATGCAGTATCCCGAACGTCAAAGGGGAAAGCCCAATCTCACCAACGAAAATGTTGTTAGTCTTGCGAGGAATATGAACCCAGGACCTCTATAGCTCGGATACTTAATTAAGCATAAAGGTAAAAAAAAAATCTATTCTGTCCAAGACAAAGTTAATCTTTAATGCTCGTTAAAAAGTCATTATAAGATGTTTAAGAACATTTTGCTTCTAATTAGAGCTCAGAAAAGTACTTAAAACTAAAACTATGTGTTGCCTTCGTTTGCAGTGTAGGCCTGTATATTTACCAGCACGTTTTCAAGCACCAGTTTTTATTGTAGCCTACATTTCCAGGGAGGAAAAAATTAAGTGAAAAGTTAATTAATTTATATACAAGGATATATATTTTTTTTCTGGGCACTATTGGAGCGGTTTTCTCCAACTTTCGAATGCAAATTTTCATTTCATTGTGCGATGAGTTTGTTACGGGGATGATGGTTGGAGGTGGGAAGTTTTAGGGGGTTGGAAGGGGAGAGAGAGGATATGTCAGTTCCCCTCGCTAGCTTGTTCCGCCGTGTTGTATGCAAATTTTGGAGCTGCCGCACATTTTGGAAGTTCTACTTGTACCACTATTCACTCTTCGAACAGGGGCGGTTAAAGTGCGGCACGCGAGGAAGGAGGTCCCCCTCTCCCTCCTTGATCGCCCCATCTAATCATTGTACAACTTAATTAAAATATTAGGGCAATAGGTATTACTTTTAAGGTGTAATTTTGTTCAATACATCTACCCTGAAATCTTACCTCAGTAATCGATTCTACTATTGTGTATTTTATAAGATAGCTAGACAAAAATACTGTCTACTTTCACGTATAATAACTATGTTGTGTCTATTCTAGATTTAACTTAATTTATAAAGCTTGATTCACACGTTCGCTGAGAATAGAAAGCAGAGTTCCCCCCTAGTGCAGCAATTCACACGTTGTATGTTGACCCATGCAACGCTAACTTAAAAACAACTGATTATCATCATATTTTATTTTCTAATGGATAAACATATATTTTAGATCGTTCTACCGATGGATGTTTTCAAATTATAACGCTGTGTCGTGGCACCATCCAATACATTGATAATCACTCTTTACATTAGCGGATAATTTCAAATCACCTCAGAAAAGCCAACAAAGTTGTCTGCTTGCTTCTAGCTCTACAGTGCATGCGTAGGTGACCTGGCGGCTTAGGGCGTAAGGTTTCAGACTTATTTGCTGAGAGTCCGGGGTTCAACCCTCGGTCCCGGCACAGATTTATCTGATTGCCAAACCCTTCCTTCACCTCTAACAAGATGTGTATTAATCACAACTTGTGAATGTGAAGAATGCCAGGCCTCCACCGTGGTTCGGATCCCACGTTAAACTGTAGGTCCTTCATCTCATCTCACAATCACCCTACTATTACACATTAGCGTAAGTGCGTAAAACCCGAACGGGTAGTAAGACGCGGTAATAATAATAATACAGTGCATGCGCACTGATTTGAGATGGTTGGTTCTGAGATTTGATTGGTTCTCCTGTGACGAACATCTCAGGCAGAGTGGACGAAGTAGATATGAGTTGAACGTTAGCTGAACAGCTTGCGCCAATGAGGCGGAAATTTTACGATTTGTTTAGAGCTTGTCACGCGACCCCCCGTTTCTGTTCCGCACTTGTTTTTCGGCGGATGTGTGAATCCACATTAAGTCTTGTGCTAAAATAATCAATCAGTTGAGAAATGCACGTTAAAGACCTCAAATGAATGAAAATGTTATGTTATGCTCCAAGCCATGTAGGTACTCAGTCAAGGATAAACAAGTACCGTATTTAATTTTAAATAAACAAGTGACTGCGTCGTGGTTCGAGAAAAGAGAAGTAATAAAAAACCAGCTTTCTTGTTCGTAACTAACTGTGAAATCAAAGTAATATAAATGATTACAACATATACTTGTTTTTTATTTGAAACACCCACACATTTTTTATTTTTTATTTTGAAGTTAGTTTTCATAAATTATAGTGCCATTTTTGTTAATCCACTCATTAATACTCGCAGCGATGGGAACACAGAGTAAAAATATGTTAGGCAAATTTACAATCAGATCCGGTTAGCAATAAACCTTTTTTTGACAGTACCAAAATTTTCTTAAACAAATTTAAGTTAATATGTTTTTATTAGGGATGAAATTCGAGATTCAAGAATCAGAAAAGAATTTAAAAAAAACTAAATAATTTTTAATTGGAATTGGTCCAAAACTGGTTTACCCCCAACATCATTACAGAACAAATTTAATAACCAAACCCCGCATCATTAATTTAACACTTAACTCAAAGTTAATGCATGCAATGAATGCATTATATTTTTTTTAAACATTTAATCATCATTAATATTTTCTCTAATATTGTATACACTTCTTTTATGTTAATAATTTTTTCAAAGATTATAATTTGGATCTGAATTTGCTATTCGGATTCGTAAAATAGTGGATTCGACCTATCTCTTAATTTCAATTCATATTATCCGAAACTGTCACTTTTGATAGATAGAATAAAATAATACTAATATTCTAGTTAAGAAAATATCAATGTTAACAGCTTCGGCGGCCGCATGGTTTAAGGCAGGGGTCGGCAACCTTTTAATAGTGTTGTGCCGAAGTAATATTGCAAAGTCACTTAGCGACCAGCGTGCCAACCAACCTACGCCCTCCCAAATCGTTTATATTTGTATTCTACAACTACAGCTATTAAAAAAAAATTAAGTAAATCTTGTAAAATGTAAATGTAACAATATGTTTATGAATCGAATATATTAAATAACTGTTGTTTCTTGGATATTTACTATTTTAATATAAATCGGAATAAATACAACAATTATAAATGTGCTATGCAAAATTTAAGTTTTGTAGACATTATTTTGAATTTTCGAAAAAAAAAAAACCCAACCAAATGAATCATAAAAAAAATTATTACTCCTATCAGTGGTTTTAGATTAAAAATAAAAGTGTTATACTATTTTTTATTCAAACCACTTAGCGTGCCATTGAAAATCGTTCCGCGTGCCACACTTGGCACGCGTATTGAAGGTTGCCGACCCCTTGCCTAAGCGTGACTCTTGGGGTTTGATCCAGGTCGGTGGTTTTCCCAAACAGTTTTTTCCACTCTCCATGCAAATGCGGGTTCACTTCCTATAAATGAATCCTTTTCATCCCTAACTAGTAGCGTAGTTAGTATATGCGTATAACCTGAACAGGGTGACTGGTGGTCTAGGGGTAAAGTGTTGACTTCTGTGCTGAGGTCCGGTAATCCCCGGTCTCGGCACAGATTTATCTGATAGCCAACCTTCCTTCACCTCTGACAAGTGTTATTAATCAAAACTTGTGAATGTGAGGAATGCGAGGCCTCCACCGTGGTTCGGATTACACGTTAAATGTAGGTCCTCCATTTCATCTCACAATCACCCTACCATTACACATTAGCGTAAGTGCGTTTCCGAAGGTAGTAAGATAATAATAATATAACCTGAACAGATAATAAGACGCGATGCTAAATATATAAATATATATTATTTAACATAGCGTTTTTTACTATCAACATATATATATCATCGCGTCTTATTATCTGTTCAGGTTATATTATTATTATTATTATAGCACCGCGTCTTACTATCCGTATATATATTATTAGGTGTGGTCGGCAGAAATATTTGTACCGGGTGGCATTACAAAATTAAATTCGGGCACGGGCAGATTCGGGCGGGCATTTCATTTTGCAAACAACTTTGTCACAGGCCTATTAAATTTCAAATTACAAGTTAAAACAGTCATATTTGATCTAAAAAAAATTGAAATGGTTAGTTTATGCTCAAGAATTTATAGTTAATACTAAGCAGATTTCGCTTTGTCTTGTGAAAGTTCTGTTCCTAACAAATCTGGCTATAATAATAAATTAAATAACTATAAATAAAACTAATTTAAATTAAGTTTCTCGCATAGTAGAGGCCCAAGAATCTCAATGTAGAAAGTTTGAATTTGTTATGTTGTTGGCATTGACAGAGTAAATTAAATCGTAGGAATCTTTATTTTCGCTATGTTCTAGACTTGTAAGCTGTGAGAACCGCTATCGTAATTTTATTGAAAGCAAACATAATAATTTACGAACTAATAAAAAATAACACATACCTTTGTTTGATATTAGTTGAATTGAAATAATTCAACTATGAATATCAGTTAAACACTATTTTTCCAAGTTTGAATTAGAGTTAGTGCACATGTATTATATACTTAACTTACCAAGTTCTTGAGATGCCCGTTCGAAATACGGACATAAAAATACTTGCCGACATTCCGAGATTTTAGACGCTTAAGTATGCCCAATTTATTGCCCGAAATTTCAGGTGCCCGGCCACCCCTAATATATATATATAGGCCTATATTTAAAAAGTTTATATTTTGTTAAAAAGTTTGTTCCTACCAGAATGACTTGATTTTCCGGCATATCAACCGTTCCGGGATTGAGCCGTAAAAGCTTCCCTGCTCCAAGTCAGGAACGCTGACTGTTCACCTGACTCTTATCAGTGATCTGTTTACTATCACTAGTACTTGTTTGCTTGGCTTTCTTTTATCAGGGACTTCGTTTGTTGTCGAGTCAGCCTCTCATTTTACACCCCAGGTTTGGAATGGTTTTCATTCCAAACACAACCAATTTTCTTAAGATTGAACATATCCTGAGACCCTCTTCTGTGGCCGCTGGTTTAACGCGCTACTCTCGTGTTAGACTAGACGGCCAAAAGACGGGGAGATCAGGGTTTGATCCTGGTCGGATGCACTGAGGGTGGTTTTTTCCTAAATGGTTTTCCACTCTACCTGCACGCAAATTAGGGTGCATTTCATTTAAATTAAACCGTCTTGATCCCTAACCCATTAGTGTAATTTAGTAGGCTACATAGGTGTATAACCCGAACACGTAGTAAGTCGAGGTGCTAAAAGAATATTATTATTATTATTATTATAGCACCGCGTCTTACTACCCGTTCGGGTTATACGCACTTAATTACGTAATGGTAGGGTGATTGTGAGACGAAATGGAGGACCTACAGTTTAACGTGGAATCCGAACCACGGTGGAGGCCTGGCATTCCACACATTCACAAGTTGTGATTAATACACATCTTGTCAGAGGTGAAGGAAGGGTTTGGCAATCAGATAAATCTGTGCCGGGACCGAGGATTGAACCCCGGACCCCCAGCACAGAGGTCTGACACCTTACCCCTAGACCACCAGGTCACCCCTAAAAGAAATTAAAGTAAGAAGAATGGTGGAAGGATAGAGAGATTGGAGGTATTTTACTAAACTGACCCGACCACAGGCTGGAAACAGTTGATGGTGATGATGATAAATTAGGATTGCCTATTTCTTTAAATCTGAATAAAGGACATTTGTCAAAGGTGCGGCCATAACATGTGATGTTTTCTGTTTGTTTTATACTTTTGTACTTGTCAAATTTAATTGTCTTAATTGATTGTTCATAATATTACTGTAAACAAATTTATGAAGACTCTTCGGTCTAAAAAGTTTGGTAACCCCTGAACTACACTATGGCCATATATTATAAACTACGCCGTAGTAGGTAAACTTGTTGCCTTTCAATGTAAACGTAGTGTACAATGCAGTTTTCATTGGGATGTTATTTTAGAGGATACAAACATTTTTTTCGATCAACGTTGATAAGTGATAAACATTTCACTATTTCATTAGTGCTACTTTATAGGTAAGTTTTTGATAGTATCTAAAGGGGCAGCCACAGATCATATGACTTGACGTATGAGTTAAATTAGGTCTAGAAACCTTTTTTAGGCTGTCAGATAAGGCTCTTCCTTTGAAAATCGGATTTTACATTTAAAAAAACTCTAGTAAAATGAAGATATAATATTAAAAAAAGGTGCCCTGAAAATGATGCAAAGCCTAAAGCATCTAATAAAAAAAAACCTAACGTGGCCTAAAATGAACCAAGTGCATTTGGACACCCTTTGAGAGATTCCTGAACTTGGCTGAGCTCTGTTCAAAGTGTAAAAAAAAGTGGCGGAGTGGGGTTGGAGGATGTGTTTTAAAACTGCTGTAATTTTTTGGTGTGATGGGAGGGGAAAGGGGGTGAAAAAACCTGGCGCTTATAAATTTCCCAGGAGATGTGTCACGAGGTGGGTTTTTTTTTTTTTTGTTGGTTTTCAATAGGACTGTTGGCCACTCACTTCAGTGGCGTCCACTTATAAATAAAACGGAACTGTGTATAATGTTTATCGCGTTAGCACGGCCCCGCGTGTTTTTTTTTTACGGTGGCCTACGTTTTATTTATGTTTGGTTTACCTTTGCAAAAATATTTATTTAATTAATTTTACAGAAACTTTTTTTTAACTGTGTTTTTTTTTACTTTAAATTCGTTAGTTTTGAACTGGTATCCGACGCCTTAGCTCAGTCAATAGCATGTCTGTCTAATGAGCTAAGGGTCCTAGGTTCGATTCTCGATATGGCTGAAAACTTATCATTGGTGAAATGTGGGTTTACCAGGTTTCATAGTGGTAAATTAACGGCCGGGAACTGGATGTTGTGCCTGTCCTAGTCTTAAGTTAGACTATAAGGCATGTGAATCTACTTCAGGCCTAGCAAGATGGTAGTGGAAAATATATAGCGTGAATAAAAGACTGACCCAGACAACAGGCTGGAAACAGTAATGGCTATAAATTGAAAGTTTTGAACGGGTAGATTTTCATTTATTTTAGGTATTTAACACTCGTTTTTTGAACCTACTGATTTTATCAGTACACTACTTAAAATCTATTTTAAATCTAGAACAAACACATTACCCAACCCCCGCCCGTTAACTGTAAAATGGTAAACCTACATTTCACCTATGTTTAATGTTTCGGCCATGCCGGGAATCGAACCCGGGTCCATTAGCTCACTAGACAGACACATTACCGACCGAGATAAGGTGTCTGACGAACGGTTAGAAACCCTTATGAATAAATTATAGTCTACATACAAGACCATTTTTCTTATATAGATTGTATGCTGGTTAATTAAAAACAAGTATATAGACCTACATTCTTTTGTTTTATTAAACATGCTTTTAATCCGCATCGGTGGACTCGTGGACTAAATTTTATGCTCATAGTCTGGTTTGCCGGTGACGAGATGGTCGAGGTTCGAATCCCGGCTAGTTGTGTAAGGGGGGCCTTTTCGCTTTATTTCCACGATGAATTCTACCTTCCTCATCCTGAACTCATTTAGCTTGGTTAAAATTCGTATAGCATATATATGTGTGCGTTATTAAAAAGGTAAAATGATGTGCTGAACTATTCTTAAATTTTAATATTGCTTATACCTCAGTTTTATCTTCTGTGGTGCTGACTGACAGCTCACAGCTGACTTCTGACAGTCAACAGTTAGGTATATACCTAAATTTTGACTGTCAGAAGTGACAACTGATAAAGACATGGTTTTTGTAGATCATATGGTTCGGCGTAGGGATACATAATTTGGTCTGGTAGCTTTTCAATGCCGTCACAAGTCAGCTGTGAGCTGTCAGTCAGCACCACAAAAGCTAAAACTGAGGTATAGACCCGCCTCGGTGGTGTAGTTGGCTAACGCACTAGTCGTGTTGAGAAAGACTACCGAGGGTGGGGAGATTGAGGTTTGAATCTCGGTTGGGTGAACAGGATTTTTTACAAAATGGTTTACAAAAAGGTTTCCAGGTGGCCAATGAAGCGGGTATATTTATTCATAATATAGTATTACAATTTACACTACGGAATACTCGCAATTAACCAAGGTAATTGGGACTGAGCCTACCTCGGACACGAAATAACTCGGATGATACGACGAAGCGTGTAGGATTTATAGGCTATACATCACTAGAACTTACTGCATTTGTCTACATTGTTTGTAAGTTTCAAATTATTAATTTATTAAAACACATTACATTACATTTAATGTATAATAGAGTTGAGCTAAATTAAAAATATATATATTTAACAAACATTAAATATTGTGTTAAAATTGGACACTTTGACAGAATGAGTGCCTCGGTTAGCACAGAGCCTCGGATAATCGCGAGTCTACTATGTTAAGAAGATAATAATTATTGGCAAATAGGCTGAAAGTGACTTTCAAGCAATGTTTGCATTAACGGTGGAATGGAAGAGGATGCGAGGAAAATCCAGTGTCTTAGCAGTTCTTATAGCATTATTTTTTTCCAAAATAAATAAAATATTGCTCCATTACAAACATAGAGTTTAATTTTCTTCGCATGGTAACCTCAAAATTTCTTGAATGTATGTCACGAGTGTCCTGGAATTTGATGACAACTTTTTCTCTTCATTTAAAAAGTTTCTCATCCATTGCTGCTATGCTCATGATAGATATTCAGGATCTTTTTACTTCAACATGTGAAGAAAATTAAACTTTATATTTGAAATTGAGCATTGTTTTATTTATTTTAGCCAAAAAAACAGTTTTGCCATAAAAACCGCAAAAAACGCTGTCCTTTTTTCTCGCGTCTCCTTTATTCCCACTTTAAGAACCTTCTGCTAGCTCTCAATTTAACTACACTCCTGTAGTTGAGCTGTAGTTGAGCTGTAGAAACTATAAAATACTCATTTCTGTCTCGCATAAAGTTCTCGTCGAATCAGAGACATACATTTCAACGGAGCGCAGCTCATCCAAAACTTTAACCTAAACTCATTTCTGTAACGGTTTCCTCTATTGTCTGCCTCTCTCTCTTTCTATCTCTCTCTTAGTCTGGCCTCAGTTCTATTAGGGGTTTACACAATAACTCTACACACATGAAGAGTGTGGTACGTCAAGGTTGCATGATGTGGTACAGTCAAGAAAGAAAGCAAATCATGGTATCCAGTGGTTAGGAGCGGTGTTTCCAAAAATGTTTTTCGGGATGGTTTGGTTTTATTCATCGTAACTTTGTATTATATATAACTTTATGTCGTCAGCGAGCTATACAGACTTAGCTAAGATAGTGCCAACATTTGCGGATAGAGGCTGTCGTGTGGTCTAAGTTTTCTAGACTGGAGCAGCTAATTATTTATTCAAATAGTTACTAATTTGTCCTCATAAGACCGAGTTGAACCCGATCCAGACTTATTGCTTTACAGGAAAAATAAATAAATTAAATCTTCCTAAAAAAAAAAGGGGGGGGGGGAATATTTTCCCGGTTATTTTTACAAGACGGAAATTTTTCCCTCTCATATCTCTATTGGTAAGCCGTGATATTAGGGAAAGAGAGTCCACTACCATCAAAACCTTAACAAATTCATCCACTTAGACTCAAATGATCTGAAAATACTTACCAATAAATGGTTGCTTTCTAATGAACATTATTTGTTTGAATTTAGTATAAGCCAGGGATGGGCAAACTATGAAATGTGTTGCGTCGTGTTCCTTTCTAGAAGCTCATTAACATTTTCACTCATCTCACATCTCCATAATATAACTATCCTAAACGAACTTAAAAACATGCTAAGTCACAGAGGTATTTTTGATTGTTTTACATTCTCAATGTATTTACATTTATTTCTGTCAATATATTAATGTGTGTGTTTTTTTTAAATTAATTTTAAGAAAAATTAATGGATAGAAAAAATACCATTCAACTTTTTTTTTTCCATTTGGTCCTCCTGTAAATAAGTTTGCACGTCTCTGTTATAAGCTAACTAATTTTGTACTCTCCCTTTCCCCATACTCTTCGTAGTCCAATTTGTGTGGAGGGAATGGGAGAAACCCTCAAGGGGGGAAAAACCCACCCTCAGTAGGCCTACATCCAGCCGAGATTCGAAGCCCAACCTCTCTTCCCCCGTAACAGGAGAAACAAACTAAACTAGCCTGAAATTTCGATCACGTGCGCACCGCCGTGTATAGTAAATTGTATTAACTTGTCTATCATTCTGCCGTGATTCCACTGAACTTATTCTCGTGACTATACGTACGTACATCCATGTGTGAATTGTCCTGACTTCCTATTTACCACCGCTGTGTCGATTATCTCGACTAGTCACGCAACGCCGCATTCCTGCCTGTTACGTGTTTATCTTGGAGTAAACGTGATATTCGGGACAAGGTGAAATCTGTGCGTCAACTCGTTAAGAGAGGTATAGCCTGTACGATAACAGTGGGGCTCTCAAGCTCTTGCATGGCAAGACAGTCTGAATAATGGCAGTTGATGCTATGCATGACAAGATGTAGGCTTCACGATGACAGTTGATGTTATTCATGACAAGGTGTAGGCTGCACAATGACAGTTGATGCTATCCTTGACGAGGTGTAGGCTGCACTATGACAGTTAATGCTATCCTTGACGAGGTGTAGGCTGCACTATGACAGTTGATGTTATTCATGACAAGGTGTAGTCTGCACGATGACATGATATTATTCATGACAAGGTGTAGGCTACACAATGACATGATATTATTCATGACAAGGTGTAGGCTACACAATGACAGATGATGTTATCCATGACAAGGTGTAGTCTGCACAATGACAGTTGATGTTATTCATGCCAAGGTGTAGGCTGCACGATGACAGTTGATGTTATCCATGCCAAGGTGTAGGCTGCACGATGACAGTTGATGTTATCCATGACAAGGTGTAGTCTGCACGATGACAGTTGATGCTATCCATGCCAAGGTGTAGTCTGCACGATGACAGTTGATGTTATCCATGACAAGGTGTAGTCTGCACGATGACAGTTGATGCTATCCTTGACGAGGTGTAGGCTGCACGATGACAGTTGATGCTATCCTTGACGAGGTGTAGGCTGCACGATGACACTTGATGCTATTCATGACAAGGTGTAGTCTGCACGATGACAGTTTATGCTATCCATGCCAAGGTGTAGTCTGCACAATGACAGTTGATGTTATTCATCACAGTACTTAACGGTTTTGCAAATGGCTGGCAAACATGTAGTCCTAAGTGACTTGTTATTTTGAATTAACGTTATATTTATTAATTATTAATTGACAAAACTGTATATATGAAGTGCTATGATTGGTTTTATAAAACTTTATACTAACCAATACTTTACATAGTTTTAGTTTTACGCTAGCCCTGCATTAATTTGGTGCAAGCGCCATGTGTACATTTATGTCAAGTGAGTGAGGGCAATTTTATTTTTAGATATATGAGTTTTTAAATATAACATTTTTTTTCAAACGTGGAATTCAATAACGTTACTGTACCCCACGTCTTGCCCTCACCAGTAAAAAGTTGATCTTCTCAAAGCAATTCCGTCCTACCCTCTTCGGTGGCCGCGTGGTCTAACGCGTCACTCTGGCAATATTATTATATTATTATTATTATTATTATTAGCACCGCGTCTTACTACCCGTTCGGGTTATACGCACTTACGCTAATGTGCAATGGTAGGGTGATTGTGAGATGAAATGGAGGACCTACAGTTTAACGTGGAATCCGAACCACGGTGGAGGCCTGGCATTCCTCACATTCACAAGTTGTGATTAACACACCTCTGGCAATAGACTAGACTGCCGATAACGGGGTGATCGGGGTTCATATCCCTATCGAATGAACTGAGTGTTTTCCCCCCAAATTGTTTTCCACTCTCCCTCCAAGCAAATGCGGGTGAACTCCCTCTAAATTCAACCTTCATCATCCCTGATCAGATGACCTCACACTTCACTTTAATAATGAACAAAGATATTTCATGCCTCTGTATTACTTTCTAAAGCAACGTTTTTCAACTGGTGTGCCGTAGGAGTTTAGAGAAAGGTCATATATATATATATATATATATATATATATATATATATATATATATATATATATATATGAAATCATGATCAACATTATTTTTTAAATAATAATAATAATTTATTTTATTGAACTTTTTTAAAACACAATCTTAATAGGCTACTAAATTTTCTAGTGATAAAAATCTCTCCTTAAAAAACTAATGTTGTCCCTTGAAAATTTTAACACCTCGATTAATGTGCCGTGAGTTGATTAAGGTTGAAAATCGCTTCTTAAAGTTTCTGAAAAAACGGTAACCCCTTAAGGAATACCCGGAAAAGGACGGGATTTTATACATAAAAATATGGCTGATATAATTATGTGAATAATTTTTCAGCCAGAGTGTGAATATTTCAAAAAAAATTGCACGTTTACTAACTTATTTTGTATGTGTTTTTTTTTTCTTTTACTTATTTCCTGGTGTTTTTGTTTTCTCTATTTAACTATGGTGTCTTTCTTTTTTTGGGGGACCTGTCTTTCACTAACTCTTTCTTTCTCTCTTGTTGTTACAGGCACATACGCCTCTCTTGTCCGGAGATAACAAACACGTAAGTAGGTTGAGCTTCATTTAGCACTAGTTTGTAGTAACGTCATTCATAAACACTTGTTGGCCTTAAAGGTTAAATTGGTGCTTCCTTTTTTTATTTTCGGATCGGCCAATGTTGTGCATGATGAGGACAAACTACAGTCCAATTTTTTTTGGTAGAGAGAGCCCTTAAGAAAATACAAACTCTTTTTTTCCGAACAAAAATGCATAACTTATTTTAAGTTTTATATTAAAGGTATTAAAAAATCTATAAAAGTGACAGTTTAAGATCACGTCTTGATTTGACGAATTAATAAGTGTAAGTAGAATCTAGTAACGCTATAGCTGTCAGGTTCTTTCTATGAAAATGGGACTTGATAATATATATCCAAAGTGACAACTGCAGATCAAATAACTTGAAATATGAATACTTGAAAGTATAGCTTATACCTTTTCTATCCGTTTGACAAGTTTATTCTTACGAAAATTAGACCTGAACATGTTGGATTTCAAGCCCGTTTCGACGTATACATACATACCTATTGTGTCTAGCAAACACGAAAATTCGGGAAATTTCTATAGTAGCCCATGGTTTCTTGGTGCTGACTGAGAGCTGACAGCTTGAAAAGCTACGGACCAATTATGTATCCCTACGCCGAACCATATGATCTGCAAAAAACATGTGTTTAGCAGCGGTCACTTCTGACAGTCAACATTTAGGTATATACCTAAATGTTGACTGTCAGAAGTCAGCTGTCAAACTGTCAGTCAGCACCAAAGAAGCCATGGGGCTACTGTAGTAGAGTAGTAGAGCTATTAAATTTTACACTTTTCAAAAAAAAAAAGTTAAAAAATAATCCATGATTTTTATGTACGAATACATTAGATTAGATTTAGCAACTAACATGCCTTGTGGTAGAGCCCCGGGCTGCTGTCCTAGAAGTCCCGGGTTCGATTTCCGGCTGGTACCGGAGGACTTTTTTTCCCTCAAATGAGGAGTAATTCCCAGGGTCACCAGAGTTTGGTTAATTAAAAGTTAGGTTATGATCTGCATTTGCCCCCCCCCCCCTCCATATTCACCACCATCATCTCCTTATCTCATCGGGACATGCAAAGAGCCTCCACGGAAAGGATGTATGATTAGTACAGTCAGAAGTCTTCTGTGCAGGTTGATGTAGCTCCCATTATTATAATATAGAAATTTTTAAAACTGTCAAAAATAAATCAATGAAGACATTGATGAAATTTTGTATAAATACATTAGGCCTACAGTAAGTAGACCTAGTAAATTTTACAACCATCATAATTAAAGAAATTATTAATCAAATTGATGATCTTGCATAAAATTATATTAAATTAGATTTAACTTAGTAAATTTTTAACTGTCACAAATAATTCAATTACCTCATTAGTGCGTCGGAATACATTATATTAGACTTAGTAACAAGTAAAACTGTCGAGAAAAAAAAACTTTTTAATGCATAATCGCCCTCGTAAAATAAAATATATATTAAAATTAGCTGTCTTGTAATTTCGATGCATATTCGGACTGACTGAAATACCTTCCCTTTTCCTTTCTATAGGGAAGGTTGAACTTTTGTCAAGCGGAGAGGGAAGAGAAAACCTTTTTATATCTCATGTGTCATAAACACAGGTACGGACGGGGAAAATGTGACTTTCAAAGAAACACACGTCAAGGCAAGCACGCGCTCCAATGTGACAAGGCGGAAAATGTGAGTCTTTTGACTAACAAATGAACCAAAATATACGAGAGAGCGAAAAAGAAACAAGAGAGAGGCTGTGTGTTTAAAACGACGGAGGGGGGGGGGGGGGGGGAGGTGTTTAGCGCCTAGTGTCAAGGTGTGGCGTGAACGTTATATCTTTTCATTTTACTTGCACTATGTTAAGCTTTGATACTCATTCTTCTTTTTTTACCTCCACGTTCTACATTCTAGTCCTCCCCCTGTCCAAATATTAAAGGCGCAGTTTACTTGTAAGGATATATCATCACATAACACATGGCAGTATTTATTATGAAAATGGTTGTTCTTAAGTTTCAAAACTATTTTTTTTTAATTCCTAAACTATCTTTAAAAAATATATATATTTATATGTCACTGTCAAAGCTCCAAATTCTAGCCAGTTTGCGAAATGACCGGCCACTTCTAGCTTTGGTCACCGAAATCGGCCAAAGCACGAAATATAATAATTTACCAGCAGGTTGAGCTTTGGCTGGCCAATTCTAGGTATGGTCTTATGAAACAGACCAAATCACGAATTGTATAATAATTTACCAGCAGGTTTAACTTTGGCAGGCCAATTCTAGATATGGTCGTAGGAAACTGGCCAAAGCACGAATTATATAATAATTTACCAGCCGGTTGAGCTTTGGCCGGCCAATTCTAGGTATGGTCTTAGGAAATCGGCCAAAGCACGAATTATATAATAATTTACCAGCAGTTTGAGCTTTGACTGGCCAATTCTAGATATGGTCGTAGGAAACTGGCCAAATCACGAATTATATAATAATTTACCAGCCGGTTGAGCTTTGGCCGGCCAATTCTAGGTATGGTCTTAGGAAATCGGCCAAAGCACGAATTATATAATAATTTACCAGCAGGTTGAGCTTTGGCTGGCCATTTCTAGATATGGTCGTAGGAAACAGGCCAAAGCACGAATTATATAATAATTTACCAGCAGGTTGAGCTTTGGCTGGCCAATTCTAGATATGGTCGTAGGAAACTGGCCAAAGCACGAATTATATAATAATTTACCAGCAGGTTGAACTTTGGCTGGCAAATTTTAGATATGGTAGTAGGAAACTGGCCAAAGCACGAATTATATAATAATTTACCAGCAGGTTGAACTTTGGCTGGCCAATTCTAGATATGGTAGTAGGAAACTGGCCAAAGCACGAATTATATAATAATTTACCAGCAGGTTGAGCTTTGGCCGGCCAATTCTAGGTATGGTCTTAGGAAACAGGCCAAAGCACGAAAGTCATTTTCATGGGAAATGAAAATAGTCAAATTATTTATAATCTTAATAAATGCCTAGATACGAATTTTAATCAAAATCGTAAGAGCCCATTTTGAGAAAATCGATTTTTTCTCTTTTCGCTAAACTACTCTTTATATTGGTGTTAAAAAGACACACAGACAGCCATGCAAAAAACACTTTTTGGGTTCGGGGTAATGAGACGTCGACATCCATCAACATTTCGGGTTAGATTAATTTTACGGTCGCAATACTTTACCTTTAGTGTTCGAAAAGTTAATATATATATATATATATATATATATATATTTATTGATTTAAAGTTATTGGTTTTTATAAAAATATGTTTCTTATAAAATATTTTTACTATAAATAGATCTACATATTTGCAACAATAAGTAATTTCATAATTTTGTTTGTAATATTTATAAATGTTTAGAAATGTAATTTAATCATAATCGTTAGAGCCGATAAAATCGACTTTTTCTCGTTTTGCCCTTCACTAAACTACCCTTAATTTCAGGGTTAATTATCAAATTCCAAAAACCCATCGTGGCAACCCTATGAAAATCCTGGATACCAAGTTTTAGCCCGATCGGTAAAATAGTTTAGGCTCTAGTCGGGGGTACAGACAGACAGACAGAGATTCAAAAACAACTTTTTCGGATTCGGGGGGGGGGGGGGGGTAGGGGGTCATGAAACGTCGAGATTTTGAAAGATTTTTTTGACGATCACAATACTTTCTCTACCTGTAAGATAGCGAGAAAGTAAAAAAGGACTAGTCGTTTATAACCATTTTACCATTTAAATTGGTGGTCTAGGGGTAAGGTGTCGGACTTCTGTGCTAGGGGTCCGGGGTTCAATCCTCGGTCCCGGCACAGATTTATCTGAGTGCCAAACCCCTTCCTTCACCTCTGACAAGACGTGTATTAATCACAACTTGTGAATGTGTGTGAATGCCAGGCCTCCACCGTGGTTCGGATCCCACGTTAAACTGTAGGTCCTCCATTTCATCTCACAAATCACCCTACCATTACACATTAGCGTAAGTGCGTATAACCCGAACGGGTAGTAAGACGCGGTAATAATAATAATAGTAATAATAAAATTTAAATTATAAATCTTCAAATTCAAGGGATTTAATACAAAGCCATGTCATATCCCTTGAACTCCATTTTGGTGTGAGCAATTGCTTAAAATGGCAAATGAATCCTTAAATAACGCCAAATTTCTGAGTGCTTCTATAAACGGCCCCCCTTAAAGAGTCAAATAGGTTTAATGTAGTAGACCTATCAATGGCGAGGTTTTCTTGTATCCTGTGTTGGCACTCATAACAGTTGGAAATGATATAAAATATATATATATTTTGGTACTTAAGACAGTTGGCACACTGGGAATGCACACTGGACTCACGCTTGTCAATATCACAACGAAACGCATAAGTTAAAATAGCTCCACGAACGCGACTGGATTCTAAACTTTTCGGGAAACTCTGGACAGCGCATGCGCGACACGTGGCAGCGCCCATCGATGAACCAACGCAACTGGATACAAAACCTTTTGGGAAAATTTTGAATAGCGTATGCGCGATGCGTTGCGACGCTCACTAAGACATGTGAGATATTCACACATAATCACGCCGCCCCCTCCTTACGGTATAGGTTACAAACTGTGCATATATAATTCATTCACGATAGGTCTTTACCTGGATGACAGTTCAAAAATCATATGTTTAGGTTTTAGGTTACCAACACTTGTAAAACAACACTGTTTTGTTATGAATGTTAAGTTTTTTAATTACATGTTATATTTTACATTTAAAATAATTTAAACTTAAGTTTTCTCACATTATTTAATTACTTTTAACAATTTCTTTTTACCCAATTCGAAACAATATTTTAAACATATATTAAAAGTACCTATTCTTTGTTTTGGAATATTATCTATGATGTGTATTATAGTGCATGCATTAATACCTTTTAATAAAGGCATCGTATTTACTTGGTAAAGATAAAATATTTGTAATTTATTTTATATATGATTAACTATTTTATTATTAGTTTATTGTTTTTAGAAATATTTAACTGAATAAAATATAATCGTCTGCTGCGAGGATACACCATTTTAAACAACTTGTCCGCGTCATCATCAACCACATGGCTAATATTCGTTGGTCGCCATTTTAAAGCCATATTTGTTAGACCTTTTGTGAAAGTGCTCGGAATAATAATTATTTTAACTTTAATAGAAGGATAAATAAGCTTTGTGAACGACCTCAAATAAATATTAAGACTTTGTTTAATTTAAATATATTTTATAGAATGTATTACTGTGCGCGTTTATTATATTTTTAACTTTAAATTAAGTCTCTAGTTTGTTAGGTCCACGCCTTACTCTAACTTATAATAATTTATAACTAAGTTAAATTACCTTTTATTTTAATTATTGGGCTTCTGTATTAACGTAAAAAAACTTAATCCTAGATCATATTACTAATTATTTTAAGAATAACTTTGTGTATACAGATATTTTCTCTTTAGTTCGAATACATATTAGGCCTAATTTGGTTAATTTTAATCTTACTTTAATCTAATTTTAATCTAACTTTAAACTTTTATCTTTTATCAAACTTAAATATAAGTTTAATCTAACTTTAATCTCACGAAATTTTATAAGGGGTTCTTTTTATTTGTGGATAGATTTGTGTGTGTTTTTTTGATAATGAGTTCCCAGGAGAAAAAAAGAAGAGAAGTTACAGATCACCAAGTCATTCAAAAATTTCAATTTCAAAATTCTTTGAGGCATAATATTGGCCTAAATTACTGTGGTAAACTATCACATTACTCTACATAACCATATGTTTTCATAACAGCTGTCCCAAGTGACAGTGGCAGATATCAGCTGTTGGCGTAGTGATATTTTAGGGACTATTTTTTAGTTACTTTTTGAGCTGTAATCCAAGTAAACTTCGGTCGTGAATGGCGTATAGCTCAAAAAAACAACTCCGTACGTAACCCCATCCTCATTAACTTTCTCCACACACTTCTCTATCCTTGCATACTCCATTCGCTTCAACAACATCCATACACCGAGTCATGCATGCTTATTTAATTTTTTAAACTCCTAATGTTTCTCTTTTTCACACGTTCGGTCTACACTCTTCAACATTTAGCCACGTCTTACATGATCTCCCCTTTTCATCCACACACTCTTCCATCAAAAACTTGATTCATCATCAATTTTCATCGACGGGTTTTCGTATTTTACTCTGAATGAAATATAATTTTTTTTTAGCCTATTATTGACCTACATAATTAAAACCTATTTTCAGTACTCTTACAGTAAATTCTATGACTAACGTCTATAATCATCTCTTGTTCATTAAGTTTTATCCATAATCACACAATATTATATTAATATTTCACGACAAAAGTACTAAATAAAAAATAAACTTAACAGTTAAACCAAAATAAAGTTTAAAAAAAATAATTACACCTCGTCACTGTCAAACCAGACTAGATGAGCATGCCATTTAGTCCTCAGCTTCACCGTTGTGGGTTTTACACCAAAATCTTGAGGTTTTTTTTTTGACTGCTTTTATCTCGCAATGTTAACAGAATTTAATGCGATTTTACCCAGAAGAAGGTTTAATGTCGGTGGAGTTCTTCTTTAATATCCGCTCCGTAGCGTTGATTATATCAGGATCCTGGAGTCGTTCTTTGGGATATATATATATCAGCGCTGTTAAGTGGTGAAGTAATATCCGGCCCTGGAAATATACCATCGAGTGCAGGGGGATAAGGAAGATCTGCCTGTTCTAGAAAGCTGGTCCAACCTCGAACAACTTCTTCTTCGTCTCTCCAATGTACAGCCCGATTTTCATAGGAAGGGCTTCATTTAAGGCTTCTTCTAGACATGCGCCACTTGTCATGAGGCAGACGACACTTTGCCGTGCGTCTTGAGCATGTGTTTATTATTATTATTATTATTATTATTATTATTATTATTATTATTATTATTATTATTATTATTCGCACCGCGTCTTACTACCCGTTTGGGTTATACGCACTTACGCTAATGTGTAATGGTAGGGTGATTGTGAGACAAAATTGAGGACCTATGGTTTAACGTGGGATCCGAACCACGGTGGAGGCCTGGCATTCCTCACATTCACAAGTTGTGATTAATACACGTCTTGTCAGAGGTGAAGAAAGGGGTTTGGCACTCGGATAAATCTGTGCCGGGACCGAGGATTGAACCCCGGACCCCTTAGCACAGAAGTCTTGATACCTTACCCCCTAGACCGCCAGGTCACCGTGTGTTTATTATACACGCAATTATGTGTCGTGCGTCGTGCAAAGAGTGAGAGGAAATGCGAAACAGAGATCGGGGCTACCAAGGGATGGATCCTGAAAGAGTTTTGTAAAAAAAAAACTGGTGGAGGAGGATAATTTGTGGATTCCAATAAACATTTGCAAGGCATTTCGAGGGAGCACAGTTTGAAAAACGATGATTCAAAGAACGTACGTCAAAGTGTCGTTGTACGACAAGTGACGCATGTATAGAAGCTAAAATAGCTACTAGATCTACTTTCACGTATTAGTACGTAAAGTCGTGTGATCTGCAACTGTAGCTTTTGATCGCTATTATCAGTACTTATAAAATAATGAGGTTTAATGTAAGTAAGAGTGAGATGGTAATCACGACAAGGAAGGACAGATATATAACTGTCGTTACAGTGAGAGGGGAGCAATTTGAAGATAGTAAAAAGTTTCAAGTAGCTGGGCAGTATTGTAGTGGAGAGGGGGGGAAGGAACAGGGGGAAATAAGTGAGAGAAGAAGGCGAGTAGAAGCATTTTTTCAGAATGGTAAGAATCCTGATTTGGAGCAGTTATATGCCAGAAAAGTAAGTGTAAGAGATGCCTATTATCTACCAATATTGACTTACGCTGCAGAAACGTGGGTAATGGAGGAACAGGATGAAAGTAGAATGCAGACGAGGGAAATGATATTCCTGAGAAGCAGGATTGGTTTGACAAAAATTTTACAGGATAAGGAATGAGAGAATAGGAGGAATGGTAAAGGAACAGCCAGACGAGGATAGAGAAGGCACGATTAAGGTGGTGTGGTCATGTGATAGGACTGAAGAGGAAAATGATGTCCAGGAGGATGTAGGATATGGTGGTGGGGGGTAGGAGTCCGAGAGGAAGACAAAGGGACAGTTGGCCGAAGAGAGTAAGGAGGAACATGGAGGAAAGAAGAGAAGACTGGGCCAAGGTGGAGGGAGAGAGAGGTGGTGGGAGGAAAGGAGGTGGTGGAGAGGCTTGTGTTCCAAACAGAGCCGGCCAGTGGCTGGAAACTGTTCATGACGATGATGATAAGATAATAGTAATAATAATAATAATAATCTAGTAAAATGTAATCAATATTGACCACAGAAAACAAGACATATTTTTTTTTAATGTTATCCTTACCCTGTTCTAATTTTATATGGATTAACAGTACTATATATCATTGGCTTTGGTTTCACGGATGAATCCTACCAAAATGGTAATCTCTAAAGTTTGTTTCCTCTCTCTCTCTCTCTCTTTCTCTCTCTCTGGTCGTATGTCTGCCTAGTTTGTCGCCGGGTGTCGTATCGTAATACTACTCTCGAAACTAAAGAGCTGAGAGACTGATATTAAACGAAACTCTTGAGAAATCTTCTTCTTACAAGTTTTCTTTAGAGAGAAATCCATCGTAACTATCTCTAAGAAGTTGGGGGGATGAGGGGGAGCTATGACGAACTTTGTTAATATCGCGTTTCTCGGTGTATTAAAAGTTATGTCGTGTGTTAAAGAGTTAGATTTTCCTTCCATCACCCAAAAAAGAACGGGCAAGAACAAACATTTGCTCGCCGGTGATTGCTCTTGTTCACTTTAAATGCTCGCCTTGCGTCCATAACGGAGCGTATATTTTATTATTCCCAGTTTATCCATAGTTTTGACTGCTAGCAATCCACTCTATAGCTGATTACGAATTAAATATTGCTGATTTAAATAATAAAGCTACTTTGTATATCCTTTATTTGCGTGGGCTTATTTGTATCTTTTAAGAAGAGCAAACTTTCGAATGCAAACCATTTTGCGCTATAAACTTAATTCTGTTCCCATTCCTGAAGTAATTTAAATCTTCTTTCCTCCCCTTCTGAAATATGAACAAATAGTGATTTAGTCTTTTTTTTAATTTCTGAGCTTTCGGTCTCCCCAACATATTGGCTAAATGTCCAAACATATTTTTTTTTTATTCCTATTTCTAGAGAATGGAACAGCGGAGTTTCATAAAACAGGCCGGTCTCTAAAGACATCTATCAGTTTTAAAACTTTTTAATGAGACCCTTACATTACGAAAATAAATCAGTACAACTGTAAATAAATAACGCGAGTACTTTGAATGAATAAATCAACCATCTACATTAAACTAGCAAGAACACATATTTTCTTTGATGTACCGTCAAACCTTCCGATCTATTTTTGAACACGAGCGAGCGAATGTTTGCTCTAGCTCGCTCTTTTGGTGAATAACCACCTTAACTGTAACTACAGTCCAATCTTCATATGAACAATCTTAAATGACAAAAGTTACTATACTTTCACGTGGTCTATTCATACGTCAGGTTATGTGATCTGCTGTCACTTTTAGATTAATATTATAAATAGCTTCAAAATATTATTATTATTATTACTATTATTAGCAGCAGCACTGCTTCTTACTACCCGTTCGGGCTATACGCACTTACGCTAATGTGTAATGGCAGGGTGATTGTGAGATGAAATGGAGGACCTACAGTTTAACGTGGGATCCGAACCACGGTGGAGGCCTGGCATTCCTCACATTCACAAGTTGTGATTAATACACATCTTGTCAGAGGTGAAGGAAGGGTTTGGCAATCAGATAAATCTGTGCCGGGACCGAGGATTGAACCCGGACCCTCAGCACAGAAGTCCGACGCTTTACCCCTAGACCGCCAGGTCACCCGAAATAATATAAATAATATATTAGTCATCCTCGGTGGTTTTGGGGTAAAGTGCTTGCCCCAGGACCCGATGTTCGGCTGGGGTCGACGGATTCTTTTCAAGCAATAAAAAAAATCCGTAACACAACTTCCTACGGAAGGTAATTAGTGCAGTTGGTCCAATGTCGATTGCTGCATTTAAAAGAATCCTGGAAGGAGAGTGAAAATACCTTTCTAGGGAAAATTGGTAGATAGGCCCTTTCGCTCTCGCTCATAGAAATTCTCGTGTGCTGATCTAACCTGTCGGTAAGAAAGAGCACGTTAAATACCTCAACTAAAGTAAATAATATAGTAAAATCTTTTTATTGTTGGCTGCAAATAAAATAGGTTTGTAGGTTTTTCTTAAAAAAAAGACTCTTCCTGTGAAAATTGTAGTTTAGCTACTACTACCCGCCTCAGTGGCGTTGTTGACTAACGCGCCAGTCGTGTTGAGCTAGACCGCCGAGGACGGGGAGATCGAGGTTCGAATCTCGGTCGGGTGAACTAGGGGTGGTTTTTCCTAAATGGTTTTCCACTGTCACAAATGCGGGTTCACTTTCTCTAAAATTCAACCTTCCCAGTTCCTAATCCATTAGTGTAGTTAGTACTTAAGCGTATAACCCGTGCGGGTAGTAAGACGCGGTGCTAAATTAATTAATTAATTTAGCTACTACTCTTATAGTCCACCGTTCAACTCTCACCCGCTCTAATTTAAAACACTTTCCCTCTTATTGTATCTCCAGAAACTTGAATAGTTCCCCTATCGGTAAGCACTTTGAGTTAAATGTCCGGCTCACTTAGTCTGGTTTGCCCTTGACTGGGATTTCAGGACTCGGAATCCAGTCCGGGTGGACTAATTAAAAAAAAAAAAAACCTACTCTACCTTCACGTAAAAGTGGTTACAGTTAACTTAAAACTCTAACTTTCTTCCCTACCCTATTGTTTAATTAAATGCGTACTGCCCCTTCGGTTAGTGTGACGCGGGGTGAGAGGGGGAGAAATGTTGAATGGCAGGCAGTTTTATATCAATCTTCTTTTTACTTTCTCTCTATCTTACAGGTAGAGAAAGTATTGTGATCGTCAAAAAAATCGAACTCGAGATTTTGATGAATTTTGACGTTTCATGACTTCCTGAATCCGAAAAAGTGGTTTTTGAATTTCCGTCTGTCTGTCTGTCTGTCTGTCTGTCTGTCTGTCTGTCTGTCTGTCTGTCTGTCTGTACCTCCAACTAGAGCCTAAACTATTTTACCGATTGAGCTGAAACTTGATATCTAGGGTTTTCATAGGGTTGCCCCGAGGGGTTTTTGGAATTGGATATCTACCCCTAAAATTAAGGGTAGTTTACTGAAGGAAAAAAAGAGAAAAAGTCGATTTTCTCAAAATCGGCTCTAACGATTTTGATTAAATTTCATTTATGAACATAAATAAATATTCCAAACAAAATGGCTACTCTCAATATTTCGGCAAAATCCTTTTAAGGGCTCCGGTCTGATGCGTAAATTAACATTTTTTATAATAGCTCCGAAACTATTTGAGATATGAAATTACTTAGCATTACAAATATTTTATATATATTTATAATACAAATATTTTATTCGAAACATATTTTTATAAAATCAATAACTTTCAATATATACGCAATTATATATATATTTTTAACTTTTTGGGCATTAAAGCTTAAGTATTGCGACCGTAAGAAAAACTAACCTGAAATGTTGATGGATGTCGACGTCTCATGACCCCCCGAACCCTTAAAAATAGTCTTTGCAATGCCGTCTGTCTGTGTGTCTATTAAAACTTAAAATTAAGGGTAGTTTACTGAAGGACGAAAAGAGAAAAATTTGGTTTTCTCAAAATCTGCTTAAACGATTTTGATTAAAATTCGTATCTAGGCGTTGATTAAGATTATAAATAAACTGGCTATTTTCATTTTCCTATGAAAATGATTTTTAGGGTACATTACAGAAGCGTTAATTTCCGTATCTCCACAACTATTGGAGAAACTAAACAACTTATCATTGCAAAATTGTAGGACTATTAGAAATAAAAAACTTTTATTTGACATATATTTTTATAAAAACAGCAGTTTCTGAGATATTTGCAAATATATTAATACAATTTTGTGAGCTTTAGTTGTAAACATATACTACTTAAGTCTTAACGCAATAATACTCCAATGCCATAGAGTAATTAAATATAAGTAAGTATCTAAAAAAAGTATGTTATTTTTCCTTAAATCTCTTAGGAGAAATGTTTGCATAGCAATGATCTATCTCCATTTTAGACTCAATAGTCAATATTTACATTTTTTATTGGTCAAAATGTATAAATGAATAATTAAATATCAATGCGATGACTTGAAGATCTGCAACACCTTTTAAAATGTTAAAATTTTAACCAGAAATCGAAATTTTAATACGAAGTGTTGACCCTTGTGGAAGACATTAAACTGTTTGAAATGTTCTTAGGTGGACAAAGATGCGCCTCTTTTCTCATTGATTCTATATCATTGTATATTATTTTATGCGTGTTCTTATGTGGAGTGGTGATGATACAATGTACATTATTCCGTTCAGAAATCTTACGAGTTTATAGAAAGAGAGAGAAAGTCTGTGCGGTGTGCCGTACCATTTATTTTACTTTCTCTCTATCTTACAGGTAGAGAAAGTATTGTGATCGTCAAAAAAATCGAACTCGAGATTTTGATGAATTTTGACGTTTCATGACTTCCTGAATCCGAAAAAGTGGTTTTTGAATTTCCGTCTGTCTGTCTGTCTGTCTGTCTGTCTGTCTGTCTGTACCTCCAACTAGAGCCTAAACTATTTTACCGATTGAGCTGAAACTTGATATCTAGGGTTTTCATAGGGTTGCCCCGAGGGGTTTTTGGAATTGGATATCTACCCCTAAAATTAAGGGTAGTTTACTGAAGGGCAAAAAGAGAAAAAGTCGATTTTCTCAAAATCGGCTCTAACGATTTTGATTAAATTTCATTTATGAACATAAATAAATATTCCAAACAAAATGGCTACTCTCAATATTTCGGCAAAATCGTTTTAAGGGCTCCGGTCTGATGCGTAAATTTACATTTTTTATAATAGCTCCGAAACTATTTGAGATATGAAATTACTTAGCATTACAAATTTGTATATATATTTATAATACAAATATTTTATTAGAAACATATTTTTATAAAATCAATAACTTTCAATATATACGCAATTATATATATATTTTTAACTTTTTGGGCATTAAAGCTTAAGTATTGCGACCGTAAGAAAAACTAACCTGAAATGTTGATGGATGTCGACGTCTCATGACCCCCCGAACCCTTAAAAATAGTCTTTGCAATGCCGTCTGTCTGTGTGTCTATTAAAACTTAAAATTAAGGGTAGTTTACTGAAGGGCAAAAAGAGAAAAAGTCGATTTTCTCAAAATCGGCTCTAACGATTTTGATTAAATTTCATTTATGAACATAAATAAATATTCCAAACAAAATGGCTACTCTCAATATTTCGGCAAAATCGTTTTAAGGGCTCCGGTCTGATGCGTAAATTAACATTTTTTATAATAGCTCCGAAACTATTTGAGATATGAAATTACTTAGCATTACAAATATGTATATATATTTATAATACAAATATTTTATTCGAAACATATTTTTATAAAATCAATAACTTTCAATATATACGCAATTATATATATATTTTTAACTTTTTGGGCATTAAAGCTTAAGTATTGCGACCGTAAGAAAAACTAACCTGAAATGTTGATGGATGTCGACGTCTCATGACCCCCCGAACCCTTAAAAATAGTCTTTGCAATGCCGTCTGTCTGTGTGTCTATTAAAACTTAAAATTAAGGGTAGTTTACTGAATGGCAAAAAGAGAAAAAGTCGATTTTCTCAAAATCGGCTCCAACGATTTTGATTAAATTTCATTTATAAACATTAATAAATATTCCAAACAAAATGGCTACCCTCAATATTTCGGCAAAATGGCTTTAAGGGCTCCGGTCTGATGCGTAAATTAACATTTTTTTTAAATAGCTCCGAAACTATTTGAGATATGAAATTACTTAGCATTACAAATATGTATATATGTTTATAATACAGATATTTTATCCAAAACATATTTTTATAAAATCAATAACTTTCATTATATACGCAATTATATGAATTTTTTTTAACTTTTTGGACATTAAAGTTTAAGTATTGCGACCGTAAAAAAAAAACTAACCTGAAATGTTGATGGATGTCGACGTCTCATGACCCCCCGAACCCTAAAAAATAGTCTTTGCAATGCCGTCTCTCTGTGTGTCTATAAAAACTTAAAATTAAGGGTAGTTTACTGAAGGACGAAAAGAGAAAAATTTGGTTTTCTCAAAATCTGCTTAAACGATTTTGATTAAAATTCGTATCTAGGCGTTGATTAAGATTATAAATAAACTGGCTATTTTCATTTTCCTATGAAAATGATGTTAGGGTACATTACAGAAGCGTTAATTTCCGTATCTCCACAACTATTGGAGAAACTAAACAACTTATCATTGAAAAATTGTAGGACTATTAGAAATAAAAAACTTTTATTTGACATATATTTTTATAAAAACAGCAGTTTCTGAGATATTTGCAAATATATTAATACAATTTTGTGAGCTTTAGTTGTAAACATATACTACTTAAGTCTTAACGCAATAATTCTCCA
Source organism: Timema podura (assembly GCA_033556935.1). Taxonomy (NCBI): domain Eukaryota; kingdom Metazoa; phylum Arthropoda; class Insecta; order Phasmatodea; family Timematidae; genus Timema; species Timema podura. The sequence continues at coordinate 24,167,491 of JAVRXN010000013.1, read as the reverse complement.
ATGCCATAGAGTAATTAAATATAAGTAAGTATCTAAAAAAAGTATGTTATTTTTCCTTAAAGCTCTTAGGATAAATGTTTGCACAGCAATGATCTATCTCCATTTTAGACTCAACAGTCAATATTTACATTTTTTATTAGTCAAAATGTATAAATGAATAATTAAATATCAATGCGATGACTTGAAGATCTGCAACACCTTTTAAAATGTTAAAATTTTAACCAGAAATCGAAATTTTAATACGAAGTGTTGACCCTTGTGGAAGACATTAAACTGTTTGAAATGTTCTTAGGTGGACAAAGATGCGCCTCTTTTCTCATTGATTCTATATCATTGTATATTATTTTATGCGTGTTCTTATGTGGAGTGGTGATGATACAATGTACATTATTCCGTTCAGAAATCTTACGAGTTTATAGAAAGAGAGAGAAAGTCTGTGCGGTGTTCCGTACCATTTATTTTTAATACGTAATTAAAATAATGCAGTGCGTTGTTCATAGGAGGGACCTGTGCCTACATGCAAGACAAGTCACTAGTTTTACTTTCACGTATTATTACGTCAAATCACGTGGTCTTTAGCTGTCACTTTTGATAGATAATATCAATGTCTATAAAACAACACCGATAAAATGTTTTCTAAAAGGTTCTTTCAATACCAAAATCCTATTATAATAAGTAGAATGAGACGAGTTCTTAAGACGCTAAATTAGTCGAACAGAAATTAGTAAATGCCAGACACCAAGTGGATTTATAAAGTTACTACCCGCATCGTCTAACGCGCTACCCTCGCAGTAGACTAGACTGCCGATGTTGGGGAGATAGAGGTTCGAATCTAGGTCGGATGTACTGAAGGTGTTTTTTTTTTTCCAAAATGGTGTTCTAATCTCTAAAAACATTAGTTGGATTATCACATAAGTGTATAAACCGGACGGGTATTAAGACGCGGTGCTAAAAAAAAAAAGGTCCACATGACTGGGATTCGAGCCCCAATACTCCTCTCGTCATAGGCATATTGCGAGAGGGACACCTTAGCGGTATTCATTTGATCATTTAATCGTGTGTGTAAGCCTCGCCGACCTACTCACGTGTGTGTGTACGTATGTGTGTGTACAGGTGAACGGCGATGCGGAGTGGGAGTACGAGGAGATCGTACTGGAGCGGGGCGGCGCCGGCCTCGGGTTCAGCATCGCGGGCGGCACCGACAACCCGCACATCGGCGACGACACCGCCATCTACATCACCAAGCTGATCCCCGGGGGCGCCGCGGCGGCGGACGGCCGCCTCCGGGTCAACGACGTCATCCTGCAGGTGAACGAGACCACCGTGGTGGACGTGCCCCACGCCGCCGCCGTCGAGCGCTCAAGAGGGCGGGCAACGAGGTCCGTTTGGTGAGTAGAGGGCCGCGACAGTGCGAGCTTTGTTTCTTGGAGGTCATCAGTATATGAACCTGGGAACCCTGGATAGAAGTCTGGGTTCCTAGGTAGATGAACCTAGGGTCCCTTGGTAAACAAACCTGGGGATCCTCGGTAGACGAACCTGGAGCCCTTAGTAGACAAACCTGGGGCTCCTCTCTAGAGCAACCTGGGGCCCCTCATTAGACAAACCTGGAGCCCCTCATGAAATAAACCTGGAGCCTTTGGGAAACAAACTTGGGACATATCGGTAGATTAATCTGGGGCCCCTCAAAAATTGAACCTGGTACTCCTCTGAAGACAAACCAGGGGCTCCTCGGAAGGCAAACTTGGGGCTTAAGTTATATTTTAGGGGACATATTTAATAGCCCAAATTGTATGTATTTTGGCCATTTAACATGCAGTTTATATACTGACTGATTAAATCAATACATCACTTACTATATATACTATATACCAATGCTAAAGTTTTATATTTTGCTGGGAATCGAACTTGAGATCTTTGCTCTCAGGAGATAGACGGACCACTGATGGGGGCAAAGTGTCTGACAAATAACTCATTGGCTTAGGTAGGAATTACTGAACAGGAATATGAGAGGTTAAATCCCTCCAAACAAATTAGATCTAAGGATTTTTTCCCCCTCTATCATTTTTTATATTTTAAATTAGGCTTTTTATGCCATTCTTTAAGAATCTATTTGTAGAAGGAAAGGTGGATCATGTTGGGCTTATGGGGAACATTCTTCTGTTTAGATCAGCATTTTTTTTAACATTGGAATGTCTCAGATGTCAAAAGTTAAGTGGTGATGTGCGGACCGAGAGAAAAGGCCATTTTTTTGTACTTTTTATAGCAAAACTTTTTTTTGGGCAAAATAAATGAAATATTACTTCAATACAAATGTGTCTAGTTTAATTTTCTCATATGGTGATTATCAACAATTGTTGAATATCTGAAATGAGAAACTTTTCAAATTAAGAGAAAAAGTTATATTTAAATTTCAGTAAACCTTTGACAGATATTCAACAACTTTTGATGTAATCATGGGAAGAAAATTAAACACTATCTTTGTACTGAAGCAATATCTAATATCTTTGGAACAAAAAAAAGATGTTGCTACAAAAACTGCAACAACAATGTATTTTTTCTTGCGTTCCCTACACACCCAACGCTAAGACTAACCTCAAATAACTTTATCCTAGACCAAGGCTGATGAGTTTTGCTTTTGTTATATTATCAAGATCAGCAAGTGCTATCTTACCACGACCCCCACCCTTAAATAAATAAGAGCTAGTTTTTAGACACCTGGTAGAATGGGAATGGTCGGTCTGCGAGAGGAAGGTTTCCCCCTCCCCGTGCCTGTGCCTACAATTCAAACTGATCACTGTATGTGTATTTACATTCAAATAGAGCTTCTTCCCCTTTTATTTTTGGAAACAAGTGTTCTCTGACCTTTGCTCTATAACTTTCTCTTATAAAGGAATACAATTTAATTGAAACTTGTGTTTTCTATTTACAATTTTAATACTACAATTTATTTATTTTTAATTTTTTTTTTTCTGTATGGCTGCAGTATGTCAGAAGGAGACGTGGTCCAGGAAATGTCAGGCTCATAGAAATTGAACTGCTCAAAGGCTCGAAAGGACTCGGGTTCAGCATTGCCGGCGGTATCGGCAACCAGCACATTCCAGGCGACAACGGCATCTATGTCACGAAGATCATGGACGGTGGGGCTGCACAGATTGACGGACGTCTTCTCGTTGGTGACAAACTCGTTGCTGTCAGAAATACACCGGTGAATACTATTTTTTTTTTTTATTTGCCTTGTACAGAATTGCAGAGTGGACCCCATTGGAGCTTGATCTGCGAAACTGTTTTGAGAGTATTATCAAACTTATAAAAAATGTGATTCGAATTTGTCAAAACTAATATATTTCCTTGTGATAAACTTAAATTAATCAGGTTATTTCTCAAATATCAAACTACTTCCCTTGATTCTTGCACTTTGTCCATCTAAATCTTTCCATATTATTCGGCTACCTTTGAACCTAGGAATGCCCTTGAGCGGTATTGGCCACCTTACTCCACTTTGAGTTACAAACCGGTAAGTTCAAACCATTAGAAACCAAAATTGCAAACAGTGACTTTTCCTCACTCTTAATACACTGAAGACACCATAGACTGGTGATCTTTTAAAAAACAGATTCAGGAGTGAATGTATTTCACAGGAACAAGGCATATCGGGGCTACCGTGCACCTAGAGAGTCAGGGAAAATGCAGGGATTTTTATTTTTTTGTCTGAAAACAGGGAAATCTAATAAAAAAAAAATGTAATACTTGTGAATTTTAAAATGTAACTGTAAGATTCATTCAGTGGGTCTTTTCATAGAAGAAAAATTGAATTGAAGAATTAAATAAACACACTGATTAAAACACAACACACAGCACCAATGGCATGACTTCACACTGATCAATTGATGGAAAACTTAATTTAATTCCTCTATAGCAGGGGTTACAGAACTACGGCCCTCAGACGCTTTGACAAAAAAAAAAGTTTTTTTTTTAGAATGTAAAGAATAATTTCAATGACTAATAGCAAAATGATAGTGTTTGTATGTTTAGTACACACAATACCTACATAGACAGCATCCTATGTGGCCGACGGTGTATTGGAACGCTTAATCAAAACAGCCATACGTGGTTTACAGTTCCTCGAACTTGCTAGCCGCGTTTCATAAATTGTCGGTTGAGTGGAGAGCCTGGGAATTATTTCCTATTTGTGGAGAGAGGGTGTAATTAAAGTTTAATTGTGGCTATAAGCTGTGTATATATGTGAAAATATATAGATAAAAATTAATATATATCTCTTTTTCGATTCAGCCTACCTAGTATTTTCAATATCCTAATGTGGCCCTCCATTCATTAAAATGTCTGGAAAAACATGAATTCCTCGTCATCTTCTAAGAAAGTCTTGGAAACTTGATTATTGATTTTTGAAAGTTTAATTTCTTATTTTAAAATTATGTGTTAAACTATATATTATTTTTCTGCTACAATTTAACTGTCAGCTCACAGATTATCGGGTACTTAAGAAGCGTATTACGTTGGTTTGGGCATGTTGAGAGGATGAGTGTGGATGGATGATGCAACAAATATATGAAGGTAGAGTGTGTGGATCAAAAGGAAGGGGTAGTTTATGTAAGACTGATCTAAATGTTTTATATGAATGTGTGAAAAGGATAAACAATAAAGGTTTTAAGAATAAAAGAGCACGTAGGACACGGTGAATGGATGTTGTTCAAGCGATGGGAGTATGCAAAGATAGGGAAGTGTGGAGAAAGTTAGTGAGGATGGAATAAGTATGGAATTTTGGTTTTTTTTTAGGCTATATACACCGTTTCTTGCCTACCCCAAAAAGGGATAACGTGATTAGGTGTGTATGTAATAACACGCTGTTGTGAAACCTACCCACATGTACTCATTCAGGAACCGAACTCTAGTTTCCTGAGCTAATTAAAAACTCTCACTGTATGCAGAGTTTTACCTGTTTCAAGGTAAATTTAAGTACAAGATAGAACTCTTATGAAAAATTAAATGTTTTTGGTTATTTGGGACTAGACACATGCATTTGAACTTTCAGATTTTAATTTCTTCTTAATAGGCCAGGATCAACACTGCACAGTGATGCAATAAATCTTTCCGGTAATTGTTTAGCTTGGTGGGGTAAGACGTCATATCGCATTTATGAAAGTTACTTGCACATTCTCTCCCCCAACCCCCGCCCCTCGACCAAGCAGACCAGTTCGAGATGTACCACGATGGGTCTGGCGTGGCCAGGTTCATGAAATATGGAACCGCTGCCATTCAGAACCACCTCATCTTCTCCGGCTCTATTATTTACTTCTTCCTCCATCATTTTTCTTATAGACCTCGGATCCATTTCTATTTTTCATTTCTGACAACAGCAAAAAAGAAAGCCACTCTCGATTATTTTTTTTATACCCTCTCAGGAAAGAAGAAAATATTGTTATGTTTTAGGCCTATATTTGGCTGTGTTCCTTTTGATTTCCTCACACCAATCTTGTTAATGTGTTTTTTTTAACTAAATATTTTCATATCACGGTCAATTGCTTAGTTTCAGTCTTGTTTAGAATATTTAAGATTTATTTTAAAATCATATTTTTACATCACTTCTTACTAGTCTGGGTTATTTGTATTTAACCACACTAATTGGTTAGAGCTAAGGAAGATAAAATTTAGGGAAGTTGTACTCACATTTGCGTGAAGCTATTTAAGAAGAATAAGAAAAACAGTTCACCTGGCCAAGATTAGAATCCCAACCTTCCTTCAACCGACGAAACCAGACTACAAGGTTTAAAATTTAATCCAGATGCTGATACAAGTTAAAAAGTAGTCCATGGTTCTATACCAATATAAAAATTGTTTAAAATATGTTTTAAATTTTTTTTGTGTGTAGGTAATAAATTCATCCAAAAATAAACAATTCTGGGTGATGTGAAGACAATATAAAACCTACACACTATACTGTTAATTTGTTGAATAGGATTTCTAAGTCATTAGGCAATTATTTTTTTTTTAAGTAGATATTTAAATTTGAGAGCCAGGGCTAGGTTTGGTGCGATAGGTTAGGTTAATTAGTGTAGCCTGTTTTTACATGACTCAACACTTTGAAAGTATACTCTATTTAACCTGAAAGTTAGCAAGCTTACTTACTTTTCCATTATTGTGTGGATTGTAAATTAAGCTTAGTGTAATCTGTCATAGAGACGTACTTCTCGCATAAACAGAGTGTACGATTAAACGTCCTATAACAAATAGGATATTAATGAGTCAAACCCAAGACATGCTTTCATTTTGTTGAATCTTTGATCAGAAACATTTAAATTAATGTTACAAAACAAATCTTTAATTTTTCCATAACATAGGCTCATCTTTTGCATCAGTTCTGTTCAACCCAAGACACAGCCAAATATGCAAAAATAGAAGAAAAAAACTCTTATAGATGCTTTTTTTTTTTGCTCTCTCTTAGTATTTATGTTTTTGGATGTTTTTAGTTTTAAATATTATTCTATCAGGCTTAGTTGGGGACATCTGCTACCACAGGTTCGACACCTTAGCTCTGTCAGTAGTCTATTGAGCTAAGGGTCCCGGTTTTGATTCCTGCCATCACCGAAAAAGTATCGTTACTGAAATGTGGTTTCCTCTTTCACAGAGATGAAGTAAGGGCTAAGGGCTGGATCTTGTGTCTGTTCTATATTTAAATTAGTTTATAAGTTGTGTGCTGATATAATCGGTGGTTTCAGAAAGTGCATGTTAAATATTTTAAAATAAATGAAAAATAAAATGCTAGTACAAATTTTTCTTTCTTTTCTCGGCTCATTTTTCTTGGTTTAGGATTGCGTCCTCTTGTGTATTCATCACCCCCTGGTGGGAGGGGCGTGTTTCACTGATGTATGGGGGAGGGGGAAGGAATCGCAAGTAGTTGAAAGGGTTTACTTTTACTACCCTCAGATCCATTTGAAATTCAAGTGACCTCTCTTATAGGGGTACTGTAGATAGCCTTGCTTTTAGTTGCCGGGAGAGAAGGTCCCATAATTCTTAAGTGATACTTGTTTTCCTAGGGGGTGGGGGATGGGCGGGGGGGGGGGGGGTTGAAAAACAATGCGGAGATTTACTCTACCCTAGTGGCCCATGATGGTTTTGGTTGAAATTTTTGTTCGACCTGGGTGTCTTTATCTATCTACCACCTTCCTCCCCTCCCCCAAACTCACTCTCTCCTACAACTCTCTCAATTTTGTTTTATTACTACGCCAGCACCAGTTGCTACCGGCAGGGAACAATCTGGAAAAGTAAGGGAATTATTTTGTTGTAAGGGAAATGTTAGGGGATTTAATTTTAATATAATGAAGAATCTGGGAATTTAAATATATGTCTAAAAAAGACTTATTAATTTTGCACCAAAACATTAAAATAAAAGTAAAGAATTTTGTCTCATATTAACAAAATTCAGTATCTAGACATGATTTTCGAACATGAAACAGTTTGATACGTATTTTTTTTTTTTGATACTATATTTATGCATTTAATATCAAAAAATTAACTTATAAAAATTGTGACATTTAGTTGACGCTAAGATTTTTTTCTAAACATATATGTGATTTATCCACTAAACATAAACAAATAATCATTCACCAATAAAAACTGTAAACCGGTTTGGACGGGATTAACTGAAAAACTTTGTCTTGGGAAACCTGGAAAAGTCATTGAATTCTACAGTAGAAATATTTAAATATTACGTATAAAATAAAGTGCATTAAGCATACTATATAATATGTAATTAAATAAATATGATAGAATTGTAGGGAAAAAAAAAAGCACAACTTAAAATAAAAACATTGAACACATATTTACAAAACACTTGACTCTTATTACTTCTTTAGGAAGATGCCAGGAAAGCATCAAAATAATATTATTGAAGTGTTTGTAAATATGTGTTAGTGTGTTTACTTGCTCTTTTCGTTTCTCTACGATATTATCATTTTTATTCAATTAAATATTATTCCTGGCTACAGATTCAGAGGTTCCGGGTTCGATCCCTGGTTCTTTCAAATTTTTCTGTGAAGCATTGGGTTTGGAACGGGGTCTACTAAGCCTTGCGAGGACAAATGAGAAACTACTTGGATACATAAGTAGCAGTTCTTGTCTAGAAAACTGAAATAAACGGCCACATGACACCCTTTATCCACAAATGTTGGCACTATCCTCACCAACATACAACAGCCACTCGGTCCATACACAGTACAGTAGTGCGCTTGGGGGCTCATGAAGGTTTTTTTTTAACACATGTTTTGTATCCGCCCTGCTAGTGTGGCTTTAATCATTGATTTAACTATCTCTTGGAGGGGATGTTGAGGAGCAGTATAATTATAAGGAAATACACTGGCACTTGCCTTGCGAGAGACTAGAAATCTCCAATAGAGAAAATTCATCTCACCCTCACTTGTTAGAGGACAAAACCTTAATTCTCTAGGTCAGAGTCAAGCACGTTATCACAAACTTAACCTGTTTTTTCTCGTGTATTGGATACAGTATATGTTAAAAGATCAAAATTAAAATGTTTAAAACTGTTATATTTTAAATATACTTAAGATTATGATTATGTGCTAGCGGTGTTTGTTAAGGTCACTTTTTAAATGCCAAGCAAAACCTAAAACATAAAAAAAAGCTGGAGTCGAAGATGAGTTTTTTGTTGTCACATAACATTGTATAATTTTTATATTGCCCATTAAGTGCATCATATTATAAAGAGAAATATTAAAAATTGTATCACAAATTTACTTGTAAATTCGTCAAAGATAATTTCAACGAGAAAGAATATTAAGAACCAAATATTGATTATAAGTGTTATAAATTGAATACAAGCAAGGAACTGTTTTTTTTCTTCCTTCGAAACGTTTCGAAGATGCAAAGATTATTGTGGGTGTCAAAAGAGAAGTAGATTTGACCTTCGAAATATCAAAGGTTCACACAATCCTGTTGATTATATTTAATTTGCTATTGTCTGTTATAAAAGATTTGGAAGGTTTAGTAGCAATCAATACTGTTTGGAAAGAGTTGTACCCGCATACACTGGTTGTCAAACTGTCTCAAGGCATCAAGCTCACAATTAACTGTGTTGTAAGTTATTGAAAGTTCAAGGTTTGAATTCAATGTAAGTGAGTTGGAGTGTTTTATAACATAAATGACCCGCTTCAGTGGTCAAATGGTCTAAGACGTCACTCTTGTTAAGACTGGTCTACTGATGATGGGGAGATTAGGTTTCAAATCGCATCAGACCTACTCGGGGTGGTTTCCCTAAATGGTTTCTCAGTTCTCCTTCCACACAAGTGCACGTACACCTCCTCCTTTATTCTATTTTCCTCATCCCTATATCTTTAGTGTAAATATGTAGGTAGCCTGAATGGGTAGTAATAGGCTGACACCTTAGCTCAGTTGGTAGCATGTCTGCTTACTGAACTAAGGGTTATGGGCTCGATTTTCGACATGGCCAAAAAATGTACAATCGATGAAATGTGGTTTTCCCCTTTATTAGTGATGAATTAACGGCCGGGAGAATAACTCGAATAAAAAAAATGCCTTATGAGATTAAAAATTATTTATTTATAATGTACATGGATTGAAAGAACACACATGTAATGAACTTTACTCTCTGCAAAACTGTATGTCCCGGGATTTGTCGGGTGTCTCTAACAATGTTTTGTTCTCCCTTGGTTGCAGCATGGGGATAGGAATCTTGAAAACGTGACCCACGAGGAGGCGGTGGCGACACTGAAAGCCACCCAGGAAAGAGTGGTACTACTAGTGGCCAAGCCCGAGACTGCGTACCTTCCTCCACCTCCAGACGTTTCCAGCACGCCGCCGATAAGTAAGCGTCCGAGTTATCGGTATAGTAAGCCCACTTTCGACCAACAATATTGATTGAAAGTTACTTAAATTTAATAAATAAAATCGTCCCTTATTCAGTTTATTGGCAAAATTTTGACTGTCCAAGTGATAGTTGCTTTTCAAATCCGATGTTTTGATGTATGAATACATGAAAGCACTTCTACCCACTATCAAATAACGAGTTTCCTATTAAAATTAGGGTATATAATAAGAGGCTACGATGGCAGTATACAAAAGTATATTAACGCCAACATTGTTTTATGGATGTGGAGAATGGGTTTGTCAGGAGAAACACAAGAGCAAGGTGAATGAGGTTGGAGTGAGATATCTAAGAAATGTACACAGAAACTCAGATGGACAGAGTTGATATGAATGGGTGCTGAAGGAGTGAGGTTTGAAAGGGAATCCAATAGGTCATTGTGAAATAAGCACAATAATACTTGGATTAAAACAACTATTGGAATATAGGGATAAGATAAAATTGACTAAACAATAATTATTTATATGGTTTATATAGAATATTCAAAATAATGATTAATGTTCCAAAGTCTTATATCTTATAAAATCCCTTTCTCCTTGGGGTCCAGCGGATTGAATGGCCAACTGGCTAGATTAGCTTTTACGTGTTTTGACAACTAAATTGCCATCATCAGTCTAAGCTAAATATGAAGAAATAACATAAAATTGATTCCCTCTTTATGTGATTGTTGCTAACCAGTTTACAATAAGTAGTAAAATGGGAAAGGGGGGGGGGTAGGCAGTGGAGGGTGGTGAGTTGTAAATCTTTCATTTGCTTCTTTCAAATATCAAGTATGATTTCCAGAGAATGTGTTTATTGTGTGCAGTGCGGAAGTGATTTTTTTTGTTTGATCAATAACTAATTGTTTAAATAATTTGATAGATAGAGGGAAATTAATATTATTCGGTGCAAAACTTATTTACATATAACGGGGACATTGACATAAACATTCCCAATAAGAGTGTTATTAAGTTAAAATTATATATAATATATATATATATATATATATATATATATTGTAATCTTGCAAATTAATGTATTTATTTTGATGTGTGGATACTAGCTCAGGGTAGGGATGGGTGGCGTTCTTTTGTGAGTGTGGCAATGAACTTTTGAGCTCCTAATGACATAGAGTAATTAAGTACAAATTAAGGACTTCAATAAAGTATTAACATAATAAATGTTAGAATTTGAGCTAGGTCGAATTCAAATCAAAATCTACAGTTTACATTCGAATCTCAAATTCGGATCCGAATCTTGAAAAAAGTTATGAATATGGAAATATAAATATAATAGAATGTATATAAAATATAAATAGTAACTAAATATTAACATTCTTTCTTATAAGCATTCATTATAACATTCATACATTCAGTTAAGTGTTTAATTACTGGTCTGGGCCCTGGTTGTTAATTTCATTATTATAATTATAACTGGTTCTGAACCACCACTAAGCAATATTAAAGCTCTAAAACAAATTTTGATTTCTTTTTTTTTTTTTAATTTGAGTCTTAAATCTGAAATTTACTCGAGTCTAGAATATTCTAAGGGATTTGCGGATTTAAAAGTCTCGTCCCTAATTAGAATCTAAATTTAAAATGTTATCATAACAGTAAAATAATGTTTATATAGTAAACATAATTGACAGCAAATTATAGCATTTGTTTAATTTTTTAATCATATCTGCTAAAATCATATAGGTACACTATTTCCTTATTTTCCTCAGAGTTAGACAATTCGATTGCACCAAATGGCACCAATTAATTCAATTTGTTTACATGCTTTCACTTGAAAATATGAATAGAAAAAACTGTTAAGTATTAATATTAAAATTGAATTAAATTATTTTGAAATATTATATATATATTTATTATTCTTTTGAAATGTGGCTAGTAAAAGTTTATAAAAAATCTCCTGTTCAAATAACAAATGATAAATAAATTGTGCAATTATTTAGCTTATGAATTATATTTCTTGTAATTTTATATAAATAACTTTTGTTTTAATTTTTGTAAATATATGTTAATGATTATGGATTTTATATTTTATAGTAAAGTAAATTTATAGAACTAAAGAAAAAGGAAAAATAAATTGCTAAGTAAATTTGAAGAAAGCCCACCTAGGGAAAACCCGAAACTTTTATTTTTATTCAACCAGAACATAAACTTTAAAATGTTTGTTTGGAGTACTAGAGCAAGGACCAGAATTGATAAATAATTTGGTTCAGCTCTGTGATTTTTTACACACACAAAGGGGTGGAAGGAGAAATTAATTTCCAGAAATCTGCTATCAACAGACCCCTTCTCGCATGTCGCAACACATAACTATATTCCAAACTTCCCCACCCCTCCCCCCCCCTCCTCCTCTGTTGACTGGCTTGTAGATAATGAAACCTTTAACTTTTTGGGCTAGAATTATTATAAAGTTTATTGTATTTTGTTAATTTTTGATGCTCATATTTTACATTTCACAATTTCATTTGTCACACAAATCATGTGACTCATAAAGTTGAGCATTATAGTTTATATGAGACTGTTTGGGAGCTTCACTAGTTAATCAAATACAAATGTCTGTTAATTTTAGTAACTCTAAAACATACTTGGGATGAGACAATAATATGTTAATTGGTCAGTCTAATTTTCATAGTAAGGGCCTTTTAGAAAATACAATCATGGTTTTTGTGGCCAATATTGATAACTTTTAACTATATTATTAGTGTTATTTTATAGGTATTGATAACTTCTATAAGAATTGACTTATGAAGCTCAAATGACTTGATGTATGAATATGTAAAAGTAGATCTAGTAAATCGGCCAGCTGTCTACCAAGGCCCTTCATATATGGAACAGTATGTATGTCTCCGAGGTTTTTACAATCACAGTCCTCATGTTTTAGCCTCCTTGGAAACACCAATGCCGTACTCCGAATCGATCACAACTTCCATGGTGCTACAAGTGTCCACACCACGAGCTGTCAGCGAAGAAGACTTGTCTCGGTGAGTGCCAGCATGTTTTTGTGTTTTGTTGGTTTTGCGAAGAACCTTAGCTAGTAATTACAGGATATCCTAGAAAACATTTCATGGAAAACTCATAGAATTTAATCAAATTTCTGAAATTTTTACCTAATCACAAAAAAAAAAAAAACTTTTATTTACAGTGGTCAAAATAAACACATTTTTATTATACTAATCTTAGTTCTCAAAGTCAACATATGGTTTTCGTGTCACCTTTCCACTCCTCTACCGCGTATCTTAGTGTTGCCAATTTAGCAACTTTGTCGCCAGAACTAGTGACTTCTACTGGTTTGAAACGACTAATTTTAATTTTTTAATGACTAATCTGGTGACTAGCAATTTTTCTTAGTTTTCTATCAAGTTCATGTTCATCATTTTAAATTTTAATGCTGTAGAATTTAGTTTTTTGAGCGACCATACTGCAAGAACACATAATGCATTGCTTCGGTCTACAGAAGAGCTCTAAACTATCTATTTGTCACTCAAAAATCACAATCACATCGTTCCGGATCTGAGGATCACCTAAGACCACTGATGTATCATACATTCAATTCAGATTAATGCATGCATTTTTTGTTTGGGACAAATCTGATGAATTTTAATTTTTCGTTTAGCGACAATCTAGTGACTTCTGGTATTAATCTAGATATAACACTTATATGGTCGTTGGCAACACTGGCACGTCTTCAGACAAATTTAGTCATATTTATGAGCATGTGTGATAATTCGATTTCATTATAGAAATAGGAAACAGAAAAATAATGTGTTCCACACCAATTGTAAACTCTACTAGGGTAAGCTGATCGTCTAATGTCTAAATATGATCTCATTTAAATCTAACTTAGATCGCACTACCCAACAACAGCCTATCATTTTGGGCACAGAAATCCTTTAACCCTTTCATAGGGTGACACAATTTCAGAATGAGTATGTGTCTTATCAAGTCTCATTATCTTAAGTTGCGATTTTAATTAAATGATGTTTGATACTTTATTTATGTATATTTTGTGGCTGGAAAAAGTTGAAAATTGGCCCTGGAAAATTCAGATAAGTGTGGGAATTTCTAAAAACTGTGCGGCAGAACACCAAAATTTATTGACACTTGTTTTGTTTTAATTATCAACACACTTTTCAAATAAACAAACTAAAACTTTCCTGAAAACGGAAGATATACAGACAGCAGCATCGACACAAAAACAAGTAATTATTTTGAATGGTGCTGGTAGGATATCAACTTGAATGTATTAGTTCACTGTTCTAGTCTAGTTTTAGTTCACTCATCATCATAATCATCATCAACAACAATTCTTCCTCCTTAATTCACTTCCATTATTCTCCTCTCACACATTTCATGTTATCTGCTCCTCCCATACCTGTCTTTGTCTTCCTTCTGGTATTTTTCTTACATACCTAAAATCCATCATTCACTTTGGTATTCTCTCCTTTTCCATCCTCATTACGTGACCATACCATCTCAGTCTTGAGTGAAACCTCAAGTGAAATAAATTTAAATACTTTATCTATATGAGCCAAGAGGCTAGGCCAATTTCTATTAATAAAAGACGATCAATTTAAGTGAGACCTTAATCACTATGTTTCTATCTTTATAAACCATTGTATTTTAAAGATTATTGTGCATTGTACACTATTTTATATGTAATATGCATGAGTATAAACCGAGCCTAAAGGTGGAAATAATGATATGAGAATTTATGATAAAGTGAGCTCTAAGGAGGAATTATATTTGTGTTACAATAAGTCTACTCAATTATTTGGTTGAAACTAAAAATGGGATGCTTGAATCCTATGATATTAGATAGATTCTAGATTCTTAAACATCTCAAAAAAGTATCTCGATTAAAATCATGAAGACCTTGATTTCAAATAACAATGTTAAACTAAACATAGAAAGGAGGATAGTAGGGCAAGGGCCTTTACACCTACCAGAAAATTGTAGGCCTCAAAATTAATAATTAAAACAAAAAAAAACATAATTATGTAATTTTCAAGGTACCGTATTGGCCTGAAAATAAGCCGCAATTTTTTCCAAGAAACAGCTCTCATAAAACTCTAATGCGGCCTATAATCGCATTCAATTTTGTAACTATAGGATATGCATGTTGTTAAATCGATATATATCGCCACCACTATTTAAAAATAAATGAACCTTGATAGTTGGCAAAATTATTTAAAAATAGATGAACCATGACAGTTGGCAAAGTTATTTAAAAATAGATGAACCATGAGAGTTGGCAAAGTTATTTAAAAATAGATGAACCATGTGAGTTGGCAAAGTTATTTACAAAAAGATGAAGAATTACTATCTTATTTGGGTGTAAAATATTTGAGCCATAATGGCTGCCAAAATAAAAAATTTATGTTATTTAAAAAAAGATGAAGAATTACTATCTTATTTGGGTGTACAATATTTGAGCCATAATGGCTGCCAAAATAAAACATTTAATTTAGTGCTTGTATTAAATTCGAAAGTGTAACATGGCAGATCATGTAGAGAAAAAAGCGTGTTTTAGCCAGGGAATTAGACGAAGTTATGATGCCAATTTTAAATTAGCGGTGATAAACTACGCAGAAACTACGAGTAATAGGGAAGCGGGAAGAAAATACGAAATTGATGAGAAGAACATACGTCGCTGGATTTTAGAAAAAAACAAACTTAAGAACGCCATCTCAACACGAAAAGCCTTTCGAGGACCCAAGCATGGCCGTAATCCTGAAATTGATGCGCGTGTTCTTTCTTTTGTAAAGGAAAAGAGACGTGATGGATATTCAATAAGTCGTAATGTAATCAGATTGAAAGCACAAGAAATTGCAAGAGAGCTACAAGTGCCACATAGGGAATTCAAGGCAAGCCTTGGGTGGTGCCGAAGATTCATGCGCAGAAGTGATCTGTCACTAAGACGAAGAACTTCTCTAGCACAAAAGTTGCCCACTGACTATGTAGAGAAGTTGGTGAAATATCAACGGTATGTAATTGGCCTCCGTAAACAGAATGACTATCTTCTTAGTCAAATTGGGAACGCTGATGAAACTCCCGTTTATTTCGATATGCCAAGCAATACTTGCGTGGATGAAAAGGGATCCAAATCCATTGTTGTAAAGACCACTGGCAATGAAAAATTGCGCATTACAGCTATGTTAGCTGTAACTGCTGATGGTAGGAAGCTACCCCCATATGTAATTTTAAGAAGAAAAACCCTTCTGAAAGAAACCCTGCCCGGTGGAATCATTGTCAGGTGTCAAGAGAAGGGGTGGATGACAGCAGAATTAATGTGTGATTGGCTAGCTGTCGTGTGGAATAGAAGGCCTGGAGCTCTTCTACAAAAACGGGCAATGCTAGTGCTTGATGCATTTAAAGGGCATCTTAATCCAGATGTGAAAAATAAAGTCAATGCAACAAATTCAGATCTTGTTGTTATTCCAGGTGGTATGACTTCACAACTACAAGTCCTTGATGTGGTTGTGAATAAACCCTTCAAGGACAACCTCCGAAAGGAGTATTAAGACTGACTTTTGTCAGGAGATCATCCCTTAACCCCCAGTGGCAAAATTAATAAGCCTTCGTTGAACCTGCTTTGCAAGTGGATATTAACTGCTTGGGGAAGGATATCTGCTGAATCCATTGTCCACGGATTTAAGAAGTGCTGTCTCTCCAATAAGATGGATGGCACAGAAGATGATATTTTGTGGGAGGACCATGTAGAAGAGACCAATGAGAGTGAAGAAAGTGACACTGATGAGAGCAGTGATGAATAATTTTTCGTTCCTCTTAAAGTGTCATTTTTAGCCTATTTTTTCAGTGATCACATTTTAAGTGTATCATTATTTTTTAATTTCCCAATGGTCTCATTTTTAGTGTAAATAACTTACCTTTTTTTCCCCAATCAATTTAATTTTGAATATGAATAACTTACCTTTTTTTCCCCAATCGATTTAATTTTGAATATGAATAACTTACTTTTTTATTTCCAAATTACATTATTTTAAGTGTAAATAGTGTGGTTTTTTTCTCTGAAAGTAATTTTATATAAGTAACCTAATTTTAAGTGTAAGCCTCTACCAGTAAATAATTTTTCTTTTCAAATGATTTAATACACACTGATCATATTTAAGTGGGAATATTGTTTTTTTCTCTGAAAGTGATCGAAAATTTAGGGTGCGGCTTATATTCGGTGGCGGCCTATTTTCGGGCCAATACGGTACATCAGTCTCTTTTATATTATTCCATTATATTATTTCCTTTTCCTCTGACGTTCATGATTTTTTCCATGATTTGGATTCAAATTCAAGATTTGGGATTCAAAAGTAAAATAAAGATTCAGATTTGTAAAATTGTGGATTCAAACCATCTCTTAATTTTAAGCAATGTTAAAAGGGATTATTAAGACTTAATGCGGTTGGAAGAGTAACAAAATTACAAAAAAAAATATATATATATATATATTATTAATTAATTTACTAAAAAAAGTTATCTTTGTTGCTTATAATATAATAGACATGATAAATAAAAAGCATTTTTCATTAGTCTTAAGACTTTTTTTTTTCATTAAATTTGGAATAATTTCAATTTAACTAAAATTGTTTATTCTTAAGAGTCTGAAGATTCAAAATTATATTTGAGACGCAAAAGAAAATTTGAAGATTCGGATTCAATTAATATAGGATTCGACCCAGCTTTAGTTAAAATAATAATAAATCATCTTAAAGATCCCCCCCTTGAATAAAAAAACTGCTTACCATTCACCTTCATCAAACAAAATGTTTTCCATCAACTTCTCGAGTTGAAAGTGCAAATGATGCAGTCGCTTATGTTGACTAACCCACCCCTTCAGTGGGTATAAATTTCTGTCAAAAGCATCCATCCTTCAGGTTTGACAAATGAGGTTTAAGAGTTCTCTTCATTTTGTGCAGATGGTATTCTCTGATAAAACATAGTGTGGGCCATTTTCTCATTTATTAAGGAGGAGTGGTTGTTAGTTTTGTCAAGTCTTAGTTTAATCTAATATTTAGAGACGTCAGCGAATTCAACTATTCGAGCACAATACAATCTTATGCGGGTATATTTCCACTACAGTATATTTTTCACACCTACTGTTAAGATAACGCCGCTGATAAATTTTGCAAATAGCTTTTATAAGTTTTACATGTCATAAATATTTGTACTGGAAAAGGGATTTTTTTTTAAGCCAAAAATATTATTTTTCAACCCATAATAATAATTTTGATCTAAAATAAAGTTATCAATACAAAATTTTAACCACATTATGATCAAAGCAAATAATGAAGTTGAAATAATTTAATTGAAACTTAAAATATTCATTTTTAAATACATTTAAAAAGTTACACCTGGACGGGGCAATTGAACCCAGGACATTTGGCTGTGGCATTATTTTGCCAATAGTACAAATATATTGTACATTCTAAGCGAATCAAGATGGACGAAAGCGTATAACCCGAATGGGTAGTAAGTCGCGGTGCTAAAATTAATTAATTAAGATGGAAGAAAACAATGCTATACAATTAAGTATATATGCAAAGACTTTCATGTATACCAATCCTTAATCGTATAGCTTTGCTTATTACAATTTAAAATATTCAGAATAATAGTGAATACAAATATTAGTTAAATGTTAACTTTCTTTCTTATAATTCATTCATTATATACATTAATAATTCAGTAAGGTGTTGAATTACTGGTCTGGGGTCTGGTTGTTAAGTATTCCTATAATTATAATTGGGTCTGAACCACCAAAATGCAGTATTAGAGTTTTAAATCAAATTCCAATTAAAAAAAATTCTTTTCAAGAATTCGAGTCTTGAATTTGAAATTTTCTTGAATATCCCTAAGGATTCGAAGGCCCATCATCCCCAGTCTTGAATTATTTCTAGGAATATTATTATGCTAAATTGCAATTAAGTTTTTAACATATTTATTGGACTCTAGGGGCTAGCAGTTGTTTTGAAATATCTCACTAAATATTAAGTACTTAAACCTAAAATCAATTTTAGAACAGCTACTAAACAGTATTTTAATAATGACATCTATAACGTAAATAAAGATAAATCCAGATATGTCACCGTAAAATATATCTTATGCTTAGTTTTTCATATGGTATAATTTTAATATTATATACAAAATCATAATATTACTTCAACTATCTGGCAACACAGCCCCTTGCAAACTCAACTCTGCGCACTGATCACTTATTGGGAGGGTTAATTAAGTTGGCAATTAGTACTTTGACCTCTACAACCCTAGATCCTATCATTAGCATCCCTCATCTTGCTAATCGCCCATTAGATAGAGAAGCAAATATCGGTACGTAAGTTACAGACATGTTAAGGTTATACTTCCTTCACTGATTACCACATTAAGAGATACTCATCAGGCTGCTAAATAATTGTATAGTTTGTAGGGGATTTAAGTATCGGTTATAACAGGGTTTCCACACACCTAAAAAAAACTTGGACAAATCGTGTTTGGAAAAAAAAACTGAGAAAATTTACTTAATACAGTGAAAAGAACTTTATTATTGGTGAATTTGAGGTATTTAACTGCAACCTTTAAATAGTAGGAACTTAGCCGTCACTCTTTTATTAGACTGGCTTGCTAAAGATGGGGAGATCGAGGTTCAAATCCAGGTCAGGTCTACTGAGGGGGTGGTTTTCCCTAAATGGTTTCCCACTCTTGTTCCACACAAATGCGGGTAGATAACCTCTAAAACGCTTCCATCCTTATCCATACCCCATTTGAGTAATAATTATTACTATACACGTATAACCTGAACAGGTAGTTAAAGACCCGTTGATAAACAAAATAGTTGGCCTTTTCATGGAAGAAAAAGTGAACTGAGACACTAAAGCACGCCGGGCCTGTTTGCCTACAAGGATACACAAACTGAACAAAAAAATTGGGGACCAAATTAAAGATTCTATGATATTAATAAATACCTGATATCTGTTTGTATACAGAACAAGTGAATGAGTGAGGCCGATATCTTTAGACATATGATAATAATTTAACAAATTAAGGCTTTCCGAGACCGGCGCGGACTATTCGCAGCGGCAACAAAATTTGTCTGTTTATTCACATTGAAGCTTCACTTTAGTCGCAGCGTTTCTGTTAAAATATACTATGATTCATCGAATGAAGAAGAGGCACTTTTGTTACTTACCTTAGAAGCGGAAGAAAATGCCAGTTTAGTATTTTTTCCCATCACGGATTTGTGTGTTTATTTTTTTATCTAATTCACAAACTATTTTCGATCAATATAACCCTACCGGTTTATTTTTTTAAATACTTGGGGTTTTCTCAACTCTGAAATTAGCTTATATCAAAATCAAAATACTGAATCAATAAATACATTTTGTTTGTAACACAATTAGATACCTATAGTAAAACATTTCAATACTATTAACCACTTTCATTTAATTCTTTTCCTATTTCAAGCCATATTTTGTCTCTCTTCCTTATGTTTTTGTATTCTTTGTGTGATAAATCATATAAAATAGGATAATTTCAAACAATTTCTATTAACTTTTCTGTTTTTACCATTGTTTTGAACTTTCGGTAAAGACGCGGCAGCATTAAAAATGCAGTGAACGACGAACATAATTTGTGGCGAATAAAAACATTGCTTGATTGCAGCCGCAACTCTACCCTGCCGCACTGGTTTGAACACTATGATAAATATTTACACTGCTGCAAATTTGTCAGCAGTGGCAGCGAATAATTCGCGCCAGTCTGGGGGACCCTTTATGGTGTGTTGTGGGCTTTAAGTTATTTTGGTATAACACCACATTAATATATAAATGTATCCTTGTAGTCAAAATTTGTAATGCTATATATTATCAGGAATTTTTTTTTACTGCATATAGATAAGAAATTTCTTTTGCAACCTCATAGTCGATTCAACTGAGGAGGGATTCTTATTTCAACACCCTTAGCTTACTGCAACAGGCCTTTAATCAAGTTTTATTGCACTTTTTTCCTATTAGTAAAAAGTGGTGAATATCGTATCGATTATTTTGATATATATTAAGAATGTAGGTGTAGGTGTATGTATGTGTGTATATGTGCCTGCGCTCGTTATCTTCCAGTGTCACTTTCCATCCCTTTCCTCCTCATTAAGCCAGTCTTGGAAGTGGCCTCATAAGTCACCCGCAGTCTTCCCATCCCGTCCTGCCACTGACAATTTGTTGGCTCCTTCAGTTCAGATTTGATTTGTCTATAAGAGACCACTGGACTGAAGAAGAGACATGGGTGGCCATTTCTCCAGCTTTTTTTTCTTCACGGCTATTTTTTTTTTATATATACACTGCTAAACCTTTTCAATTTTTATCGTCTCATTTTAAAAAATAAATATAATTTAAAATCGAGATATTGTTTATATTTGACGGTAAATTAGCTTTACTTCAATAGAGATTTCATAGGAAGAACCTTATCTAACACCTTGTAAAGTTAATTGATTTACTTTTATATGTTCATAGGTCAAGTCATGTGCTCTTCAATTGTCACTTTTGATAGATAATCAATACCTATAAAAATAACATGGTGGACAGAAAAAACCTGCAAAAGTCTGGGATTTTTTTTTATATCAGGGAAATGTTATGGAATTTAATCAAAATTAAGGACAAGTTGAGGAATTTTAATACTTAACTAGTTCTGCACCCGAAAATGTAAACAACACTGAGAGATTTTGTTTCTTGGCGTTAACAAAATACATTTCCTAGTTAGCATTATGCTAAAAAGAGATTATTCTACAAGGTTTGTTTTATAACATATTTACACAGTGCCAAAAATAATACCTAAAACATTAAATACTTAATGTGATCAATATAATAGACAAAAAAAATACATTCACCAAATAAATCTGTAAAAAGGTTTAAGTGGGGAATTGTTTTAATATTGTCTGGAAAAGTCAAGGAATTTAATAAATGTTTTGTAGCCACTCTGAATAACACTAATAATATAGTAACATGTTTTCAATGTTGGCCGCAAAAAAAAAATCCTGCTACCAAATCCAAATGATAGGCTGCTGAGCCATGTCTATGACCTGTAAGTTTCTAGCATGGCCTACCACCTTCAAAGGTCGATTCAAATTAACCCATATCACTGGTCACACAGACTAAACTCTGCTTGTTTTGTTTACCGGTAACATTGAGGTCAAGTTTCGAATCCTGCCTACATGTATTGAAGGTGCTTTTTTCCTAAATTATTCATCACTCTTCTCTCGCGCAAATCAATTAAATTCTCCCAAAATTATACCTGTCTCGTCACTACTTCAAGTAATTAAATTTAAATTAAACTAAAATTAAATAAAATCATTTTAAATTATTTGAAATATACAATGAGTAACTCTCAGATGTAGGCATGTTATGTAGCCGAAAAATAAAATTGAAATGTGTTTGAGAATGTGTATTGATATTTATGTATTTTAATATTTCTGTTTATTAATAATTAAGTAATGTGTGTAAACAAAAGAAAAATGGCGCCAGACGACTATTTTAAACTAAACATTAAAAAGAGAGTATAAAGGCAAGGCCTACTTTGATGTACACCGAAAAATTTCATAATTATGTGTTTTGATTTTAATTGTGAACTTTAAAGCCTATTGTTTTCTGGTGTGTAGGCCTTACCCTTCTATCTCTTTTCGTTGTATTATTTAAGTAATGAATGTAAATGATTAGTTTTTCTTATTGTGTTAGAAAGACTCTCTATCCCTCTGCACAGTCATCATCATCATCAACTGTTTCAGCCTTTGGTCGAGTCAATTTAGTAAAATGCCTCCATCTTCCTCTATCCTTCCACCACTCTTCCTCCTTTCATTTCTTCCATTATTCTTCTTCATTTGAACACTTTCTGTTATCTGCTCCTCCCATTTCTTTCTTGGCCTCTTCTGCAGTCTTTTTCTCACACACTTCATTCCCAACATTTTCTTCGGCATTTCTGCAACATAGTTTTATATTTTATTTTTAGCTTATCTATATTACATTGATCTTGGTTATGGTATATCACTTTAGGTTTTAAAGTTTAAGAATATTTTTAAACTTACTTTTCAAATTCTTTTTGGAAGAAAAAAAAATTCCCTTTTTTTTAGCTGACCTCAGATTGAGTTCTGGTTTGTTTGTTTTTTACTCTTTCATTCAAATTTTCCTATTTTTTTTGTATAAAAAGTTACAAATTTATCATCAATAAAACATACAACCTTTTTCCATCTACCATAATATTTGGTTTATGAGCATGTTATTCCTTTTTCTTACTTTATTTAAAAAGTGTCTATGCGACTCCACACTTTTGAAACCATTTGATTATTTACTATAAAACTGGTATTAAAAACCAATTTGATCAAATACATCCAACACAGGATTTTAAAAAATGTGACCCAAAGTGACACATTATAAACAATAATATGAAATGTTCACAAAGCATTTCAAATACAGATTTTTCGGATGCAAGAGCTGTACAACTTTATGGGGAAAAGATTTGACCCGTAATTTTGATCATTTATTATTAATTTACAACACATAAATAAAAATAATAAAAATGATAATCTTGATTACAACTGCGTAAATATTTTTCTAATTGGTGTTAACAAATATATTTATTTGTAAATTTGAAAAATTACACTTGAACATGGGAATCAAACCCAGTACCTTTGGCTTAACGTGACATTGCTCTCTGCCACTGAGCTATTCAGGATTTGTCCCCTGCTCAGGGTCATGTTATCACAGCCATCGGGGTCTTAGGGGCTGACTCTATGCTGCAGTTAATACAGTGACAGCTGTACATCAAAGCAAAAAACATAGCTTAACTCTACAATATATTTATGTTCATTCAAAACACTTTTCGCTTATTTAAAGAATCACAGCACAGATTTTGTTTTAAACATGATGTCATTAATATTTTCAGGGAGGCTGAAAAGATTTTCAAAGTGTTAGCTATTAACTAACAAAATATAATAGCTAAAATATGTTCCTCATATTTTATATTAACATAAGTTGTTGATGAATAATCTGTTATTTTTTTCACACTTCTCCTACCTTACAAGTTAAGGACGTTCAAAAACGAACTGCTTAGGAAGATATTTAGTCCAAAAAGGGGTGAGGTTAATAGGGAGTGGACGAGACTACATAATGATGAGTTGCATACCCTGTACTTATCACAAGACATTGTTAGGATAATCAAGTCTCATAAGATTACAGTGGACAGGACATGCAGTGCGAATGGGAGAACTTAGAACTGGGTTCAAGATATTGACTAAAAAACGCAAGATACCACTGAGAAGATGGGGGGGGTAACATTAGAATGGACCTGAAAGAGATAGGGTGTAATGAGTTGGACTGAATATAACTATCTCAAGATAGGGATAGGGTGTAATGAGTTGGACTGAATATAACTATCTCAAGATAGGGATAGGGTGTAATGAGTTGGACTGAATATAACTAGCTCAAGATAGGGATAGGTGGTGTACTTTTGTAAGTGCAACAATGAACTTTCGAGCTCCTAATTCCATAGAGTAATTAAGTACAGTAGAGTCTGGAAACTCGACACTCGTTAACTCGACATTCTGTGTAACTCAACACACTCATGTGCACACAGTTGTTGACGCCAGTCATCACAATCCAAGGTCATTCAACTGTATAAGCTCCCAGTTTGTTTGTGTAACTCGAGTGGAACAGTCCTGCTGTGGTGTTTTTACAAATGCTATGTTTGTTAGTTTTCCAATTCAGTAACGTGTTATTTGAATCAATACAATATTATAACTACAGTACTGTACTGCATTTCTGTATATTACACGTATGTATATACACCATTATATTATCATGTAATATATTGCACTGTACATATATTACTGTTATTGTACCATACAACAATGCTACAGTACAGTACAACTGTACCTATAATATTCGATACTGAACTGTGATTCAACCTTGTTTAGTAAGCATGACATAGTAAACATGCCTCTTATGCAAGTTTATTCATAAAACTCGACATTTCAATAACTCGACACTATCTCAGTTCAAATTAGCTCGAGTTTCTGAGAGACTACTGCATATTCACTATGTTTTAAGCCCATCTTTGACAATTTACAGGCTGATTATAACAATATTACACCCTTACAAAACCTAACCTTCAATTGGTAGACACATGGAAAGCTATGTTTTGTTATGTTGGGTGACCTTGTTATCTTTAATATAAACTAAACATAATGGTGAGCTACAATATACACTTTTGTGGAGTATAGTCTTTTCTCTGTTTGAGAAGAAAAGACGATAATTTAGTTTACATATTAGTTCAATTTTTTTTTATAAATCTTCTGGTTTAGGATTTTTGCGCACATATTAAGTGGTTCCTCTATATTTGCTTCAAATTTTAGCTTTCTAGCTCATCAGGAAGTAAGAAAATCTTAACAGATATTTGTACATACATACACCATTAAATATTTATTTATTATTTAAATAGTTTTTCAGGTTTCAAATATTTGCCTATTTCTTATATACTCCCCCTATTTTGCTCCAAATTACAGCTTTCATGTCAATCAGAAGTATGAAAAAAAAATTCTCTTTACGAATATACAGACCATGCAGACACCATTCTAATGATAGTCATTTTTTTTTAAATAATTTTTTAGTGTAGTTTTACATTTTTGCAAGCAAAAAAGAATCTTCAACATTAAAAATGTTTTACACATTTTTGAATCTTAATGTGAAAATATATATATATTATTATAATATAATTATATATATTTTTACAAACAGATAAGCCTTTATTGCATTCGGTGTGCTGTGCTAAAGACCATTTGACAGGTTATTTTAGTTCTCACCACTTCCACCCCTCCCCCTTTCCCACCTGCTCTCCCTCCCTTCCCATGGCTTAAAGCTCTCACCACTTCCCATCTCACTACGAAAGAAAAATATATTTCTTTCCGCCATTCTAATTGAATCACTCTTGCTTCACTTGTTTTCCTATATCTTTTCCTTTCAAACCTTCTATTTTCTCTTATTACATCTTTGTGTTTTTTGTTTCATCTTTTTTTTTTACCCCTTTCTTTTCCTTCTTCTTTTTAATGTTGTCTCTCTTTATTAGATAAAAGTGTTATTTTAAAACTTTATATCTTGATATAAGTTTCATAAAATACTCTATCTAAGTTTAATCTGTGATAAAAAAAAACTTAGCCTATAAGTTAAAATGTTTGCTTTCTGATCCAAAAGTAATAACTTCCAGTCAAAGACAAAAAATATTTAAATAGGCCCCCCCCCCTTTTTTTTTTTTTGCCATAAAATATTATCTATGAAACATCAATGGTGCTTGTAAGTTATAAAAATGCCCTCAAATAATACCTAATCTTTTTTTTAATCATTGAAAATATAATTTTAGTTACATTGAAATAGTTTATAATTGCGGCAACAAACGATGCTCTTTACGGATTAACCTCGACAAGTTTATTTTAAAATAAAAGGACTTGGACACTAAACTAGTAAAGGTTTAACTTGGAGCCAAAATAACCACCAAAATTAAATGTTTTAATCTACTATAGTAACTTTTTGTTGCTGTTTGTGGTCAACCTTTATTAAATTGTGAGAAGAATTTAAATTAGTCATCTAGGGGTGCCAAAATGTTAATTTAGTTTGCTATGATGCCACTGGTTTTAAAATGTTTAGTTTAAATCAATTAAGAATTTTTTTTTATTAAAATCAAAGTTTCTGAAAAATTTGTTCCTTATGAATCTGAGTCAAAAAAATGGTGAATATGTCTCCTCCGTTGTTTAGTGGTTAAGGTGTGGCCTCCATTGAAAAATCCTTATCAAATCTAGTAGCTTACACATGCAAAACTTTTACAGTAATTAATAATTTGTGTATACTTTCATCTATATTAGAGAGGAGAAAATCTTAAGAATTTGAGGGGCTCGTGTAACGTTTGTGTCTTCACTTATTAATTATTAATTAATTGGCTTGTTTCAACTTGACTTTGGTAGTCGCAGAAGAAATCATCTGGGGAGTCCTCCGGTTTATATTTTATTGTCGTCTTCCTGGCCTAGAAGTGTCCAAAGTTATAAAAGAATTATCCGTTTTTATTTTTTGTTAAATGTGCTGGTATGGATTTATGTGAATATGGATCTTTATGAATTATTGTCTTTCTTTGTTAAGTCTATAATAATAAGGTGTATGTATACCTGCTGAAAAAGTCATGAAATCAGATTTTGGTCATGAAAGTCATGAAAAAGTTATGAAATTAGCTTCCAGGTCATGAATTTTTGTGAGTCAAGCTCATTGTTCAGGTAATAATAATAATATTTTGTGATACCAACTTTGATCAAAATTAGTTTAAATTTACAACTTCTTCCCAGTGATGACATAGTTCAGAAATGAGAAAATCTTAGGAATCAGAAATTATGAAATTTTAAATGAAAAACTCATCCTGAAGGGAAGAAAGTTTTATTGGTGTCTCTTGGGCTCTTTGGTATTTCTTTCTTATTCTTTAACTGTCTTTTGTATTAATACTGGCAGATATTGTCTTATATTAATAAAGAAATTATCATTTTTACTTAATTTAATGACATAGGTGTTTTTTATTTTAGTCATGAATACATAGGTCATGAAAAAAGTCATGAAATTTGGCTTATATAATTCAATAGACACCCTGATAAGGCTGTAAATTCTAACTTTGGCAGCATACATAAAAACATTTAATAAAAACAATAAATAAGTACAATATACTAGATCCGTGCTGAAAAATAGCAAACACACACTCGTAAGACCAAGAAATATAATAAATTATACAATCAATTGAGTTTTATAGACCGTCCAATTTTTATAGGAAGAAATCCTTGGAAAATACAAACGAATTTTTTTTGGCCAGTACTGATACTATTTTAAAATTTTATTAATTTTTTTATAGGTACTGATGATATATCAAAAGTGACATCCAGATAACCTCACTTGCCGCATGAATACTTGAAAGAAGAGCTAATAACTGTTATATCTTTAAGATAAAGTTCTTCCTATTAAGATTAAACTGCAGTAGTCACATATTCTTTGTCTCAAAAATATATTTTAAGCTATATAAAGGCTATTTAATTGATACTTGATATTAAAATTGGACTAAAGGACTGATTACTAACACCAACAATAGTCAATTTTAATTCTTAATTTTTTTAAATAACAAGAGTTTTTAATTTAATTTAAACTTTGCTATTGACTTTTACTACATATTCATACAGACTCATATATTTTAACTAGTTTATTACAACTTGACATGCTTCCATGGTTGAATGATCTAAGGCATCACTTTCTTAAAAGACTGGACTTCCTCTGACAAATAAATCGGGGTTCGACTCTTGGTCAGATGTACTGAGGATTTTTTTTTTTACATAAATGGTTTTTCTTTCTTTCTCCACGCAAATGTGAGTACATTTGTACCTCTAAATTTGACTTAATAATTCCTTATTCGTTAGGGTGGTTAGTATTTTTATCTATTAATAACCTAAACCAGATATTAAGATTTGGTGCTAAAAAATATAATAACTACCACGTCTATGTTTTAATAGTTTTAGTTTTCGAATATAAACAAAATTATTTGTAGAAATGTTGAAATAATTTTCCACTAACTTAAAAAAAAAATTGAATGAATTCATCTTATCCTCTAAGTTCCTACGCGTGTGTCCTATTTCACACAGTCTTGTTTTTGTTTTACTGTTTTTGGTTTCAGCCCGGCAGCCTCCTGTCATTGTTTGATGGTAGGGTTTACCCGCACCCCTTTTTCTCTCTCTCTCTCTCTCTCTCTCTCTCTCTCTTGTTGGTGGTGTTATTTCAGGGTTGGTGAGCATTTTAATTGCAATGTGGCACGCCAATGGAATAGATGGGTGGGCCCATCTGATTGGAGGAATAAAGGGGCTGATTGGTGGGGTGAAAGGGAGAAAAAAGGGCTCAAAACACAATATGTTAAGTCTCTTGACTCTTATTTAGGGAGAGCACACATTTGATTAGGGGTTGAAATAACATTTTACCTCGGGGATGTGTTGTCAGGGTGGTAGGTTACAACCAAACCTGTTTTATGTTTTAGGAGGCTGTATGTTATTTTTAATTATTTTTTTAAAATCAAAATTACAATGTTATTGTGGGGATTGCATAGATAGATGGTAAGACACAACACACCAAAACATAATTCTAAGCATTAAACTTTAACATTTTTAAGTAAATATTTTTTTTTTGTGCTTAAACTTTTAAAACCATTAAGGTATAGTAGTCGAGTCCTAGAACATTGATAAATGCCCTAAACACTTATTGCTGTGTTTTTTTATCACTATGTCTTACTACTTGTTCAGTTTATACACCTACATCCTAATTACACTAATGGATTAGGGATTAGGAAGATTATATTAATAGGAAGTGTACCCACATTTGCGTAGAAAGAGAAAGTGGAACACCATTTAGGAAAATACCACCCTCAGTACACCCGACCAAGATTTGAACCTAAATCTCCCTGTCATCGGCGGTCTAGTCTACTGTGAAAGTAGCGCGTTAGACCACACGGCCACCGAAGTGGGTGGTTTGCTGTTGATAGCATACAAATTCAGTGGTTCCCAACCGATGTGCAGTGAAATCTGCAAAGTGTGCCACCAAAATTTCCCAAGGCTTTAATCTAACAAACCATCCCACAATAACTCAACCACTAGTTACAGTTTAACCCTCTTAAAGTGTTATAGCAAAATTAGGATAGCAATTTAGCTTTAGGTTTCACTTATAATGACAATTGTGTACGACCAGTTTCTATTTGTATCCTCTGTGAAGAACGCTTGAACGAGGAAACAAACGTTCTGAGCAAAATGAAGTTATTTATATATATATACACACACACACACACACACACACACACACACACAAACACACAAACACACCAAAAGCCCAGAATAGTTCCATAAACCATCATCATATAATTTTGAATATCTTTTAAAATCACAACACAAGGTAGTGACTAAAATGGGGTGGAAAAAAAAGTTTGTTTTTTAAATAGTGCACCTGAAGCATTTAAAGTTGTTGAATTGATTGCAAAAAAAAACCATAAACCACACACTATTGATGAAAATGTAATTGGGCCAACTTGTCAGGTCATTGTTGAATTCATAGTTATATAATCTAAAGAGCAAATTTACAAGTTTTTCCAAATAATAATTTGTACAATAGTACAGTAGGCTGATGTATTGCTGAAATATCTGAGGACATAAGTCAAAATGTGGTTGAAAAAAAATTAAATAAACGGGCAATTTGGCCTGCAAGTATATTATGAAAGCACCAACAGTGAAATATATTTTGCATCCAGATTTATCTATCACCTCTATATTAGCTTAGTGCATTGTCGACACTATGGGCTGTATGCAAGAACTTGACTAAGTGGATGTTAAGTGGACTTTGGCGTGAGATTGCTTGTGTTATCATAGGTTAAAAGGAGGTAGCGATAGTGTGCTCAGGACCACACTATCAGTCCACTAAGCATTCACTATACGTTCTTGCATACCACCATATGTGTATCTTTTTTTTTTATCCCACCATGCCTGTTAAATTACAGGATTATCTCTTCTGAAAGGCATTTCTCATCTTTGGAGTTTTGTTCAAAAAAAGAACAAACAAAAAAAATATTGAAAATAGAGTCCCTTAACCCCATTTAGCAGGCGATATATTGTGTATAATTTGTTTAGTTAGTAGGGGGCAGCGCCCTCTCCTACCCCCACCTGTCCTTTCTACTTTCACCCCTCATTTGGTGGTTCCAATTTGTAAGTTTCTCAGGGACCTTGTGATGAACATCAACTTTTGGGGAAAATAATTAAATGGTAGAGAGGGCGAGAGTTTTTGGGGGGAAGGGGTTGTTGAGTAAAAACTTATAGAATTTACTCAGTGGAGCCTGTTTATTCTTTTAATTAACTAAGAGTTTCATTTGAAAAGTTTTTTTTTTAGATACAATTTTAATTAATTTATCGTTGCCTTTGAATAAGTTTTTTGTTCTCTTTGAATAATTATTTAGTTTTTCTACAGCCTAAAGGAAAAATACATCATACAATATGAATGTTAAATTCAGCATTACCTTTCTGTATTGAAAAAGCTACTTTTGCTAAGGCAGAATTACACTGTCATATTTATTTAATAAAATAAAAATAAATATTTTATAAAATAATTGATATGAGTGGAAACACACAAATGTGTCTAGGCTACATCAACCTTTAGCACAGTTTGAGAAAATATTAGCCAGTACTAATATACCTTTATGGAATGTGGGTTTAACCTTTCCCATTGATAATTTTACGGCCGGGGACTGGATGCTGTGCCTGTCCTAATCTTAAGTTATGAAGCTACGACAGGCCTAGCAAGTCGATAGTGGAAAAATATATAGCTTTAATAAAATACTGACTCATGCCGCAGGCTGGAAACAATAATGGATGTAACTAGTGTACCTTTGCCCAAGGGGTGCCCGAATTTATTTATTGTACTTCCTTTATATGGAGGTTCTTTCCATGTCCCGACGAAATGAGGTGATGGAGATACTGAGTATGAGAGTGTGGAAACGCTTAAACCTAACTTAAGCCTAATTAACCAAACCTTGTGACCGTTGGGAAAGTTCCCCCTTCGGGAAGATTACCCATGGTACCGGTTGGGAATTAAACCCGGAACCTCCAAGTTCGTAGCCGTGTGCACTAACCACTACAAAACAGGGCCATTTATTGTGTTCATAATCTCCCGGTTGTGGAAGCTTTTTTTTATAGGTAATAATGTGATCTATTTCTTTTTTTCTTTTCTTTTTTTTGCTGTTATTAATTAGGATTTTTTCGGGTTATATTTTATTGGTTTGCATCCCTTATGGGTCATTTGTAGGCATTTTTTTTATGGGTTTTAGGCATTTATGTTGAATAAGTATACTTCTAAATACTATTAATATCTTATAAATGCATCAATACGCAATCATATATTTTTAATCACACATTTACTGAAATTAAAAGATAATGTAGGCCTTAGTTATTCTTTAGTAGTAGGGATCCCCCCCCCCCCCCCCCGGTATGTCTTGATGGATAAACTATCATTATTAAACATTTAAAACAAATTACTATACACGTCGTTGAGCCAGCGAATCAGGTTTGAACTAGTTACACTTAATGCTTGCAGAAAGCGCCACTGTTTCTGACTGCCTGAACTATCTGGCGGCCGATATTTTAACTGAAAACGGTGGTGGCATCTATCGACGCGCAAGAGCAACGTAAACGTCATTTAATTGTTATTTTTTAGCACTGCGTCTAACTACTTGTTCAGTTTATACGCATAATATGTATAACTTAAGTTAATGAGTTAGGGATGATGAAAGCAAAATCTAGAGGTAATGTACACGCATTTACGTGAAAGGAGTGTGGAGAAAACATTATATCTAAAAAAAAAACGCCAGTACACCCGGTCTAGTTTCAAACCCCGATCTCTCGGTAATCAAGTCCATTCCCAACAGTCCATCCCCCAATTGCCGGAAGCTAGAAAAAATTATAAATATTAAACACCTCTAGAAGCTCTCGGAAGTGCTTTTATGGTAACACAGCCCCTTAATTTGTGCTTGTGCCTTAATTTTGATATTGTTTGAACCATAAATAAAGCCATATATATTTTGTTCATAAAATTGCGGGGTGGAGCGGGGGTGAACCCTAAAAAAAAACCTGTCTATGACCTTGAATCCCATCAACTTAATGCAGGCCAACAAAGAACACTTAATATAGTCCGAAACTCCGGATAATCCGAACACACTTGTTGGAAAACAAACTTGTTTCTGACTCACCGTGTGACAGACACACACATATCCAGCCCTATGCAGTGGCGAGTTGATTGTTATGACTCTCCTCGACAGAGTGCGTGTCACGGGGAGTCACGCACGGCGTGAATCATGCCCGCTGGACACGAGACGTTTCAGAATGGTTTCCTTCCTTAAGTCGTGACTCTACACAATAACCATGTTTTAACGCTTCACCGGCCGTCCTTTTCCGAGCGTCGTTGGAAGTACTCGGACGTGCGGACGTCGCTTGGCGCTGCTGAGGCTTGTTTGACAATGTCTGGGGGGAATATATATATTAGGATTCTGGTAGGAAGAAACTTTTAGAAAATACAGACTTTTTTTAATTGCAGTCGTTTATAGCATTTTACTATTTTATTAGTGTTAATTTAACAGGACCTGAAAAACTGTGAAAACAAGGAATTTTACAAAATCGAGTAAAAATACGGGATTAGTTAGTGATTTGAGACATTTAACTGGAATATTAAAATATTAGGCCTTTGGATGGTTGAAAAAGTGAATTGATGACTTAGGCACGATGATTAAAACCTGTCTTAATTACCACTTCAACAAAGGTCGTGAATAGACAGAAGATGTACTTACACACAAATTTTAAATCATCCTGTTTTAAACATAAGTTATATTATGTCTCCACACCTGTCACTTCGGTGAAAAATTAAATGTTATTACTCTTTTTCTTTCGGTCTAATTTGTCCGGAAAAAATTGGAACTCCGGGAAAACACGGGTAATATGGTAGAAAGAAAAGTCCTGGTTAAGGGTTGATAATATCTTACAAAAGTGACAACTGCAGATTACATGAACTATATGGATACGTGAAAGTAGATCTAAAAAAAACCTAGCTGTCAGATAAGATTTTTATGAAAAACGACTGTAGCTAATCTTATTAATATATCAATTCCCAAAGCTCCAGGAGTTGTTTAACAATTGACTACCTTCATTTCCCACTCATATGGTGGCTACAGGGATGGGGGGGGGATTGGGGAATTAGAGGCATTTTTTGATTGTCGGGGTAAATTAAGCCCTCATTCTACCTTGAAAGGTAGAAAGCTTACCTTGCACGTTTCCACTATGGCGTAGATTTTAAGATAGGACCATAGTGAAATCCGTTAAGGAATAGCTGTTTACATTTCACTGTAAACTGAGTGTAGGCCTACATGTCAGGAAGAGTAACTTATTTCAAGGCCGTAGCCAGGGAGGAGGTTTGGGGGTTCAAACACCCCCCGTCATAAAAAAAACACTTTAAATAACTTCTAGAACTGTTTATCATTTAGAATTTTTTTCTAGCTTCCGGCAATTGGATGATTGCCCACCAAGGCCCCCCCCCCCCTGAAATTATTGAAATTATTGGCTGGCTACGACCTTGTTATTTGGCAAAAATATTTATTTTCCATCTAGACACTTAAAATAAAAAGCGAGAGATTTTTCATCTCTCGTGTGTTAGTAAAAATATATTGTCTAGATATGGAATTCTGCTTAGATAAGACGGCTGTTCAGTATTTGGGGTTTGTGTCACAAATAATTACTTAAACATTTTTACCAAAAAAAAGTCTGACAAAAATAATTGATATTTAGTATTTCCTTGCTTAGGGGGAATAAACATCTTTGATTAATGTAATAAACAGAACATTTGAAAAATTCTGAAAAACTTGAAAAAGTCATGAAATCTCATTAAAGAAGTTGGGTAGCCAACCTTTCACTATATTTCCGGTACCGTCCGTTCGTCTACGGTCTAAAATCGCTCGAACGGGCTCTAGGCTATCGGGACCAGACTGTAATCTGTTTCGCAACAACTAGCGCGACGGTTGTGTTCTTTCGAAGGTGACTTCTCATAATGGCATTTATAAATATACATAAGGGACGACCGGTAGTTCCACCGACGATCTAGATTCTTGTATTTCACCTTCCTCTCTTCAACGGGTTCTTACACCATGCCTGTCGTCTTCTAGACAAGACTGTTTATTTGTCGGAATGTTCTGAGATATCCATTTTAAAATCACTTAGTTTGAGGAGTTGCAGTTCAATTTTCTTACTAAGAACCCTTAAGAGGGGGGGAAATATCTTTAAAACATTTTTGCTGTCAAAATTGATACAGTTCTACTATTTTATTAATTTTTTTTTAGATATTAAAAATATGTATCAAAAGGGAAATCCGCATTTCTTTTGATTTGACAATTGAATACGTGAAAATAGATCTTGTAGTAAGGTTCTTCCTATGGAAAGTTTGGGCTGCAGACCCTGATTTTGGTAGTCAGCCCGTTAGGACGGGCCCTATTTCGTACCAGAATCCTCAAAAGGGGTTGTGTGTGAAGGGTGCACTTTTTCGAT
The DNA here is from genome assembly GCA_033556935.1 of Timema podura. NCBI lineage: Eukaryota > Metazoa > Arthropoda > Insecta > Phasmatodea > Timematidae > Timema > Timema podura. Next base: position 24,132,420 of record JAVRXN010000013.1, on the reverse strand, counting down.
GGAAAGTCATTTTCAGGTGCAAGGATTTCGACGATTTTGCAGTTTGTCTCGAAATTCTGTTTTTATTCCTAACCATAGCCGAAAATTCCAACTCACAAAATATACGAAGATGTAAACGGTTATCTTCAAAGCTTTAGTAGAAAGAGTTTTGTATACATTTGTTGAACAGACGGACAGAACTGCAGCATCGATTATTTTCGATTGAAATTCATTTTTAACGAGGTCAGATCGATAAGCTCAACGTCGGCCTTAGTCACTATTTTTTTCCGCTTTTTTTTAATGATTTTATATTTTCAAATAGTTAAAAGATATTAACATTTCAAAAAAAAATTCGCGACCCAAGGGCGTAGAAACCTAATTTTTCTGGAAGAGGGGGAGGAAGTCCACTAGAAAATTTTACTACTAAATCTTAAGCTAATAAAAGTTTCTATGCGTATATATGGACGCATACATAAAATTTCAGAAGGGGTTCTGGGCCCCCCTTTCCTTTCTGCGCTCTTAGACGTGACCCACAAAAAATAAGACTCGTGAAGTCTGATTGAGTCTAACTTTATGTTAGTAAAAAAAAGGTTCAAATCTTTCTCCAATCTATTATTATATATATTAATCTTTAATCTGTTATTTATCAATAACAATTAAATAATAATATCCTTCCTAATGAACTTTGTAATGTTAAGATGAGACGTATTTGTGTATTAATTTGTATGATTTGTAATTCAACTTGACCTTTTCTTATCAACGTAATAAACCATTAATGGATTACATCTGTGAACTGATGAACGTTTCATTAACTCCGTCCTCTTCAACTCTACCCCTACCTCCCTATTTTCGATAAAAAAAGAGGGGAGCTGTTCGTTCCCACTAAGTGGAATATTGTCGTCTAAATGCTTGCAGGGGTAATTAGTAATGACAGGTGGAGCAGGCTCCCAGGTAATGACCTCGCAATCATCCTGTTCTGTCTGGCTGGCTCACTTTTGTTTTATGTATATAGTCCGATTTTCTTATGAAGGACCTTATAGAAAATACATGATCTTTTATTTGTCAAATTTGATAACACTGTACTATATAATTAGTATTATTTTTTTAAATTTTAATAATATATATATAATCAAAAGTAACAGCTGCAGATCCCATGACTTGACGTATGAATACGTAAAAGTAATACTAGTTACTTTCTTAGATGTCAGATAAGGTAGGAAAATTGGACTATAAGTTGCTTAAGCTACGTGGTTTCTCTACAGTGCAAACTCCATTGAAAAAAATGACCTTTTTACGGTTAAAAAAGTTACTAGATCTACTTGCATGTATTCATACGTCAAGTCGTGTTATCTACGGCTGTCACTTTTGATAGATTATATCAATACCTCTGAAATAACACCATTAGTACAGTAAAATGCCATTGTTGTTGATCGCGGGGAAAAAAAGTATTTTATAAAATGCTCTCTGTGTGAAAATAGGACTGTGCCAATTTAATGAAGACGTTTGTAGGTTCACGCATAGATTTATTTGTGTAAAATCCCTGAATTAATATTTATAAAAAATAAACTAGTCGCTGTACGAACCCCGGTCTCTCTCTCGCCGATTCTTATGACTACAGAGTTTAGGGTCCGGGCTCACTTCCCATTTAACATCGATGAAATAATAGTTTCCTCTTTTCACGTATATGAGTTGTTGGTAAAGGGGGTGGGGGGAGGATGCTGTGACTGTTCTAGAGCTAGTTTTGTAAGCTGTCAGGTGACCTGGTGGTCTAGGGGTAAGGTGTCAGACTTCTGTGCTGAGGGTCCGGGTTTCAAACCTCGGTCCCGGCACAGATTTATCTGATTGACGAACCCTTCCTTCACCTCTGACAAGACGTGTATTAATCACAACTTGGGAATGTGTGTGAATGCCAGGCCTCCTCACCGTGGTTCGGATCCCACGTTAAACTGTAGGTCCTCCATTTCATCTCACAATCACCCTACCATTACACATTAGCGTAAGTGCGTATAACCCGAACGGGTAGTAAGACGTTGTGCTAATAATAATAAATGTAAGTTGTCTTCTGATATAATTAGAAAGTGCACGTTAGCAATCTCAAATAAAATAAATTACACTCGCTCACTCGTAAATAAAAAAAATTCTTATCCATTTCGACTTGTAACACTTTAAACCCTTTTTAAGGGGATTCTGTTTCCTCCTGGTTTAGTTTCGTATCGTTTGAACTTAGTGGATGTTAAGTGAGTTTTGCGGTATTCGGTCTTTTCCAAACACCGTCCATCTCTTGATAACTAACTGTAGCGTCAAGTACTACCTATACTCGCGGGCAGCCTAGTATAAAAAGGTCACGTAACCCGCTTCAGAGGCCGAATGGTCTAAAATATTGCTCCCTTACAAGAATAGAGTTTTAATTTTCTTCACGTGGTAATATCAACAGTTGTTGAATATCTGTCATGAGCACAGAGGCATTAAATGAGAAACTTTTAAAAAACTGCAAATCAATGTTGTTTTTCTCTCTCGCGTCCCTTATATCCTTACCTTAAACTCTAGAACTTGGGATATATAAAGATTACATTCGTTCTGTTCAAATAGGTGGACACGTTTAATGGAAACAAGTTAACCGAATATTTTCTAAAACAAAAAAAAAATCATCTCACATCTGTATCAGTAACGGCCTCCAAGATTATGTGAGACTGCCCGCGAGTATAAGCCGTCAGCTTAGCATTATCACGTCGACATTGGTGGTTTTTGTAACTAGGTTAACTGCTGTGAGTATAGCTGACCTCGCCGCTACCGACAATTACGTGGATGACCAGGGAGGGAATGAATGTGTGTGTACATGTGGTTGACTCCCCCCCCCCCTTCTCCTCTTCTTCACTCTAACAAAAAAAAACACATTTAAAAAGTCAATTTGGATGTGTGTAGAATTCAAGATGATGTTGACCCAGTATTCGGCCCTAACCTTATTTCTAAATGTTCGACGTATGTTTCAATTTTTTTCTTCTTCTTAAGTCAACAACCTGAAGGTTGTTGTGATGTGATTTCTATCCATCCGGAGCTGAGCACGCACTCAGCCCATAGGTTGGCTAGTGCTGCCCGAACCATCTGGTAGAAATCCCATGTACAAGGGTAGTTCAGAGAGAGAGAGAATGAATGGTGGTTTCCCGTTGCTTTTTCACACTGAATTTTTATTAGCGAGAGTGAAAGCTCCTATATTTTTTTTTTCCGGGAAAGTTATTTTCACATACCTTCCAGGGTTCTTTAACACCCGCTTCGATCGACATGGGGACCAACGGCTTTACTTCCCCTCCGAAGGAAGTTGTGCTACGGGGTTTTATCGCTCAAGATGATTATTATTATTATTATTATTATTATTATTATTATTATTATTATTATTATTATTATTATTATTATTATTATTATTATTATTATTATTATTATTATTAGCACCGTGTCTTACTACCCGTTCGGGTTATACGCACTTACGCTAATGTGTAATGGTAGGGTGATTGTGAGATGAAATGGAGGACCTACAGTTTAACGTGGAATCCGAACCACGGTGGAGGCCTGGCATTCCTCACATTTACAAGTTGTGATTAATACACGTCTTGTCAGAGGTGAAGGAAGGGTTTGGTAAGCAGATAAATCTGTGCCGGGATCGAGGATTGAACCCCGGACCCTCAGCACAGAAGTCTGACACCTTACCCCTAGACCACCAGGTCACCCGTATCGCTCAAGATAAATCCGTCGACCTCGACTGGGTTTGAACCCGCGAACATCAGTTTTTGAGACCAGCACTTTACCCCAAAACCACCTAGGTCGATTGTTGTAGTTTGAAGAAGTTTGGTTTTTCTTAAATAAATTTGCTTTTTGCTTTTTTATTTCAAGCGTTTCTTATAAGGTTTTTTTTCGCACCTTGATCCATAGATTAAGGATGAGATCATACAAATAGGAAATGCACCCGCATTAGCGTGGAGAGAGAGTGAGAAACTATTTAGGAAAAATCACCCCCTAGAACACCCAGTCGAGAACCGAGGGTTTACCGATGTAGGTTGGGTGTAATAAAAATACATATCGATTGTCTCTACTTAGTTATTTAAGGTTCTTGGGTTCGATTCGCGCCATGGCAGAAAAAATATATATATTTGGGGAAATAGGGTCTGCCTCATTTATAGTGATAAATTAACATACGGAGAACTGGGTGTTGTGTCTATTTTATAAATCTACCTCGGTGGTATTTGTGAAAAGTGCTGGCATAATGTTCATGATGTTCGTTAGTTCATCCCCAGCCGGGTCGACAGATTTTTCTTGAGCGATAAAAATCCATAGCACAACTTCCTTCAGAGTGTAAGTAAAACCGTTGGTTCCATGTCAATTGTGGCATGTAAAAGAACCCTAGAAAGGCATGGGAAAATACATTTACTGGCAAAATTGGTAGGTCCTTTCGCGCTCGCTCATAGAAATTCTCGTGTTTTGATATATTCAGTCGTTTAAGAAAGTTCACGTTAAATACCTTAGATAAATAAAATCTATTTTAGAATGAATTTAGTTTATAAATGAGTGTAGATAAAAAGTAATTCTATTTATTTTTGTTTTTAATTTTTCACCCCGTTTCACTTACTACCCGTCCGAGCTATAAGCATCCCAATATTTATCTAATGAATAAAGTAGAATCTTGAGGTTTTCTACCCTCATTTGCATGGAAAGACAGTAGAAAATCAAATAGGAAAAACGACCTTAAGTACTCGGTCCACCCGGCCGGGATTCCAACCCCTCGATCTCCTGTCACCGACTACCCAGACTAGATAAGCCTGACCACGTCCCTATCCATGCGGATAGGGTGCACGTTAAATATCCTTAATAATATACATGTCGTTAAATATTGTCTTATTATATCAATTTTCGCTGCAGGTGTTTCTGCTTTTTCGCTTAGTCAATAAATGCGGCGTCCTAGTCAAACCATTTTCAGAGTCGTGTGTTAAAGTAAACGTCCTTGATAAAAAGTAGGCGACGCGACGACACCGATTGGAGCTTCTGCCCACGTGACAGTGGTGGCACCCATTTCAAGGCCGCTTGATCGCCCATCGTGCCATTGTTGTTTCAGAAGGTGTATCTTAGCAAAGTAGCGGTTGATTCCGTGTCCCGCCCTCTCTGTTTTCCACCGCAAGTATCACTTGCCTTGCGCAAGGTCAATCTATCTCCGTGACTATTCCAACTCGGAAGACTGGCGTGGGGGTGCCAGCAGGTCTCGCGAACGTCGCCTACGAAAACCTCGGGACTAATTCACTAACTCACTCTGTTGGGTGAGTTTAACTCGTCCAGTAAGAACTAGTTCTATAATCGCGTTTCACCACCCGTTTGGGTGATACACCCATGTACTAATTAGGCTAATGTGTTAAAATATGAAAGTTAAATTAAAAGGAATGGTACCCGCATTAGCACGTTTAGAGAGTGTTAAACCGTTTAGAAAAAAAAATCACCCAACTGGTATTCGAACCCCGACCTCCCCGTCATCGACAGTCTAGTATTGCGAGAGTGACGCCTTAGACCATGCGGCCACCGAAGCTGGTTTTATTGTTATTATTGGAGCGTTTTAACGTTCATTTCCAACCAACATTGCTTGGCACGTGGACTAAGATGTAAGGCCCGCTTCGGTGTCTAAACGGTCTAAGACGTCACAATCGTGTTATGACTGGTCCGCTGATGACGGGTAGATAGGGGTATGAATCCCAATCGGTTCTACTGAGGGTGGGTTTCCTTAAATGGTTTCCCCCCTCTCCTTCCATGCAAATGCGGGTAAATTACCTATAAAATGCTTCTTCCCTCATCCCTACTTTATTATAGTAACTATCATATATGTGTACAACTTGAACAGACGCGGTGATAAAAACAAAAACATTAAATGGGACGCTAATATAATCTAGTTTTTTTTCCCTAAATGGTTTTCCACTCTCCCTCCACGTCTATCAGGGTACATTTCCTCAAAGCTCTACTTTCTTCATTCCTACCACATTAGCATCAATTCATATCAGTCCGGTGACCTGTTGGTCTAGGGCGTAAGGTGTCAGACTTCTGTGCTGAGGGTCCGGGGTTCAATCCTCGGTCCTGGCACAGATTTATCTGATTACCAAACCCTTCCTTCACCTCTGACAAGACGTGTATTAATCACAACTCGTGAATGTGAGGAATGCCAGGCCTCCACCGTGGTTCGGATTCCACGTTAAACTGTAGGTCCTCCATTTCATCTCACAATCACCCTACCATTACACATTAGCGTAAGTGCGTATAATCCGTGCGTATAAACTGAACGGGTAGTAAGACGCGGTGATAATAATAATAATAATAATAATAACTAGAATGTGTTTAAGGAAGTTAATATTTGTAGAAAATGTATCCGCATTTGCGTTGGGGGGGGGAGGGGGGGACCATTGGAAATACATCTTAAGCGCACCCGGCTGAGACCAGAACCCTCATCGTGAGCGGCAAACCAAACTTGACAATCTTATTTAGACTGTGTGCCTTACCGAAGTGGGTTTCAACTTAACTGACCTTGGACATTACACCGAACACAACTCTAGAATAAATTTAATATGAAAGGCAACACGACAAGCCCAGACCAGTGATATATTATTTTGTGCCCGGTAACATTTGGCGGAGAGATATTAGTTCGAATTCCGACCGCCTTTGCACTTCTATTCTTCCGTCCCCATACGCTAATAACGTATACATCTTCTTTAAATTTCACCCTCCTATCCCTAGCCCGTAGATTAAGTCGTTAATAACCTCTGTTTTAAACGTATTAAGAGAGATTTTTCGGATGCCACCCAAAATTTAAGTTATTTCCCCAACAACGGAAGTCATTAAACACCACGCCACCGTAACGGCATTCGTATGGATGGTGAATGGAAAACAGTGTTTTTGGACAGACATTTCACTCGGTACAGCCGGTAGGAGTCGAATCTCGTCCTTACGAATATATCACCGTTGGAGAAACCTTCACTCGCATTGACAGCTTCCATCCGCATCGATGATCACGGAGTCTGAGGTGACATGTTTTCTATATACTTGATTTCCCGTGGGATTAAGTAACGAATCTCGTTTGCATGCTCTTAGGTGATGGTGGAGAGGTTTTACATGGGACCCATCTCTGTTGTTCTCCAATCCTCTCTCCACTCTAATGTGGGGTGTACTGTACACCTTTCCACTCTTCTTCTTCCCTAAACCTTAGAGTAGACTAAGGTGGGGATGTAGGGAACGCGAGAAAAGAGCTTTTTTTACTTTCTCTCTATCTTACAGGTAGAGAAAGTATTGTGATCGTCAAAAAAATCGAACTCGAGATTTTGATGAATTTTGACGTTTCATGACTTCCTGAATCCGAAAAAGTGGTTTTTGAATTTCCGTCTGTCTGTCTGTCTGTCTGTCTGTCTGTCTGTCTGTCTGTCTGTCTGTCTGTCTGTCTGTCTGTCTGTCTGTACCTCCAACTAGAGCCTAAACTATTTTACCGATTGAGCTGAAACTTGATATCTAGGGTTTTCATAGGGTTGCCCCGAGGGGTTTTTGGAATTGGATATCTACCCCTAAAATTAAGGGTAGTTTACTGAAGGGCAAAAAGAGAAAAAGTCGATTTTCTCAAAATCGGCTCTAACGATTTTGATTAAATTTCATTTATGAACATAAATAAATATTTCAAACAAAATGGCTACTCTCAATATTTCGGCAAAATCGTTTTAAGGGCTCCGGTCTGATGCGTAAATTAACATTTTTTATAATAGCTCCGAAACTATTTGAGATATGAAATTACTTAGCATTACAAATATGTATATATATTTATAATACAAATATTTTATTCGAAACATATTTTTATAAAATCAATAACTTTCAATATATACGCAATTATATATATATTTTTAACTTTTTGGGCATTAAAGCTTAAGTATTGCGACCGTAAGAAAAACTAACCTGAAATGTTGATGGATGTCGACGTCTCATGACCCCCCGAACCCTTAAAAATAGTCTTTGCAATGCCGTCTGTCTGTGTGTCTATTAAAACTTAAAATTAAGGGTAGTTTACTGAAGGGCAAAAAGAGAAAAAGTCGATTTTCTCAAAATCGGCTCTAACGATTTTGATTAAATTTCATTTATGAACATAAATAAATATTCCAAACAAAATGGCTACTCTCAATATTTCGGCAAAATCGTTTTAAGGGCTCCGGTCTGATGCGTAAATTTACATTTTTTATAATAGCTCCGAAACTATTTGAGATATGAAATTACTTAGCATTACAAATATGTATATATATTTATAATACAAATATTTTATTCGAAACATATTTTTATAAAATTAATAACTTTCAATATATACGCAATTATATATATATTTTTAACTTTTTGGGCATTAAAGCTTAAGTATTGCGACCGTAAGAAAAACTAACCTGAAATGTTGATGGATGTCGACGTCTCATGACCCCCCGAACCCTTAAAAATAGTCTTTGCAATGCCGTCTGTCTGTGTGACTATTAAAACTTAAAATTAAGGGTAGTTTACTGAAGGGCAAAAAGAGAAAAAGTCGATTTTCTCAAAATCGGCTCCAACGATTTTGATTAAATTTCATTTATAAACATTAATAAATATTCCAAACAAAATGGCTACCCTCAATATTTCGGCAAAATGGCTTTAAGGGCTCCGGTCTGATGCGTCAATTAAATTTTTTTTAAATAGCTCCGAAACTATTTGAGATATGAAATTACTTAGCATTACAAATATGTATATATATTTATAATACAGATATTTTATCCGAAATATATTCTTATAAAATCAATAACTTTCAATCTATACGCAATTATATGAATTTTTTTTAACTTTTTGGACATTAAAGTTTAAGTATTGCGGCCGTAAAAAAAAACTAACCTGAAATGTTGATGGATGTCGACGTCTCATGACCCCCCGAACCCTAAAAAATAGTCTTTGCAATGCCGTCTGTCTGTGTGTCTATAAAAACTTAAAATTAAGGGTAGTTTACTGAAGGGCAAAAAGAGAAAAATTTGGTTTTCTCAAAATCTGCTTAAACGATTTTGATTAAAATTCGTATCTAAGAGTTGATTAAGATTATAAATAAACTGGATATTTTCATTTTCCAATGAAAATGATTTTTAGGGTACATTACAGAAGCGTTAATTTCCGTATCTCCACAACTATTGGAGAAACTAAACAACTTATCATTGCAAAATTGTAGGTCTATTAGAAATAAAAAACTTTTATTTGACATATATTTTTATAAAAACAGCAGTTTCTGAGATATTTGCAAATATATTAATACAATTTTGTGAGCTTTAGTTGTAAACATATACTACTTAAGTCTTAACGCAATAATTCTCCAATGCCATAGAGTAATTAAATATAAGTATCTAAAAAAGTATGTTATTTTTCCTTAAATCTCTTAGGAGAAATGTTTGCATAGCAATGATCTATCTCCATTTTAGACTCAATAGTCAATATTTACATTTTTTATTGGTCAAAATGTATAAATGAATAATTAAATATCAATGCGATGACTTGAAGATCTGCAACACCTTATACAATGTTAAAATTTTAACCAGAAATTGAAATTTTAATACGAAGTGTTGACCCTTGTGGAAGATATTAAACTGTTTGAAATGCTCTTAGGTGGACAAAGATGCGCCTCTTTTCTCATTGATTATATATCATTGTATATTATTTTATGCGTGTTCTTATGTGGAGTGGTGATGATACAATGTACATTATTCCGTTCAGAAATCTTACGAGTTTATAGAAAGAGAGAGAAAGTCTGTGCGGTGTGTGCCGTACCATTTATTTTTTTGAAGTTTTTATAGCAAAACATTTCTTTTGGCCAAAAATAAATCAAATATTGCTTCAGTAGAAACATAAGAGTTTAATTTTCTTCCCATCGTAATATCAACAGTTGTTGAATATCTTGTTAAGGATGTCCTGGGATTAGGGGTAACTTTTCATCTTAATTTTAAAAATTTGTCATCTAATGCCGCTATGCTCATGACAGATATTCAACAACTGTTGATATCACAATGCTAAGAAAATTAAACTACATGTTGCTACTTAAGAAATATTTAGTTTGTGTTGGAGTAAAATAAAGTTTCTTATATAAAAACTACAAAAAACACTTACATTTTCTCACGTCCTCAACACCTTAAACCGTCAAAAAAAAATATTTATATCGAACGAAATAATAACAGCTGCTCTTCTCCTGAATAAATTTGATGTGACTTTGATATTGCAAGGGGAGGGGGAGCTTAGGGCGCAACGACTTCGTCTTTTAAAATGGACTTGCAAGGGCGGTTCCTTAAGGGAGGAAAATTATTGGCTGGTATTATGAGAAGCTGAGGGTGCTTTATGTAGCAAGGGTGCAGTGTGTGTTCCGTTTATAGCCTTTATACCAGGGGTCGGCGACCTTTTTTTATGACCCCGATCGACCTATAAATTATCAGAGGTCCTGAGATCACCCAGCGTTTCTCCATCTACTTTTGGTTCTTTTTTTTTTATCCATACATATATTATTCCTTAGAATCAACCCTTCTTCAATACGTATTTCCCAACCCTTATAGAATTTTTTTTAATGTCAATTTTCAAACAAATCTATTTCGTGTACCGGTGGCCTGGTGGTCTAGGGGTAAGGTGTCAGACTTCTGTGCTAAGGGTCCGGGGTTCAATCCTCGGTCCCGGCACAGATTTATCTGATTGCCAAACCTTCCTTCACCTCTGACAAGACGTGTATTAATCACAACTTGTGAATGTGAGGAATGCCAGGCCTCCACCGTGGTTCGGATTCTACGTTAAACTGTAGGTCCTCCATTTCATCTCATAATCACCCTACCATTACACATTAGCGTAAGTGCGTATAACCCGAACGGGTAGTAAGACGCGGTGCTAATAATAATATTAATAATAATAATATTTCGTGTACCGATTATTTTGGTCACACTCAAATATTGTTTGAAAGTATATATTTGCGTATTTACAAGACTCTGAGATCTATTTTTAATGAATATGTAGTTTGCTTAATGCGATCGACTGAAAAGTTGACCTTTCTGTATACCCTCTCATCGGGGAGGTGTGATGGTCAATGCACCTGGCTACGAGCCTAGGGGTCCCGGGTTCGATTCCCGGCTGGTACTTTGGGTATTTTTCCCGAAAGAGGAATTACCCCAACGGTTATCGGGTTGTGGTTAGTTGGACTTAAGTTAGATTTAAGTGTTTCCACTGGTTTCACTATCTCATACTCATTTTCACCATAATCTTGTTTCATCGGGACACGGAAAGGAGTACGATTAGTACGTCCGTGTGGCGCCCTGGGCAACGGTACATTAGTACTGGCTAAAAAAAATTCTCACAAACTGGGCTACGAATGATGTAGTCCAGTCGCGCAATATTATTATATTACATCGTAACAGGAAGGTATTGATTGGGTTCAATAAAAGCCATGGTGTATTTTGAAATGAGGAGGAATGTCTCCATATGTAACTAAGCGACGTGTTTGTTGAGATAAAGCTAACGTGTGCTAAATAGTAGAATAATGTGGTAGCAAGGAAACTTAGAAAATACAAACTTTATTTTTAACTTTCTCTCTACACTTCTGGTACTTTACATGTAATAAATTTTCCAATTTTCATAGTTTTTTTCTACAACTATTAGAGATTTTAAATAACTTACCATTGTAATGTTGTAGCTTTGTTAAATATGCACATCTTTTATTTGAAATATAATTTTATAAAACCAATAATTTCTGAGCTATAAGCAAATATTTACTTTTTAATTCGGGCCTTTGAAAATTAATTTAATTCCTCTGCTCTATGATAAACAAAGATGTATCTCTGTTCTAATTTTTTTTTGTAACACTGTTCCTAGTTCCTAGTGCCATAGAGTAAGTAACAGTGTATATTATTTAGTTTATTATCTTTGGTGTAATGTTTCCACAACAATGTATATACCTATTATTTCGTTTCACAAATATCATGAGTTTTTAGTCAATGTCTACTGTAACCTAAAAGCGGGAGAAAGTCTTTGCGGTGCACCGTAACTTTTTTTTTTTTTCTTTCAACATTGAAAACAATGTCATACATTGTTAGTGTTATCATATTGGTAATACCTATCAAAAATGGCTGCTGCAGATCATATGACTTGAGGTATGGATATATGAAAGTGTATATAGTGGCTTTTCTAGCTGTCAGATGAGGCTCTTTCTTTAAAAAATTTGTTTTAGGCACTTGGTAACCCTGGGAAAGCAAATTTATCAACAAGAATTTTTTTCACGTTTTCGGGTATTTCTTAAATTGCTCCCTCCTATTCCTTCACGCAAATGCGAGGACATTTCCTCTTAACTCAACCTTCTTCTTCCCTAACCCCACCCCTCCTCACCCAATAAATGTAGCCCGGACGGTTGGTGAAACGTGGAATACGTAAAAGGGGGGGAGGGGACCTCTACGTTTGTGATCCCGGTCGAGGCCGGCTCTCTCCCAACCATCAGAGTCACGTGGGAACGGAAGGAAGTAGTACAGAGAGACTCTGATGGCGCCCGGAAGAAGCGACGCGGAATTACATCGGCGCACTTACTCTCTCGAGCGCGCGACCAGAGAGCGTTTTGTCAAAAGACCACCGGTTCTTGATCGTCCCGCCTGTCCTGATGGGGTCTGAGAGGAAGGGGATGGGTGCTTAGACCAGACAAAAAGCCCCCCGCCTCCCCCCGGCGTTATTTGTTTTTGTGTTTTTTTCCTCCGCGGGTTCATCCGAACGGAAATAGAATGGTTGAGCTGGGTGGTTGTGGAGGGGATGAGAGAGAGAGAGATAGATAGATAGATGGTGTTTCTGGTGATGCATGAAACGCAGTTTGGTTTGCTATAACAATCCGTGTTATGCTCTGTTGGAGATGGACGGACACAACAGCTCGGCTCTATATTCTTTGTGCGAAAAAAAAAATGCAACATGGGGCTTGGGTGGGGAGGGGAACTCTTGTATCCTTGCTGTTGTGGGTTCGAATTTATTTTAAAGTGGGGTGAGATTAATTAGAGCGGTGTTTTAATAGATCGTTGGATGTTATTCAAGAGAGGAAGCAATATCAACACAGTCCCCAATGTGTGTGTGTGTGTTTGTGTGTGTGTTCTTGTGTGTATTTCATCGTGTCTTACTACACTGGATGTCATCTCTAACGAAACTGCACCTTTACTCTTCTTTTTTTTTTAGCACCGCGTTTTATTACCGTTTCGGGTCATACGCTTATGTACTAATTATTACACTAATAATTTTAGGGATTTGTAAGGTTATATTAAGAGGAAGTGTACCCGCATTTGCTTGGAGAGAGAGAGCTATATAGAGTGGAAAAACCAACCTCAGTACACCCGACTAAGATTCGAACCTCGATCTCCCCCGTCATCGGCAGTCTAGTCTACTTCGAGAGTAGTGCGTTAGATTACACGGCCACCGAAGATAGATTTTTTTTTTTCAAAGTACCTGCAGTTCCCTCAGAAATAAGCTAATTCAGTGTACTACTCATTCAAATTAATGCGCGTGTTTACCCTTTTGGGCTCTGGGAATGAGGAAGGTCGGAGAAAATAAATATGGCCGCGTGGGAGGAAAAAGGGTGAACTATTTGGGGAGGGAGAGGGTGTCTTTCAGTTAACCGGATCAAGATTTTAATCTTGATCCCCACACCCCAACCCTAGCACACCCTAGTAATAGGCAATCCAGTAAAGTGACGCCTTAGATGTGTTAACTTACTTACAAGAGTGCCAAATGAAAAAAAAAAATTAACGTAGAGCCGAATACTTTTACTAATTAATTTGTCTTCAAATTCATCTTTTTTAAAGATAAACACATATATTAGACTGTTATGAATAAATTTAAATATAATATTGAGGATGTAAAACAATCATAAATACCTCAGTGACATAGTATGTTTTTAAATTCGTTCATAATATTTATATTATAGAGATGTGAGATGGATGAAACCATGAATGAACCTCCGTCCGGTACGAAACACAACTAAACATATTTCAATATTAGGCCTACTTATCCTGCAGGCTGGATTGAACACAGCGGGGGACCGTAGTTTTACCATCCTTGCCTATAGACTACGCTACTCACCACTGTCTCTAATTGGATAACGTAATGCCTTTGTTGTTTTGTTTTTTACTTCCTCGTTGAGGAGTATTGTATTCGTGATAATGTCCGACTCCAAGGTTATGATGTATCTTGACGTTTTATGTAGCCCCAAAACTATAAAAAGTTGGTTTTACAACTCTACCTGAGGCTACAGCATATCCCCCTTTCTCGTGGTTAGAGATTCATCTTTATATTCAGATGTCATATACCTCGAGCCAAAGCCGTGAATTTATTTTTCCGCTATAAAATTTTGAAATTTTTTCGAAAATTATTAACGATTCTATTTCCCATCTGTAGAGTGTTTTCGATTGATATTTTATTATTATTATTATTATTATTATTATTATTATTATTATTAGCACCGCGTCTTACTACCCGTTCGGGTTATACGCACTTACGCTAATGTGTAATGGTAGGGTGATTGTGAGATGAAATGGAGGACCTACAGTTTAACGTGGAATCCGAACCACGGTGGAGGCCTGGCATTCCTCACATTCACAAGTTGTGATTAATACACGTCTTGTCAGAGGTGAAGGAAGAGTTGATATTTTATTAATTGCTCTAACAATTTTTCTTAAAAATGTATCTCTGAATAGTATTTGATATTATTAGCAAAATAATATGTTGTTCTTTTTGGAGGAATACTTATTTTAATGGTAGTTAGTTAATTAATAACTTTTTTTAAAAATTGATTTCAAACTTTAATATTGACTATGTAAACTACTCGTTTGGACTTTTTAATCATTTAAGGTGGGGATGTAGGGAACGCGAGATAAGGTAAGTGTTTTTGCCGTTTTCATAACAAATCTTTTTTTTTTTTTGCCAAAATAATTAAAATATGCTCCATTCTAGAAAAAAAAATAGTGTAATTTTCTTCACGTTATAGTTTCATTAGTTCTTGAATATGTCAAGGGTGTGAATTTAATGACAATTTTTGTTCCACCTTAATTACTCTAATGGGGTAGAAATGGAGAAGGTAAAATTTAGAGGAAATGTACACTCACTTTACCCTGAAGGGTAGCAGTCTTTCCTTAACTGAATGTACTATGATGGTCAGTGTAGTTCAACGTATATAATCCCATCAAATTAATATAGGCCTACAATTAACACTTAATAAATAACTATTTTGTTGGTAGAATCTTTAAAATTTTACTGCCAAAAATAGTTGATTAATTTTTCTCTAAATAATGTACTTTGAAATACTCACGCACGAACACTTTCACAAAACAACTTTTAGTATAAGTAATAAATATATACTTAAACATACTGTTAATAATCAAATAAATGCACAGTAAAATGCAATCATTAACTTTTTTTAATAAATATTTTTATTTGAACCATTATCTATTTCAAATCCCCCATCGAGGGTTTCCCATCAATTTTCTTTAGGGATACTCTGAGGGCCCATATTTTCAGTCATTGCTGGTCGCCAATTAGACCCCACAGCTGGGCTACGTCATAGACCATAGCGGAACAACGCAAGGTAATCTATTTATCGTTCAGAGTAAATTAGGAGTACTTACATTTGCATAGAAAGCAAGTTCAAAACTGTTGATATAAATCACTCTCCGTACACTGATATGGAATCTTAAACCAGACCCCCCTTCGTCACTGGACGACCAAACTAAATGAGTAACGTTTATTCAGCGAACCCTCCGATGCTGGTGTCAAGAATTTTATATAAAACAGTAAATATAACGAGATTTTTTTAAATTAATAGCTTTGCATATAAAATACATGGAAAATGCTTAATTTTTTGTCTGTAAAATCTAGAAAAGTCAGAAAATATCTGATTTTACACCAAAAAAAATCATCAACCCTATTAGTTTGCTCAAGTAATATCTAGGGGTTTGCGAAGCTTTGAAACTTCGACTTGGGAATTAAGAAACAATCATCAGCTTCAAAGCAGTCGTGTTGAGCCAGACCACCGAGGACGGGGAGATCGAGGTTCGAATCTCGGTCGGGTGAACTAGGGTGGTTTTTCCTGAATGGTTTTCCACTCTCCCTCCACGCAAATGTGGGTTCACTTCCTCTAAATTCAACCTTCCCAATTCCTAATCCATTAGTGTAATTAGTACTTAAGCGTATAACCCGAACGGGTAGTAAGACGCGATGCTAAATAATAATAATAATAATAATAATAATCAGCTTCAAAGCTTCGTCAATAAAAACATTGACGGATCAAATACTCAATTTATGTTCTATTACTGCCATTCTGAGCTGTTATGTACATACAAATTAATATCCAAATGGAATAAATCTAAAGTAAATGATTGCACGTTGTGAAAATAACTTGATTTATTAGATTGAAAAAAAAATTGTTCAATAAAACACTATCCAAGTAATTTTAGTGATAAAGTAATTTAAATAACTACATTATAATTTTTAAAGCGTAAAACAACTAACAAAAAATATTCGAACCTCGATTAGCCATCGATAATATTTAATATATTTGATTCGAGTTCACTTCGAATTGAAAAAGTTTGCTTTCGCACATCTCTAGTAATATCTATCAAGAGATTTCAACAATTATATATATATATATATATACACACACACACACACACACACACACACACACACACATATACACACACACAACTCACCTTTCCGTGTACTCATAAACTGCTCAAGTGATCAAGTTATACTTCTTTATTATGTCAGCATATTGGTTCTCGGTTCGGTGGTCAAATGTTCTAAGGCGCCATCTCGCAATATACTTTACTACCGATGACAGGGAAATCAAGGTTCGAATACCAGCTGGGATTATTGAGGATGGTTTTTTAAAATGGTTTTCCACTCTCTCTCCCCATGCGAATATGGATACACTTCCTCTAAAATGCAACCTTTCCATCCTTGATGCATTAACGTAATTATACTATTATAAAGCCACATGGCTGACTCACTCACTCACTCACTGACATTAATGTTTACCCACTTCCAGATGAGCTAGAAACTTTAAATTTGGCAAACTTATAGCTTCTAGTCTGTAACCGACGGGAAAGTTCCAAAAAGTTTAAAAAATTAATTTCTAACCCCGAAAAAAATTCAAAGTGGTGGAGAAACTTTATAAAGTCGGTGCGGTATATACAATACAATACCAGTAACTTTAAGTTGTTACGTTCAAAACAACGCCGGAATTATATTAGTTTACATCCACTTGCAAAGAAAACTCACTGGGGTTTGGGGGGGCGGAACCCCCAACGAGCAAAGCGAGTCAGTACATATAAGCGTGTAACCAGAGTAACGTGATGATAGAATACAATCAAGAAGCTTTTTTTTGTATCATCTTTGATCTGAAGTAGTAAAACTTTCGTTGCGTCTTATCTAAGTGCTTCTATCTGGGAATATCCCTGATCTCTGCTGAACATATTGTTGTAGAAGCACCTGGACCACTCGGGTTTTAACATTACCCCCTCCTATACCACATCTGCTGCTGCTACCAAAGCTAGGAGGGAGAGAGAACTGACATAAATAACCGTTACAAGTTAAGGGGGTCGTGAGCCGAATCTCCCTTGTGGATTTTATCCCCTTTCTCCAGTGGGTATAAAAAAAGAGGGGGGGAAGGGTGGTTTGTATAGCTAAAAAAAACTGCTTTTTTATTGTGTTGAATGTTGACATTTGACTGGATGATTTCTGCCTTGCTGGCGGTGAAGAAGGGGGAGGGGGAGATTAATGGGGAGGGAATGTAGCTTTTGACCAACCCTACATCAAGTGGGGAAAGACTAAAATCTTGTTTGTCCAGTTTATTTTAATTTCAAAAAGCTTTCTCTCTCTTTTTTTTATTCGTTGAGAACGTTTGGATATGTATTCCCCTGGTTTTTTGTTGTTGTTTTTTATTTACCGCCATTCTACACAAATGATGTTATTAAACTTTAGGAATCACACTATTACAGGATTGCCACACACCTTGAAGACAAGGTCGGAATTCTACTTCTGGTTGGGTGCGTCTTCCCCCCCCCCACCCCCCCCAGTGTGAATGTATCACTCTTTCTAAACACTATTGCGGGTGCATTTATTTCACGTTATCCACCTCACCACTTAAATTATATCATAAATAACCCTAATGTTAAATATATCAACTAATAAACGGAATGACAAAATCGTACGTACATACATGTTCTAAATAGTCTAGGAAAGCTTTAAACAAAATGATTTTAAAAAAAATATTAGTAAACTACCCTTTAATGAAATAAGTTTAAGTTAAGAGCGCGTCTCACCCCACGGAAAACATATAACTTAGTTAGGTAATGAAGCCCGAACCATGCGTCACATGGTATTCTTCTTGAGTGCGGTGTGTCATTCATTATATACCAGCCTATTTCTAAATAAGTCTTTTGATACCAAAAAAATGAAGGCCAAAACTAGCGAAGACAGTTTTCACGAGCCCTATTCGTTTCTTAAATTCTAAAACGAAATTTAAACCATAGAAAAACAAATGGTATGGTGTACCGCACAAACTTTCTTTATTTTAAATCTTAAAATAGATACATTTACTAAAAACTAGTAAAATTTGTGAAACTAAATAATACACACTGTTACTGAAACATCTCACCAAAGAGCACACATGTAAAATATAAAATATTACAGAAAAGTCGAAAAAAAAAATAGGAGCATCTTTGTCTCCCAAAGAGCATAGCAAACAAGTTAGTATTTTTAGTACTCCATTAAAAATATATATAGTTACGTATAGCGCAGAAATGATTGCTCTTATGAAAATATATTTTATATTAAAATATTCTCTCAGCATTGTCGAGACAAAGTAAATAGAGCATCATCCATCACCTTCTACCAAAGAGCATGAATCAACTATCATACATTGTTACAAAACTATTAATAAAAGAGGAACATCTGTCCACCAAAGAGCATAGCAATCAATTATCTCATTTTCGAAGACTTGAACAAAAAATATAATATTGCCTTATAGCTAAGAAATTATTAATTTTGCAAAAAAAAAAAAAAAGTATTTCAAACAAAAGATTTTTATATTTAAAAATATTACATCTTTATCAGAATAAATTATTTCGTATCTCAAATAGTTACGGAGATATAATCAAAATTCGACATTTCTGCTTACGCATAGTAGACTACCTTCAAAGTTATTTTCATGAAAGAATGAAAATTTTCATTTTGTTTGTAATGTTAAAACCGTATTTAAGATACAAAATTTAATCCAAATCGTTAGAGCAGATTTTGGGAAAATTGATTATGTATCTTTTTGTTCTTCGGTAAACTACCCTTAATTTTAGGGTTAGTCATCTAATTCAAAAAAAAAAACCTCGGGAGAACTTTATGAAAACCCTACATACCCAGTTTTAGCCCGATTGGTGAAAAGTTTTCGGCTCTAATGCGAAACACAGACAAACGGCATCTAAAAAACACCTTTTTCGATTTCAGGCTCAGGGGGGTCATGAAACGTCGACATTTATCAAAATCTCGAGTTCGTTGTTTTTTTGTGTTGTCGTTTCCCCCCCCCCCCCACACCACCAAAGTTATCTCTTCGTGGGGTCGAGAGAGGAGAGAGTAATAAGAAGGCAATTTGCCTTTGTATTCAATGACAAGTACAAATTAATCACTGGTCTTGACCTTGGTAAGTGTTCGTGTTTGTGCTTTTCACGGCATTCCGTCACGAATAACGTAGCGTCGTCACACCTTGTCTTAATAAGGCGGTACGCACGGGTCTTCTGTTAATGGATAGCCTTGACACCCATTGCCCTCAGTATTTGGAAGTCCAAGTATTTATATACAACAACAACAAAATTTCATTAAGGCTATTCATCGACTTTCTGGACCCAATGATTATATTATTATTAGGTGTGTTTAAACAGGCACTTTCTAAACCATCTTATTATTTCAGCACATGGCTAACACACTAATTCAGTTGTAAAACAGACACAACAGCCAATCCACGGCCTTTAATTTATCCCCTTGAAAGAGAAATTACATGTGTCTGCAATGGCGGTGGACTGAATTCCAAGGAGTCCAAACTCAAATACGCAGACACCACTGAGCTTAAAAATCTTAAATTTGTAGGCTACTAGTTTCGTTTTGTCTCTGCATTTTATTAAACTAGTAAATATGTGAACAAAAGGAAAGTACTTTTATTCGGCCGCCATATTGAAACGGATAACCAAATTAAAAAAAAAGATAACACATACGTTGTTCGGCCTAGCTCAAAGCAAATTCATGCCAAATTTCGTTAAAATTGGTCCACGCATTTGGCATTTTTCGTGAAACATAGATCCCGACAGACAGGCAGAGAAATGCAAATGGACAAAACCTCGCTGCTGCTGGTGTTGTAATTAAATTATTAAAATAAATCCAATTTGTTTGGAGGTTTTGTTGGTCATCGGAAAATGCTTGCAAATTATTAACTTAACCTAGAATTTTTTTAATAAAATACTCCTAGAATGTGTAGTTTGCACAAAAATACTGGCCACATTTTAGGCACTGCCTGAAAAAAAGCCAGTGTCATTTTTTTTTACCTCAAATCGACCCACTCAGCTAACTTTTTTTTCCCCTAGCGTTTTATGGATTTAAGGATTGAGACATTGGGATTGGGTATTTATAGGAGTGTACCCGTACTTGCGTGGGGGTGAGTGGAAAAACCACCCTCAGTACACCCGACCTAGATTCGAACCTTGATCTCCCCGTCATCGGCAGTCTAATCTACTGCAAGAGAAGTGGATCTCAGCTAGAGTTAGGGCGGATTCTGACAGTGATGTCCTTGAGAGAGATTCATCTGTGAATAGCAATTACCTTTTAAATCCTTGGAGAGAATCCATTTCAAAACAGGTTTCTTTTTAATATCGGGGTAAAATTGATTTAGAAACGGCTATTTCCTTGTGAATACTAATACATGACCAACCATCTGGAAATAATGAAGTATAATTTATTCCTCGGTGGCGAATGCATCTGGTATTGGCAGTGTCTTTTGAATCCTTGTGGGATAATCCTTCTTGGATTGGCTTTGTCCTTTTAAATCCTCGGGCGGGATCCATCTGGAAATTAAATTGCACTTATGAATCATTGTTAATAAATCCGTTGTGTCCTTTTGAATTTTTGAGCAGGATTCGTTTGAAAACTGCCGTGTTCTTTTGAATTTTGTCAACGACACATAAAAATGACAAGTTCGCAAATAGCTATTAATTTTATTATTGGTCATAAATGTAAAAATAGGGGAAGTGAGTCTGTTTTATATTTAAAGTAAACACTTGATTGACTCTTGCTTCAGCTTACACAACATCCTAGAGAAAAAAATGGTCCAATTTATCGAGGGAAATGTGTAGTTTTGTTGGTGGTATGCGTGTGCACGTAGTGAAGTGCCGTTAACTCGTAACCATGAGCTCCGCCCCTTTCCCCTCCAGTTTTATATCTGTATGTTCATTTCCTGTCATGCAGAGGGAAAGGGGAGATTATTGGGTGACATTCGGACCTTATGCCGGTGAGGCTGTCACTTACACGTCTCTCTCTCTCTTTCGCACTTGATGAACCTACTGATTATATCAGCAGACCACTTACAAACTATTTCGACTCTAAAACAGTCACCAGAGGCAATTTAATTAATCACTGACCCCCGACTGTGGTACCGCACGGTATAAAGCGTCACCCTTGCAACAGGCTGGATTGCCGAAGACTAGAGCAGGGTTCGAATCCTGGGTAGGATGTATTGAGGGTGGATTTTTATAGATGGTTTTCCCCACTTTCACTCGTTAAAATTGCGAGTGTGTTTCTTTTAAATTTAACCTACCAGATTTAAAACACTATTCGAGCGCTTTTGGTACCCCTTTATAGTAAACCTCAACTCACTCATACCTCACGTCCCACGTGAAGAGAAAAATAAATTTCTATCTCACCGGGACTCGAAACCATCGAAACCTCTTAAGAGGTCTGGTGACATTTAATGGCATAATGCATCAGCCTACTGATTCTGCCCGCAAAACGAGGCCACAAGGCTTACTACAGTGGCCCCATGGCTTTTTTGGTGCTGACTGACAGTTCACAGCTGACTTCTGACAGTACACATTTTGGTATATACCTAAATTTTGACTGTCAGAAGTGACAACTGCTAAACACATGTTTTTTGCAGATCATATGGTTCGGCGTAGGGATACATAATTTGGTCTAGTAGCTTTTCAAATCCATCAGCTGTCAGCTCTGAGCTGTCAATCAGCACCAAAGAAGCCATGGGGCTACTGTAGAGCTTTATGAATGTATCCATTATAATTAAATAATCTATCATGATTTTTTTTAAATTCATCATACATCAAAATAAAAGTTAATCTTCCGTGCAGGTTTATTTATAGCCCTGAGCAAGATGTTCTATGAAGGTAATGGAAGATGTGACGTCAGGTAGGGGGGTCAAAGTTCGACCATTATAATGTTCTCCCTCGCCATTTAAATTGACTTTGTTGACTCATTAATGATGTAGCGTGATGGATGGTGAAATAATGTTCATTGTAGCTTTGTCGCCCTTGTATGCTGCGATGTTAAGATAGGATGGAAGAAAGCGCGATAAAAGGTGACTAGTGTTTTTTTGCAGTTCTTAAAGCAAAACTTTTTCTACTAAAATAAATCAAATCATTCCCCAGTAGAAACAAAGTTTAATTTATTCACATGGTGACCTTAACAGTTGTTGAATATCTGCCAAGGGTGTCCTGGACTTTAATGATCAATTTTTCTCTTAATTTAAAAAAGTTTCTCATCTATTGCCGTTATGCTCGTGATAGATATACAAGAATTATTGATATCAGCATGTGTAGAAAACTAAACTCTTTGTTTCTGCTGAAGAAATATTTGACTCCTTTTGACACAAAAAAAAGTGTTGCTGTAAAAACACTAGCCTTTTTCTCGCGGTTCCGTCCACACCACGTTAATTAAGAGCGGGGGTCGGAGCCCGTCTCGCCATATGGATCTTATTTAATGTAGGTGGCTAGTAATTTTTGTGCCAGGAGTCGTATTCCACGTTTACCACAGTCCAAAAAAAAATAGTCTGGAAAAAATGCATTCATAAACAGGTTGTTATTTAGTAGCTGCTAGCATTTTGTAAAAATATATAATAAATTTAATAAAGCTGAAAATCTTAATTAACCAAGCAAAAAAACGGGAGGGGGGAGGGTGTTGGCTATGATATTTGATATCGTCAGACCGGATTAGGGAAAACTGCGCCTTCCCAGAAAAAAGGGGAAAATTGCGCCCTCCTATCAATCATCACACCATTAGATGGTAAAAGTGCGCCCCACACACTGTTTTATACACTTACAAAACAATTACTTCCAATGACCTAACAAAGTGTTTGAAGAGTCTAGCCTAGATTCAAAAAATGGAGTAAAAGGTCGTCAATAATTAGTTTGGTAACTTCAATTTATACGTTCACAACAAATGCTTACAGATACACACTAATCTTTATTTCATTGAAAACACTAACTTAACCTAACCTAACCTAAACAACAGGCAAAGAGACAGGTGCGATGAATCGACGTACTTTGACCTCAAGACCTCATGATGTGCGATGAGTCGATTTGAAATACCCACCCTCCTAAACAAAAGGATGCGATGAACCGACCTACGCCGGTGAAAATGGTAAGATCATGAGGCAAGTGAGAAAAGTGCACCCACACGACCTTGTTAAAATCATTTAGACGAGACAGAAAAGGTGTCGGCGCACTTTTCTCGCCTATTAGTGTGATTATGATTCATGCGAGGGCGCACTTTCCCCTTTTTTTTCCGGGAAGGCGCAGTTTTCCCGGGCGCAATTTTCCCGACGTCAGACCTAGACCATGAAATGAAACTTAATATTGTGTCGTACCGTGTATATTATACTAAAGTATGTTTCGCGTGTCAAAATTTCAAACCCCCATATTCTGGTAATTTATTATTTAATGGTTTGTACAGTTGGGTACGTGGACGTGGACAGGCGTTAGTCTTGTATGGTTTTCTGATGACCGGGAGGTCGTGGTTCGGATCCTAGGCGGATTTATTGAGATCATCTTAGTGAGAAATGTTGGGTGAAAAACAGGTTTTCGACCCTTGCTACGAGTTGAAGGCGAGCTCCTTGTAATTTTTTATTTTATTTTTTAGGGGCGAAGGGAGATCCGACCCACCAGACAGTTTTTATCAAAATATTCTGGAATTCTGTCTTAAATCAACAGGCAGACTTCTGTTGTTTTTCACCGCGTCTTGCTACTAGTCCGGGGTGTACACATATCAATTGCGCTGGTGGGGTGTGAGGAAGGTAAGTTTTACAGGAAATACACCTACATATGCGTAAAACGAGGCTGGGGAACCCGTTTAGTTAAAAACCCCTCCCCAACGGGATTCAAACCCCTGACCTCTCCGTCACTGGTACTAACCAGACTAGACGAGACTGACGTTTAGTCCGTGGACGCACCTATGCGGGTGACGCTTTTATCGACAGTCATTAGGTCTGACGACGCTTTTTTTTTTCCTCCCCATCGGATCAGCGCCTTACTATTCCTACCTCCTCCCCCCCCCCCCACTCGTTTTTTTCCCCCATTTGTAACTTTCCTGATATCGCCACTGACTTCATTAGCCTCTGTGATGACACTTTCCCCTCCCCCTTCCTCTATTTCCTTCCGGGGCGTCTGGTCTGTCTGACGTCATGTGGTGTCCCTTCCCTAATATGATCGCCCCGCCGGTCGTTTTTTGTCAAATAGGGGGCGTCTCGTTTGGACGCTCATATTATATATTATTATTATTATTATTAATTAATTCAAGGGACTTGTTGAGACGACCTATGTGGAGCCACTAGAGCGTGTTCGGGGACCATTTGGAGAGCTGCGACCTTGTGGTCGAGCGTTAAGGGTTCTTGTCCAGATGATTTCCCCGATCGCCTCTGGTTACCATCTCGGCTAGCGTCAACTGTTTTGTTTTCGTGTGGTTTGGTAGCAGACGTACGAGGGGGTTGGGCTTTAAATAACACGAGGGCGATGACTTTTAAACTATTCGGCTACTGAAGGGGTTAAAATGACATTTGAAGCATGAGAAGTTCATCAATATATGTCTATAGGTCATGCGCTTATTAAAATCTAGTGTGACCTTTTAAAAGTTTCTACTTTCTAGGGTCTATACACTCGTACCGGTGATCTTAAGGCGTCGGACTCACAGAAGAAATGGAAGTTTAGGCTCGATTCTCGGTCGGGTGCACTAAGGGGTGGCGTATTACTGTTGTTTTCTCATCTTCTCTCTTGGCTGATATGAATATGTTTCACTGTACACTTGTGGGGGCATGTGGATTAAATGTCAGTCTCATATAGTCTGGATCGGGGTGGTCGGGAATTGAATCCCGTACCGAATGTGTTTTACAGAATTTTTTCCACTCTTCCTCAACGAAAATGCGTGTACATTTCTTATAAATCCTAACCTTCCCCATCCTTACCCCATTAGTATTTTTTAGCACCACTTCTTATTGCCTGTTGAATCTTTACCGCATGTGCTAATTAGTCTTAATGAGTTAGGGATGAGGAAGATTGAATACAGAGAAAGTGTACCTCATTTGCATTGAGGGAAGATGTAAAACAATTTTGTTGGAAAAACCTCGGTACACCAGACCTAGATTCGAATCCTTATCTTCCTGTCATCGATAGTATAGTCTTTAACACAAGAGTGACGCTTTAGACCATGCGGCCACCAAGCAGGTATTTTAGTATGGTTAAAATGTGTAACGCGGAAGGTTACTAAGAGAGACGAAAAAAAAGTTCGTAGCGATGTGAACGTCGTTGATAGGCCCTTGTATTAAACGTACAGAAAGAAAGAAAACACTTAAGCTTCAGTTCAATTATTTTACAGACAGATTGAGGCTAAATATCACTTCCAGAGCGTTTATAGGCTATCTGAAGGGTAGGTTAGATTCCTCCCAACTACCCTCCACCCCATCGCTACTTATCGGGGGGGGAAAATCGCTCGATAATATAGGCAAGCACTCCCGGCGGCCATCCCACGCCCTTTGTTTGCTAGGAGTTTCATTACTCGCTCATTATCCACCAGTTTAATTGCGTCCTTCCTTCCCTCCTCTTTTTGTTTGTACCTGTAAGAAGGCTCTGTTACGCCCAGTAGCAATCTAGCAACTTCGGCGTTTATAGTGCAGTCCGATCGATACCCAAAGGGACAGCTAGAAAAGTTACTATAACCTGTCTATGGTAGCATAACGTTTGGAAGGTCCTTTTTCCTACTAAAACCTATTTATAAAATCCTGACAGGGAAAAAAAGGCCTTTCAGACATTCCTTTCCACCACAAACAGGGTATGGATACGTAATTCTTAAAATTATACCTGGATATGGGAATCGAACCCGTGTGGCTTAGTACGCAAATTTCTCTCTCTACCACTGAGCTATCCAGCAATCGTCCCGTGTCACATCCGTAACTAATACCGGGCGTCTACCATAAGACTCCATTTTAAGCAAATACGGTTCAGTAAAGTGGAGTTTCATGGTGGACACCCTGTATATCATTTCCATCTTCTAAACTTCGCTAGACATGTACAAAATTAACTGTTGGAACGTTTGCCTACTTCCAAAGCTACTAGACCTACTTTTACGTGTGCGACACTTTGGTTCAGTCTTCAACGTGTTTACCTACTGAGCCAAGGGCTTCGGGTTCGATTCCTGGCATTGCCGAATGTTATCATTGTTGAAATTGTGAATTTCTCTCACACAATGATGAACTAACGGCCAGGGTTCTGGTTGTTGTATTTGTTATAGACTTAAGTTAATTTATAAGTCTTGTATTTATCAGAGATTACACGTTATAAGTACCTATAATAAATTAAATTAATGATTTCACACTCTCATTCGTCAGTTCATGTAATCTGCAGCGGTCAATTTTGATAGATATGTCTTTCAATAAAATATATATAAAATAACACCAATAATTTAGAAAAATGTTATCAATGTTGGGCACAAAAAGTTGATATTAAAAAAAATTATTACTACCAAAATTATACTACAGCAATACTTACTGGTTTGATGTCTGGGAATTATATACTTCACCAAAACTATTTCATATATTCATATGCCAAGCCATGTGATCTGTAAATGTCACTTTTGAGAGATTAAATCAATACTTATAAGTGGTCTAGGGGTAAGGTGTCAGACTTCTGTGCTGAGGGTCTGGGGTTCAATCCTTGGTCCCGGCACAGATTTATCTGATTGCCAAACCCTTCCTTCACCTCTGACAAGATGTGTATTAATCACAACTTGTGAATGTGAGGAATGCCAGGCCTCCACCGTGGTTCGGACTCCACGTTAAACTGTAGGTCCTCCATTTCATCTCACAATCACCCTACCATTGCACATTAGCGTAAGTGCGTATAACCCGAATGGGTAGTAAGACGCGGTGCTAATAATAATAATATAATAATAATACTTATAAGCAAGGCCGTAATCGCGGGGGAGGGGGGGTCGGGTCCACACCCACCCCCCGAAATTTTATGAACAAAATATATATGGCTTTATTAATGGTTCAAACAATATCAAAATTAAGATAGCTTCTAGAGGTGTTTATTATTTATAATTTTTTCTAGCCCTCGGCAGTTATGGTGTTATGTTGCCATGAAAAAACATTTCAAATAACTTCTAGAGGTGTTTAATATTTAGAATTGTTTCTACTTTTCGGCAGTTAAGGGGTTATGTTAATATAAAAAACACTTTATAGAGCATCTAGAGGTGTTTAAATATATAGATTTTTCCGAGCCTCCAGTAGTTAAAAGCAATTCAGAGAGCTTTTAGAGCTGTTTAATAATTAAAATTTGTCCTATCCTCCGGCAATTAGGGGGTTGTGTTGCCATAAAAAAAAACACTTCAGATAGTTTCTAGAACTGTTTTTTATTTATAATTTTTCCTAGCCTCCGTCAATTGGGGGATGGGCCCACCAAACCCACCTGAAAATATTGGCTGGCTACGGCCTTGCTTATAGGTCTTTGAATAATGCCATTGTCGTAGAGAACGCGGACTAAACGTAACACTCGTCTAATCTTGGTTTGCCGATTATGGGGAGGATCAGGGTTCGAGTTCCGTTTGGATGTAGGTACCAAGAATGTTTTTTTTTCCTTAATGGTTTCTCAATATAAAATGGGCCCGCTTCGGTGGGCGCATGGCCTAACGCGCTACTCTCGTGTTGGAACAGGCTGCCGATGACGGGGATATCGGGGTTCGGTCCCGGTCGGGTGCACTGAGGTTTTTTCAGAATATCTCTCCACTCTCACTCCACCCAAATACGGGTACATTTACTCTAAATATAACCTTCCTAACCCCCTAGAACATTTAGCGTAATTAGTACATAAACGTATAACCTGAACGTGGTGCTAAATAAATGCAACTCTATTCTTTTTTCTATAAACATTTGATGGTTTTATATTTGGGAACTTGGCATAGTTTTGGAAAATTTGGCATGTCAGGTTGGTGTACCGAATTGGTACTTTTTCCTCGACAAACATTTTCAAAATTTGTTAAATTGCACACCACATACCATTAGCAGAGGTGACTTTGTGACAGTATGTTTTACCGTATAAATAAAACAGGAAAATAAAGGAGTACAAAGTAAAACTACAGACATGTATAAAAAAATCGGAACTTTTTTTACTGCTATGCCGGAAGAGATTAAATTGGGGGGGAAACCAACTCTCTCTCTTTTTTTTTTTTTTTTTTTGTCAGGTCGATGCAGATGAAATTTTCCGAAACAGAACAAAATGATGTCAAACAATAAACATAGAAGGTAAAATCATCTGAATTTCTTATGTTCACTCAAAGTGTGGGCCACAGACTGGGCTGTCTGGTGCTGTATTATTTGACACACGCGGGGGCGTGAGATACGAATTTTTTATTTTCCCAAAGTCAACCCCGCTCACGGTAAGACCCAATGTTTGGCAGTAATCTTATATTTCGACCGTGGTTTTCTCACATGAAACTGAATAAAACACCCGAGAGGTCACTTAGGTCAACAAATTATTATCAAAGTGCCTTCGCCGCAAAATTTAAAGAACGACACAGACTGCTGCGAGTAAAAGTTTCAAATTTCTGATGGATTTTAGACAAGATATTATAGTGGTGGTGTTTTTTTTTTAACACCGCGTCTTTCTAACCGTTCGGGTTATACGCTTATGTATTCTAATGGTTTTAGGTATAAGGAAGGTTATGTTTAAACGAAGTGTACATGTATATGCGTGGAGGGAGAGTGTAAAATCATTTTGGGAAAACTACCTTCACTACACCCGACCGAGAATCGAACCTCAACCTCCCCGTCATCGTCAGTTTAGTCTAACACAATAGTAG
The DNA here is from genome assembly GCA_033556935.1 of Timema podura. Classification (NCBI taxonomy): domain Eukaryota; kingdom Metazoa; phylum Arthropoda; class Insecta; order Phasmatodea; family Timematidae; genus Timema; species Timema podura. Next base: position 24,103,008 of record JAVRXN010000013.1, on the reverse strand, counting down.
CGCGTTAAACCATGCGGCCACCGAAGTGGACTAAGCTATAATAGTCGAAGAACGGTTATAGTCGCATCTAAATATAATATTCTATAAATTGAAAAATGACACCTGGACACGGGAATCGAACCCGGGACCTTTTGGCTTAGTACGACAATGCTCTTATAACTGTGAAATCTAGGAGTGGTCTCATGCCTAGGGTCATTCTTCACTCATACTTTAAAGGCAGGGTCTGTGATGACGTGTGGAAATTGTCAGCTACATATGAGTGATCGATTTAGATCACAAGCTATCGGATAACGCAGCCATCTTCAACTCTGGAGGGTTTTATGCTGTCAGTAGTACAATTATAAATGTACGACTGCACTTATCATGATGGAATAAATAGCAATGCTTTATATTTGTTAAATAGGGTGACCTGGTGGTCTAAGGGTAAGGTGTCAGACCTCTGTGCTGAGGGTCCTGGGCTCAATCCTCGGTCCCGGCACAGATTTATCTGATTGCCAAACCCTTTCCTTCACCTCTGAAAAGGGACGTGTATTAATCACAACTTGTGAATGTGAGGAATGCCAGGCCTCCACCGTGGTTCGGATCCACGTTAAACTGTAAGTCCTCCATTTCATATCGCAATCACCCTACCATTAAAATTAGCGTAAGTGCGTATGACAAACGTATAATAAACCGGTGTAATAATAATATAATAATAATAATAATAATAATAATAATAATTTGTTAAATATGGTTTTATTTTTCAGCGGTAAGATATTGGCGTACCAACCCAAAGGTTCCGATTTCAGTCCCGTGTTCAAGTGTTGTTTTTTTTTTTAAATTTAAAGAATATATTATTAAACCTTGTTTATATAGAAGTCCTTTGAAATTTAAAAAAAAAAGCATAATTTAAACTTCCTTACATTTCTCATCCGCACCCCAACCCAATCCACCCCGTTTTCCCCACACAGCTATCTCTTTAAGGCGGACAGTGCCTCCTCGACTGTACCGACACTAGGTCCTGCAGTCTGTAAACGCTGCTGAATAAACCAGCCCCTAGCTGTAGGTGCCACTAAGGGATGATCAGAGTCTGTCGGATAAGGGTGGGCTCGGACAGTCGTTAATTGGGTTTCACACACACCACACATTACATTCGCAAGCTAATATAGTGAAACTGCGGCAGACAGGTAGGTTTAGAGGTTTGGAACAGCTATCAAATATGTGTTTGCTGAGTATCGACAAAAATAGCTACAGACCAATTTTTGCAGGATGGGTCTTTCTTCTTTGGTGCTCTCTAAACTACCCCCCACCCCGCGATTCTATTGTCAGTATTCGCTAATGTCGGAGAGCTATTAAAATGTTAAAAGCCACAACTTACGTATGAATACATGATAGCAAATGATCAGTTCTAAAAACCCACTCGCATACGTTAAGAAGTGCATTCGGAAGCTGTCACTATTTGTAGAAAGTGTCCATTTATGACAGTTTTAAGATTCAAACTTAATTGGCTTTAATTTACGCGATGTTTATTTCTAATGTGTACTAAAAGGTTCTTCCTATATCGTTCTGACTATAATAATACAACTAACTCTCCCTCCAATGAAGACTTCATAAATCGTGGATGGACTTGAGTTCACCTGTTGTATTGAAAACTGGAAATAGCAAGTGTCCAAGTACGCTATCTATATCTTGTTTTATTTTTGGCCTGCCATTTACTCATATTTTGAGTTTTAGCTTAAACCAACCTCACTGTTTTTTTTTTATTTAAAAATTTTCTCATCTTTAGTTTTGTTTTATCCGGTTGTAGGCTACCTTGATATCGGAATTTTTTTTTAATGTGATTATTGAAAGAGACTAAAGAAAATGAAAAAAATATGGTCATTTGTTTTAAATAAATTATAATAAAAAAGGTAGACTGAAATAGTATCTTTATATCGTTATTTATATTAATAAAATGAAGAGTTTGTTGTCTGTCTGTCTGGCAAGAGCATTGCACGATATCTACCACAAGCAGAGGTCTGAAATTTTAAAATTAGTAGCCCCCGTGCATGAACGAATGCACCTCGAATTCGGAATTTTACCATTTTGATTACATTTTTTTAAATTAATTAAAAACTGGGGTGACCACCCAGTACATTGTTTGGTTACCCCGGGCAACTTGGGTTCTTCTGCTAGTTACTGAATATTTTGGGATACGAGCTATGTAAAGTTGTCACGTAATCAACACCCTATCCCCCCCCACCCCCAAAAGTCATTTCCATCTGTTTGCGGAGGTGGGGTGGGGTGGTCGAAGTTGTAATACGTGTGACGTCATACAGCTGTAGTATGGAGGGCTTGGGGCTAAGGTATTTTTAGAAAAGCACTATGTACAAAGTGTGTTCGTGTTTGTTTTGTTTTTTGTCTTTCGTTATTTTTTTATTTAATTTTTTTATTCCGTTGCTGGATCGCGTCTGAAATTCGTTGTGCAAAGCAATTCCGCACGTCTTAACAACACCCATCGCTGCACATAAAAGGGGAAAAGGGGGGGGGGGGGGAATTACTTTCGTCTTTGTTGTTAGTCAAATACACCCACCAACCACAACACACACACACATGAATTGTTCATTTTTTATTTTATTTTTTTCTATTACACATTCCTATTTACACTTTTTTTTTCACATTGGCTCGGCCCGCATCGGTGGTCACGTGCTCTGGTATAATTTAGAAGGATCGTACTTGCATTTCCGTCAAGGGAGAGATGGAAATTATTTAGGGGGGAAAAAGACACGGATTCGAGCCCTGACCTCCTTGTAGCCGACAAACCAATATTTTAATATTCAAAGCATAGTATCTATAAAATCAAATCGCCTAAAGGAAGAAGCTCATCTTCCAGCTAAAAAATTAATAATAAAAAACATGCTTTCACGTACCGGTATTAATATGTCAAGTTGTCTGCAACTCTCACTTAAAACGGGACCTGACGGTGCTTAATGTTTTGAAAAAATAAATGTAATGCCTCTAATCCAGCGGTAGTCAACCCTTCTTTGTTCTTGTACAACCCAGATAATACCCCAGAAGTTATTTTTATTACTGCATGTTACTACCTCTTAAGGTTATATATACTCATATATGAAAATTACTCACCCTTGCGTGGAAGGAGAGTGGGAAATCATTTAGGGGGAAAAAAACCACCCTCAGTACACCTGATCGGGATTCGAACCTTGATTTCTTCTTCTTATTCAGCGGGCCAGTCTAACACGATAGTGACGCATTAGACCATTCGACCACAGAAGCGGGTCCCACAATGTTGGTGGTGCTTAATGCAAGTTCATATTCTAGAATTTAGGAGGCCAACATCTGAAATAATGTTATAAATAATCCGTTTTTAACGATAAATGTGTAACTTTACACGCAGCCCAGGTTGAAAATCACTGCTCTAAACCAAAAGTGTCTCGAAAAAATTGAAAAGCCTCGTGCAAAACACAGGGAATTTAACATTTTAAAATTGATTGGCAACCCTGGATGAGGGACATCTATGTCCTTCCATTCTTCAAACATTGTATGTGTATGTGTGTGTGTGTATTGTGTCTTCGTCCAGATGTTTTCGCGCGCTGTCGGTGAGGGAAAGTGACAGGACAGTAGATGATTATGATAATGATTATGATGATGATGTGCACGTGTAAATATTTGTAGAGGTGCCGTTGAACCGAGGTCTCTGTACCTGGACGGACGCCCACTGGGCTCTCTCTACCTCCTATCACGTGGCGGTGATTAGCACCGCGCGTGTGTTCTGTGTCGCGGCCGTCGGTTTCATCGTAGGCTTGCAGCGGCGGTTTCCAAACTTTTTTGCAGGGCTTGACCCCAATTTTTTTTCGCCTTTGATCGCTTTTTTTTTTCGCTCCGCGTTTTACTAACCTGTTGAGGTTATACGCATAAGGGAGTGTATCCGCATTTGCTTGGATGGAAAATGGAAAACCATTCAGCAAAAAATAACCTCGGTATACCCGGCTGGGATTAGAACCCCGATCTTCCTGTCATCGGTACTCTGGTTTATCGCGAGAGTGACGCCTTAGACAATGGTGTCAACGAAGCAGTTATCCGTATTTATTTATACTTGTGGGTTAGGTAGAATTTAAAGCAAATGTATCTTTATTTTCATGGAGGGATAAGGGGGAAACCATTTAGGAAAAATCACCCCCCCCCCCCCCAGCACACCTGGAATCCTTACTTCCCCGTCAACGACAACTACCCGTTCGGGTTATACGCTCTTACGCTAATGTGTAATGGTAGGGTGATTGTGAGATGAAATGGAGGACCTACAGTTTAACGTGGAATCCGAACCACGGTGGAGGCCTGGCATTCCTCACATGCACAAGTTATGATTAATACACATTTTGTCAGAGGTGAAGGAAGGGTTTGGCATTCAGATAAATTGGTGCCGGGACCAGCGTGATTGATTTAATTAATTATTATAAATTTACTATGTAAGGCCACTAAGATAGTTCAAAGGAGAACCACTTAATCTAGCGGGTATTTTGAACGATATGGTAGCATCGCCCCTCGCTCAGACACGAGATTGCTACAGCAAACTGTTCTAAATAGTAACTTAACAGTTTTTATCAAATGTCTCTAAGTTTTCCATCTTCCTATAATCACTATAATCACTTTAAAAAGTAAATATAAATCTATAGCCTCATTAAGCATTGCAATCCTCTTCGTAGGCCGCATGGTCTAAAGCGCTACTCTCGCAGTAGACTAAACTGCCGACTATGGGGAGATCGAGGTTCGAATCTCGGTCGGGTGTACCGAGGGTGGTTTCCCCTAAATGTTTTTTACACGCAAATGTGGATACACTTCCTTCCTATAAATATAACCTTCCTAATCCCTAAAACCATTATCGTAATTAATACACAAGCCTACAACCTGAGTGGTTAGTAGGACATGGTGCTAAAAAGAAATTGTGACCCAACCCTAAACATGCCGCGACCACCAGGTTTGAAACTACTGGGCTAGTGGTATTTAATATTGGGGGGGAGGGGGTCCATGACCTCATTAATGTGCTTCCGGCCTGTTTCGGGTTGGGGTAAGCTGACTGACCATCATTTCGTGCCAATCCGGGACAAGAAACAAATCAATAGAAGATGAGTATCTCTCCGGAAAAGGGTCACATTGATTTTGAGAAAAAATGCGTTTGAATGCTTCAAATGTCATTAAAGGAAGAGCTCTTGGCTTGGAACAGTAATTTACAATTTACTGTCATCTCGGAGTGAGATAGGAAATAAGGGCGTAGAAACGGGGCAGGAGAGCTGTAAATTCAGTACGTTTAAAAACTTTTAATAGCTAAAGTTAGTTACATTTTTTTTAGTGAATCCCCTAGATCAGGGGTCGGTGACTAGTCAATCGCGATCGACCGGTCGATCTTGCAACAATTCCTAGTCGATTACGTAAGAAAAGAATGGAACCTCGTTTATCCGGCTTAACTGGGACGGGGTGTAGTCCGGATCAACGAAAATCCCGATAATCTGTAAATTATAGAGAAAATACATCAAAACCTTACATATTACAATAACTCACAATTTATTTTTTACAATTACAAGTTATTAAACACTTGAAACATGTTACAACATCTCTTTCCTAAAAAAATAATGAGTACGTTTTTGCTGTGTCAATTATTGAATGGTGGCTTACGAGCGAGATTTCAGTCAGGATAAAGCGAAAATATGGATCATTGAGTGTCGGGATGGACGATGTTCAACTGTATATATACAAACCCTTGTTATATTTTTTTTAAGATCTCTCATCAACGCTTAAGACTTTTGCATCATCCAGCTCTGTTGAAAAAAAATAATCAACAGCACTTTTTTTGTGGTGATCAGCTTCTTCTGACGACTTAAGTCGTGGGGTGGTACTGGTAAAAGGTTTTGTGGGAGGCCGGTTGTACGTGAAGCTTCTATTATTATTATTATTATTAGCACCGCGTCTTACTACCCGTTCGGGTTATACGCACTTACGCTAATGTGTAATGGTAGGGTGATTGTGAGATGAAATGGAGGACCTACAGTTTAACGTGGAATCCGAACCACGGTGGAGGCCTGGCATTCCTCACATTCACAAGTTGTGATTAATACACATCTTGTCAGAGGTGAAGGAAGGGTTTGGTAATCAGATAAATCTGTGCCGGGACCGAGGATTGAACCCCGGACACCTAGCACAGAAGTCCGATGCCTTACCCCTAGACCACCAGGTCACCATGTGAAGCTTCTAAATAAAACATTAATATGTATGTATTTATTTATTTATTTATTTAAAAAAGAAGAGAGGAAATGCTTATTTAGGAAATTGTATGTATTGTCGTTGTATTGCAGACTTTCCTCGCACGCGATGTTTCATGCGACTGCCGTTTTATTATTATTATTATTATTATTATTATTATTATTATTATTATTATTATTATTATTATTATTATTATTATTATTATTTTACGTGGCATGCAGAACATCCGTTTGGATTCCACTGGCAACGCTGATGGCAGAGCAGATTGGCTGAATAAATTATTTTTTTAATTACATGTAATCTCTTCTACAATTGAACATACACCTTGAAAATACATCTAGAAACGTGTTCAAGGTATTTACTGACAAACCCAATGGGAAGAAACCATTGGTAAAACCTAGACGCTGGTGGAAGGATGGTATTAGAATGGACTTGAAAGAGTTAATATGTAATGAGGTGGACTGGATAGAACTAGCTCAGGATAGGGATAGAATGTAATGAGGTGGACTGGGTAGAACTAGCTCAAGATAGGGATATGATGTAATGAGGTGGACTGGGTAGAACTAGCTCAAGATAGGTATAGGGTGTAATGAGGTGGACTGGATAGAACTAGCTCAGGATAGGGATATGATGTAATGAGGTGGACTGGGTAGAACTAGCTCAAGATAGGTATAGGGTGCAATGAGGTGGACTGGGTAGAACTAGTTCAAGATAGGTATAGGGTGCAATGAGGTGGACTGGGTAGAACTAGCTCAAGATAGGTATATGGTGTAATGAGTTGGACTGGGTAGAACTAGCTCAAGATAGGTATAGGGTGCAATGAGGTGGACTGGGTAGAACTAGTTCAAGATAGGTATAGGGTGCAATGAGGTGGACTGGGTAGAACTAGTTTAAGATAGGTATAGGGTGCAATGAGGTGGACTGGATATAACTAGTTCAAGATAGGTATAGGGTGCAATGAGGTGGACTGGATATAACTAGTTCAAGATAGGGATAGGGTGTAATGAGGTGGATTGGATATAACTAGCTTAGGACAGGGATAGGTGGCGTACTTTAGTAAGTGCGGCAATGAACTTTCGAATTACTAATGTCATAGGGCCAGTTTCATAGTCAAACTTTGTACGCCTCAAGTGCAGCGCTATACTAAACACAAGACGACACCTAAAGTCTGTTCACCGTAGGAATTGTTTTCTGAAAGACCTTTTTCCCTACCAGAAATCTATTATATAGTAGGATATTGGTAGGAAAAAAGACCTTTCAGAGAGTAATTCCTACCGTGATTGGAGTATACCTAAACTCGAATGGAGTGGGCCGGTTTCGCGCTAGAAACTGTCCCTAGTTTAGGTAGGTGTCGTCTTGTATTTAGTAAAGCGCCGCACTTGAGGCTAAGTCTAACTATGAAACTGGCCCTAGTAAGGTAAGTAAGTAGCGGCTGGAAAAATTGAAAAAGTAGGATGATCAATATTGAAAACGCTTTACAATATTATTAGTGCTATTTTATAGGTATTGATAATAAATCTCAAAAGTGACAGCTGCATATTACATGAGTTGACGTATGAATACGTGACAATAGGTCTAGTAACTTTTCTCTCTGTCTTACTATGAAAATTGAACAGTATGTATAATTTGTGTTGGCTCCTAGTGGTTGAATGGATGTTTTCGTATCGTTAAACTTTTAAAATGTACAAGCGGTTTGCGTCATTAGCGTTATCTTCCTATATTTTAATTGGAGCGTGGGTTTGATTATAATTACCATTCATAGCGAGAGAGAAATTGAGTTTTGGAGGCTTTTCACTGCCATCGCTCCATTTTCCACATTTCTTGGACTAATTTGTTGTTGGGGTTTTTTTTAAATAAAATGAGAGTTAATTACGCTTAATTATTTATGATAGGTTTCATTAACGGTAAAATTTAGTAAGCAATAAACAAACCTGTTGAATTTTAAAAAAAGGCCTTCATATAAACTAGCTTTCTGAGAAAATATGTTGTCGCTGTAATATATTATTTGAAAAACCGTGCTATATTTCAATATCAATTAACATACAGCTTTAAATTATAAATGTATGCTACCTTTTTTTTTCTAAAATACGTCTAAAATAAAAAAATCTAATTTTTTTATCACCGCGTCTTACTACCCGTTCAGGTTTGTGCACTTATGTACTAATTACGATAGTGGTTTTAAGGATTAGGAAGGTATTATTTGAAGGCAGTGTACCCGCATTTGTTGTAGAGAGAGCGGAACACCGTTTAGGAAGAACCACCTCACAGTTCACCCGACCGAGATTCGAACCTTGATCTCCCCGTCACCGGCAGTCTAGCTCAACACGAAGCAAGCGCGTTTACCTAACTACGCCACCGAGGGGGTTAACATTGATCTGTCATAGGCATAGTTGTATTAAATGAGAGCCTTTTTAAATTAAAAGAAAAATGGTTTATTAAATTCCAAGACACCCTTGACATATATTCAATAATAAGTTACTGTTGATATCACCACGTGAAGAAAATAAAACTGCTTGTGTTTCTAATGGAGCAATATAGGAGTTTATTTAGACCAAAAAAGTGTTTTGATATTATTTTTTAAATAAAACAAAAATTATCTTTTCTCGCGTCCCCTACATCCACACCTTAATAGTGAGTGAGTGTGTGTTATTCACTTCATTAACATCAATTTATCTGTGTGTATCTATTTCCCTGAAACTTTGTACTTGATTATGCAGAGAACGCCATTAGTCATATAATGTGCTTTGATTTCTCCAGACCATTTCGCCTTCCTGATGTGACCAAGAGCGTGTAAGTTGAAGTTCGTTTGTTTTCGTTTCTTAGAGCAAGAAGGATGATAGTCAAGGACGTAGTCACGGTCGGGAGGTTTGGGGGTTCGAACCCCCTCCCCGAAATTTATGAACAAATATATATTATGGCTTTATATTATGGTTTATCAAACAATATCCAAATTAGGGGGCTATGTTACCATAAAAAGCACTTCAGGGAGCTTTTAGAGGTGTTTAGTATTTAGAATTTTTTCTAGCCTTCGCATTTATGGTGCTATGTTGCCATAAAAAAAACCACTTCAGATAGCTTCTAGAGGTGTTTAATATTTAGTATTCATTTTTTTCTAGCCTTTGGCAGTTATGGTGTTATGTTAACATAAAAAAGAACACTTCAGATAGCTTCTAGAACTGTTTATCATTTAGAATCTTCTATAGCCTCGGGCATAGGGGGGAATGTGCCCACCAAACCCCCCCTGAAATGATTGGTTGGCTACGACCTTGATGATAGTGGAATGACGAAATAGTCTGATGCAAGCGGTATTTTCCTAGGTCGTCTCCAGAAGTGGATTTGATGATTCATTACAATCCAATATCACCTCTTGAGGTAACTGCTGGTCTTACAGAGAGGAGAGCTTTGCCCGCTCTCTCTCGGTTAACTATTGCTAAATCTTCTTGCTTTCAATTATGTTGGAGGTTAAGAGTGCTTTGGGTAAGAAGGAGTTATTGGTAACATCTCCGTTGCAAAATTGGTTATATTTAAGAGATTTACCACACGAAAACAAAGAATGAGCAACGCTGTTCCTCAAAAGAATAGGTGACACTTGATATATAGGCCCTTTAATATATCACATCTCACGGTACGAATTGATTTGAAAGGTCTGCTTCCACGCAAATTCCAGACTATTCTAAATCATTTAGTTCTCGGTGTTTGAGGTTCCTTTTCATAGACAATTCAAAGCGTGAAAATATGACTACTAGAGACAAATACTCTATCTGCACCCCACAAAGCTACCATTAATCTAACACTACTGGTGCTGTTGCAATAGTCTAATTTGACTTAAAGTATTATTTTTCTGATCAAAAATATTTATTTTATAGGTATTTTTTGCTTTGTGCTTAAGCTTTCACAGTTATTTTGAAAAAAATAACAGGTTTTAGATTTGATTGTGAGCACACTTGAATAAACTTTAAAAACGTTCTCTATTATGTAACTAGTGATGTAAGGGGGAAATAATAACTCTCACGCGGTAGTTCGCAAATTATTGAGGGCCAAACTGAAAGATGTAGAACTGTCGTGAACGACTGAACTAAAAGGAGTAACTCGCGGACTATTGAACCAGATAAAAGAATTGCTCATTTCAGTAGAACTAAATAACTTTTGAACTTGTTCCCAACACATTAAACTTTATTTCCCGTCTCTATAAACTAAATAGAATAAAGCTGGGAATTTTCGAACGCGAATGGGGAAGATGCGTGTAATACTCAGCATTCCAGATGACGTCATCTCAGCTCGCACCGCACGGATCGGATTTTAATCTGTCTGAATTCTTAACGGCATTGCCGATGTACGACGCGGTTAGGTGAACGCATTCTTATTTAAAATAATGCAAATCAAACAAAAATCCGATACGGGCTAGTCAGGCCATACGCAGGATTTTTGTAAAAGGAAGGGGGGGGGGGAGAATAATCAATTTCTTATGACTAGATATAATTAACTGGTAACAATACAATAACCTAATATTTGTATAGCTATGGTAACACATAAAATAATATTGAGATGTTTCCTTTAGTGATAACAAATTAATAATGTAAATATTAGTATTTTATTGGGACGATAAAAATCAAATCACACAGTAACTCGCAGCACTTAACCATTCATTACGAATCGATACCAACAGCTTGTCCAAGATAAACATTAAACTTCATGAAAGAAATTATTAATTAAGATTCATACCAATATCGCTCTTCGCTGGAATCTACTACTGGAAGCGGTTTGGTTTTTTTTCTCTTCTCGTTTTATTGATTTTTTTTTATCTATTGTAAATTTATTTCTCAAACCCCCTCACCCCCACCCTCATGCGTACGACCCTGGGGTTAGGGTCATCCTGTCTGGTGACAATGACCTTGGGTCGCAAACTTGAGCTACTTTGTTTCACCCGTAATTAAATAACTTGGCGTGATGTTTTTGTAGCCTTTGTCGCGGCGCCCATGTCGCAAATACGGCCGTGGACAAAAAGGTTTAGTTGGGGCTACCACGGCTATTTTCAATCAGATATGTATCACACTATTCAAACAATTTTTTTTTTATCAACCTGCAACTTTCAAACTAACTTAACCTCTTCTCTCACATAGTGTTTGGGAACTAGTAACTTTTTTTATAATATAAACTAAAAAGTATCAATTATGCATTACTTATAAAAAACAAAATATCATTAGCATATTTGTATTATTTTAGCCCCTTTTTTATTTTATAGGAATAAAAGATTAATGCATTTTGATGGCTTGCGGGTGTGTTAGTCTCGTTACTTATAACTTTTTGAACTTACAAACTAACTTCAACGAAACCTAGGGATCGTGATATCAATTCTCATGAAAACCCGCTTCGGTGGTCGCGTGGTCTAACGCGCCACTCTCGCAATAGACTAGACTGCCGATGACAGGGAGATCAGTGTTCGATCCCGGTCGGGTGCACTGAGGCCGGTTTTCCTAAATGGTTTTTCACGCAAATGCTTGTCCGATTCCTCTAAATTCAACCTTCCTCTTCCCTAACACACTATAATAATTAGTACATAAGCGTATAACCCGAACGGTTAGTAAGACGCGGTGCTTTTAAAAAAAAGGAGGGGGTATTAGGGGAGGGTGTTAACAATTTATAAATATTTTTGCTCATGTCATAAGAAAGAAGCTGAGGTTTTAAGTGCACTTTAAAATGACGTAACTATGGATAATGTAGCTGAGATGGCCTCTAGATTAAATTCGCTAGTAATTGAAATTATAAATGTTTCAACTTGCCACTTCATCCTACGCTAGTATGTATGGAATGTATGTCGAGGGCCTTCATATTTGGGCCGTTAGAAATGTGGCAGTCCACCCCTGGACAGATGTCCTCCAGTTGTCCGATAGGAAGCGGTAGTTGTTCCACTGGCTATAGTCCTGGTTTGGCCCATCAAAGGTTTCACTGGTGGGAGCCAACCTTGGCAGTTGGCCCCGCTCAATTCAGTCTTTCGTGAACCACTGTGCCTTCTATACGTGCGGTATGCGCATGCGTCGTATTCCGTGTGCGTGCGTGTGGTGGTGTTTTTTTTTATAGTGCTTCCCACACCCAAAGCTATTAAACGAGTGTTATTACCGTGTTTTAAGTGAGTGTGATTCAGAGAGAGAGTTTTATTAAGTCATTTAAAAATATATATATATTACGTGACTCGTGACATGACCTAGGCCCTAAGTTTTTTAAATTGCTGAAAATGTGTATTTGAATTTTACGGCCAGTGAAGTGTTTTAATGTTCTTCGAATCAATATCTAACTTTAGATTGAACGATTCACTGAATACAACAAAAAAAATCCTCTTTTTAATTGATTGGTTAACCTCTAATTAATTATTCACTCATATTTTTGTCTCTGTTTGGAAAATATTGTGTGTGCATGTAGTATAATTTATTTTTTGATTTTACCAAAGAATGTGAATAATTTCTTACTAATTCGTGATTTAGTTGCTTAAACCTTCGTTCGTGCTAGCTTCAAGTAACTCTAATCGAATACATGAAAGCAACTATGACAGTCATAAAACGTCTACTATTCAATGCTAGAAGGTCGATTTTTGGGTTTTTAACATATTCAAATTTTATGAATAGTTTGGTGTGACTTAACCCTTTCCCGTTTAGACTAAGCGTGCGTGTTCGTACTCGTCTAGGCTTATTCCGAACTTAGCGTTTGATAAAATTACGTGTAGGGCCTTCATCAAAGTTTAGTAAAGTTAAAAAAACCATAAGAATGTATCTTAAATAGTTATTTATTTCAACCTGATTCATAAAATATTCTTATATCAAACCTACAGGAAAAACAAATCTATAAAAGATTTGACTTTTTCATGAAAGTATACAGGCACTCATTTAATATGTTCACAATTATTGTTTTTAAATTTAATTTTTTACTAAACTCACTTTACAAAAATTCTAAGTTATATGAAGGATATCATTATGCACAAATTTACTTTTCGATGTGATACAAGGATAGATTTAAAATCACAAAACTTTTGATTAGACCATGTTTAATTATATTGATATAAAAATATTAACGTTAATTATTAATCGCATGACCTGCGTGCTTAAATTATATTAAATTTAAATCCGTGAAATGTATTATTTATGAGAGCTTCGTTGAAATTAAAAATAATGAGAAATTTATTAAAAATAATATTTTACATGGTATTGACTAGATTTAAAAAATACTTTTATTATTAATTTTACTACATGGTTACTAACGGATTACTCTAAATGGCATGGAAAATTGAGAGGTTATTATCAACTCAAACTGAAAACCACGTTAAATGCACTATTTCTTAGATTCAAACCTCGTACCACCGACAATTCATTCCTTTGTAAGCTTCAGGGAATTTGTTCCTACTAAGCTAAATTAAATATAAAAATATTATTTTCAATTTAACTCAAAACATTCTCTTAGATAATCAATCAATCATCGAAAATAATATCTTCAAAAACTATTGTCTATTTTTTTAGCACCGTCTTTTACTACCCGTTCGATTATGTACTAATTACGCTAATGTTTTAGAAACTAGAAAGGTAATAGTTAGAAGAAATGTACCCGCACTTACGTGGAAGGGAGGGAAAACCATTTTAAAAATCCTTCATACACACAACCGGGATTTGATCCCGATCTCCCTGTCATTTGGTAGTCTATCATAACGTACGGCCAGAGTGCAGGTCAGTTCAGATTCCGAAAACGGTGCGAGAATGAATCTGTGTTGTGCAATGGGAGTGGTCATAGTGGCGGCAGGCGACTGAATGCGCGCGCAGAGGACTGAGCCAGATAGTTTACCGGAATAATATTCCTTCCAGTTTCCGATTCAGTTTGGTATCGGCGTGCACGTGGTGGTGTTGTTTTAACTGTTTGTTTGAACCAGCTGTTTTTTGTGTACATTTTTGATAGATGAAGAAACACTTATTACGAAAGTTTTTCTAAAACCCCAAATTTGGAACAAGAGACTGAAGTCGTACTCAAACCGCGATGTAGTTGTTTAAGTGCTGGCAAGAGATCGCAGAAGATATACCGAATTCACATCTCAACATCTTAATTCCATTCTCTCTGGTTTTAATTTCAAATGAACATTTTCTGTAGCAATTAATAAGCTCACTGCCTCTTCACTAGACAACTCCATGATTGCGACTGACTTGCAGTCATTTAAGTCACCTCCACTCTGACCACCGTCTGCCAATCTTTGCCTTCCGACACAAGCGCGCTGGTTATCGGAACAGAATCTGAGTCCCCTGCACTCTGGCCGTACCGTTACACGAGAGTGATGCCTTAGACCATGCGGCCACCGAAGCATTTTAATAATCTAAAGGCTTTGACTTAGAGATGCCATTGCAGAATATACACATTATACGTCAACGGGCCAATTAGCACATATGTTTGTCTTGAAACTTGTAGTGCAAATATAGCGTTCTGTTTCTACCAGGATCTTGGAGGAGGGGAAAGGGGTCAGCCGATTGTAGTACCATACTAGACGAACGCACTAACTTGGGCCCTATAGAAGGTTTTTTTTTAGAAAGTGCAAACACACATTTTTTTGCAGGAAACATTGATAACATGTGACATTATTATTAGTGTTATTTTATAGGTTGTGCCAATATGTATTAAAGGTTACAACTCTAGATCATATGACTTGACGTATGAATACGTGAAAGTAGATCTTTTAACTTTTCTAGCCGTCAGATGAGGCTCTTTTTCTATAAAAATTTGGACTGTAGGATTGCTACAAATCATCTTTCGAATTCGCGGGTAGAGAAAAAAAAAGGGCGTAACATTAAAAGAAAAAAAAATATTCCAAACACGTTTCTGGTCTAATGTGGACCCGGCCCAACATTTTCTCGGGAATGTCACACCTTAATGTGTAGAAACTCTCCACCTCTTCTCCCCTCTAAACCCCTTGTCTCATACTTATGTTCACATTGTGTTCTGTATTCGTGACGTAGGTGCAGCCTCCATTGAGATTCTCTGTACTGACTCGCGCTACCGATGACTGGCTGTCGAGAGATAAGCGCTTAGTGCAAGTGTGTGTTTGTTTGAAAAGTGCCGTGTGTGTGTGCGCGCGCTTGTGTGCTTCGTGACTAAACCTGGAGATCGAACCCGGGTGGACTGTTTTCCCCGACGATGACTCGTGGCAAGCAGCAGGTGGCGACGTTGCGGCCCATAACGACATTCGGGCGCCGCATTCTCAAGGACAAGCCGCGAACGAGGTAACGTTTGTTTCGATGGAACGCTCTTAAGCGCTAGTGTCTTAGCAATTATTATTATTAACAATAGTAATAAAATAAATTAACACTTTATAGCTATCCAAACCAAACTTTGTTTGAAAACCTTCCACAATATCCTCATTGTTTTGTAAACCACTTTGGCAGATTTGCTGAAGTTTGACTACTTAATAGTAACTTATTTTTTAAACAGTTAAAAAAGCTCTATATAATTCAAAATTGGTACAAGTCAACAGCTTTGATTTAAGAAAAGGCCTGCAAAAAATAATGTCTTAATATCAAGCTTATGGAGGATCTAAATTTTCCCAATTTTGGAAAGTACAGTAGCTTTTACCTAATCTGTAATACAACGTAAATAATTTACAGGTAGTGCTAAATGAAAAAAATAAGGGTAATTTGTTTTAATTTAGTTTAGTATTGTTTGGCAAAGCTATGACCATTAAATTCTTTACACAGCCCCAATTATCATAAAAATCTCTAATTATTGTATACTAGCCTCATTATCCAATATGTCAATATAGACTATAGTATTTGGTCCCCACTTTAAGCATCCACGTGTGATAGGCCTACATAATATTCAGCACGTGGATACGAAACAGTCATAAAAGCTTAAATGAATCATTTCTCCGTAACTCAAAATATAGGGAGGGATGAATATACCATCGCACAACAAACTGTCTGTAGATTTATAATAGCGATTGATTCAATCCGGATGGTTAATTTCCGCGGCCATGTTGGCGGAAGGAAGTTATTGAACACGTCTTCATGCGCCTGTGTAATACTGTACATTTATTACCATCACCATTGTAAAATAATTACCTCGTTCCTCCCACGTTTAAACATAATTATAGTATGGGAAGCCGCGACTATTATTATAATAGTAGTAATAGTGGCGTGTTTCGGCTGGGCGTGGGTTTCTTTCCGTGTCCCGATGAAGTTATGATGATAGTGAATATGAAGAGGTAGAGCCAATTAAGATCTTAAACTAACTTAAGCCTGATTAACCAAACACTGGTGACAGTGGGAATTATTCGCCTTTAGAGAAAAATCCCTTGGTATCTGTTGAGAATCTAACCCGGGACCTCAAGGTCAGCGGCCAGTGGCCTTCTGGCTACCAACGAGGCCGGTTGGAACTGTTATCATTATTTCAATTGACTGTCTGATAGAAAATATACCTTACTGTTTGGCACCTAAAATACGTTCTTATTTATATAGTTGGCACCTAGTCATATTTTAAATAAGATTTAATTTATTTAAAATGTGGCCAGTTACATAATAATTGTAAAGTTGTGTTTTGTTGGTGTATTTGCGTGGGAAGAGAGTAAGAAAGGATATGGGAAAGGGGGGAGGGGGAACTGTACATCCGGCAGAGATTCGAACTATCAATGTCACCGGCTTCGGTGATCGCATGGTCTAAGGCGCTTCTTTCGCAATGGACTAGACTGCCGATGACGGGGAGATTGGGTTTCGAATCCCAATCGGGTGTACTGAGGGTGGGTTTTTTTACCTAAATTGTTTTCCCCTAATCCTACTCGCAGATGCGACTACACTTTGTCTAAATTCAAACGTCCTCACCCCAAACTCATTAGCTTAATTAGTGTACATTATTATTATTATTATTATTTAGTACCGCGTCTTACTACCGTTCGGGTTATACGCTTAAGTACTAATTACGCTAATGGATTAAGAATTGGGAAGGTTGAATGTAGAGGAAGTGAACCCGCATTTGCGTGGAGGGAAAGTGTAAAACCACCCCAGATCACCCGATCGAGATTCGAACCTCGATCTCCCCGTCCTCGGCAGTTGAGCTTAACACGATTAGCGCGTTTGCCAACTACGCTACCGAGGCGGGTAATTAGTGTACATGAATACAATCTAAGCAGGTAGTATAAGACACGGCTAAAAAAAAGTTTATAGCTCCCTCCCCCCCCAGTATGCCGCCCCGAGGCCCCCACATACCTACGTTAATCCGATACTTATAATGTGTAATTTAATTTTTGAGTTATCTTAGTCAAATCAATTGCCATTAAATATCTTAGAAAAGATTAGTTCGATGGCATATTCCCTCCCATCTATGAACTCTAAAGAGTATGTTTATTTTATGCTTTTTTTCAGCTCCGCGTCTTTCTACCCGTCCGGGTTGTACGCTTATGTACTATATTACGCTAGTGGTTTTAGGGATAAGGAAGATTCTATTTAGAGGAAGTGTACCCGTATCTGCGTGGAGGGAGAGTAGAAAACCATTTAGGAAAACCCACGCTCACTACACTCGACCGAGATTCAAACCTCGTTCTCCCAGTCATCGGCAGTCTAGTCTACTGCGAGAGTAGCGCGTTAGACCATGCGGCCACCGAAGCGGGGTATCTTTCTTATGCTTTAATGGCTATTTCGTATCCACGTGCTAAATAATGTATCACACGCGTTGCTTGAAATGGGGAATAAACACAATTTTGAAATGGTAGCTAATGCTAGTTATATTTGGAGGTTTTCATGGTAATTAGGGCAGTGTAAAGAATACTCAACAGACTTGCATATACATGTAAAATAATACTAATAAAAATAAAACGTAATCAAAGTTGGTAATCAAAAACAAGTTTGTATTTTAAAAAGGTTCCTTCATAATAAAAAAACGTAACCGTCCAACCGCTTGGACCAGGTCGTCAGTAATGACATTTCCTAGTGGTCACCGGGTCGGATCGCTTGTGACTTCTTGACCCGCGCACTTTATCTAATGATCTAGTACCTCTCGAGGTGTAGGGTCTAGGCGTGACCTCCGTCACGAGGTTAATTACATACACTGGCGCGCTCTAATTTCGGAACACTTCAACCCGCGCTGGTCTACTCGGTTTCAACAGCCTTGGTCCAGTGCTGCCAACTTAGATTTTTTTTCGCTAAATTTTTGCTTTTTTTATTTTTCCTGGGGTGGTTTTGGTCGCTAAATTAAATAGATGTTAGCGACGTTTCAAATTATTCCAATTTCGAGGGGGAAAATACCAATTTTTTAGTTTTCAATAGTTCCTGGTTATAGATCCAAAGGTCTTTGGTTCAATCCCCAGGGTTTCCAGCTTTTCAGTAAAGCAGTAGGCCTGTAACGGGGTCGTGAGGACAAATAAATGAGGAGCTACTAGGATGAAAAAGTAGCGGCTTCGGTTTAGAAAATTGAAATTAACGCCCGGAGGGGTTCGTTGAGTTGACCGCATGACCACGATCCACAGACGTTGACACTATCTTCACCAACATACGGCGGCCTTTCGTTCGTTCGGTCGGTATGGCTTGTTTGTGGGGTGACGCCATGGCTTTGTTTTTATGTTTAAATAAATTTTTAAATAAACTAAGTGCGAGTAAGGTAAACAAATGACATCTAATTTTTGAAATAGTGGCTCTACTGTTCTTTTTTTAAGTGGACTACAAAGGTATTTTCTTGAGTATGAAGTGATCTTTATCTTTTTTAAATGTTATCTTATTGGTAGACTATTAATAATACCAGCCGGTTGGGTGTAACCTTCCTAGCTGTCGAATAAGGGTTCTTCCTTTGAAAACTGGACTATAGTAACAATATGTTTTGACCCCAATTTAAAGTAGACTCCATTTATATGTTCTTTGCTTCTTCTTTTTTTTAGCACCGCGTCTTACTACCTGTTTTTCTATACGATAACAATTTTAAGACTTGGGAAGGTTATATTAATAAGAAGTGTACCCACATTTGTATGGAGATAAAGAGTGGAAAACCTCCCTCGTTGCACCCGACCGAGATTCGAACCTCGATCTCCCGTCATCTACGATCTAGTCTACTGCGCTTAACCACGCGGCTACAGAAGTAGGTTTTTTTTTTTTTTAATAATAGGCCTTTATATCCACTACGTTTGGAAACAAAGTTGAACATTTGAAAATTTAGCGTTTCTTAGTTTAAACCCAGCGGGAAATTAGATCATTTGGATTTTGGTAATAATTGTTGGCAACACTGCCACGGTTCATTACTAGCTGGAGGGACCTCCCTACTCCGGGAGAACAAGCACGCCCTCGGGTGCGAACCTGGCCCGGCAGTTAATTAGTTTGATGTCGCCGGGATTTCTCTGTATGAGGAGTTTCCAAATTTAGAAGGACACGACTTCAGGCAGGGAAAACCTGGGGTTTAATTATAATTAAAGTCGCTTTGGGGGGTGGAATGTACTAAGACTGGTCAGTTGATGACGGTGGGGATCGGGTTTCGAATCTAGGTCCGGTCCACTGAAAGTGTTTTTTTTTCTAAACAGTTTCCCACTCTCTTCACGCAAACGCGGTAGATTACCTTTAAAAAATGTTTCCTTCTTCATCGCTACCCCATTAAAATAATTATAATATGTGTATAACACGAACGCGTTGATTTAAATATATATATATAAAACTAAGTATTAATCGTGGAATAATAACTTGTAGACGTTGATGTTAAGAAGTTATATAACTCTAAAATTAATGGGTAGCTTTCTTTAGGGAAAAAATAGGCAAAATCTATTTCCTCATAATCGGACTATAAAGATTTGGATTTTTTTTAAAATCATACTTACAAACATTACAAAAAAAAAGTTTTCTCATGAAAAACTACCTTGAGGATAACCACCTTAAATAAGTGGAATTTTCCAATTTTTATCAAATTTGCAAAGTTGGGTCAGTCATAAGGTTGTTTCCCTCACCTAAATGGTTTCTCTACAATCTCATCCGCAAATGCGGGTACATTTCCTCTAAATTACACCTTCATCACACTATCCTGGCGGGGGTGAATTGGGAACTTTTATGTGGAGATTGGCTACAAGGAAGCTAACAGGTAAATTGGTCACTTTATTGTAAGTAGGATGGTTATTGGAAATGAATACAAAAAATCGCCATAAAACTTCAGTTCAGTGTAAGTCATCCAGCTGAATGTTAAGTTACTCCTTAAAGCAGGGATACCCAACTTTTTTAGTTTGGAAGAACCCTTAAAATAGTTTGTAAAATCTCGGAGATCCCCCTCCTACCTGACCAATATTTTATATTATGTTCAACAGAGTAAATTACAAAATACACGTGTAAAACAATAGAGTTGATAAATGATAGGTATTTTTGCGCTTATGTACTAATCACGCCAATGGTTTTAGGGATTAAGGAGGTTCTTATAGGAAGTGTACCATCATTTGCGTTGAGGGTGTTGAAAAACAATTTTAGAAAAACCATCTTCAGTGCACTCGACTGAGATTTGAACCTTGATTTCCAAGTCATCCACACGGCCACTGAAGTGGGCTAAAAATAATCGTTAACTCATACTTTTGTGCAATCGTGTTTCCAGGGTATTTATTTCCTATTAGTATTTACTAATTACTGTCCTTCAATACTTTAACTTGGCTTATCAATATTCTTACTAACCCTACCTTTAACATTTTTACTAGCACTTTTCTATTCATTTTTTGGGGACACGAGTTCTCAACATATTTACACACTGTACAAAAATTATGGTCAGACAAAAAAAAAAATCTTTTACAAATTCTAAAGGAACCTTGGTGTGGAATCAATGTCCTAAAGTATGTCCGTGCTAAAATGAATTCTCAGTATAAAGGGGGGGAGACAAGGTTAGGTTAGGTCAGGTTAGGCTAGGCTAGCATTGCCCAATTCACCTTGGTGGGGGGAGTAATCGTGATGCAAGTTTGGCGTATCAGTGTCCGGACATCCAACCTGGATTTGAAACCCGTCCCCGCAATCTAGTATAGTGCGAGAATGACGCGTCAGACCACGCGATCACCGATGCGGGTAACCCCCCCGTCAATTTAAATTTGTGGCAGGAAACCGTGTCATTGAAACGTACGTTCCTCTTTAAACCGACTGGAAGAAGCCATATTTCTCGGTAATAACGTGGAGCCCTGCAAGGCGAGAGAGTTGACGCCGCGACGCTTTAAGGGCTCATTTATCAACGTCCCTCTTGGAGTGACGTGTAATATTTTTATGTTCACCTCTCGTAGTCGACAATGTATCTCCTTCCCCCCCCTTACTCCCCTACCGGCCTCCACCCCCCCCCCGCCCACACACACACTTTCCCCGTGTATTTGGTTATTTCAAAAGTCTTGACAGCCTACATTATTCTGTAGCCTGACTTTTTCGAGTCTTGTGTTTATATCCCGATTGGGGAGAGAGAGAGAGAGAGAGAGTATCCCTGCCAACGAGAATAATATTAGTTTCTGTTCCCCTCTCGATGTGTGATAAACCAACTGGCTGGGATCTGGACGCGTTAGTTAACAAGGCAACAAGAATTAAATACTCCGATAAAACATTGTCTTTTTTTAAATTAGCACCGCACCGCGTCTTAATACCCGCTCGGGCTATTACTCTCATATGCTAGGGATCAAGAAGATTGTTACTAGAGGAAGTGTATCCATATTTGCTTAGAGGGAGAGTGGAAACCTTATGGAAGAACCATTCATTTCTCCGAGGTAACCATCCCGACCTGGGTTGTAACATACGGAGATTACGCCCGAATCCACCAGTCCGGGTTGTAGATATTGAGTACCGCTTAGACTTAAGAGCGGCTCGTATGTACTGGTCAGATGAAGATACATTTTCGTCCCTAGATAAGGACTGGTATTTCCTTTCATGACAGATCACAGAGCGGGTTCGAATCCTTACCTCACTCTTATGTGGTGCTGACTGACAGTTCACAGCTGACTTCTGACAGTCAACATTTAGGTATATACCTAAAATTTTGTCTGTCAGAAGTGACAACTGCTAAAGACATGTTTTTTGCAAATCAATGGTTCGGCGTAGGGATACATAATTTGGTCTGGTAGCTTTCAAAGCCGTCAGAAGTCAGCTGTGAGCTGTCAGTCAGCACCACATAAGCTAAAACTGAGGTATAAGTGTACTGAAGGCTGGGGTTTTTTTTTTTCAAAATGATTTATCACTTTCCTTTCACGCTAATGTGGGTAAATATATTCCAAATTCTACCTTCCTCACCCCTTGCCCCCTCCATTTAATTAATTAAAATGCGTGGTACAGCCCGCGGAGGTACAATTTAGTTTCCATAAGAAGAGCCTTTTTAGAAAATACAAACTTTTTTTTTTTTGCTGTGAACTTGATAACATTTTACTATTTTATTAGTGTTATTTTAAAATTATTTATGATATATATCAAACGTTACAATTGCAGATCACATGACTTGACGTATGCGTATATGAAAGTAGTTAAATAACTTTTGTAACTGTCATGCTGTCTTTCCTACTGTGATTTTACTTTAAGCTCAGTGCCAACGAATCAAAATCTCCATATCGGGAGTTCATAACTAGGTTCGAATCCCGCCTTGGTATACTGGTACTTGTTTCCTGTATAGGGATTTTTAGCATAGTTTTTAGATTTTTTCTAAACTAATGCTGGTGCAGTTTGCACTATCGGGGACGGGTGTTATAATTATTTTAAGATTCAAAAAGAATATATTATATATTTGTCCTCTCGACGACCACGTTCTTCATAACATCATCACATTTGAATTTCTGGTTATGATAATGGATATCATCGACTACTTTTTTGTCCCCTTTGCTTTCCAGGGTTTTATTTTAGTTAGTTTTTTTTTACTTTGATTGGTGGCCTACGGTAGGTTTTTTTATGTAAATGTATTTTGTTATTGAATTGAGAAAAAAAAGTTCAATAAATCCTCGTCCGGGCTATTTGGTGGTCTTGGCTAACAACTTACCAAAAACTTAATTCTAGTAGCAATACAACGACCAAACCCAAGACCGGTAATTCACCACAAACTAAGAGTTGTGTGTGGCCATGGACCACAGACAAATAATACACCCAGACACTCACACTCCAGGTTAAAATGGTTGCGCTCCTTTTGCAGCTTGAGTCCTTCACCACTAGGATCGCTACGGTTAGTCCTATCATCACCCAGCAGTGACACTAGCGAAGCCCAGTGTTGAAGGATTCAAGCTGGCAAAAGGAGCGCAGCGAAACCGTCGTGAGGTTGAGAGTCTGTTTCTTACTTCTTGTCTGTGGCCTGGACATATTAGTAGTAAAGCGCAAATGGTGTCTTAAGAGGGTGGCTTCATCCCCGGGGGGGGGGGGTAAGATAAAAAAATGGGGGGAAAAGAGTCAGTGAATTTAAAACTTCTATGAAAATCAGGGAAAACTCAGGTAATGTTGATATAAATGCCGCTTCAGGGCTACCTCAATCTGTAGCTCAGTTTGCGGAAAGACTGCTAGTACATTAGGCCCCTTGTATCTGCGGTTCACCACTGCACCAATTTTATTTACTTTTAATTAAAGAAAAAAATATATGGTTTCTATGGGCATTGTGCTATCATTTCATCATCATCATCAGTGATCGTCGCAACAAGAAGAACGTAGAATAGTAAGTATACTGTAGTGTGCTAAAATCTGTACGAAAATAATTTTCGAGTCGACGTAAAACGATTGAATGAATGAATGAATGAAAATGAATGAATGTGTTGAGAAACTCGTAGATCATCTCCTTATCTGTTCGTAACTTTGTTCCAAGATCCTCTCCACTTCCTTTCCAACCAAATGTTGGACACTGAGGATGGTTTTTGACAAGTGATTTATTGTTGTGGTTTTCCACATCCTCTATCCGCGCTAATGGTGATTCATATT
Organism: Timema podura; assembly: GCA_033556935.1. Classification (NCBI taxonomy): domain Eukaryota; kingdom Metazoa; phylum Arthropoda; class Insecta; order Phasmatodea; family Timematidae; genus Timema; species Timema podura. Next base: position 24,078,910 of record JAVRXN010000013.1, on the reverse strand, counting down.
TGTAAAGGCCTACTTTGATTATAATATTAAAGTATTTTAATATAGCAGTTTAACATATATATATGGTGACCTGGTGGTCTAAGGGTTAGGTGTCGGACTTCTGTGCATGGGGTCCGGGGTTCAATCCTTGGTCTCGGCACAGATTTATCTGATTGCCAAACCCTTCCTACATCTCTGACAAGACGTGTATTAGTCACAACTTGTGAAGGTGTGGAATGCCAGGCCTCCACCGTGGTTCGGATCCCACGTTAAACTGTAGGTCCTCCATTTCATCTCACAATCACCCTACCATTAAACATTAGCGTAAGTGCGTATAACCCGAACGGGTAGTAAGACGCGTGCTAATAAAAATAATAATCTATCCACGTTAATGCGGGTAATTAAGCCTTTAACAATCGTGTTGAATGCGCATTAGTAAAAATCTCGGTTCAATTTTAATAGGGAGAAACCGAAAGAAAAGTTATTTGATCTATTTTCATTTATTCATACGTCAAGTCATGTATTATGCAGCTGTGAATTTTGATAAATATTGTCAATCCTAACACTAATAATAATAAAGTGCTATCAAATTTGACCACAAAAAAAATTGTTTTTCTAAAAACTCTTTCTCTATCCTCATAGGTCATTAAATAATTGTTAATAGGGTGTGTGATCCGACATCTTAGCTCACTTGGTAGCGTATCTGACTACTATGTTAATGGTCCCGGTTCTATTCCTTACATGTCCGAAAAATGTATCATTGGTTAAATGTGAGTTTATATTCAGACAGGGATGAATTAACGAATAGGGGCCTGGGTTTGTGTTTGTCTTAGATGTAATATGGTTTATAATATTGTAAGTCTTGTGCTGATATAATCAGTCGGTTCAGAAAGTGCATGTTAAAATCACCTCGAATTATATACAGTATACTGTATAATATCTTATCTTCTTAAGTACTATATCAGTACAGAAAGTTATGTGATTATGAGCGAGCGTGAAAAGTCTTACACTTGGCAAATTTGCCGAAAAGGGTATTTTCACATACCTTCCAGGGCTCTCTCTAAATGCCACAATCGATATGGGACCGACTGCTTTACTTCCACTCCGAAGTAAGTTGTGCTACAGATTTTTATCGCTCGAGAAAAAATCCGTCGACCTCGGCTAGGTTTGAGCCCACGAACATACGGTCCTGAGGCGAGCACTTTATCCTAAGACCACCGAGGTATATATATCGAGGCTGGAATTTTTACAATTTTGACTAAAACAAAAATTTAACCTATTTAAAACTGGGTCAAAAGCAATGAAATGAAGATTTTTTTTAAAGCAAACAGTGATTAATAAAACACACACACACATATATATATATAAAAATATATATATATATTTATATATAAATATATATATATATAGTGTGTCCTCGAATAATTTTATAAAATCTGTAAAACCTTTCGCTGGATTCGCTCATGATCGACACAGGTATTGGATGTAACGGGTACCCGTCATTTGGCCTAAAGGCATTTGGCCTAAAGTGTAGGCTAAATGCCTTTAGGCCAAATGCCTTTAGGCCAAATGCCTTTTAGGCCAAATGCCTTTAGGCCAAATGCTTTTAGGCCAAATGCTTTTAGGCCAAATGACTTTAGGCCAAACGCCTTTAGGCCAAATGACTTTTTGTAAAGTTAATTTTTAGACCATTTATTAAAATGTGTCTTGCTGTCTCCGGAAACATTCGTTATGATTTGTAGTGATGCTAATAGATAGAGAGGTGTGTAGTGTTTAGTTAACTAGTATATACTACCGTTTCAAAATACGTAAGTCTTTTCTCTATTTACTTCTTCCCAAGGTATAGCAGCACGTCCATTAACATGTAGTACCACTTTTGTATATGTTGAACTTTTTACATTGCCAAGGTTTTATACTAGTTTTTGTACCTTTTGTACCAGAATTAAAAAGTTTTGTACACGTACCTTTTCTATTAATTAGCACATACATTTTAATAATTTTGTTTTATTTTGAATTTTGAATTTTTTTAAGTGCCAAATTATATTTTATTAGTCTTTCTTAGTATATTTGTTTATTAATTTTGCTAAATGAATTAATCAATCATTCTTTTTTTATAATCATATTAACTTACTCGAGTTTGCCCACGGCTTCGCTCACATTTAAGTTGGGTAAATTATCTTATTTCTAGCAAATTATCTAAACCAGGTTTTCTCAAACTCTATGCTCTTGAGCCTTACATGAACATTTAAAGTAATTATTAAGACTCTCTTTCTTAGAATAAGATAACTTTTTTACGTTAAAATACAAAAATGAGACATTTATTATTTAATTTATTTCTTTATTTTCTGATAAGAGCTTTGTAGAAGTTTATTAAGAATAGTAAAGATTTGTAAGATATTAATTAATTTTATTGCTTCATAAGCCAAACAGAATATTAATTTTTTAGTTAATCATAATTTAGCAAGTCGAAGGAAATGAAAAATTGGTTCACACCTCATTTGAAATCCCCTCACGCCTCGCAGTTTGAGAAACCCTGATCTAAACTACCAAAAATACAATTTTAGACACGTGTGAGGCGAGAACTTTGTATGTTGATGAAGCCACAAATTAACTACTACCTATAAGAAGTAAAATCAATTATATATATATATATATATATATATATATATATATATATATATATATGCAGTCTTTGCATCAATATTTGCTCGCTTACGCGGAGACATTGTTGAAATGAACACCAAAAGAAATAGTTTAAATTTACTAATTAAACTTGAATTAATTTGAAAGAATCACTCTAGTAAGCACCTCAGCTTATCAAATAAATTGTTCTGTTAGTAATTGTTTCTATTGGTTTTTGAAAATTTTCCCTTCTCCTCCCCAATCATAATTTCTCTATTCTCTAATATTCACATATAGGCCCTCTATGTGGATCATACCGGCCTGTAAAAATCATTGATCTTTATGATATAACTGGATGGACATACACATGCACATTCCAAGGACAAAAGCGTGACGCTCAAGTGTATCATCTGCTACACAGAGGGGGGGGGGACAGATTTAACTGTTTCTTTAAATGTTCTTATGCGAAAACATGTCTCTGATGAATAAAAGTGTTATTGTTTGAAAATAGTGAAGTATTATACCACACTTTCCTGAAGAAACATTTACATTAAAGGATATACAATCCAGTTTTACATGTAATACTGTACAGATATGAATAAAACCTTAGATATTCCCATTTCTATGTATTTATCATCAATGTTGTTTACAGTCTGGCACGACTACACTTATATTTAAAGTTGATTATTAGCTTGTATATTGGTTTCAGAAACCATATTATATTGAAAGTTCTATAAATATAATGAACAAGGTATCTTAAAACTTGATTACATTTGTTTGAATGACAAAATTTGAATAGTTGCCATGCATTCAAACTATCACTTAGGTTATAGGCTTGTGGAAAGTATTATTATAATAATACCTGTTTTTTTTAAGTTGGCTCATATCTTTCAGAAACCATATTATGTTGAAATTTCGATAAATATAATGAAACAAGTCAGCTAAAAACTGTATTCCATTTGTTTGAATGACACACTTTGTGTAGAAGTCTTACGTTCAAATGATAATTTAGGTTATAGACTTGTATGAAGTACATTATCTACTAAACCCTGATTTTAGTAATAATCCCAATCTGTAAGGCTTTATTTCGTACCAAAATAATATCATATATATAATATTTGGTAGGATGGACGGCAATTTAGAACAGAAGTAGAAATTTCCTTCTGTAAGGTCTTTTATCCTAACTAAACACAACTATAGGGTAGGATTATGGTACGAGATAAAGCCTTACAAGTAAGCTTCCTTCAAAAATCATCTTACATATTAGGCTACATCAACTTATTTAAAGAAAAAACTAACCAGTTTTGAACTTTTATATGCTCTTCATAGCTTTAACTAACATATTTATTTAATTTAACCACTCACACATTGATGTTTCTCATATATTCAATCAGATTAATGAACTATGTCAAAATGACACATTGCCTTGTATGGGTAAAAGAAAGAAAGAGATACCCGAAAGTTTACTTCTCTCTTACACAATGGTATGCAGATGACAGCTCGAAAATTTCAGCCACAGATGTCCATCAAGTTATACTATCGAGATCAATGGTAAAAATATCATTTACTAACTTGTCCTGCTTATACACGGACCAAAATCTTTTACGAAAGTTTATTTTTATTGCTTCATAGGATGTATAGTCAGCCTCGTGACTATTCATCCACACTTCAGCTTCACCTACTAACTTTGAATTAAAAAATTCTATTTTTTGTGCTTCGGTGAGTTTACTATTTTCAAAAAGTCTATCCATATTTTTCAAAAACTGTACAGCATGCACCCTATCATTATTTCCACTGAAGGTGGGTACATAGTCCATTAATTGATTCTGGATGCTTGTACTAGGTAATACCAAGGCACCAGCAGTAATTAGCGTCCCTTTTTCCACTACTTCGTCATATTTTGACTTAGCCTGTTCTAGCGGTTGTTGCATTTGTTCGACTGTTTGTAACGTCTTGTCCACTGTTTCAGTCGAGTTGTCCTTAAATTTTTCCAATTGCTGGTCAACTATTTCCTGTAGGTAAACATCTGGTAATGTGTGTCCATCAAAGAAATCATTTTGGAATTTAAGGTTATCACTACATTTTTGTTGTTCTTTTTCAACAGTCGCAAATCGTTCTGTTAAATGGTTTACCTGTTCTAGAATTTCATTTTTATTTTTATCGCAACTTTCCTGAGTAGTTTTTCCTTTGGAATTTAAAGCGTCCAGTTTAAGCTTAAAGTTTTCCTTTGCATTTTTAAGTTTTTTTTATCTGCTCATTCGTCTGTTTTTCTGACTTACTACAGTCTTCCCTAAGCGTCTGTAGTTCGTCCCTTACCTGCGTTTGGTCACTTTCAGTCTGTTGTATTTTCTGTAATTTTTTGTCAAAGTCGTTTTATACTTCTTGAAATTTACCCTGCAATTCTTGTTCTAACATGTTGAATTGTTCATTTACACCCTTAAATTTTTCATCAAACTTTGTATTTAAATTCTGATTATTTTCTTTGATTTCTTTTAACTCCTGGCTATTTTTTTTGTAGCTCCTGTCTAGTTTTTTGTAGCTCCTTGCTAGTATGATCGAACCTTTCATTTATTTTATGATTTAACTTTTCACTCTTTTCACTACTCTCTTTAATTTGCTGACTTAACTTTTCACTCTTTTCACTACCCTCTTTCATTTGCTGCACTATCTGCATTAATATTGCATTTAGGTCATTTGCTGATGTTTGTTGAGCTACACCTCCTACCTTTGAAACATTTTCCACCCCCCTTAAGTCTTCTTCTTTATGAACTATTGGTTCAACTACTTTCCCATGTTGTTCACTTTGTTCCTGATCAGATAGTTCTAAACAAGAATGGTCTTCAACCATTGGTTGGGAATATTGCGTTAGGGGAGGATTATCCTCACTGCTACTACTGTCTGTCTCTTCCATATTAAATGAAGTTTTGCTGTTGATTACTTACGTGAGATTTTCCTTGCGTACCTCACCTGAAGTCTAGAAGCTTTGGACCTTATTCTGAATCTACCTGGTTTCGAACTCTTCCCTCTGAAGTCACCTGGTTTGGAGCTTCTTCTTCTACTTCTTAAGTCACTTTTTTTTGTTTTTTTGTTTTTTGCGTAATAAAGCACTTAAGTTGTTTGCGGCACTTTCACTGTTCTTTGAGCACTCACTTTCTCGGGTTGTGAACTGGATTTAATTTTATTATTTCAGTTTATCAGGCCCTCCACGTTGGGAAGCCATTATTGTAACGTATACAAGTTAGCCTGATATATTAATGTTCGTTCGCCACTATTAGGGTGATATTTGATATAATGATTGAATTGGGTTCAAGTTTGCTATCCTGTATTATGGTAATCAAAAGGGGATAATGTCTTATTTTATAAATTAAAAGTTCTGGTCTTTTATAGTTTTTTTAATTTTAAGTAGATAAACAGTTTTTGCTAGATATTTCACACGTTGTAAATATTAATTTAAAAACCCGACTATTGTATTATGTGTATGTTAATTCCCGGCACGTGAAATTTGTCATAGACCCAACCCACACGGCTCCTCGTCAGGATTGCAAGTGAAGAGATGCGTTCTTTGAAGTAGGTATATCTAGTGACATCTCCTTCTCGAAACTTCCCAAAAGAAAGAAAGGTGTGGTCATCCAGGTGCGTCTCTGTCTACAAAACTGAGTTCGCCTTTCAAACAAAGGCGTAGAAAGATGTCGCCATACCTTGCAACTTAACACAAATAAATCTTACTACCTGCTCGTATTTATAATATCATAATTTTGAATATAGATGTGAATAATAAATTATTTAGATGTATAATTCCATATCATTACAACATATATATACAAACACGTGTATATACGGGCGCATTACAATTGGGCCACGTAAACAAGTTATGATCTCCGTTTGACGTCTACATATTTACTGGCAAAATTTATTTAATGCGTCACTATTATATATATTAATTATTAATATTGGCTTCCACTTTCATTTTGCCTTTCGAAATAAGTTGTCAAAAGTCCCCGAGAATGGTGTTTTCTTATTGTTTTTCGTTTACTTTATGACCGTGAGATATATTAACAAGGAAATAATATCGGAAATCTATACATAAAAAAGGTGATATATTGTTTTGTGAACAGATCTAGTTGTATGTATGTAGGGTAGTGTCAATGTTTTTAGAAATATTGTAACTACCTTGCATCAGTTGTGCTATCTATATTCAGATGAAACAACTAACAGTACTTGTTACTTTCCGAAGATAGCCGAAGGTTTTAAATTTACATTTTAGGCCAAATGCCTTTAGGCCAAATGCTTTTAGGCCAAACGCCTTTAGGCCAAATGCCTTTTAGGCCAAACGCCTTTAGGCCAAACGACTTTAGGCCAAACGCCTTTAGGCTAAACGACTTTAGGCCAAACGCCTTTAGGCCAAATGCCTTTTAGGCCAAATGCCTTTAGGCCAAATGACTTTTGGTTTCATTTTTAGGCCAAATGCCTTTAGGCCAAATGCTTTTAGGCCAACTGCCGCGTCCCCGGATGTAACAAGTAAGTATATTCATACATTTCAAAATCTACGCACTGCAATGATAACATCTACATTTCAAGCCTTTGTCCATTAAAATTCATTCCGGCTAGATGGCGTTCAGCCATCATGTTAAACATGTCACGTGTTGCTACTGGCATCGGAAGTGACGTCACCACTGTAACGTCAGGCACTCGACACCAAACAATACACGTCTTGTCAGAGGTGAAGGAAGGATTTGGCAATCAGATAAATCTGTGCCGGGAGCTATGATTAAACCCCGGACCCCAGCACAGAGGTCTGACACCTTAACCTCTAGACCACCAGGTCACCTGTTAAAAGTAGTCAACATGAAATATATTGTATGCTTCGCTGTCACTTTTAATATCTTCTTTCGCTATATTTACAATAACACTAATAAAATAGTAAAATGCTATCCATTTCGGTCGTAAAGTTTGCATTTTTGAAAAGGGCCCTTACTATTACTATGGTAAAATACCATTCCTACTTTCTTTTTAAACAGTCGTTTGAACGTAAAGTTTGACGTGCCGTTCACGGCACGGTGGCCGTCCCTAGATCAAGATACGCCCTGGCTATCGCGGCGGCCCTGTGTACCTCGATAATCACGGCAACGACGAAAAACCGTCACATGTGAAAGCTGCTTGAACCTCTCTGTACGACCTGACTTCACACCACTCAACATTCGCTTACATTCTATATTTTGAGATTGGAAACTTTCAATATGACCTTGCAGCACTATACTGGATATCATCGCTGAGGGAACTGCATGGTTAAAGTCTGTAAAGCGTAAGAATTGTTTTCTTAAAGGACTTTTTTCCCTACCAGAAAGCTATTACATAGTAGGATTTTGGTAGGAAAAAAGACCTTTCAGAGAGTAATTTCTACCGTGAATGCAGTATACTATTGGAGAAACGGCGTTTTCATTCTCTCATTTTTGTGTTGTCAATCTCCCCTGGAATATAAGACAAGTTTCGCAACTCTGGTTAGTCGAGGTTACCAATAGTAGCTCCTTCTTACCCCAGCACACCATCTTCAGAGTTCAGATATAACTGAAAGCGAGGAGATGACTTGTCAAAATTGTTAACCGAGAGAGAGCGAAGATAAAGCTTTTCTTCATAAAGACCTGCATTTCCCTCGGTAATTATACCGTTCGTAGACGCAATGACCACCATAACTCCCCCTTTTATCCCCTTTTATCCCCTTTTAATATAAATGCGATAGTTTCAACCTATTCGTGTACGTTTAGTTTTAAAAGGTCTACTTTCCCTGTTATTGTGTGTATGATTGTTCCGTGCATGGCAGCACGCGCGGACTGATATAGTTTCCTTTATTGATATCCGTTTGTCCTGTTAGTTCTCGTAGAACCTGTCGATAGAAACCGTGCATGGGTAACGCTGGACCTACACTCAAAGCCTCGAAACACGGAAATGCTGGTATTTTTTTTTTACGTGGTTAAAAATAAAATTACACTCTCTTTAGTTTGAAATACTACCTCAAAAAGTTATATATACTTACGATAGAGCGCTTGTATTAGCTATCAGAGCTGTTCTAAAATCGGTCAACCAACTTTAAGGGACGATGCATAGGGTGAATTTCAAGGGAGTCGCGATAAAATTGGCCTTAAAAGTTTGGATGAAAGGGGGCGAGAGAAAAGGTCAGTGTTTTTGCAGTTTTCATAGCAAAACAATTTTATTTTATTTTTCCGGAAAAATAAAAAATAAACATTTCTCTAGTAGAAACATATTTTAATTTTCTTCACGTGGTGAAATCAACAGTTTGTCATGAGCATATTAGAATTTGTTGATAAACTTTTTAAATGAAGAGAAATCCGAGACACCTGCTTCAGTGTTGTCAGTTCTTGTTGACTAGACTGCTGATGACTGGGATATCGGGGTTCAAATTCCGGTCCGGTGTACTGAAGGTGGGGTTTTTTTTTTCCAAAATTATTTTCCACTCTTTCTCCACGAATATGCAGATACACTTATATTTTTACTGGATCAACAATATTTGATTTATTTTTTACCAACAAAAATGTGTTGCTTTAAAAACTGTAAAAATAGTGGCCTCGACTCGCAATTCCTAACATTTGACTTTAAAGAGGATAAGAAGTTGTATCTGGTAGAGCTCGAACACCTGTTCTTTTGAAGTTGAAACTAGATCTTCTCGGTCCTATATATCGGTAGAATAGGGAGGTTTTATTACTCTCTTGAAGACCCTGGTTCGATTACAAGTGTCAAGCCAAAAGTGAATTAGTTTATTTTATGTGTGTGTTGCGATTTTTGTTTCCGAGGGGTAGGTGTTTTTTAAAAGTATCTGGTTCAAATCTTAATGCACTAGTCGGGATGTGATTTTATAAATGTTTTATAAAACGTGTGTTTGCCAAATATTTTTTTTTATACAGGCGCTTTTTGTAACGGACGCTAAGATATTAAATAAGTTTTTTTTTTTAAATTGTGTGTTTCTCTACGGTTGTATTTTTGTTCATACGCTATGAAAGGGTCTTCCAATCTTGTTCCGAATGTACATCGCTTGCTATAGTCGGTTCACAATAACTTTGTCCTTTATCTTACAGTTTAAAACCGCTCCATATCTAGTACACGCCTTTAAAATTTGTTTTTTTCACTTTCAGAATTTTTGGGAGTTGACTTTTTGTCAAAGTGATTAAAATAAAATAAAACCGTATCTTGTAATCTAATAAATACGGGAACTTTTTTTTAGTAACGTGGTTCATTAACCTATGAGCAACTAAATTGTGACCATTCCATAACTTCATAATCTCGTAATGGTGGATGAAGGTGTCAGTCTACTGTTGCTTGGCTCGCCGGTTGACTGGGGAAATCTGGATTCGAATCCCGACTAGATGTACTAAGATTAATTTTCCTGAATGGTTTCCCTCGAAATTAATTTTATTGTAAAAGATAAAAAAAAAAGTGAAATTGATCATTTATTTAGTAAAAAAGTAGATTTATTTTTCATAAAATGTATTATTACTCGTTATTAATATACTAGTAGTCTGACACGTTCAACATCCGGCTGCTCTTTTTTTTTTTTGACGCGATGCTGATTTTTTTTTTTTTTTTTTACTGTCTATACAAAATTCAAATTTTTCTACCATATCGAGAAGTTTTATTTTTCTTAGCCATTTTCCTTCCCCTATTTTTAAATTTCAAACTTTCCTGATTGTATAGTTATTCTAGGGCGGCCGTTTAACAAACTTGGCAAGTTTAAATTTTCTTCCATGACGAAAAGAAAATTTTATTATAATTTTTAACTTTTCATTTCCCACACTTACATTTGGAAATTTTAAACTACACCGAGAATTAGTGTTATACATTAGTTGTATCATTTTCAAGCTCTTCCATTTCGAATATGATACAACTAATTAACAAGGTTCTGATATATATACAACTAATTAACAAGGTTCTGATAGGTATATATATATATCAGAACTTTGTTAATTCGAACTAATTGGGAACGAAGCTAGTTCGGATTAATTGGGATAATACAGGGATATATTATTTTCACGAATTTTAAATTTAACTGGTGTATAACACGTGATACTGTAATTATTTATAGTCACATTAACACACATTTTATTGACTAAAACATGTAAATATTAAGTATTTATTATCAGATATCACTTGTTTATACAGTTCTCTTTAAACTTTGAGCTTGTTAACCAGTCAAACTTATTTCATTTGACTTTATTTTTTCCCCCCGTTTTCCGAAAAGTGTGCTCGGATTATCTGGAATTTCTGACCCAATATATAGGTTAATATGATTTTATAATACATAAATGGTTGCCCTTATAAATTCTACCCTCCCTGATTTCTACACCATTGGTGTAACTGTATGTTCAGCCCAAAAGGTTGGTAAGATAAAAAAAAAACTTTTAAACATAATGTTGGTCTTTTTTTTTTTCGCTGTGTTTTGTTTCGAGGCTTTTGAGTGTATCCACGGAGAGAGCGAATTACTCGCTATAGTGCGGTTAAAACTTCCCAGTCTCTCGCGCCAAATCGTGTTGCATTGTTGTTAAAAGGCCTCCGCAACGATACTGTCCTCTTCGCGAGGTGGACGGATGGTATCGACAGGAGTTCGGACGTTATACAGCGGATACGGCACTTTACATGGAAACAAAAACTGTTCGTCCGGTAAATAAAGTGTTCATACGGCACTCAAGCACTGCATGTCCGATATGATACGAATTGTGTGGCGCAAGTGGTTGCGGTAACCCGGACACGACCCGCCTCGGTGGCCGCGTGGTCTAACGCGCTACTCTCGTGTTGGACTAGATTTCCGATGACGGGGAGATCGAGGTTCGAATCTCGGTCGGGTGTACTGAGGGTGGTTTTTCCGAAATGGATTTCCACGCAAATGCGAGTGCACTTCCTCTAAACTAAAGCTTCCTAATCCCTAACACATCAGTGTAATTAGTACATAAGCGTACAACCCGGATGGGTAGTAAGACGGAGTTCTAAAAAAAAATATTATTTCAGTCCAATTTCGTAGAAAGAATCTTATCTGACACCTAAAACAGTTACAAGATCTACTTCCACATATTCATAGGGGCCGTCCTTAAATTACGTAAAGGTTTGGAGGAGGAGTGGGGGGCTTCAGTATGTTCTTAAGTTTTCTTGCGAGGGAAGGAGGGGGGGGACGTCGTCAGAATCCATCTTACGCAAATTTTTGTATCAATGTTTATGATGAGACAAAATCTTTTTTTTTTTAATATTTGTCGGCAAATAAAAATATTAATTATAGAAATTCACTTATATTTAATTTACTTAAGGTGTGTTACACCTAATTTTACTGCAATTAAAGTATTTTAAAATTCCAAATCACAAAAAAAAAAATCAAATTTATCCAGTCGTAAAAAAATACGTGGGGAGAGGGGGTCGAAAATCATGGGGGGAAAGCCTTATGTGATTTAAGTACGACCCCATAGATCATGCTTTCTGCATCTGTTGGTGTAAATTTATATTATCATTGTCTATAAAACAATGATAAAATAGTAACATTTAATCAATGTTGACAGTAAAAAAGTTTGTACTTTCTGTTATTTCTACCAAAATCCTACCATATATGTAGGAAACATTAAAATACTGCACATGAGCACCACTTAATTATTTCTAAAAAAAAGAGAAAAAAAGAAACGTTTTTCGGTCGGTTGTTTGACCAAAGTGTTGTTCTTAGGTGGATAAAATAATACTGATCATGTTGGTTTAGTTTACAAAACTTGTCTATCAAATATTGGGAAGTGGAGGGGGTAGTACGGAAACACACACAAGGCCGTAGCCATGCCAACATTTCAGGGGGAGGGTTGGGGTGCACAGCCCCCAAACTCCCACAGGCAATTACAAATTTGTAATATTAAATTACTCTAGAAGCTATCTCGAGTTTATTTTTATGATAATTAATTGCAGGTTTTAAGTACTTTTGGCTGCTATCAATTCTTTTAATTTTTTATTTTTTTTTTACCATTTAGAAACTTAAATAGCGACACGTTTGAAAATCTACATTGAGTACTTTTTAAATAATGGAGGGCACGCACATCCACATAAAAAAAATTAGTTTTTCCTGTTAAAATAAATTTGGCCTCCTCCTAGATTTATTTCACTTCCCTCTTATATTTTCGAATATGATCCAATTAAAAACAAACTTCATATTGTTTCTAAAGGCATTGAACCCGCCTCGGTGGCGTAGTTGGCTAACGCGCAAGTCGTGTTGAGCTCGACCGCCGAGGACGGGGAGATCGAGGTTCGAATCTCGTTCGGGTGAACTGGGGGTGGTTTTTCCTAAATGGTTTTCCACTCTCCCTCCACGCAAATGCGGGTTCACTTCCTCTAAATTCAACCTTCCCAATTCCTAATCCATTAGTGTAATTAGTACTTAAGCGTATAACCCGAACGGGTAGTAAGACGCGGTGCTAAATATTATTATTATTATTAAAGGCATTGAATTGAAAAATATATCACGTGAGGACCATTCTAAATATCTTTTATGGGCATTAACCTTTTTTTTTTTTAATAAGGGAAGACCACTTCAAATAATTTCTAGAAGAGATTAATTTCCAAAATAATTCCATTTGCCAAAGGTTTGCCGGGAAAGAGCTTCTGGAATTTTTTATAACTTTGGAGGAGAAGAAGTTCCTCAAATCCCTTTTTTGGTTTAATGACCCCATTCCCGCACCCCGTATGTACACAAATAAGGTACCGCCGCCGTTTACCCACCTGAATAATTCTAGAGATGATTATTTTCTTTTTCTAATTAAAGTTGGAATTTTAAAAATGTGCTCTGACATTTCTAACCTGACCAAAATATATTGAAGACCTTAACTCTTATCTAAATATATCAGACCCAGAGATATTGAGAAGGGTGACCGATGGCAGGTAGTGGGGGGGGTATTGTGTGTGTGATTTTTAGATTTAAGTTAGTTTGTAAGTTTTGTTGTTTTGTTTTGATATAATCAATTGGTTCACAAGATTTAGGGCCTCGGATTAAATACCCGTTTAAAAAAAAATGTTCTACTGGAGTTTAACTCGCTTTTGTCAACGTACATTGTCGATCAAAAAATATAGTCGGCCAATAGTGGGGTTTTACGACGGTTAAGATCAGCCACCTTTGGTGATTAGAGCTGAACCAGTTTCCTGACACTACTTAAACATAACGCTCATTGGGAAATAATTGGGGCATTTATTTAGGTACGGCCCGGGGTGAAAACTTTTCAGGAAGAGATTACTGGGTGTGCCACCACCCGCACCGTTAGGTATTGGGGCAAAGGACCAACTCTCCCTTCACTCAAATGCTGGTACACTTTCTATAAATTCTACCCCCGTGTATGTAAACGTGCGTAAAGACCGGAGAGGCAATAAAACGCGGAGCGGAGTGAAATGAAGAGAAAAATATTTGTAATCCCTTTGAAAATAAATTAAACTGCACATCACATTACGTTTGTATATTATAGGGTCAAAACCCGCTTCGGTGGCCGCATGGTCTAAGGCGCTACTCTCGCAATAGACTAGACTGATGAAGACGAGGAAATCGAGGTTCAATCCCGGTCGGGTGTACTGAGGGTACTTTCACAAAGTGGTTTTTCACACAAATGTGGGTACACTTCATCAAAATTCAACCTTCATATTCTCTAACACATTAATGCACTTAGTACATAGGCGTATAAACCAAACAGCAAGACGTGGTGCCAAAGTATGTGCATGTATATATATATATGTGTGTGTATGTATATACACATACATATACACATCCACACATACATATATACATACATACGATGATGAGACATAAGACCTTGTCGCAAACAACAGGTGGTCACGAGCATTGAATAATAGGATCGACTATCCTATCCCACAAACTCAGATTGGTTCAAGTGGCCTACCCCCACAAATCCCCATAGGTTAGACAGTCCTAACTCACAAACTCCCATCGGTTGAACAGTCCTAACTCACAAACTCCCATCGGTTGAACTGTCCTAACTCACAAACTCCCATCGGTTGAACAGTCCTAACTCACAAATTCCCATCGGTTGAACAGTCCTAACTCACAAACTCCCATCGGTTGAACAGTCCTAACTCACAAACTCCCATCGGTTGAACTGTCTTGACTCACTAACTCCCATCAGTTAAACAGTCCTGACTCACAAACTCCCATCGGTGAACTGTCATAACCACAAACTCCCAATCGGTTTAACTGTCTTGACTCACTAACTCCCATCAGTTATAAACATCCTGACTCACAAACTTCCCATCGGTTGAAACTGTCCTACCCCACTAACTCACATCGTTAAACAGTCCTGACCCACTAACTCCCATCAGTTAAACAGTCCTGACTCACAAACTCCCATCGGTTGAACAGTTTCTCACAAACTCCATCAGTTAAACAGTCCTGACTCACAAACTCCCATCGGTTGAACTGTCTTTGAACTCACTAACTCCCATCAGTTAAACAGTCCTGACTCACTAACTCCCATCGGTTGAACATTCCTGACTCACTAACTCCCATCAGTAAACAGTCCTGACTCACTAACTCCCATCAGTTAAACAGTCCTGACTCACAAACTCCCATCGGTTGAACTGTCCTGACCCACTAAACTCCCATCGGTTGAACTGTCTTGACTCACCAACTCCCATCAGTTAGCCTGTCCTTGGTTTTAACTGTCCTATATTCACAAGTGACACAGGAAACATGTGTCCTCCCCCCCCCCCCTCCCCTCCCCTTATGACATAACGTGATTACGTATCTAGCCTCAGCTCTATCAGTCTCTGTTCTGTCCTCGACGGCTACCTATAACTTCAAATGATAACACGACGACTCTTTGTGTCTATTGATCATGGTCTAAGTTACAAGGGGAGGAAGGGGGGTATACCTGAGGTATCGCAGCTACAACGCGCATGTGCAGTGACCTAGTCTGAAGAAGGTACTGGCGGGGATGCAAGGGGGGGGGGGGGGAAGAGTTGTCAGGGAGACAACTGGTTACCACTGTGCCGCGCGACGCCAGTGCCGCGACGACCAAGGGCAAGACGGCGTCTTCATTTACGGGCGACGCTCCGCAGGCTAGCTTCGCGGGAGAGTGGGCCACAAGATTTTGCTAGAAGAAAGCCATTAATTACTTTTAATAACGCCCATTCATTAAAGCTCTACCTTTGTTTATGACATTGACATTGCCTAGGTGTGTGTGTGTGTTTTTTTAACTTATCTAGGGTCTTCAGTTGGGATCCCTGCTGGAGACTTCAAGGTAAATCGGGCGGGAAGACCTAATTATTTGTATTTAGTAACTTGAAAAAACATTTTAAAGGTTGGTGATTCATGATCATGAGGTCACAATTTACTTATTTTAACTTTCTACTAAAAGTTTGACCCGTTCTTTTCATAGAAAATAGTAAAAACAATTTTAGGCAGTCGAAGCATCTACCCTTTATTTATTGTGCATCAGTTGTGTACTATAGGCGTGTGAAATCCACTTTTTTTTTTTTTTTAATTTCAAAGCAAACTCGAATCGAATATATGAAACATTCTTGTCACCGCCTGGAAGTTCAAATTTTTTTTTTTTTTTTTTTTGTGGTTTTAAGTTTTTAAAAAATATATTAAATTTTGGTTATTTACATAATTGTTTTGCACTAAAATTATTCAGAAAATGTTTTATTGCACATTTGTTTTCAATTTTCAGTTTAGTTATGATAAAATCAAGTTACAACCACAACTTGCAATTCATTTATTACTTCAGATTTTTTTCCATTCGAATATTGTCTCATGCTTACATAACAGCTCAGAGTGGCAATAATCTACTATTGTTGGTAAAGATTTGTAATCGTCAAAGCCGGATTTTTTTTTTTCAAGCGAGGTTGAAGCTTGTATCTGTTTCGAAGCCTTGCACACCTATTGTGTGTGTGTGTGTGGCGCGTGCGTGTGCAATTTTTTTATGTGCATGTTTGAATATTTATGTTTACAAAGCTTGATAAGAATTGGCTTATTAGTGTAAACGTTATAAAATGCTAACCATCTATTATTATTATTATTATTATTTATTATTATTATTATTATTATTATTATTATTATTATTATGTGTTTTGTCATACAACAGGTCCATTCCTTTTGTCACTGAACTTATACCTCCAATGCGCCCTGTCCTCTAACTCCTCCTTCAGCTCCCAGAATTTTCTTCTTTCCTCAAGTCATCTAATATTTTAATCCTCCCTATTCCTAAGCTCCTCTTTCCCATTTCATCTAGATTTTGAATTAGAAAAGGCTAAAAATATTGGGCTAATATAAATTGGGCATGAATATATCACTATGTTAAACAATAGTTATAAATGACTATTTAATGCTCTAGAAGAATTTAACCTCATTATCATGGTGTGAGTAAATAAAACCGTTTTAAAAAAAAAGCGCAATTCCTGTACCTACAATATTAAGACTGAACATATTAAAATATTTATATTAGCTAATTATTATACTTTTAGACTCACAGTAGAGATTATACCTGTCTTCCACAGGTGAAATTTCAGATTCTCATGGAGCACGTTCTCTGTTGTTTCATAGCAGAAGTAATGTGATTTGTCTTGACTTTAGAGTGTCATTTTCAATTAAAAGTGCATGCATATACATAAAAACGTAATCTTCACATAAAAACCAAAACACTTATAGAATCTAAATAAAATACATATTTATTTTATTAGTTGATTATGTAAAATATTACTGTATCTGCTATTTTTTTCCTCTTGAGATAATTTTATACTTTTAATGAGTCAGTGGGCTTGGGTTGAAGATCTCTGGTCTAAGGCATTACTATCGTAATAGACTGGACCGCCAATGACAAGGATATCAGATATTGAAACCCGATTGGGTGTACTGAGGGTGGTTTTTTCTAAATGGTTTTCCACTCTCCCTCCACACAAATGCTGTTATACTCCCTCTAAATTCAACCTTTTTCATTTTTAACACATTAGAGTAATTAGTAACCTAAGACACTGTGCTAAAAAAAAAAGAGGGAGGGACTCTCCTAGTGAACTTGAGCAAGATTTAAACCTCTGCTTTCTATCTCCGAATTACAGTTTATTGCGATACTGACACCTTAGACTGTGTGGCCAAAGGCGTGGATACACAATGTGTGTAATTTTGTTTCTAAAAGGGAGGATCACATTGTTTGTGTGTTTTTGCTTGTTTGTCTTCTGATTCTTTATGCAATGCTTTTGTGACTTTTTCTGGTTTAATCCGAACAAAATGAATGGAATTAACTTTTGACCTTTGAATCTTATGCTTCCCTCGCCCCTCTCCGGATTAAGTCTCTTTTGACAAAACAAATTGCTCTAATCTAATTTCTACTTTTCTTCAAAGGACAAAATATTTTTTTAAACAGATTACTTTTTAATGAAACGACAACATGTTTTAGTCGCTCTAGTCGCAAAGGTTAAAGCTCTAAATTCGCTCTAAAAGGAAATATATTTCAACTTTAAAATGTATTAACAGGGTTGCTAGGTGCGGAACCAGGAAAAAACTGGAAAAACATAGGGAATTTTGCAAACTCTATTAATAATACTGAAAGCTTAAAATATCAGGCACTTGCATGGAGGAAAAGTGGAAAACCATTTTGGGGGGGAAAAAACCTCATTACACCCGACCGAGATTCGAACCTTGATTTCCCAGTCATCGGCAGTCTAGTCTACTACAAGGGTAGCGTATTGGACCACGCGGCCACCAAAGTGGGTAATATTTTACTAAGGTAATCTCTATGTACCTCTAAAATATGAAGGGATCTGAAATAAATCTCAAAGAGTGTGTAGGCTCACATAGATGATAAAAAGTTTGAAAATTGTCTTGAGAACATTAAAACGTCATCTAGTATCCAGCAAATTTCGGATATTGAATGTGTCTTATATTGTAACTGTAGTAATTTACTTATCCAACAAAAACAAAATATTTATTAAATTGAAATAAATATTTCAAGGAAAGGGGTTTTAGCAGACAGTCTCGTGAAGCCACAAAATGTTATTTTGAGCTTTCACTAAAGAACTATCTATCCGTATCATTTTCATAAAAAAAATAGGACACCTTAAGATACAAACTTTTTAGAAAATACAAGCATATTTTTTGCCAGTCAGAAATATTAATATTACAATTATTACTAATATTATTTTATAATTATCTATAGTAACTATTAAAAGTGACAGCAGCTATATATCACATGACTTGATATATGTATTTGAAAGTTGTATCAATTACATTTGTAACTTCTGTTCTTTGCCTACTGTGTTCATACTATATGCTTCACCTGGACAATTTATTTTTTTGTTAGTGAAAAATCTGATTTTTTGCTTTAGTGTTGTTTGTCACCTTTCGCCCATGAACCTATATTATCTTTATCTCAAAAGTGTTTATTCTAAATCCAACCCTTAGCAATACTTATCCCCCACCCACCTCCCTTCAAATTATTCTGTGTATTCTGTGTATATTGGCCACACCTTCCCCCTTTAACTAATTATATCTCTTTGGTGCTGCCATCATTAGTTTTAGTGTCGACCACATTGATCAAAATATTACTAAATCTTCTTTCATATATTCATAAGCCAAGCCATACGTATTTAAAGCTGTCACTTTCGACTATTGTAAACTAAATACAGTGTAAGAATCAAATAGCCAAAGCTATTATTTATGCTTTTAGTGAGGATTACTTCATCTAGATATCATATTCTGAAAATTGAAAAATGACAACTGGGCACGGGAATCGAACCTGGGACCTCTGTCTAAATCAAAGGTCCCGGGTTTGATTCCCGTGTCCAGCTGTCATTTTTCAATTTTCAGAATACAAATACAGTGTACTTTGGTCGTTAAATGCTCTGCCTTTTATGTTTTGTGCTGTTCTTATGGCGAACTGACTACACATATATCTTGTATCGCCAGTACTTAGTGTAATGAAGTATGATTCACCATAAGGGGTGTGCAAATAGAAAGGGGTAGGTGCGTCACAGGGTGTGGTCCTTGCTCACACGGCACCCGCTGACATCCCCCTGACAGCTGTTGTACCAACATAACGTATTGAAAGCAGATCTTCACACGACGGGGGGTAAGGGGGTTACTCGCAACTACTGATGTTAGGTAACGTACCTGTCGCCCAACTCCCAAAACCCTTGGTTTTATTCCCGTAGAGATCTTGATGTTGTTGGCACCCCTCTGGTGAGATGGTCGAGCGACGCAACACTCAAATCCATAACAACATTCCCTAGCAACGGGTTTCCTAAACAAATATTTGACAGTATACTCTTGGAAAATATAGGTTACAACTAAAGATGAGTCGAATCCTATATTTCTCAAATCCTCTGATATTTAAAAAAAAAAAATGTACAATTTTTAAAGTGAAAATATTTCAAAGTTTAAGACTTGGTGCCACAGACCGAATGCTATTTGGTTTGCTGTATTCATTACGTCAAAACAACAATGAAAACCCTTTTTTAGGTAAATTTATTATATTAATACAATTTATTGTCCTTTTTTTGTGATTTTGTTAACTCTCCCAACATCCACACAACTCTTAATTCTTTTACCATTATCCTGATTGCTTAAAATTGTTATTTCAAGTCAAAGTTTATAATTTTTATTTGAGTTTCTTTTTTGTTTTTTTTTTTTACGAATCTCTAATGCCATAGGATTTGAGTGTTCCCAGCTCTAGTTACAACAGTTTGTATACTTCCTTTAAGATTTTTTTTTTAATGATGGAGTATTTCTACATGAGTAAAACACATAAAACATAATAAAACGAGTAGTTGTGTCAGTCCTTCCAGCGTATTTGACTGCGGATTGAGAAATTGATTTAATTTTGACTCCTGGTAGTTGTTTTTTTTACCAACCCCCTCCATATCTTTACCTTCTTGGAGTAAGTTCTTAAATTTAATCACAGTGTAAAATGTTGCAATAAGTAAAATATACTTCAGGAAGAGTATTAAAAAAACTTGTCTACCAAAACCAACATATTTTCAGGTTATATAGATATATGATATTAAATCTAATGGGGCACGGAGGAGGAAGGAAGGCATTTTAGAGGTAATTTACCCGTATTAGCTTGGAAGGAGAGTGAAAAACATTTAGGAAAAACCATCCAGAGTAACTCGATCAGAATTCAACCCTGATATTTCTCCTTTATGAACAGGCCAGTCTAACAGGAGAGTGACGCCTTAGACCATTCAGCACTGAAGTGACCTGATAGTTCGCTAATACTTTAAAATGTTGATTGTTATTGGGATCAGCTCAAAAAACTCCCATAGCATGACCAGAAAAAATTTTATGTGATATATTTCTACAGTCATGTCAATACTCGAAAGGTTTGCCGGTGTTTGAAGGGCAGGCGTTTTAGAGTGCTCTGTGACACTCGTCCTCAAAGGTTCTTCTTGAACATAAGCATGTTTTCACACACATGCAACTTCCACAATTGTCATCATTTGTGTCAAAAACCACATGACTCGCTTATGTATTACTAGCAAATTTTACAATGGTCATAAACAGTAATATTTGCGCTTGCTCATTGCTTGCTCACTACTAACAAGAAAGTCAAAGCCCAAATCCCTGGCGAAGTGCATTCTGTATGGTTTTACCCACATTGTGACTTGGTTTTTTGTTTTCTCTGCAGGCATGTGGTGCATTTATTTAAAATAACCCTCCTCATTCCTGTGTGGTGGTAAATTTATACAAATACCCAAATTCCAGCAAGATGTGTAGCTGCCAAAAATAATACTTTGTCGAAAACCTGCAAAATTATTGTTAAAAACTCTATTTAATAATGGTTTTCAAGTTAATTAACAAATCAAAGCATTAAATTGAGAATCCCTTGCAATGAAATGTTACTAGTCTAATTTCCATATAGTGCCTAATTCGAAAGCTAGAAAAGCTACTAGATCTACTTTCATGTATTCATACTTAAGGTTATGGTATCTGCACCTCTCATTTTGTAATAGATATTATCAATACTAAGCTTTTATAAAGTTTTTAAACTTTCAAATTCAAATAAACCCAGATTCAAATTTGGTGGAATTTAATATAAAATTTGAATCGAAAGTAAACAATTGAATAATATTGAATTTAAAGAAGTTATAGATAAACTATTTGATTTGACAGTATAAATTTGTGAACATCATAATATTTTAAATCTAGTTATTATTTGGACACTGTTTACCAACCTTATTTTTTAATTGAGTTCAATTAAGAAAGTATTGAATTTAGCTCACTATTTGATTCTGATTTGATAACATTTCATTATAAAATATTTTATTTTCAGCTACTTTTTTTTCTTTTTTTTAGCACCACGTCGTACTACCCGTTCAAGCTGTACCCATTAAAATGTTATTCATGTTGGCCACAAAAAATAATGTTTTTATTTTCTAAAAGGTTCTTCCTATGAAAATTTGACTACATTTGATAGACTAGCAAGTCACATCTCCTGTATTCTTGTTTGCCTGTGACTCTAACCTGTTTCAGTTTCATCTGTTTCAGGGAGGTGCGCACTGTGGTCCTGAACAAGGGTAACACAGGTCTAGGTTTCAACATCGTGGGCGGTGAGGATGGGGAGGGCATCTTTGTGTCATTCATCCTCGCGGGGGGACCCGCGGACCTTAGTGGGGAGCTGCGTCGAGGGGACCAGATTCTCAGTGTGAACGGCGTCAACCTCCGCAATGCCACTCACGAGGAGGCCGCACAAGCGCTCAAGGTACGTGCTTGCCTCTTCTTCACCCATACCGGTGGCGAGCTAACTTTGTTTAGTTCCACTATGGCAGGCGTGTTAAAACTCATTTGATCAAAAGGGCCACATTGAAATCACTAGAGGGGGGGAAAAGGTAATATTGTCACCATCTTAAGTCAAAATATTCTATTTTGAAGTACTTTTTATTACAAAAAGAAAATTAAGATTTAGTAAAAAAAAATGTAAGACTTTTTATTTTTTACCATAGTTATGAAAGTGTCATTTGCAGCAATGGTGTTAATGTTGGGCTTTAATGCCCATGCTGGAGTAGCTTATATATTTGGTGACAAGTGCTTGTCAATAAGCCTAAGCAACTGCTGCCAAACGTTGAACATATTTAATGAGCCAATTTAACAATTTTTTTGAAATCTATCTCTGGCAAGAAAATAGTAAAACGTTGGTACACACAAACCTCGCTTTCTATATTACCCCAAATAATGCTAAAGTTATTAATTTTACAATCCCAAATTGTGTATTTCAACAACATTAATTTATTAAAATTAAAATCGGCCCGTATTGCATGTTGGTTCATAAAAAAAGGTCCGTAGTTCACACAGATCTTTGAAACATAAATCTATGTAGAGTCATAATTGGCATTCAGAAGTAACTGGTAAGATATATTATAGAATAAAATGCAGCAGAGGGCTTAGCCCTCCCATGTTTGTGACTGTCCTTATGAACATTATATTCCTCTATTTCCACTCACACCCCCCTCTCTCATACATGTATTTCAGTTTAATAGTTTCTAATCTCATACCTGAACTCCACGCTACTCTATTTAGTTTTACCTGCGGGCCAGTGAAGTAAGCACCATTTTACGGTTATATGACAACACTTTATTTACTTAATTTTTACTAATTCATTGTATTCTTTTTATGCTTTGACTTTAACTAATATGTTTTAACTTATTAATCTTCATTTTCATTATATTCAATTTTAGCATTCATTTATCTATATTATCAATCATTATCTAAGTCTGTATATTATTTTAACATATCTTACACTCCTTACGGAAGATTATTCTAGAATGTTTTCTAAAATGTACCATTTTACTAAGTTAAGATATTTTTTAACTAAAATCTGTGTGTTTTTAAATGTGAGTGTGTAAAATGTCAGATGGAATTCAACGATTGGCAATAGCGAGATGCAGAAACATTATAACTATTTTATATGTTTTTAAATTTTAGTATCGAGAGAAAAATATAGATTAGAGATTGTAAGATGGAGAAAGAGACGAACAGCCTGTTGAGCTTTTGACTAGGAGGGAAAACCTGTAGCGACATCTTTGGTTACCTGACATTAGTGCTCTTTACATTATTTACTTTTGCTGTGTGTGTCATTTTATGTTTTTAATGTGAATGTTAACAACTCGGCGTGTTGGGTGACAGGGTGCAGGCCAAACAGTGACCATCGTGTGTCAGTACCGACCTGAAGAGTACAACCGCTTCGAGGCCAAGATCCATGACCTTAAACAACAAATGTCACAGCAGAACATACCCGGGACACTCATGCGGACTTCACAGAAGAGATCGCTTTATGTCAGGTGAGAGGAAACTCATCACCCTTACCTTACCCTTAACTTACTTTTCATTAACATCAGGAGCAAGGACTCTCCTCCATCATAGCGGTAAAAGAGGAGATGACACTTGGAACACCTCAATTAGACTTAGTTAATAGTTTAACAAAATCAGTTTACCTTCTGACATAGTATTCACTTAATTTTTATAATGGTAGATCTTTTGAAAATCTTAGGGGCAAAGTCAGAAATAAACAAATTAGGAACCATTTTCACCAATAGATGAAGGTGTAGATCAATCTGTTCCGACCCGATTTGGGGGCTGAATGGTCTAAGGCGTAACTCTCGGAGTAGACACGGCTGCCGATTACGGGGATATTGAGGTTTGCATACCAGTCGGGTATACTTAGAGTGGTTTTTCCTAGATGATTTTCTACTCCCCCTCCACACATATGTGGATACACTTACTATAAATTAAACCTTCCTTATCTCTAACACACCTAGTGTAATTAGTACATAGGCACAAAACCCGGCCGAGTAGCAATATGTGGTGATAAAAAATCTGTTTTGTAGATAGATAATAAATAAAAATAGTTATATGTTATTAGAAAAGTGTACATCACTTTCTTAAATTTAAAAACTAATCTTTGAACCAATGCTTGTGAAAATCCAATTCAAACGAGAGAAATTATTTGATTCCTTTCGATTATATTTCTCTTTCAAATATTCTTAATTATTAGCCCTTGCTGTTTGAACAGAGCACTATTCGACTACGACCCGAACAAAGACGACGGCCTACCTAGCCGGGGGCTGCCATTCCGCTACGGGGATATCCTCCATGTGACCAACGCGAGCGATGATGAGTGGTGGCAAGCCCGCAGAGTCCTGCCTACAGGCGAGGAGGAGGGCATGGGCATCGTCCCTTCCAAGAGGAGGTGGGAGCGTAAACAACGCGCAAGAGATCGGACAGTCAAGTTCCAAGGCCATGTCGGTGGTGTCGTTCTAGACAAGGTATGACATTACCCTTAACATTTATCATTGGTGAGATGTGAGTTTACCCTTTCACAGTGGTGAATTAAGAGCCGGGAACTGGATGTTGTGCCTGTCCTAGTCTTAAGATAGATTATAAGGCATATGAAGCTACGACAGGCCTAGCAAGTCTGTAATGGAAAACATTATATGGCTTGAATAAAATTAACTGACCCAAGCCACAGGCTGGAAACATGGATGTAAATAAAAAATCATCTGGAGATATCCACATTAATTTGAATGGCAAATTAATGCTTTAATTCCTGTATATTCTTCTCTGTGTATCTTATTGAGTGAAAAGAGGATTTCCATGAAAGGGTTATTTAAATATAAGTCCAGGTTGTCCCATTGTCAAAAGGCTTCAAGCTTGCATTAGATTGGTGCCAAGCTCTAAGCTTATTCGGATGAGTTAAGGGCACTAATCCAAATATAACACCGTGATTTTCTCATCCTCCCTCCGTGCTAATACTTAAATAACCTTTCAGGCTTTAGACTAAACCATTATTATTTTGATTAACATTATATTACCCACCTCAGTGGCGCATTTGGCTCACACGCTTGTTTCATGTAGAGCCAGACCGCCGAAGACGGGGAGATAAAGGTTCGAATCTCCGTTGGGTGAACTTTTTTTCCCTTCCGCTAAAATGGTTTTCCAATATCCCTCCACGCAAATGAGAGTTCACTTCCACTAATTTCAACCTTCCCAGTTCCTAATTCATTAGCGTAATTGGTACTTAAGCATATAACCCGAACGGGTAGTAAGATGCCGTGCTAAATGAAAAAAACTTTTTAATTTATTTGATTTCTAAAACATTCATTTTATTCATATTAATTTGATATTTTTTTTACCCTCCCATGTTTAGCAATCAACCCTAGACAGAAAAAAGAAAAACTTCTCCTTCAGTCGAAAGTTCCCATTCATGAAAAGTAAGGACGACAAGTCGGAGGATGGTTCAGACCAAGAACGTAAGTTTGCCAACCTGATGATTATTTTTAATTGCAAATAAAGCCCACAATATTTTTAACGATGCAGCTTTTAACTTTTTGGCTAATCATCTCAAGAAATATCTTTTAGAACCTTGTGATTTATTCTCACTCACAAACAACCATAAATGCTCTACACCACTTTCTTGAAGCAGACCTTTGTTAGATCTTCATTTTAAGTTAAGACGGGGGTAAATATCTACATTTTTGTGTTGTTAATTTATGTTAGTTACTATTTCAGAGTAATGACTACCAAATTCTCAATTTTATTGTAATAACTAGCAATATGCTCAGCCTATTTTAACAATTTGATAAACAAGCATAAAAGATTAATCAAATACACCCATCTAGACAAACAATATGATTTAAAGGTATAACTCTAGATTCACACTTTAATAACCGGCTTGTTTTAAGAAAAAAGAGCAGCTACCTTGATCTATTCTATTAAAAGGCCAAAATGATATAGTAATATCACTCTAATAAAGGATTTAAAAAAAGTTAATCCAAATACAAATCTGATTGTAAACGTATATTAAAAAGTAAGATGTAAAATAGAAGGATGACATTTAATTTTCACCACAAAAAAAAAATCACTAACATTTGGAAACTAAACTACTTCTATTAAAGCATCAGGGAGATTATAATGTATAGTAATAAAGCTCTTTAGTATTATTTGGATATCCTGTCAAATTTGGTGCTCAAATAGTTTATTTTACATTTTAACACTTTATGAAAGACTTTTTTTTTATCCATTATATTACAGAAAGTCAATTTCATAGTCAGACTTAGCGCACCTCAAGTGCGGCACTACACTAAATACAAGATGAACACCTACCTAAACTAGAATGGAATGCAAAACTGGCCAATTCCACTCTGGTCTAGCTAGGTGTCGTCTTGTATTTAGTGTAACACCACACTTAGTACTAAGCCTGATCATGGGAACAATGTCTGGTCTAATTTGCTAGTGTTGGGGAGGTCATGGTTCGAATCCTGGTTGGTTTTATTGAGAGTTGTTTTTCCTAGATGGTTTTCCATTCTCCCTCCATGCAAACTAGGGTACATTTCCTCTTAACGCTACCATCCTGGTTCCTATCGAATTTTTGTAAATATATGGGTAGCCGAAGGGGTAGTGTACGTACAATAAAACAAAAAAAATTATATGAAAAAGTGGAACACTGATTTAACTCTTGAAATAAATTATTGAACATTGATAAATCCATGTCATATTTAATTCAGTGTCTTCCTTCACCTCTAACAAGACGTTTATTAATCACAACTTGTGAATGTGTGGAATGCCAGGTCTCCACCGTGGTTCGGATTCCACATTAAACTGTAGGTCCTCCATTTCATCTCACAATCACCCTATCATTACACATCAGCGTAAGTGCGTACAACCCGAACGGGTAGTAAGACGCGGTGGTAGTAATAGTAATAATAATAATTCAGTTTTCAACCCTCCTATACTGAAAGGGGAGGTCTATGCCTTAAAAAATATCGTAGCTTTGTATCGGTAATCTATTCTGTGTATATTTATGTTATTTTATCGACCTTTAATGGTAAATGTGATATTGTAAGTTTGATACGAGTAAATTCTAAATTTATTTATTACTACCATTATTTTTAAACCCTTAAAATGATATTATTATTTCACTAATATATGGGAGGGTGTTGTGTCTTTATGTCTTGTATTTTTTGGGCATGTAGCATGATTGTTCGGATACAGCCGTTGAAATGTTCGAAAACCTTCTAATTAATTAATTGGATTTTGTGAATCTCTACATTTAGTACTAAGTTATGTACTAACAAACATTTTATATTTTAAACAGTGCATTATTTGAGATAAAATAATACAAAAAGAGTCAATTGCATCTTGCTGTTTTCACCATTTTGAACAGCATGTATTATGCATGTAGTTTTTATTACCATCATTACATTTATTGTGTTTGACTATTCTAACATGGTCAAGTATACATTTGCTCACTGTAGTAGATAAAGCTAGGAATCTTAATTTTAGGTAGAGCAAAAATATAAATAATAATAGAAATATGAACTTGGATCAGCTATTATTTTCTTTAGCTACTGGGTTTGCTGGCCTCTGTGATAACACATAATAAAACTATTACAATTGATAATACTATTTATATTTTTATAGACATTTATCTTTAAAATATTGCACATTAGTAAAAACTCTTTATAATTTGACTACATTAAAAAAAATTAAATCAAGAGATTAAGTTATTTATTTTATAAATCAAATGAATTTTTTATTTGGTAGATTTAAATTTAAATTGCTATGGGAGCAGGGGCATAGCTACTGGACAGGGGGGGTATACGCCCCCCTCTTGAGTTATAGCTATCCATGAAAAGCACCGTTGATAAAAATGAGTGAATAATAATTTTTGAAAGTAATACATTAAAGAGGATTTCTATGTGTGTTAATTATTTAGAGTTAACTAGTGCTGAATAATTGAAAATACCCCCTTCAACTTAACCCCTGCACCCCAAATACATTTGACCCTGGTTTAAGAACTATCTTAACTCACCCCCCCCTCCCTCCAAACATAAATGTATGGCTACACTCCGTCTATGGAAGTACCTTTTATTTAAAGTCATTTACTGGATTCATTAAAACTTTTTCTAAAATTTATTTACCAAATTGTAATCTTTCTTCTACTAAATGGCCAAAATTACATTTTCATCATCTTTTTTTCTATGACTATCATAATTATTACTACTATTAGGTGTTCTGTCTGATGATAGGTCAATTCCTTTTGTCAGTGAACTTAGACCGCCAATGCACCCTGTCCTCTGCCTCCTCCTTCAGTTCCCAGAATGTTCTTCTTTCCTTCAACCTTACCTTCTATGATGTTAGGCAAAAGACAGTTTTATATAGTTTCTAAAATGTAATTAAATAAAAATTGTTGATTTGAATTACACCTATAACCATTCATGTGCCATATTATTCTTCTAGACTTTTATACATAAGAGAGTAAATTTCTAGTTTCATCTAAAGATATTTATATTTATTGTGTTTATTGAAAAAAAAAGAAATTACATCCATATAGGTATCTATCCATACCCCACAACCTCTCACTCAATGGAACAGTTGATGTTATGCACCACGCCCTTAAACCCCTCTATAATAAAGTTGATATGTCACAGCCCCACCAGCATGTCCCAGTAACTATTAACCCCGTGTAGTGGATGTATTTTTGGTGTGCCCAACCCCTTTCTCTCTCTTATGTATGTTTGTTACATGTTTGGTTTTTTTGTTTTTGTTTTTCTTGCTTGGTACCCCTATAGAATCGCCCACCACACCCAACAATGATGGTGACTCCACCTCCTTACGTAAGTATTATTTATATTTGTGTAATCGTTCACACATTTCAATTTGTTTTTATTTGCTTGCCGACAGACTCGCCTGCTTCACTAACATAAATTTAGAAGTGATATAATATAGATAGTTATCTAATGCTTTGCTTTAAATTTGCCTTTTTCTGCGTTGTTTTTCCATGTAACAAAAACTTGAGAAAGTATAAATCATATTAAAAAAAACTTGCTTACTTTATGGCATCAGGAATTCGAAAGTTTACTGCGCACCTATGCCAGCTATTCCTATCTTGAGCCAATTCTATCCAGTCCACATCATTATATCTCTTTCTTTCAGGTCCATTCTAATCTTATTCTCCCTTCTGCATATAGGTCTTCCCACTGGTATTATATTATCTGGGAATATCATTTTTGTGTTCTTATTCCTTGTTTTAACTTTCTCTCCTCTCTTTTACTAATATGATTTCAATATTAAGGGCATGAGCATTCTTTGCGACCAGGACACCGGAACGTCGAGTCGCGCTATTTATATGGGTGAACTAAAGTCAACAAGACACTATTTATGTAGTGTGGCCATCAGTTGCGAGTATGGACTTAGGCAACGAGACACTTGTCTCGCTCTAGACTTTTTCTTTTTCTCAAAGGTCCCTGTGGTAATATATTTCAAACATATTCGCCTTAATAAATACTTTACTTAACAATTTTCCATCTTAGGGTTGGGTTGACTCCAAATCTCCAACTTACCTTCGAATCCCGAATTGGAATCTAGGAAAACATTATGAACAGAAGAGGAAATATAAATATAGTGAAAAAAAATATTAAATACAAATAGTAACCAACTAAATGTTAACATTCTTTTTTATAAAACATTCATTATAAAATTCATAAATTTAGTTAAATGTTAAATTACTGGTATGGGGCCTGGTTGTTAAGTTCATCCCATAATTATAATTGGTTCTGAACCACCAATAAGCAGTAATAGGGCTCTAAAAAAATTAAAATAATAAATAAAGGATATGATTCATGAATCTGAAATTTTCTCAAATTTCGAATATCTTTAAGGATTCTAGGGTCATGTCCCAACTTTATCTGCTTTTTATGAATCATATGTTTTATTAGTTTCTAATAAACTTAACCATACTTTGTTCCTACTTTTGTGACATTCCTCGATCAATAGGTGTATACAATTTAAATCGTCTATGAAGCTTAACCAAGTCGATTTATATATATATACACACAGTAGGGCCCCCATATTCGCAGGTAATACATTCATAGATCTACCATAATTACGTGAAACCGCGGATAATACAGAATGTGATATTCATGTAACAGACCTAAATACAGTCAAGTTTAATTGATAAATTATTCACAGTATGATATTACCAACATTAAATAAAGTAATAATAACATGTACTGTACACTACAGTTTACTTACTATTCTCCATTCTTCTTGTTGCGACAAGATGATGATGATGATGATGATGATGATGATGATGATGATGATGATGGTGGTGGTGGGATGATGATGATGATGATGATGATGATGATGATGATGATGATGATGATGATGATGATGATGATGATGATGATGATGATGATGATGATGATAGTACAATGCCCACAATGAGGAGATGAAGTGGGGTGATGCTGAAGCCGTTGTGACTTATAAACAATTTTTTCTTTAATTAAAAATAAATAAAATTGGGCAGCGGTAAACCACGGATACGGAATCGGTGGATACGGGGGCCCTACTCTACGTATATATATATATATATAAACATAGCCGCAATACAGGTCAAATATAACATAGTTATTGTAGGATTATTATAGGGAAGAAGGCTTTATTACCAAAATCAGGGTCTAAATTACCTGTAGAGGGTGACTGTTTAAACCCTGATCTGGATAATATTGACCTCTGTAGTCTAGTGTTCAGAGGTCCCGGGTTCGATCCCTGGTAATTAGCGGCCAAAGGGCTCGTTGTGCTGACCACATGACAATATCTGCAAATGCTGGTACTATCATCGCTAACATTGGCACCTACTCAGTCGGTATAGCATGACTGCAGGCACACGCTGGGATGGTATTTCTTAATCTTCATGGGAGATGAAAAATAAAAAAGGAATAAAGCTATCTTTTAATATTGGGGTTCCACTCATAAATTACCTTATTTAATGTTTAAATTCTTGGATCAAATTAATAATTATTCAGTGTACCTTTTCTTTTAATTCATAAAAAAATCACTTTTGTTTTACCCATTATAAAATATTCATAGTATGCAGCTTTAATACATCTCAAGTTAAGAGTCCATTTCACAACATAATTATGCTCTAGTCAGAAGTATCATCAAATTCTAATTTTTTGCATAATTCACTTAACTAAAGCACATCTGGATCATTTTAATAGTATTTTAAAATATGCTTAAAATTTCATTGGTCATAATCCCACTGCTTTATAAAGTATAAAACATCTATATAAGGAAAACCTCTTTTTGCCTTATGAGGTAATTGTATTATATATATGGAAGAAAGTACAGGAAAGATGGATAGAAACATGTAAAAGGAACGAACACAATATGGCTTTTACAACAAAAAGACGAAACACAGTTCACACTTTATATTGTTGCTGCCAATACCTGTACCTTCCTCCAAATATAATATAAAGTAGAATACAGGAAACTGATACTATTACCTACCTATGCTAGGTTTTATCCGTGGGATGAGGTGGGCTCTAAATTAATCACCTACAAAGAGTAATTAACATACATAATGATACTTTTTTTAACTTTAAATTTTTTTTAATGCACAGTTTTATTTTGTATCTATTGGAATAATTTTTAAATTATTTGGACAAACAAAATGTCTTATCCGTTGGGGGGACATCTAACCTAGAATTTATAATAAAGTTATTTTAATGTGTAGTATGTAATTTGAATTTAAAAATATATTTTACTTATTTCTTCTTTACTATTT
This sequence comes from Timema podura, assembly GCA_033556935.1. Classification (NCBI taxonomy): domain Eukaryota; kingdom Metazoa; phylum Arthropoda; class Insecta; order Phasmatodea; family Timematidae; genus Timema; species Timema podura. Next base: position 24,046,727 of record JAVRXN010000013.1, on the reverse strand, counting down.
TTGTTTTTGTTTAATTTGCTTAAAAAAAAACTTTGATTTTTTTTTGTGATTTACTTCAAACAAATTTTTATTTTTTACTGTAAATAAGTGTAAAAAGGCAAGGACAAATTTTGAAAGGATAAATCAACGGCTTCTAAAAATAGAAACTATTTTTAGGATTATTGAAGAGTATGTCATGTAACTTAAAAAACATTGTTCCAGCAGACTCTTCAATCAGTGAAAATAAAATGACACCTGCTATTAACCACAACTCGCATGACCAAACTCCCAACATGGCCGACATGCAAGGTGCTGTATGTCTTTTTACACTGACAAACAAATTAACACGTCACTCTTCTCATGTTTATTCATGTGTGCCATAGTTTTAAATAATCTCTCAAAAATAGGCTGTTGATGACAAGCGAGATCGGGGCTCGAATCCTGGTTGGGTGTAATCAGGGTGGTTTAAAAAAAAAATGGTTTTCCACTCTTTCTCTATGCAAATTCAGGTACACTTCCTCTAGATATAATCCTTCTCATCCCTAAAACCATTGGAATAGTTAGTATATAAGCCTATAATCCAAACAGGTAATAAGACGCGGTGCTAAAAGAAAACTTCCTCATCTTTAATTTATTAGCGCAATTAGTACATATGCGTATAACCTGAACAGTTAGTAAGTAAACTATTTTAGAAGCATTTCTATCAAATAAAGTATCAAGGTCAAAACGATAAAAATATATTTTATTTCTCGAGGTAGCTACAGTTCACTTTTATTTGATGTAAAATATAAGTGCAATATAATCACTAGACTTCGAATAGTAGACGAAGCTTTGAAAAGCTTCCAAAGCCAAACATGGGTTCGGATCGAGTACAAAGAACAAAAATATTTGATTCGGCTTCGAATTTTTCGAAGCTTCGCACATCCCTAGTAAATTTCATAGATAGAATATCCGGTGCAAATATAGGCATTCAACCAAGAAACAAACAAAATTTAGCATTATCAACATAAAATTGTAACATGTGTAAACAACAATATTCTATTTCGTTAAATCATTGCCTAGGCTAGGTACAACAATCATGGACTAAATAAACTAATAATATATATGCTTCGGTGGCCACATGTTCTAAAGCCTATTAAATTAGACTGCCGATGACGGGGTGATTGAGGTTCGAACCCCAGCCTGGTTTATTGAGGGTGGTTTTTCGAAATAGTTTTTACACTCTTCCTTCACGCATATGTGGTACACTTCCTCTAACTCATTAACGTAATTAGTACATATACATATAACCTGGACAGGTGGTAAGATTCGGTGCTAAAAAGACTCGTAATCAACCTGGCACACATTGTATTGTTTGATTCTCTCTTCCCCGTGACCAAGGTCATCTATTGCGCATGCATGCAAACTCTTTTAAGGTTTTGCTGACACAAGATGTCTCAATAAATCTCACAAGTTCAAATGTGTGCGCATTTCTTATTAGGGTATATTCACACTCACGATTACTGAACAAAAAAAATAACTGAACGGAACAATGATAATATAAATATACTCTTTTCTGATATTTGCTCGTGAATCTTACTAAATTGATTGCAATTGTGCATTGAATCGACAATCAAATCTTTTTACCGTGGTAACATTGCATCGCTTATTGACTCCCTCTACAGTAAACACTTGGTGAAAGGAAACTATCTTGTTTTTAATATCTAATTAGCTATAACCCTTTCAATATTTTTAAGTAATATATTTTTCTTGCATTAACTATATCTTTTTATAATTTTATTTTCTTCCCCCTTTATTTTAATTTTTAGCATTCCCAATTTCATTTTCATTACTCTTTGAAAAAATAAAATATTTGATAACATCAAAAGGAAACTAAGCTTTTGATGACTGGGAAAGATTTTTAAGATTTTTTGTATTTGCCGCACCTTCTACAGTGGGTGGTGAATTCCTTTTGTTTTATTTTTGCACAGTTATTTTCTTCTTTGCTTTATGATTTGTTTTCGTCTTAATTTTTCACACTTGTACTATAATTAGTGACATTATATACTATTATAAATATACATATATATTAATTTAAATACTAAGCTAAGTTTCAGACCTCCTTCAGTGGTTGAATGGTCCAAGGTGCCACTTTCACAATAGATTGAACTACTGATGACTAGAAAATCAGGGCTAAAATCCCGGCTAGGTGTGTTTTTCACTCTTCCTTCTGCACATGTGGGTACGCTTCCTTTAAATTCAACCTTTCTAATCCTAATACATTACCATAAGGATAACCCGAATAAATAGTAAGGCATGGATACAAATAAAGACTTACGTTTCAAATGTTCTAAGTTTTCTCACTTTCATTGCAAACACACAGCGCTGTTGTATTTTGACAACTTTTTAGTATTGCTGCTTTGATGCTAATTTTTTTCCTTCTTATAAAAATTAGTTTAAACAAACTGACACATTTTATCTAATTAATTTATATGTACTCTCTTTAAATTATGACTACACTTGAATCTTCTGGGTGCGACCTGCATGAAACTCGGCCCGTATCAAATCTGGGTGGATGCCGCATGTGCCTGCGTTCGGCTCGTTTTTTATTGGTTTGCATGCTTTGGTTGTAGTGGTGACACAGTAAAAAAAAAGACAGAAGGGCTTTTATATGATATATTAAAACAAATTTTCCGGCTGAAGGAGATTGGAAATATTCGTTTATGGACGTGATTCTCATGTCATTTGTGTTTTTGTTTCAGCATTTATGCTGTGCTATACACAAGATGATACACACACTGAAGGTATACACCAGCTACTAAAGTATTAAGCTTAAGGTTTTGTTCGTTGTTTGGTGTTAGAGTCTACTTGATCGGTCCACCCGAGTATGAGACAATTTATTCACACACACGTGTTTGAAAAATATTTGATGAGAGGCCGTCACAACGTAGTATCGTAATCTGGAGTCCTTATTAGAAAACATTGGAATCAAGATCTTCGGAGAATGAGTCATTTTAAAACGAAAAAGAAAAAAAAAATTCAATGTTTTCAAATGAAGAATGCATAAAACAACATTAAGATGAGTTTTTTTTTGTTTGAGAGGTATTTTACATCCTGGTCTCGGACAGCTTTAAGATGTCTAGATATTATGTAAAGGGCCCTAATTTTTCTTACGGACGTTATTTTTCTTGTTTTCAACTGGAGTCTTATTTAACTGGAAACAAATGTGGATGAATCGTCAATGTCTGTGAAAAATATGCTTTATTGATAAAATACAGATAGTCACTTACAAATATCGTTTTTGTGCCCATAAGATAAGTAGTTAAAGGAAAATAGTATTAAAAATGATTATATAAATAGTTGATGGTTAAGGTGTGTTAGATCTGCTGGGAGATGTTTCACCGTAGTGTTATGGGGTTTTGTTGTGTTATCGTGTAACGTAAGGGCTAGCTAGTTTAGTGTTGTAGTGCATGCTAGAATAAAATCAAGCTAGAGATTCTTCTAGCCTCGCCTTGCTAGGCTGGTTACCCACCCTAGTTTCTTAGTTTGTAAAAAATATTTGTTTTGTTATGTAGACTAGATCATCCCTACTTGTAATGCTCTCTTAATGTAAAGGACAACAGCAGTGAAATTGGTTGTTGTATAGAAATAAGGGTCTTGGATGGGAATCCACACACTTAAACTTAGGGCCAGTTTCATAGTCAGACCTACCTAAATTGTGGCGAAATACAGCATACCTCCCTAGACAAGAACGGAATGGACGGGTGTCATATTCCATACTGTCCCATTTCATTTGAGTTTAGATAGGTGTCAGCTGTTGTTTTGTATTCAGTATAGCGCCACACTTGAGGTGTATTAGGTCTGAATATGAAACTGGCCCTTTTTCATAGCGCTCCAGATTCTAATCAATATCCAAGATAAGCTTTTTTTTTATTAATTTTTTTTTCAACCTCAAATTACAGACACAGAACAGTCCAATTGATAGGGCATTTCTGAAAATACAATTATATTATTTTTCTTTTTGTAAACAAGTTGATTTAAAAGAAGATTGTGAAATTATTATAAATTTAACAATCCTTTCTTGGATTGTTATTCAAAGGAAATGAATTATGATGTTAGTGTCCACACGTAAATTAAATGTTTATATGAATACCCCAATTTTCTTACGGATGGACATATACGACAGCTAGAAAATGTTACTGGATCTATATCACTTTTGATGAATCAACACCAATGAAATAACTTGAATAATATAGTTAAATATTATCACTGCTGAACGCAAAAAAAAAAAAAAAAAAAGTTCTGCTTTCTAAAAGGTACTCCAAATATCCATTCTTAAGAAAATCAACTTCTCGCTTTTATTTTAAATAAGTCAAAACTTCTTTTAATTATCCCCTTGTGTCAGTATATACTGGTTTCATTATTACTGCGAAACTGCGCATTTATTATCAAACACTAGAATTGAAGCATGGACAACACGTGGCTATGATTCATTGATGCTCTGGGAGTCGACAAATTCCACACGTCCATCACAAACTCTAACTTAAACTATAAGGGAAGAATTATCCTGAGTACAGAATTATTCCAGGTTAGCTCAGTGTTAGAGCAAAGCCAACTATCTTGGCTTCTATTTTTGTATAAAGGTGTCTCTTTTTTTTTAATACATGTAATTTAATTGATAGATGTATCCATAACCAAAGTTAATTTCCACCTTTATATAGCAAATGCACCTAAATTTAGTTTTCTCACTTATTTATGTTTCTATCCTTTAAAAAAGGTAACTCTTGTAACCTCTCATAATGTTCAGGGTGGCTCTATTTCATCATAAAATCAAGGTAAGGCGAAAATATCAACTTCACATTTTAAAAAGACTTGATGTAAAATGATTATAAGACGACATAGCCAATTCACATGTTGCATTTATGTCTAAACCTGGAATGACCATTTCATAAATATATTTAATAGTTGAGTGTGTGCGTACATCGAAAACAGTCCCTAATGAATGTACATTGTGTGTGTTCACAGGCAGTGAAGAGTCAGTCCTATCCTATGAGGCAGTACAACAGCTACAAATACAGTACACGAGGCCTGTGATCATCTTGGGACCCCTCAAGGACCGCGTCAACGATGATCTCATTTCGGAGTTCCCCGACAAATTTGGCAGCTGCGTCCCACGTGAGTATCTCTTTTTAACAATTATTATATTAAAAGTTTATGTAAATAACTGTGCCGGTAACTAAGAGAAAATACACCACTGTTTTACTATGGGTAAAAGTGAAAACAATAAACTTCACAGGGCTTGGCGGCATTTGAATGAATACAGTGTTTGTCTAATAATTTTTAATATTACCCCCTAAACTATTTTTATCAGTAGGTATATAGCTTATGTGTTCGAAAACAATGTGCTTGGGAAGATATTTGGTTCAAAATGGTTTGAGTCCACTGGGGATGAAACCTCCTTAACTATCCAATCAAACAGAAAGCTCAAATATAAGCAAAAAATAAAATATCAACACAATCAGAGTGAGTCATTTGAGTGAAACTGGTCCCAATCGTCTGAGAACAGACAACTATTACTTGGCGTACGTAACTCACCTTGCTGCGGAAATAATTATCAGACGGTCGTCTTTGTGCCCTCATTTCATAAATCTATTAGTATCTCAAAAATAAATAAGTTCCTAAATAAATAAACAAATAAATATCCCAAGGGTACTCTTTAAACGTGAACTCAAATTACTATAACATCAAGAAAAAACCAAGAAATCAATTTTGTATGTTTATTCATCTTAATATATATAATTCTTCTGTACGTGTGTATGTCACTGAACTCCTCCTAAACGGCTGGACCGATTATGTTGAAATTTTTTTGTGTGTGTTTGAGTGGGTCCGTGGATGGTTTAGATTCACAATTTGACCCGGTAGGTGGCGCTGCAATCGGGTTCTAGGATTTTTATTTATTTTTTTAGGGGGGGATTTATTTGGGGTTTTTTTTTTAAAGATTTTTTGCATATCAGAAACCCCCACCACCCCAATATTTATAATAATGAATATAATATTAATAATTGACCGTTAAAACCTTAAATTATGCCACCCAAACAAAGCCAACGTTCGGGCAGGACAATGTCTGTTAGGTCCACTAGTATTATATATATATATATCAAAAGATAAAACCATAATGGTGGTATATAGAAAACAATTACGATAGGCATACTGTGAGAAAATATTAAAGATAAAATATGAGTATAAAGGTTAATGTAACTTCACAGAAAAATTTTGGAAGCACCAGAAATCGAACCCAGGACTTCTGGATCTGTAGCCAGAAACTCATCACTAAATGATGATGATGATAATAATAATAATAATATAATAATAATAATAATATAATAATAATAAATTTGACACATATGTTTAAATACAAGAAAAGGGTAACATTGTAATAGACAAAATAGACACTGTAGACCTGTCAGATCTAGAGATATTATCAACTTTCATAGATTGTTTTTTAATGTATTCCTTTTAATATTCATCTTTTTTTCCTCAATCAGACACGACAAGGCCAAAGCGCGAGTACGAGGTGGACGGCAGAGACTATCACTTTGTGGGCTCTCGGGAGCAGATGGAGAAGGATATCCAGAACCACTTGTTCATTGAGGCGGGACAATATAACGACAACCTCTATGGCACCTCTGTAGCCTCTGTTAGAGAAGTCGCCGAGAAGGTAATTGTAATATAATACATAGTCCCAGGTACTTGATAAGCAGCAGCGTAATCTACCATGTTGGCCCAAATGTTGTACGGTCTCAAATATACCACAATATAAAAACTTGACCAATTTAACACAGGATATTTGGTTATTTTCACAGATTTTTCAAGCTTTTTTTTTTTTAAGGTTATCATTAAAAATAACTACCTAGTTGTGGCCCGATACCCACGGTATCGACTGGTATCGTAATAATCGATACCATATGCTAAAAATCTCGATACCACTCTTTAGTATTCAACACGGTTAACTCCTCAAATGGGTTGGGGATAGTGACGGGCATAATCAGATGATTTAAATAATCGAATTTAATTTTATTTCGTTGTGCTGTCTTTGATTCCTTTTCCAAATACTTCACTACGATATTTAAAAAAAGATCAGCAATTCACAGTAATCAAAATAGATTTTAAAACAATGAGTTATAAAATTGTTATATATTTGATTCTTAAAACTTGGTCTACACAGTGCTAGGTAAGATGTGATGGAAAAACTCGCACCGATTTTAAACAAAAAATCAAGAATAGGTAATGTTTACTAGACAATTATAGTGATGCCGAACTTGAGTTTTAATTCGTGACACGCCACAAAATATCTAACTAAAGGATAATATTAAGTAAATTATTATCCTTGATTAAATATACCTATATCATCGGTTTTGAAATAAAAATAAAGATACTGGTTTAATTATCACTAATTTTTTACGCTTGGCTGTTATGGTGGCTGAATTTTACTATAATTCACAGCAGACCTGTTCATCAGTTAGATTTTTTGTAACAGTGAAATATGTTTATATTTTCCTTATAAAAGCAACAATTTGTTGTAATTTATTAGAATTACAAAATAAGTCTAGAAGTCTAATAGAATGAAATTTAGGTCGGGGGATTGGGTGGTGACAATCGATTTTATTTAAGAGGCAACCTTTACCTCTTTGTCCAATGGCAGCAATGTAAAGTGTGAACTGTGTTCTTCTTTTCATTGTAAAAGCCATATCATGTTCGTCTCCTTTTATATGTCTCTATCCACCTCTCCTATACCTTCTTCCAAATATAATAAAATAAGTCTACCATAATTATTATTTTCTTTATTCATGATAAAATAAATACTACTTTAAAAATATCTGTCTGGAACCACTGAAAAACTGAGGTTCATCTTAGATTCGTGGTCATCTTGGTTTCGGGTGAATATGGTGCTCTAAAAGACTAGGACAGGCACAACATCCAGTCCCCGGACGTTAATTCATCACTGTGAAAGTGTACACCCACATTTCACCAATGATAAATTTTTCGGTCACGCCAGGAATCGAACCCGGGACCCTTAGCTCAGGAAATAGACACGTTACCGACTTAACTAAGGTGTTATACTTCATATTCATTAATAAATTAATGGTTGTAATATATAATGGCTGGAAAGGTTGGAAACTGGCTTTGGAAAATCAAGTTAATTTTGAAATATAGTTTGGCCGGCCATCCTGTAAATTTTTTTTTATTTAGCACCGTGTCTTACTACCCATTCAGGTTATATGCTTAAGTACTAATTACACTAATGGATTAGGAATTGTGGAAGTTGAATTTAGATGAAGTGAACCCACATTTGCGTGACGGGAAAGTGGAAAACCATATAGTAAAAACCAGCCCCAGTTCACCCGAGCGGGATTCGAACCTCAATCTTCCCGTCCTCATCAGATTAGCTCAACACAAAACTAGTGTGTCAGCCAACTACGCCACTAAGGCGGGTTCTGTAAATGTACCTCCCTAATAAAAAGAAAATGTTCTAGTCTCCTGTTTACTGTGTTCTCAAGTAATTGTATCATTGACAGGGCAAGCATTGTATTCTGGATGTGAGTGGGAATGCCATCAAGAGGTTACAAGTCGCACAGCTGTTCCCCATCGCCGTTTTCATCAAACCAAAGTCTGTCGAGTCTATTATGTAAGTTTTTAATCTGTGTGAAATTTATATACCAGGATGTAGTTGAAGAAAATTAAGGAAATATATACTAAAGGATAGGTTCTGTCTTTATATCTAATTTTGGTAAGAAAAAGTCAAACAGCAATTTAATACAAAATATTAATTAATATTCAAAACTTTTAGACTTTTCCAAACACAAAGGTGGACAAATATAGAGAATTACTACCGCTACAGTCCAATTTATTTAAGAAGGACATTTTATAAAATAAAAAACCTAGATCTGGGTTGAATCTGAATCTTAAATTTGCTATCAAATCGTGGATATTTAAATATGTACAATTCTAATTAAATTGAAAGTATATAAAATTTGACTTAAAATAGGTTGTTTAAGGCAAATCACAAATGAAGAGATTACTTTTTTGGTAAATTAACTATGCAATTTTTTGTCTCTTTTTTTTTTTTTTCTTCTTCTTTTATTAATTGCTTAAAATTGTTATTTGAAGTTAAGGTTTTTTTTAATTGTATTCGAGATACTTTTTAAAGATATTTATGAAACTCGAATCTCTCGGATAGCATAAGATTCAAGGATTTGAGCGGGTGATCTCTAAAAAAAAAAAATGCTTCCTAACTTGATTACATTTTACTATTTTATTAATGTCATTTTATAAGTATCGACACTAAATTAAAAGTGACAGCCGCAGATCACATAACTTGACTTATGAATACATGAAAGTATATCTAGTAACGTTTACAGCCCTACAAATGAAAATTGGACTGTACAATGTCATGAAATCGATCTGAGTGACAAAATTATTCAAATAATATTCTGGAAGATATGACTAGTTCATTTATTGTGCACTATTGAAACATTTTGTTGCCACCCAAATGTATATAATATTAATGTATGACTCGGCTTATGGATGTTGTTGAAGCGAAGGGAGTATAGGCAAGCGTGGAGAAAGTTAGTGGGGATGGATTAAGTACGGATTTGTTTTTTGAGCTATATGTACAGTTTCTTGCCTACCCCGTAAGGTAGCGGTTCCCAACCTTTTTTAGTTTGCATACACCTTGGCTGCCCATTTTCATAAATTATGCTCTTAATGTTATCAAAATTTTTAATTACAACAGTAGTAGTTATTTCTAATTTATTTGTTGCAACTGAAAATAAATGGGCTAATAATGGGAATGCAAAAGTTACAATTATTAAAACTAACACATTTAATGTATTTATTAATTTATTGTTAATTATAAAAACGTATTTTATGTTTGAAATTTATATCTTTTCCTCAAGGTCAAATATAGAGGGAAAAAACATGTACCATAGCATTGAGTTAATTTCAATTAGCCTAATTTTAATTAATCTGTCAATTTTAATTAATTGACAGATCTTTTATCTTACACTGCTGGCATATATAGCTCTTTCTGCCATCATTTAAATATTTTTGCACGTACCCCTCGTTGGAAACCGTTGCCGTAAGGGAACGGCGTGATTAGGTATGTATGTATGTAAAATAAGGCAAATATACCAAAAAAAGTTTGCTTGATGGAATACTATCTTATTATATAATTTAATAATCAATCGCTTCTTAAGATCTATAAGAAGAAATATTGTTGAGACAATTCACTTATATCTTAAGAATCTGGGAAAGATAATATCAAACTAACCTAAGTTAATAGAAAATTGTGATAAACTCTATTTCCAAAAAAATATATATATATATTTATTCGTTTTGTAGGGAAATGAACAAACGGATGACGGAAGAACAAGCGAAAAAGACATTTGAACGTGCGATGAAAATGGAGCAAGAGTTTGGCGAGTATTTCACAGGTATGGATAACTTTATTTTTCGAATAATTTTTTAAATAATTTTGCTCTGCCAATATTGACAATTCATCTCAATAAGAAAAACCTCTTTTTTGTTATATTTGGAAGAAGGTACAGGAAAGGTGGGTAGAAACGTATTAAAGGATTAGACAAAATATGGCTTTTACAATAAAAAGAACAACACAGTTCACACTTTACATTGATGCCACTGGACAAAGAGTTATTGGCTGCCTCTTTAAGAAAATCAATCGTCACCGCCCATTCCCCCCACCCAGGTTTCATTCTATCGGAACTCATCAGGGAGGAGTGTGAAACGCGCAACACATCTTCCTAAGAAGAGGAAACCAAAAAAAACATAAAAGGGAGAAAATGGAAAATTATCATTCTTTACAATTTTCCATTTTCTCCCTGTTGTTTTTTGGTTTCCTCTTTTAGGAAGTTGCGTTGCGCGTTTCACACTCCTCCCTGATGAGTTCCGATAGAATGAAACCTAGGTCGAGGAATTGGGCGGTGACGATCGATTTTCTTTAAGAGGCAGCCAAAACCTCTTTGTCCAGTGGCATCAATGTAAAGTGTGAACTGTGTTCTTCTTTTTATTGTAAAAGCCATATTGTGTTTAATCCTTTAATACGTTTCTACCCACCTTTCCTGTACCTTCTTCCAAATATAACAAAAAAGAGGTTTTTCTTTGTCCATTGGCAGCAATGTAACGTGTGAAATGTGTTTTTCTTTTCACTGTACAAGCCATATTATGTTTGTTTCTTTTACATGTTTCTATCCACCTCTCTTATTCCTTCTTCTAGGGGTGCGCGAAGCTTCAAAACTTCGACTTGGCTTCGAAAAAAACATTAACTTAGCCTTTGCTCCGAAAAAAAATTTCAGCTTCGCCAATAAAAATATTGACATCTAAAATACTCACTTTATGTTCATTTATTAGCATTCTGAGCTGCTATATTCATTGCAAATCAATAGCAATATGAAAAAATCTGAAGCAATTAATTGTGCAATAAAACATTTTCCAAGTAATTTTAATGCATAAAGTAATTTATAAACCACAATATAATATTTTTTCATGCCTAAAACAGCTAACAAAAAATATTCGGCTTCGAGAATATTTCATATATTGGGTTCGAGTTTGCTTTGAAAAGAAAAAGTGGACTTCTCACACTCCTGCCTTCTTCCAAATATAATCCAATAATTTTATAACGCGAAAAAAGGTTTTCCTTTAAGGGAATCCTAATATTTGAAAAGTTTGCATTGGGTTTTAAATCTTAAATCCAACCAAATAAATCCCAAAATTGAATCCAGTGGAATTTAATTCTAAATTTGAACCTAAAAGGTAAACAGTTGTATGATTTAACTGTTGATAAAAGTTACCATAGATTCTTATTTGACTTGAGTGTATAATCTTTTGATTCTTGTAATATTTAAAATTTAGTCATTATTTGGACATGGTTTCTTGAACTTCTTTTTATTTTGACTCAATAAAATTATAAAATATGACAATTCAGATTCTCACAGTGCTTTCGCTACTTATTGAGAATAATTAATACGTTCAACAAAACAGTATCATCAACCGTTCTCGTTTCATTTTTGTAGCGGTAGTCCAAGGGGACACACCAGAAGACATCTACCTCAAGGTGAAGGAGGTGATTCAGGAGCAATCCGGACCGACAATCTGGGTTCCGTCGAAAGATCAACTGTGACGGGGCGCCCCCGCCTCCCCTTGGAGCTTCCCTGCGCCTGTTGGCCACGCTCACTGAGCCTTCTCCCCCTCTCTTTGTGCAGGACAGGGCCCAACACCCCGTGTGGGCACTCCAGGAATTGATTTTACTATCGGGTGAAAAACTTCCACCTCTTCCCCTATACTCGCTCGCAAACAATCGCTAAATTGGGCTCGATTTCTTGTTAACTTATTGATGAATTTCAATGTAAATTTTCATCCGAATCTTATGTAAGTACCTTTAACTTGATGTAAATAGAAGTTTGGAAGAGAAAAAAAAAAAATTCAAGTTTGTATCGGTTTATGCCCTTCCTATCAAACATTTTAAAAGTGGCAAACTTAAAATTTATATGTGCCAAAAATAAAATAAAATTATTGGATGACATTATTTTAACACATTATGATATATGTATAAGTCGTCAGAAAGTGCAATCGTGGAATATTTTCAAGTTGTTCAGGCTATGTTAATTTAAATTGAGATATTTTGGTTTTTTATAAGTTTTATAAGTGTGTAGCATTTGAAATGTATGTATATAGTGAAAAGTATTATTTAAAAATTAATTTGCAAGATTTATATTTTAAACAAAATTTTCAAAGCTATCGATTTTATTTTAAATATATTTGTATAATACAATATTTGAACAACTTGAAACTGGAATGTATCATCTTTTTTGTATGTTTGAAATAATACTCCCATTCTAATCTACAAAAGATGTATCCTATCTAAACTATTGTTATTTTGAAGTGGAGCTTAATTGTAATTTCTACATAAAAATAAATTTAATGTGAAAACAAATCTACTACTGTATCTCCATAGCTAATCCAAAGTCTAGTTTGCCACGTTGTGTCCTGTACAAGGAGAGAGTGTCACAAAGGACAACCATTTTGAGACGGTCAGTGTAAACGTAAATCCAAGAATTGGAAAATAAAAGAACTTGTTACATGAAGAAGCCCCATTCGGAGAGCAGGCCGAGTGAATTTTGTCATTATTATTTTTTCTTTTTGTGTTGTACAATAAACAGCGTCAGTGATATGCTAATGATAATTTATTTTTCTGCATGAATGTATAAAAAAAAAAAGCTGCAAACTGCTGTGGAATGTAAAAAAAAAAATATTTATCTAGACTGTGTTTTTAAAAATAAAAACAGAAATCCACTTGTGTTGGTAACTTTTATGCCGTGGTGTGATGGCTTCAAATCGTTTTTGTTGGTATTTTTAGCGGACAGTTTTAAATAGGTATTATATGTGCAGAAAAAAAGATCTGTTTTGTTTTATTAAAGAAGAGAAAATAAAAAACATAAATGTACATAAAAATAAGAAATCTCAACCTATTTTAAACAGTTTTTTTTCTTCTTTCTTCTCTAAAGCTTGGAATAAGGAAGATGATGCTTTTAATGGGTAACTATCTATGTTTGTAGTTTTTAATATTGCCATGCAGAATTAATTGTTGGAAACTTACAATAAAAAACAAGTAAAACATGTATCAGAAGTTTATGAGAACATTAAAAAAACCATAAAGGCTTTTTTTTAACAAAACTTTAAAATATCTTTAAAAATTGTGATTCCTCTACCTATTTTAATGGGTTTTTTTTTGTTGTTTTTGTTTTTGAAATTAGTTATCTAAGTTAGTTCATTTTCATTAAGAATTAATATATTTTTATGTTTGTTGCCAGTGGTTAATTCTGGAAGAAATAATATAATATTCTGCTTTGAAAGTGAAAGAAAGGCTTTGTGTTGGTGTTAAAAAAAAAAAGAATATGTTTAAAACTGTGTTGGTGGCAACTATTCAATTGAAGTTTTTCTATCATATGTACATTACAAACCGTAAGAAAAATGGTTACTTACTAACTTAGGTTTTTATCACAAATACTATTTAAGAAACTGTTACTTAGTGTATTGACAAAGGAAATTAAAACATTTTCTGAAACATTTGAACAATAATGAAAGTCATTAGCCTTTGAAAAAAAAAAAGTAACATTATTTTATGTTTTAAAGTTTTAACATATGTATGTGTGTTGTTTTTTTTTCCTGTCAAAAGATATTATGTTATATGTTTGTTTTTATCTTCTCATTTACTAGAACTTATAATAATTTTAAAATCTGTATTTTAGTCTTTAAACTCCATGATATATGATATATATATATATATATAAATTTCTCATTGTGTCGACACACTCATGTTTGTTTTTAATGACACCAATGTTACTTCATAGTTGTATGTTGTTACTTTATTTTTATAACTACCCAACTGCCATCCTATCGAGGTATTTAAAACATCCTTTACTCTCAGAAGTGTACTGATACCATTACCAAAATATATCTACTAAAAGTTCTATAAGCAGTAGACCACGCTCCCTCCATTCAAAAAATGTTAAGTAGATCAAAACAAATAAATACTATATTCAAGGAAAATAACCACTGTGTTTTAAGACTTTAGTCTAACAGATTTATAAAAAAGTTTGCTTTAGGTAGTCAGTTGAATTCTTAGAATGTTAAATTCCAATCACTTTAGATGAACCTTTTGAGCCACAACCACCATATTGAAACAGATAACCAGATTGAAAAACTATCTACATACATTGGTTGACCTAGATTCAAATAATGTCCTTGCCTAATCACTTTAAAATAGATCCACATATTTGGCAGTTATCGTAAGACAATCAGGCAGACAGATTTATGAGCAGCAGCCATCTTGAAATGGATAGTTAAATTGTAAAAAACCTCATATTTTGTTGTTCGGCCTGGATTCGAAAATGTCTTGGCCAAATTTTGTTATAATCAGAGGTGAGCCAAATCCAAATCTTAAATTCTCTTTAATTTCCAAATTTGAATCGTCACGTCTTTTTAATGTACAATTTAAGTTGAATTCCCTCCTCCCCGCCCCCCCTCCCCCCCCCTCCACACACACACACACACACACACCACACACAAATCTAGACTCTCTCGAATACCATAGGATTTGAGTGTCCCATCTTGAGTTATTGATCTACTTATCGCAAAACAAACACGCAGACAAAATAGCAAATGGTCAAGCTAAAATAGAACCTCACTTTGCTCGGTCAATAATTCTAATTTACAAAAATTGTCTGGAAATCTTATGTTTAGAGCGTCACCCCATATAAACTATAAAATATTTTGCAAATCTTTCCCTCGGTTCTAAATTAATGTTCATCGCCATTAGAATTTATTTTTTATATGCAGCTTTACCTTGTGCTATCCTGTTCCTTATCTTTAAACACCAATTGATGAAAATAAACTAATTAACAGAAATTAAGTGAATAAAGCCCATCTGGTGAATGATGAAAGAAACAAAAACCTCCATATTTAAATCAAATAAATTAACTTACATAACTAGGGATGGACGGGAATGACATTTTTATATCGGGACGGGAAATTAGTCAAAATATTGGGACGGGAACGGGAAATTATAAAAATGATGCTTTAGATTAATTCTAAACTAAAAATAGAATTTTTTTTATACTAATATGGTAATACTTGTAAAATCTTTGACATTATTAAATATAATACAAATTATATATCATAAAAACATAATATAAATAGGGGTGTGCGAATATCATTTTATATTGAAACAAACGGCAACATTTTGAACAAATAATGGATAATACAAAGCGAATAATTAACTTTAAAATATTACATTTATTAGTTAAGCTCTTTTGAAAAGGGTGTTTTATATTTAACTAACTATTGGAAGAGTACAAAATAAAAAAAAAAATTTACCCTTCTAAAATCTTAAATGTTCTCTATTTTAACACTTCATAAAGGCTATCTAGGTTTTAAACACTTTAAATATTCTTTAGGTCTAAAACCCCTTAAAGTTTATCTAGGTTTGAAACCTCTTAAATATTCTTATATTATCAAACCCCCTAAATGTTCTCTATGTTTGAAACACCTTAAATGTTTTAATTGACACCCCTTAAAGGTTCTTTGTTTAGCACCCCTGCAATCTCTACTCTTTGTTAGGTTGCTAACAACAGACAGGCTGATGCTCATAATTAGTTGACCTTGGCAAGCTACTCCCTCCATTTCTATGCCCCAAAAGATGCTAGAGTATCTCTGTCCTTCTCTAAATCTTTCAAGCGGAGCACATTGACTCGCAAGCTTCCCAACTTGTTTGTCTCACCACAGGCAGTAAATTAACCCCACCCCCCAGTTTGCCACAAAACAAAGCCGATAACAGTCTCCAATAGAGATTGGGCCAATAGAACCTGCTGAAACAATAAACGGGCTTTATTTCCCGACCAAACCCTTGCCGGGGAAAGGGTCTTTCCCGCCCGACTCTTGGTAATTAATATATCCCCCCCCCCAAGGGTTCGGGATCCCGTCCATTCCTATAAATGTTTTATTGGAAACTTAAACAGATTTCATAATAAGCAGATAGTATATATTATTCAATTGCTACATAATTTTCCCAGAATATGTATTTTAACACTATTTTTTATCGTTAAACTATTAGTAAATATATTTTCAAATAAAGTCGAAGCTGACAATTTTGAAATCAAAATCTTAAGATTATTATTAAGTGTTCTGTCCTTTCCATCCTTCAGCTCCCAGAATTTTCTTCAATTATTATCTAAAAAGAAGTAACTAGCCATCAAATTTACTTACATGATATTCGAATAAAAAATGGCCTATTTTAAATTAAACAGTGAAAAGAGGATATTCTGGCAAGTTTGTAGGCCTTGCTCCTCTATTATCCTCTTATCACTGTATATTTAACTAATGTGGTATTATTACACTTCCACTTAGTAACTTTAGTTAAACATAATGCTTGCAGTGCTTTTTTTTTTCTATATTTAATTATGTATGTTATAAAAGTAGATACACATTGATTTTTAAAGCCTTTACCAACAATCATATTAATATTAAAATAGAGGGTGTTTGCCTAAAGTAAGTTTTATAATTTCTCTTAACTTTGGCACTAAGAAATTTACCTCTGATGTTATTTAATTCTTTCCCCTTCTAGTTTTTTTCGAAGAGCACCTTATGTGATGTGCTCAATGGTATTGCAAATATCAAAATTTGAAACATTACTGCTGATTTATTAAAAAAAATTATATAATTTTTTTTTCTAAGCAAATAAAAATATCAAATTTGAAAATATAACTTTAAAAATGTTTCAAGTTTTGCCGATTGCAGGTATGATTTAATTATATTTTTATAAAAAAGAAAAGTGGAAACTATGTTTTTCTCTAAATGAGTTGTATAAACTTGTGAAACTTAATACTCTTAAGCAGCAATAGCTTATCTTCATCTTATAAAAAAAAACTATAGTTAATATTATTATTGTTGAGGGAATCTTCCCTTTTGTCCCTACAATGCAAAAAATAAAAAGTGTGTTTCCTCTCTTTTGAGAAGACTGCAGCTATGTATGAAAGTGTTGTTGTTAAATTATGTATACAAAAAAAAAATACTTAGAAGAAACTATGGAAAAAATATAAAACTTTGCCCATTTGATTAAAAGAGTGTAAATAAAGTTGAGTCCCTTGAATATTGTATTCCAGAGTTTTATTTATTGGTATTCTCATTGTATTACTATGTATATTTCTCATATTTGGAAGACGGCTCGGGATATAAAACATAATCATCATTATCATTATTCGGGAAAGACAGGGCTACAGCGAGTTCATATGATAGCAGAGGAAGCAAGACTGAGATGAATGAGAGAGAATGCTGAAGAAAATGTTGGGAATGAAGTATGTGGGGAAAAAGACCGCAGGGGATGCTAATAAAGAGATGGGAGGAGCAGATAACAGAAAGTTTTCAGTTGAAAGAAGAATGGAAGAAATTAAAGGAGAAATAGTGGTGGAAGGATAGAGGATGATGGAGGAATTTTACTAAACTGACCCGACCACAGGCTGGAAACAGTTGATGATGATGGTGATCATCTGTTTCCAGCCTGTGGCCGGGTCACTTTAGTAAAATGCCTTTATCCTTGAACCATTCTTCTGCCTTTAATTGCCTCCATTATTCTCTTCTCACTCCCACACTTACTGTTGTCTGCTCCTCCCATCTCTTTCTAGGCCTCCCTTGCGGTTTTTTCCCTACATACCCATCCCATCTCATTCTTGCTTTTGTTTTGTGACAGCTGACATGCTCCTCACTAACTTAATTCCCATAACCTCCACTTTCCTAGTCTCTTATTACATTCAATGTCCATGTTTCTGCTGCATGTGTGACAATAAGTAAAAAGTTAGCCCTTTATAGCATTTCCTTATACTTCAAAGGCTCTTGTCTTCTTATTAGATCTCAGCTCTATTACATCCAACTTTATAATCTTACTAGGCCTTATCCTCTTCCTTTTTATCACCATCACTTCACACTTTGCCATGCTAAATTTCATTCCACACCCTTTCACTTCCTCACTACATTCTTGTTCTTGTTTCTGTACTTCTTCCTTTTCCTCCTATACCATCAAGTAATCAGCAAACAACATGGTTTCATTCTTTCCTCCCCGAGTTTCCTTTGCTACTTAATTCATGACCATTGTGATTACCATTACAAATAATAGTGGTGAGAAAAGTACTCCCCTGATTCACTCCATATTTTATTTGGAACCATTCCGTACATCCCTTTTCAGTCTCAACATAACTCATGATATTCTCATACATGTTCTGCACTCTCATTACAGCTCCTCTTTCAACTTCAGTCTCCTTCATTGTTTACCAAACTTTATTTTTATTCATACTATAATATGCATTCTCCACATACTTAAATACTATTACCAAGTCATTCCCAAATTTGTACCCATTTATCCCATAGTGAAGAAGTCTATTGTAGACCTATAGTCCCTATAATCATGCTGTTCCTCTCTCCACCTTCCTTTAATTTTATTTCTTATTCTTTTTTCCAGTATCTTAGATAGTTTTGTAAAGTGACACATCAGAATTTTTCCCCTATGGATTGAAAACCTCTTCCTGCCTTATTTAACAATCGGTATTATAACTTCCTTCTTCCAATCTTCTGGCACTTTTTTCTCCTTCCATATCACTCTTGGCAACCTGTATAATCAATGTATTCCTGCTTTTCCTTGTTTCATCCTTTTTAATGTATCCTCTACCTCTTTTCGTATGGGACCCTTTTTCTTCTCCTGTCTTTATCGTCCTTCCTTCTTCATCCATCATACTAACTTATCGTCTTACTCTCTCCTCCTGTTTCTTACATGTCTATATCACACCTTAATTCCTTCCACAGGCCCCTTTCCAGCATTTCTGTCCATTTTTTTCATCCAATCTTTCCTGGCTTTCTGTACAACTCATTTTGCTCTTTTCTTCTTCCTATATTCTTCCTTTGTTTCCTCATTCCTATTCTTAAAAGGCCTTTTGAATGCTTTATTCTTCTCCCTGGTTTCCCCTTCCACTTCCTTTTATAAATTGTCTTCCTACACACCTCTGTAGCTCTCACCAAACTTTTCTTAAAAAGTGAAAAGAGGTTTTCCTTAAATATAAATATATATTTATATATCTTTAATTGCATATATTATTATTGTCTCTTGATTCCTAGTAACTACTCTTTGGCGTTAGTAACTCGAAAGCTCATTGCCACACTTAACAAAAGTATGCCACTTATCCCTATCTAGAGCTAGTTCTATCCAGTCCACCTCATTACACCCTATCTCTATCCCCTCCACTCTTTTATTGTCATTTGTTGAAACAACTAAGGTGCATAAATTACTCATGAAAAATATGCAACCATTTACAGAGAACTAAACCACCAAATCCATATCAACCATAGATGAACTTCTATATTTTCTACAAATAATTTTCAAACATCTGGATAGCAATATAAAACAACTGCTAGGTTTTTTAATCAATCTATTAAAGTTATTAAGAATAGAGCATTAGGCTAGATCATGGTTAAAATTAGGAGGGATAGCCAGCACACTTACCTTGGTGAAACTGGAGTAGAAATTATTTAGATAGAACACTAATGTACTCCAGTATAACCAAGATAAGTGTGATGGCTATCCCATCTATCTATTGAGAGTGCTGCTATCTATGCAGTGCAATTCTAAACTGGTAAGCAAAATTCCTAAACTAAACCTTAAAATGAATTTTTATATTTTCCTACCAGCACACTTTACTTATTATTGTTAACCATTTATATGTCAGATTATAATAATACAATGAATTAGTTTTTCTATCTAGTCAAAGTGCTTGCAATATATACAATGAAGGAATAATCTTTTACTGGAAAACCATCAGTTGTTGACAGGTAACCTTGCAGTACAAACTTAAACAACAGTTTATTCTCTTAACCTGAAGAAGCTACCAGTAATAGTGGAAGATCATTTTTTTAAATGTCTTCTTTTTTTGTGTGTGTTTTATCTCATGAAAAACCTACTCCAGTATCACTAAGGTAAGTGCATTGACCATCCTTTATAATTTAAACCATGACAACTTAGTGTTTTATTACAAAATACCATTAATCTGTTACAAACTAAAACACTAATTTTTTAAGAACATTTTTAATATTTTAATAAGGATGATAAGAATAGTTAAGAAAAACATTCATTTGAATTTAATAAAATTTAAAAGAATCATGAAACATAAAAAACCACTCCATACTACACGAAGTCTTTAGGATGGTAAAAGCACGCATCGGAACTATTCGAAGTGAAAGCAGTCAGTATTGAGGAACAAAGTATCAAAACTCAAGCTTTATATCCATTACTGTTTCCAGTCTGTGGCCTGACTCAGTTTTATATCCAAGCCAAATATTTTCCACTAGGCCTATCTTGGCTTTGTATGCCTTATAATCTAACTTAAGACTAGAACAGGCACAACATCCAGTCCCCGGCCATAAATTTGTTACTGTGAAAGGGCTAACCCACACTTCACCGATGCTAAATTTCTCGGCCATGCCGGAAATCAAACTCTGGACCTTAAGCTCGGTAGACAGACACACTTGTGACTGAGCTAAAGTGTTGGATTATCAAAACTTAAGCTAAGGAAAAATAATTATAAATAATTTCATAATCTTTGATTTAATTGGCTCAAATCTTAATTTATATATTCACCTTTTAACGATTTCCAGCATCATCCAACATTGACTTGATATGAAAATGATCAAAATTGTATACATTATAATCTCACATTTTGTTAGCCTAATCTTGTGCTATTTTTGTAAAATTATTTATTTTTTTCAAGAATAAATGGTTTGCATACTAAACCTATAATATAATCGATACATAAAATGTATTCCTGCCCCCATCACACCCACCCCAAAGAAAAGTTTTGGAGGTACTACTGTGTGGGTATGGGTGTGTGTGTGTGTTTTTTTGTTTGTTTTTATCCCGTCACATCATATTGCTTGTTTGGGTTATATGCCTAAATTAATTACAGGGGGTTTACTGGGTCAGAAAAGTTACAAAGTTTCAATATGTTGGTCATAAAGTCACAAAAATATTTTTGTTTGGATCTCCCGTGCATCATAACGTGAACTTATTGAAAGTTACACCAACCATTACCCATGATACCATGCGCTAGCCGCAAGTTGCTTGATTATTATTATCGTGATACCAAGGATAAGGTTAATGTTCGCTATCTAGTTAAAGATTAATGTTGTTTGTGAGTTTATTATGCCAATACATGCACTATATAATGTTTGACCATTTATTGAAGAAATTTTGTGGTCAAAAAAGGTCACCAATGGGGTAGGTATGAGTAAGGCTTGATTTTAGAGGAAATGTACCTACATCTGGGTTGGAGGAAAGTTGAAAAACCATTTAGGGAAATTTCCCTTCTGTACACCTGACCATGCATGATTTGACCAATCTTTCTGTCGCCGATAGAGATTAAAATTGGCCACAGTGGCTCTTTGCGGCCTACCAAGTAAGTACCTAGGTGAAGGGGCTGGGTTAGGTTAGGCATCAACTATGGTAGTGGTTCTAAAACTGTGATATGTACATAGGACCACAAGAAAGTGAATGCTATGACAGAATTGTATTCTCTTTCTAAAATAATCTATTAAAGTTTGAGAATAAGTTTTCAAAAATAAGTAATCGCTAAACTAACCTCAAATTATATTTATTATACTATCATGTAAAGACTCCCCAGATATATGTTTTAAACAAAATGGTTATGCCAATTTTTTTTTTTAATACCCAACATTATTCGAGGGTTTGTATCAAATTAAAAAACAACACCCGAGGACAAACAAAATAGTCTTAGGGCTATGGGGCACATACATCACAAAGATTCATAACCAACTTGAGATAAAAAAAAATTCTCAGAGCCAATATTTTTCCTCTTTATTAGAAAGTAAAAAGGGAAATAAATCAAGATAGTTCCACAAGTACAGTTCAGTTTTCATAGGAAGAACCGACATTCATAAAAAATTTCACTACATTATTAGTGTTATTTTATTAATAAAATTTATCAAACGTGACAGATCAAATGACTTGACTTGTAAGTAGATTTAATATTGTTTCTAGCTGTTAGATAAGGCTCTTCCTATGAAAATTGGACTGTAAAATGTGTATATTAAACCAAGTTATATATTATTATTATTATTATTAGCATCGCGTCTTACTATCCGTTCGGGTTATATGCACTTACGCTAATGTGTAATGGTAGGGTGATTGTGAGATGAAATGGAGGACCTACAGTTTAACGTGGAATCCGAACCACGGTGGAGGCCTGGCATTCCTCACATTCACAAGTTGTGATTAATACACGTCTTGTTAGAGGTGAAGGAAGGGTTTGGGCAGTCAGATAAATCTGTGCCGGGACCGAGGATTGAACCTCGGACCCCCAGCACAGAAGTCTGACACCTTACCCCTAGACCACCAGGTCCAAGTTATATAAATATGCTGTCTTGACTGCTTGATAAACACTTTCATTAGAAACTTTCTTGCTTCAACAAGTTACAGGTAGGTAGGGTCTACTAGTGTATTAAGGTGAGTGGTCCGCTATCAGGAAAAGGTTGCGCGACAAGTTGGAAGGGGAAGACTAAGTTGTTAGAAAATACTTAATTTATTAACTTTAAAATTATTTTTATAAGTTCTATCTTATTGATGACATACTGAAAATGAAATTCAATCAGTTAATTACAGTTAAAAAGAAAAATTTCTGGTAAATATTTCCAATCATTGAATCTCAGGAAAAGCGGATATGTTCGTAAAGTCTTCCACACCAAACCTGACGTTGGTGACATTCAACCACCAAAGGCTGTGGTCTATAAAAAGTGAATGGGTTGTTGACCTCGGTGGTCTTGGGGTAAAGTGCTCGCCTCAGGACCCGATGTACATGGGTTCAAACCTAGCCGGAGTTGACAGACTTTTATTGAGTGATAAAAATCTGTAAATCCATCAGTCCCGTGTTGATAGTGGCATGTAAAAAAGAAGGCACGTGAAAATTTTCTTCCTGGAAAAATTGGTAGGTTCTTTTTGCTTTCACTCATAGAAACTTTCATGTTCTCCTATAACCAGTCAATTCGGAAAGTGCATGTTAAATACCTCAAACAAATAATAAATAAATATTTGTGAATACAAGAAGAGAACTCTTACTGCTATTATTGCTTTATTGTAACTTTTCTGATGTTTCTGATGTTAATGTCCATAGGCAAAATTAAACTGAGGTGGAAACTTTAAATTTGGTGATATTTTGATTGCCTTTGTCTCATTTAAATAACTGAACTTTTTTTTTTCCAAAAACAAAATAATTCATAATTTTTCATCTCGCATCTCACACAAGAGTATCATACTGGACCAAAGTACCCCTGATGCAGGTTCAACTATGTTTCTCGGCAGTGGTGTGTCGTGGAATGTTTGCCAGGGAAGCAGACCTAGTTAAAACTGTACCTGTGATATGTTCTCAAGCACTTTGAATAATCATAAATATATGATCTGCTCTGCATTCCTCACACGGGGATATATTCCCCTCGATACCTGATCAATGAGTGTTCTACTGAGGGGTATGAATAATTCACAGGAACAGTTTAAACTAGTGCTGCTTAACCTGGCAACATTTCACGACATGCCACACTACTGTTTTTTTATTATATTGAGAAAGTGATATGCCTCCAACTCAGGGGTTTAATATGCAAACAATTTTGTTTTATTTTCTCATCTAAATAAAAAGTATAGTAGTTTTGAAAATTTTCAACCTCGAGAGTATGATGAATCATTACTTTTTAGGTGCACCCAAAAGCCACGGATTTTACAACTCTTTCCTCATGCCTTTCCCTGGCCACATATCTTAAATGGGTTGATCAATTTTGTTCATACTTGATATTTATATGTTATATGGCTATACCTTGGGTCGTATTTTTTTTTTAATTTTGACCTTAACCCTTAATTTAAGGGTAGGCTAACTTACTATTGAGGGTTTTTATTTCAATCCCCATTTTTCGATAACGGTTCTACCAATTTTGTTCAATTTAATAGGGGGAGTACCACGCAAATCGTATTGGCATTTGTATTTTCCACCTTCCCCGAGTGTTTATGAATTTCTTTTCGACTATTCTAGCACCAGAAGGAAAAATCAATTGAAATCATGGCAGATTTTGAACTGAAAACTAGTTAAAAAAATTCTGTTCATTGAACATTGAAAAATTGTTACAATGTGGTAGAACTTATCATTTATTCTACGATTCATATTTGGGATTTGTAGGTAAAGTGTAGATTCAGATTCGAGATAAAAGTGGATTTGACAGAAATTAGTATTGATAAGTTTACTAACTATAATTGCAAAACAAATAATTACACCGCAAAATATCTTTATAGGACTGTACTTAAATTTCACTGTAATAAATTAGTGCAAGGGTTCCCAAACTTTTTAGACCAAAGGAGCCCCTGCAGCAAAATAAATACATATTAGAGCCTTCATAAGAATGTTTAAACTAATATAATGAACATTCAATAACAACAGTTATATTTTATGATAAATAATTAAACGGGGAAAGTCACATGTTCTGACTGCGCCTTTGGCATTATTTGTCCTTTATTCAGATTTGAAACAAATTGGCAATCCTAATTACTGATGCTGATGTTAGGTATGGATAAAAATAGAATTTAGAGAAGATGCAATAATTGAGAAACCATTTAGGAAAAACAAATGTCAGTAGACCTGACTAGGATTTGAACCTGGGCCTCCTCATCACCAGAAAACCAGACTAGATAAACATGACCTTTTGTAGGTACATGTGCCTACCAATGTGGGGCTTTGCAAAACCACTTTAGGACCAATTTATATGCCATCAAATCCATAAATGCTATGTTACTAACATTTTGTTATGAAGCTTGTATGAGGCCTAATAACTTGTTATTAATTTAAAAGACATTTCTTTGTAAATGAAATTCACTCTCTTGCCTCTGTTGCTGAGTCTAGAGGATGCTGGTTTGAATCCAGATGGTGATGACAAAAAATATTAAATATTTGTATAATATTTGTCCTGTTGTCTAATTAATATTATCTATGTGCCATGGCAAGGTGTCTTGTATTTTATTATTTAATACTGTGGCTTCAACTAGTTTGTAAGTTGTGCTTTTATAACCACTGTGTTTACAAGGTTAACAATCTTTCCTTACCCCACCCCCTTCCTTATACATACATACACTGATAATATTAGTTGAAGCCTGAAATTAACTATTTTCATACTTATATGAAAAGGATCTATAGTTTTCAAAATCCTTAGGCAAACAAGTTAAATAAATTAATACCCGTGAAGCATGTTTGGCTAATTCAAATGAAACTATCCCATCAAGGTGTTTTAAATACAGTCATATCATTGACAAGAGAAAGAAAGATAGGTAATGGGTTCACCCAGGGATCAATACATGGTTACCATGGCAACACCAAACTCCCCTCTTTTCCCCTTCACTCTCAACCATCCATTTCCAAACCACTAGCTACTACTTTGTTGCAAGGCTGTGAGTAGTAAGTGAACAGTTTTGTGTGTGTATGTGTGTGTGTGTGGTTAAAAACAAACAAACTGTTCATCTAGAAACATTTCACAAGGGGAGAAAAATAATGTTTATTTGTTTTGGGTAAACTTTGGTCTTTTCCAATGCATTGTTGATTTGAATTTTTGTTCTGTTTCTAAACCTTCAAGGAGTTAGCTATTTTCTCTCTTTTTTTTTTAAATACATACAGGACCAGAATTGACAGCTATGAATCAATATTAAAATTCCAGTGCAGCCAGGGGTGATAAGGTTTGTTTGACAGTATTTAACTTTATAAATAATACAGGGCAAAGTAGTTTATTCTTAATTTCTGTTTAGTTTTATGTTCTGTAAACATGGAACTTTTATATTGTTGGGCTTATGCACAAGTGTACTGGAAATTAAAACTAAATATGTGAAATTGTTTGTTCTTTTAAACGGAGGTATAATTATTTTCGAATATATACTCATCCTGAATTTTGAGTCGCTTGTTATTTCAGTCAACCACAAACTCTATTGAATTAATATAAAATAGTAGGCAATGTAATAATTATGTGCTCTATTAGGCCTCTACTACTTAATTAAATTAACCAAGTACTCTTATTGGGTTGTTTATTTTAATCATGGAGACATTTTTTAAATGCTGAACAAAATCATCACAGTAACCGTAGTAAGTGAAATGTCAATGATTAAAATGTTTTTATGACCCTAATAAGCATTATTGAATTACAGAGGTACCTATGGCACTGACAGTCAAATTATTCTTCCAAGCTAGCCATATTTTATCTTGAGTTTGTTGTTATCTATTCAGTATTATTTCTCACTTTCATGACATAAATAGTTCCTGCTCTAACATTTGAGGCCAATTTTATAAATATAAATATACTATTTTTATTTTTATTTTACACATTTTATTTGTTTTGTTTTGAAATATCTGGGTTCTTATGAAATGTCTGCTCTTAGATTAGGTATTCATTATTACCTATCTAATGATGCTTTAATTATCAATAATTTACATCACATTTCTATTTACCAACAGATGCATATTAAAATACTAATCAATGGCTTGTCTACAATCAGTTGCACCTGCTTGTCATAGCCGCGGCAGTTATAAGACATGTTGGATTTATATTATGCTTCAAAAGGGGCTGTCGACTTTAAAATGTATGAAAACGTTATCTCAACAATTAGTAAATAATAATAATAATAATAATAATAATAAAGTGTGTCGTCAACATTTGAGGCTACGACTTATGGATACCCAACTTAATTGCCATTGAAGTCCCACAATAAGAACACTAGTCCTTTTATGTCAATTTGACAGTGCTTGTGGTACTTTTACATCTGTGTGGGGCCATGCAGCCGACCCATTGTTCCCATTCAGCAGTAACAGATATCCCAGCATAGACCCACTGTGCATTATGTTGACGATTTAAGCGGTTTTAATGTTTTCTATCGATGATAATGGCTTGTACTGCAGCCTTTTCTATCCACCTTAACTTGACATTGACAACCAAGTCAAACATTCAGGATAGCACCATCATTCAAAGTAAATATTTATATATATAATATATATATATAGCATAGTGTCTTACAACCCATCCAGACTAATTTTCTAACTATGCTAATTGATTTAGGGATGAATAAGGTTAGTTTTAGACAAAGTGTACCCACATTTGCACAGAAGGAGAGTGGAAAACCATCCTCAATACACCTGACCAGGATCCATACCTCTCCGTAGTTGGCATTTCAATCTATTGCACGAGTGTCGCCTTAGGCTTATCGACCTTCAAAGCTGGTAATAGATCACTTTGTTATTTGTCCCAAAATTTAATGTTTTCTATGTTGCTTTTTGTTGGTTCGGGAACGTATTTCCCATCTATAGCATTGGGCCTATGGGGAATTAGGTTCTGATCTACAAACAAATAACTTACAAACATCTTTTTGGGAAGTACCAGTACAGTACCTCTTTTTTGGGTTGGGTACTGCCTGTACACAAGAAGGTGTCAATTTATTGAATATTACAAGTGGATGATATTGAGTTTATGTAGGGTTTCAAACAAGTGAGTGTGAGTTATTTTAATATGTTTAAGGTTAGTTTTAAAATCAAGAGTAAACTATATTTATTTGTGTTGTTTTGGGAGCATTTTTCTATATTGGTTGTACTTTTTATTTTCAATCCCCTTCAAGCTTAGTAAGAATAATGTTTTAGCTGGCTATGTAGTCTTAATGTTATGATTTTTTAGGACTGGAGATTATTTTGATAAGTTTTTTTTTCTCCAAAAAAAAAAATTTGATCCCTGGCATTTTGAATCTCATTTACAGGAACCTCTGCAATGACCAAGCTTGACGGAACTGGTCTAGGTTACTCTTATCACCTTCCGTCTGGAGGATGGAGCTTGAGGGTTCGAAATGCCTTGTCGCAGTTTAGCGACCTTTTCAGTGAATTTAACCGTTACATAGCACCTGCGTACCATCATGACCGATGCGAAAGGTGGGGAATTTCACTTACTTTAGCAAACAAAAAATATAATACGATTTTTAAAAATTACATTGGCTAAGTGTGTCTCAATATGTCTTAAAAAAACACCTTTAAAATGTTTGTGTTCTAGTTTAGGATACATATCTAGAAATAGATGTAAGTGAACATGGTTTTGAACCACACTGTTCAAAATGTATATAAATGCAATTAAATATAGCCTAAGATGTATTATTTTAAAGTTTGTATTTTATTTTAATTACTAGGCTAACTTTTAACAGCTCTCTTTGGCGGTTGAGGGATCTAAAGGCGCATTTAGACTAAGCGAGCGAATGCTCATTCTTCCCCCACTACGCTTAAATTCTCTTGGTGTAAATGTGTAGTGAGCATTCTTTCGGTGCGCTAGTATGTTCTAGTATATTCGCCCAAAATGGGAATGAATGCTCTAAGAATGCTCGCTCGGTTAGTCTAAACAACGAAAGAGTGCACGAACAGTTGCTTGGAGCATTCCTTCGGGTTCACACGCGCTCGCTCGACTGAGCGGTTCTATCAAAGGATTCTTTGGTTCGGTTCGCGTTCGCTGTTCTATGAATAGCTCTTTTGGTGTAAACGAGTTTAGTATCAGTTTGTTAAATCACCGTTTACACTAAAAGAGCACGAACGAATGATCTTATTCTTGCTCTATTTTCTTGTTCATTTGGTCTAAACCCACCTTTAGACGTCGCTTTCACAATAGACTGGACTGTTGAAGACGGGGAGATTGGGGTTTGAATCTCAGTCGATTATAGGCCACTAGGGTTATTTTTTAATGGTTTTCCATTCTCTCCCCATGCAAATTTAGATACACTTCCTCTAAATTCTATCTTCCTCATCCCTACACATTAGGATAGTTAGTTTGGAATGTGTTCAAGACAAACAGGTAATAAAACACATTGCTTGGAAAATAAAAAAGGTACTTTTTTACATCCTAGTAAAGAAACTAAGAGCTAGAGATGAAGATGGTCGTAAAGAGGATTGGCACTAGCTCCAAGGGGTTAGGGGGGTGAGAAACCCACAGTGCAAGTGTACCTGGCCAAGACTCGAACCTCAACCTCCCTGTCGCCGTAAATTCAGTCTATTGTGGGACCACCGGTGCATACTTGAATTTTTACAAGAATTAAGATATAATTTTAGTTGGCTAAATAATAAAATAATCTGACAATATCAAAATTATACATGGAAACATAAAGATATATGTAAAAACGCCATTGTATGTGTCCACATCAAGCTATAACGACTGAGCTGCTGCCGC
The DNA here is from genome assembly GCA_033556935.1 of Timema podura. Lineage (NCBI taxonomy): Eukaryota > Metazoa > Arthropoda > Insecta > Phasmatodea > Timematidae > Timema > Timema podura. The sequence goes on along the minus strand of JAVRXN010000013.1, from coordinate 24,016,883 downwards.
CACTAGCAATAATAGTGCCAACATTTGTGGATAGAGGGTATCATGTGGTCAGTCAGCACAGAGTTCCTGGTTACAGATCTAGAAGTACCTAGTTCATTCCCCAGTGCTTCTAAAATGTATCTTTGAAGCAGTTAGTCCGGAACAAGGACAAATGAGGAGCTAACTTGAATAAAGAATATATGTAATTGTGATTTATTTTGTATGGTTGTTTCAAATCTTCAATTGAATCCACAGGTCAGTGCAAATGCGGCTGTACTCGATGCACAAGCGAGAGTTTGTCATGGTGTTCCTCGCGTTCTTTGCCTGTTTCGGACTTGGCGTGTTCATCGGGCTCGCTGGCCCTCCTATAACCATCACCACAGAGCAGAAGGCGTCGGGCTTTCTACCAAAATTGAACTTTAGCGAGATTGCGAGTGCCCCTTTGTTATGAAGAGTCCGGTCCTGTCGACATACTGCCAGCAGCTGTGGGTTATCGCGCAAGTCACAACAGAAAACACAGACGGTTAGCTCACTCTGTTGATTCCTTTATTTTCTTAGTCAATATTCTATTTATAAGTGAACAAAGGAATAAAAACAAGCGATTTGTTTTGTATGTATATATATATATATATATATATATATATGTGTGTGTATATAAAACATTGCATCAAACTTTGGCAGGCTATTCCTTGGGTAAAAATAGAATAATTCACATCAGCAACCTAGGGTCCATCTTGAATAATAAGGGCGGTATACACCCCTAAAGATAGAGCTAAAAACGACTGTTGTGTGAAATATTATGAAAACTGCTTAGGGTATTACAATGTATATTTGTATACTACTTATTGAAACCTTGATTATTAATAAATTAAATGTTCTGTTACCGTTACCCACCCCCATCATGTAAAAAATACGGGGTTGTAACACTTTTTTCTGCAATAAAATATGTCAGAGTAAGTATTGCCAAATTTGACTTAAGATTACACATTATGGAGTAAAAATTAACAAAAAAAGGTGTCTTGAAGAGACTGTCTAGCTTTCCCCGTTTCCGAGATAATCATGCATGTGTGATTTCAAAGACAAGTGTTAATTGTGGTCTTTTTCCTACATCATCTCAAACATTCTCTTTGGTATTTTGTTATAGATGAGAAGTTTGACAAGAGTTTCCACGTGAGTGTGTCTATCGAAGGTCTCACAATAGACCACAAACCAGTCACGGTTCTTCGCGCAGACAAAGCTCACAACAGGTAAAATCACTAAGAGGGTGCTACTATGACAACATGTATAATCTGTGCAAAGGTCTTGTTTTAACACTGGTCGGATAAAACCTTGACTATTTCAGGATGTATTTTGCTATGGGTGAGACAGGCGAATGGGGGAGCTATATCCCATTTTTCATAGAAAGGGCTGACTGCTAGAAAAAAGCTAATATTTCTTCTTTCATGTATTCATACGTCAGGTCATGTGACCTTCAGCTAACACTTTTGATAAATATTTTCAATACTATAGATGGAAAGCTTGAATCATAGATTCCTTGAATCCCCCGTCAAATCTTATGGTATTCAAGAGGGCCGAGATTCGTAACAATCACAATAAAATATATTGAACACTATCCTTATCTTTAAATAACAATCTTAAGCAACTGGTAGAAGGAATTATGAAATTATATTAGTATAGTTAATTTACTAAATAAGTTTTTTCTTTGCTGTCTATGAAGTTATAGACATGACAAACAAAATAGAATTCGTCATTGGCCTTAAATAACTACTTTTTAATTAAATTTTAGATATTTTCACTTTAAATAGAACTGTACATATTTAAAGATTCAAGGATTTGAATTCGGATTAGAGATTCGAAAGAAAACCTAAGATTTGGATTCAAGAAATATAGTATTTTACCCATTGCTAAATAATTCTTTTTTAACTATAGCAAATATATACATCTTTTAAGCATAATCTAAAGTGTAAAGGAAAGGTCACATGACTGTACAACAGATGGCTACACTAACTCAATTAGAGTTAAAATTAGACTTTCCCCCTTTTTTCCCCTGTACCTTCATATCTAATAGCTTTTTTCTGCATTCTTCACTTAACAACATTTAAATTAGGTTCAGTAAAATAGATTTTTCATTTTAAAATAATACATTTTCAGTTTTGTTGTATTGGTTTAAATATAGTAAAATGGTTTCTCTGGTTTAAATTCCACTATTTTTTTTAAAAGTATAATACAGAATACTGCACCACGATGTATTATATGGCTTGAGTAACATTGCCTAATATGTAATTTAGGTGTTATTCTTGGGTTGAGAAGGACTCATAACAAAAAGAATATATATCATTTCTATAAAATGACATAGTTACCACAGTGGTACTACTAACACTTTTTTTAATAATTGATATGTTTAGCATATGATCTATTGATGAAGAAAGTGGCTTTGAAAAAAAAAATACACCCACATAAATGTAGATAAAGGCTAAAAACACACTACATTTAAGGTGCGGCAGAAGGGAGCGCAAGTGTTTTTACAGTTTTTATAAAATTGAAATTTTTTGTCCAAAATAAATCAAATATTTCTCCAGTAGCAACATAGAGTTTAGTTTTCTGCACATGTTAATATCAACAGATCTTGACTATATTTCAAGGGTGTCCTGGAATTTTGTCAAAACCTTTTCTCTTTATTTAAAAAGTTTTGACAAAATTCCAGGACACCTCTAACATATATTCAAGATCTGTTGATATTAGCACGTGCGGAAAACTAAACTCTACATTGCTACTGGAGAAATATGTGATTTATTTTTGCCAAAAAAATGTAATGCTATAAAAACTGTAAAATCACTCGCGCTCCCTTCTGCCGCACCTTAATAATCACCTAATTTGGTCTGGAACGGGGTCAGTTCAGCCTCATGAGGACAAATGAGGAGCTACTTGAATAAAGAAGTAGTGAATCTGGTCTAGAAAACTGAGATTAACAGCCGAAGGGCTCTCTGTGCTGACCACATGACACCTTATATCCGCATAAGTTGGCACTATATTCGCCAACTGATGGCGGCCATTTGGTCTAAATGGCTCAGTTGCAGGCTGACGCCATGGAGGTTTTTTTTTATGGAAACTACTTCCAATGTCCTTGATAGAAACACACTGACGTCCCCAAAATTGTAATCCTTGTCTAGTAAAACCTTACCACCTTGGACGGAATGGTCACTGACACAGGTAACACACATTAATTATTATTATTATTATTAGCACCGCGTCTTACTACCCATTCGGGTTATACGCACTTACGCTAATGTGTAATGGTAGGATGATTGTGAGATGAAATGGAGGACCTACAGTTTAACGTGGGATCAGAACCACGGTGGAGGCCTGGCATTCCACACATTCACAAGCTGTGATTAATACACGTCTTGTCAGAGGTGAAGGAGGGGTTTGGCAATCAGATAAATCTGTGCCGAGACCGAGGATTGAACCCTTGACCCCCAGCACAGAAGTCTGACACCTTACCCCTAGACCACCAGATCACCTTTAACACACATTAATATTGGAACAAAATATGTCTGAAATAGAGTAAATAAGTGTTTTGGCAAAATAATCTAAATATATTTGCATTGCCTTTATATACTGTACCTGATCTTGATATCAAACCTTTTATCAAATTCTAACTATCTTTTTATTTGACGACAGGACTCGACATTTGCGCTGTGAACGTCAGAGCTGTGAAGAGTTTATAGTGCTTCACTTGGGTTTCCTCGATTACACCCACTACATCTTAACAGTCAACTTTTACGGACTAGAAAGTTTCCATCAGAGATATAACATCAAAGACATCACTTTCTATGTGAGTCAATATCTTATAAAAGTTCTGAAGACTTCCTCCATACAGTAGGCCTACAGGTCATTAATTAACTTGTGAACTTTTGCTGCCGATTAAAAAAAAAAATGTGCTATACTTTAAACCTAAGCAGAAAGATATTTAAAAACACACAAATGCAAAATATGATGCACGATAGTTTGTGCACTGAGCCAAAGGCTTCGGGTTAAATTCCGATGAATATGTCATTTTTAAACTAATTTTATTTAAGAAGATGCCAGTTCCCAGTACATGGCCGAATATATACCATACTATACGGTTCGACTACATGATTTGATTAATTTTTGCTTTGAGGTAGTGCCAATGATTCAATTTTGATGTCAAGTATTACTCTTCTCATCACATTAATATTATTTATTATTTCAGTTCAAGAGTTACAACCCAGCATTCACACAAATTGAGATCTGGTTCCGCTTCATATTCCTTCTTGGGACGTTCGCTGTCACTGTAAGTCAAAATGTATTAGATTCTCAATAGTTTAAGTTGAAAGACACTGAAGACCATTTCTAACTATCGAAAACTCGACCCATATGGAGTATCTGGTGAAAAAAAAATACAACATATTTTTAATTGTAAAAAGTACATAATACAGTAGAGTTTAGGAAACTTGACAACTCAACATTCTGTGTAACTCGACACATGCACGTTCACACAGTTGTTGACGCCAGTCATCACAATCCAAGGTCATTCAACTGTATAACCTCTCAGTTTGTTTGTGTAACTCGAGTGGAATATTCGTGTTGTGGTGTTTTTACAAGTGCTTTGTTTGTTAGTTTTCCAATTCAGTAACGTGTTATTAGAATCAATACAATATTATATGTACAGTACTGTACTGCATTTCTCTATATTATATGTACGTATATGCACCATTATATTAACACGTAATATATTTACTATATGTATATTACTGTTACTGTACTGTACAATATTGCAATACAGTACAACTGCATATATACTATTTGATACTGTACTGTGATTCATACTTGTTTAGTAAACATGACATAGTAAACATGCCTCTTATGCAAGTTCATTCATAAAACTCGACACTTCAAAAACTCGACACCATCTTAGTCCACATTAGGTCGAGTTTCCAAGACTCTACTGTACAGACGTAATTTAATAAATACAAATATTATAATTTTGTCGAAAGCTAACACTTGTACAATTAATTGTACATGACTAGTGAATCTTGGGAGATCAAAACGATCTCTAAGAGCTGTCCATAAACTACATCATGCTAATTTTATTTTTACCCACTCCTTGTCACAATTTTGACAACCCCCCCTCCCCCTCTCCTTTCTACAATATATCACAATATCCTGCATCCCATCCGCACCCACAATTTAAATAGTAATTTTAAATGTATACTCTATATAACCATTTAACTGAAATGTGTTCATACGTGTTAGCCAAGTTTTTTTTTTACGATCAAAGTTAATGAGTCGATCATTGCGCACAGTCAGGTTTATTAAAACAGATTGCTGCCTGATAAGCTTAATTGTAATGTTATGTCACCCATTACCGACTCTCCTCCCCCCACGTCACGCTTGGTCACGCCAAGCACTACTCCCTTACCCTCCACCACCTTCTCCCCCTGATATGGTTACGTAGTTTATGGACAGCCCTTTAGAACGGATGCAGCCACATCTTATATCATACTCGTAGATTTTGAAAAATTACACCTGGTCCCGGGTTAGATTCCCATGTCCAGGTGTCATTTTTCAAATTTACAAAATTATATTATTATTATTATTAATTATTATTATTATTATTATTATTATTATTATTATTATTATTATTAATAATATTTAATATTATTATTCAGTTGTTTATCTTTGACAGCTTACTATGCAAATTGATTCCATTAACCTAACCTAATAGCAGCTTATTTATTATATTTCGAGACATCATCTTTTTAACTTTTGTTTGATGTCATCGATCAGTTGCAATCATACCTGCTTCAATGGTCTAAGGTGTCACTCTCATGTTATACTGGCCCGCTGAATACAGGGCGATCAAGGTTCAAATCTCAGTCAGGTCTACTTAGGGTGATTTTTCCTAAATGGTTTTTCCAATCTGCTTCCACGCAAATCAGTATATTACCTTTAAAATTATTCCTTTCTCATTCCTATTCCCATTAAAGTAATTATCAAATATGTTTACAACCTGAACAGGTAGTAAGATATGGTGATAAAAAATAGATGCAAAGCTAATTAAAAATGTTTTGTACAGTGCTGGTTCGCCCATTCTTTGCGGAGGTTTGCAATGTATGATTGGTCCATCGAGCAGAAGTGGATGTCACTACTATTGCCATTACTTTTGCTATATAATGGTAAGTTTAGTAAATTACCAAATATTTCACCAAAAAACATTCTTTGTCAAACGATTTATGGCCAAAGAGAAAGGTTTAAATCATCAACTGTTTCCAGCCTGTGGCCGGTCACTTTAGTAAAATGTCTCCATCTTCTTCTGTCCTTCCACCATTCTTCCTCCTTTAATCGATTCCATTCTTCTCCTCTCATTTGTACACTTGTTGCTATCTGCTTTGCCCACCTTTTCAATCACTTGTTGTCTTTTTCCTTCATTTCCATCATCCTACTTTGGATTATTATCTTTTCTATTCCTCATTACATGCCCATACCATCTCACCCTTGCTTCCTTAATATCTCATGTACTTCCCTGTACCCCAACTCTTTCCCAGAAGCTTCATTACTAATCCTATTACTCAATTTGCTCCTCGAAACCTTATTCCCGTGGCCTCCACTTTCATGATCTCTCTTACATTCATCTGTCCAGTGTCTATGTTTCTGCTTCATATGGACTATGGTAACAAAGCACACCCTATACAGCACTTCCTTACATTCACAATAACTAATATATCATTAGTTGAACAAAAGAAATCCTTATTTGTCAGGTATTAATAGCCAAAAAATATATGGTTAAGTCGGTAAATATATGCACGCAGCTAAATGGCTATTTTGTGATAATTACCTTCATATATCATCACTACAAGATTTAGATGTCATCAAAGAAACTATTAAATGTTTACAAATCCAAGCCCTATTCTTATTTCTATTTAGTGATTTATCTTGTTATCTTTTTAGCTACAGTATTTAAATTTGTGATAAGCTATTGGATATTGTGATATTAAACTATATCTTCATAAAAGGAATACGAGCTCAACCACCAACAGCAAAACTTGAAAGGTAACTAAACTTTCATAGAAGATAGTTTTTACACTATGTTACAAGCAAAGAAATACCTATTTGCACGATGTCTTGTGGGCACATCTTTCATCGTACGAAGATTCAAATTTAAAAACTTTTACACAATGTATTTTAGCAAAGTATGACCTTGTGATTTGTATACTTCCTTATGGCTCTTGTTTTTATGCCTTACTTAAACTTTTGTACAGTTGTCAGATATATATGTGTGTGTTTTTGCAGACCCAATCTTTCCCATGACGTTCCTAATCAACTCGTGGGTCCCTGGGATGCTAGATGCCGTCCTACAGGCCACGTTTCTTTGCTCCCTTCTATTATTCTGGCTTTCTATATACCACGGACTTAGACAGGTATAGTCCAATATCCATAACGCCGTTAGACTACACGTATATGTAATAATTACACTAAGGTGCTAGGAGTGAGGAAGGTTGAATTAAGATGAAATGTACCTACATTTGCATAAAAAAGATATTGGTAAAAAATAAAGAAATCGATACACCCAATCCCTCACTTCGGTGGCCACATCGTCTAACGCGATATTCTCATAGTAAACTTGACTGTGGATTACAAAGAGCTCAAGGTTAGAATCTCGGTCTGCTGTACTGAGGGTGGTTTTTCACTCTACCTCCACAGAAATGCGGGCACACTTGCTCTTAATATAACCTTCCTAATCCCTAAAGTCATCAGCGTAATTAGTGCATAAGCGTATAATCTGAAAGGGTAGTAAGATGCGATGCTAAAAAAATACACCCAATCGGAATTTGAGCCAACAAAGCGGGTGATAGACATATAAAATAAAACTAAAAAACTTTCTCATCGTTGACCACATAAACATGTATGTATTTTCTAAAAGGCTCTTCCAATGAAAATTCGACTGTAGGTTGTGATTGAGGTTCTGTTCACAAGATGATGTTGCTATCAGCACCTTGAGAGCTGGTTTGAAGAGGGTTCCATTATTTTACGAACATAAATCTTCAATGCATCTATGAATATCGTCTTCTTATTCGTAACTTGGAAAAAATTATGAACATTAGAGAATGTATAAATCTAATATAATAATAGAAAATAGAAATTGTAACTAAATTCTAACCTTTTTTATTTTAATATATTCACTATAAAATGTATACATTCATTTAAGTGTTTGATTAATGGTCTGGGGTCTGGTTGTTGAGTTTGTCCTTTTAGGCCTACTATAAGCAGTATTCAAGTTCTAAGAGACAGATTATAATTTAAAATTTGGAAAGTAATGATGATAATAGTCACGAATCCTCAAATATTATTAAGGGATTTCAAGGTCCCGTCTCAACTTGAATAAGCATCACTTAATAATACTTGTATCGCCGTTATTTTGTAGAATGAGCGCCGCCTGCTGACATTTTACCTGCCAAAGCTACTCCTTGTAGGGATGCTGTGGGTGTCTGCCGTGATATTGGCCACTTGGCAGAAGATCAACGAGCTGCAGGACCCGACGTACGACTACAAGCTTGACACCGCCAACTTTTATGTGAGTCTTACTAAGAATTTGTGTATACAAGGTGTGCCTACTAAATAACCGGACTCATTTTTTTTGCCACTTATCTGAGGTCTCAACAACAACCAGCAGGGTCAGATATTGATCTATGTTCTTTTCTCGCTCTACCTTCCAAATTTCAAGGTCGTACAACCGACATTTCAGCCCTAGCCTTTATTCAGAGTGGTCCTTGTACCTGAGCTTTGTCAGAATTATGTTGAGTGTAAAAGGTGAGCAGCGTGTCAACGTAAAGTTTCTTGTAAAACTTGGAAAATCTGCTACAGAAACGTACAATTTGTTAAAGGAAGTTTATGGTGATCAGTGTTTATCTCCTGCTCAAGTGTTCGATTGGTTTAAAAAAATTAAGGAGGGGAGGAAAGAGATCAAAGACGATCCGCGCTCCGGCCGTCCTCGCACATCAAAAACAGATGTTAATATTGAAAAAGTGAGTAAAATTGTTCGAAAAAATCGACGCCTGAGTACTCGAGCAAACTTGCTGACTTAGCTAATATCGATAAGGAAACTGTTCTACAAATTTTACATGAAAATTTACACATGAAAAAAAAGGCTCTAAAATGGTACCAAAACTGCTCACTCCTGAGCAAAAGGAAACTCAAATTAACATTTGTGCTGATATCCTTCATAACATCGAAAATGATCCAAACTTTTTAGAAAGTGTGATAACTTGTGACGAATCATGGTTTTGTTCAGTTCGACCCTGAAACTAAGCGCCAATCCATGCATTGGAAGACTCCCAGTTCACCGATACAAAAGAAAGCACGGATGAGCAAGTCCAAATTCAAAGAAATGATGATAGTTTCATTTTACATCTGAGGGATTGTTCACATTGATTGGGTACCTGAAGGTCAGACTTTTAACCAGGTTTACAATAAGGAGGTTTTGACAACCCTTCGTGAACGCATAAGAAGAAGACCTGAAATTTGGAAGAACAGCTCATGGATTCTTCATCAGGACAACGCACCAGCACATAAAGCGCTGTCTATCCATAGGTTTTTGGCGAAGCACAAGATTCCCGTGTTGGAACAACCATCTTACTCACCTGAACTAGCCCCGTGTGACTTTTATCTGTTCCCGAAGATCAAGTCTGTATTAAAAGAAACCCGTTTCGAGTCTGTTGATGCTGTGTAGGAAAAAGCGACGAAGTTCATGAACAGCCTCTCAGAAAAGGACCTGAAACATTGCTTCCAACAGTGGAAGATTCATATAGTGAAGTGTAGGGATCGAGGAGGGGACTGCATTGAAGGTGATAACATGTCCATTGAGTCATTTTGTAAATACAGTTTTTTAGAGCATCAGTCCGGCTAATTAATAGCCAAACCTCGTACGACAACCGTCTAGTGAGTTTTATGGTAAAATATACACAGGATAGGGATGAAGTGAGAGAGTGGGAGTATATGAGATAGTAGAGGAAGCAAGACTGAGATGGTATGATACAGGGAGTACATGAGATAGTAGAGGAAGCAAGACTGAGATGGTATGATACAGGGAGTACATGAGATAGTAGAGGGAGCAAGACTGAGATGGTATGATACAGGGAGTACATGAGATAGTAGAGGGAGCAAGACTGAGATGGTATGATACAGGGAGTACATGAGATAGTAGAGGAAGCAAGACTGAGATGGTATGATACAGCGAGTACATGAGATAGTAGAGGAAGCAAGACTGAGATGGTATGATACAGGGAGTACATGAGATAGTAGAAGGAGCAAGACTGAGATGGTATGATACAGGGAGTACATGAGATAGTAGAGGGAGCAAGACTGAGATGGTATGATACAGGGAGTACATGAGATAGTAGAGGAAGCAAGACTGAGATGGTTTGGGCATGAAATGAGGATGTTGGAGTACATGAGATAGTAGAGGAAGTAAGACTGAGATGGTTTGGGCATGAAATGAGGATGGAGAAGAGGATGCCAAAGAAAATGAATGAGATGTAATATGTAGGAAAAGGACTGCAAGGAAGGCAAAGAAAGAGACAGAAGGAGCAGATAACAGAAAGTGTGCAAGTAAGAGGAGAAGAATAGAAGCAATTAAAGTAGGAAGAATGGTGGAAGGAAACAGTTGATGATGATGGTGGTGATATAAAAAGTAGAGATGGGTCTAATCTACTATTTTATAAATCTAAATCTTCATTTTACCTCCAAATCTGGAATTCGAATATAGATATGAGAGAAATTTATGAACAAAGGAGGAAATATAAATATGAAACAGTAATAGAAAATAATACTATTAATTTAATGTTGTTTTATCTTATTCATTATCAAATTCACGCATCCAGTTAAGTTGTAAATTAATTATCTGGGCTCTGATTGTTAAGTTTACGCTCCAATAACTATGTTGGGGCTAAACAAGTCATAAAAAGTATTAGAGCTCCAAAACAAATTACAATTCACAATTTAAAAGAAAAGAAAAAATAGAAAACTTAAAAAAATCATTCAGATATCAAATCCTATATTTCTTCTAGTTCTCAAATACCCTTAAAGATTCAAAGGATTTGAGGATTTGAAGGCTCCATTCCTAGTCACAAATTTTTCTATCTGAAGGATACGGATATATTTTTATATGTTAAATATTCCTATAATAATAAATAAATAAATACACCTAGTATACAATGTGTACATTGTACATACATCTATATTATATATACTGTATTTGACCTAATAGTAACCCCAGCTACATTTGGAGCCCCCAGCTATTATTGAAGATGCGGCTACTAAAAAATCCTGGTTTTCACAATATTCACGGTATAAAAACTAGTCGATGACTGAAATGTTGAGTTACATGTTTCTTCCACAAAGTAAAATGCGGAATTACTAGGAAAGCTCAGCCTGAATTTGATGTCATTGGAGATGAATAGTAGGGTGGGGAGGCACTAGAAAAATTGTATAGTGGGAGGCAAATGAAAAATTCTTGGAAACATATGTCGCGGTTAACAATTAAGTCCACCCGGCCATTATTAGGACCCCGGTTACTATTAACTACTCGACTCTTTACCTTACTCCAGCTACAATTATAGTTCCCGGTGGCTATCAGGTCAAATATGGCGTGTGTGGTTGTGTGTGTGTGGGTGCATGCATGTATGTGCATGTGTGTGTGTGTGTGTTTGTGTATATATATATATATATCAGTGTTCTCCCCAGAAAATGTTGCCAGCCATGTGGCATTATATATACAACGTACTCATTGTATTTATTATCATAGCAATAAATATTAAATGCTGTCACTAAACCCTTTTTTCTGTTTATCAGGGCTTCAAAGTATTCTTCTTCATAGTGTGTGCCCTGTATCTACTCTATTTGATATGCTTGATCTTGCGGGCATACAGTGAACTTCGCAACATGCCTTATTTCGGTAAGTACCTTTCCTTTGGTGTAAGTTACACAACACAGCTTATTTTTTTTTCAGACTGGAGAACAAAATAACTTCTAAGATAAAAGATAAAAGTCAGGTAATTGTTTCAAAACTCAGCAAAAAAAAACTCAAGTTCTCTACTATTCAGAAATTTCAAGGAAACAATGAAAACCTGTACCTATATGAACAGTCATTTTGAAATTTAAAAAAAACTACAAGAAACATGTGTGCAAGTAGATATATAAAAACTCTTAAATTTTATTGGTGGAAATATTATCTTATATTGAAAAACTTACCATTTAACCCAGCAAATATTAGAAATATTTAAATCCACTTTTTCATTACATTTTTTAATATTCATCTATGGACAATTTCCTTTAATAATAATAATAATAATAATAATAAATAATAATAATAATAATAATAATAATAATAATAATAATAATAATAATAATAATAATAATAATAATAATAATAATAATAATAATAATAATAATAATAATAATAATAATAATGATAATGATAATATAGTATTTGTTTCTCACAAATGTTTACAGATATGAGACTGAAATTCTTGACCCTCCTGATGACAATAGTTCTGGCTATCAGCTTGGCTGTGACTATCTTACGATTCGGTGTAGGAATCCTCGAAGATAACTTTGTAGCAGAATTGTCGACAAACTATAAGAATTCGGCAGAGTTCATGTCTTTCTATGGTTTACTCAACTTCTATCTCTACACTATGGCCTATGTGTACTCTCCTGCAAAAGGCACATTATTTGGTAAGTTATTTACAAAAAAAAATATTAACTTACAAACTTCTGCATCACAAAAACAAATATTTTAGCATCCACAAAAAGATTTAATAAATCTAAATAGTTACAAGTTAATAAAGAAATAACTATAATGCCAGATCACGTTCAACTTAAAATTCACATAATTTAAAGATACTAGTGTGTGATCAAGATTCATGTAATGTAATGTAACAACTCGATCAAAGCACGGACAGTGAATTTGGACTGTTAAAAAACAAACTATTCACTAAAATGAGACCCAAGCATTTAGGGCTAATTAGGCTGCATGTATTTTCAACAGAACCTTTATTTTATATACAAGATGCTATGACATTTTATAGTTCACAATATGCAGAAAGAACTGTACAGAAGAATTTGTCCGCATACCATAAACAAACAAATAAACTGCTAAATAACCCTCTTGACGTCACTCGCAACATTATTGGCTGGCTATAACATGTAGTACCTTCACTTAATGTTCACTAGACATGAAAGTTGTCCCCTGGTTAAGTTAACTGAAAGTTAGGTAAACTGTGTTGTGATGGCTTCCATTTAAAAACACGAGGAGAACTGTTATGTCATGTTATTATTATGTTATGTTATGTTATGTTTATGTTATTATGTTATGTTATGTTATGTTATGTTATGTTATGTTATGTTATGTTATGTTATGTTATGTTACATTATATTACGTTAAATAAAAGTAGAAACATGGACATTGAATGTAAGAGAGACTAGGAAAGTGGAAGCCATGGGAATAAAGTTTGTGTGGAGCATGTTAGTTGTCACGAAGAGAAACAAGATCAGGAATGAATTTATCTGGGAAAGAGTGGGGGTACAGGGAGTATATGAGATAGTAGCGGAAGCAAGACTTAGATGGTATGAGCATGTACTGAGAATGGAAAAAGAGAGGATGCCAAAGAAACTTTGGAAATAAAGTATGTAGGAAAAAGACGCAAGGGAGGCCAATAACTAGATGGGAGGAGGAGATAACAGAAAGTGTGTTAGTAGAGGAGAAGAATGGAAGCGATTAAAGGAGGAAGGATGGGAGGAAGATGGAGGCATGTTACTAAACTGACCTGGCCACAGACAGGAAACATATGATGATGATGATTATGATGATGATACTAGCCTAGGCGTTGGGTCGAAATAGTTACTAGCAATATTTGCTCAAGTGGTGGCGTATTCAACACACACTTTCATTGAGAATCATTTTTTCAAACACAACCTGAGGAAAAGCCTTTTAAAAAACTGGGAAAACTATTTTTTTACCAGTAAAACCGAGAATTATACTTGAGTTTGAGTGGTCACCCTGATTGTGTTATTTTGTGAGTTTTTAGGTTTATATTTTTCTAGCCTTGGCCTTTTATGCTCCACAATGTCTATTAAATACAACCTTTAGGTGTATTTTTCTTTGTTTAATGATTTTTATAGTGATTTCAGGGAGTTTGCCTTGTTCTCTATAAATGTTCCCATTTTCAGAGTCTCCGATAACAAAAGACAATCCCGCATTCTCCATGATAAATGACTCGGATGAAGATGTAATATATGGTTCCGACGAAGAGAGTCGCCGTCCTTTGAACCGTGTCCGAAATGATGATGATAGTGACTAGTACAAGGCGGTGAGACTTTATTGCCGTGTAATACAAAACTGTTATTTATTGTGTTCAGATAATATTGTTAATTTAAAATAAAATACATTTAAAATAAATAAACATATATTTTTATTTGGCTCTCATAACCACAGTTATTGAATTTAATTTTTCATTTCTTCAACTACTATTTATCTAAATATTAAGTCATCCAAAAGTTTTACTAACAAAATTGTCTAGATCACTTCAAAGGAAATATAGTTTTTTTTCAATGTTGCAGGTTTTCTGGTCTTTTTTGACAACTCCAGAGTAAAAATTTGGTATCATCTCATTCCATCCACTTGATTGAAGGACGGGTTAATACTATTGATTAGAAATAAAATAACAATGTATTCGCTAATTTTGAGCTAATTAACTTTTTACACATGTCGGTGGTCACATGTTCTAAGTTGTAATTCTCTAAATAGATTGGATCGCCCGGAATAAGAGGATCAAGGTTCAAACCCTGGCGGGTGTACTGAGGATATTTGCCAAAATGAACCCACTCTTCTTTAACCAAGAGAGGGGTCATGAGGTTTGGGGCACCTAGCCCCATCCTCTTAAAATGTCAACCAATAAGTAAAATTAAAATGTACCTTTTAAAAACATTGAATGAAAAATAAAGAAATACTATAGAATCATAACAAATAATATTATGCATAAATTACTGTAGTTACGTGGCCGAGTTGCAATTAAGGATGAAGGAAGATGGAGGCAATTTACTAAACTGGCCGGCAATAGGTGGAAACAATTTTGATGATATGATGATTATTAATGAGAATTTAAAATTTTAGAAAACGTTCTATAAGAATAAGTTGAAGTAAGGAGTGTTATAATGAAAGTTAAGACTTAGATAAGTTGATCTAGAAAATTATAAAATTAATTTATAAATTAAGCACTAAATAAATGGTTAGTGTACTATGTGAAATTGACAAGTACTAAAAATGTACATTTAAAATAGAGAAACATAGTGTATTATGATGAACAATTTGATAAAATTACAATGCATCTTCAACTAAAAATATATTGCTCAAACGAGTTGATGAATAGTCTTAAAACATAAATTGACACATTAAAATATTAATACAATAAAAATATAATATGGTATACAATATAATGTGATATGAACAATGTTTTTAAGTCCAGATTTGTTTAGAATTAAAGAAAAAAAATTAAGTTAACATCTGCCAAACTGATTTAGAAACATTAGTCGAAGTAGCTATTTATGTAACATAGAATGATCTAAGTCTTATCTGTATTTATGTCCACTACTCCTTTTTGACATCCAGCACTGGAAAAAGTGTCTGGATTAGTTTATTCCACATTTCAGTACTATGGTACCATAATCATGGATATTATTTCACCAAGAGGTGTTGTTACATCAGCTAGATGTAAAATCTCTTTAATAACTGCTTAATTTATAAATTAATTTTATAGTTTTCTAGATCAACCTATCTAAGTCTTAACTTGCAATCTTGCATGAGAATTTAAAGCTAAATTGATTAATAGTCAGCAAACCTATTATAATATGATATTATCTGTTTTTAGTTTAATCAAATTCCATTATTATAATATTATTAAGCCATTGGATCAACTCATTAAAAAAAATCTTTATAACAGAGGTAAATAAAATATTTAGCTTTTAAAAATATATCAGAAAAAATAAGCATATAAGAAAGACAGTAAATAGCTTTACTATTTGGGTGATATTTTATTTTAATAATACTTCTTGGTGCATGTTTCATTCTCCTAAAACTTATTGACAGATATGTCCTGTTTTGGAGCAATCAAAGACAGCCTAGAAAGACCTATCTACTAATATGTAAACAAATAGCAATAGATTGATTGACAGATGGCTCTGTCTAATGATATATTTGTCTTAGAAACAGTACAAATCTGTTAAAGAAGTATTAGGGAAGTATGAAGTACCAGGAGCTATTATGTTTTACTTTGAGTTCAACTAAGTGAAATTCACTAAAATAATGTACCAATTATGAGGAAAGTAGGACACTCCAAGAGGTATTCTTTTTTATTTAGGGACATTAAAATAGTACCATTGTTGTAAAAAGATTATGAACTATTTTTTTATAAATCAAAGTTTATATGCAACTGAGTTTAAAAAGCAAAAATTATTTTAAAAGTACCACATATAGAAACATTACGGTTTTAATATCAGTTTTAAAAAAAATATCAGAATAATTGATTTATAAATCAACAAAAGAAATTACATAATTTTTAAAATAGTTTTGTAACAACATTCATGTATATCATAGTTAATAAAGTATTTACTTTTTAAAACTTATGGTCAAGGCCGTAGCCGAGGGTGAGTTTGGGGGTTCAACCGCCCCCCTCTTCCCCCCCCCCCCCCCGAAATGTTATGAACAAAATCTATTGGCTTTATTTATGGTTCAAACAGTATCAAAATTAAGATACAAGTACAAATTAGGGGGCTTTTACCATAAAAAGCACTTAAGAGGGCTTCTAGAGGTGTTTAATATTTATGAATTTTCCTAGCCTTTGGCAGTTAGGGGGTTATATTACTATAAAAAAACACTTTAGATAGCTTCCAGAGGTGTTTGATATTTATAATTTTTCCTAGCCTTCGGCAGTTATGATGTTATGTTACCAAATAAATCACTTCAGATAACTTCTACTATACTTTTTCTTAGCCTATGATATTTAGGGAATTATGTTGCCATTAAAACACTTCAGATAGTTCTAGAACTGTTTATTGATTAGAATTTTTTATAGCTTCTGGCAATTGGGGGATGTGCCCACAAACCCGCCCTAAAATTATTGGCTGGCTACGGCCCTGATAGGCACTACTCACTAAAGACTTAGCAGTGTCTTAGACGATACTCACCAGAGACATAGACATGTTCTTAGGCGCTACTCACCAGAGACATAGCAGTTCTAAGGCTATACACCAGAGACATAGCAGTGTCTTAGGCTATAACCACCAGAGACATAGCAGTGTCTTAGGCTGTAACCACCAGAGACATAACAGTGTCTTAGTCTATAACCACCAGAGACATACAGTGTCTTAGGTTGTAACCACAAGAGACATAGCAGTGTCTTAGGCTATAACCACTAGAGACATAGCAGTGTCTTAGGCTATAACCACCAGAGACATAGCAGTGTCATAGGCTTAACCACCAGAGACATAGCAGTGTCTTAGGCTGTAACCACCAGAAACATAACAGTGTCTTAGGCTATAACCACCAGAGACATAGCAGTGTCTTAGTTATAACCACAAGAGACATAGCAGTGTCTTAGCTATAACCACCAGAGACATAGCAGTGTCTTAGGCTGTAACCACCAGAGACATAGCAGTGTCTTGGCTATAACCACCAGAGACATAGCAGTGTCTTAGGCTGTAACCACCAGAGACATAACAGTGCTTCAGCATACACAACCAGAGATATAGCAGTGCATCAACGCTATCACCAGAGACATAGCAGTGTCTTAGGCTGAAACCACCAGAGACATAGCAGTGTCTTAGGCATACTCACCAGAGACATAGCAGTGCTTAGCTATAACCACCAGGTTATAGCAGTGTCATTTGGCTATAACCACCAGAGACATGGCAGTGTCTTAGGCTATAACACCAAGTTATAGCAGTGTCTTAGGCTATAACACCAGGTATAGCAGTGTTTACTATAACCACCAGGTTATAGCAGTGTATTAGGCTATAACCACCAGGTAGACAGTTTAGGTATTAACCCAGGGACATGCATGTCTTAGGCTGTACACATTGGTTTTATGAAGATAATTAGGCTATACCAAAATGCATGTCTAGGCTCTATACCACCAGACATGCGTGTCTTAGGCTATAACACCAGTGACATAGCAGTGTTTGCTTAACCACCAAGTTAGCATGTCTTAGGCTAACCACAGGGTTATAGCAGTGCTTGCTCTACACAGAGAATAGATTCTTAGCTATAACCACCAAGACATACAGTTCTTAGTCTATAACCACAGATTATAGCAGTGTCTTAGGCTATACCACCGGTTATAGCCAGTGTCTTGGCTTAACACTCTGAACATAGCATGTCATTAGAACATAACACCTAGAGTTATAGCACTGTCTTGCTATATCACAGAGATCATACAGATTTCTTAGTCTATTAGACCACCAGAGACTGCGTGTCTTAGCGTATAACCACCCGAGACATAAGGTCTTAGTTCATACACCAGAGACATAGCATATTTAGGCTTAACCCAGAACATTGCGTGTTTTTAGCTGTAACCACCAGAGACATAACATGCTTCAGCCACTATTCAACAGAGAATTGCAGTGCATCAACGATAACTAGAAATAGCAGTGTTTGGTTATCCACCAGAAATAGCAGGTTAGGCATAACCACTCAGAGACATAGCATGTTTGGCTATACACCAGGGTTTGCATTTCTTAGGTATAACACCAAGACATAGCATGTTAGCTGTAACCACCAGAATATATAACAGTAGTTTAGGCTTAAACACCAGAGACACTATGCATTCTTAGTTTGTACCCCAAGAGACTAGCCAGGTCTGGCAAACCAAAGACACCAGTTTAGGCTATAACACCAGAGACTAGCAGTGCTAGGCTGTAACACCAGAGTTATAGCAGTAGCTTAGGCTATAACCACCAGAGAAATTGCAGTAGTTTAGGCTATAACTACCAGAGAAACAGTGGTCGTTAGGCTATAACCACAAGAATATGCAGTGTCTTAGGCTATTACCACAGAGTTTGCAGTGTCTTAAAGCTATAACACCAGGTTTTGCCGTGTCATTAGGCTCTATCACCAGAGAAATAGCAGTTTCTAGTCTATAACCACCAGAAATACATGTCTTAGTCTATAACACCAAGTTATAGCAGTGTCTTAGGCTATAACCACCAGGTTATAGCATGTCTTAGGCTATAACCCCTAGAAATAGATGTTTGGATATAAACCACCAAGTTAGCAGTGTCTTAGGCTATAACCACCAGAGACATAGCAGTTTCTTAGTCTATAACCACCAGAGACATAGCAGTGTCTTAGGCTATAACCACCAGAGACATAGCAGTGTCTTAGTCTATAACCACCAGAGACATAGCAGTGTCTTAGGCTATAACCACCAGAGACATAGCAGTGTCTTAGTCTATAACCACCAGAGACATAGCAGTTTCTTAGGCTATAACCACCAGAGACATAGCAGTGTCTTAGTCTATAACCACCAGAGACATAGCAGTGTCTTAGGCTATAACCACCAGAGACATAGCAGTGTCTTAGGCTATAACCACCAGAGACATAGCAGTGTCTTAGTCTGTAACCACCAGAGACATAACAGTGCTTCAGCCACTACTCAACAGAGACATAGCAGTGCATCAACCGCTACTCACCAGAGACATAGCAGTGTCATAGGCTATAACCACCAGAGACATGGCAGTGTCTTAGGCTATAACCACCAGAGACATAGCAGTGTCTTAGGCTATAACCACCAGAGTTATAGCAGTGTCTTAGGCTATAACCACCAGAGACATAGCAGTTTCTTAGTCTATAACCACCAGAGACATAGCAGTGTCTTAGGCTATAACCACCAGAGACATAGCAGTGTCTTAGTCTATAACCACCAGAGACATAGCAGTGTCTTAGGCTATAACCACCAGAGACATAGCAGTGTCTTAGGCTGTAACCACCAGAGACATAACAGTGCTTCAGCCACTACTCAACAGAGACATAGCAGTGCATCAACCGCTACTCACCAGAGACATAGCAGTGTCATAGGCTATAACCACCAGAGACATGGCAGTGTCTTAGGCTATAACCACCAGAGACATAGCAGTGTCTTAGGCTATAACCACCAGAGTTATAGCAGTGTCTTAGGCTATAACCACCAGGGTTATAGCAGTGTCTTAGGCTATAACCACCAGGGACATAGCAGTGTCTTAGGCTGTAACCACCAGAGTTATAGCAGTAGCTTAGGCTATAACCACCAGAGACATAGCAGTGTCTTAGGCTATAACCACCAGAGAACATAGCAGTGTCTTAGTCTATAACCACCAGAGACATAGCAGTGTCTTAGTCTGTAACCACCAGAGACATAACAGTTTCTTAATCTATAACCACCAGAGACATAACAGTGTCTTAGTCTATAACCACCAGAGACATAGCAGTGTCTTAGGTTGTAACCACAAGAGACATAGCAATGTCTTAGGTTGTAACCACAAGAGACATAGCAGTGTCTTAGGTTGTAACCACCAGAGACATAGCAGTGTCTTAGGTTGTAACCACAAGAGACATAGCAGTGTCTTAGGCTGTAACCACCAGAGAAATAGCAGTGTCTTAGGCTCTAACCACCAGAGACATAGCAGTGTCTTAGGCTATAACCACCAGAGACATAGCAGTGTCTTAGGCTATAACCACCAGAGACATAGCAGTGTCTTAGGCTATAATCACCATAGACATAGCAGTGTTTTACACTATACTTACCAGATATATAACAGTGTATTAGGATAGAGTCACCAGAGACAGATTAGTGTATTTCCCTTTACATCATCTTACACAATTTTGTGTTTTTTCTATGAAGAATAAATTTAAGTTCAATAATAGCCTACCCCTCTTTCCCACCAAATCTTTGTCTTGAACTATGGTCAGGCTATTTTTTTCTGCAAGTAGATTTCCAACACAACTTTTCAAGAAAAATCAATACCACAAAAGTAATTCATCAAATCAAAACAATATTAATAAAATTTTAATGTCGTGTTTTTCTGCCAGTGGTTCTGGTTGACCTCTTGTAAACACAAATGTATATGATAATAATTAGATTATTCCACCTCAATTACAGTATGATTCATTTAGATTTTCATTTAATTGGTCCGACTCTTTAGCTCGGTCTATAGCGTGTCTACTGAGCTAAGGGTCCTTAGTTCGATTCCTGGCAGGGCCAAAAAATTTATTATTGGTGAAATGTGGGTTTTTTTTCTTTCACATTGTTCTAGATATAAGATAGTTTATAAGTTGTGTGGTAATAAAATCATTTGGTTTAGAAAGTGCAGGTTAAATACCACTTATAAATAAATATTTGGGCTATTTAATGTGCACTTTCTGAATTTACTGAGTATATCACCACACAACTTATAAACTAACTTGAATATATAACATAATTTATCGCTGTAAAAGATTACACCTATGATAATTTTTTTGGCCCTGCCAGGGATCAAACCAAAGACCCTTAGCTTAGTACACAGACACTACTGACTGAGCTAAGGTGACACTCATATTTGAAGAATAAATAGTGTATTAATACTAAAAATTCAGTAATTTTTATTTTATTTGAAAAATTTGGTAGATAATGTTAACTGTTCAAATTTTAATATTCGTGTGGACTTTTTGATTCTGTTTAAATTAATTTTGTCTCTGTGTCATTATGTTGAGTTAAAATTAAATATTGTATTTTATGATATGTGACTAAAAAAGTATTTAAACTATTAACAGTGTTTTATTTTTAACTGCTGTATCCTTAAAATTCACCCTCATAATCCTTTGTCCTTGAAATATATTTGGATATAAACACCAACATTTACTAGATGGTAGCTTATTTTTTGAGTAAGTAAAATACATCTAAATAAAATGAATATGTACTTGATATTGTCTTGCTCCAAGAGGCTAGATTTAGTTCGGTGGGTAGTCACTTCAGCGCTCATCGATGGGGGGGAAAACATTAATGTTTAATAACAAAAAAATTGATAGTTTTTAAATATTTTTTTTCCCCAATAAAACAGTTGTTTTTTATTTATTTATTTTTTCAAATAAATTAACTGTAACTGAAGTATATTTATATTCAGTAAATCAAAAACTTAAATTCAAACAAATTATGTTCATAAAATAATGCATACATAATCAAGTTTAAAAAAATATACTATTTAGAAAATAGCCAGTACTTGATATTGTATGTTAAAGAATATTATAATAACTACAATCTCCATCGTCCAATGTTTGTAAAAACACTAATTTCGAAACCATCTTTCTTTCTAAACGATTTATTGTCTTTGTCAAAGTTTGTCCTACTTCACCCACCAGCAAATACTGGTAGGAATGAACATCGGACATCGACGTTTTCAAAACGATATTTAAAGATCAATGCTCACGCCATCGATTTTTATAGGTTGATAATTTTTAGCCGTCGATATTTTGTACCGATATCTAAGGTGTGGCAATAATAGATGTGTTTTTTTTTGTTGGTAGTACAGGTGTCAGCTCTAAACTTTAAGCAACCTGCTCTAATCCCCCGCCCCCCTCTCAATAGCCGCTTAAATTTTATCTTCAGTTACAGTTTAATTGTTTTAAAAAACAAAATACCGTGTTTTATTTGTTCAATAAAATCGATGTTTTAGAAGTAATGATTTCCCTCAAAATTGATGTTATCATTTCGATAGGGACATTGATATGTTTTTTCTCCCTATTCGATATCATCACTACCAACAGGTAGGCCAAAAAGAATCCTCGTTTCGAAATATGTAATATACATTATAATTATGTTTTCTGGTCGATGATTTTCAAAAAGCAATGTTCTTTAACAACATCCAAGGCACACACTTCTTCGATCAACAAACATCGATGTGTGAACATCGAACCATCAACATCGATGGTTGAAAATCATCGCCCAATAAACATCGATGTTAAAAAATCGCACATCGATCCTTCAACATCGATGTTTTTAAAACATTGATGTTCGATGTATATCTTTATCCATTCCTATTGCACAATTCTAGCAGCTCTTCCAACCTCTTTATTCCCTTTTATTTATGTCACCTTAAATTATTCAATTAAATTTGTTGTATTAGTTTTAATGTTTAAAGAAATAGTTAAAAATAAAAGTTGCAAACTAATAACACTTGAACAAGTTTTATAAAAATATATGTTTCAAGCAAATGTAGGCCTAAGCATAAATAAATTCACACTATAATTAATAGGGTTAAATTTGAAAGAAAACCAATATTTCCTTTATATTAGTAGTGTATTTTAATAAATTTCGTATGAAAAATATTGAATAAAAGTTTTCGATTTACAAAATATATCAATGAATAAATTAATTAAAATGAAAATAGTATTAACAGTATTTATACCACGTAAATAATAGTCTTACTGAACCATCGAGACGCTGTTTGACATATTTAGAAGTGCACAAAGTTTTAATTAGATTGCAACACATATACGGTGAACATCTAACAGCCGTTTTAAACTAGACATAGTAATCACCGCTTAAAATAGGTTTTTATTTTTTACAAAAATAAATTTATAAAATAATAAAACTATATAAAATTAAATCTTATTTCTTATTCTTTTATTCCCTTCTTCACCTCTGACAAGATGTGTATTAATCACAACTTGTGAATGTGAGGAATGCCAGGCCTCCACCGTGGTTCGGATTCCACGTTAAACTGTAGGTCCTCCATTTCAACGTGGTTCGGATTCCACGTTAAACTGTAGTTCCTCCATT
Organism: Timema podura; assembly: GCA_033556935.1. Lineage (NCBI taxonomy): Eukaryota > Metazoa > Arthropoda > Insecta > Phasmatodea > Timematidae > Timema > Timema podura. The sequence continues at coordinate 23,993,040 of JAVRXN010000013.1, read as the reverse complement.
TCATCTCACAATCACCCTACCATTGCACATTAGCGTAAGTGCGTATAACCCGAATGGGTAGTAAGACGCGGTGCTAATAATAATAATAATAATAATAATAATAATAATAATAATAATAATAATAATAATAATTTTATTCCCTTCTTCCTATTTGAATAAGAAAGAAGATTTAATTTTATCATTTATTACTCCTTACTAAATAAGTATGAACATTATTAAAAAATATGTATATATAAATAATATTTTTTTAAATTTAAAACCCATAAAATAAATATAATGCACAAAATATGAAAAGACAACTAAAAAAAACTTGAAAACTTTATAGCTGTCTTGGAACTAGTAAATGCTTAGAGAACTGAAAGTAGATGTCACTAGTAGCGGTTAATTATTTAATGTAGTACATTCATTGTTTCATAGATAGCTCTGCTAGTTTGAAATACACCTTGAAAATAGTGAAATTTCGTCGTGGGGTATTAGGAGACTAGAGGATACCAGGAGGTATTTTTAAATTTAATAATATAATGTCCAAATAGTACATTCATTGTATCACAGATGGCTCTGGAAATTATATTTTTCCTAAAATGTTCGTAACAGTACATTTATTGGTTCATAGATGGCTCTGCTATCCATATTTGGTCTACCGTCTTGGAAATAGTGAAAATTTGTCTGGTTCAAAAAGTGAGCTTTGTCCTAATTATCTCATTTTATGTTTATTAAAAATACCTGTTTGGCAACCTTATTTTATTTGTTTACTAAAGTTAATAGATCATTTTATTCATTATAACATGCTTAAGGTACATTAAATATATCTCAACTAAAATTGTGCTCCTTGTGTGTTAATTTTTTTTTTTTTTTTTTTGGGAGGACGTGTTTGATAGTCGACCGTCTCTGGTTTGATCAACTCGATTCTGGCTATGACCAATTGGTTATTTGCCGGGTCATTTTGTGCTTAGGGCCTAGAACCCTAGATTGGAACTTTCGTCTACAGTTTAGCCGGAATAGCTTGTAACTTGATTAAAATAGATTATGCTAGCCTCACTAGCATGGGTAGTCTTCATCTCCTATTGTAAGACTGCTAGTTTATTTATCCAAGTTAAACTGGTTAACTTTATGTGTAAGGTATTCTTGTTAGTGTAACTGTTTATTGAGCAATGCGATATTTGTGTTTCAAATGGGGAGGCTACCCATACCAACCATAACCTGGGATTTGCCTATGTTGTACTAATGTTGGCGCTTACCGCCTTGACGACAATTGAGTGGAACACTAGATAACGCGCTTCGGAGCTAACAATTTTAGGAATCCATTATTAGCCTAAAACTTCACTAACTGGATAGTGCTTGTATTATTTTTAATGTATGTGCTGACAAACTGATCTCATTAAAGCATATTTGTTTATTTCCATCATTATCTTTGCTTTTACTTGTTTTTTTTATCTTGAATGTATTCCCTGTTTACATACCTGGGGTTTAAAGTAAACAAACCACCGGCGCACAACGTTACAAAATCTACACACTAAATCAGACGAGGCACAACAACTCTTGTAGCCGCAAAACCAGGATTTGGTCCCTTTTCATATTCTATGGTATGGTCTATACCAGATGTGTAAATGCATGGGTGATTTACAGACACAATATTCACCAACAGCAAAGACAACCAGTGTCTAGAAAAGACTTCCTAATTAAGTTGAGTGAAGATCTCATAAAACTATGGATAATGAACCGATTAGAAATTTCTAACCTATAAACCAATCTTCGGATGAAGATTCAAAACTTTTTAGGTGTTCAGAGTACACCTACTAAACCAGAAAACAGAGCCAGCAGCAAAAAGGGAACTGTTTGCCACATCTGCATTTATAAAAATATCAGAATGACAACATCTTACTGCAGACAGTGTGTGCGGGTATATTGCAAGGAACCTAAAGCTAATCATGTACAACCTACTCGGATGACAGATACGTGCTAGATATATCAGCCACCTTAATTTGTTTAGTAATTTACCGACACTTTTGTAATAATTCTTTAAATAAAATTAAGTCATTAAATTTTATGAGGTTTTGTGTTCTAAAATTAAACAAAACGTTATCATTTTATTTAAGTTTTTTATTTGATTTCTTCACTTTTTATGTGTTTTTTTAACTACATTATTGTACAGCATATAAATTAATAAATATATTTAATATGAGGCTGGGTGAATGGAAAAGGATTGAAATTATAAATGTTGAGGAATATGAAACAAAAAATTGAGTTGAAAATTTAAGAATAGGAATTGTGACACCTCTATTTTTTAATATTATTTTGTTAATCTACATTATATCCTGGAAATGAAAATGACTTTTGACAATATTTCAGTAATGTTTTCAAAGCATTAGCTTTTTAAAATAGTTATGGTATGTTTTTCTGCATTCGAGTGTATTTTTACTAGGGTGTTACCAACGCTGATACCGATGAATCGTTATCGGACGATTATTAGTGCATCGGCAATTATTATGTCGAATTAATCTTTTTTTTTTAAGTAAAATTTAAAGCAAACATTTTCTAGGTGGAAGTTTAGTGATCAAAATCTCAATAAATAAAAACCAAACAAAAAACACACTTATATATAAAAAAATGTAAGTTCATACCGTTGATAAAACTAACAATATAGTTTCAACTTTCGCCGGTTAGGCATAAAATATATTTTTATGAATAAATCTTTTTGTATCAATCACATTAACTGGGTATATGAACCATTATTTTAAACAATCGGTAATCGGTTTTACTGAATCGATACACCTCTAATTTTTACCAAATTTTATTTTACACATTAATTGTGAAATCACACCAAGACTAGTTTTGAGGACATTAAAATGAAATAGTAAATAATTAATACAAAGTTATCACTTATGGGGGTCATCATTATTTTGGTTTTTTTTTTCCTCAAAAACTTTAATAAAATAACTCATTTTTATTTATTATTTGTGAATTATCTCGATGTTTAAATTTTGAGTATGCACATAACAAACACAGCCGTCGTCATTATTGAATGTCTATAAACGTGTATTGGTACATCTTCCAAAGTTTTAAAATTGTCACTGGAGCATTTTAGTCCCAGAATTTAAGTAAACCATCCCATCCGGCCGTGACAACTTTACTCGACTCGTGGGGATGCCACAAAACTCCAATGCAAACACTATCGTGCGCCTTCCACTTCTTGTACAACTTGGTCGTCTTCCAATCCCAAATGTAGCACTTGCCGTCTGCATCGCCCGACATCAGGTAGCTGAAGGAGGAAAAAAATAACAGTTGATTTCAGTTTCTTTATAAAACAGAAACATATAAAAAGGGGACGAACAAAATATGGCTTTTACAAAGAAAAGAAGAACACAGTTCACACTTTACATTGCTGCCATTGGACAAAGAGGTAATGGTTGCCTCTTAAGAAAATTGATAGTCACGCCACTCTTAAAGAAAATCGATAGTCACCGCCCAACTCTTAAGAAAATCGATAGTCACGCCAACCCTTTAAAGGCATCCATTACCTCTTTGTCCAATGGCAGCAATGTAAAGTGTGAACTGTGATAGTCTTTTCAATGTAAAAGCCATATGTGTTTGTTCCTTTTATATGTTTCTATCCACCTTTCCTGTACCTTCTTCCAAATATAATACAACTACCTCATAAAGTGAAAAGAGGTTTTCCTTATTGAGATTTATATAAATATAAAGTGAAGACCTCGGGAATGAAAAGGTGCCTGGACAAGAGTTGGGGTACAAGGAGTGCATGAGATGGTAGAGGAAGTAAGGGTATGGTCGTGCATTGAGGATGGAACAGGAGATAATAACAAAGAAAATTATGGAGATGGAGTGTTAGGAAAAAAAGACTGCCAGAAATACCAAGAAATGGGAGCAGCAGATAGCAGCTAGTAAAAGAAGAATAGAAGCAAAGAGAGGAGGAAGAAATGGCAGAAGGATAAAGAAAGACGAGTCATCATCATCAACTGTTTCCATGCAGTTTAATAAAATGCCTTCATCTTTTTCTATCCTTCCACTATTCTTACTCCTTTAATTGTTTCTATTCTTCTCCTCTCACTTGCAAATTTCTTTTAGCTGCTTCACCCTTGGCCTCTCCTGTGGTATTTTTCCTAAATACTTCATCTCCATTAGTTCAATTAAATCCTATTTTTTACCATTACTTTGAATAGGAATTTCGAGGGAGTCATGATGGGTTTAAAATCTTCAATTTTTGAACTAACCAATGTCGAATAGCCAGATCCTACTGTATAATGGAAATAGATCAAAATAGTCACCTCATGTCTGGAGAGAAATCCAGTGTACAGGCGTATCCGGCCACCATGTGGCCGCTGAACGTCTTCTTACGGTTCATCTTAAAACGGTTGAGCGCAGAGAAGATGACAATCTTGTTGTCCATACTCTGACAGGCCAACCATTTCTGATTGGGCGAAAGCGTCACCGCGGGCATCGAGTGCATGGTAGGGTCAGCGATATACTTCATGTCGACCGGGATGTCCCTGCAGGAAAATATGTCAAGTATTTTTTTTTAAATCAAGCAGTAAAAGGTCAAACAATAAGAAGACCAAATGGCTAAATAATTCTTTAATACATGAAAAGTGATCATAATAAGGGAATATAAAATCATCATCATTATCAACAACTGTTTCCAGCCTGTGGTCGGGTCAGTTTAGTATATTGCCTCCATTTCCCTCTGCCATTGCCTTTAAATTCCTGATAGCCAGCCAAATTCAAACTTTTTTTCTGGATATTTTCTCAATAAACAAAATTAAAGCATAATTCCAAGTTTTCCCCATCAATGGCCATTCTAATCATTCTTCATATAACTAACATATTTGCTGTTATCTGCTCGTTCTTCACAACTAAATTATTTACTTGGGAATCTTTCCTCTTCAATCTCAGTACATGCCCATAACTTCTCTACCATCTAATGTACTCCCCTGTACTCCAACTCTTGCCCAAACATCCTCATTTATAATCCATATTTCTCCTGTGACAGCTAACATGCTCCTCAAAAACTTCATTCTCATGGCCTCAACCTTTCTTGTCTCTCTAACATCCAAGGTTCAGGTTACCGCTGCATAAGTACTTATGGCTACGAAGTACGCCCTATAAATCACTTTCTTACACTTCATAAACTATGCTAGATTAAACATGAACTGGCCAGCCTGTGACTAGGTCAGTTTAGTAAAATGTCTCCATCTTCCTCTTTTCTTACACCATTTCTTACATGCACACTTGCTGTTCTCTTTTGCTCCTCCATCTTTCTTAGTTTCTCTTGCAGTCTTTTCTCCTATATACCAGTACTGCATATCCATCATTCTCTTTTGGTATTCTCTTCTTTTCCATGCTCATTACATGGCCATACCCCCTGTACCCCCACTCTTTCCCAGATCACCTCATTCTTAATCTTGTTTCTTCTCATGACAGCTAAAATGCTCCTCGCAAACTTCATTCCCATTACCTCCACTTTCCTAGCCTCTCTTACATTCAATGTCGATGTTTCTGCGACTTTGGGTACAAAGTACTCTCATGAGACATAACATAAATCTAAGTGTACCTGAAGTTCATTACACCAATATTTCACTTACCATTCCCAGACGCGAAGGGACTTATCATCAGATGTTGTCACAAATCTTCGGTTTTCATCCACAAAGGTGATTGAATTTACAGCACCAAGATGTCGATCATACTCTTGGACGATTTCACCAGAGCGTACATCCCACTAAAACATTTTATATTTAAAAAAATGTGGTCTAGTAAGAAATATAATTTTAAAATAAACAATTAATATATCTGATTATTTTATTTCATACGAATTATAGCACATTAAGGGTAAACTTTTGAGGATACTTTTAGCCAAGCAATATTATTAGGGACGTGAGAATGGTAAATTTTTTAGTTACAAATATTTTTGAATCAAATAGGGAAAATTTCTAATTCAAATAGTTAATAAAATCTCTCCACAATAAGATAATATAAGATATATATATATATATATAAGATCTGTGATGTAGCATGTAATGGCATATATATATATATATATATATATATATATATATATATATATATATATATATATATATATATAATAAAAAGATCTGTGATGTAGCATGTAATGGCAGCGTGAACGACTCGCTCACAAAGCAAGAGCTGCTCATTCACAGTTCTCACTCAAGAGTCGTTCAATTTGAATGACTCGTTTGCGAGCAACCCATCACTATACAAAATAGTAGACAATTCAGATGGCAGCTGACAAAATTAAATTACGTGATGATTACTAGACAAAGCATATTTTTATTTGGTTTCAGTGAATAAATAAATAAAGTAACATGAAACTTTAAAATATCTCAAATAAATATGCATCAATTTAAATAATATTTTTTTTTTTTATGAAAATGTGTTGGAAAATTGAATGCACCCAATATCTGTGGTTTGGTATTTGAAAATTCACAGATAATTTAAAATTTCAGAATTGAATAGTCGAGTTTTCAAATATACGAACACCCCTAAATATTGAACATGGAAGAAGGATGGGTAAAAAGGAATAAACACATTTCGACCTTTAAAATGGGAATAGAAATAAACACTAATAGAAATATGGTTAACACTTCACACACTGTTGCCAGGAGATTAAGGGATAGCAGACAATCTTTTTCAAGAAGCAATCGATTTTCTTTAAGAGGCAACCATTACCTCTTTGTCCAACGGCAGCAATGTAAAGTGTGAACTTTGTTAATCTTTTCAGCATAAACAACATATTGTGTTCATTTTCTTTTTTTTATGTTTCTATACACCTTTCCTGTCCCTTCTCCCAAATATAACAAAATACCCCAAAAAACAATAAGAGGTTTTCTTTAAAGAAAGAAATAGTATTATTGTATTTACTCAATAAGTTGACATCCCCACCCCACCCCCTTCAATTTGTTGAACGCACAATGTCTCCCAATACTCACACATATAATCTTCTTGTCCGAGGTTCCCGCCACAAACAGGTGCTGTTTCTCCTCATCAGGGTGAAACTTGGCGCAGTAGGGGATCTTGCGGCTGGTGAACCTCGAGATGCACTCTCCTGTTTCCGTGTCCCACAGTTTGATGTACCGGTCATAAGCTTTGAGGGGCACAAAACATATATTTTAACGATACGTGATTCAAATCAGTAGTCAGATGTGTATTAGAGACCTCTAATCTCTTTGTGATCCCTCGGGTTAGCCACCATTTCTGGAGGAAAATGCTGGTACACTTCAATAAAATAATCCTTCTATCCTAGTCCTAGATAGGTAAGATTCAAGTTATGAGGAATTGAGAAAATATCATATTTGAGATTATAAAAAAAATGTTTTTAGGCCTATTCAGGATCCCAAACTTAGGGGGGAAAAAATCAAAAATTGTGGGGGGAAAAATTATTTCCCAGGATTTTTCAGGAAAAATTTATATTAAAAGCTTACAATTAAGGATTTTTTATCAATGTGACGTCTGTATTTAATGCTCATCAACAATATTAATTTACTAAAGTTTAACCTTATCTTCCATTAAATAGAGTTACCTAAAATTTCAGCTTCTTTTATTTTAAAGCTACCCACCTAGTCAACATCATTACTGAGTGCCATTAAATAACACTCACACTAGGCTACTTGATGGTAATTTCTATCCCTGAATAGATTTAAGGAAGTAAAATGTATATTTGGTGAAAAATAATAATAAAAGTGGCTTTTAAATATCAAATAATGCATAAAAATACACCTTCTGCCACTTATTTTGCATCAAAACACCTCTATTATGTTAATGTTGTTAGTTGGAATGGCATCCATTTGCATTTGTAATTTTGATAATAGTAGATAAAACCAGTATTTTTGATGTCCAAAAGCCCTTTTTGTGAGGGGTTGGTAATTAAACCATAAGAGGTAAATAGACACACTAGCTCAGTTGAGAAATGTTTTTGGCATTCTTGGTTCACTTTTATTTATTCAGATTAGCTTGACACCATAATTTTTTTATTTAAGAACTTTTTAGTCAATCTTAATATCTATATTTAGAATGTATTTATATTCATACTGAAAATATTTGATTAAAAATACACAATTTTATTATAATAGTTGCATTATACCCAAGATTTTATTTTAACTTACATCAAAACATTACCCAACAATTATTGTTTGACAAGATATTATGAATCTAAAAAAATAAATTTAATCCTAAATTGGACAGTTGGTATTAAATTTTTTCCAATTTTCTGTCTCATTCCAGCAGAAAATTAATATTTCCCACCCAAATTTTTCCCGAAGTAAATATGTAATTCCCGCAAAGGCCTAGTTTTTTTTTCTCTGATTTTAAATGTAAAATTTTAACATTTAGCTACAATTTATATTCTATATTATTTTCTATTATGTCCAAAAAATTTTCAAAGATTAAAATTTGTACATTAGTAGAGTCAACCCAACTCTAATGTATAGTATATTTTAGCACTGCGTCTCGCTGACTGTTTAGGTTATATGCCTTTATACTAATTAGGCTGATAAGTTAGAGATGAGGAGGTTGAATTTAGAGGAAGTATACCCTCATTTTACATATAAGGAGAGTGAAAAATCATTTAGGAAAACCATCCTCATTATACCCGACCGAGATTTGAACTCCATTCTCCCTGTATTCAACAGACCAGTCTAACAAGATAGTGATGCCTTAGACCATTCAGCCACTGAAGCGAGGAGGTGGGGGTGAGGGGATAATGATGATGATTATGATTTTGAAAGTCTGCCGAATGGGGTATGGGAACATATTGGCAATCCATTGGGGGATCTGTAATCGTAAACCGGTTTAGAACCTTCTGCCCTGGAGTAGTCTCAAGGGAACTCACCAGCTGAAAGAAACTGTGTCCCCAAGTTATTAAAGCTGATGTCACGGACAGCTTGCCGATGGCCGTAGTACGTCCTGACGCAGCGTCGTTCATTGTACACCTCCCATAACTGCAACACAGACAAGCAAATTTGTTTTATCTTCGACAATGACACAAAATTTGTATCATCAAGTCATTTTTAATAGTTAACATTATATTTGATAAATCAAAATACTGTATGCACATTTTGAAAATGCAATGGCATAGGCCTACATGAAAGGTTAAGGCGGCCGCCTCAGTCAATACGAAAGTATCAATCAATGTCAGGCCACACAGCTTAAAATACAATAGCCTGTGTCGTGGTCTGGATCTACTTCTTTATTCTATCTAAGCTTGTACTCCCTTTCACCCTTCAGCTACAACTACTCTTTGTCATGTCAATGCAAAAGAGGAGAAATAAAATTATGTAACTTTTTATCTCAAGATAAAAAAGGAAAGCTCACTACTAGTTTTCAAATATATCTTAAAATTTTACGTTGTGGGCATATAAAAATTACTGTATTTGTCAGAGGAAGGATAAATCCAAAGCCCTTTTTAATCAAGCCTAATCTCATAGCTCTGCAAATATGCTTAAAAATCCTTTGAAAATTAACTTATGTTACATTTTAACACATTTTTTCTATTAATAAAACTTACACTATAGGGTTGTTAAGGAAAAATAACCCTGTTAAAATCGTTTGACTTTATTTTAATGTGAATTGAAATAACTCATCACAGAATTAAATAATGTGTTAGAGCTGAACATCTGCTCGTCAATTTCTTGCTTATTAAGGTGGCACCCTTAAAAATATACAGTAGTCAACAGGTTTGCTTGTGTTGACATGACAATGACAAGGAGGTCATGTACAACAAAAATATATCTACTCTGATTCCTTCTTATTCAGTTCTGTAATTTTGTTCTAGTATTGTACATGTAAAAGAATAGTAACGTAAATGACAATTTTATTCTTTTTAAATGTCACCAAATCAAATTTGGTCTTTTTTTTATATATATATATTGGGTACAGGGGCGTTGCACAAAAAATCTGACGTGTGAAGGGTGACGTGATCTCAAAAAGTTTGGGAAGCCCTGGGTTATACACTTATGTACTAATTATGCTAGTGTGTTAGGGATGAGGAGGAATAAATTTAAAGGAAGTGTAGCCACATTTGCATGGAGAAAGAGTGGGAAACCATTAAGGAAAAACCACCATCAGTACATCCAACAAGGATCGAACCATAACCTTCTCGTAACCAGCAGTCTAGTCTATTACGAGAGTAGTGCCTTAGGCCATGTGGCCACCGAGGCGGGTTTTATTTTTGATGAGAACTCGCTCATCGCCATACCTTCACTCTGCAGTCCATGCTACATGACAGTAAAAGATGAGCCGTCTTAGGGAACCAGCGTATGGCTGAAATGCCCTTGGTGTGACCTTGCCACGTGTGAATCTGTGCTTTGGGCAAGAAGCAGCGTTCAGGAGGAGAGTCGGATTTAAGGTTCACGCCCACATCCTGGGGTGCGTGAAGGAATGAACGCCCCTGGTAGTCCACCGCATCCTTGACTGAAAATTGTACATAAATAATAAAATTATCCTTTTTTTTAGTAATTCCCCCCCCCCTGGCATTTAACATATCTATGTGCATAAGTGCTCAGTATTATTATATGAATTGTAGTGCTTGCAGTGTATTATGGTATGACATCATTATATTGATTATGGGCTAGCGCGTGTCCTAATTTAGAATATTTTTATTTGTACAACAATTTTTTTTTCCACCAGCCACCATTAAAATCAGTTTGAAGAAAGTCTGGGGTGACCAGTTTTCTTAAATCAGATTATGATTTTCAGCATTCTTCATTTGACAGTAGTAAAATTGTGATTAGATCAATAGATTTTTTTTTTTACATTTTAAAATTATTATTGTTTTCAAATTTTGTCGTATTTTTTAAAAAATACGGTAAAACAGTTTCAAGGGTATCAATTCCGGTGTTTTTTTAAAGTATAATATAAAAAATTGTACCATAATGTGGCAACTAGTTCAAGCTGTATTACCCCTTCCTAAACTACAGTAGCCCCATGGCTTCTTTGGTGTTGACTGACAGCTCACAGCTGAGAGCTGATGGCTTTGAAAAGCTACCAAACCAAATTATGTATCCCTACGCCGAACCATATGATCTGCAAAAAACATGTGTTTAGCAGTTGTCACTTCTGACAGTCAAAATTTAGGTATATACCTAAATGTTGACTGTCAGAAGTCAGCTGTGAACTGTCAGTCAGCACCAAAGAAGCCATGGGGCTACTGTAGGTGATATCTGGGGGGTTGAATAGTCCAACCGAGGATAAGCAATAATGATGATGATGATATATTTAACAATGCACTTTCTTACAAATAACACATCTGACCTTTGCATTAGAAACTGTCAAATATAGGAACAATAACAAACTTACAAACCAATAGTGAGCTATTTTAACAATTAAACTAGATTACTGTTGACCAACTATCCATCTCTCTAGCCCCTAGGCAAAGGAAACAGGTTTCGCTTGAATTCTCAGTCGAGATTAAAATATACATTTCAAAGAGATCTTCATAGACAAGAAAGAGCTTAAAACTAGTACCGAAGCAATCTTGTCTCTGGCAAGATACATAATTACACCGTTCCCTTACAGGGTAGGCAAGAAATGAGTGTGTAGCTCAAAAAACATTAACTTCGTACTTAATCCATCCTCACTAACTTTCTCTACACTTCCCTATCCTTGCATATTCCCTTTGCTTCAACAACATACATCCTACATCCACAATCTTTTATTCTTAAAGCTCTTAATGTTTCTCTTTTTCACACCTTCATCTATCACATTTAGCCAAGTCTTAGATAGCCTATTCCTTCCTTTCGATCCATACACTCTACCTTCATATATTTGCTTTGTTACTCAATCCACACTCACCCTCTCAAGTGTAACCAAACTAACGTCAATAAATCAATATGGCAAGATCAATAAATAAATGTCTTAGACAGTAAACATAATATGATTATCTTTAAAGTTTACCGACTAAAGAGAATGTTGGGGAGAAAAAAAACTCACTATGTAGGACCGTCTTCTCTTCCAACGGTTTGTCTTCCGCCTGTTTGCCGCGCTTTTGCCGCTTTGCCAAGATTTCTTCGAGCTCCACAGCTTCTTCCTGGAATAATTTTGTGTTTAGTAGGTCGGTTAATTATCATTATGATTATAAATTGAATGATTTCATAACAAGTGTGGACAGCAAAACTGTTCCATTGGGATTGTTATGCAAATGCAATTTTCCCACGTGATTATACAAACAAAAGATGCAATTCGCAGGCGCTAATGTCCGCTAGTCTCAGATGAGCAGTTCATTTAAGTTTAAAAAAAAAAAAGGAAATTTTACTGCCATTGTAAATCTACAGTTTTAACGAGTTCCTTAATTGAGAATTAAAAATATGGATTTATAATGCGAATATTGTGATAATAGAAATTTGAAATGTATCTCAGATACAGGATTTATTCCTAGAACTTTGGATTAGCATGCAGATGTTAAAGGTCGAAGGTTCAGTCTAATCTTCAAGCGCCATCATTTGCTTGTTAGCTTCTTTGTGGGTATTTTATAAAGGAGTTGATGGGGAACATGATGAAGGCGATTATGTTTGTGTGTGGCACGATAATAAATACTGTTCACAAATGTCATGGCTTCCTTCCACCCCTCTCACCCTATTATGTGTGGAACAGCCAGTTTAGCTTATTTTAAACTGCTCTGTAGTTGAGGAATCTTATGAACAACAGATATTTCACTAAAATATGTTAAAAGTTAAACGCATTTTACAACAAAAACACAAATGCTCCTTTTTTTTATAAATATGTTCATAAAAGGTGGCCCTAAATACGATTGTTTCTAATGGACAGAGCACCTATGTTTTATGAGCTAGACTATATTAACTACAGCTGAAATCACTATCAAATAGTTAGGCTACTTTAAGGGAACAAAAAAAGCTGCTAAATAAATTGTGGCACTTATTTATTCGTTCAGCCGAGTACAGCTCTCGGTCATTCTATTCACTTCTGTTCCTCGTAACTTCTTTTAACTCAACCATTTTCATGTGAGTGTCCTTCGTGATGGCATTCAACCAATGTATTTGCGGTCTATCCGTTCCTCTTTTCCCGTTCACCATGCCAAGCATGATATCCTTTCCCAGCGAGATGCTTCTCATAAAGTGGCCAAAGTAGGAGAGACTTTGCCTTACTATCTTACTTATTAAGGAAATTCTCGGTTCGATCTGGTCTAAGACACCAATATTGCTAATTCCGGCTGTCCACGGTATTCTTAGTTGCCACCAACATTGTGGCACTAATTTTATTAAAATCAAAAGTAGAGGAGTACTTATTAATTTTATTTGCTTTATTCAAGATATTTAACGTGCACTTTCTGAACCAAATGAATATATCAGCACTCGAGAATTTCTATGAGTGAGAGCAAAAGGGCCTACCAATTTTGCCGGGAAAGATATCTTAACATACTTTCTATGGTTCTTTTACATGCCACAATCGACATGGGTTTTTATTGCTAAAGAAAAATTTGCCTACCATGGCTGGGTTTAACCCACAAACACTTATGTTGCCATAGTGGTGGTAAAAAATATTAAAATTGTATTCACATTCTTAGTCGTTTAGTTATTCATATAAAGAGAAATTACACAGTAATCCACAATGAAATATAATTGGAATATTTCGATACCTTTTTAATTAATAAATCAATAAAACATATTTCTAGGATACCACATTTTAGTCACTTTCAATCAATATTTGTAGTCAAGAGTGGATTTCCAATAAAAATCAGGTTTACTCATTAAGAATGTACATAGATTTGAACTAATGGTGTAGAGATGAGTAAGGTAGAATTTAGAGATGTAGCCACATTTGTATGGAGGGAGAGTGAGAAATTCCATCCTCAATACACATGACCGGGATTCGAACCCCAATATACCAGGCACCAGTAAAACAGTCTAATAAGAGAGTGACGTATTGGGCCACGTGATCACCCATGCGGGTAAAAATGGTGTACTTTAATCATCATCATCAGTATCATCAACTGTTTCCAGACTGTGGTTGGATCAGTTTGGTAAAATGGCTTCATCTTCCTCTCTCCTTCGACCACTCCTCCACCTTTAATTGCTTCTATTCTTCTCCTCTTCACTCACACACTTTCTGTTATCTGCTACTTCCAACCCTTTCTTGGTTTCCCTTTTGGTCTTTTCCTTAAATTTTTCATCTCCACCTTTCTCTTTGGCATCCTCTTCTTTTCTATCCTCATTACATAACCCTACCATCTCAGTCTTGCTTCCTACACTATATCATGTACTACCAGTACTACCTGGCTAACATGTTTCATACTCCTGTTTGGTGTATTTTACTAAACAACATTTAATATTTTAGCAGATTTTACCCGCCTCGGTGGCGTAGTTGGCTAACGCGCTAGTCGTGTTGAGCTCGACCGCCGAGGACGGGGAGATCGAGGTTCGAATCTCGGTCGGGTGAACTGTTTTTTTTCTCTTCCTAAATGGTTTTCCACTCTCCCTCCACGCAAATGCGGGTTCACTTCCTCTAAATTCAACCCTCCCAATTCCTAATCCATTAGCGTAATTAGTACTTAAGCGTATAACCCGAACGGGTAGTAAGACGCGGTGCTAAATATTATTATTATTATTATTTAGCAGATTTTATTGCAGCCACAGTTAAATTCCAATTTCTCTCTCCATCTGTCTAATAATTATTACTAAACATGTAACCCACAAAACACCCTTACACAACTCTTGCTTTTCTAATAAGTAAAGATGCTTAAAATTACCGTGAAGTTAAATCTTTCAGCAATAGGTATACACATAAAATATTAAATATTAAAATATGGCCCACCTCACTTGGTTTCATAATTCTTTGTTCATCAACATAGCCACCCCACGGACCCAAAAACCCGCCAATGTTGCCTGGGTCATCATTCTTGTTACGTTTTCTCTTATCTAGAAGGCGCTCTTTCGTCGATTCAAACACAGTTTTCCCATCAGTTTCTTTGGCCGTTTCTGTGGCGCCGATAAAAGGAGTAACAGCTGATGTTTCTGGGACTGCATCAACAGTTGGGTCTAAAGCATAACCTGACAAAAAGAGACGTTTAAAATGTTTTAACTCAACAAATGATTTGATTACATGAAAAACCAGAAAGTAGACTAAAGGGCTATTTAATAAACATCCAGAAGTTTCAATTTCATATAGTTGGCGAGTGTTCAATGAAATTATTACTATCTTGGAAAATATTTAATGTTAGTTTTAAATGTAACTCTTTTTTAAAATACATATTTGTTTATTTGAGGTATCTAACGTGAAATTATATCAGCACACAACTTAAAAACTCACTTAAATCTAAAACAAACACAACATCCAGGCCTCGGCTGTTATTTCATCACTGTGAAAGGGGAAACCCACATTTCACCAACGATAAATTTTTCGGCTGTGCCAGGAATCAAACCTGGGACCCTTAACTCAGTAGACAGACATGCTATCAACTGAGCTTTAAGATGTTGGAACTGTAACAATTTATATAACTAATAATATGAAATGATCTCTGTATTATTTTTACTAAAATTGTAGGCCTATTTATTTTCTTTCAAATATGCCTAAATTCCTTTCTTTTTATTACTCATCTGGGCTATCCACATTTAATTACAGTAATAAGGTAGGAATGAAGAACGTAGAAATTAGAAGAAATGTAGTCACATGTGTGAGGAGGGATAGTGAGAAATCGTTAAGGGGGAAAAAACCAGCGGACAAGATTCGAACATCTAACTCCCCTTGACACTGGCATACCAAGACTAGACTAGCTTGACTTTCAGTATTTTAATGCAAGGATTGTAAAAAGTTTTCTCTAAAGTCCTGCGTTCATTTGGCTTAAACGTTCTGTCAACAATGTGTAACCTACTTCAGTGGTCGTTTGGTCTAAGGCATCACTCTTGTGTTGGACTGGCCTGCTGATGACAGGGATATCAGGGTTCAAATCCTGGTCAGGTCTACTGAGGGTGGTTCTTCCCTAAATGGTTTCCCACTCTACTAACACACAAATGCAGGTAAAGTCTGTTCATGATAGGTTTTTACCTGGATGACAGTTCAACAATCATATGTTTAGGTTTTGGGTTGCCAACACTTGTAAAAGATCACTATTTTGTTATAAATGTTAAGTTTTTTAATTACTTGTTATATTTTACATTAAAAATAATGTAAACTTAAGTTTTCTTACACTGTTGCATAACTTTTAATAATTTATCTTTACCCAATCCGAAACAATATTTTAAACATAATTAAAAGTAGGCTACTTATTCTCCGTTTTGGAATGTTATCTATGAGGTGTAATAAAGTGCATACAATAATACATTTTAATACAGGCATCGTATTTACTTGGAAAAGAGAAAATACTTGTCATTTTTTATATATATAATAAATTATTTTATCGTATTTTGAAATATTTAACTGAATGAAATATTTTTTATCCACTGCATGATGTGAATAAGAATTTTTTTTAAGTAGAATAAAACGATAAATAAGCTTTGTGCCCGACGTCAAATAAATATATAAATAATATTGGCCTAAATTACCGTGGTTAACTATTAAATTCATACATTACCATATGTTTTCATTACAGTTATCCAAAGTGACAGATGTCAGCTGTTGGCGTAGGGATGTATTAGGGATTATTTCTAGTAACTTTTTGAGCTGTCATCCAAGTAAACTTAGGTCCTGAATGTATTATAGATTAACTATAAAATGCTTCCTTCCTCATCCCTACCCCAGTAGAGTGATTATCATATATATGTAGATGTAACTTGAACAGGTAGTAAGATTTTTTTTAATAACACTGTGTATTGCCCTCGGTCTGTGTACAAATATCCCCTTAGAGCATAATTTGGAAGTAATTATGATAATATTAAATCTATAAGCAGACACATATATCCTTAACTTAATATAACAAATTTGGCCAAGTAAAAAAAAAAAAAACTCATGACAGCAGTGAATGCCTCGTTGCAAGAAAACCTTATTGTGTGCCACAGGTTCGTCAGCCCTGGACTAGGCCATAGTGGATGTTGTGCTTGTCCTAGTCTTAACCTTGGCTTTAATGTGTTATGGTCTCGGCACTGAAATGGCGCCAAGCACCCCTGAACATTATAGCCCAGGGCAGTTTCTAGGTTGGTACCTAAAAAGCTCCAACCCCAGACCCCGAAGGGTGGGATGATCCGGTTCAGGCCGGATACCCAGGGAAGCGAGAATTAACTGCTCCTCCCCTTCCAGTTACTCACTGGTTGGACCAACACAGGGGGACTACGTGCCTTCCATCTATCCAGGGTCTTAGTCTTAAGATAGATTATATGGCATATGAAGCTAAGACAGGCCTAGCAGGCCGGTAGTGGAAAATATATGGCTTGAATATAAAAGTGATCCAGACCTAATGTAGGGTACACCAATTAGACTAGATCTCTTACCAAAACTATTGAATGTGCGCCGCTGGTTTTCAAATTGAAAATCACTTATGTGGGCCTTCTCCACAAAACCAGACAACATGTTTTTCTGAGCTTTCTGTTGCTGAGTGTGGAATGGATTTCCGGGACCAAGCTCTGGAGCGAAGAGTTCTTCATATTTCGGGTTGTACTTCAACTCCAGCGTGGTGGCATCGATGTGTCGTAGGGAATCAACTGCACCCTTTGGGATTAATACAAATAAATTAGGCTATATTAATAATTAATCAAAATATCACTAAAATCACTAAAAACTTATATGTCTGAGATATCCACAAATTTACACTCAAGGGTAAAGGGTTAGAAAGATATAATTTAGAAGAAATTTAACCACATTTTTAGAAAGCAAGAATGGGAAATCCTTTAGAAAAAACTACTCAAAATACACTCAGCAGAGATTTGAAACCCAACCTCATTTATGGCAGACCAGATGTTATTGATACCAAGTAGTCTGCATGCCCACCAATGTTGTTAGTAAAAACTGTTTTTGTTTTATTAGTTGTTTAATATTTCCACCCATTTTCTGTCAAATGGTGTGTTCACTTCTTTCCAATGTTAGAGTTTATCCAAACAGGTAGTAAGATTCAGTGCTAATAAAACAAATAAAAAAATAATTTTTAACAGAGCTTACTTTATCAACCAGATCTAAGTCATTTATATTCATGTCAAATTTCTTACTTATAAAGAAAACCAAGGCTGATTAAATTTCTGACTAGGTTAATGTGTTTTTAAGATGTGTCCAATCAAGAACTTTTATATCTTCGAAATCCAGAGTTCATAGATCCAAATAGCTACTCAATGCATGCAATATTGAAGGATACAACAGGCTCTTTAAAACAAGAAATGAGAAACATTTCCCTCTTCTTGTAGTTATATCTGTTTTAATAAACTCAGAAAGAGAAATATTGTAAAATACTGAATTCTTAATGATTTACACCATGTAATTTCTAAAATAGGAGACATTTAAGGGGCAGATGGTAAAATACGAAACATGTACGGGTTTTTTTTTTTACCTTTAAAAAAAGGGACGAGACTCTCAAATACGGAACTGTCCGGTGAAATACAGGACGGATCCTTATTAGATAAATTCAGACACAGTCCTGGGCTGCTAACATTTGGCATGGGCTTATTAGTACCATATACCTTGGCTCTATCCGAATAATCTACTTCACGCGCTGTCGACCCTTGACGTTCACGCGATAGATGTATTGACGATCACGTGATCAAGTGTAGAACCATCCGAATAGTCACAAAGTGTGCAGATGCACCCCTCACAAGCCTTTGAGACCAGGGGTGGCGGTAAGTTACCCTTGACACACTGTCGATGCGGAGTTTGACTGGAAACTGTTTAATTTTCCGTCTGCTAAAGTAATGTGATCTGTGATAAAGTATTTTAACTATACTGGTACTGCTTTTGTTGTAGTGTTTTTTGTGTTGTTTTGGAAATGTCTAGTGAAAAGAAGCAGCCAAAAATCTTTAATTAGCCTTTGCTAATAATTGCATATTTTATTTTCAAATACTATATTGTATTCGTTTTCATTCCCTGCTGATAGATGGCGTTTAAAATAGTTTCTAAAAACACTGGTAGGAAGCAGCTCTGAGGACTCAAGGGCGTGTAAAGCTTAGTTTGCTGTTCAAAAAGTCTGTTGCAGTCTTCGATCTCAAGTGCGTGTAAAGTGTAAATTTATCAAGGCTGTATCCGAATAGTATACTTATGCGGCATCGCGTTGGTTCGTGGCGTTGATAGCTGCATATGCAATCACGTGACCAAATGTAGATCAGTCCGAATAGTCGTGAACGAGACCGATGCAGTTTTCTCGAGGTTTTGGTAACCATGGATACGGGACGCTACGAGCCATGCGGTTTTCTTGCGGCGTTGTTGCAGTGTTTGACTGGCAATTGTTTTATTATTATTGTTTCGTCTGCTAGAGCACCAACTTACGTTTTGCGCCATTTTCATTAGGGCTTATAGATGGCGTTTACATAGTTTCTAAGTTATTTGGTAGGAAGCAGCACTGCGGGCCAAAGTATGTTGCCGTTCAAATAGTTTGATGCAGTCTTCACTATGAAAACCGCGAGAAGTGTAAAATTATCAAGACTGAATCAAGTCTGCATCAAGTCAAGTGTACTTGACTATTCGGATACAGCCCAAGTCTGCATCAAGTCAAGTGTTCTTGACTATTCGGATACAGCCCTGGTTATCTTTCTTTGAGACAATCTTATTTTGTATTCATGAGATATTAAAAAACAGTACTTACAGTAGGCACTACATGTGGTGCAGCACACACATTCATACTGTCTTGGAGTAAAGCGATTGATTTTCCATCTTCAAAAGGTTTCAAATGTGAGGTTATGTCATCCAAGTATTTTTTAGATTTAGAGGTATCCTCTTCATCATCACTACTGCCATATTGAAGAAGTTGAAGCATTGTCACAATAATTTGTTCAATTAGTTTGAATTTTTAATTGGTTGCCTGCCTTTTATAAAAACATAACAAACAATACAGCGATGTGACCATCTTGTTGACCTATTTGAAGTTGAAGCTGAACCAATCAGTGATTTTTTTTCTTTTGGTATTTTATATTGCTTATTTTAACATGTTTTCGAATAAAAAACTATCAAACAACATATTCTTTTTAATGGTTATAACAACACTAAATTAACCACATACACTGATTTAAAAAATAATCACTATATTTTAATAATAAGTAGGTACAGTACTGTATGTTTTGTTGGTTAAACTGATTTTAAAAAAACAGTCTTTATTCTGTCGGTTTAATTTAAGTTGTGGGAGTATTAATCACAAATAATCTATTTAAAGTACGTACTATTAAATATTTTGTATTACTTGATTTTTAAAATTGATTATATATAAACTTTTATTATATTATAATCAAAATGGAACCCAACGATTATATAGATAAACAAGTGATAAATGTTGAGTCAGAAATAGAGGAAACATCAGAAAATCGTCCATCCCATCCTGCACCTTCAATTAGTGGCAAAGAAAACGAAATGGAAATGTCAAGTTCATCCTCAAACTCATCTATCAATAGTAACCCATTAAATGAAGATTTTGGTAAGAACGGTAATTACTATCCTGACGAGTTGATTTTGAAGACCGAATTGGTTGTTCAATCGTCAGAAGATGGCAAGTTGGATAGACCCAAAAGAAATCTTCCCACAATTAATGTACCTGAGAAAATAGTTTTTTGCATCGATGTTTGTGAAGACCCGGAAGTTACACCTTTTGAGCTTGGAGATGGAAGTCAGTACAACCCGCTATACATGATCAAAAGGGTGATACCGATCTTTATGTATAATAAAAACTTTATAAATAAAAACCACCAGTTTGCATTAGTCATACTGCAGTATGATACTGTGGTTTGGCTTCATGATTTTACTAGCGAGCCGCGTGAAATAATTTCACAGTTGGAGAATTTGGGTGAAATAGTTGGAGGGGATGAATTTGACCTTACAAACCTTTTGATTTGTTACGGGAACACGTGACTCTTCCAAAATTTGAGAAACCCAATATTACAAACCCACCTGTCAGTTTGAGATGCATCATGATATACAACAGATCAAACTGTATACCAAGGTTTCTCGGCGAGAAGGACTCTTTCGAATACTTCTCGTCTTCAGAATTTTTCACGATAGACATTATGTATATCCACGAAGACGTGTGCAATACCAACAAATGTCAAGAGGTTTACAATTCGTTGATCGAGTTGGATACAAGGGGATTCTCGTACATATTTCATGTGGTGAGAAATGCGACTCGTCTTCATGATGACATGGCGAAACTACTTGCTCACCCATTTCAAAGGCCTTTGCCCCAGAAAGAAGCATGCTATAAAGTTCCTGATTTCATGTAGAATAATACTACACCCTACGAAAATGAATCTAGATAAACAATTGACTATCAACCATACTTATACTATTCCATTATCTATGTACAATACTAGGGCCTATTTCATTATGAATGTACAATAAGGTACCTAATATGCTGGAAGGTTTAAGTTTTGATTTGCATCAAAATACTGGTAAATTTTCAAAACATTATACTAATCCACAAAAAATGTGTATTATAAAAAATTTCACTGATTTATTAGAATACAATTTTATGTAAACATAACTTATACTTTTGTTACGACTTATTTAATGATAATGATGGGCTATCTATGCATATTTTTAGAGAAAAATCCATATAGTAGGCTAGTTCCTAATACATGTTATTTGTAATTGGATTTAATAGTAAATTTAATTAACTTAAATATCTAAAATTCTTATCCATATAAATAATAAAAATTGTAATCCACCTATTCTTAAATATTAGCTGCCTGCACCTTGACCTGAAATAAATTTTAACTAAATAAGTACCGGTAATATTAAAATTTTAATAAAATATCCTACTAACAGCGGTATATAAACTTAAGTTAAACAAACTTAAGATTGATATAATGTGGATTATCAATTACAGGGCTACAATTTTTTCCCGTGATCTGCAGATTTGTGAAATAATATTCATTTGAAAATATATTAGGTAGGCCTTATGTCTCAGAGCGACCATCGATAAACTCTTAGGATACATTATAAAACAATTGGTAACTTACCCATAAAATGGCTTTATGTGTGAATTTTTATTTTATTTTTGGCAAACATTGTTAAATAATAGGCTACTTGATGAAATAGATACCGTAGTAGAGTGCATTTGCTTCAACTGATTGTGTTTTTTTAAGAAATAAAAAAAACAATCTCTACTCTTTCTGGATTACTGTCGATTTACTTTTTCAAAGCAACATCCTAAATAAAAAAGTCCACATACAAAACTTAAATCTTAATAGATATTTTCTGAAGGAATCAATTAAAGGTGTGAAAGATATGTAAGATACAATATAAATTAGCTTATCTAAGGTGAAGCAGCAAAAAATATTTTTTTTTTACATTAATTTATTTTATTTACTTTCTGAACCAGCTGATTATCTCAGCAAACGAGAATTTCTATGAGCAAGAACGAAAGGACCTACCATTTTTGCTGGGAAAGGTATTTTCAAATGGGTACCTTTGAGGGTTATTTTATACACCACAATCAACATGGAATAGACACCTTTAGTTCCCATCTAAAGGAATTTGTGCTATGGATTTTAGTACAAAGGAAAAATCCATCGACTCCTGCGGGGTTGAACCCGCGAACATCGGGTCCTGAGGCGAGCACTTTACCCCAAGACGATCGAGGTCGACAACTATATAAATAAATACTATACATCCTTTAGTTTTAATTTAATAAGTCTGGGTTTATAATCATGCCTAATGATTGAAGGTCATCCATAAATTACTCAACACATTTTTCTTACCTTCCTCCCCCCCCCCCATAAAACACCACCTAGACATCTAGCCTGGCCACTCCCCCCCTTCCAAACTGTTTTACATAACTTTCCACATCGAAAGTGAATGTCATTATTTAAAAAGGAATCTTTTAGAGACCCGCTTCAGTGGTCGAATGTTCTAATGTGTCGCTCTTGTGTTTAGACAGGCCTACTGAAGACTGGAAGATCGGGGTTCAAATCTTGGTCGGGCCTATTGAGGGCGATTTTTCCTAAATGGTTCCCCACTCTCTTTCCAAGTAAATGTTGGTAGACTACCTCTTAAATGTTTCCTTCCTAATCCGTACCTCATTCGAGTAATTATCATAAATGTGTATAACCTGAACAGGTAAGACGAGGTGATAAAAAAAATCTTGAGTGATAAGTGACATTAAAAGAGGGACTCAGATTTAATACTACTCAGAATCGATTTTAAATCCTGAATAAATCTCTCCCCAAACCACCTAAAGAGCCGTATGTTGTTTATATATTGTCGCCAACTAATAGTAAATAGTGCATAATGTAAAGTGCACAATTCATAAGAAAAATGGTTTATTGAAATGTAGTGTTTAAAAAACTGAAATACTGAAATACTTAAATCCATTGCTCTCTGCAAGGCTTTTTGAATGAGCAAATTAATATTTGTCACACAAATCATCAAATATCGCAAAGTATTGAACTACCCCTGCCCAGCTACTTAACACTGACACCCGACTAGCAACATTTTCCAGGGAGAACACTGAAATCGATTGTCTTTTATTCATAGAATTTGGCCTAACCTCTTTGATCTACTAGATAAGCTCTTAAAAATACCTCACTTTGAGGTTTACTTGAAAAACAGCTTTAAATAAACCATACTTTTGAAAGTGAAACTAACCTAATCTAAGAAAACTCCATGGGGTGATCCCGCAAGCAAGCTATACCGACCGAGCAACCTAAGTGGTGCCTCATTTCATTATTGTTATAAATACTAGAGTCAATCTACCTCTCAATAAAAGACTCGGAGATGTAATACATAGACATTGAAATTATGTTAGCTACTAACAATTATGGGTACTACAAGGCAATTCAGGAACAAAATATATTTTCCGTCTGCTGTGTGTACTGGCCTTTAATTGGCTAAAGTCTCTCCTCGTAATCTCATTGGCTGATACAAGGGTTGTCTTTGCTCAACTCCATCCATAACGTACAAAACATTAAAAGTTAAATAACCTTTATGTGTAGTGCATTATTCACTTTTCACTACACCACCATTGAAACAATACGTTTTAAATTCTTGCATAATATGTGCTAAGTACTATTTGCTGCTAGCTATGCATTATGCGTGAATATAAACCCAGCCTAAGTGTCCTGTTAAAGATCATTGTATTTAATTTATTTCAACCAAGTAACCTTGAAATATGACTTCAGTCTTAACTTAGCAAATTACAGTAAGACTATTTCATAAGTAGGGCCCGAACTTTTATGGCCTAAAATATATTTTAAAAACTTACCTGTAAAATGGCCCAACAATTTTTAGCAAAATCAGTTCAAATTTACAAATAACGACCTAAAAATACGAACAAAAACTTAAAAGTGTACAAGACTAAATTAAATATGCACTTTACAAATGGAAACATATATATATATATATATATATATACAATGAAAAGCCTTAACAAGTAACCTCATGTATTCTCCTAAATATAACATTGATTTGCAAATATATCCTTCAAATGTTTTATTTATCCCCTACCAATGCAACCATCCCAAGCTGAGTTGAAGTGTGACACCAGGAATGTGCTTTTTACAACCAGCAAAAAATATACAAAGTTCATTGCATTTCTTTTTTTGGACAACTGTGTGTTGAAAATATTTAATTATTTATACAATATTGAAAGTTTTTTTTAGCAGCACATCTTACAACACATTTGGGTTATATGTCTATATACTAATTACACTAAAATGTTAGGGATCAAAAAGGTTGAAATTAGAGGAAGTGTACCCATATTTGCATGGAGGGAGAGTGGAAAACCATTTATGAAAAACCTCTCATTATACCCGACTAGGGTCAAACCCTGATCTCCCCGTCTTCGGCATTATAGTTTATTGTGAGAGTAGCGCCTTAAACAATGCAGCCACCAAAGTGGTTATTGATAATGACAGTGTTAAAAATATATATTTATTCAACATAAATGCCTAATTCAGTCCAATTGAGCCTTGCTTCCATGGCAACGAGCCACGAACCATGTCTGGGCTTTGAATAATAATTATAGTGATAGTGATAACATTAGAAGTAAAAGATTAAATACTCAAAGAGAATTTAGGATAAGCAAAGGTTATATTTCATCAAATTGTATTGTGTTATTTTCATTACATTTTATTTAATCAGTCTTATGTTATGATTTATATCAGGGGTCTCCAATTTAAAATTGCCTGAGGGCCGCATCATATTCGTCTAAGGGGTGGAAGGAGATAAGACTCACATGGATACACATGTTATTATAAAAATAGAGCATAATTGAGTTTATTACTGAATCAATATCATTGATGTCCAATAGTTTTTAATGCAATATAAGTTTGTCTAATTTCATCAATTAGATAAAATAGTCGTAATGATGGAATTGTAATAAAAAAAACAAGATAATTGCTGGCTTATTGCCCTTCTAATAAGCTACAATTAAATTTGCTTATTATCAATTAATGTTCATATTAAATATATAAAACAAAAATTACTACGATAGTTTAAACTAATACTGCATGATTGTGAAAAAATATGGATTTTTCCAAGTAAGTCAAAACTTTTAGTTTCTCGCTTAAAAACACCAGTTCTACTACAGTAGGTTACTTTTACAAGAAACTTTGTGGGCCACCATTTGGAAACCCCTGATTTTTATTTACTTGTAGTATTAGATTATGAAATATTACTCCTTTAAAGTAGGCCCCTTTATTGTATTTACAATTAGGTGATAAGGTTGCATAGCAAAGCCAATAGGATCTCCTTAAGTTACTGATGTGCATATTTTATAGCTCTTGAGAAAACATAACAGTTCCAATTGTCTTCATTTTATCCTCTTAAAATGTTTATCTTGGTATAAAATAGCTTTCATTTCTAAACAACTTGGGTCCTTGGAGATTACATTAAAGAGGGTATGAAAATAATGTGAAGGTGAAAGTTATATACTATTCTTACAGGATCTTAAAAGTTTTAATGACATTTCTGTTGTTTCTTTGATATTCTAAAATTGTTAGAATTAATTCCTTAAACCAACCACACTTTTTAAGGTTGTTAAATACTGTATGTTTCCTTGAACCTTAAGGGAAGGTTTAGAGGACAAGTTTGTTTGATGATGCTTAATATTTTATTAGATCACTATTGAGTTTAAGGGTTGTATTTGTAGTCTAGTTTCAAGCGTAAACTAATCTCCTAGTAAATGAATAACGAGCATTTCAGGTCGAGTGGGGGGGATTAGCTGATTTCTGCGCTTCGACCCCAGAGTCCACTCCTCTGGAGAGCTAGTAAAAAACAGGAAATGGTAGTCCTTTGTATTAAAGAAATAGCTAGCTAATGAACTAGGTATGCTGATTAAATAATTTTCTAAACACCCTGTTTTCGTTTGGGTTAGCTTACTAACTATGCCAATATATAAGAGATGTTGAATTTAGAGGAAGTGTACCCACATTTGTGTGGACGGAGAGAGTCAAAACTGTCCACAGCCCACCCAACCGGTATTCAAATCCCAATTGACCGTCATCGACAGTCCAGTGTATTGCGAGAGTGACACATTTATACCATTATATCACCAAAGCGGGTAATTAAAGATGTTAAATAAACATATTATATCGATCAGTTGACACTTTCTAATGGCACGCTCGTAGTAGACTCACAGCACACTGGTTAAAAAACACTTTACTAGATTGCCAGTACTCGCATCAGTGATTGCATGGTTTTTATATGTTACATTTGTATTGGACTTGATTACAGATGATAGGGAGATCAAGGGTTTAAATCATGGTTGGATATACTGAGAATGGTTTTTTCCTAAATAGTTTGTTTTTACGCTTCCTCCACATAAATGTGCAGGTAAATTTGATCTAAAATTCCACTTTCCTCAACCTCATTCAATAAGCGTAGTTAGTATATGTGCACAGCCCAAATAGCTACAGTGATGGGAGAAAAAGATTGTCAGTATGTAAGCAGAGTCCAATTTTCAAAGGAAGAGTCTTCATCTGGCAGCTATAAAAAAAAGTTAATAGATCTACTTTCATGTAATCATACATCAAGTCATGTTATCATTCTACAGCTGTAATTTTTGACATTATCAATACCTATAAAATAATACTTTTAATATAATAAAATGTTATCAATTTTGGTTGCATAATTATATCTTTGTATTTTACAAGTGAACCTTTCTATGAAAATAGGACTGTAGTTGAGAAAGTTGACACACTAAAAGGCACAAGTTTATTAATTATAATGTTTGTAATGTGTTGTAATGTAATTTATAAAGTTTATTGATTATTTAATCTTCTTCAAAACTGGATAGGAGGACCTAAATACAATTTACATTACCTAATAAATCAATATTCATCATGCAATAGCCTATTGTAAATTAGTTTCGACACCAAACTTTTAAATAATAAGCTAAATTATCTGATTGAAGTTTCAATAAATGATAGCCTAATGTGTTTTTTTTTTAAGAAACTTAAAAAAAAAATATATGAAACAACTTAATTTTATAACAAACAAAGATTATTTTATTGCAATATTTTCAACTAAAAAATATATTTTAATGTAGACAAGAAAAAAAATAAACAGGCCTATAAATATTGTTTATATTGCTTGCGAGGCAAATGAGTCGGTAATATTTATAACCTCGCATTTATCGTCCCTATATTTGACATACTTCCTTTTTGTCATCGCAATATCATGGACACTACTCAGATGTCCACTAAGCTTGTCTTTGCGAGAAAACCCCCGTCCGCAACAAGAACAAACAAATGGTTTCTCTCCAGAGTGTATCTTATGATGGCGCAAGAGGTTGCTGGCATGAGTAAACGTCTTCGGGCACAGCTGACAGGAGTAGGGACGTTCACCTGTGTGGCTTCGTCGATGCTTATTCAGGTCACCCTTATGGCTGAATGTTTTACCACAGTATTCGCAAGTGAATAGTTTTGAATCAAGATATATTATTTTGGTGGGTTTGCTCAGACTGCTTAAATCTTGTGTTGCATCTTTATATTTCGTTTCAAATGTTCCTTTGTTTTTTGTCTCCAAATCGGTCTCTACTTTAAAAGACTCCTCTTTTACTTTTAGCCTTGTTGGGCCGCTATGTTGCAATATCTTATCACTTGAAACGATTTCACTGCTGGTACTTTCTGAATCGCTAACACACCGCATCCCTTTGTGTGGTTGTATGTCTTCATTAACTTTGACCAATAATGGCAAATATTCGTTTTCGATTACGTCATGCTGCTCACTATGGCAATTTTGTTGTTCCAAAGCACCGGATGGTCGATCCACGGTACGCCTGCGTCTTTTTCGCACGCGTGATGTACGCTCTTGCTCGTCTATAATCAACCGGTCCGTGTCACTATCATTGTCAATGACCTGTGAATATAAAATCTGAATTAATTACTCAAGGTTTAGTATTTTTACAAGACAAGAACTCTAATGTAGAATTTGTTAGATTTTATGCAATAAATGTTACAAGTATGAAACCCATAATATATATTTGGATAAGATAGGTGTGCCCCCCACCCCGCTAAAATGTGCGATGTTTCTTGGTCTGGAGATCTACTTTGGATGTTAAGGAACGCTGATGCAGGTCACAGACATCCAGAAATCCTGCATTTTTAAATGGTTCACATCAAAATGCAGACGAAAAGTATCAATTAACGTGTCTCTATTAGATTTAGGAAGTTTAATCATTTTGAAATTAGATCATGATACAAATCAAGCACATCCTTTGGAGGTATCTTCTGCGCGATGTCGTAGAAGGAAAGATTGCGTAAAGGAGCTTATGAAGTAGTGGGATTCGAATATTGGATGACTTGAAGGAAAGAAGACGATTCTGGGAGCTCAAGGAGGAGTCAGAGGACAGGCATTTTAGAGGTAATTTCCATTAATTCATCAGTGTTAAGGGGAAAACCCACATTATACCGATGACACTTTTTTTTAGCCATGCCGTGAATCAAACCTGGGACAACTATACTAAGCTGTCAAACTTTAGACATTAAGTTGTTTTTTGTAAGGGAATTAACTGTTAAAAGCTCAATGTTAAAGATATTATTTGAATAAGGAAATATTGTCATCACAATAAATTAAATTTGTTTCTAAACAAAATTTTCTAGATTTTTTTTTGTGTGTATATTTTTAGAATATTGATAAGGACAGAAAATAATGTCAAAAATTAGAAAATAAAAATATTATTAAGATCGATTCACACATTTTCTGCCCAAATATCTGTAGTTAATTTTTTATAAAACTAGCCAAAAGGGAAATATGTGTTTTATTGCAACAGTTTGTGGCGGCCCTGGGATGTTAAACCCGTCACCCTCCACCCCCTCAAATTTAGGCCGGCATAATACTAATTTCAATAATTTAATTATTTTTTTAAATGAAGGCTTATTTTGTTTTATTTTTTTCCAACTGTAACTAACTATTCAAATATAGTTTAAAAATAACACCCAAACATGGGAATCAAAACTGTGATGAGCCAGCTAATGTACAGGTGTCATTTTTCAAATATAAAATTAATTCCTTTCAATAACAATAGGCAAATCTGTTAGGTATCTTGATTTCTTCTAATAAATTAACTTATCCGATACCTTAGCTCAATATGGGCAAAAAATGTATAGTAGGTGAAATGTGGGTTTCCCCTTTCACAGTGATGAATTAACGGTTGGGGGCTGGGTGTTGTGTCTGTTCTAGATTTAAGTTAGTGTATTAGTGTGCTGATATAATCAGTTGGTTCAGAAAGTGCATGTAAATTAACTCATATAAGTTACATAAAATTAAATTTAGTAACTAGACCTTACCTATTACCAAATTAAATTATTTAAATTAAATGTTCCTAGATTTCAAGACATGTTTTTGCTTTTATTCCAGATATTTATTTTAAGTGAATTATCTACACTATCAATGATTTATAAATAAACTTTTTTTTATAGAATGGCATGTCTTACTATTCCTTAGGGTATGTGTTAGGGATGAGGGAGGTTGAATTTATAGAAAATGTACCCACACTTGCGTGAAGTAAGAGTGGAAAACCATTTAGTAAAAAAAACACCCTCAGTACTCGTGACCAGGATTTGAACCCCAATCTCCCTGTCATCAGCAGTTCAGTATATTGCTGGACCATTCAGCCACCAGTGAGGGTCGGTATTAAATTAACTATGTACCCTAACTTAAATATATTCTGGAGTGCCTGCCAAAGATTCATATCAGTGCACAGCTTACAAACAGCTAGCCTACATTAGTGAATCTGATTACTAATTCAAGGATTAGAAACTCTTTGGTGGATGCATAGGGCCAGTTTCATAGTCAGATTTAGTACGTGCGGCGCTATACTAAATACAAGACGTCATATGCGAAACTGGCCCATTCCATTATGGTATAGGTAGGTGTCGTCCTGTATTTTGTATCAACTCGCACTTTAGGCGTACTAAATCTGACTATAAAACTGGCCCATAGGCCTAACTATTAAGTTAATTAAGTTACACCTACTACCTGGGACCCAACCAGTGTTAATTTAGACCTCTCAAAATACTTTAAAAAGGAAAAAAACATTATAAAATAAAATGTTTGCACTACTTTAGTTGAGAGTAAACAATCTTAAAAATCAAATAGCATAGTTTGGAGACTCGAAAAGTCGAGGTACACAACTTTCCAGGAATGAATGTGCACTATCTATGTAATAATATTAGCCTTTCCCAAATTTTCCCACCAAATAAAAAAGGATCATGGGAAGAAGCTTTGAAAGTGAGGCTTGATTAGCTAGGTTTAATTCTGTTGAATAAAGCCTGCAAGCAGCAGAATATGGAACAAATAACTGTAATTTTTTAAGGTTTGAAAGATTTTTTTCTTGCACATAATTAAAAAATATGATTATGTATAACTCATTTGACAATTTGTTTATATTTCTATTCAGATAAACAAAGGGCTTTGTAGGAATGTCAGGTTTGCCAATTGTTGGTGTTAAACATTCCTTCATATCTAATTATGCCGTTCCCTTATGTGGTAGGCAAGAAACTGTGTTAAAGATCTTCAAAATACTATATAATTTATTTATTTTACACAGCATCTTAAAACTATTTAGGAAAAATCATCCTTGTTAGGTTAGGTTTCTAATTAAAAATGTAGAGAAGAATAATAAGTTAGACACCTCTTTGAAACTAAATTAACTAAGCGATTTGTCAATTAGTGAAAATTGATTCTATGTATTGTATTTTGGATGTGAATGAAGGTGTTAGCCTGAAAAATAACATTGTATATAATAGTTTGTTCCCCCCAAAAAATTTAAGGTTTTGATTTGGGTTACAGAACAAAATCTTACTGGTTTTTAAAACACAACTGCCACAAATTAGTCTTAACATATTAAAATTGATGGTAGTCTGTAGTAATATCTTAAATATTTTAAGCCTCTGGGAGTAACAATAATATGCAAATATATGTATATATATAGTGTTTGATTAAATGAATATGACATTGATCTAAGTGAAAAATATGCTAGGTTACCTCGGAAAAATCCAGTTCTTCTACTTCACTCATATTTTTGTTTCTCTTTTCTTTAAGTTCATGTTGCTTTTGAATGTGGTTTTGCATATATCTATGGCAGATCTGAAGCTTTCGTAAACATTTTTTACAAACAGCGTCTGGTAGAGAACTTTCGTTGAAGACCTGAAAGCATTAAAAAGTTATTGTTTTAAAATGTTACAAGAATTGCCACATTTTCGACTTTTTGAAAATACCGCGAACAAAATGAATCACAACAATAGTAAAAAAAAAAAGAGCCAATCACTTACCTTAATATGTTGACAAAATAATAACTTGAGTATAAGTAATCCTGTTCGTCGCTCATAATTTAATGTTTCAAAAAGGTTTTCACTTTGATCACAAATACAACACCTCAAATGATCGCGAACCATTTTCGACATTAGGCTAACATCATGAGATGTAACAATCTGTTGTTTATAAATCTGCGCTCGGCTGTTTAAATTAGAAGTGAAACGTATACTGCCAACATTGTATAGTGAAAACTATTTTTAATACGGATAAATAATACAACTAATCGCTTTAACTGAATAAAAATTTGTCACAGTATGAATCTAAATGTATTATATAAGCTATTAAAAATAAATATGTTTATATTTATTATTAAATAAGTCATAAAAACATACACTTTAAAACGTTAGTTTGTGGTATAACTTTTTAAAGGTTGGTCACATATATAACAAAACTTGGTACAAGAAGCACCTAATAACAGCCGGGGGACTACCCATTGGGAGTTCCCGTATCTTGCGTTTATCTTTCATATGACACAAAACTTAGATAAATAATAAGATACGGCTGAATGTCAATGAATGGAAGTGACTGTCGACCAAGATCCACATGTCTCAGGAGTTAATATAGAGGCACATAGAGGAATGAAATAGATAGATAATGTATATACATACATCCTCTCAATTAAATTAAATTCCATCCTCACTCCCTACTACCTTGATTTATCACTGCACCATGGAATTAAATATCCAAGTACGGCGGCACTCCCGACAAAATGTGGAATCGTGACCATATGTCGATGACTAAATAATATTGAGGGGAGCGTATGTTTTCTTGTTATAGCGATGAGAGCATTATTCTTAGTACATACATGTACCCTATAAAATAGCAACATCATTATGTTATCTCTAGATCATCCACACCAGTGACCACGCAGACTAAAATGTCAGTCTGGTTTTTCTGGTTACGGAGAGTTTAGGGCTCCAAGTCCTGGCCAGGTTTTTTTAGGAAATATTTTTCCTAAATGGCTTATCGCTCTCCTTCCGTGTGAATGTGGGTACATTTGCTCAAAATTCTATCTTACACCTCCCTAAGCCATTAATGTAATTTAACTAGAATAGGGTGACCTAGTAAGACTTGAAACAAAAACAAAACACTTATGAAAAACTTTTAAATATAACTGCCTCATGCACTCTAATATTAAAATGTATCACTCCTATCTAGATGACCTCAAATCCTGGAATTTGTATATAAAAAAAATAGTTTGAATGCGTTTTAGAAAAATTAACCTTACGATTTCAATTTTAAAAGAAAATAAGTATTTTTTTAATGCATATAGGTACCTTCTGTAGGCTATAATAAGAATAATAAGAATACTAAATATATATACTCGCGACGAGTGAGTGAGTGAGTCAGCCATGTGGCTTTATAGTAGTATAGTATAATTATTTTTATATATTTTTTAGCACCGCGTCTTACTACCCACTCGGGCTATACGCTTATATGCTAATTACGATAATCTATTAGAGATGATAAAGGTTGAATTTAGAGAAAGTGTACTCGCATTTGCGTGGACGTAGAGTGAAAAACCATTTAGGGAAAACCAAAACCTCATTCCATCCTACCGGAATTCAAACCCCGCTTTCCCCGTCATCGGCAATCTAGACTATTGCGAGAGTGATTCCTTAGACCATACGACCACCGAAGAGGGTCTGAATATAATAAAGTTTTAGAAAAATACTTTTATTATCAGCTGCTTTATTTTTAGTTTCAATATACTCGCACTGGTTAAGGCTTCAGTCTTCTCTTGTTTTGTTTTGCAGGTGATGAGGTCATAGTACGAATCTCAGCAGTGTGTACGAAGGTTTTTTTTCCTAAATAGTTTCCTAGCTATTACGAAAAAAGTTATAACCTATAAGTGTATTTTAATTCTTACTATATGCAACGAGCACTATCTAAACATACAGGTAATATCAGTACACGACTTACAAACTAGCTTTATCTAAAACAATAAGTTCAATACTCCATATCCAGCCTTAGTACTTGGATAGTCATGAGATTCAAGTCACTACAAACTCATAATCCAGTATAATCGTCAGCACCATTCGGATTCGAACCGGGGTTCTCTAACCTTGTAGTTGACTACACTAACCACTTAACCACGATGGGTGGTGTTTCATTTATTTTATTAAAATACCTTTTACATTTTTTACTCTGATAAAATAAAAATAAAAAAGTAGTCGTTTATGACCGAAAAAACTTACGAATTCAACACCCACAACCAAATGTTACGCATAAAAAGGCCCCGAACCCCCCCCCCCCCCCCCCCCCCAGAATTACATCACAGTTATCTAATTTCCATTGAAAGTCAGCTAGGAAAATTATCAAATATACTTTTTAATATACGTATCAACAAGTCATGTGATTTGCAAACTGTCAAGTTAGACAAATCTAGTGACCGCGTGGTCTTAGCCTCCACTCTCGCAATATACTAGACTGCCGATAACGGGGAAATAGGGGTTTTAATCCCGGTTGGGTGTACTGAGGCATGATTTTAATAAATTGTTTTTAACTCTCCATACTCGCAAATTCGGGTACACGTCCTATAAATTCAACCTTCCTCATCCCTAACTCACTAGCGTATAAGATAAACACAATGAAAGAATAACATATTATCAATTTTGGCCGCTAAAAAATATGTTTGAATTTTTTAAACGTTATTTCTCGTGAGTATTGGATTGGACTGTACCGTATGGCTTATTTGGATATTGACACTAATGAAATAGAGGTGGAGAAGACGTAATTTATACTAAGTGTACCCGAATTTTCTCGGAGGGAGAGCGGAAAACTTCCCTCAATACACCCAGCTGGGATTCGAACCCTGACCTCTTCGTTATCGGTAAACCATATCAGACGAGACATGGCCCACCAAGGTGGGTCTGTTTTTTTTCCAAACATTTAACAGGTCGATCGATTCCCCATTACGTCACAACTCAACAATGGAAACGTTTTAATTATTCTTGTTTAGCCATCATTT
Organism: Timema podura; assembly: GCA_033556935.1. Lineage (NCBI taxonomy): Eukaryota > Metazoa > Arthropoda > Insecta > Phasmatodea > Timematidae > Timema > Timema podura. The sequence goes on along the minus strand of JAVRXN010000013.1, from coordinate 23,958,215 downwards.
TATTTTCCCGTTCCCTATCCTGACGTCACTACTGGGGGATTCCTAAGGAGGAGGAAGAGAGACTATCTTATTAATCTTCCCCCTCCTCCTTTCGTTGTACTTTCTCCTAAATCCCTCTGCTGGAAGCTACGTCGCAGCGTTGCCAAGTGTACGATCTGGATAGTACTTTATAATTTGATTACCCGTTCGGGTAGTACACATGTAATGTGTTAGGGACAAGGAGGGTTGAAATTTAGAGTAAGTGAACCCGCATTTGCATGGAAGTATATTTTAAATCATCAGAGTGACGCGCCCTGGCTGCTAAAAAAAAAAGTGCCAGGACGCCGCCCTTGGACCAACTAAAGCACTGGATAATCCCACTTTTGACTTGTGATCCGTGGTGTCGAAATTATTTTTTAAACGATGTGATTGATTTTTATAACTCAATATAATAAATTAAAAATGGGCCGGCTTCATAGTTAAATTGAGTACACCTCAAGTGCGGCGCTATACTAAATACAGGACACCTACCTAAACCAGAATAGAATGGGTGCCTCTTATATTTGGTCTCGAGCCGCACTTTAGGCGTACGCAGTTTGATTATGAACCTGGCCCTTTTAGATCTTATATTAGGTCACCACTTGTATATTCCGTATTTATTCGATTCTAAGACGCACATTTTTTTTCTCCTTTGAACGTCTCTAAAAACGCGGTGCGTCTTAGAATCGATGGCGTCCTATAATCGCAGTTCTCTTTCGACCAATGATCTCGATGGCTCAGAAGACGATGTACTATGGGATAGTGAAGATAAAGAAGGATAAGAAGAATCAGAGTGATACTGATTCAGAAGGGAGTGAGAATAACATAGCTACTGATTAAAAAAAAATACTAATGTCGTTAGTAAATTTAATTCTATAGTAAAAATATTTCTTATAAGTAGAGTATTTTAGCTTTTTATTTTTATTTATTTTTTTAGAAAGAAAGCTTTTTTCTGCTGGTGGTATTGCAAAATTAAGGTGCGTCTTACAATATATGGCGCCCTAGAATCGAAGAAATACGGTAAGTACATTGTTTTTTTTCTTTCATCCCCATTTAATTCTAGAAACAAATGAAAAGCAATATTGTACTATCTCTTTAGATTAGAGATTTGGCAGCCCTGTACGTCCGCTTCGTGGGACCGCTATTGCTAGTTGGAGTCTCGTTTGTTGTTTTATCTTCTTAGGTCCACTACTTCCTCCGTTGTACGTGATACGCATGCGTGATGACGTATGTGGTTCATTCTCCGTGTTGGCGTGCTTTTTTTCCACCGTCCCCACACAAGCCAGTGTTTCTTAAAGTGTGCTACTCGTACCGCAAGGGTTAACGCGGCGCACCACTGATCTCTAAAAATCTAAATATATTTCTTGATTAGTAGTGATTCAGAAAAACAAAATTTACGCATATTTTGACGTAGCGTAATGGAGTTTTCATTCCCTCTGTCATGTTTTTAGTATAGCTTACCACTAAAACTGTATTAAAATCTGGGACGATACGATATCACATATACCATAATTTTGGTAGGAAGCCTACTCTGAAAGGCTTTTCATCCTAGCAAAATACTACAGTAGGACTCTGGTACGATATAAGGCCTTATAGAACTGGCTTTCTGCCAAAATCAAGGTACATTTGTATCCTTTTATCGTGTGGAGAGCAGAAAGGGGTACGTTGGTTAGACCAATATACCGGAAGGGGTACGTGATTGATGAGAGTTTGGGAAACACTGCAAAAGAAGCCCGCTTCGGTGGCACCACTCTCGTGTTAGAATCGACTGCCAAAGACTGGGGGGATATCGAGGCTCGATCCCAGTCGGGTGCGCCAAGTGCACTCTCCCTCCACTAAAATGCGGGTGCATTTACTCTAAATCAAACCTTTCTAATCCCCAACCTGTCAGTTTAATTATTATTTTTATTATTAGCACCGCGTCTTACTACCCGTTCGGCCTATACGCACTTACGCTAATGTGTTATGGTAGGGTGATTGTGAGATGAAATGGAGGACCTACAGTTTAACGTGGGATCCGAACCACGGTGGAGGCCTGGCATTCCACACATTCACAAGTTGTGATTAATACACGTCTTGTCAGAGGTGAAGGAAGGGTTTGGCAATCAGATAAATCTGTGCCGGGACCGAGGATTGAACCCCGGACCCTCAGCACAGAAGTCCGACACCTTACCCCTAGACCACCAGGTCACCTTGTAATTAGTACATAGGCGTATAACCCGAACGGGTAGTAAGACGCGGTGCTTAAAAAAACACTACGAGACATTACAATGTAGGCATTGTATGAGTCTTGGCCATAAATTCCTCTACCGCCTTCTATTAGTCATTAGTGGGTATCGGTTCAATCCTCGGTCCCGGCACAGATTTATCTGATTGCCAAACCCTTCCTTCACCTCTGACAAGACGTGTATTAATCACAACTTGTGAATGTGAGGAATGCCAGGCCTCCAACGTGGTTCGGATCCCACGTTAAACTGTAGGTCCTCCATTTCATCTCACAATCACCATACCATTACACATTAGCGTAAGTGCGTATAACCCGAACGGGTAGTAAGACGCGGTGCTAATAATAATAATAATAATTAGTGGGTATCTTTAACTATTAGTATGGAGTTTTCTCAAAATATAATAGAAATCTGTTTATCCAGCCAGAGGTACGATAAAATAAATAAATATACACTAGAACCTTGTTAATCCGAAATAATTGGGACCGACTCTTGTTCGGATTAGATAAAATTCTGATCAAGTGGGAGAATACAAGGGCTATAGTATTTTCACCAATTTTAAATTACATTTGAATGAGTTTAATTAAATTCTCATTTATTTAACTGATGTATACCACGTAATTTGTACTGTAATTAATTTTTTTTTACAGGAAAACAGAATAAAATATATTTCATTTGATGTTCCCCCCCTCCCCCTCCCGGTTTTCCGAGATTTATGTTTGTATTATCTGGAATTTCGAATTACCGGGGTTCTGTCTAACGAGGTTTTACTGTAATATAGGTTTTAATTTAATAATGTGGAGCAGTACAGTTTACTTGGCGGGGCCTTCCCGCGCATGCGCACTGTCTCATCAGCACACACGAGTAGAGTCAAGTGAAGCATTATTAGTTTTTGCTCCGACCTGATGAAATCAAAAGTGATTTTAGTAAAAGCTTAAAATCTGCCTATGGAGCAAGACTGGCTTAAGAGTTTCATGAGATCTAGGCGAGATTTAAAATTTGCGCTTTAGTTATATTCTGTATAATATAAATAAAGCGATGCCCCTACCTTCCCCCCTTCGTGACAAAAAAAATAAATAATGTTAATATTGTGCCAAGATACCGGACAGGAAAAATTAGAAAAATAATATTAAAAAAAAGAGAGAAATAAATAATAAATAAGTGGCGAGACCTTCACTTCCTTTCTTAATCAAAGTGTGCCAAATATTATCACTTTCTCCCTTCCTTTTCTATTATTATTTTCCAAAGCTTTTAATTAAATATCAAAGTGATTCACCGATAAAGCAGCTCCTAATGTCATTAAACCATAAAAGTGATTACATTGTCAATCAATCTTTAAAAAAATTATTAATATTATATATGATATCTATATGTTATTTCCCGATTTAAAAATAGCTATTATCTTAGTTTAATGTAAATAATTATTTCTGTAAACACTAGAATAAAGTTAGGTTTTGTTAGCATGCACTCCCTAGAATTTATTGATATTTGGCATCAATTTTCCCATTCCTATAGTATCGAATATGATATTTTACTTTAATTCCATTGTTAAAGTTTTACACGTAAAGTGATATTTAAAACAATCGGAGGGGAGTTTCCGTTGATTTGAAGTTTTACTTTTCGATCGTACATTTTTCCAATATTGTCTATTTATTTAAAAAATCTAAAAAAAAAAAAAAAGAACCGTACTAACATAACTCATTTTAATTTTAATATTTCAACACTCACATTAAAATGACTCGATGCGTTTATAACTAAACTATTTAACACTCAGAGAATTCTTCATTTGCTAAAAATATTTTTGATTGGCTGGACTTTTCTTGTTAAGTTTTAACTGTAAATAATTAGCTTCTAAAGTAACTTAAACAAACACAGAAGGAATTGTAGTGTGTATCACACATTCACTCGTCTTAATTCTTAATTTTTAGACCTTGAGCGAAATTCTACCAGAAACCTACACAATATAAAGTGAAGTGACAGCAGTGGAGGAAATGGTTTTATTGTGCTCGGTGGCTCAGTCAGTAATTAATTAAACACGCTACATAGCAATACCGCCAAAACTACTCTCTCGATCTCTCACGTCTCAATGAACGTTGCCGTGTGCTGCACATGCGCAGTCCAGAGTCCCCAGCCGGTTTTGTATCCAGCAGCGAGAAGAATGTACAATATGCGTTCCAGTTTGAGATTGATACATGTGAGTACAGAGTAAATTGCATGACTTGACTGTCTCCCGTTAAAAAAAACTTCTCATTTTCAACGGTTACAATAATTATGGTAGCACTTGATGCACTCCTTCGTGTTACGCATCTTACTACCCATCCTGGCTACCCCTCCAAGGCCGTAGCTAGGTGAAGGGGGTTAAGAGAGTTCAATCCCCTACGGCCTACACACCTTTAACCATAAAATGTTTCAAATACTTTGTTAATAGTGCCTTATTCATAATTTAAAAACATTAATGCTTAAGTAAATTATTTTGTAAGTTTTCTCAACATAAACTGGAACTGCAATTATAAAACTTGACTTTGATCTGATCGAGATTCGAACTAGCAAAGCTATCGGAGCTGCTCTAGACTACGTCACGAATCAGATGATGAAATATGATATATTTCAAACGATTATGAAAATATATACTCACAAAATGACCGGCTTTGGTGGTTGAATGGTCTTAGGCGTCACTCTCGCAATAGACTAGACCACCAATGATGGGGAGATCAGGGTTCATATCCCTGTTGGGTAAGCTCTACTGGGGATGGTTTTTCTTAGATGGTTTTCCACCCTCCTCCACGCAAATGCAGGTCCTTTATGTTCAACCTTCCTCTTCCCTAACACATTAGCGTAATTAATTACATAGGGGGTGACCTGGTGGTCAAGGGGTAAGGTGTCAGACCTCTGTGCTGGGGGTCCGGGGTTCAATCCCAGATCCCGGCACGGATTTATCTGATTGCCAAACCCTTCCTTCACCTCTGACAAGACGTGTATTAATCACAACTTGTGAATGTGAGGAATGCCAGGCCTCCACCGTGGTTCGGATTCCACGTTAAACTGTAGGTCCTCCATTTCATCTCACAATCACCCTACCATTACACATTAGCGTAAGTGCGTATAACCCGAACGGGTAGTAAGACGCGGTCCTAATAATAATAATAAATAATAATAATAATAATAATAATAATTACATAGGCTTATGACCCAAACGGGTAATAGAACGCAATGCTAAAAAAAATATTTCATTTGACAATAAATATATATAAGTAGATATTATATATATATATATACAGTATATACTGCAAAAATACTGCCCTACGCTTGCGTCCCCTACCCTCCCACCTTAACACACCCTTCTAGCACTCCCCCCATTACCGTTTAGTTAGTTTTTAATTTATATAAATCTTGAACCGGCCATGCCAAAGTCTTTCTAAAGTTTCACCTTCTACAGCTCTAACCCCCTCCCTAACCAAGTATCCTTCTTTTCTTTTAGAAACAAGGGGGCCGGAGGGGGGGGGAAGAAAAATTGTATTACATCTGGCCGCATGGCAGCGCCCCTGGCGTACTAGTGCATTCTATCTGTGGACCACAAAACTAATAATATGATTATTATGATCATCCAAATAGAGGAAAGTGGGTTTGGGAATGGAAAGAAGGAGGATCTCTTTTACATTGAGATATATTTACACGAAAAAAGCAAACTATTGTGTTTTGTAAGATATTCTCAGTTCTTCTTCTATAAATTATAACTCGCTATTTTATCAGAATTAAGAGATAAGAATTTAAAACAATTAACTTTAAAACTCTAAACAAAAAAAATAGGAATTTGTTCAGGGGTAAAAGGGGAAAGGTTAAATTTTAACTCAAATTGAGGCAGTGCTGCCATCTGTTAGACAATCATGATACCTTTCTAACACACTTCATGTTATGGCTAAAAGAGGTATCTGTCATATTTAAATAAAAGGACTTGTCTACCTTCTTTAACAGGCCTTTTATCGATACACTCGCTGGCGGTCAGATAGGATAAGGCACTAGACTGGATTGTCGAGGACGGGGAGAAATAAAGTTTTGACGATATCAGCCAAATGCTCTAGGGAAGGGGATTCCCAAATACGATTTGTTCTTACGATATTCCCGTGTCTTCTTTACGTCAATAAAGGTACGTTTACTATAAAACTACCCTCGTCAAGCTTACTCATTAGATTCAACTGTGTGTGACCTCCTGGGAGGTAGGCATGGAAGAACAATCATTTAGTACCAAATAAATAACACGAATAATATGATAACGGAATAAGTCATATAAAAAAAGTTACCTTAGTCATTTGTGTATCGCTCCAAACATGGATTTTATATTTTATGAATAAAATAACTCCATGTTTAATTAGTTGTACTAAGAATGTCCATTTTAAGCCGATCATAAGGGAGGGGATGCCCGTGACCGAATTCGTACCACGGCTATTCTCGGTAGACAGGACGTCGGAGGAAGATGTTCTACTTTGACCCCTCTGCTCCGTCAAAGACGATCCGATGATGAAGATAGGACCTTCCCTCCCAGACCCCCCCCCCACTTTACCCACAATTCCTCATGTTTTTTTCCTCCACTTACCACATTAAAGCACTTCTGATGGAAGTGGGCCGCTCAACAATCTAACTGTCGTCGCATCATTATTCAGAGGAGTACCTCGGTTAGTTTGCACGACCGGAGTATTCCCCCCCATGTTGCCCCCCTCCCTCTTTAATGAACCCTCGACCCGACCCCCACAGTCTCTTTATGTGGTCCGAAGGGTCAGGTTACAAACACATAAACACGAGAGATCGCGCGCTTTTTTTTTACTGCCTCTTAAAAAGTAATAAAAAATAGATTTAGTTAGTATACACAAATCTGTTGACTCGGCTACGTTATGAAGTTTGTTTACAGCGCTGCGTTGGAGGGAGGAAAAACGATGATTTGGATGTGTTGACCAGTCGTGATTGGATAATTATTATAAAGGGGTGCGTCTTTGTTAACATTATCCTAAAGATCGAATGTTTGTCACGATTGTATTTATGAAGAACTCACCTGTTTAATGTAAGTATATAAAAATATTGTAATACATAATCGTACAAACTTTCTTATCAGAGTCTAATGAAATTATGCTTTTCTTTTTAAATTTTAGTTACTAAACTACTTCTTAAATAACGTTTAGGCCTACTCAGAAAAATAACTCACATTATTTTGATGATAAAATTAAATGTTCTTCAGATACAAGTTTTGAAAAAAATTGTTATTTAACCAATTTTTTTTTTTCGAAAATAGAAAATTTGTTAAATTATTTCAAATTAAAAAAAAAATCTCATCTGAACAAAACAATTTCAGCCATTTTGAAAATATTTCAAATTTTTCAAAAATAGTTTTTTCAGTAAATTAGCCTTAAATTCATTTTTCTCTGAAAAAACTTATATACACTGCTAGCTACCATGTTAAACACTACTCAGAAATTCATCTTGAGATTAATCGTAAGAGATATTTTTAATAAACCATTACATTTTTAAAACCAAGTCATTAATCAGTAAATTAATTATCCTCAACCTTAGATCAAATTTGAAGGAAATTTATCAAAAACAGTTTCGGCTCTAACCCCAAGCAGAGAATGACTTGGGATTTTAAGGAAGTTTCCTAACTGTGACGTCACGGCAAATCAAGATAGAATTTCCAATGCCAGTAAACTTACGTTTTATTCAGCGAGTTTTAAAGAAATAACGTTGAAACAAAAATCATAAATCCTTAAATAATTCTAAAAATAATTTTACAGTCTTATAAATTTATTATTTTCATTTTGAAATTTATTTATTTTTTGTAAACGTGTTTTTTATAAATCCTCTACAACTTAGGCTATTTGGCTTGGTCACGAAAACTACATGTAGGAATCTTCCTGCTAAGATGTAGATTAAAAAAAGTTCTTGGCAGCAAATGTATATATAGAATAGGAAACAAGAAAAAAAAGGTAGATTTAAAAACATTTCAATGTTTTCAAGGTGCAAATAGTATAGCGAGTGTGTAAAATCGTTGGAGGAAGAGGGGAAGTGTTATCAGTAGATAAACAAGAATGCTCACAGATTGAACTGATCAACCCGCTTCGCAAAATAGCTTTGAATTCTCCAATGAGACAAAGCCGTTAAAACCTATTTTTCTGGGTTCAATAGGACATAATACGTCACGAAACGAATGTCTTGGATAATGATAATAATAATAATGGTTTGGATGACTTGAGTAGTTGAGCTTTATATTAAGGCAGCCGCCTCGGTCAGCGACAAAGTATTTATTTGTTGGCAGTAGGGCTGTGGTATCGAAAGAAAAGTATCGATACTGTACTCATTAAAAGTATCGGAAGAAGACTATTATTATTATTATTATTATTATTATTATTATTAGCACCGCGTCTTACTACCCGTTCGGGTTATACGCACTTACGCTAATGTGCAATGGAAGGGTGTTTGTGAGATGAAATGGAGGACCTACAGTTTAACGTGGGATCCGAACCACGGTGGAGGCCTGGCATTCCTCACATTCACAAGTTGTGATTAATACACATCTTGTCAGAGGTGAAGGAAGGGTTTGGCATTCAGATAAATCTGTGCCGGGACCGAGGATTGAACCCCGGACCCTCAGCACCGAAGTCTGACACCTTACCCCTAGACCACCAGGTCACCTAAGAAGACTATCGATAGCGTACTAGTATCGAAAGAAAAGTATCGATAACAGTAAATATCAGTATCGAAATTTTTATTTGGAGAAATGTTTTTTTTATATCAAGCAATAATTCCAACTTTTACATAATAATAATAATAATTGTATTTTAATATTTATTTAAACACTGAAAATTATAATAATGTAACCATATTATAGTATATTTAGGTCTATCGCGTCTATGTTATGTGTTGGAACTTGGATGGTATAGTTATAATATTTTATTATGGATATTATAAAAGGTTTTATCATACCAGCCTTCAAAATGTCTATGAAATTTAGCTGATGGTAAGAGATTTAATAGCTAAATATGATAAGTAATATATTTTCTCAATCTATTTTATACCCTTCTGTTAAAGAACATTTAATCCAAGCATGAGTGAAGATAACAAAAAAGTTGTTTCTTTCGATACCGATCCGATATCAAAATTTGAGTATTAATAATAGTAAAAGTATCGGAAAAAATTATTGAGTAAATAAATACTAGTATCGAAATGAAAATATCGATATTAGTAAAGTATCGATACTTTTTCTTATCCCTAGTTGGCAGGCCACATGGTTTAAAATACAATGGTCTTTGTTGTCTCATGGTAAAGACGAAAGCTGGCTGCTTGTTCCCAAATATCTTAACACTTTCTGTTGTGAGCCTAACAAATAATTACTGTATTTAATAGAGAAAGGCTAAATCTAGAGCCCTTTTTCGCCGAGACTAGTCTCATAGCTCCACAAATATGCTTAAAATATCGTTGAAAATGAGCTAATGTCACATTTTCATACTTTTTTTTCTATTAATAAGGCTCAAAATAGGGTGTTTTTTTTAAAGAAAAAAGAGCCCCGTTGGAATCTTTCTACTTTATTTTGGCGTAAACCTTATTTGGAAATAACCCATCTTAGAGTTAAATATTGCGTTAGAGCTGAACGTCTACGTTGCAATTTTTGTTTAAGGCCGTATAAAAACATCTTACCAATTTGTCAAAATAAAACTTTATTAAGCCCATCCAACTACTACATTTAGATATTAGTAAACAAAATAAAAATCAATTAGCTATTAATGAAAAATCTAAGTGGTTTTATTGAAAGAATAAACAAACATAAAAAATTTAACTTTCAATTAGAAAATAATATTGGTTTAATTAATTTTTGTTTCTATAATTATATTTAAGAGCGTATGTATATATATATATCTTTATATAATATATATTAGTACTCGGTAAAAAAAATCTACCTCTAAAATGTCTAGTTGAACCCGAACATACCAAAGTAAAAATAATAAAAACAAAAAATTAATGTATCACTTTTATTTTTGTTTTTAATTTTTCACGTTTTTTAACCTCTCTTTCTAATAGACAATGTAGATAGTAAACACAAAATTGTAATAATTATCTAATAAAAAATATAACTTTGTGATGTGTAGATTTCCAAAAGGATCTAAGATTATACTTCACATTAGAACTTTTTTTTTTTCAGATAAACGTGAATGGATGCACATCAAAGTAAGGACATTATAGTTTTGACAATTCCAAGATAAGAAATAAGCTCTACTCATTGAAGTTCGCTCGCTTAGTTTAATGTCCGCCTATAAAATATACATTTCTGTGTATCGGGATCTGACTTAACTATTGAGTGTACATAATCATAGAGAGAAAGTATTGTAATCGTGAACATTTTCTACCACGAGATAATACATCTTGACGTTTAGTATAGCCTTAAACTCAAAATGTGGTTATTGCAATTCTGTTTGTCACTCTTTTACAAATGAATGATTTTTGAAAAACTTGAACTTTTTTTCGAAAAGGTTTAAAACTTTGGTTCAAAATATAATTATATCAGAGAACTATTTTAGATGACCACTAACATTGAAATACTATTTTTTGTGAGAACTATTTATTTAAGGAAAGTTTATATTATTAGTTAGTTTTTGAATTTTTTTTAGATGGCTATAAAAATTGTGTTCAGAATTTTAAGGAAGTTTCATAATATAATAAAATAAAATAAAGAAACTTTTTGGTAAATTTATTAATGACGGTTTAAAATAAATATTTCAAACAATCCTAGTATTTCTGTGAATTTTAGACCTCACTACCTCCATGTTATTATCATTACTACGGTATTAAAGATTTCTCTTTGTATTTCAAGTTTAAATATTTTCTATAATTTCTCCTTGGATTTTTTAAGTTGATATTTTCCCTTGGTGATCAAGTTAGAATACTATAATCCAACCGTGCATTATCTTCATAGAGAATAATCATGGTTAATGTAATTTAAGACGTCACTTTCACAATACATATAATTTTTTTTGATACGCTCTTGATACTCGATTAATTGTTTAGAACTATAAATTCAAATAATTTGAAATGAGCTATCAAATTAAAAACCTCTTAAGTAGCTGCCATATTGAAACGGACAGCCACATTGAGGAACTATTTACCATACATACATAGTTAGGCCTAGGCTCAAAGATTATCCCTATCAAACAAATTTGGTTAAAATTGGTCAAAGCATTTAACAGTTATTACGGAACAAACCAACAAACATGCACGTTTTTGAGTGGCTGCCTTTTGAAATTGACAACCAGATAAAATCCATGTAGGTTTTCATACGTTGTTTTGACCTAGGTTTAATGAATGTCTCTGTCAAATAACGTATTTGACAGTTGTCAAAAATCAAAAGAGACAAATGGATGAAACGCCAAATACTCATGTTAAAAGTAGATCTAGTATCTTTTCTAGCTGCCGGATAAAGTTCTACCTTATGAAAACCGGACCTCACGTATGTGTGTTGAATGATACAAAGTGGTGTTATCTAAAATATAATAATAACGTTATCTAATCCTAAATGTTTACTCGTATTTAAATCACTCGGGATTATTATTTTTTGGTTATCATACTGTAATCTTTATTTAGCCTTGACTTATAGGTTATCGAACAAGTTTCATTTGAGAAAACACACACACCTTTTGTTCAAGGTTATACACCTGTATTCGGTAGGTAAAAACCCATTTAGTCTAAAATGGGATTTCTGTTATTGATGCAATACGAGACACAAAAAGATCAAGGCAGGATGTCACTAATAATGCTAACACACAGCTACGTGGAGCGTGGAAGGGGGGGAGGGGGGGGTCGGGCATGGTAAGAAAACATCTTACGTAAGGTTTTTTTAATATTGTTTATGGTAAGATAAAATTGAAAAAAAAAATTGTCAAAAAGTTCTGAAATGAAACGTTTTATTTTCATTAATTGATTAACCCCATTAGGCCCTAACCACTAATTTTCACTGATTTATAGAAATGATTGAAATTGACCGTGGACTTCATATTTTGCCACTGCTATCAAAACCTTATGTCTAAAATTAACGATTAAAATAATATAATTTACCAAATCCTACAAAATTACGTAAGATAGTGATTGGGGGGGGGGTGACTAAAATCTTACCATCCCTTACGAGGGGAGTGGAGACGGGAGAGAGGAACTGGGGCCAAAAATCATTAAAAAAAAAGCTTCACGAAAGTTAATGACAGCACCTAAATACATAAAATAATATACTTTTTTTTGCCTCATTTTACTACCCGGTAAGTATTTACATAAATTGTGTAGGGCTGAAGGAAGTGTAGTGGGGATAAATATACACACATTTTTGTGTTGACGGCGTGAGAAACCATCTAAGAAAATACCTCCCTCAATGCATCCGACTAGGATTCGAACCCCATTCTTATATACACCGGTGGGCCAGTCTATTGCGAGAGTGATACCTTCCTTAGATTATTAGGCCCCTGATGGGGGTAATTATACTATTAAAGGAAAGAAGGCATTTAAAAATTAATCGGGATTGATGAGTTGGACCGTAGTTTAAGGTAATTAGTTTTTTAATTGGGATATTTATGGTCCACTTTTTGGTTACTTATGTTGTCAACACACGACTTACATACTGACTTAAATTTAAAGCTACAAAAAATACAACAGCTAGTCTCCCGAATATTAATTCATTACTGTCAAAGAGGGAACATCAATTTCTCCAGTGAAAATATATTATTATTATTAGCACCGCGTCTTACTACCCGTTCGGTTTATACGCACTTACGCTAATGTGTAATGGTAGGGTGATTGTGAGATGAAATGGAGGACCTACAGTTTAACGTGGGATCCGAACCACGGTGGAGGCCTGTCATTCCACACATTCACAAGTTGTGATTAATACACGTCTTGTCAGAGGTGAAGGAAGGGTTTGGCAATCAGATAAATTTGTGCTGGGACCGGGTATTGAACCCCGGACCCACAGCACAGAAGTCTGACACCTTACCCCTAGACCACCAGGTCACCTTAGTGAAAATATACATACTGGGAGTTAAACCCGGGATCTTTAACTTATTAATCAGATTTGTAGCCGACTGAACTAAGGTATCATATATTTTATATTAAAATTGGGCTTGTTTACGTCGACAAAATTGGTAACTTATGTATCTGAGGCCTGTTTGTCGTCACTGTCCTATAATTTAGTCTTACAAAAATTAACCAAATGATACAGATCTTGAGGGATCTTGGTTTAGTCCCGATTACTGTCTCAAAAAATTTAATTTTTAAATTAATCTCACAACCCAACTGTATTATTTTTGAAACTAAGCTTGAGCCCCCTCTCCCCCCTCCCCCCCTCCCCGTATCGGTGATCACGATATCTAAGGCATCATTCTCAAAAAAATACTGGATTTCCATCTACAAGGAGAATGAGGCTCAAATCTCTTTTGGGTGCACTGGTGGCATCTTTTTAGACATGTTGCTGTAGTTTTTTTCCCCATCCCATCTTCACGCTAATGCTGGTGCATTTTCTTCAATGTTTATTTCCTATTGTTTTACCTTTACCAAGCGGTTATTTAACTTTGGTGTTAAAATGTAATAATAATAATAATAATAATAATAATAATAATAATAATAATAATAATAATAATAATACTAATAATAATAATAATAATAATAATAATAATAATAATACTAATAATAATAATAATAATATTAATAACATAACTAAAACTTAAGTGCTTAATAGCCATGTTGCTGTCCTAGGTTTTATTAGTTTGTCTGAAGTGTGTTGTTACAGTTTGTTTAGAAAGTAGCCAACAGGTTTACTGTAACAATAGTCTCAAGTCTCAATACATATACAAAATTATGTCCTTGCCTTGTGACCAGGTATGGAGGTGGACTAGCATCCATTTATAATCGTAGACGTCTCAATCCCGCCGTGATTCAACAAGATGGCCGCCATGACACGGATAAAGAGAGGCAGCATGCAGATCCAACGAGCCGCTATCAAGGCTGGAGGTAATATCCACAGACAAAGAGAAGAGATAAACCACAGTCGTATTACTCCTAGAGTAGTCGTTGTTGACCGGAAATAAATATGTTTTTATTTTTTAGTGGTGTACTTTTTAGTGGATACCAATGAATCGTTATAGGACGATTATTAGTGCAACGGCAATTAATCGTGATAGGTTATTATTATGCCGATTAATCGGTTTTTTAAGTAAAATTTAAAGCAAAATTTTCTAGGTAGGAGTTTAGTGATCAAAATCGCATAAAAAACCCACTTATATACACACTGCATCTGGGTTGTGGGCCATGCAAAGATTACATAACCAGATAAAGAAATATAAGTTCAAATCGTTGATAAAACTAACAATCTAGTTCCAACTTTCATCAGTTATGCAAAGATTAATCAAAAACTAAGAATATCAGAGCCTTAGCTGTTGATTTTTAAATAAAATCTTTTTGTATTAGTTACATTAACTGTTGTTGTTCTCTTAAGCATATTTCCCAATAGTTTTTAATAATTAATCGATAATATGGACTAATCGGTGTAAATAATAGTAGCATGAACAATTATTTTAAACAATCTGTAATCTGTATCGGTAATCGGTTTTAATGAATCGGTACACCTCTAGTATTTTTCAAAATTTCTCTTTAGTAATATCGTTGAATTTATGTTTGTAAAATGTAGACACGAAGAAGTTACTAGATTATTGAGTAAAACAGACTTTAAAAAAAAAATTACGAACATCAATCCACCAGGATCTCTTGTAATGTGTTGATATTCATTGAAATTCACCTTAATTACAATTTTTAATTGTACACTTACCAGCATTTTAAAGACACTACCGAGTCTCCGATGGCTGTTGGTATCAATGGTAGCTCAATAAGTGCACTATGGTTTCAAAACGTCCATATCAGACCCTGCCTTAAACTATGAAGGAAGAATGACCCGGAGTACGGGACGAATCCCGAGTAGCTCAGTGATAGAGCGTTGGTGTGCTGAATCAAGGGTCCTGGGCTCGATTCACATGTCATTTTCCAGCTAATTTAAATTATTAATAAGAATATGGCGTTAAAATTCGGGCTTGTTGATGACGTTATTTACTACTAGCGTTGCCCGTGACCCACTGTGGTATCAGAATTATATAAGTTCCCCCCCGCTCCTCCCCCCCCCCCCCATGGTGTCTGATTTCAAATGGAAACGTTATCTCTGAAACGTAATTCTAAACCAGATTAAAAATATTTTCTTCAAAAATTTATTAAAAATAGCCTAATTGAAAAGCTAATTAAAAATTTAAAAATCTGGCTTCGAGGTGCATTCGGACCCCCTTCCGTCCACCTATTTTAAAAATTTCAGATCTCTGCGTGCTGTAGATTTGACTGGGCATCGCACACACACCACACACACACACACACACACACACACACACACACACACACACACACACACACACACACACACACACACACAAACAAACACACAAACACTTCCTTTTTTATTATTATAGATTTGTGTATGGGTTTATGTTCATACTGATATCAAAACCTTTGTGAAGCTGAGATTTTCAATTTCGAATTTAGTCTTAATTTGTACTTACTGACCCGAATAGATTCCCAATCATATATCATGCTTTGGAAGATCTTAAAATCTAATCACTTATAATGAAACTATTTTAAATCAAATCTGAATAAAATATTAGGTTTTTTAAGGAGTTCAGTAAATATTAAAGAAAAAATCCAGTCATTGAATGTAATATAAATAATATTATGAAATTCACATAGATTATATTACCATAAAGTTAAATAATGTGAATCTGTTAAAAATAAAATCTAAGCATTCATATAATATTATTAGAAAATTCTTCCTTATAATTTAATAATAAATCGATATTAAACTCTACGAAAAAAAATTAGAACGTTTTGATATTTGGATTCGAATTTATAATTAAATCCCATCGAATCCAAATCTGAGATCTATTTGAATTTGAAACTTTAAATATCTCAGATGTTAGATAAGGTTAAACAACTTTAATCGAATCGAATAATAATCTTAGTTATATTCGGAATTCAACTAGACAATTTGAAGCTTTGTATAAGTCTACTAATATACCATTAGTAAACTTTTGTACAGTTATAAACAGAATATTTTCTCATATGACACAACATTCACACTTGTATAGTTTATAAATGTGTGTTTTCCTATTTTATTGATGCAAAATCTTTCATCAGTTTTTTTTTAAATTTCTTGATACATCCGATTAATAATTTTGATATGATTCCGGATATTTAAGTTCAAGTTATTTTATCAAGCAGATGTATATTAATTTTGACCTACGTCTACTGTACAAACTTTGAAATAAATATGACGTAATGTAATCATACATGTTTTAATAACGACGTTGCCAACTTGGAGATTTCAAAGCTATATTCTAAGCAGATTGCAGCTTTACTTGACGCACCTAAACAGTTTAAGTTCTACCACACTTAGACGCCAATGTATGAAATAGAGAAGGGAATAAAATGAGCAGTTCACACTGCGAGGCCTCTTGTTTACCTACTGATAACACATGCACTCTTACCCTGACGAGTTTACATAATCACTGTCCTATTTGTGCCGTAAAAACATTGACTGGCTTTTTAAAATTACCTTTCTATTGTTTCCTATTCTAGATATACATAATTATGCTTCCACAATACTTTATTAATATACATCCTGGCAGGAAGACTCCTACAGGACATTTTCGTGACCAAGCCAAATAGTCTAAGCTGTAGATTATTTATAAAAAAATAATTACGAAAACACTACCATACTTCAAAATAAAAATAATAATTTTGTGACAATGTAGGACTATTTTTAGAATTATATAAGAATTTATGGTTTATGTTTCAAAGTTTTTCCTCTAAAACTTGCGGAATGGAACGTAAATTAATTAACAAGGGAAATCTTATCTTGACCTGCCATGACGTCACAGGTAAATAGGCAACGTCCTTAATAAAGAAAAAAAATACAGTAAAATACTGCCCTAAGCCGTGTGATATTTATTTGGTCAAGAAAGTGCCCCTTAAATACCGCTAACAACAAAGTATTAAAAACTAGCTGAATGCCCGTTCTTCACACGGAATATTGTGCTATTATTTATTTTTTAGATGAAAATGAGGAATTTTTGTTTGAAGCTTAATTGCATGGTTCTTAGCGCTACCCGAGAAACACCGCGAGGAGGTGATCATGTATCGTTTCTCACGGGGAGTTTTATTTTCGGCAGGCCCCCTTGCCTACTGCCTGGGGTTTTATCAGCTGAGGGCTGCTGGACAGACCTCCCCCACCACTCCCCACCACCACTCACCACCCCGAGCTAGACCCTCTCACTCACACATACACCACAACACCATAGAATTCAGCAAAATATACACTACAGACTTCTACTGTCTCTTGGAGTTGCATATTAAAACGTAATTACATATTTTAATTAACTGTCTGTATTCATTTTTTTAACACCTTAGAAGCATCTACGGGGTTAAAAATAATTGTTATATTTTTTCGAAGGCATTATTAGAACAAACTTATCGGATATTACCCTCTAAAAGCTTAAAAAGAGTTTATAAAGCAATATTGATGATCAGGGTAGTTACGCCGATTTCACCCCCTTGATCACAAAACATCGGAATGAAACATCTTTACTTTTCCTAATTATCTTATAAGGAACACCTGTGCCAAAATTCAACCCTTTAGCTTCGTGACAAGTGTGAGCCTTAGTGATGAGGAAGTCAGTCAGTCAATCATTCAGGGCTCTCGCTTTTATATATAGAGAGATATTATTGATTTTTTTTAACTTTCTCGTGACCTTCAGGAAAGAGGAAGTATTGTGATCGTCAACAAAATCGAACTTGAAATATTGTTAGATGCCAACTTTTCATGAATTCCTGAGCCCAAAAAAATTGTTTTCGCAATTGTCTGTCTATCTGTCTGTATGTGTGTCTGTATTTCATCCTAGAGACAAAACCATCTTACCTATTGTGTAAGATTTTTCAAAAGATTCCCTAAAGGTTTTTTTTAATTTATATTTTAAAAATATAACTTAAAAAAAATATAGAATACAAATTTCCACTTCCCACGTAGGTCGTATCGGGGCCCGTAACCTGATGATGGTGATCGTGGTGTTCGGCCTTATCCTTTCCGGGTTGGTTCAGCACAGCGCCACGGTGGCATTGATGGCGCTGAGTGACCCCTATCATCGGCAGACTTCGCCGAGTACGTGGCCAACACGAGCTACGTCACGCGATACTGCGCCCCTATCAACAATATGTCAGAGGTGAGTGCGGGGAGAAGGGTGGAGAGGGGGACAGGACTATCCTAAAAACCACTTTCTTGAGGTCCATGTTCCATAACGCGCTTGATTATAACCTTATTTCCGACAAAAACTAATATCGTAATTATTTAGAGATGAACTAGTATAAAATATTGCTATCCCCCTATCTGCGTCTCACGACCTGATATACACGTATTAGTTTCGTTTATGTATTAGATACAATAAAGGTAGAATTTTAGAGGATATGTACCCAAATTTGCGCGGAGTGAGCGTGGGAAGCCATACAGTAAAAAAAAAACCCCACCACCTCAATACACACAACTGAAATTCGAACCCTGATATTCCCGTCAACGGCCAAGCCAGCCAGATTTAATGAGCTTGACATATAAATAAATCGCGTGCTCACCGGCGCTGGCGGAAGATTGTCATTATTACGTTTAATGACATCCAAAGTTCCGGCATCGGTTAGCACGCGCGCTAAGTCATGGAAACACGTCTGTGTCTAGTTAAGTCGGTGAAGGGGAAGTCGGGGTTTTAATTCTAGCCGAGTGCACTGGTACTGATTTTTTTCTCGATGGCTTTTCCCCATACTCCTTCCCAGTGACGCAGGAACGAGGGGGTGTCACGGTGGTAAATTTTACCCTCCAAAAAAATTGAGGGGGTAAAAAGTATCATTCTAACCCCCCAAAATAGTATTATAAAACTTTTAGATAATGTAAAGATCTTGTTGAGGCAAGATACATAGTGCACAGTAAGTTAACATCATAAAAATAAAATATGTTTGGAGCACACACTGAAGAGATTTTGAAAACTCTAATAGTGATACCAGCTACATCAGCTACTGCAGAAAGATTTTTTCAATGCTTAAACGCATAAATAAAACTATCTTCGCTCCACGATGAGGCAATGTAGACTAAATCACCTCTGTGTGCTTAGTACTGTACATACCCTGAGAGGCTCAACAAACAAAACTAGTTAGTGGTTGTATAGCTAGTAATTATGTAGAGCAAAGGTGTTTGGAAACATACTTTAATTTTTTAGTGTTTCATAATTTTTAGCTGAGCCGCATCATATATAATTTTTCTTTATTTGTTTTGTGTGTATTTATTCTTATGTTTGGCATGCCTAAAATAAATGTAAAAAATGCACAATGGGACCGTTAAATATTACATTTTTCTAGTCTTTTTTTAATCCCAAAAAATGTTATCCCCTATAACAGCACATAGATATATATTCCCCCTCTCCCCAAATAAAGACTTTCCTGCCTCACTGCTCCCTCATTCTTTACTCATCACCACCCTGTTTGAGTGAATTTATTCGGATAGCCCGAACGGCTAATAACGGCTAGTAATGGATAGTAAGGCCTTGTACGCACCTGGGAACATTTTTTTTTACCACCGCGTCTTACTACCCGTTCAGGTTATACGTTTATGTACTAATTACATTAATGTTTTTAAGGATTATGAAGGTTATATGAAGAGGAAGTGTACCCACATTTGCGTGGAGGACGAATGGAAAACAATTTCGGAAAAACCACCCTCATTACAGAACATGGCTGGGTTTTGAAACTCGATCCCCCCGTCATTGGTAGTCTAGTCTACTGTGAGACTAGCGCATTAGACCTAGCAACCACCGAAGTGGGTGGGAAACATTTTCCAATAAAACAGTGTTTGCAAAAAAATGTGGATCTTGTTTCCGTAATGTTATTTAGTGTTTCTGTAACCATTGTTTGCAAACATGTTGATCTTGTTTCCGAAATGTTTTTTAGTGTTTCTAGAAACATTGTTTGCAAACATGTTGATCTTGTTTTCCGAAATGTCTTTCAGTGTTTCCGGAAAACAATCTGCAAACATTTTTCATGTTTTCCTTTGTGTTTCCCAGAGATGAAACAATGTTTCTTGTCCTCCAATTCAAATTTCAAATGTTTGAGAGTCTGGACGTGTTTTCCAACATTGTCTGCAGCAAGCAACGTGGGCCAGGCTATTCGTTCACTATCTCAACCATTTGCAAAAGAACTTTAAAGTCTGTAGAATACATGTAAGTAAAGTTCCTAAAGTCACTGCCATCTTCTAGCTTCAAGTTCTTCCAAAAGCTTACTTACATATTATGAACAATTTTGTAGCACTGTACAAACATACCACCATATTATTCTTCTCCGTCCTCACAGTTAATAGCTACGTATAAAACACAAGCCATAGGAGCATCTTACTCGATGGACATCTTGTACTCAACTTAGTTCTGGACAGGAAATTAAGTTTGTTTAATTGTTTGCAAAACAATATGTTTCTCGTGTTTGCAAACTGTCTCCCTATGTTTGTGAGCAACAGGCATTTCGGAAAGATCTAGAAAAAATGCTCGCAAGCAATGTTTCCGAGTGCGTTCTAGACTCTAGACGTGATGCACAGCGAAAAACAATTATCCCGATGAACATGGGCGTAGAAAGCTAATTTTTCTGCTAGAAATTTCTACTATACCTTTAGAAAATGAAAGTTTTTTTATACTAATACACATAATCCTACCTCACAAAGGAACTTACGTAGCTTATCCATTACGATTACAATGGTCTATGTATGGCGAACATGTTAAAAGTGTGTCGTTTAACAACTGTACATTTGGAAGTGTTTTTATCACTGAGAATTGAAACTAGTGAACCCCAATGTTGATGGACTCAGCCTGGCTCAAGGAGCACAGCGAAACTTCCGTAAAACAGTACGGCCAGAGTGCAGGTCGATTCCGATTCCGATAATCAGCGCGCTTGTGTCGGAAGGCAGATTGGCAGATGGTGGTCAGAGCGGAGGTGACTTTACACTGACTGCAAGTCAGTCGCAATCATAGAGTTGTCTAGTGAAGAGGCAGTGAGCTTATTAATTGCTACAGAAAATGTTCATTAAAAATTAAAACCAGAGAGAATGAAATTAATATGTTGAGATGTGAATTCGGTATATCTTCTGCGATCTCTTGCCAGCACTTATCAACTACATCGCGGTTTGAGTACGACTTCAATCTCTTTTTCCAAATTTGGGGTTTTAGAAAAACTTTCGTAATAAGTGTTTCTTCATCCATCACAAATGTACACAAAAAACAGCTGGTTTAAACAAACAGTTAAAACAACACCACCACGTGCACGCCGATACCAAACTGAGTCGGAAACTGGAACGGAATATTCATTCCGGTAAACTATCTGGCTCAGTCCTCTGCGCGCGCATTCAGTCGCCTGCCGCCACTATGACCACTCCCATTGCACAACACAGATTCATTCTCGCGCCGGTTTTCGGAATCTGAACTGGCCTGCACTCTGGCCATACCGTAAGTCTGAGGATCTGGCGTATCCTTGTCTGTGCTCGGTGGGACCATAACATTCCAGATTCCCTCTCCTTCATACGCCCTTGCCGATGAGGAAGTCAATGTGTGGCGGTGAATATGCACAGGATATTATTGGTGAGGGAACTGCATGGCTACTTTTGGGAAACAGCGTTGCTATACTCTCTTTATGTGAGTTCAATCTTCCCTCACGATATAAGAGAAGTTTCGCAACGTTGGTAAGTCTATGTTGCCAGTAGCTCCTTCTTACTCCAGCACACCACCTTCAGACAGAGCTGAGTGTGAGGAGATTTTGCAACAGTTAACAGAGAGAGAGAGCGAAGATAAAGCTTTTTTCCATCCGAGCTACCGTTTCCTCAGCAATTATATTGGTGGGTATAGTACCTTCTGTATCCTTCCGCGGGGGTCGATATAGTACCTTCGATATCTTTCTTACACGGAGGTGAGCAGATTATTTTCTGTATACTTCTTCTACTAAGGTGTCTATATCAGCGATTCTTAGCCGGGAGGCCACTAAAAGGTTTTTTGGGGACCTCGAAAAAAAGATTTAAAATGTTATTTGCTTATAACTGAAGTCGATTATCTTAAATTTAACGTTTTGAAAGAAATAATTCGATGATCGTAAGCATGTAAGAAGAGTAGAGTAGACTCGATTTTTCCTGGGTAATGGGGGGGAGAGGGGGAAGCACGGATAATAGAAATCACGGATAATATAAGTAATACCCATCTGTGTACCTTCGCCTTAAAAATTTGCTGCCCTTTGTTTCTACTTATTTATGTGAAAAAAATGATTTTCCACAATGGTAAATATTAAAACGAAGCAGAGAAATCGACTCAGAATCGACTCCTGCATGTGAATAGCATTAAGTAATACAATCTAAACAAGAATAGATAAATTAGTGGAAAGTGTTCAATAGCAGAGATCCCAATAAATACATTTAGTTAAGTTAATTTAGTTTTTTTATTTGTTTGTTGTTATAATCAGTAAATAAAGCCACTATTTTAGAATACACCTTCATGATTAATATGTTAATAAAAACTAGGGGGCCGCGAAAATAAAAGGTTAAGAACCACTGTTCTATATCCTTCCTCGGGCGGGGGTGGATTATAGTATCATCTATATACTTCCCCCACAGGGGTGGATATAGTATATTCTGTATCCTTCCCCCACAGGGGGGGATATAGTATATTCTGTATCCTTCCTCGCCCTAAACCCGATTACACTCATCTCACTTTCTTTCTCTCTCTCTCTTTTCTTCCTCCCCGTGTGTTTTTTTTCCTCCAAAGCCAGATCGACGTCCTCATGGCGCTGGCAGACGCTGAAACGTTGGAGGTGGTGGAGGAAGAGGCGGAATACGAGGAGAGCGAAGAGATTCTCGCTGGTAACGAGACCTATCATGGAGGACACGGCAGGCACATAGTCGCGGAGCCTCACGTCAAGGTCAGCCTATTATTAATACTACTATTATTATTAACTCAGTTATTTCCCTCTAGCCAGTTAGAGGTCTTGACTGTCGGCTATTTCTTTAATTAAAAGAAAATTAAAACGAGATGAAATCATTATTTTTTATTGAAATGAAATTATTAGTTAGTATTAGTTACTGATATTGTGGTTTTTTTACCGGACAAACACGTGACAACAGTCCAATTTTCATAGGAAGGACATTTATGTAAACTCTTTTTTGGTGGCCAGCATTGATAAGTCTACTTTTTTTTTCGTCACCGCTAGACACCCGGGATGTACACTAATGTTTAAGGGATGAGTATGGTTGAATTACAAAAGGAAATGTACCCACATTTGCGTGGAGGGAGAGTGGAAAATCATTTAGAGGGGGAAACGTTATACTTTTCAATATGACAGTTGCTTAACATTATTTTCATTTATTAGCTCATCTCAAAGGATTTGAATTTGAAATTCTAAGCAACCGATTATGTATTTAGGGACAATTAAAATATATATATTGTGAGACTGTCGTCTTTAACCATGTAAGCAACTGTTGTTCTCTATTAATAAAATAATCTATTGAATATTCGTATTATTTAGTTTTCTGTCTAGCCTGATCACCAAGAAAAAATATTAATTCAAAATCAAAGGAGAAATCATATGAGATATTTAAACTTTAAGGTTTAAACCCAAAGAGAAATGTAATGAATTTAGTAACGATAAGAACATGACATAAATTCTT
The DNA here is from genome assembly GCA_033556935.1 of Timema podura. NCBI lineage: Eukaryota > Metazoa > Arthropoda > Insecta > Phasmatodea > Timematidae > Timema > Timema podura. Next base: position 23,934,149 of record JAVRXN010000013.1, on the reverse strand, counting down.
AGCATAATGTGAGGTCTAGAGTTCACAGCATTATCAATATTAATTATTAAAAATGAAATGACTTGAAGTAAGAATTCGTGAATTTAGATCTAACTATCAGCTTACCGTGAAAATTGGACTGTGGGTGGATAGATTGAATACATTTCCACAAATAGGTTGACATATCAACATACTTCGTGAAATAAACAAGGCCAAGGGCACCCATGTGGGTTTTCCAAATGGGGGGGGGGGGGGTTCAGATTAGAGTCCCATATGCCAGGGGTGCCCTTTCCCTTCCACAAGATAAAATTTCAAGAATTTAAGTCTAAGAGAGGGAATTTTAAAGCATCTGAACATAATTCTGATCTCAATAATTATATGAGTTTCAAGAGCCAATTTTCGTAACAAAAAAAAAATAAGTTTCTGAAAATTTAACAAAAGATAAAATTTAGTTATAGCTAAACTCATTGAAATATTTTTTACAAGTTTACTGACCAGAACAAAATAAAAAGAGAGCGATTGAAGAGGGAATGGGAGGAAATCTACATTTTATAGCTTTCATCTCTGTTATCTCGGATATTGATGATTAAAAGTTGTTAATAGCAAATTGCAGCCAAATCCCAAATACACCATTTTATTTTTCATAAAGATTAAATATATATATAGCATAGTGAGATGGGGTGCTACACCCCCTATATCACCCATTTATGGGTACCCATGAACCAGGCCTGTTCATTTCATAATAAGATTTTTTTACTATAAATATCTGGACTGTTATTTCCTTAAGTTTATCTCGTTCCTGTGTTAGAGTGATTTCCTTGTTTTATCTCAAGTGCCTCTTTTGGGTTATTCTGTCTTAGTGCCTTACATTTTAGGTTCCATAGTAAAATAAATGGTACGGTGTACTGCACAGACTTTCTAGTTCCATTACCTAAAAATGGGGACATTCATTTAAAACAGAAACTTACTGGAAAAAAGAGGATGACATTACTTCAGGCCCATTATCATAGATGAAATAATATACACTGTCACAGAAACATTGAGAATAAGTTGTACTGCACAATCACTCAAATTTCTCATATAGTTTGGAATAATATTTTCAAAAATAGGTTTTCAGTAATCTACCATTGAGTAAGTTTTCTTCAGAAAATAACACACATCTTCTTAATTACAATAAACACTCTATATATAAATTTTGAACAAAATTGTTCAAATATTTTTAACAAATTTCAAATTTAAGAAAATATTTGTAAACCACCCCCAAACTATTTTTAATTTGTAAAAATAAAAACATATTTTGTTCCCAGATATCTATTTTAAAATTAAAAAAGCCAATTTTGAAAATTTCAAATTTTCTAAAAATTTGATATAAGCAGGGCTCGGATTTTAATGACATGTCTTTTAAGTACATAAAATCTGCTCATTATCTCTTTATTGATAATTTGTATATTTATAGGTCATTTTTGGTCACTTTATTCGTAAGCGTCATTTTTGATTTATATTTAGGCAACTTAAATAATTTATAAGTCATATTTAGGCATTTTTGAGTAATATTAAGGTATTATATTTAAATAAGTATATTTTTAAATGCTAACGATATTTTATAAATGCATAAATGCTCAGACACATAGTTATCGCAATGAGAAGATAATGTAGACAATGAACTATATGCCCTCTTTGCTTGTATGGTTGTAAAATACATATTCCTGGTGAGACACTGCAACTAGGCCTGATAGGGTTGCGTTGGGAGGGGATAGCTATTACTACTGAAGCAGAAATTTGTAAATCAATGCTATATTCAGAAGAAGACATATGTTTAGTTGTTAAAAGCTTTTCAATGCATTTTACATGTGTAAAGTTCATGTTCGATTTAGCCGTGGGCATTTGTTACGAGATTTTGTTAATATTTTTAGGTAATTTTTTGAAAATTTTAAGTAAATTTTTTTAGAAGTCTTAGGTCATTTTATAAGTAATTTTTTCGAACAGTTTCAGGCAATCAAAATCCAAGCCTTGGTCATAAGTAAACTACTTTCAGATTAAATTATTTAAAAAAATAAACATAAATCATCATTTATCATCTAAAATAGTGCCTAGGTACCAATTTTGAACACATCGTTTTAGCTATTTAAAAAAAAGTTATAAGTAATCTACTATGCCGACGCCTGTGATCCAAGACACATCAATTGGTAGTTATAATAATAATAATAATAATAATAATAATAATAATAATAATAATAATACTAATAATAATCGACTTTAATGTCGAAGTTAAGGCTACCGCCTTTTCTTACACTTAACCAATACATTTTAAAAGGAAGTTTAACAAAATAATATATATAAAAACACACAAAAAATGTATATAAACTAGAGCTAAAATACACAAGGATTATGTAATATGGGAACGCTGCGCGCACGCACACACACACACGCGCACGCACACACACACGCACACACACACAAAATATGTGATTACTTCCGTCTCACACTCCTCAATCCCACGAATGAGCTTCCACACGCAGATTATTTACGACTTTTCGCTTGAAACCATTCAATTATAATTCCTTTATATCGTTGGTTAGGGTATTCCATGAACGAGAAGCTGAAACAATGTTAGAATTGGAGTAATGATTGGAATCATGGAGAGGAAACGAATAAAGTTGAGTTTTCTTGTGATCGACTGTTGAGATTATTATTAGAGTTGAGTGAGCGAATACGGAAGAAAGGTATTGTGGGGAGTTGGAAGTCAATAGTTTCTTTATGATGGTCACGAGTGTAGAGTTTCGTCTTTCTTTAAGTCGTAGCCAAGTCAGTCTCTTATAGTATGGGGAGATATGATCACGTGACCAGAGGTCGAATATAAATCTAGCACATGTGTTTGAGTCTTTGTAGTCTTGCCGCAAGGTCAGCTGTCAGGTCTTCAAGTTTCAAGTTTCAATTTCAAAGTTCATTTCGAAAGATTTAAGTTTCAAAGTATTATAATACATCACATAGTCGAAGTGAGGATAAGGGATTGGATAAGAGTGGATTTAATATTCATCGGGTACATTTTTTCAGGCGCTTAAGTGAGTGTAAGGCAAATAACACTTTTTATATATATATATATATTATTGTTTCACATGTTAGGGTTTGCATTTATATGTAAACCAAGGTTATTAACAGACCGGCACAAATGAAATTGGGCTGTTGTTTGAATTTATTTGTTGTACAAATGCGAAACTCAATGTGGGTAGTAATTTTATAATTCCGATTGACGTATCTTCTGTACGCGACTTGGGTGCGAATGCTGTCCGCGTTTTGTTCACAGGTACCACTTCTAGAAGAAGAGAGCGTCGACTCTCTACTCAGGGAGATCTTCCTGTGGGGTACCTTCATCTCCCCACTCCCGTCCAGCCGGCTAGCGGCCAGGATTGGACCCAAGAAGATCATCGGACCTGCCCTGCTAGCCGACGGTTTACTGCTACTCCTTGTGCCTCTGGCCTGGTTCACCCCTTACCACGTGGCCATCCGCTTCGTTCAGGGTGTCTTCACGGTTAGTGTGTTGACAATTAAGCCATATACGTACTACGTATCCGTAAGTCCGTAGTTCGTAGGAAATCGATGCCACAGTATTAAATTGTGCTGTATACAGAGTCCTGATCCGTATCCTTATCCTGGTCTGTACTTCGTAGAAGTTGGGAACTTTTAGAGCTAGACTACCGAGGACGGGAAGATCGAGGTTCGAATCTAGGTCGGTGAACTGAGGTTGGTTTTCCCTAAATGGTTTTCCACTCTCCCTCTACAACAAATGTGAGTTAATTCCTCTAAATTCACCCCAATTCCTAACCCATTAGCGTAACTAGTACGTAAGCTATAAACCGAATGGGTAGTAAACTTGGTGCTATAATTAATTAATTATTGAGCAACTTTAACTTTCTAAGTACTGGTTTGTACGGAACACCCAGCACAGTTAGGTAGATATGTGCGCGCGCTTTGAAGTAAAAGCACAATGGCAGCGAAAGTATCCTTGCTAATTATAATTAGTATAATATTTTTGTACGCGTCTTACTTACCGTTCGGGTTATACGCCTATGTACTAATTCGCATTGGATTTGGAATTAGGAGAGTTGAATTTAGAGGAAGTGAGCCGCATTTTGCTGGAGGGAGAGTAAAACCTTTAGGAAAACACCACCCCATTTCCACCCGACCGAGATTCGAACTCGATCTCCCGTCCTCACGGTTCGAGCTCACACAACGTAGCGCGTTATACCAACTACCCACCGAGCGTCATTACTAATTATAAGTTGGTGTTGCTCTTTTTTGTCGATGATTTATCTTTCTAACAATTTTATTGACAAACCTATGACCATCTCATTTGTTGGAACTGTCACGTGATTAAGGACTGTGTGGACGCGAATAGGGTTTCTAAGGATCAATGAACACGGACTACAAACTACGGACCTACGGATAGAAGGGCTTTGCTCTTCAACATCCCTCCGCAGCCCCTCCAACCCTGCCCGTAAACGGTCTAAAGCTGGTTTTTTTCCCCTCCTACCATGTCTCACTACCCGGTCGATCTATACACATGTAGGCCTAAACCAATTACGATAGTGTATTTTGGTGTAAGGGATGTGAAGAGATGTTTAGAAGAAGTGTACTCGTATCTGCGTGTAGGGGAGTGGAAAAAATATTTAGGAAAAAAATAGTTCAGTACATTCAATCTCACTATCATCGGCAGTCCAGTGTATTATAAATTGACGCCTTAAATCAACTTTTTTCAAACTGTGCTCCACTGATCAAAGGTCCGAATCCCGGGTAAGTATACTAAGGCTGGTTTTCCCTAAATTGTTTTTCTATTCTCCCTCTACACTAATACATGTGCACTTCCTCTAAATTCAACCTTCCTCATCTCTAACTCACTAGCATAATTAGTTTACATCCGTATAGCCTCAATAGGTCAGTAAAAGTATGATAAAAATAATAAATAAAAATTCAACAGGTCGACACTAGTTTAAATAATCCTGTTTCAATCGCTGTATATTTCAGGGCGCGACATGGCCCGCGCTCCACATGTTGGCTGCCAGCTGGTTCCCGCCCTTACAACGGAGTGGTTTCATTTCCTGCTATTCAGGTATCATTTTTTAACAGCGATAGTAGAAACCTTTTTAGTTTCAACGTGATCCCTCGGAGAAAGAAGGTACAGTATCTACTGTGATCGTAAAAAAAAAAAAAACTTTGAGTGGCTTTTGCAATGATGACTGTGTGTATGTGTTTGTGTAGGACTGTGATCTCAGCCTAGAGCCAAAACAATTTTACCGATCTGGCTGAAACTCGTGATTAGATTTTCATGAGTTCCGCTAAGTCAGGTGTATATATATTTATATAAAATTAAATCAAGCGAGTATCAATCCAATTAGCTTCTAAGTGTATTCAATTTTCCAAAATGTGTTAGGGGAGAAGACCACTTAGCACAATAGCTTCTTAAGACATCTAATTTTAAAAAAATCAAATAGTTTCTAAGGGCAATCCAATTTAAAAAAATTATTGGTTGAAGACCACTTCAAATAGCTTTAAAAATCATCTAATTTTCTAAATAAAAACCAACACAAAATGAAACACAGATGAAGAACACTCTAAATAGCTTCTTGGGGATTCCAAACTTAAAAAAACAAATTGATTAGGTATTACTTTAAATAAATTCTAAGAGTATTCAAATTTCGAAAAATGTCGGGGGCTGTTATAAAATTGTATTTTCAAAAATTCTCCAAACGAGGATAACTATAAATAGCTTCTAGGAGCATCCAATTTTATAACATTAACTAAGGGAGAAAAGGGTGAAAAGTTCCACAATTTTTTTTTTATGCTTCCCCTCTTACACCAATAAATTGCCATCATCACTGCATACAACAACAAAAATGTTCTAATTTATTAGGGTTTAATAGTAAATCTTATTATTACACATGTTTTTGTTTTCCCCCCGCAAGCTGTGTCTGTAGGCACGGCTCTAGCCGGCCTGTTGGGGACTCCCCTGGTTCTGGCCGCTGGTAGGGACTCCCTCTGCTACATCCTGGCCGGTCTGACGAGTCTCTGGTTCTTGGCCTGGTGGAGGTTCGTGTACGACACACCTGGCGAGCATCCATCGCTGCCCGAGCACAAGAAGAAACATCTAGAGACGGCCATAGGGAACAAACTCACCGCCAGGAGTGCTGTACGTATCACATACGTGCTGGAGTAGGGTTCTGATAGGAACAACCGTTTAGAAAAATAGAATATTTTTCAGCACCACGTCTTACTACCCGTTAAGGTTAAACGCATCTGTACTTATTACTATAATCAATAAGGAATTAGGAAGGTTGAATTTAGAGGAAGTGTGTCCGAATTTGCGGGGAGGTATAACGGAAAACATTTAAGGGAAAAACCACCCTCAGTACTCCCGAGTGGGATTTGTGCCCCGATCTACCAGTCATCGGTAGTACAGTACATTGCGAGAGTGACGCCCTAAGACATTTGACCATCGAATTGTGTCAAATGCCAAATTGTGGTGTGTGACGGGGCGTGTCGTGGGGTGTAGCCAGGCTAAGCAGAGGTTGTTCAGACTGTACTTGTGAATTTTTCTCATCACTCTGTAGAACACAGGTTTATTATTATTATTATTACTACTACTATGTGTTCTATCTTACGACATGTCAATTCCTTTTGTCAGTTAACTTAAGACCACCAAATGCGCCTTGTCCTCAGTCTTCTCCTTCATCTCCCAGAATTTTCTTATTTCCTTCAAGTCTTCCAATATTTAAATCCTCCTTCTTCCTAAGCTCCTCTTTCTCTCAATCTTTACCTTCTATTAAACCGCGCAGAAGACAGTTCTTGCTAACGTTGTGTCCGATTCACCGAAGAATCAATCACGTCTAAAATGGTTCTCTTCTCACCAACTCTTCTTAGGACTTCATTTGTCCGCCTGATCTTCTAAAGTATTCTCCAGCACTACATTTCAAAGCTTCTCAAGTAGGCCTATTTCTTTTCCATCTTCCTCATACTCTATATATTATTGTTCAAATTGAGACCTAGAGTGCGTGAGAATGGCTCACACGATATAGGTCTAGTGTTGTGGTCATCCGCATTTATTTACACTTTTTAGGATAGGAGGGAGGAAGATAAAATTAAGAGGAAATGTAACCTCATCAACGTGGAGGAAGATTGTGATATCATTTAGGAAAAAACCTTCAGTGTTGTCTATTTATATATATATATATATATATATATATTATATATAGTTCTATATAAAATAGGAGTGCTAGTTTCACTGGTCGAATGGTCTAAGGCGTCACTCTCTCAATTGACTGAACTGCCGATGACGGGGAGAGTGGGTTTAGAATCCCAGTCGGGTGTACTGAGGGTGGTGTTTGTTAAATGGCTTTTCACTCTCTCTCTCTCTCTCTCTCTCTTTCTACACGTAAATACGGGTACAATTCCTCTATATGTAACCTTCCTTATCCATAACATATTAGAGTACGGTAATTAGTTCATATGAGTATAAACCGAACGGGTAGTAAAACGGGGTAGCGAAAAAAAAAAACACGTGAGAAACTAAAAATACATTTGATTGTATTTTATTACTTAATTAATTTATTGCTGTCTTTTCAGACTCCGCCCCTGCCTTGGAGACATCTTCTCTCTTCAGCCCCTGTCTGGGCATGCGCGGTGGCATGTCTGGGTAACCAATGGGGTCAGACTACGCTTCAACTGGCCGTCACAAAGTACCTCAAGCTCGTGTATGGATTTTCCCTCACATGTGTAAGACATGCTTTCATTATTGCTACACTAAGGCGCAGTTCAATTTGGATAGTAAGGGCTTTATCTGACGTCTAGAAAAGGTTACTAGATCTATTTTCACGTAACCATACGTCAAGTCACATAATCTGCAGCCGTTACTTTTGATATATATTGTTTTTATTAAGTACGAATTATTTACTAAAATTACGATGGTGTTTTAGGGATGATGTTATGAACCAACTGTAGGCCTACTGATTTTTTTATGGAGCTCCCATTCTTCCTCCACGTAAATTCGGGTACATTTATTTTGTTTATACCTTGCACACACTTGCCCCATTAGTGTAATTTAATGCAAATATACCGTAAGGGTGGTACAGTGAAATCTTTCTTAATGGGCATTTCTGAACAATTACTATCCCTAACAAATAGTAAGACGCAGTGATAAAAAATAAATAGTTGTGTGATTTTAGTACTAACTCTTCAGTGACGTGGCCCGCCTCTGTGGCGTAGTTAGCCAACGCGTTAGTTTCGTGTTGAGCTAGACTGCTGAGAACGGGGAGATCGAGGTTCGAATCTCACTCGGGTGAACTGGGGGTGGTTTCCCCTAAAATGGTTTTCCAATCACCCCACACAAATGCGGGCTCACTTACCCTATATTCAACCTTCCCGATTCCTAGCCCTTTAGCGTAATTAGTACCTAAGTGTATAATCCGAACGGGTAGTAAGACTTGGTGCTAAATAATCTAAAACCCAGTGGCGTGACGTGGAGCATTGGCAAGTTAAGTTTAAATTGCACCTGAGAATTGTTCTCGATACTCAGTAGATCACTCAATGGCCGGTTATCAACGCACATACATTCCCATGGGTTGTGTGGAGAGCAGAGTCTATGTATGATTAGTCAGGGACAGAGTGGGAAAGATAACATATTACATGTATGGTTTTTAACAAGCTCTGCTGGTTCAAACCCAGCCGGGGTCAACGGATTTTTCTTGAACAATAAAAAAATCCGTAGCACAACTTCCTTCGGAGGAGAAGTAAAGCCGTCGGTCCCATGTCGATTGTAGCACGTTAAAGAACCCCGGAAAAAAGCCTTTCCCTGTAAAATTGGTAGGTCCTTTAGCTCTCGCTCATTGAAATTCTCGTGTGCTGATATAATTAGTAGGCTCAGAAAGTACACTTTAAATACCTCAAATAAATCAACAAAAAACAAGATCTGCTTAGCCTTGCAACACTTCACGACACGCCATTGGAGCTATCTACCAGTATATAACCATCAATTTTAAATTATATAATATTAAGAACGTATCGTACATAACGCGAGATTATGTAACTTGTTATCTTGCCCGAAATAAACATGCACTATTGTATTTAACAACACCCAAACTAATACAATATAAGCTCAAAGTACGATACAACGTACAGTCCACTTTTCATAGGAAGAGCCTTTTAGGAAACGAAAACATATTTTTTTTCAGCCCCCAATGATAATATTTTACTGTATGTTAATAATAATAATAATAATAATAATAATAATAATAATAATAATAATAATATGGTAGTAATAATATTATAAGTTATCATTAATAATGGCGTGTCTGGGATATATAAATCTGTAGCTCAGTTTGCGGAAAGATTAGCCAGTACTAATGTAGGGGACGCCCGAATGTAGGCCTACTAATCGTACTTCTTTCGCGGAGGCTCTTTCCATGTACCGATGAGATGAAATGATGATGATAGTGATTATGACAAGGTGATGCCAATAAAGATCTTAACCTCACTAATCAAACCCTGGTGATCATGGGAATTATTCCCCTTTCGAGAAAAAAAATCCCCCCGGTACCAGCCGGGAATCGAATTCAGGCCGTCACAGCCACTGACTTACTATACAACGATATAGGTCATCAGGTATTAATAATATCAGTGACAGTTCAAGATCACATGACTTGACGTATGAATACCTACGTAAAAGTAGATCCAGCCACTTTTTGTTTGGTTCTTAAATAAGGCCTTTCTTTTGAAAATCAGACTGTAGAAGGCTTGCCAACTTACATCGGTGGTCGAATGGTATAACGACGTCATTCTCATGTTAGAATAGATTGCCAATGACGGGCAGATAGGGGCTCAAACCCCGGTTGGGTGTTCTGAGGTTTCTTTACTAAATAATTTCTCATCCTCCCTCCACGCGAATTTAGTTTCATTTCCTCCTAAATTCCACCTTCCTCATCCATAGCCCTCTTAATTAATGTATGCGTGTAGCTCGAATGGGTGCACAAACAAGGCGGAAACAAAAGTAGGCTTACCCTGCTTGTTTCCACTATGGTATAGCTTATCAGATAGGGCCATAGTGTAACATTTCTAGGTAAGATGGATATCTTTTGCGGTAAATGAGGGGCAGAAAATAATATGGCTGCTATAAATCTGGCTACACAATACAAAATCTTTAATTTATACACATAATATTTTCACTGGACAAACTTTGTATTTTAACAATACTTTTTTCTATGACTGCAAAATGCAAGAGTTAAGCTAATGAAAAGTGAATATCAAGGAAATACCATGATTATATCTAGTGGCTTATTTTGTACTAAGTTTAATTAATAGTCGGCTGTTATCATTCGATTATATATTAGTTAGTTATTAAGTTGATCGAATTTATTCTGCCCCACAGCAAACAAATTACTTTCAAAATCTAGTTCCATTTAAATACTTTATAATTGCAAGAAAAATTAAAAAAACATTTCAATACAATGTATTATTTGGTTAAAGAGTGAGGCATTCTGTGACACGATGAGTCCAGGCTTGCTTGCAGGCCGATGTTGGCCATTTTGAGCACTTTCTATAATGATTGATTAAATAACCAAGCTATTATATTTGATATTAATAACGTTTATAGCCGCGTCTAAATATTATATTCTTTGAATTGAAAAATTACACGTTAACATGGGAATAAAACCCGGGACCTTGTGCTTAGTACGACAATGCTCTTATCACTGTGCTATCCAGGAATCTTCCCGTGCCCAGGGTAATTCTTCACTCATATTTTAAGGCAGAGTCTGTGATGGACGTGTGGAAATCGTCAGCTACATATGAGTGATCAATTAAGATTACGAACTATCAGATAACGCAGCCGCCTTCGAATCGGTAACTAACTTATTTTTTTACATTAGTACAATGACAACTATACGAATGCGCATATCATGATGGATTAAATAGACAAGCTATTGTATTGAATATCTTGATATGAGTGAAGAATTAGCTTAAGCATGGGATGATTCCTGGATAGCTCAGTGGTTAGAGCATTGATGTACTAAGCCAAATATCCCGGGTTTGGTTCTCGTGTCCAGGTGTAATTTTCAATATGAAGAAAAATACTATCTCTAAAGTAATACAAACATGATTCTAACTTGGATAAAAGGTCAAATGGGACACGTGTTTAAATTAACTTTTTCATTGTTTTTATATCTCTTGTCCGTCGCTGAAGTAGGTCATACATGTTACGGTACACTCTGTGTGTGTGTGTTTGTGTGTGTGCGATTTAATTTAGAGATTTTTAACTGAGTTGATTGTTTGAAGCTTACACTTTGTAAACTAAACTGTAATATTAAAATGGGATTACTTTTCTTTTAATCCATTTGATGGCGCCTGTTCTCTTTAGGATAGAGTGCTGTCAGTTCTACCACACATAGGCTATTTTATGGCGGCCCTATTGTTCGGCCGAGTGGTCGACCACGTGAGGTCGCAACCGTTAGTTTCCACGACCACCGCTAGGAAGCTCTTCGTTTATATATGTAAGTCTATAACGCATTCATTTAATGTTTAAAAAAATATAAATATTCATACTGGTTGAAAATTGATTTCCTATTATATACCGCACCTGTTAGTTGATTTTGTGTTAAGATGTTAGTGGCGGATGAATATTTCAAAAAAATAATCTTCTCGTCGCAAGTAAGACAAATATAAATAAGAACTAGAGTTCATTCGTCATAGGAGTGGTGGTAACTGGCAGCTAGCAGAATATGTAGAATCGGCTAAAAGGTAAGTGTAATTAAAAACAAATGATTTGTTTTTACTGCCAAAAATGACAAAAAAATAACATTAGATCTTGCCGATCACATAGTTTGGTCAATGGATGCACGAGATTAGATCTGGTGACTTTAACTAGCTGTCACTTACCCGCATGCCTACCTTAGATGGGGTATACAAGACAATTAACTTAATTTAAAAAAAACCTGACCGGAATTCGAACCTTCGACGTCCTATTTATTGGAAAATCAAACAAGACATGGAAACTTTGGACTCACCAGTGGTTTTTTTTTGGGGGGGGGGGGGAGGAATCTACTATGCTCTTTTTGTACAGTTTAGTAATTATATGTAAATGTATGTCTATTTCCCACTTAAATAAATACTTTACGCATAACATAATACTAATTCGGCTATTGTAATGATCTTTACTGGTTTAGTTTTCCACGTAAATGTAGTTACATTTCCTCTAACATTTACCTACCTTATCCCTACTTTATTAGTGTAAATATGCGAATAACCAGGAAGGGTAGTAAGACATAAAGAGAAGGGAGGGGGGAAATTAACACGGGTGATGACAGTTGACGGTGTTAATATTTTCTTTTGTTTGTTCTGAGCACATTTCTTTCCTGCCGCCATGTTGTTTGTGGTGGGATACAGTGGTTGTGACCCGTCTTTCCCTGCTGCCCTCTACACGGCGGCTGTCATGACTAGTGGAGCCACGCCCGCCGGTTCCTACACTAGCGCTGTCGACATTGCGCCCAACTACGCAGGCTAGTTCGCTCTTGTTGAATCACTATACCTTGGTTTTCTTATGAGTAAAGCCCCGTAAAAATGGTGAGACGCGATTAAGTGAAATGTATCCATACAAAGATGGAATCAAGTACTTTTTCCTTTGATAGTTTTTAAATATGAACGAAATGACATCGCTTTTACAAAAAAAAAAATTTTTTTTTAAATAAACACAAAATGAAGAACAAATTAAACATAACTTTTGACCATGCTGTATGTAATTTGATCAGTATTTTGTTGTAGTCTAAGCTAACGTTAGGCTAAAAAATTGTGAAATATGCAGACAAACTTGACAAAGAACTTTAAAGCAAATATATAAGGTTTCAATAAAAATTTTTTTTGTATACATTGCCTCAATATGTAAATAATACTTAAACACCTCAGATAACATGTAATTTTAAATAAACACAAAATAAGACCAAAAAGGGAGATTTAAAAAACAAAATTTAACTAAAAATAAAACAATTTTTTTTACGGGGATTTACTTATGAGTTGAAATTTGGAACAACTAACTTATTAGAAACTAAAAACATATTTCCTACGTTCAATATTGAAAATATTTTACTATATATTAAAAGTGTAATTTTATAGGTAATAATAATATTTATCAAAAATGACAGGCTCAGTTCAGATGACTTGACGTATGAATGTATGAAAGTTAATCCAGTAATTTTTATAGCTGTCAATTACGTCAATTCATAAGAAAATTGAGGTATAGATCCTAAATCTAATCGGCAAGCTAATAAAATATTACAATTATTATTGTTTAATAAACTTTACCGAAATTTGCGGGAGTTTGGCAGTGCGGGTATTGTGCTTGTGATGTGATGTTCTTTTTTATAAAAATATACAAGTTTCACTTCACAATACTCGTATTTTGATCCTTGTGAAGTCAAACTATGCAAATCTTCAGCTTTATTTGTTTGGCGGGTAGCAGACTTATCAGTTTGCAGGCGAGTCTTTAACATACAAATTATTGACTTTCATTTGTTTAAACTGTGGCTTTAAAAAATCTCGATTTTTACGTCCTTGCGAATAGTTTATACTTTGTTTTAAGTATATTTTATATCATAGAAATGATAAAAACGGAAATATGTCAAAGTAACAATTGCAATTATTTACCTTGACACTTTTTAAAAGCTATTTTGCAGATTCACTAAATTTATTTGAAAAAACAAGAGGAAGATAGAGGCATTTTACTAAACTGACCCGGCCACAGGCTGGAAACAGTTGATGATAATAATGATTACAAAATTTAATAGGAGGGCTCCAGGGTGTATTTTTATCTGGTGCAAAGGCTCCCTATGAACTGAAAATTTTGAGGACCCCTGGTCTAAGTAACATACCCATTCTATCTTCATAAAAAATACAAAGAGCCGATTCAAATTTCAACAAGTCCTTAGCTTTAAGTTAAACAATGAATAGAGAGAGGATAGGAAACATAAAAGCTCATTACATAACTCCAAAATATGTATTGATTTATATATCAAAATAATTATTATTATAAAAAATAATCTTATGATTAATAAAACTTAATGGCATGGTATGTACCCCTTAAATCCTTCACGTCCCCCTTGGGTTCTGTAGTTCAAACATTAAATGTGATATAGCTTTTTAAATAAACATTTTAGGTCATATAAGTTTATTGGGCCTTTTGGACACTCCTTTTTGGTCCTCCGAATCTTCTCTGTGAGTCAATGTGTACCTTTAGTTTACCCTGTGAGGCAGCAAGCTTACCTTGCATGGTTATACTATGACGTAGCTTATATGATAGATTCATGGTGAAACCAGTTGAGGTAAGACTGTTACCTTTTAGGATAAACTAAAGGTAGGCCCTTCACTCCGTGTGCCTGAATTGTAGCGACTATACCTTGACGGATTACACAAAGGACCTATCTTATAAACTATACCATAGTGGAATAATGCAAGGTAAGATTACTAACTTATATGATAAGCAAAGAGTACAGCTCCCGTGACGTAAAGAAGCCGGATTTTAAGGCTCAGTCTTGTTTGAAGTCGGTCTTTTATTTTTTTACAGCAAATGCATATTTTTGAAAAAAGCACGTTTATCATTATTATTATTATTATTATTATTATTATTATTATTATTATTATTATTATTATCTGTTTTAGGGACTATATTTGCTTTGAGTCAAACATTTGGTGCCGCTGGTTCTTTGGTGGGCAATTACGTCATCACCGAGGGTCTTCATGGATCTGTGAGTATTTACAATGTTTTAATATATAAATCACAAATGTAATAAGACACCTTCAGAGTTTAAGAGTTTTTTTATATGAATAGCCTTATATGACCACTAGAAAGCTTACTTGATCTACTTTCACGTATTCATACGTCAAGTTAAATGATCTGCATTTGTCACTTTAGATAGATATTATCGACATTTATGAAATAACACCAATAATATAGTAAAATATTATAAATGTTGCCCGAAAAATAATATGTTTGGTTTTTCTAAAAGTTTCTACTAATCAAAATCCTATAATAAAATATCTATGGTCTTTACTCTACAGCGTGATACAGTCAATTTTTCATAGGATGAAAATTTTAGAAAATACAAACGTATTTTTTTGCATTTAATATTGAAAACGTTTTAATATATTAATTATTAGTGACTTATAATATTAATAATATCCATCAAAATTGAAAGCTGCAGATAGCATGACTTGAAGTATGAATACGGAAAAGTAGATAGATAGTAACTTTATATAGCTTTCAAATAAGGAAGATTCTTTCCATCAATTTGGACTGTAATAACTAGAACATTCAGTTATACATGCCAAATACAGATCGTAGTACTGTAATAATTCACTAAACGTACATAAATTTATTGTTGAAGTTACCTGGATTGTGGTAATTTGTTTTCTGAATTAAATTATGTTATCACTGTGTTCTAAATGCCAACTACAGATCGCATCACTGTAATAACCATAACAGACAGTTTTAACTGCCAACTACAGATCGCAGCACTGTAATAACCATAACATACAGTTTTAAATGCCAACTACAGATCGCAGCACTGTAATAACCATAACAAACAGTTTTAACTGCCAACTACAGATCGCATCACTGTAACAACCATAACAGACAGTTTTAACTGCCAACAATGTGTCGCTGCACTTTATCAACAATAACATTCAGTCTTAAATGCCAGATATAGTTCGAGGCATTGTAACAACCATTACATAATTTTTAACTGCCGAATATAGATTGCAGCACTGTTAAGACATAACACATAAAACATACACAATTCTATTGTTGTAGTTACCTGGATCTTGGAGGCTTGTGTTCGGGGTTGCCTCGGGCGTGCTCGTGTTGACGGCCGTGTTTTTCATGTCTGTGGGGAGCGGGAGTGTACAAGACTGGAACAATCTCCGAGACAGACAGGAGAGACAGTCTCAGGGGTCTCTGGCAGCCACAGACTCACGGAGGAGCAGCGGGCCGAGAAGGTAGCGAGCGTCTTCCTACTTTGCCGAGAGTTCCCGGCACGTCCGCGAAAAATATATCATTGCGAGAAATTAGAGGTCTCCCCATACATATTGTTGCTGGGTGAATGTGTGTTATGTCTGTTAGAGATTTAAGTTAAGTTCGTTTGTAATTCATGTGTTGAGATAATATTTGGTTGGTTCAAAGTTTATTGCTAGAACATTTTAGATATTCCTTTTGAATGAACCAGGGTGACCTGGCGGTCTAGGGGTAAGCTGTCAGACCTGTGTGGTGGGGGTACGGTGTTCAATCCTCGGTCCCGGCACAGATTTATCTGATTGCCAAACCCTTCCTTCACCTCTGACAAGACGTGTATTAATCACAACTTATGAATGTGTGTGAATGCCAGGCCTCCACCGTGGTTCGGATCCCACGTTAAACTGTAGGTCCTCCATTTCATCTCACCATCACCCTACCATTACACATTAGTGTAAGTGCGTACAACCCGAACGGTGCTAATAATAATGAATGAACCAATTCTATTTTTACTCTACTTTAAAACGTTTTATCTAAAAGGCCAAATTTAAAATAGTGTTACACCTTCGCTCAGTTGGTAGTGCTGTCTTAAGGATTTTAGGTTCGACACCCGGCATGGATAAAAATGGACTCATTTCGGGAAATTAGGTAAAGTGTTGTGATTTACACAATATTAATTTTATAGTGACGCAAATAAATACATACAATTTAACAAAATATCTGACTTTAAAAAAACAAAATAAAATTATCTCGCTTGACAATCGCTGACAACAGTCTGTGACCATTCCAGTGGATGAATGGTTGTAATGTTCAGCCATAAGTCAAGAGGAAGACTAGTTTGAATCCAGTTGGTTGCCATAAAGCTATTTACTACTTATATATGGTTTCATGCTGCTATTCTATTAGAAAATAATTATATAACTATAAGATATGGATGTATGTGTATAGTATTGGGCTTGCTGTTTTATGTTAGGTTAATTTGTTAGCAAGGTGCTGATATAGTCAGTGTGTTTAGAAAACTTGCTTTAAATACCCTAATGAAGGAAAAAATAAAATAAATCAATCTATGTTTTAGCAAGATAAGGTTGTTCTACAAAACATGACAACACTAAAATAATATAAACAAAAGATCATACTCATGAGTAGGACAAAGATCAATCAAGTATAACATGACAATACCATAAAATCGCTATAAACTAAAGATCATTCTTAAGAGAAATACAACACTAGATAAAGTAGGATATATTAGGACAACACCAAAAGCTAACTAGAAACCAAAGATCATACTCTAAAAATAGCATCAACGTTAAGGCATGTAGTAAACATGACAACACTAAAATAAACATTATACACCAAAGATCATACTTAGAAGAGTGAAAAGATTAGGCCAAGTGAGCTATGATCTATATAATATGACATAAAAAACTATACATCAAAGATCATTCTTACGAGGAGGAACATATTAGACCAATTTATAGCATGACAACACTAAGAAATCACTAGAAACCAAAGATAATATTTAAAACAGCATTAAAAAACAGTAGAAACCAAAGACCATACTCATAGCAGCACTAAGAAAACACTAGAAACCAAAGATCATAGTGACGATCAGTGCAACATTGAGTCATGTAAGTTATAAAATGTCAAACCAAAGATCATACCCAAGAGAAGAACAACATTATGTTATTAACACGAAAAAAATAAAATTCCATCAAATCTCGAGATAATTTTTAGGAGCTTCCCAGGGGACGCTTCCGGTCCCCACGCTGCCGCCATCGCCGCCCTCCTAGCCGGAAGAAGGAGTAGTCTTGGAGATAGGCGGGGAAGTCTACAATACAGGAGCAGCCTGGAGGCGGTCAAGGAGGCCGAACAAACCGAGGTAAGCATGCCCCTCCCCCTTCTCTACAAATACCTTAAGGAAAAAGGGACCAACAAATGTTAAGGATATGATTACAATATAAGATTTTATATGCCGCAGTAATGGGCAAGGGGGGCACTTGCCCCCCTCTCTGGAATTTTCAATTTAGTTCAATACACAAAATATGTTATTTTACAAAAAATCATTGCTAATATTTTTTAATCTTCTAGTTTGCCTTGCAAATTTTTTCTTCAAACAAAGCTGCTCTTGTAGAAACAGTTATACATTTATTTATTTATTTAGCACCGCGTTTTACTACCCGTTCGGTTTATACGCTTAAGTAATAATTAGGCTAATGTGTTAGGATTTGGGAAGGTTGAATTTAGAGGAAGGGAACCCGCATTTGCGTGGATGGAGAGTGAAAAACCATTTAGGTAAAACCCCCCCCAGTTGACCCGACCGAGATTCGAACCTCGATCTCCCCGTCCTCGGCAGTCTAGCTCAACACGAAACTAGCGTGTTAACTAACTACACCACCGAGGCGGGTTACAGCTATGAATAAATTTAGTTATGACTGCCTTCAGTTTTTATTTTATGTAATGCTGTGAACCGAGCTCCCATTATAAGATTGTAAAAAATTAAATCCTTTAAAATAATTCATTTTAACTCACTAAAATATTAAAAATTCATCAATATATCTTCCTGGGGCTTTCTTCCTAATAAAATCTAATATAATAATACAAACGATATGTTAATATTCGATTCAAACACATTTACAATAAAATATTTGACTAAAAATTTTGTTAGCATAAAATTTTCTCAATTCATATTCTATTTGAAATATTTTATCTATAATATATTCCTTTCTGAGTAGATTAGAAACAATTTGACTGAGAAATAATCGATTATATATCGATTCGAATAATTTTTAAGTATTCGATTCTGATTTGATTCTATTAAATTTTTAAATATTTGATTCGAGTAATTCTTTTTTAAATATTCGATTATGATTTGATTCGAAACATTTATATAATAGAACATCCGATTCGAATTTATTCGAGCTAGTAAGCAAAATATTAGAATTTGATTCGAAATTTAAAAACCTTCTACTGGTACATGTTTAAGGTTTTTTTTTTGTCTTACAGTTGGAGGATTTCATGGACGACCACGAGAACCTCAGCCTGTACTTGGACCACGGCTTGGCACAGAACTCGCTGCTGAGGAAGAGGACAAGCAGCACGTCGTCTAGGAGGACGGTGATATCCTCAGAGACACAGACCATCCTCGAGGAACTGACCAGTCCGGAGGGTGAGGCAGCCGCTGCGGTCATCACGACCGTGGTGGTGACCCGAGCTCAGGTGGAACGGGGAGGAGAAGAGGACGAGCCAACGGTAGAGGGGAGACGGAGAACGGAGGAGCAGACCAAAGGAGGGAAGAAAGGGGTCAATGTACAGACCGCCCAACTTTGATCAGGATCGGGGGATTGTTGATTCTATTAGTCCATTAAATTATTTCACAAGGAAAAAAAAGTTTTACAGTTTTTTTATAATTATTTCGTTTAGCCAAAATGGTGTTCCGACACTTGACTCAGTTGGTAGCGCGTCTGTTTACTGAGCTTAGGGTCTTGGATTCGATTCCGGTTATATCAGTAAAATGTATCGTTGATGAAATGTGGGTTTCCACTTTGCAGTGACGAATTAATAGCCGTGGGCTGGGTGTTGTGTCTGTTATCGATTTAAGTTAGTTTGTAAGTCGTGTGCTGATATAATCAGTTGGTTTAGAAAGTGCATGCTAAATACCTCAGATAAAAAGTAACAACTTTATTACTATTATTTGTTTTACATTCAAGCTATCTATATATTTAAACTTTTTTTCTTTTAGAAAAAGGGGGATTTCTAATGCCCGCTTGGTACACTGAGGGGGGGGGGGGTTATCTTAAAGGATTTCTCAACCATCTTCCACGAAAATAAGAGTACATTTCCCCATAAATTTAACCTTTCCCATCTCTAACACATTAGTGTAATTAATATAAAAGCGTGTACCACAAACAGGCATTGAGACGCTTTGAAATAAGGTACAGTGCACCGAACAGACTTTTTCACTCTTTTATCTTAATATAGGGGCATTTACTAAAAACTAGTAAGATTTGTGAAAAGAAATAATATACATTGGTAAAGAAACAATATACCAGCGAGCATAAATTAAATAATATACAATGTTACAGAAAAATCGAGAAAAGAGGAACATCTCTGTCCACCAAAGAGCATAAAAATTAAATTCATTTTCAAATATATATATATTATTCATGTCTTTGAAAATGATATTAATTTTTATGCTCTTTGATGGATGAAGATGTTCTTCTTTTCTCAATGTTTCCGTAACAGTCTGTGGCATTTCATTTAGGCTCTTTGATGGAGAGTTTTGCAACAATGTATATATTCTCCAATAGATTAGAAACTATAATTGGTTTTATAAAAATGTATTTTAAACAACATTTTTTAATATATAATAGTTTAATATCTTCACAGTGATAAGTTATTTCGTATCTTTAATAATTGCAGATATGTGATCATAATTTGAAATTTCCGCATATGTAAAGTGCCCTCAAAGTAATTTTCATGGGAAAATGAGAAATTCCATTTTATTTGTAATGCTAAACAGTGCCTTGAAAACTTACCAAATTTAATCAAAATTATTAAAGTGGATTTTGGGAATAAAGATTTCATATCTTTTTGCCTAATTTTAGAGTTATATATTTAACTCCAAAAAGCTCCTTGAGGAAATCTTGTGAAAACCTTAGATACCAAGTTTTATCCTGATCGGTAAAATGGTGTTGGCTATAGTCAAAGATATAGACACACAAACAGACGGCGTCGCGAAATACCTTTTTCGTTTTCAAGGGGTAATTCTATCAAAATCTCGATTTAGATTTTTTTCCACGATTACAACACTTCTCTCTCCTAGGGGTCAATAAAAGTATCCCTCAATACTCCAACAGTTAATACATAACTGTCAAAGGGAACCCTCAATTTCACCAATCATACATTTTTCGTGCCGTACCGGAAACAGAATTCAAGACCTTTGGTTCAGTATGCAGACGTACTACCAACTGTGCAAAGGTGTTCACTATTTTACAGTAACGAGGCAGGTATGGAGAAGTAGAGTCTTAAGAGGAAATGTACCCGAATTTACATGGAAGGAGCGTGAGAAAGACGTTCAGGAAAAGTCAACTCAGCATACAAAGTCGGTTTTCGAACCCTGACCTCTCCGGTCACCGGAAAACCAGACAATGACGTAGCCGATGACTTTATCAGCGTGTCTGGTGCCATCTTAGCTATAGTATACTTTTCATAGAAAGTACTTTTTAGAAATACATGCTTTTTTGTGGTATAAATTGATAACATTTTATTATATTATTGTTTTTATTTAAGAGCGTTCATCATAGCAAGCTCAACTCAGCTCCCGGCTCGCGCGAAGGTATGGGAGTAAAATAAAAAGAAAAGACCTACGATATGACAGAATGTGTGCAGTGCATTCGTATTTGAATGATTACTCGACATTTTCCGTGTGGCGATGGGGAACAAAGCGACAAATTTCTGTTAATAACTACAGTATATCCCTGTTATGACAGAATGAAGATTTGTGCACAGCGCTTATCTGAGAAGCAATTCTAAAATGCTCAAAAACGGCACTGCAGTTTTTATCCCAAATAAAAGTTTATTATTTCAACAATGTTCATTATTAAAAACTTCTAATAACTCTTTATCTCTAATTGTTTAATCAGAACTGATCCACGTGCAATAGTGTTCGTGTAAATTTACTATTTATTGCTGACTGTATCACAGAGTTTGATTGATATGTGATGCACGCTCTTAAAGTATTGATATATCTATCAAAAGTGACACTGCAGATTATATGAATTGGCGTATGAATTCTTGAAAGTAGATCTAGTAACTATTATAGTTTTTGGATAAGCCTTCCCCATGAAAATTGGACCGCACTATTTATATCTCAATTGTATAAAAGCACTTGTAAATAATAATACAAATCTTTGGTGTGTGAAGTGTCTGCTAATTTTAATTTATGAGTAAATTAGTGAGTAAGTAAAATATTGAAGTTATGTAAACTTACACTAGTAATAAACAGGTCTATTCTCATTTTTAGCTGTTAATTTTCAGTTATTTTTTCTCATATTAAAATCTCAAAGGAAGTCAACAAAACTAGTTTTTAAGTAATAAAAAAACATGAATTAAATAATTAGTTTACCTTAGAACAATAACACATTTTCCCACTTCCTATGACATAATTTTAAATACATTTCAGAATGTCGTGTCAAGATATTTTTAATTTACTTTCCCAGGTTGATTTTTTTGTTTCATTACTTTGCTATCGTTCTTTTTGTTTCAACACCTGCAATTTTCTTTATGAGAACAGTGCCAATTAGCGCCCACGGTACTAGTGGAAGTTTTTTTATGAGAATTATTAGTTAGTGACTGCTTTTCAGTGCGTATTTTGTCAATTAGTTTATTATAAAAGTTCGAAGAGTTTAAACTGTCCTTTATTTTTATTTTAGTTTTTAATAAATGCAATGGTGGTTAAAAAGAACTATATAATACAGTGTGTTACAATTTAAGTATATTGCACGCTTTTCTAATGAATGCGAAGCTTCAAAATTTTTAATTCTAATAGCTAAGATTCATATTCGATTCAATTTCCGAATCTTAATATTTTAAATATTCGAATTTGATTCAAAATTTCAAATCCAAATAGATCCAAGATTCTTATTCGATTGAATTTAACCCGAAATGTTAATATAAGACTCAAATTTTGAATAATTTACAATTTTTTAAGGAAGTTAACTCTAAATCTATTATTTGACTTGAAACTGGCAAGTTTCGTGATGTTAACAATCAATAATTCATAAAAAAAATTGGTTTTGATGACATTTTTTTTATCAGACTAAATTTCCGAAGCATACGTTTAATCTATATAAAACTTGCTTTAGAATTGATAGAATTTAATTAGTAAATATTCTATTCGGATTCGAAATATTTTCACCATAGAATATTCGATTCAACATCGATTATAAAATTTTCATTATACAATATCATATTCTAATTAGAATTTAAACATTTCTACCATCAATTTTCGATTTGGATTTGATTTTAAACATTTTCATCTACATATTCGATTTGGATTCGAAACATTTTCGTCATAGAATATTCGATTATAAATATTTTAATTATAAAATATTATATTCGGATTTGATTCTAAACATTTTCATCATAAATATTCGA
The DNA here is from genome assembly GCA_033556935.1 of Timema podura. Taxonomy (NCBI): domain Eukaryota; kingdom Metazoa; phylum Arthropoda; class Insecta; order Phasmatodea; family Timematidae; genus Timema; species Timema podura. The sequence goes on along the minus strand of JAVRXN010000013.1, from coordinate 23,910,976 downwards.
TTCGGATTTGAAACATTTTCATTATAAAATATTTGATTCGGATTCTATTCGAATTAAAAAGCAAAGCTGCGAATTAGATAAAAATATTGGATTTGAACAGACTTACTAATGCGTGAAGTTTTATATCATTAGAACCAAGTAGTTTCAAATTTAATTTGGGTACAGTGGTGAAATAATTAATGGTCAATGCGTTTGTATTAAAATTAACCATTTTTTTCTCATCAGCTAAATCTAAAGTTTATAATATATCAACTTATACATGAAACTTATTATTCAATTAAACATTATTTAACTAATAAGGCAACAAGTGCTATTCCTTAATTAAAACCTTACATTTTAGGAAAAAATATGTCAAAATATAAAATGCGGAAGTAAAAATATATACTTTTATTTAAAAATACTGTGTTCACATAATAATTTTAACAATATTATATTCTCTAAATATTGTGTTCATGAAAATGTTTTAGAAGTTAATATGTACACATTTTTTAAGTCAAACAATAAAAACATTTAGGAATTCACAAAGCAAGTTAAACAATTTTTTACATCTAGAAAACATGCAAACGTTGCTTATATAACAATAATATAATCTTATTTATTAAATACTGACCTAATATATTGATTTACCATTAGGTAAAAAAAGCCTTAATTTAAAATACAAAACAATAATTAAAAGTTTATCTATTAACTTTACTATTAAAATAACTAAGCAAAAAATTGCAGATATGATTAAGACTATTTCAATAATTTACTCAAAACCTCTTAAAGCTGTATAAACATAAATATCTTTATATATTTATCACAATATCAAATAAAAATATATTATTTTATGTTAATGCATATAAGTTAATAAAACACCTGATGTTGGCTTTATGCAAAAGCCATTTAGCTAGGATTCAAATACGCAAACATTAATACTATCAAGGACGAAATAACTTTACCCTGCTTAGTGCTGATAGCAATATTACTTTCAAACAATAATTGTGCACAGTAAATGAAAGTAAAATATACATAAATTTAAAACGAGGCGTGATTAATTCGACAAGTATTCCTAGAGCTTGAGACATACGATTTTCATAATTATTTTAAAAAAAATGAAAGTTTATACACTAAGAATGTGTTCTGAAATGTGATAATTTAAAAAACATTAAAGGGGAAGCAGCAATTTCAGAAAGTGACGATTTCTTTCGTCGGAAATTACTGAGCTGTACTAAACAGATTTAAAAATAATAATAATTGCATCAAGATTATCAAATCAAAGTTTATAAATTTTCAATATCAAGGTCACAATTTAAGAAAACGAATATCACTGATTTAAATTTTATCTTTTAAACAAACTCTTATATATTAGGTAATAGATAAGTGCCGATTTAGATTTCAGAAAGCTCTTGTTAACATTTATAAAATTTAAAGGACTACCACTTAAAGCTGTCATTTTGACGTGTAATGCGTCAAAGAGCCAACTAGTTTTAATTAATTATTTAAATTTGGATTTTCACGTCTTTCAAGACAAAGCGATAAAAAAAATACAACGCAACATATTCTCATTTTTATTCGAAGTGAGTGCATACAAATGCATCCAAGGTTTGAATACATTTTTTATGGGGATATTAAAAATGGTACTTCAATAATTTAAGATTATTTTCGTGCCATATCTGGTTCACGGAAAGTTTGCATCTTTCTAATACTGGAAAAGTCACGCAAATATGTTATGTCACTTTGACAAGTAAAGTCGATTTAAATCACTTGTCAAATGACAAAACGTTTTGGTGAGACGGATAAAAATGTAACTGTTTTTATATATTTTAATATGTCAGAAAAGCCAAAGCTACTGAGGATGGACAACGCTATGGATACATTTTCATAGAAAAGGCCTTTTTCGGGGGTGGGGGAATGCAACCGAATTGATATATTTTGATTATTTAATTAGTATTTTTTATAGATATTAAAAGAATCAAAAGTGACAGCTGTAGATAATATGGCTTTACGTATGAATACGTAAAAGTAGATCTAGTAACTTTTCTAGCTGTTAAAACCCTTAATACGAAAAATGTACTGCACATGTGTGATGGACCTGACTGAGGGTGAATGGGGGTGACAAATAATTTGTTTAGTTTAGCAGACTGGCCTAATCACCAGAGGAATGTTGCCAACTCGCCACGTTAGATGGTTGGAATCCAGACTACATACATACATACATTCTCATCCTAAATTTTCGTCAGTCTTTTCCATAATCACCTCGCTACAGAGCAGCCCACAGGAGTCTTTTAAAGTCTACGGCGGGGCAGTGCTGTTCGCTGTGGACCTCTTCGCCGTCGACGGCTCCGTCACCGGGTCCAGGATCTGAACGTTCCTCACAGGCGCGAGCGTCCTAGGCCTGCCAGTCGTCGTCGTGCTCGACCGGGACGAGGTGCTCGTCGACGAGTCCTGACCGTAGTACAGCGATCCTTGCGTCGGATCCGGTCTCACGTAGACGGGCCGCGGTGTGGACTCGTACACCGGCCTGGCGGAGGCGTCCTGGCCCAGGTACGTGGGTCTGGGCCTACCCGACTCGGTCGTGGTCGGGAATTGCTGGGGGATCCCTCGCGACGTCGACTGCTGCGCCCGGGCTGTCAGAAGCATCCTCAGAAACATGGCGTCCCTGTATTCTTCGGGGAGGTATTCTTGAGGGACGCCTATTGGAGAGTTTCTAGAACCTCCTCGAGATGGTGGCTGACTGTACTGTACCTCTGGGTTGTCGTAGGGCCGTGGCTGTATAGGGAAGTACCGTGGCAGGAAGTTTGGTTGTGGCTGTATCTGGGGATTGTAGCTGTTCGGCTGTTGCTGATTGGGATTGTACGGTATCTGGGGGTTGTAGCCATTTGGCTGTTGCTGATTGGGATTGTATGGTATTTGGGGGTTGTAACCATTTGGCTGTTGCTGATTGGGATTGTATGGTATCTGGGGGTTGTAACCGTTTGACAGTTGGTCGTCATAGTCCAACGGTGGTTGCGGCTGTATGTACTGAGGACGAGGACGATAACGGAAACGTCTCCGGCCACTATAAGGGTTTTGAGCTGGGTAAGGTATCTGCGGGTTCGGATAGGGCTGATACTGTTGATTGTACGAGGGATCATCGTAAGGGTAGTAAGGGTCTTGCTGTTGAGGATAACTAGAAGGAGTTGGTCGCCTGGGGCTGTAAGGTCCCTGTTGCTGGTATGCGTCGTCAAGAAGCTGCGGTGGGATGTTCACCCCTAACATCTGCATGAGGGCGATCTGGAAAGGTGTCAACTGCGACCTATAGTTCACGTCGTATTGCCTCTGCTGAAGTTGCTGGTCGATGAGGTATTGCATCAGTTGGGAGAGGAAGTCCGCATGGAAACCTGCTTGTGGGAATTGTCCTTGGTAATCGTCGGGCTGTGGTGGGTAAGGGGAGGGAGGAGGGATTCTGTACCCACCTCCCCTGGTATTGCCCCACCTACTGGGAACCTCCCACCGTTCGTAGGTAGTGCGGCCCTTAGGTCACCCTCGTCTTGTTGGTAAGGGACGACTGATGGAGGAATCCTAGGTCTTCCACCACCGCCGCCGCCATTTTGGCTCTGAAGGAGAGCGTCGTCCACCACTCGGGCCTCCCCGTGCTTGTGAAATATGACCTGAACGGTACTGAGGGTATGTTCCGCGGCGTACTCGTGAGCGTGGATCCTCCGTATACATCCGATGTGTCGTCGGTACTAGACGATCGATGACTGTTAAACGAAGGAGTGACCCCGTATCCGGGTAAGAAACCGTTTCGGTCACCCGCGAGCTGCCTCCTGAGTCCGTTCCCGTGAGAGATCCTTCTGTTATGGTATTTCCCTTCTTTGGAGGATGAACTATCATCCGTAGGTTTAGAATGTCCCGATTCTTCCCCCGTGATCACTTCTGAAGAGGACTCCTTGCTTACTTCACTATTCGGTGAAGGTTTCCTAGTCACTAGAACTCTTCTCAGGTTCGGTGCAGGGGTGGTCGGTGGAGTATTCTCCGGAGCCCTGAGGTAGTGACCAAATATAATATGATTGTTAGGAGGAGTCACGGGTGAATCTTTGTCCTCGATGGAGCTGTGGTTCAAGACTTTTCCGTCGGGGACTAACGTCGGCTGATTCGTCTGACGGATGTAATGACCGTATATGGGTGTAAGCGGCCGACGCGACGTGCTCGTCACCAGAGGTTTCCCTGTTGTGCTGGAAACTTCCTGGGGTCGTTTGTGTTTCTTCGGTATCGTCTGGATGACTGAAGATCTTTGGGTGGTGATCTCATCAGTCTCGGTCGAGATAGATATGTGTTGGCCGTAAAGAACTATGGGCTTACGAGTCGTTGAGTCCGATATCTTAGAAGAGGATGTTGCGAGGGAAGTATCTTGCAAGGAGGCTCGCGGGTTCAACGGCCGGAAGATGGGCCTCTTACCCATGACCGACTCCGCTGTGCTGGATGCGCTTGCCATGAACGCGTGTGGCCTGAGTATCTGCTGGTATATCAGTGGAGAGGGGGTTGAGTATGGTGGAGCGGTGTCGATCATAATCTCCTCTTTAGACCCCTCTATCTCATCGTGCGAAGCTACACCATCCGCCGTCCCGTTACTAGAAGAGTATGAGACCCTCTTGAGCTGGCCCGACTCGTCGACGAAACCGAACGTCCCCTTGACGTTCCCGACGACGTCCCTCGTCTCGACCTTGAAGCTCCCGTCGGCGGCCTCGTATCCGAAGGTGTAGGAGCCGTCGTCGTTGACCCTGTTGATATGCTTTAGGATGGAAACCTGCTGTTGCGAGTCCGTGTCCAGGCCTTCGCCCTCAGGCCTCTCTTCCTTGTCTTCTTTAGGTGACGTCACTTCCTCCTCCGCTAGGGTGGTCGCCGCAAAGATGAGGGAGGTCCAGGCGATGAGGGCGAACTGCCATGTCAAGGGAGTCGCACGCTGTCACAGAAAATATGTTATATTTGAGTTTTCTAAATTCAATTTACATAATTAATTTTATTTGAGTTATTTTTGTGCACCACGTCTTACTCTCCATCCTGGATGTATGTAAATGTACACTAAATAAAATAAGGATGAAGAAGTTAGAAACCTGCTTCGGTGACCGCATGGTCTACGGCGTCATTCTCGCAATAAACTAGACTGCCGATGACAGGTAGATCAGGGTTAGAATGGTGGTTGGGTCTAATGAGGGTGAATTTCCCCCGAATGATTTTACACGCTTCCACCATGCAAATGAGGCTGCACTTCCTCTAAATTCAACCCAACTTATCCCTAACTCCCTAACGTAATTAGTATGTATGCGTATAACCAGAACAGCTAGAGAGACGCGATGCTAAAAAAACTTATAAAACATTTGACCAAATTTTTGTGGAGGGTGAATGGTTAACAGTTTACGAAAGAAAAAAAAAAGCATCAGGGCATCCAGCAGAGATTCGAACCCCGACTTTACAATAAACGATAGACCAGACTAGACAATACTTTTACCGTTATCAACGTGTATTCAGATGTATGGGTATTTCATTCCAAAAATGAACGTTTTCAGAAATCTTAAATCATTAGTAATAATGAGTTGTTCCAGCCGGGTCCCTTAAAACCAATAATATATTTAAATAAAAAGTATTTTCAATATTAAAAAGTTGGTTGGAAAAAAATAATTCTCTGACTGGATGAGCTTGAAGACTAACGATCAGGCATTCCCTTAGTATTCATTCTCCTTTTGTTTTATAGTACCGCGTTCTACTCTCCGTTCGGGCAATACTCATATGTACACATTACGGTGATGTTTTAGGGATTAGAGGAAATGTACCCGTATTTGTCTGGAGATAGAAAGAGTGTGGAAAAACAATTTAGGAAAAACTACTCTAAATAAACCCAACCGGAATTAAAACCCTGAACGCCCCGTCATCATAAGTCTAATATATATTGCGAGAGTGACGCCTTAGACTATACGGTCTCCGAAGGGGGTTAGATTCGCCTTATATATTTCTCTTACCTTCAATTGGATAATTTTATTTACAACTAACCGAAATGGCATCTGAGCACTTCAAAAAAATCCACATTATAAAAATATATACTTTATCTTGTTATTATTATATTATTATTATTGTTTTGAGGCCCGTCGACACAGTGAGGTCATTAGGGCCTCACTTTATCTTGTTAAAGAAGGTAGCGAAACCGACTACATATCAAAGAAACTTTTTTTTTATATAACCGCGCCTTACTACCCGTTCGGGTAGTACTAATTACGCTAATGGTTTTTAGAGATTAGAAAGGTTATATTTAGTGGAATTTTGCCCGAATTTGCATGGAGGGAGAGTGGAAAACTATTTTTGGAAATACCATTCTCAGCACACCCGACCGAGATTCGAACCTCGATCTCCCCATAATCGGTGGCCTAGTCTAATTCGAGAGTAGCGCGTTAGACTATGCGGTCACCGAAGCGGGTATCGTGGATATCGCTAGACGCATTTTAATACGGGTCTTGTAACCAAAATGCATTTTAGAGTTGGATTTTGGACGAGTAATAATGTATGTTTGGCTATTTTGGGTTAAGTTAATTTCGTAACTATTTTGTTAGAAACTTAACATTAAATAAAAAAAATTAAATAAAAAAATATTGCTATACTCTTTCACTGGCAATTTTTTTTATCTATAGTGATTGGAATACGAATAAGCTACAGCCCAAATTTCATAGGAATAACGTCATCTGATAGCTAGAAAAGTTACTAGATTTACTTTCACGTATTCATACGTCAGACCATGAGATCTGCAGCTATCATTTTATGATAGAGAATATAAATACTTATAAAATAACACTAATAATATAGTAAAATATTATAAATGTTGAGCATAAAAAATGTGTTTGTATTTTCTAAAAGGTTCTCCATATACAAATTGGACTGTATATATAATTGAAAACATTACAGCCGAAATTTTTCTTGAATGCTTGATAATATCTCCAAGTTAGCCATTTAAGGAACATAATAATTAGTCTATATGTGTTTTGTTTGGAGATGAAAGGCTTGGATTCTCGAATCTCTCAAATCCTATGGTACTAGAGAGATTCGAGATTCTAAAAAATCTCAAAAAAAGTATTTCGAATACAATTATGAAGAACTTGAATTCAAATAACAATTTTAAGCGATTGGTCAAAGGAATTATAATTACTTGTGTAGCTGGGAAAATAACAAAATCTGTTGAAGACGGGGAGATCGAGGTTCGAATCTCGGTCGGGTGTACTAAGGGTGGTTTTTCCAAAATGGGTTTCCACTATCCCTACACATAAATTCGGGTACAATATCTATAAATATAACCTCCCTAATCCCTAAAACCGTTAGATTAATTAGTACATATGCATATAAACTGAACGGGTAGTAAGACGCGCTTCTAAGAAAACCCACATCCAGCATCTGTTTTCCTTAATTGTATATTCATGTATTGATGATTTAGTTGAAACTTATAAATATTTATAATACTTTTTAAATATTAAGAGTAATATGTTTAGAAAATAAACTAAAATAAAAACTACACCAGACGTGCACACAACATTTTAGTTGAGAAACCTGAAGATACAAGACATTTCTTAGAGGCAATTATTTTATTGCCCGAAGAAGCTTGACTAGCCCTTGGATAGCGTCTAACTTAGGTCGGTAATAAGTCGCATAGTTTTCTAAATTATTCTTTAAAAAACCATGTAATTAAGACACTGAAATGGTTTTACAACATTACAAAACATCACAAAATAGATAATTATTTATTTTAAAATGTGAAAACTATTGTACTCATTCCAATTTAACTGCCGTCAAGTGAATAACGTAGAAAAACCCGATTTCAGTACAATTTCTGGTTAAATTGTGGAGCTTGTATTTTATACCCTGGCTAATTGGGTTACTGAAGAAATATTACTTTCTTATTAAATATTAACAAAACATTACTAATGGTAAAAAATAGGGTCAGAATAGAGTCCAAAAGGTCGGGTAGATTGGGGTTCAATCCCAACCGATTATACGGGAATGGACAGTCTAGTTTTAAATACTTTTTTATAGGCGAATTCTGCAAAATGTTCATTAAAAATTCACCTACTCATTTTGTTTACCTAATTTAAATAGATCTAAGTCACTGTTATACTAAGCCGGCGTTCGTGTAGGTAAGGGGCCGTATTTAAATTACGTAAAGATTGAAAAGAAAATCTCCCCTCCTCCCACCCCCCAAATGTAAGGGAACATAAGATTTTACGCGTTATCCTCTCCCTAAGATTTTACATAAATTTTTATAATTTGATAGATTAGATTTAAGTACTTTAACTGCAATAAGTAAATTAAATATAAGTGAAATCTCATAATTTATATATCTATTTTTTGATTAAAAAAATGTTGTCTCATCATAAACATTGATTAAAAACCTTACCTAGGATATACACTGACCCCCTCTTCCCCGTAAGTATATTGAACTCCCCTTCCTCCCAAAAATCTACGTAATTTAAAGACGGCTATTAAGACCTTGGTTCGATTCCCGGCACTACTGAAAAAAAGTCATTGTTGAAATGTGGGTTTCCTCCACTTTCACATTGATAAATTAACGGCTGAGGTACTAGGTGGTGTGTCTATTCTATATTTAAGATATTTTATAAGTCATGTGCTGATATAATCAGTCGGTTCGATAAGAGCATGTTACATATCTAACAATAAGAAAAAAATTAATCAACATTTAAAAAAAACAACACATTTTTCACTAATTTTGTTTACCACTTTTTTAATTAGAGATGGAGGAGACGCTTATCCTAAATTTTTCTCCACTTGTAAACACTCCTTCCCCCTTTAAAATAGGCAACACATTAAACACACCTTAGAGCGTATCCTCATGGTGATAAAAAAAAAGAGTAGCCTTCTACGCGGCTGTCACCAACACTAACAAAACACTAACAAACTGTTCGATCCTGCTAGTCAAGGGGTCCGCTATATAGTCTGCCCTGGGAACAAGTAAGGGGGGCTTGTGCCCCCCCTCTCTTTCTCACTCGATACGACCTTGAAGAGACTACCAACCCCTTCGTGGGACAGTGAAAGTATTTATTGTGATGATAATTGTTGTTACCTCCTAAACAAAACAAAACATAACAAGAAAAAAAAAATACAAAATACTACATGGAACTGTATGGACTCATTCTATTACGCACTCGCTGCCTATTCTGAAACACTACATAATACGCGTACGAGGACAGGATGTTTTAGGTTGAGTGCTAAAGTGACTTACGCCGTGGGAGCTTGGAAGGTGTATTGTCTTCACCGGACGTTAATTGTATAATTTCCAAAAATTGATTTAAAATAATTAAAATTTATAAATAATTTATTATTATTGAGCTGTACCCACTTTGGTGGCTACATGGTCTGGGGCGTCACCTTCGCAAAAAAAAACTCGACTTCCGATAATGGGGAGATTGGGGTTAGAATCCCGGTCGGTTGCATCGAGTGTGGGTTTGTCTGAATTGTTTCCCAATATCCTTCCACGCAAATGTGGGTACACTTCCTCTAAATTCAACCTCCCTAATCCTAAACAAATCAGCGTAATCAGTACATATGCGTACAAACCGGACGGGTAGTAGGACACGTTGTTAAAAATAATAACTGATGTATGACCCGCATCGGTGTTCGTATGATCTAACGCGCCACTCTCATGTAAGAATTTATTGCTGGTGACGGGGATATCGGTGTTCGAATCCCGGTCGAGTTTACCAAGGGTGTTTAAAAAAAATTGTTTTCGACACTTTCTCTCTCTCTCTTCCAAGTAAATGCGAATATATTTCTTCTAAAATTCTACGTTCTTCAGCAATAAAACATTAGTTTAGTAATTAATGTATGCCTATAGCTCAAATGGGCTCTAAGACGCGGTGGAAAAAAAATCACACACACACACCCTAATTTATTGATGTAATTATCAGGAGCAGTACTAGTCAGTATTTTCTCTATCCCTGTATTTCACAAAACAATTTTCATGAAATGTCCTTATGTCCAGGAGTGACGAGCTAAGGATGCATTTAAAATAATTTGATTAAAATTTATTGTAGAATCTTAATTCATGTCTTCATTAAAACAAAAACAAAAAATTGGGTCAAATAGGTGTGGACTTTAATATAATTTTCTCTATATTTACGAGATGACCTCACAACAGGGTGCCTCGAAACTTCTTTCGAGAACTACTGTCGTTGACACTAGAATCATATTCAATTTAGCGAAAACCTTGACGCGGGAAACGAACCCAGGACCTTTACTTTGGACACACATGCTTATAATATTGAGCCATCCTTGTTTGTCACTTAACTATAATGGCTCGGAATCGAACTCGGGAGCTTTTACTTTGGACATCAATGCTCTATTACTAAAAGTAATCTTAGCTAGGCAAGTAACCCAGGATGACTTACTGGTAGAGCATTGATGGTCAGAACAAAAGGTCCCGGGTTTGAATCCCGTATTCAAGTTGTCATATTTAGGTTATTACTCACACGTATCGCGTCTTGCGACCGTCAAGGATATCATCAAATATACACTAATGAGGAAGGGATGAGGAAGGTTTGATTTAGAAGAAATATACCTGCATTTACATGAAGGGAAGGTGAAAACCTGTTTCGTAAAAACAGTCCTCAGTAAACCCAGTCAGGCTTAGAGCCCTTACCTTCCCATCACCAGACTAGACAATACGAGAACTTGACGTTTAGTCCGTGTGCCCGCATGCGAGTTCAACTGAGTTTAAGGGAAAATGTTATTTATATTATAATAGATTGATAAAGACTTGATAGTTGAATAAACTAAACCGTTTCAATGGCTGAATGGTTTAAGGTGTCACTCTCGTGTTGAACTGGCCATCTAATAACGGCGAGACCAGGGTTCAAATCCTAATTAGATGCACTGAGGGTGTTTTTCCTAAGTGGTTTCCCACCCTCATTCCACGAAAATGTGGGTAAATTACCTCTAAAAGGTTTCCTTCCTCATCCGTACCCCGTTAAAGTAATGATCATATGTGCGTATAACCTGAACCGGTAGTAAGACTACTACCAAACGTAAATAACATGATTTGACGGGTGTTAATATGTTTTCACATTTGTAGTTGGTTTCGCACGTGTGTGTGTTGTGTGTGTGACAAAAGATGACAGCATTTTATATAATTTAAAGGAAGTGTTACTTACTTTTTATCCCACTGTAAAATAAGTTACATCATTGTATGAGGTTTGAAACGATGGCATTACTTTATTTTCTTCAAAATTTGTGGAACACTCCTCTCTTTTTACTTTCTTAAATTTATATAAAGACATATTGTAATGGTGAAAATTTAAGACTTAGAGATTTTGAGGAACTTTAACGTTTTATTTCCCCCAACTCCCAAAAAAGTGGATCTTACAATTTTTTATTGCCTCATGTCTGTCCATATGTCTGCCTGTCCTCATATCTTTCAGTCTCTATATATGTCTGTTTTTATGTCAGTTTGTCCCTGGTGCTGCAGCTGAAAAGGCTTGACGGATTTATTTTTTTAAACTTGATACTTAGGTATTTTAGCACTGCGTCTTACTACCCATTCGGGCTATTCGCTGATATATAGATGTAATATGCTCATAGGTACCTCAGGGAGCTAATAAAATAAACTATTCTAGCTTTAAAATTAAGGGTAGTTTACTGATAAATGATTTTTAAAAGTTTTGTCACCAATTATAATATACTATGTGGGAAATAATTTAAGATTGTATAATTACTCATAAATATGATTACGTTTAACAGTAACATTATTAACAACTTAACAACCCACTTCGTTGGCAGCCTTGTCTAACGCGCTACTCTTGCAGTAGACTAGATTGCCGATGACGTGAAGATCGAGGTTCGAATCTCGACCGGGTGTGCTGAGGTTGTTTTTTCTCAAAATGGTTTTCCATTCTCCCTCCACGCTAATCGGGTACAATTATTATAACATAACCTTCCTAATCCCTAAAACCATTGGCGTAATTGGTACATAAGCGTATAACCCGAACGGGTAATAAAAAGCGGTGCTAAAAAACTAATTAATGAGAAGGGTAATTTTCAAAAAAGTGCTCTTGAATTAGCGTGGAGAAAGGATGAGTGAACCACATGGATATAAAACCTCTCAATTAAATTCGTACCTCAAACTCCAAGCTAACAGCAAATCCAGTCGTTATCGAGCTTGACTGACGCCTTAGACTGCGTGAGAACTGGCACGGGTGGACTTCTTCTAATAGAAAACATTATTTGAAAACCTATGGTGTGTATGAAAAACAATCTAGCTACAGTCCAATTTTTATACAAAATATCCTTTTATAAAATACAATTTTTTTCCGTTCATTATTGATTATATTTTACCATATTATTATTATTTACCTATTATTTTATAATTATCCTTTCCACTGGGTCCCACTACCCGTTAGTGTTGTTATACGTGTATATATTAATTACACTAATGAAGTATAGGTGGAGAAAGGTATAATATAGAGGAAATTTAGCAACATTTACGTGGAGGAAGAGTGAGAAACAATAAAGGAAAATCTACCCACAATAAACCCAACCAGTTATTCGAACCCAGATCTCCAAGTCATTGGCAGTCTAATCTACTGCGAGTGTAACCCTGCCACCACCAAAGTGGGTATTGCAGGTATATATATACATATATATACTACCCATCAAAAGTGACAGTTAAATTAACATTACTTCACACACGTTTCGGTGGCCACATGGTTTAAGGCTCTACTCTCCCAGTAGACTAGACTGCAGATGACAGGGAGATCGAGGTTCGAGTCTCAGTCGGATGTATTGAGGTTTTTACAAAATGGTTTTCCACTCTACCTCCACGCAAATTCGGGTACAATTTCTTTAAATGTAACCTTCCTCATCCCTAAAAATATTAGCGTAATTAGTACATAAGTGTATAAACCGAACGGGTTGTAAGACGAAAGTTGTTTGAGTATTGTTTGTGACTGTTAGATAATGTTTCAGAAGTGCAGATGCCTTGCTTGCCCACGTCTATTTAAAATTTAACCTTACTCATCCTGATCCTTATTACTAATAACTAGGATACTGTCTTTGATTATCTTCAAATTATAAAAAAAAACTATGAAATAGTATTAAAAAAATAAAAATATACTTTGAATTTACGAAATTAGACAAATCTTTTAACAAAACCTAGTAATGAATAAACATAATAAATTCAACCAGCGTTTAGTGACTAAACTACTTCATTCTGCTAAATATAATAAATAGTCTATTTATTTACATATATCTGTTTCATAAGTAACGGCTAACTCCTTCAAAAGTAACCTTTTCTAGTTTATATGAGGTGTCTCACCAGGAATGTGTATTGTAAAACCATTCAATCAAAGAGAATACAAAAGTTCATTGCCCAAATTTTCTTTATCATTCCGACAACTGGGTGATTAAAAAATGTATGTTCTAGTATTTATACATTTTTAAATCAACGTTAGTATTTAAAAATTTACTTACACAACAAAAAATACTAAAAGTGATTCAAAAATGCCAAAAAAATGACGCAAACCAAGAAAATATGACCTGAAAATCCCAAATGATAAAAAATGATCAAAGAGTGTCCTCTAAAAAGTGTTTCCACAACTAGGGGATCAGGGCAACAGAACTGATGTACTGTACTGTACATATGAGAATTGTCTGTGATGTATAGAAATAAAAAGATGACATACCATCAAAATCAGGGCCTTGCGGTAATAACAAACTACAGTATGGGCAACAAATTGTACTAAATAAATCCAAGTACAGTAGCCCCATGGCTTCTTTGGTGCTGACTGACAGCTCACAGCTGACTTCTGACAGTCAACATTTAGGTATATACCTAAATTTTGACTTTCAGAAGTGACAGCTGCTAAACACATGTTTTTGCAGATCATATAGTTCGGCGTAGGGATACATAATTTGGTCTGGTAACTTTTCAAAGCCGTCAATTGTCAGCTGTGAGCTGTCAGTCAGCACCAAAGAAGTCATGGGGCTACTGTAGTTTATTTCAATACCACCGTTGGCCTGAGTTTTATGATTTTTAAAGACTTGAGTCCTTAATCCACGCAACCTCTAGGCTCTCAAAGAAAGGACAATAGATATTTTGTTTCAGTTTTTAACTCCCAAGAGTAATTTTAGTAACATGTGCATTAGCATTCTCCAGCCTAGACGGCGAATTACGAAATAGGAACTGGTGTACGACCACCGCAGGCAAAACAAAAGTTTGTTTGTTGAAGTTCTCAAACATTTATTTTCTCGTTTGTTTTAGGTGTATTCACAGGTATATTAATTTTTGTTGGGTGAATAAAAAAACAGGATTATGTAATGATCTGAACTGTACAATGCATTTTGTTACAGCACTACGTTTTGCACGTTCAAATTTTGCGATTATTTGGAAACGCAATAGCGAACATAGAACTTTTCTTTACTTTATATCAGGGGTCTTCAACTTTTTTTTATGTCCAAGAGCTAAAGTTTCTGTCTCGTGTTGGCTCGTGGCCCACAATACTGTAGGAATAATATTTGGAAACATTTATGTTCTCACTGTGGAATTTCAGAATTTTCGTGAAGTATTCTCTATTTCCACCCCAACCCCTTTTTTTATGTTTCATAGCAGGAAATTGCGCGATTTATCTTATCTACTAGAATTGTCATTTGCTTTTTAAAGTACATTTATATAAAGACATAATTTTTTCTACTTAAAAAGCAGAATTTGTTTATAAAATAATGTAAAATTCGTAAATAAAATACATATTTAATTTACTAGTTAATTATATGAAATATATTATATCTGTATTGGTCATGGCTCACGGGTTGAAGACCCATGCTTTGTATAATAGTAAATACTTGTGTATTGGTGGGCACGCGGTTTGGAGTAACTAGGCTGATGTGGCTCTAAGTTTCATGTTTCAATCATAGACCCTCATCCTCATGGTGAGAAACTGTTCAGACGAAGCTATAAAAGAAATTACGTAGTTGACCGAACGTAGAGAGGTTCTGTATTTAACTTGACCATTTGGCATGTCAACTTTCTGTCTTTCTGGATATTTTCTAAGTGATAGCTCTCAAATGCATGGGCCATATTTGTCATGGGCGTTCATTGAACCTATGCCAAACGATGTATGCACTTACTGTACATAGTTTTTCAATCTGGCAATCTGGTAAATGCTCAACAGGTTTTTCATTTAATAACTCAACTAAAGTGATTTTAATTTATAGTTCAAAGCATTTGATTGAGTGCCTAGGGCGTTTTTAATGTGACATGGTTCCAAAAATTGATCATTTGGCAAATGTGGGTTTTTCCTTCAACAGTGTTGACTTAACGGCCTGGGGCTGAGTGTTGTGTCTGTTATAGATTTAAGTTAATTTATAAGTCGTGTACTGATATAATTTGTTGGCTCAGAAAATGCATGTTAAATATCTTATATAATAATAATATTATTCAGGAAAAAAAACACGTCACTACACCTTGCCAGGATTCGAGACCTGAACCTCCACCGTCGGCAGCAAACCAAGACTATATGAGCCTGAAGTTTATCCCGCATTACCACCAGTACAGGTAAAGGGGCGGATCCAGATCATTTTCATAGGGGCGTCATAGTTATAAATAACATATTTACTTACAATGTTAGATTCCTGTTTAAAGCCGTTTGATAGTTTCTAATTCATATTTGATCTTATGTATGATTTAAACCGTGGTCATCCTCTCCAATATTTTAAAATCAGATAGTTTTTATAAACTATTTGGAGTGACCCTCCTTCAACAATTTTTTGAAAAATGGTTCCCTCTAGAAGCTATGAGTAGTCTTTGCCTTGATTTTTTTTTAAAATTAGATTCTTTCACAAGCCATTTACAGTGTTCCTCACCAAGAAATTTTTGAAATTTAGATGCCCCTTGAAGCTATTTAGAGTAATCCTCACCTTAATTTCTTTACGATAGTTAGATTCCTCTAAAAGATAATCTTTGAACTGTTCTTCCACAGGCAAAATTTTGATGATTGAATCATTTGAGAAACTAGTCTATTTGGGGTGGTCTTTGCCTGAAAATTTTTCAAAATGACATGCATCTAGAAGTTATTTGGATTTGTCCTCCTCTAGACATTTTTGAAATTTGGATGACCTTGGAAGCTATTTAGAGCTTCCCAGCCCTGATTTTGTCTGCCAGTTAGATGCCTCTAGTATTATAGTTATTTTGAGCGGTCTTCTCCGGCAAATTTTTGACAAAAGAAT
Source organism: Timema podura (assembly GCA_033556935.1). NCBI lineage: Eukaryota > Metazoa > Arthropoda > Insecta > Phasmatodea > Timematidae > Timema > Timema podura. Next base: position 23,894,746 of record JAVRXN010000013.1, on the reverse strand, counting down.
GCATCTAGAAATCATTTGGAGTTTGATTTAAGGCCATCTTTCAGCTTCATATTCGATAATATCAGAGTGTTTGAAATATATCTAGGGGGGATTTATTCCAGAGAGGGGCAAATTATTTTTAGGGGGTCAGAGTCCCCCACAGTTCCGCCGCTCCTGCTGTCCACACATACTCTATATTCAATATTCGTGGACGAACTGCTCTCAGGTGATAATTAGTCTTCTTTTCTGTGTGGTAGTCTACCGTCTCTATGAGGAGCAATGTTCGTTACTTGCTATGCACGACAAATATTCTTACGTGAAAACGAATATTTTTTTCCACACTTGCGTGAGTCATATCAAACATTGATTAAACGTGGACGAATAACACACGTGTGGACCCGGCTTAAGAGGTGCCAGCACGTAAAAATATACAAAATTATATAATTTATCTGTGTTGTATTTTCTTTCTAAAATTTGAACTTTCATATGGTTTTTTATATTAATTTTCTAACTTTAACAGGGGGGTCAACTGATCCTCTGACCCCCTCTCTCCCTGAATCCACGCCTGTGCAGGTAGGATGAACCTAAACAGGTAGCCAGTGGCCGAGATATAATCAGTAATCCATAGATCTGTGATTGTCGCCACTCATCCACGAGGACAGACTTAGTAAATCCACGACTAAGGAAATGCCATAACATAGTCCTACATTGTCTTTTCTCAAAACAATGTCCGTTGAAGCAACACACATGCACTTATGTAAGTTTTTTTTTTGATGACAGGAATGATTCAACACACGCAACTGTATGAACTTTTCCGCTATTTTTAATATGGGAACATGTGTCCATTGTGATGGTTAACGGCATTTTTATTTTCATATCACTCCCCTCTCCTTATTATCCCATCCCAGTCCTCTTGGTTTCCATTTCCCCTCTAAAAAAATAGATAAGAATTCACAAGCTTTTTTTTTAAAAAAAATATCTATAAATGATCTACGAAGGGACTTTACAAAGTATTATAATCGTAAAAATGTTCTACCTCCAGATTAATATGAATCGTGACGTTCTATGTTCCCACCAAATTAAAACAAAAAAATGGGGTTTGAAATTCTGTGTGTCCTCTATACCGTCTCTCCACCTGTACGTTTGTACCCCCCGGAGCTACAGGTGAAACAGTTTGATGGATTTAATCCAAATTTAATATTTACACGTTTTGTGGTCATACATCGAGGTTGAATAGCGACTTTTTTTTTCCAAACACCGCGTCTTTCTACCCATTCGGGAGAAAAATCTTATGTATTAATTATTATAAAGGACTAGGGGTAAGAAAGGTCCAATTTAGAGGAAGTGTACCCGCATTTTCATGGATAGAGAGAGTGTGTGAAACCGTTTAGGAAAACCGCCCTCATAAGTTTACCTAACCGGGATCGAACTCCAATATCCCTGTTATCAGCAGTTTAGTCTATTGTAAGAGTTACGCCTTAGATCATACAGCCACTGAAGCGGTTAGTCATGATTTTAATCCAAGATCTAAAGTTAAAGGTTTTTTCATTGATCATTAATTTTTGAAAATCCAATTTTAACGAGAATGGTTCTAATTATTATTTTGTTTAAATTGGTTATCTGGGTAGTGTATTCATGATAAATAACATTTTATACTGTTTTATTTTTTTAGTAAAATTGATCATTGGGTAGTCTACTAATGACTAACTTTTGAAAATTTTAAGAAGTTGTAAAATGGCTTTAAAGATTTTCTTAGAAATGCATATTCGGAGACTTTCTCTTACAATTTAATTTTGTTTACACCACTACTCACGGCCTTTAATTCTATTTGTATATTTTATTTATTTGAGGTATTTAACTACAATTTCTGAACGACTAATTATATCAGTACACAACTTGTAAACTAGCTTAAATCTAGAACAAACACAACATCCGCCCCCGCGTTAATTCATCACTGTGAAGGGGAAACCCACATAATAAACGTTTCGGTCATGCCCAGGAATCGAACTTGGGACCTAAACTACTTAATCAGAACACGCTACCGACTGATATAAAGTGTTAGACCGCATATTGATATGAGGTAAGGATGAGTAAGGTCGTTCGGAGGGAATGCACCGCATGTTTGTGGAGAGAGGATGGGGAAAACACATTGATAAATAATATATGTGAAAAAACATGCACAGTGCACCCAACCAAGATTACGAAACCCCGATTTCTCCAGCAATACTATTCCTTTCTATTACGAGTATAGCGCCTTAGAGCCTCAGTCCATTCGACACCCAATGAGGGTATTTTTATTTTGCTAAAAGTTAATACAGTTATGAATTAAATCAATTTAACAAACGAAACTACATAATTCAATAATAATTAAGGTGGAAATATAGGTAACGCGAGAAAAGGCAAATGTTTTTGCAGTTTTTATACCAAAATATTTTTTTTGTCAAAATAAATGACATATTGCTTCAGTAGAAACATAGAGTTTAATTTTCTTCAAGTTGTGATATCAACAATTGTTGAATATCTGTCAAGGGTGTCCTGGAATTCAGTGACAACTTTTTCTCTTAATTTATATAAAGTTTCTCATCTAATGCCGCTAAATTCATGACAAATATTCAACAACGTGTTGATGCGAAGAAAATTAAACTCTTATGTTTCTAAAGAAATAATATTTGATTTATTTTAGAATAAAAATTGTTTGTCTATAAAAACTGCAAAAACACTGGAATTTTCTCGCCTTCCCTACATCCCCACTTTGAAAACTCGCCGAGTTTCCTCTTTGTTAAGGTAAAAAAACAACAAAAATTTTGTCTCGTTGATCTCACGGTCTATATATTAAGCCGTGTATAAAATCACACGTGTAAAATCTTTATGAACTAAAATGAAAACACAAACTAATTCACAATACCCGATTGATGTACACGTTGGACCAAACGTCAAGCTTGTCTACTTTCCAATTTTCATAAAAAGGGTCATTTAAAAAATACAATTTGTTTGCGGTCAATGGCAATGATAACATTAAATTATATTATTAGTGTTATTTTATAGGTATTGATATAATCTAACAAAAATGACAACTGAGGATAACATGACTTGGACGTATGAATACATACAGTAGATCTAGAAGATATTTTAAAGCTGTAAGTTTAAGTTTTTCCTATGAAAATGGGACTATAGTAAGGGATGTAGGTGATGGAGGGGTAAGTGTTCGAATCCGGTTGATGTGACAAGAGTATTTTTTTCATATATTATTTTATATTCTACCTTTGCAAGCAAACGCGGGTACATTCTCAACTAAACACAAAGCCTATCAGTGTGACTAAACACGTATAACATAGATGGGGCTTTTTTTTTTATCAACGCGTCTTACTATCTGTTAAAGTTATACGCTTATGTACTAACCACGATGATGAGTTAAGGATGGGAAAATGTACCAGCATTTTCGTGGAGGGAGTGTGGGAAACAATTTAGTAAAAACCACCCTCAGTACACCCAACCGAGAATTTAACCCCAATCTTTCTGTCATCGACAGTCTAGTCTACTGATTGCCTTAAATCATACAGCCACCAAAACAGTTTGGACGGATATTAAGAGGCAATTTACAATAAATTATTATTAACTTGATAGCCCGCTTCGATGGCCGTATGGTCTAACGAACTAATCTTGTGTTTGAGTAGACTGCCGATGATGGGAAGATCAAGGTTCGAATCTCGGTTGGGTGTACTGAATTTTCCAAAATGGTTCTCCACTCTCCCTCCACTCAAATGCGGGTACACTTCATCTAAATGTAACGTTCATAAGGCCTAAAACCATAGGCGTAATTAGTACATCTGTGAATAAGCCGGGTGATAAAAAATAAACATACGTACCTTTTTTTTCTTTTTTTTTTTGTTATTTGAGCAATAATACGTCCCAAAAGAACAAAAAACAAACACAAAAAAATACACAACAGTGTGGGGGAGCAAATTTTCTCACGACTTATCAGGCGTAGTTTGTCTTAGGGAAATATATCACCATTCTTTTTGTTGGAAGCGTTCAGGCTTATCAAGACAGGTTGTCCAACCTAGGCAAATGGAAATGTCTTTTCTTAAAGACCTTGATATAGTGGGAGTCAGAGAAGGATGGGAATTCACCTGATTCCCATAAGTTGTAGTTAAGACACAAGTGAAGACAGAAAGAGGCGGCCGTTGTATGTTAATGAATGGGACAGGTTGGCCAACACAGCAAGAGGGTGTTTTCGACGTGTCAGTTGCATATTCTGTGTTCTTTGGTAGTAGTAAGTAGACGAGGTTGTGGAATGTTGGCTAGTAATCATTTTGTTCTCATGGGTACTTGTGATTTTGTTGATGGAAGGTATGAGACAGAGCTATAGAGGGTGATGGAGTTATGTTGGTAATTTTTCAGCATTCTCATAAGATTTTTTTTTTGATTATTACTGTACAATATTAGAGTTGACTATTTTAATTTTAGGTCAAATTCTACTTCAGTGATAGAATGGTCTAAGACGTCACTCACGTGTTAGACTGAATGGCTGATGACGGGAAGAGCGGGCTTTGAGATCTGGTCAGGTCTATTGAGGGTGGTTTTTCCTAAATGGTTTCTCACTCTCCTTTCACACACATGCAGGTATACTACCTCTAAAGTGCTTCCTTCCTCATCTATGCCCCAATGGAGTAACAATCATATATGCGTATGACCTGAGCGGGTTAGTAAGATGTGGTGATTAAAAAAATAGGCCAAAAAACTATCAGATCACATAACATTAATAAACCTACAGTAAATATTTATTTTCAATCACCAGGGTTATGCCTTAAAATGAACATAAATAAACAAGGTGTTCGTAAACTCAAAGCCCAAACTGAACATATAATTTGTTTGAACCAAAAGGAAGAAAAAATCCTCACACACTTATATTCGGCAAAGTAAGCTAATACCATTAAATTGTGTTCAAAGTTTCGGCGTACAGCGCCTGGAGAGTAAGGCTGTTCAAGCATGCGTGTACAACAAGTTGCATAGGAGTTAAGGCGCATGGCACTGTACACCTCGACATCTTTGAATACGGTGGCAGACCACGATTAATAGTAAAACAACATAACAGTCTATCTAGAAATGGGAATAAGTTCTGAGGGTCATCATTAACGGTCCTACATTACAGCAAGTGTTCGAAATGACCACCCTCGATTTCTCTTCAGAGCCTCTTTATACGCAGAAGTGACTGACATAACCGTTCAAAGATATTTGGGATAGCTCGCACATTTACCGCTGCAACTGCAAGTCTTGCGACCAAATCGTCTTCACTAACAACTGAGGTATCATGCCGTTACTACAAGTAAATGCTTGCCATTACTACAAGTGCAGTGCCATGCGCCCAATCGCTATGCAACTTGTTGTACACAAATGCTCGCACAGCTTTGCTCTACAGGCGCTGTGCGCCGAAACTTTGAATACAATTTAATGGTATTAGCACAGTTTACCGAATGTAGGTTTATAGGGATTTTGTATTACTTTTGGTTCAAACAAACAAAATATGCTGTTTGGGCACTGAGTTTCCGAACACCTTGTATAAACAATTAATTACTATACTGGACTCTGTATTGCATAAGTATACAAAAAATTGGCTCCGTTTATTTAAGCATCTAAAATGAAGGTTTTTTTCAATCATGAAACACTTTTTTTTAGAACCGCGTATTACTATCTTTTAGCTTATACACATATGTGCTAATTATGCTAATGTGTTAGGTAGGAGGAAGGTCAAATTTAAAGAAAGTGTATCCACATTTGCATGAGGAGAGAGTTGAGAAACCTTTAGGAAGAAACACCCCCAATAGGGCCTACCACCCAAACGGTATTTTGGCCTGGGATTTATTGCTTTTTGGTTTTCCCTACTTCCTACACGGTATAGCCTACACCGGCGCATTTTCTTTAAAACTATCCCCTCCTCAATTCGTCTATTAGTTAAACTAATGTTGAACCTGATAATTATTTCTACTTTCTCATATAAAGAAAGTATTTTAATCGATAACATTTTCATCCTCTAGATTATGATGGATTTTAACGTTTTATGTTACCCTAAACTTAAGAAGTGTCTTACAGTTTTGTCTCTCCATGTGTCTTTATCTTTTTCTCGTGAATCTGTATGTTCTTTTTAGCACGCGACTTACTACCCGTTTGGGTTATACGCTTATGTCTTAATACGCTAATGGTTTTAGGGATTAGGAAGGCTTTATTTGGAGAAAGTGAACCACAAATGCATGGAGGGAGAGTGGAAAACCATTAAGGGAAAACCACCCTCATTACACCCAACCGATATTTGAACCTTGATCTCGCCATCATCGGCAGTCTAATCTACTGCGAGAATAGCGCGTTAGACCATGCGGCCACCAAAAGGGGAGGGGGGCTAAAGCTGAGCGTGATGGATTTTGTTAATCTTTGTTTAAATGAAGATTTGTATTTTATTTAGACATACTTCAAGGTCAAATAGTAATTTCAATTTTATCCCTAAAATTAAAGGTAATTTACTGACGATTGATTTTTTTTGGTTTGAAATTTTTCCGAAATGGCTATAATAATTTGATCCATAGTCCAAAATTTTGTCCAAAGAGTCTCCATATGGCTATCTAAACGTTTTGTTTTTTTCCACCTCTGAAAAATTAATTCAGGGTAAATTACTGTTAAACATAGTTTTTTAAATGTAGCTACCCACTTCAGTGGCTGAATAGTTTGAGGCGTCACTCTCGTGCTATACTGGCCTGTTGATGACAGGGAGATCTGGGTTTTAATCTTGGTTGGGTCTAATGAGTGTGGTTTTTTCCTAAATTGTTTCCCAATCTCCTCTTCGAGCTTCCCCTCACCAACAATTCAGTATAACACGAAAGTGACGCCTTATACTTTAATACCATCGGTGTTGGTAGCGTTTTAACTTATGAAAAAACCTGATTCGGTGGTCGAATGATTTAAGGCGTCACCCTTGCAATAGACTAAACTGCCGATGAAGGGGAAATCGGGGTTCGATCCTGGTTGAGTGTACTGATCATGGTTTTTCCTAAATGGTTTTCTACTCTCCCTCCACGCTAATGCGAATACACTTCCTCTAAAAGAAATTAAATCTTCCTCAACCATGACACATTGGCGTAATTAGTGTATAGCCTGAACGGGTAGTAAGATGCAGTGCTTAAAAATATTAATTGGTTTGGATTGTGTGTTTCAACAGTCATGGATAGGACAACACTTTTAAAATACATTGAATATACAAACAGTTTTTACATTTAATACAATTGTTATATTAAATAACTAATATCGATAAAATCATACAAACGCTTTAATAAAGTGTACTTTTTTATTTAGAGTCGAAATTAAAAAAAAAATTGGTCAAGATTAAATCACTTTCAAACAATTTTCCTCGGGAAAATTAAGATATTATTTTAATAATCATTGAAAACACATTTAGATATAAATTTTGAACAAAATATCTATACCCATTTTCTTAAAATTCAAATTTTCAAAATCATTTATCTATAAGATAATCTCAAATCATTATTATTATTATTCTGAAAATTGAAAAATGACACCTGGACACGGGAATCGAACCAGGGACCTCCGGCTTCGGGTTCAATTACCGTGTCCACGTGTCATTTTTCAATTTTCAAAATATGATTTCTTGATGGAGTAATCCTCACTAAAAGCATAAATAATAGTTTTGGCTATTTGATTCTTAAATCATTATTATTATTATTATTAATAATTTTTTTGAAGCACAAAAGTACTTTCTCGCATATGTAAAAGCTCCCAAGATACCCATTTTGAAACAAATCATTAAATCTATTTTGGAAGTATTTTAAATGTTCAAAAACTGGTTGTCAGTAATCTTCAATTTTTCTCTGATTTTTAAAATATATACAGGGTTTTTACCATATAAAATATACTCCACAGATATGCATTTTATATAAAATCGTTATAACCACTTCCGAAAAACTTCGAACTTTCAAAAATCAGAAATTTGACCTTGAGATATGACCATATAAAATCTAGATACAAAGCTTGAGTTAAAAATCCATACAAGTGTTTCAACTGTAGCCCGGCTATGCAAAGGGACAGACAAAATTACAGGACACATTTTTTTGAGTTCGAACGCACATAGAACATACCCATGAAAATATTGAGGTAGGACATTTGCACGATTACAATACTTTATCTATATTATTAAGCAAAATTTAATAAAGTCTAATATTTTTTATTTATTTGTATTAATTTTATTTGAGGTATTTACGTACCCTTTTTGAACTGACTGATTATATCAGCACACGAGAATTTCTATGAGCAAGAGTGAAAGGTTTACCAATTTGTCCTGAAAAAATATTTTCACATACCTTCCAAGATTCTTTTACACGCCACAATCGACATGGGACCAACGGCTTTACTTCGCCTCCAAAGAAAGTTGTGCTACGGATTTTTATCACGCAAGAAAGATCCATTTGTTCCGAAATGGGTTTGAACCCACAAAAATCGAGTCCCAAGGCAAGAACTTTATCCCAAGATCACCGATGTCAACAATAAAGTCTAATACATACGTACTACTACTACCATTACTACTACTATTGTTAGTAGTTGTTTCTTCTCTAATTTTACAACCTTCTATACATTTAATATATTTACTTTAATTAGCTACTTTAATCTATAGAAAATTTAATAAATGCAATTAAACGGGGAAAAAAATCAATTTCCCTAAACATAACAAAAAGTGAGAAGGTTAACTCACTTTAACAGGTCTTTCAAGAATAATAACATTCCGCATGAATTGTTGTGCACGCTCCGTGAAGAAAAACAAGGTCTTAGTACAACAACCATCTATGTGGAGATTTCAGTTAAACGTTCGCCTCATATTTAATATGCGTCTATAAACAGAATTAATGGAGACAAGGTTGTCTCTTATCAAATTTGTTAGTTTTATAAGCGTTACTTTAAGATTGGAATTATACTATGAGAGTCAAAAAAGCTATATTTATTATGTTTTAACCCACTTCGTTGGCAGCATGCTCTAACGCGCTACTCTTGCAGTAGACTAGACTGCCAATGACGGGGAAATCGAGGTTCGAATCCCGATCGTGTGTACTGAGAGTTTTTTTCCCCCAACTAGTTTTCCATTCTCCCTTTACGCGAATGGATGTACACTTCCACTAAATATAACCTTCCTAATCCCTAAAACAATTTAGCGTAATTAGTACATAAGCGGATAGCCCGAACTGGTAGTAAGACTCGGTGCTAAAAAACAAAGACACAAAAAAGGAGCATGTATGACTCAGTGTATGGATATTGTTGTAGCGAAGGGAAGGATAGGGAAGTGCGGGGAAAGTTAGTGAGGATGGATTAAGTATGGAGTTTTTTTTATAGATACATGCCCAGTTTCTTGCCTACCCCGTAAGGGAACGGCGTGATTAGGTATATATGTATGTATATTGAATCTATTTTAATAGTCTGTGACCTAGAATATAAATACGCTACATTTAGAAAGTTTTACTGAATGGTCTGTTGCCCACTCCATTGGACACGTGGGTTAAGGCGTCAGTCTCGTATTTTCTAGTTTACAGGTGATGTGGAGGGCGGAACTCGAAAATCACGTCTGGTGGTAGTGAAGTTGTTTTTCCTTAGTGATCTCCCACTACACCTCTATGGAAATTAGGGTACACTTCATCTAAAACGTTAACCTCCTCATCTCTAACGCATTAGTGTAAGTAAGTGGATAGCGCGGATAGTTAGTAAGAGAGAGAGCCCATGGTAAATTTATAATAAGTATCCGATACCTTTTATAAGAATTAAATGTGTAGTCAAAAAAAAACAATTAACATTGTCGTAATTAGTTTTGCATGGATTTTCTTATCACCGCGTCTTACTACCCTTTCGGATTATACGCCTATTTAATAACTACGCTTACGGGTCAGGGATGAGGTAGGTTGAATTTAGAGGAATTATACCCACATTTGCGTGTAGATAGAGTGGAAAACCATTTAGGGAAAACCACCCTCAAAACACTCGATTGGAACTCAAACCCCGATCTCCCCGTTATCGGCAGTTTAATCTACTGCAAGTGTGAGGCCTTAGATTATTCGACTATCAAAGCGGGCTTAATATGTTATTTTTATTATTATTTAAAAAGGAGGCTAATCATGTTATTTATGGATAAGTGACGGTTTCAGATCACATAATTAGCGAAAACATTTATGAAAATTGTTTTATTAGCTTTGGTAACATTTTATACCTTAGCTCAGTCGGTATTGTGTATGCCTACTGAGCTAAGGGTTCCGGATTTGATTCCCGACATAAGATGTGTGCCGATATAACCAACCGTTCCAGAAAGTGTACGTTAAATACCTTTATTAAAAATAAATTACATCTGTCAAAATGACCGCCTCTGTGGTCTAGTAAGTAGTCAGAGCTCCTGGCGAAAGATTCAGAGGTCCCCGGTTTGATCCCCCCCGAAGCTTCCAGATCTTCTATGAAGCAGTGGGATCTGTAACGGGGTCAACTCAGCCTCGTGAGGACAAATGAGGAACTACTTGAACCAAAACGTAGTGGATACGGTCTAGGAATCTGAGAATAAAGATAATGGCCGGAGGGTTTGTTGTGCTGACCACATGACAGCCTCTGACCGTAAAAGTTGGCACTATCTTCACCAGCAGATTGCGGCTGATTTGTCGGTATGGGTTGATTGTGGGCTGATTACGCGGAGTTTAAATAATACATATTTAACTGTCAACATAACTTTATTCCTATCTATCTGCTTCGGTGGTCACATGGTCTAATACGTCACTTTCATGTTAGACTAGACTGCCGTTGACGGAGAGATTGAGGTTCAAATCCCTGTTGAATGAAATGAGAGTGGTTCTTCCAAAATGGATTTCCACCTAACACGCAAATGTGGGTACATTTTGTCCAAATTTAACCTTCTTCATCCCTAGCTCATTAGTGTAATTAGTACGTAGGCCTATGCGTACAAACAGAACAGGTAATATGACGCGGTGCTAAAAAAAAGTTTATTTTTAACTAAAGTAGAGTTGTAGTTAGACGGTTGATGCACTGTGCACCTCGTTGAGTCCCGCGCTGGGCCGAAAGCGAAAGTGGTTCATGTCTGCTGGGTGTGTGTGAAGGCAGGCGGAGTCCTTTGGGAGGGTCGGGGAAGAGGGAGGAGCTAGAGGGGTCTTAGAGGGTCACAAGGGCACCGGGTCAACATCTCGAGGGTCTATCACGACCACTGACAACTAAATTATTGCCCTACTTATCGTGTTAACATTTCCCAGACGGGGAATTGCACATTCTTGGCCTCCCTCAAGGCTTGCGTTATTTGTAACAGTCTCGTGGTATAGTGGTCAGCCCCCGGCTGATAACCTAGGGGTCCCGGGTTCTATTCATGACTTGTACCTTGGGTATTTTTCTCGAAAGGGGAATTGCCCCAACGATCACCAGGATTTGGTTAGTTAGGTATAGGTTAGGTTTAAGTGTTTTCACTGGTTCCACACCCTCACACTCGCAATCACCGTCACCTCATTTCATCGGGACATGGAAAGAGCCTCCATGGAAAGGATGTACGACTAGTACATTCGGGCGTCCCCTGGACAACGGTACACTAGTACTGGCTAGTCTTTCCATAAAAAAACTGGGCTATGCATGATGTAGCCCAAATGGGCGTTATTACTATTATTATTATTATTATTATTATTATTATTATTATTATTATTATTATTATTATTATTATTATTATTATTACATCCCAAGCAAGGCCGTAGCCAGCCAATAATTTCGGGGGAGGGGGGGGGGTTGGTGGGCATATCCCCCAATTACAGGAGTTTAGAAAAAAATATTGATACTAAACACCTTTAGAAGCTTTCTAAAGTGTCTTTATGGCAACATAACCCCTTAACCGCTGGATGCTAGGACATATTATAGATATTAAACACCTCTCGGAGTTCTCTAAAATGCTTTTTATGTTAACACAGCCCCCTAATTTGTATTTGTACCTTAATTTTGATATTGTTTGAACCATAAATAAAGCCATATGTATTTTGTTCATAAAATTTCTGGGGGGTTTGAACCCCCAAGCTCTCCCTGACTACGACCTTGATCCCAAGTACTACAACCATGCCAATTTTCATGGTTCAATGTTGACTGGAAGTGACCTATGGGTTTTGATGATCAATTAGTCAGTGAGTCTCAAAATATATTTGTTAAGACCAATTTTGACTAAAATTTTACTTCGACATTTTTTTGCTCATTAATTTATTTACTATACATATATACGGCCAACCATATCGTCTTTCAAAATAAAACCAGTATCGGTGGACACGGAGGATAAGAGGTCAACCTTGTCTGGTCTGTTTTTAATGTGATGGGTGTGTTAGGTTTTGAATACTGACCGGATGTACAGAAATGGTTTACGACTCTCCTTCCACGCCCATTGAGCTACATTTTATATACATTCTATCTTCCTCATCCTCACTTCATTATAGTAAATGTGTGGAATGTCCGAGCTCCAAACGGGCAGTAAGACGCGGTAATAAAACGAACACTCATATATATTGTACACTCCGTCAATCTTGAAAGGTAGCAGTCTTACCTTGACTGATTACACCATGACCTTATCTTATAGATCACATCATATTGTAATTTGGTTAAGTTATTATTATCATTAGCACCGCGTCTTACTATCCGTTCGGGTTATACACACGCTAATGTTTAATGGTAGGGTGATTGTGAGATGAAATGGAGGACCTACAGTTTAACGTGGGATCCAAACCACGGTGGAGGGCCTGGCATTCACACACATTCACAAGTTGTGATTAATACACGTCTTGTCAGAGGTGAAGGAAGGGTTTTTGGCAATCATATAAATCTGTGCCGGGACCGAGGATTGAACCCCAGACCCCCAGCACAGAAGTCCGACACCTTACCCCATAGACCGCCAGGTCACCTTAATGTGGTAAAGGCAAGACACACCACACACGAAGTACACACCAGATATCAAAAGGTCTATTGCTACCAGAATGGAAGGTACAGGTATATTCTTCTTAGTGACACATCGTGCGGGTCTATTTAAGGATGGATAGCTCAAGTTCGTGGGTTATGAGTTACATACACCCCCTCACCATATATCCTTTTCCTCGTCTCCCAAACATAGGCACCTGTGTCAGAATAAAATAATATTAAAGAAAATTAGTCATTACATAAATGGGTGTCGCCCAACATTAAACTTTATTTTATGTAAAGGGTCAAACAAGATATTATACTCCATGTAAAATTGGTACAACTTCAGCTTTTGCATTCTGTCATGGTGCCTATAAATTTATGGTAAAAATAAATGTTGTCTACTTCTTAACTAAGATAATATGATAGGGTGTAATGAGGTGGACTGGATAGAACTAACTCAAGATAGAGATAGGGTGTAACGAGGTGGATTGGATAGAACTAGCTCAAGATAGAGATAGGGTGTAATGAGGTGGACTGGATAGAACTATCTCAAGATAGAGATAGGGTGTAACGAGGTGGATTGGATAGAACTAGCTCAAGATAGAGATAGGGTGTAATGAGGTGGACTGGATGGATTTAGCTCAATATAGAGGTAGAGTGTAACGAGGTGGATTGTATAGAACTAGCTCAAGATATAGATAGGGTGTAATGAGGTGGACTGGATGGAATTAGCTCAATATAGAAGTAGAGAGTAACGAGGTGGATTGTATAGAACTAGCTCAAGATAGAGATAGGGTGTAATGAGGTGGACTGGATGGAATTAGCTCAATATAGAAGTAGAGAGTAACTAGGTGGATTGTATAGAACTAGCTCAAGATAGAGATAGGGTGTAATGAGGTGGGTTGAATATAGCTAGCTCAAGATAAGAGATAGATTGTAATGAGGTGGATTGGATAGAACTATCTCAAGATAGGGATTGGGTGTAAAGAGGTAAGTGCAGCAATGAACTTTCGAGTTCCTAATGTTATAGATAGAGTATACCTCAGTTTTAGCTTATGTGGTACTGACTGACAGCTCACAGCTGACTTCTGACGGCTTTAAAAAGCTACCAGACCAAATTATGTATCCCTACGCCGAACCATATGATCTGCAAAAAACATGTCTTTAGCAGCTGTCACTTCTGACAGTCAAAATTTAGGTATATACCTAAATGTTGACTGTCAGAAGTCAGCTGTGAACTGTCAGTCAGCACCACATAAGCTAAAACTGAGGTATAAGTAAACTGGTATGTTTTCTAAATGACATTGCTTGGGTAGCATTGATATTTAAAAAAAAATTTATTAAGAAACTTAATCCATTTCAACTATATGTAATCTCTCAAATAATTTATTTTGAATTATATTTCTAATACTAATTTTATTGTTTGTGTTATTTTATAGCAATTGATAATATCTATCAAAAGTGACAGATGCGGATCACGTGATCTGACGTGAAAGTAGATTTAGTAACTTTTTTTATCTGCCAAATAAGTTTCTTCCTAAGAAAATTGGTCTGTATATATTTTGTCTCGCCGGGTCAACCTTTTGATATGGTAACCTACATCTTGAGCAGGTAACATTATAAAGAAGGCAAGAGGCAGATTGTTAGGAAAATGAAAAGTTTCCCACACTCACTAAAACATTTTGTAATTTGAACTACAACTCATTCCTATGTAGTTCACAATTGGGAAACAGCAATATTTTAATATATTATTTAACGTTTCGGACCGGTCATAAATAAATGTACTAAAGGACATTATGTGGATGTACTATTTATACTACACGGTACGGTTTAACAACAGGTTTTTGTTTTTATTACTATCGTAATTTCCTGGCACTCTGAGAAATACAATCCAATTTTCATGAGGAGGGCCTTATCTGATAGCTGGAAAACTTACAATATCTACTTTCTAGACTTTATACTTCGAGTCATGTAACTTGCAGATGTCACTTTTGATAGATTTTATCAATATCGATGAAATAACATTAATGGCTTGATTAGTAAAATGTTATAAATGTTGGCAACAAAAAAAATAATTGAATTTTCTGAAAGGTCCTTGGCTTTTGGACTATAAATTGGTACATCTTTTTCAAATAAAATATGAAATACTTAATGGGAATCAATTTGAACTAATGGGCTTTGAAAAAATCAAAACTTATAGTTATTAAATGTATTATTTAATCATTTTCTTCCCTTAAAAAATTATATCATTCTATTTTACTTTCTGATATAGAGAAAGTATGGTAATCGTAAATATTTTCATCATCGATATTATTATGGGTTTTGGCATTTTAGGTGTCTCCGAACTAAAAAATAAATAAATGGTACGGTGCACCACACATACTTTCTCAAGCCTTTGCCTAAGAATGGAGACATTATTAAAACCCGTAAGTTATGTGAAATAAAATAATATACAATGTTCCAGAAACATTTCACCAGAAAGCATTAATGAAATAATATACACTGTTACATAGACATTTAGAAAAGAGGAATATCAGCTGTCCAGCTTTACAGTTAATTTCATATTACAAAGACCTGAATTATATATATATATATATATATATATATATGCTTAGAGCTAAGAAATGATAGGTTTTATAAAAATATATTTCAAGTAAAAGAGTTTTATACTATAACAACTTTACAATGATAAATAAGTTTGTATCCTATTATTTGCGTGGATATAATCCAAATTGGAAATTTTCACTATTAAAAGTACCCTCAAATTTATTTTCATGGGAAAATGAGTAATTTCAATTTGTTTGTAATGTTAAACAATACCTGGAAGCAAAACTTAATCAAAATCGTTAGAACGCATTTTAAGAAAATCGTTTATTTCTCTTTTTGCCCTTTAGTAAACTACCCTTAACTTAAGTGTTAGATACCTAATTGAAAAAACACCTTTGGGGGGAACTTATATGGTTCGATGTATTTCGTTCAAATTTGATATTTAGATTTAATAGGACATACATCGAGACCAAATCGTGAATTTTACTCTAGCTCTAAAATTAAGGTTAATATTTACTTATGATCTGATATTTTTTAATCCGAAATTTTTCGAAAATGGCTCTGACAATTTGGTTCAAAACTATTATTTTGCAAGTGACCTACATAATAAAATGAGATCTTTACGTGTTTTTTTTCTAAATATTTTTCATACATATAAATAAAATATATTTTGCATTTTTTTAAAAATTGCCTTCTCAACTGACAGCTAGAAAAATTACTAGTTATACTGTCACTTACTCATACGTCAAGTAATGTGATTTTGATACACATAAATACCTACAAAATAATATAAATAATATAGTAAAATGTTATCAATGTTAAAAGCAAAATTAAAAAAAAATATCTATAAGGTCCTTTTTATTATAATAGGAGTGTATGTATTTCACAAACCGAGGGGGGATAGGATATTTTTAAATTGTAATTTACAGTCAAACATAAACCCGAAATTATATTCTTGGGCTAGTTCTGTTTAGGAAGCTGTCTTTCTAGACCTGTTCTCTTGGAATATGGTTGAGCCTGTAAATCTGTCAACCCGCACCTATCAGGCAAAATAAAAACAACAACTTTACAACGTGTAGACCACATCGTGGTAGTTGTACAACTTTTAAAGCATTTGTAAACATATACCGGATCCAACAGGCAGAACCAAGTATTAGTTACATTACCAAGACTGGATCATTTTTCACTTCACTACACTATAAAGCCACATGGCTGACTCACTCACTCACTCACTGACATTAATGTCTACCCACTTCCAGATGAGCTAGAAGGTTGAAACTTGGCAAACTTGTAGCTTCTAGCCTTTAACCAACGGAAAAAATTCTAAAAATTTTTAAATTTTAATTTTCGGCCCCCGAAAATAATTCAAAATGGTGGAGCAACTTTAAAGTCAGTGTGGACCTTTCTTTGGAGGCCTCTTGTGGCTAAACGGTAAATACCTATCAAAAAACGGATTGCACCAGAGCTAGATTTTTTGATTTTAGGTAAATTTTGCACATTTTCCACACTTTTTTTTAAATTTTCTGACACTCTTATGGGACAGCTATAATCATAAAATTGTAAACATAAATCAACATTCAAAACAACGCTGGAATTACATTAGTTTACACTCACTGGGGTGTTTGAGGGCGGACACCACGACAAGCAAAGTGAGTTCTCATATATATAACTGTAAGGAGATAAAAACATGGACATGAAACTAGAACCATTCTTCGGGCGATTATACGGAGTAAAGCCAATTGGATGGGTCACATTATGAAAATAAATTACTTATTGAGTGATGTCTTTGAAGGAAAAGTGGGAAAGGAAAAGGGGGGGGGGGATCAGGAAGACGACGAATGCAACTGATTGATGAATTCAAGAACTGAAAATAGATGACGTTTCAGGGGCGGGGGGGGGGGGGGGGATTGAATCTGTTAATAAGATATGCTGGAAGACTCAATTTGGCAAAGGCAACGGATATGTTAAAAGACAGATACATAATAATAATAATAATAATAATAGAGTGAAAGCATTGTAATCTCGAACAGTTTCTAACTGTAAATTATCATGTATCTAGACGATTTTTATACCTCCAAATTAAAAAAATATATATGGGTTTTACAATAATAATTTCTGTCGTTCCCTCTTTATGTATTTTTATACCTGGGTCCACAACCGAATCAGTCGAATGGATTTCTTTCAAACCTGATATTTAAATGTTATATGGTCATACCAAAATACCAAGTCGTGGTCTCGACTCTAGTCCTAAAATTATCGGTAGTTTACAGAAAACGTTTTTTTAATTTAAATTTAAATTAATTGATTTTCTGTGCCATTTATAATATAAAAGGAACACATCTCTTTTTGTGAAAGCCACATTTTTTTTTATCGTATGGCATTACTGACCGGGAGGGACATGGCATCCAATTCGGTCGCCTGTTTGTAGACTATTCGTCGCTCAGGTGGCACAGAGCCAGTCCAAGGTACACATAAGTAGCTTGTTTACAAGTACCCGCCATGAGATGATGTTATGATAGTGAATATAAAGGTGTGAGCCAGTGGAAATCTTAAACATAACTCAAGGCTATCTAAGCAGCCCCTGGCAACCTTTGGGATAATTCTCCTTAACAGAATAATACCCACGGTATCAGCCGGGAATTGGACCCGTGTCCCCTAGGTTCGTAGCTAGTAGGTGCTCTGACCACTACACAACGGAGCCCGATATGACCTTGAATAAAGATAACAGTGAAAATCCTTATGTAGGCTTTATACTATATAAAAATATTGATTTATATTTATATAATTAACATTGATGTGGAACAACTTTGTTGCAGTAAAATTAGTCAATAACGTATGAAGTCAGCTTTCTCCACATGTCCTGTATTGACATCATATGTGTAAACTTGTGTTGGGTCCACTCAACGTCCGGTTTGTGCTATGTTTTACTTTCATCAGAAGCGTGAATGTTTTTTTTTTTAAATTCCTGGTGTCATTTCTTTATTTTATTAAGATATACAACTTTCCAAAAATAGGGTTATATATTGATACCGGCTTTAAGGTGAGGGTACATGGAACGCGAGTTAATGTAAGTATTTTTGCAGTTTTTTTCAGCAAAACTTTTTTTGTGTATAAATATATCAAATAGTGCTCCAGTAGAAATATAAAGTTTAATATTCTTCACATGGTGATATAACAGTTGTTAAATATCTGTCAAGAGCATAACGGTATTAGATGACAAACTTTTTAAATGAAGAGAAAAAGTTTTCATTAAATTCTAGGACGCCTCTTAAAGATATTCAACAACTGTTGATATCACCACGTGAACAAAATCAAACTTTATGTTTCTACTGAGGAATTATTTGATTTATCTGATTTCATTTTGACTAAAAAACTATTTTGATCTAAAAAATTGCCAAAAAAAACTGCCTTTAACTCGCGTTTCATACATCTCCACCTTAAATCGGGATAAAACCGATAATGGAAGAATAATTATTCAATTTGATTTCATCCTGGGATTAAATCAAGTCCCTTCGACTTGTAATCGAACTCATTAAAAATTATTATTTGAAGAAGGGATTATCAATAAGTTTCTAAAATTTATATTTAAGTTCAATGTTCGGGAAATTGGTATATTAATACTGATATGTTAGAATGAATGGGGAACGTAGAATTTTTTTATGGAAAAACACACTCAATTTATTGCGTTGAGGGAGAGTGGAAAACCCTTTAGGAAAATACAGCCTCATTAAAACCAGGTACAGCTTGCAAACTGGGCACTGGGAAGACTAGGTGCCAAGAAATCTGGGCACCAGAGTCAATTTTTTTAAATGTTATATTTGTAAAAAATTAAAACAAACAACTAGGCACCAGTTAGTTTATGTTAGTTTATGTTAGGTTTGATTAATTCATCTTTAAATAGTTTATTTTACGCAAAATTTTTATTTTTCATGTTTCTTTTGTGTGGTAGATTTTTTTCGAAATTTTATATTATCAAGTAGTCTAACTTTATAAATATACACAAATTTAGTTTCCTCTCTTATTAATTGTTTTAAAAAACCTCCAAAAATGAATATTTAGTAAAAGACAATTATTAATTTTCAAACTGGCGCCCAGTTGTCTTGGCACCCATTCTTACCAGCGCCTAGTTCACAAGCGTCCAGTTGTCCTAAGCCGCGAAATTCAAACCCTGACTTCCTAGTGACTGACACCATTTTCCTAGTTATCTTTGATTGTAATTTTTTTTAAACCCACTTCTGTGGCCGCATGGTCTAAGGCAGGGTGAAACCTTTGCGACCAGTGAGCCACTTAAGGACTAGGTGAATTTTGAGCCAGTCTAGTGTGCCACCTATTATTTTTATTTTTTTAAATGAACATTTAAAAATCAAAACTTGTTGAATTTTATTAAATGCTCAAATCAAATTATAACTATTTTAATAATGCCTAAATTTTAAAGAAGGAAAATTTATTAAATTGTCAAGTTCCTTAAACAATATTAATTTCAAATTAAAATCATTGAAATTAACATATTCAGTAAAAAAATGAGACAGTATATATATATATATATATATATATATATATATATATATATATATATATATTGACTCCATAAAGTTTATTGTGATATTACTGTGAAAGCTGGAAACGTGATGATTGCCGGTAATCGACCGTGATTTCCGGAATTTACTGCTCCACACTGGTGGATGTCGGAAATGAGATTCCTCTTACCGTCTTTCACCGGTGTGTATCGGTAATCGAAAGATCCAAAATGGCGAATACTGGTAATCGTGAGGGTACGCCTGTGTATGTTAGAAAGAAAGGAAGTGTGTACTGCGCATCTGCCTGCGCATCTATCTGAGCAACAGAAACCACGTGGTTAGGATGGCGTGCTGCTGTAGTTGTTCTGTGTATTGTGCCGTGTGTGTTTGTGTACTATTGAGAATGAATTGTGTAGTAACCTAATCTATCCTGACCTAATCCATCCTAACCTAAAATATCCTAACATAATCTATCCTAACCTATTTTCACCTAACCTTACCTAGCCTACCCTAACCTAAGCTAGCTCAACCTAAATAGCTTTAAACTATAGGGGCCTTATTTTTTTGTAAGGGTGTAACGACCTGTGTGGTGTAATTATTTGTAACTTCTCTATAATGGGGTTCTAGGTTACAATTACAGGTAGCTGTAGTGAAGTTGAATCATTGCTGTTATGTTTTTCCAAAATACACAGGGTGTAGTTAATTTTTTCTGGAAATCACCGGTGGATGTTAGAAACTAACATTCATTTTCGACATTCACCGGTGTTGAGCAGTGAATTACAGAAATCGCGGTCGATTACCGGCAATCGTCACGTTTCCAACTTTCACGGTGACAGTGACATGACAATGAATGATATGGCTGTCGAAATATTGTTGACATCAAACAATATGACGCTGAGAAAAGTTTAACTTAATGTATATATTCTTCATGTTGTCATGCCAACCAAATATTGTTCACGTGCCACCCAGTGGCATCTTGGTCCGGTGTATAGAGGGTAGTTTTTCCAAAATGGTTTTACACTCTCCTTCTACGCAAATACAGATGCGAATACTCTAAATTAAACCTTTCTACTCCTTAACACATTATTGTAATTATTAGTACATATATGTATGACCCGAACGTGTAGTAGTACACGTTGCTTAAAAAAAACACGGTAAAAACACGTCACTAATGAAGAATGTGACCTACTAGAAGTCTGGTTTTAAACTGACCTACTTGTCGACCACGATGAAGACATGGTAAACAATCCCATATTTTTCTTTTTAATACTTGCATGGAGCTGGTTGTGGTTATTCCTCTAGATTGATCGATTACATATTTCAAGGTCGGTCGGTAGTTATGATTTTAATTTCGGGAAGGATTATGTCATGAGTAATCTCTTTACTTTCTTGTGATACCTCGCTGAGAGAATGTATTGTGACCGTCGAAAAAAAATCAAAATATAGTTTTGTTTGATGTTGACGTTTTATGATTCCCTGAACCTGAAAAGATGGTTTCTGCAATGCCGTCTATCTGTTACTGGGACTAGAGCCGAAACAATTTTACCAATCGGGCTAGTTTATTTTTTCTTGCACCGCATCTTACTACCCGTTCGGGTTATATGGTTATGTACTAACTACGCTAATGGTTTTAGGGAGGTTATGTTTAGAGGCAGTGTACCCACATTTGCGTGGAGGAAGAGTGGTAAACCATTTTTGAAAAATCACCCTCAGTACACCCGACCGAGATTCGAACCTTTATCTCCCAGTCTAGATTAACATGAGACTAGCGCGTTAGACCATGCGCCACCAATGTGGTTAGGTATCTATGGTTTTAATAGGGTTCCCTAAATTTGTGAGCGAAAAGATAAAAAAAAATCGATTTCTCAAAATTTGTTAGAATGATTTTGATTAAAATTTGTATATAGACACTATTCAACATAACAAACAAATGGCCCAGTTGATGTCTCCATGAAAATGAATCTGAGGGTACTTTACAGTAGCGTAAGTTTTTATTTTTTTATCAGATTTTCCCAAGTATTTGAGTTAAGAGATAACGTATCAGTACAAAGCTGTATGACACTTAAAAATAAATAATTTTATTTGAAAGAATATTTTATAAAATCAATAATTTCGGAGTTATAGGCAAATATACTTTTTTAATAGAACTTGGTAATTTTGGAGTGGAAAATGCACAGAACAGATAGTATGCTTTTGTAAAATTGCATAGTATTTCATTTATGATCTTTGGTGAAATGCGATGTCTTATTTTCACATTATGTTTCTATAGCATTGTATATTATTTCGTTTCATGTATCTAAAGAGTTTTATGTAAATGCCTCCATTTTTAGATAAAGAAGAAAGAAAATCTGTGCGGTGCACTCTGTATAGTAATATCAACAGTTACTGAATATCTGTCATGCGCAATGCAGCATTTGACCTTAAACTTATTCGCTTCATTTTCAAAGTTTATCTTAAAATGTCTCTATGTTCACGGTGAATATTCAAGAACTGTTCGGAAACAGTTTAGAAAACTACACTAAGCTTGTAATATGAAGACATCTTTTATAATTTTGCACAAAAAGGTTTATTTTAAATCAGAAACAGTTGCGTCTTACCTCACGTTGATTAGTTATGTAGTACCCCTTTGGTGGCCGCGTGGTCCAAACGCGCTACTCTAGCAGTAGACTGGACTGCAGATGATGGGTAAATCAAGGTTCGAATCTCGGTCTGGTGTATTGAGAGTGGTTTTTTTCAAAATTACTTTTTACTTTCCCTATACTCAAATACAGGTACACTTCATATAAATATAACCTCAATAATCCCTTAAAACCGAACGGGTAGTTAAATGCAGTGCCAAAAAGAAATGTTAAGTAGTACAGCTTGAACCAGGCTTGCATTATACAGAGTGATTCAAAAGTTTCCATACATACATAATAATATTTTTTAGGCACCAATCTGAAATGGCCTTGTTTAGGGGAAGATCCTATAGAGATCATCCACCTGATCAGATCAAGAAGCTGCAGCAGATGAATTCAACAGGAGACACTACCCAGGAAAACAAATAAAACACGACACTGTTGCCATATTATTGAGAAGTTCCGAAAGACTGGAAGTATTAGTTACCAAACAGAGATATGGCCGTTCATAAACAATCACCAACGAATACATATCGGCCAAGATATTGGTAGAGTTTGAAAAGAGCACAATAATGAGATCCACACAAAATTCAAACTGCGCACATGTTTGGGGATTTTTGAATCATCCTGTAGTGCGTCTTTCTTTAGTTTTCATTAGAAAATGGTATAATTAAGTCCAGTAACACTATTTTAATATATTTTAACAAGTGCAACATTGAAAAATAAACAACATAAAAACATATTATTATTATTAGCACGCGTCTTACTACCCATTCGGGTTATACGCACTTACGCTAATGTGTGATGGTAGGGTGATTGTGAGATGAAATGAAGGACCTACAGTTTAACGTGGGATCCGAACCACGGTGGAGGCCTGGCATTCTACACATTCACAAGTTGTGATTAATACACGTCTTGTCAGAGGTTGAAGGAAGGGTTTGGCAATCAGATAAATCTGTGCCGGGACTGAGGATTGAACCCCGGACCCCCAGCACAGAAGTCCGACACCTTACCCCTAGACCGCCACTATAAAAACATAAATATATTTTATTGACCCTATTTTTTTTTTTGCTGTCAACGGGCATTACAACTGCAGGTCGATGCGCGCGGTGTGACTAACAACAAATGATCGGTCGCTTTCAAGAAAATATCATCCGTCACAGTATTGTTCACTTCCTTGCGGAGTGTAGCACGAGCCGGAGGGAAATAACACCTTTACGTGAGGATCGTGCGATTGCTGGAAACATTATTATGATCATCCATTTCACACTATACACCGCCGGTTCTTCTTTGGCAGATATGTTTCTCATGACGGTTTCATAAATACCGGGAAGCTGTGAACTTTTTTTTAAAAAAAATTCTTTTCTGAGTTCGTTGAAATTGAATTGAAGCGAAGAGTTGAAGAGGGGAAGTACTCACTTGATACGAGTTTGTAGTGACATACCAGTTGTTCTCTATGGTTGTGAAGCGTGGTCTCTTACCTTAAATGACGGGGAAAAAAAAAAATTGGTGATCAATAACAAAGTGACCCGCCTCGGTGGCGTAGTTGGCTAACGCGCTAGTCGTGTTGAGCTCGACCACCGAGGACGGGGAGATTGAGGTTCGAATCTCGGTCGGGTGAACTGGGGGTAGTTTTTCCTAAATGGTTTTCTACTCTTCCTCCACGCAAATGCGGGTTCACTTTCTATAAATTCAACCCTCCCAATTGCCAATCCATTAGTGTAATTAGTACTTAAGCGTATAACCCGAACGGGTAGTAAGACGCGGTGCTAAATATTATTATTAATAACAAAGTGCTTAGAAATATATTTGGTTCAAAAAGGAATGAGGCTACTGAAGATGAGAGAAGATTACATAATGATGAAATACATATTCTGTACTCATCACAATACATTACTATAATAAAGTCTCGTATATTACGGTGGGCAGGACAGGCAGTGCGAATGGAAGAATCTAGAACCGTGTTCAGGATACTGACTGGCAAACCCAATGGGAAGATACCAGTAGGATGACCTAGACACAGATGGAAGGATACCATTATAATGAACCTGAAAGAAAGGATGTAATTAGATGGACTGGATAGAACTATCTCAAGATAGGGATAATGAGGTGGACTGGATAGAACTAGATCAAGATAGGGATAGGGTGTAATGAGGTAGACTGGATAAGATTAGATCAAGGCGTACTTTTGTAGGTGCGGCAATAAACTTTTGATCTCCTAATGCCACAGATTAAGTAAGTGACATGAAACGAGATGCCGGCAAAATTTGTGGCTTGAATATTAAAAAGAATTGAACCCTCGACACGTCAGTGATGACTAGGTACACCCCGATTTCGGTAGAATGCTTGTTCTGGAAGGCCCTATCTCGTACCAGAATCCTATTGTATAGTAGTATTTCGATAGGATTAAATACTTTCCAGATCTACTATAGTAGGAGGTCCGTTTTGGAAAGTTTTTTATCTTACTAAAATACTGTGATACAGTTATATTCTGGTAGGAAATAAGGCCTTCTAGGAGAGGTTTTACCAAAATCATAATATAACTGAGACATTGCCAATTAAATGTTGCGCTTAGGTTAGATATTGGCAAATCTTTAACACTACGCGAGTTTGGTGTTCACCGGAATGAACATAAAACTATTTTCTATGATCCTAGACATATTTGGACTTGTAAACGTTTAAAATTGGAAATTACCCACTCTGAAAAGTTTAAAAAAAACACACATATTTTAGTTGTTAAACAAGACATAAATGTCTGGGAAACGACAGATAGCTATCTAGGAGCGTCGAATATATCTTTATTAATCGAATGATTTAATTTAATAGGTGAGCTACACGCTTCGGTGGCTGAACGCTCTAAGGCGTCAGTCTCGTGTTAGACTGGCCTGCTGATGACTGGGGGATTGATATTTGAATCTCATTTGGATCTACTGAGGGTGGTTTTCCAAAACGGCTCTCCACTCTTCTTCCATGCAAATGCGGGTACACTTCCTCTAAAATGCCCTAACAGAGTAAATATTATATATATATGCGTGTAGCCTGAACCGGTAGTAAGACACGGTACTTAAAAAAAACCTTCTTCCCGGTTCAAGGTCATGCTTGCCAAACGTCCGCTCAACCATCCTGGTCGGGGTCAATCGAAAATAATAATAATTGAGAGCGGAATAATGTGATGGTTGTCCTTGTAGCGTTGATTTTTATTAATACATTTCAGGTGTAACAACTTCCTCTTGACCGGTTAACTAACTGCTTTCACTGGTGTAATGTCGAGGTGTCCGACAAGTTGGTTTTTTTGTCGCCCCTGAAGGCGCGTTCTTGAACTACACCGATCAGGGCCGTGGGAAGTGTATCTGGAATGACATTCTCGTGGTGATTGCATTCCTCGATCTTGTCTCGTTGCATTGGTTCATTTGATAAAAAAAAACACGCGTGGAATTTAGCACGAATTAATAAAAATGAATACTTAAAAAAAAAAAAGTAATTTCATGTCTCTAAAAGATTTTTTTTAGTTTACAATAACTATCGTAGACGTGTTGGAGGACTCCTTTCTTTGTCGGTAAAGGAAGTACGTAATCGGTGAACCGGAAACCCCTGCGGTCTAGTCGTAAAGGTCATGTCGTCAAGAGTACCTACTCGATTTTGTAACGATTGTTTCATAGTTGATTACTAATTGTGGGGTTTAAAGTACATTTTAAAGTCACAAGGTTATTTCGGAAGCACCATTGCAAGGCTGAATTAATCTAGGGCAGCCTAATTAAAATTAAAACACATAGCCCTAGTGCACAGACAAGTAAGAAACAGACTCTCAACCTTACAGAAGTTTCACTGCGCTCCTTTTGCCAGCTTGAGTCCTTCAACACTGGGCTGAGCTAGTGTCACTGCTGGGTGACGATAGGACTAACAGCAGCGATCCTAGTGGTGAATGACTCAAGCTGCCAAAAGAAGAGCAACCATTTCAACCTGGAGGTTGAGTGTCTGGGTATATTATTTGTCTGTGCCCTAGTGGCAAAGCGCCCGCCAGGAGGGAAATGTGATGACGCACCCTTCCTTACCCGAATACATAGCCGTCCTTTTTCTCCGTTGTTAAACGGCAGGAGCTGTCAACTAGGTGATTCTATCCACCACCTACGGTGTTTATTACTACCCGTCCAGGAGACAATCATTTTAATAGCGTTCTTACTAGCTTCGGTGGTCGAATGGTTTAAGACTCCACGACTTGCAATAGGTTGGATTGGCAATGACGGGAAGATCAGGGTTCAAATCCAGGTCAAGTGTACTGAGGCTGGTTTTCCATAAATTGTCTTCCATTCTCCCTTAACGCAAATGTGGGTATACGTCCTCTAAAATTCAAACTTCTTCGGCCCTAATACATTAGCTTAGTTAGTACTATGCGTACCCAAACGGGTAGTAAGATGGGGTGTTAAAAATAACAGGCTCATAGGTGAGTATGAGGGAATTGGACTCACATTTGCGTGGAGATAGAGAGAGAGGTGCGAAATAATTTAGAAAAAAATCCATTACACCCGGCTAGGGTTCGAACCACACAGTTTTTGTCACAATCAAATCATCAAACTAGAATGAATTATTCCAGTGTTTAATACATTTTTATCTTTGTTTTGTACCCTCTCTAACAATTTTGTTTAAGTCTAAACCGATATCTGGGGAGTGTTTTAAATAGTAAATAAAAAATCTACTTGACTCACAGAGAAAAAGTTAATGATTTAAGATTTACCAAAGCAATTTTTTTTACATAGTTACAATATACTAAATGAGAAAGTATGTGCAATTGTATAAATGTTTATGCAGTGATTTTATAAAAAAAATAATAGGACACAGTCACCAAAAATTCTCATATAACGTATTATAGTTTGTAAAAAAATTCAAAAAATATATGGAATATTTTTATATAAAACATGACCCTGTAAGTAAGTGTTTCTTCATAAATAATAAAACTGTTCAAATATTTTAAAGTAAATTTCAAATGTTCAAAAGTTAGTTATTTGTAAACACCCTCAAACTCTTTTAATGTGTAAAAAAAAAAAGTCTTATCATGAAAAACAATTACTAGATGCCCTATTTTGAACTAAAATTTGACAAAAGTAAACAACTTTTATAAATTTATTTTAAAAAAATAAACATAAATTAATATGTAACATATAAAATAGAAGTAATTTATTTGAACAAAATCATTAAAGCATTTAAAAATATTTGAATGTATTAAAATCAGCCATCCGTAAACTACTATAAACTTTTTTTGAAAGAAAAACAAATATAAAAGTAATGTAATAATAAAAAAGTACCAGATAGGGTCTACCCATCTTGAGCCAATTTGAAAATATTTCAAATAAAAAAAATGGCACCAGTTAAATAACATGAAACAAACTTTCCCGAAAAACAAATATACACTTTTATTTGTTATATCAAGAACTCTCCAATATACTGTACATTTTTTTAAATCATGAGAGAAATTTACGAAATATTTGAATTTTCCCAAAATCATTCATCAGTAAACAATCCTTAAATTAATTTTTACCCAAAAACCAAGCATACATGTTATTTTAAAAGTGAAACACTCCTTAGATATCAATTTTAAAACAAAAATCGTTTGAGCAATTTTCAAAAAGTTTCAAATTTGACCAAATTTTCATCAGTAAACTGCGTTTAATTTGAGGGCTATGATCGAAATAAGAAAAAATGTCCTGAAGTAATGCCATGTAATATCTAAATATCAATTTAGAACAAATTTCTTAATAGCGGTTCATATCTGTGACCAAGGACAGACAGGTAAAGTCTGTTCAGCGTAGGAATTGTTTTCTGAAAGGCCTTTTTCCCTACCAGAAAGCTATTATATAGTAGGATTTTGGTAGGAAAAAAGACCTTTCAAAGAGTAATTCTTACCGTGAATGGAATATAGCTAGACATACGGGCAGACATGGGGACAGATAGAATTGTAAAATTAATATTTTTGGTTTTGGGACTAATAAAACGCAAAGATCCATCACAATATCAAGTCCAACTGGCCTCGTGATATAGTAGTCAGATCTTCTGGCCGCTGACTTTAGATGTCCTGGGTTCAATTCCCGGCTGGATACGAAAGATTTTTCCCGAAAGGAAAATAATTCCCACGGCTTTCCAGGGATATTAGGCATAAGATACAATAGGTTAAGATATTAATTGGCTTCATCCAGTCATACTCACTATTACCATCATCTCACCTGATCGGGACATGGAAAGAGTCTCCATGGAAAGGAAAGTACGATTAGTACATTCGGGGTACCCTGGCAGACGGTACATTAGTACTGGCTAATTTTTCTAAACTGAGCTACAGATTGATGTAGCCCAGACACGGCATTATTATTATTATTATTATATTATTATTATTGTTATTATTAGCATCTCGATGTCGAAAATGTTCACGATTGCAAAACTTTCTCTGATATGAAAAAGTAAAAAAAAAAAAAGGGTCAAAAAAATTAAGGCTTGTAGTTCTACCCGTGTTTTTATCGCAACTATTATTAATAGGTGTTCTGTCTTCGACAGGTCCATTCCTTCTATCAGTGAACTAAGACCGCCAATGCACCCTGTATTTTGCCTCACCGTCCAGCTCCCAGAATTTCTTCTTCCTTCAGGTCATCCAATATTGGAATCCTCCTTCTCCTAAGTTCTCTTTCCCTCAACCTTTTCTTCTGCGAGTCATGCAGCAGACAGTTCCTCTTAAGTATTCAATACAACCTGCTAATAATTTCCGTGATATCCGGGCTATCCGCGATGCAGGGCTCGATCTATAGAAGGCGTTGACCACGCAACAAACAGGCCAAACCCTGACCACGAGTATGCCTACCCGCTGACGTGAGAGACCGGACATAAGACCCAACTGTTGGCGGCATTCCTAGAGGGTTACCTAACGCAATGTGTAACAACCGGAGCATGCGTAGAAAGTGATCCTGAGGCACACACCCGCCTTCGTCCTCCAAATATCCACAGGCCGCGCGCACGACTCGCCTCGCCTTCTTTTTATTTAAAAAAAAGATAAAAAAATATTTTTATCCAGTGTGATTTGTTTAGTACCACGTTTTTTTTTACCTGTTGGGGTACACACACACACACACACACACACACACACACACACACACACATATATATATATATATATATATATATATATATATATATATAAATAATGATAATTTGTTAGAGATTGGGACGTTTTAATTTATAGGAAGTATATCCACATTTGCGTGGAGGGAAAGTAAAAAACCATTTAAGAAAAGTACACCCTCAGTACACCCGACCGGGATTCAAATCCGGATCTTCCTGTCACTGGCCGTATAGTATACTGAGGCAAGTTTCGCGTTATCTGTTCTAAATTAAATTGGATTACCACAAATTCTTTCTCTATATGAAAATACAGATGCGTTTCCCTCTAAACTTCGCTAATCGTACCGACCTTTTAGATAAAGTATTTAATAAACCCCCCGGCACCAATGGGCAAGCAGATTAAGGCGTCAGTGTTGTCTGATTTTTATTTCTCTGCTTTAATTAAGGGGGTTGAGTGTTTGTTCATTCATGAGAGTTTTCGCCCTCTCTCTTTCTACGCGCTAATACGGGTGCGTTTCTATCTGAGTTACCCTCCTCGTCACTATCCCTTAAGAAAAAGTAGTTAATGATTAATGATCCTCGTGTTGAACGTTTTAATTACCCACTAAAGAATGAGGCCGCGCCTTTGTTGCTCTCTGTGTTGCCTTAATGAGGGGCGCGCGTGTACCTGTTGACCTACCGGGCATGCGCGGAAACAGCAAACGGAATAATATTATCAAACCTCCACACGACTCCACAGTCGCACTTCGGCCCCTTTCGCCAGGTGTTCGGTGACCTTCGGGTGAACCCCCTCCATCCCCCTTCACCATCCTCCACGATCATTCCACTTGGAATAAACTGTAACAAAACATTGCGTCATCAGAGTTGCGTCAGGGATGACGACAGGGAGATATAAAATTGTTATCTCTGTCTTTTAATTCAACAGAACGGCTAGCACGCTTGATCTAAGAGGATAAAGGGGATATATTAGGTGATGTGCATCCACATTAGCGTGAATAGTAGATGGGAAAAATCACCCTTGGTTGAGATTCGTACCATTTCCATTTATGTCTTAGGAAATCCAACCTTGGAGTCTGACGTTTAAGATGGCGTGACCACTATGTGGGGTGATTTGCATAATTGTGAGGGCATATTTAAAAATCAATAAAAATGTAATTTTTTAATTAATTTAATTTATAAAAACATACTCTCAACAAACTATAATAGAAAAGTAGTTAAATGTCCTTTCAATCAATAAAGTTCTTCAAATAGATATTTGAGATTCAAAGCCCTCTTTAAAAAATGGCATTTTGAACACTATACAAAGAAACTTTATCTAAAATATCAAACATTCACTAAATTTTGTTTCACGCAGTCATACGTTTTATCAGGAATATTTAATTTTCACGTTTTGAACTTAATGATAACTTCGGCCCACGACACACAAAATAATTTATCTATAGAACATATACAACCTCCAGTCCCCAGGCCATTTATTTCATCACTGTAAAAGTTGATTTAAAAACGATGCCATTTTTGTCCTTAATTGGTATCCAACCCGGGACCTTAGCTACGTTTCTACAGTCTGAACTAAGGAGTTGGGCGAGTCATACACTAAAGTCTAAAACCACACGATTTGAAATAGTTACTATTGACATGTGTTGTAAATATTGACAGCTGTAAGAATAATATCTTCACCGTTTTATTTAATGATGGCTGCACCACATTTATTTATTTATTTTAGCACCGCGTCTAACTACCCGTTCGGGTTGTACTTATATGAGCTAATTACGCTATTGTGCTAGGATGAGGAAGGTTGCGTTTTGAGGAAATGTAGCCGAATTGACGTGGAGAGAATGTGGCAAAACATTCATGAATTACTACCCACATTACATCCGACTGGGGTACTCTTTCCAACCTCCCTATTACCTGCAGACCTGACTATATAAGCTTCCCATTTAATCCACGATCAACTTAACGTTCACTTAACTTAAGAGTTGCCCAGGGAAGAACTTCCACGTTACGTAATAGTTAAGTAAAGGGTACCACGTGTTCTAGCTAGCCAATCGTGTTGTGAGTGATGTCAACAAAGATTATTAGTACTTCACTTGTCTGTTCATGGTATGTAGACAAACTCTTTGGTACTTCTTTCCCCGCGTTTCGCGTATCTAAAACGTCGTAGCATCTTGTTACACTTTATTTTGTGTATCCAGTAAAGCTTCCATTACAAGTTATTGAAGCCCAATCAGCCCTTAAATCCTTAGGTTTAATTTTATTGTACAATTTGTTTTCAAACCGTTCAAATCCATTGTCTGTGTTTTTCTTGATTTGATACGTTACGTTACGTTAAGTTACGTGAATCCTGATCACACATTAATTTATTTAAGTTGGTAGTATCAGGAACGCAAGAAAAGGCAAGTTTTTTATACAGTTTTTACAGCAAAAAAATAATAATTTTATGACCAAAATAAATACAAAATTGATTCAAAAGAAACATGAAGTATAATTTTTTTCACATGGTGATATCAACAGTTGTTTAATATTTGTCATGAGCATAGTGGCATTAGATAAGAAACTTTTTTAATGAAGAGAAAAAGTTGTAATTAAACTCTAGGACATCCCTTGACAGATATTCAACAAATGTTGATGTCACCATGTGAAGAAAATTAAACTTTATGTTTGTATAGAAGAAATATTTAGTTTCTTTTGACCAAAAAAATGTTTTGCGATAAAAACTGTAAAGCACTGACCTTTTTATCGCGTCTCTTACATCCCAACCTTAAATGAATGTTACGTTACGTTACGTTGATCGTAATCACAGGACTAGGTTATTTAAATGCTATAAAAGTTGTGTTTTTTCATGGTGGTCCAGTTATACGTCTGGCGTCTCCAACTGACCCGCCCATTGTGATTACGTCACATTTCCGAGTGGCGCGGAGAAATGGTCACCGGAATGTTCTTTAATCTGCGGTGTGAAAAGTGGAGAATGTGGAGAAATGCTCTCTAAAAATTATGTTTGACTCTTGTGGGGCGGGACTGTTGCGTCACGCACGAGAGGGAAATTATAGAGCACCGTGACGCGGAAGTTGATTAGCGTTTCTGACGAAATGTTTAGTAGGAAGACAATTTATTAGAGAAATATAGAATTGAATAGGAATATTTAGAGGGAGAACTGGCAGCTTTTCGGGGTGTGCAGGCAAATACTTGCTATCACCGACTCACAGCTACAGTACAATTTTATTATTATTATTATTATCATCGCCGTGTCTTACTACCCGTTCAGTTTATACGCACTTACGCTAATCTGCAATGGTAGGGTGATGTGAGATGAAATGGAGGACCTACAGTTTAACGTGGGATCCGAACCACGGTGGAGGCCTGGCATTACACACATTCACAAGTTGTGATTAATGCGCGTCTTGCTAGAGGTGAAGGAAGGGTTTGGCAATCAGATAAATCTGTGCCGGGACCTAGGATTGAACCCCGAACCCTCAGCACAGAGGTCTGACACCTTACCCCTAGACCGCCAGGTCACCCTGAAATTTTATTAGGAAAGGCCTTATATGATAACAAGGAACGTTACTAAATATACTTTCACGTGTGTAACACCTTGGCTCAGTCGGTAGAGTGTCTGTCTACTGATCTAAGGGTCCCAGGTTCGATTCCTTCAATGAACAAAAAAAAAAAGTATTATTGGTGAAATGTGGTCAGAACAGTTAACTCGGCCTTAAATCTCAGTTTTTTAGATCAAAGCATCTACATTTTCATTCAAGTAGGCCCTCATTTCTGTCTTCATGAGGCTAGTTTGACTCCCATTCGAGACCCACTGCTTCACATAACAACTTGGAAGCGCCGGGGATCGAACCCGGAACATCTGGATTTGTAATCAGGAACTTTTAACCACTAGACCACAAAGACGCTTGTGAAATCATATTTATAATGTATAAAAATGCTATCAATGTTGAAAGCAAACAAATATGTTTGCATTTAGGTTCTAACTTTACCTCAATGAAGACCGATCGGCTTCAAGGGGAATAAAATAAATGTCAAAAAAATCGGTAAATAATAAGTTTAACAGGGGAAACTAATAATTCCTGAGTTGGTATAGTGAGGGGATGGTAGCGCTCAGGTACAAGGATTTGTAGGAATAAAATAATAATAATGTTATTATTGTTGTTATTATTATTATTATTATTATTATTATTATTATTATTATTATTATTATTATTATTATTATTATTATTACCACGTCTTACTATCCGTTCGGGTTGTACGCACTTAACGCTAATGTGTAATGGTAGGGTGATTGTGAGATGAAATGGAGGACCTACAGTCTAACGTGGGATCCGAACCACGGTGGAGGCCTGGTATTCCACAAATTCACAAGTTGTGATTAATACACTGTAGGAATAAGAGAATTAGGAGATAAACAAGACATCTTCCATGCTGGCGAGTTGTTATATCGAGGGGAGGGTAGCGCTCAGGTCTCATGAGTTGGAGGAGTATAATAATCAGGAGGTAAAAATTAATATTTCCATAGTGCCGAGATATTGTAACTAGTGGAGGCAGCGCTCAGGTCACGTGAGTTGTAGGAGTATAGTTATCAGGAGGTAAACAAAATCTTTCATGGTGCCGACTCGTTATAGTGAGGGGAGGGAAAGCTCAGGTCTCAAGTGTTGGAGGAATGGAAGTACCAAGAGTTAAACAAAAAGTCCTTCATAGTGTCGAGTCTTTATAGTGTAGGGGGGAGGGAGGGTTTAAGGGGCGAGTGGTAAAGTGTCAAGAGTAATTTGAAGCCACTGTGCTTGATTTCCAATCATTAAAGTGCACCTCTTCTGAATCCATCAATCAGATGACTCTGTTTTACTAATCCTAGACCCTCCTTGGTGGCGTAGTTGGCTAACGCGCCAGTCGTGTTGAGCTCGACCGCCGAGGACGGGGAGATCGAGGTTCGAATCTCGGTCGGGTGAACTGGGGGTGGTTTTTCCTAAATGGTTTTCCACTCTCCCTCCACGCAAATGCGGGTTCACTTCCTATAAATTTAAACCTCCCAATTCCTAATCCATTAGCGTAATTAGTACTTAAGCGTATAACCCGAACGGGTAGTAAGACGCGGTGCTAAAAAAAAAAACTAATCCTAGGAATATAAAAAATAACAACACGGGAAGCGATGTCTTCAAAAAAACTATAACCAACATTCTTACAAAAGAAATAAATTACAGTTTTTTTAAAAACTTTACGTTTCACTTATTATCAATGAACCTTTTTGTTTACACAACGTTTCAATCATTCAGTCACGACCAAACTTATTTTTCTATACAGGACACCTACTTTTAAAACAACGGACGAAACTGTACCGTGTGGATATGTTTTGTGAACTTCACACCTTTGAATATTGAAACATTTGTACACAATATCATTGTCTGTTTTGGGTAAAGTATTGTACATGGGAAATGAGACGAATTCGAAACAATGGAACTACACACTTTGACACGTAACCGATGATGGTGAAGCTAATACAACTACACTTTGGGTTAAAATATGTATTCTGTCCACATAACGTCTGCTTATCACACCCATACGCGTCACTTGCTCTTAATTAATGGAGGGAGGGTGGAGGGGTAGTTGGGAGGGAGATGTAGCTAGCCCGATTTTTTACTTTAATTAAAAAAAATAATCCTGTAGCAACTGATTTTATTCTGTTATGTTTACATATAAAAAAGTTACTTCACACATTTAAACATTGCTACAAACGTGGATTTTCAATTTTCAGAGTTTTTTTTTTTTTTTTTTTTTTTTTAGCACCGCGTCTTACTACCCGTTCGGGTTATACGCTTAAGTACTAATTACGCTAATGGATTAGGAATTGGGAGGGTTGAATTTAGAGGAAGTGAACCCGCATTTGCGTGGAGGGAGAGTGGAAAACCATTTAGGAAAAACCACCCCCAGTTCACCCGACCGAGATTCGAACCTCGATCTCCCCGTCCTCGGCGGTAGAGCTCAACACGACTAGCGCGTTAGCCAACTACGCCACCAAGGCGGGTAATTTTCAGAGTTAAACCGTTCACTGTTTCTTTAACGTTACTAAATTTAATTTTTAATTTTAGCACCGCGTCTTACTACCCGTTCGGGTTATACGCTTAAGTACTAATTACACTAATGGATTAAGAATTGGGAAGGTTTAATCTAGAGGAAGTGAACCTGCATTTGCGTGGAAGGAGAGTGGAAAACCATTTAGGAAAAACCACCCCCAGTTCACCCTACCGAGATTCGAACCTCGTTCTCCCCGGCCTCGGTGGTCTGGCTCAACACGACTGGCGCGTTAGCCAACTACGCCACCGAGGCGGGTAACGTTACTAAAGAATATCCCATTTTAGGCGAATTATTGGAGGGTTGGGAGGGAGGCGTATCCCCCTTAATCCCGTGCTAAAGATGCCCGTGATCCCACTAGTTTTACACACTTTCCTATTACTATAAAAATTACCAGAACTATTTTCAAATATTCACTATCAATGTCACTCCCTTATTTGCACGGGTGGGCCGTATTTATATTGTATCAAATAAGGACGTTCTTTAACATAAGCTGCTTTTTAAGGCCTTCTTTTATATGCAATTTTGAGTCTTATCATCAGGGACTATAAGGGACAAGCTATGTTTACTGCTTGCTCTGGATTTTATATCAGGGGTCTTCAAACTTTTTATGTCCAAGGGTCATAGTTTCTGTCTCTTGTAGCCTCGCGGGTCAGAACACTGTACCCAAATTATTTGAATTGAATGAATATTAAAATATTTGTACAAGCTCATTCTTATACTCACACTAAGGATCAGGACTGTCTTCTACAGGTTAAATTTCAGATTTATCATGAAGTATGTTATATGTAGTTTTGGAATTTTCATAACAGGGGGGTAGCGTGATTTGTTTAGTCTACTAGTAATGTCATTTGCAGGTTCAAAGTACATTTGTGTAAAAACTTAATACTTTTATTTATATAAAAAAGTAAAAATTGTTTAAAATATAAGGTAAAACACGTAAATAAAATACGTATTTATTTTATTAGTTGATTATATAAAAATATATATATGTATCTGTATTTGTCATTTTTCCCCATGAAATAATTTTATATTTTTCATGAGCCGGTGGGCAGAAAAAAAAAATCCCCGCAGGCCATGGGTTGAAGATCTATGGTTTAAAGCATGACACGTAAAACCGCCCAAGAGAAAAACATGGATCGTATCGATCAATTCCTGCTACAGAATAATTTTTTATAAGAAGAGGCTTTTATAAAATAAAAATATATCTGTTGCCGGCAACATTTATAGCAGTTTACTATATTATCATTAGTGTTGTTTTATAGATATTGATAGTATCTATCAAGTGACAGAGGCAGATAATACTACTTGGCGTATGAATACGTGAAAATATATCTAGTTATTTATGGAAGAAGGTACAGGAAAGAGGGATAGAAACAAATAAAAAGGGAACAAACACAATATGGCTTTTATAATGAAAAGAACACAGTTCACACTTTACATCGCTGCCACTGGTCATTGAGAACCTCCAAGACAGTGGGATGTACGATTAAAAAATAAATGTCTCACTACTCTTACAACATCTAACGAACTTCTTGCTAATTAATTTATTCTTATAGTAATAGAAAAAAAAGACTGTCAATTGTTTACAAATTGAAAGCTGGAACAATGTACGGGTGGAGTTTGAAACATTGCTATGTTGCCTTGAATAATTATCTCTCTCTCTCTCTCTCTCTCTTCTC
Source organism: Timema podura (assembly GCA_033556935.1). NCBI lineage: Eukaryota > Metazoa > Arthropoda > Insecta > Phasmatodea > Timematidae > Timema > Timema podura. Next base: position 23,857,285 of record JAVRXN010000013.1, on the reverse strand, counting down.
TATAACCCGCCTCGGTGTGGTAGTTGGCTAACGCGCCAGTCGTGTTGAGCTCTACCGCCGAGGACGGGGAGATCGAGGTTGGGAATTCGTCGGAGTGAACTGGGGGTGATTTTTCCTTAATGGTTTTCCACTCTCCTCACGAAAATGCGGGTTCACTTCTCTAATTCAAACCCTCCCATATTCTAATTCCATTAGCGTAAACTTAGTTCTTAGCGTATAACCCGAACGGTAGTAAGACGCGGTGCTAAATAATAATAATAATAATAATAAAAATATCTCTCTCTCTCTCTCTCTCTCTATTATATATATATATATAGCATTATACATGTATAATGGTGTATGTATGCATGTATGCTAAACATTACTTATATGTCCAAAATATTGTTCGTGCTTCCCAAAGCATTTTTTAGTGAGTCACAGACGCCACTTTAAAAAAAAAGGTATGGTGCAGCGCACATACTTTCTTTATATTTAATCTTAAAATAGAGACATTTACTAAAAACTTGTAAATTTAGATAAACGAAAAATTACACACTCTACTAAAGAGCATTAATGTAATAATATACACTGTTACGGAAACATTGAGAAAAGGGAACATCTTTGTCCACCAAAGAACATAAGAATCAATTAAGTATTCCATAGAAAATGTATATATATTCGCTTATAGCTCAGAAATTATGATAAGTTATTTTGTATTTTAAATATTTGCGGATATATTATCAAAATTGGAAATTTCCGCTGCCCTTAAAGTCACTTTCATAGAAAAATGAAAATCGTCATTTTGTTTGTAACGTTAAACAGTGCATAGATACAAAGCGAGGTTTGAGAAAATCGAATTTTTCTCTTTTTGCCCTTTAGTAAACAACCCTTAATTTTAGGGCTGTATATCTAAATCCCAAAATTTCCTCGGGGGGGGGGGGGGGGGAGGGGAGGGTAATTATGAAAACCCCAGATACCAAGTCTTAGCCCGATCGCAAAAATGGTTTCGGCTCTAGTTGGAGATATAGATAGGCAGACAAACTAACGGCAACTCAAAAACATATTTTTCGGTTTTAAGGATGTCATGACACATGGATATTTATCAAAATCTCTAGTTTGATTTTTTTTTTGACGATCATAATACTTCTCTTTTCGAGGAGTCAAGAGAAAGTAAAAAGAAAAAAAAGGAAAAATCCAAAAGGTTATTTTCACAAGTTTGTATTTCAATAATTTGAAAACGGTCAAAATATTTTTTTTTAATCAAAAATCAAAAGTTTTTGTTTGTTGAGAAAGCTTTGATTGCTAACTTGACAGCAACTCAGAACATGATCATGCAATCTTATGTTTTGGCGAATGGATACATGAGAGTATAATGATACCTTTGATAGCTGTTAGCTACATACACTCCTAGGCTGGGTAGCCTGTAGTGGAGCTAAGAACTCATCTTTACATGTTGCCCTATCCTCTCAAATTTGATGGTGTTAGATACAACCGTTTTGTAGACTGTGGTTCCAAATATGAGGCCACAAAGTAAAATTGTACGTAATTGTTCTGAAGTCCTTTCCTACAGAAGCATTATATAGTAGGTATTGGTAAAAAAAACCTTCGGAGAGTATTCCTACGTGATGGCTTTACAAGCAACACAGTAAGCCATGCACCAAACGCTAATCCTGATTTCTATCTGGAGAAGTAGGATTAAAAACAGTGATCATCAGTGGAATTTCACTACTAGCTTGTCGATAAGATCGCCTCTGTTATCTAGAGGATGGCTGCAGATTCAAAGGGCCTTGGTCGAATCCCCGGTGTTTTCCAATATGTTCCTGTGAAGCGGTGAGTCTAATGGGTTCAAACTTAGCTCGTGAGGACAAATGAGGAATTACTTGAAGAAATAAGTGGCAGCTCTGGTCTATAAAACTGAGACTAACAGCCTGAAGGTTCATTGTGCTGACGACATGACACCCTCAATCCGCAAATGTTGGCACTATCATCACTAACAGCGGTGGCCGCGCTCAGATGTATTACTTATTTGCTTAATACTTCCCCCATTTTGGTTTTTTAATTTTGTAATATATAATATTTATAATAATTAACAACATTTTATTTAATTTTTGAGGAATATAAAAGAATAAAATATTTGAATAATTTTCTTTACGTTGCAAATTATTAAAATTAAAACAATATTTCTTAGTTAGTTATAGTTTATACACCATGGTTATTAACGACTTAAGCTAGGAGTCAGAGATAAGGGGGTAGTTTTAGAATAGATGCACCTACTTTTGCATGGGTAGTGGGCTATAAAACAAACTCAGTAATAAATCACAATTAGAAAACTATTCCAGTAAGCCCGGCCGAGATTTGAACCTAAACTGGATATCATCTCTGAAAACTGCATGCTACTATTGGGAAACAGCGTTTGTCATTTTCTTGTTCGCGTGTGGTCAAACTTCACTTAAATATAAGACAAGTTTCGCAACGCTGGTTCGTCGATGTTGCCAGTAGCTCCTTCTTACCCCAACGTACAACCTCCTGTCATAACTGGAAGTCGAGGAGATTTGGCAACAGCTAACAGAGAGAGAGAGAGAGTGCTTAGTTGAATATTTTTACATAAACCTGAAGTTCCCTTACAGGTGATATTGGGTGTAGACCTACTGAAGTCATCGGCAATCTATTATACCGTGAGCCTGAGGCATATGATAGCGTGACCACTGGTTGTGTGTTTATGGAAATAGAGACAAATAATGGGAGGGGAGGGGGGAGATACTGTAACGATAATTATAAATAATCTCTATTGCGAAAGTGTAATTGGTGTAAGACATAGGTAGTTTACGTAGATTCAGTCTTGCGCTCACGCGGGGTCACCCTTTAACCTACGATGACCCAGTTTAAAAGTCACCTGCATTTTGTGTCTGTTTTGATATGCACGATACGGGAGAAGGTGGGCTAGACATTTGGCAACACTGGACTGCGCAGTTTAATGTTAGATCGAACACGTGTATGGGTTAAATAACGTTCACGTGCAATAAAAAAAAAAGTGTTATTTTACAGCGTTGAAAGATAATAACAGGGAAGAAAACGTTGAGACTAATCTAGTCGGACATCGTGAAATAATGGCAACGCCCGTCTCCCGGCTAAACGGTTAAAGGTTTCGAACCACAAGTCTGGAAGACTCTAGTTTTATTCTGGTTGGTGCAACTACCAGTTCGGGATATCTGCATATCTTCACACAAATTAAGTAGCGTGTTGGAATCGAATTGCACTCAATTACTTTATTATCTTTTATGGGGAAAAGGTGACCTGCTGGTCTAGGGGTAAGGTGTCGAACTTCTGTGCTGAGGGTCCGGGGTTCAATCCTCGGTCCCGGCACAGATTTATCTGATTGCCAAACCCTTCCTTCACCTCTGACAAGACATGTATTAATCACAACTTGTGAATGTCTGGAAGGCCAGGCCTCCACTGTGGTTCGGATCCCACGTTAAACTGTAGTTCCTTCATTTTATCTCATAATCACCCTACCATTACACATTAGCGTAAGTGCGTATAACCCGAACGGGTAGTAAGACGCGTGGCTAATAATAATTTTATGGGGAAGTCGTGAATTGAATCACGTCCAATTACAAGAGGGTGGTTTTCCCACGAGTGCTGTATCATCTTGGTTTTCCCACCCTCTCTCCACACTGATGTGGGTGCCCTTCTTCATTCCCATCCCCAATATTAGGCCACTAATCTTCGTCCGTCAGTAGATTAATATGAACATTTAAAGAAATGTAAGATACTAAAAGATCAAGCTCGTATGGTCTGGTTTTACGGTGAAATTTTAGGTCCGAATTTCGGTCAGCTATATAGATTTTTTTCCTCTTAAATTACTCATCACTCTCTCTCAGTGCAAACTCGGGTACATTTTATTTAAAATTACATCTTCCTCAACCCTCTTCCATTAGTGTAATAAAATGTAAAAAGCCCGAACGTGTAATAAGATGTGTTGCAAGAAATTGCAATAATTTAACACTATGTAGGTTTTATCAAGTAAGTATATTACACTAATTGATAAGACTTCGGAGGAAATGTACACAAATTTGTGTGGAGAGAGTGGTTAAACAATAAAGACCAAACTTTCTCAGTACACTTGACCGGGAATCGAATCCTGAACCTTCCGTCACCGTTAATCCAGTATAGCACAAGAATGACACGTTATACAGATCTACCACTTATGCGGGTAATATTCAATTAGTAAATATCTAGGCTCTAGTGACGGGTCTATATCAGGGCTTCCCAAACCTTTTAGAACCGCGACCTAGTTTTTAGTCGGTTTAATGGGCATGGGTGAGCGGGGAGCTGAAGATGTGGAGGAATTTTTTTTTCTGTTTGAAAAAAATAAATATATTTTTTAATTTATTTTAATTGAATTGAATTTAATGTTTTTTCACATTACAATTTTTTTAAATGATTAAATTATTTTTTTCATTTTAATTTATTTGAGGTATTTAACAAGAACGTTCTTAACAGGCTAGTTATATTAGCACACGAGAATTTCTATGAGCGAGAGTGAGAGGGCCCACCAATTTTTCCGGGAAAGGTATTTTCACATACCTTCCATGGTACTTTTTACATGGGATCGACGTCTTCACTTCCTCTTCGAAGGAAATTGTGATACGGATTTTTATCGCTCAAGAAAAATCTGTCGAACCCAGCTGGGTTTTTAACCCACGAACATTGGGTCTTGAAGCGAGCACTCTACCCCAAGACCATCGAGGTCTACTTCTAATTACTTATTTTCTAATAGTGATCACAAAATTTTTACATTTCTAAAACCTTTCGTTACCTATAAAAAAAATCGACTTGTGGCCCCAGTTTGGTAACCACTGCCTTACACTATCGTAAGCTGAAACTATAAACAGATATTAAATTATTATAGGTTTAATAAAAGATCAAAATGGGAGACCCCCGTCACCCAAAGGCCAGTTAGTAATCGACTTCACTGAGTCACTCGAAACAAAAAAGGAAAGTCGATCTGAATAAAATCCTACTAAGATAAAAAAATATATCAAAGCCTCCTTTTCTCCTTACTTCGAACCCAAAGTGTGACGCAACATATTTCTCTTAAGAACCAATAAATCTCCCATTGCGGTTCTAAACATATCATTATACTCTCGCCTATGATATCATTTGATCTAGTTATCAAGTTGGTTATGCCGATACAGAAAGAGATAGAGAGAGAGAAAATTTCTACGTCGGTCTGTAAAGGAAAAATAAAAAAATGTTTTCACCTCCGTATTGGGGCTCCGAGGCATGGCGAAGTGTCCGATGGGTGAAAGTGTCTGTGGGAGAAGGGGGGAGGGGGGAGGGGGTGTGTGTCCGAGCGATACACTTAAGTGGACACAGGTGTGTGGCCGTGTGTGGAATTACAAAGTCATCGTCGACAGTAAGATCCTGAAGTCGAAGGGAAATGATACCGAGAACGTCTTCCTATACATCAGTGGCGGATTCAGAATATTTTCATAAGGGTAGGGGTGGGGTGTGGAGTTAAAAATACCGAACATTTTTATTGTTGTTTTGAATACATATTTTATTTAAATTGTACCCCTTCATCTAAGCAAAAAGATCAAAATTATTTTTAGTGTCATTAATAAATCTATCATAAACGAAATAAATTTCTCCACTAGCTCAGAACTGTAATTAATTTTACAGTCATTGTAGAAAATAAATTATACCCCTTTTTTTTTTACTTTCTCTCGACACCTCGTAGAGAAAGTATTGTGATCGTCAAAAAAAAATCGAGCTCAAGATTTTGATCGACGTTTCATGATCCCCTGAAACAAAAAAAAGTGGTTTTCCAATGCCGTCTGTCTGTCTGTACCTCTGGCTAAAGCTGAAACTATTTTGCCGATTGGGACAAACTTGATATCTGGATATTTCATAAGGTTCCCCCGAAGGGTTTTTGAAATTAGATATCCAACCCTAAATTTAAGCCTGGTTTACTGAAGGGCGAACAGAGAAAAAATTGATTTTCTAAAACTCGCTTTAATGATTATGATTAAATTTAATATTTAAACACGTGTTTTTTTTATAAACAAAATTGCAGCTCTTATTTTCTCATGAAAATGACTTTGAGGGTACTTTACATGAGGGAAATTTTCCAATTTTCATCATTTCTCCACAACTATTTGAAATGTGAAATAACGTATCATTGTAAAAGTTGTAGAAACATTATTTTAAGATAAAAGCGAGAGAAAGTCTGTGCGGTGTACCGTACCATTTATTTAAAAATATGATAGAATCATAAAAAAATCATATTAACATATTTTGCTATTCTAAATTTCTGTGTCAATTGCTGTGCATGTATTCCTTCTTGAATTTCCATACTAAACCCAGAAGGAAGCTATGTATAATTTTCATATGAAAGGGCTTTTAGAAACTACAAAATTTTTTACGTTCTACATTGATAACAATTTACTATATTATTATTGTAATTTTACAGGTATTGATAATAGTTATCAAAAATGTAGCTGCAGATTTCATGACTTTACGTATGAGTACGCGAAAAAAGATCTAGTAACTTTTCTAGCTGTTAAATAAGGTTCTTCCTATGAAAATTGACTGTACTTAAGAGTATTGTAAGTACATTTTAACACTGTACCGTGCTTATTATTTTGTCATCCTTGTAATAAAACAACACAAGATAGACACGTCAGTAAATTTATTAATTTGTGTTTTCTCAAGCACTTAAAACATCCGATTTATTGGCGTCTAGGAACTTTCTAATTATAGGATCCAAGGAGATAAATCGGCCTCCAATTTGCAAGTTTAGGCGAGCGGTAGAAAAGCCTGACCCTGACGGCCTGGTTCAATACCAACCAACTAGGATGTGTCTTCCCCTCCTACCACCCTAAAATGTGCTCTCCCATTCTCTTCCCAGGCGAATTCTTTCCAATATGCTTCCAGGAGACGGAGAAAAAAAGTTGTTTTTTTTGCAGTTTTTCGTATCAAAACTTTTTTGTCAGAATAAATCGAATAATTCTCCAGTACAAACTCAGAGCTTAATTTTCCTCAAATGTTTTATTATTATTAATAATATTATTATATTAGCACCGCGTATTACTACCCATTCGGGTTATACGCACTTAAGCTAATGTGCAATGGTAGGTGATTGTGAGATGAAATGGAGGACCTACAGTTTAACGTGGAATCCGAACCACGGTGGAGGCCTGACATTCACAAGCTGTCCTCACATGTTGATATCAACAGTTGTTGAATACCTGTCAAGGGTATCCTGGAATTTAATAAAAAACTTTGTATCTCATTTAAAAAAGTTTGTCCATCTATTACCGCTATAGCTGGAGTGGGTCCAGACATCTCTTAAATTTGATGTACCCCAAGGGGGGGGGTCCATATATACGTAACAAACTTTTATAGGTTAAAGGTACGTAACATTTTCTACCAGACCTCCCTTAAAAAAAATTAGCTTTCTACGCCCTTGCTAGCGCCAAACACCCCTTTCGCCGTGCCGCTAGTTGAAGATTGTTCAGAAGAAAGAGAAATAACTTAACGTCCAGGTAAAAAAGTAATTAATGTTTTCCGTTCCCTCCGACGAAATCTCTTTTGTGCTCGGACAATAAAGCACACATCCTATTAAAGGAGAGAAGAGAGTCAAACAATGAAAATGTGGAGCGGGAATTACGTACTGTACTCGCATTAAACGCGTGAACTGTTGTGAGACATTGCACTTTCTCGCTGTCATTGTCGTGGACAAGGTATAGTCTTTATAAAGTAAGTCTCCATTGTGTGTAAGAGGGAGACGGGAGACATAGGGATCTATTTCCACGGAAATAAACAAGGAAATACTATTTTCTCCCTACTGAGGAAAAGAAACATGTGAAAATAAGAAGTTACACAAGCCCAAACTTTTTTTTTGGCACCACTTCTTACTACCTGTCCGAGATATCAGTATATTTGCACTATGGTGGGTATGAGGACGGTAGAATCTATAGTAAATGTACCCGCATTTGTATGGAGGGAAAGTGGAGAGAAATCTAAGGAAATCGGCCTTCCTCAGTAAACCCGAGATTCTAACCTCTGACCTCTCATCGATGGGAAACCAATCTATTGGAAGTGAAATGCTTTGTACCACACGAACACCAATGTGGATAAATGTTTGACATAGCATATTATAAAAGTATAAAAGATAAATAAAGGAAAATTGTTATAACTCTAATTAAATTTAAATAGAATATTTTGAATATTTTATTCAATCTTATAAAATATTTGGCTATATTAATTATATTTCTTAGAATTTTATAAAATAAAATAATAGGGTCACCAAACAGTTTTTAAATCATTAATCTATTTTTAATATAACGATAAAAGTTTTATGGCCAAGTTAAATAATGGCAATAAGTCAACTTCTTTAAAAATATAAGCTATTCTGAAATTTTATTTTTGATTTTGACTTTCAGATTAAGGCTGATCGAACCCGAATCTGGGACTATAATTATATTGGAAAGCTTTTTTCTTAATTTTGTTTACCCATTCTTTCACTTTTTTCTTATTTAAACGCTTTTTAATGGTTTATTACGGTATAACTCTTGAATAAACATCAAATTAAACTATTTTACATAATAATTTACACAGTGATTTTTTTCAATTCAAACCGACGGGGAGATCAAGGTTCGAATCTCGGTCGGGTGAACTGGGGGTGGTTTTTCTTAAATGGTTTTCCACTCTCTCTCCACGCGAATGCGGGTTCACTTCCTTTAAATTCGACCTTCCTAATTCATAATCCATTAGTGTAATTAGTACTTAAGCGTATAACCCGAATGGGTAGTAAGACGCGGTGCTAAAAAAAAATTCAACTCAATCTAGAGTGTTTTATAAAATGTTACATTATATATGTATGTATATATGTATGTATGTATGTATGTATATATGTATGTAGGAATGTAGGTATGTAGGTATGTATGTATGTAGGTAGGCAGGTAGGTAGGTAGGCAGGTAGGCATGTAGGCAGACAGGCAGGCATGTATGTATGTAAAATATGGCTTTATAATATGAAAAGATCCATAAATAGCTATGTTCTCTTATAGCTTTGCTTTTTTTACTATCTTCAATATAGCGCCTTTATTTTTTTTAGCATCACGTCTTACTATCCGATCGATTTATACGCTTGTATACTAATTACGCTAGTGGTTTTATGGGTTAGGAAGGTTATATTTATAGGAAGTGTTCCCACATTTGCATGAATGGAGAGTGAAAAACCATTTTGGCAAAAAAAATAATCTCAGTGCACCCGACCGAGATTCTAACCTCGCTCTACCCATCATCGGCAGTCCGGTCTACTGTTAGAGTGACGCGTTAGATCATGCAGCCACCGAATCGGGTTTCATTATTTTTATTCACCTACAAAAAACACTTGGAGGCAACTTTGTACAAGATTGCCTGTGCTGCTTCTATTAAAATAATCATTTATGATCTATACCTCTAACTTGTAATATTACAAATTTTTGATTGTTTGATATGTAGCTTGTTATGGTTTGAAAATCCTCTTTGGTGGTCGAATAATCTGAAATCATCTCTCTCGCCAACATAGGCCATATTCGGGTTTAAATCTTGGTTTGTATATGATGGTTTTTTTAATAAATGTTTTCCCTTTCTCCTTTCACGAAAATGCGGGTACATTTCATCAAAATTTAATCTTCATCTCTAACATACTGGCAACATTACTACATTATGCGTGTAACCCAAAGGAGGAGGAAGACGTGGTAGCAAAAAAAATTAATTGTAATTTTTAATAAATCATTCGCTCTTTCCCTCCGTCTCTTAGTGAAACTTGTATGTTTCAAACAAAGAATATGACGACTGGATGCGATGCGCACGCGCAGTTTCGGTGGACCTCTTACTGGATCGTTGAACTGAATGCAGTGGCTGAAGAGAGTAACTTACTACACGTACCTACCATCGCGGTTGTCGGTGACCTTGGTGGAGAGAGAGAGAGAGAGAGAGGGGTGATCTCCTGGTAAGGTGAAGAAGGAGGTGTGGCTTGACCTTGGGGAGGTTTGTGTTCTCCATCTGCTCTCGATCACGCCCGATTACCACGGAGGATCAAGGCCAACGAGACAGGGAAAAACGACGTTTCTAGAATCGTCTAGTGTTTCGCAGAGTAATCAGAGTTAGTTGAAACAGTTTTTTATGTTCTTTTATTATCACCGCGTCTTACTTCATGTTCAGGCTATATATTACGACTAGCTTTGCTCGTTGGGGGCTCAGCCCCAAAGCCTCAGTGAGGTTTCTTTCCAGGTGGATTTAAACTAATGTAATTCCAGCGTTGTTTTGAACGTAAAAACTTAAAGTTACCGGTATTGTATTGCATATACCGCACCGACTTTAAAGTTGCTCCGCCATTTTGAATTTATTTCGGGGATTAAAAATTAAAATTTTGAACTTTTTGGAATTTTCCCGTCGGTTACAGGCTAGAAGCTATAAGTTTGCTAAATTTCAAGTTTCTAGCTCATATGGAAGTGGGTAAACATTAACGTCAGTGAGTGAGTCAGCCATGTGGCTTTATAGTAGTATAATTACTCCAATAGGGTTGGTATGAGGAAGGAATCATTTTTAGAGGTAATCTACCCGCATTGGCGTGGAAGAAGGGTGGGAAGCAATTTAGAAAAAAAACCACTCACTAGATCCAACTGGGATTAGAACCCCGATCTTCCTGTCTTCAGCAGGACAGTGTAACACGAGAATGACGCCTTAGACCATTCGTGCATTTAAGCTGGTTTGAAACTGTTAGCTGTGAATTATTCTCGTCTCTCGGTAGAACACTCATTAGTCAGGTATTTAAGGTATACACATTTTCATTGATGGGTGTAGAGAGCAAGGAAATCCACTTTAGTGGCAGCGTAATCTAACGCGCTACTGTCGTAGTAGACTAGACTGTCGATGATGGGGAGATCGTTGTTCGAATCTCAGTTGGGAGTACTGAGGATTGTTTTTCCAAAATGGTTTTACACTCTTCCATCACGCAAATGCTGATACACTTTCTTTAAATATAGCCTTCCTAATCCCTAAAATAATTAGAATGATTAGTACATAAGCGTAAAAACCGAATAGGTAGTAAGACGTGGCGCTAATAAAAACAAGGAGGGTAGGTGACCTGGCGGTCTAAGGGTAAGGTGTCAGACTTCTGTGCTGAGGGTCCGGGGCTCAATCCTCGGTCCGGTACAGATTTATCTGATTGCCAAACTCTTCCTTCACCTCTGACCAGACGTGTATTAATCACAACTTGTGAATGTGAGGAATGCCAGGCCTCCACCGTGGCTCGGATCCCACGTTAAATTGTAGGTCCTCCATTTCATCTCACAATCACTCTACCATTACACATTAGCGTATGTGCGTACAGCCTGAACGGATAGTAAGACGTGGTGCTAATAATAATAATAATAATAATAATAATAATAATAATAATAATAATAATAATAATAATAATAATAATAATAATAATAATAATAATAATAATAATAATAATAATGGATATAGAATATGCCATCAACGGGTGGGGGATGGTTGGTTTTCATAAGGTTCCTTAACTTATTAACTTTTAATTAATAACATTTTTAATTATTAATAATTTTATGCCATTAGCATATAGGATAAGGAAGATAGTATATGCATATAGGAGTCAGATACTCTTTACGACAGTAGGGTATAAGTTTAAATATTTTTATTTTTTTTCGATACAGAGGATGGGGGATAGAAATAACTCCAATCCCCTCTCCTCGCTGGACCAAACACTGGTGTAGAGCAAATCCTTTGTATGATTGGTCAAATGAGGACAGAGTGAGTGATAAAATATCATGGTTACAGTTGAAACTAGCTTTGCTTATTCTGGAAATACTACACGCCACGTAAAAAACCATATTGTTATATTTTGTAACATTATTAGGGTTAAGTTTTTCGAATCCTAGAATCCTTAAGGATATTTGAGGGATCGAAAACAATAAAAGTTGGTATTAGCCTTACTGGAATCCCTGACTAACCAGCGTTGCTAAATTTGTCTTATATTTAAGGGAAGTTTGACCACAGGAAAACCAGAAAATGACAACGCTGTTTTCCCAGTAGTAGCCATGCAGTTCCCTCAGTGATGATATCCAGTGATGATGAGTTGATAGTATATCTGCCCCCCTGAGCTAATGGTCCCGGATTTGATTCCTGGTATGGCCAAAAATACATCATTAGTGAAAATTTTTACTATACTCTCACGGCGTTAAATTCAATAGCCTGGGGACTGAGTGTTGTGATTGTTCTAGATTAAAGTTAATTTATAAGTCGGTTCAAAAGGTGCAAGTTAAATACTTCTAAAATAATAATAATAAAAATTAAAAGACTCAAAACCTAAACACGGATATTCCAAGGTTGAGTGTCATGGTGTTTTTTTGGAACTTGTTTAAGATCCGTTAATTAGTTCAAAGCTAATAAGGCGGGAACAAAAGGACATACCTTGTCGTCCTATTAATGATAAGTTCCTTTTCATTGTTCATTGGAAAAGTTTGGTAACAAATTAATTACATCCGTCGTCTTTTATTCTAAGACCAAGGCCCCCTCCCAACCCTTCCACACACACACACACACACACACACGCAGAGGTGTAGTTAGAATATTCCCTTTGGGAATCACAGTTACTAGGAACTGTCGTGTGAACGTGTGAAGTCGCACGCACCCATGCGTGCACATACTCACACATGAAGTTAAGATACGATCTCAACCTTTTTTCCCACGATATGCCATTTGGCAGTTGACAGGCATTTGTGACTTTAGTTGAAACTAAAAGTGAAAGCTAGCAACGTCTCCTTAGAAATTACCTACCTCGGTGGCTTCATGGTCTAAGGCGTCACTCTCGCAATAGAATATACTGCCGATGATTAGGATAATCAGGGTTCGATTCCTGTTGGGTGTAATGAGGGGTGGTTTTGCCTAAATGTTTTCCCACTGTCCTTCCATGAAAATGTGGTTACACTTCCTCTAAATTTAGTCTTCCTGATCCTTAACACATTAGAGTAATTAGTTTATAGGCGTGTAACCCGAACGGGTTATCCCTGGCAACACTTAATTGGCTTCAAATATACTTAAAAAGATCTCTTCCATTTTATTTCTTCCTACCAGTTTTTAGTACATTTAAAAAAATTTAGCTACAAATTTAAAATTACACATTTGATGTGCACATGTTAATTCACAGGGGCTCCTAATTTTTAAAATTTCAGATCTCTACGTACGGTAGATGTCACGCAATGCTCATGACCAACAGACAAACTTTTAATTTTATTAATATAAATTCATCAACACAAAGGTATTACTGCAAAAATTATTTTGTAAATATAAAAATATTGAAAGATTATGAGGCGACTAGGATCTCCTTTAAGATGGTAAAATCGTAGCAGTTTTTTTTGTGTTTTTTCAATTTGAGGTACCTAACGTGCCATTACTAAACCGACCGATTATATCAGCACAAGACTTATAATTCTATAACACACACAGTACCCAGTCCCCAGTCACAGTGAAAGGAAAATATTTCAGCCATGCCGGGAATCGACCCCAGTACTCTTAGTTTGATAGATAGATGCACTACAGACTTAGCTATGGTGTCGGATAATATGGATCTTAATTTTAGTGTGTGATACATTTCTATAGACTTAGATATTTTTTCAAGTTGGAACAGGTTCAACCGATTTTTTTTTCTACCCCATCTCACTATACTTTCGGGTCACACGCATCTGTACTAAATTCTTCTAATATGGAAGGGATGAGTAAGGTAAAATTTGAAGGAAAGGTACCTACGTTCCTTTGGAAGAAGAGTGAGAAAAAATTGTATTAAAAAACCCACAGAAAAACGCCGACCTCCTCATTACCGCTATTGGCATAAAAATGTGAATATTGTACAATTTGAGAAAAAATTTTTTTTTGTAACAAAACCTGTGAACATGTTTCTATTTTTATTAGTGTTATTTTATAGGTATTGGTAATGTTTGCCCCAAAAAAATTACGGCCACGAATCACATGAATTGACGTATGGATACGTGAAAGTAGATCTAGTAACTTTTCTATCTGTTAGATAAGATTATTCCTCTGAAAATTGTAAGAATGTTAAAATTATTCTTTAGCCTTCCCTATAGATTATTGGGACATCTTTAAGAACGTTTATAGTAAAACATGGAATTACAATTTTAAGATGAATGTTTTTACTGTATTTTGAGGTTATATTTGCATTACATTTGGTTTAGTGGTTTTTTAAACTATCAAATTGTTCACTATACCATGGTGCAATCATCACATGGAAAAAAAATGAGGGTACCCATTATGTATCACTTTGATTGGGAACGAGTTTCTAAAGATTTTTTTTTATAACGAGGACTACTAAGTTATATGGCAGGGACATTATTTTAGTTCTTTTCTAAAAAAAGTACCTATGTATCGGTTTACAAATTAGGTAAATTCATTTTACTATGGTCGAATAGAAATTCTCAGCACTAAGTTTCTTAATCGTATGTTTAAATAACCTTGCTTTATCCAGTACATAATTATAATTACTGTTGTATATGATAGTTAAGAAGTAAAAACAATTGTGAAAACTGAAAAATAAAGATTGCATAAAAGTAATTAACGGCACGTGAGAAAACTTTTCAATGTCTTAAGAAAACCAGTTGCGTTAGTCATACAAACTTTTAATTCCGTTTGTCATTAAGTCTCTCTTGGCAGAAAAATGTTCTCATCGCCTTGGAGGACTTGAAGGAAATGTAACTGAAAAAGTAATTTTCTGATTTCAATCTTTGTAGGAGGAAATAATCTTGGGAATTATAATTTTTGAGACGGGTAAGGGGGAATAAGGTTGGCAGTAGCTGTGTCACAATAATATTGAAGCTTATAAAAAAAAACACAGATAAATATTTCAACATCCTATGTTAGAATGTGTTCCGTGCCAGCATAATGCAGTTAAGGTAAATCTGTGTGTACTTCTTAAAACTTTCACTTGTTTGTTTGTAGAAACCATGCAAGTTACTCTTGTCCTCCCCCCCCCTCGTCCCCTCCCCTCCGTCGGTCTTTCGTTATATATATTTATTCGAGTCACACACTCGTTGGTATAAAATTACGAATGCAGGTTTTCTCACGCAATGTGATCCTCCATTGTTTACAAAATGTTGTTTTAAAAACGACATTTCTATCAGAGCATGGTTGAAGTCTTTCCTTATTGCGCTTGCTTCAAGTATATATATATATATATATATATATATATATATATATATAGCTCATCTGAGATACATTTTTGTAGCCCAGTAGTGTAAAGATTATCCAGTACTAATGTACTATTGCCCAGGTGACGTCAGACTGTACTAATCGTACATCCTTTCCGAGGAGGCTCTTACCATGTCCCGATGAGATGAGGTGATGGTGATAGTATGAGGGTGTGGAATTAGTGGAAACACTTTTAAACCTAGCTTAAGCCTAACTAATAAAACCCTGGTGACCGTTGGAATGGTTCCTCTTTCGTGCAAAATACCCGAGGTATCAGCTGAGAATCCAACCCACGACCTCTAGGCTCGTAGCCAGGTGTGATGACCACAACACCACGAGCCAGGTTGCCCCAAGAATAGAAGTATACAAACAACATTAGTATAGAAAGAGGTAAAGAATTATATATAAAAAAAACACAAACTGCGAAAACATTATAATTATTCAGACAAAAATAAAAAAACAAGCTTTTTATAAAAGAATAACTAGATGACAGAACACAGTAAGATTATTAATTTCCAAAGACTGGCCGGTATTATTTTAAATTAAGGATGATTATTATGACAAATACTTTAAAAAATAAATGAATCAAATTAGAAACTACATGTACTAAGTTTTAAAATGTTTTCTACATTCATTTACTTACAAATATATCATTGGTATAGCTCAATAATTCAAGTTGTACCCGGATCGATATTAGAAGAACGGTATTGAATATATAAATATAAAAGCTAGCAAGATGGATAAAAGGCTAATATTTTTATTTATTTTACAACAGTTAAAATTGACTCCCTCCGCCAAAAGTGACAGATGCAGAAGATACGTCCTTCCTGCGTATGACTACATAAAGATAGATTACTAAATTTTTTTAACTATCAGATAGATTTTTCTTTTCTTATTGAAACCATATTTGTATGATTGGGATAAAAATACGTTTGCAATAAATTTCGTTTCTTCACAAAATCTGTTTCAAACGTGAATATTAAGCTAGTAAAATTAAATCACATTGATCGGTATTGCTTTAACAAACAATAGTGGGTAATAAAAATTAAAAACCTGTGAGATTTTTTTATGGTGTTATATATAAGTTATAAGAGATGCACTTGGATACATTGAGGGTACAAATGCATCGATGCAATTTCTCCCACTTTGGACTTTCCTCCTCCAAAATGTCCCTTTGTTCGTTAAGTCTCACAAAAACAATATTTCTACGTTCATTCGCTTAGGCACTTATTTTCCTTAGGATTCTTAAACTTTACAAGACGTTATTTCCCTCGAAATGGAACTACAAAAAGTAACTTTTTAATCTCATTAAATTTAAGTAGCAACATTTCTTAGCACCATTTTTTTTAAAACCTTTATTTACCGATGAGGGCTGAAGATTGTCTTGACAAATTACAGATCCTTCAGGGGTACGATATACACATTCACGTTAAGATTCATACGATCTGACCATTTCAGTTCAGTAGGCGAGACTATGCCCTCTGAGGAAAGCGTCGATCTGCCCGTTCGATATACTCTGCTGATGGTTAGCGGAAGCAGAAGGCTGGATGTAGTAAAACCCTTGCGGGGATGCTTGCTGCTGTTGATTCTGTTGTTGCTGCTGATGAGGATACAGAGGGGACTGCAGTTGAAACCTCTGAGGACCTGGAGAGGCTTTGGTACTCTGTGAAGACGTCACAGGCTGGAACCTGTGATGATGTTGCTGCTGCTCGAAGGCCCTCTGCTGCTGTTGCTGTGCGTACAGTTGCTGCGACCTCTGCAGAAGTGCCGCTTGCTGCTGTTGCTGGTATTGTTGATGCTGATACAGCTGAGGCTGAACGTACGGCTGGATTTTGTGGTTCAGGTTGATACCTGTGTTAGATTTGGGGATCTGCTGGTACAGCACTGTGTTGTACTGGCCCGACGATGGGTCGTAGACCAGCTCGCTTTCGTAAATGGGGTTGCCGGAAGGTGTCTTCTCCGAGGGTTGTTGCTGCCTGGGGATTTGGGGCTGAGGGCGGAGAGGGGTCACCGACCTCGGGGTCGTAACGACGTTGTTCTCGACCTGGAACTTCCTGAGTTCAGCGTCATAGTCGACGGGGCCCGAAGGTGAGGTGGGGTACGCCACTGGGGATGGCGTTGGGCGCGCAAAACTGGAAGATTGCTGTCTGGTGTAGAATATGGATGGTCGAGGTGTGACCTGAAGGAGCTGAGGACGGTAGGTTGTTGCCGGAAGCTGTGACTGGAGGGTGGTCGCCGCAACGGGGGGTCTGGGGGTGATCCTCACAGCGGGCTGTGGCCTGAAGACAGGGCGGGGGGTATGGACGGATATATCCTGCTCCTGATCGTAAGTGGAGGGTGTGTATTGAACCGGATTCCTTGTTGGTTGCTGGGGCCTAGGTCGTGGATGATATACCAGTTGAGGGGCATCGTCAACAACCTCTTCATCGTCTTGATTATAGTTCTCTTGGAACAAGGTCGTTGTAGGTCTCGGAATAGGGGAAGCGGTAGGTCTGAGAGGTCGTAGAGGTCTTATTGGTCCTTTAGGGATGTTCTCCTCCCCACTGTCAGTAGCGGCTTCCTTGCTCTCCTCCTCTTCTTTAGCGACGGCGTTAGGGTCGCAAGGGTTACCGGAGACGTAGGTGAACTCCCTTTTATTGCCGTCCGGATCGACGTAACCGTATTTCCCTCGGACGACGCAGTCTGTTCCCCGGGTCTCTTCTTTGAAACTTCCGTCGGCGGACTCGTACCCGAAAGTGAAGGATCCATCGTCGTTCACGTTGCTATAGTTGCGCAGGGTCTGTACGGGAGGCTGTTTGGTCGGCTCCTTGACTCTCGCGGAGGGTCTTGCTGACGAAGACCGGCCTGAGAAAGGGAGGGGTGAGCGGTACTCAGTGTCAGTCTGCCCTCGGGCGGAGGGTTGACCGTACAGACCGTTGTAAGGGTCCCCTATGAGGACGACACCCGCCGCGGAGCTGGGGCCGTCGTCCGACTCTGGTTGGGCGGCGTAGTATTGGATGCGCTGGTCGCGCCCCTCCTGGTCCTCAGAGGACGTCTCTTCAGCCACCGGCCTGGGGCGCACGCGCACTCGTCGAGCATCCGTCAATGTGACCAATACAACAAGACCCACGATCAGGGGCAGCAACTGAAAACAAAAAAATAGGAAAACATTAAAATATGTTTTATTCCTTTCAATCGTTTTCTACTGTGCCATCGATACATTTTTAGCACCACATTTTACTACCCGTTAGAGTTATACGCTTATGTAATAATTACGCTAATAGGGATGAGGAAGATTATATTTAGAAGAAGTGTACCCTCATTTGCGTGGAGGGAGAATGTAAAACCATTTGATAAAAACCACCCTTAGTACAGCCGACCGAAATTCGAACCTCTATCTCTTCGTCATATGGTCAGTCTAGTCTACTGCAAGAGTAGCGCGTTAGACCATCATAGATATTATTTGTCCCGGTTCCGTATCAGTAAAAGAGGTTCTACTTTAACTTCGTGACGTAAAAGTGGAGCGGTTTATGTGATCTAGATACTAATTAGAGAGATCAATTAGGATACATTCCGTCCATAAATGGACAGAGAACACACTTCCTTGCGACTGTACAAGTAGTTTATTTGGTCACTGACGTAACGCTTATTATTTTTATTACTATCATCACCACGTCTTACTACTTGTTCAGGTTATACGCACATGTACTAATCAGGCTAATGTGCTATGGATGAGGCAGGTTTAAATTTGAAGGAAGTGTACCCGTATTTGCGTGGAGGAAGAGCGGAAAACCAATTTAGGAGAAATCACCCTCAGTAAACCCAACCGGGATCTGAACCCCGTTAAGCAATTTGTACGAGTCTTACTGTTCTAAGACATTTATATGGTACAGGGAAGTGTTTATTGAATCACGTAAAGGCTTCAGTTCATGCTATTTAAATATAAATTAAAGTGGGACGGCTATTTTTTACAAATGGATATTTTGCCGTAGTATATTCATATTAAAAAATATAGTAACGTTAAAAATGTAATTAACTTTTTTCAGAATAATCAGACATGAATTATTTTACTTTGAATAAAAATTAATATTTATAAGTTGAAACAAATTAATATAGGATTATTGCTTAGTAATGATTTATGTTGTTTAGGTTTATGTTTATGCTTTAGCGGAAAGAGAGGATGATAAAACAATGAAAATAACATATTTAAAACAATGACGAGATTCGAACCGCAGACATTACGTTAACTGGTGACCAAAACTCAATGTAAGTTTAAGGCTTTAGTTCGCTCAGCCACTATCGTCGATATTAAAAAAAAAGTAATTGTTGCAATAAGAATCTTTTGTAAATAATATATTAATTGAAATATTTAGCCTTGTTTTTTTAATCCACATAATGTTATATATAATATAATAAAAGATTATTAATTGAAATATCTAACCTTGTAGTTTTTAATCCACCCAATTAAATTGTCAGATAAAACAACAACAATGTAAAAGTTTCATTAATATTCTCAGTGACTAATGACCCACAACAAGGTCTGAAGTCTAAACAAAAATACATTTCGTGTATAAACTTCGTTAGGGCCAAGTAAAAGTAAACCTTTGATACACAGTTCATGGTCTCAGAATTAAAAAAATGATTACCGGCCCCTTTTAAATTGCCTCTGACTCAACAACTAGTTCTGTGTATCTAAAAGGCCGTGCCGCGCGCTTCCAGAAGTACTTTTTTTTATATATACCTGAAAGAGAGAACGCTTTTGGCGTGGTCGGGGTTTCGATTCAAACACAAGCCGTTACCTTGAACTGTTGCACCGCCTTTTTGATAGACAACGCCTTCCATAACACACGCAGAGAAAGATACACACTTTACCTACTACGACTTTGGCCCGCCCGTTTATAATTCTCTCGTCACTCACTCACTGCCTACCCGATCGCTATGGAATGTTTCGAAATAATTCCCGCGCATTCAATTGTTTTCTTGTTTTCACGGCTCCAGACAGTGCCTTCTAGATCCGCTTGTCATGACAGCTGTTAGTTTTGATAGAGAATGACCTCAATGCATTGTGAGTTACCTTTGTCCGAGGAAATTGTGAATGATTGACAGGTAATCAAATAATCATATACGTAATTCTAACTGTCTAGTTGACGCATCATGCGTCAATTTTACAATAACATCTCTCAACTGTAGAATCTAGAATTTAGAAATATAAATTGAAAATGCATTTAATCTAGGTAGAATATATTATATTCGTATCCTAGTTTAAGCCCCCCAAAAGATCACATACTTTGAATATCTTTGAAATATTTGGTCACATACTTTGTGTATAGTTTTTTAGCTAAACAAATATGATGAAATAATTTTTAAAGGAATTGCTTCACGTTTGAAATATAATAATAATAATTATGATAATAATAATAATATTCCTTTTTTAAATATTTTTAGAATTTAGCATTTAAAAACTAACTAACACCCAACTTGTAAGCCTAGATAATACAGCTCGAAACATTACGATGGGGTTTTCTGTATTCTACTTTAAAAAACAATCGAATATACAGCAGTGAAATTATTGAGCCATACTTATAACAAAATTCAACAACATTCAAACAAAAATTCAACAAATGGCCTCCTTCTGCCTGAATGCAAGCATTGCAGTTTGTCATCTCGTAGAATGCCGCACTCTTTCGAAAAATGCATTGCATTGAAATGTTTGCATTTAGGCCGACTGTTCTATATATATGTTAGATAATAACTCGTGTGCTATATAATCAGTCAGTTCAGAAAATGCACGTTAAATATCTTAATTAAATGAAAAAAAAAAAGAAGGAAATATTTGCTCTATATTATATTAAATGGACTTCACATTCTTTGAACTTTTAATAACATAATTTGAAATATTTGTTAGTGGATGCCCGTTTACCTCTATCTATCTGTTTTGTTTGAGAAACGTTCCAATTGGTTTTTTTTATCCTCATTATGCTTGGAACCACATTCTTGGCTATTGGCGCAAGTCGAGCCACGTGACTTAACAGATTGAATCTAAACGAAGG
This sequence comes from Timema podura, assembly GCA_033556935.1. NCBI lineage: Eukaryota > Metazoa > Arthropoda > Insecta > Phasmatodea > Timematidae > Timema > Timema podura. The sequence continues at coordinate 23,836,004 of JAVRXN010000013.1, read as the reverse complement.
TGAAACGAAAGCATGCTAGGAGAAGGGGAGAGAGGTTGGGTGGGGTATGTTTTTTTTTTTTTTTTATTTAGCACCGCGTCTTACTACCCGTTCGGGTTATACGCTTAAGTACTAATTACGCTAATGGTTTAGGAATTGGGAGGGTTGGATTTAGAGGAAGTGAACCCGCATTTGCGTGGAGGAAGAGTGGAAAACCATTTAGGAAAAACCACCCCCAGTTCACCCGACCGAGATTCGAACCTCGATCTCCCCGTCCTCGGCAGTCGGGCACAACACGACTAGCGCGTTAGCCAACTACGCCACCGAGGCGGGTGGGTATGTTGTTGTTTATCATTTAAAACACAGTCGCATTCAGTTAGAAGGAATATTCTTTTTTAAATTACAAAAAATCTACTAGAACAAAAGTCATGTTATCCGAAGCTATCAAATTTGGTATATATTAACCTATTAATACATATCAAATAAAACCAATCATAATTTAGTTATATAGAATAAATATTGTAAAAAAAAAAAGGATTCTTCATATAGGACTTTTTTTTTAGCACCACTGTTCGGATTATATATTCTCCTGTTAGAGTGGCCCGTTGATGATGGGGAAATTAGGGTTTGATTCACGGTTGGATTTACCGAGGGTGGTTTTTATTAATTGGTTTTCCACTCTCCTTCCACGCAAATGTGGATAGCTTACCTCTAAAACGCTTCTTTCCTCATTACTTTAATCTATCATGTGAGTTATATTTAATTAGTTATAGCATTTATTGTATGGATCCCAGCAAGTTTACCAAATATTGCTTTAAACATTCACAATAATTATTAGGCTATCGTTTGTTACAGTCGAAACACACAAAATAATCGGTTGGACTTGCATTGAAAAACTTGTCCTTTTTTGTGGTCGTATTTATAAACTAAACCAATAAGTATGTGTATTTCTTTTAACAAATGGTGCTGCACAATAAATTTAACCTATAAGTTTACAATTTAACTTAAGTTTTAAAACAGTTTGCCATAATCATTAAACAAATATTTTTTTTTACAATAATTGTGTTAACATTTCTGTGATTTAGAAACAATATAATATATAAACATCGGTGACCTGGTGGTCTAGGGTGAGGTGTCAGACTTCTGTGCTGGGGATCCGAGCTTCAATCCTCGGTCCCGGCACAGATTTATCTGATTACCAAAAACTCTTCCTTCACCTCTGACAAGACGTGTATTAATCACAACTTGTGAATGTGTGGAGTGCCAGGCCTCCACCGTGGTTCGGATCCCACATTAAACTCTAGGTCCTCCATTTCATCTCACAATCAGCCTGCCACTACACATTAGCGTAAGTGCGTACAACCCGAACGGGTAGTAAGACGCGGTGCTAATAATAATAATAATAATAATAATAATAATAATAATAATAATAATAATAATAATAATAATAATAATAATATACAAACATCGTTTATTTTCAAGAAAATGTTTTCACTAAGTAGAGAAAGCTAGAATTCATGTTTCACTTTTACTTACTAATTATAAGCTACAATTTAAAACAAATATATATTTATAAGTTTCAAACGAGCATTTAATCCCAGTTCATTCAAGCTTCTCATTAGTATAAAAATCTCGTCCTGACCAAGCAGCTGATATCTTTAATTGGGCACTTAATTTTTTTAATTTATGATATGTGTTAAAGATTTAAATAATTTCAACCGCTTTGGTGGCCAAATAATCTAAGGTATCGCTCTCAGAATAGACTGAACGCGTAGTAATTATACGCGGCGATATATACATATGTGTTAGCCTCGGTAATCTTGTGGTTAAGTGGTCACCTCTGGACCCGAAGTTCGAGTGTGGGGTTCAAACCCAGCCATGGTCGACGGATTTTTTTCGAGTGGTAAAAATACGTAGCATAACTTCCTTTGGAAGAGAAGTAAAGCCACCGGTTGCACGTCGATTGTGGCATGTAAAATAACTCTGGAATGTATGTGAAAATACCTACCCCGGCAAAATTGGTGGGCCCTTTCGCACTTGCTAATATAAATTTAGTGTGTAAGGTAACGGGAAACTATCTGAACTCCCGTAGTTTATGAAATTTCTACCAGATAGTGAAGGCAACACTAATCAGCTGAAGGGCTAAATGCACGTCCTGCCTCGCTTAGAAAAAATAGAAATCACCTAAAATAAACCTTTGGGTTGCTTACTTGAGAAGATATATATATATATATATATACCCACATATATATACCCACATATATAGGCCTACATGGAAAGAGTGTCCACAAGAATGGTGAAGTAGACTTTGACTACGGAGGCTTAGGTTCGATAATTAACAAAATAATGTAAAGGTTTTTTTTAGTGCTCCCTATATTGCGACTGTTGGCATATATGTTTGGAAAGAAAGTAAGTGATATGTTCGTCATGGACAGTAACTTTAAATTATAGTGAAATACCAAGGCATTAAATTCATTCATTGGAACCAAAGTTATAGTGTTTTTTTATTTAGAAAAATAGTTGCAATACTTTCCACAAACTTCTAACTGGCGTAATTTCATTGTGTCGCCTTAATTCCGCCAGTGACCTTGGATGTCTTGACATGCACTTAGCAGATGTTTGGCAAAAGTCTCTTCAATGTTTTTAAAAGCCTACTTCTGTCCATTAATTAAGGTATTGTGTAATGTTTTTTTTTTTACACAAACATCTCACCTTTATAAAAATTCACTCATGCATTTATAAGAAAAAGTTAATTTTTCAGCTAGTTTTTAGCAAAACAAAAACATTCATCTTTGGAGTTGATTTTATTTTCAACGTTAAAAGCATCTTGTCCAAAAAAAATTAATGGTTTGAATCATATATGTTTAAATACCTGTCTTCTCTGGAAATTGGTGGCTTAGTCTAACTTAAACCTTGGGTAAACACACAGTAATATACCATACCCTTAGTTTAACAGTTAGGAAATAAAATATATAATTTTTTGACAGTAACATAATCGTCTTTTTCTGGGATTCGAAGGACATACTACTACCAGTAATTGGTGGCCACGTGGTCTAACGCGCTACTCTTGCAGTATACTAGACTCTCGATGATGGGGAGATAGAGGTTCGAATCTCGATTGGGTGTACTGAAAGTTCTTTCAAAATTGGTTTCCACTCTTCCTCCACGAAATACTGGTACACTTCCTATGAATAAACCTCCCTAAACCCTAAAACCATCAGTGTAATTGATATATAAGCGTGTAAACCCGTAAGAGTAATAAGATGCGGTGCTAAAAAAATATGTATTTTTATATCAGGAGATAGATGGTCTACCAACAGAGATGAAGCCCGCTTTAATCTTATTTAAAACTTCCTTATAAATATCATTTCATAGTAGTCTAATTATTAAAGTTAAGGTAGTGAAAAATCATGTGAATTTATTTAACATTTTATCGAAGTGATTGTAAATAAGAAGCTAAAGATTGAAATTACCAATAAAATATAATCGTGTAGTAATTTTACAATTTATAAATATTGTAGATAAACTATCATCTCATTAATATAATAATTTGTTTAAATGTATCATGATATCATTTCAGACAACTCTCAATTTGTAATCCAATAAAATACATGTTTATCTCTGTAGTGAAAACGGAGCCTTCTGAAAGTATTGGAAAGTAGGCGACACGTAATTTGGGACAACAATAACAACAGTTGCGACTGTGAAAACAAATTCACAACAAAAGGTAAAAAAAAAACTTTCTGAACATATGGCCGGATGTTTTTGTTTTTGTTTATCTTACAATGAAAATGTGTTCCATGTCTTTGGCCCCTTAGACTATTTACGTTTATATATAATTTTTTTAGCACCGCATATTACTACCCGTTTGGGTTATAACCTTATGTAATAATCACGCTAATGGATTTAGGGTTTTAGAAGGTTATATTAAGAGGAAATGTATCCACATTTGCGTATAGGGTGATTGGAAAACAATTTGGGAAAAAACCTAAGTACAACCGACCTCGATTTGAAACTCGATCTCCTTGTCATCGACAGTCTAGTCCAACACGAGAGTAGCGCGTTAGACTACGTGGCCACTGGAGTGGGTCTTATATAACTGACAGTGTTGGTGGGGCTATATATATTCCTGACTCTGACTCTAGAAGCCGGGATTAAATCCCTGTTGTACGAGCCAAGGAGTTATTTTTATTAGTATTTAAATAGCTTCTAATAAGATGATATTGGTGCATTTGTTTTGATACCACTATTTCTAAATGCTTAATCTTTATACTATAAAATTTAATTTTTGGATGGAACAAATTATTAGAGCTATGCGTTTAGTAATTTAATTTTTTAAATTTATTTGAGATATTTAACTTTCACTTGTGCATTTTATTATTATTATTATTATTATTATTATTATTATTATTAGCACCGCGTCTTACTACCCGTTCGGGTTATACGCACTTACGCTAATGTGTAATGGTAGGGTGATTGTGAGACGAAATGGAGGACCTACAGTTTAACGTGGAATCCGAACCACGGTGGAGTTCTGGCATTCCTCACATTCACAAGTTGCGATTAATACACGTCTTGTCAGAGGTGAAGGGAAGGGTTTGGCAATCAGATAAATCTGTGCCGGGACCGAGGATTGAACCCCGGACCCCCAGCACAGAAGTCTGACACCTTACCCCTAGACCACCAGGTCACCCCACTTGTGCATTTGATTAAATAGTATTAACTTTTCAAAAAACCCACTTCGGTGGTCAAATGGTTTAAATGGTGTCACTTTTACAAAATACTGGACTACCAATGACGGGGAGATTGAGTTTCAAAACCATTCGAGTGTATTTGGTTTTTCCTAATTAGTTTACCAATCTCCATATAAGGAAATGTGTGTACTTTTCCTCTAAATTCTGCCTTATTCATTCCTACCCCGTTAAGTATTCTTAAATGTGAATCGCATGGGTAGTAAGACACAGGTGATAAATATTAGTATGATATATAGCTTGCGTAAGAAAGATAAAATGTATGTTGATTCGAATATATTTTAATATTTCAATTTATAAATACCCCATTTTGGTGGCCGCATGGTTTAAGGAGTCACTATTACAATACGCTAGACTGCCGATGACGGGATGAGGTTCGATTCTGGTCGGGTGTACTGGGGGTGGTTTTCCCTAAAAATGTTTTCCACTCTACTTCCAGGCAAATGCACGTACACTTCCTCTAAATTCAATGTTACTCATCTCTAACACATTAGCTTAGTTAGTATAAAGGCGTATATCCCAAGTGGATATTAAGACGGGGTGTTAAAAAAATCTTCTCCATATTTTATCCAACAAATTTTTTAACTGACGATACTTTTTTTGGGAGGATAGGTTATGTTTTAGTCGACAATTAAGTTGAAACAAAATCAACTTTGAAATAAATGTTAGTAATAAAATTTAAACCAAACTTTTTAATTATATTTTTTGTTATATTTCCACATAAAATGGTTCAAACGAGATTCGATAACTAACCCCTTTGATGGCCTCAGTAGGAATATGCCTATGCTTATGACTAACCCATTTACTCTCGGCCACGTAAGATCTACACAAACCTCTTTAAAAAAAAAGATCACGTTTTAGGAAGTAGTCACCCGAACGGAAGTGAATGCCGATATCCGAGTTACGACAATATGCTTGTTCTCTATGATCTACTTAAAGATTTCTGTTGTAAAATTGGAAAGTAATTAATTTAAATATCGTGTGAATGGTAAAGGAATATCTTAATACCTCGAGGCCGTCTCTTTTAGAACTTTCACGCGGACAACCTGTGAATCGTCAAGGCAAAAATCACCGTGGGCCGCCTTACACGCCAATCAAGGCAATCTGTGTGTCGGGTAAGTAGGCTGGGTTACATAACCAGTCAGGTGCACCAGTTTAATGCGTGGGTAGTGCCGTGCATTGTTCTCTTTGTTTTTATTACTATTTTCTCCAAACGTGAATGCGTGGTCAGTTTTTCACTCAACATAAATCATTAGTAGTTTGTCTTCGCAATCGTTTTAACCTAAATTAAACTTAGGGTTAAACACTTAACCTAAATATAAATTTATTAGATACTTAACGATCTCTCGGATCCATTTGGAGAAATGAAATACGTCAACGGATAATATCCTATCTTGATTCAACTTTACCCGCGTTAGTAGGCACGCATACCATGGCGTAAATATATAATTGACTGGTTTTACCATGATAGAGAGATCGGGGTTCGAATTGGTGCCAGGTGTACTGAAAATATTTTTTTCCTAATTTTTTTTTACTATCTTTCCACGTGAATTCGTATACATTTTATCTTGATTACACTTTTATCACCCAAATCCCATTAGTGTAAATAGTTTGTTAGTCCTGACGCGTAGTATCTTTAAAAAAATACTTTATGCAAACCCGCATCGATGGTCACGTAGTCTAACGTGTCACTATCGCACTATATTGGTTTGCCAATAACGAGGAAATCGGGATTCAAATCACGGTTGAGTATTATGAGGTTTCTCAAATTATTTACCTTTATTCCTTCACTCGTATTAGGGTAAATTTCCTCTAACATTCTACCGTCCTCATCACTACAGTATTAGCTTAGTTAATGAACGTGTACTGCCCGATCGAGTAATAAGAAGAAAAAAATAAATAAAAAATGTTATGTTTAAAAAATTGCAGCAAGATGTTATCACTTGAAGTAAAGCCTTATAGATTAAAGTGTTAGTGTTTTGTTCGATTCTAGACGCTTCCAAAAGGTTGATAGATGTGTATTTATTTGTCCATTCCAATATACAAACATTCAGAATTCTTCTAAGGCTGAGCGCTAACATTTAGGTGTCATTAGTTTGCTTAAAATTGTGTTTTGTTAAAGCTTTGTATTTGTAAAGTGCCCGTTAAACACACCAAAATAAATACATTGGTTATTCAGGCCTATACTATATGGGGTACATTATGCTTTTGTATTTAATTTGCGGTTATTATTTCATGTTAAGATATTTTTAAACATATAAAGGGGCAATTACTTCATTACATTATATTTTTTAATATGAAATGTCTTTCTATCTAGTTTATCTATACTTATACTTTCAAAATTGGTTCCTTCTCTATACACGATCTACCAGGATCCATATTCGGTGGTTGATCGATCTAAGGCGTCGACTATCACAATAGACTGGTCTTTCGATGACAGGGAGTCCGGTGTTAGAATCACGGTAAGGTTTATCTGAGGGTGATTTTTTCTTAAAGCGTTTTCTTTTATTACTCTCCCTCCATGTAGGTGTGGGTACATTTTCTTTCTTATAAACCTCCCTCAACCTAAAATAATTAGCGTAACAAGTTCATATATTGAACGGGCAGTAAGACGCGGTGACAAAAAAAAAAGATGTCAGGAATCGAACCAAGGTCACGTGTATCAATGGGCGTTTTCAGGTCCATTGAGTTTGACTGGCAAGGTCGATGAACTGTTGTTATTGTAAATATTTGGATAAATGTAAACTTTCTATGCCATGAAAACTTTAAATTTCACTTTTACCTTAAGAGACGTTTATTTTTATTTGGTAGTAAAAATTTACGTTCAAGCATTTTTACAGTAAAAATAATTGTACAACAGATGCTATATGAGAAAGAAAGCGTGAAATCCAACAAATGACAAGCGAACGTTTCTACTAGGTAAAGAGTTTTTATTTACAGATATGACAATGATAAATGAGCTATATTAAACCAAGTAAAGTTGCATAATTTCCAAATGCCAGCATTGTTGAAAATACCAACTTCACCATCGTTATGGCTGGATCTCTCTTCACCCTTAAAAGTAGCATTCTCTACTTGACTTATTGTACTATGGCCTTATCATATCATATAAGCTAAGCCATAGTAGAACCGTGTAAGGTTAGCTTGCTTGTACCCTTCAGGGTAAAACGAGGTTTACATTATTTAAATCCCCTTTTAAATAATTAATTTGTTGAAAATTTGAAGTTAAAATAACCTAATCATAAATTTAAAAAAAATTATTGTTTCTTTTTATAATCATATTGTGTATTTTTTTTAGCACTTGTCTTATGACCCGTTTGGATTATACGCCTATGTAATATTTACGCTAATGTGTTAGGGATGAGAAATGTTGAATCTAGAGGAAGTGTACCCGTATTGCTTGGAAGCAAGTGGATAGCAATTTAGGTAAAACCATTCTCAATACACCAGACCGGGATTTGAACCCCAAAATACCCGTTATTTTTAAAATAAAAAAATAAAAATTGTTTTAAAGGGGAAAAAATGGTAAGGTAGCTATTCTTAATATGGTATAATTTTAAATTATTAATAAATCATCTTATCTTGATATCATTAGCAAAAGAATTTTCCTTTTCCTATTTCAATGTTTCCCAAAATTTCCCATCCCGTACTCCTTTTGAGGCCTAACCACCCCTTTCAGATAGTAATAAAAAATGACACTAATAACTCCTATCTTATAAAGTATAAATTGCCTTTCTAAATTTTATAGAGCTTTAGTAATGAAGTTAATAATAGCTGTAAAAATATTCTTATTAAAAGTCCTTGATATTACGATAAAATCTGCATTTATTTGTTAATCAGAATACTATCAAAAACACATTTCTATGAAAATAAATCTCTGTTGTAAAGCCGCAGTCCAGCCCCCCCTCCCCCTTGAAATACTTCGCGTACCTTTAGCGTACGCGTACCACAGTTTGATGAACATGATCCTAAGCTATAAACATAATAATGATTGTAAATATGTTAATTAAGATTCAATTTGCAATTTTATAATAAATAAATCGATTATTAAGACAATTTTTATAATAAATATAATCGATTATTAAAGACCAACCTGTTTTATCTGCCTCATGACGTCAGAGCACTTTTCACTTTTTTTTTTACTAAAAAAATATAAACACTTGATAAATATATTATATATCACAAACAACACGGCTGCACACTAATTATTTATATACTGTCACCGATCACACAATACTCCGGTAATGTAAGGTCCCGCTGTTAAGAACAGAATAAACGCCGTACGCCACTTTCAGTTGCATTTATAACCGCGCCAAGATATCCGGAGAGCAACGAAAAGTGAAATGTAAACAGACGACGGTCGATAGAGAGGCAAAGAGAGAAGGACGAAGATTGGTAGTGTGCGTGAGTGGAATAGTGAGAGATACGTGTGGGAGGGGAAAGGAATAATCCAAGAACGGATCCACTGAACAGTTTTTATTTTTTATTTTTTAGAAGCATGGCCTCTTACTACCCCTTAGGGCTATACGCCACGGTTGATTTTATAAAATGGTGTAACTAAAGTCCAATTTTTCCTTTTTTTTTTAGAAAATACAAATTTTTTGCGGCCAAAATTGAAAACGTATTATTTTTATAGGGGAATTCTATTGATAATATCTATCAAAAGTTGACTGCTATAGATCACTTGGCTTGACGTATGGATACATGAACGTAGACCTGATAACCTTTCTATGTAAATTGTACTGTAATAAGATTTTTGAAACATAAAATATTTCTTGGAATATACATAAAGAGTTTGTTTTCACATATTTTGACGATTTAATTTGTTGGTAGAAAAATATCACGTTTATAATGAATGAGCTTTAGTATGATAACTGATGTTATTTATATGATGGTCTTGGGGCAAAGCGCTTGCCTCAGGACCCAATGATCGTGGGTTCAAATCCAACCTAGGTCGACGAAATTTTCTTGTAGCGATAAGAATTCATAGCACAATTCCTTCGGAGGAAAAGTAAAGCCGTTGGTTCCATGTCAATTGTGGCATGTAAGAGAACCCTAGAAGGCATGGGAAAAAACATTTACTGGCAAAATTGGTAGGTCCTTTCGCGCTCGCTCATAGAAATTCTCATGTGCTAATATAATCAGTCGGTTCAGAAACCACACCTTTAAATACTTCAAATAAACGAATTAATTTATATATTTATTGGAGGAACAACTAATAGAATGGGATTTTTTTAAATTAATAATTTAAATGTTACTTTAATACAATATATTATAAGTTTAACTAACCCTAATAGTGATAGTGACTCACAAATTATTAGCACCTAGTATTTAGTTTGCTTTATTTGTTTCTTATTTATGATACATTTTTCAAAAAGAATATGTGACCCCATTTACAGAAACATTATGATCTAACATAAATAAATAGGAGTTTGGGGATGACTGGACAATGGACACTGCTTTTAATCCCAATCCACCACCAGCATTCCATCCCTCCCAAGGTGTATTAGGTACTGATATCCTAACCTAACTAACCTAACCTAACCTAACCTAACCTTGCCTTCCCGCTCACTAATCATTAATTTCACCTTATACATAATGTACAAAGCACCTAACGTTCAACTGGATGTCTTATATTGAACTGAAGTCTGCTGGTGATTTATTGTATTAGTTTTTAACTATCATCCTACAATTAATTCCTACCTACTATGAAGTTCCCTACTAAATTATTTTCCTATTTTTTCTAGTTGAGTCTCTGGTGCCCAATTCACTTGTTAACAATTCCTTCTAGTTGAGTCTATGATGCCCAATACACCTGTTTACAATTCCTTCTATTTAGGTGAATATTACCCAATTCACCTGTTTATAATTCCTTCTAGTTGAGTCTACAATGTCTAATAAACCCATTTATAATTCCTTATAGTTGAGCCTACGATGCCCAATACATCTGTTTACAATTCCTTCTAAATGAGTCTTCGATGCCCAATACACCTGTTTACAATTCCTTATAGTTGAGTCTACGATGCCCAATACATCTGTTTACAATTCCTTCTAGATGAGTCTTCAATGTCCAATACACCTGTTTACAATTTCTTTTAGTTGAGTCTATGATGCTCAATACATCTTTTACAATTCCTCTAGATGGGTCTTCAATGTCAATACACCTGTTTACAATTTCTTTTAGTTGAGTCTATGATGCTCAATAATCTGTTTACAATTCCTTCTATTTAGGTGAATAATATCCTATTCACCTGTTTATAATTCCTTCTAGTTGAGTCTATGATGCCCAATACACCCGTTTATAATTCCTTATAGTTGAGTCTACGATGCCCAATAAATATGTCTACAATTCCTTCTAGATGAGTCTTCGATGCCCAATACACCTGTTTACAATTTATTCTAGAGTCTACGATGTCCAATTCACCTTTTTAAAATTAATTATAGTTGAGTCAATGTTGCCCGATCCATCTGTTTATAATTCCTTCTAGTTGAGTCTACAATGCCCAATTCACCTGTTTACAATTCCTTATTGAGTCAATGTTGCCCGATCCGCCAATCTTTCACATAAAATTGTCCTACGAACAACCGTCCATAAATAGCTCTTAATAAAAATAATATCAGATTTACAAAGCAAGTCTGGTATAAATTTGAAGTGGTTAAAGGCAATATCTTTAACACCTTGTATTATTGACTGTAATAATAGAGCACAAACTTGTCCGTTTACGGAGAAAACGCTGGCGATACAATCATTTGACGTTCTAATGACTATACAACTTTTACCCTAACATCTTGAAGGTCGCTCTTGGTTGATAAATGTTTTATTAAGGATATATATCCTGAAACCTTCAAAAAGAAGGGTTACATAAAAATATAATAATAAATAGAAAAAAGAGTCCGTTGATTCAAAGTCATCGGTGTACATTCTATCTCAATAAAGCTCAAATAGGATTACTATTGACTAGTCACTTTAGTTAATTAAGCTAATTTTGTTCTTATGGTAGATCAAAGAAATACATTCACGCCGAGTTTGGACCTATTGAACCGTTTCAATTATCGTTTAGCGCTATTCCAACGCCATTACGGACCTGCTTCGGTGGCCACATGGTCAAAGGCGTCACTCTCATGTTGGACTAGACTGACGATTACAGGGAGATCGGGTTTGAATTCCGTTTGGGTGTACTGAGGATTTTTGTTGTTGACAGAAACGGTTTTATACTGTCCATCCACGCAAAAGCGGCAACACTTCCTCTAATTTAGATGTGTCTCATCCTGATTTGTTAGTGTAAATTAGTACATGTGCGTATGACGTGAACAAGAAGTAAGACCGATGCTCAAAAAAACCCAGCTACTATGGATAATTTTTTTTAAATTACTAAATATCAAATATCAATGTTTTTAAATTAGGATAATACCTTATTATTAATATTAGATATGACGCGTTTAAATTTTTTTGTTGAAGATATTATAATGTAAAAAATGTAACCAAACTATTATTTTTATAACACTTTGTATAATTTTTTACTTTATTATCTTCTTCTTAAAACAAAAATCCGATGGTCGGTTTGATATGATATCTATCCATCTGGTGCTGGGGCATGCACTAACTGGTTAGGTCTTCCCGACCATCTGGTAGAAATCCAATATACTAGGAGAGTTTATAAAATTCTGTTCCTCATTGCCTTTCATACTGAATTTTTATGAGCGAGAGCGAAAGGTCCTACCATGTCCGGAAAGTTTTCGCATACCATTCCAGTTCTTACATACTACGATCGACATGAGACGGCTTTACTTTTCCCCCGAAGAAGTTCTATGGTTTCATCGCTCAAAAAAAAAATTCTATCACCGGGCTGGTTTGAATCCACGAACATCGGTCCTGAGTCGAGCACTTACCCCACGAGTACACATACTTTACCCTCAAAGAAAGTATTACGATCGTGAACTTTTGACCTTGAGATTATGAGGGTTTTGAAGTTTGGTTTTCATTGACTCATAAAAAAAAAGGGTCCATATGAGTTTTGTGCGTCCACAATGTGTCTGTCTTTCTGAATTAGAAGTAAAATATTTTATGGATTTCATTCATACTTGGTAATTTATTTAGGTAGCTACATGGATTCTTTCCTAAGGCTAAGCAGGGTTCTGTAACGGGGTCAACTCAGCCTAATGAGGACTAATAGGAAGCTATTTGAATAAACAAGTAGCAGCTTCGGTTAAGAAAACTGAGCTCAATGGCAGTAGGGTTCACTATGCTGACCACATGAGACCCTCTATCCGCAGAGGTTGGCACTATCATCGCCAACGGAAGCGGCCACTCAGTCGATATAGCTCGGTTGCGGGCTCACGCCATGAAGTTTTTTTAATGGTTTTTCCTTAAGGCTTGGTTGGATTGGAGTTATATACCTGAAATAAAGGTTAATTAACAGACAGCTAATTTTTGGAAATTTCAATTTACGTGAAAAAATGCTTTAACATTGTGTTTAGAATAGTTATCTGGGAATTGTTTTACAATATAGATAAGTCTGTGCCTTCATTTTTATATTTTTTTTGAATGAAAGGGTAGTTTACTGAAAATGATTTTTTTAAAATTATTTTAAAAACAATCATGTTTGTTTTTATGAGGATAACCTATTAGTTTACTGAAAACGGATTTTTGAAAATGTTGTTAAAATCTATAATATACTAATTGAGAAAGTAACTTATCTACGATTGTGTTGTACAGTCAATTTTTCATCTCTGTAAACTTCTTGTCTGGTCACACAGTCTAAGGCATCAAATTTGCAACTTGGTAACTACCCCGGAGGGTGGGGGGGGGGGACAAGTTGAGAGAATACTCCAGTCCTGGTGTATTGGGGGTTGTACTACCCTTGTGATTTATCACTGGATTTTCTCATAATTTCTTCAAGCGAATGCGAGTGCATATACTCTAAAAGCTACTCTCCTAATCAAATAGCAATAAACGTATTAGTAAAAAAATAGTGTAACAAGTTTTACTACCCATGTGGATCTGATCACATATTATATTAGTCTTAGGAATCAGGAAGAGGAGGGTAGAGTTTTAATAAATGCTCCAGCTCAAATCTGGGGAGAAGATATAAGGATATATATTTTAAATAAAATATCACCGCGTCTTACTACCTGTTCAGGTTATACGGATATATGATAGTTACTCTAATGGGGTAGGGATGAGGAAAGAAGAATTTTAGAGGTAATTTACCCGCATTTGCGTGGAGGGAGAGTGGTCAACCAGTTAGGAAAAAAACACACTCTGTAGATCCGACCGGGATTTGAACCCCGATCTCACAGTATTTTGCAGGCTGGTCTAACACGAGTGTGACACCTTAGAACTTTCAGCCAATAGAAACACAGATTTTAATTTTCTTCACATGGTGACATAATTATTTGTTGAATATCTGTCAAGGGTGTCTTGGAATTTAATGACAACTTTTTCTCTTCATATAAAAAGTTTCTCATCTAATGCCGCTTTGCTCATGATGGATATTAATTAATGGTTGATATCAACGTGTTAAGAACATTAACCTCTCTGTTATTTTTACTTGATAAATATTTTATTTATTCACGCCAAAATATTTCGATATAAAAATTGCAAAAAACACTAACCTTTTACTGTCTGGTTTCTAATCAGCTTACATTTAGAATCGTAGTCAGCCCTTACGTCCCTGATCATATGGGTCACAAGATTGAGCAAAATAAAACGTTTCAAAACTTTTATTTTATTTAAATAAAACATTATCAAAATTCAATACATGTCTTCAATATCATGACCTCATATTACAGCACAGGCAAACCCTTCTTCTCTTGCCAAAAAAATGATAGTCCCCTTGGAGAATATGACACCGATTATTTTTCTCAACGCTTATGATCGGTTAGCAATCGCATGAAGTCATCTGACAACGTGATACAAACATCTATTTGTTTTGTGGGACGTGAATCACCAAACAATGGCTGCTACCCTCCTCTCCTAGATTCTGTCCGTCCTTGAAGATTTTGGACGTGGTGTTGTGGTAAGGACATCACAGGTCGCACAGCAGTAGGATGTACGTTCAGGCATGTCAAATTGGCACCGCATCATCCGTTGAAAACTCTGCCAAAATTCAATACCTTGACTTACAATTGGAAATACGTTTTGGCTGAATTTTCATGTAGCTAAGCTGGGTGTAAGCAGGGATTGAAATAATTTAACTTAGCACAAATTGACCTAAAATTTATTGTATGTATTTAAAACAAAGATGCGCCTTAAACATTTAAAAATAAATACATAATATATTATATTATAGTCCTTATTCATAATTTGAAAGTTCATTGCTGAACTTACAAAAGTACGCAATATATCCCTATCTTGAGCTAATCCTATCCAGTCCACCTCATTACACCCTATCTCAAGTTAGTTCTATCCAGTCCACCCCATTACACCCTATCTCAAGTTCTGTCCGGTCCACCCCATTACACCCTATCTCAAGTTAGTTATATCCAGTCCACCCCATTACACCCTATCTCAAGTTAGTTATATCCAGTCCACCCCATTACACCCTATCTCAAGTTAGTTCTATCCAGTCCACCCCATTACACCCTATCTCAAGTTAGTTCTATCCAGTCCACCCCATTACACCCTATCTCAAGTTAGTTCTATACAGTCCACCCCATTACACCCTATCTCAAGTTAGTTCTATCCAGTCCACCTCATTACACCCTATCTCAAGTTAGTTCTATCCAGTCCACCCCATTACACCCTATCTCAAGTTAGTTCTAACCAGTCCACCTCATTACACCTTATCTCGAGTTAGTTATATCCAATCCACCTAATTACACCTTATCTCGAGTTAGTTCTATCTAATCCACCTCATTACACCCTATTTCTTTAAAGTATATCCAAATGTTATCCTCCCATCTGCGTCTAGGTCTTACTTTGTCAATACCCTGAACGTGGTTCTAGATTCTTCCATTCACGCTGCGTGTTCTGCCCACCGTAACCTGCGAGATTCGACTACCCTAATCATTTATAGTGATGAGTACAGGGTATGTAACCCATCATTATGTAACCTACTCCACACTCATTAATATTATTTACCCCTTTTTGAAACAAATTCTTTGCTTACTACTTTGGTTTCGAAACACATTTAAGAAAATAAAACATATAATTTTTGTGGTCATAAATGGGAAATGGGTTATTATTTTATTAGTGTTATATTATGGATATTGATAATATTGATCAAATTTACACCTGGATATCGCAAGACTTAAGATATGAGTACGTGAAAGTAGATGTAGTAACTTTTCTTGTTGTCAGAAGACCCTTTTTTTTAAAATGAAAAATGAACTGCAAATTACTGTTACAGGCTAAGTTAGTTGGTAACTCATGTGATGATTTAATATATATTTAGAAAAGGAACGTGGAATACTCAAAAAACATTTTTTTAGACCTTAAAATTTAGCAGAGGTCAATCAATATATTAGAGTAAACAGTTCTTCTCTCGTGCTTATTAAAATATGATTTTAAAGGTGCTAAATTAATTTTTACATGAGCCCACCTCATAAACGGTCTCGGCCATTATCTGCATCGAATACTATGTCGTTCCACTTAGGCACCTTTCTCTCTCTCTCTCTCTCTCTCTACGTCCCTGTACGCACGGCTCATACAGAGAGAAATTCTTTGTTACTCGCACAGACTAGACAAGTAGCCGATCTAGGCTACCTCATGGGGTGTTACAATATGTAATGACGTCAACACCCGTGCTTTGTACGAACATCCTCGTGGAGGGGTTTGACGTGTCGAAACACTTGCTAGACTGGGATAAACCGGTAGGGTGTATACTTTGAAGCTCATTCGAATGACAACAGTTCACTCACTGCATGTTAATATTTGTGTATCTAGGTTCCTAGGGTTGATACTATGAATCTAATTTGAATGACAACAGTTCACTCACTGCATGTTAATATTTGTGTATCTAGGTTCCTAGGGTTGATACTATGAATCTAATTTGAATGACAACAGTTCACTCACTGCATGTTAATATTTGTGTATCTAGGATCTTAGGGCTGATACTATGAATCTAATTTGAATGACAACAGTTCACTCACTGCATGTTAATATTTGTGTATCTAGGTTCTTAGTGGTTGATATTATGAAGCTCATTCGAATGACAACAATTCACTCACTGCATGATAATATTTTTGTATCTAGGTTCTTAGTGTTGATATTATGAAGCTCATTCCAATAACAACAGTTCACTCACTGCATGTTAATATTTGTGTATCTAGGTTCCTAGGGTTGATACTATGAATCTAATTTGAATGACAACAGTTCACTCACTGCATGTTAATATTTGTGTATCTAGGTTCTTAGGGTTGATACTATGAATCTAATTTGAATGACAACAGTTCACTCACTGCATGTTAATATTTGTGTATCTAGGTTCTTAGTGTTGATATTATGAAGCTCATTCGAATGACAACAATTCACTCACTGCATGATAATATTTTTGTATCTAGGTTCTTAGTGTTGATATTATGAAGCTCATTCCAATAACAACAGTTCACTCACTGCATGTTAATATTTGTGTATCTAGGTTCCTAGGGTTGATACTATGAAGCTAATTCTTATGACAACAGTTCTTAGATGCATGATAATCTCTATGCATCTAAGAACAGCTGTTGTTGTCATTCGAATGAGCTCTATACTCCCAGCCCTATTAAGCTCCACACATTTCATAGGGCTAACACTAAGCTTCAGATTATTAAAGTGGAGTGTGCTCCCTTATCAAGTTTTTTTTAACGTGTGTCAGTAAAATGAGTTGAGCCTCGGACATTTCTGTATCAAGCACACATATGGCATGTATTGCACTTCATCTTAAAGTAAAAAAAACCCAAAATAAGTTTTCTATGTAGGCTTACAGTTGTCCGTTGCTCTATATGGTATATGGAAACGTTCTACAGGTTGCAAATCACAATAAATCGAGACTATAATTTTTGTACTCGCTTCGTCTATTTAAAAAAAAAAATTAATTCCAATTAGATAGTCCAAAATTGTATTTTTCTTAAAAATGTAGTTATAGACCGATAATATAAGGCGATAAAACATATGGGCACTTTTGGCTTTGAACATAATTTGATTCGTTATGGTGGGGTGAAATAAAACGCCAATTTTGGTCAGTATTTTTGCAGTTTTTGTAACAAAAAAACAACTTTGTCGAACAGAATAAATATAAGGTTGCTTCAGTAGGCCTAGGCCTACATACATTTAGTTTAAATTTCTACATATCTTAGTATTAACAGTTGTTTTATGCAGTTGTTTTCTGTCATGACCATAACGGAATTAGATGATAAACCACGTGCTACAGTGGGCACGTCGACTAACTGTCTGATCTATGAGTGGCTGATAGGTCGAGGTTCAAATCCCGGCTAGGATTAGGGAAAGTGGCTTTTCCTAAATTTATTTTCCCCATCTATATGCGCTGATTCGGGTACACTTCCTCTAATTCAACCTACCTCATCCCTAACTCATTAGCGTAATTTGTACATACGTGGATAACCCAGACGGATAAATAAGATACGGTGCTAATAAAATAACTGTTTTTCACTCTTCCTCAACGCAAATTGGGATATACTTCCTCCAAATTATACCTTCTCATCCCGATATTTAAATATACGGATAACCCAGACGGGTGTTAAGACTGTGGTTTGTGTACCTCACTCACCAAAACTAAAAACAGGTTTCGTAGGATATTGCAAAACCCGCTGTAAAATGAACAGTGACTCGGTGTCATTTGCATGTAAACCATTTTCTTCTTTGTTTTCAACTTCCGTTAAGCGTGAACTGCTGTTAGTATGTCTAGTCTAGCGGTTGTAAAGATTTCGCAAAGCTTTCATTAAGAAGTTGAGTGACTCTACCTTAACCGGTAGAACTAGCTGTGCAATAACATTCTTTTTTATCCTTGACTTAATACTACCGTCGGAACTATCCTTATATTTACACTATTAGTGTACCCAAGAGGGAAGGCTGGGGTAGCGGGGGTAGAATTTAGACTAAATATACATACATATGTTAGTACAGTCCAGTTTTATTAGGTTCACGTCATACGTCGATTAGAGGGTAATGTGGAAAGGGATTTAAAGTAGGTGAGATGTCAAGCTAGAAATTGAATAAAGGTGACTGAAGATAGGGTTGAATGGCGCGCTTATGTTGTGGCCGCCATGGACTTTCGAGCTAGTAACATTTACTATATTATTATTGTTATTATATATGTTGTGCACCACACAAACACACACACTCTCTCTCTCTCTCTCTCAAATCTTAAAATAGAGACATTTATTAAAGACTCGTAAAATTTGTTAAACAAAATAATATGCATTGTTACAAAAATAATCCTACAAAAAACATAAGTGTGATAATATACACTGTTACAGAAACATTGAGAATAAAATATCATCTCTGTCCACCCAAAAAGTATAGTAATAATTTCATATTTCTAAATAGCGTACTCCATAAAAAAAGTATATGGTTGCTTATAGCTCAGAAACTATTGGGTTTATAAGAATATATTTCAGATTGAAATATTTTTAATTTTAACAGTTTTACAACTTAGTAATGATAAGTTATTTAGTATCTCAAATAGCTACGGAGATATGATCAGAATTGTAAATTACCGCTTATGTATCGTACCCTCAAAGTCATTTTAATTGAAAAATGAAAACTGCCATTTTATTAATTTTGTAATGTTAAACAGTGCCAAATTTAATCAAAATCGTTAAAGCGGATTTTGATCAAATAGATTTGATCTCTTTTTCCCCTTCAGTAAACTACTGTCGCTACTCACACCTCCCGTGGAACTACTCATCAGGATGGGTTTAGTGGGATTGGTAGGCAGCGCCAAATAAGATTAGGGTTTGTTTGTATCTTGTTCATTGAAATAGACTAATTACAATAAGTGCTTGTAAATTTGACTCGCTTTGCTCGTTGGGGGCTCCGCCTCCAAATCCCCGAAGAGTTTTATTTGCAAGTGCATGTAAACTAATGTAATTCCAGCGTTGTTTTGAACGTAACAACTTTAAGTTAGCAGTATTGTATTGTATTTTTCACACATTATTTTAGTTGCTCCATACTTATAGGGCAGCTAGAATAATCAGATTTGGCACGATTATGGAAATTGGATGTGCTAATATTCCTGCTAGATTTTATGATTCTAGCTGTCCCATAAGTTTGTCATAAAATTAAAAAAGTGTGGAAAATGTGCAAAATTTACCTAAAATCAAAAAATCTATCTCCGTCCAAGGTATAACCGATAGAGATACGACAAAAAGTAATAGGACCAAACTTGTGGATCTCGCCAAATCCGTCTGTGGGTGCAATCCGTTTTTTGATGGGTCTTACCGTTCAGCCACAAGATACCTCCAAAGAAAGGTCCGCACCGACTTTAAGGTTGCCCCACCAATTTGAAATTTTTTCGGGGGTTAAAATTAATTTTTTAATTATTTGGAATTTTTTCCCGTCGGTTACAGGCTAGAAGCTATAAGTTTGCCAAATTTCAAATTTCTATCTCATCTGGAAGTGGCTAAATATTAATGTCAGCGAGTGAGTGAGTCAGCTATGTGGCTTTATAGTAGTATAATGTAGATTTTAAAGCTAATTGAAAGAGTTAATAAAATGGTCTTAGTTCTATCAATGTCCTACTCATCAGTTCCACGCCCTGACCAATTCTTGGTGTTATAACTCGAACTGGTGTCGAAAACTCGACCACACAGCGCTGCTCCGATGTTGTCTAACTAAAACTTCTAAGGTAGGTTGGGACGTCCTCCTCCATCCTGAACAGGGATTCAAGCTGTATGTTGCTGAAACTTGGTACCCGAGTATGTAGAGCACTTCAGAATAGCCCCCCCCCCCCCCATAACAACTGGCTTTCCTCCCTCCCCCGCCCCGCCCCCCGCTCTAAAGGTCTAAAAACTCTGTTATATACCATTTACTAGTTTTGCCAATAATCTGTGTTATGCTAATTGGCAAAACAATCTGTGTTTTTAAAAACATGACCTGGTACGAATACGCGACTGCTGATTCAGGACAAATGACAGTAGGAGCTTTAGGCTTACGTCATCCTTACATGCTCTAGATTGATTAAGGCTGCAAGCTATGACACTACCCTTCATTTTAGGGTTGGTACCTAATTTTTAAAAAACCTCGGGGGGGGGGGGGTCTCATGGTACCAAATTTTAGCCTGATCGGTAAAATGGTTTCAGCTCTAGTCGGAGATACAGATAGACAGATTGCATCGTGAAAACCACTTTTTCACTTTCAGGAGGTCATGAAAAGTCGATATTTACCAAAATCTCAAGTTAGAATTTTTGATAATCACAATACTTCTCTCTCCGAGGGGTTGAGGAAATGTAAAAGATTGGATAGCGTAGTGTAGTATAGAATAGCCTAGCGTAGCTTCATGTGTGAGTACACCTTTAGAGTTTCAAGACACCTTAAAACCAGTCTCCGCCGTAAGGAAACAGCTACACAGCTTGAAGGCACCCAAGACTGTAGGGTCCGTTCTTTTGACCAAATAAACCGTCCATCACGCTTCAAAGAACCTTTCACCACGTCACAGCATCGCACGTTTTCTGATCCAGAACTCGACGGACGGAGCCACGGATACGGTCCGTAAAGAAATACCTTGGAGAGTGTGGGTGTTCCAGACGGGGCGGTAATTAAACAACAATCCGTCCCAAATGGCGGCGACTGTCCTAGAAAAGGGGGGGGGGTCTCAGGTAGAGTATATTCCATTAAAGAAATTGAGTCTTTCGATTGGTGGGTGTTGGCAGATATAACTGACGGTAGATTTTCTTTTGCACCATGTCTTACTACCCGTCCGGACTATACGTGCATATACTAATTACGCTAATGGTTATAGGGATTGGGAAGGCTATATTTGAAGGAAGTGTACCCACATTTGCATGGAAAGCATAAGTGGAAGATAATTTTAGAAAAAACCCATCACTACACCCGACTGAGATTCGAACCTTGATTTCCCCTTCATCGGCAGTCTAGTCTACAGCGAGAGTAGAGCGTAAAGATAAATTAATATTTTATTTACTGATATACAATAATGCATAAATTATGGTTTCCGTGCTGATGTAAACAAAGAATGATAATACAGATGAGCCACAGCCCACATAAAAGGAAAAGATGGAAAATTCACTAGGAAAATTGGGTTTTAGTCCTAGGCTACTACTATTTGCAGATATCCTGGACCTCAAACCTTGAAAATGAGCGTTCGTTTATCAAAATCGGCTCAGTCGTTTTCTCGTAATTTAAATAACTGGAAATAGGCCTATGAAATTATGTCAACAGTTTCCAGCCTGTGACCGGGTCAGTTTAGTAAAATACCTCTACCTTCCTCTATCCTTCCACCATTCTTCCTCTTTTAATTGCTTCCATTCTTCTTCTATCACATGCACACTTTCTGATATCTGTTTCTCCAATCTGTTTCTAGGAATCTCTTGCCGTCTTTATTCTACAGGCTTAATTTCCATCATTTTTCTTTGGCATCCTTTTCTTCTCCATTTCATTACATTCCTATACAATCTGTTTTGAATCCTCCACTTATATAATCCTGTACCCCCACTATTACCCGGATAGCTTCATCTTTAATCTTGTTTCTTCTTGTGTCAGCTAACATGCTCCTCATAAACTTCATTCAAATGGCCTCCCCTTTCCTAGCCTTTCTTACATTCTATACCCATGTTTCCACTGCATATGTGACAATGGGTACAAAGTACGCCCTGTACAACACTTCCTTACACTTCAAGGGCACTTCTCTTTTCTATAGGAGGTTTCTTACACACCTGTAGAACAACTCCCCTTGCTGTCCTCTTCTAATTAGATCCTCTCTACTTACACCTTTCGCCTCAATCATTATATATATATATATATACCTGGATGTAATTGCATACCCATGGGGGGAGGGGGTGCATACCCCAGGTTTGATACCACTGATCTAGAGAGGAATAAGTGTGTAAATATGTGAATAACTTAGATAGATGGTAAAAAGTGGCTTACAAAAAAAAGTTCACAAATTTTTTTTTGTTTCATTAACCATTCATTATTACCACTATTCAAAGTGGGTCGAGTAATTTTTTTTACACAAGCAGTGTGTAATATTTGGGTAATAATTAGATATAGGGTAAAATAGCATTAATTTTCAGGTTTTTTTAGCATTAATTATTGGAAATTTAGCGTTTTGTGGCATAAATTAGCATTTTTGTAGCAAAATAGGTAAAAATGTCTTTCGTCAATGTTTTTAGGGCCTATAAAAAGGATTTATGATAAAAGCAACGACTAACGGAATGTAGCGATTAGCCGGATGGGCTGTGGAAGGCACAGGATGCAAGTAAAACCCGAGCTGAAGCACACAGACGAGTGAAACTCACTGATTTTTTAATCACTTATTTCCGCTGAAAAACATCGTTTTATAGAAATTCTCAGCATTTTATTTAAATGCACAGCATTTTCAGAGAATTCGCGTCTATTTCACTAAATAGAATAATTTAGCTAAAATACTCTCAAAATCACGTTTTTCGCGTTAATTCGCGAAATTAAAATCGCTTTAAGCACTTTCAAATGCCATGAAACACAAAGAAAACTTATAAACACCCTATTTTCGATCCATTTTTTCCTTTTCGCGTTTTTCGCAAAAACGAATTTACCCTATCTCTAGTAATAATACCATCACAATACTGCTCATTTTGTTTGAAGTCCTATGACTGGTCTGTTCTGGTGTTCAAAATCCGGGTACTATGATTGCTTTTGTAATACCTTCCATCTTGTATGATTAACTGCTACACTTCTTAAACACAGGGCAAGAAAAAGTGTTCCAAGAGTTTTTTTTTTTTCTAATTCCGTTTTTTTTCTGTTGTCATCACAGCAAGGTTGAAGTCATGAAATTACGATTTGATTCGTTGTTTTATGTTACTCAATGAAAAGTGAGAGGGAATCGTGCATGGCCATAAAAATTTAGATCAATCCTTCTTTAAAGTCAGTTATTATGTACTTAAGTTAGTTGAACTTTTTTTTTGCATAGCGATTATAACTATTTGGACGGTCTATTGATAGGTTATGATATAACATCGAATTTCTCACCTTTGATAGCATTTGCAAAACCCACGCGAATCTTTAAGGTCCTTGTTTAAATCACATTCGCGCTGTTTAAAGAGAAGTATATCAAGTAGAAAAATTTAGAAAAACCACCCCAGTTCACCCGACCAAGATTAGAACCTTGATCTCCCCCGTCTTCGGAAGTCTAGTTAAACACGAATCTAGCGCATTAGCCAACTAACCAACGAGCCGGGTAGTATGCATAAAATACTAAGGCTTATTAAAATTCTTCAATACAAACAAAAACTTGTTTTAACATTGGGTCTTACTACCTGTTCAGTTTATATCTACATGTAATCATTACGGTAGTTAGGGATGAAAAGGGTTTAGATTTAAAGGAATTGCACATGCATTTGCTTTGAGGGAGAGTGGAAAACCATTTAGGAAACGAAACGTCACCCTCAGTACACCCGACCGGGATTTGAACTCCGATTTCCTTGTCTTTGGGAATCCAGAGTAGGCTGTAGTCCATTATTTTATTAATAAAAATCTAAAATACCGAATCGAAATTTTACCTTTAAATTCCGAGTTTCAAATTCGAATAAAAATCTATAAGAAAAATATTGAATCAAATAGTAAATACAAATATAATAGAATAAAATATAGTAAATACAATTGTAATTATTTTTTTAAATTGGTCAAATAGTATATTTCTAAAATCCTAATCTTAAATTTTCTATCGAATATCGAATATAAATTAAAATCCTGGAATCTTTAAAAAAATGTACAATTTTTAAGTAAAAATAGTTAAAATTTAATTAAAAAAATATTATTTAAGGCTTGGTACTACTGTAAAATTATATTTTGTTTAGTCATGGTTATTACGTCACACACAACATAGAGAACACTTTTTATGTAAATTAATTATATTAATAAAATTTGGTTCCTTTTTTTGTTGTTGTGGTTTTATAACTTTAAGCAGTATTAGAGCCTTAAAAATATTCCAATTAAAGCCGTGAAAAATATTTTCTTATAAATTTTGAATCTTGAATCCGATATTATCTTGAACCCTATAATCTCAAATCTCTTTAAGGATTCGAGATTTTGAGGGTTCGAGTGTGTCATCCTTAAGATAACCAAAAAAATATGTATCAATATGTTATACTTTAACAGGAAATAAAGATATAACCAAAACTGCAAATATGGTTGTGATGGAAAAAACTTATCACCTTGGATTGTGCTAGAGAGCGCGTGTCCTTTGAAGAATACGAGGCATCAGTTCACTCAACCATGGATTACGATCGGCAGCTTTCTTTCCCGTTTACAATTAGCTCCCGGTGAACGATAGAGAATGTATCGGCCGGTGATAATTACGAGTCGTTATACCGCGTCCGAATGTTTAAAGTCATTACTCACTACGATTAATGATGAAGTATAATCACGTTTGTCCAACTCTGTGACCAGGTGGGATACGTACTAAAAGAGCACTGACCGAATTTGTGTACCTACTTTGGGGTATATTAGGAGCACACAAGGTAAGTGCATCAAAAGGCTCAATTTGTGTACCTACTTTGGATTATATCAGGAGCACACAAGATAAATGCATCAAAAGGCTCAATTTGTGTACCTACTTTGGAGTATATCAGGAGCACACAAGGTAAATGCATCAAAAAGCTGAATTTGTGTACCTACTTTGGAGTATATCAGGAGCACACAAGGTAAGTGCATCAAAAGGCTGAATTTGTGTACCTACTTTGGAATATTTCAGGAGCACATAAGGTAAGTGTATCAAAAGGCTGAATTTGTGTACCTACTTTGTAATATATTAGGAGCACACAAGGTAAGTGCATCAAAAGGCTGAATTTGTGTACCTACTTTGGATTATATCAGGAGCACCCAAGATAAATGCATCAAAAGACTCAATTTGTGTATCTACTTTGGAGTATATCAGAAGCACACAAGGTAAGTGCATCAAAAGGCTCAATTTGTGTACCTACTTTGGAGTATATCAGGAGCACACAAGGTAAATGCATCAAAAAGCTGAATTTGTGTACCTACTTTGGAGTATATCAGGAGCACACAAGGTAAGTGCATCAAAAGGCTGAATTTGTGTACCTACTTTGGAATATTTCAGGAGCACATAAGGTAAGTGTATCAAAAGGCTGAATTTATGTAACTACTTTGGAATATATCAGGAGCACACAAGGTAAGTGCATCAAAAGTGCACCATTGTTTATAATTTCTGAGGCCCATATGGCAACAACGCGTGTTTACATCGGACTAACCTAACTTAAACAACAGCACCGAATAATAAGAAGCTACTACCGTTTGTTGATTAAAGTTTGGAGAATTACATTCAACGTGATAGCTCATTCCCACCATCACAAATAAAATAATGACGTGTCTGGGCTATATCAATCTGTAGCTCAGTTTGCGGAAAGATTGACCAGTACTAATGTACCGTTGCCCAGGGGACGCCCGAATGTACTAACCGTACATCTTTTTTCATGGAGGCTCATTACTTGTCCCGATGAGATGAGGGGGTGATGGTAATGAATATGACGAGGTGGAGCTAATGAAGATCTTAACCTAACTTAAGCCTAATTAAACATACCCTGGTTACCAATGGGAATTATTCCCCTTTCGACAAAAATGCTACGGTAGTAGCTTGGAATCGATCCTGGTATCTCTAGGTCAGAGATCACTATACCACGCGGCCAGTTAACCCACCAACACTGTGGGCACATATTGCCACGTTATGCAATCCTTGTTCGATTACAGTCTAGGTTTATGATTTAATTATCTTCTTATTTTATTTATTTATTTGAGGTATTTAACTTGCACTTTTCTGAACAGACTGATTATATCAGCACACGAGAATTTCTATTAGTGAGAGCGAAAAGTCCTAGCAATTTAACATTTTTTCCAGGGATGTGAAAGCAGTGAATAATTTGAATTATGCGTACTTTCCAGTAGTTACAGTATGGATACAATAGTCCTGTGAGCAAAGATAACACCGAACATGTGCTGTAACTAAATTATTAGTCTGAAATTAAATTAATGTCTTGGGATAACAATGTGCTATGTCACAACAACTAAAATGGTTATAGCTAATACCTACTAGTGTTTCTATACTTCCTTACAAAGAGTAGAAAAGCTTATTTGTCCGTTAGTTCAAAGATTTACGACACCTTAGCTCAGACGGTAGCGTGTTTGTATATTGATTTAAGTGTCCCTGGTTCAATTCTCGGTATGGCCAAAAAATGTATCGTTGGTGAAATGTGAGTTTCCCCTTTCACAGTGATGAATTAACGGCCCGGGGGTTGGATGTTGTGTCTGTTCTAGATTTATATTAGTTTATAAGTCGTGTGTTGATAAAAGCAGTCGCTTCACAAAGCGCACGTTTAATAAATGAAAACAAAAGTGCAAAGATTGTATACAATTAGAACAAAAGAAGAATTATATAGGCCTATAATTTTTTATTTCAAACTTTAAATATTAAAAATTTTGTGTCATATCATATTATTGCCTGAAGCCCTTTAAATGTGGAGTTTCTTTCAGTGACAAATATTTCCTTGGAACCCACACAGCGGGAGGGTTTGGGAAACGCATGCGCTGTGAAACAATTAACTATAATTAACTGTGAGGTTAGCTCATAGTCTTACATTTAGCGAGACATTTGTTTTTAGTATAGTTGGCCATTACATGAAGAAACGGCGTTTCTGGTTCACAAGCGTTTATCTTCAAACCACATGACTGGAGAAATTCATGCGTGAGATGACTTTTGTAAGACATGTGAAAGAAAAATAATAATAATAATGAGAAGAATTAGTTTTTTTAATGTGCTTCACGTGTTACTACCCATCTAGTCTATCCACATAGTTACACTAATGGGTAGTGATGAGAAATGCAGGATTTAGAATAAGTGTACCAGAGTTTGTTTAAATATAGAGAGTAGAGACTATTTAAGAAAAAATTCTCCATTTGCTTGACCGAGATTCAAGACCTAACTAAACCTCCATCCCCCCTCCCATTCCTACCCCCCATTCACTAGAAAACAAGACAAAACGATATTCGTGCCTTGGCAAGCGTTCCCTTCTTCAACCCAGGCGTCACTGAATTGGTTGTTTTGAGTTAGATGCTGAGTACATAAAAAATACACTTTGGTGGCCACATGGTCTAAGTTATCACTCTCGCAATATACTGGACTGTTCAAGACGGGGAGCTCAGGGTTCGAATCCCGGTCGGGTGTACTGAGGGTGGTTTTCCCTAAATAGTTAGTCACTCTTCCCACAAACAAATGCGGGTACACTTACTCTAAGTATGACCTTCCTAATCCTTAAAACCATTAGCGTAATTAGTACATAGGAGTATAACCTGGACGGGTAGTAAGACGCGGTGATAAAATAATATTTAAATGTTGAATGTACCAATTTAAAAAAAATACTCTTAAGCCTTATGCAAACAGTTTTTAATTCATAAATTTGAAAAGTGACACTTGGACACGGGAATCTAACCCGGGACCATTATCTTAGCCATCCAGAAGTCATTCTTCTTTCATAGCTTAAGGCAGAGTCTGTGATGGATGCGTGGAGAATCATCGGCCGTCAATAACTCCATAGCGTCAGACCACAATCGAGCCATGTCAAAAGAGTAGGCAAAGGTCTGTTGGCAAAGGTGGTGCCAAATTCTACTGATACAGGGTGTCATAGATCAGCAACACAACGAACCCTCCGGCCGTTAATCTCAGTTTTCTAAACCGAAGCCACTACTCCTTTTTTTTTTACTCAAGCAGCTCTTCATTAAGCTATCACCAAGTTGTTTTACCCCGTCCCAGCCACTGCTTCACAGAAAATCTGGAAGCGCTGGGTATCGAACC
This sequence comes from Timema podura, assembly GCA_033556935.1. Lineage (NCBI taxonomy): Eukaryota > Metazoa > Arthropoda > Insecta > Phasmatodea > Timematidae > Timema > Timema podura. Next base: position 23,807,311 of record JAVRXN010000013.1, on the reverse strand, counting down.
CGGTACCTCTAGATATTTTAATTGTAACCTGCCTAGGTGGTTTTAAAGTCTAACGCGCTACTCTCACAATAGATTGGGCTGCCGATGACGGGGAGATCGAGGTTCGAATCTCAGCTGGGTGTACTGAGAGTGGGTTTTTCCTAAATTGTTTTCCATTCTACCTTTGCGCAAATGCGGGTACAATTCCTATGAATATAACATTCATCATCCCTAAAATAACTAGTCTAATCAGTCATAAGGGTATAACTCTAACGGGTAGTAATACTAGGAGCTAAAAATATTAACTGTACTAAGCGTTTGTTTCCTAGGTTTTATTTTTTTGTGGTAAATTGCTACCTTTGACTATTTTTATAAAATAGTATCATATAAAGATGATGCCATCTTATGATAAAGCCTTGTAAAGCAAACATTCTCCTTTATACGAACCTGTAGTTGACTTATTTCCGCTCTGGGAACTAAAACGTTGCTTAATTTTCTTTCTTGGAAAGTCTTATCAAGGCAATAGAGAGTCAATGCAGGTTGGTGGTAATTGGCGACCATTAAGGCAGAGGCGAGTTACCTTCTAAAGTAACTTAAGGCGTGGATCGTGTACTGCGCGCTCCAGATCAGATGAAGGAGCAAGGTCGGCTTAGGACAGGGGCTATAAAAACATGTTGCACTCGGGTCTCACTTGAATAATGATTGTAGTGGTGAAGAGGTCCACCTCGATGAGCGAAAAATTGCAACGCAAACATTCAGTTCTAACGCAATATCTAATTTTACGATTTGTTATTTAAAAATATGGTTCACGCCAAGATAAATACGAAATCCTTTAGTTTGAGGTTTATTAATACAAAAAAAGTTTGAGAAAATGTAACATTAGTGCATTTTAAAAGGATTTTTAGTTCTTAAGCATATTAGAGGAGTTATGTTGAGCATATTTCCAGAGATATGTTAAACATATTTGCGGAGATATGTTGAGAATGTTTGCGGAGTTGTGTTAAGCATATTTGCGGAGCTATGCTAAACATATTTGCGGAGCTATGCTAAACATATTTGTGGAGCTACGTTAAGAATATTCGTGGAGCTATGTTAAGCATATTTGCGAAGCTATGTTAAACATATTTGTGGAGCTATGTTAAGCATATTTCAGGAAATATGTTGAGCATATTTGCGGAGCTATGTTAAGAATAGTTACGGACCTCTGTTAAGCATATTTCCGAAGCTATGTTAAGCATATTTTTGCGGAGCTATGAGACCAGGTTTGATGAAAAGGGGCTTTGAATTTAACTTCCTTCTAACAAATACAATAATGTTTTTGATACGCTCATAACATAAAGTTTTAAGATAGTTGAAAACTAGCAATGTGATTTCCTCTTAACCTTGAGATAAGAAGTTTCTTAATTTACTTCACTCTTTTTCTTATTGACATGATAAATAATAGTTGTAGGTGAAGGTGTTAAAGGGAGTACAAGCTTATACAAAATAGAGAAATATTTCCAGAAAACGACACAAACCTTTGTATTTTAAGCCGTGTTGCCTGACAGTAAGTGATACTTTCTTGCCGACCAAGGGGGTCGCATTAAGCCTCACTATAAAAATACATTTCAAATACACTTTTATGATATAATTAAAACAAAAAGTATCAAATGTTTGAATGGCTTACAACATTTTCTGATATATATTTGTAAAAGATGTTACCTATAAAATATAATGAAATATTTAGAAGCTACCCATAAAACATTATTTTTACAGTGGATTTAGATTTTTTGACGTGAATACTATTTATATAATATTTATAGAAAGGCGCTATATATTATCCATAAAAATGTATAATGTATTTTACTATCATAGAGATAATTCAGATAAGCTTTTATAAGTGTAAAATACAGGTGAAAGTTGGCAGTTACATGATTCGGCCCTAGACTGAACTATATATGTAGGCCTACATATTGTTTCAATATGTGTAACCATTTCAATATGGCTACCACTCAAATTACTTTTGGTTTAATATATTAGCTCGAGTGATTTGAATTTATAATAATAAGTAATTGATCGAGTACTTTAGGCGTATTAATTATTTTATATATATACTAGTGTACTTAAGGCGTATTAATTATTTTATATATATACTAGTGGACCCGACAGACGTTGTCCTGCCCGAACGTTGGCTTTTCGTTGGTTGGCATAGTTGATTTCAATAATAAAACAAATACTATGTGATCATCACAATAATTCATAGTTATGTTTGTGTACCATAGATGGCGTTGATGTCAAATTCTGTGGTATTTGACGTACATGCGCAAGTCTCTTGAGTCGTGGCTTGGCGTTGTTTTTACATTTCAATTTTTGTACTATGTGTTTCGATATTCCATTATTCATGAACTTTTCAGAAGGTTTTAACGGTCAATTATTGATGAACTTATGATTTTCTTAACGGTCAATTATTAATATTATATTCATTATTATAAATATTGGGTGGTGGTGGTGGGGGGGGGGGGTGAAATTTTGAGGTTACATGTCCTAAAATGAAAAAAATCCCTAAAAAAATAAAAAATTCCTAGAACCCGATTGCAGCGCCACCTACCGGGTCCAATTGTGAATCTAAACCATACATGGACCCACTCAAACACAAACAAAAAATTTCATCAAAATCGGTCCAGCCGTTTAGAAGGAGTTCAGTGACATACACACGTACAGAAGAATTATATATATTAAGAAGATACATATAAAGACAGAGAGAGAAAGAGAGAAATAAAGAGAGAGAATTGTGTCCTAAACTACACGAACCATGGTTATTCTCTACGAATATACTGTACTATTGGATATAGTATTAATTTTTCTCTCTAACTTAGTTACCAAGGGAAAATATCTACTTCAGATCCAAGGATAAATTATGGGAGATATTTCAACTCGAAATTCAAAGAGAAATGTCAAGACTGCAGTAAGGATAATAATATCACATAATTATTAATATGATGCACGTACTAAGCAATTTTTGAATAGAGGAAGTGCATTCTACTGTTCACATAACTACTAGTTACCTTGATACTAGGGGGGGAAACTTACAAAATGAGCCGATTCAATGCGATGCGATTAAGTGTGTACCAACATAAAAAAAAGTAACAAACCTATACGAAGCAATGCAGATAGGGTTGTGGTCAAAGTGTTGAAAACTTTTTGCCGGCTGAGGTTAAGACAGCGGTGGACTTTACCCATTAAAATATGCTTTGCAGGCCGGATGGAAAAATACACCTCTTTACACTGTCATTAGAACCTCAGCCTAGATCTACTTGTTATTTCTTTTAAAAACAACATCTTAAGTGCTTTCTTCACTTATGGGAAGCCACGCCTTGCGCAGACCTTGGCCCGTATCGGACTTCTTGTCTGCGTGCTCAACATGGGTATCCCGACCTCAACGGCCGCCGTAACACCCTCCAAGCAAAGGACAACCTTCACTTGTTCTTATCGTGATACAGGAATGGTTCTGAATTGCCAATTAGTACCCAGGGTATTCTATTCTGCTTCGAGGACCTACTGATTTGTAAGAGGAGTACCATAGAGGTATTTCAACATCAAGGTCCGTAACACCCTCCAAGCAAAGGACAGTCTTCATTTGTTCTTATCGCGATACAGGTAGGGTATCAGAATGACCGATTAGCACCCACCCAGAGGTATTATATTCTTCTCCGAGGACCTAATTTCTATTTCCATCGCGTCGCCCTACCCTTTCGGGTTGTAACTGCGTGGGTGTACGATAGGGGGAGAAGGTTGTTCAGAAGATTGACTCCCCCACCCCACCCCTAGAAATAATGGCAATACTAACCATATCCATCCTATATAAATATAACCGTATATAGTTTGTTATCCAGATAGCTAGCTTCCCACTGACCCGCCACGGTTGTGTAGTTGGCTAAAGCGCTAGTTTTTTGTTAAGCTAGACTGTCGAGGACGGGGAGATCGAGGTTCGAATCTCTGTTGGGTGAACTGGGGTGGATTTTCCTGAAGGGTTTTCCACTCTCCCTCCACGGAAATGCGGGTTCACTTTCTCTAAATTCAACCTTCCCAATTCCTAACCCATTAGCGTAATTAGTACATAAGCGTATAGCCCAAACAGGTAGTAATACGCGGTGCTAAATTTTAAAAAAATCTTCCCACTGCATGTGTGTTTAGTATGTATGCTGTTTTTCAAATGCTCATAAATAGTTTTTTCGGTAACGTTTTGGAAAGGTACTTTACGTTAAACATAACCCCCCAACATCCCCGAAATAATTTTAACTGAACGTCCATGGTTGTAAACATATATTTTAATTGCACCAGTATGGCAGGGCTGAAAAGTTAAAATTTAGAGAAAATGTACCCGAGTTTTCTTGAGGTGAAAGTGGGAAACCATTTAGAAAAAATCCCCCTGCGTACACTCAAACGAGGTTGGAAGCCTGACCTCCTCATCACTGGTAAATCAAATTGAATGCTATTTTTTAAATTAAAAAAATGACACCTGGACACAGGAATTGAACCTGAAACCTTAGGCGTAGATGCCAATTCTCTTACCAATTAGCCATCCAGAACTCGTCCCGTGCCCAGGGTCATTCCTCACTAATATTTTAAGGCAGAGTCTGTAATGGATATGTGGAAACCTTTGGCTACAAATGATCGATCAATTAAGATCGTACCCACCTCAGTGGGCACACGGCCTAACACGCTACTCTCGCATTAAAATAGACCGCCGATGACGGGGAGATCGAGGTTCGAATATCGGTCGGGTGTACTGAGGTATTTTTTTTCCAAATGGTTTTCCACTCTCCCTCCACGCAAACCTTTAAACATAGCCTTACTAATACCTAAAACTAATAGCTTAATTGGTATATAAGCGTACAAAACAGTAATTAATTGTAGAGGGACAGTAAAAATTGAATGAGAAGGAAATTTTTAAAATCCTTACTATACAGTACTTTATTTTGGAAACTGAACATTGGCTTCAAAGCAAGGACAAGAAGTGAAAATAGGGTGTCAAATGGATCACATTATAGATTTAGTAAATGTTTTATGGTAGGTAGATATGTACCGGTTTGTTTATTTTAAAACGGATTTGTTAACACCGAGAACTGGCCCGGATAATACGGAGGTCCGGATAGTCGTGACTCTAGTATAATAGCCCTACACATTTTAATAACATGTGACTTATACTGGTGATCACACGACCAAAGGTGTCAGTCTCGCATACAAGTTGGATGCCGGTGACATGGAGGTAAAGGTTCGAATCTCGTCCAGATGCAATGGGAGTGATTTTATTACATGATAATTATCACTATAGGATTCCCGTACTTACTTTAAGCTACCTTCTTAATTCCAATATCTTAAACATAACCTTTAATAGCTTTGCTCTTATACATAAAAATTAAAAACAAATCAAACCAAAACTAAAGGTAATTATTACTATGATAAATACTGATTATAATTTAAAGATAAAGGAAGGCATGGGAAGGGCAAAAAAAGTTACACAAACATTTCGTAATTTTTATTACTTAAAAAAAAATTAAGTTTTTCGTATTATTTATTTTCAAAATAATAGCAAACAAAATAAATACAATATTCATCTATATGTCTTAAAAACAAAACATTTCACGTCATTTATTAACAACTGATTATACGTCATATTACACATATTAAAGGCAAGATAGAGCTGCATTGGGCTACGCACATCGTACCCCCCAAAAAATCACATTCAATAGACTTCCTTTGATATAGGAAATTCAATTATATTAGATTTTATTGATTATCGGTTCAAAAAATGATCAAAGTTATTAAAATTAAGGAAACAAGTACAGTTGTGTTTACATTAAATTTCTATATAGCCTATATTCATGTTCATAAACCTTTACAAACGATCAACTAATAAACTGTATTTTTAAATTGATATAGGAATCATTAGAAGTAGACGTAAAATTGTTATTAAACTATTTCAATAACATTTGTGATTTTTTTATCAGAGTAAATCAAATAACAATTAAAATTATCTTCAGATTATTACTTTTACCAACGAGCTCTGCAGAACACATATCTGATTTCAAACAATATATTTATTAAAGTCCTGTATAAAGTATTAATATCACTTTTTACCAAATTAAAATGTTTATCATAATAACATTTTTTTTAAATTTCTTGTAAACAAGCTCATAACAAAAAATTCAAAATTTGGTCAACTTTGTTTACACTGAATGAATTTGACAGATAACATTATGGCCTTATTTAATAATTATAAACAATAGTAGAACCAAGCAGGGTAAGCTTTTAAAGATTTAAGGGTAAACAAACCAAATACGTGAAAAAAAAAACATTTATATGTTTGTTAATATGTTGGTTTCTTTATAAGTATCAGGAATATTTTTACTCAACGTTCGAAAAGAAAAGGAAAATAAACACTTTACAAGCTACCCATGATGGAGATGGAACTCTAAATTACTTTACAATTTACTGATATCAATCCTTTTGGAACGGTAATAATCGTAGCATTTTAATATTTCTTATCAGACAACATTTTTAGCACAAATTAAAACATGAAAATAGATTTTATTTTTAAATCAAATTAATATTTGATTATCAGAAAATGTTACATAAACATAATATTTTAAGAACTAGGAATATCAACTCTATTCATCATAACAACTTTTCTAAAAATCAGTCCTTTTACTAAAATGGTCAAACTAGGTGATTTATGTTATTTGCGATTTACTATATCTCTTTTAAAATCTTTAATGTAGAAAACCTAAAGTGTGTAAATTGTATTTAAATAATAAATGAAAAAGCGTACAACTCGAACGGGTAGTAGTAGTAAGACGCGGTGCAAAAAAATTATAATTAAAAATTGAAAAATTATGTTTTTATTCTTGTGATTGTATTCGCATTTGATGAGTATTTTACTTTCCTGGTTTGTTAAGTAGATTTGTAGCCATCGTAAACTAGGTAAATTCAGTTAAATTAAAAATATAATTCGGATTTTAATGGCACAATTTGTTTTGATTTAAGTTTATATACATGTTTAAAAAATAGTGCTCTCGTTTAAAATTGATGTTTGTGATTTACAGTGTTCATATATTTGATAAAAGTTGTTAAAGCAGTGACGGCCTATAATTCCCTATGTTCGATACATCTAATAAAAACCAAAAGAGACATCAGTGAGGGACGGAGAACCTCCTTGAGGTAGGGCGTAGTCCCTGGCGAGCTGGTCAAGGAAACCTCCCGCTTGTCTAGCCGGGGGGGCGGGCCTGGAGTATTGGGGTGCCGACTGCTGAGGGGCTGAGTATTGGGGGGCCTGGTGCTGCTGCACCGGGGGTTGGTGATACACAGGCATCTGGTGGACGGGAGCAGGCCTCACGGGGGCTGGGTGGCTCCTAGGGGCGGCAGCGTACGTCACGCTAGACCCGTCGGCGGGGACCGCCCCAGGGATTTGGGCCCTAGGTGGGACGGGGCCCTGGTTGCTGAAGGATGGCCTTACGGGGGCGGGGGAGGGTCTGGGGGCGGGGCGGGGTGCTGGGGCCGAGTACTGCTGCTCCGATTGGTAGTTATCGTAGCTGAACTGTTGCTGCTGTTGCTGCTGGACCGGTGTGGGTCTGGGGGCGGGACGAGGTTGGGGGCGGTTAGCTCTCGCTGGGGGCCTGACGGGGGCAGCCTGTTCATAGTACTGACCGTCATCGTACTCCGGGTACTGAGTTTGATCTCCGGGTCCTCTGGTCCTCAACGTATCATCAACGAGCGTAGGTGGCGCCACGGTGATGCCCTCTCCGGACGGTTGGAAGCCGTACTTGTTTGCACCGTACTCTACGACGCGCACCTTACCGACGTCGTCGACGTAGCCGTACTTGCCCATCACCTCGCCCGTCTGGAGCTTCGTCTCGATCTTGAAGGAACCATCCGCGCCCTCGTAGCCGTAAGTGTAGGAACCGTCCTCGTTGTGTCTGTGGATCAGAGATGGCGCTCATCGTTATAACGGAGAGTGGGTTAGCTCACAAGAAAACTAAAGGGGTCCTAGAGAGTGTAGATTTATTTGTAATGTTTAGAAACAATTTGTACTTTCTGGTTTGACCAGCTCTTGTTTTAAAATAATTGTATGAAATATTCTTAATACTTTAAGGGCTACATTAAAAGTATCATCGTATTTATTGAACTTGAAATTATTTACTACAAAAAACAATCAAGAATTGAATCACATAGAACTTTTTAAATGGTTTGTATGTTAATACCATTATTTTACTTCGTGACCTTGAAAGCTTCCAATTATTTTTGCTCAAAGTTAGTCTATATTGCCTGTATCCTTCAGCGTTCTTAGATTATTTATTAGCTTGCAATGTCTTAATACCCGTTCGGGTTATTATTACGCTAGTGGATAAAGGATGAGGAATGCAAACACTTGGGAAAAAATCTATCAATATTTGCGTAGGGTGAGAGGGAAAAACCAGCTAGGAAAAAAAATCCTCAACACAGCTAACTCGTATTCAAACCCTAATCTCTACATACATAGTATATATAGTCCAGTCTATCACGAGAGTGACGCTTTAAACTATACGACTTCCGATGCGGATAGTACTGCAACTTAGTTTACTTTTGTTAGTGATTTATTAGAGTTTAAATCTAGATAATACGTAATAATAGATGTTTTCTACCAATTTTTATGGAAATCACTCTCCGAATACACATACATTAAATTTTACTCTCAAAAATGTTGTTAACCTAACGTATTGTTTTTAAGGCTACAGGCGTATAGCAACTTAAACTTATTACATATATCTTAGATCTATATTTCACGAACCATGATGACGCCAAGATACAGAAAAATATATCTTAGTAGTAATAACAGTGGAAAAATAATAATTCAAAATAAATCACTGTATCGTCCCCATAATTTAATACAGATATTCAAGTAACAAGGTTGCATTCAACATTTACAATTATGTTTATCGAGTATTAGGATCAACGATCCATTAAAAAAAAGTAAATAAATATTATCTTTGAAACAAGAATGTCCAATCAACATATAAATAAGAGCGTATAAAAGATTTTTCTGTATTCAATCCAAGAAAAATTAAACAAATAATTTATTAACTTTATTTATTAATTTTCCAACTTAGGAAATCCTTTGTACCAAACTTCCACATTTACCGTGGAAACATCCTTAAAATGTACTATATGAATTGCACTCAATGGTATATTTTTATAAATTTGTGTTATGTGCCTTTTTTTTCATTTAATGATACTAAACATTTTAATTTTCAAGCCAAATACAAAATATATAAATATTTAATGAGATATTAAAAGATTTAAGTTTCTTTATTACCGGGAAATATACTCAAATTTAACCAATTATTAGGGGGATAAGGATCACTATAGAAAAATTATATTTTTGTTTAATACAATTTGAAAAATAAACCCAACTAACCAAAACAGTTTTGTCAAAACCCATTCAAATTTCTCACTCTCTCACTTTGTGTTTTTGGTTGGACCGCGCCTAATGAAACTCCACCCACAGAAAAGTAAAGCCGTTATAGTTGCCGACCTAACAAGGCGCACGCGCTCATTGAAAAATCCATTGAAACGTTTAGTTCATAAACTGTGTAGGCGACATTTTATACGTGTTTCAAATTAAAACAGTCAAATGACTGTTTTTCTTTTTAAATGTTTTATTTATTTTCTTGATATTTATAATATTTATTTGGTGTCTAAAATGTTTTTACAAAGTATTGCTTGGATTACATTTCCAAACAATGATGCTACTTTTTAAATTAACAAATATTTAAAAACTACCCATCGATTTTTTTTTAAATAGAAGAGAATAATATTAGGTAGATAAAAACATTCTAAATATCAGAGGGATGATTTAAATCGTGCATTAAACCTATTTAATTTAAAAAAATTAGCCTTTAGTTCAAAATGCTCCCATAATTTTAAATTAACATATTTTCTCTCTGATATTTATTTAGAGTGGATTATAATACATACTAAATTTAAGAATTTTTATTCTTTTTGCTTTATATTTTTTAAACTATTTAGTTAAATGTATAAGTGAAAAGAACTGGTTTAGTAAAATATATATTTTAAATAACATGTTTAGCTTTATTTTGGTTGCATTTATATGCTAGCTACTTGAAAATTCACCTTCTTTTCATCAATATTAGGGATTATTTAGTAAATACATTATTGCCTTATAGATATTTTGAAATGGCATGATTAATATCAAAATTACCTACATTTTATCCTACCTACAATGACGGTAATGGGGCTCACAATTTATTTGCTTACCGATAAAGATGAGTTTAAAGTTTTAGTACTGGCCTGGTGTAGTTAGAGTTGATTTTCTACATCTGAATTTTCCCCTCCCCCCTTTAACTCTAATGGAGGCACACCTCTTCTTAGATACTCTACTATACCTTAGATTACCTAATTAATGATCCTAACATTAAATGTATTAATTAAATAAAAATATACAACTTAATATGTAAAAACACGATGATTCTTAATTATTTAAAAATGAGATTGGTAGGGTGCTTAAGCTATATAAAATATAGAAAATGTTAACAAATTGGAATTGAGGTGATAAACAAACAAAAAATAATATTATTTTGCCACATAGTATAAGGGAAAAAAACCAATTTAAATAATGACCAAATATTAATTTAAACAACTAGATTTTTTTTTCAAAATCACTCTTTGATTAAAGCTTTTTTTAAAAATATATATAATGTTTCGAAAATAAAATACTAACTACTCCTTTATCAGATTTTACTAATAATTAGCATCGCGTCCGGTTCGGGTTATAAGCTTAAGTACTAATTACGCTAATGGGCTATGAATTGTGACTGTTGAATATAGAGGAAGTGAGCCCGAATTTGCGTGGAGGAAGAGTGGAAAATCATTAAGGGAAAACCACCCCCAGTTCACCCGAGGGAGATTCGAACCTCGACTTCTCCGTCCTCGACAGTCTATCTCAACATGAAACCAGCGCGTTAGCTAACCATGCCACTGAGACGGGTTACATGGAAGTAGACTGGGCAGTTACGAAGGGGAAAAAATTTCTTCAGTATACCAGACCGGATTCAAACCCCGATATCTTTGTCACTAGAAATACCAAGTATGATACGTCATACCATGTGACTATCGATGTGGGTGATACGAAATCTGATTAAGGCATAATATTGTATCTAATAACCCGGTTAATCACCGTGGGAACAAAAAACTCTCACGGCGTGAGTCACGTAAGTGAGTTATACCGACCGAGCGGCCATCACCGATAGCGAGGATACTGCCAACATTTGTGGATTGAGGGTGTCATGTGGTCAGCACAATGAGCCCTCTGGTCGTTAATCTCAGTTTTCTAGACCGGCACTGCTGCTTATTTATTCAAGTATCTCCTCATTTGTCCAGCGACTGTGAGATGGGTTCTTAAAATATACTTGTATAGTGTTAACTTTAAATTATGCACAGCTTTAGAATTTAGTGTACTAAATACTCTGAGTCGATCAATGGCAAGAGCTTTGACACGCTTAACCAGATGTGGAATGATTTTTTTCTTCTCTTTATCTTCCTTATTTAGTTATACTTTGCTACTTTATTTTATTTTAATATGTTATAAATTTACAATTATGTATGTGGGCAACATATTTATTATTATTATTATTATGTTTGGTACGGGTATTATAAATTAGTTTTTAGCACGTAAGTGTTTTAAATATATTTTTTAAAATAAAGGTTCAGGTGTAATATAAATGCGCTGGCCTTAACTTCGCCCGAATAAAGACGTTATTATTATTATTATTATTAAATGTCATGGGTCTGGTTATTATGTCCAGGCTATATTTAAAAAAATATTATATTATCTATCAATTACAATGGTTTGAAGGGATCGATTTGCGTGTCCCTTGGTCACCATTAAAAGATAGGTCGGAGTTTGAATACTGGCAAGGAGAAGATAGGTCGGAGTTTGAATACTGGCAAGGAGAAGTGCGGTTTATTTTCAATATGAAATTTAACTTTGATTCTCCATCACATATTTCCACTAAGTACGGATGATTTTCCTCAGGGTTACCTTCCTCATTTCTATCTCTTAGACTAAGTCTTTAGTAACCATTGTGTTAAATGTAAAATTTAATATATTATAATACTTACTTGTTGATCTGCTTGAGGATAGGCACGGGGGTAGCTTTGGGTGCTGGGGGACCGCTCTGCCTTACAGGGGCAGGGGGTGGACGAGAATACGCCCTCTGGGGTGGGTTGGGCCTAGGGGGTGGCTGAGACTGCTGCTGCTGCTCCTGGTAGTCGTAGTCCGAGTCAACGTAGTTGGTGTTGTACTGCTGAGCCAGCGTGGCCGACGCTGTCAGCGCCACCACTGCCATCTATTGGTGACATGTATAAGTAATTGTGTTAGCGAGTAGCTCTTAAGAGGAAACTATAAGCTAGACATTCTTGAAGCGTAAGCTTATCGTAGAAAAAAAATAGTACAAGGTAGTTGGAGAAAGGTTCCAGTATACGAGTAGAAGAAACCAATAGCTAGGACAATTAGCCTAGGCAAGGCTTGGCATCAGCTCCAAACAAAAATAAATTTTAGCACTTAAATATCTCAGATTTTTTTTTTTGCTGTTACCATAACATTTCAGTATATAATTTTTATCAGGCACCACATGGCTCTGTCATTCACTTATTAGTTCTGAAAAATAATTTAGGAAACCCTTTGAAATAATGAATAATTTTTGTCAGTTGACTATTATTCTCGTTTATGATTAGAAATATAATTGGGGTAGGGGTAAGCATTCTCATATTAATGTATGATACATTCGTTAATTAGAGTTTTGACATCGAATTTAAAGCTCATGATGGCCTTTCTTTTAAGGTGAATGGAAGTAAATGCTAGTTAAGGTAGATATTTGTCAGTTGTTATTACAAATAAAATCCTTTTAACAAAAATTTTGTTCAGTGGTTATATTTAGTTTAATTGTCTACACAAAGTAGTGCCAAAAGTTCTTGAATACTTGTCATGAGCACTGAGTAATCTGATTAGAAATTTTAATTAAAATTTAAAAAGTTTCTGTTCAAATGTTACTATACTCATAAGTAAATTTTTTTTGTTAAGATCACAAAATGCATTAAATTTTACTGAAGGTATCTAATGAAGCAATATCTAGCTATTTTTTACAAAAATGTTATTTTCCATAAAAACTGTCTAGACCTTAGCTTACGTTTATTTCCATCCCACCTTAAAATAAACAGTTTTATTTGTTTATAAACGTGTACTTTAACGCACACCTATTCAAGCACATGACATTGCCTAAGTATGACGTCATGACAGGTCAAGATAGGATTTCTCATGTTAATAAATTCACGTTTTATTCGGTCAGTTTCAAAGATTTAACAAGAAAAAAGTAATTTAAAAGATCTAGTAAATGTTTTCAAGGCGTGAATAATATAGTGTGTGTGAACTTGTCAGAGGAAGAGGGGAAGTTATATCAGTAGGTAAACTAGAAGCCCCACATAGTGAACTACTCATTTTCTTCCCTCTATTTTTATTTCGTACATTGGTGTCCAAGTGTAATAGTGCTTTGACTGCTTGGATGTGTCAAGTTAAGATGCAGCCCGCTTCGCAAAATAGCTTCGAAATATCCAAAATGGTAACGTAATTAAAAAAATTACACTCGTGGATAGAATAGGCCTACTTAATAGCTCATCTCACCCCACAAATAACATACAACTTAATTGGGTATTGTATCTTAAACTAGACGTTGCATTGTGTTGCAGTTTTCTGCGTTTTACTTTAGAAAAATAGTTAAGTTCAAACATGTGCTACAGTTTTACCATGTTAAAAAAAAACACAATTGATAAATAATTAATTTAAAATAAGAAACTATTTGCATGATGGTACCAATTTTGTTTTTGAAAAGTGAATAATGCAGAAAGTCGTACCTCAATACTTTTCTGATTCGAACATAATTATGTTTTTAATTTCCTAGTTAATATGTCCTCAGATTTACTCGTAAACAAACGCCTAAGTTTGGTGGTAATGATACATATATATGCTCCCAAGGTTGTAGACAAAGAGGTTCGCCAGAGGCGTATCAACGCGGATGGATACAAAGAGGTAGTTTGATGACGTTATCTGGAGTGACTGCGACCTCCCAGCGCGACTGTCAAGGTTGACTAGGTAAGTACCGGCCAATGGCAAAGCGGCGGGCAACTAACTTGACTTGTTTCCGCTACGGCAGTGACACAATCAATTACCGTTACTAGAGCAGGCCTTCTGGAGGTTGCTATGTGTGTCTTTTATTACATGGTTTCGCTTTCTTCCCGGCAGAGCGGGACAGAGTTATATATTCGTTTGAAAGTGAAACTAGACCTACACTTTGTTATTTAATTTTATTAGATCCCCCACTACCCACTTCGGTGGCCGTGTGGTCTAACGCGCTACTCTCAGAGTAGACTAGACTGCCGATGACGGGGAGATTGAGGTTCGAATCTCGGTCGAATATACTGAAAGTGGTTTATCCAAAATGGTTTCCCACGCAAATTGTGGGTACACTTCCTATAAATTTAACCTCCTTAATTTCTAAAACCATTAGCGTAATAAGTACATAAGCGTATAACCCGGATGGGTAGTAAGACGCGGTGTTGGTGACCTCAACAATTGTTGAATATCTGTCAAGGGTGTTCTGGAATTTAGTGAAAACCTTTTCTCTTAATTTAAAAAGTGTAAAATCCGTTCACCGTAGGAATTGTTTTCTGAAAGGCCTTTTTTCCTACCAGAAAGCTATTATATAGTAGGATATTGGTAGGAAAAAAGACCTTTCAGAGAGTAATTCCTACCTTGAATGGAATATATCATTCCATGCCGCTAAGATCATGACAGTTATTCAACAAATGTTGATATCACCGTGTAGAGAAAATTAAACTATTTGTTTCTACTGGAGCAATATTTTATTTATTTTAAACGAAAAAATGTGTTATATTCTCACTTCCCCTACACCCCCACCTTATGGTGTTATAGTGAATCTTGGAGCGATTTTTGACATCTTGTTTTATGGAAACCATTTGTACTCTTTTGAACAGCAAACGTTTCTGTTATTATCTTATATATTTAAATTTCAATTTTGTAAACACATGATTATATCAGTCTATAAATTACAAGCTAAATTAACACAGCCAATCACACATGTTACTATACAAACCATGCGTCAGTAATTTGTAATACTGGGTTCAAATCAAATAATATCAAGCTATTTTAGATAGCGTCTAGCTTCGAACCATATACCTCCAAACATTTAGTCCATTTACTCAACACCTCACCCTCAGGGGAACAGGATGATCATATACCTTTATGACTAAACAGCTTCACACCCTAATTTTTTTAGCATCACGTCTTACTACCCGTTGGGGTTATAGGATTATATACTATTTACGCTATTGGTTTTAAGGATAAGGATCGTTATATTTAGAAGAATTGTACCCGAATTTACATATAGGGAGCATGAAAAACCACCATCAGTACATCCGACTGAGATTCGAACTTCTATCCCCCAGTCATCGGCAGTATAGTCTACTGCGAGAGTAATGCGTTTGAGTAGACTATGTGGCCATCGAAGAGGGTCCCGAATTGATCGATTATGCTGCCTTCAAACAAGTGCATTTCGGACCAGCAATGAGAGCATGTTATGGCGCCGCTTCAATGCATGAGTGAATTATGTTATTATTGCTCGCTAGAGTACGTTAATGTTAACTGCGGCCTTTTCTGGTATTTTAAAATCTATTATAAGACCGTATAATATTAATTATTTTTTATGAATGTTATACTATTTCTACAAGTGATGTAAATAATATATGTCCCTCGTCTAAACTACACAACATATTCGTGAGGCGGATAGTTAGATTGTCGTAAAAATCCGAAACTATTATGAGCGGACAATAATTACAATGTATTAAATTGCGTTACTAGGTCAGCCGATCACGTAATTACACTGGATGTGATGTAATAATTGGACCATATTTTTAATTTTACTTTCATTTTTTAACATCTAACTGCGTTACAGAAGAACCAAACCTGTTTCTTTTTAAATATAGGCAACACACATCTAAATATAAGAGTAATATTTTTCAAAATGTGTAGCTATAATTAAAATACATTTACTTATGTTTTAAGCTTTTAAAAAATCTATATTTAGATATTTATTAACTATACTCTAATTGGTGAATATATAAGTGTATAAATTAAATAAAAGTGTCAAATTGAGAATTGTATTTAGTGCTTTAATTTATTGATAAACACCATAAATGAATTTTTACTCAAAACATATGTTTAAAGACCAACACTTCTAAATATTACTATTTATAACGTAACTAACTATTATAAGGAGATGGTGTTTTAGAGATCCACGTTAAAATTTTGAGTTGGAAATCACATTGTGGAAAAATTACTATCGTCCCTGCAGGTTTGAATTGAATTCCGGTCTACCGAGTCAAGAGTTAGACAAAATACACACATGAGTATCACTAAGTGTTTTATTTTTGTGTATAGTAATTTATTCATAAATTATTTTAAGATATAAATAATGTAAAAAATATATACTTTAAAATATCTAAGTTTACTGATAGCTAAATTACTGTATTTCAAATCCACTTTAAAAAATATTAAACAAATCAATATTATTAATATGTACTGACGTAAAGTATTAAGTTTATTTCAAGAAATATGATTTAAAAGCTATTCAAATTATTGGAAATGTAACTGATGAAATATTTTGTTGTATTATTTTAATTTAAACGCTAGTGAAACTATATATGCTTATGAAATATTGCTCTTTTGAAACTTAAAACGATGTTTTCAGATTTGTTTTCTTTTAGACAAACTGCTCAAAAAAAATTTAAGGGGGGATGGAAGAGAATATAATAGTTAAAGGCAGTATACTTGCAGTTTTTATAGCAAAAATATGTTTTAGGCAAAATAAATCAAATATTTCTCCGACATAAAAATAGAGTTTAATTTTCTTCACGCGATTATCTCAACAGTTCTTGAATAACTGTCAAGGGTCTCCTGGAATTAAATGACAACTGTTTATCTTCATTTTAAATGTTTCTCATCAAATGCTAATATGCTCATGGAAAATATTAATAAACTGTTAATATCACCATTTGTAGAAAACTAAACTCTATATTTACACTGGAAAAAATATTTTACTTATTTTGCCGAAAAAATGTGTTTGCCATACAAATTGCAAAAACACTTTTTATCGCGTCTCTTTACAGCCCACCTTAACAATTCGCTCTACTCCTACATCTTAATAAAAACCTTGGTCACAATGTTTATAAATTTTGATTCGCAAACATATGATTAACTACCTTAAGCACGTCTTCGGACTAATTTACATGAATATAAATACACAACCAGATATACTCAAACATAGCCTTCTTCTCATTTATACATACAGTAATCACAATATACATTCTCTACCCACATGCTATTTATACACACACATATATGAAGTTTAAACTCGTAAGACGAACACACTACAGACAAACGTATAATTTCTAGCGGAGGTACATACCATTGTAAAAAGCTTCATAGTTGAACAAAGCCCACACTGTCGCTACCAACTATTTCAATATTTAATTTTTTGGTCCACGTTCACTAACTAAACCACCTATGGTTAGCGTGTATGTACAACTGGGGCCGCTACTTCAGATCACTTCCAGTTTTATATGGAGCGAAAGTATTGGTAAGCGAAAATGTCAGTCGGGGAAAAGACACCGTAGCGGAAAAAGGGCACAACGGACAGGGCTACGTCCTAGGTCATGGGTTCGTATTCCCAAGGCTCTTTTCTGGAGTTTTTCCTACTGAGTAGTTAGACTTGCGGACGTAATGGGAGAACTTTTAAGATGTTTTTGTGCTTTCTGATAGAAACATATTGTCACTACGAGATAGTTAAAAGTTGATTGGTTTTTGTCTGCTGCTTTATCTTTTAAATTCTACTATTTATAGATATGCATTAAATGCCAGTTCTGTAAATCAGCAACTTTTACTATATAATATCAAGTAACAAAATAACCCACCTCAGTGACGTAGTTAGTTAACGCGCTAGTTTGGTGTTGAGCTAGACTGATGAGGACGGAGGGATCGAGGTCGGGTGAACTGGAGGTTTCCCCCTAAATGATTTTCCGTTCTCTCTCCACGCAAATGTAGGTTCACTTAATTTAGATTCAACCTTCCCAATTCCTAACCCATTAGCGTAATTAGTACTTAAGCGTATAACTCGAACGGTTAGTAAGACGCGGTGCTAAATTAAATTAAATTAGTAACAAAATAATATAGGTGAATTTTAACTAAATACCACCCGCCTCGGAGGCGTAGTTGGCTAACGCGCTAGTCGTGTTGAGCCAGACCATCAAGGACGGGGAGATCGAGGTTCTAATCTCGGTCGGGTGAACTGGGGTGGTTTTTCCTAAATGGTTTTCCACTCTCCCTCCACGCAAATGCGGGTTCACTTCCTCAAAATGCAACCCTCCCAATTCCTAATCCATTAGTGTAATTAGTACTTAAGCGTATAATCCGAACGGGTAGTAAGACGCGGTGCTAAATATTACAGTTCAAAAATTATAACTAATTATTATTTAGTCTGTAGGGATTAAACTACAGATTTGTAAGTCAGATTAGCTTGTATTAGCCGCTAAAATCATTTTTAATTTGAAAAGTTGTATTCTTCTTTCAATATAATTCATACATACTTTTTTTTTTAACTTTTTTAAATGCTCACGTTTGTTTTAAAACAAAATAAAATTTACTTATTAATTTATAATATTTATATCACTACTCATATCATACTATCTGCCTATTTAGTATGTATATCAAAATCAACCTTAACTGTATAGTTAGTAAAATAGTATTTTGGAAGAAATTTACAAATATTTTAACTAATGAACAAAAATAAAAGATGTCACAAATAGGTGCAATATTAATAAATACCTAGTTTACAAGTGGTAAATTATTTTAATTTTTTTTACTGTATTAAAGAAGTGTTGGATTGATTTGTACAGTCAAATTTTTATAGAAAGGGATTCAAATAATAAAATATATATTTTATTTCTATCAAAATTAGTCCCATTTTACTATTTATTATTATTTTAAAGGAATTGAAAATATCCATCAAATGTGACTGCTGAAAACATCATGAATTGCCGTATGAATACGTGAAGGTAGGGTCTATATCTAGTATATTTTCTAACCCTCAGATAAAGTTGCATATGTACCGCTTTTGCCCGGTCGGTGTTGCGAACAACAGGAATGGTGAGTTGCAGTGAAATATATCTCCAGGGGTAGGACGCAATCTGTGAACCTCTACTCGAGTTCACTGGAATGGTGGAGGCGGCGGCATTAGCTAACGGCTCGTATTTTAATGTTACATACAGGTGGTGTTGTCATTCATTGTTAGACTGGATTCAAATCTAGCACCCAATTATCGTGTTAATTGTGGTGCTTGGCTTATCTCGTCTTAAGGGGGCCAACTACCGCGGCGTTGAGAAGTGTTGAAGACGTTAAATAACACAGGATTTCTGACAAGTGGTTTGTTATCTAAAAAAAAGCCTATTTTGACATTACACAAAATAAATATTTGACTGATGTTTTATTAATAAAGTGGGTTAAAAGTATATTTAAATGAAAATATAAATTTATGCTCTAATGCATTCGCGGGCAAACTACGGCCCGCAGGCCCACATGTGGCCCGCGTCGTCAATTTGTGCGGCCCGAAGGATTTTGGACAGTTGCATACATCACATTAATGATAACAGTTTGAGTAGTCATTAAACAAAATTTGGTAGGCTAGGAAGCAACATGATTCATGACATGTTTAGAATTTATTTGCTTGACATATTAGATTTTATTTGCTACTTTCTTTGTGTACCAAAGTTATATAGTTATATGACTAATAAATGTAATTTTGTGTGAAAATTAATTTCAATTGTTTTCATTAGATTCTTGCCACGTGCGCCAGGGGCCTTAGAGATGTTCATGTGGCCCTCGGGGGAAAAAGGTTTGCCCACCTCTGCGTCTAATGACTACTTCATGACATAAGTTGACAAGCGAGCTATACCAACCGAGCGGCCGCCACCGTTGGTAGCGATTATAGTGTCGACATTTGAGGATAGAAGGTGTCATGTGGTCAACACAATTATCCTTCCAGCCGTTAATCTTAGTTTTCTAGACCGGAGCTGCTAGTTATTTATTTAACCAGCTCCTCATTTGGCCTCATGAGGTTGAGTTTGACCCCGTTTTAGACCCATTGATTCACAGACAAATTTTGGAAGAGTCGGGGATCGAAACTGGGACTTCTGGATTTGTAGCCAGGAACTCTTATCAATAGACCATAGACGTGGTCTCACTAGTTATTGAAATAAGAACATCTCGGTACATCAAAGACAAGAGCGAAACAACAAACTTCCCATTTCCAAGACCACGTGTGTGTGTATGTGTGTGTATGTGCTTGTAGCTTGGAAAATTCTGGTTTTTTATAAAAATATACTTAGACTAAAAGTTTTTTTAATTTTTATAGTGCTACAGCTTTGCAATGATACATTATTTCGTATCTTAAATAGTTGCGGAGAAATTATCAAAATTAGAGGTTCCCGTAAAGTACCTACCCTCCAAGTAATTTTCCCGGAAAAATATATAGACACGTAATTTTGTTTATGATGTCAAAAACAGTGTCTATATACGAATTTTAATCAAAATCTTTGAAGATAGTAGAGAAAATTGCTTTTTTTTTCTCTTTTAACTCATAAATATACTAACTTTCATTTTATAAATATATATAGAATTACAAAAACAAACAAACTGGAGAACCTTATTAAAACTCAAGATAGCAAGTTTTAGCCCGATCAGTAAAATGGTTTTGGCTCTAGGCTCAGATACAAACAGACAATATCGCGAAAACATGAAATGTCGACCTCCACCAAAAATATTGAATTAGATTTTGTACGATCACAATACTTCCTCTTTCTTCGAAGGGTAGCGATAAAGTAAAAATATTAAAGCTGCCTTCTACTATAGAGCTACAATATTATTAATACCCTCGCAAAATTACAGCCTTGAAAAAAAATATCAATAAACCATGGTCTTTCATGTACCAGTGGGTATCTGGGCTTACATTCCTCTATTTTCATCCCCCCTCCCCCAAGCTCAAAACACACATTTGTGGGGGAAGAAGTGATGGCCCCACCTAGTGCCACGACCAACTTACATCGACTTAATCTATCAATGGCCTTGGTTAGCTGTTCTCAAACTTTTTAACCTCAAGAATAATTTACACTCCTATAAAAGATGCGGAGACCCAATTCTTGTTGTTTTTTTTTGAGTGGGTTACACCTACCAATAATTACTGCATTAGAATTTAAGAGTTTGAGAACATTTATAAATTAATAATGACTAATTTATTTAATTTTAATCATAAATAGCTTGATAAATTATTAAAAACCTTTGTTTTTTAAACATAGCATATGTTTTGTTTTTTTCCAAAATAGTTTTTTTTTTGTGAGACGAGTGACATTGTTTAACATTATTGCAGATCTCTTCAATATCTGGCTTAAGATGGGGTGCTAGTGAGCGTGAGTTTAGGGCAGTATTTTAGAAGTTTTTATAGCATAAACTTTTTTTGGCCAAAATAAATCAAATATTTCTTCTATAGAAACATGAGAGATATTGGCCAAAAAATGTTTATGCTATAAAAACTGTAAAATTAATGCACTAAACTGGCGCTCACTAGCACCCCACCTTAAGAAGAAGCTACCCACTTCGGTGACAGTATGGTATATTGCGCTACACTCGTGTTGGACTAGACTACCGAAGACGGGGGATCAGAGTTCGATTACGGTCGGGTGAACTGAGGGTGGTTTTCCCTAAATGGTTTACCACGCTTCTTCCACCCAAACATGGGCGCATTTCCTCTCAATTAAACCTTCCCAATCCCTAAATCATAAGTGTAATCAGTACATAGGTACATATAACCCGAACGGGTAGTAAGACTTGGCGATAAGAAGCTAAACTCGAATGTATTCGCCTATATTTAATATGTTGCAACATTTTGATTTTGATTGAAGTGTATTTAAAAATATCCAGCCCCACAAATATTCTAAAGTCTTTAGGAGCCCTTGAAACTAATAAGATATGTGAAACGAAATAATATATATTATTGCAGAAACACTCCACCAAATAGCATAGTTCAAATAATATACATTGTTACATAAACATGTTGAGAAAAAAGTAATATCTTTGTCCAACAAATAGCATAACAATCCATTTCCCAAACCTCAATGTAAAATATGTATTTTCCAATATTTCAAAAATTATTTGTTTAGTAAAATTATATTTGGAATATTTTATTTCTATTTTTAATTTTACTATAACTTAGAAGTGATAAGCTATTTCGTATCTCAGATAGTTGTGGGTGTATGATAAAAATTGGAAATTTCCGCAAGGGGCCTTAAAGTCATTTTCATGGGAAAACGAAAAGCCATTTTGTTTGTAATGTTAAGCAGTGTATAGATAAAAAAATAAATTAAAAATCGTTATAGTGAATTTTGAGAGAAACTGTTTTTTTCTTTTTGTCCATCAGTAAGCTACGCTTAATTTTAGGGTTAGATATATATTTCCAAAAACTCTTAGGGGGGGGTTGCTTGGGGGGGGGGGGACCTTATGAAATCCCTAGATACCAAGTTTTAGCCTGATAGGTAAAATGGTTTCGGCTCTAGTCTCAGATACAGAAAGACGGCATCGGTTTCAGGGGGTCATGAAACGTCAACATTTATCAAAATCTTGAGTTCTATATTTATGACGATCACAATACTTTCTCTTCAAGGTGTTGAGATAAAAAAAAGGTTCCTAATAAATGAATATCAATTATAGGTTTGGTAGAATTTCGAAAATTTTCTGTCGAAATAAATAGTTGTTTTTACAAAAAGGTATCATCTCCTTGGAATATTTTTAAAATTTAAAATTTTTGAAGAATTAAAAAAAATTTTAACTATGAAAATTGGTTTGGAAGAAATCCGGAAATCATTATCAAAAGAAATCACTTTAGATTTTGAATATTTAGATTGTAAATTATTATAAATAATATAAATCCAGCCGTATTAAAAAAAAAAAGAGGATTAACCCGCATTGGTAGGCACATGGAAAAAGGCGTGAGTTTCGTCTTGTTTGCCTTTATTTGAATCCCAGCTGGGTTGTTAGATGTCTCCTTTCCATCTCACCTTATTCTCCCACTCTCTCTACACGTAAATAAGGGTTTACCTCCTCTAAATTCTACCGTCCTAATCCCTACCTCATTAGTGTCAATATTATGATAGCCCGGATGGGCTAGCTTGATAGTAGGACAAGAAAGAGCAAAGATAAAAAAAATATGGAGCTCATTCATATTCAGAGTCTATCTCTCACTTAACATCACAGTTATCATACTTATCACATAACATATAGTATTATTCAAAGTAATGGTACACTAGTGAAATATATTAAACACAATTTAACATACAACGAGCTAGTCACGTCCTGCCATAATGACTCGAAAGAAGAAAACAATCTATTCAATTAAAACGAGCTGTTTTATTCAATGACATAATTTCAAGAGAAAAGAATCAATATTTATGACCGGTCGTCTCAGAGGCCTAATAATTAAAACGCAGCTACAACCTAAGACGAATCAACTAATATTAAACAAATCAAGTTCCCATTCGTGGCAATCACATATTTTGTATAGTCACAGCACGCCAAAGGTAGAGACTTATATGACACATAAAAAAAGTTACTAATATTCTGCGTCAGTTAGTTTTAACAGATGATGACAATTTTGACTGTTATGAGACAAATAAAATAATTCTTAGTGATCCGTATGTAGGCCTCGATGGTCTTGGGGCAAGGTGCTTGCCTCAGGACTCGTTGTTCGCGGGTTCAAAACCGGCCGAGGTAGACTGATTTTTACTGAGCGATGAAGATCCGTACGAAAACTTACTTCGGAGGGGAAGTGCTATGTCCATTTTGAAATGTGAAAGGACCCTGTAAATTTTGTGAAAATACCTTTCCCGGCAAAAGCTTTAGGCTCTTTCTCGCTATCTCGTAGAAATCCAGTGCTTAAAACAACGGGAAACCACCACACTTTCAGGACCTCACTAGGACAAGTAATTTCTCCCAGATGGTGCGGGCAGCCCTAAGCGGCATGCCCAGCTCCGTATGGATGGGAAGCACGTCAGAACAAGACCTCGGGTTGAAGACTCAATTATTTATTGTTGGGAATTCAGAATAAGCGTCAGTCTAGTCTAGTTTTTGTTTCCGTTGATGGGAAGATGAAGTTCGAATTTAAATCAGGTGTTTTTGAAGATTTTTTTCCCGTAAATTAATCCCTAGTATGACTCAAAGCAAATACTGCTATACTTTTTTTTTTAATTCTATCCTGCTTATATCCCTCCGTTACTATTAACATTCTGATAGCCCTTGCTATTAGAAAGACGTGATGAAAAAATGCTTGACTTTGGACTTTGATCTGTAGGTTTGTACAAGAACCTCAAAAAGTCTGAACTTACAACGGACTCAGACTATACATGCAAGGATACCTTTTTTTTAATCACACTACTAATGTATTAAAAACATGTTATAAAATTAAGCCGACTGTATGAGCTACAGGTTTAAAATAAAAATGGCCGTCAAAGGATGGGTGTCGACAAGATGGCCTTAGTGACCTCTTATATAGGACAAGATCAAATCAACTTATCTGTCGCCCACTTCCTCAAACGCCCCGTTTCGAGTCTTCGGGCGTCACCTTGAAGGCGACCAACGTCTGATGATTGGTTCGATCAAGAGCCTTCGCAAATACACTTTGGTTATTGACTGTGACTATGATGGTGATGCATTGCTTCTTTCTACCTGCCAGGGATAATAAGGAAGGAATGGAGAGGGTTTGGTTTCTGAAGAGCTGTAGCCCCATTTGATATGAGGGCGAATAGAAAATGGAGATAAAGAGTGTAATATGAAGAAAGAGTTGGAAATCGAAAGAGAGTAGAAAATAGAGAAAGAGTGGGAAATGGAGAGAGAGGACAAAAGGAGAGAGATTGTAAAAGGGAGACAATGTGTAAGGTGAAGAGAGAGAGAGCGAGAATCGAGAGAGTGCAAAATGGAGAATGTAAATAGAGAGGGATGAAAATTATGAAAGAGTTTAAAAGGCAGAGAGGGTGGAAAATGAAGGGGGAGTGTAGCTTGGAAAGTGAGTGAAAATGGAAGGATAGGGGAAAGGAGATAGTGGAGGAAGAGGGGGAAATTGAGGGAAGGCGGAAAAAGAAGGGAACGGGGAAAACAGTGGGAGAATTGAAAATGAGTGAAAGTGAATGAGTGAAAAATGAAAAGAGAGTGGAAAATTGCAAGAGAGTGGGAAATCTTAGATAATACCAACGTCAGTAAGCCCAGTCGGGATTCGATCCCTAACCTCTCCATCACTGGCCCACCAAGATCAAATGAGACTTACGTCTTAGCCCGCGTGTTCACAAATACGTGTATCTCACAAGGTTTTTTTTAAAACACAACGTCTTACTACCCGTTCGGATTATACGCCCTCACGAGTGTTAATCACTGGACAACCTCCTCTAAGACTCAGAGAAATAAATTTTTTTTGTTGCATTTGAGAGCTTTAAGTAACTAAAGCCGTGACCAAATGGTCTAAGACGTTAGTCTCTTCATGGACTTGATTCCCATTGACAAGAAGGTTGGGGTTTGAATCCCGGACTTATGAATTGGAAGGAGGGTTTTAAAATTTAATTTTTTCTGTTTTTCCTCCATCCTACTTTCGCGATTCCCCTGGGAAACGGTTTATTAGTACTGGTTCATCTTTTCATTACTGGGCTACGATTGAGCTGAGATCCTTTAGTTCAAATCCCAACTGGGATGGATATTAGTCTTTTTAAATGCGAAATAAAGTTAACACCAAAGCTGATTCTGAGTTAAATGTAAATGTGATCCCTGACGCTACATCGGGCCTGTAACGAGGTCAAAATCTGCCCCGCGAGGACAAATGAAGAGATACTTGAATGGAAAATTAGCAGCCCAAATCTATAAAACTCAGATTAACAGCCGAAGGGTTTGTTGTGTTGACCACATGATACCTTCTATCCGCAGAAGTTGGCATTATCTTCACCATCATATGGTGGCTGCACTATTGCGGGCTGACGCCATGTAGTTGTAAGTATGACCCGAACAGATACTAAGACGTAGAAATACTAATACTAATACTAATAATAATGCTGTTTACGGACTACAGCATTCGTAGTCCAGTAGTGGAAAGATTAATCAGTACTAATGTAACGTTGCTCAGGGGACGCCCGAATGTACTAATCGTACATCCTTTCCGTGGAGGCTCTTTCTATGTCCCGATGAGCTGAGATGATGGTGATAGTGAGTATGAGGATATGGAACCAGTGTAAATACTTAAAACCTAACTTAAGACTAATTAACCAAACCCTAGTGACCATGAGAATTATTACCCTTTCGAGAAAAATAACCCGGTAGCAGCCGGGAATTGAGTCTATGACTTTTAGGTTAACAGCCAGGGGCTCTAACCACTATACCACGAGGCCAATTAAGACGTGGTAGAAATAATATTCATAATAACAACACCAATAGTAATAATAAAAACTTCCATTTCGTTTGAGCCACCGGTGCCGTTAATGTAATACAAACCAGTTTAAACACCTCAAATATTTGAGTTATGGTTGACCCAGATGTCTGCTTTGAGGGCTTTAAATTAACCATTAGTTCATTCTTATGAAGTCTCCGCGTTTTATTCTGAAGAGGAAGAGTGATTTTTTTTTAATCTCCATGCTTGTAGATAAGTGGCCCGGGGACCCGGGTTCAATACCGAGGGGGGAGGGGGGTTGAAAAATTTATTAAATAATTGTTAAAAAAAAAGATTAGCCTGCTATTTTATTAGCTAGTTCAGTATATCCCAATTTTTTCCAATGGAGGACATCTTTATAAGCGTTCGATGCGTTTGTCGACCACCCACCATAATATGGATATTACCTACCTGCCCCCTTACCAAATCTGGAAAGAATATTAATGGAAGCGTTTAATAAGCAGTATAAGACAGCATTTTTAACATACAATACTTTATTTCTTATGCACATTTCACATGAAATACCACTTGTGGTACAAAATATTATCGACTTAGTGGACTTGCCTGTGAAGTTTGTACTTTACTGCCACTAAAGCCTACTTATATATAAGTACACTGCCACTAAAGATCACTTTATATATATATATATACTGCAATAAAGCACGCTTGTCTATAGGTACAATACCACCAAAGTGTATATATGTGTATATATATGTATATATATAATTTGCCACCAAAGCGAAATCATATAAGTATACTGCTGCTGATGAGTAATTATATAGGGTACACTGCCTCTAAAAAGTACACTTAAGCCACTTAAACGTATTTGTATATTATACATCCTTGATTTGATAAATTGTGACTCTAAGATTTGGCCTTAAGTATTAATTGTGTTGTCCTAGATAAGTCCAGTTTTAAGTTATGTGTTAAGTTAACCTTGCATCAATAAAGTGCTAAATTATTTGGAAACACTTGGCAATTAAATTAAATGGTGGCCCAGGGAAATACAAAAATTAAATTCAGAGCTATACTCTTAGCTGAATATGTGTAGGTGTTATTTAAAAGTTAAAATTCAACTAAATTAGAGCGTTAATTTGAAAGCCAAAAATTCTGATCACTAAGAAAAAATATTATTCATAAAAATAACCACAGTGGTACCAATATCAGAGACATGATAAAAAAAAAGAGCACTTCAACCCTTGTTAAAAAAAATTGGATACTTTTTGAAAGTATCCCGTCTATACATATTTTTGGTACATGTACCGTATTTTAAAAAATCCAGACAAATCGATTATCTGTACTTGGTAGCTCTCCAATTATTCCGAATTATCGACGTTCTACTGTATATCAAATGTGTGACATAGAATTCCTCAGACTAAAATTGCAATAATACAAAATATTCTAAGATTACCTAGTGATAATATCAAATTGCAAGTAAAATTACAATTGTATTAAATGTAAACTAAACAATCAAAATATTTTATAGTTAGAACAGAAGCAAACATCACTACCTATTTAATAAATAAATTATATATCTTAATTTATTTAAATATTTATTTATTTAATATTTAGCACCATGTCTTACTACACATTCGTGTTATACGCTTAAGTACTAATTACGCTAATTGATTAGGAATTGGGAGGGTTGAATATAGAGGAAGTGAATCCACACTTGCGTGGAGGGAGAGTGGGGAAACCATTTAGGAAAAACCACACCCAATTCACCCAAGTGAGTTTAGAACCTTGATCGCCCCGTCCTCAGCAGTCTAGCTCAACACGAAACTAGCGCGTTAGCTAACGTCACCACCGAGGCGGGTATGTATCTTAATTAACATGTTTGAATTAAGATTAAAATATAGTTGCTAAATTATTCCTGAACACGAGCATTGAATTCATTATATTTGTCTTATGCCAGGATCACGATAAACTTAGCGTTCACTTAACTTTCACGGCACGTAAATGTTCTCCTGGTGTTTTTAAATGGAAGCCACCAAGATGCAGTTAACTTGACGTTCACTCAAAATTAAGAGTTATCCAGGGCAGAACTTTCACGTTACGTGAGCACCACGTGTCCTAGCCAGCCAATCATGTTGCTAATGACGTCAACGGGGCTATTTAAATACTTCATTTGTTTGTTTATGGAATGCGGATGACATCTTTGGTATAGTTTGTCCCCATCTCGTGAACTCCATAATGTCTTAACCTCTTGTTACATTTTATTTTTCCATCTAGTAAAGGACATTTCACAATGGCATCCATGGTAACCGTAGACAAAATAAATGTCCATGGACGTACCAATTCACACTTCAACCAAACGTTCGCGGACATTTCACAATGGCATCCATGGTAACCGTAGACGAAATAAATGTCCATGGACGTACCAATTCACACTTCAACCAAACGTTCGCGGACATTTCACAATGGCATCCATGGTAACCGTGGACGAAATAAATGTCCATGGACGTACCATTTCACACTTCAACCAAACGTTCGCGGACATTTCACAATGGCATCCATGGTAACCGTGGACAAAATAAATGTCCATGGACGTACCAATTCACACTTCAACCAAACGTTCGCGGACATTTCACAATGGCATCCATGGTAACCGTGGACAAAATAAATGTCCATGGACGTACCAATTCACACTTCAACCAAACGTTCGCGGACATTTTTGACGACTACAAACTTGAGTTGCTATACTGTAGTTTAGTGTAGGCGACCACGTGCTCTTCAAAACGCCACTGCGCATGCTCAGTCCAAAACGTCTATGCGGACGCCCTACCGATCGCTCGGAGAGTGATCTGAAAACGTCCGTACCGCGGACACCTAGGTCCTTCTGTGAAACCGTGGACGTCAGTGTGAATTGCTCCACATTTGATAAGCTGGAAAGCGATTTTTACAAAACGTCCAACCACGGATTCCATTGTGAAATGGCCTTAAAGCTTCTATTGCAAGTATTTGCAGCCTAATCAGCCCAAAATGGTTGGGTTTCATTTTTGTGAACAATTTTGTTTTCAAACCATCCGAATCCATTGTCTGTATTTTGTTCAAGTTGTCACGTTAGGTTACATGAAACCTGATCACACCCTAGTTTATTTACATTAAGTGAACGTTACGTTACGTGAACGTTAAGTTGATCGTAATCCAGGTATTAGCACTGCAAAGTTGAATCATTGAGCTTTGCAAGACTCGTCCAGTTCTCAAGGTCATTCATAACTCATAGCTTATGTCAGAGTTAGTTAACACTGTCTCGATTTATTAACTACAAAAAAGAAGATTGGTATCCCAATCATCATACCAACCATAATTCAAAACCTAATCCACGTAGATAATTGAAATCGACATGAAGATTTAAACTCTATCAAGAAGTCAAATATTATTTCCTTATTTGGCTCAGAATATTTCCATCAGGGAAATGTTTCCGGTTCTGATATGTCGACCTTCTTCAATGATACAGTTCTAACACTTCTCAAGAAACCTAATCTCTGGTTGTGGTGAAGTCAGTAAAAGGAGGTAAAAAGTACATTTAGTGCAGGAATAGACTATCTCCTCAAGTTCTCTCAGACGTAGTCAACGATATGAACACTTAGTTGGGTGAGAGGCGAGATTTAAGGTAGGAGTTTAAGGAACTCGAGCTTAGAGTAGTTTTTAAAGCAAAACTTTTTTTTTTGCCAAAATAAATAAAACATTTCTCCATTAGAGATATAGAGTTCAATTTTTTTTTTTCATATGGTGATATCAACAGTTGTTGAATATCTGTCATGAGCATAGCGACATTAGATGAAAAACTTGTTAAATGAAGAGAAAGAGTTGTCATTAAATTCTAGGACACCCTTGACAGATACTCAATAACTGTTCCTATCACCATGTGAAGAAAATTGATCTCTATATTTCTACTGGAAGAATGTTTGATTTCATTTGACCAGAAAAATGTGCTGATATAAGAACCGCAAAAATATTTCCCTTAACGCACGTTTTCTACACTTTCGCTTTAAAGTTCACTCGACAACGTGAACTTATTATTTGAATTACTTGTTTTGGGATATTTATTGGGTTTGTCGGATCTCCATAAGAATAAATCAAGCTTCTGCCCAATCCAAAAATGTTCACTCTCGAAGCGAATCTTAATTTTTTGCATTCTAATTAAAATCTAGTATCATGCTTTGGAATTTTTTATTGAACTTATAAAATATATTAAGCCTTACCTAGTAGGTAGGTTGAAAATAAACCGGTACTAGTTCTGTTCCAGGAGAACAATAGTCGATCCCAATTAACATCACTAATAGTGATTTCATCCCAATTGGTTTACCAGACAATACCCTGGACGTGGTTCTAGATCATTCCATTCGTGCTGCATGTCCTGCCCATCGTATACTCCATTCACGGTAGGAATTACTCTCTGAAAGATCTTTTTTTCCTACCAACATCCTACTATATAATAGATTTCTGTTAGGGAAAAAGGACTTTCAGAAAACAATTCCTACGCTGAACAAACTTTAGTATGCAAGGTTTGATTATCCGAACAATGTTTGGTGAGTAATACAGGGTAGGTAACTCATAATTATGTAACCTGCTCCACATATCAATAAAGCACATAAACTAAGTTAGTTATTTTGTGTTAAAAATCTCCCCCAAAAAATATTTCATAGCTCCAGGTCACCAGAATCTTCTTGGTGATTCTGCACCAACCTCAAATTCTTACAAAAAAAAGGTCACCTAAATAAGAAATGGGTCTAGAAATGTTGGTAAAACAAAATAGCGCTTAGAGTTTTTCATCTAATCACATCTTTGAAATTGTCTTTCGTTTGTGTTTTCAAGGAAGTAAAGCAAGATGAAAGGTATATAACAGGCAGACATTTTAAAGTTGTAATTGCAGAATAAATAATTATAGGAGATAGTACATTTTATCATGCGGAGGGTTTAAATGACCATGAAGAATTTTTTCTGTACCCAACAGTCTTGATATATATATATATATATATATATATATCTTTGTTGATTGACCTTGAAATTGGGTGTGGTCCCTTCCGCAGGTCGGTTTCTGGAGCGGAGAAGTAGACGACGTTAAGTACTGGTACTTCTAAAGAGTTCTGCAAAAGGAACTCGATGACCTTGTAGATTGGGGGGGGCAGTGATGGATGGTGGTGGGGGATTGGTGGTCAATTGAAGAAGGGGTCAAGGGGAGGAGGGAAGGATCACAGACTATGTAGGAGAAGTCTTCACCTTGACTCGATGACTCCTTTGCGATGTGGCACCCGTTTCGTCACAGAGTAGTTACCGGAACGTTATATATATTTTTTTTCATTCGCCACGGTGAGACCTGATCTGATCACCAATCAGAAGAAATAATTCACTATCTCCTTATCCTTTTAACTGATGATGGGCAGAACAAATTCAAGGTCAAGAAGAAGTCTTGTTTCTAAATTATCTTTGGGGAAGAAGAAAGGCTTTTTTTTTTCGGAAATCTGTCTCACAATCTCAAGAATTATGGGTAGGATATAAATCCGTTGTTAGGTCATATTCTACCTTTGTCAAAGTCATGCCTTAAGGTTTTTTACCTCTTCTCAACCCCTTGGAGAAAGCAATACTGTGACCGTAAAAAAATCGGACTCAATATTTTGGTAAATTTTGATGTTTCATGACGCCCTGAAGCTGAAAAATGATTTTTCACTATGCTATCTATCTGTCTCTGTATCTTGGCTTATCATTTTAAGAGTTTACAAATTTTCGATAGAGAAGTCGCAATCTATATATACATTACGTTAGCCAGTGAATGTATGGATGCTATTGAGAGAGACTCTTTTGAGATGCTTAGAACAAAAAAAATAAGATCCTCTCTTTGTAACGGTAATAAACTATATTTCTTGGATGCCAATAACTGTAAACTACGACATCCTTGTTTGAAATGTATCAGGGTGACATTTCTATGTCGAGGTTGTGTGGACGGTTAGTTATGATTCCATTAGCTTAGAACAGTTTCTACCTTAACGACCTAGTGGTGTGCAAACCTGTCTCTGACACATTGATAACTAGTCTTAGTTCTTCATAACTTTGTTCGTCTTCGATGGAAGTGATGATGTTTTTCTTTTATTGGTAATAGGAGACAGTGCCAGCTATGACAGAGCCTAGATTTTGATTACATAATTTTTTTTTTTTACATCACAAACAAAGTTTATATACATGTTGAGGATGAAACAATTAAACGATTAGTTACTTGAAAATTAACGCTTTAATTGAAAAGTAAATATTTACAAGTTAAATTAAAGCAAATTTAGTCAATTTTAGACCTTTTTTGGATCATTTTTAGGTGTTTATGTTGAATAGGCTTATTTTAAAAATACGAATCAAAAAATTGCATGGATGCTCAAACATAAACGTTTTCAACACACAGTTGTCGGAATGATAAAATAATGAAGACAATGAACTTTGTAATCTCTTTGCTTATCTGGTTGTAGGACTAAGATGGAGAGGGTTGCGTCGGGAGGAAATATGCTATATTTTTTTAGCACCACGTCTTGCTAACCGTTTGGGTTGTGCGCTTCAGTACTAAATGCGCTAATGTTTTTTTTAGGGATTAGGAAGGTTATATTTAGAGGAAGTGTGCCCGAATTTGCGTGAAGGGAAAGTGGGGTAACTATTTTGGAAAAACTTAGATCTCCGTCATTGGCAGTCCAGTTTATTGTGAGAGTGACGCCTTAGACCATTTGGACACTTTAGCGGGCTTATCCACAGTTAATTTATCAATCAAGATAGGGGTGATTAAGGTTTGATCTAGAGAAAATGTACACACACGTATAATATATATATATATAAAAGGGAGAGAGAGATAGAGAGAGTGAAAAGTTATTTAATATACTCAGCCGGGTTATGACCCTGACTCCTCATAGCCGGAAAGCAAGACAAAGATGAGATTTCCGTTTAGTCCACGTGAACACCGATTCAACTTAAACTGGTATTCAGACAGTATTTTTAATTTATATCTGTTATGATAGTAATAATAATTAATAATAATATTGAGCGTCTGAGTTACATCATTTGTCGTCCAGTAGTGGAAGTATTAGCCAGTACTAATGTACCGTTGCCCAGGGGATTCCCGAATGTACTAATCTTACATCCTTTCCGTGGAGGCTCTTTCCATGTCCCGATGAGATGAGTTGCTGCTGATAGTGAGTACGAGGGCGTGGCATTAGTGGAAACACTTAAACTAGCTTAAGATTAACTAACCAAACCCTCGTGACAGTAGGGGAAATTCCCCTTTCGGGAAAAATACACGAGGTACCGGCTGGGATTCGAACCTGGGATCCCTAGACTCGTAGCCAGGTGAGATTATCACTACACCAAGGGGCCGGTTTGCTAGCGTGTATATTACTATATATATATCACTGTGATCTTACACATTCTTATAATGAAGTATTTATTAAAGATTATTTTATATCACGCAAAAATATATAGGTACCTACTAATAAAATATTATCTTGGTGTTTATGTGTTGAGAAATCCCAGGGTATTAAAAGTAAAAGCAAGGTCGAGCCAAATAGAGGGTGATCCCATGACCTAACCCCCTCTACCCCTACCCCCCTTCTCATACCATAGAGAAAACAACGACTTCTTTTCTCTATGCAAGGGGCCTCCAATAAAACCACACCTCCGAGACACCCACATAAGTTTGAGAAATCCTGGGAAATTATCTGAAAGAGCCGGATACTTCTCCGTGTCCAACCAAGGTCATCCTCAGATCACCGCGGTATGTGTGACCACTGTAAATCTCATCCTCTGCTCCTTTGACAATCCCTCCAATAACTTATTTGTAACGATTTTCATTTAAAAGTCGAGCCAATAAAAAGTGTAGGCCTTGATGTTGAAAGGGTGATTCAATAACGTTTGTTGGTTTTCTAGAATATTATGATCCCGTCAAAAAATTGTACTCTCTCTTCAAATATAATATACTTAATTTAAATGGCATCCAAGCCAAGCTTTTAAGTTATATTTTAACTACTCTTTACTATCATTATTTAATTTAAAACTGATTAAATGGCAGTTATTGCTTCTCACTTAAAAAAATCATGTGTACCTCATACTAAAAATTCGTCCAACTAGGATTTGGATCTAGTTATTTTAAAGATAATTGATCATCTTATGAAGGTCAGCTGTTTAAAGCGGCCTACAGACTACGCTGAAGTTTAGTGTTAACACGTGTCAACATAATATGGACAACACAACACATCAGTTTCAAGTGACCATACTGTTCTGACACATCTTATGTATTGTGTCGTTTGTATAGGAAATTGTTATCAGTTGATTTCTTGGTTCTGATCAGAGCACACCATTTTGTGTACGATTCGTTTAATAACATTTTCAGATGGACCAGACTAAAATGGATAAAAGAATATTAGCTGAATTTGACGGAGAGGAGTAGATTGTATTAGCTATTAGTTTGTTATTTGCACTGGGACACACGAGAGATTGGATACAGCTCATAAATGCCGATAGGGGTGAGTTTGCTGAATTTAATACTGTATGGCCTGAACTTTTGAAAGATGAAGAGCGTTTCAAAATGTACACAAGGATGCCAAAAATAAAGGAGTTTTCTACCCTTCTGGACACGGTGAAACAAAAAAATATAAAAATGCAACACCATTACACAATCAATTACAGATTCCTCATCCATTATTTTCAATATCTCACAAAATTCTTCTTAAATCGGAAAAAAATTCAAGTGTCACGTTATGATGCTTTAACACGTCTGACGAAAATCTAGACTTCTAGATCTTGGGATGATGCGTGTCATGGCATATTAACACGCATTCCGGCGTTAGATAACAAATAAAATGTCACAACACTACACATCAGGGTTGTGTGAGCACTTACATATAATTTAGTGGAATGGATTTTTCACTAAACCGTTATAACACGTGTTAACACAAAACGTCAGCGTAGTCTTTTAGCGCCTTTAAAGATTGTGAATTTAGCAAGGGGGCGTTATGAAAACTGTGTGTCAAGTCACACAGTTTTAAATTAATCCTCTTTTCAGTCTTTAAATTTCCTATACAAAGTTTTGCAATTGTGAAAATTTTCGATCTCAACATTATGATAGATTTTTATGTTTTTTGTGCCCTAGGACTAAAAAAATGTAGGTCTCATAATTATACTTCTTTATATTATATTTATATTTACTTGAAGAGTTTCGAAATGTGGTACTGTAAAATACTTGAGAAGATCAGGTGGACAAACAGGGTGAGAAATTAAAAAGTCATGAGAAGAGTGGGTGAGAAGAGAACCATTTTGGATGTGATTATTGGGGCTCAAAGAAAACTGGATCAGACACATCTTTAGGAAGAACTGTCTTATGTACGACGTCATAGAAGGAAAGTATGGAGAAAGAGGAGCTTAGGAAAGATTCAAACATTGAATGACTTGAAGGAAAGAAGAAAATTCTGGTAGCTGAAGGAGGAGGCAGAGGACAGGGCATTGACGATCTAAGTTCACTGACAAAAGGAATGGACCTTTCGTAAGACAAAACACCTAATAATAATTATATCTGTCGTTCTGACTGTTTGTCTGTCTATCCATCTATCTGTATGTATGTACCCGTGACTACAGGCCATTTGGTTTGATTTATTTTATTAAAACTTGATATTATTGTTATATGATTATACCTTAAGGCCAAATGGTAGTTTAATTCAAGCTTTAAAATTGAGGATTATTAACCAATGACTGATATTTGAAAATTCTAAATTTTCAAATATGACTGTTACAGCTTACAGGTGTGTAAAAATATATAACTGGATTGTGTTTAACATGGTAAGTTAAATCGTAGCAATTTATATTTGTTTTTCAGAGAAAAACTGATTTAAGTGTATTTTACTGGTGACTTATTCTTGAAAATTTGAAATTTTCTAAAAATGGCATGGACATTTTAGTTTAAGATGGATATATCAGGAGTGCTTTATATGCTTAGTAGCACTGCGGGAAAAAGTTATTCAAGAGTAATTATTTATTGATGACTAATTTTAGAAAATTATAAATTTTTCAAAAATGGTTTTAGATTTTTGTTCAAAATAGATATATATCTGAGAATTTTTTTAAGGATAATAAGATCATATATTAGTTTTTATAAAAATAATCAGTTGCGGGTGGTTTACTTTTGAATAATTTTTTTAACACTGTAATTTTTTAGAAATGGTATAGCAATTTTGCTTAAAAATAATATTTGGAGAGGGTTTCATTATAAAAATAATGTTTTTTATGATGTAAACTTACTTTGGGGTAGTATTGATAAAAATTTATAATGAATTGGGCAGTAACGATCGATTTTCTTCAAGAGGCAGCCATCACCTTTTTGTCCAGTGGTAACAATATAAAGTGTGAACTGTGTTATTATTTACATTGTAAAACCACATTGTGTTCATACCCTTTTATGTGTTTCCATCAATCTTTCTTGTACCTTCTTCTATGTATAATAAGACGTACCACAAAAACAGTTTTATTTAAATAAATGTATAAATTAAAAGAAATATACTTGCATCTACAGGGAAAGAAAGTTTGAAACAATTTATGAGAAAACTCCCTTCAGTATATCCACCTATTATTCTATTTTTAAAAAATCACGATTTGACTAAAACCTTCAAATTAAAGTTATTTTAAATTATGCAGAAAAGAGTGTAGTTGAGGTGAAATTGACCTTATCATAAACGATTTGTCATACGCGGGGTCAATTTAATGGAATCAGACTGATTCATCGGGGGCTTTTCAGAACATTTATTGGAGTGTTTCCAACATTTTAAAGGTGTGACCGGAGGCTCTCACGGATTCAATATTTTTAAATCTAATGATCTAGTTTGACACCTCATAAATAGACTACGATGACTTTAAGTAGCTGTGACACATTTTGTTTGAGGAGGGGAAAAAAACCCAAGACGTTAATTCAGTGTTAAAATCATTACTTTAGACGCCGATGTACGCGCTCACAAGGAATAAGCCTCGTTACGTCTGTTTTACAGTGAGAGGGAGTTTAAAATTTTAATGTCTGACAGATATCTTAAGATTTTTTTTCTTTCTAAAATTGATTTCTGTTCTTCTTTTAGAGACTACCTTCCTCATACTTACCCCATTAATTTAATTATAGTCTATTATTAATTAGGTTTTTACAAAACAAATTTATTTGGATGTAGAGATTGATAATATCCTCGATTTGGTGGCAGCATGGCTAACGCGCACTTCACAGTAGACTAGACTGCCGATTATGGGGGCATTGAGGTTCAATATCGTCGGTCCGAGAGTTTGGTCACACCCCCGAGAGGTGATTTCCAAATATAACTTTATCTAAACCAAGAAGACGCGTACTGGGCGTAAAAAAAAGATAAATTGTTCTATATTATTAGTGTTATCTTACAATTATTTGTAATATCTATCAAAAGTGACAGCTTCACATCACATGACTAACATGTAGAAAGTGTTTTTTTATCACCATGTATTACTACCTGTTCAGTGTAAATATATTCCTTCAGGGTCCAGGAAGACCTCGAAAGTAACTGAATTATGACCTCAAACAGGGAAATAAGATGATGTTATCAAATTTGGCCACGAAAAATTATTTTTTATTTATATAAAAAGGACCTTCCCATAAAAATTTAACCTTACTAATAGTTTGTACCCTTATAATAATGGTTTATTGGTGATGATTTTCCTATGATTATGTTACAACCCCAAGGTTACATAGCCCAAATAATGTATTAAATTAATAATAATTATAACAATACGTGTTTTAAAGTGTACGAATGTTTTGGTAAATACATACAGCAGTCTACGCCTACATCCAACAGTCCCTCAGGCCATCACATTTGTTCGTGATCTTGATAGCCTTGCCGGAACAAATAATATGTTATGATTTATAATATTTGCACGTATAACTCGTGAATGATTGCTTCTTTCGATACGCTCTAATAACCAAAATATTTCTAGGAACGGATGTATGTATAATAATTTTGTTTGTATTAGATATATTGTATTTAGTTGTGTATGTCTACTTATTTATCCCTGCACACATATACATGCACATAATATATTACTTATATATACATCAAAAATGCATATATACAAAATGATGTACACATGCTAGCAGTTTGTCATTCTTTGCACAGTTAAGAATCACTAAAATTTTAGGTGACCTGGTGGTCTAGGGGTAAGGGGTTCAATCCTCGGTCCCGGCACAGATTTATCTGATTGCCAACCCTTCCTTCACCTCTGACAAGAGTGTATTAACCACAACTTGTGAATGTGTGGAATGCCAGGCCTCCACCGTGGTTTGGATACCACGTTAAACTGTAGGTCCTCCATTTCATCTCACAATCACCCTACCACTACACATTAGCGTAAGTGCGTATAAACCGAACGGGTAGTAAGAGCAGTGCTAATAATATAATATAATTAAAATTTTGTCAAATTAGAACGTTCAACGACCGACTGCCCACTTTTGATAGTTTCTCTTTTTACAGTCCTGAGCTAGCTATGGCAATCACAAAAAGATTATATTAGTTAATAAATAAAATAAAATATATGAGCTTTATTACTTGTTTGAGTGCACAAATAAACGCAATCCATTAACATTGCAATATTTACATAAGCACATTCATAAAATTAACAAACTTATATCATTGTTACAGACATATTTTGGGAAATAGAGCGTCACAGTTATTCCTTGGAGGTCAAATTTTAAAAAAAAGTCTTATTTCTTGCCTAGGGCTTAGAAGGTACTTCATGCAAAATTTAAAGTTTCCATGCCCAGGGGTTGGGGAAATACGGGGATGAGGGTGAATGAGTGGGTTTTGCCTTTAATTTGTATTTGTTTTTTAGCACCACGTCTTATTACTTGTTCTGGTAATAATTTATGTAATATTTACGCTAATGGTTTTAGAGATTAAGGAGGCTATATTTATAGTAAGTGTATCAACATTTGCATAGAAGGAGAGTGGAAAACCATTTTCGGAAAACCACCCTCAGTACACCCGACCGAGATTCGAACCTAAATCTCCCCTTCATCTACAGTCTAGTCTACTGAAAGATTAGCACGTTAGACCACGCGGCCATCTAGATATAAGTGTGTATGTGTATATAATTATGTGTATACAAGTATATATGTTTTAATGTATAAATGTATATGTGTATACATGTACTAAGTTTTGTATCTTAAAATCAAGGATAACAAAATTTGACCACTTGAACAATAATTACAAAAATGGAATATGCAAATTAACTGTAAACTTTATAGTTAGGATACTTTAGAACAAATGCGGCATACAAAAGTCACTGGATGGGTATAATTTAAAGTTTTAAGTTCGTATTGAAATATTTTAAACCTTTAATACTCATGGATACTTTATCTTGAAGACTTTATGCGATTTTTAAAATGTGTTTATTTCCATCAAAGTAAACTATTTAGGATTGTATGCCCTTATCACTTTCTTAGAGAGAGAAGTATTGTAATCGTCAAAATAATCAAACTCAAAGATTTCGATAAATGTCAATGTTTCATGGCCTTCTGAAACAGAAAAAGTGGTGTTTGCGGTGCCGTCCGTCCGTCTGTATCTCGTCCTAGAGCCTAAACCATTTTACCAATTAGGCTAAAACTTGGTATCTAAGTTTAAATAAGGTTCACCCGAGGGGTTTTTGGAATTAGAATTATAACCCTAAAATTAAGGGTGGTTTATTAAAGGGTAAAAAGAGAACTAATTAATTTTCTTTAGATCCACTATAACGATTTTGAGTCAAGTCTATATCTAGACATTATTTGACATCACAAACAAAATGACAACTCTCATTTACTAAATCGGAAATTTCCAATTTAAATCATATCTCCGCAACTATTTGAGCATGAAATAACTTTTTATAGTAAAATTGTAGTAGGGGTACTATTAAAAATAAAAAATATTTGATTTGAAATATATTTTTATGATACCAATAATTTCTGAGATATTAGCAGATTTGTTGATTTTTTAATCCAGATCTTTTAAAATAGAAATTATGCTCTTTTGCGATCAGAGATATTCCTCTTTTCTCAATACTTCTTTAACAGTGTATATAATTTAATTTATGTTCTTTGGTGGTGTGTATCTTAAGCTATGACCCATATATTATTTCGTTTCACAAATCTTGAGAGTTTTTTTTAGAAAATGTCTTTATCTTTAAGATAAAAAAAGAGATAAGGTTGTGGGATACACCGTGCATTTATTTTTATTTATAGCAATGAAGTTTAGGTTCATTTTTAATTTGTTGGTAAGATCATTTAAATTTATCTCTCAGCACACCTGACCTAATGATTGAAACCCGTCCACCTCATTACCAGCAAACCAGTCTATTGCGAGACTGACGCAATATACCGTGTGACCAACGATGCGGTTCCACGCTTGGGAGATAAGGATTGTTCCATAGTTATGTTGTGTTTTTTTTTTTCCACCACGACATTTAGAAACCTGCAGCTGACCTTTCAACTCCGGAGTAATTTTCATACTTCTTACATGTCATTAGGTTTATGACTCAACACTGTAGACAGAATGTTTGCTTCACTCATGTATCTGTCTCTCGTTACTAACAATTTAAGATTATACATCTTGAAAATTATAACAAAGAAAGTGACACTAACACACCATTGAGAATAGTTTTTTTTAAATAAATTATCAGGCCTACTTACCAAAATTTATTTTTCCACGTATTTGATTACAAAACGTTACTACACTTCTGCGAAACAAATTTATTTTCTCAAGTACTTCCAAACGTGTATTATATCTCCCTTTGTCGTGATTTTGTCACTTAAGTGTGCCGTCTACTTGAAGAAACAGATCGCCACACTGTGGTATTTCTTATGGGAGATACAGTTTTGAATATTAAAAACTTTTAAAATAATTATAGCCGCTTCTATGGTCAAATAGTCTAAGGCGTCACTCTCGTGTTTGACTGGACTCCTGATAACGGGAAAATTGGGGCTAGAATCCTGGTCCTGGTCTACTGAGAATGGTTTTCCTTAAAAAAAAAAATTGCATTATCCGTCGAAGTAAATTCAGATAGATTTCCTCCAAAATCCTACCTTCCTCATCTTCATCCCTTTAGAATAATTATCATAAAGGCGTAAGTTATAACCCTGACAGGTAGTAAGGCACGAAAATAATAGTAAAATTAACACATTAATATAGGTTATCGTAATCTTTTTCTGTTGTAATCTCAAATTTTTGAAAGTGTTTATTTTTGTGAAAATTAATTATATTTATATTTCTCACCATTTACCTTGATCTTTGATCTTAAACATTTCACATATTTTTAATTATCCCCATCGCCACTTAATACTCGCTGTGACTACGTGCTTGAGTTCGCTAATTTGGTAGATATGAGTAAGGTAGACTTGGTGAGTAAATGTTGCCACACTTGCTTATAGAGAGATTGGTAAATCATTTCATAAATAAAATTTTCAGTACATTTATCCGGGATTTGATCCCCGACCTAACTTTCACCGTCAAGCTATACAATATGAACCTACCATTTTAGTCTGCGTGCCCACTGACTCGGTTTTAAAGGTCGTTGAAAATCAGCTTTATTACTCCTTACATATTAACAAATTATTTAATTAAAATGTAAGATATTTTTACTAAATTTTAGCACCACGTCTTACTAACCGTCGGGTTATACGCTTATGTATTAATTACGATAGTGGTTTTAGGGATTAGGAAGGTTATATTAATAGGAAGTATACCTGCATCCACCTCGGTAGCGTAGTTAGCTAACGCACTGGTTTCGTGTTGAGCTAGACTGCCGAGGACGGGGAGATCAAGGTTCGAATTTCGGTCGGGTGAACTGAGTGTGGTTTTTTTCCCTAAATGGTTTACCACTTCCCTCTACACAAATATAGGTTCACTTCCTCTAAATTCAACCTTCCCAATTCCTAACCCATTATCGTAATTAGTACTTAAGCGTATAATATCGTATAGTACGATCAGGTAGTAAGACGCGGTGCTATAATATAAAAGTATACCTGCATTTGTATGAAGGGAGAGTGGAAAAAACAATTTTGGAAAAAAACACCATCAGTACACCTTATCTAGATTCGAACCTTGATATCCCCGTCTTCGGTAGTTTAGTCCACCACAAGAGTAGAGCGTTAGACCATGCAGCCACCGAGCGGGTAAATGTAAGATTAAATAACCAAATGATTATATTTGTTAGCAACGGCTATAGC
This sequence comes from Timema podura, assembly GCA_033556935.1. Classification (NCBI taxonomy): domain Eukaryota; kingdom Metazoa; phylum Arthropoda; class Insecta; order Phasmatodea; family Timematidae; genus Timema; species Timema podura. The sequence goes on along the minus strand of JAVRXN010000013.1, from coordinate 23,764,438 downwards.
CGAATCTAAATACCATATCTCTAAGTTTAATATTGTAACCAGTACACGGGATTTGAACCCAATACCTCAGACTTAATACGCCAAGGCTCTTACCACGCGGACACGCGGAACTCATCAGCTACATCTGAGCGATCGATTGGTAACATAAGCCCTCCCGAGTCGAAAGTGGCTGCGTTTTCTGATAGCTCGTGATCTTAATTGACTCCCCCATATGTAGATAACGATTTCCGCACGTCCATTACAGACTTGTCTTTAAACAATTGTGAAGAATGACCCTGGACCACAGACAAGTAAGAAACAGACTCTCACCTTACAGGAGTTTCGCTGCGTTTTTTTGCCAGCTTGAGTCCTTCAACACTGAGCTTCGCTAGTGTCACTGCTGGGTGATGATAGGACTAACCGCAGCGATCCTAGTGTTGAAAGGACTCAAGCTGCCAAAAGGAGCGCAACCATTCTAACCTGGAGGTTGAGTGTTCTGTGCCCTGGGCACACGACAACTACTAGATAGTTCAGTGGTTAGAGCATTGGCCTACTAAGCCAAAGGTCCCAAGTTAGATTCCCGTGTCCAATTTAAAGAATATATTTAAGTATTGGTTGAACCTGAATCTAAAATTTTCTTTCAAATTCATATTCTGATCCTTGAATCTTTTGAAAATTTACAATTTTAGTTTAATCAGAATATTATATTTTTAAAAGGTTGTTAAATGATTGGTACCACTTACAAACGCTATTTTGTTGGTCATATCTGTTACGTCATAATAAAATAAAGTAATTCTTTTTGTCTAAACTAATACTATATTTTCCTTTTTCGTGATTTTGTTATTTTACCAACTACACAAGTATATAAAATTAATTTTACCAGTGCTTAAAAAAATTCATTTTAATTCAAGGCCTTCATTCAATATATCATTTTTAAATCTTTACCAATCTCGAATCTCTCAATGACCAAAGTAATCGAGGTGCCATCCTAATTAAAATGTATATTTTTAAACTATAGGAACGTGTTGTTACTATATTTTTACCCAATTTTCAATCTAAGTTGCCTCAATCAGGTTGAACTCTGCTCACGTGTAGTAAGCCAGTAGTAGTAGTAGAGTAGTAGTAGTAGTAAGTAGATAGTAGTAGTATTAGTAGTAATGCTCGGTTCACTCGATTAAATACTAAACACGCGGGACGCTGCTTGTCCAGAATAGGATTTCATTATGCTCAAATGATCTCGAAAGTGTCGGCTTGGTTGAATATAGCTCTGTCAATCAGTCATCATTATAATTTCATCATAATTCTTCAACCTAATTAACGGGTGTGGTACACAAGCACTTACCACTTCATCTGTCGTATTATGTTGTAAATAAGGTGCTAGGAAAATATTTGTCTAAAAGATATGAGGATACTGGTGAAGGGATGGGTCTATATAAGTGGGTTACATACCTGTACCTATCGCAAAACATTGTTAGTATAATCAAGTCTCGCAGATTATGGTGGACAGGACATGCAGTGCGAATGAGAAAATCTAGACTTGTTGCAAGGTATTAACTGGCAAACCCATTGGAAGAGGACAATTGGGAAGACCAAGACGCAGATGGGTGAATATAAAAATTTAGAATGGAACTCTATATGAGACGGTAGATAGTGAGGGTTGTAATGAGGTGGACTAGTCAATAGGAATTAATATACTAAAAAGGGATAGTTGTAATGAGGTGGACTGGTAGAACTAGCTCAAGATAGGGATAAGGTGTAATGAGGTGGTCTGGATAGAACTAACTCAAGATAAAGGGATGAGGTGCTGGTACATAGAGGGGGTTAATGGATAGAACTAGCTAAGATAGGGATAGGTTGAATCAGGTGGACTGGTAGAACTAGCTCAAGATAGGGATAGGTTTTAATGAGGTGGACTGGATAATAACTAGCTCAAGATAGGATAGGGTGTAACGAGGTTACTGGATATGAACTAGCTTTAAGATTGGGATAGGGGCGTAAGTATGTGTAAGTGTGGCAATGAGCAATTAAAAATAAATGTTTAAAAAAAACAGGTTGCAAACATGGTTTTGTGTTTTTTTTATTGAAAATATCAATGATAAGTAGCTGTACATCGCTAATTGCGTACAACATATTCATAACTAATTAGTAATTACTGACTATACAAGAAACAAGATTCATATAATAGTATGGATAGAAATTCATGATCTATTAAAGCTATTATTACATGAAAATTTACAAAGACCTACAGATAAAGAAATAAATAATTTATGATGATTCAGTTAACTAAAATTGTGTGTGGTTTTTGATATATTTATTTAACACAAAAAACTACAATACTATTTGGTTGAGTAGAGTATTTGACTTTGTTAATGTTTGAAACTTTGTTGTAAACGACTAGATTACCTATATTCTAGCTGTATCTTGAAATTAAAAACAGAAGAAAAAAATGCTGGCCGAAGTCGCTTGGTTATTAACTTACCAATTAACTGATATAGTTTCAATCATACTATTTTGATTAATGTAGCTACTTTTACGAGGAAGTTTTGTTGGAAGAATATACGTTCTAAAATCTCGCCTTTTTACTATTCATAAACATTACCAAATCGGGATGAACAAGGAAAGGTGAGTTTATGTCAGTATTTTTGCGGTTTTTATAAACAAAAGCAATATTTGGTGAAATAAATTTTGTGTTAATTGATACGCTTAGTTAAATTTTCTACACAAAAGAATCTCAAAACTTGAATAGTAAAATGGTAAAAAGTAAAAAAGGGGAAAGTACCATTTTAGTGCTGCCATCTGTTAACCATCTAATTTCTAATTCAGTTTAGATTATGGTTAAAAGAGTTCTCCGTAATATTTAGGTGAATATAAAAAAAAATTGCTGGGGTTCTTTTGGGGTTTGATTTATAAAAGTTGTCTTAAAAAAATGTGTGCCATGTGACTCCCCACCTCTTTTTTCTTGGTATTTTTAAGTTCTTAAATACTTGGCGGAGCATGATAGCATTTGAAAAAAAACCTATTCGGATTAGATAAAAAACACCCAACCCAATGACCAAAATTCAAGAACTTGTTGAGATGACAGAATGTAGAAAATTAAACTAAATGCAACCAATATTTTATATATGTTGTCCACGGTTGTGTTTTTTTTAATAAGAATTAGCACTACTTTTCATCTCACTTTTAAGTTTGCTCTATGTGCACCAATGCTTATTATTAAAATCAGGACTATTACTATTCAACAAATGCAAATAATTGCTTGACAAAAGGTAGGTCTACTTAAAAAAGAGTTTTTGGTTTAAGATTACATAACTACTCTTAATATAACAAAATCAATCAGCCCTAATCTTAAACGATAAAAAATTCAAACGGTTTCACGATGGACGATTGAAAAGCGTCAGAGTGTTCCGTCCACTTAGATGTGGTTTTCTCTGGGTATTTATTGATCATTACTACTATTACTACAACTTAGAACTTAGAATTTAACCTACCAAATAGGAAGTCAGCTCATTGTCTAAATGGTTAATCAGTTGAACTATTAGTTAAAGAGCAAGTATGACGTTTTAATGAATTGAATATTATGGAATTTTTTATCCTGATGTTTATTAAGTCATATTAATACAGTTCTGATTTTTTTATTACAGCCACATTAAAAAATAATACAAGCTTGTATTTGATATATAAAAATTGTTATGGTCTTAGCACTTTCTAAGACAAAAGCTGCCCTTATTTCAGAAAATATCAGTTGTAAACGATGAAACACATCTGAGAACCACAAATTAGCACCATTTTCGTTGAGGACAACTCAAACTTAAAGAGCATTTAATAAGACTGACTGTATTTTCTGATACCTTCTTCCGCTTTCGTGTCTAACGGAGACTGGTTGAAGAGTTTTAGACGCACTACCCGGAGTATGAGAGGCTGTAAGAGCCGGTATTGACGTCGAAACTGGTGGCCGGATGTCCGGCGAACTGGTTGGGGTCAACCCTTGCGGGTGCCGGCCTTGGTGCGTTGTACTGCTGTGGAGGATTGTACCGCTGAGGAGGATTGTACTGCTGAGCAGGAGGATTGTAGTAGTTCCTCTGAGGTGCAGGGGGGTCGTAATACTGCTGCTGCCTGGCAGGGGGGTTATAGTTATAGTTCTGCTGAGGTGCGGGGCGGGGTTGTTGAATAGACTCTGCCTAGGGGCGCTGTTGTAGTTGGTGTTCTTGTAGTAGACGCTGGGGTCCTCGTGGTACTGACCGTCGTCGTAATCGTTGCCGGAAACGCTGTTGGAGCCGGTGTAGCTGTTCTGCAGAGTGGGAGGGGGAACGTTGATGTCGGAGCCGGAGGGTTCGAACCCACGTCGCGACGCCCCGTACTCTACCTCTCTGACGGAGCCGCTGTCGTCCACGTAGCCGTACTTGCCGTAAACCTGTGCAGCGAAAAAAATAACAAATTGGTGGTTTACAATCCTACCCAAGTGAAAACTCACCCATTTCTTTAAACGTACCTTACCCCATTCTGATATCTTAGATTAATGTAGGTTGTGGAAAGGCCAAATGGTTTAAAGGAGTATAAAAAATCTATTATGCACAATATTTTAATCTAACTGCCACTCTAAGGAGAAGTGGTAATAAAGGTGAATTTTAACAAACTTATACATATTCCTCTTAGGGAAACAGCAATGTTTTGACTATAAGACATCCTGAATGAAATCCTTGGTTATCAAAATCTACATCACCCTTGCTCTCCCCTCTAACATCACCAGATTAGGGTCAGAAATGTTCCTGGGAATCCCTGCAAGTTGGAAATAAAAATATTTCCTAGTGATAAAATGTTAACTTTTCAAAAATGTATTATAAACTTATTTGTTAGGTAATTTTATTGCAGTATTTAAAGTGCCTATATTTTTATGCACCAATGGGTTCGATTCCAAAGCAGGTTAAACAATTTATCAATCTTAAATTATGTTGATTTTTCGCAATGGGGTGGAGCTAGTCCTATAGCCTGAGACCTGGATGTTGGGTTTGTTATAGAGCTTATCATAGACTATTTTACCATCACCTAGCATACTGACCATTAAGAGCCCATATTACGGCTGATTAACCTATTATAGGCAAGATTACACTCTAGACTCACGGCTGATTGACCCGCCTCTGTGGCGTAGTTGGTTAACACGCTGGTTCGTGTTGAGCCAGGCTGCCGAGGACGGGAAGATCGATGTTAGAATCTCGGTCGGGTGAACTGGGGGGGTTTTTCCTAAATGGTTTTCCACTCTCCCTCCACACAAATGTGGGCTTCACTTTCTCAAATTCAACCTTCCCAATTCCCAACCCATTAGAGTAATTGGTACTTATAGCCCGAACGGGTAGTAAGAAGTGGTTCTAATATTATATTATTACTCACGGCTGATTAAACAGGATATTAAACATAAGCTTAAGCTCGAACCATAAAACGTATCGAAGTGAAGTTTTTTTTTTCCATTCTCCACTTTACAACATTAAACTTGGACTCAGTTTAGTTGGGTTGTTTTAATATTAAAATTATCATCTTTCAATTTAGTTGTGTTTTTTTAAATGCATCAAAATGGTTTAATTGTTCTCAAATTAACTCTGTTCTAAGGTAGAATACAAAAAACTGCACCACCATGCGACCTCTGGTTCGAATTGTACTAACTACATTAGTCTGGTGTTATCCTGGGAGGATGAATCTTGTTATTTAAGATATTCATGAGAAAAGTGAATTGTATTACCAGAGCAGTTGTATCACTATAACATATATATATAATAATAATTATTATTAGCACCGCGTCTTACTACCCGTTTGGTTTATACGCCCTTACGCTAATGTGCAATGGTAGGGTGATTGTGAGATGAAATGAAGGACCTACAGTTTAACGTGGGATCCGAACCACGGTGGAGGCCTGGCATTCCACACATTCACAAGTTGTGATTAATACACATCTTGTCAGAGGTGAAGGAAGGGTTTGGTAATCAGATAAATCTGTGCTGGGACCGAGGATTGAACCCCGGACCACCAACACAGAAGTCTGACCCCTTACCCCTGGACCGCCAGGTCACCCTCAGATTTTAATATTATGCCTTGCATAAAAATAAGAGTGCATTTGATTTACCACGTCTTACCACCCATCCTTAGGTCCAAACCAATATTGTTGGAGATGAGGACGATATAAATTAGGAGGGAATTTACCAAAAAAATTACGTGAAGGTAAACCAAATCGGGGAGAAGAAACCATTCAAGATTCGAAACCCTGACCATAAGCCGTCCCAGCTAAACCCCAGACAAGACGAGACGGCGGCCTTTGTCCGTACCGCACACACCAAGTCTTACCTCTCCAGTAGGGTGTTTGGACTCGATCTTATAGGAGCCATCGGCGGCCTCATATCCGTAGCTGTAAGAACCGTCCTCGTTGTGTTTGTTGATTTGTTTCAGGATGGGCACCGGCGTCGTGTATTGGTTGTTATTGTTGTACTGGGCCTGCGCCACGCACACTAACGTCACAGTGAAGACGCCTAGCGTCTGAAGAAAACAGAAACCAAAATATACATAAAACTGTCTCGGACTGAATTACTTCCTAAGTCATTCACTTTGGGGTAATCCATAAACCACGTAACTCCTTTTTCTTACCCATTTTTGTCACCCCATCTCCCCCACACCTTCCACCCATGTAACACCAAGTAGACACTTAGCCTGACCCCCGCTTTCCAAACTGTGTTACGTAAATTTTCACATTAACAGTGACTGTCAATTATTTAATTGTCAATATTTCATTTCATTATAAATACCGTACTTATTCTAAAGTTACCATAAGTATGTTTACTAACGGTGAAAATCATAACAATACTGGAATATAGCTGAGATATTTCCCATGCATTTTTTAGAATCTTTAAACAAGTATGAAATACGGCCCCTACTACCTACCAAGGATGTCCATAAATTCACACTGACGGGAAAGATAGGACGAAGGTAAATAATATACGAAATCCATCCTTATTCACGTGCATAAAAATTGGGAAACCGCCCAGGAAATAAAACTCTCAGTTTACCTTACTTGGATTCTAACCACTAACTCTCCGTTACCGACAATGCAGTCTATTGAGAGAGTAATGACTTAAACCACGTGTCCACCGATTTGAGTAACCTAGGTGTTAAAACGTGCCTTAAGACTTTACTTACACAAAAGCACGAGGAACTTGATTTGATACCTTCTTGGTTAACGTAAAAAAAAATACGGGTAGTGGTTGTTGTGCGAATTGTGTCTTGACTTGTCCGATCAGACTTGACCTTGAGATATAGAGTTAAGGTATGTGGTTATGTATTCCCCTTAGCGGCCCCGCCTGATAATGTCAAGGCGTGTCTAGCCAAAGGCAGACAATCATAACTGGACCAAGTCCGAGGCCGAAGAGAGACAAGTTGCAAAAACTCGGCCAACTGGTCTCTTCTAACTACCTTAAGGTGGGATGGAAGGGGACGCGAGAAAAGGACAGGTTTTTTTTTGCAGTTTTTATGGAAAAACTTTTTTTTGGCCAAACTAAATAAAATATTGCTCCAGTTCTAAATAGAGGTGAAAAAAAAAGACACGCCAGACACCACATCGGTGGGCATGTGGACTAATCAATCAATCTAGTCTGTTTTGTCGGTGAAGTAGAGATCGGGGCCCAAATTCAGGCCCAGTATACTGCGGAAGAATTTATCCTTGATAGTTTCCTACACTCCCTTCATGCAGATACGGCTACATTTAATATATAATTCTACCTTCTTGTTCCCTACTAATTTGGCCTAGTTAAAATAAAGAGTACTAGGGAAAAAGGGGTGATATTCACATTCAACATTTCCAGGACCACTTTTATATCTCAAACCCCATAATGACCCAGAAAAATCTTTTTTAATTAATTTAAATATGACAGATACCTCTTTCAACCATAATCTAAAGTACTTTAAAAAGGTTTCATGATTGTCTAACAGATGGAAGCACTAGCTACATTTGTGTTAAGATCAGGACTTTCCCCTCTTTCCCCTGTACCCGGAAGTGTGTAGCACAGATGGGTAGTATGCTGCTTCAGAGAGGAAGCGACATTAAGTAACCATACCATCTATTGAACTATTGGCCCGATAGTCTTCAGATAAAGGCTCAGTCTCGTATTATCTGGCTTGCTCTCAGCAGGGCTTACTGAGGTGTTACTTTCCTAAATTTTTTACCACCCTCCCTCCACGCTAATATGGGTATATGTCCTTTAAACACTACTTCTCCTTCCTTTACCTCTTAGTGAAATTATGGGGATACTTCCAAGGGTAGTAAAACGCACTGCAAAAAAACAAAAAACTAGCAAACACGCGATGCATGTTAATTTGTTTTCTTCCAAGGTCAGCAACTTTTTATAAATTATCATATTTTAATAATTGATATATGTGGCCTAGAACGAATGAAATAAAGAGGTGTGTTTAGTTTCAATATCATAGCTCTGGTTTTTTATGAAGAAAATCTAATAATCCCGTAAAGGAGATAATTGTATTGATCAGGAAGTATTTATCTAGATACTTATTTTATCGATCTAAATATACCGTATTTTGATAAAGTTTTAATCAATGTCATAAAAAATAACATAACCTTGATTGTATAAAGAGTACTTTCGTTAGTAGAGGCCTTTTATTAAATAATTGGGATAGGTTTTTAAAATATTATTAAAACGCAAAATTTTGTAAATCATCTTTTCTATTTTGTGTGGATTTAAAGTAGTAAAGAAATGTAGAGATATGTAGAAAATATGTTTGATTGATTTGTGCATTATCCCCCCCTCCCCGTTTAATGCCCATACTAGATATTCGCATATTTACACTAACGAAATAGGTATAAGAAAAATATAATTTAAAGGAAGTGTACCAACATTTGAGAGAAGTAAGAGTGGAGAAATAATCCAGAGTAAAATTTTTTAAAAACACCATCTCATTTCATTTGGCCCGGATTTTAACTTTAGTCTTCCATTCATCGTCAAACCAGACAATACGAGACTTTATTCACGTGTTCACGTGTTCAGCTATGTGAAATATTTGAAACTAATCAATGCCAGTGCTAGCTTGGATGTCTCTCAAAGCAAGAAATAATTATATTATTATTATTATTATTATTATTATTATTATTATTAGCACCGCGTCTTACTACCCGTTCGGGTTATACGCACTTACGCTAATGTGTAATGGAAGGGTGATTCTGAGATGAAATGGAGGACCTACAGTTTAACGTGGAATCCGAACCACGGTAGAGGCCTGGCATTCCTCACATTCACAAGTAATAATTATAGAAGTTTCTAAATAAAAATAAACGTTTAGTATGAAAATTACATAGCCCATCCTGGTAGCTAAGTTGTTTATTTGAATCGCGTATTACAACTCATCTGGGCTATCTGCATATTTATACTAAAGAGTTACGGATGAGAAAGGTAAAATTTTTAGGAAATATATTAGCATTTTTTGGGGTGTACTAATGATTTAGTAAAAATAATTAGGAATAGCTTTAACTAGTAATAACGAAATTAAAGTGGAAATTAGAAAAATAATATTGTAAAATGCTATTACATGGCCTACTGTCAACTGCATGCCCTGTACTCATCACAAGATATTGTTAGGATAGTCAAATCTCGCAGGACATGCAGTGCTAATGGAAGATTCTAGAACCTTGTTCAGAATATTTACTAGCAAACTGGGAAGACACCATTGGGAAGACCTAGACACAGATAGGACGATAACATTAGAATGAAACTGAAAGAAATATCGTGTAGTAATATGAAATGGATATAACTGGCTCAAGGTAGGGATAGGGTGTAATGAGGTAGACTGGATAGCACTTGCTCAAGATAGAAATAGGGTCTAATAAGGTAGACTGGATAGCACTTGCTCAAGATATGGATAGGGTGTAATTAGGTGGACTGGATAGAACTAGCTCAGGATATGGATAGGGTGTAATTAGGTCGACTGTATATAACTATCTCAAGATAGGGATAGGGTGTAATGAGGTAGATTGGATATAACTAGTTCAAAATAGGGATAGGGTGTAATGAGGTGGACTGGATAGCACTTGCTCAAGATATGAATAGGGTGTAATTAGGTGGACTGGATAGAACTAGCTCAGGATATGGATATGGTGTAATTAGGTGGACTGGATAGAATTAGCTCAAGATAGGAACAGGGTGTAATGAGGTATATTGGATAGAACTAGTTCAAGATAAGGATAGGGTGTAATGAGGTGGACTGAATAGGGATAGAAATAGGGTGTAATAAGTTAGACTGGATATAACTAGCTCAGAATATGGATAGGATGTAATTAGGTGGACTGGATATAGCTAGCTCAATATAGGGATAGGTGGCGTACTTTTGTAAGCGTTGCAATTAAATTTCAAGCTCCTAATGCCATAGAGTAAGCAGCTAGATATTTCTTCCTACCAGAATCCTACTATTGAATAATGGCAAGTGTAGCACGCGTGTGAAAGTGCTCCAGTATTCTCGAGACATGTCAAGCTCAGACAAAGGTCCGAATACAGTCTACACCCCAGGAAATGAAAGGTAACAACTATGTTTGTTTACTCAGTGGACCTTGAAGGCCGAAATTCTTGCGGTGTTTCCCCACACTGGAAAGTAAAAAGCTGGACAGACACTCGATGTCATCGACCTCCCAGTCCCAATAATAAATAGCATTGAGCAAAGTATCGAGGCTTTATTTCAATCACCGTATCTTACTACTACTCATACATATATACATACGCTTATTTATTAATTATTATTATTTTTATTATTATTATTATTAGCACCGCTTCTTACTACCCGTTCGGTTTATACGCACTAAAGCTATTGTGTAATAGTTGGGTGATTGTGAGATTAAATGGAGGACCTACAGTTTAACGTGGGATCCGAACCACGGTGGAGGCCTGGCATTCCCACACATTCACAAGTTGTGATTAATACACGTCTTGTCAGAGGTGAAGGAAGGGTTTGGCAATCAGATAAATCTGTGCCGGGACCGAGGATTGAACCCCGGACCCCACAGCACAGAAGTCTGTCACCTTACCCCTAAACCACCAGGTCACTTTATCTACTAATTACTCTAATGGTTTTTAGGGACTATGGAGGTTATTTTATAGGAAGTGTACCCGCATTTGATTGGAGAGAGATAGAGAATGAGAGTGGAAAACTCTTTTGGAAAAAACACCCTCAGTACACCCGACCGGTATCGAGCCGGCACGATCTCCCCGTCATCGGCAGTCTAGTCTATTGCGAGAGAGGCGCCTTAGACCATACGGCCACTGAAACGGGTCGGAGTTAGTTCACACCAGAGGTATCTAATGCATTTACTAAATCTTAAGATTACACTCAGAATTTGATTTTCAAAAGGTGTACAATTGTAAACTGCATTTTAAAAGCGCACTAATTAAGTGCCCCCCAAAAAAATTTAACTGGAAAAAATTACAAAAATAACACCTTTTATTGATTGCATGGATCCCCCTCCCCGCCCTATTTCCATCTATAAGTACATATCTGGGTTCGTTAGTACCTTCTAAGCATAGTAGACTCTAATAACGCCTACTTTGACTAATAAATTACAGTAGAGATACGAACTAAGTACATCTGGAGGTGGAGAACCAGTACATTACCAAAGATTGGGCTAAGAATGAATAAGGTGGAATTTGGAGGAAATGTACCCGGTTTTGCGTGGAGGTGAGAGTGGGAAGCCGTTTAAGAATAAAACATCCTCAGTACACCCTACTGGGATTCGAACCCCGATCTTCAAGTCATCGGAAATACAGTAATTATTAAGGTAGCTCCTAATACAGCTGTTTTCTACTACTTTCAAAGCATTTTTAAGTGTTACACGAAAATAATTTAGTGATGGCAGCCTTTTTTACTCCAATTAGTACCCAATGTATACTAAAAAAATGTTTTCTTTGAAACAAGTTCAGAAATATCATTATCTATTGTTGGTAATATGTTTGATGTTAATATTTTGTCTCTCTTTTTGTGCTCAAGCGTAAATAAATTTAATTCCAGTGATATAATAATAATAATAATAATAATAATAATAATAATAATAATAATAATAATATTTTAGCACCGCGTCTTACTACCCGTTCGGGTTATACGCTTAAGTACTAACTACGCTAATGGATTAGGAATTGGGAGGGTTGAATTTAGAGGAAGTGAACCCGCATTTGCGTGGAGGAAGAGTGGAAAACCATTTAGGAAAAAACACCCCCAGTTCACCCGACCGAGATTCGAACCTCGATCTCCCCGTCCTTCCAGTGATATAGGAAGTTATTAAAATATATATTGGTTTAAAATGTTTGGAATAATTTGAGTATATTGATATGGAAAAGTCGAACGTGGTGTTCTTAGGGTAAAGTGCTCGCCTCCGTATCCGATGTTCGTGGGTTCAAACCCAGCAGGGGTCAACGTATTTTTTTTTGGAGCGATTACAATCCGTACCTAGCACAACTTCCTCCAGAGGGGGTAGTAAATCCGTCGGTCCCATGTCGATTGTGGCATTTAAAAGAACCCTGGAAGGTGTGGGAAAATGCCTTTCCAGCAAAATTGGTAGACCTTTTCACTTTAGCTCATAGAATTTATCTTGTGCTTATATAATCAAATTAATCACTGTGCACGTTGAATGCCTCAAATAATTGAAATGATGAAAAAAACATATTATCAGAAGAAGTTTTTTTAATAAAAATAATAATCTTCCTTCCTTAATTGTGTAGTGCGTTTTTTTAACTCTAGTACAACTAGAGAGAAGGGCTTTAATTTTTTTTTAACCAAATTCTTACTGTACTTGTGATAAGTGTTTACGAACGAGGAGGTAAGTAGCCGAAAAATGATTGAAAACCATTGCCATTGCGGGTTGCCAAAGTTGCTAAAAGGTATAGAGAGTGGGTGTGTTCTAATCTTTAGCACCCGCCTCGGTGGCGTAGTTGGCTAACGCGCTAGTCGTGTTGAGCTCGACCGCCGAGGACGGGGAGATCGAGGTTCGAATCTCGGTCGGGTGAACTGGGGGTGGTTTTTCCTAAATGGTTTTCCACTCTCCCTCCACGCAAATGCGGGTTCACTTCCTCTAAATTCAACCCTCCCAATTCCTAATCCATTAGAGTAATTAGTACTTAGGCGTATAACCCGAATGGGTAGTAAGACGCGCTGCTAAATATTATTATTATTATTATTAATCTTTACCACTTAAAACCTCCCCTCCCGCCCCCGCCCCACCTTCCCGTACACACCGAAATCGAGTCCAAAATATTTCCCTGTTTAGGTTCCATGCCCTTTCATGTTGTGTTCTTTGAGAGAGAGAGTGCTGGCTGGTATTTTATTGGATGAGAGTGCGGCTTCGTGTCATTGGAGAAAAGGCTGTCGTTTCAAGGTCAAACCACAACTAATTTGATTACAATTTGTCACATGTGGTTTTAGTTTTCTGCCAATTAGACCTGATTCAGTGGTCGAACTATCAAATGCGTCACTCTGTCTAGAGTCTGTATAGTGTTAGGGAGATAGGGGTTTGAATCCCAGTCGGATGTACTGAGGTTGTTTTCAAAATGGTTTTTACACTCAATCTCTCCCTGCAAATGTGAATACACTTCCTCTAAATTCAATCTTTCTCATCCCTGACTCATTAACGTAATTAGTACATACGCATATAACCAAACAGGTAGTAAGACATTGTGATTAAAAAAAATCACTGCGTCTTACTACCTGTTCAGGTTTTATTTTTATTTATCAGGTGTTCTGTCTTACGACAGGACAATTCCTTTTGTCAGTGAACTTGGACCACCATTGCGGTCAGGTTATCCGCGTATAATATGATAATATCTCTAATTGGTTACAGATGAGGAAGGTAGTGTTTTAGAATAAAGGTACCCGCATTGGCGTGAAGGAAAGGTGAAAAACTATTTAGGAAAAAATATATAGCTATACTTAGTACAGACGACTGAACTGACTTTGCCGTGACTGACAAACCATACTAAATAAGCTCAATATCTAGCCCGCGTGCCCACCGATGCAGGTAGTTGCATGATAAATATACCTTGATTTTCTTACAAATGGATATTTATTTAGCTTTTAGAAAACACACACTTTTATTTTGCAAGCAACATTGATAACATGTTACTATTATATTAGTGCCATTTTATCGGTAGTGACAATATCAATCCCATGACTTGACGTATGAATACCTGAAGGTAGATACAGTAGTTTTTATAGCTGTCAGATATGTTTATTAGTAAGAAAATTGGATTATACATATATAATATTTTGGTTTTAATAAATATGTAGATTAGAATGACCCAATATTATAATTGACTAACTAATATTCCAAATAAAATGTGAAAGTTTTATTACCAGCCATATTAAACAGGGAAATTACTTATGGTTAATTGAATATTTAAATAATTTTAATTAATATATGACGCGCTAATATATTATGCAGACCATTAGGATATATATCAAGCTTTGAATAATTAAAAGCATAAATATTTAATTTCCTCCATTATTAAGTAAAACAATACAACTGATTTATTTGTATTAGTAGTTGGAATGGATAGTAATAAAAATTTAATTAATCTATCATAAGACCTTCAAAATAATATTTTAATTCAAACCAATTGAATATAGATTTAAATGCACTTTAGGATATTGTTTACATGCCATTATAGAATGTACCTTTTTATTATAATTTAAGGCCATTGAGATAAATTTCATAAAATTGTAAAAATATATCTTGTATAAATTATTTATTATAACTAACGACATAAAATACAATTATTTATTATAGTAATAGGTTTATTAACGTGCATCTTATAGGTCTACCCACATATAAAGGTATAATCACACTGCATGTAAACTAACCTAGCCTAGGACACCTTTTTATGCTAGAGTACTAAATTAAATTAATACATAATATATTGTATATTATCTAGAACTCCTACGTTTTTTATTATACTTTTTTAACCAATTTAACAAGAATAATATAATAATTATATAATTATATATTTCAATTAATTAACCATAATAAGATTTAATATGTGTTTATATAAATAAATCATAATTCTATTATAAATTAAAATATAATTGAATACTAATAATACATGAACCCCCATTTTATTTTTTGAACTTATAAAATCGGGGTTCATGTTTAATTTATTTAATATAAAAACCTATTAATAATACCTTTAAATATTTTAATATAAAATTGCTAATATATATTTATATATAAGTATTTAATTTAAATATATATCATGTATTACAACGATACATAATTTAAATTATTTTAAAATATAAGCACATAATAATATGTAAACTGACATAAATAAAGTTATTAAATCACTCAAATTAAATTAACTGCAAATAAAATATGTTTTTAACTAAAGTACAGTTATTAAAACAAATTTCAGGGGAATAGTGACAAGAATGTTGATTAAAAACAACCCCACCGGGAATCAAACTCTAGCTACCTTCCATTTCAAATAAAGATAAACAGAAACAACCTTAACTAAAGTCAAGGGGGGGGGGAGGGTCAACGGGGTTGGTCATGTATCTAATAGAGCCTGGTTCGATTCCAACTGGATGTTGGAATATTTTATATATTTGTATACGGATTCGTCTTTCTATCTTATTTGTAATTATATAAGTGCTAGTGTTGAGTGTGCAGTGTTAGGTGTAGTGTCCTGGTGTTAAGTTAGATTTTAAGTTATATGGGGATATAATATAATGTTTTTATAGAAATAATGTTAAATAAGTATATAGCATTGGTTAAAAGTGACATTAAAAGTAAATTTAAATATAGATTAAGTTATTAATTTGATGGTTAAACACTCTAATATATATTGTAATACATACCAATTTTCGGAACACCCCCATT
Source organism: Timema podura (assembly GCA_033556935.1). Taxonomy (NCBI): domain Eukaryota; kingdom Metazoa; phylum Arthropoda; class Insecta; order Phasmatodea; family Timematidae; genus Timema; species Timema podura. The sequence goes on along the minus strand of JAVRXN010000013.1, from coordinate 23,748,570 downwards.
GTGATAATAGTTTGTAAAAAAAACAATTTGTGTTTGTAGTCACCAAAGTGGTGAACTTAAACGGATTGTTCCCGCGCGCAAGTATAGGCTAGCTTATATAGCTTCGCTTTGTGTGTAGAGTGAGAGGGATATAGTTTGCCAGAGAGAGATAGGGCTATACTCTTCTGTCCACTGGAGGTCCTTCAAGGTTGAGGAAGTACTGGAATCTAGCAGCAGGAGGGTCTTATAGGCGTGGAAGACAAGGTAAGGTGGTGCTGGGGCTAGTTTAGGAAGCCTCTACAACCCTTTTACACGCAACAACCTTCCGACGGTTGAAATGCTTCTTCGTACGTCATAAAAAAAAGTTATTGGGAAAAAAAATGTGTAAAGCAAGTGTCAAGTGGCCCTGTGGCAATTATTACTAGTGAAAGGGTAAATTCGCTTTTGCGAAAAACGCGAAAAGGAAAAAAAGGGTCGAAAATAGGGTATTTATAAGTTTTCTTTGCGTTCCATCGCATTTGAAAGTGTTTAAAGCGATTTTTATTTCGCGATTTAACGCAATAAACGTGATTTTGAGAGTATTTTAGCTAAATTATTCTATTTAGACGAAATAGACGCGAATTCCCTGAAAATGCTGTGCATTTAAATCAAATGCTGGAAATTTCTATAAAACGATGTTTTTCAGCGGAAATAAGTGATTAAAAAATCGTTGAGTTTCACTCGTCTGTGTGCTTCTGCTCGGGTTTTACTTGCATCCTGTGCCTTCCACAGCCCATCCGGCTAATCGCCACATTCCGTTAGTCGTTGCTTTTATCATAAATCCTTTGTATAGGCCAATAAACATTGACGAAATACATTTTTACCTATTTTGCTACAAAATGCTAAATTACGCCACAAAACGCAAATTTCCAATAATTAATGCTAAAAAAACTGAAAATTAATGCTCTTTTACCATATCTCTAGTTATTACAGTCGGATAGCGATTGAAAGAGTCTTTCCGGACGGCTCAAAAGTTACTAAATCTACAATCCACTTATGTGGGCCCAGGGTCTAGAACGCTACTGTCGCAATAGATTAGACTGCCAATGATGGGGAGATCATGGTTCGATCCTAGTTGGGTGTACTGAAGGTGGTTTTTTTTTTCCTAAATGGTTTTTCACTCTCTCTCTCTCCACCCAAACGCTGGTAAACTTCCTCTAAATTCAATCTAACTCACCCCTAACATATTAGCGTAATTGGTACACTTACATATAGCCCAAACGATTATTATTATTATAATTATTATTATTAGCACTGCCTTTTAATAACCGTTCGGGTTATACACACTTACGCTAATATGTGATGGTAGGGTGATTGTGAGATAAATGGAGGATCTACAGTTTAATGTGGAATCCGAACCACGGTGGAGGCCTGGTATTCCACACATTCACAAGTTGTGATTAATACACGTCTTGTCAGAGGTGAAGGAAGGGTTGGCAATCAGATAAATCTGTGCGGGACGAGGATTGAACCCCGGACCCTAGCACAGAAGTCAGACACCTTACCCCTAGACCACCAGGTCACCCCGCGATTAGTAAATCACAGTTGATAAAAAGGTTTCAAAAAACCCAAATCACTGGTTCTCTTCTAGTTTGACAGTGACGTAAGGTCAAGAGTTGAATTATGGATAAGTTATTGAGTTTTTTTTTATCCATGTCTATTATCACTGTGATTTTCCTATCTTCAATATGCCATTACCACGATCAACGTTCATGGACGTTCACGTAACGTTCACGATAACGTAACGTAACGTAAAGTAAAAGTTAGACCTTGTGTTTTTAAATGGAAGCCATCACGATGTAGTTAACTTCAGAGATGTTCAAAGAAGAACTTTGTCGTTTACGGGAACGTTAAGTTACCACGTGCTATATCCAGCCAATCATTTTGCGAGCAACGTCAACACAGATATTGTTTACTTCATTTGTTGTTTATGGTACACGAAGCCACCCGCACGCATTTTAACCATTTTTATATTATTTATAGACCGAATTATATTACAAAATAAGTTTGTATTTTTATTTTTACTTGTAATTTACTTTTCAATACCTATTTTACAAGTTTTAAGGTTAGCTAATAATTAAGAAGAAGAATGTTTGTTGTTCAATAAGTTGTTGTATAAATAATATTGTTTAATTTTGTACGTTAATGTTGGAAACAATGACTACAGCGTCACACGTGACACGGCTGTGAAAGAAATGCCTAGTTTTACCATGAAAACAAAGTGCGGAAGCTCTTGAACATTTTATTTCCGGTGGTACAGTAACCCCATGGCTTCTTTGGTGCTTACTGACAGTTCACAGCTGACTTCTGACAGTCAACATTTAGGTATATACCTAAATTTTGTCTGTCAGAAGTGATAGCTGCTAAACACACTTTTTTTTTTTGCAGATCATATGGTTCGGCGTAGGGATACATAATTTGGTCGGTAGCTTTTCAAAGCCGTCAGCTTGTCAGCTGTGAGCTGTCAGTCAGCACCAAAGAAGGCATGGGGCTACTGTAGGTGGCTACACGGTCCGCACCGCACCGCATAAGTGCGGAGCAATGCTCTCTCGACGATTCGTCCACCCCGGTGCGGTGCGGCTTCGTTTATCCGGTCCTTAATCAGCCCTAAATGTTTAGGTTTATTTTAAATGAACAATTTGTTTTCTAACAGTCCAAATATTTTGTCGTAGTGCCGGGATAGCGATCAACTTCACCTTCATTAAACGTAAAAAAAAAAAAAAAAACTGGTGTGCATAAGCGGGCGCAGAGTTGATGACATGGCAATAGCCATAAAAAAAAAAAAGTATACTTGGAAGTAACAAAATACCGAAGTACTTAACATTATTTTAGAAAGAGCATCGATAAATATAATGTAGGTTTGAGATCCTGCCACATCACCTCATGGTCCCATTCATCCAACAAAGGCTGGCTTGGTACGTGGATATCATTACTAACGAGCTAATAAAAGGTACTTTCTAGTCTGGGATGTCATTGTTTATTTATAAATTTTTTTTTTCATAGAATAATCTTATAAAATAAAACATTGATTATTTCTTACTTTTTAATTTATTGTAATTCTAAAAAAAAATAAACAGATTTTAGGGGAGTTGTGGTTGGTGGTGGGGGGTCAATCCAATCCCCTTCGTCTATCAGCTGGCACCCCCCAATAGCCACACCCTGCGCACGCCTATGCTAGTGTGTGATCGGGGTTCATTCAGCGTAGCGTTACGTTACAACTCGAACAAAACATAGACCATGGATTTGAACTGTTGAACTGTTGGATGTGTTTATTGCAAAAAATGAAATAGTATCGAAAAAGGCAAAGATGGCAGTATATATTAATATTATTACTATATTATTATTATTATTATTATTATTATTATTATTATTATTATTATTATTATTATTATTATTATCACCGTGTCTACCCGTTCGGGTTATACGCAGTATATAAAAATGTGTTAACGCCGACGTTTTATGGATGTGAAGAACGGGTTTGTCAGGAGAAACACAAGAGCAAATTGAATGCGATTAGAATGAGATATCTAAGAAATATATGTGGAAAAACTCGTATAGACGGAGTCAGTAATGAATGGTTGCTGAAGGACTGCGGTTTGAAGGGGAATCCAATAGGGCATTGTCAAAAAAGTGTCTTACGTTGGTTTGGGCATGTTGAGAGGATGAGTGTGGATCAAGAGACGAAACAAATATATGAAGGTAGAGTGCGCGGATCAAAAGTAAGGGGTAGGCCATGTAAGACCTGGTTAAATGTTTTAGAAGAATGTGTAAAAAAGAGAAACATTAAGAGTTCTAACAATGAAAGCTCATGCATGACTCGGTGTATGATTTTTGTTGAAGCGAAGGGAGTATGCAAGGATAAGGAAGTGTGGAGAAAGTTAGTGAGGATGGATTAAGTATAGAGTGGTTGTTTTTTTAAGCTATATGAAGTTTATTGCCTACCCCGTAAGGGAACGGCGTGATTGGGTAAGCATGTATGTATTAAAATGAAACCCAGGCATTTAGGGCTGACTAGGCTACAAGGCTCTTCGAATTCATTTTATTTTATTTTAATTAGATAAAGAATGACTCCTTGCTCAAAAAATAAAAAAAGTTGCTGACTCTTGATTTATGGAGGAAAAAAATACCTTTATAGCAGCCAGCCGTGATTATAAAGCCTGAACTCCCCATCAAAGGTGAACCAAACTAGACTAAGCCTGTTATTTATCCCGCTTGCCAACCTATTCTGATCCTTATTTACTTCTCCACCGAAATGCCACGGCCGAGTTAAGAAAGAGATCACCTCGTAAAGAATTGCCTCTTTGTGTACCGTGACCTCGCCACCTATATGTTTTAACGGACGACCTCTACAGTATTAATCAGAGTAATGGCGACGGGTTTCGTCGACTGATGATGATTCATGGGATAGTTTCTGACCGCGAGATCTGTCGCGTCTACCTCGAGAAACTGTGAAACTATGACACTAAATGACGAAATGTCTCGAAACCTCGCATTCCTTATGAGTTGTAAGGCCGTTCGAGAGTTGGCTAGCAAGGTCAATCGCCGGTCACCTGTCACCTGGTGGTCACACCTTTAAAATGCGTCAGGCTCTTAATATACTGGATCACCGGTGATTTGGAGGCCAAGTTTCAAATCCCGGGTGGATATACTTGAGGGTGGTTTTAAAATGTGACTTTTAAAAAAAAAAATTCTTTCCTACCCGCCTCGGTGGCGTAGTTGGCTAACGCGCTAATCGTGTTGAGCTCTACCGCCGAGGACGGGGAGATCGAGGTTCGAATCTCGGTCGGGTGAACTGGGGGTGGTTTTTCCTAAATGGTTTTCCACTCTCCCTCCACGCAAATGCGGGTTCACTTCCTCTAAATTCAACCCTCCCAATTCCTAATCCATTAGCGTAATTAGTACTTAAGCGTATAACCCGAACGGGTAGTAAGACGCGGTGCTAAAATATTTTTCTTTCCAAGTGTGGGTATATCTATTATAAGTTACCAGCTTCAGGTGGTGAATGGCCAACGGCAGAGGTGGCCAAATAGTCTATCACGATCTACCGTAGGTGATCGACAGGTAGATCGATTAAAAAAGATCGAGAATAAAAAAATGAAAGAAAGAGTTTGCATATTTTTCTCATATAAAAATTATAAAATCTAAATATCGAAGTTGTCTGATTGATGACAATTTACAATCCTGCCTTTGTTTATGACAGTAATTATGAACTCTCAATCAGCAAACTATCCTAAGATTATGCGGTGTCATGCATCAACTTCAAAGTCAAGTGTTTAATATGAAAATACCAGCGCTAATCTCGTGTTAGTTTAGACTGCCAATAACGAGGAGATCGAGGTTCGAACCTCGGTCGGAGGGAGGTTTTTACCACTATAGTTTTTCACGCTCCCTCCACACAAATGTGGTACACTTCCTAAAAAATATAACCTTCCTAATCCCTAAAACTATTAGCGTAGTTAGTATACAAGTGTGTAACCCGAACGGGTAGTAAGACAAGAAGATGTTAAAGAGAAACCTACCAGATACTATTTTTTTCTTCAAAAATCCACCTAATGCACCTCAAGCCTGACGTCGTGTCTTTGTGCGACTGTCTGTATTATTGATTATATAACGTTGACATTTAAACGAGTAAAACAGTTTTGTTATATTAAAAAAGATTATTAAATAAATGGTACGGAACTCCACACGGACTTCCTCGCTCTATTGTTTAAAAATGGAGGTATTTACTCAAAACTCGTAATATATGTAAAACGAAATAATATACTCTAGCAAAACCAACCATAAATTGCAATATATTTATGTAAAACATTTTAGTCCCGGTTTTAAATTTTATAATTTTATTTTTAAAGAATTAATGTCCTCATTTGTATGTTTGGACCGATAAAAAAATATCAATATTGGATCCAAAAGGTTCAACACTTTGTATTAAAATTTCGACTTCCGGTTAAAATTTTCGACATTTCATTAGGTGTTGCACATCTTCATGTCATCGCATTGTTATTAAATTCCTCATTTATAAATTTTGAAACATAAAAAATGTCAATATTGATTATTGAGTCTAAAATGGAGATAGATCATTGTTGTACAAACATTTCTCCTAAGAAGTTTAAGGAAAAATAATATAAACTTTTTGTAAGACTTATATTTAATTACTCTATGGCATGGGAGAATTATTGCGTTAAAACTTAAGTAGTATATGTTTACAACTAAAGCTCACAAAATTGTATTAATATATTTTCCAATATCTCAGAAACTGTTGGTTTTATAAAAATATATTTCATATAAAAGTTTTTTATTTTTAATATTACTACAATTTTGCATTAATAAATTACTTAGTATCTCAAATAGTTGCGGAGATAAGGAAATTTCAGCTTCTGTAAAGTACCCTAAAGTCATTTTCATGGGAAATGAAAATAGCCAGTTTATTTATAATCTTAATCAACGCCTAGATACGAATTTTCATCAAAATCGTTAGAGCTGATTTTGAGAAAATCTTTTTTTTTCTTTTCCCCCTTTATTAAACTACTCTTCATTTTAAGTTTAAACAGACACACAGACAGACTGCATTGCAAATACCACTTTTTAGGGTTCGAGGGGTCATGAGACGTCGACATCCATCAACATTTCAGTTTTTTTTTACGGTCGCAATACTTTACCTTTTGTGTTAGAAAAGTTAAAAAATATAAATATTTGCGTATAGCTTGAAAGTTATTGGTTTTATAAAAAATATGCTTCGAATAAAATATTTGAATTATAAATAGATCTACATATTTGTAACGATAAGTAATTTCATATCTCTAATAGTTTCGGAGATATTATAAAAAATTATAATTTATGCATTTGACCGTAGCCCTTTAAGTCATTTTGTCAAAATATTGAGAGTAGCCATTTTGTTTGGAATATTTATAAATGTTTTGAAATGAAATTTAATCAAAATCGTTACAGCCTATTTTGAGAAAATCGACTTTTTCTCTTTTTGCCCTTCAGTAAACTACCCTTAGATTTAGGGTTAGATAACCAATTCCAATAACACCTTGGGGTAACCCTATGAACGCCCTAGATACCAAGTCTTAGCCCGATCGATAAAATAGTTTAGGCTCTAGTTGGAGGTACAGACAGACATTCAAACACAACTTTTTCGGGGGGTCTCGAGTTCGATTTTTTTTTATGATCACAATACTTTCTCTAGTGTAAGATAGCGAGAAAATAAAAATAAAGAAATAAAATAAAATAAATTATATATCTTACTGCTACAATTTGGCTTTTGTCAACCCAATAATGTGGGAACCCCCAATTCAAAGTGATTTCTAATTCGACTGTAATCGTGTAATATTAAATCCCGGTTGATCGGTCGTGATACCTAGACCTCAATTTAAAAAAATATATTTACCACTATCTCAGAAACTATTAGTTTAAAAAAATACGTTCCAAATAAAGGTTTATTAGTTTGAATAGTACAAATTTGCAATGATCTACTATATTGTATCCCAGATATTTGCAGAGATATGATCAAAATGGGGAATTTCCACCTTGTGTAGAGCCGTCTAAGATACAGTCCAATTTTCATAAGAATGGACTTTTATAAAACACAAACATATTTTTACGTGACCAAAATTGATAACATTTTATCATAATACTAGCGGACCCGACAGACGTTGTCCTGCCCGAACGTTGGCTTTTCGTTTGGGTGGCATAATTGATTTCGAATACTATGTGATCATCACAATTACAAATTCACAATGAACTCCAATTAGTGAGTAACACAAATATTACAGATTCAGTGTTTGTCAAGACAACATACAAAATAAAACATCTTTTCATTTTTTGGCATTTCGCCCCCAACTCCACAAATATCAGCTGTATCGAAAATCAAACATAACTATGAATTATTCTCAGAAGTTCAATTATTCATGAACTTTTCAGAAGGTTTTAACGGTCAATTATTAATATTATATTCATTATTTTTAATATTGGGGGCTGGGAGGGGGGGGTGAAATGTTGAGGTTACATGTTCTTATATGCAAAAAATCGTTTAAAAAAAAATTTCCCCCCCAAAAAATACCTAAAAAATAAAAAAATCCTAGAACCTGATTGCAGTGCCATCTACCGGGTCCAATTGTGAATCTAAACCATCCACGGACCCACTCAAACACACACAAAGAATTTCATCAAAATCAGTCCAGCCGTTTAGGAGGAGTTCAGTGACATACACACGTACAGAAGAATTATATATATTAAGATTATATATATTAAGATAAGGCTGTCAGCTGCAGATCACATGACCAGACGTATGAATACTCGGACGTGAAAGTAGTTTTAATAACTTTTACAAATGACAGATAAGGAATAGGACTGTGTAGAAGATTTGTTTATGAAAAGTTAAATAAATAAAATAACAAATTCACTTCACAAGACCAATCAATTTGCTCTACCCATTTCAAAAGAGATGTTTTATTTTCTCAACTTGATCTCCTTGCCTATGCCCAAGGAGAAAGTTAATATTGTCCACCCAATGAGTGCTGCTACCTACCGCTAGAACAGAAAAGCTACTAGTTAAACTTATTCTCAAGAGGTAGCGTGAGAACACCTATTTCTGGAAATTGAAGACTTTGATGAAGGTGGGGAGGGGTGAACAATTTTATGTTTAAATATCATTCGATTACAACTTGGATAGTTTAATAAAGTAATTTAATAATTATAATCACTAACATGATTGGACCCATAATAAATACACTTTTTATATATATTGAATGAGTTTTTTTTAGTGCTTTAAAAGATGCGCAAAAATTAAACCTGGGCGAATCCAAGATTTTCAAATTCCATTTGGGTTCAAATCTTTGCTTACTAGCTCGAATTGAATCTGAAATGAATATTTTAGTGAAAATGTTTCAAATCGAATCCGAATCAGATATTAGACATATTTTTAAGATATATATTTATAAACTGAGCCCAATTAAAAATAATACGTTAAAATATAGTTTTTAAATAGTGAATAGATTATAATATTATGAGATTCACAGGTGTATATGTCAAGTCAAATAATGGACTATGCTATCTTTTTAAAAAGCTAAATTATTCAAATGCATGAATTTTAAATTCAAATTTTTAATAAAATTTCACCAAATTCGTATCTGGAATATATATATATATTCCAGATACGAATTTGGTGGAATTTTATTAAAAATTTAATATTTTATATAATATTTTATAATAATTTATATATATATATATATATATATATATATATATATGGTTTTAAATTTCGAACTTGATGTGAAATAAAATTTCAAAGCTTTGCACAGGACGGGCAAAGATAAATCCTCATTAGGTACTTAGCTTAAAACATAATTATACAGTAGAATGCCGACCTAACGAATTACCAACCAACCAAACCACCGCAACCAAGACCCAGCCTTCCTTCTCCTACCTTTCTTCTCTACTTCCTGAATCAGACCACGTGGTCGTCATTCCGGTCTATTGCTATCCAATTTATAGTTATGTTTATTAATATTTCATCTGTTTTAAAAGCTTTTTAATTTTATGATAATGGCATTTATAGTACGTTAAAAGTAATAGTGTTTTTTCATGTTTAAAATGCCTTTTTTTTAAATACGATTATGCCAAATTTTGAATATATCACCTACCTTTGGCTCAAATTAGTTCTCAAAGTCATCGTTTAGCTGTACATCTTACGATATATATATATATATATATATATATATATATATATATATATACACCTAAAATTATGCCTAATATATATATATACTTAAAACTATTCCTAAAAATATTATTTAGTCTTATTAGAAACAAACAAAACTCTTTATCGTAGATATTATCATCTTCTGTATACACTAATATTCTTCCACTATAAAATAACAAATTATTACTTGAAACTATTATCTATAGTCTTACTAAGCGCAATTACTATGATTACCCAGAGCCAATATTGATAGCAAAAATGTTATTTTTAACATTTTTATTTCAACATCAAATCTCATTCAATTATATAACACATGTTCTTAAATTAACTTCTATCGTCAAAATATACCCTCTGTTATCTATTTAGTAAATATATATATTCCGAGCTGAAAGGGCGTAATATGTAGCATGATGCGTAGTCTTGGATTAAGTTAGTTTGTAAGCTGTGTGCTGATAGTAAATAAAGGTATACACCTAACATGGTAGACAGAGCTGTCAATTTCATCGACATTTCTAAAAATTTTCATTTAAAATATTATTTAATACTATGTAAAATTTCAGATATTAAATAGAAAGACTTGTAAGATTGAAATTATCAAGTATCATCTGCGTAAATTGAAAAATAACACCTAGACAGGGGGATTGAGCCTAGGACTCCTGACGTATTGCTGCGTCAAGGATTTATAGTTAGATTTTCATAACCAGGTATCGATTTTTAGTTTATAAATTTAGCCTATTAATAGCATAAGCTCTAAAAGGCGATTAAACGTTGATACGTTGTCTTGCCTGTAAGGTATACAGCAATGTTAAACTTATATGTTACCTTGGTAGTCTAAACTTCAGGGGATGTAGACTAATACGAAAGGAATAAATTGTAAACATTAATTTAGAAGGCAATTATAGATTTAGTCATTCAAAATTTCAAATTTTAAGCATAACACAGAAATGAATAAATATTAATTCAACGAAAAAATAATATTAGATACAACAACGACACTAAATGACCCACCAAATAGAGATTATCATATATGATTAATTAATTCTGATCTGCATTTTTTACTTTAATACATCCTTATATGGTTAATTTCTTTAATATCTTATGTCCGAGTATGTGGCCGATCATATTAACCTTTCGTTTTTACTAAGCATTTCCTAATATTATTATCTTCTTCTGCCTTTCTTAGTACAGCTGCGATGGTTTATGTGTCCACTAAAATTATAGAATTATAAAGAATGATTTTGAATAGTTACAAGTCTTACACGATCTCTAAGATATCATGAATATAATTTGGGGGGTTAAATAAAAAAAATCGCTTTTAGAACTGATAAAATAGCATATCACCCAGTAGCCAAATGAAAAAAAATTCGAGAAAAAATAGAATTTAATATATATATATATATTTATACAAAGTTTACAATTATATAATTTTTAACAACATGAAAGTCCTGCATCCTCTATGATAAGCTATTTCCATAATTTTTGAAAATTTTTGACCAAAATAAGCGTTTTTGTTTGATCATATTTTGTTAACCGTTGCTCCCACGAACAAAATGTATACGTATCAAAAAAATTAAGCAAAAAAGAATTCTCTACAATAAATGTAGATCACGTTTTATTAAGAGAATATTTTTTGCCACATGATCAATATTTATTTGTAGTATATCCTAATTTGAGCCGATGAGCACGCAAAATAAATGGCAAGCTCAATTATTCTGGGTTGCCACTGGTGAGGGAAGCCATTGGTTAGCTATACTGAGAGTGGTTTCTTATAAACAATTTATCAAAAACTCCTACCATACATGTGGGTACATTTTATCTAAAATACACCTTCCTAATCCCTACCATGTTTGTATAGTTAAATGCGTATTTGCCGAACAAATAGTGAACATAACGAAAAAATCTTGAATAAGGCGTATGTTGACTGTCGATAGCCTTAACTCATTGATTACCTGGATCTGTTACTTTTATTTGCATATATATAATAGTGGGTGAGGGATGAGTAAGGTAAAATTTAGAGGTAATGTACCCACATTTGTCTTGATGTGAAATGATAAACCATTTAAAAAAACTCTCGTCACCTACTCAACTGGAATTCGAACCTTGATCTTCTCAATACCATAAATCGATTTTATTGGAAGCGTAGTGCCTTAGAACATACTGACATGGGCGATTTAAATATTGTACACATTGTCACTTTTTTTGCTTTCTCTCGACAACTCGGAGAGAAAGTATTGGGATCGTAAAAAAAATCAAATCAAATTTGAGATTTTGATCAATGTCGATGTTTTATGACTCCCTGAAACAAAATAAGTTGTCTTCACAATGCCGTTTGTCTGTCTGTACCTCGGGTTAGAGCTGACACTGTTTTACCGATTGGGCTAAAACTTGGTATCTGGGAGTTTCATTATGTCCCCCTGAGGGTTTTTGAAATTAAATATCTAACCCTAAATTTAAGGGTAGTTTACTGAAGGGCCAAAAAAGAAAAAAATAGATTTTCTTGAAATTTGCTGTAGTAATTTTGATTAAATTTTATAGCCAGACACTGTTTATCATTGTAAAACAAAATGGCAACCTCATTTTCCTCATGAAAATGACTTTGAGGGTACTTTAGATTGGGGAAGTTTTCCAGTTTTCATCAATTTATCTGAAACTATATATATACATATACCTAATCACGCCATTCCCTTACGGGGCAGACAAGAAACTGTAAATATATCTAAACAAAACTCCGTACTTAATACCATCCAAACTAACTTTCCCCAGACTTCCTATCCTTGCCATACTCCTTTGCTTCAACAACATCCATACAACCCAGTCATACAGGCTCTTTTATTTTAAAACTCTTAATGTTTCTCTTTTTCACACCTTCATCTATCACATTTAGCCAAGTCTTACATGGCCTACCCGTATTCCTTTTGATCCATACACTCTACCTTCATATATTTGTTCGTCACTCGATCCATTCTCATGCTTAAACAACGTCACATTAACACACTTTTATATACTATTTGAGATATGAAATAACTTATCATTGTAAAGTTCTAGTACTATTAAAGAAAAAAATATTTTATTTGAAATATTTTTTAAGAAACAATAATTTCTGAGCTATAAGCATATATATATATACTTTTTTTTTGATTCAGTCTTTGAAAATGCATATTTGATTGCTAATGCCTCTTTGGTGGACAAAGATGTCTTCTCTTTCACAATTTTTCTTTACCAGATGTTTCCTAGTTTCCTAAATGCCATAGAGTAAGTAACAGTGTATTTTATTTCATTTATGATATTTAGTGTAATGTTTCTACAACAATTTATAGACCTATTATTTCTTTTCACAAATCTTATACGAGTTTTTAGTAAATGTCTATTTTAAGAGAAAAGCGGGAGGAAGTCTGTGCGGTGCGCTCTACTATCTTTTTTTTTAAGTATGTCAGGGAAAATTGTTAAGTTTGGGTGAAAGTTAAAGCAAGTTAAGGGCAGTATTTTTTTTTTTTTCAGTTTTTATATCAAAGCATTATTTTCGGACAAAATAACTGAAATATTTCTCCAGTAGAAACATAGAGTTTAGTTTTCTTCACATGGTGATATCAACAATAATTGTTGAATACCTGTCAAGGGTGTCCTGGAATTTAATTACAACTTTAAATATTCATTTAAAAAGTTTCTCATCTAATGCTGCTACGCTCTTGACAGATATTCAACAACTGTTGAGGACACCATATGAAGAAAATTAAACACAATGTTTTTACTGGATGAATATTTTTTTATTAAAAAAAAGATACTTTGCTATAAATCTGCTTAAAAATTCCCTTAACTCGCCTTCATCTTCCATTTTTAACTTCATACGGTGGCCCGATTGATAGTTATATGAGAATAAGTGCATTGTCTTTTTATGGAGGCCTAATGTGAGAGTCCTAAGTAATTAATCAAACATGGAAAAATATCTTCGGCACATCGAGCATAAATTTATACCTCAACCTATCCAACACCGGCAATCCTGTAGATTGTGAGACTGACACCTTGGACCGCATGCTATTGAGGTGGGTTGATTCTTCGGTACAAAGAAAATGGATTGGACATATCCTTAGGAGGAACTGTCTTCTGCACGACGTCATAGAAGGAAAGATTGATGGGAAAGAAGAACATAGGAAGGAGGATTCAAATATGGATAACTTGAGGAAAGAAGAAAATTCTGGGAGCTGAAGGAGGAGGCAGAGGACAGGGTGCATTGGCGGTCTAAGTTCACTGACAAAAGGATTGACCTTCGTGAGACAGACATAATAAATAAATGTTCATGTGTATCGATATCCTGCAGCTGTCACTTTCGATAGATTTTAACAATACCTCTAAAATAACACTAATAATATAGTAAAAATCTACCAAGTTTGACAACAACAAAAATTATTTGGTTTTTTTCTCGAAAAAGGTTCTTCTTATAAAATACTGGGCACAGCTGGTTTTATCAACTAACTGTGTAATTAATAGATTTTATTTTATAAAGCTGCGAACAAATTATTACCCTAATTAGTTGAAAATAAACTGTTTGGATTTAAATCTAATCTAAATGTTCAAGATGCCAGTATGATGCAATAGAGTAGGATCGGAGAATCATCCAATTTATTATACATTGAACTGGACGAGTTGTTTACCACGTCAATACCATGTGGAGTTACACAAACACACACACACACATACACACACCACACACATACACACAGGTCTCCCGTGGCCTCGTGGGAGGATATAGCACTTCATGTAGATGAGACAAGGGTTGGGTGGAATTGCGATATACACCTTGGATACTAAAGCGCCAGAACTAGGGGAGCGGGTATTGTTTTCTCACAAGGTTGGCAAGGGGGACGACGGGGTTTATTAAAAATTGTACAAACTTGCTTGCCCAATTTTTTTTATTATCACAGCGTATTACTACATCTTCGGGTTGTATGATAATGAACTAAACACACCAATGAACTAGGGATGAAGCAGTTTGAATTCAAAGGACATTTACCCGAATTTCCGTGATAGGAGAACGGGAAACCATTTATGAAAAACCATCCCTAGTATATCCGACCAGGATATGAACCCCTGATTTTCTTGTCATCTGTAGTCTAGCTAGTCTATTACAAGTGTGACGCCTTACACCATGCAGCCACCAAAGCAGGTTACCCAAAATTGGTTGATAATTTTGAAATAGTAGAAATCAAGAATGAATCTAATGACACCAATTATTTCAGATGTCAATGGGTCGTGTGCTGATATAATCAGCAGGTTCAGAAAGTGCACGTTTAATATATCATGGAATCAAGTTAATGCTTATACAATTTACAATAAGTGCATTACATTTACCCTGAAAGAGAGCAGTCTTACCTTGGCGAATTACATTATGGTCCTCTATAATAATATTGCGCGTCTGGTCTACATCACTCGTAGTCCAGTAGTGGAAGTATTAATCAGTACTAATGTACCGTTGCTCAGGGGACGCCCGAATGTACTAATCGTACATCCTTTCCATGGAGGCTCTTTCCATGTGCCGATGAGATGAGGTGATGGTGATAGTATGAGGATGTGCAACCAGTGGAAACACTTTAACCTAACTCAAGCCTAACAAACCAAACCCTGGTGACCAATGGGGCAATTCCCCTTTTTGGCAAAATACTCAAGGTACCAGCCGGGAATCGAACCCAGGAACCTAGGCTAATAGTGGTTTAAGGCGTCATTCTCATTTTAGACTAGGCTGCTGAAGACGAGGAAATAAGGTTCGAGTCCTGGTCGGGTCTACAGAGGGTGGTTTTCCCCAAATAGTTTCCCAATCTTCTGCCACGCAAATGCGGGTATGTTACTTCTAAAATACGTTCTTCCTCATACCTACACCTTTAAAGTAACTATAATATATGCGTATAGCCCTGAACCGATAGAAAGACACTGATAAAAAAAAACTTCGAACGATTTTTTTTTTGGCACTGTGCATTTCTACCCGTTCGGTTTGTACGCTTATGTACCAATTATGCTAATTGTTATAGGGATTGTGAAGGATATATTTATAGGACGTGTACCTGAATTTACATAGAGGGAGAGTGGAAAACCATTTTTTTTTTTAAATCTTAGAATACCCGACCAAGATACGAACCACGATTTCCCCATCATTGACAATCTAGTCTACTGCGAGAGTAGCACCTTAGACCATGCGGCCAGCGGAAAGAATTTCAAACTAATGTATGTATGTGTATTTAATGTCTGTCGATATGTATGTCTTTCTCTTTCTATCGTTCGCAAATGCTTTATCAATGTTGCCAGTAAATAGATACAGAATAACATTTTATGCAGCGTTCACAAAACTTGACTCGATAAAGAATAGAAGGAGTATTGCGATTTTCTATCGATTGTTTATTATTGTCACGTACGATGATAAAAAAATAAATTATATACTCCTATTTTTCCTGCTCTGTTCCACGTTACACTGAATATCATCTCTGATGAAACTACCTGCATACTATTGGGGAAGAGCATTGACATTCTCTTTCTTTCCTGTGGTTATCACAAAATTGTAAAAGTTGTTATTAATGTCTTACTACCCTTCCAGGATATCCTTGTGCTCACACTAACATGGTAAGGGAAATTTGTAAGAAATGTACCTACATTTGAATTTGTCCAAAATGTGGAGCAATTAAAAAACAATTATGCTGTATCAAATGCGCATGCGCACTGATTTGAGAGGGCTGGTTCTGAGATTTGATTGGTTCTCTCGTGCCGAACATCCTCAGGCAGAGCTGACAAAGTAGAGATGAGTTTAAGTTTTAGCGGAACAGCTTGCGCCGATGAAGCGGAAATCTTGTGATTGGCTTGGATCTCGTCACGTGACCACGTTTCTGCTTCGCGCTAGTTTTCGGCGTACGTGTGAATCGACAGTTACTGTCTGAAGCCTAGTCGAGAACGCTGCATTTAAATTATCAATAAAACAATGAGATAGCTATCTCACATTTTCAGTCTTTCTCTCTCTCTCCCTCTCTCTCTCTCTCTCTCTCTCTCACACACACACACACACACACACACACACAACTACTCTTCAAAGTGCGATTCCTTGTACCAAATAAAGCAGAGATTTTAAATCACAAACGCTAATACACATTTCGATAATTCCTGGCTACAGATCCAGAGGTATCGGTTTCGATACCAGATATTTCTGTGAAGTGTTGTGTCTGAAACGGGTTCAGCTCAGTCTCGTGAAGAAAATAGAGGAGATCCACTTCGGTCTAAGGCGATACTCCCTCAATAGACTAGACTGCCGATGACGGGGAGATCGTGGTTTGATCCCGGTCGGGTGTACTTAAGTAATTTTCCCTCAATTGTTTACCTCTCTATCTCCGCGCAAATGTGGGTACACTTAATCTAAATCAGATCTTCTTCATTCATAACTTACTAGCGTTATTATTACATAAGCGTATAGCTTGAATTGATAGTAAGACGTGGTGCTAAAAAAAATAATGAGAAACTTGGATGAAAAAGAAGCGGCTTTGGTCTAGAAAAATAAACGTCAGAGGGTTCATTGTGCTGATCACATGACACCTTCTATCCGGCGCAGTTTTCGCCAACAGACGGAAGCAGCTCGGTCGGTATTGTTCGAATGCGGGCTGACGACGCTATGGAAGCTGGTTTACTCGATGCGAAGATTACTATCGCGATACGCGTGATTCATGAAAGTCACGGTAATTTCAGTAGCAGTGGTTGGCAAACGTGATGCCCGTTTGAACGCTTCCTTTGGAATGAAATGCCAGGTTATAGAAAACAATAACCTCCTATGTGTCTAAACAGTTACTAATACTAATATTCCGTGTAAAAAAAAAGTTAGATACATTTAGAATGTAATTCAGTCGCGATAGAAAATCTTATCGCGTTACGCGTGAATTCATTAAATGGAGGTAATTGCAGTAGTTGGCAAACGTGAACCCAATTTAAACGGTTCTGTTGGAATTCCATAATTACTTGTGGGAAGAACGGCCTATTAAGTCTCGAAATAACCGGTCCCGTGATGTAGTGGTCAGTGCACTAAGATACGAGCCTAGGAGTCCAGGGTTCGATTCCCGGTTAGTACCTTGAAGGCTTTTCCCGAAGGGGGAATTACCCCAACCGTTACCAGCAGAGGGGTGCACCCAGGATTTTTAGCTGGAGGAGGGTGGCTTTTGACATAATCATTTTCATAATTTCAATATTATATATTTCAATTACTGTGATATTTGGAAATTTGGTTTGAAATAGGGGGATAATAAAGAGAGATAATCAGCCCCCTAAGAAGTGGGGTACCAGAGGTTTTTTACCCCGGGGAAATTTTTTATTTCAAAGGATGCAAATGGTAATATTTAAGCTCATTTTTACCAAAATCGGATCCTCGGCCTACCCTTTGTCACTGTGTACTCCACTGGTTAACGGGTCTGTGTTTACACATTCTTCCTCACACCCAGGATTTGCAGTGGTGGGGGCATGTAATAACATCAACTGCCCCTTCTACTCTTCCTGATACAATAGTGTTTACATATTTGCCCTAAAATAATAATTTCAATTAATGTACCCACTTCAAAACTCTATGTACAAAGAGTAAACATTTTTAATCATTTAAAGAAAATATTACATTATTACAGGTCCAGTTTTCATTTAAGTGCAAATTTACAGTAAAATTAAAAATCAACAGAAAGAAGTATTCCTTTGAAAAGCCCTAATTACTGCACAAATTTAATCTCTTTTATATTAAATATAATTAAGCAAAATATAATGGATTAATTGAGGAACATAATGATAATCAGATTTTTGTAATATCCTTAATTTTCTGGGGAGGGCCTTCAGCTGGGGGGGGGGGCGGCTTCAGCCCCCAAAGGTCTCCCCTTCCATGAGTGCGCCCCTGGTCACTAGGGTTTGGTTAGTTAGTCTTAAGTTAGATTAGAGTCTTTCCACTGGTTCCACACCCTCATACTCACTATCACCATAACCTAATCTCATCGGACATGGAAAGAGCCTCTCGGAAAGAAAGTACGATTAGTACATTTGGAATTCCCCTGGGTAGCGGTTAGTACTGGCTAATCTTTTCATCACTGGGCTACGAATGATGTAGCCCAGACGCATCATTATTATTATTATTATTATTACTACTATAGTCTCTAAATAATTACCAAGGATATTATTCCATGTCAGAAGAAGATATATTAAAGGTACAATTTTTATAGGCTGAGTCTTTTAGCATTTAACATTGAGAACATTTTACTAAATTATGACTGTTATTTTGTAGTTACTAGTTTAATAATATCTACTAAAAATGTCAGCCGTAGATCACATGTCCTGAAGTATGAATACGTGGAAGTAGATCTAGTACATTTTCTAGATGTCAAATAAAACCCTTCTAATGAAAATTGGACTATGGAATGTAATTATGTTTTGATGGACATGCGCTTATTTATTATAAAAAAAATGCCATTTTTCTAGAATGTGAGAATATAATCAGGTAATAATTTGTTGTTCCAAATTCCTTCAAGATGAATGAAACTCTGCGTTATGGAATACATTTGCTTCACGTCACACTTATAAATAATTTTTAAAGGACGATGACCAAAGATGTTACTTTTATTTTTGTTCAATATTGTTCCTGTATTGACCCGTTCGGGATACTCACGGGATTGGAACAAGGAAGATATAATTGATTAGAAGTGTAGCCTATGTGGTCTAGTAGTCAAAATTTCTAGTGGGCACATTACAGTTGGGCAACGTAAACCTGTTATTACTTGCGTTTAAAAGGGTATGTCTAATCCCACATTACAGTTGGGCTACGTAAACCTGTTATTACTTGCGTTTAAAAGGGTATCGTTAGTCCCACATTACAGTTGGACCATGTATACCTGTTATTACTTGCGTTTAAAAGGGTATCATTAGTCCCACATTACAGTTGGACCATGTATACCTGTTATTACTTGCGTTTAAAAGGGTATCGTTAGTCCCACATTACAGTTGGACCATGTATACCTGTTATGACTTGCGTTTAAAAGGGTATCGTTAATCCCACATTACAGTTGGACCACGTATACCTTTTATGACTTGCGTTTAAAAGGGTATCATTAATCCCACATTACAGTTGGGCCACGTATACCTGTTATGACTTGCGTTTAAAAGGGTATCGTTAATCCCACATTACAGTTGGGCCACGTATACCTGTTATGACTTGCGTTTAAAAGGGTAACGTTAATCCCACATTACAGTTGGGAAACTTAAACCTGTTATGATTTGCGTTTAAAAGGGTATTATTAATCCCAAATGACAGTTGGGCAACGTAAACCTGTTACGATTTGCGTTTAAGAGGGTATGTTAATCCCACATTACAGTTGGGAAACGTAAACCTATTATGACTTGCGCTTAAAAGGATATCGTTAATCCCAAACTAGATTTGGGCCACCTCATTACACCTGGGCGGGATTAGAGCACTATACTCCTATCTAGTCACCAGGACAGATGTTTATTCATAATTGACTCCGTCAATCCAAGATTACCTTGCAAAATAATATCAATTTTGATGTTTTATCATTGTGTTCATCACTTCCTGCCAAATCTGGCCTAACTATTAAAATTATAACTTGTAAAACAAATTATAATTAATTTAAAATTTAGCCCTATGCCCAAGAAATATAATTTACCTTCATTAAATTGAAAAATGGCACCTGGACACGGGAATCGAATCCGGGCCTTTGGGTTCGATTCCCGTGTCCATGTATCATTCTTCAATTTGAACAGTAGGATATTTGTATATATTTTTCTAAGATGGCCACTACATAAAAAATAATTTAAAAAAATTATAGTTGTCTCAATATTTAATGATTAACTGAAACCGCCCGACACCTTGGCTCAGTCGGTAGCGTGCCTACTGAACTAAAGGTCTCGGGTTCGATTTCCAGCATGGCCGAAAATGTAGTATTGATGAAAATATGGGCGTACCCTTTTACATTAATATATTAACAGGCAGGGACTGGATATTGTGTCTGTCCTAGTCTTAAGTTAGATTATAAGGCATATGAAGCTTCGACAGGCCTAGCAAGCCGGTAGCGGAAAAATATATGGCTTGATTAAAAAACTGACTCAGGCCACAGGATGGATGTAGTAAATCAACTGAAATTGTTTGGACACACTTAATATCTCTGGAATATCATGTCCATTGGAAATATTAAAACTAGATGCTCATCTTAAGAGCCCGTCTCACCTTCACAGATAGAACTTAAATTGAGCAGGTAGTTTATATTGAACCAGACATCACACTTCGGAGCGATTTTCTGTATTCTACTTTAAAAAAAAAGTGGAAATGAAGCCACTAAATTGTTTAACTACATTATAAATACTACAATAAAATGGAAAAATAGTCTAATTATTTTAAAATAAAAAATAATCAGAAGTTGTGATTATTTAAACCGTTAGTGCAGTTTATGAAGGTACTGGGGAGTATAATGATGAGTTACATAACCTGAACTCATCACAAGACATTTTTAGGAAAATCAAGTCTCGAAGATTAAGGTGGGAAGAATATGCTGCGCGAATGGAAGAATCTAGAAGCGTGTTCAGGGTATTGGCTGGTAAGCCCATTGGGAAGAGATCATTGGGAAGACCTAGACGCAGATGGGAGGATAACATTAGAATGGACCTGCAATAGATAGGGTTTAATGAGGTGGACTGGATAGAACTAGCTCAATACAGGGATAGAGTGTAATGAGGTGGACTGGGTAGAACTAGCTTAAGATAGGAATAGGGTGGAATGAGGTGGATTGGATAGAACTCGCTTAAGATAGGTATAGGGTGTAATGAGGTGGACTGGATAGAACTAGCTTAAGATAGGTATAGGGTGTAATGAGGTGGACTGGATAGAACTAGCTTAAGATAGGAATAGGGTGGAATGAGGTGGATTGGATAGAACTAGCTTAAGATAGGTATAGGGTGTAATGAGATGGATTGGATAGAACTAGCTATATAATGAGTAGGAAATAGGGATAGGGAATGAGGTGGAACGATGGATAGAAACATAGACTCAAGATAGGAATAGGATGTAATGAGATGGACTGGATAAGCAGCTCATAGCATCAAAGATAGGGAATCAAGGACAGTAATGAAGGAGAACTAGAGATAGAACTAAGTGGCTATCAAAGGATAATGAACAGTGGTGGACATAACTTTGGTAAATGGTGGCAATTAATATATTTGAGTTCCTAACGCCATTGAATAAGTAAATCCATGCAGTGTTCTGAACACAACATTTGTTACAATAAAAACCTACTCAAGTTTTAATATTTTAAAATTATCACTACTCGCCTCACAAAAATATTTGTCCCAAATTGTATTAAGTTCCTTCAACAAAGTTTTGTTTCCTTAAACTCTCATACACAGATCCCCCCCCCTCGCCCCTCCACCTCTCTTAATCAATGCTGACCAATCAAAAGTGTTCGTGGTCACGTATTCCTAAAACAAACCTGCGCCTTGCATCCGTGGAAACATTCACACCGTTATAATATAAGTTGCGTTCCCCCATTAACTGTAGCATAACCGTGGCCAGCATCAAACTTTCTTAATATTGCTAGACCAATAAAAACGTCATTATTCGCGATAGTTCCTTAATAAATTAACAGTTCTTTTAGTTTGCTACATGGGATAGCACTGAGATTCGAAGCAGACCTTTTACAAACCCCACATTATTTAAGAAGTTTTTTTATCTTTTTTTTTAAATATCGTTTTTCTACAAAGTGTAGACGAAAATTCTCAGATGGTTTCTTATTAGTTAAAAAGTTTAAATTTTGAGCTTAAAATTTTTAAAAATTGACATTTTACATGAAAATGTGAATACTCTCTCATATACGAGTTACTGTACCCAGGAGGTTCGGTGCAAAGGAAATACATTAAGTGGTGTTATAGAATAAAGTAAGATTATATTTTTTTAATGAATACGTTTAACACAAGTGTTTATTAATGACTTAATACAGCGGTTCCTAACGTGAGGTACACGTACCCTCAGGGGTACGTACCAGGACATTTAGGGGTACGCGAAAATATTTGAATGATGTCAGAAAGAGCTACAAATGCCAGCAGTGTGAGACAAAAGATCAGCCAAAAATTATGAAACTATTTAAACGATATGGCGAAGGGGCGGTGCTGGTTTTCCTCTATATTTGACCTTAAGAAAATTATTTTCAATTTCAAACATAAAACAGTTTTTTATATCTATTAATAAATTAATTAAATGTGTTAGTTTTTATTGTAACTTCTGATTTTTGAATATAAAAATATTATATGTACTCTTTATTCACCTTATTATTACATTGTTTTTAATCCCATTACTAATCCATTTATTTTAAGTTGCAACAAATAAATCAGAAATAACTACTACTATAGTAATCAAACATTTTTCATAATATTAAGGGTATAATTTATGGAAATGGGCTGCCAAGGGGTATGCGAACTAAAAAAATTAATTTGGGAACCGTTGACTTAATGGAATTAGCAAAAAGTAGGAGGGTAGTTTTTATATTAAAAAAATCACATATGACTGGGAGAAAGGATGTGACAACCGCAATTAAAACTTACTCATATGTTTGAAGATCACATATGATGAACCTAGCTGGAATTCAAGTCTCAACCTCTTCATCAATGCCAACGTGAGCCTTATGGCTTAGACCACTTGGCCACCACTTTGGGTGAGTAACACGCCACTAGCTATCAATAATTTTTAGCCTATGTTCAATTTTGTTTTTTAGCACGATTAGGTAATTTTTTTTTCACTAAATGCTGTTGCCTATACTGAATCTGCATACGCCTTGAAACTTGTCTCAAAGTCTTTGAAGCATAGCTTCTAATGGCCCTGTCTATGTTCATGATCATTGAGGCCACGCTCTCTTAGAAATGGTTTGTTGAAGATCACCTGTAATTAAGTGCTCTGTAAATAACAGTAAGCCCATGCGAAACTTTCGCACATTCAACCATTCCCTCCCCCCCCCCCCCAAAAGATATAGTCTTTTGTTAGGTTGTTGAAATTAAATACTCAGCTAAGTGTATTTACAAAATAGCAAATAAAGTTTATTATTATTATTATTATTATTAGCACCGCGTCTTACTACCCATTCGGGTTATACGCACTTACGCTAATGTGCAATGGTAGGGTGATTGTGAGATGAAATGGAGGACCTACAGTTTAACGTGGGATCCGAACCACGGTGGAGGCCCGGCATTCCTCACATTCACAAGTTGTGATTAATACACATCTTGTCAGAGGTGAAGGAAGGTTTTGGCAATCAGATAAATCTGTGCCGGGACCGAGGATTGAATCCCGGACCCTCAGCACAGAAGTCTGACACCTTACCCCTAGACCACCAGGTCACCTCAAGACATTTTATTCATGTGAACGTATTTACAATTTATAATACTTCTTTGTACACAATATTTATGTCAGAATGCAATCGTCTTGAATTTAGATTTTTGTTTTAACTTAAATTTTAAACAAACAATATGTTTTAATGTAAACTGAGTATGCTATGTCAGAAGTTGGTAAGAAATCCTATCCACTGATACCTTATTCCTCGCTGTAGGCTTTGTATTAGTTGAGAAAAAGGGATGTTGACAACAGAAATAATATATATAATTCAAGGTCTTTACCTGGATGACAGTTCAACAATCATATGTTTAGGTTTTAGGTTACCAACACTTGTAAAAGAACACTGTTTTGTTATGAATGTTAAGTTTTTTAATTACATGTTATATTTTACATTTAAAATAACTTAAACATAAGTTTTCTCACATTATTTCATTAATTTTAACAATTTCTTTTTACCCAATCTGAAACAATATTTTAAACATATATTAAAAGTACCTATTCTTTTGGAATGTTATCTATGATGTGTAATATAGTGAATGCATTAATACCTTTTAATAAAGGCATCGTATTTACTTGGTAAAGATAAAATATTTGTAATTTATTTTATATATGATTAACTATTTTATTATTAGTTTATTGTTTTTAGAAATATTTAACTGAATAAAATATAATCGTCTGCTGCGAGGATACACCATTTTAAACAACTTGTCCGCGTCATCATCAACCACATGGCTAATATTCGTTGGTCGCCATTTTAAAGCCATATTTGTTAGACCTTTTGTGAAAGTGCTCGGAATAATAATTATTTTAACTTGAATAGAAGGATAAATAAGCTTTGTGGATGACCTCAAATAAATATTAAGACTTTGTTTAATTTAAATATATTTCATAGAATTTATTACTGTGCGCGTTTATTATATTTTTAACTTTAAATTAAGTCTCTAGTTTGTTAGGTCCACGCCTTACTCTAACTTATAATAATTTATAACCAAGTTAAATTACCTTTTATTTTAATTATTGGGCTTCTGTATTAACGTAAAAAAACTTAATCCTAGATCATATTACTAATTATTTTAAGAATAAATTTGTGTATACAGACATTTTCTCTTTAGTTCGAATACATATTAGGTCTAATTTGGTTAATTTTAATCTTACTTTAATATAACTTTAAACTTACTTTAAAATAACTTTAATCTAACATTAATCTAACTTTAATCTAACTTTAATCTAACATTAATCTAACTTTAATTTAACTTTAAACTTTTATCTTTTATCAAACTTAAATATAAGTTTAATCTAACTTTAATCTCACGAAATTTTATAAGGGGTTCTTTTTATTTGTGGATAGATTTGTGTGTGTTTTTTTTGATAATGAGTTCCCAGGAGAAAAAAAGAAGAGAAGTTACAGATCACCAAGTCATTCAAAAATTTCAATTTCAAAATTCTTTGAGGCATAATATTGGCCTAAATTACTGTGGTTAACTATCACATTACTCTACATAACCATATGTTTTCATAACAGCTGTCCCAAGTGACAGTGGCAGATATCAGCTGTTGGCGTAGTGATATTTTAGGGACTATTTTTTAGTTACTTTTTGAGCTGTCATCCAAGTAAACTTAGGTCGTGAATGGCGTATAGGATTGTTTGTTTGTAGGTTTTCTATCAATATCAAAGATGAACACTTCAGCTAGACCTCAGGATGTTAATTTATCACGCGTTGTAAGGAGACAAACTTTATTTAACAACAATATCCATCCCTTACCCAGTCATTTTTCAATCAATATTTTAAGGTAGTGTCTGTGATGGAATGACCCTGGTCAGGGGACGACTGATGGATAGCTAAGTGATTAGTGTATTGGGTACTAAGTTAAAGGTACCGGGATCGATTCCTGTGTCACAAGGTGTAATTTTTCAATTTAAATAATATTATATTTAGATGCAGCTATAACCGTAACTGACAAATATAATATTTTGGCTTATTTAATCTATAATAATATCGATGCTATACTTCCGAAACCTAGTAAGTATGATTTACTTTGAAGTTTATTTTTTTATGATCCAGTGGTTTGTGGCTAAACCAATTGTTTCCTTTAGTTTACAATTGATCATTAAGAAGGGAGTGTAAACACGATTTAAGTTATTTTATTTTGGCTAAAATAAAAAAAATATTGCTCCAATAAATAAAAATATAGCTTAATTTTTGTCCCATGATGAAATCAACAGTTTGTTTAATATCTGTCAAACATTTTAAATGAAGAGAAAAAGTTGTCATTAAATTCCAGGACATTCTTGACAGATATTCAACAAATGTTGATATCACAATGTTAAGCATTTCCTATAAACACCTTTATCATCGCTACACCCTTAGGTAAGAATTTAATGAATAAATAAATAGTACCACACAGTCTTAAACTATTTGATATACGTTTTATTATAATTTGAAAACAAAATTTTCAAAAATTGGCAATCAATGAACTAATCTTAAATACATATTCTACCAAAAATACAAGAATAAAATGTTATAGATAATATAAAACAATATCCTGATGTTCATTTTGATCAAAATATTAATTGGAATTTTCGAAGAATTTCAAATTTTTAAAGATAAATCTTAAATAAGCTGCCCTTAAGGGATTTTCTCCCAGAAAGAAAAATACACAGGGCTAGATAAAAATAACGTAAAATCCATTTTAAACCGAATTGTTAAAGCCATTTTTTAAAAACCTTTTAACTTTCAAAAATCATTCAACCAGCCTAAATTTTTAGAGACAAGAATAAAAATCTCAATTTCATTTCTAGGTATAACCATGTAACACATAAATATCAAGTTTTAACCAAATCTACAAAATCTTTTCGGCTGTAGCTTCAGATCCAGGCATACAAACATAGCCTATATAGTGACAAACACATAATTTGTGACAATATTTATTTCCTTTACTTTCTCGTGACCCCTCTGGGAAAGAGAGAAAGTATTGTGATCGTCAAATAATATATACTTAGATATTTGGATGGATTTGACGTTTCATGACACCATGGGACCGAAAAAAATAATTTTTGCAATTACATCTCTATGTTTATATCTCGGACTAGAGTCGGAATAATTTTACCGATTGGGCTAAAACTTGATATCTAGGATTTTCTTAAGGTTAGTTACCCTGAGAATATTTAGAATAAGATTATATAACCCTATAATTAAGGGTAATTTACTGAAGAGCAAAAAAATAGAAAAATTGACTTTCTCAAAATCCACTGTAACGACTTTGATTAAATTTGGTATCTAGGCACTGTTCAACATTAAAAACAAAATGGAAACTCTCATTTTCCCATGAAAATGACATTTAGGGTACTTTACAAAAGCAGAAATTTACAATTTTGACCATATCTCCACAACTATTCCAGCTACGAAATAGCTTATCATTGTAAAGTTGTAGTACAATTAAAAATGAAATTCTTTTAATTGAAATATATTTTTATAAAACAAAAAATTTCTGAGCCATAAACTTTTTTTTTATGGAATGTGAAACTGATTGTTATGCTCTTTGGTGAACAGAGATGTTCCTCTTTGTTCGATATTTCTGTCACAGTGTAAATTATTTCATTTACTCACTTTAATGGAGTGTTTCTGCAACATCGTATATCATTTCGTTTCACAAATCTTACGAGTTTTTAGTAAATTTATCTGTTTTTGAGCAAAAAGAGAGTCAGTGCTGTACGGTCAATGGTACAGTATATCATTTTTTTTCAATTCAGTATTTTTTGTCCCTGCAACAAGGTATATTATTTCATTTCACATTATCTTACCTTACATAATTGAAATAAATTAAGATAAAGGAGTGAAAAAAATCTGTGCAGGGCACTGTACAATTTTTTATTTTCTAATAGAAAGAAAATATTGCGTTAGGGACATTTTGGCCTAGAGATTATATTGGATCTTGACATTGTATGTGTGACCGCTAACGCAAATAAATGGTACGGAACTCCGCACGGACTTTCTCACTCTATTGTTTAAAAATGGAGATATTTACTCAAAACTCGTAATATATGTGAAACGAAATAATATACATTAGCATACCCAAACATAAATTGCACTATGTTTATGTAAAACTTTTTGAGTCCCGGTTTTAAGTTATATAATTTTATTTTTAAAGCATTAATGTCCTCATTTGTATGTTTGGACCGACAAAAAAGATAAAACTTAAGTAGTATCTCTTTACAACTAAAGCTCACAAAATTGTATTATTATATTTCCAATATCTCAGAAACTGTTGGATTTACAAAAATATATTTAATATAAAAGTTTTTTTTAATTTTTAATAGTTATAAGTTATTTAGTATCTCAAATAGTTGCGGAGATAAGGAAATTTCAGCTTCTGTAAAGTACCCTAAAAGTAATTTTCATGAGTAGATTAAAATAACCAGCTTATTTATAGTCTTAATCAACGCCTAGATACGAATTTTCACCAAAATCGTTAGAGCTGATTTTGAGAAAATCGATTTTTTTTTTCTTTTCGCCCCTTATTAAACTACTCTTAATTTTAAGTTTAAACAGACACAGAAACAGACGGCATTGCAAAGACCACTTTAGAGTTCGGGGGGTTATGAGACGTCAACATCCATCAACATTTCAGGTTATATTTTTTTTTACGGTCTCAATACTTTTACCTTTTGTGTTCGAAAAGTTAAAAAATATAAATATTTGCGTATAGCTTGAAAGTTATTGGTTTTATAAAAAATATGCTTCGAATAAAATATCTGTATTATAGATAGATCTACATATTTGTAGTGATAAGTATTTCATAATTCAAATAGTTTCAGAGATATGATAAAAAATGATAACTTACCCATCAGACCGGAGGCCTTAAAGTCATTTTGCCGAAATATTAAGATTAGCTATTTTGTTTGAAATATATATATAAATGTTTAGAAATGAGATTTAATCAAAATCGTTAGAGCCGATTTTAAGAATATCGACTTTTTCTCTTTTTGCCCTTCAGTAAACTACCCTTAATTTTTGGGTTAGATATCCAATTCCAAAAACCCTTCAGGGCAACCCTATGAACGCCCTAAACACCAAGTCTTAGCCCGATCGATAAAATAGTTTAGGCTCTAATTGGCGATACAGACAGACATTCGAAAACAACTTTTTCGGATTCGGGGGGTCATGAAACGTCAAGATTGATTAAAATCACGATCTCGATTTTTTTTACGATCACAATACTTTCGCTACCTGTAAGATAGCGAGAAAGTAAAAAGTGGGGCTTACCAGATCTCCATATCAATCTGTACGTCCACCTCACCTATGTTTAAATATGCATCTGTCTATCTGTCCGTTAATAGGTGTCTTATAGAGATGTGTCATTGGACGGCTCCTCAAGGTGAACGAATCGAACTAGTTCACCTTATTGACATGAACTAGTTCGAATTGAACGACACAAGACAATCAGAAAACTCTTCGGCTGAAAGAAGTTTTTTTTTTTCCCCTCCTTGTTCAGCAAATCTACCTCCTCTGCGTCCGTCCCTCCCCCCCCCCTCCTTCTCGTCAATAAAGCCAAACAATAAGCAACATTGTCCTCACAGGTAGAGGTGGTCTCTAGAGTTTAGGAAAAAGGCTACAAGAGGCAAATTTAAATGCTTCCTTAGAAACTCAAATATTTTAAAACTATCACGTGCTCTAAGGCAGCACACCCACAACCTACGGCCCGCGGGCTAGATCCAGGGCGCCAACTGAGAGGCCTGGTTTGACGTAGACTGTTGGTTAATGTCTGAATTCACTTCTATATCTATAATATCTACATCGTCGACAGTTTGCTAACCAAGTTTAATGTGGCTTGATAAACTTATGGTACTTACTTATGAAGAAACTCGCTTCTAAAAGTAGGGTGATTGGCTATAAGATGTCTCATTAAGTTCCCGGTAGAACCACAAGCTAAACTGACGAATTGTGAACAATACCCACACTTGGCTTTTTTGCCTTCAATTTCGGAAAAGTGATCTCAAAGTTTACTTTTTCTTAGTGGCATTTTTTTTAAAAACAAATGTGCATTTAAATACAATCATACTACTTAATAAACTACGTAATTAATCATAATAGATAAAGTGCTACCTTTAATAAGTTTTAGATTTGATTCATGAGCATAAATGATACAATAATTAATTTAATAAACTTTAAAAACTTCTCCCTGAAAACAGGCCTTTGATGCGAAGGGAATATCTCATTTACACGATGTGTTTCTCCAAATGGTACCATTAACTGATTGAAAGCTGTAGGTCGGTCGAGAACTTGCCGGTATCAGGTCGGTCGCGAACGATGAGCTCTAAACAAGTATTCGTTCGCGAACGACTGAATGATAAATATGAACGGTTCATTTCACTGAACTGAATCACTTTAACCCGTTCCCAAGAGTGAGCCGTTCTGCTCATCTCTAGTGTCGTAGGTTAATTGTTTCATATATTGTATGTTAGTTGAATTCAATCTTAATCCACTTTAGATTTAAAATTATATATATCCAAAACATATAAGACTATATGAATTACGATGACGAAGCATACAACTTAAAGAATTTATAGATTGTCGTATTTGACTTTAAGTGGAACTACTTAGGCATAATGCATAAAATAGTTCCATTTCATAAATTAGGTTTTGTGGAAATGACACATAAAATTTTAACCACATGAGATATTATTTATAGAAATATAAATTTGTTCTGTCACTGAAATACTTGGTCAATATTTACAAAGTTTTTCTTAAAAATATTATATTACATTGTTTACCAAACTGTATAGTATAAATATAGACTGCACAATATAAAAAATCTTGTGAACAATTTTAAAATTCTTATTTATGTCTATAATTCATCTTTTACTACAATAATATAAATAAAGAATATAAATAAAAATCCTGACATCTCTTGACAAAATATGCAACCTTCACACATCAGTCTAGCGCTTCATGAGTGTCGACACCCGAGTTCATCGTTTTGTAGCACGCCATAGAAGTCAACTAAAATGCGAATGTGACAATTGGCACGCGCATCGAAATGAAAAACACCAATGACAGCGAAGTATCCATTTAATTTAGGGTTGCCAGACGTCCCGGTTTTCCGGGATTGACCCATTTTTAGATGATAGTCCCGGTGTCCCGAAAGACCACTTTAGGGCACACGATTGTTCCGGGTTTTAACAATTTTTAATATTTTTTTCCGTTATCAGTTTTGCAAACGGTGTATTGCAATTTGAGAATATTTATTTGCATATCTTTATCATAATGGTAACGTTGATTGTATATTCTGTCTAATGGGGATAAAATGATCAGAAGGAAGTAATCGGCTATTACCGGAAACAGTTGAGGGGACATTACAATGCCTCGTCAAATTTGATTCAAATTGTTACGAAATGTATGACTATATCTTAAAAAATAAGGCTTTGATGAAGGAGGCATAATTTTATCGTAAATATGAGTAAACTTTTAACTTTTATTGTCCTTTTTATTATTAAATTATTAATAGTGTCGTTTTCTTTTTTTGTAATATGTAAAAGGCATTCAGTTTATGTGTCGGTAAAAATTGAAATAATATTGTGATACTTAAAAAAATAAATGGTACGGCACACCGCACAGACTTTCTCTCTCTTTCTATAAACTCGTAAGATTTCTGAACGGAATAATGTACATTGTATCATCACCACTCCACGTAAGAACACGCATAAAATAATATACAATGATATAGAATCAATGAGAAAAGAGGTGCATCTTTGTCCACCTAAGAACATTTCAAACAGTTTAATGTCTTCCACAAGGGTCAACACTTCGTTTTAAAATTTCGATTTCTGGTTAAAATTTTAACATTTTAAAAGGTGTTGCAGATCTTCAAGTCATCGCATTGATATTTAATTATTCATTTATACATTTTGACCAATAAAAAATGTAAATATTGACTATTGAGCCTAAAATGAGATAGATCATTGCTATGCAAACATTTCTCCTAAGAGATTTAAGGAAAAATAACATACTTTTTTAGATACTTATATTTAATTACTCTATGGCATTGGAGTATTATTGCGTTAAGACTTAAGTAGTATATGTTTACAACTAAAGCTCACAAAATTGTATTAATATATTTGCAAATATCTCAGAAACTGCTGTTTTTATAAAAATATATGTCAAATAAAAGTTTTTTATTTCTAATAGTCCTACAATTTTGCAATGATAAGTTGTTTAGTTTCTCCAATAGTTGTGGAGATACGGAAATTAACGCTTCTGTAATGTACCCTAAAAATCATTTTCATAGGAAAATGAAAATAGCCAGTTTATTTATAATCTTAATCAACGCCTAGATACGAATTTTAATCAAAATCGTTTAAGCAGATTTTGAGAAAACCAAATTTTTCTCTTTTCGTCCTTCAGTAAACTACCCTTAATTTTAAGTTTTTATAGACACACAGAGAGACGGCATTGCAAAGACTATTTTTTAGGGTTGTGGGGGTCATGAGACGTCGACATCCATCAACATTTCAGGTTAGTTTTTTTTTTACGGTCGCAATACTTAAACTTTAATGTCCAAAAAGTTAAAAAAATTCATATAATTGCGTATATATTGAAAGTTATTGATTTTATAAAAATATGTTTCGAATAAAATATCTGTATTATAAATATATATACATATTTGTAATGCTAAGTAATTTCATATCTCAAATAGTTTCGGAGCTATTTAAAAAAATGTTAATTTACGCATCAGACCGGAGCCCTTAAAGCCATTTTGCCGAAATATTGAGGGTAGCCATTTTGTTTGGAATATTTATTAATGTTTATAAATGAAATTTAATCAAAATCGTTGGAGCCGATTTTGAGAAAATCGACTTTTTCTCTTTTTGCCCTTCAGTAAACTACCCTTAATTTTAAGTTTTAATAGACACACAGACAGACGGCATTGCAAAGACTATTTTTAAGGGTTCGGGGGGTCATGAGACGTCGACATCCATCAACATTTCAGGTTAGTTTTTCTTACGGTCGCAATACTTAAGCTTTAATGCCCAAAAAGTTAAAAATATATATATAATTGCGTATATATTGAAAGTTATTGATTTTATAAAAATATGTTTCGAATAAAATATTTGTATTATAAATATATATACATATTTGTAATGCTAAGTAATTTCATATCTCAAATAGTTTCGGAGCTATTATAAAAAATGTTAATTTACGCATCAGACCGGAGCCCTTAAAACGATTTTGCCGAAATATTGAGAGTAGCCATTTTGTTTGTAATATTTATAAATGTTTAGAAATGTAATTTAATCAAAATCGTTAGAGCCGATAAAATCGACTTTTTATCGTTTTGCCCTTCAGTAAACTTCCCTTAATTTTAGGGGTAGATATCCAATTCCAAAAACCCCTCGGGGCAACCCTATGAAAACCCTAGATATCAAGTTTCAGCTCAATCGGTAAAATAGTTTAGGCTCTAGTTGGAGGTACAGACAGACAGACAGACAGACAGACGGAAATTCAAAAACCACTTTTTCGGATTCAGGAAGTCATGAAACGTCAAAATTCATCAAAATCTCGAGTTCGATTTTTTTGACGATCACAATACTTTCTCTACCTGTAAGATAGAGAGAAAGTAAAAAAATTGTGCTGGTTTACCCGATCAAAAATCTGGCAACCCTAATTTAATAGGAAACATATACAGTATTATATATGCATATAAATTAATAATGGTTGTAAAAGTAAGCTATTAGAAATATTTTAATTGAAAATCGGTGAACTGTCATATTCTTATCATAAATTATTCTCAAATATATATCATAATTATATTTATGTGTGTGCCTGTAGGCACTAGAACTTTAAAAACCAAAAAACCTAGAACGTTGAAACTTTACATACGTATTTTGGGGAAACTGAAGGGGTGTAGCTTGATCGTGTTTTTTAATGGTTCAATGCACAACACAGATTTTTCTCTCTCTTTTATTTTAAAATGTATACATTTACTAAAAAAAAACTCGCAATATTTGTGAAACGAAATAATATACATTGTTGTATAAACACTCCACCAAAGAGCATAAATGAAATATTATGCAATGTCCACCAAATAGCACAACAATGAATTTCAACTTTCAGACTTCCATATACCTATATATGTTTGCTTATAGCTCAGAAACTATTATTTTTATAAAAATATATTTCAAATAAAAGATGTTTATTTTTAATAGTAATACCTTTTGTCAATGATAAATTATTTAGTATAGGAAATATTTGCGGAGATATTATAAAAA
Source organism: Timema podura (assembly GCA_033556935.1). Lineage (NCBI taxonomy): Eukaryota > Metazoa > Arthropoda > Insecta > Phasmatodea > Timematidae > Timema > Timema podura. The sequence continues at coordinate 23,714,208 of JAVRXN010000013.1, read as the reverse complement.
TTGTAAATCTCTGCTCATGAAAAATACTCTCAAAGTTATTTTAGTGGAAAAATGAAAGTTTCTATCTTGTTTGTAATATTGAACAGCGCCTAGATAAAAATAAAAAGTAATCAACATTGTTGGAGGGGAATTTAAGAATACAGATTTTTACTCTCTTTGCCCTTCAGTAAACTACCCTTAAGGTTAAATAAATACCTTCCAGAAACTCCTCAGGGGAACCTTATGGAAACCGTAGATGCGAAGTTTTAGTCCGATCAGTTAAGATGGCTTCGGCTCTATTCCAAGATACAAACAAACACGCAGACAGACAGATATACAGACGGCACTTCGAAAACTACTTTTTGGATTTCAAGGGGTCATGAAACGTCAAAATCTTGAGTTCAATTTTTTTTTTTTTGGTGAAGATTACAATGATTATCTCTCTGAGGGGTGGAGAGAAAGTGAAATTTGAAACTTTTTTCGAGGCCCATTCCTTGGTCTTTCTCTTATTTTTTACATTTGTCACGAATATTAACGCCTTAAATCACTTGACTGGTAAAAATACAAAACCAAGACCAAATTGTATACATCATAGAGGTGGCTCCTTCTTTCTGCCTTTGTTATGTCTGTCAGTCGGTCGGTCTATCTATCCGCTTGTATGTATATTTATAAAAAAAGGGTGTAACATAGATTGTTGACACATTTAATAACTATTTATTACTATTTAATTTACTATTTAAACTACTAGATTCTTCACATTAAACTTAAAACACAACAAAAGATTGACAATTTTACCACTGATTAAAAAAAAATACTCTCCTTAAGATGGCCACCATTATATGCAATACAATGTTGTATCAATTTTCTCAAAGTTCGCTATATCGATTTTGATTAAATTTTATACCTTGACACTGTTTAACATAGCAAATAAAATAGCAATATCCGCGTTTCCCCGAGAAAATGAGTTTGAGGATATTTTACACAAGCGTAAATTTCCAAATTTGGTCATATCTCCAAAACTATTTCAAATAATAAATAATTTATCACTGTAAAATTGTGGTACTATTAAGATAAAAAATAAAACTTTTATTTGAAATATAATTTTATAAAATAATAGTTTCAGAGCTATAGTCAAATATATATATATGAAGTTCTTTGAAATATATATATAATATATATTTATGAAGTTCTTTGAAATATGATTATGATCTTTGGCGGACAGAGGCGTTCCTCTTTTCTGAATGTTTACGCAACACTGGTGGAGTGATTCAACAATAGTTAATATTAATTTATTTCACAAATCTTTCTAGTTTTTGGTAAATGTATATATTTTAAGATAAAAATGATAGCATATCTGTGCGATGCACCGTACAATTTTATTTTTAAATATCATGATTAGGCTATATTAATTGTAAAAACAACTCACCAATCAAAATTTGCCTGTTCGTAACGATTTTAAATATTGTATTAATCTAATCTAATAAACGTGTCCGTAGGATCATAACTAAAAAAGTGATGCATAAGCATTTGTTTCTATTTAATCTTGAGTATGTTGAATAATATATTATATACTAATCAAAACTTTAATCAATTATGTGATAAGTGTTTACAAAACTTTTAGAAGTGTTTTGCTATCGTGTTTATTTTAACAAATGTAACCAGATGTCACGAATTGAAACCCATTATTTATATGGTGCAGTTGTCACATTTAAGTTATGTTTGTTATTCAACAAGGAAAGGATTACTTATTTCATACAATACCATACTGCCACCACTTATACGACCTAAACTTTGATTATTATTCTGTTAGCAGCACGTCTTACTATCCGTTCGGGTTATACGCATATGTACTAATTACACTAATGATTTTAGTGATTAGGAAGGTTATAGTTATATGAAGTATTCCCGCATTTGCGTGTATGGAAAATGGAAAACCATTTTGGAAAAAAACAACTTCAGTACACCCAACCGAGACTCGAACATCGATATCCCCATTATCGGCAGTATAGTCTCTTGCGAGAGTTGCGCCTTAGACCATGCAGCCACCGAAGTGGGTTAAACTGGAATATTGAATGAGCTCTTGGCTGAGATGTTGCGAGTTTTTTTTTTACTGGACTAAGTTTCTTGGGATCATTGGTGAAATTGAGTTGTAGGACAAGGTTTTTTATGTAGAATCAAACTTTTTAATTAATTGTGCTCATAAATAATCAATTGGTTTGAGAGTATGGCATCAACCCGCAATCGAGCCATGCCGACCGAGCAGCCGCCGTCTGTTGGCGACGATAGTGCCAACTTCTTGCGGATAGAATATGCCATATGCCAATATCACAAACCTCCAGCCATTAATTTCAGTTTTCTAGAACGGATCCACTACTTTTTAATTCAAGTAGCTCCTCATTTGCTCTCACGAGGCTGAGTTGACCCCGTTACAGACCCACTGCTTTCACAGAAAAATCTGGAAGCACCTGAGATCGAGCCTGAGACTTCTTGATTTGTAATCATGAAATCCGGCCACTAAACCACAGAGGAGGTTGATTTGTTTAGAAAGTAAACGTTAAATACCTTGGTAAAAGCTTTCCTTAAATTATTTCACTATCTTGGGAGATGAATGATTACAATAAAATTACGGAAATTAGTTGTGCTTAAAACCATATTCGAATAGATTGAAAAATGAAACCTGGACACGGGAATTAAACCCTGGACATTTGGCTTAGCGTGCCATGATTATACCACTGAGTTATCAAGGGATCATACCGTATTCAGAGAAATTTTTTACTCATATTTTAAGAAAGAGACGAGTTCGATTCCCGTGTCTAAGATTCATTTTCCAATACATTCGATTATAAGATAGTCATACTGTAATCCGCCAAAGTAATAGACCTACTGCTGCCTTTTAGGATAAAGGGAGTATACATTATGATCAATATGACAAAAAAATTAGGAAAAAAAATATTCTAAATTACAAACCCAGAGGAAAGACTTCGTAGATCACTAAAATGACTTTTGGATAACGTTTACTTGCAAGCTGAAACTTAATACATTCTACATTCGTGAAGGAATATTATGATGATAGTTTAAAGGATGATACCTTCCTTGCTTGTGACTTCACGGCCAGTCAAGAGGACTTACCCGCTTTGGTGGTCGGATATTCTTACACGCTACTCTTGTGTTAAACTAGACTGTTCGATACCGGTAGGGTGCACAGAGGTTTTTTCTCTAAATGGTTTTTCAATATACCTACACGCAAATGTAGGTGCACTTCCTCTAAATTAAAGCCTTCTTAATCCTTAACACATTATTTTAGTTATTACATAACCCGAACGGGTAGTAAGACAAGATGATAAAAAAAGAAAGATAGGACCTCCCATTTTAATATATCTAAATTTTATTCAGTGTTTTTTTAAAGATCTAACATTGAAACAAAAATTATAAATTTTTTAATAATTCTGAAATATGTCTTACTACATTGCCAAAACACTATGGTTTTGATCTTAAAGTAGGTTTTTTGTAAACGTATTATTTTTAAATCGTCTACAACTCAGGCTATTTGGTTTATTCACGAAAATGACCAGTAGGAGTCTTCCTGTCAGGATGTGGATTATTTATATCTATAAGTTAATAGGAAACAAGAAAGATTCAATTTTGAAATGCAAGTCAATGCTACCCAGGCATAAATATTGGAGTGAGTGTGTAAACTCGCCAAAGGAAGAGGGGAATTGTTATCAGTAAATAAACAAGAGGACTCGCAGGGTGATCTGCTCATCTTTATCCCTCTCTATTTCGTACATTGGCGTCCAAGCGTGATAGTGCTTATACTGCTTAGGTGCGTCAAGCTAAGATACAACCCGTTTTTAAAAAAAATAGCTTAAAAATCACCAAGTAAGCAACATCTTTAAGGTGGAGTACAGGGTCAGCATTGATAGTGATGCATAGCTCTGGGCACAGAATGAAACTGAGTAGCTAAGTGGTAGAGCATTGGAGAGCTAAGTTAAAGATACGCGGATCGATTCCCGGGTTGAGGTGTTACTGTCGATTCACACGTTCACCGAAAAACACCCAGCAGAACAGTAACATGGTCACGTGACAAGCTCTAATCCAATCACAAGATCTCCGCCTCATCGGCGCAAGCCGTTCCACTAAAGTTCAACTCATTCTCTACTTCGTCCGCTCTGTCTGAGATATTCTGGCATGGGAGAGTCAATCAAACCTCAGAACCGATAATCTCAAATCAGTGCGCATGCGCATTTGACAACGTATGCGCTGTAGCCAAAGGAAAGCAGACAGCTTCGTTGGCCGTTGAGAGGAGATTTGAAACGACCCGTTAATGTAAAGCGTGTGTATCGATATATTGGATTTTGCCAAGACAAAACATAATAATAATAATAATAATAATAATAATAATAATAATAATAATAATAATAATAATAATAATAATATTTAGCACCGCGTCTTACTACCCGTTCGGGTTATACGCTTAAGTACTAATTACACTAATGGATTAGGAATTGGGAGGGTTGAAATTAGAGGAAGTGAACCCGCATTTGCGTGGAGGGAGAGTGGAAAACCATTTTAGGAAAAACCACCCCCAGTTCACCCGACCGAGATTCGAACCTCGATCTCCCCGTCCTCGGCGGTCGAGCTCAACACGACAAGCGCGTTAGCCAACTACGCCAACGAGGCGGGTCACAACATTATAATTTGAAGACATTCATTATGACAAAGATCTTATATATGTATATATCAAATATAAAATAAAATATGTTGATAATCAGCTGTTTTAAGATAGCTTTGCAATGCATCATGGGCCAACATACTGCGTGTGTATTGCTGTGCCACTGAGATAGATTCTGCCTTCTATTTCCTAGCGTGCGTGTGAATTAAAAATTTAGTCTTTAACGTATAAAAATAAATGTAATTGGGTGCATGTTTAGTTCTGGTTTAAGCTTATCTTTAGTTTTTAACGAAGTTGCCTACTTGGAAATTTCGAGGCTATTTTGCGAAGCGAGTTGCATCTTAACTTGATACACCTAAGCAGTCCAAGAACTATCACACATAGACGCCAATGTAGGAAACAAAAAGTGAGGGAAGAAAATAAGCAGCCTACCCTCTTCCTCCGACGAGTTTATACACTCACTATACTATAAGTGCCTTGAAAACATTAACTTACTTTTTTTAAATAATATTTTACTTGTTTCCTATTCTAGATAGACATATTCTACCACGGTCTAATTTTAATCTACAACATGGCAGGAAGACTCCTACAGGCCATTTTCGTAAGCCAAATAGTCTAATTTGTAGATGATTTATAAAAAAGTACGTTTACAAAAAAAAAAAAATGCTTCAAGCTAAAAAAATAATAGTTTGGTCACTGTAGGACTATTTTTTAAAACTATTAAAGAAATTATGGTTTCTATTTCAACGTTATATCTTTAAAACTCACCGAATAAAACGTAGATTCCCAAACATTGGAAATCCTGCCGTGACGTCACAGGTTGAATAAATCTCCCAATAATGTATGAAAACATTTGGTTAAATATTCTTATCGTATTAAAATCCAAACTATATAATGTATTTTGATCAGATTTGATGTGACAATTTCACAATTATGAATAAAACCTCATATTGGGTATTAAAATAATCACATTAATTAAAGCATATTAAACATTAATATAAATGTTAATACATTTAAAGGGATCCCTCTATTCTCGTTGCCATATATATAATAATAATGAGTCTTCAACCAAATAGTCGAGCCTGATATGATTTCTATCCATCCGTAGCTGCGCACGCACTCAGCCCTTCGGCTAGTTAGTTTAGCCCGCGCTATCTGGTAGAGATCTCATGTCCTAGCGGAGTTCAGGAAGAGCCATAGTGTCCCCTTGCTTCCACAATAGGTTTCTACGAGCGAGCGAAAAAGAGCATACAAATTTTTCCGGGAAAGGTATCTTCACATATCTTCAAGGGTTCTTTTACATGCCACGATCGATATAGGACCGACGGCTTTACTTTCCCTCCAAAGGAAGTTGTGCTACAGATTTTTTTTATCGCTTAGTAGAAATCTGTTGACCTCGTCTGGGTTTGAACCCATGGATATTGAGTGTTGAGGTGAGTACTTTACCCCAACACCATCGAGGTCCCACATGCTATACATAGCCCTAACACCATATCTATATCACTTTTATTAACAAGTCCAGCAACTCATATTACAACAAAGAATTACAGGTTATTGGATATTTCACTGACTGGTGTAAGGAAAAAAAAATTTGGTTTGTTTAGTTACCTTTTAAAAGCGTTTTATTTTTATTATCTTCGAAAAAATCTTAGCTAACATTTTCTCATTAGATAATCTGTCATATTTTTTAGTTACTGTTACAGTCGCATCTAAATATCATATTATTTAAATTGAAATCTAGACGCGGGAATCGAACATGGTACCTTTGTATTAGTACGCCAATGCACTTACCACTGAGCTATCCAGTAATCGCCCCGTGTCAAGGTGTCATTTTTCAATTTAAAGAATACAACATTAATCCAGTTAAATAATTCAGCAAGTAGAGGTTTTTTTTAATAATGTTTAGTTGACTTTAGGTGAATGCTGGATTATATTTAATTGATAGACTTTATTTTAAAAAAACCGCCTTGGTGGTGTAGTTGGCTAACGTGCCAGTCGTGTTGAGCTAGACCACCAAGGACGGGGAGATCGAGGTTCGAATCTCGGTCGGGTGAACTGGGGGTTTCCTAAATGGTTTTCCACTCTCCCTCCACGCAAATGCGGGTTCACTTCCTCTAAATTCAACCTTCCCAATTCCTAATCCAATAGTGTAATTAGTACTTAAGCGTATAACCCGAACGGGTAGTAAGACGCGGTGCTAAATATTAAATACAACTGTATTTATTTTATTTGTAGGGGAGACCGGTTCATGGTGGCTCACCAGGACATAGTGATCACCCATAATATGTTTCTGTATTGGTGGTGCTATCTAGCAGTAGACTACCATGGAAACTTTATCACTTTACCTCCATGAAGCTGCCATTGGGCTGGTGGTACAATTACTACATCTTTGTGGCCTCTGCACAAAGAAATCTTGTTTTTAGAGCATTTGATCTAAGGTGAGAATATTATTACTTAATACGAAATTGTGTTTAAAATTATAGATGAAGTGATGTTTTGAGCATTTTTTCTTGTGACACTCAGATTGCAATATTATTTGGTAAATATTGCTACTTTATTAGATTCCACTGTGTTTATAGCATTTGGGGAAATGTGGTATATATATATATATATATATATATGGAGTGTTCCATATTGTCCGATTTTTTGACTATACGAGGCCATTTCGGTCGCGTTAAACCCTCATTGTCGGGAATCTACCTTTTTTTATATAAAATAAGTAGGCCATTAATCAGTGTCTTTTTTAAAAAAATTATTATTATTACTTAGCACCGCGTCTTACTACCCGTTCTGGTTATACGCTTAAGTACTAATTACATTAATGAATTAGGAATTGGGAAGGTTGAAGTTAGAGGAAGTGAACCCACATTTTCGTATATATATATATATATATATATATATATATAATATATATATATATATATATAAGGGCCACCACATTTCCCCAACTGTTATAAAAACAGTGGCATCTCATAAAGTAGCCATGTTTACAAAATAATATTACCTATCGTATGATTGCAATCTGAGTGTCACAAAATATTATATAGGCCTATATAGAAGACCTACTTAGAAGGCATACTTAAAATAAAATTTATGCTTAAATATTAAGTTGTATTTGATTAAATTCATCAAGAATGGCCAGGAAGCGCTCTCTAAGGAATAATCAACAAAGCTAGAGTCCGAAAAAAAAATTATGAAACAATCAATTTACAAACAGAGGTCACTTAACACCACCTACCTTGGGTAGAGTGGTTCCCCTGAAGACCTTAAAAAAATAATCTAACTCTAACAAATGTACCTTCTTTTTGACTCGATAAATTAAATTTTAGAATATTTAGAAAGCCGTAAGATATCGTCTGAAAAAAAAATTACATTGATAAAATAGATTGCCTTAAAAATATATTTTTCTCTTAAGGTGACTATTTTGCTCCAGTCTCGCCTAATAATTACTATAAACTTGAACAAAATAAACAACAATTGATTTAAACGCCCTCACAACAACAACAACAACAACAAAAAAATTCACGACATATGAATAAGCTGCAACCCACTTCGGTGACCGCATGGTCTGAAGCGCTAGTCTCACAATAGACTAGACTGCCGATGGACAAAGTCGACCAAAGGACAATAATAATATATACGGTGCCACAGTACGTGAACACAATGAGCTACCCGATAATTTACTCCGATATTCGAATGAACCGTTTATTGCGGATAATACCATGCAAATGAGGGTAAAATTCCTCTAAATTCCATTCTCCTCATCCCTAACACATTACGTAATTAGTCCATATACGTAGGAGTCAAACGGGTAGCGAGACGCGATGACTGAAAACAAAAAGAGCTTTTGTAAGAAAGATTTAATTAAACTTTAATATTCACAAACCTTATTACTTTCGTTTGATTTAATGAAACCGATGTCTGTGATTTGAAATATTTCACTTTGTTTTCTACTCCCAGCATAATATACTATCTCTTGAATAAAGTTTTTAAAAAAAATCCTTTAAAAATAGTTAATTAAGCATTATCTTAACTCTCTTATTTCTGCCGAATCGTTTCACGCATGCATTTATCTCAGAGGACGTGTTTGAAAGTCTGCAAAACATAATTTGAACAAAGACTCAAATCAAGTAGGCCTATATATATATAAAAGAGCAGTTAACTTTAACAAAAACCGACACATTCAGATTACAAGCAAACCGGAATGTAACAGAGAATAATATTTCTATGGCAGATTCTATGAAGGTATGATTTATTTAATTCATTTGAGTTTGTTTAAGAGTTGACCTCTATCGTTTATTTATAATATATTAACTGATAGTTTTGAAAATATTTTGTTATAGATAACACTATTTCAAAACAATTTTGGGCGGTCAATTTTCATGATTTCACTATAAGTAACCCATCTCGGTGGCATAGTTAGCTAACGCGCTAGTTTCGTGTGTTGATCTAGATTGCCGAGGACGGGGAGATCAAGGTTCGAATCTCGGTCAAGTGAACTGGGGTGGTTTTTCCTAAATGGTTTTCACTCCACGCAAATGCGGGCTCACTTCCTTTAAATTCAACCTTCCCCATTCCTAACCCATTATCGTAATTAGTACTTAGGCGTATATTCCGAATGGGTAGTAAGACGTGGTGCTAAATGATACTAAACAAATTATAAATACATATTTCAAGAACTTTTGAAAATTACACGTTGGTACTGAAATGGTCTATTAAATTATTTAATCAATAATTCTTATTTAGCACCTTTTATGTTTTTAAATATTAGAGAAATTTTGGCCCAAATATAATGCAGGGGAGGAAATTAAAATAACGGGGCCGTATCTATTTCAGCTGGGAAGGAAGTAGATTTTATTGATGACTACTCGTGGTAAAGTCACCCAAAAGGGCAGATTAGGAGTAATTGTTTTAATTTTGAGTCCCTTTTGAAGTAAATTTTTAAAAATAAAATTGAGGCTGTAGGTACTTTTAATTTGATGATGGCTATAAATTAATTGCCTGGGAATTGAGTTGAAATATACAAATTTATTGCTGATATTTCTGATGGGATTTGACCTCCTCCCCCCACTTAACCTCCTACCCCCACTTCACCCCCTCCCCCAAAGGCCACAGCTAGATACGGCTTTGATAAAAAAAAATTAACGATAATTTTTTATAAGGAAGCATTTTGTGTGTGTTAAAAGTTTATTAACTTTATGTCGAAATTTATCATTTTTCGATTGAAAAACGTGTACCTCTTGTAAAATTCTTGTATTTAAATGGTATAAATCTTTTTTTAAATTTATAGTAGAATAACTCTCACGCTCATCACGGCAATATTATATAAAATATATTCAATTTTATTTTATAATGTTGCACTCTACACGAGAGTATACTGACAAATAAATAAATATACTTAATTTAATCGATAGTGCTGCTGCCATTTTTAAACAAATATTATAATTTTTGTGTTTGTTATTCTAGGTATATTATACTATAATTTTCTACATTTGTTCAGTCTTAACATTCATGTATCTCCTTATAAAAAAATGTGTAGTCATTTAAAATTGGATCAAATCATCTGTAACGAAATAATAAGACCGAATATATCTAAAACTCGATTTTACATGTGATTTATTCAACGGGTGTACAAATAGTAAGATATTTTCAGATTTGTATTAGCTAAAATACACATGTTATGACAAAATCCCTGTAAAAAGTGCTACAAATATATGTTTAGAATTTCATTTTAGTATATAGAATAAATGTAATACTATCAGACACTTCAGCTCAGTCGGTAGCGTATCTGTTTAGTCAGCTAAGGTTCAGGGTTTGATTCTCGGCATGGCCGAAAAATTTATCATTGGTGAAATGTGGGTGGGTTTATTCTTTCACGGTGATGAATTGGTGGCCTAGGGGTACTGGATGTTGTACCCGTCCTAGTCTTAAGTTGGATTATAAGGCATATGAAGCTACGACAAGCCTAGCAAGCCGGTAGTGGAAAATATATGGCTTGAATAAAAAACTTACCTAGGCTATAGACTGGAAACAGCAATGGATATAGTGTAGAATGAATTTAATATTATGACATGATGTCTAAACAAACAAAAAATTGTCATACATTTGCACGTTTTACCATCTGTTCAGTTTATAGGCATATATGATAATTACTATAATGGGGTAGGGACGAGGAAGGAAGGATTTTTGAGAGGTAATCTACATTAATTTGCATGGAAGGAGAGTGGGAAACCATTTATGAAAAACCACCCTCAATAGTCCCGAAGGGTATTGGAGAACCGATATTCCCGTCCTCCGCAAGCCAGTGTGACATGAAAGTGACGCCCTATACCATTAAACCAACGAAGCGGGTCCAAGGCTTAGTTAAATTACTGAACGTTAGTAGACCTTAGCATGGGCTGACAAAGACGGGAGATCGGGGTTCAATCCCTGTAGGATGAACTGAGAGTTTTTTCTGAATGGTTTTCCACTCTCACTTCACGTAAATTCGGTTACACTTCCTCTAAATCCAACCTCCATAATCCATAGCACATTAGTGTAATTAGTACATGAGAGTATTATAAAGTTAACGGGTAGTAGCTTAAGACGTGGTGCTAAAAGAAAAGTAGTATGGACATGTAAACATATCTTAAAATACTTGTAGAATTTTTAAATATATCCAATTTTTTTTCTTGTCTTAAATGTGAAATATTTTAAAGTCAATTTTAGGGAAATTTTTCCGCGCTCCCCCCCTCCCTCCTAACCACCTATCCACATATTCACTATAGTGAGGTAGGAATAATAAAAGTTTACATTTTAGAGAAAACGTATAAGTATTTGCGTGGAGAGGGGGGGATTAAGAAACATCCTCAGTCAACTCTGCTTGTTTCGGACCCTTAACTCTCTGTCACTATCAAACCATAAAATAAGAAACCAACACCTTTGTCCTCGTGCCTATCAGAGATGTTACTTTCTAATATACGAAATTTAAATTTAAAAAAATGTGTTATCACTGAAGACTTAATAGACGGCTCGAAATAATAAATCTACACGAACACAATTGTACGTGGATCATTTGTGATTTGTGCATTAAAAAGGCAACTTTTGACCATTTTAGAATGGCTTCACATATAAGCATTGTGCACAAATCTTCATTCTATCATAACAAGGACATACTGTTGTGTTATTAATAAGAAACTTTGTCGCTTTGTCCCCCATTGTCACCGCGGAAAATTTCAAGTAATCATTCAAATACGAATGCACTGCACACATTTTTGGCAGAGCTTGGTCTTTTCTTTTCCCTTTTATTTCAAAATATGGTTTACGCCAAAATAAAGTCGAAAGATTCCAACAGGGTTATTTTTCCTTAAAAACACCATATTTTAAGTTTTAATAACAGAAAAAAAATTTGTGAAAATGTAATATTAGCTAATTTTCAACGACTTTTTTAAAATCATATTTGTGGAGCTATGAGACTGGATTTGATGAGAAAAAGGCTCTATATTTAGTCTTTCTCTAACAAATGTAGTACATTTTTGACAGGGTCATAAAAAAATAACTTTAAGATATTTGAAAACTAGCAGCGAGTTTTCCTATTTACCATAAAATAAGAAGTTTAGTAGTTTTATTTCTCAACTTTGACATGACGAAGGGTGGTTGTAAGGGATGGGTGAAAGGGAGTATAGGCTAACACAGACAAGAGAATTAGTTACATAAGATTACACAGATAACTGTATTTTAAGCCGTGTGGCCTGGCAGCGATTGATACTTTCTCGCTGACCAAGATGGCCGCCTTAAATACAAATATTTCATCTTGTCAAATATACATATATAAGCTATTGTTTTTAGCACCGCAGCTTATTACACGTTCTACTATAGCCTATATATATATATAATATAGTAAATAAGCTAATGTGATAGGAATGAGGCTAAGTCAGATTTAGAGGAATTTTAACTGCATTTTAGAGAAGGGAAATTTGGAAACTAGTTAGGAAAAAAACCCTCAGAACACCCTACTGGGATTCAAACCCTGGTTTCCCCGTCATTGACAGTTTAGTTTATTGCAAGAGTGGCGCTTCAGACCACTCGTGTAAAACGGGTAAAAATCAATTTAATATTTTTCTTTTATTTTAATGATCTTTTTTCCACACCAAGCTCTTTTCAAGTCGGATGATTTCTTTAGACTTGGGTACATTTTAACCAGCTGATATATACACAAAAAGCTAGGCTATATAGTAGGATTCTGGTAGAAAGGAAAATTTAGAAAATAAAAACACATTTTTTGTGTTCAACTTTATTAACATTTTACTATATTATAGATATTGAACTTCGTCTTAACTAAATCGCCTGAAGGTGGTTTTGAAGTGATTTATATCCATTCGGAGCTGGGAATGTAATCAGTCTTTCAGCTGGCTAGTGCCACCTGCACATCTGGTAGAAATTCTATACTGTAGGGGAGTTAAGAAAGCGGGGAGGTTCCCAGTTACCTTCCACACGATAATTTCTATGAATGAAAGCGAAAGGGCCTAACAATTTTGTCAGGAAAGATATTTTCATACACCTTCCAGGGTTCTTTTACATGCATGGCAGCGATGGCTTTACTAATGAAGTTGTGCTACGGAGTTTTATAACTCAGAAGAAATCCGTTGACCTTGGTTGGGTTTGAACCTACGAACAACGGGTCTTGAGAAGAGTATTAATATTTAGCACCGCGTCTTACTACCCGTTCGGGTTATACGCTTAAGTACTAATTACACTAGTGGATTAGGAATTGGGAGGGTTGAATTTAAAGGAAGTGAACCCGCATTTGCGTGGAGGGAGAGTGGAAAACCATTTAGGAAAAACCACCCCCAGTTCACCCGACCGAGATTCGAACCTCGATCTCCCCGTCCTCGGTGGTCGAGCTCAACACGACTAGCGCGTTAGCCAACTACGCCACCAAGGCGGGTTTGAGAAGAGTACTTTACCCCAAGACCACCGAGGTCAACATAGGTTTTAACTTTTAACATGGAGTATCTATCAAAAGGGACAGCTGCGAATAGCATGTCTTGATGAACGTATATTTTATAATCATTTTAGTACATTTTATAACTGTCATAAAGGTTCTTTCCCATCTAAATTGGACTGTGTAAACAATCCTATCTCGTCTTAATCTTACCTATCTTTACGCCTACGAAATACCTGACCCATAAAAGTATTAACAGTTACAGTTGTGTCATGATCACAATTTTATTTTCTATAGGTTCAGAAATTACATATGTACAAGATAATAAAACGTTCCATCTTTGGCTCAGCGCTTCAGAATAATTGTAGCAGTAATAACTTTCCTACAGCAACCAACATGTAATAAAAATCTATGATTGTTAAAATTCCAAGTTGGTATTTTTTAAGGATTATTTAACTATAAAATATATGTTTTGAATAAAATCTTTAACTCTTTAGATTATGACTTTCCTACGGCAATCAATGTGTAATAAAAATCTGGACTTGTTAACAAGATTCTAAATTGTGGCAAATATTATCCACCCGTCCACGGCAGCCAATATGTAATTTAAAAAATCGGGATACAATTATTATGGACTGGTACTTTTCAGCTTATCATGGCACATACAATTTATTTTAGAAGTAGCGCACCTAATCCTATACGTCTGGTAAAATAATAACACATATATTTGTTTACAGGGTTTGATTCTTACTGTGGCTTTTGTCGTCACAGCGCAAGCTGGACCTATCACCAAGGAATACACAGAGCACACAGATAAAGGTGGATTCACTTCAAGCTCGGATATCCCTAAGCATAACTCATCTCCATGGCTTCCATATCCGACAGAATCGATAGTCAACGTCAAAAACAAACACGGAAATCACTACAAACTAACGACAGGTCCGGGTCAAAGTTCCGTGGCACTTGTGGAGTATGGACCCAACGGCGTGTCTTCTGTTATTACTAGTGGTAGCTCAAAGCCAATATTGGTTGAACCAGGATACAACTACCATCTAGTTGACACCTCTTCCGACGCTGGGGGTTTGAAAGAACCTGAAGTCTTGGTTTCAGCAAAAACACCTCAAGATACTGTCTTCAAAAGTCACGATGTTTCAAATAAAATGCAGAATACTGATGATGGCATCAACTACCAAAGAAATAGCTCCCCAAAACCCTGGAACAACGTCCTACAAAGTTCTGTTTTAAGTTTTCCTTTCCATAAATTACAAGAGTTTAAACCACTCTTGAAAAGGTCCAGTTCAGGCCTATACGATAGGGCAGAGAAAGATGTTGAACCCATGATAAGTATCATGTCATCTGTGGACAAAAATGGCATTAAAACAATCAGTAGGAATGGTAGGGGCACGCTTCACTTGCACCATTCGACCGATAAAAAGTGTGATGAAGATGATCATTCGTTTCATATCCACACTTGGAAGGGCGAAGAAGATACTTACCCCAAGAACCACAAAGAAGGACATCATGGTGTGGAAACTAAATGTTGTTTTCCACATGGGCCGAAGGGGGAAATATCTAGAGAGGAGTTTAATAATGATTTCGTAATGAAATATGGGGGGCATCACATTGGCTCAAGTGGATCTGTTAAGAAGTCAGATTATTTTCCGTATGATCCAAAGAAGGAAATAAATATATTTATAGACAAATTCATCGATGATTCCTGTTTCAAAAATAAGCACGGGGGGAATTATGAGGATTTTTATGAAGATGATAAAATGTATGATTATTCTTTCGATAAATCAAAGAAAGAACCCAAGAAAGAATTCGACGAATGTGAAGATTTCAAAACCAAAGATGATGATCACCACTTTGGTTCGGATAAATCTGATGATCCGAAAAAAGAAATAAATAAGGCCAATAAAAAATCTAAAGATGATGAATGCTGCAAAATAAAATATGAAGAACATTGCCCTGATCCATATGAACATGATGAAAAGTTTGATTATTCTCTCGATAAGCCAAAGAAAGAAACACATAAATGCATAAAAAAATGCGATGATTGTCACTGCTGCAAAATGAAAAATGAAAAATATTTCGACAATTCAGATGAATATGATAAAAAGTGTGATTGTTTTCCACGGGAATCAAAGAAGGATATACATATAGCCATAAAAAAATTCAACGAACCTTATAAGAAAATACCTTTATTTAGTTCATGGGGTGGTGCGGGTATAAACAAAGAGGTGATCATATCTGACAATGTAGCTTGCCATGATGGCTGTACCTTTATTCACCACATGAATAACAGAAACCTTGCTGCACCAAATAACGGAATAACCAATGAACTTCATGGTAGTTACGCCAATTCCCCCTCAAAATATGTAATCCATGATCCAATGTTTGATAGAAAAGATAAGGAAGATCATAAATACGTACCGGTACCTCAAGACAAACGATTACCTCCAGGGGAAAACTGTAATGCTCCTCCCAAACTACTCCCCTTTCCGACCAATTGTTTTCACTATCCATTTCCCAAAGTTGTTGATCCCAGTAGCCCTTACAAAGGCTTCGATGTGAATTCACCAAATTTTCCAGGGTTGTTCTGGAAAAGTTGGTCTGATTTAATTTATCCTCCCTTCGACTGGCATCTATATAATTAATTTACACAAAATATAACTGAAATTCATCATAGTCCCAAGATTACAGTTGTCTAAAAATGAATCATATATTTTAAAAGCGAAAATATTATTTTAGAAAAATAGCACATTTATATGGGCAGACTCTACGATGGCCTACCAAATAGAACAGTCATAATTATCTCCCAATAATGTTGTTTGTTTGTTTATTTGTTTATGCATACTGATGTTGGTTTACCCCAATAGTGAAACTGCCCATTTCATGAACTGGGCAAATTTCTGTCCATTATTGTGAACTCTGGTATTCCCTTTTCCATTTCACGGACTGAGTAAAAACTCGTACAGGTGATGGAATCGAGTAACGATCTGAGCTGCCCAGTTAATTAAATAGCCAGTCCATGAAGTGGGCAGCACAAGCTCTACCCAATCCATGAATGGGATAGGATTTTGCCTAGCCTGTGAAATGGAGAGGCGACGAATGAATGGGCGAATATTTTCCTGATTCATAAAATGGCATTTACTTTAGTCAAAATTTAATATATTTTTATCAATAAATTGTTTTAATTAGAGAAAAATAAGCTGTTTTGGAATATTATAACTGTTATAGTAGATCCTTAAATATACTCGTTGAGTCACCTATAAAACTGCTAGAAGAGTTTGTTACTAACGAGATATGTGACTGACATTTTAAGCAAAAGGCTCTAATGGATCATTATTAAAAGATAATCCAGCCTAGGGCAGAGCACCAATTACCAAAACCTACAACACTGAGGTACGAGTTGCATCTGTACACGAGGACGAATACACATACAAAAAATACATTATTTTAGTTACTATTTGGAATCAAACAAGGTACCCTTGATCAGCAGATGAACAGCATCCCAATTCTTCAGCCATTGGCTGCCAGGTATCCTGTTTTTTTTAAAATTTGTTATATTGTTCTGAATCCTGAGGATCTAGCAAAATAGTTTTTTCTATATTGTTCAGTAACCCATAGAACTAAATATATTTTTTAGATTTAAATTTGAAAACATGATAAATTTTATCGTATATTTATGCTAGTTTCACCTAAAAAAATTTAACTGAAGAGGAATCCACATCTGTGGCCATACGGATTAAAAGTAAATCTCGTCCGGTCTGATTTTTTTTTATGATAGAGTGTTTGGGGGTTAAAGACCCAGCTGGGTTTACTATTTTTCACTAAATGGTTTCCCCCTCAACCTTCCTCATCTTTACCAGGTTAGTTTAGTAAAATGTGGACAGCCCCGATGAAGTGAGACTAGGTGAAAAAAATAAAACCTTGATGAGAAATACTTTACATTTGTGTATACACATTTTCGTAAAATTCTCACTCTGCCTTCAAAAATCAAAGCAACTAACACCAAAGGGGCTATTTTGGGCAAAGACAGCACGACAGTGTGGCAAAATTCGATTAATTTGGATATTCTCACTCTCCAGCAAAGAGTTGAATTTTATATTTCAATATTGAGGGGAAATGTCTTCTAGAAACATTTTTTCACCCAAATTTAATAACATTTCACTTATTTAGTAGTTTTGTTTCTAAAATTATGGAAATTACTTACGTAAGAAAAATACCTCAAGGGATGCTAATAAAGAGATGGGAGGAGCAGATAACAGAAAGTGTGAAAGTGAGAGGAGAATAATGGAAGCAATTAAAGGAGGAAGAATGGTGGAAGGATATAGGATGATGGAGGCATTTTACTAAACTCACCCGGCCATTGGCTGGAAACAGTTGATGATGATGATGATTAGATTTTGTTTTATAGGTATGGATACTGTCTATCAAAAGTGACAGTTTCAGATCACACGATTAGAAGTATGAATACGTGAAAGTAAATATAATAACTTTTATAACTGTGAGATAAGATTCTTTCTATGAAAATTGGACTGTACAGAAACATCTTTCATTTCAAGAGAGGTACAGTTGTCAAATACTTTATGAATAAGAACATTAAGGCGGCAAGTCTAGATTGGAGTTCACTTTTATTAGACCAGGAATTTTTTTACAGCTACAATTTTTTTCTCTCTCTCTCTTCACAGTGTCTTAGTGTCGACCTTGGTGGTCTTGGGGTGAAATGCTCGCCTCAGGACTTTTCTTGGGCGATAAAAATCCGTAGCACAACTTCCTTAGGAGGGGATAGTAAAGCCGTTGGTCCCATGCCGTTTGTGGCGTGTAAAAGAACCCTGGAAGGTAGGCCTATTTGAGAATATCTTTCTCTGAAAAATTGGTAGGATCTTTCCCCGCCCAGTGTTGAAGTTAACGGGAAACCATATTTTCTGAACTCCGCTAGTACATGGAATTTCTACCTTATGGTGCAGGCAATACTAACCAGCTGATGGGCTGAGTAGGCTCCCAGCTCTGGATGGATAGAAATAAACTCAAACCAATCTTTGGGTTGTTGAATTAATAATAAGAAGAAATTTTAGTACCCTTTTGGGATATACGCATCAAACTGCAATAGTTGAGTAAAAGGTTCCTTCATTCAAGCAGAGTATGCATGCATATTACTTTTGAGATGGATTTAAATATGTTGTAAATAACGTTTTAAAAATTTAGCAAGCTGACTCGTAAACGCAACTTACGTCATTTTTGCAATGTAGTAAGTCATCAACTGTAGCCATTATATTAGAGAAGTGGAAATTGGAAAATGAATTAATCTAGGTAGATTATAATTATTCCTTTTCTAATTTTAATCCCAATTTATAGATTATGTAGAAATACGTCACTCTAGTGTTAGACTAGACTGCTGTTTACAGGATGATTGAGCTTTGAATTCCGGTTGGGTGTAATGAAAGTTTTTTCCTAAATGATTTTCCACTCTCCCTCCACGTAAATGAGAGTACACTTATTCTAAATCAAACCTATATAATTCTTAATAAATTATAATAATCAGAACAAAGGCCTATAGCATGAACAGATAGTAAGGCGTGGTGCTAAAAATTTTAAAAAAAATTATGAATACCAATTGTGTATAGCTACGGGAACTATTTTCAAAATGAAATTGCCTCAAGTTTTAAATATATATATTTTTACCAAATTTCTTTTATAAAATTGTAATAAACTTTTTAGAATAATTGAAAATAAATATTTTGTCAGAAAATTGTTGTTATTAATTTATTTTTTTGTTCACGTTACGATTTTTTGTGAATTCTCATAGACCAAACTTTCGGATAGATCTTCCTTGACTATTTAATAAGATTTATTTTATTTTGAATGACAAAGAGGAAGGCATTAGAAAAGGAGCTTATAATAAATGCACCCGCATCGGTAAGGAGAAGGCATAGTAAAACCATAGTCCAAAATTACCTGTTGAATACAATCCCAGGAGACCCGTCCGAGATACTAAACTCTAACTTCCTGTCATCAGAAATACAGTCTGTTGCAAGTCTGATGCTTTAGATCTTGCGACTATTTGGTGCTGAACAAAATTGTGATTCTAAAACAAAAATCTTAAGCTAGTACATATATTATATTAGACGAAGATTTACAATCCTCTCAAATATATTTTCCTCCTTCTGACATTGACGCATGCGCAGTCCCAAAAGCATCGGCTGAATTCTCGCTGTCACGAAGGAAGGACTGTGCTACTTTCTGCGGTAGATAGTTCTGGAGGACTCCACCAGGGCTAGTAATCTAAAGTAAACTTTCTCTTTTATCTTATAGCTATTGATGAAAATCTGAAGGAATGGACTAGGGATTTACTTCTACTAGTTCCACTTCTGTGCTTTAACTTAGAATACAATAAAAAAAACACGAGAGGAGGGATTTGACAAATATAATTCATGTGACACAATGCTTACATTATTATTCAAATAAACGAGATTAAAATCGATATCTTAATGATATTTTCTTGTTAACTATAAGTAAAACTATTATTCAAATGGATGTTTGTAATGAGTTTAATTTATATTATCTTTTTTACTTTGTCAAATCAAATAATGTATTGGTATCGTTAATATTTTAGATCGAGAATTCACTTGAATTTGATATTTCATGTGCCCTTGATTTGATAAAAGTGTGTCTCACAATTCTGTATCTGTCTAAGTATGTCTGTCCCTCTGTGTGTCTGCCTGTACTTGGACCTATAACCGAAACGATTTGATAGAGTTTGTTAAAACTTTTATTTTTAGATGGAAAGGTAGAATATTCTAACTCCAAAATTAAGATTAGCTTACTTTATCATGACCTATTTTTAACAATTAGAAATATTTTGAAAATAATTATAACGATTTTGTTCAAAATGGATATTTCGATGGTAATTTAAATGATTAATGACGCTGTAAACGTGTTTTAGGAGGAAAACTTATTTTAGTGCAGTTTATAAATAACTGATTTTGAAATTTTTTAGCTTGTTCGAGAATTACTCTAATGATTTTGTCACAAATGTGTATCTGTTGTTGAGTGTTTGGATGTTAAATAGCTTTTATACTTGCTTTAAAAATAAACGTATTTTATTCTAGGATAGTTTAACGAAAACAAATTTTTGAAAATCTAATTTTAAAATATGTAAACAAATTCAAGGATAATTCAATGATAACATATCTTTGACAATTTTATTCCAAGCTATACTAGAAAATATGTGGATTGTGGTGTATTAATATTTTTTTCTCCACAAATATAATACTATACAATACTCTCCAGATAATATACTGAACATAACATAGAACAAACGGTCTTTATTTACTTAAAACAATAATATATTCTACCATATTTACAAAACAAAAGCTTCGACTAAAATTACTGTTAAAAAAGAACGTCCCTCTTAAGTAGAGTAATTGTGTTATGACCTTGAAAGCGCTTGCCTAAGACTTCCAAGTAAGGAAACAATCCACCTGTGTTGTATAAATGATTACACCCATATAATTTTTTTTTAATTTCGAGAATGATTCATACGACTTTTTCCTGACTGACGTGGAGTTCCAGGTTCAACTCCCCATCGGTGACATACGCATATTAAACATGAAATAACTCGTCCTTAAGGACACTATCCATTATAGGAGAAGCCATTTTAATTATTTGCGTGTTACTTTATTGTCGCCGATAAATTTATCGGTAGGTATGGCGCAGTGGTCATCCTTCCTGCGTTTTAATCCGAAAGGCCTAGAATTTGAATCCCTTCTGGGTTTATTTAAGTTGTGGGGTTTGTCCACAATGACAGCGCGTTTTCATTTTAATTAAGTTAATTAAACCATGTTGTCAATCATAACTAGTGATCTACGTTACTTCAGTGAATTATCTTTGTTTTATAAACTCAACTACTGCGTAGTTATCTTTCACGATTCATAATAACTCTTATATTTATAAGACAGTTTAAAAAATTCAGCTATTTTTTACCATCCAAAAGAGGAATACATCCTGGCAGAAAGATTATTACAGGACATTTTCATGACCAAGCCAAATAGCCTAAGTTGTAGATGATTTATAAATATATGTTTACAAATAAACTACTTCAAGATTAAAATAATAATTTTGTGAAACCATAGGAATATTTTTAGAACTATTTAAGAATTTATAGTTTTTGTTTCAATGCTACGTCTTTAAAACTCGCGCTGTATAAAATGTAGAAACATTAACATTGAAAATCTTATCTTGATTTTTCGTGACGTCACAGGTAGGCAACGTCCTTAATTACTGCCTGAACTCAGAATGTTTCTAACAAAATTGTTTAATAACATACATTTTAATTAAACTATCGTAAAATGTAATTTAATAAAGTTTAAAATTGTACTTTATATCATTAATAGCTACGCATGTATATAATAGGATACCTTCTATACATACAAATGGTAAATTTAATAAGTTAGTCATTTTTATTATAAAATTTATGTCAGCTTTAAAAAAAATTGTCTAGTTTTCATTATATATTTTATCGACTAAGTTATATTTATACAAATAAAGTACTTTTGAATTACATTTACACAATAATAATATAGTGAAAACACTGCATGTTAAAATGTTATTCATTTTCTTGTGGTCTATATTTAAATTTTAAATCATTTAAATTGTGTAATAAACCACAGGTAGCCGTCATAAAAAAATGCAACAATTATCTTTTCCTCCCTTATCCACATAAGATTTCAGTATGTGTTCTTAGAAAAACCAAAGTAAGTAGTTTTACTACTCAGTAGAAAAAAAAACACGGCAATATGTTCTTAGCTATCACAAAGGTATTTACACTACCGTGGGTTGAATCTTAATTTATATGTAAAATGTTGTTGCCTTCAAGACTAAATTGCTTATTCATATTTAGTTTGAAAGCCGCTAAGTACTGAGGGATTTCACTAATCCTTCGTAGAGTACATTTTAAAAACTGGTTAATTGGAGAGACACAATCTTAATTCACCAGTGGCGCCAAGAAAGAAAGTGTTGGTAGTAATTCAAACACCCACCATACCCACCTACACCAGATACGCAATTTTATTCTAACTATAGGATGTATAAAATATCAACAAGAAATTCACGTTTACAATTTCAAGTGACTCATATGGACAATTAGTACCAAACAAGAACAAATTTATTAGCTGATATAAGACATGAATACATAAATTCCCCTATGTGGTTACTCTTTTAAATATACCAATGTTGAAGAAAATCGGTATAAATTAAATATATATTTCAATAGAATGAATTTCTAATAAACTCTGGAATTAACCTTATTTCAACCTCATATTTGTTTATTGATTAGTGACACGTAATTATTAGTTGAGAGTGTGTTTGTGTGCTATTTCTTAAACACCAAATGCTTTTATTTGGCATTTTTACCAAAACATTATTTGTGCATCTAAATATCTTGATATAAGCCGCAGATTAAAATTAATCAAATTCTAACTATATCCTACAAAAGTTTAATATTCATACAGATATTTTTTTGAATCCTAGTCGGGTAGAATTGTCTTAATTTCGAAATATTATGCTATTATTTGGAAACTTCTTGATTTTTAACCATAGATACCTATAAATTAGAACCATTAAAAAAGTGATTTATTGTCGTGCGGTTTAATCACAATATTTTTAAAGCCTAGCTTACTTTTTTCATGATTTTGTAGCCAAGCCGTGGATGGAATCATACTACACACAAGATATATTAGTACCGAGGATCACATAATATAAGGTGTGGCAGGTTGTCAATATACTAAATCTCCGGTAACGGGAAGGTTGAAACTCGAATTTTGCGAGAGTGTTTGTGCTCTGTTATATATAATACATGCGACTTTTCGCTGATTTTATACATCACCTCAATATCAACTCTGAGAGAAATCCAGGTCTTATGGAGAAAAGCTTCATCTTCGCTCTTTCTCGGCTAACTGTTGCCAAATATCCTCGCTTTCATTTATGTCGGAGGGTGATGTGCTGGGGGTAAGAAGCAGCTAATGGCAACATCTACGAACCAGCGTTGCAAAATTTGTCTTTTAACCAAGGGAATACAATGAACAAGAGAATGACAACGCTGTTTCCTAGTAGTAACTATGCAGTTCCCTCAGAGATGTTTTACATTGTAGCTTTTAGATCTTGGTGGGCTGCCTGTATATCAGGCGCGAGGTTCAGTGGTGAGGACAGAAGATGATTCTAGTGTGTGGAAGGTTGACTATATATCAGGCGGGAGAGCAAGGTTCAATGGTGAGGGCAGAAGATGCTCCTAGTGTGTGGAGGGTTGACTATATATCAGGCGAGAAAACAAGGTTCAATTGTGAGGGCAGAAGATGCTCCTAGTGTGTGGAAGATTGACTGAATATCAGGCGGGAGAGCAAGGTTCAATGGAGAGTCTTGCGGCCTGCCGTATAGTGTGTATGGATTGCCTACTTATCAGGTGGGATAGCTTTTAGTTTTTGGTAACTCCCCTCATTATAAGCTTGGCAGGATGAACGTATATCAGGCTTAAGCAAGGGTAAGCCTTTTATGTTATATGGTTCTTAGCTATACCTCAGTTTTAGCTTATGTGGTGCTGACTGACAGCTCACAGCTGACTTCTGACGGCTTTGAAAAGCTACCAGACCAAATTATGTATCCCTACGCCGAACCATATGATCTGCAAAAAACATGTATTTAGCAGTTGTCACTTCTGACAGTAAAAATTTAGGTATATACCTAAATGTTGACTGTCAGAAGTCAGCTGTGAACTGTCAGTCAGCACCACATAAGCTAAAACTGAGGTATAGCTCATCCATTGATTGTTTAAAAGACCACCGACCACTGAGAAAATTTAGTACCAACATATTTACACTAATGGGAGTTGTGTAGAGGAAGATCGATTTTATATGACGTTTAACCTTATTTGCCGTTGGAAGAGTGGAAAACCATTTAGCAAAAAAAAAAAAATTAAATATGCTTGACTGAAGTTAAAACCCTGACCTCCTCGTCACTGGCAAATCATACCAGACAGTACTGATGCCTTTATCTATAAATATGTGTTAGGAAACAATTGTACTCTATTATACAAGTCTATGATAATTAGGAGAACAATTTTTAATCGTAGATCTGAGAATGTAGCCATTAAGTTGGCTATCCAGCTCCTTGTGGTAAATTCAAATACATAAATGAAGGGCTTGGAGCAATAAGGTGCTATGTTACAAAATAGTAATTTTGAGGTAGTAAAGCAAGCTGGAAGGAAACGCAAGCCAGGGCTCGTATTTTTACAATTTTTTTATAGCAAATAAACTTTTATTTGCCAATGTAGAAAAAATAGTGCTTTGGTAGATACAGTTTAATTTTCTAAGTATTGTGACCTCAAGAATTTTTAAATATTTGTCACGAACATTGCTAAATATAACTAAGACTTTGTTCTCTTAATTTACTAAGTTTCTGGTCAAATTCCCCTGTGCTCTTGGTAGTATGATTTTGGTAGGAAGAAAAGTAAATGTTATTTACTACAGTTACTAAACCAATGTTAGCATATTCATACATACTTTTAATAGATATTACTAATACCTATAACCCGCCTCGGTGGCGTGGTTGGCTAACGGGCTAGTTTCATGTTGAGCTAGAACATACCTACTTCAGATAAACTGTGATTATAACTCAAACAGCTATAGGCCTCTTGATCACACAAAAATGTTGGATAGTGTGTTTATGGCATTAAAAACTACTTTCCGACAACATCTGTTTGTAAACTGAATTCGAGCCTTCAAAATATATGCTAAAAAGGGTTGGTGCCCAAAAATCTTTACATATAGTTCACATTTTTTATATATAAAATAATAAATGATTTAATACCGTCATCCTAGTCACAAGATAATGGAGACTATAATGACAATAAATCATAATTATTGAAGATAGTTTATAGCCAACAATTGAATCAAAACCAGGCATAACTAAGTTATATGTTGTTGCTGTTACCCGCCTCGGTGGCCTAGTTGGCTAACGCGCTAGACGTGTTGAGCTCGACCGCCAAGGACGGGGAGATCGAGGCTCGAATCTCGGTCGGGTGAACTGGGGGGGGGGTTCCTAAATGGTTTTCCACTCTCCCTCCACGCTAATGCGGGTTTACTTCCTCTAAATTTAACCCTCCCAATTCCTAATCCATTAGCGTAATTAGTACTTAAGCGTATAGCCCGAACGGGTAGTAAGACGTGGTGCTAAATATTATTGTTGCTGTTTGAAAGGTTAGGTTCTGCTAGTTTTAAATATTTAAAATTATTAAAAAATGTAACTATTGCATATAATAATAATAATTTACCATCACAATACTTATTAATAACTTAAACTTACCTTTAATTCGTAGGCTACTAATCAATTATATATTATAATGGTGCTAGCAAAAAATTATGTCATTCTATGATAATATTTAAAGGTAGAAACACATTTTTTAAATAGGCCTAAAATTTTAGTCATTTGTTTGTATGTTGAAAAAATAACAAAAGTTTTCAAATAGGCCTAACAAATTTTATTATAACTTTAGTAATCATTTATTTATCTTCTTTGTTTTTTTTTTTAACTAGTATGAGTAAGTGGAAAATTAGTTAACATTATTTGTTATTTTCTATAAAATAAAAGTATCTTATACATATGTATTGGTTTTGGCGCTGGTACCATCCCCTTCCCTCCCATCGCAACACACTTTTATTCTACAAATTATTTCAAAGGTTAATTTTATCTGTAGACATAATTGATGACGTAAGTTCTTAGCTAAATACTGATTCCGGTTACTGTGAAAAGAACAGTGATGAAGTGAGACTCCTGGAAAGAAGAGAATCAGAAAACCAATTCCTGGCGTTTCAGCTAAAGCAGTAGATGAGTTTACAAAAGATTCTATACATCAATTATCTATAGAATGTATAATCAAGGTTGGTTCCAGTGATCATTATTTAGCACCGCGTCTACTAACCGTTCGGGTTATACGCTTAAGTAATAATTACGCTAATGGATTAGTAATTAGAAAGTTGAATTTAGAGGAAGTGAACCGCATTTGCGTGTAGGGAGAGTGAAAACTATTCAGGAAAAGCCACTCCCAGTTCACCCAACCGAGATTAGAACCTCGATCTCCCCGTCCTCGGTGTCTAGCTCAACATGACTAGCGCGTTAGCCAACTACACCACCGAGGCGGTGGTTTCAGTGATCATTTACAAAACTCTTACTTGGATCTTGATCTCCCTTTTGCCTTTATCTACAGATATAAGCTCATATTCTTATTTTGAATGTTTGGCCCTTAACAGCAATATAAATACGGTATTAATAGTATTATACAAACTATTGAACATGTTTACATTAGCTGTAATTTGTAAAATATTTTTTAACGAAGCACAAAACATCAAATTATAGTCTTTTTATTGATAATTCTCAGGAAACGTGTGTCATTAGATAGTGTTTAGTCGGCCATCAGAGACAGTGACATAAATTTCAAAGGAAGCAAGTATTCATTGAACAAATTGCTGAAATTAATGGACTTCAAATTATTTGTGTATCTGGGTGAAAGTCTCACTGAGCAGTGTTTAAAGTGTTAAATATGTGTGCTTAAGTACAATTCTTGTATAAAATTGATGCCCTTAGTTAACATATGTACACCTTTACGCCTTGCTTCACACGATTTGTTGCTATAAGAGGGTGACATGCTAATGAGTAACCTTGATATGCCACAGGATCCTTGCACAGATACTAATTTTAAATGACCCACAGTTACTCATTTATCCACTGTTTGTTTTATTTTATGAGTAAGTCCAGTATTTGTGGATACATATACATTTTTTTAGAGGGAATAAGCGTGTGGACCACTTCGAGAAACACCCATTCAAGAAGATTGAAGATTCAGAGAGATGAAGATGGATGCGAATAACAGACACCCACATTTAATAATCAACCTAGGCGACGACAATGATGAAGATGAGTCCAACTCCAGTGATGATGCGAAGAAGTTCTGGATACACCTTTAGACAAGTCCAGGGTGATAGTAACAAACTCATACATTTTTCTAACATGTTTTTTACGGACATTAAATTATTCTAAAAAATCATTACCTCATCAAAATATTAAGTCAAGTTAAACTTTTACACATCCAACATATTATACTGACTAACCAGTAATAATAAACATATGCCATCGTGAATAGTCCAATCTGTGTTTTTCTCTTTCTGCTAAAGAAGGGGAAAGATGTACCCCAAAAATTACATAATTATGTTTTGTAGTGTGTTTTAATTGTGTACTTTGGGCCTACAATTTCCTGGTGGATGTGTAGGCTTTGCCCTTCTATCCTCCTTTCAATTGTTTTATTTTATACACATATTAAAAAAGTAAAAAAATTGCATTTTAAAAAATGTTTTATTTTAATTAAAATAAATTGAATTTGCATTTATTTTTAGTATTATAATTTTTCTTGTTTTATTGGTTTCAGAACTTTGCTTGTCAAAAGTGACAGCTGCTAAACATGGTCTTTCAAATCATATGTTTTGGCGTAGGGATACATTCTAGAGATCTAGTAACTTTTCCAGAAATTTTCTACTGTTCATCCTACCAAAACAGACTGTAGACTGTCGATGACAGGAAATCGGGTTTGGATCTCGGCCGCGTGTACTGAGGGTGGTTTAAAAAAATAGTTTTCCACTCACCCTACACGCAAATTGCGGATACACTTTATTAATTTGGTTTTCCTAATCACTAAAAACCACATTAAACTTAAGAGTACAACCCAACGGTAGTAAGAAGTGGTGCTAAATAGATAGTAGTAATGAAACGTTGACATAATTTAATCAAAAACTCGAGTTTGATTTTTTTTTTCGATCAAACCAAGTACTTATCTCTCTCCAAGGGGTCAAGAGAAATTAAAAACTAAACTAAACGTTTTTTAAGAGATATTTTCATTTATATTAAAAATCAAAAAGTGCTTTATTATGAAAACTTTCAAGTTAAAGATCTAAGCTCGCGTTCTTATCCAATCCACCTTAATTCACCCGAACTTCTCTTTAAACATGTCGCTCTACCCAAGACATTAAATCAAACTAAATTAATAATGGTACCCCGTCGAGGAAACAAACGCTCACTCACAGTTTGATAACTGGCTCCAGTCATTTGTTCTCTAGTTTTAGGAAAGTTCACTTAGCCACGTCATTGTCCACGTGGTTTAAGGTGGAGGGAAAGGAGGGGAGAAAAATTATTATTATTATTATTATTGCGTCTTACTACCCGTTCGGGCTATACGCACTTACGCTAATGTACAATGGTAGGGCGATTGTGAGATTAAATGGAGGACCTACAGTTTAACGTGGAATCCGAACCACGGTGGAGGTCTGGCATTCCTCACATCACAAATTGTGATTAATACACGTCTTGTCAGAGGTGAAGGAAGGGTTTGGCAATCAGATAAATCTGTGCCGGAACCGAGGATTGAACCCCAGACCCCTAGCACAAAGTCCAACGCCTCACCCCTAGACCTCCAGGTCACCGACGGGAGAAAAAGCCAGTGTATTTTGCAGTTTTTATGGCAAAAATAAGAAGAAGAATATTGATCCGGTACAAAAAAAATTTAATTTTCTCCACATGACGACCTTAACATTTTTTATTATCTGTCAAGGGTTTCATGGAATTTAATGACAACTTTTTCTCTTCATTTAAAAAGTTTATCGTCTAATGCCGCTATGATCATGACAGATATTCAACAACTGTTGATATAACCGTGTGAAGAAAATTAAACACCATGTTTGTTCTGGAGCAATATTCTACTTATTTTGGCCAAAAAGGTGACCTGGCGGTCTAGGAGTATGGTGTCATACTTCTGTGCTGGGGGTCTGGGGTTCAATACTCTGTCCCGGCACAGATTTATCCGATTGATAAACCCTTCCTTCACCTCTGACAAGACTTGTATTAATCACAACTTGTGAATGTGAGGAATGCCAGGCCTCCACCGTGGTTCGGATCCCACGTTAAACTGTAGGTCCTCCATTTCATCTCACAATCAACCTACCATTACATATTAGCGTAAGTTCGTATAACCCGAACGGGTAGTAAGACGTGGAGCTAATAATAATTTGGCAAAAAAAAAAAGTTTTGCCTTAAGAACTGCTAAAACACTAGCCTTTTCTCGCATTCCTTGCTATCCCAACTTAAGGCAATATGGTCGTTCAGAGATGTATTTCCAGTGACATTATATTCCCATGAATTCCCCCAGATTAAAATGTTAAAGTGACTCTTGTAAAACTCGATTTCTCGATATTTATATAACTTTATATTCTCACCGGTATCGAAAGAGTCAAAAATTAATCTTAAATACGTTACCTACCTGTGACGTCACGTTAAGTCAAGTCTATTTAGGATTTACGTTTCATTCGATGAGTTTTTAAATATATATAACAAAACAAAAAGCATAATTCCTTAAATAATTTTTAAAATAGTCTTACATCGCCATAAGATTTTTTGTTTAACCTTGAAGTAGTGTTTTTGTAAAAGGAATTATTTTTAACATTCCACAGCTCAGGGTATAATTTGATTTATGCAAGAAAATGGCCAGTATGAATTTTACTGCCAGGATTTATATTTTAAAAAAAACGTAGAAGCATTTATCAATCTAAAAGAGGAAACAAGAAAAAAATAGTTTTTACATGCTGGTCAATGTTATCAAGACGCAAATAGTATAGTGGGTGTTTATACTCATCAGTGGAAAAGGGAAGTGTTATAAACATGTAAACTAGAGGCCCATGTTAGTGTACCAATTCGGCCCCAGCTGTTGTGGCGTTGCAACAAGGATGGATTAAAATGTTTTCTCAAGGTAAACGAAATACAACAAAGTATGGATAGTATGACATGGTACAATTCTAGCCTATCCTAACCTAGCCTATGGTAAAACACGATCATAGCCTAAAAACGTATATCCTAATATCAGGATACAACACATTCCTAAGGGTCAGTCTCATAGTTGGACTTAGTACGTCTCAATTGCAGCGTTACACTAAATACCAAAATATATCCTACCTAAACTCGAATGGAATGGGCCAGTTTCAGATGCGAAAGTGGCCCATTCAATTCTGTCTAGGTAGTTGTCGTCCTGTATTTAGTGTAGCACTGTACTTGAGGCGTACTAAGTCTGACTATGAAACAAGCCTTAAGGCCCAGTTTCATAGTCAGACTTAGTACTCCTAAAGTGCGAGTCGATACTAAATACAGGACGACACCTACCTAGACCAGAATGGAATGGGCCAGTTTCGCATATGAAACTGGCCCATTCCATTCAATTTCAGGTAGGTGACGTCTTGTATTTAGTATAGCGCCGCACTTGAGGCGTACTAAATATGACTATGAAACTGGCCCTAAGTCTGTACAAAATGAGATGGAAAGTTTTTGATTGGTTCACGAGGCCGAACAAGTTAGGTCTATGAGGCCAAGCTAGTATCGCTGGGGCCAAAATAGTACTGCTAAAGGATCGGCGGGGCCGAATTTGTATTCACCCCTCCCTCTCCTCCTCGATCTTTATTTGTGGAAAGTCTTAAGACCAATTTCTTTTTGTAAACATTTTCCCAGCGTGTATTGTTTAAGGAATGCACAGCAACATACAATAACAATCTTTATTAGGGCGAAGATCCTGTACACAAACGCTATGAGATGTTTCCTTCGCTTTCACGCTGCTCTTGATCTGACAGATGGGTTTGATATCCGGTGAGACCAAGTAAAAACGAAATTAAAATAAAGTCCAGGATTACCATCTGCTTATAATAGACTCTAATTCATTTTTAAACAGATTCAATATCATTATTATTAATATTATTATTATTATTAGCACCACGTCTTACTACCCGTCCTCGTTATACGTAGACTAATGTGTAATGTTAGGGTGATTGTGAGATGAAATGGAGGACCTACAGTTTAACGTGGGATCCGAACCACGGTGGAGGCCTGGCGTTCCACACATTCACAAATTGTGATTAATACACGTCTTGTCAGAGGTGAAGGAAGGGTTTGGCAATCAGATAAATCTGTGCCGGGACCTAGAATTGAACCCCGGACACTCAGCACAGAGGGCTGACACCTTACCCCTAGACCACCAGGTCACCTGTATTCGATAGTAAAATTAAGTTGTTTTTAACACACACATTACGATAAAAAAAATGTGCCCAAGCTTAGATTTAGTTTCTAAAATGTGTGCTGGGGTGAGAGGAGTGGTCCAACGCCTTAGTTCATTCGGTAGCGTGTCTGTATACTAAGTTAAGCATCCCGGGTTCGTATCCTGGCATGGCCGACAAATTTATTATAGGTGAAATGTGGGTTACAGGTTTCACAGTGACAAATTAACGGCCGGAGGCCTGGATGTTGTGTCTGTTCTAGATTTAAGTAAAAGTAGTGTGCTAATATAATCAGTTGATTCACAAAGTGCGCGTTAAATACCTCAAATAGATTAAATAAAGATTAAAGGGAGCGCTAGTCAAGGTCAAGCTTAAAACTTTTAAAGTTTTTATTTATTTTTTAAATTGGGTCAAAATAAATAAAATATAGTTTCAGTAGAAACTTTTAGTTTAATTTTCTACACATGGTAATCTCAAAATTTCTTGAATATCTGTCAAGAGCATGGGGTCATTTGAAGAGAAACATTTTCAAGATGGGTATAAAAATCATGTTAGAATTTGCCGTAGATTTTAAAATTCTGTCTGACCGCATGTCTGTCTGTCTGTCTGTCTGTCTATCTGTCTGTCCCTGACCACAGCTCTGAGACTGATGGATTTTGTTCAAAATGTATATTTATACAATAATATGGCTATACCTCAGGAAATTTTTGATTTTGATACAGTTTACTTTTGTTTTTTACCTTTTTAAAAATAGATCTGATGAGTTGTTTCAAAATGGCTATTTAGTAAGTTATTTACAATACACATAATTATTTTATATGGGTTTTTTTAAAAGAAAATTCCACTGTAGTAAATAATTGATTTTTTAAAATTTGAAAATAATCTTAGCATTGGTGCTTAAAATTGTTATCTGGGTTCTAGTTTACATGTAGACCTATGTTTATTTTTTTTTTAATAAATTAATTTAGAGTTTACTTATGAAAATTGTAAAAATTTGAATTGTTAAAAAAAATCCTTTAAGATTTAGTTTAAAATGAATATCTAGGAATTATTTTTCACGAGAATAAAAATATATTTTAATTTTAAACAAATTAAGGATAGTTTAAGGTTGGTTCACAAATACATGTTTTTTATAATTTTTAATTTAGTAGAAAATATTTGAAAAGTTTTTTTTAAATGTATATATGAGAAGTGTTTATTGTGATTACAAGATAATAAGTTTTTTTTTATGAAAACGTGTTTAAAGGTATTTCATTTAAAAATCCTATTTGATTTGAAAATGTTCTCTAAACTTTAACAAATAAACTGTAGACCAGGTTCACACGTAATGTTTTGCACAACATTTTGCCCGTGCAGTCAAGACGTTCAGACAAGAAGTTGCGTGTGGACAAGAAAATTGTGCAATTATAATGAACTGCGGGAGACGGTACACGAAGTGGAAAAACTAAGGCCGATATCATATTTATCGGTGACCTGCACAGACATTTCGGTGCGTGTGGACGCAACCTTATGTGAAAGTTTGTGCAATTCGTGTCAAAATATTTTTGTGTTTAGCACCGCGTCTTACCACCCGACTGGGTTATACGCATATGTAAAATGGTAGGAAGGGGGGAAATTCAGGAATAGAACACCCTTTGTACACTCAACCAGGATTCGAACCTCAATCTCACCGTCATCTGTGTCCAGTCTATTGATAAAGTGACGCCATAGACCTTTCGATACTTAAGTGAGTCTTATATTATTTATTTAAATTTAAATAGTATTGTTATATTATTAACAATCAACCATCGCGCGTTAATATTTGTAAGGGTTTGAGTCACCGAGAGAAAACAACACATACGTAGTAGTGATATTTAAATAATATAAGCTAGGGTGTTCCCCCTTCCAACACAACTTCTTCCAGTCTGGCAAACTTAGGCATGCTCAACTAAACCAGTTTGCAAGGTAAAAAAAAAAAATCCACCGAAAAATGCAAAAATATTCTTACGGTGTGTTCCTACTTTCGATCAATATCCAGACAAACACTAACAAACAAAACCAAAGTAAATTTTAATTTTTTTAAATTTTTATAATTTTATATAATATTCTTTATCAAGTTATTACTTTATTTATGATTAATGTTTACAAAGTCCTAATTCATAGATTTATACCTTCTTTATTGTATATCCCGCCTCCTGACGTAGTTAACTACCACGCTAGTTTCGTGTTGAGCTAGACTACCGAGTACGGGAAGATTGAGGTTCGAATCTTGTCGGGTGAACTGGGGTGGTTTTTCCTAAATGGTTTTCCACTCTCTTCCACGCAATTTCGGGTTCACTTCCTCTATACTTAACCTTCCAATTCCTATCCCATTAGCGTAATTCGTATTTAAGCGTATAGCCCGAACGGGTAGTAAGACGCGCTGCTAATAATAATAATAATAATAATGATATTGGATAAAAACTTTAATTTTATAAACGATAAAAAAAAGCATCATTTTAAAATTGGATTTGGATTATTATAATTCCAATTCTTAGGCTTGTTAGTTGGTCCTAGTAAGCTGTTAATAATTTAAGGAATTAAATTGTTTGAATAATTTAACATTATTATTAAAATACTTGAAAATATATTCTTAAATCCAGAATAAACACTGTCTAAATAAAATACCAAGCAAAGACGGGTAGATTTTCTAAAAATATTTATATATTTAGGTCTTGAATTCACTTTAAAAATATTCATAATCATATATTCCTTTTTCTACACCTCATTTGATAGTGCGTATGGCAATTAGCTAAGAGTTCTAAGTCCAATCCCAAGTTTTCTTACTTTTTTTGTGTGTGTGTGAAAATGAGGTTTAATATTTCATAAGATTAATTGCCGTAAGGTGGGCTGCTGTGTTTGAAAAGTAATATTCTAATGTTTAATTTGTACCTTAATATAATAATTTTTTTCATATAGGCCACGTAATTTTAAGGAACAAATAATTAATTATATAAATACTTATTTAAAAAATTAAAATAACTTTTTGTTTTTATGGGTAAACATTATTTTAGTATGACAGACTTTTTTTAGTAGTTTTAAATACTTGTTCGGATTAGATGGATATTTATATTCATTCACTTTACCTTTGTGCAAGAACAAATTTGGTACAAACTTTTTTTGTCGATCAATCCGGTACAAATCAGGACTAAACGACCGTAACCATAAAAATGTCCCCCACACCCTTTTCCAAACGTAAACATATCATTTTGTGGGTTTATTAAATAGTAACAACTGAAATTATTTGCAGAACAATCCTATACAAAGAACAAATAATTGCAATCATAAAACCATGAATCTTTAATCGTAAGGTGGAATAGGGGGTGGCGTGAAGGGGGTGGCTAAAGGGGGGGGGGGGACTACACGAACGTTTATGAAGCTGCTAGACAACTAATACCGATTGTATTTTTTTAAGTGAAAGAAATGATGATGATAGTAATAATAATTATTGGAACACAGCTTTGCGTCTTGGTCAGGTAAGAAGAGATAATGAATAATAATAAAAAAAAGGTTGCTCTGCTATGCTCATTCCATGGCCGTGTACAACTTCCAGGTTGAATCATTGCCGCCTAGCAGCGTGCCGACCGAGCCAGCGAATCGGCTCCAGTGCAGACCTTAAGCACGGCGACGGAGGTTGACTACGGGAACGGTTGTTTGATAAATAAACAGTTATTAGCAACGTTTCTGAAGTCGCGCGGCGAGGATTTATTCCATAGTGAGGGGCAGTATATTTTTGTATCTTAAAAAAAAACACAACTAAATTATCAATTATATCTGTTAAAAAAAACGGTGTCAGAATGTGCTGCGAGTGTAATTTTAAGTGACGTAGCAGTTGGGATTGTTTGGTTGTTTTTTTTTTATGTCGAATAAGTTTGCAAATAAATAATTGACCAGTAAATTATTATTGATTTTTAATTTATTGGAAGACAGAAAATGAGGTCACGTCCAAAGTCAACGTTACTCACTTTGGTAAGTGAACAGTTTATTTTTTTGAATCACTTATCTGTTGAATTTTGGATGATAGATTTTTAGGTTAGAAAAGTGTTAAGTTGATTTATGTAACAGACACGAACGTGTGTCCTTAGTAATCTTTATTTAGCTAAGTTGGTCCACTAAAATAGTATTATTATTTATTATATAACCTTTATTTAATATTAGCAGGTGATTATAACCTATTATTTTAATTTGTAAGCTGCCTAGCTGTTTTCTAAATCCCAAACACATAGCGATATTTTAATGTGTGTGTTTACTGAATGTTTTAAGTTTTCGGGCGTTGTCATATGTTGATAACTGGCTGTCTCTATTTTTATTACATAAATCTAATGATTATAATAGCGATGAAAGTTGAAAACATATTATTATTACTATTATGTAAATGTAATCAATGGCGCAACATTGTCGAAATTGAAATACTGACATATTTTCTCATCTGTACACATCTAATAATTATTAAAATTTACGAGATAGTCAATATTAGAATAATATAAGCTATATTTATTTCCAAGACAACTACTAGTTTCTTTATAAGATTATTTTTACAATGTTGTACAAACTTGATATTGTGGTATAATCACATTTATATGGTTGTTTATTTATAGCCTACGTAAACATATTTTTTGTATAATCATAAATTAGGCCTACATTTATTATAGTCAAGGTTAGAAATGCGATTCGCACATTTGACTATTAGGATAGCTATGATTCGATATTAATTACCAATTAAACTGGGCAGGCCTATACATTCTTTCTTAAATAGTTTAGTTTTATAATTATATATTATA
Organism: Timema podura; assembly: GCA_033556935.1. Classification (NCBI taxonomy): domain Eukaryota; kingdom Metazoa; phylum Arthropoda; class Insecta; order Phasmatodea; family Timematidae; genus Timema; species Timema podura. Next base: position 23,677,704 of record JAVRXN010000013.1, on the reverse strand, counting down.
AAGTTCAGTTGTGACCATTTAAAAACTCACCCACCTAAATGTGTACCTTTTTATAAGACCATTTTAAAGCACTTATACATAAACCACTCTTGGCTACATATCCAGAGATCCCAGGGTTCGATTCCCGGTGCTTCCAGACTTTCAGTGACGCCGTGAGTCTGGATCGAGGTTCAACTCAGCCTCGCGAAGGAAAATGAGGAGCTGTTTGAATGCAATAGTAGCAGCTTTGGTCTAGAAAACTGACCGACATGAGGGCTTGTTGTACTGACTACATGCCACCCTCTATCCGCAAAAGTTGTGACTATCTTCGCTAAAAAGAGGCGGCCGCTTGGTCAAAATGGTTTGACTTACGGCCGATGCCATGGAACTATTTTATATATAAATAAAAAGGGTACTGACAGTATTACTAAAATTAGAATTGTAAATAAATATTTAGCTCAGGCGTGTGTAAGATCGTTTCGGAATACTTCTAATTAAATCCAGGGGAAATCTAAATATATCTTCACGTGATGTGCAAGCAGATGATAATACATCATTCGTTGGGTGAGGGGTGAGTCTTGTTTGTCCTAATAGCCTCAATTATGTTTTAAAACAAACGTAATAGTGATAAAATAATATTTCAGATTTGGTGTGTTTTACATGAGCTCTATAAACACACAGACTACATTAGGACATGACTTACGAGCTAACTAATCTATGGGAGCACGCTTAATGCGACACAGCCATCCCTAGCACTTACAGTAGCCCGGCATGGCTTCTTTGGTGCTGACTGACAGTTCACAGCTGACTTCTGACAGTCAACATTTAGGTATATACCTAAATTTTGACTTTCAGAAGTGACAGCTGCTAAACACATGTTTTTGGTAGATCGTATAATTTGGCGTAGGGATACATAATTTGGTCCGGTAGCTTTTCAAAGCCGTCAGCGTTCAGCTGTGAGCTGTCAGTCAGCACCAAAGAAACCATGGGGCTACTGTACATATCTTCTGATGCAAAAGAAGGAACAAGCTTATATAGACTAATAACAGTCAATAACCGACATCGGTGAACACGCGGACTGAGTGGTTATCCATCGTCTGGTATAGTTTGATGATGGCGAGGTGGTAAGGTTTAGAATGCCAGATTGGTATAATAAGGGGGATTCCTAAAATAGTATACACTCTCCATCCCCACAAAGGAAGGTACATTCCCTCTAAATTCCACCTTCCAAATCCTTATCCCATTAGTATAGTTAAATGCTGATATTTCGATCGGTTAGTGAGAAGAAGAGATTAAAAATAATTGAATATTAGTTTAAGCTCCTCCGGAGATCGAACAAGAGTCTTTGTGATCTGTGGTCGACAACTTTATTGTGAGAACGGCTACGTACTAAAAACTCACAGGTCGAATTTGTGTACCTGCTTTGGAGTATATCAAAAGCGCACCATTGTTTGTAGTCTCTGGGCCTCATTTGGCAGAACCGACTTGTTGATATCGAAACTAGCCTAGCCTAGCACCAAATAAAGAAAAGCTATTACCGTTTGCAGATTAGAGTTTGGAGAATTACATTCAATGTGATAGCTCGTTACCGCCATCCCTATGGATACAAATTTTTTATATAGCGCCACGTTATGCAGTTGTTTTTTTTTTCCTTGTGCGCTTTTGATATGAGGTCTACGCGAGCTTTTGATCCATATCTCCATGTGGTTTTGATGTGAGCTTTCTTCGCTTGTGCGCTTTCGATGTTTTACGGGTAAGAATGCAGTAGAGATGACCGTATATGACAATTATAAAAGTTACTAAAACTACGTTCATTTATTTGTACGTAAAGTCCTGTAATCCGCAGCTGTCAATTTTGATAGATATAAAATAGAGATAAATATATAAAATATAGGTAGACATAAAACAAAAAATAATTATACGATAAAATGTTATCAATAGTGAACCCAAAATATTAGTTTGTGTTTGCTTAACTGACCTTCCTATCGTTTACTAACTATACATCTTACCCCCTAGACCACCAGGTCACCTTAAAAATATATTATTTTAACATTGTTTTAGTTAGCTTTTATAACTGTGGAAAAAAAAATTCCCCTTATTTGAACCAGACTGTACCTAGCCGCGGGTATGGACAATTTTATAAAACCACAAAGTGACCCGCGAATTTCACCGGTCCGATAAGCACATTAGGTGTGTTACCGTTGTTTTATCTGCAAGTCTTGTCATGATCTAGTTAGAAGACCATGCGGGCAGACAACACATGGACTGGACCAACTTGCTCTCCACTGTAGGTTATGGACCAACATCACGCGGCTAGAGGTCATCCACGACTTGTTCGACCTATTTTTTTTTTTGCAACCGTGATTTTTTTCTCTCCACAAACCACACTGTCTTTTTTTTCTCAACGAATCTTAACAACCGTCCAGGTTTATAAGTATATGATAATTTCACTAATGACCCGCTTTGGTGACCGAATGATCTAAGAAGTCACTCTCTAAATAAATTGGGCTGCAGATGACGGGGAAACCGGGGTTGGAGTCCCGTAGTGTACAGAGGGTATTTTATTCCTAAATGGTTTTATACTCTACCTACACGCAAATACGGGTACACTTTCTTTAAATTTAACCCTCATCATCCCTAACACATTAGTGTAATTAGTGCGTATAGTACGATCGGGTAGTAAAATGCGGTGATAAAAATTTTCTTACTGGAATAAGGGTAAAGACGGTATAATTTTAGAGGAAATGTATCCGCATTTACGTCGAGAAAAAATGTTAAACCACTTAGAAAAATAAAACCACCCTCAATACACATGGCCGGGATTTGAAACTTGATCTCCCCGTCATCGGCAATCTAGTCCAACATTAGAGTGACGCCTTAGACCATGCGTCCACCAAATTAAGTAAAAGTCGGTACTGTCTGGTTTGTCGGTTATGGAGAGTTCGGGGTTTTAATCCGAGTAAGGACTGCTCAGGGTATATTTTCCCCCTAAAAAGTTTTCACTATTCCGCCACTTTAGCCCATACACGGATAGATAGGACGAGTAGTTAGACGCGGATCAAGATTTTATTTTTTTATGGGAGTTTTTTTAAATTCATACGTTTTGGCACAAAGGTTGTAAAAATATTTAATCTATGAGGCAGCGATGAGAATGTAAGTTTGTAGGAAGTGCAACCAAGATATCTGTGAAATAGTATGGGTAAAACCACACCTTATGTATCCGGCTGAAATTCGAACCTTGACCTTGATGACTTAGACTACAGGAACAACAATTTTTATTGAGAGGGGAAAAACTGTTTAGCAAGAAAATTTAAAACCACATTTATTGGCACACACTTCTTAAAAACTGAGAAAGAACGCCTAAAAGGTACGGCCATACTTGCGACCTGGTTGCAACGACAAAATCGCTGTTATCAAGTCACCAGAACGTCAGTCAATGCTATTTATACGGGTGACACAAAGTCCCTCGCGTTTGCGACCAAGAAGTCGTTGTCTCCAAGCTGTAGTCGCGTGGTATGGTCGCCCTCATGCTCATTGCGTGCTGGTGTACAGGTAACGGTGTTTTCGACGCGGTGGTCAGGTCACAAATATGGCCATGCCCTAATAGTTTACCAACCCTGTGGTGTAGTGGTCAATGCATCTGGCTACGAACCTAGGAGTCCCGGGTTCGATTCCCAGCTGGTACCTTGGGTATTTTTCTTTTGAAGTTAATTATCCCAACGGTCACCAACGGTTTGGTTGATTAGGCTTAAGTTAGATTTAAGACTCACATTGGCTCACACCTTCATATTTAATATTATCACATCATCTCATTGCTGGTACGTGTAGACAACACCCATAGGTGTGATTTGGATGCTCTTTGCCACAAGAGTAGCGAATAGTCTACATACATCCGGCTGAACCTGGATGTTATATCTCTCTCGGTCAGTAATGCCATACGATAAAAAACAACTGATTATAGAGCTTATTTCCTAGATTTGTGGTCGAGCATTCTAGCGACAATGACGTGGAGTATATCCTGAATTTCTATCTCTTCTTACGATTGTGTTTGGCCTTCTGGTATTAGATTGGAAGGAGATTAGTAAACCACATTTTTGATGTTGGGATAGAGAAATAAGGGTTCGAACCCCCGGTCTTCAGAGTCAAAGCCAAACAAATTATGGCATTGAGTAATTTTCAAAGCCACTTGGATCAAATTTAGTGCATTACCTGAGTCTGGCCACGTTTATTTTTCGACAGGTTCTGTCAATGTTGCGTGCGCAGCGTGGATGGTGTGTATGCCATGTAGCCCCATCCCCCCCCTCCCACTATCCATACAGTTAAAAGCAGGAAAAATTAGAATGACAAAAGAACTAAGTAGTACTTAACTAGGTGACTGGGGTTCAATCCTCGGTCCCGGCACAGATTTATCTGATTGCCAAACCCTTCCTTCACCTCTGACAAGACGTGTATTAATTACAACTTGTGAATGTGTGTGAATACCAGGCCTCCACCGTGGTTCGGATCCCACGTTAAACTGTAGGTCCTCTATTTCCTTCACAATCACCCTACCATTACACATTAGCGTAAGTGCGTATAACCCGAATGGGTAGTAAGACGCGGTGCTAATAATAATAATTATTATTATCTTAAATTTTATGTTTTGGAAGAAATAATTCGATGATCGTAAGCATTTAATTACAGTGGACTCTCGATTTTCCGGGGTAATGGAGGGGAGGTGAATTACGTATAATATAAATCACGGATAGTATATATAATTCACATCTGTGTACCTTCGCCATTACAAATTTGTTACCCTTTGTTTGTACTTATTTATGTAAAAAGTGATTTTCCACTGTGGTAAATATCAAAACGAAACAGCGAAAACGACTCCGAATCGACTCCTGCATGCGAATAGCATTAAGTAATACAATCTAAACAAGAACAGACAAATAAGTGGAAAGTTTTCAACAGCAGAGGTCCCATTAAATACATTTAGAGAAGTTAATATCGGTTTTTTATTTGTTTATTATTATAATCAATAAATAAATTCACTATTTTAGAATACACCTTCATGATTAATATGTTAATAAAAAACTAGGGGGCTGTGAAAATATGTCATGATATTTATGGGGTCGCGAGTAATATAAGGTTAAGAACCACTGGTCTAAGGCATCACACTCGGAAATTCGGAATAGACTGGACTACCGATGACGGCAAGTGGGGTGTACTGAGGGTTATTTTCCCGTGAATGGTTTTCCACTCTACCTCCACGAAAATGAGGATTCACATTATTTAGGTTCAATCTTTCTTATACCTTACACATTAGCGTAATTAGTATAATTATATCAGTATAGCCCGAACGGGTAGTAAGACGCAGGTATGTAAAAGTTATAATATATATATATATATATAAGCTAGAGCCTTAAAAAATAAGGGTACAAACCCGCTTCGGTGGACACTAGGTCTAACGCGCTACTCTCGCAGTAGACTAGACTTCCAATTAAGGGGAGATCGAGGTTCGGATCTCGATCGGGTGTATTAAGGGTGGGGTTTCCCCCCCCAAAAAAAATTGTTTTCCATTCCACCTCCACGCGGATGCGGATACATTTCCTCTAAATATAAAGCTCCTAATCCCTAAAAACATTGGTGTAATTCGTGCATGGACGTATAACCCAAACTGGTATTAAGACGTGGTGCTAAAAATGAAATTATAAATAAAGGTCCAAGAAGTGTCGGAAGGAGTGTAGCAGTAACAAGCCGGCCTACCACCCACCGGTACCTACTCCCCCTCCCACACCCCCTTCCCCCCGTCTACCAAACGCGCTACTAGAACCGCCGCTCAAGTAGGTCTAGTGTAACCTAACGTAATCATACACAGCCTTTCACTTTGTCGCGAGGTCTTTTTAAATAATAACATGGTGGCGCGCGTGACCCCACGTGGGCCAACAGATACATTACTCTAAAATTAAAGATTGCCCCCCTACCCCCCTCCCCCATACGGCTCGGTATATCATTAAATAGTAGGGGTCGGTCAAATTTTTGATATATACGCAGGGCGAATGGGTTTAAACTAAAAATTGTTGGGCCTGTTTGAAAAAAAAAAAAAAAAAAAAACTGAGCAAAAAAAAAATTTCAACCTTGTTAAAGTGGAAGTGTAGGAAATGAGACAAAAAAAAAAGTCGGTGTTTATAAAGTTATTTCATTAGTTAAAATATATCAAATAATTCTCCATTAGAAACATATAGTTTAATTTTCTTTATGGTGACCTGGTGGTCTAGGGGTAAGGTGTCGGACTTCTGTGTTGAGGGTCCGGGGTTCAATCCTCGGTCCCGGCACAAATTTATCTGATTGCCAAACCCTTCCTTCACCTCTGACAAGACGTGTATTAATCACAACTTGTGAATGTGTGTGAATGCCAGGCCTCCACCGTGGTTCGGATCCCACGTTAAGCTGTAGGTCCTCCATTTCATCTCACAATCACCCTACCATTGCACATTAGCCTAATTGCATATAACTCGAACGGGTAGTAATACGCGGGGTTAATAATAATAATAATAATAATAATTTTCTTCACATGGTGACCTTAACAGTTGCTTAATATCTGTCAAGGATGTCCTGGAATTTAATGACAACTTTTTCTCGTCATTTAAAAAGTTTGTCATCTAATTTCGCTACGCTTATGACAGATATTTAAGAACTGTTGACATCACCATGTGAAGAAAATTAAACTATATTTCTTCTGTAACAATATTTTATTTAATATATATAAAAAAAGTTTTGCCATAAAAACAGAAAAAAACACTGACCTTTTAACGCGTTCTCTACATCCCCACCTTAAATCTTTCGCGGGTCAGATAAAATCATTCTGCCGGCTAGATCCGGCTTGCCGTAGGTTTCTGAATGATTGCCTACAACACAAGGGATGCTAATATTTAATCGACTAAGGTGTCATTCTGGTAATAGACAGGACTGCTGATGATGGGGAGGTCGGGGTTGAAATCCCATATAGGATGTACTGGAAGTTGTTTTTCTTAATTAATTTTCCCACTTTTCCTCCACGGGTACGTTTTCTACAATTCATAACTTCTTCATCCCCAATCCACTAGATTATTAAATACAATACAATACAATAAACTGACCAGGTGTGAGACCCAGTGAAAAAAAATGAAACAGGGGCTAGGGATGAAAAAGGCTTGATTAGCAGTGCTGGGTGTTAGAAAACATGTGATACGTAGGAGCGTCGAAAGATTATGTGAAAATTATTTTGGAAAAATACCTCAAGCAGAAAAACCCCTCCCCTAGTAATGTCAGGTTCTGTCCTGCGATTCGATTGTATCAGAAGGTTTACTAAACTTGACCCACATTTGAAAATATATAATCAAACACTCACGGATTTTTTTAAATTAAAATACTTAAGTTGGGACTGAAGGAAACGCGATTTAACGCAAACTATTTTTTTTTTAGTTTGTAAAAACAAAACAAAAAAAGTTTTTGGACAAGATAAATCAAATATTCGTTCAGTAGATATGTTTATTTTATTTTTATTCACACAGATATCTTAACAGTGGTTAAATGTTTATAATTAGCATCCTGAAATTTGGCCAGATTTTATTTAAAAAAGCTTTCTGTCCAAATGCCACTATTCCCATGACCAGTATTTAAGAAGAGTTGATATATCACACTATATGTATAGAATTAAACTTATATTATCTACTAAAACAATATTTTGTGTTTTTCGCCAAAAATGTTTTTTTCTTTCAAAACTGTAAAAAATACCTGCCTTAAAACTCGTTCTCTCTCCCCTTCCCCCTTAACATATTTGCTTAGCACCGCATCTTACTACCCATTCGGTTTATACGCCCATCTATTAATTATGCCAATAAGTAAGGGATAAGGAAAGTTGAATTTAGAATAGGTGTACCCACATTTACGTGGAGAGAAAGAGTGAGAAATCATTTATGAAAAACCACTCTCGTTACACCCGAATGTAATTGAACCCCGATCTCCCCAACATCAGCAGTATAGTCTATTGGGGGAGTAACGCCTTAAACCTTGCGTCCACCGAAGCGGGTAACAAATAATTGTAGAGCAAAACAGTTTAACAAACAAAGGTCACAATTTTTCTCTTGCTGCTTCAATATCTACACCTAATAACAACTACAAAACGCATAGCTTGGCGTATGAATACATTAAATCAGATCAAGTAACATTTAAAGCTGCCGGCTAGGAGTCTTACTATGTACAAAATATAAATATATCTTTTTTATTCATTTCAACAAAACTTACTACATTACAAACTTTTTCTTCTTCTACGTCTTTCAAGTTTAGTTAAATATCCGGTCCATCCTAATGTTTATATTAATGGAAAATAGAAAATGTAGGTAGAATTGAGAAAATGGACCAGCATTTGTCTGGAAGGAGAGTAGGAAATCAATCAGGATACACTACCTAAAGCCACACGACTCGGATTCGAGCTACGACCTCTCCCGTTATCAGCACCAACCAGACCAGACAAGACTGACCCATTTAGACCATTCTGGTAAATTCTGGTGATTACAAACAAAATTGAGAGTTTCGGGAAAGAAAGAATCATCGGATTTTTGTTGTTGTTGTTGTTGCAATAACTTGGAGTAGCTTGTAAATCAGCAGGTCGCCACATCCTATATTGATGACATTAGATAATGAGAACAGGCGCTTGTGTGAAGGTCGAAGCCGCAAAGAAATATGACGCGGTCCTTTGAATGTAATGATTCATCACCTCTTTCTTAACCCGACGATATTTTGCTAACAGATCCTTCTCTCTATCTATCTTTGAACATTATCAAGGGAAAGCCCACAGGCCACCTATTTTTAACGGTACCACTTTGGTAAGAAAACTGTTAATTGGATAATTACGGTAACCACCCAAAAAACACCTCCAAAGAATCTTATATTTTGCATTGTGTCTTAATAGTATTATTATTTATTATTATAATTAGCACCGCGTCTTACTACCCATTCGGGCTATACGCACTTACGCTAATGTGTAATGGTAGGGTGATTGTGAGATGAAATGGAGGACCTACACTTTAACGTGGGATCCGAACCACGGTGGAGGCCAGGCATTCCACACATTCACAAGTTGTGATTAATACGCGTCTTGTTAGAGGTGAAGGAAGGGTTTGGTAATCAGATAAATCTGTGCCGGGACCGAGGATTGAGCACCGGACCCCCAGCACAGAAGTCTGACACTTTTACCCCTAGACCACCAGGTCACCATCTTAGTAGTAACTCTGTGAACAGTAGACCTCCCTGTCTCCATATTTATTTATTTTTACCACTGCGTCTTGCTAACCGTTCGGGTTATATGCATATTTACTAATTACTATAATGGTTTTTGGGAGTAGGAAGGTTTGATTGAGATAAAGTGCACCCGCATTTACGCGGAAGGAGAGTGGAAAACCATTTCGGAAAATCACCCTTGGTGCACCCGTCTGGGATCAAACCACGATATCCCCGTCTTCAGCAGTCTAGTACAACACGAGAGTAGCGCGTTAGAATTATTGTAAGAATTATATCTTTAGTTCAAGTTTGAAATATCTACTATCATTTCTACTTGGATATGAAATTGATATTTTAATTTGGTGATCAAGTTAAGATAGAAAACAAGTTAAGATAGAAAACAAGTTAATACTATATTCAATAGTACATTATATATAGAGAGAGAAAACTTTTTTTTTTAGAACTGCTTCTTACTACCCGTTTGAATTATATGCCTATGTACTTATTAGTCTAGGGATTAAAAAGATTGAATTTAGAGAAAGTGTAGCCACATTTGCATGGGTTTGAATGGACGACCGTTTAGGGAAAACCAATCTCAGTACACCCGACCTGGATTCGAGCCTCAATATCCCTGTCATCGATAGTCTAGTGTGAGAGACGCCTTAGACCATGCGGCCTTCAAAGCAAGTTTGAGCTATTCCCTCCAGTTCACATCATTACACCCTATCCCTCTCTTGAGCTAGCTCTATAAAGTTCACCTTGTTATATCATATCTCCATCTTGAGCTAGTTCTATCCAGTCCACCTCATTACACTCTATCCCTCTCTTGAGCTAGCTCTATAAAGTTCACCTTGTTATATCATATCTCCATCTTGAGCTAGTTCTATCCAGTCCACCTCATTACACTCTATCCCTCTCTTGAGCTAGCTCTATAAAGTTCACCTTGTTATATCATATCTCCATCTTGAGCTAGTTCTATCCAGTCCACCTCATTACACTCTATCCCTCTCTTGAGCTAGCTCTATAAAGTTCACCTTGTTATATCATATCTCCATCTTGAGCTAGTTCTATCCAATCCACCTTGTTACATCATATCTCCATTATGAGCTAGTTCTATCTAGTCCAACTCATTACACCATATTCCTAGCTTGAGCTAGTTCTATCCAGTCCAACTCATTACACCATATTCCTATCTTGAGATAGCTCTATCCAATCCACCTCATTACACCCTATCCATATCTTGAGCTAGCTCTATCCAGTCCACCTCATTACACCCTATCTCTATCTTGAGATAATTCTATCCAGTCCACCTCGCTACAACCTCTCTTTATCCAGTCCACCTCATTACATCTTATCCCTATTTTGCTCTAGTTCTATCCAGTCCACCTTATCACACCCTATTTCTTCCAGGTACATCCTGATGTTATCTTCCCAACTGCAACTAGGTCTTACCAATGAGTTTGCTAGTCAGTACCCTAAGCACGGTTCTAGATTCTCCCATTCACGCTGGACCAAATATTTTCTCTAAGCACCATGATTTCGAAAACCTTAAATTTGTTTTTGGTATGTAAGGTAAGAGACCACTTTTTACAATCATAGATAACAACTGGTAAAACTTCATTATTGCAAATATGCGGATAGCTCTGTTTAATAGTAAAAAGCCAAGGCCTGGAATAACCCAACCCAGGGCTTACACCAAACTCTGTTGGAGATGATTGGACAACATCCGAAACTAAACTCATAAGCGCACTCGATCAAGGACAAGGCCGGGAAATCTAGGAGAAAGTAGTTTGATCCCATCCACGGCTTAGAAGAATTTAATTTTATGTGACTATCTGTCCTTGACCGGTAAGCCCAATGGGAAGAGACCATTGGGAAGGCATAGATGCAGATGCGAGGGTAACATTAGAATGGACCTGAAGTAAATAGGTGTAATGAGGTTTAATTTAGAGGAAGTGCACTCGCATTTGCGTGGAGGGAGGTTGGAAAAATATTTTTGGAAAGCCACCCTCGGTACACCTTACAAATATTTAAACCTCAATCTCTCCGACATCGGCAGTCAAGTATAATTCCAAAATGGTGCGTTAGTTCAAGCGGTAACCGAAGCAGGTATAGAGAAAGTAAATATACGTACCTCAATTTGCGTTCCTCTTCCATCTCACCTTAAATATTGCGTGTTCAATAAGGCCAATAGTCTTACATATTTGAGTAACTCGACACAAAAAAGCAATTCAGAGGCCATCTAAAGAGGTTCAACCTTGAAAATGTTAATTAACACTATGCGGGCTTCGTTTATGTTCCAGAGTTTTCAATTACTTGTCCCCCACCAAGCTACTTTATTACTTTCGATGCTCCTGTGATTTACGCTATAAATAAGTACTTGTTAACATATCAAAGCGTAACGTCTTACATTCCACGAGTAGTCGAGAGTTATAAAAAAAAACAATATTATAAGGTCTTCCTGCTTGAGAACACTCTTAGGCCTCCTTCACACGAGCGCGCGTTTGCTGAAGCCCACAGTAAAGAAATTTCTCTGTTTCAAGTTGCATCTGATTGAGAAAAATATAGCAGCCTTCGACTTAGAACAATTTATTGAATATATTAGATTACGGCCTACATTTGGGACCCGTTTCAGTGATTGAATGGTCTAAGGCGTCACTCTCATGTTAGACTGGCTTGCTGATGACGGGGAGATCGGGTTCGAATCACGGTCGGGTCTATTGAGGGTGATTTTTCGTAAATTATTTCCCACTCCTCTCCGCTTCTCGCAGTAAATTCTTGGTAGGCTCACCTTTAAAATGCTATTATATCCTACACCCCTTAACCCATTTAGCAGTGTAATTACTCAAAATTGTTATAACCGAAAAAGTTAGTAAGAAGGGGCAGTGATAAAATGAAATACCCAGTAAGAAACCATGGGTATAAACAGTGTAAAGGCAGCCGCAATGACCATAGTAACAGAAACCACGTCGGTGATTGACATGGTCTAAGGCACTACCATCACAATATATTAGACTGTAGATAACGGGGAGATCGTAGTTCGATCCCGGTCGGGTTACTGAGAGTGATTTTTCTAAAATGGTAAAATGGGTTTCCACTCTCACTCCACGCAAATGTGGGTATACTTAATCTAAATTCAACTTTCCTATTATTAACCCATTACGTAATTAATACATAAGCGTATAACTCTAGTGGATAGTAAGACGTGGTGCTGTAATAAAATAGTAATATAACAAAATAAACTTCGAACTGGGTGGAAACAGAGCCTTCGCAAAGGGAGCCGTGCCGCTGATACTGTACTTTATATTAGAGAAAGTTAGTATAATATCAGTTTTATTTTTTATAAATATATATATAAACAATTTTATTTTTATAAATGAGTACATCGTTCAGACATATTTGATATTGTACTAACTTTCTCTAATGTTTCGGATTTTAAAAAAATTATTGTTAAAGTTATTAAGCTGCATACATTGGTACACTTGCTTTCCAAATTCAAACACCAACTGAGGAAATTTTGTACGCGGTGCTATGTAAAAACTGCGTGTTTCATAAATGGTATAATTTCCGTATTTTAATAAGCGTATTATTCTTGATGGTGTTGACTAATTTTTCACTTGTACGTTTAGGTACTTAGTCGGTTAAAATACTAGTTTTACAGAAATTCAAATATCATCTATTAAATGATAATTAGGGGCAAATCAGACTACAAAGAGTATTTTATATAACTTTCGTTAAAATCAAATCAGCAATAATCAAGAATGACACGAACATCCGTAATTCATCCATCATTTAACTATATCTTTTCAAGGTCAAAGGAATTATAAGGGAGTGGGTCGCCAAAATCAAAGTTTCACCCGGGAACAAAATTATGTGACCTATGGTGAAAATGTTAGGCTCTTTTTTTTAAGCGATGAATTAAAGATATTAAATGGCCCATAAATATATGTTAGGCTACTGACAAAGGAGATAGTTAACAAAATATATTCCATCCTTTAAATTATTATAGGATGCACCAACAATTTTCTATCTGTTTTAATTTTTTTTCAATCAAGCTGCAAGGGTTAAAATGAAAACTTCTCTGGTTCAAGTATTGTAGAGTATAAGCTGCTGTGGTTTGTTACACGCTCAATTGAGCTGCATTGCGGCTCTAGTGAGCTTCGCTGTGGCTCAAATTGTATCGGCTATCGTGAACTAACTCACGCGCGCTCATCTGAAAGAGGCCTTAGTTATAAATGCATTCCAAGATAAAGGATTCATGTTAGAAGGTCACATTTTCTCTCTAAATGGCAACACAATATGGCGTGCTTTCTATCCGCGGCAAGAAGGTGTTAACACGCTGAAGGACGTCTCTGTAATATGTAACGAATGAGCAACGTTGGGTTTCAAATCTTTTGCGGTCTCATCTCGATTTGTTAACTAACTCATGATTCTGAATCACGATTTTTTTTTTCCATTCTGGTTCATTGGGAGGTCCCATTGTGAGCCAATCGTATTTTTGATTCATAAGTATTACGTTTGTAAATGATGGGAGGGATTTGTTTTATTGGCTGCTCCATACGATTTCATATGTTCTCACAGGTGAAATTAATATATGGTTTCTGGAGGGTGGTTTTTTAAAATATGAAAATTTACCATCCTAACAGAAGTCTTAAAATTAACGACCACCAAGAATCAATTCAAGAAATACCTACTTCAGTGACCGCATGGTTCTAACACGCTACTCTCATGTTAGATCAAACTTCCAAAGACCGGTAGATTGGGGTTCAAATCCCTGTCAAGTGCACTGAGGGTGGTTTTCCCTAAATGGTTTTCCACTCTCCCTCCACGAAAATGTGGGTGCACCTCCTCTAAATTAACCTTCATAATCCCTAACACATTAGCGTAATTACTACATAGATGTATGAAACGAAATAGTAGTAATACGTGGTGATAACAAAAATTCAAAAGATCAATTTCACTCCGTAAACTAAACATTTTCATAAATACAACTAACGATTTAATCTGCTGTAAGAAATATATATATACTAATTAATATAAATGTTAATTAGTACGTTAATCACCAAGGTTATTAATGACTTAATTTTACGGGTAGGTTTTTGGAGGGTAGCTTGGAAGAAATGCATCCCCTTTATTGTGGAGAAGGAGTGGATACACTAAGTGATAAATAACTTTTTGAATACCAACCTCAGTGCATTTGGCCGAGATTCGAACCTGTATACTTCCTATCAGTGCCAATCAAGCTTATTGCAAGATTGACACCTTCGGACCATGTTATAAATATTATAATATTGAGGGAGGGGTATTATTAATATGGTTAGGTTATTATTTTAAGGAAATTTTGGTAATAATAAATACACGCAGAATTTAGTAAACTTATTGCTGCTGATAATACAACTTATAAAGCACATTATTTTATAAGAATATACCCAAACAATTTGAAGGGAAAAGGGTTATTATACTATATGATTTAGAATGGGCCCCCTTTTCAATAAAATATTTATGATCCATGGATACGCCATAATTCCTGTTAAAGACTCTCACTAGCATAGGCCTATTAGTCTTACAGGACAGCACGTAAACAGCTAAGCCAAAGCCTGATGTATTAACGCGATCATAAATACCTGCAGATGCACTATTATTTACAATAGAAGGTTTTACACTCAACTAAAACAAAATGAAATTTAATTAGTAAAATATCACCCAAAGGAAGTCCTTAAAATTTATTGTTAAGGTGGGCATGTAGGGGACGTGATAAAAGGTCTGTTTTTTTGCAGTTTTTATGTCAAAACATTTACTTGGTTGAAATTAATTAAATATTTCTCATTAGAAACATATATAGTTTGATTTTATTCACAGGGTTATTTCAACAGTTGTTGAATATCTGTTAAGGGTGTCCTGGAATTGATCACAACTTTTTCTCTTCATTTAAAAAAAAAAGTATCATCCAATGCTGCTATGCTCGTGACAGATATTCATGAACTGTTGATATCATCATATGAAGAAAATTAAACTATATATTTCTACTGGAAATATATTTTATTTATATTAGACCAAAAATGTTTTACTATAAAAACTGCCCTTAACTCGCGTTCCCTACACTCGCACCTTAACAAACTACCAACTAGCCATCGACGTAAGCACATCGTAGCCGCATTCGGTACCGTTTGATATTTATGAATAACGCCAACTCATTAATTACGTCACTATAGAAACTTCACGAGTAAATCTGTAATTTAAAAAATAAGCTAAACAGACATAAGATAAATATATATATGCCTATAAAAAAGAGTTGCGTGCTCTTAAATTGGTGTGAGGTGTTTAGACCGTTAACCTAATTATATCTCCTCACGATCTATCTTGGTTCATCAACCTTTAATTCAGCTGTGATTGTGATGATGCACTCTAGGTGTCAGCTCCTCCGTTGGTTTAAGAGGGTAACAAACCCTGGAACGTGATTGGACGGCTCATTACTCTTAACTCCCTTTGGGGGTTCGTTCACACCGAAGAATGCATTCTTATAGAGTGCTATCAGCTTTGGAGCAGAGTGGCTCATGTCAAACTTTACCACGCAGAGGAAATTTCTCGTTGATTTATGTTATTATTGTATTCAAAAAAGAAAGATGACTAAGTAAGTTTGGAGATGACTGGCACCATAACAATGATCCTAAAATCATAAAGAGCTCAAATGGTAGTTGTTAGGAATGTTAAATTAAGATTGATAAAAATATTTCCCGTGACCTGGCGGTCTAGGGGTAAGTTGTCAGACTACTGTGCTGGGAGTCCGGGGTTCAAACCTCGGTCCAGGCACAGATTTATCTGATTACCAAACCCTTCCTTCACTCTGACAAGATGTGTGTTAGTCACAACTTGTGAATGTGTGGAATGTCAGGCCTCCACCATGGTTCGGATCCACGTTAAACTGTAGTCCTATTTCATCTCACAAAAAATAAAGAATGCTTTTTTTTAGACAGATTGAACTTACTTTTTTTACATCCATCACTGTTTCCACCATGTGGCCTGGGTCAATTTTTTATTCAAGCGATATATTTTCCACTATCGAATTGCTAGGCCTGTTGTAGCTTCATATTTTATAATATAATTGAAGCTAGGACAGGCACAACATCCAGTCCTCGGCCATTAATTTATAATTTGGAAGGATAAACCCATATTTCATCAATGATAATTTTTCGGGCCAAGTCGAGAATCCAACACGGGACCTTTAGCTCAGTAGACAGACACGTTACCATCTTAACAAAGGTGTCGGATATAAAAAAGTAAGGTAAAATGTTTTAGTAAAAAAAATCCACTATTTGAGGTAGAACATCTTCATCACGTGACAACGATTGAAGCTGCGCAAGATTTCAACACGGGACTCACAAACGAGAGGAAAAATAATTCTCACCGAAGGGCAAGTGGACGAAGGCTTCAGTCTCGTCTTGTCTGATGGTGACGGGGTGGGGTCCGTTTATCTACCTGTACTTCCCCCTATACTTTCATACACACAAGGATACATTTCCTCCAAACTCTACCTACTCCTTATTTACCAAATTAAAGTATTTTTTCCCCCACTGCGTCTTAGTACCAGTAAGGGTTACACGTATACAATAATTACGCTAACATCTACTTTGGTGGCCACATGGTCTAATCTCTCGCAATAGAATAGACTTCCGATAGCGAGAAGGTCGGAGTTCAAATCCTGGTCGGGTCAACTGAATGTGGTTTTTCCCTAACTGGTTTTACACTCTCACTCCACGTGAATGTGGGTACTCTTCTTCTAAATATATCCTTCTTCCTCCCTAACACATTAGCGTAATTGGTGCATATGCTTATAGCTTGAATTGGGGGTGGAGGGGGTAAGATGCGGTGTTAAAAAACTATGCTTGGTTCCTCTCTCCTATTGCGCCCCTAACTACATTAGTGCAAATATTCTGACAACCCTGACGGAAAAAATAAAGCGCGGAACACGTACAAATATATATACGGCGAGAGAGCTATTATTTCTCTCATGGAATGGACTGGCTTATTTATAAAGGTCATCACGCCTTCTTATCACATCGCACGGTCATGTTTCATTTAGGGTCCGCCCTTGTCCATATCGTTATAATTACTAACACCTAGTAATTAGGTCGTTATACAGGGTGTGTTGAAACTAGGGACGCGGAACTGTATTTGTTGAGGATATATATACTACATCCCTTTTCTGGGTGTCATAAAATGTCATCGGTGAAGCTTTTTTTTTAATGACGTTAAGGGGAAAACCCTTTCACCATTGCGGAATATTAATTAATTACATACGTTTGAAGGCCTAAGGAAGGCCAAGAAAAATATGGTAGGAACAGATACCATAAAGTGTGCAAATGAGAGAAGAATAATGGTATCGATTACAATAAGAAGAATGGTGGAAGGATGGAGGATTTTGGAGTAATTTTACTAAATTGACCGGGACATAGGCTGGAAACAGTTGATGATGATATTTGATGGTTATATTTGAATAATAGTAGCTGGTTTATTCCACATCCAGCAGTCTAATTTTAGTCTTCCTTTCAAGGTGTCAGAATCCACTATTATAGGAAGATTAGTTTATGTATTTAGTAACTTGCTGGATAGCTTAAAAAGAGAAGTCCCAGGCCACCCTCATAAACACAATTAAACAGCCAACCATAGCACCAGGGGTATTATAAGTTTGTTTAATTATCTAGATAAAGTGATTATAAAATAATTTATTAAATAATGTATACAAAACTGGAATCGAACCGTGGTACTCTAGAGCCATATTCAGCCTTCCTGACCACTAATTTCACAAGGGCGTATAAGGTAATTTTATTTGTTATAGAGTATCTGGTCACTTAACTTGGTTCGATTCCCGGAATGACTGAACAATTTATCATTGGTGGAATGTGGGTTTATTTCTCCTTTCCGGGGGGATTCGCCAAACTCTCTCGTCACGCAAATACAGCAACATTTTTTCCTAAACGTTACCATCTTCCCACCTGAACTATTAGTGTCAAAATGTGTATAGCCAAGAAATAGTAGTTGTACGTAAAAGACACAAGTTTCAAAAAAACTATTTAAAAATGTGAAAAAAAAAACTTCGGTAAGGGTAATAATCAAATAGCTAGAAAAGAGAGAAAAAAATTGTTTTGTTAATTTTGATTGATTTTTTTACTTTTTTTAACAATTTTTTTTTAATTCTGTAAAAAAAATCTGCTTACTAAGATATATTCAATATAGTAGAAAAAGTTGTTAATAAAACCTCTGCACACTTGTCACGCCAATGTCATCATCATCTGTTATATATGACCTAAATTCCTACCATACAAAATAATAGTAGTTCTAATTAATATACCAAGGAGGAAAGGACATCCTACCTCCCCCCCCTCTTTCATAATCCGTTCCTTCTCCTTTCCCCTCCCCTAATCATCACCAAAGTATGCAAGCAACGGAATGCACTTTCTGACGGTCGAATTTGTCGGTAATCTTGAAGGCATCTTTCCCTGAAGTTGCAACAACATGAAGGTCAGTATTCTTTCCTCCACTTCTCCTAGACAGTAGGCAACCCCTTGATAAATCCACACACCTCTGCTGATCTTGGATAAGAATCTTCTTGTTACTTTATTAACTACAGTCGATAATTTTTCAGCTAATATGAGCCTCACTCGAACGTGCCTGGTCACCGAAAAGTGTTTTATTATTATTATTTATTATTATTATTATTTAGCACGCATCTTACTACCCGTTCGGGTTATACGCTTAAGTACTAATTACGCTAATGGATTAGGAATTGGGAGGTTGAATTTAGAGGAAGTGAACCCGCATTTGCGTGGAAAACCATTTAGGAAAAACCACCCCCAGTTCACCCGACCGAGATTCGAACCTCCATCTCCCCGTCCTCGGCGGTCGAGCTCAACACGACAAGCGCGTTAGCCAACTACGCCACCGAGCGGGTCCGAAAAGTGTTGTTAAATTGTTTAAAATTGTGCTCTTAATTTTTTTAGAATATATTATTGGCATTCCATGTTATTACTCAGTCAGTTAATTGTTAACATCTCGCCTGCTTTCAAGGAATGTAAAATTCAGAATATACAAAATAATAATTTTACGCTTGTTTTCTATGAGTGTGAAACGTGGTCTCTTATCTTACATGACGAAAACAAATTTGGGGTGCTCGAAAACAAGGTGCTTAGGAATATATTTGGTCCAAAAGGGGATGAGGATACTGTAGAGTGGAAGAGGTTACATAGTGATGAGCTACATACATTGTACTCATCACAAGACATTGTTAGGATAATCAAGTATCGTAGATTACGGTGGGTCGGACATGCATAGCGAATTGAAGATTCTAGAACCTTGTTCAGGGTACTGACTGGTAAACCTAATTGGAAGAGACCATTGGAAATACCTAGATGCAGATGGAAGAATAACATTAGAATGGACCTGAAAAAGATAGTGTGTGATGAGGTGGAGTGGATAGAACTAGCTCAAGATAGGTACAGAGTGTAATGAGGTGGACTGGGTAGAACTAGCTCAAGATAGGGTAAGTGGCGTACTTTTGTAAGTGTGGCAATGAGCTTTAGAGTTGCTAATTTTATATAGTAAGTGAGTGTATATTATTTTAAAAGTAAATCGTCAGCATTTGCCTTTATATTATATAAATATCATGTTTATTTTGGACGAAGCTAGGACCAGTACTTTAACCTACACTAAACCACAGTTATATCACTAAAAACATGCCTATGTACACTACGTTTAGCCAGTCTAACCTTAACCGATTACACTATGGCACTATTTTATGAACTATATTCCATGTGTGGTGTTAAGGGACGGCAAGTAAAAAAATACCAGATCTACTCTTCATGTATCCATTCACCAAACCATATTATCTGAAAGACCATGTATTGATTTATTATTTCTTTTGGTGGTCAAATTTTCACAATAAACAATTTGTTTTTAGTTATTTTTTTAAAACTGTTTTTACATATTCTGCCAGCTGTCACTTACGACCAATTCAATGGCGAATAGACTCTAGTATTCATAATGGAACCAAGGTAGTTAGTCTTGCCATCTTTTAGCGTAAACGGAGTGTACTTTTAATACAATAATTACAAAAACATTTTTTGTAGGCCTTCCATATTTAAAAAAAGTATACATATGAGGAAGGTGTAGGAGAAGAGACAGGGGAAAATATATAAAAAAATTCTTCCTGGCGAAACCAGACTAAAGAGTCTGGTATGCGTTATATTTCTAATACATTTATAATCATACTTTTTTAATTATATTTCTTGGTGCGATCACGAAATATCTAAAGATACGTCTTCAGGTCATGCAGTTAAATGTATGTTAACATATAAGTTATATCCATGAAATATTGCGCGTGTCCAATTTTGTACTTTCCTAAGACTGAACAATTCCCAAAATTACGGATTATCTGGATGGTATCTGATTTCATTAAATTAGGATGGACGAGTTTTTAGTGTATTACTTTCTCACCCAACTCCCAGAACAGTAACTATTTTATGTTTTTCGAAGTATACAAACTTTGAGCTCGAATTTTAAGTTCGTGACTAACGGACAAAGTCCTCTTAATAAGCTACTACTGGTGAGATTTAAAATAAAAAATCACGATGATGATAAATTTAGAAATGAGTCGAATCCTATATTTCTTGAATCTGAAACTTACATTTTCTTTCGAATCTCGAATCCTTACAAAAAATATACAATTTAAGTTAAAGTAAAAATATTTCAAAAAAATTATTTTTTTAGTTGTTTATAGGTTTGGTGCCACTGGCCTATGCTCTTTTGTTTGTCAGGTCTATTACGTCATAAACAACAAAGAAAAGAAAAACTTTTTTAGTAATTAATTGGGTGACCTGGTGGTCTAGGGGTAAGGTGTCAGACTTCTGTGCTGGGGGTTCAGGGTTCAATCCTCGGTCCCGGCACAGATTTATCTGATTGCCAAACCCTTCCTTCACCTCTGACAAGACGTGTATTAATCACAACTTGTGAATGTGAGGAATGCCAGGCCTCCACCGTGGTTCGGATTCCACGTTAAACTGTAGGTCCTCCATTTCATCTCACAATCATCTTACCATAGCACATTAGCGTAAGTGCGTATAACCCGAACGGGTAGTAAGACGCGGTGCTAATAATAATAATAATTAATTTTATTACAATAAATTTGTTCTATTTTTTGTGATGCTATTTTTCTCCCAACTACACAAGTAAATATAATTCCTTCTATAGATTGCTTAAAATTGTTAAATCAAGTCAAGGTCTTCCTCATAATTGTATTTATATTTGACTTTTTTTGGGAGATTTTTACTATCTAAAATCTCTCGAATTTTATAGAATTCGAGGGATTCAATGAACCGAGTATTCAAGCATCCCATCTTTTTTCACAGATCTACAACCATAATGCTTCACAAAAAAATAAATAAAAAAATACTTGTCAAACACCAGTCAATACCACCCACACAAGTTTATTTTGAAAAAAATAAATAAAAAAATAGAGGTACAATGCACAAAGTTCAATACATGTCAGTGAAGTACCCGTTATACAGGAATGGTTGGGTGGTCAAAGTGTCATCTCCGTACATTAGCGTCACCATAAAACTTCTCCGAAACGTGAGTAATAATGTATTTATGCCATGTTTACAGTAAAATAATTTAAACCGAGCTATGTCGTGGAAAGAGGGCATTCGAAGCTGTGACCGTCGCTTTCTTCTAGTTTAATGTTTTTCTTTATTTATCTGGTAATATCGGACACTTGTGATTCTATAGAACAGGTTACTACTATTATTTTTATTACTATACAGTTTTTTTTTCAATCTGTTGAGCAGTATTTTTATTAGTAGTATTTTTTTTTACCGTGTTCTTGATATTGATTCAAATATCTTAGATGTAATCATATGACATCAAGATATCTACACGATAGCTGGTAAATTTTGTTTTAAATGTAATTTTAGTATGTAGTGTTCGTACATTACTTTTAAGAAACAATATTAAAATAAATTGTTTGAAATTTTTACAACTATTCTATCAAATATTAAATATATATATATTGATTGCTTGAAATAATTTATGCTAAGATGATTTTTTTCTACTTTTCCCATTGATATACAAAATTTAACCAAGAAAAAAATTATAAAATGTTTTTAAAAAATTTCAAAGGCAAAATAAAAAAGGGGGGTTTGAAAAATGTATAAATAACAAAGCAAATATACCAAAGGTATTATATATAGAATATACATAAATACTTTGAGGTTCAATAATTGGTTTTATATACTATAAACAGATTTCTATGTTGTGGTTTGAAATGTGTATTTCTCTTCCTCTTTCCATGCTAATATGCGCGAATTTCTTCTAGAACTATCCTTATATTCTCTACTGCTGGAATTAGTTGTAATTTATAAACCTTAAGCTAAACACATTGACTGAAACAAAAAAATAATAACTGAGGTAATAGTTAGTACCACACATAACTAGATCAATTAATACAATTAAATCCTATTTTAAATTATACTATCAGCGTAGGCCTATATATATTACATTAATTTTTTTATGTATACAATTTGTCTTTAATGATAGCATTTAACACGTGGGCTATATGACTTGACATAACTGGAAGACTTTAGTGGGATAGGAATGAGCAAGGAATAATTTGAGAAAAAGTGTACCCACATTTGAAAGAAAGGAAGAGTTGGGAGTAATAATACACCCTGCCGGTAATCAAACTTTGAACTTACAATTATAAGAAAAACATACATTAACACATCCAACCGCATTTTTTAAATAAATAATAGTAGGATTTATAAATAGGTGTCAAAGTTTAAAAGAAAAAAAACAACCAAACTGGAATAACAAGTTCTTATGTTTCCCTGACACTAACTATCGCTATGCACAACACGATACAGCTGAAGTCGAGATATTACTGGCACGCTAGTCACGCGGTTCGGACTTAAGGTGGCATGATTTGGTACAGTTAAGGTGGGAGTGTAAGGAACGCGAATTAAGGACGTATGTTTGCAATTTTTTTCTGTCAAAATGAATAAAATATGTCTTCAGTAGAAACATAGATTTTTTTTTCACATGGTGATATCAACAGTTGTTGAATATCTGTCAAGGATGTCCTGGAATTTAATGATGACTCTTCCTCTTCATTTATAAAGTTTCTCATCTAATGCCGCTAAGCTCATGACATATATTCAATAACTGTTGATATCACCATGGGAAGAAAACTAAACTATATGTTCCTACTGGAGCATTATTTATTCATTTTGACCAAAATAATTCTATAAAAAGTGTAAAACCCCTTACATTATATCACTTTCCCTACACTCCCACCCTTAAAGCGCTAGAATAGTCAAGCAGAGATTCCTAGGTGCAATAAAACAAGTGGGTTTATAACGTTACTGGGTGGATCTTTCGTAAGTAAGAGAACAAACAGGCGAGGAGGAAGATACAAATGTAAATAATTTAATGTGTTGGGACCCTTCTATTAAATTATATAATTTGATTCACAAAGCTACATTCTACGCTCTTATATCAGTTAGTTTTCGTTTCCCGGGGCATTTGGGTCTAAACTATCAGCCAAAATGGGGAATTAGGGATTTTTCAACGTAGAAAATTGTAATTTATAAACTAAGTTTACAAGTATATTTGTGTATGGTCATAGAAAATAGTATTGTATTCATTCCAGTCAACACCGAACTCGTGTATTGTTAAAGGTTTGTCAATATTTAATATAAGCGCAACATCTGATTGGAAATATTTCAGCAATCTGGCCAAAACCCTTTGTTCAGGGGTGAACTCAGGATTCTCGTAAAAGAGGAGAGGGGTTGCGCGGGTACTCTGCAAAATGTTGTATGCCTAAGCTTAGCAACTTTAGGGATTTATTCAAGTTTATTTACATTTTCATCAAACAATTTAATTTATTACTCAATTATCTTTTTTTTTAAAGAAAATACTGTTTTACCATAGAAAATTTGAACAAAGATGCATACATGTTTATCGTATATTTATTTTCTTTGTTAAATTTTGTTAATTAAATTATGTGTTAAAAATGTAAATCGATATTGACAGTGTTGATAGGCGAAGCAATTGAATAGTGAGATATTACGTGACATTAGGTTACACTTTACAAATGGTTAGTGAGATATTACGTGACATTAGGTAACACTTTACAAATGGTTAGTGAGATATTACGTGACATTAGGTTAGACTTTACAAATGGTTAGTGAGATATTACATAACATTAGGTTACACTTTACAAATGGATAGCGAGATATTACGTGACATTAGGTTACACTTTACAAATGGATAGTGAGATATTACGTTACATTAGGTTACACTTTACAAATGGTTAGTGAGATATTACGTGACATTAGGTTACACTTTACAAATGGATAGCGAGATATTACTTGACATTAGGTTACACTTTACAAATGGTTAGTGAGATATTACGTGACATTAGGTTATACTTTACAAATGGTTAGTGAGATATTACGTGACATTAGGTTACACTTTACAAATGGTTAGTGAGATATTACATAACATTAGGTTACACTTTACAAATGGATAGCGAGATATTACGTGACATTAGGTTACACTTTACAAATGGATAGTGAGATATTACGTGACATTAGGTTACACTTTACAAATGGTTAGTGAGATATTACGTGACATTAGGTTACACTTTACAAATGGTTAGTGAGATATTACGTGACATTAGGTTACACTTTATTACTGGTTAGTGAGATATTACGTTACACTTTACTACTGGTTAGTGAGATATTACGTGACATTAGGTTACACTTTACAAATGGTTAGTGAGATATTACGTGACATTAGGTTACACTTTACAAATGGATAGTGAGATATTACGTGACATTAGGTTACACTTTACAAATGGATAGCGAGATATTACGTGACATTAGGTTACACTTTACAAATGGATAGTGAGATATTACGTGACATTAGGTTACACTTTACAAATGGTTAGTGAGATATTACGTGACATTAGGTTACACTTTACAAATCGATAGTGAGATATTACGTGACATTAGGTTACACTTTAAAAATGGTTAGTGAGATATTACGTGACATTAGGTTACACTTTATTACTGGTTAGTGAGATATTACGTAACATTAGGTTGCACTTTACAACTAGTAATGCCTATAACAGATTAAGTGTTTATTATTATTGTTAATACTAACTAAAATAATCTTTAGGGGGTGCATGCACCACCCTTCTGGATCCTCCCCTGTCTATGCTAGCAGCCTTAGCGCAAAAATTTCAACTTTATACATATTTATTGACATGACTTGTTAATTTATAAAATAACAAGAAAATGCTAAGCATAATAGCCTGAAATAAGACTACCTATAAAATTAATAACATAAAAATCCAAATAAATCTTTCAGTGTCAATAGAATGGTGTCAGGAAAAATTGCACCCGGGAAACCTGCGCCCTCCCTTGAATCACATTAATAGGTGAGAAAAGTGAGCCGACACGACCTTGTCTGTCTCACCTAAATGATTTTAACAAGGTCGTGTGGGCGCACTTTTCTCACTTTCCTCACGACCTTACCATTTTCATCAGCTTAGATCGGTTCATCGCATCCTTTTGTTTAGGAGGGTGGGAATTTCAAATCGACTCATCGCACATCATGAGGTCTTGAGGAGGTCGAAGTACATCGATTCAACGCACCTGTCTCTTTGCATATTGTTTTGGTTAGGTTAGGTTAGGTTAGGTTAAGTTTTTCAATGAATTAGTCTAAAGATTAGTGTGTATCTGTAAGCATTTGATGTGAACGTATAGATTGAAGTTATAATACTAATTATTGAAGACCTGTTACTCCACTTTTTGAATCTAGGCTAGACTCTTCAAACACTTTGTTAGGTCCTTGGACGTACTTGTTTTGTAAGTATTTAAAAGAGTGTGTGGGGCGTACTTTTCCCACCTAATGGTGTGATGATTGATAGGAGGGCGCAGTTTTCCCCTTTTTTCTGGGAAGGCACAGTTTTCCCTGGCGCAATTTTCCCTAATCCCAATCGAATACCGGAAATCACGTCTCGTAAGAAAACATTTCATCTCGATAATATTTTATTATATCAAAGACTGGACTGAGAAATGTTGACGTCACTTTGTGTGTTTTAAAAATAAGTTTCAAATTAATTTTTAATCAATTATTTTTAAAATTAATCTCTACCACTGAAGCGTGCCATTAAGGGGATATTTAGCATCGTTTAAAAGGGAGTTATTTAATCACTAACAACGTATGTAGCTTTTTTTTTTATTCATACAGTATTGATGCATTCATTTTAATCTTTATTTTAAAATACTTGCACTTAAACTAATATTTTTAAGCAGATTTCCTTCGCCCCAACCCAACCCAGATTTTTTTTTTTTTGCCCCGGGCCTCACATTTTCTTAAAATGCCCCTTTTGTAGGATATTAACAAATTATCCTTTTCAATTAATTTACAATGGTTTTAATTTTTTTTTAATGCAACTGAATGTTTTTAAAGAAAAAGTGAATGATTTTAATTAACCTTTGATAAATGTTATTGATGTGGCATAGTTATCTCAGAAGGCATCAAATAACTAAAACGGACTTATAACTTAAATAATTCTATATCTGATATTTGTTTTTCTTAGTTATAAAGTAATCCCTTTTTGGAAACGGGTGAAATAGATGCTTTCAAAACCTTCTCACGCCAACTAGATTCTAGGAGGAAATCTCCACCTTAAATAAGATAGCGGTCTACTTCCCACAATGCTGAGGAGTGTTCGTAGCCGTGGCCTTGAAAATGACATTGGGTGTTGTGACAACACTACGCGGTTGTCTGACTGACACTGTTACATTATTACGTAAAGGCCTTGTATTGAATTTGTTTAAAACGATTGTTTAAAGTAATCCTGTTTATTAATTATATATATATAAAAATGTGCGTCTTTATAACAAGCATCGGTGGTTCAGTGGTAGAATGCTCGCCTGCCACGCGGGCGGCCCGGGTTCGATTCCCGGCCGATGCAACTTTTTTTTTATTTTTAATGTTTAAGCTTTTCACCTACAGAAATTAAATATTATTTACAGGAGATTTATATTTCCGCTATGTAAGTGCATTAAGCCTTTTATTAAATCAAAATGTGCATTGCGTGCGCTAAAAGAATTTATATCATGATAAACGACGTTTGCTTTAACACATTTTTTGAAAATGTTGTGACTACCGTTATTTTACTGTGAATGAAATGTTTTTCCACTACAACAACCGATAAGCAATATGCTAGAATACTAGGTTTAGTTGATGCCCATGTCATAGAAGGAAAGGTTGAGGGAAAGAAGAGCTTAGGAAAGAGGATTCGAATATTGTCTCACTTGAAGGAAAGAAGACAATTTCTGGGAGCTGAAGGAGGCAGAGGACAGGTCACATTGGCGGTCTAAGTTTACTGACAAAAGTAATGGACCTGTCGTAAGACAGAACACTCAATAATAATAATAATGATAATAATGCGGAAATGTTTTGGGTGTGTTTCGCGAGTAGTAAAGCTACCAAGAAATTAGTGACCTAAATAATTATAACTTGAGGCGCAAGAGTTGGTCACGCAACGCAAGGTCGATAGATTGGAGGGTCAAGTCACGGGTAAGACAAAAACTGGTTATGGAAATCAAAATACGAGTCTGTAGCACTCTAATTATTAATTTAGATGGTAGCTAAATATTACAGTGTCTCTATTTGTATTCGTTTCTGCTACCCAAATAGTTGTCTATTGATGATATGTTTGGGTATTTACAATTTGAGACTTAGCTATTATTAGTGTAGAAGAGGCTGCGTGTAAATTTCTGTTTGGAGTTTATGACCACTAAACATTGCAGGTTTGGCAGAATAAATAAAGGTTGCAAAACATTGACATTACGACACTGTTTGTATGGAGGGAACCACAACTAAATTAATTTAAATTAGTTAAGAAATTACAGCTGTGGAATAGAATGCGAGACATTATTCTTAGCTCGCCAATGCTCTGCCACTGAGCTACCATGCCACAATTGACATAGGACCGACGGCTTTAATTTCCCATCCTAAGGAAGCTGTGCAACGGATTTGTATAGCTCAAGGACAAAATCTGTCGACCCCGGTTAGGTTTGAATCCACGTATATCGGATCCTGAGGTGAGAACTTTACCCCCTAGACCACCGAGATCGACTATAATTATTAACATCATAATAATCTCATCGGGGCGAAGTAACCTCACCTACATGGTGTCTTAACCTCGGAGGCCGGTCACACAACTGGCAGTAGAAGACCTTGAAAGTCTAGCCGACAAACCCTGGTGACAAAACCTAAATAATATTTTTCTGAAAAAAAACAACAAAAAAACCCCGGGGCAGGATGCTACGTTTGGTTTGAGCTTTATCATCTAAAAGTTACGTGTTATCAGTGGGGTGAGACAAATGATTTAAGAAAGAAGGAGGCTTGTATTTTATCCAAGACACGACATTACACCACCGAGTAAGGGGTTGATTGCCAGACTCCCCTCTCTGAGTCACAGTCAAGAGTTCGAGCTCCTTAGCCAACCCTACCTGTGTTGTAGTTGCGAAGTGCGGTCTAGTGAATCTAGTTACGAGCGTTATTGCGACATGCTGTACATTCCTGTTGCCCCAGTGGACTCGGATAGTAGATCAACCTGATTGGCGTCACGCTCGCTTGCTCTCCGCCCGCAATCAAGGGCTCTTACACAATATCACTGGGGGACGTGGTTCGAGACTTGTGGAGGTACGTTGTTTGAACGTTTCTGTGTAGTTTGATTCTTTCAGGAGTATGTGGTTTGACCTCTGCATGAGTATGTGGTTTGTTCCCTGCAGCAGTGTGTGGTTTGATTTCGGCAGGACTATGTGGTGTGTTCCCTGCAGCAATATGTGGTTTGAACTCTGCAGGGGTATGTGGTTTGATCTCTACAGGAGTACGTGGTTTTATCTTTGCAGGAGTACGTGGTTTTATCTTTGCAAGAGTATGTGGTTTGACTCCTGCAGGAGTATGTAGTTTATATCTGCAGGAGTACGTGGTTTGATCTCTGTGGGAGTATGTGGTTTGATCTCTGCAGGAGTACGTGGTTATATATCTGCAAGAGTATGTGGTTTGACTCCTGCAGGAGTATGTAGTTTATATCTGCAGGAGTACGTGGTTTGATCTCTGTGGGAGTATTTGGTTTGATATCTGCAGGAGTACGTTGTTTTATCTCTGTAGAAGTACGTGGTTTTACTCCTGCAGGAGTATATAGTTTACATCTGCAGGAGTACGTAGTTTTATCTTTGCAGGAGTACGTGGTTTTATCTTTGCAAGAGTATGTGGTTTGACTCCTGCAGGAGTATGTAGTTTACATCTGCAGGAGTACGTGGTTTGATCTCTGCGGGAGTATGTGGTTTGATCTCTGCAGAAGTACGTGGTTTTATCTTTGCAAGAGTATGTGGTTTTACTCCTGCAGGAGTATATAGTTTACATCTGCAGGAGTACGTGGTTTGATCTCTGCAGGAGTATGTGGTTTGATCTCTGCAGGAGTACGTGGTTTGATCTCTGCGGGAGTATGTGGTTTATTATCTGCAGGAGTACGTGGTTTTATCTCTGCAGGAGTACGTGGTTTGATCTCTGTGGGAGTACGTGGTTTGATCTCTGCAGGAGTACGTGGTTTGATCTCTGCAGGAGTACGTGGTTTGATCTCTGCGGGAGTATGTGGTTTGATATCTGCAGGAGTACGTGGTTTTATCTCTGCAGGAGTACGTGGTTTGATCTCTGCGGGAGTATGTGGTTTGATCTCTGCAGGAGTATGTGGTTTGATCTCTGCAGGAGTACGTGGTTTGATCTCTGCGGGAATATGTGGTTTGATCTCTGCAGGAGTGCGTGGTTTTATATCTACAAGAGTATGTGGTTTGACTCCTGACTGAATATGTAATTTTATTCCTGCAGGACATAAAATCAAAAACAGGAGAATCGGGGTGTGCTTAACATCTTATTATATAAGTTATTAGTAAAATTAAGACTTAGCGTGTCTGTTATGAGCGTTGTACAATATCTACCGAAGGCAGAGGTCTAAAATTTAAATATTACTAGCCCCTGTACATGAACATGTGCTCCTTGAAGCCAGAATTTTGAAAGTTTGAATTGATTTATTAATTAATTAAAAGCAGAAAAAATTAAGAAATATTAACATTGTGAGAAGACTTTACTACCACATTTCATACAATTTGTAATGTAGTATGTTTTCCATGGGGAGTAAACAAGAAGTGTTTGGTGTCTGCAACAAACTTTTCTTCTCATGTCGCCATGATAATATTAATTTTTAAATCTTGTGATTTATTTATAATAAATAGCTTTTATATAGGAATACTTTTTTACTTGTATGTAAACTGTTTTACCCTTTTTACAATTTTTATCCTTTCAACACCTATTTACAAATTTTTACCCTTTTTAGTTTAAAATATATCTCCGGGGTTAAACCAGGTAATTAATGAAAAACGGGGTAAAAAAGGAAATAAAAAAGGTTAAAATGGGTAAATGGGAAAAAGTAAATCTAATCAAAAAGGGGTATAATACCAAAATAGCAAAAATTTAAAAAATGTCCAAAAATGACCAAAATTTCAAAATGGATACAATTGAGCAAAAATTGTAAAGGGTGAAAAGTAAATCACAAAAAAATAAAAAGGGTACAAAGGTTAAATGGAGTAAAAGAAATAAAAAAAGGTAGAAATATTAAAAAGCCGCTAAAGGGGTGAAGATGGAAAAAATTATCAAAATATTAAGGGGGTGAATAAAGCGTAAACGGGTTAGAAAGGGTAAATAGGACAGTAAGGGAAAAAAGGGCAAAAAGGCTATTACTTTGAGGCAAAGAAGGTAAAAAGGTTAAAAAGGCGTAAAAAGGGTAAAATGGATTTAAAAAAAAGCTAAACAGGGTAAATGCACTGAAAAGGTATTAAAATACTTTTGATTGGATTTAAATATTATATTTTATATATTAAAAATAACAAAGCAACTTTATAGATTCAACGTGCGAAGAACGGGTACACCAGATAGTTTCGAATAAAGGTAAACTATTTCCGACTTAAGTAATATTTGAATCCACGGAATTAAATTTGAAAGAGACTGATTGAAAGAAAAAGAGATGGAATTAATTAATACTATCAAGTTCCCACCACTGACATTTCGCCAGTAGTTAAAAAAAAGTTTAAGGTGTAGATGTAGGGACCGGGAGAAAGGAACAGTGTTTTCGCAGTTTATATGGCAAAACATTTTTTTGGTCAAAATAAATAAAATATTTCTCCAGTGTAAACAGTTGTTGAATATCTGTCAAGGGTGTCCTGAAATTTAATGACAACTTTTTTTCCTTCATTAAAAAGTTTCTCATCTAATTCCACTATGCTCATGACCGATATTCAACATGTGAAGAAAATTAAGCTTTATGTTCCTACTGATGCCATATTTTATATATTTTGGCCAAAATAAAGTTTTGCTTTAAAAACTATATTTTGGCCAAAATAAAGTTTTGCTTTAAAAACTGTAAAAAAAAGACACTGCACTTAACTCGCGTCTCCTACATCACCTTAAAAATATTATAGGCAATACGCTTTGAAAATCAGGACATGTAGGAGGATTTAACGTCCAAACTAAATCAAATCAAATACTGTGGTTTCATTCTGAAAAAAAAAAAAGTCTTTAGCTATAACTTTTTAACTAATAAGTAAAGTGGTACGTAGCTCTATTGTACATTCAAAAGGTTTTTATTTTTTATATATATTGCTATTATTTGTTATTTTTTTATCATTATGATGTAACTTTTCTTAGTCGTTAAATTAACTATTTATACAAATATACTTATATTTTTCTTTCATATTAAATATTTATTAATCCTTAATAGTTTAAGATTATAATATAAATGGCATATACCCCCTTTTGTATTTCCACTCCTGAATTGCAATAATATTTTTCTAACTTTAAAAAATAAGTTACTACCAAGCGTGTATTTATTTCTGAACGCATGAATAACATCGAGATATTTTCGTAACACAGATTTGTGAAAACGGTAGGTGTGGTGTTAAACTGTGACCGTTTGTTGCTTAAACAAAATAGCCGCGCAAAAAAAATAAATACAAAAAAAAACCACTTATTTTAATGTATTATAATCTAGTAACCACACAATCCGTCTCGTTTGGTAATGCATTTTCCAAAAGGGGTAACCAGAAGAATGCAAAACTTATTTTAAAAAAACGTACACTCTCATTTAATTCTGTTATGGTTCATTATGATGCCGCGAAATACTCGTACGCACAGTAGACCGTTGATAATTCGGACTAATTGGGGATTTATCCAGTCCGGATTATCAATTTGTCCGGATTTTCAAAAATAAAAATATAGGCATTGACGGGTTACTTACAAAAACTCAGTGTTAAGGTCGGGTGAAAGGGGACTTCTGAAAAAGTCAGTGATTTGCAGTTTTTATAGCAAAACATTTTTTAGTCAAAATAAATAAAATATTATATTCTGAAAATTGAAAAATGACACCTGGACACGGGAATCGAACCAGGTGTCATTTTTCAATTTTCAGAATATGATATCTAGTGGAGTAATTCCCTACTAACAAGCATAAATAATAGCTCCAGCTATTAATTCTTAAAATAAAATATTGTTCCACTATAAAATATTGTTCCAGTAGATGAGAAACTTTTTAAATAAAGATAAAAAATATGTCATTAAATTCCAGGACATCCTTGAAAGGTATTCAACAACTGTTGATATCACACTGTGAAGAAAATTAAACTCTTAGGTTTGTACTGGAGAAATATCTTATAAGTTCCCCCCCCCCCCCTCCAAAAAAATGTTCTCCCATAAAAACTGAAAAAAAAAATAAACACTTTTTTTTTCGCGCGTTGCCTTCCTTTCACTTTTTTTTTTTTAGCACCGCGTCTTACTACCCGTTCGGGTTATACGCTTAAGTACTAATTACTCTAATGGGTTAAGAATTGGGAGGGTTGAATTTAGTGGAAGTGAACCCGCATTTGCGTGGAGGGAGAGTGGAAAACCATTTAGGAAAAACCACCCCCAGTTCACCCGACCGAGATTCGAACCTCGATCTCCCCGTCCTCGGCGGTCGAGCTCAACACGACTGGCGCGTTAGCCAACTACGCCACCGAGGCGGGTTTCACTTTATTTAATCAACAAACTAACACATTGTTTTTTTTGTTGCTAAATACTACAGTATCTCACAAATTATGAAGGAATACAATAAGGCAGAAAGTGTTTGTGTTAACGACCGTTGTGACTTTACTCCCCCCCCCCCCCCCCCCCCCCGGCATTCCATCTCCGGCATAGACCGTCACCCGGATATATGGGAGTGACGCAAAGACGCTAGACTTTGCTTCCCGCTCTATTGTAATCTCGAATATTGATACCACTGTGATTAGTTTTATAAATAATATTTTTTTTTGTGTGATACGGATTTTTTTATTTCTGAAATATAAACGCTCTACTGTACAGTACTGCAGCTTTTAGATAGTTGAAGGAAACATTTTAAAGACTTCTTACGATCAAATTTTCTTAAGAAGAATTATATTTGATTGTTATAAAAGCTACTAGATCTACTTACACATATTAACACGTTAAGTCATGTGATCCGCAATTGTCACGTTTGATAGATATTATTAATACCGTTGAATTGTAACTCAGTCTAAGGTGAGTTTATTTCAGGGAGTCGAACCGCAACCGGAACCGATAGCAAAAATTAACCATTCTTTTTAAGGAACCAGAATCGGAACTAGAAAAATAAATTGCCTAAGAACCAGAACTGGAATATATATATATATATATATATATATATATATATATATATATATATATATACCAGTGTATATATTATATATATATATATATATATATATATATATATATATATATATATATATATACACACTGGTTCATAAATTTCTTATTGGTTCTTATTTTATTTTTATAATATTGCATTTTATGGTCTTCTTTCTTTAACTTAATCTTATTTTGAATTTCTTTAGTTATCCTTTTCACAGGATTTTTTTTGTCAAATTAGAATGTATTTCTTTATATTTTTTTTATCTAAATAAGCTTTAATTTGTTGTGCATAATTTTTTAATGTATTTTTCTATTTACGAATTTCATAATAGTTATATGACAGCTTAAAAAAAAGAATTGAAACATAATTAAGAACCAAAAAGAACAGGAAATTTTATTTATCTCGAACTGGAACCTTAAAATGTTAACTGGAAGAACCGGAACAAGAATCATAACCGATAAATATTTCGGTTCAAATATCTGTTTTATACACGGGGGCCTCTAGAGTCGTAGACAGATACACTGTGCCACTACACCACGGGGCCGGTTTCCGTAAGTGTTAAAACTACAATTACACAAACAAATGACTTAATAATCAGAAACTAACATATCTAGGCACATGCCTTGACTGGGATGTCGCGGGTTTAATCCCCAACCAGATGTACTGAGGGTGTTTTTCCCTCCCTAAATAGTTATTAGCTCTCCCCCTCTCCCCATGCAAATACAATTTAATCTATTTCAAAATTCATAGCATCCTCGTCCCCACACTCATTAGTGTAATTAAATTCGTATGGGTGGGTTGGGTAGTAAGATATAGAGGTGAAACAATAGACCACCTTGATCGGCAAGTGTGTGTGAAAAAGGAAGGCCTCTCTGAACGTTAAAAGCCCCATTAATGCTATTATTACTAAGAGGACAGACGATTTAATAAGATACATTTTAGGAAACATTTCAGATTATTGTTAAGGTGGGAGTGAAGAGAACGCGAGAAAAGGTAATTGTTTTCGCAGTTTTTATAGCACAACTTTTTGTTTTGGCAAAACAAATAAAATATTGCTTCAGTAGCAACATAGAATTAAATTTTCTTCAGGTTGTGATATCGACAGGTGCTAAATAACCATCTTAAGCATAGCGGCATAAGATGACAAACTTTTTAAATTAAGAGAAAAAGTTGTCATTAAATTCCAGGACACCCTTGATAAATATTCAACAACTGTTGAGGTTACCATGTGAAGAAAATTAAACTCTCATGTTTCTACTGGAGTACTATTTAATTTATTTTTATCAAAATAGGTTTTGCTATATTATTATTATTATTATTATTATTATTATTATTTAATAGCACCGCGTCTTACTACCCGTCCGGGTTGTACGCACTTACGCTAATGTGTAAATGATAGGGTGATTGCGAGATGAAATGGAGGACCTACAGTTTAACGTGGGATCCGAACCACGGTGGAGGCCTGGCATTCACACACATTCACAAGCTGTGATTAATACAACGTCTTGTCATAGGTGAAGGAAGGGTTTTTTGGCAATCAGATAAATCTGTGCCGGGACCGAGGATTGAAACCCGGACCCCCAGCACAGAGGTCTGACACCTTACCCCTAGATCGCCAGGTCACCGTTTTGCTATAAAAACACTGACTCGTACCCCCTACATCCCCGCCTTAACGCGCGGTTAGTAATCAATTGTTAGTAGATGAGGGATGGTCGGTGTCTAGGCGACACTCAAAAGAGTAATGAGGGCTATAATGACGGGTAAATAAGCCATAAAGACAGACACGCGCTTCAACACTGGATAATAAAAGGTTGTATGTCCCCCCCTTCCCCTCCACCGCGTCCACCCACCTACGCGTAACAAATCCATTTAAGGTGGTCCATCACGTTTAACCACGTAAATGAGTGGATGTAACTAAGCTTGTTTTTTTGTTTTTATTGTTTTTTTACTGTTGGCGAGGTTTAATTAGAAGTACTTTCAGCGGCTAGCGTCTGTTAAATTAGGAGAAAAAAAAAGGAATTATATATACAACACTAACGAAACTTTATAGTTTTCATTTTTTATTCAAATTTGTTTGAACATAGTCTACCGTTTATTTAAAAGTTTTCCGTTTTTTTTATTCCGGGAAAAAAACCAGTTTTAATGCTCTATACATTTCTTAGTATTAGTAATTATAATGTCCGACAACTTAGCTAAGTCGGTAGCCTGTCTGTCTACTGAGATAAGGGTCCCTGGTTCGATTAATAGCATGGAAGAAAAATTAATCTTTGGTGAAATGTGTGTTTCCCCTTTTCACAGTGATGAATTAACGGCCGGGGGGATGGGTGTTATGTATGTTCTAGATTTAAGTTAGTTTATAAGTCTTGTCCTGATATAATCAGTGGGTTCAGAAAGTGAACGTTAAATACCTCAAATAAATTAAATATATAAATTAATTACAAATAGGCCTAATTAGGGTTTTGCGTTTTGCACGCTTAGGGTCTTCGTCAATGGTCAAGATTTATAATGTACTTCTTTTGCCAATGCAGATTTTTTTTTTCAAGGACTATCCTTTAATAAAATTAAAGTGTAACCTAAGACCTACTAGTAGATCGTTTCAGTGATGGCTGCAGATGATCACACTAAAATTTATTCAAAACTTTGGATTGAGAAAAGTTTTACGTCATACCTCACTCGGCTTTCTAGTTAAAGGTTTACTCACCAAAAGGTATCAATTTTCAATAGATTTTGAGCTTTCGCTATTTATTTCTAAACAGAACCTATATTTACTTTCTTTCGCACCTAGATGAGAGCTTTAAGCGACCACCTCTCCCAGAATTCTCTATCTGTCACACCATACCACTTTAATTAAGTTGTTACTATAGTTAACCAAAGAGAAATCTTTTATTTACTAATACACAATCATACACAAATCATGGTTTCCATGGTAGTAATAATAATATTTCTCATATCTACAATATTCGTAGTTCAGTAGTGGAAAGACTATCCAGTACTAATGTACCGTTTTCCAGGGGACGCACGAATGTACTAATAGTACATCATCTCCGTGGAGGCCATTTCCATGTCCCGATGATATGAGGTGATGGTGATAGTGAGTATGAGGGTGTGGAACTAGTGGAAACACTTAAAACCAAACTTAAGCCTAACTAACCAAACTCTGGTGACCGTTGTGGTGATTTCCCTTTCGGGAAAAATACCCAAGGTACCAGCCGGTAGCCGAACCCGGGACACCTAGTCTTACATTCAGGTGCACACTGACCATTACATCGTGGGGCTGATTGGTTTCCATGGTGATGTAAGCAAATATTGATTGTAAGGATGAGCCACTGCGCACACAACAGAAAATATGGAAATTCGCTAATAAAATCGGGGTTTTGTTGGAAGCTACTATTTTTTCCAGACATCCTGGACCCCTAACATTTAAAATGAGTGTTCGTTTTTCAAGATAGGTTAAGCCATTTTATACTAATCTCAATTACCGGAAAGGAGCTTAATAAATTAGATTCAAAGATTTTTTTTTTTTTGCATTTGATATTGATAACATTTTCCTAAATTATTAGTGTTATTTTATGATTATTGATAGCATCTATCAAAAGAAGCAACTAAAGATCAAATGAGTGTGCGTATGAATACATAAAATAAGGTATTGTAACTTCTACAGCTGGCAGATAAGGACTGTCCTATTAAAACTAAACTGTAAATCGGACTGTACATCTCACGGAAGCCGGTGCATTCTGGCACGATCTCAACGCGTCATTTCCCCTAGATGTCCGTTGTCACGATCGTCAGATAGCATCGTTCCGCGTCTCTCTCCCTCTAAGAGCTCTCTGCTCCTCTGGGAGGCTGGAGAAAGATGTTCACACGCGTGCAAAACTGGCATCAAGGACAGTCCGATACGTGTGCTAAATACGCTCGTGGAAATGGGATCTAAAGGCCGATACAGACAGAATGCTAAGCTATGCTGTGTTGTGCTAAGACTTTGTTAGTTTGGTTTCACATTCATTGCTAAGCTAAGCTAAGCTATGGTCCCTCTTCCGCCCCCTCATCCCCTCCGAATTCAGTGTTGTTTCTTTCTGGTCTGCTCCAGTGAAGTTTAGTTATGATGGCGTTCTCCAAAATGTCTTGTTTTAGTTCAGGTGATAGTACTGAGGAAGAGAAGATGTTGATGTTAGCAGTTGTTTTGGAAGATGAAGAAAATTTAGGAGGTGGAGGTTTGACTTGTTCAATTAACGCTTCCATTTTAATATAAAAACATTTATTAGATAACACCTAAATAGAATATTACTTAAATACACGTGAAACAAACTGAAAACAAAACTTCAACACTTCTTTATTTATTTTAACCAAACCAGCACTGCGTCTGTTCAACATGGGAGTCCAAGATGCGTTATGCGCATGCGCAACGTAAGATGGCTCAAGAGGGGAAATGGGAAAATTGCCCGGCCAGCAATCAGAAAAAACATAGCGTGGCGTAGTAAGGCATAGCTTAGCTTTATCTTAGCGTCCTGTGTGTACCGGCCTTAAAGATCCTTTTTCCACAAGCGTATTAAGCAGTACGGCTGCAATCAGAACTGCTTGACGATACATATTGTTTTAGATTCAGGGGTCGGCAAAAGGTCAAGCGCAAACAACCGGTTGATTTCGTAGCAATTTTCAAACGATCGCGTGGAAAAAAAAACACATCGTCACGAAAAGGCAAGCTTACCTTGCACTATGCCACTATGATACAGCTTATAAGATAGGGCCATAGTGCAATCCGTCAAGGTAAGACTGCTATCTTTCAGGGTAAAGTGAGTGAATAATTTATGGATTCTCTATAAAGGGAGTGACATAAGTATTGGAGGAAATATTGAATAATTAAGGAATAATACTCAGCCCGTCGGGTTATACGCTTAAGTACTAATTACTCTAATAGGTTAGGAATTGGGAAGGTTGCATTTAGAGGAAGTGAACCAGCATTTGCATGGAGGGAGAGTGGAAAACCATTTAGGAAACCCGCTCCTCCAATTCATCCGAGTGAGATTCGAACCTAGATCTTTCCGTCCTCAGCAGTCTAGTTTAACACGACTAGCGCGTTAGCTAACTACTCCACCGAGGTAGGTTTTCCTTAAATTGTTTTCCATTCTACTTCTAAGCAAATGTCAGTATATTGCCTTTAAAATGCTTCCTTCCTTATCCCTGTTCCATTAGAGTAATTATCATATACATATGAACAGGTAGTAAGACGCGGTTATAAAAAACATAGTGATAACTTTATCCGTGAAAACCCGCCTCGTTGGCGTAGCTATATAACTTGTTAGTTTTGTATTGAGCTAGACTACCGAGGACGGGGAGATTGAGTTTTGAATCTCGCTCGGGGTGAACTGGGGGGGTGGTGGTTCATAAACGGTTTCCCACTCTCCCTCCAGGCAAATGCAGGTTCATTTCCTCTATATTCAACCTTCACAATTCCTAAACCATTAGCGTAAATAGTACTTAAGCTTATAGCCCGAACGGGCAGTAAGACGCGGTGCTACGTATTTTACTATTAGAGGAAAGTGCCCAAATTCGGACCCCTACCCCTAAAGTGGACCCCCGGTCTCCTGGCTGTGCATTCGCCTGATCTATAGCGAGACCAAGCGTAACTATTAATTTAGGCTTCTAACACTCTGCAGCGGAGCGCGCACGTCACCCGCTTCACTTGTTACTTGACAGTCCGCCATTACCTGTTTTCCTAGTGAACAAAGTTTTCTAAGTGTACCAGTTTTTTACTCATTGTTCCTGAATATTAGCAGGTAAGCCTTTCGACCTATATATATTCTTAAATGGTAATATTAAGGTTTGATTTTTATCATATAACCATTTCGTTTGGAAGTTTGGTTAAAAATTTATTGGTTTTCAAAAATTTAGGCTATAGTCGCGCAAACCGGACCCCCTTGAGTTGCCTAAACCGGACCCCTTATTTTTCATGCTCAAAGTCTCCTTTTATATTTTTCACACTCTTATTAATTGCAATCTGTTGCAGATTGAAAGAGAATAATATGGGGAAGACTGATCAAAGAAAGTGGAGTACGTCTGACATGACAAAAGCAATTGATACAGTTCGAAAAAAGCAGATGGGATGGAAGAAGGCTAGTAAACAATTTAATGTACCGAAAACGACGCTTATGATGTTGTCTAACATTAAGTACGGAACACCTGAGGAAGCAGCAAAAACAAATAGAGGCAGGTCTACAGTTTTGGGTAAGGATATTGAAGAAGAGCTGGTTCGTTATTGTCTTGCTATGGAGGCGTCTTTTTTTGGTCTTACTCGTGCTGACTTGCAAAGAATAGCCGTACAACAGGCAGAGAGAAATAACATTGCACATCCCTTCAAGGACGAAATTGCTGGGAAAAAGTGGGTTAGTCTTTTCCTAAAACGTCACAAAACCAAACTGTCGAAAAGGAAGCCTACCGGAACATCCTATAGTAGGGCCCTTGGATTTAGCAAAGAAAACACGCAAAAATTCTTTAAGCTCCTTGAAGATGTTTACGAAAAGGATAAATTCACTTCTGACAGAATTTACAATGTCGATGAGAGTGGTATTACTATTGTACAATCAAAGGTACCAAAAGTAATTGGCCTTCGAGGTAAAAAAAGGTAGCTGCTTTGACGTCAGGAGAACGTGGGGCTCTTATAACATTTGTTGCTTGCATGAACGCAGCTGGTTCTTTTGTGCCTCCCTTAGTAATTTTTCCGGGGAAAAATATGAGTGAACAGTTAAAAAGGGGGGCTCCACCAGGAACGATTTTTGCAGTGCACCCCTCAGGTTGGATCCAAACCAACTCTTTCACGCAGTGGTTTCGACACTTCATCGAATATTCCAGTCCTACAAAGGAAAAACCTGTGCTGTTACTCTTGGATGGTCACTACAGCCACACACAAAATATTGAATTGATCGACTTAGCAAAACAAAACAATGTTACAATTGTTTCACTGCCACCTCACTGCTCACACAAGTTACAACCCTTAGATAAGACTTTCATGGGTCCTCTCAAAGTCTACTATAGCGAGTAAATCAGGCAGTGGTTAAGGCACAATGAACGTGCTCTCAGTGCTTTTGATGTAATGGAGCTGTTCGGCAAAGCCTATATTAGATGCCAAACTGCTCATTGAACAAAAACCAGTTCCCAGATTTTGAATACATTGAAGAGGC
The DNA here is from genome assembly GCA_033556935.1 of Timema podura. Taxonomy (NCBI): domain Eukaryota; kingdom Metazoa; phylum Arthropoda; class Insecta; order Phasmatodea; family Timematidae; genus Timema; species Timema podura. Next base: position 23,636,454 of record JAVRXN010000013.1, on the reverse strand, counting down.
CAACAAAGGGCAAGGTTCTTATTTTTATGAATCTGTGTTTAAAAAAAAGACAGCAGGAAATCATCTGAGCCTCCCAGAGAACAGAGAAGAATGTGATGAGGGTGAACCCCAAGCTATTGAGCTGGAGTTTGACCCAAATCAACCATCAACATCTTCAGCAGCTCAGGGTGTTCCTCTTTCAACAGTTTCTAGTAAACAACAGTTTCTTGAAGATTCTCAAGGTACCATGACTTCTAAAACCAGCCCGTTTGACATCACCCCCGTTCCAAAAATTCATAAGAGGGCCTCGAAAAGGGGACGAAAGGCATACAGCTCTACGGTCATTACATCTACGCCTTACAAAGCCAAATTGGTGGAAGCCAAACAAGCTAACAAGCAACCGGGGAATCGTGGTCGTGGACGCGGGTCAGCACCTGCACTAGAGCCTTCAGAAGTTAAGAAAGGGAAAGAACTAGTGAAAAAGCGCCTCAATTTTGAAAGAAAGGTCGAAGAATCCAGCAGTGAAGATGGTGAAAGCGTGTCCTCCGGTACATCAGATCTAGAGCCGGCTCCAGGAGTTTCCCCTTCCACAGACGATGATGTGTGGTGTATGTTTTGTGATGGCAAATTTTCAGATGACACTAAAGGGGAACTTTGGGTCATGTGCGTAATGTGTTCGCTGTGGACCCATGTCGATTGTGCAGGGGCTGAAAAAAATACTTATATTTGCGACTTTTGTCGCCAGCCTAAGTAAATAATTCTAAAATAATTATAGAAGTAATTAACTGTTATAATCTACTAATTACTAACATCTTTTATGACTTAAAAGTGTAATTAATGTATTACAAATGTACTTTAAAATTCTCTATAGTTTTATCTTATTTAATCCTTTTCTATATAAATTTTTTAGTGTTATTTTGGTTTTTGTAGTAGGGGTCCGGTTTAGGCAACCTTTTTCGAAATTGCCAAAGTGCAATGTTTTAGAAAAAAAATTTAAAAAAATTCTTCCATCATTTTTATTTTTTTAAAGTAAAATATATATAGTAAATAAAACTATGAAGCATACATTACATGATTTAAAAAATAACTTTTAACAATTTTCAATTTTTTAAAAATCAAAAACAAAATGGGGGTCCGGATTTAGGCACTCTCCTCTATTATTAATATTTATCCGTGAACCACCTGTTGAAAACCACAATTCTAGATCATAGATAGCTGCAACAAGGCCTTCCGCTCTAAAATGGGCCTACACATGTTTTGACAATGCTTTGAAAGGTGCAACAACATTATATATATAAAGAGTATATGAGTGTAAGAGTAGTAGTTTGGTCTTAGCCTGGGGGGATTGTTAATCGTTAGAATAACAGTAACTATTATTATTAATATTATTAGCACCGCTTCTTACTAACTGTTCGGGTTATACACACTTACGCAAATGTGTAATGGTAGGGTGATTGTGAGATGGAATGAAGGACCTACAGTTTAACGTGGGATCCGAACCACGGTGGAGGCCTGGCATTCCACACATTCACAAGTTGTGATTAATACACGTCTTGTCAGAGGTGAAGGAAGGGTTTGGCAATCAGATAAATCTTTGCGGGGCCCGAGGATTGAACCCCAGACCCTCAGCACAGCACCTTACCCCTAGAAAACCAGGTCACCCTTTTGCATTAACAGTAACTAAGTGTTGAATTAAAGTAGTGTCCCTATCAGGAGCTTTGATATTGAAACATGGTTATAGTAAGATTGATTTCTCTTTAAAAAGAGTTTGATAAAATCACTTACACTTAGTAACATGGGTAAGTCAAAAGGGCTGCATATTACTTCAACACCTTTAAGATGGGGATGTAGGAAACGGGAATCAAATTAAGTGTTTTTTTGCAGTTTTATACTAAAACCATTTTTTGGACAAAATAAATATAATATTTTTCCTGTAGAAACATATGGTTTATTTTTCTTCACCTGGTGATATCAACAGTTGTTGAATATCTGTCAAGAGTATCCTGGAATCTAATGACAACTTTTTCTCTTTATTTAAAAAGTTCCTAATCTAATACAGCTATGCTCATGACAGATATTCAACAACTGTTGGTATCACAATGTGAAGAAAATTAAACTATATATTTCTACTGTAGCAATATTTTATTTATTTGGCAAAAAAGAATTTTTTTTTTTTAAACTGCAGAAACACTGACCTTTTCTCGCGTATATTCCTACCTTAAGAGGGATTGGGAAGGCAGGTTGTCGGAGTTGGGCCACATGTTTGTATATTAACTCGCCCTCGGCTGTTGTGGCATTGCAATAAGAATAGATTTAAACGTTTTCTAAAGGTAAACGAAATACAGCAAAGGATGGATATTATGTCACGACACAATCCTAACCTATTCAAACCTAACCTAACCTAACCTATGGCACAACACGATCATAACTTAAAACAAGCCTAACCTAATTTAAGGCACAACACAATCCTAAGTCTGTGCAAAATAAGATGGAAAGTTTTGGGTTGGTTCGTGGGGATGGATTCATACGGTGTTTAGGGCCGAATTATTACAATGGCTGGTATCAAAAGAGTTCTGCTAAGGGATTGGTGGGGCCAAATTCTTATTTCACCTCCGTAAAAAGACCTTAATAATTATTTTCTATGGCTCTACGTCCACCGTACTGCATACGGTCGTTCCGGTAGGTTTTCAATCTTCTATGTCTGTTTGGCTGGGGATATTTAGCGTGTATTTTTTTATAAATACACAGACTATAAGTAACTTATTGTGGAGTGTTGCTAATGTAAGCAACGTTAGTTTAAACTGTACCTGGGAATGTTCTTATCCTTTAGTAGAACAGGTGAGCTGGTGGTCTAAGGGTAAGGTGTCAAGATTTCTGTGCTGAGGGGTCCGGGGCTCAATCCTCGGTCCCGGCACAGATCTATCTGAATGCCAAACCCTTCCTTCACCTCTGACAAGACGTGTATTAATCACAACTTGTGAATGTGAGGAATGTCAGGCCTCCACCGTGGTTCGGATTCCACGTTAAACTGTAGGTCCTCCATTTCATCTCGCAATCACCCTACAATTACACTTTAGCGTAAGTGCGTATAACCCGAACGGGTAGTAAGACGCGGTGCTAATAATAATAATAATTTAGTAGAACACGCATTTGATAGGTATTAATGGAAATACATTCCCGTGTAAAGTAGACCCTTTGTTACGTATTTATTATTGGTCAAATGGGAGGCCTAGAGCGGGAGAATATAATATCAAAGAGTTTAGATAAGCAGAACTCCACGACATGACACTGTAGATTATAGGCCTAATATAAGTACACGATTCACAAACTAAATTAACTTAGTAGGCTATTGCTAAACCACAATCCCAGTTTATACCACCTAAATATACAGCATGTCCCAAAAATTATTGTACAGTAAAGTATCATGTATCTCGTAGCAGTTCTTCCTATGACAGATGCTAGAAATGTGTCCCACGGGCTTGAAGATATGTCTGGACACGCCTCCTCATATCATATATCATATCATATGAAGAGGCGTGTTCATACATGTTTTTAATAGCGTGGTGGACATTTCCAACATCTATCATAGGAATAACTGCTACGAGATATGTGATACTTTAATGCACAGTAACTTTTGGGACATCCTGTATTTACTAATTTGATATAAGAATGTCATCTAAAAAAAGGTAAATTTATTCATTAAAACTCACCTAGAATCGAGCTAGTGTCCCCTTGACTTGTATCCGACCACTCCAACTACCTAGTCACAATGACGGTCAACAACATTCTTCATAATTGTATGTATTAAATCAGCACTTAATGTAAGGTAAGAGAGATAAATATCTCACTTTGTAGTTTGTGCAAGTGGTAAGAAAAGTTGCACTTTACCATTTGAAGGTTTTAGAAAGAGAAAGTGAAGTGTGGGTGAGTTAAATTGTTTTCTTTTGTTATAAAAATATAGGAGGAAAGCTCTTATATAAACTAAGCTTAAGGTGGGAATGTATGGAACTTGAGTTAAGGGCAGTATTTTTTACGGTGTTCAAAAGAAACCAAATATTTCTCTATTAGAAACACGAGTTTAATTTTCTTAACATGGTGATATCAACAGCTATTGAATTTCTGTCAAGGATGTCCTAGAATCTAATGACAACCTTTTCTCTTCCTTTAAAAAGTCATCTAATACCGCTATGCTCATGACAGATATTCAACAAAATGTTGACAGCGTATAATCCGAATGGTTAGTAAGACGCGGTGCTAAAAAAATTATTACCACGTGAAGAAAATTTAACTTAATGTTTCTACTGGAGAAATGTCTGACAACTTAGCTCAGTCATTAGCTTGTTTTTCAACTGAGTTAAGGGTTTCGGGTTCAATTCCTGGCAAGGCCAAAAAATTCATAATCGGTGAAATGTGAGTTTCCCCTTTCACAGTAATGAATTAACGGCTGGGAGGCTGGGGGTTTGTGTCCGGTTTAGATTTAAGATAGTTTATGAGTCAAGTACTGATATAAGCAGTCGGTTCAGTGAGTGCATGCTAGATAGTTTAAAAAAAAAAAAGCAGCGGGAAAAGTTGGTGGTATAGACTATAGATATAGGAAGGAACTTTAAAAAACAAAACATAATCTTTCATTATATTTTCGGTCAACATTGATAACATTTAAATATATTATTATTATTTAATTTTTTTTTTTAACTATCCATGAAAGTTCACAGTTTCAAATCATATTAGGCCTACCTTACGTGGAAAATTAATACATGAAAAATAATTTATTAAATCATACAACGATCAAAAAAGGGATACTTCCTATCTAAACCGAAATTTATGTCAGTTAGGGCAGCCCTGGTTTAAAATAATGTCTGTATGGATGCAGCCATATTAAACAATAATAAAGGCATTAGTGAACTTATTTAAAGGCAACTCTTTGGTGAACTTAAATTTGTTGATTTGTTTCTTGAAATACTCCTCTAGCTCCTGGTACCTGAGCGCTCCCTCTCCTCATATGACAACTCGACAATGTAGTGCACCCTGATAGACTACTTGTTTACCTCTTCATGATAAATCTCCTATATCGCCTTTTCTTTGCACGCAATGATTGTGCAATCTTCACACTTACCGCTCTTACGCAAAAATTATTCAAATTTAGAACTCACCTTTTTTATTATTTTAATTTTAGAAAAAGAGATGGACACCACCGACTACGTTTTAATTTCTATGCTGACAAGAAGATTTCTAAAAGTAATTTTCGTTAATAATCTAAAGCAGCTATGGACTTATCCCAAATAAAAAAAGAACAGGAATAAAAGCATTTCTATTCTGAGGTTAATATTGACTTAAATCAAATAAAAATATATATTTAAGAGGTATTATAGATGGAATAGGCCTACTCGTTGAACAAAGTGAAATAAATTAACATGTACTAAGGCCTACTATCTTTAGCTGCTGTTGTGTTAATAGTACGTAACAGTTAATAATTTTAACATATTATCAGGTGTGTAACCCGAACGGATACTAAGATGCGGTGCTAAAAAAAAATTGACCTCGCTCTTTTCCATGTTCATATCGTAACTACAATCTTAAGATTTCTCTTTGAATTTCAAGTTAAAATATCTCCTATAATTTCTTCTTGATTTGAAATTAGTATTTACTTCGGAGTCCAGTTATACAAAAAAAAGTCAATACTATTATTATCAATAGTTACCTACTTAGTGGCTGCACAATCTAAGACGCTACTCTCGCGATAGACTAGACTACAGATGACGTGGAGATCATGGTTGAACCCGTCGAGTTACTGAGCGTGATTTTCTCAATGATTTAACATCCTTCTCACGAAAATACGGTATTTTCTCTAAATTTAGCCTTATCACCCTAACTTATTTAGCAAATTAGTAATTGCGTATAATCCCAATGGGTGGTAAGATGGTGATAATATATATACACACACACACACAACAAAATAGTCATATTATATTATAGAGAACAATCGCTGCTCACGCGGCTTAGATGTCAGTCTCACAAAATATTCAACATTTAAAAAAATAGCCCTAGATACTTGATCGACTGTTTAGAATGTTAATTAAATCACTAAGAGGAGCTAGTAAATAAAAAACCTTTTGAGAAGAAGCCATATTGAAACGGATATTCAAATTTAAAAAACATGTCAGTACATAATTCATTCGGACTTAACTAAAAGATTCTCCTTGCCAAATTTAGTTAAATTAGTACATGCATTTGGCAGCTATCACGCAACGAATATCGGACAGACAGATGAAATGCCAAATGGTCAGGTTAAAATAGAGCCTCGCTATTCTTAGTTGATAACACGCGGTAAATGATATAGCTGTACTTGAGCCACTTTGCATCTAGATCAATTCAATAAAAAAACACAAGTGCGTGCGATCATTCTGAATCAAAGGTCTGACTAATGACTCGTTGAAGTTCAGACGTTCTAACAATGGCAGTTACAGAACGATGAAAGATTGGAATGATTACCTAATCCGTGACAGACTATTCAACTAGCTCAAGTTTGAGGTAATTAAATATAGATTTACTTCTCGTCCTGTGTCTATAACAGAGACCTTAGTTGGTTGAAGTATAAAATAATCATTAAAGTCTGGTGTAGTGTTGATCGCCATGGATTGTAGGTACAGTCCGTTCGCAACTGGATTAGTGGTAACTGACCGCTAGCAGAAGATTTTTTTTATTGCAATCATTGGTTAAATGTCACATATGTCAACTTAGGTGGAAATTGTTAGTATTTGTTTTTAGTAATACTATATTGTCAATCAAAAATGTTAATAAATGCGTCTAATAATACTTACCTATAGTGGAGGCGATAGCTTATATTGAGTATGAATTTCAAGTGTGACAGAATTTGACTTCTGATCCATGCTCTGAGGAATTAAGCGAGTATGAAAAGTGATGTCGATTCCAGGGGTGGTCGACCACCCTTGAAGTCGGGGGTGAATAGCGCTTGGGGTGGAATTTAGTTTCCACTCTAACTTCTGACTCATTCATCGGATCAAGATAAATCAAAATTGTAATGATTTCTATTAGTTAGGGTGCTAACGTTCGCAACTTAAGTTAACCTTTATTTTAATACTACCAGCAATTAAACAATGAAGGAAGCTTAATCTAGAGGAAGAATATATTATGCAAATAAGATTGATTTATTATACATAAACAAATTAAAATTTAATACACAACATATATTTTTCAGCTAGATTTTTTAAATTAAGGGTTAAATGTTAAGAAAAAGAAAGTATCCCAACCATACCGGGTCTGAGAAATTATTATTATTATTATTATTATTATTATTATTATTATTATTATTATTATTATTATTATTAGCACTGCGTCTTACTACCCGTTTGGGCTATACGTACTTACGTTAATGTGTAATGGAAGGGTGATTGTGAGATGAAATGGAGGACCTACAGTTTAACGTGGGATCCGAACCACGGTGGAGGTCTGGCATTCCTCACATTCACAAGTTGTGATTAATACATGTCTTGTCAGAAGTGAAGGAAGGGTTTGGTAATCAGATAAATCTGTGCCGGGACCGAGGATTGAACCCGTACCCCCAGCACAGAAATCTGACACCTTACCCTGGACCGCCAGGTAATCATCTAAGAAATTAATAGCGCACAAAAGCTATTAGCACTATGTCAAGAAAATCAATATTATGTATTTATTCATCCTGCACGTCTGATAATTTTAGACTTCATGCCCTCCGAGTATCAGCTCAACTTCATGTTTGGGAGAGTTCATTAAATGCATTTGTTGAGCACCTTGATTTGTTGAGATTTGGAAATTGCCCAGGGGCCCCACAATTCTAGGGGCCCCGTGGTGAATTTTTCGCCAACTGGTTAGTATTGATTAAAGATTTTAACTCGCTTATAAAATAAATAAAATAAAAGGGGTTCAAAGCTGAAGTCATGGAAAAGAACCTTCGATAAATTATTATTACTACTGTTACTATTAATCAGTTTCGCAAGACAATGAAGTAGCATTGTTTGAACTGGTTTCACTCACTTGCAGAGAAAATTGACATCCTGAAGACCAACGACTTCAAGCCAATTATAAAACAATTCTCAGCAAAAAAAAAGTGCAAACATTGGTGTTGAGTAATAATAATATATAATTAATTCATAAAATATGGTTTACTACTTAATCATAATTGTATTTGTAGAAATGTTTGTGTATTTCAAGGCTTATAGTGTTCAAAAGTTTATGTTGATTAATCTTAGCTTCTACCACTATTTTTTTTGTTTATGTTTATACATTGATTTTGTTGAAAGTAAAGGTATAATTTATAGAGCGTCTACGTTTTTACTCCTTTTGGGTTAGGTAAGGAAGGGGCCCTCGTACATTGCATTACCCAGGGTCTACAATGCTGCTAAGGTGGCCCTGTGAGTAAACAGTGTTATACATCACAAGGGGAAATAAAACCTTATTTATTTTTGTCAGGATTCAAACCCTGGGCTCGCATGCAATAGAAACCAAGCACAAAGCGAGCTAAACCTATTAAAACACTTGGCCAACGGTGCAGGCAATTGAAAACGTTAAAAGTTCTATATTCTATTGTGACAGTGTTTACGATCTTACTCTAGTTTTACCAGTGTTATTGTTATTGTTGTTTTTGTTGGTTTCGTGATACTGACCAACAAAGACACAGCTTGTAATCGTGGTAATTATATTTAAAACCCTTTTTCTTTTCACTGTCTCTTGAAAATCACCTTGAAATCTCAACTGAATACGTTTATTTTTAAATAAAAAATGCATTGTAGTAAAGAATTAAATTAATTCCTTTTTATTTTATTGTTGGTAAATTTAATAACAACGGGGGACACAGAAATACACTCCTCTTCTCCCTCTTCGAGTTTAATTTGAAATCCCAACTTGGGGATCTGATTAGTAACGTATCATTGTACGTTTTATGTATAAAAAAAAAGGAAGCTATTTAATAATATATTTTTAGACATTTACGAAGTTTGAACTAGGTGAATAAAAAAGTATCTAGTTAGTTAATTTTCTAACTTATTTAAAATTGTAAAGTTTTTATAAGATACTCGCAAGATGGGCGCATAGACTAATAAGTCAGTCTCGTTTGTGATGGTTTACCAGTGACAAAGAGGTCTAGACTCGAATCCCGGCCGGGTGGACAGAGTGGCATTTTTTCTAAATGAACTGTTTTCCCACTATATTTACCCCTTTAGTTTAAATATTTGGGTAGCCCAGATGGGTAATAAGATGCTAGGTGCAGCATATAAATATATTATTACAAAATTCAAAGAGCATGGATTTAAAAAGAAAGAAGATATAATGGCGACAGTTGATTTGAATGCCGTGTGAAAGGAATTAGTGCCAACAACACACCTCGAATGAAAAGGTGAGGTTTATTTATTTCTAAGATAAACACTACTATAAAATGAAAAATGGTCTTGTGATGGTTTAACCACTTTTGGTTGTTTGCCAGGCTATGAATTCTAGTCACAATAAAGTTTATAGGTTTTTTTCTAGCACCACGTCTTACTACCCGTTCAGGTTATTCGCTTATGTACTATTTACGCTTATGGTTTTAGATATTAAGAAGGCTATATTCGTAGGAAGTGTACCCAGATTTGCGTGGAGGGAGAGTGGAAAACTATTTTGGAAAAGCACCCTCAGTAGGCCTACACACCACCGAGATTCGAACCTCTTACCTCTCCGTCGTGGGCAGCCTAGTCTACTGCGAGAGTAGCACGTTAGACCATAAGGCCATCGAAGCGGGTAGCTTTCATAGCTCGAGTTATATAAGATCACAGAATCCACCAAAAGGTCCCGGGTTCAACCCACACATCCAGAAGTAATTTTAAGCATTTGTTTGAACTCGATCAGCTTCAATGGCAGTAGAATAGACTTCCTTCCGATGACGGAGAAATGGAGGTTCGAATCTCGGTCGAGTGTACTGAAGGTGTATTTTTTCCAAAATGTATTTACATTCTCCCTCCACGCAATTGCGAGTACGCTTCCTCTGAATATAGTCTTCCTAATCCATAAAACTACTAGCGTAATTAGTATATAAGTGTATAACCTAAGCGGGTAGTAATACGTAGTACTAAAAAAAACTATATACCTTGACCTTCAAAACGAGTCATGTGTGGGGGTGATTCTGAGCAAAATATTGTTTCAGGATCGTTTCTGCGAGTCGTGAGTTTTATCCTGTTAATATTATACAGGCTGAATCACGTTAGTTCTTACACAATAATTTAGAACAATAAAGGTATGCATCATCGATGTTGTAACTTGTAAAGAGGAGTGAAAGGGGAACTATACTTACAAAACGGAAGACTCGCATGGGTGGTTGAATGGTCTAGGGTAGGGATTTTTAATGAGGTAGGTGACCTGGTGTTCAGGGGTAAGGTGTCAGACTTCTGTGCTGGTGGTCCGGGGTTCAAACCTCGCTCATGGCATAGATATATCTGATTGCCAAACTCTTCCTTGACCTCTGACAAGACGTGTATTAATCACAACTTGTGAATGTGAGGAATGCCAGGCCTCCACCGTGGTTCGGACCCCACGTTAAACTGTAGGTCCTCCATTTCATCCCGCAATCACCCTACCTTTACATATTAGCGTAAGTGTGTACAACCCGAACGGCAGTAATACGCGGTGCTAATATAATAATATATAATAATAATAATAATAATAATAATAATAATAATAATAATAATAATAATAATAATAATAATTATAATAATAATAATAATAATAATAATAATAATAATAATATAATAATAATAATAATAATAATAATAATAATAATAATAATAATAATAATAATAATAATAAACTTATCGAGTATGCATACTTTAAGATTTCGAAACTATTTTGCAAAGCGGGTTGCATCTTACCTTAACGCATCTAAGCACTAATCGCTATCAACAATTTGACGCCAATTTAATAAATAAAAAAGAGGGAATAAAATGAACAGTTTACCCCAATAGGCCTCTTGTTTATAGGCTGATAACCCTTTCCCTCTTCCTCTGACGAGTTTACACAATCACTATATTATTTGCGCCTTGAAAACATTGACTTGTTTCTAAAAAATACATTTTTCTTGTCCCCTATTCTAGATATACATAAGCTACCAATGACATTTTTAATCTACATCCTGGCAGGAAGATTCCTACTGACCATTTTCGTGACCAAGCCAAAGAGTATGAGTTGTAGAGGGTCTATAAAAAATACGTTAACATAAAACTACTTCAAGATAAAAACACTAATTTTGTGACATTGTAGGACTATTTTTAGAATTATTCTAGAATTTATGGGTTTTCTTTCAACGTAATATCCACAAAACTCACTGAATAAAACGTAAATTCACTAACATGGGGAATCCCAGCTTGACCTTTCGTGACGTCACAAGTAGGACACCTCCTTATGGCGAGCATATAAGAAACGCGACAAAAGGGCAGTGTTTTTTTTTTCAGTTTATATATTAAAAAAAATTTTGGTCAAAATAAATAAAATATTACTTCAGTATATCTTTTATTTATTTATTTAACACCGCGTATTACTATTCGTTGAAACTATAAGCTTAAGTATTAATTGCACTAATGGGTTAGGAATTGGGAAGGTCGGATTTAGATGAAGTGAACCCGCACTTGCATGTAGGAAGCAGGAAACTATTTAGGAAAAACCACCTCCAGTTCACCCGACCGAGATTCGAACCTTGATCTCCCGTTCTCGGCTAGTCTAGCTCAACACGAAACAAACGCGTTAGCTAACTATGCCACCGAGGCGGGTTGCTTGCTTCAGTATAAACATATAGAGTTTAATTTTATTCAAATTGTGAGCTCAACAGTTCTTGAATATTTGTCAGGGGTGTCCTGGAATTTAATAACAACTTTCTATTAATTTAAAGGTTTCCCATCTAATTCCGCTTTGCACACGTCAGATATTAAAGAACTGTTGATATCATCATGTGAATAAAATTAAACTCTATATTTATATTACTTATTTTGACCAAAAACTGGAAAAACACTTACTTTAGCTTGCGTTCCCTGCATCTCCGCCTTAATTGGTGTCCGTTTCGTAAAATTAACAGTGCATTTTTTCCTGGGAAGTAAGTAAAATTTAAGCTAATGAGTTCCCGATAAAGCAAAGGAGCGATTTTAGTTCTCCGCTTAAGCTCACATTCTTTTTCATTGCTTTGTGGTTGAATGTGTCACTAATATCGGATCTGCTCTAGACCGTATATGTTAATACTTCAATATTACAATACAGTCCTTTACAAATACCACTTAATATTATACTGGAATTAACAATCCGAAAATATCACTGAAACATTTTTACTGCCATTATTTATTTGGATTCCATTTTCACTATGGTATCAATAAGATAGTTAAAATAATTTTAAGGTTGGATTTAGTATTATTTTGATAACAGCTCTCCCTCCCCCACCCAACCCCCACCAACTCCTACCCACCATACTATTTGATGTAGTTATGTAACATGCTCTAGTTGCCCCCTTACCCAACTCAAAACCTTCACCTACTTAGTAGGTCGCAAGCCACCACTGCTGAAAATTTTACTAATGAAAGTCTATCGGAAAATCTTAATCTCTATTTGTAGGTATCTTACTCACCAATTTATCATTTTATAATGTAGTGGTCTTGGGTTTTCATCTATATTTTTTTTTTTAAAGATGTCTATGATCTAATAATTCAAAGAAATGGACTTCCAATTTACAAAAAATTACCTAAAAATATAAACAAAAACTCGTAATAAATGCATAGACTAAATTAAACATACGCTTTACAGATGTAAAATAAAATTAAAAGCTTTTAACAACTAAACTCTTGCATTCTGCTAAATATAAACTTTGGTTTACAGATATAGGCTTCAGAAGTAATAGCTACCCCTCTCCAGCTTAGTTGCAGTGTCTCACCAGGAATGTGTATTTTTTACAGTCGTACAAGCAAAGAGGATACAAAGTTCATGGCATACATTATCTTCTCATTCGACAATTGTTGGTTGTATATTTATGCATTTATAAAATATCTATAATATTTAAACATATACTTATTCAACATGAACGTCTTAAAATGACTCAAAAATGTCTAAAAAAAATAACTGAAAAATACCTCGTAGTGCCTAAAAAATAACGCAAACAAAGAAAATATAACTTTAAATTCCAAAATGACAAAACAATCTATAATATATATTTATAAAACAAGGGTATCATGATTAGTGTTTGTGTAGCAGTGTATGTGATGAACCAAAACAAATATGACATGCCATAAAAATCCAGGCTCTAAACTAATCAGTAAAGCTCAGATTGCTTATCTTCTAAATAAAACGTTAAAATTGCATTCAAATTCTTTGAATGGTTTTTAAATTCCCTAAGTAATTAAAATATAAGCTACTGTTAATTTATAACTTTTTTTTAAAGATACTCACTACATTGACTAAAGCTGTCTGAAAATCTTTGGTAAATAGTTTAAGTATCAACAAATCATATTATAAATACAAATATGATACAGTTAGATATATGTAAAATATTAAGTCATTAAAATTCATATTTTGTAAAAAATTTATGTTTTTAATACAAATTAAAAACAAAATCGAATATATTTTCAAAATATGTGGAATGTGCCCTACAACTGAAAAAACCCTACAAATATACAAGCAAACTTTTGTTGTTGTTGTTGTAATTAGGACATCTCACAACATGTTTGTGTCATGTTCAACAGTAAAACAAAGTTCTAGAATAAAAATATGACAGGTCATAAATAACCTGGCCCCTAGTTTTCCAAACACAAATGGTATAGAACCGACCGTAATCAAGAGGTAATGACCGTTAACTACAGACTGGGGGAAAAAAATAAATAAAAAAAATTACAGTTTTGTTGGGACCTTGAGAGTTACAAAAAAAAAATTAAACATTTGTTTGCTTAGCTTCGTAACATAAAATACACAATAAAAAACAGTTCACGTGACTCTTTATAGCGTCTACTGTCTATCCTTACAGTTCAATTTTCATAGGAGGAACCTTAACTGTAGTGTAGACAAATTTACTAGATCTATTTTCACGCATTTATAGGTCAGGTAACTTGCCCCGTGCTGTAGTGGTCAGAACATCTGGCTACAAACTTAGGGGTCCCGGGTTTGGTTCCTGGCTGGAACCTTGGGTATTGTTCCCTTAAGGGTAATAATTCCAATGGCTACCAGAATTTGGTTAATTAGGCTTAAGTTAGGTTAAGACTCCCCCGGCTCCACAACGTTATAATAACTATCATCACATCATCTGATTGCGGGTACGACGCATAAACAACCTTCTTTGGTGTAGTCTGGAGAGCTCTCTGTGCCACCAGAGCGGCTAATTGAGTCAACACATAGGAGCCCCAAAGCTGGTTGTCATGTACCTCGCGGTCAAATGTGCCATACGATACAAAAAAAAAAGTTCAGGTATTAAGAAGTGCGAACGTCACTTTTTATTTGTACAGTACGTTATTATAAATACCTATAAATAAGAATAGTAATATAATCAAATACTATCAATTTTTGCTTAAAAAAATATGTTTGTATCTTTTAAATGGTACTATAAATTGTCAGTACGTAGTAAAATTCACTTATATATTCTTACGCACCACCCGTAGTCAAACTTAGGTCCTCCAGACTCAAGGTCAACAAAATTTAAACAGTGGGTTAGGATTTTTAATGTTTTTAAGTTATATACTAGTAATTTATAGAATTGACAATGATTATTAACGTGATTTTAACACACTTTAACTAGGTATTAACAGAGAATCTTCTTTACGGTAAATAAAATTATAGGATTTTGCAAAAAAAAGTTTTCTTACGATATTAAATAATATTTAGCACCGCGTCTTACTACCCGTTCGGGTTATACGCTTAAGTACTAATTACTCTAATGGATTAGGATTTGGGAAGGTTGAATTTAGAGGAAGTGAACCCGCATTTGCGTGGAGGGAGAGTGGAAAACCATTTAGGAAAAACCACCCCCAGTTCACCCGACCGAGATTCGAACCTCGATCTCCCCGTCCTCGGCGGTCGAGCTTAACACGACAAGCGCGTTATCCAACTACGCCACCGAGGCGGGTTACGATATTAAAGGTTGGAAAATAAAAATGGTTTTTTTTCGGATAAAAATTGTACAAAAATCAAATAAAATTTAAGTGGCATAATGTTAAGGATTGAAAAAATTTACAGCTAAATTTCTCCTTTAATTTTTTTAAAATATCCGCATTTGTCCCCATCAAATCCTGATCTCCTTGCCAAAGGTAACCAGATCTAAGGGAGGCTTATCGTCATTTATTAATTTAACATTCACCCTCTTCATCGTGCTGCCTTTTTATACCAAAATATCTTCCTAGGAATCTTGTTTTCAAACACCTTCATTTTTTTTTCGTCATATAGGATAAGAGACCACGTTTCACACTCATGTAGAACAACCGGTGGAATGATTGTTTTGTATTTTCTGAGTTTTACATTCCTTGAAAGCAGGGGAGATGACAACTTACTGACAGATCAATACCATGCATTTTCCAACTTTATTCTTTTCCTGAATTTCTAATATAATATCGGTATTGTTAGTTAAAATTGATGATATTTATGGATAGTCCTCGCGATTTATTATTATAACACGAGATAAGTTCCGTATTTTAACAGTTTTAATAACAAACAAAAAATGCTTGTTCTAAATAAATAAAATACTTATTCACTAGATAAAATGTTGTGTAATTTTTTACAAATATTAATCTCAACAGGTTTCTTTTAGTTAAAAAAAATATTTTTTTCGCACCGTGTCTTACTACCCGTTCGCGTTATACGCTTGTGTACTAATTACGCTAATAGTTTTATTGATTATGAAGGTTATATATAGGAAATATACCCGCATTTGCGTGGAGGGAAAGTGTAAAACCATTTAGGATAAACCACCCTCAGTATACCCAGTCAAGATTCTAACCCTGATCTCTCCCCGTCATCGGAAAGATTAGCGCGTTAGACCATGTGGCCACCGAAGCGGGTCTAAAAAATGTATGTTCAAATTCTACCATCCCCATTAGAAATATTCAAGAACTGTTGAAATTACTATATTTCGAAACTAAACTTAGCTTCTCAAGGGATAATTTATTTATTTCAACCAGAAAATATTTTTTACAAAAAAAAAACTAAAGAAATACTTAACCTCAACTAGCGCTTCCCTATCCAACTCACCTACGTACACAAACATTATAAACATTTTCTAATATCCCAGCCTTTGTTTTCAAAACTTACCTTTCAAATATAAATTAAATATGTGTGTCCTTATAAAATATTAAATTGTGCAGAACTTGTGAACTCAAAATGTTGCATCAGATGGAAAAATAAACCCTCTAATCCCAAGCAAGTGCTCTGAAAAAAAAAAAAGAAGCGCTTATTTTACTTTCATTAAACTCCAAGGTTGATTTTGAAATTGTACAGTACATTAGTTATAACATTACAGATCTTCTTACTAGAGCTACTTTACTGGTTTACAATAATTGGCAATGTAAAAAAAAAATGTATTTTAAATGGCATCACACACATGTTGGCCTTCGCTCTTCAGTATATCATATATGTCGTACGTTGTTTACATTACGAGTTTTATTCTCCGCCATCTCTCAAGGTATTTCTTTTGAAAAACGGTATCAGATTCCAATAATATAAAACCTCCATCGTGGGAGGAGCTCTTTTTTCCTTTTTTTTTCTACAACCTGACCAATTAAGAAAAGGAGTTGTATTGGCAGACACTTTTGTTCTTAGATCTCACAGTTCGTTTATCAACCAATGAAATGTGAGATCGTGATATATTTCCCGCTCGTGCGCCCAATAGACACGTACACTCCGTCTAGCCTGAAAATACAAAGTAACAATCTTACTTTATTTTTTTTAACACTGCGTTTTATTACCCGTTCATGTTGTACACCTATGTACTAAAAACAATAATGAGTAAGGTTGAATTTAGAGGAAGTGCCCCGCATTTGTGTGGAGGGAGAGGGGACAACCATAAAAAAAAAACTTAGTACACCTGACCGGAATTTGATCACCGATCTCCTCGTGATCGGAAGTTCAGTGTTGTAAGAGAGTGACGCCTTAGCCCACCACTCCCCATACAAATACAGTTTTGCCCTACGATCAGCCTGAACAAATATTATTATTAGCACCGCGTCTTACTACCCGTTCGGGTTGTACGCACTTACGCTAATGTGTAATGGTAGGGTGATTGTGATATGAAATGGAGGACCTACAGTTTAACGTGGGGTCCGAACCACGGTGGAGGTCTGGCATTCCTCACATTCACAAGTTGTGATTAATACACGTCTTGTCAGAGGTGAAGGAAGGGTTTGTAAATCAGATAAATCTGTGCCGGGACCGAGGATTGAACCCCTGATCCCCAGCACAGAAGTCTGACACCTTACCCTTAGACCACCAGGTCACTCGCCAGAACAGTTGAAGTCCTAAAGGTCTAACTGACGTGTTTGGGGGCGGCCGGCCGGCCAATCGTTTGAACTCTTGGACTGTGGAAATTCCGACCGTTCTATCTGCAGGCTGTACAGTGTCTGTCAAGCGGAACTGACGTTTAGGGTTGGAAGGGGAAGCGAATGGCCCGCAGGTCAAGTATTCAATCAGTCCAGTCTGCACTTTCCAAGAGCTTGGTGACATAAAGTGTTTCAGGTGTTACAAAGCGATTATTATTTTTTTACCCAAATTTATTGAGAGGTTCAAAAAATCTCCTTCCATTTAGCAGTAAATATATATGGGTGTCATTTTCCCGGTTGAACGACTCTTTCCACCAAACTTTGTGGCGTTTTTTTCTTCTTGTTTAAGAAGCAAGCAATTGTTACATATGCAAACAATTCAACTGATGATATCTTCCTCCACGAAAAACTTGTATACAACTGAACTCAAATGGGTTGCAAAACGAACGGAAGATAAACTTGACATACCGATCGATCTGTTAGTTTGTGTGGTGGGAGGCTAGGGCGACCAAGGATGGAGAACTTGCAGCCTTTGAACCACATGTGGCTTTTTGAGGTAGTTAGTGCGGCCTTTTCACATCCCCCCCCCCCTTTAAATCAATTATGTATCGTCATTGTTTAAAAATTATACATTCACCTAGGTCA
Source organism: Timema podura (assembly GCA_033556935.1). NCBI lineage: Eukaryota > Metazoa > Arthropoda > Insecta > Phasmatodea > Timematidae > Timema > Timema podura. The sequence goes on along the minus strand of JAVRXN010000013.1, from coordinate 23,618,323 downwards.
TGTATTTTAATTAATTTAAAAAAATCCCTATTTTTTTAAAAACATAATGTTAAAGAAAAATCAACCGTTTTTATAGATCTATAAATCTATGATTTGCGTTCTATCATATTTTGAAAAAAATTATTATACGTAATTTCAAAAGATTCTTCTCCCCCTTCCCCCTAACTTTAGACCATGAGTCCACCGATGCGAGTCAGTCTTACCTTGACTGATTACACTATGATTTGTTACACCATGGTGAAAAAAATTCAAGATTAGCTGAAAATTTCCATTTTGTTTGTAATGTTAAGTGGTGACTAAACACTAAATTTAATTAAAATTGTTTTAACAGATTTTGAGAAAATCGATTTTTTTATATTTTTTTGCCCTTCAGTAAAATACCCTTAATTTTAGGCCTAAATATCTAACTCTAAAATTTCTTAAGGTGAGCTTTATGAAAGGCCTAGGTACCAAGTATTAGGCTGATCGGTAAAATGGTTTCAGTTCTAGTCCGACATGCTGACAGAAAGATCGACAGAAGGATGGCAACGCCAAATAATTTTTTGTTTGTTTCAGGGGGTCATGAAACGTTGACATATATCAAAATCTCAAGTTAGATTTTTTTCCCATCACAATACTCTCTCTTCGAAGGTTCTAGAGAAAGGAAAAATGTTTGAACAGAAAAACTACTTGTGACGTTACACCATTTAAAAAAAAAAATCAGCTAAGGATGTACCGAATGTTTTTTGTTTCATTTTTATATTTAGAGAAACTCGTTATGAGACAACGAGGTTATGTCTTCAAGCTATCCCTTTTTAACTTCTATAAATGTATGATAAAAACAGTTCACAGCTATTTTTTAACAGACGAATATAACCTTCTTATAAGAGCAATAACAACTTTTTATTAACATTGAGTATACAATAAAAGCTGTAGTCATCTTCTGAATTCTCATTATCTTTATTTATGATATGTTTTATGATATGTAGAGCTACCATAGCTGTGTATTTTATGTATAAGGAATACTAATAATTGCGATGAAGCGATGATCTTAGGAATTTTTTATTTATGTAAAGGGTAGGTTTATCATCCCAGTTATAAACACGCGAATATTTATTTACGATACAGATAGACACACCACTACCAATCATCTTGACCAAAATAGTATTTTATAATTGGTATCTCTAGCTTTAGGGTGGTGTGGAAGGGGAAGCGAGAAAAGGACAGTGTTTTTGCAGTTTTTATGGCAAAACTTTTTTTTTTTGCTAAATTATGTAAAATATCGCTGAAGTATAAATATAGAGTTTAATTTTCTTCACATGGTGATATCAACAGTTGATTTGACCCGCCTCGATGGCGCAGTTGGCTAACGCGCTAGTCGTGTTGAGCTCGACTGCCGAGGACGGGGAGATCGAGGTTCGAATCTCGGTCGGGTGAACTGTGGGTGGTTTTCCTAAATGGTTTTCCACTCTCGCTCCACGCAAATACGGGTTCACTTCCTCTAAATTCAACCTTCCCAATTCCTAATCCATTAGCGTAATTAGTACTTAAGCATATAACCCGAACGGGTAGTAAGACGCGGTGCTAAATAAATAAATAACAGTTGATTTGTCATAAGCATAGCAGCATAATATGATAAACTTTTTAAATGAAGATAAAATGTTGTCATTAAATTTCAGGACCCCCTTGACAGATTTTCAAGAATTATTATTATTATTATTATTATTATTATTATTATTATTATTATTATTATTATTATTATTATTATTATTATTATTATTATTATTATTAGCACCGCGTCTTACTACCCGTTCGGGTTATACGCACTTACGCTAATGTGCAATGGTAGGGTGATTGTGAGATGAAATGGAGGGCCTATAGTTTAACGTGGAATCCGAACCACGGTGGAGGCCTGGCATTCCTCACATTCACAAGTTGTGATATTCAAGAAATGTTGAGGTCACCGTGTGAAGAAATTTAAATTCTCTGCCTGTACTGAAACAATATTTTATTTATTTTGGCCAAAAAGTTTGGCCATAAAAACTTCAAAAAACACTGGCTTTTTCTTACATCCCCTTCCATCCCACCTTAAGGGTGCCACCTAATTGAAGGGGAAAAAATATATTCTCGTACTACACGATTCCTTACTAGATTGAACTACTTTAGTGACCTAAAGGTCTAAGGCATCACTTTCGTGTTGGACTAGCCTTCTGAAAACGTGGAGATTGGGGTTCGTGTCCCGGTTGGTTATACTGAGTGTGGTTTTTTCTAAATGTCCTCCCACTCTCCTTCCGCGCAAATGCGGGAATATTACATCTAAAATGCTTCCTTCTTCATCCCTACCTCATTAGAGTAATTTATCTTATATGTGTATAGCCTGAACAGGTAATAAGACGCGGTGATAAAAATAAATAAATAAAAATAAATCCTACTAGAAAAGCAGTTTTGAAAAATCAAAACTATTAGAACGATCCTCAATTATTTTAAAAACATTATTTTGTAAGTAATTCACCCTCCTCATATTGTTTCTTTATATGAAAAATCAGACAGCAATACACTGTTTAATTACAAATTGTTTTTGAGTCTTCATTATATATACAAAATCTTTAAACATTTGTTGATTATTTCCTTAAATGATTCACAATTTTTTTTTAAATAAATTTTAAATAATATTTATTAAATAAATACGTTCTAAGTGATTGAAAGCTAAATGTAAATTTTATTTTTCATTAATCCCCTCCAACACCTTCTTTTATAGGAGTTAATGGTTTTAATCCAGACTTAAAATTTCTAGCGAGGTATACATGTATACAAATTCTCATATCTAAAGGTCACGCTTATTAATAGCACAAGCATAAAATTAATTATGTGAGTTAAATTTCAAAGATATTTACAGTCGGAAAGACCTTGTCGCTTCCCTTTAGATTAAAACTACACCCACCAAAAAAAGAAAAAAAAAGCCGTTTTACGAATACAGAGCAAACTCATTAACTTTTTGTCTCCATATAAATCTTTAGTTGTGCCTTAGTGTTTCATTCAAACATGACGCCATTTCTGTCCCGCGCTTTTTGTGGGGGAGTAGTGCCACACCTCAGTGTCACCAACCTAATATATCACCAACCAGTTTAAGTCTCTTGTTATCCAGTTATCTACACAGTGTCATAATCTAAATAAGAATCAGTTGGCAATGATATATGGCTTCGGAAGAGAGTAATTCGTCTTTGGTAGTAAAAGCAATTCGATATTTTAGATTTGTTATTTATTTGTATAAGCACATTGACCAACCCTGTGGTCTTGTGGTCAGAGTTCTTGGCTGCAGATACATAGGTCCTGGGTTCGATTTTGGGCGTTTCCATATTTTTGTGAAGCAATGGAATGGGGTCAACTCAGCCTTGTGAGAACAAATGAGGAGTTACTTGAATTTAAAAAAGTAACGGCTCCGATCCAGAAAACTGAGATTAGAGGCCGGATGGTTCATTGTGCTGACCAAATGACATCCTCTATACTCAAAAGTTGACACTAACTTCACCAACAGATGGTGGCCACACAGTTGCATTTATGTATTGGTTTTCGTATATTATGTAGGAATATTAAAAAGTTAAATTAGACTGAGATTTTGAGCAGAAATATAAAGATCTCTGTTTTGTTTTCTGGAAGACCCTAAAATTTTAAATTGTAATGTCGGAAATCGTCCCGTCATGCTTCACTAATATTTTAAGGCAGAGTTTGTGATGGACGTGATAGAATAGGAGTACTAAGCCAAAGGTTCCGGTTTCGATTCCCGTGTACAGGTGTCATTTCTCAATTTAAAAAATATGATAGGATTTTAATCCTAACATAAACACACCATTGTTTGAAATAAAAGGTTTCAATTTTTTTAAATTTAAACAAATAGAGCTAGTATTATTGTTTTATAAAAGGGGCCTTTTATTTTATTTTTGTAATAATAATAATAATACATTCACCTGTAATTATTTTTGCTTAAGATAATCCCAATATAGATCTTTATATGGGGGATGTCCGCCAGCCCCCCACTCACCCATGATTTTTAATTTTCAATGTAACCCTTATAATCAAAAGTGTTTGCCACGCCTATTTTAAGGTGGGGATGTAGGGAACGCAAGAAAAGGTCAGTGTTTTTGTAGTTTTTATGGCAAAACTTTTGTTGGTCAAAATAAAATTGCACCAATTGAAACAGAGCTTATTTGTTTTCACATTGTGATATCAAACAGTTGTTGAATGTCTGTCACGAGTATAGCGGCACTAGACGAGAAAAATTTCAAATGAAGAGAAAAAGTTGTCATTAAATTCCAGGACACCCTTGATAGTTATTCAAGACCTTTTGATATCACAATGGGAAGAAAATTAAACTCTACGGAACTGGAACAATATTTGATTTATTTCGACCAAAAAAATTCTTGCTATAAAAACTGAAAAAACCTTTACCTTTTTTCGCGTCCCCTACAACCTCAACTTAAACCCTTCTACCACCAAAGCTGGAGATAGCTACCCTTTTTTTTTTAAAGGGTACTCTCTACCCGTTTGGTTTGTATGCATATGTGCTAATTACGTTTTGTTAGAGATAAGAACGGTAGAATCTATTGGAAATATGACTACATTTGCACGGAGGGAGATTGGAAAACCTTTAAAGGAAAACTACACACTTATTACACCCGACCCGCCTCGGTGGCGTAGTTGGCTAACGCGCTAGTCGTGTTGAGCTCGACCGCCGAGGACGGGGAGATCGAGGTTCGAATCTCGGTCGGGTGAACTGGGGGTGGTTTTTCCTAAATGGTTTTCCACTCTCCCTCCACGCAAATGCGGGTTCACTTCCTCTAAAACTCAACCCTCCCAATTCCTAATCCATTAGAGTAATAAGTACTTAAGCGTATAACCCGAACGGGTAGTAAGACGCGGTGCTAAATATTATTATTATTATTATTATTTTACACCCGACTGGGATTCGAATACTGATCTCCCAGTCATCGGCTTACCAGTTTATTAGGTCTGACTACTAAGACCATTCATCAACCAAAGAGGCTGATAATTAATTGTTTTTACCAATAGTGACCTTGTTTATGTGTATTGAATCCACTTCTGAATTATGTTCGGAAACCTCACCCTCACTGTGAGTTATTTCGCGACAGTAGGTTGGCAATACTGTCCCCGCCACGCCGGGGGGCGACATAGGGCGGGGTCATCAGAAGAGTTCAGCAGTGTGGGATAGGTGTGCAGTGATAAATGGGTATCCGGTGATAATACCAGTGCGTGGTCACGTGACACCTCATTATACCTCCTATTATTACCTTCTGACTCATCGGGGAGCTATTGTCTTCACGGGACCTTGTAAAACCCTTCAGGAGTCAAGTTCAGTAGACAAGGCGGTCTCTTTTGGTTTCTGTCCTGATAAAAGGGTGTCGCCTGCTCTGACAGATATAATAAGTTAGTTAATCAAGAATGAGAATGACAAACATTACAAGTTTTACTATCGAATAAAATAAAACTAATTGGTTTTTTGAATTAACTTAGTTTCCTTAGAGATTAAAGAGGGGGGATGTGTAAGCAACGCGATTTAAGGTAAGTTTTTTTTCCAGTTTTTATAGCAAAATATGATTTTGGCCAAAATATATCAAATATTGCTCCAGTAGAAACGTAGAGTTTAATTTTTTTCATATGGTGATATCAACAATTGCTGAATATTCATCAAGATAATAGTGGCATTAGATAAGAAACTTTTTAAATTAAGATAAAAAGTTGACATTAAATTCCAGGACATCCTTGAAAGATATTAAGAAACTGTTGAATTCAGCTTGTGAAGGAAATTAAATTCTTATGTTTATACTGAAGCAATATTTAATTGATCTTGGCCAAAAAATGTTTTGCTATAAAAACTGAAAAAACACTGCCCTTAACTCACGTTTCCTACACCCACACTTTGAATGACAATTTATTCATAACTTTTTTTAACACCTCGTCCTACTACTCTCTCAGATTACACGCATATACACAAAAGCTGATGTGCTAGGGATGAGAAAGGTTAAATCTATAGGTAGTGTACCCGCATTTGCGTGGATGTAGAAGGGAAAACAATTTAGTGAAAAAACTCTCGGTACAACCGACCGGGATTCGAGCCCTGATCTCGACTTCATCAAGTCTCTAGTCTATTGCGAGAGCCACGCCAGATATGAGGAAGATAGAATTGATATAAATTGCACCCAATTTTGCGTGAAGGCAAGGGCATAGAAAGCGGAGGGGTAAGTTGAGGGTATCTTGACCCCCTCCCGGAAAATGTTTTGACTGCCTTTGGAATTAGAATCTTTGGAATTCGAGGGTACCATATAATTATATGATTATTTATTTGCGATATTCAACGTCCACTTTATGAACCGAATAATTCATATCAACACACGACTTATAAACCAACTTAAATCTACAATAGACACAACATCCACCCAAGCCGAATTAAAAAAAAATTTATAAGCTTCACACGGGCATTTAATCGCAATTCATTTAAGCATCTCATCGTTATAAAAAAAATCTTTTCTTGACCAAACAGCTGATTTCTTTAGTTGGACACTTAAAATTAGTTTTGTATTTATGAAATTTGCATATATATATATTTAGCACCACGTCTTACTACCCATTCAGGTTATACTCTTGCTAAAAATTGAAATAATTTAACTCTAACTGCTTTGGTGGCCGAACGGTCTAAAGCGTCACTCTCGCAATAGAAGGAACTGTCGATGACGGGAATATTGGGGTTCGAATACCTACATGGTGTGCTAAATACTTCCTCTAAATTCAACCTTCTCATCCCCAAAACATTTGCGTAGTTAGTACATTTGTGTACAGCCCGAACGGGTAGTGAGGCCCAGTACCGAAAAAAAGTTTTACTTTTTTACTGATATATTTTCCATTTAAACTTTAGAAACATTATTCCGTTCGAGGGCGTGGGAAGTTAATTTTTCTAGGGGGGGGGGGAGGTCCAGCAGAAAAGTTTGCTATATTTTAACTAATAAAAGTTTGTGTACGTATAATCTATCTGTCCCTCCTATAGGAGGGTCCATCAAATTATCTGGGAGTCTGGACTTCCCAACACCTAAAGTTTTAATGACTTTGCTTCTTCTAGTAGGATGTGTGTTTTGATGTCCAACACGCTTCATATATTATGTGGAAATATACTGAGTTTAAATGTTGTGATGTAAGTCATATTTATGTTATTTAAGTATGTGAACAGGTTGGTGCAATGATGCACTCGGAAATTTACTGGTAGGGGGTGATGCCGGAATCACGATCAACTTAAAGTTAACTTAACGTAAAAGATCTTCTCGTGTTTATAAATGGAAGCGATCACGATGCAGTTAACTTAACGTAATAGGTATCCTTGGAGGTCTTTCACGTTAAGTGAACGTTACTTGAAGGGTATCACGTGATCTAGCCAGCCAATCATTATGCGAGTGACGTTCAATAGGGCTATTTATTAATTCATTTGTTACTTTCATGACCAAGGTCTACTCTTTAGCTTTAGTTTAGTGATCGGACATTTAATTAAAATAAGCGCCAGTATCGTATCGTTATAGAACGTTATAGACCAGACTCAATTCAAATATTTTGAAGAAGTTAAAACCACAAAGATTTTATCATATAAAATGGAATAATGAATTGCTTTCAAAAAATATCATTTTTATTAAAATATAAATCAACTAACATAATCATGATTGTAAAAGAATTAAAATATGCTCTAAAAACGTTTCAAGATAAATATCTATAATATCTGTAGAAAATAGTAAACCTTCACAGATCATAAACACTAATACAAATAGTACAAATCACAGATCAAAACACATAATCTAGAGTGGAGATGTTTGGTTCGAGTTGTTACGTTAAGTTACGTGAATAGTGATCACACATCTGTTCTCTTAAGTTAAGTTAACTTTGAGTGAACGTTACGTTAGGTTAAAGTTAAGTTGATCGTGATCCCGGCATGAGGATGGAAGGGGGGTGAAGAGGAAGGGATACAATCAAGGCCGTAGTCAGAGTAAAATCTCTATGGAAAAGGAGGAGGTTAGCCTCGGGATCAGAAGAAAATCTTAAAATCTTAATTAATTCAAATAACTATTTGAATTTCATTTTTATGGTATTTGACGATGAGCAAGCACCTACCTACCTTGTATATTTGTAGTACCATGGGGTATTGTGCTTAGTATATTAATAGTAAAAGTACCTGGCATTAAAATATGTCATGTAGCCTTCACTTTCTAGTGCAAAGCTCGCCGCCCCAACCACCTCCCTTCATTCCCCAATTTTTAGAATAATTAGTTATTTTATCCCAAGGAAAACAAAGCGAAAAAATGTTTTTTTATTAATGCACTTAGCACCATGGCTAATAACAGCTTTATCTAGGTGATAGGGATGAGGAAATGTACCCGCATTAGAGTGGAGAAAGCTAGGGAAAGCCATATAAATAAATCATGTGTAGATAATTACTCCCTTGCACATCCAGTTGATATTCGAACAAAGCCCCTCCTTCATCGGCGATAGAGTTATTTTATGGTTTCTGACTACCCTAGACTACGTGACCACAGCTACATGTGTATGCTGTGTTTGTCTTAAGAATTAAGATTGATTGTTTTACAACACGTGAACTGGTACTAGAGCATTATCTAAATAAATACATGTATATTGGTTTGATATTGTGATATAAAGGTGTTTGTTCGCTTAAGTGTTAGGTGCCAGTTCATATTAATTTCCAAGCCATGCGTTAAACTAATTTTATATTAAAAAAAACCCATATCAAACCTTCAAATCAAACTATTTAAAACATTTCTATTTCACCTGCTAAATTGCTGAAATTAAGTTACGTAAGGATACAAACAAGCTTCTTGAAAAGATCTAAGTTTTTTTCTTTCTTACGGCTTGATGTAAATCTACTATCAGCTCTTGGTTTTTTGCTTCTTTTTTTTTTAGCTTTTCATGATACATCAATCGTTTACACGGTCGTCATTGCATACACTCTGATCTAATAAACTATAGACCCTTATAAACTAGTACATTCGCATGTGTAAGCTAAAAAATTTAATTCTTAATTTTTTTTTTAGCAGATCGTTTCACTACTCGTTTGATATGGACGCTCAGGTACAGAAATGTTATGTGTTATAGATGAGTAAGAATGAATTTAAATTAATTGCACTCGTATTTGCGTGGAAGAAAGAGGGTATTTTCACACTAAGACACGTTTGTCGGACTTCATTGCCAACAAACTCGGTGACATTTTAGTGTTTTTTTAATATAAAGATTTATTTAAATTCAACGTTACACTGCGACCAATAGTAACCTTGTATTGGACTTAATCCACAATTGTTTACCAGTTTCGACTCGTGTTGACGTCCAGACATGCCAGACAGCCTTTAATTAAATTTGTATGTTGACGAGCTTATTTTATTTTAACACCTTAGCTCAGTCGGTGTAGCATGTCTGTCTACTGAGCTAAGGGTCCCGGGCTTGATTACGGCATGGCCGAAACATTTATCATGGTTGAGAAGTGGATTTACCCTTTCATGGTGATATACTAACGGCTGGGGTACTGGATGTTGTGCATGTTCTAGTTTTAAGTTAGATTAAGCTACGACAGGCCTAGAAAACCGAAAGTGGGAAATATGTAAAAAAAAAAGATCTTATTTTTATGTAATATATTTTCTAGCTCATGCGATAACTGCACATATATTTCACAAACCAAAGCTCGCATTAATTTTAAACGGTGCCATTTCTATAAATGAAACGGTAGTTGATTAGTCTCATCATGATCAATGACACATGTGAACAAATTCCTTTCGTTTTTCATGAAAAATGAATGATTGGAAATTATGGTGTTGAGTAAAATCTAAACTTATGGCTCGAACAATAAACAAAGTGGTGTGCTTGACGTCGAATCAATAACCAACTGTCTGCTGCTCTGCTAGTTGTCAGAACCGCACACGGTGTTCGTCACATGTATTTCAGTGTGAACGTTCATATTGAAACTAATATATCAAAAGCGGTGACTTACCCGGACACTTTAACTTTGTCCGTCACATGTGACGAAGCTTGGACATTGTTGTGTGACTGTGACTGGGATTAACATACATATATATGTATGTTATGCGTGGTATGTATGACATGTGAATGTGTGTGATATGGTTGTGTATACTAATTTTTTTTCTCCATCTTTATTGTTTGTTTATTTAGCTATTGGTACTTTCCAAATTTATTTTATTTTAATATGTCTATTAATGTACATATTTTGTGATTCACTATGTGACCAATATTTTTAGTTATTATTATTCTGTACGTACCAATAGTATAATAAATATTAGTTTTCAATTATCATATAAATAGTATTTAAGTATTAAATGAGCATTGGAAGTGGTTAAGTGTAAGAAAAGGTGCTGGCCTTAACTTCGCCCAAATAAAACCGATGTTATTTATTTATTATTATTATTATTATTATTATTATTATTATTATTATTATTATTATTATTATTATTATTATTACACTGCAGTGTTTAAGTCTGTAATTAAAACTGATTCATTTTTAGACAATTCACTGCAATTCCCCAGTGGGAAAAGGCCAGGTATTGACCATCGAACCATTCGACCAACAAACTATTTGAAGATCTCGTAGGAAAATCTCCGATACGTGAACTGCTCATTTAGAGAAATGAATTTTCTCTGGAATTATTTAAAAAGTTGTAATCCATTTGTATGGTACATAGGTCCCTCTCTATCTTCTATCATTATTGGAACGCAGCGTACCATGGATACAAGACTAACACTTGTTATTCGAATCATGCACATATCCTCAGGCTATCCAGGCATGCCTATCCTTAACGTGCCACGATCCGAGCGCATGCGCATACAGCTATATAGGACCGTCTTAATAGGAGGTCGGACCGGAAAATTCTTGGCGCGATTCTTTATAATAGGCCTTGTAGATTGCTATCGGAAATAATGGGAGTAGGCAACAAGTTGAAACAGATTCATAAATATATATTAAAAAAAAAAAGACAACACAACTCATGAGTGTTAATATATTAACACGGTCGGTGAGTTTTTTCAGTCAACAGGTCAGGAAAATAATGGGGGGAGTTAGAAAATGGCGTGGCATTAATTTTGCTATTGAACTAGAAGGAAAAATTTGGTAATGCGATGTTATCAATGGATGATAAGCAGGGCCTGGATTTTGATGACCTAAAAATTATCAAAAAATTACCTAGAAAATTACTAAAGTTTAAAAAAAATTACTTCTTATTTTTAAAAAGTGACCTAAAAATATGAAACAAAACTAGTAATAAATGCACACGACTAAATCAAACACACACTTTACAAAATGTCAAATATAATTAAATGCCTTTAACAACTAAATTCTTGCATTCTGCTAATTAATATAATAGTGACTTACAAATATCTACTTCAGAAGCAACAGCTACCCCCTCCCAGTGTAACCGTCACCAGCAATGTTTGAAATCCAGGAGTTCTATAAAATTCCTAGGCTTTGTATATAATGCCAGAGGGTTTGGCAAAGTATGCAATACACTAGTTTTGCTGTTGTATTTCATACTTATTTTCAAGTCCTCTGTCTTTTTGAGTGTCCCGAATATGTTATCAAATCTTTTATCCAGCTCTATGTAAGTATTGAGCCGTATTCTTGCAGGCTCATCTAATTCATAGGATTTAAGTTGGTCAGGTTAGGTTATTTTAGAATAGGGTAGTTAGTTAAGGTTAGGTTAGGTTAAGTTAGCTATTGTTCTCGGTAATATATAATGACTGGTTAATCTGTAAATTTCCTACCAAAAGTATGAAATACAACAGCAAAGCCAATTTATTTCATACTTTGGTAAAACCCCTTAGGAATTATATAGAAATCCTAGGCATTTTATAGAATGCCTGGATTACACACATCGCCGTTAACATAACCCTCTCTAGCCTAGTTGCAGTGTCTCACTATGATGTATGTTTTACAACCAAACAAGCAAAAAGAATACAAAGTTCATCGTCTTCATTATTTTCTCATTCCAAAAATTGTCTGTTAATTATTTTGTATGCTTTTATAAAATATCATTAGTGTTTAAAAATATACTTATTCAACATAACTGCTAAAGTCTAAAAATTTATAAATTTCTTTCTAAAATCCCCAAAATGCTTTAAAATGACATAAAAATGAGGCAAACCAAGAAAATATTTCCTTAAATTCCAAAATGAGAAAACAAAACATATCCCTACATTTCTACAACAATGTGATTCAAGGTTACCTGGCGGTCTAGGGGTTCTATGCTGGTGTCCGGGGTTCAATCCTCGGTCCCGGCACAGATTTATCTGATTGCCCAAACCCTTCCTTCACCTCTGACAAGACGTGTATTAATCACAACTTGTGAATGTGTGAAATGCCAGGCCTCCACCGTGGTTCAGATCCCACGTTAAACTGTAGTACCTCCATTTCATCTCACGATCACCCTTCCATTATATATTAGCGTAAGTGCGTATAACCCGAACGGTAGTAAAACGCAGTGCTAATAATAATAATAATAATAATAATAATAATAATATAATAATAATAATAATAATAATAAATAATAATAATAAATAATAATAATAATAATGTAATTATGACAGAGTTCATTATACTTTATGAGATTGTATTTAGTGTAGAAATAAAAATATGTCATCCAAATCTGGACCCTAATGATAAACACTCAAAATGTTGACACACTATGTTGTAATACTTTGACTTGCATGCATTGGGCAGGTATCTGTATCCAAATGACGAGAGAATGTCCCTTTGGATTCGTGGTAAGAGAGCTGAATATTATGTTTTAGGGCACCATGGTTTGATGCCAGTTGGTTCTTAAAATACATTAGTAGGCCTCTTGGCAGGTCCAGGGATGTTATGATAAACCTACAAGTCTCTAGATCCTGTGCCAGTCTTTTGGTGTTTTCCTATCTTCCTCCAACCTTGATTGAATCCATTCTCTGGTATCTCCCTCCTTCCTCTTTATTTCTTCCAGTTATCATTCTTTCAATTGCAGACTTTAACGGGCATTCCTTTCTCATCCATTGTCTTAGCCAGTTCATCTTTGATTCATCATTTTGATTTAGTAAGAAGAAGATATTTAATATCTTATGGGGAATAGAGTTTAGGTTTTATAAAATTGAATTTGATACGTGGCTAAATAGATTTTATTTTAGCATTAATTTCTATAAGATTATTGTTATTTGTTATTATTTATTTAACAAGTATAAAAGCCAGAATTTCAATCTTGTTACATGCAAGAAATATTACACAGAAAATTAGCATTAAGACTCAAAAGTCACATTTTTTTAATAGCTTAGGCTATCAGATAGTTAAATAATATTAAATAAATGCTAATTGGCTTGTCAGGGAGTATTACCAGGGTAAGCAAAGCTTGTTCAAAATTCTTACCCATTTGGTCCCCATTTTACCCATCATTTACCCATCTGTTCTACACACCTCACATTGAAATGTATTTCCGCTAGTATCTGGAAAATGTGCGTTCTACTGATTGTTAAGAACAATTAACAGATACAAATTAAACTAACGCTGTCAACCTTAACAATACTCCATATCATGCCATAGGGTGTAGACTATATAAGTTAATGAGTATTTAAGCTTATTTTGTAACAGTTAAGGTAAATATAAATGTTGATATTTTGGCCTAAAAATGTATCATTGGTAAAATGTAGGTTTCCCCTTTCACAGTGATGAATTAACGACTGGGGGCTGGAAGTTGTGTCTGTTATAGACTTTAGTTAGTTTATAGGTCATGTGCTGATATAATCAGTCGGTTCAGAAATACTTCAAATAAACGAAACGAAATACAATATTTGCTTGACGAAATTCTTGAACTAAATTTGATTTTCTACATATAATATCCCTAAATTTTGTATCACTTTATTTATCACTGCTCTACCTGATGATATATCCATTCTCTTTATCCAACACTATAGAACCACGATCTTCTATACACTAAATAAAAAAAATCACAAGATGAACGTCCTGAAGCGATCCCAACTAAGTCACTCACTCCTCACCACTCTCGGCCAGGGCAGGGGCTACCTCATTGGACCAGTGTCCGATTTGATTGACACCTCTCATTATGCAGCACCTTTAATACACCTCTTGTCAAGTAGCAACACAATGAACGATTCCTCAAGCTGTATACGACGATTCTAGGAAGTGGCTTGCTATCTAATTAATACACTGATTATTTCATAGATCTTGTTGAATCCTCTAGCAATGCACATATTTATAAAAAAAAAAAGACTAGCGGCATCACCTTACTGATGAGCCAAAACAAAAAAACTATGTTAAGAAAACTAAATAGATATGAAGTTTATTAATGAAGACAAGGAACTTAGAATGATATAATCAAGAGAAAAAAAAAGGTCTTGTTACCTTTTGATACTTTTTGTGTATGCATAACAACGCCTTGCCCGCATAAATGATCTAAGGCAATTGCATTAAAGCTTATTTGTTTTTGTGGTACTCAACTTTTTTTTTTTTGTTCGTGTACCCCCAGATATAATTTTTCTTCAACTTTGAACCCCCAAATAATGTTTGGTGCATGGTGCAAGCTATACATATCCTATAATATACATCTTACATAAATAAAATAAGCTACACTCAAAAAAGTTTTTATTAAATAATAAGTTATTAGTAATAATGATATATATATGTATTATTAATGTACATAAATACAAAATTATTAATAATATGGATAAATACTTTTTATTATTAATGTGTATATACTTGTTATTAATATGTATAAAATTATTATTAATGTTTATAGACTTGTTATTAATATGTCTAAACTTATTATTAATGTAGGCCTATATACTTATTATTAATATTATACCTAGAAGCGCATTATGTAAATGTAAATGGACTACCCTCAAGCAATTTAACACCCTCTTTTTATTCACAACACCTAAAATAAATCGTTTATGGCCGATTAATTAGGAAATTATAAACACGATTAAACCCTCACCAGAGACCAGTGTTAAACGTACCAAAGAAAGAACCTACAAACCAACCCGAATTAATACGAACTAGAAAAAATTACCACACACACACACACAAATACATGCATAGCATATTCATCTTGAAATTACTCAATCCTTTACTTCTTAGACTTTCAAGCTGCCCACCCCCTTGAGCGAAATAAATAAAATAGGTCATTAAAGGTTTCTATATCACATCAAGTGGAACCACCATGAACATATGTATGCCCTCCCACCATGTCTAGTAGATTTTATTCAATCATTTGTTTTACCATTCGACCACTCCTTCCCGAAACTGTATTATCGACACGTAATATATGCTTTCCAGATTAGCACGTTCCCCTTCAGGTGTTTTTTTTTTCTTCTAATTTTTTTTTTCCCCGTGAAACAAAACAACGTCGCCATAATTTTGGGGACGAGTAGCGAGTAGATTACATACTTCGGCCTACTAATTTATCGAGAGGAAAAAAAAGTATTCAAAACATAACATCAGTAGTTACTATGAGCCTTGTTTTTACTATTCATAGCTAGTTACATGTGTGCGCAATCGTGCATGAATCTGACTCGATATGGTAAAGGTTCAGTCCTGACCAGATGCCAATTTTATGTTGTTTTACTCTCTCTTGACTTGTATTTTTTTTTAAATCATTGGCACCGCGTCTTACTACCCGTTCGGGTTGTACGCTCTGACTTATATTGTTTTCCATATTTTCTCTAGGTGGATGCTGTCAAGTTTCCTTAATTATTTATTTACTTTTATGTGTCTGCTCTACAACATACAATACATCTCAGGCTGTTCGAGTTTAGTTGCAATAATAGAGTGAGGATAATAAAGGCAGAATCCTAAATTCTAGAGTAAATGTACCTGTATTTGCATAGAGGGTGAATGGGAAACTAGATAGGAAAAAAATATCATAGTAAACTCAACTGGAATTCGAACCCCGACCTCATCGTCGCCGGTAGACCAAAATAGACCGAGACTTACACTTTTGTACACACGCTCTACGATGTGGATTTCTTAAGATAAACTAAAAATTTGTTTCGTTAATAGCTTAGACTAAAACCCGCCTCGGTGCCCGTATGGTATAAGGCGTCACTTTCACAATAGACTGGATTGCTGATGACGGGGAGATAGGGGTTCGATCACGGCCGGGTGTAATAAGGATAGTTTTTACACTCTCCCACCACGAAATTGTGGGTACACTTCCTTTAAATTCAAATCTCCTACTCCCTAACACATTAGAATAATTAGTACATAGGCGTACAACCTGAGCAGGTTCTACCTGCGTGGTGCAAAAAAAAATGCTAAAACTTAAAAATATGTATCTTTACCTATAACTAATTCAACATTTTGTTTAATGAACAAAATTCTATTAAATAGGTCACTTTTTATACCATCAAAAATTATTAAGAATTTTAACTTTAGTTAAGGCCTACGTTTTACCCGCATCAGTGAGCACGAGGATTAAACTTCAGTCTCATCTAGTCTGGTTTGTTCGTGAAAGGGAGATCGAATCCTGGCTGGATGTACTAAGAATATTTTTCCCTAGTTGGTTTTCCACTCTTCTTTTATGCAAAGGCGTGTACATTTCCTATAAAACTCTACTAGGTCCACCTCATTTTCACCCTATCCCTCTCTTGAGCTAGTTCTATCCAGTCCACCTCACTACATCCTATCCCTCCCTAAAGTTAGCTCTACCCAATCCACCTCACTACATCCTATCCCTCTCTTGAGCTAGTTCTATCCAGTTTACCTCACTACATCCTATCCCTCTCTAAAGCTAGTTCTATCCAGTTTACCTCACAACATCCTATCCCTCTCTAAAGCTAGTACTATCCAGTTTACCTCACTACATCCTATCCCTCTCTAAAGCTAGTACTATCCAGTTTACCTCACAACATCCTATCCCTCTCTAAAGCTAGTACTATCCAGTTTACCTCACAACACCCTATCCCTCTCTAAAGCTAGTTCTATCCAGTTTACCTCACTACATCCTATCCCTCTCTTGAGCTAGTTCTATACAGTCCACCTCATTATACCCTACACACCATAATCTAATAGACTTGATCATCTTCTGGAAAGTCGATAGTATTTGATGAGTAAGCATGTTACTAGAAAGTCGAGTGAGGACTTATCACACATAACTTTTCTCAGTAAATGTTATGAGTACATTTTAGCACCATAATCTACAGTCGTCGTTGCAACTATCTTTTAATCTTATTTATTTATCATATTATATTAACCAAGAAACAAGATATAAGACAAACCAAACAAACCAAAAAATGTATGAAAGTGTGGTTTCTTTGCATTTTACACTTGACAAAAGTGAAATTAATATCAGTTTAGTAGTTTTATCATTTTAAAATATTTAATTTGCCTGCCTTTTTTTAAAAATGTTAAAATGGTTTCAATAGATTCAATTTCAAAATATATTAGATAAAACTGCACCACAATGTGATTCATGGTTAAAGCTGTGTTTCCATCCGATTCGATTGTAGTACAGCACCGTGCATAACTCTCGTGCCGAACCGGTTTTTCAGGGATGTCAAAATCATGGCTCAGATGCCAGTCGAGTGTGCTGAGGGGGAGGCGGGGTTGTAAAAGATTTCCCACTCTGCTTCGCGCAAATGTGGGTATATCTGATCTAAATAATTCTTTATTCACACCTATTCAAATAGCTTAATTAGTGTATGCTTACTGTCCAAACGGGTGGTAAGAAACGTTAAAAAAAGTATTAACATTATTTTTAAATCTATCAAAGTGAAACTTTTATTTGAAACGATTAACAATTCAACTAATAATTTTATTTAAGGTGGGAGTGAAGGAGATGCAATAAAAGTCCAGCGTTTCTTTTTTTACTTTTTATATAAAAACTTTTTTTCAACCAAAATACATCAAAATTTTGCTCCAGTAGAAACATGGAGTTTAATTTTCTTCACACGGTGATATCAACAGTTGTTGAATATCCGTCATGAGCATAGTGATATTAGATGAGAAACTTTTTAAATGAAGAGAAAAAGTTGTTATTAAATTCCACCACACCTTTGACAGGTATTCAACAACTGTTGATATAAACATGTGAAGAAAATTAAACTCTATGTTTGTACTAGAGCAATATTTTATGTATTTTGGCAAAAAAAAAAAAGTCTTGCCATAAGAACTGCAAAAACCTGCCTTTTCTCACGTCTCCCTCTACCCCACCTTAAGATGAAATGTCCGTACATAACCGTTCCTCCCTCCCCCCTCCCCCTTAGAGACTTACGCCATGAAGTTCCAGTCCAAGGCAGGCCTCAAGTCAGTGTTGTAGGCTGGAAGCAATGTCTCCACTACGAGCTTTTAGTGAGCTAATAACAGTTTGCTGTCGGTCTGGTATTACTAACCCTTCGGCAAGGTCAACTTGAATGAACGAGTCTTCTAGTTTCGCCCACAAGGGGGGCCCAACTTACCTTACCTTCCTTACCTTACCTTAACTTACCTTGGGTGACAGCGTACAGTCGCAAACAAAAACAAAGGGACTCCTTAGATAATATTTTAGATTATGGCGTCGCTAGAATAATAGACTTTACCGGTTTCGGTGGCCACAGGGTTTTACGTGTCACTCTCACAATATACGGGACTGTCGATGATGGGGAGATCAGGGATCGAATCCCAGATGTGTGTACTCAGGATGTTTTTTCCTAAATGGTTTACTTTTCTCTCTGCACACAAATGCAGGTACATTTCCTCTAAATTCCACCTTACTAACCCCTAACACATTATCGTAATCAGTACATATGCCTATAACCTTAAATATTATTAAGATGCATTAACAAATACAACAATATTATTATTGCTATCACAAATATTCTATTTTTTTCTTTAGTATATAGATAAAGTATTATAATCGTGATCATTTTTCCTCTTCGGTCCGGTTCTTGACGTTTTATGCACCCCCAAACTAAAAAAAATATGCGTCCTGTTATTATATCTGTTTTTAGCAATACAGCTGAAACAATTTGATGGATTTAGTCTAAACGCTATATTTATTTGTTGTATGGTCATACCTTAAGGACAGATAAGTTTTTTTTATATTACTGGTACTTATCTTTTAAATTTTGAGACGTTTGAACGGATAAGGTAAGTTCCAACATCCGGGCCAGGTATAAATCCAGCTCAGCTGATAAGCCTATATAATGATCTGCAATAACTGCACAGTGCAACGCGTTATAGATTTAGCTCAAATTTTGAAGAATAAATACAAAGTTTCAGCGTATCTCTATTAGAAGTTACTGCTTACAGAGGAAGTGGTCTCATATAATAATGTAAGAATTATAGGGCAATTAGTTTGTTAAGTATTCCAGGCAAAGTTTTCTGGGAGATTCTTTATTGAGAGGGTGAGTGAAAAAACCTGCTGACAATACTTGGTGTGTTCAATGTGGTTTCATGCCATGTAGAGATTGTATAGACCAGATAATCGCATTGCAACGACTGACTGAGAAAGGTATGGCAGTAAGGAAGAAAGTGTATTGTGAATTTGTTGATCTGGAGAAAACGAAAGATCGTGTGAATCGGAGTAATTTATGGAATGTTCTGAGAGAGTATGGCGTGGATGGATGGTTAGTAAACGCAAATGACGGTGTATGATGGAAGTAAACCGTGCTTTAGAGTGGATGGAGTTTTGAATGAATGGTGTGATATTTAACAGGGTGTTAGACAAGGTTGTGTTATGTCTCCATGGTTGTTTAATATATTCATTGATAAGTGTATGAGGGATGTTTGTGAGGATGCGGTTGGTGTACAAATGGACAATGTGAAGGTGAGAGTACTTTTACATCCACATACTGCCGTATTAATTGCTGAGAGTGAAAACTATTTGCAGAATATATTAAATCATTTGAATGTGGCGACAGGCAGAATGGATCTTTATATGAATGTCTCCAAAAATAAGGCGAGAGTTTTTTGTGAGGATGAATCAGGAAATCACTGTCAGCTCGGTATAAATGGAAAACTGTTAGAACAAGTGAATAATTTTATGTATCTGGGCAGAATGTTTTGTAAAAATGGAAGGATAGATGGTGGACTCGACAGTAGGATGAATGCATCTCGGAGAGTAGTTGGATGTATATGGACTATTACAAAGAATGAAGTAGTATCGAAAAAGGCAAAGATGGCAGTATATAAAAGAGTGTTAACGCCGACATTGTTTTATGGATGTGAAGCGTGGATTTGTCAGTAGAAAAACAAGGGTAAGGTGAATGTGGTTTGAATGAGGTATATAAGAAATGCATGTGGTAAAACTCGTATGGGCAGAGTCAGTAATGAATGGGTACTGAAGAAGTACGGTTTAAAAGGGAATCCAAAAGGTATATGTGAAATACGCATCTAGCTCTGGTTTTGTAAATGGTTAAAGGATGAGTGTAGATCGATTGATGAAGCAAATATATGAAGGTAGAGTGTGTGTGGATAAAAAGTAAGGGGTAGGTCATGCAAGACGTGGTTAATGTTGTATACGATCTTTTTATGAAAAAGAGAAATATTAAGAGTTTTAAGAATAAAAGAGCATGTATTGCTCGGTGTATGGATGTTGTCGAAGCGGATTATGCAAAGATAGGAAAGTGTGGAGAAAGTTAGTGAGGATGTGTTAAGTGTACGAAGATGTTTTTTGAGCTATATGCACAGTTTCTTGCCTACCCCTAAGGGAACGGCGTGATTATGTATGTATGTATGTATGTATGTATGTATGTATGTATGTATGTATGTATGTATGTATGTATGTATGTGTATGTATGTATGTGTATGTATGTATGTATGTATGTATGTATGTACGTATATATGTATGTATGTGTATGTATGTATGTGTATGTATGTATGTGTATGTATGTATGTATGTGTATGTATGTATGTGTATGT
Organism: Timema podura; assembly: GCA_033556935.1. NCBI lineage: Eukaryota > Metazoa > Arthropoda > Insecta > Phasmatodea > Timematidae > Timema > Timema podura. The sequence continues at coordinate 23,597,400 of JAVRXN010000013.1, read as the reverse complement.
ATGTATGTATGTATGTATGTATGTATGTATGTATGTATGTATGTATGTATGTATGTATGTATGTATGTATGTATGTATGTATGTATGTACGTATGTATGTATGTATGTAAGAATCCATGTATATATGCATGTATGTATGTATGTATGTATGTATGTATGTATGTATGTATGTATGTATGTATGTATGTACGTATGCATGTATGTATGTAAGAATCCATGTATGTATGCATGTATGTATGTATGTATGTATGTATGTATGTATGTATGTATGTATGTATGTATGTATGTATGTATGTATGTATGTATGTATGTATGTATGCATGTATGTATGTAAGAATCCATGTATGTATGTATGTATGTATGTATGTATGTATGTATGTATGTATGTATGTATGTACGTATGCATGTATGTATGTAAGAATCCATGTATGTATGCATGTATGTATGTATGTATGTATGTATGTAAAAAGTTTATATTTTTTTTACAGGTTCTTACAGTAAAAATTGGACTGTACCTCCAAAAAGCAGGGTTAAACTCGGTGGTTCAAGGTCGTCCGATGGCTGGGAGAAAGATTGAAACACAAAATGACCTTGATAGCTGATTAAAGCGCCTACATTTCTATAAAGTCAAAACTAACAAAGTAGTTAACGCTTAGCCTAAATTAACTTGTATTTCTTGTATAAGTGTGCGAAGTCCAATTTTTCAATTCGAAGCGAACTCGAATTGAATATATGAAATATTCTCGAAGCCGAATCAAAGTTTGAATATTTTATTTTAGTTGTTTTATTCTTGAATATTATCATATATTGGCTATTTATATAACTTAATGTACTAAAATTACTTGAAAAATGTTTATTGCACAATTATTTGTAATATTTTGTGTGAATCTGACAAATCAAGTTATTATCACAACTTACAATTCAATTACTTCAGATTTTTTCCATATGAATATTAATTTATAATGTAGAAAACATTTCAGAATGGCTATTATTGAATATAAATTGAGTATTTTAGCTAGCTATATTTTTAGTGGTGAAGCTTTGAAGCCGAAATTTGTTTTGAAGCGAAGTCGAAGCTGATATTTGTTTCGAAGCGAAGTCGAAGCTGATGTTTGTTTCGAAGCCAAGTCGAAGCTGATATTTGTTTCGAAGCGAAGTCGAAGCTGATGTTTGTTTCGAAGCCAAGTTGAAGCTGATGTTTGTTTCGAAGCGAAGTCGAAGCTGATGTTTGTTTCGAAGCGAAGTCGAAGCTGATGTTTGTTTCGAAGCCAAGTTGAAGCTGATGTTTGTTTCGAAGCGAAGTCGAAGCTGATGTTTGTTTCGAAGCCAAGTTGAAGCTGATGTTTGTTTCGAAGCGAAGTCGAAGCTGATGTTTGTTTCGAAGCCAAGTTGAAGCTGATGTTTGTTTCGAAGTGAAGTCGAAGCTGATGTTTGTTTCGAAGCCAAGTCGAAGCTGATGTTTGTTTCGAAGCGAAGTCGAAGCTGGTGTTTGTTTCTAAGCTTCACACACACCTAATTTCTTATGTTCTAGGGGTTTAACAAGTCTAAAATCCCTTATTAAAATCCCGGAGCCATTATAGTGCTACACAATACATCCTTGTGAGATGTTTAATTAATTTTTTTTTTTTTTGTGATTCGATTATATCATTATTAAGTAAGTGCATGAAATTTATATATAGAACCAACTGTTCAAGTTATACGCAATTGTAATAGCTACGGTAGTAAGCTAGGGAGGAGAAATACTGGAATTAAAGTAAGTGTACACGCATTTGCGTGGAGGGAGAGTAGAAATTTTTTTTTGAAAAAACACCCTCAGTACACCCGAGCAGGATTTTATAACCCAAGCTCTCTTTAATCGGCAGTCTAATCTAACACGAGAGTGACACCTTAGACCACGCGGCCACCGAAGCAGGTGAAATTTATCTAAAAGTTAGTAGAATTGTTTTCGTATGTTTTCATATGTTAAGTCATGTGATCTACAGATTTTATTGTTGATATAGTCCACCAAAACCTATAAAATAACACTAATAACATAGCAAAATGTTATCAATGTTGTCCTAAATAAAAATGTGTCGGTATTTTATATAAAAAAAGGCCCTTCCAATCTGAGTTTTATGATAGTTTTATCGGAGTTAAAGCGGAACTCATTGAGGCTGACAAGTGAAATATGATTTTTTTTAAAAAGAACATCTTGCAAGTGCCGTGTTCTTAGGCTGTTAACACTGACAGTTCAAATTGTGAGCGATTAATTTTTTTATGGACATACAATCACTTAATAAATTTTCCCCATCCACACTAAATAGATTGGTGTAGCGGTCAGCACTCTTTCCTCTGACTCAAAAGGCCCAGAATCAATCGCGAACGTCTTCACTGAATTTTTGTTTTTTTTTTTCAATGAGCAGTTTTCATAGTGTATCCAAATATTATAATATCTGGCTTCAGATTCCCCTTTATCGTCTTGTAACTTTGGAATAGTTATTTTGAGTGGCAGATCACCCGTAAGGGCAGAAATACGCGTAACCCTTCATCTGATATCATCGCTGAGGGAGGTATTATGGAGAAAATCTTTATCTTCTCTCTCCCTCTCAGTTAACTGTTGCCAAATCTCCTCGCTTTCAGTTATGTCGGAAGGTGTTTGTGCTAGGGTAAGAAGGAGATACTGGCAACATCGACAAACCATCGTTGCTAAATTTGTCATATAGCCAAGGGAAGATTGACCACATTAAAACAAGAAAATGACAACGCTGTTTCCCAATAGTAGGGATGTAGTTCCCTCAGAGATGATATTCAGTGTAATATATTATGTCAAATGTATGTGTTGGAAACATTTTAGTTTTTGTTTTTTTCTAAGTATATCCCCATTCTGGATATACGCAAATATGGGTACATTTCTTATAAATTCTCCCTTAACATGTTAGTGTAGTTACGAGGACATCCTGGAAGGCCAGTAAGACATGGATCACAAAAAAATTATGTTTGGACCTTTTTTCATGCATTTTCTATGAATTAGGTCAAACCTAACTTGGGAAAATACAGCTAGAACCAGAAGTTCAATCATTGTGCGGTTTTATATGTTTTGCTTGAAAAAACCCAGTGGAATTCAGATCAGTGGAATTCAGATCAATGAAACCATTTAATTATATTTTGAAACAAGTATTTAAAGACAAATTTTAAAATATTTATTTTAAAATTGAAAAAAAAATTGTTACTTTAATTTAAATTAGTTGAAAAATGACAACTTTACACGATTATTGAACTCGGGACTCTTCACTTGGCGCGCCAATACTCTACCACTGAGCTACCCAGAATTCGTCCTGTGCTTAAGGTTATTCTTCACGAATAGCTTAAGGCTAAGTCTGTGATGGATGTGGTAAATCGTCAGCTATATGAGCGATCAATTAATATCGCGAGCTATTAGATAGCTCAGCCATCTGCGACTTGTTAGGGCTGTTATGCAACCAAGTACACAATACAAAGATTGTAATTAAAGTGAAATTTCAATGAATATAAACACACAAGCTGTTAAGCCAAAGGTCCCGGGTTCGAGTACCATGTCCAGGTGTCATTTATCAACTAATTTAAATTAATTGAATTGTCGTCTCCTCCAAACGGACAGTGCCATAATTACAATGTTCTGCAACTTGTGTGCTGACTATTCATTATCTCACTTTATCTGTTGTCGACTGAAGACTGCAGAAAACCCACACTTTTGTAAGTTTACTGGTTTGAAAGTTTTTTTTCTAATCCTCCGGTTAATTGGCAGTGAGTTTGACGTTTAAGTAGCTAATATCCAGCACATTTTCACAAGAGGGTACGGATAAAGCGAAAAGAAAAATGACCGAACAAAATCCATGGCTTTGATCGTAATATAATTTAAATAACACTTTTTGACAAACCTGCCACAACCTTATAAGGTAACTTGACCTTGACATTTATCATAATATCAATTTGAATAACAGTCTAGTTTTCGTCAGTCGTTTCGAACTGATGTTTTTAAAATTTGAAGTGGCATTCTGAGTTGGCGAAAGTCGCGTATGTAATTAAAATTAATGGCATATTTTAAAGTGTCTTGCCATTACTAGAACACTATAGATAGGGTCTGCTTTAGTTCAATTTTGAAATACTTTTAAATACATTAATTTGGGGGTAATAAAAGGTGAAAATATAAGTAAAGTGAGAAAAGAACAGTGCTTTCGCAGTTTTTATAGCAAAAAAAAAGTTTTTTAGTCCAAATAAATAAAATATTGCTCCAGTAGAAACCTAGAGTTTAATTTTATTCACATGGTGGTATCAACAGTTTGGTGTCTTGGAATTTAATGACATATTTTTTCTCTTTATTTAAATTTTTTTCCATCTAATGCCGCTATGCTCATGACAGATATTCAACAACTATTGATATCACCATGTGAAGAAAATTAAATTATATGTTTCTTATAGGAGTAATATTTAATTTATTTTGACAAAAAAAAAGTTCTGCTATAAAAATTGCAAAAACACTGGTCTTTTTTCGAGTCCCAAACACCCCCACCTTAAATATCAGTACTTTCTACCCCACCTAAACTAACCTGAATAATATACATCTTTTAAAAACCTCTCAACAAAATGCGTCACATTCTCCTGAGGAAAATAATGATATGACTAGAATAACTCAAAGTAGAAGCAAAGGGTATTTTATCTCATGAATGTTAATAAGGTGTGACTAAAGCTATACTAGGTCCCATGCTTATTAATGAGTGCAGTCCTAAGGCAATACAAATCACCTGAGCGGTAGCGAGTTGGTAGCTCCTTAGTGACTAACCTGACAGCTCGCAGCGAATACTGCTCACCCTGGAAACGAATTGTTATTTTTGATTTTCTATCCGACGTAGGATGAGATTGGTTTTTAAAAAAAAACTCCTCGTATTTGATGGAGTTTCTTGTGACTCATACGGACACACACATATAAAAAAAAAAGGGTGGGGTTCGTCTCGCCTCTGGTTGTTATTTCATAAGGTTTGATTCACCCAGTACCACTCGTAAAATAACATCACCCATTGATGTCAAGAGTTTTGAAGATGAATAAATTTACCTTTTTAAAAGTTGTTATGAAAATAAAAATTAAATAGTGTTTCAACCTTGTAACTATTTGTTTTATTAAATCATTCATTGTGAACTTTCTAAATAGAAGGCTGTACAGTGCACGACTTACAAACTAGGTTAATCTATCCATTGCATTTGTTAGGTTTGGATTTATCGAGTTATGGAGCTTTATATTAGCCCTAGTCAGGGCCGGATTTGGCTAGGCCTACGTAACCTTCTTTATTAATAAAACGAAGAGTTTGTTTGTCGGCCGGTCTGTCATGAGCTTTATCTAATATCCACCCCACGCAGAGGGATGAAACTTTAAAATTATTAACACCTGTTCACCTCAAAGCAGGAAGTTTTAAATTTGAATTCAAGATATTTAAATTAATCATAAACTGGGTCGGAAAAAATAAAATGAGTTTTTTCTGTGTGTTTGAAACAAATGAAAGGATCGTTGCCCGGGGTAGCCACGCAATGCATTGCAACACCGGGTACTTCTTCTAGTATGCCTAGTAAAAGTCACCTTTAAACTTAAAAAATAAATAGTATTTTAATATAGCATGGGGTGACCTGGTGGTCAGGGGTAAGGTGTCAAACTTTTGTGCTGAGAGTCCGGGGTTCAATCCTCGGTCCCGGCACAGGTTTATCTGATTACCAAACCCTTCCTTCACCTCTGACAAGATGTATATTAATCACAACTTGTGAATGTGTAGACTGCCAGGCCTCCACCGTGGTTCGGATCCCACGTTAAACTGTAGGTCCTCCATTTCATCTCACAATCGCCCTACCATTACAAATTAGCTCAAGTGCATATAACCCGAACGGGTAGTAAGACGCGGTGCTAATAATAATTATTATTATTATATAGCATGCAATCAATTTAAATACCTGATTAGTTCTAAATAAGATAAAGCCGTGTTCAGAGTACTGACTAGCAAACCCAATGGGGAGATACCATTGGGAATATCTAGACACAGATGGGAGGATAACATTAGAATGGACCTGAAATAATGAGGTGGACTGGATAGAACTAGCTCAAGATAGGGATATAGTTTAATGAGTGGGAGTGGTGGGTAGAATTAGCTCAAGATATGGATAGGGTGTAATGATGTGGACTGGATAGAACTAGTTCAAGATAGGGGTTTGGTGTAATGAGTTGGACTGGATAGAACTAGCTAAAGATAGGGTGTAATGAGGTGGACTGGGTAGAACTATCTCAAGATAGAGATAGAGTGTAATGAGGTGTACTTGGTAGAATTAGCTCAAGATAGGGATATGGTGTAATGAGGTGGACTGGATATAACTAGCTCAAGATAGGGATAGAGTGTAATGAGGTGAACTGGGTAGAACCAACTCAAGATAGGGATAGGTAGCGTACTTTTTTAAGTGCGACAATAAACTTTCGAGCTCCTAATGTCAAAGAGTAAGTAAGTAATACCCACATCAGTGGGAATCCAGATTAGATATAAGACTCATCTAGTTTAGTTTTCTAGTAACAGAAAGGTCAGGATTGTATCATCGGATGGGTGTACCAAAAATTATTTAGCCTAATTGGCTTACCACGCTTCCTTTGTGTAATTAAGAGCAGGCCTGCATTTCCTATAAATTATATATTCTTTATCCTCTACCCTATTTGCGTCCAACCCGGATGGTTAGTAAGGCGTGGGGATTAAAATTATTATTATTATTATTATTATTATTATTATTATTATTATTATTATTATTATTATTATTATTATTATTAGCACTGCGTCTTATTACCCGTTCGGGTTATACGCACATACGCAAATGTGTAATGGTAGGGTGATTGTGAGATGGAATGGAGGACCTACAGTTTAACGTGGGATCCGAACCATGGTGGAGGCCTGGCATTCCTCACATTCACAAGTTGTGAATAATACACGTCTTGTCGGTGAAGGAAGGGTTTGGCAATCAGATAAATCTGTGCCGGGACCAAGGATTGAACCCCAGACCCGGGGATTAAAATATCTATTAATGGTCTTTCAGTAAAGGGGTCCTTGCCTTGACTATTGTCTGCAGTAGCTAAGTGAGTGTCTATTTTATATTACGTTAGAAGGTGTTACTAGAAAATAGCACTACTTAGTTAAGTGTCGGTAAATACACAGGGAAAAAAGCCAAATGTGGACATATCCGGTTTGCGATCACAAAGAAATCGTCACAAACCAAAAGGAAATCCCACGTGACTAACAAGGAGGATGGAAAAGGAAAGAGGGAGACTACAGACTTGTTTCAATATCACCGATACAACTTTTATCACCCTGAACATAAAAAAAAACTGTCCTCTAAATAATGCCAGTCGAATAAATACTCCCTCGATACATCCACGTCGCTCTACAAACCGCGCCAAGTCGATCCTGTTTTAAAATCGGGTCATTGTACCGTATCGAAGGCCAGAGTCGATAAGACTTCCACGATGAAGAGCCAGTGGGATGATTTAGTAGTTAATAAACCGGAGTAGTCAAAATATACTTTCAAGATCCCATTTATAAAAAGGAGCTTGCTATTTTTATTTAAACTACCTTTATCGGTAGGGTAAGCATTGTATGCAAATATCAATTTTTATTTAACAAGCGTTTAGCCTTTATCTATTGTTACATTTGACGCGCACTATCTATCTATTATTATTATTATTATTATAATTGGGTGTAAAGAGCTTAAAATAGATTTGTCAGCACCCATAGAACTAATGCCGGGATCACGATGAACTTAACGTTAACTTGACGTAACTTAACGTAAAGGATCTCCTCGTGTTTTTAGATTGAATCAATCACGATGCAGTTAACTTAACGTTCACTTGCAGTTAACTCAACGTAATAGATGTCCTGGGAGGTCTCTCACGTTAAGTGAGCGTTACATGAAGAGTATCACGTGATCTAGCCAGCCAATCAATATGCGAGTGACGTCAACAGGGCTATTTAGTAATTCATTTGTTGGTTTTATGACCAAGGCTTACTCTTTAGCTTAAGTTCTAGTGATCAGACACTGAAACAAAATAATTAAACTAAAATAGGAAAACCAAATTTATCAAAAAAGTCTAGTAATAGATATTTATTATATCGATTGAAAACTGTAAACATTCACAGATCATCACTTTACAAATCGTACAAATCACAGATAAAAATATATAAGTACTCTATGCAGATGTTTGGCTCAAGCTGTTACGTTACGTTAGGTGAATCGTGATCAAACACCTGTTTTATTAAGTTAATTGAACCTTAAGTGAACGTTACGTTAAGTTAAAGTTAAGTTGATCGTGATCCCGGCATTAGGCCCTTTAATAGTTGTAGTGGCCACCCCCTCCCTAGTACTTAAGACGGTGGTGATGCCTAGAAATGCCTGAATCGGGGGAAGACCGCACCTAAAGTTGTGAACTACAAGATATCCTCCTCCCACACCGGCTTTGATACTGTGCATATACTTTGGAAAAATAAATAAAAAATGTTATTTGGATTAGAATCTCTCCAATTTTGCTAGTCAACGAACTATCACTGTCTAGCTCCATTTATTGTTGAAAATAAAGTAGTTTGTAAGTTGACTAAATAAACACGTTCGAAAGAGACTCTCTGCCTATTCATGTGGCTGAGTGGTTAGAATGATTGCACACAAGATTTGTTTTTTACTTTTTTTATGTGCACCACGTCTATAGCCTGATCTTGGTTGGAAGAACAGTTTAGACAGTTTAAGCATATTACTTCGCAACCAACATTGATGATATTTTACAATAATATTTGTATTATTTAAAAGGTGTTTGTAAAATATGTATATATATGTCAAAAGTGACAGCTGCAGATAAGACGACTTGACGTATGAATATATTAAAATGGTTTTAGCAACTTTAATAACTACCAGAGTACAAAAATCAGAGTATAGCTGACCGAGATATCTATATAGTTATACTATTAGAATAGCGAAGATTAAGGTGGAATTAAGGGGTAATGTATCCTCATCTGCGTAAAGGAGGAATGGGAAACTATTTGGGAAAAATCGCTCTCAGTACAGCCAACTGGTATTTGAACCCTGGTGTCCCTATCACCTCAACCCAGTATTTTTGCGAGAGTGACGCTTTAGATTATTCGACCACCGAGGCGGGTAAACTTAAATCATAATACTGGGGTTTCATTATTAAAAATTTTCAAACTTTAATATTATAATTCAAGAAGTAAATACTAAAAAATTGGTTTGATAGAACTCGAGAAATTTCTATCGAAATATATTTTGGACTTTTTTTTTATCTTAGCTCACACTTCAAAAAAAAATTTAAATTGAAAATTAGTTGACATATCTTCGTGTATAATCTTTAATTGATTTTTTTAAAATAATGAAAATCGGTTTGGTGAAGCTCTAGGAATCATTATAAATTACTGAAAAGCGGTATCCGCCATTTTGGGTCAGCGATATGATTGTTGGCTCTCGATCTAAAGCTCCTTGGATCTCCCCCTGTTGATGCGAAGCACGTTAGCAAACTCGATACACAAACTAAGGATTCGTTTCGACATATCCATTTCCTGTTTCTTTATCTAAACTCTTCGCACGTTATGTTCCCTCTGTTTTAGCGGATTGTTACAAAAGTACCCGAGGGTTATACACCGTGTAAGACACACAATGGCAGCAAGCCTTATAAAACACAGAGGCGACCAACCATGATGATCTGCGATTAAACAAGTAGTTTATGAAACAAGTGGAGATATGGAGGGAGTAGGTAATCGTTTTGTTGACTTGTTAATTCGTTGTTGTTTTTTATATAATAACACATGCTGATTTGACGTAATCCTTTGACGAATTTGTGGTAAATACAATTATTGGATCTCGACCCCGGTTGAAATAATCTGTTATGACAGTCACTTATTTCACTTCTTCATTTAAAAAATGGTCTTTGGTTGAGGCAAGTAAGTTTTCTGCAGTAAGGGAATATTTTTAGTCATTAGAATGTTAAGTAGAGACATTTTACAATGGAATTTAGTGCAATTAAAAAAAACAAATATTTTTATTTCTAGCTAAAAAATTAAAAGCTTTTTGATAGAAATGTTTAGAAGAAATAAAATACTATACAAAATAGTAGTTTTTTATTTTTTTTTATTTTAAGTACACAGCTTTCCGAAACATGATTTTGAGTAGCTCGCATGCGGTCATCGGGTATATACACACTGATGAGCATGCAAACTGGGGAATCACTCTCGTGTTAGACTGGCCCGCTGATGGTGGGGGAATCGGGTTCGAATCCTGGTCGGGTCTACTGGGGGTGATATTTTTCTAGATGATTTCCCACTCTTCTTCCAACCAAATACGGGTATATCACCTCTAAAATGGTTCTTTCCTCATCCCTACTCTATTATAGTAGTTATCATAATTATACGCTTATAACCTGAGCAGGTAGTAAGACACGGTAATAAAAATAAATAACAGCTGGATGTATTTAGGTGTTTTTTCCTTACTTTTTCCCAACTTTCTCCCTATGAAAATTCGGATGCACTTCTTCTAACTTTTGTATGTTTGGCGTCTACCTCGTTAATGTAAATATGTGGGTTGCTCGGGCGGGTGATAAGAAGCTGGAATAGCTATCCGACATGATCACGGATCTTTAGTTTTATCGAATTCGTGAGGTGAATTCAGCCTCCATCTCAATCAGTTGTCAGCACGAATGTCAGTTCTGACAGCGCTATTAATCCTAAATGTGATGGATATCTTGTGATTATCGTAAATAAGCCGTCCAGATAAAGTTTTCTGTCTTGGCTGGAAAAAAACTGTTTTGTGTCACGCAAAATCTTCACCTACTTAAAGATAAATAATTTTGTGTATTTAAAATATCATCTATCAACCATAGAGAGATTATGTTTTAACTTGACCATTTGGCATTTCGTCTGTTTGTTTGTCTGTCTGTTTGTTCCTAAATAACTGTCAAATTAATTGACCAATTTTAACAAAATTTGGCAGGAATATTCTTTGAAACTTGGCTGAACGATGTATGCACATAGTTTTTCAATCTGGTTATTCGTTTCAAAATGGTGGTCGCTTGAATGGTTTTTCATTTATAAGCACATTCGAGTGATTTAACTTTAAAATGCCTATCAATCGATATAGTATCAAGGTGCAATATAGTCTATAAAGTATTACGTCTTAAACTTCGTGAACGATGGCTGTTATTTATGAATATAATGTACTATTTAATATTATATTCATTTGTTTTCTCTTTTAAATTGATCAGCAAGGAAAAATATCAACTCCAAATCAAAGGGGAAATTATAGAAGATATTTCAACTTGAAACTCAAAGATAAATCTTAAGACTGTAGTAGCGATGATTGCGTGACATAATTATTCTTAACCACGTGGTCTAACGCGCTATTCTCACAGAATACTAGACTGCCAATGACGGGAAGATAGAGGTTCGAATTTAAGTCAGGCCTATTGAGGGTGGTTTTTCCAAAGTGGTTTTCCGCTTTCCCTCCACGCGAATGCGGGTACATTTCCTCTAAATATAGCCTTCTTAATCTTTAAAACCATTAGCGTAATTAGTACATAAGCGTATAACCGAAACGGGTAGTAAGACACGGTGCTAAAAAAAAAGAAATTATCTTAAAATTATATAATGAACATTTTTTAATGGAGGGAGTGAGGTCTACTTTTTTTTGTAACAAAGATTGATTCACTCAGCTTCTCTCGTTATGTGAGGGCTCGTCTCTAATCATAGCCGGACAGGTCTAAATATCTATCTGTGAGTCACAGTGTTAGTAACCTTTTATCTTGGCCTCACCCACGCCCTTGGGCTACCCAGCATTCCTACCCTGCAATTGATCGGAGACCGTTTAAAATAACTCATCGAAAACATTATAATATTTCAGGATTACTTTTATTTTTTTGACCGATCATCAAATGTCAACATCACAATAGGAAGTCACGAATGATTCTGGAATTCCCTTATAACTATAGTTAGTTGTCTTTGTAGAGGACATGTGTAGTTCTACAATTAATAATTGGTTGCCGCCATGACATAGCTACAATATTTCTTTATTTTTTTATTAACCGTGATGTAGAGTTTAAAAAAATTTTTTAATGGCATCTTACTTCCCATCCGGGCATATTTACACTAACGGTGAGAAAATTTATTTTTAACATAGCGTTTTACTTCCCCTTCGGGGATATATACCTATATTATAATCATACTAATATGTTAGGGATGAGGAAATCTGCATTTAGAGTAAGTGTACTTGCATTTGCGTGAAGGCAGATTGGAAAATCCTTTAGTCAAAACCACCCTCAGCACACCCGAACGAGATTCGAACCCCGATATACCGTCATTTGGCAGTATAGTCTATACGAGAGTGATCCCTTAGACCATTTGGCCAACGAAGCTGATGTGAGAGGCTAGAATTTAAATGAACTGTACCAAATTTTAATTGGATGGAGAGAGTGTGAACCATTTGGAATAATATCCATTTCAATTAGACCTAGCCAGAGTTTGAAGCCCAACCTTTCCATCGCCGGTAAGTCTGACCACGTTCCAACTGTACTTAAAGGCCGAGAGCTTCAATAAATATGTTAAAGTGTTAGAGGTAGCTAAAAATATTTTTATAGTATTTTTACTATGTATATTATGGTATATTAATTCCCGGAACAAAGTATTTTCCAAAAGTGAAAAATATATTTTCAAAACGATTAAAAACAGTTATAGGTAGCCCGTAAAGTACAAAAGGAGGATCTCTAAAAGTAGCGAGAGAGTAACCTTAAAAGTAGCCAAGGGGTATCCTTAAAAATAACAAAGGAGTAGCCTTGAAATAGCAAAGGGGTGGCCTTAAAAGTAGCAAAAGGGTGGCCTTTGAATTAGCAAAGGGATAGCCTTAAAATTAGCAAGGGAGTATCCATAAAAGTAGCCTAGGGGTATCCTAAAAATAACAAAGGGGTAGCCTTAAAAATAGCAAAAGGGTGGCCTTGAAAATGTAGTAAATGTAAAATGTAGTAAATATTAGCTAGTCTTAAATAGTAAGTCTAAAGCAGATAGTATTCCCCTTTAAAAGAAATAAAAACCACCAGGGCATTCTTTACAGCTCAAACGACTGGGCGTTAGACTTAAAATGTAGTCAAAGGTAGGGTCCTTAAAAATACAAAGTATAGTCTTAAATGTAGCAACGAGCGATATATTTAAAAATAAAAACAAAGGGGTAACCTGTAAAGCAGCAAAGGAGTAGCCTGAAAAGTAGCAAATTTAGACTTAAAAAACTGTAACACACTGTTAAAAGTATTAAGGTGTCTACATTTATTTATTATTTGATCAACGTATTTTACAATTCATGAGTTCGAGGCCAAGTCATTGGAAAATGATAGCTTGACTTCATCGTCTCATGTTCAGAAAAAAAAAAGTGGTTCCCGAACATGTTGGAATTTCACCTTAGAGAACCTTGCTTCGAGTACAACCAAGGATCCCTTTCTTTTATTATAGTATATGGGCATTTCGATTACCTAACACGTTTGGTAATTGTTCCTGTTTGTAGCGAATTCCAAGCCATTTGCAATTTTTAAATTTTATTACTATTATCTAACATTATTAATGACGCTTAATTAACATTCGTAAAGAGAGTGAGGAATTAAAAAAAAATCATGTACTAGCTTACGCTTGGAGCGAAGATGGAAAAACTCGCCTAGCAGAATGAAGGAAGGGGTGGGGAGATAGGTATTTCCCATTGAAGCCGATGTATATCGATTCAAACCTCAAGGGTGTCAGGCGTGCTGACCGTTAACCTAGACTCCCTTTCACCTCGTATCTAGTCTGATGAATCTAATTTTTTTTTTAAACTCTCTGACAGGAATTCGAACACGAAGACCTTCAGAGGTGGATACCAGTACTTCGAGACTATAACGTTAGCCTTTTAGCGATGGTGGGAACTAGAAGGTCTGTTGTTCGACTCCGAGGCGTGCTTTCACAGTTGGTTATAATTTCTGGAACAAGAAGACATAATTTACTTTCTCGTGAACTCTTGGTGAGAGGAAGTATTGTGATCATACAAAAAAAATCATGTTTGAGATCTTAATAAATTAATATTGCGCGTCTGAACTATACCGCTTACCGCTTATTAATGTAACGTTTTCCAGGGGACGTCCGAATGTACTATTCGTACATCCTTTCCATGGAGGCTTTTTCCATGTCCCGATGTGTTCAGATGATTGTGATTGTGAGTATGAGGGTGTGGAACCAGTTAGGAATCCATTTCAACCTAACTTAAATCCAACTAACCAAACATTGGGACCTTTGGAGATAATTCCCCTTTTAGGAAAAATATTCAAGGTACCAGACGGGAATAGAACCCAGACCCCTAGGGCTCGTAACCAGGCGCAGTGATCACTACACCACGAGGCCAGGCTAGTTTTGATCATAATAATTTTTCTATTGAGTTTCATCTCATGATATTTCCTCTTCCAAATTATTTGGACCTGAGCTCTCCGTCCCCTCACTATAACAGCTCGAGAATGAATAGTTCATCCTCCAGGCCAGTTGCTCTATTTATTTATTTTTAGCACCGCGTCTTACTACCCGTTCTGGTTATACGCTTAAGTACTAATTACGCTAATGGATTAGGAATTGGGAGAGTTGAATTTAGAGGAAGTGAACCCGCATTTACGTGGAGGGAGAGTGGAAAACCATTTAGGAAAAACCACCCCCAGTTCACCCGACCGAGATTCGAACCTCGATCTCCCCGTCCTCGGTGGTCGAGCTCAACACGACTAGCGCGTTAGCCAACTACGCCACCGAGGCGGGTCAGTTGCTCTATGGGTGGTTTTCACTACGTGTTTTGTTTATAAGACTCCTGTGTCCCCCGCAATGCCCGTGATTGTCCTCTAAAATAGCCCATTTCCTTCCTACCCCTTAGATTAGGTAAGTAATAACATAAAAAATGAGAGAGGGAAATAGAGAATAGTAAACATGTCGTAGAAAGAAGAGACGCATGGTCTAACTACGATTTAAAAATAGCCTAGTCCCCCCCCACACCCCCCACCCGGATTTCTTCGTTTTAAAT
Organism: Timema podura; assembly: GCA_033556935.1. Taxonomy (NCBI): domain Eukaryota; kingdom Metazoa; phylum Arthropoda; class Insecta; order Phasmatodea; family Timematidae; genus Timema; species Timema podura. The sequence goes on along the minus strand of JAVRXN010000013.1, from coordinate 23,582,310 downwards.
TATCATCCGTGACCAGGTTGTTCATTTTTATTGGTCATTATAAACGCTCATTAACATCAATAACATGATTTATTATGTGAAAGAAGAAGGGTGGGGGGTTAGAAGGGGGAGTCTTACTATGTAACTTAATTTTCTCGAGAATATTACGATACGCTCCACCGGAGAGGAATTATTCATCGAGTTTTGGTAAATACGTATCATACTAGCCTCGAGGTAAGTTGGCCACCTTTCAGCTGTTGTCCTTACTGTGGAATCACACGTTTGTCGGAAAAAAACACAAGCGGGCCAACTGAAATGTGGTCACGCGACGAGCTATCAAGCCAATCACAAGAAATCAAACGCGAGCCTCGTAGGTTTCTCTGCACTAGTAAAAAAAAAAAAATCTCGGTTTTATTCCGAGCTTCTCCAACAAATACGGGCTGTAGAACCAACTACCCGCTCCGGTGACCACGTGGTCTAACGTGATACTCTCACAGTATACTAGACTGCCGATGATGGGGAGATCGAGGTTTGAACCTCGGTCGGATGTACTGAGTTTTTTTTCCCCAAAAATGTTTTTCACTCTCCCTCCATACAAATTCGGGTACAATTCATATAAATATAGCCTCCCTAATCCCAAAAACCATTAACGTAATTAATACATAAGCGTATAACCTGAACGGGAGTAAGTAAGACGTGGTGCTAAAAATAAAATAAAATACTGATGAACAGCTCCATCCGTTAACTTTATAAGCCCACTTGGTTCCTAGAGTTTATGAATTTCTGCCAGGATATTCTAGCACCTTAATTCCTCTCCCCCCCCCCCTCCACCCCACCTTAAAACAACGTTCCGTCGTGGCATTGAACATCCTCCCCGATGATTTCATCCGAAGCAATAACAATAGAAGCATGTAAGAAACACCTCGAGAACATTTGGTTAAAAAAAAAGAAGAAGTAAAGTCGTAGTTTAAAAGTTATTGAGTTGTTGGAATAGAAGTCCTTGATCTTTAGAAGGGGGTCAATTATGGTGTATGGTGCTGAGATGAATAGATGTTAGTTGTAAGTAACAAATAATAAAAAAAAAAAGTAATATTCCACGGGGACGTGTCCTTTGATTCTTACGGTTGTGTGCAAAGATATGTTTGTTTTATTTATGAAATAATATTTTAAACTTTAATGATTCTTCTTTAATTTGAGATATTTAACGAGCACTTCTTAAACCAACTAATTATATAAGAATAGTAGTTCTTATTTTGGACTGCGTCTTATTAATGGGGTAGGGATGAGAAATATATATTTTTCTCGGTTTTGTTCTTAAGCAAACTACACTTAATTTTTAGGTGAGATGGATAATTTCTAAAAGTTCTTATGGGGAACCTTTTGAAAGCCCTAGATACCAAGTTTTAGCCCGATTGGTAAAATGGTTTCGGCTCTAGCCCGAAATACATAAAACCAACGTAAACATCTTTTTTCTGTTTCAGGGGGTCATGAAACGTCAACGTTCATCAAAGTCTCTAAACAGTTTTTTACAATCACAATACTTCCTCTCGCCTAGGGCTCACGAGACGCTAAAAATATATTATATTTTATGATCAATAAAATTTAGAAATACCTCGCGTATCGCCTGAAATCTTTCGTGTACCCTTGTAAGTACGCGAACCACAGTTTGGGTATCATTGCGTCACACCATACGTACGGCCAGCAAGCCTCAGCGTCCATATTGCTAACCTCAGTTGTAGGCATCTTTAGGGGGATACGGCATTTGGCCTAGTGGTCAGTTGGCCTAAAAATGTAGACCTAATCTCAGTCTAAAGTCATTTTGACCGAGAAATCAGTTGGCCTAAAAGTTAGTTATTCTAAAGGTCACTTGGCCATAGAATTAGTTAGCCTTAATTCATTTGGCCTAAAGTCATTTGAACCGAAAGTCAGTTGGTCTAAAGTATTTTGGCCTAAAAATCAGTTGACATAAAGTCAGTTGGCCTAAAGGCATTTGATCTAAAAGTAGTTTGGTCTAAAAGTCAGTTGTCTTAAAGTAAGTTGGCCTAAAGTAATTGGGCCTAAGAGTAATTTGGCCTAAAGTTAGTTGGCTTGAATTCAGTTGGCTTGAATTCAGTTGGCCTAAAAGTCAGTTGGGCTTAAATTAATTGGCCTATAGTAAGTTGGTCTAATGTCATTTGACCTAAAGTAAGTTGGCCTAAAGTCAGTTGCCTAAAAGTCAGTTGTCCTAAAGTAATTTGGCCTCAAAATTAGTTAGCCTTAATTCAGTTGCCTAAGTAATTTGAACTGAAAGTCAGTTGGTCTAAAGTCATTTGGCCTAAACGTCAGTTGCTTAAATTAGTTGGTCTAAAGTCAGTTGCTCTAAAAGTAAGTTGATCTAAAGTCATTTGACCTAAAGTAAGTCAGCCTAAAGTCAGTTGGCCTAAAGTTAGTTGGCTTAAATTCATTTGACCTAAAGTCATTTGGCATAAAATGTAGGCGCAATGACTTTAGACCAACTGATGTATACCCATATCAAGACGGAACCAATAACAAGTATGGGGTGGGGTGAACAATCTTGTTGCAGTGTATTGTAAAATACAACCGATGACGTCAACCCAGTGTCGTTACCTGGTCTAGGTACGTGACAGCTGCTGGTTTGAATGTCAAACATGGCATTACATTACATTCCCATTACAAGAAGACTAGGCAAGCACATCCCTGTACTTCACGGCCTCTTTGTTCACTTGTCAAGGTGTAGAGACCTTGTGAGGTTGATGTCATTAGTCGTTTAAATCTTATATTTGGTCATGGAGTAGATGTATACTGAGGTTGGATCATGTGTCAAGGGGTAAGATCCTGGTAATAGTAATAATAATAATTAATAATAATAATAATAATAATATACTTCCTTTTTCGTGGAGGTTTTTCCCCGTTTCCCGACAAGATGAGGGGATGATGGGATGGTGAATATGTTGGAGGGAACCAAGAAATATCTTAACATTAATCAAGCCCAATTAAACAATCCCTGGTGACAATAGTAGTTATTCCACTTTCAAGAAAAATCTCCTGGTACCAGCCGGAAATCGAACCCGAGACCTCTGTGTCAGCAGCCAGGGTCTTTGACCACTATACAAGGAGGCCGGTTAAGATAGCTGTTGAGGTTTTATCATGAATAGTATTGGTTTTATACTTTATCAAGGTGTAAGGACCTAGGAGGTTGGTTCATGCGTCGAATGTGTTTTCTCACGTTTTCTTTTTACTATACATTTGCTCTTAGCTATACCTTCTTAATTCTTACTCAAATTAACGTTTTCAAATAATTCGCGTGTATCAGGAACTGTTCGTGAGACGTGGTGACACAAACAATCATATTAAAACAAAGTCTAGTCCTTGACTTACATGATTAAATCATTCCAAATATTTCCACACATATCGAACAGGACTAAAATACGATGTGTTTTTGACATATTTGTTCGTTTTTTTTAAGGATAGGATAAACAAACAAAATGGTTACGACACTATCAGCTGTGTGTAAGCTTATTAGAAACGCTATCTATTATGTTTAAAGTGAAGCTTGATAGATGGCGCTGCTAGATATAGGTCTAAGTATCGCAACCCCTATCTACAAATCCGCGTAACTCGAATACCCGTGTGAGTCGAAGACTAATTGTAATTTTAAATGATTAATAAATACCATAGTCTACTGCGAATCTCTCTTTCTTTGAGGATGGTCATTGCACAAATCACAGCGCCTTAGCCCATCACGATCACAGCCGAGGTTGATCTACTCTTATATATCTTTCCTCTTGCTAAGGTTCTAATTCTTGTCTTACCTGTTATACTATCGCTTAAATTAATAATTATAGTCATTAGTAAAGCACTGACGCCACATTATATCTGTCTAGTCCATTTTTTAATTTTTTAAAGGAACTGAGAACTTGTTTCTGTCAATTTCTTGTCGATTGTGGGTGGGTACGGGGTAGGTAAGAGGGGAGGGAGAAGGCGTTCGATCTTTTCCTTCCCCGGCGCACAACTACTTCTTTGAGACGTCGACCTCCAACACGGTATCCCCTCCATTTATTAGCAAGGGCGTGGCTTAAGTGGTCTTTTCAGCGTCAACTTGCCAATTAATATTGTACTGATGTACGTTGCTTATTATTATTATTATTATTATTATTATTATTATTATTATTATTATTATTATTATCATTATTATTATTATTATTAGCACCGCGTCTTACTACCCGTTCGGGTTATACGCACTTACGCTAACGTGTAGTGGTAGGGTGATTGTGAGATGAAATGGAGGACCTACAGTTTAACGTGGGATCCGAACCACGGTGGAGGCCTGGCATTCTCACACATTCACAAGTTTTGGTTAATACATTTCTTGTCAGAGGTGAAGGAAGGGTTTTTGGCAATCAGATAAATCTGTGCCGGGACCGAGGATTGAACCCTGGACCTCCCAGCACAGAAGTCTGACACCTTACCCTTAGACCGCCAGGTCACCTTGCCGCTTTTTAAAATCAGTTTAAAAAAAATATTAGTATTCATTTTTTTTTTTTTTACTTTCTTTCAACCCCTCGGTGAGGGAAGTATTGTGATCATTAAAATAAATGGTACGGCACACCGCACAGACTTTCTCTCTCTTTCTATAAACTCGTAAGATTTCTGAACGGAATAATGTACATTGTATCATCACCACTCCACATAAGAACACGCATAAAATAATATACAATGATATAGAATCAATGAGAAAAGAGGCGCATCTTTGTCCACCTAAGAACATTTCAAACAGTTTAATGTGTTCCACAAGGGTCAACACTTCGTATTAAAATTTCGATTTCTGGTTAAAATTTTAACATTTTATAAGGTGTTGCAGATCTTCAAGTCATCGCATTGATATTTAATTATTCATTTATACATTTTGACCAATAAAAAATGTAAATATTGACTTGAGTCTAAAATAGAGATAGATCATTGCTATGCAAACATTTCTCCTAAGAGATTTAAGGAAAAATAACATACTTTTTTTTAGATACTTACTTATATTTAATTACTCTATGGCATTGGAGAATTATTGCGTTAAGACTTAAGTAGTATATGTTTACAACTAAAGTTCACAAAATTGTATTAATATATTTGCAAATATCTCAGAAACTGCTGCTTTTATAAAAATATATGTCAAATAAAAGTTTTTTATTTCTAATAGTCCTACAATTTTGCAATGATAAGTTGTTTAGTTTCTCCAATAGTTGTGGAGATACGGAAAATAACGCTTCTGTAATGTACCTTAAAAATCATTTTCATAGGAAAATGAAAATAGCCAGTTTATTTATAATCTTAATCAACGCCTAGATACGAATTTTAATCAAAATCGTTTGAGCATATTTTGAGAAAACCAAATTTTTCTCTTTTTGCCCTTCAGTAAACTACCCTTAATTTTAAGTTTTTATAGACACACAGACAGACGGCATTGCAAATTTTTTAGGGTTCGGGGGGTCATGAGACGTTGACATCCATCAACATTTTAGGTTAGTTTTTTTTTTACTGTCGCAATACTTAAACTTTAATGTCCAAAAAGTTAAAAAAAATCATATAATTGCGTATAGATTGAAAGTTATTGATTTTATAAAAATAGTTTTCGGATAAAATATCTGTATTATAAATATATATACATATTTGTAATGCTAAGTAATTTTATATCTCAATAAGTTTCGGAGCTATTTAAAAAAATGTTAATTGACGCATCAGACCGGAGCCCTTAAAGCCATTTTGCCGAAATATTGAGGGTAGCCATTTTGTTTGGAATATTTATTAATGTTTATAAATGAAATTTAATCAAAATCGTTAAAGCCGATTTTGAGAAAATCGACTTTTTCTCTTTTTGCCCTTCAGTAAACTACCCTTAATTTTAAGTTTTAATAGACACACAGACAGACGGCATTGCAAAGACTATTTTTTAGGGTTCGGGGGGTCATGAGACGTCGAAATCCATCAACATTTTAGTTTAGTTTTTTTAACGATCGCAATACTTAAGCTTTAATGTCCAAAAAGCTAAAAATATATATATAATTGCGTATAGATTGAAAATTATTGATTTTATAAAAATATGTTTCGAATAAAATATTTGTATTATAAATATATATACATATTTGTAATGCTAAGTAATTTCATATCTCAAATAGTTTCGGAGCTATTATAAAAAATGTTAATTTACGCATCAGACCGGAGCCCTTAAAGCGATTTTGCCGAAATATTGAGAGTAGCCATTTTGTTTGGAATATTTATTAATGTCCATAAATGAAATTTAATCAAAATCGTTAGAGCCGATTTTGAGAAAATCGACTTTTTCTCTTTTTGCCCTTCAGTAAACTACCCTTAATTTTAGGGGTAGATATCCAATTCCAAAAACCCCTCGGGGCAACCCTATGAAAACCCTAGATATCAAGTTTCAGCTCAATCGGTAAAATAGTTTAGGCTCTAGTTGGAGGTACAGACAGACAGACAGACAGACGGAAATTCAAAAACCACTTTTTCGGATTCAGGAAGTCATGAAACGTCAAAATTCATCAAAATCTCGTGTTCGATTTTTTTGACGATCACCATACTTTCTCTACCTGTAAGATAGAGAGAAAGTAAAAATTGAACACAAAATATCGATGAATATCGACGTTTCATGACTTCCTAAAACCGAAAAAGTAGTTTTCATGATGCCGGTTGTCTTCCTGTGCGTTTGTATCTAGGCCTAGAATATAAACAATTTTACGAATCGGACTGAAACTTGGTATCTAGGGTTATTGTGTTATTGGTATTCGATAGCCAACCCTTTATTAAGGGTAGCTTACTGATGGGGGGAAAAAAAAATAGATCAAATCAATTTTCTCCAAATCCGCTTTAACGATTTGGATTATATTTTGTATCTAGGCACTGTTTAACATTACAAACAAAATGGACATGCTCATTTCCCCATGAATTTGACATTAAGGGTACTTTACCTAAGCAGAAATTTCAAATTTTGGTCAAATTTCCGAAACTATTTTAGATACGAGGTATCCTATTGCTGTAAAGTTGTACTACTATTTAAAATAAAACTATTTTATTTGGAACATATTTTTATTAAACCAATAGTTCCAACCTATTTGCTAATACATATATTTTTTATGGTGCTCTTTGATGATTAAAATTGATTGTTATGATCTTTTTTGATCAGAGATCTTCCTCTTTTCATTTATATTCTTTGTTGACGTGTTTCTGCAACAACGTATATTACTTAGTTTCACAAAATAGTCTTACGATCTCTTAGTAAATGTCTCTAATTTAAGATACCCGCTTCGGTGGCGTAGTTGGTTAACGCGCTAGTTTCGTGTTGAGCTAGACTACTGAGGACAGGGATATCGAGGTTCGAGTCTCGCTCAGGTGAACTGGGGTAGTTTTTCTTTAATTGTTTTCCGTTCTCCCTCCACGCAAATATGGTTTAACTTCTTCTAAATTCAACTTTCCCAATTCCTAATCCATTAGCGTAATTAGTACTTGAGCGTGTAGCCCGAACGGGTAGTAAGACGCAGTGCTAAATAATTTTTTTTTAATTTAAGATAAAATAGAGAGAAAGTCCGTGCGGTGTACCGTACCATTTATTTTTTATGTAGCAATGAATGAAATTCATCTGCACTCAAAAGACGCACCACATTCAATTATTTAAGGTCATTTTGATTAATTGCTCACCCACCGTGGCGCTAGCGCATGGTTGCTGGCTGCTACATTCAGAACACGCATTTCAACTCTTAGACAGACAGTGGTGTCCCTTGATATATATATTTTGTCACTGTGTAGGCCTATTATTATCCATTCGGATTTAATGCACTTGTACTAAAAACGCTAATGTGTTGACGGATGTGTAAGGTTCAATTTAAAGTAAGTGTACCCGTATTTACATGGAGGGAGAGTGGAAAATGATTTAGGAAAACATAAACATACCCAACCGGTTTTGGAACCCAGGTATATCAATCAGTGACTGTATAGTTTAATTCTAGAGTGACGCATTTGATCATTCGACCACTGCAGTGGGATTTTAAATCGGTGACAGTCCGGCAAAGTGTTGATTTGATAACATTACCCTTTACGCCAGTTTGTTGATTTATTGTAAAAAAAATAAATGGTACGGCACACCGCACAGACTTTCTCTCTCTTTCTATAAACTCGTAAGATTTCTGAACGGAATAATGTACATTGTATTATCACCACTCCACATAAGAACACGCATAAAATAATATACAATGATATAGAATCAATGAGAAAAGAGGCGCATCTTTGTCCACCTAAGAGCATTTCAAACAGTTTAATGTCTTCCACAAGGGTCAACACTTCGTATTAAAATTTCGATTTCTGGTTAAAATTTTAACATTTTATAAGGTGTTACAGATCTTCAAGTCATCGCATTGATATTTAATTATTCATTTATACATTTTGACCAATAAAAAATGTAAATATTGACTATTGAGTCTAAAATGGAGATAGATCATTGCTATGCAAACATTTCTCCTAAGAGATTTAAGGAAAAATAACATACTTTTTTAGATACTTATATTTAATTACTCTATGGCATTGGAGAATTATTGCGTTAAGACTTAAGTAGTATATGTTTACAACTAAAGCTCACAAAATTGTATTAATATATTTGCAAATATCTCAGAAACTGCTGCTTTTATAAAAATATATGTCAAATAAAAGTTTTTTATTTCTGATAGTCCTACAATTTTGCAATGATAAGTTGTTTAGTTTCTCCAATAGTTGTGGAGATACGGAAATTAACGCTTCTGTAAAGTACCCTAAAAATCATTTTCATAGGAAAATGAAAATAGCCAGTTTATTTCTAATCTTAATCAACGCCTAGATACGAGTTTTAATCAAAATCGTTTGAGTAGATTTTGAGAAAACCAAATTTTTATCTTTTCGCCCTTCAGTAAACTACCCTTAATTTTAAGTTTTTATAGACACACAGACAGACGGCATTGCAAAGACTATTTTTTAGGGTTTGGGGGGTCATGAGACGTCGACATCCATCAACATTTCAGGTTAGTTTTTTTTTACGGTCGCAATACTTAAACTTTAATGTCCAAAAAGTTAAAAAAAATCCATATAATTGCGTATAGATTGAAAGTTATTGATTTTATAAAAATATGTTTCGGATAAAATATCTGTATTATAAATATATATACATATTTGTAATGCTAAGTAATTTCATATCTCAAATAGTTTCGGAGCTATTATAAAAAATGTTAATTTACGCATCAGAGCGGAGCCCTTAAAGCGATTTTGCCGAAATATTGAGAGTAGCCATTTTGTTTGGAATATTTATTAATGTTCATAAATGAAATTTAATCAAAATCGTTGGAGCCGATTTTGAGAAAATCGACTTTTTCTCTTTTTGCCCTTCAGTAAACTACCCTTAATTTTAAGTTTTAATAGACACACAGACAGACGGCATTGCAAAGACTATTTTTTAGGGTTCGGGGGGTCATGAGACGTCGAAATCCATCAACATTTCAGGTTAGTTTTTTTTACGATCGCAATACTTAAGCTTTAATGTCCAAAAAGCTAAAAATATATATATAATTGCGTATAGATTAAAAATTATTGATTTTATAAAAATATGTTTCGAATAAAATATTTGTATTATAAATATATATACATATTTGTAATGCTAAGTAATTTCATATCTCAAATAGTTTCGGAGCTATTATAAAAAATGTTAATTTACGCATTTGACCGGAGCCCTTAAATCGATTTTGCCGAAATATTGAGAGTAGCCATTTTGTTTGGAATATTTATTAATGTTCATAAATGAAATTTAATCAAAATCGTTAGAGTCGTTTTGGAGAAAATCGACTTTTTCTCTTTTTTCCCTTCAGTAAACTACCCTTAATTTTAAGTTTTAATAGACACACAGACAGACGGCATTGCAAAGACTATTTTTTAGGGTTCGGGGGGTCATGAGACGTCGAAATCCATCAACATTTCAGGTTAGTTTTTTTTACGATCGCAATAATTAAGCTTTAATGTCCAAAAAGCTAAAAATATATATATAATTGCGTATAGATTAAAAATTATTGATTTTATAAAAATATGTTTCGAATAAAATATTTGTATTATAAATATATATACATATTTGTAATGCTAAGTAATTTCATATTTCAAATAGTTTCGGAGCTATTATAAAAATTGTTAATTTACGCATCAGACCGGAGCCCTTAAAGCAATTTTTCCGAAATATTGAGAGTAGCCATTTTGTTTGAAATATTTATTAATGTTCATAAATGAAATTTAATCAAAATCGTTAGAGCCGATTTTGAGAAAATCGACTTTTTCTGTTTTTTCCCTTCAGTAAACTACCCTTAATTTTAGGGGTAGATGTCCAATTCCAAAAACCCCTCGGGGCAACCCTATGAAAACCCAAGATATCAAGTTTCAGCTCAATCGGTAAAATAGTTTAGGCTCTAGTTGGAGGTACAGACAGACAGACAGACAGACAGACAGACAGACAGACAGACAGACAGACAGACAGACAGACAGACAGACGGAAATTCAAAAACCACTTTTTCGGATTCAGGAAGTCATGAAACGTCAAAATTCATCAAAATCTCGACTTCGATTTTTTTGACGATCACCATACTTTCTCTACCTATAAGATAGAGAGAAAGTAAAAAGTACAGTGTAGTCTTAAAAATAACAGGAAAGATAATTTAAAGAAGCGGTCAATCTGGTTTAGTAATTAAATTATCAGGTTTCGATGGACTAGTAATTCAAGCCGATTAGAAACCAAAATTACTATTAAAAAAAATCAGTTTTATATTTTTAACAACTCTACCGGATGTTCTTAATTTGTAGTTCACTTACCATTGATCGTATGTGAAGATATCTGGAATAATTGTAGACCTCAGAAAACTAAGCGCAAACACAAACATAATAATTCCTAATAACTTCGGCCTTGAAATATTTGGACATTGTAATAAATTATACTTTTTTTTTTTTCAAAGCGTAATGTTCACTAATCTTAGCAATGGAAATAAAGGTAAAGATAAATCAAGGTCAAAGGTAAACCCTACCTTAGGACAAATCTACAGTATAGTGACGTCAAAAATAAGCCATTAGTCACACGAATATATAGTTTACTTTTTCACTAATGATATGTAATTAGTACCAGTGTGATTTTTTTTTTCTTCTAAGGAGTGACTAAAAATGGGAGCTCATGGTTACTGTGACTGACTTCCATGGGAAGTCAGGTTTAGTAAATGTTGACCTACACTAATGGTTACACGGACAAAGGCCGTCAGTCTAGTTGGATTTCCTGAGACGGAGAAGGGCTCGAATCTCAGGCAGATGTGCTGAATGGATTTTTTCCCCCTAAGTGCTGTAAGGTGGGATGGAAAGAGATGTAAGAAAAGTCCAGTATTTTTTTCAGTTTTTATGGCAAACCATTTCTTTGGCCAAATTAAATAAAATATTTATTCAGTAATAATAATAATATTTAGCACCGCGTCTTACTACCCGTTCGGGTTATACGCTTAAGTACTAATTACGCTAATGGATTAGGAATTGGGAGGGTTGAAGGAAGTGAACCCGCATTTGCGTGGAGGGAGAGTGGAAAACCATTTAGGAAACTCCCCCCAGTTCACCCGACCGAGATTCGAACCTCGATCTCCCCGTCCTCGGCGGTCGAGCTCAACACGACTAGCGCGTTAGCCAACTACGCCACCGAGGTGGGTATTTTATTCAGTAGAAACATAAAGAGTTTAATTTTCTTCATAAGGGGATACCAACAGTTGTTGAATATCTGTGATGAGCATGGTGGCATTAGATAACAAACTTTTTAAATGAAGAGAAAAAGTGTTCATTAAATTATAGAACACCCTTGAGAGATATTCAAGAAATGTTAAGGTCACCAAGTGAAGAAAATAATTAAATTATTCTATGTTTGTACTGGAGTAATAATTTTTTTTATTTTAGAAAAAAAAATGTTTTGCCATAAAAACTGCAATAAACACTGGCCTTTCCTCACGTCCCCCCCTTCCATCGCACCTTAAGACCCTCCCTCCTTCATCAATGTGGGTAGATTTCTTTAAATATATTCCTTCACTTTTTTTTATAGCATCACGTCTTAATACCCGTCCAGGCTGTACACATATGTGTTAGGGATGAAGTAGGTTGAATTCTGAAGAAGTGTACTTGTATTTGCATGGAAGGAGCGTGGTAAGCTATTTAGAAAATAAACAACAGCCTCAGTACACCCAACCGGAATTTAACTCCGATTTCTCCCCGTCGTCTGCAGTCAAATCTATTGCGAGAGTGACGTCTCTTAGACCATGCGGCCACCGAAGCGGAATACCATCCTTATTCATACCTCATAAGTATAAATATATGTATACCCTACATAGACGGGTAGTAAGACGTGATACAGACATACATACACAAAGTACAACAAAGTTATCGCTTGGTGTCGTTGAAAGTATTTCCATAACAAATGACACCAGCTTAACCGTCGAGGACCGCCCAATTAGTTCACTTAATAGCCCCTAGAAAGCACTACCGTCCCATAGCTTAGATAAGAGGAAAGATCACTGAACATCCTGGATTTGGATTTAAAAAAAAAAACAGCAGCGCTCCTGGCGGCAGCCAAGTGTATTTTCATAACACTTAAGGTTAATTTTACTCTCTTGTACGACCCCTTGCGTGCTTGGATTTCTATACATTTCAACTGCTCTTACCTCTCATAGTTTCGGGAGGAAGCAGAAAAGAAGGTGAGAGGAATGTCATTGAACGGCCTTCACGCTCTACTCTAAGGTTTCCCTCACCTTCCATCCGACAAGAACAAAGCCTTTGTAGCCTTCTTGGTGCCGTCATGAAGTTACTTACTGCAAGTAACTGGTGTTGCACCATGTACACGTGGTTACAAAACATATAGACCTTTTAACATTCTCCGTTTGCTTTCCTACCACCAAATACAACATCTTTATACTCTTCTAGGTGCCGTCATGAAATTACTTACTGCAAGTAACTGGTGTTGCACCATGTACACGTGGTTCCGAAAAATATAGACCTTCTAACATTGGCATTTTTTTTCCCTCCCACCAAATAAATACAAAACGCTTATACCCTTCTAGATGCCACAATGGACTTACTTACTGCAAGTATCTAGAATTGCAACAAATACATTTTGTTTATTCTTAAAGGTAGCAAGCAAGTTTATCAAGCTTTTTTTCCCCACTATGGTGCAGCTTTTTTGATAGTACCATAGTGGAGTCCGTCATGGTAAGCTTGTAAGCTTTAATTGTAGACGGTAACAATAAGTCTATATTATACTAGAAATAGCTGTTAAGTTTGTTTGAAAGAAACGGAATATATTATTTTATTTAGTGATATTTTCTTGATTCATTTGAGGCCTTTCGGGTGTTGCAAAACTCTTTCACCGATTTAGCGATAGCACCAACCTGGTTTGAGACTATTGAGTTTGATTTTGCTTTTTTTGGGCTACTGGGTGCCGGGTGCTGTGACCCAATGTAGAATGAACATTAGGTGGTTATGAAAATTAATAATGCTGATTGGTAGAGCCTGGAATTTGATGAACTAATTATTTTAAAATTACCTAAAAGTTCTGAAAAATGACTTCAAAATTGCAAAAAAAAATTACCTAAATATGTAAACAAAAACTTTTAAGGGATAGACACGACTAAATCTAATACTCTCTTTACAAATTGAAACTAAAAACAAAAAAGTGATGAAAATCCTTTAACTAATAAGTTTTTTTTAGCACCACGTCTTACTATATCCATTCGGGTTATACGCCTATGTACTAGTTACATTGATGGTTTGGTGATTAGGAAGTTTTAATTTAGAGGAGGTGCACCCGCATTTGCGTGGAATGACAGTGGAAAACAATTTAGGAAAAACACCCTCAGTGCACCCGACCGAGATCAAACCCCGTCCCCGTCTTTGGCAATCTAATCTAACACGAGCGCAGCGCGTTAGACCACAAGGCCACCGAAGCGGGTTAATGCATTCTGCTAAACGTAGGCCTAACATTGATATAGAAATATCTGCTTCAGAAACAACAGTTACCCCCTTCCTATGCAACCCTCTCCAAATTAATTGCAATCTCACCAGTATTGTGTATTTTACAACCATAAAATCCAAGAGGATACAAAATTCATTGTCTACGTCATTATCTTTTCATTGAGACAACTGTGGGTTGAAGAAAAATAATATTTAAATATGCATGTATTTATAAAATATCGATAGTGTTTTAGAGTAAACTTATTCAACATAAACGTCATAAATTACTTTTTAAAAAAAATTGTCGAAAAATGACTAAAAAATTACCCAAAACATGAAAAAAATACCTAGAAACCAAAATGACAAAATACTATCCAAAAATGACCTATAAAAACACGTTTTCACAACCAGGTGATCATGAACAAAGTTTATGTGCAAATTAGAATAATTGTCTGTGATGTACCAAAATAAAGATGACATGTCATTAAAATCCGGGCCGTGGTGATTGGTCATGGACTGGGAAAGATATATTTTTTCAAGATTTTGGTGGGTACGTATTTTAAGGTATGATGGTGCCGATTAATTTGTCGTACCTAAGATCTCCTTATTACAGTGGACAAGTGGCGTGTCGTGAAGTGTTTCCAGGGTAAGCTGTATCAGTTCAAACCGTACCTGTGAATTGTAGAACACTCATTGGTCAGGTATATAGGGGAATACATTCCCATATGAGGTATACAGAGTAGAGTATATGTATGATTGGTCAAATAGGGCCCCAAGTGGGTGAGAACATATCACAGGTATAATTTTAACAAGGTCTGCTTCCCTTGCAATACTCCACATACCACTTCAGTGGACTTCAGTGTTTCCAACTCTATCATCCCTAGCGATAATACATGGACCTGAAATGGATTGTATTTTTACCGGTAGGATACTACTTTCTGACATTATATTGATAAACACACCGATTTTCATAAAAAATAATAATTGAGGTAAAATTTGTTACTTTATAGCTGGGTCACAGGATATTACTTTTAGAAAATATCCTAAAATTGGATTATACAGGTGGTGAAATTATATCAAAAGTAGTATCCAGATCGTACAGTTGGCAACGCTGGGACTTCAAACCTCTTTTATTCTTCCTAATAAATTTACACTTTATGTCCCTGACCTGGTTTAAAGTCTGAATCATTCTGAAGACCCTTAGAAGTTGTAGATGACCGCTATCATCACACACCTTAGAGCCCTCGATCACCGCAGAGCCCTAAAATCGTGCGTGTGATGAATCTTTTATTTTATTTTTCAGGAATGAATCTCAGTGGGTTTGAAGTAGTGACCCTTCCCCACCTTTCCTTCACTCGGCGTGACGTCATCGTCTTAGTTCACACGGGGGTATGATGGCGTTTAATGGCGTGTAATCGAATTAGAACGTGAAATAATGCAGCACCGCTCCTCCCTTTCCGACGACCCTGGTAGATGATTCATTATGACGTCGTTGATTTCTAAAGCGAGGAAACGTTTTAAATGTCAGTCCACCGCGACGGACGAAAATATATTTTGTGTGGGGGGAAGAACTGTGGGCCCATCCTTTGGATTTTTTTTTTTTTTAGTAAACGTCGAAAGAGATCGTTCAAGGTCTATGCCGTCACCGATGGATCTTTAAGATCGAGGTAATTGAGGGCTACCGAAACCAAAATTGGGAAATGGTTGTTTCTTTAAGTTAGAAGCGTAGGGAACGTGAGTTAGTGTAAGTGTTTTTCGTAGTTCTTACGTAAAAACTTTTTTTTTACAAAAAAATAATCATCCAGTATGAACATATAGTTTAATTTTCTTCACACGGTGATATCAACAGTTGTTGAATATCTGTAATTATCATAGCGCATTAGATGACCAACTTTTTAAATAAGAGAAAAAGTTGTTATTAAATTATTCTAGTGCACCCTTGATGGATATTCAAGAACAGTTGAGGTTACCATGGGAAGAAAATTAAAACTCTATATTTATACTGGAGCAATATTTGATTTATTTTGAACAAAAAAAAGTTTTGATACAAAACTGCAAAAACATTTCCTTTAGCTCCTACACTTCTATCTTAATAACGAAAGTAGCACCTGATCTGATTTTCAGTGACGCCTTCACTTCAGGAACACTGTTGGAATTCACGTAAATTAATGCAAAAGCTATAGCAAAACACAGCAATTTAATAGTACCATTTAGAACAAATTGTCACTACTATAGAGCCCATTATTTAAGGCTGATTACGCTAAAAGTACTTGCAATATAAGCTTATTGTACATGGAAAATAATGTGTGATCAGAGGCTACGAGCTTATAAGTCATCTGCATACCAGAAACAAACAAATGAAGTGTTTAATAGTCTGTCAACGTTTCTCACCAAAAAAAAATTATATCTAAACACGTGCTACCCTTCAATTAATGTCCACGTAGCGTGAAAGTTTTTCCCCCGAATAACTCTTTAAGTTAAGTAAATCGTGCTGGCTTCCATTTAAAAACACACGAGGAGAAACTTTACGTTACGTTATCGTTAAGTGTTGAGTACATCTTGACGTTAAGTTAATCATGATCCCGGCATGACGGGGAGTTGGTGTCAAATTTTGCCAGGTGCTCTAAAGTCCCCCCCCCCCCCCCCCCCCCAATGTGTTCCCTTCTTAATCCAAGCAAATTCTTGCACATTTCCCGTAAGCTCTACCTTCCTCAATTCTTCATTTATTAGTGTAATTAAATGTGGATAGCCCACTTCGGTGCCTGCGTGGTGTCTAAAAAGCTACTTTTGCAATAGACTAGTCTGCCTATAATAGGCAGATCGGGGTTCGAATCTCGGTAGGGTGTACTGAGTGATGGTTTTTCCTAAATGGTTTTCCATTTGCCTCCACGCAAAATCAGATACACTTTCTCTAAATATAGCTTTTCTAATCCTTAAAAACATCAACGTAACTAGTAAACTCCGAACGGGTAGTAAGACGCAGTACTGGATAACCCAGATGATAGTGATACGTCGTGTATAAAATATAAGCTATCTTAAAAATTAGCGTGCTATCCATACATACATGATTTATCATTACTCGCCATAATTATGGGGTGTGGAATCAAAAAGGATGCGATAAACTGATCATCATCATCATCATCACATCATATCTTTGATTGGTTTCCTGCAGCTCTCAAATTATGCTTACCCTGAGCCGAGTCTTTGCTCATTATAATTGTTCTTGACAGCATCTTCCAATCGAGAGTGAGAAACAATTTATCCAAAAAAAAATCCTCAGTAGAACTAACCAGGATTCTAACCCCAAATTTCCCCGTCATCAGTAGGCCAGTCTAACACAAGAGTGACGTCTTAGAGCATTCGGCCATTGAAGTGTATTTTTGCCTTTCTTAGTATCCTTAGTTTGTCTTGAAATGTACAAACGAGCTCACCTTGAGTTGTTCCACTATGGCATAGCTAATAATATATTGGGCCAAGCGTATTCCACCTAAATAGGACTGCTACCTTTGAGGGTAAACTTAGTGTACATCTGAGTTTGTTTTTCTTTCTAACCATGATATTTTAAACATTATTTTGTTGCACCACATGTAAAATGCTTCTATATTTTGTTTTCAGACTTACAATTAAGACAATTACGCCAGTAGGAATCTTTTCTTGATTTCTAGACTTATGCTCATTGAGGTCAATAGTATTTTTTTAAATATCAAAAGCCCCTTTTGCCTGCGCGAATCTACTTACATATTTCTTGCTTCTGTTATCTCAGTTCTTAGAAAGCGAAATTCTGCTACTTGCTGAAGTATTACTCATCCTAGTTCTCTCGTAATCTTCTTCATATTTCGTTTACTGCACATCATGACTTTTATCTTATTTTGGTTGAAATTCATATTAAAATCAGGTTACAGTATATCACAAAATTTTCTCATGCATGCATGAAGAAATCAAGTTACATGCACATGATCTTAAGAACTTCACTTTTGATATAGGGTTATTGCTGTTTTATAAAACCAAGAAGGTATGTGATGAGATGAACTAAATGTGTAGCATGCTTTAAGGAAACAAGATATTAATATTTTTTATAAAATGTACGTATAAAATAGCCGTATTAGGGTAATATAATATCAAGGAGGTTTTTATAGACTGAGCATGTATTACAAATGGAGAAACAGTTCATATTCATAATCATCAAATTTATCTGATTCGTGTGAATTGTAATCTGATTGTCAGTTGGTTATTACTTTGTATCCACTACGATGTAACTTCGAATTTTAGGCCATACGTAGCTGGTTTCACCGTTAGTGAGGGTGGAAAGCATTACCACACTTTTATAGCCAAGCTAAGCTTCCTGTATTTATTCTTTTTATTCAAAAATATTTAAAAAGTACAAATAATGCTACACATGACCATTTATGTCTTGTTGTTCCATGCGATTTAAAAATAAGGGAAAACTAGATTTTAGTTGTCTCGCGTTATTAAAAAGCTTTGAGGCCGTAACCTCCGAAAATCCCCTCCGACAACGGCCTTGGGTGAAGGTAGTTGTGTCTATTTTATAGTCAAGTTAGTTTATTGAGTCATGTGCTGATAAAATAAGTTGGTTCAGAAAAAAATTGTTTTTAGTAGATCTAGGATTAGTATATAAATAAAAATAATTAATTTGTTTTAGATAATTATCAACAACATTTTCATGACAAATAAATGGAAAACCATAAAATATATTCGACTTATTAACTAGGAAGACCAACTTGGAAACTTAAATCGGTCAAAGGTCAGATACTTTCAAGTGTACTAGATTGGAAATTTATGTGTGATGAACTATTAAGGTGATCGCCTCGGCCAGCGAGAAGGGGTAAACCAGCTGTCAGGACACAAGCCTTCAAATACAATGCTTTGTGTCGTTTTCTGGAACTATTTATCTATTCTTTTTTAGCTTATACCCCCTTTCGCCCTTCACTTATAACCAACCTTTGTCATGTCAATAAGACAGAGGGGAAAGAAAATTACGAAACTTCTTATCTCAAGTTGAAGAGGAAAACTTGCTGCTAGTTCTTAAATATCTTGAAATTTTATGTTGTGAGCCTAAAAAAAATGCATTTTTTGGGGGCAAAGTCTAGAGCTCTTTTTTATCAAGACTAGTCTCATAGCTCTACAAATATGCTGAAATACTCTTTGAAAATCGTTATATTTTCACACATTTTATTTATATTACTATTAATTATTATTATCATCATTATTCAAACTATAAGGTTGTTAAGTAAAAGAACCCTTTTTAAATCCGTACGTAGACTTTATTTTGGCGTGAATAATATTTTTAAACATCGTATAATTAAATATTGCATTAGAACTGAACTTCTGCGCGGCAATTTCTCACTTACCTAGGTGGCCCCCTAAACACTTTATTATTTTTTTGATCAACAATTTACCAGCCATTCAAGCTATCAACATTTTATCACGGGGTTAGGAATGGGGTAATATTTTGCCTTTTACTTAGGGGTGGAGTGTAAAACCATATAGGGAAAACCACCTTCAGCTCACAAAGCTTGGATTCGAACCCTGAACTCCACTTCACCTGAACACTAGACTAAACATTTAGTCAGTCCTTCCACCTATTCGATTATGGTAAATGAATATAATTTATATTTTTAAAATTGTTGATAGCCATATAATTTTTCTAATTTCTTTCCACTATAAGTCCTGATAGAACTTAACGAGACGGTACCTTTTTAAATTGTGTCGAAGTGTGTTAACACATGTTCTTTTATGTGAAATAAAGTTTAAAGAGTTGTACCCAGAAGTAAAGATGTAAAAGTCAACTTCGTCATTTGTCCAAGTCACCGAGTTAGTAGTATAAATATCAGAGTAAATTCAGACGTGTTATAGTTGTTATTATTTGCAAAGATACAGCTCAATACCTTTTTTGTGAAGACCTTAACCACTTATATTGATGACATCAGAAACCCTGGTGGCTATACATCCACCGATTAATGATGGCCTCACTTTTGAGAATTTGTAAACTTTGATATGCTAATCCTCCAAAGCAGGGTTTGGCAATTGTTTTGATCTCGCGGCTATATTCAATCGATCGCGTAAGAAAACTACAATGTCCTTAAAATTCGATTTTTGAGTTGTAAATATCTCAAGTAGCCTACTTTTAAATAATATTTGAGTGTAACTAAAATAACATTGATGAAAAGGTACCTTTTAAAAAAAAAAATATTTCTATAAGTTGGGGATGTAGGCAACGCGATAAAAGGTAAGTGTTTTTGTAGTCTTTATATCAAGATATTTGTATGTTCAAAATAAATCAAATATTGCTTCAGGATAAACATAGAGAGTAATTTTTTTCCCATGGTGACTTCAACAGTTGTTGAATATCTGTAGAGGAGGTCCTGGAATGTAATAATAATTTTTTTCTCTTCATTTAAAAAGTGTATCAACTTATGTCGCTATGTTCATGATAGCAATTCAACAACTATTGATATTACCATGTGAAAAAAATTAAACTCTTTGGTTTCTACTAGAGAAACATTTGGTTTTAGTATCCAAAAACATTTTTTTTCTATAAGAACTGCAAATACAAAGATCTTATCTCACGTCCCCCTACATTACTTAACTCGATAGGTGTCCAAAATGGTTGTCGACCACTGCTCTTAAGTAAATATTTGTAATTAAAAAAAAAATTGTTTTGGCAGCGCTCGAGAAATTTATGTACGAAATAAATTGTCATTTTAAAAATTTTGAAAATTCTTTAAATGTACAATTTTGATTACATTATCTGTCTATGAGCTTCCATTAGAAAAAAATGTGAAAATTGTTTGGGTAGGAACCCGAGAATAACACTATCAGAAAAAAATGGATGAGTTTACAAAATTATTAATCAATTTCTTAACAAGCACAGGCCTAACTATCTTCGATAACATTAATACGGCTTATTGTTATGGTTGAACATAGAGTTGTGTTTTTTTTGTAAAAGGACAAGGAAGTGGGAAAAGAAGGAGGGTCTATTGTACTTAGATCGTTGACCTCAAATACCAACGTTTCATCGTTATTCTCGATTAACTGTCAGCTTCGTGTCAAATCTTTGGATAGATTATAATAGTGGGTTACAGCCGTGGCCTTGGTTGATGAACACCCACTCTTTCACTAACAACCACCACTTAAAACAGGTTAGTTAAAAAATAGGGGAGAGGGTGCTCATTAGAACTTGTTATCAGTACAAAGGTAAACGAAAAATACGAATCAAAAAAAGATCAGATGTGTAAACAGATAGAAAATAAACAGTATTATAAATCTGATCTCATTCAAATACATTTATTATTATTATTTATTATTATTATTATTATTAGCACCGCGTCTTACTATCCGTTCGGGTTATACGCACTTACGCTAATGTGTAATTGTGAGATGAAATGGAGGACCTACAGTTTAACGTGGAATCCGAACCACGGTGGAGGCCTGGCATTCCTCACATTCACAAGTTGTGTTTAATACACGTCTTGTCAGAGGGGAAGGTACGGTTTGTCAATCAGATAAATCTTTGCCGGGACCAAGGATTGAAACCCGGACCCCCAGCACAGAAGTCCGACACCTTACCCCTAGACCACCAGGTCACCCCAAATACATTTATTGTTGTTGCTGTAAAAGTAAATATATTACTATAAGTAAGGAACAGTTTCTTAGGTACCAAAATTTTTTTTAAATAGGCATTCAGACAATGGGATTTACGCACCCAAATAGACACTGAAGGATAAAAATATGAACATAATAATAACCAATTCAAATTGGTTTTATTACAAATTATTACCTACAGCCATTTTTACTTTCTCTCTATCTTACAGGTAGAGAAAGTATTGTGATCGTCAAAAAAATCGAACTCGAGATTTTGATGAATTTTGACGTTTCATGACTTCCTGAATCCGAAAAAGTGGTTTTTGAATTTCCGTCTGTCTGTCTGTCTGTCTGTCTGTCTGTACCTCCAACTAGAGCCTAAACTATTTTACCGATTGAGCTGAAACTTGATATCTAGGGTTTTCATAGGGTTGCCCCGAGGGGTTTTTGGAATTGGATATCTACCCCTAAAATTAAGGGTAGTTTACTGAAGGGCAAAAAGAGAAAAAGTCGATTTTCTCAAAATCGGCTCTAACGATTTTGATTAAATTTCATTTATGAACATAAATAAATATTCCAAACAAAATGGCTACTCTCAATATTTCGGCAAAATTGTTTTAAGGGCTCCGGTCTGATGCGTAAATTAACATTTTTTATAATAGCTCCGAAACTATTTGAGATATGAAATTACTTAGCATTACAAATATGTATATATATTTTATAATACAAATATTTTATTCGAAACATATTTTTATAAAATCAATAACTTTCAATATATACGCAATTATATATATATATTTTTAACTTTTTGGGCATTAAAGCTTAAGTATTGCGACCGTAAGAAAAACTAACCTGAAATGTTGATGGATGTCGACGTCTCATGACCCCCCGAACCCTTAAAAATAGTCTTTGCAATGCCGTCTGTCTGTGTGTATATTAAAACTTAAAATTAAGGGTAGTTTACTGAAGGGCAAAAAGAGAAAAAGTCGATTTTCTCAAAATCGGCTCTAACGATTTTGATTAAATTTCATTTATGAACATAAATAAATATTCCAAACAAAATGGCTACTCTCAATATTTCGGCAAAATCGTTTTAAGGGCTCCGGTCTGATGCGTAAATTAACATTTTTTATAATAGCTCCGAAACTATTTGAGATATGAAATTACTTAGCATTACAAATATGTATATATATTTATAATACAAATATTTTATTCGAAACATATTTTTATAAAATCAATAACTTTCAATATATACGCAATTATATATATATTTTTAACTTTTTGGGCATTAAAGCTTAAGTATTGCGACCGTAAGAAAAACTAACCTGAAATGTTGATGGATGTCTACGTCTCATGACCCCCCGAACCCTTAAAAATAGTCTTTGCAATGCCGTCTGTCTGTGTGTCTATTAAAACTTAAAATTAAGGGTAGTTTACTGAATGGCAAAAAGAGAAAAAGTCGATTTTCTCAAAATCGGCTCCAACGATTTTGATTAAATTTCATTTATAAACATTAATAAATATTACAAACAAAATGGCTACCCTCAATTTTTCGGCAAAATGGCTTTAAGGGCTCCGGTCTGATGCGTAAATTAACATTTTTTTAAATAGCTCCGAAACTATTTGAGATATGAAATTACTTAGCATTACAAATATGTATATATATTTATAATACAGATATTTTATCCGAAACATATTTTTATAAAATCAATAACTTTCAATCTATACGCAATTATATGAATTTTTTTTACTTTTTGGACATTAAAGTTTAAGTATTGCGACCGTAAAAAAAAAAACTAACCTGAAATGTTGATGGATGTCGACGTCTCATGACCCCCCGAACCCTAAAAAATAGTCTTTGCAATGCCGTCTGTCTGTGTGTCTATAAAAACTTAAAATTAAGGGTAGTTTACTGAAGGACGAAAAGAGAAAAATTTGGTTTTCTCAAAATCTGCTTAAACGATTTTGATTAAAATTCGTATCTAGGCGTTGATTAAGATTATAAATAAACTGGCTATTTTCATTTTCCTATGAAAATGATTTTTAGGGTACATTACAGAAGCGTTAATTTCCGTATCTCCACAACTATTGGAGAAACTTAACAACTTATCATTGCAAAATTGTAGGACTATTAGAAATAAAAAACTTTTATTTTACATATATTTTTATAAAAACAGCAGTTTCTGAGATATTTGCAAATATATTAATACAATTTTGTGAGCTTTAGTTGTAAACATATACTACTTAAGTCTTAACGCAATAATACTCCAATGCCATAGAGTAATTAAATATAAGTAAGTATCTAAAAAAAGTATGTTATTTTTCCTTAAATCTCTTAGGAGAAATGTTTGCATAGCAATGATCTATCTCCATTTTAGACTCAATGGTCAATATTTACATTTTTTATTGGTCAAAATGTATAAATGAATAATTAAATATCAATGCGATGACTTGAAGATCTGCAACATCTTTTAAAATGTTAAAATTTTAACCAGAAATCGAAATTTTAATACGAAGTGTTGACTCTTGTGGAAGACATTAAACGTTTGAAATGTTCTTAGGTGGACAAAGATGCGCCTCTTTTCTCATTGATTCTATATCATTGTATATTATTTTATGCGTGTTCTTATGTGGAGTGGTGATGATACAATGTACATTATTCCGTTCAGAAATCTTACGAGTTTATAGAAAGAGAGAGAAAGTCTGTGCGGTGTGCCGTACCATTTATTTGTTTATAATCTCGAGACTCCCCGTTAGGGTTGTATGCAAATGTACAAATCACGCTAATGTGTTAGGAATGAAGCAGGTTGAAGTTATAGGAAATGTAGATGCATTTGTATGGAGGGATAGTGGAAATACATTTAAGAAAAATCACCCTCAGTATATCCGGGTTCGTACCCCGATATCCCCGTCATCGGGACTCTATTATATTGACATAGTCACACCTTAGACCATGCGTTCACTGAAGCGGGCTTACAGGCAATTTGATATTCCTATTTAATCACTAGATGCTTTTCTAGATTTTCAGTAGTGAAACTGGATCTATCGTCAGATTGAATGTTTTTTTATAATTTAAAAAGCTTCCTTCTACTTCGCACGATGCCAAGGACCAAAATTTCAAATTTATCATTTCCAAAGAAGTTTTATTTTTTTTTCTTCTGCCATGACATGCTGTTTCAGAATAAAATCCATACCATAGGGGTTTGGGGGGGAGGGGGGAATAAATCGAGAGAGGACAAAGCCGAAATAGGCGCGTTAAGACTCATATATATTATATATATGTCCTCTCTCGATTTATTCCCCCCTCCCCCCCAAACCCCCCTATGGTATGGATTTTATTCTGAAACAGCATGTCATATATATATATATATATATATATATATATATATATATATATATATATATATATATAGAGAGAGAGATTTGATACATAGACAGTTGATATACATGTATATGTCAACTGTCTATGTACAAACTGCTATATTTATATGCATTCCATGTTACATTATTTAATATACATATTAAAATGTCTATATATCTGGATTTCATGTTTTATATATATAAACTGTCTTTATATCAACCGTCTAATATAATGGATTTCATATTTTATTATATAATATATATATATATATTTTATATATATTTTATATAATTATATATATATTTTATATATATATTATAATATATTTTTCTATATATATATATATATTATATATATTATATATAAAAACTGTCTATGTTTTACGATCAAGGTAAAGAAAGGCAATAGGCAAAATTTCCTCCCTAACCAAGTTAACCAAGCTAACCAAGTTGTTTTGAAAACCGATCGTAAATCTTGGAAAGCTTGCATTGAGCCCATGAATGCCTAAATTACGTTGATTAGGTGTGAACGTGTATATATATAACATGTTCCTGGTGTTAAAAGTAGGATATTTATCGCTAAAACCCGCATCGATGGTCACACCAGATTGGCGCTGACCGGGAGGTCAAGGTTCAAGTCTCTAGTTGATACACTGAGGAAATTTTCCACTTTTTATGGTTTCATCTTCCACTATCTTCAATAATGTGGGTGCACTTCCTTTAAAAGAAAGCTTTCTTGTCCCTATAATTTGGATTAAACCCATTAATAAATCATGAGCCACTTCGGTGGCCGCGTGGTCTAACGCGCTACTCTCGCAATAGACTAAATTACCGATGACGAGATGTTCGAGGTTCAAATTTCGGTCGGATGTATTGATGTGTTTTTCCCCAAAAATTGTTTTCTACTGTTTCCCAGGCAAATGAGGGTAATTTCTTATAAACATAACCTTCTTAATCCCTAAAATCATTAGCTTAATTAGTACACAGGCCAATAACCTTAACGGGTAGTAAGACCAATATTTGCGTGGAGAGAGAGTGGAAAACAATTTTTGTAAAAATTCACCTCAGTACACCCGACCGAGATTCAAACCTCGATCTCCTTATCATCGGTCGGTCTAGTGACTAGTCTACTGTGAGAGTAGCACCTTAGACCATGCGACCACCAAAGCGGGTATCTGCAGCTATTACTTTGTTATCAATACCTATAAAATCACACTGAGAGTATAGCAAAATGCTATCAATGCTGGGTGCAAAAGAATACACTCTATTTGGATTTTCTCAAAACTTTCTTTTTCCTTCCGAAATCTCGTGTCATCGTTTCCAAACAGAAGTTTCCAAAATATCTCTATTTATTTACTTTTCACTTCTTCTTTATTCTTAGAAATTAAACCACAGGAGTATCTTTTGGCAATGGAGAGGGGTGAAGGGATTTCGTGGTTCTTCCATCTGAGAGTTCGATCTTTCACCGCCAGGGGGATCACGATCGATGATCCGTCGGAAAAATCGTGATGATTCCTGCGACGCTTGATTTTATACCTTTTTATGGACATTTCTCATGAGGTTAATCAAGTTTTGAACCCCTGCGAATTATCGCTCTGTGTGTGTACCGCCGTATCTTACTGCTAACGTGGCTAATCACACATTTTGGACCTGTAATCTTATATCGGCTAATAATAAAAGGAAGTGTTTGTCTGGTATGTGTTTGTTTGTTTGTCCGTGTGCGATGTTCAGCCAAACCTACGGCACGCAGAGATATGAAATTTTTAACATAGGTGGACGGAAGGGGGAACGAATGCACCTCGAATCTGGATTTTAACATTTTTAATTAGATTTTTAGTTAGGAATATTCTTAACAAATTTTTGAAGAAAATATTGTTAATCTGGTTTAGAATTAAAAATATAATACCAAATCGAACATCAAGAGGAGGGGGTTGTATAATTCTTATACCACAGAATCTGTAGATGGAAGCAAAAAAATAATTTTTTAAAATTCTCATGGCAAATCGGCACCAATGGGGGGGGGGCGGGGGGGGGCTTATATAATTCTTATACCACAATGGTTCCGGCAACGCCGTACGGGATTGCTAGTATAATATATAAGTGAACGGCCTCTGTGGTCTAGTGGTCAGAGTTCATGGCTACAGATCCAGGGGTCCCGGGTTCAATCACTAGCACTTCCAGATTTTCTGTGAAGCAATGCTCTAGAAAAGGATCTACTCAGCCTCGTGGGGACAAACTAGGAGCTACTTGTATGGAAAAAAAAGGTAGCGGCTCCGGTCTAGAAAACTGAGATTAACGACTGGAGGTGTCGTTATGCTGACCACATTACACCTCTATTAGCAGAAGTTGGTAACATCTTCACCAACAGATATGTCATCCCCTGGCCGTTAAGGCTCAAATTTCGGGCTGACGCCATGGAGTAAAATAAATAAATGGGGTTAAAGATGAGGAAGGTAGAATCTTAGGTTAAGTGTACTACACTTGCTTTGAGTGAAAATGAAGAAACTACTTAGGAGAGATAAGAAGCACTTCAGTACACACGACTGGGATTCAAACCCTTACCTATGCGTCACCGTCAAGCCAACTAGACGAGCATGACGTAGCCTAAGTATCGATTTGTTCAGTTGCACACTTTTTTTTATCACCGCGTCTTTATACCCGTTCGGGTTATACGCTTGTGTCCTAATTATGCTAGTGGTTTTAGGGATCTGGAAGGTTATGTATATTTAGAGAAAATTTATCCGCATTTGCGTGGAGAGATAGATTGGAAAACCATTGAGGAATAATGACCCTCAGTAAGCTCTATCTAGATTCGAATCTTGATCCCCCCATCATCGGAAATCTAATCTATTAGACCATGCGGCCACCAAAGCGGGTTACACTACTATATTAATATGAGAAAATGAACAAAAATAAATCAATATATTACTCTGTTAGTTGGCTAGGATATAAATAAGGTGATGGACAACGAAGCTAGCCACTCGACCTGTAGACAACTCTCTGTGTTCAACGAGACGAGACCGGCTTTATAAACTGTCACGTCACTTAACGCATCAGCGTTTACCAAAGAGTTGGGGGTTTTCTTTAACTAATATCTCGTTTGTAAAATAGCAAGGTTAGGTTTAACAGTTTTTATTTGGTTAGTTAATGAATCGAGGGGACGAGAGGTTTAATTAGTACGAACTGTCTAATCATCCTTTATAGTTATACTACTATTTCTTATACACTTTGTTCAGATGGTGGATAGACCTCACTAGCATCGGTTGGCGCGCAATATGTACAGTCTGGTTTTAATAGGAAGCGATTATTTTAAAACTAACTGACCCCGTGGTGAAGTAGCCAGTGTACCTGGCTATGTGCCTAGAGGTCTCGGGTTCGATTCCCGAGCTGGTTCCTTGGATATTAATTTTTTTCGCAAAAGGGGAAATCACCCCCAACGGTCATCAGGGTTTGATTAGTTAGGCTCAAGTTAGGTTTTAAGTGTTTCCACTGGTTCCACACCGTCATACTCACTATCACCATCACCCCATCTCATCGGGACATGGAAAGAGCCTCCACTGTAAGGGTGTACTATTAGTACATTCGGGCATCCCCTGGGCAACGGTACATCAGTATTTAGATTCTTAGTCCATTTAATATTTTGTTAATCGCCGCGTCTTCCTACCTGTTCAGTCTATACGCACACCTGGTAATTACTCTAATTGGTTAAGGATGAAGACGGAGGAGTTTTAGAAATAATCTACCTGTATTTTCGTGGTAAGAAAGTGGGGAACAGCTTAGTGAAAATCACCGTCAGCACACCCGACCGAAACTCGAACACCGATCTTCCCATCATCAGCAAACCAGTCTAACACGAAAGTGACGCCTCAGACCAGGGGTGGTCAACTTTTTTGGGGACCCGATCGAATTATAAATTTATCAAGGGTTCCTCGGTCACACTGTACTTTGGATTTTCTTTTTCCTATAGTTATTAAATTTATTCCTTGAATTCAATCTTCCTCAAATTACTTATGTCCCCACCTTTACAGAAAAAAAAGTATATAGAATAAATAAAATATACATATTAAATTATTTAAATTTCTGGATTAAATAGCCAAGCTATTATATTCTATATTTAATGTCTTATAGCCTTACCGATTATAACCGAGCAAGGTAATTTTGGTCCCAATCTAATATTATTTGGAAGTACTTTATATATTTGCGAGTTTAAAAAAAACTCAAAGATCGATCTAGTTTTCTTTCACTATCGACTGAAAATTGCCGCGAGATCGGACAGTTTCTGATCCCTGCCTTAGAATTTGCCAAGAATGTCCTGAATTTTAAATGACAACTTTTTTCTCTTCTTTTTCTCTTAATTTAAAAAGTTTCTCATCTAATTCCGCTCTGCTAATGACAGATATTCAACAACATTTGCTATCACCGTGTGAAGAAAATTAAACTATATGTTTATAGTGGAGCAATATTTTATTTATCTTGGCCAAAATATATTTTTTCTGCATCCCCCCCTTAAATAAAATGAGGCCCTTCCGTGATTGAACGTGTCAATCACCAGTCACCTTGCTTCAAAGGATTATAGAGCGATTCCCGGTGGGATACGTCATGGTAAAGGACTTAGCCAAATAATTTACGAGTCATCTACACTAAAGGATGGCAGATAGAGTGATGGGGGAGGGGGGGGCGGGGAAGGAAGTGGTTTCTAGGCGCTAACAGGTCGGGAAAATATGATGACTAATCAAAGTTAATTGAGCAGTTAAGCCTGATTTATTTAAATGCACCTTTAGAATAAAACTGGTCTTAACGTGACGGAAATGGATTTGCCGTAACTCTTTAAACATTACATTTGACTGCTTTAGTTAGAAAATATTAGTTAAACTAATCAAACCCACTTTTTTTGTTCAATAATTCCTGATATGATTTAAACACTAGAATAGTTTTTTTTTTTCCCCCTTTTAGAGTTTCACATCTTTCTTATTTTACATATCACCACGTCTTACTACCCGTTTGGTTATACGCATACATACTAATTACACTAATAAGATAGGGATGAGTATGGTTGGATTTAGAGGAAGTGTATACGCATTTGCGTGAAATAAGAGTGGAAAACCATCTAGGGAAAAAACCACTCTCAGTACACCTGACCGGGATTAGAACCCTGGTATCCCCGCAGTCAACAGTCCAATTTATTGCGAAAGTAACGCCTTTAATCATGCGGCCATCGAAGCAGATTTTCTCGTTTTACTACCCATCTGGGATACCCGAAAGTTGCCAGTATATAGAGTAGGGATGAAGAATTTAGAGGGAATGTGCCCATCTTTGCGTGAAAGTAGAGTGCACAGTTTTTAGCCCCTTCAATAAACACGACTGGGGTTCAAACCCCAACATTCCCATCACTGACAAATAAGAATATACGAAGTTGACACCTTAGCTAAAGTACTATTCAATGCTTGTAAAATGCATTTTATTAAAATAAACACCCTCCCTACTTCTCTTTTTTTCTACTGAGTCAGATTGGATCGAACCGGTACTATTTGCTTTTAAAAATCTGTCACGGTATGAACCATTTGCTTACAATCCCTCCCTTCCAAGACAACAGAACCACGAGTACAAATCACGTTTGCTAAAAAGTAGATTATAATGTGATCAAATCTCAGCTAGAAATTAGGATAATCGTATGTTGGTGTTTATTCAAAAAAACATTTGATAAGACGTATTGATCCGTATGCTATCTTACTTTAATCGAATTTTTTTTCGACAAGAATTTCCGGATTACTAACTACCTAAGCTATTTTAATACTTTTTTTTAAAAAAAATGAGTGAGTATGTGCTCAAAGACTTCAAATTTCAAAAATATTTAAAGGGTAAACCACAATTAAAAAAAAAAGATAATTTATTTCGACAGTATTTTCTCAAATTCTACCAAAAATATTATTTTATTTAATAAAAGCATTTACTTCAAGATTTATATGATCGTAGTTTACAAATTTTCAATAGTGAATCCACAATTTATAGATATAATTTACGTCGTCATAATAAATGGGTTGAGGTCTCTAAAAACAAAAGGTCTTGATCTATAGATTTGCACAAAAATCACAAAACGTCTGAACCTACCCTAATGTGGGACTTACTACCAACCTTGAGACTTTAACAAGAAAGAAAGTTTACTTAGACAATCTTTTGCATGGATACGACGTAGTTTTGAAATGCACCCGGATTTAATCTTGTGTAAATTGTGTACCGGTAATCGATCTCCTTAAAAAACCTTATATGCAATAATTTGTATCTAAAATGGTATAATATAACACGTACAATATGAAGAAGATAATTAAAGTCTAATGTATATATTGTAGCAAAATTTCTAAAATTGTTAATACGTTTTTTCCTATTTACATCTTTTCATTTTCCAATTTTATTTTAATTTACTATAGCCTCAATCTCAACAAGATCAAACAAACTAATGTTTTCTAATGGATACGCTCTCATTTGTTCTATATTTTAATTAGGTGTTCTAAACAAGAAATAATACACTAATAAACATGTAATTTGTAAACCCTAGTTCAGTTGAAACTTTTTCACATAATGAGATATTTAGAAGCGTTTCTACATCTGCAATGAAAAAAAAGTAAGTTGGAGATGATTGTGACGAATGTTTTGACCTTGTTTCCTCGTTCAGCTTCCTCAATGGACCATATCTCCTTCTTTCAAATTAACCTTCACTCCTCGGTGACTCAAAGAGAAGGACATTTTGGTCCTTTTAGAATTCACAAATGAATCAGGCGTAAAATACAATCCTGAGTGTTCATTCTAATGCATACAAATCATCTTGAGCAAATCGATACCATTCAAGGTCACTGGTAAAAAAAAACCATACGACAATATTTCTATGGTGACTTTT
Source organism: Timema podura (assembly GCA_033556935.1). NCBI lineage: Eukaryota > Metazoa > Arthropoda > Insecta > Phasmatodea > Timematidae > Timema > Timema podura. Next base: position 23,550,449 of record JAVRXN010000013.1, on the reverse strand, counting down.
CTATAGGCTGGATACAGGTACAGTCAAATTTTTATAAGAAGGTCCTATTATAAAAATATAAACGTGTTTTTTAAGGCCAAAATTGAAAACATTTTACTATTTTCTTAGTGTGATTTGATAGGTATTGGTAATATCTAGGGGTCTTGAGGGTAAAGTGCTCGTCTCAGGATCCGACTTTCATGGGTTCAAACCCAGTTGGAGTCAACGATTTTTCTTGAGTGATAAAAATCCATAGTACAACTTCCTTCTAAGGAGAAGTAAAATCGTCAGTCCCATGTCAATATTGTGGCGTGTAAAAGAACCCTGGAAGGTATGGGAAAATAACTTTCCCTTCAAAATTGTTATGCCCTTTCACTCTCGCTCGTAGAAATTCTCGTGTGCTGATATAATTATATACACTTTATATGTGTGGGTTTTTTCAAGGCTAATGTGGAGTATATTTCTTTGGAATTTCCTTCCCCATCTTATGCACTTATTTCCATAGCAATGGACCTTTTAGCAATACATTATCTATCCCTATAGCAATGATGGTAATTTAAATTTAATTTAAATTTTCTTAAGTATAGTGCTGACCAACAATCGCAAGACCTATATTAAACCAGTGCTGAAAAATAGATAAGCAGACTAGGAAATAAAAAATAATTATAGTTAATAAATAATTTAAATTAATAAATTAAGACGCTAAGATAATACAGTAAGATATAATGATTACAATTTTAAAATTCCAACGGTCAAGAGGGCTGAGCTTGTAAGCGTTACTTATAGAAAAATATATATTTATATTTTTATCACCGTTTTACTACCTGTTCTGTCAGACTTCTGTGCTGGGGGTCCGGAGTTCAATCCTCGGGCCCGGCACAGATTTATCTGATTGCCAAACCCTTCCTTCACCTCTAACAAGACGTGTATTAATCACAACTTATGAATATGAGTAATGCCAGGCCTCCACCGTGGTTCGGATCCCACGATAAACTATAGGTCCTCCATTTCATCTCACAATCACCCTGCCATTACATATTAGCGTAAGTGCGTATAGCCCGAACGGAAAGTAAGACGCGGTGCTAATAGTAATAAATAATACTACCTGTTCCGGTTATAGGCATATATGATAATTATTATTATAATGGGGTAGTGATGGAAATGGAATCATTTTAGAGGTTATCTATCCACTTTTGCGTGGAAGGAAAATGGGAAACCATTTAGGAAAAACCAGCCTCAATAGACTTGGCTGGTACTTGAACTCTAATTTTTCTGTTATCAGCAGGCCATTCTAACATGAGAGTGACGCCTCAGTCCATTTGACCACTGAAGAGGGTGGAAGCTGTTCTTAATATGACTATGTGCTATGTGTCATATTTAGGGAGATATTTCAAATATGTTCATAGTAAATGTATCAGAAGTTTTCTTCTTCCTTTGAAATGTCTCTAAGACGTGAAGGGTATTGTGAGTTTCGAAGTTGAAGTGAAGGATATTTGGCTTCAGGTGAGTTGGGGCCGCACTAGTTTTTTACTTCTAAAGAGACAGTTGAATTGCGGCCCCACATTTTTAGAGCCACGTATGAATTGTGGCCCGATCTGTTGTCCTAACCTAGCAAAACCTAACCTAACCTAACCTAGCATAACCTAACCTAACCTAACCTAACCTAGCACGCCTTCAAATTGTTGTCAAAGCCATTGAACGACGAGAAATGAGGTAGTTTGGATATTAAGAGGGATGTCGACATGAGACGATTATGGTTTCTAACTGAAATTTAAGACCAAATGATAGAAAGCACACTGTTGATTAGGTAGACACAACTCATACCTCTCCCTTAAATGAGTGGGCCGCAATTCGTACGCGTCTCTCTCTAAATGCCGAGCCGCAACTCGTACACGATTTCAAGATTATGCCGCAACTCGCCTACAAAGGCCTTCGACTAGCACACTTCAAAGTTTCGCATGTCATAGTAAAATACGTAGATGTGTCATTGCTAATAGAGAAGCACAGTTTTAAAGTCATTATTCTGATATAATAAATACCGCGAATACTATTAAAATCGTGATTACTGGTTACGCTCGAGTGTAGTTAACGAAGCCCCGATCTAGTTGGAATGACTACATCTGGCTAAAAATAAATAAACACCCGGCAATTGACCTTGCGAGGTCTAGAACCCGGATCTATATCTGATGGAGTGCATCACAGGGACTTTCACGTAGTTCCATCAAAAGGAATTACCACTTATCTTTTATCTTGGAATCAATTTTATGCGTCGGAAGGCCGTTCATGTTTTACGTGTGATAACCATTAAAAAAATTGATTTTTTTTTTGTTCGAATTTATACGTCAGATTACCAATAATAAACCAGTGACGCATCATATAAAAAGGTACCATAAAATGAGTACATTTTTACAAAAAATATTTGTTTTAAACTTTTTTATTATAGTTATCAAGGATACCTTAAGATATTTTAAAAGTAAATTCAACATTAATATTTTTAATGACTCAATCTTAGGGGTTAGCGTTGGTAGGATAGGTCTGTGTAAGTGCATCCACAGTAACGTAGAGAGAAGATGAAAAAAATTCACAGTGATAAATAAGAGTTTGAATAAAAAATATCCTAAATGTGTTCGGCCGTCCGTGAGTTGAACCTCGAGATACTTGCCCTAATTGATTGATTATATTGTGAGCCTGACGCCTTATCGACCTTATCTATGGTCGGCAGAATTTATTATTAATACCAAACAACAAAGACCTGAATTTAATATGCGTATTTTATAATGGATTTATACAAATATTCAAATTGTTTTTCTGGATATAAATGTACCGATCGCTGGAGCTTCCTTGGCCGCTCATAATTCTTATAAACGGGTTCAATTTTTGGGGATGATTTAATTATTTAAGAAATTATGTTTAGAATCCATTCAATAGGTTTTCATACACATTTCAAATCTTATGTCTTGTACATTTTAAATTATTTTATCAAAAAACTTTATAATTAGGAAAATTACGATTTCCATAGAATTCCAGACGAATGCTGTTGCATTTACATACTATTCATACCCATTAAAATAGGAGTGTAGGAGACGTGAGAAAAGATAAGTGTTTTTGCACCCAAAAAAATCTTCATTAGAAACATAAAGAGTTTAATTTTCTTCATATGGAGATATCAATATTTGTTGAATATCTGTCTTGAACATATCAGTATTAAATGATAAACTTTTTAAGTGAAGAGAACAAGCTGTCATTAAATTTTATGACTTCCTTGAGAGATATTTGACAACTTTTGAGATCACCATGTGAAGAAAATTAAACTCTATGTTTATACTGAAGAATCGTTTGATTAATTTTGATTAAAATTGTTTTGTCATAATCACTTCAAAAATCCTGCCCTTTCGTCGCGTTTCCTGTACTACCACCTTAAAGTTTAGAGGTTTCACTTCATTTATTTTGACCGTCTTTCTTTCGATCTCTCTGTTTTTTTTCCGTTCGTGGGAAAACCATGTTGATCCCACAGATAGGAGATGAACTTTCCAAATAATTCTAAAAAAAAAAAAACTTTACGGATTCAATAGATTGTCGTTTCCAGTGGAAACTTGAGTAGATGTTTAAAATAACATCTTAATCAATATTAACATTGAACCATTTTGATGGTTGAATGGTCTAACGGCAATAGACTGAAATGAAGATGACGAGAAGATTAAGGTTTGAATCCCGGTCCTGTGTGTTGATGTTTTTTTCTTAGATGTTTTTTTCCATTCTTCTCCGACGTAAATGCGAATAAACTTCCTCACCTCATTCAGCTATAACACATTAGCATAGTTATAAGACCTACCTACATAAGATGTAATGCTAAATTTTTTTTAGATATAGATACTTACAATCAAATAAGAGGTCCAACGTGTTTCTACCAACAGATTGTGATATTATAGAAAGCAGCTAATAAAAAATTAAACTGATTTTCCTAAGAAAGAGTTTTTAATCACAGTGTATCATTAAATTATACGTATAAATTAAAAAATATATATAATGGCGTAGGGATGAAGAAGGAAGCATTTTTAGTGGTAGTCTACTCGCGTTTGCCTGGAAGGAGAGTGGGGAGGCTTTACTTCCCCCCCGAAGGAAGTTTATATACATATATAGATATGGACTTAAGTAAAAGTATGTATGATTAGCCCAAATGTATAGATATCTTTATATAAGGGCTATTCATATCTTTAGACTTAATTGTTAAATAAACTTTGAATCATTGACTTATTGGACACATATCCTCTACCAACCGAACTAAGGAGTCCGAATAATTTAATTGGCTATCGATTGTTACAAAATTGAGGGCAGAATTGAATCCTCGAGAATACTAACAAAAATTTACGACCACGGTTATTTTATAAAACATGTCTGTTTATAGAGTTCAGAGTAGAAGACTCCCCTTTACCCCCCACACTTCACCATGAAAAACTTGAAATGAAAAATAGGGCAAATAATTTTACACTCTTACACCCTTTGTTCAGTATTCTATAATCCAGCATGAGAATGAGTGTGTGCGTGTTGAAGACAAGTTTCACTGCCACCAGACAGAGAGAGAGAGAGAAAAAAAAGGAGAGATTTAGTTATTATTTTCGAAAGGGGTCAACTTACAAACATATACATTCCAGCAACTCACAAAACACAAGGATCATGACCCTATTGTCTGGACCGTGCCTTAACCCTACACCTCCATAAATACTGGACATAAATAATTTGAAAAGAATAGGTTGAGAAATGTCTTCAACAGTAAAAATGAACGCTCCCAATTTGGGGAACTGGTCTAGTGGTAAAAATATAAACAAATTAATAATATCTACATTTTACCTTTAGGTACCAATATGTTTTTACTCTATCACAACCCCTTAGGGAGAAAAAAGTATCGTGATCGTAAAAAAAAACCTCGATATTTTGATAGATGTCAACGTTTTTCATAACACCCTGGCATTCCTTCAACTCCAAAAAGTTGTTTTTTTGCAATTTCATCTGTCTGTCAGTGGGACTCAAGCCAAAACTATTTTACCGATTAGGCTAACACTTGGTATCTGAGAGTTTTTTTAAGGTTCCACGAAGGGGTTGTTGGAAATATCTATCTAACCTTAAAACCAAAAGCTCGCCGTATATTACGGTGGACCGGACCTCCATTGCGAATGAAAGTGTGTAAAATCATGCATGTTCAAGAGTATTTACTAAAGGAAAAAGATCATTGGAAAGATCTAGACAAAGATGGTAGGATACCATTAGAATGGACCTAAAAGAGATACCTGGTGTAATTAGGTGGACTGGATAGAACTAGATCAAGATAGGGATAGTGTGTAATGATGTGGACTGGATGGAACTAGATCTAGATAGGGATAGGGTGTAATGAGGGGGACTGGATAGAACTAGCTCAAGATAGAGATAGGGTGTAATGAGGTGGACTGGATATAACTTTTTCAAGATAGAGATAGGGTGTAATGAGGTGGACTGGATAAAACTTTTTCAAGATAGAGATAGGGTGTAATGAGGTGGACTGGATAAAACTTTTTCAAGATAGAGATAGGGTGTAATGAGGTGGACTGGATAAAACTTGCTCAATATAGAGACATGGTGTAATGAGGGGGACTGGATGGAACAAGCACAAGACAGGGATAGGTGGAGTACTTTTGTAAGTGCGTCAATGAATTTTGATGTCATTTGGTGTATAGGAGCAATGGTTTGAATGTAATTGGTACGATGCACCGCACGTACTTTCTCTCTTTTATCTTATAATAAAAACATTAACCAAAACTCTTATGGTTTATGAAACCAAATAATATTCAGAAACACTCCACCAGAGAACATAAATAAAATATTGAGATAATAGGAACATCTCTGTCAACCAAAAAGCATAACATTCATTTTTATATTTCAAAGATCCGAATAAAAAAAATAATATATGTATATATAATTTTATAGCGTAGAAACTATTGGCTTTATACAAATATATTCTAATTAAAATACTTTTATTTTATTTGTAAGCTTACTTCAACTTTACCACAATAAGTTATTTCGTTCAAAGTCATTTTTTTGTTTTTGTTTGTAATGTTAAACAGAGCATAGATACAAAATATCATCAAAATATATCTAGTGGATCTAGAGAAATTAGATTTTTGCTTCTCTCTTTGACATTCAGTAAACTGTCCTTAGTTTTAGAGTTAGTTATCTAATTCTAAAAAATTTTCGAGGAAACCCTATGAGAATCCTAGATACTTAGTTTTATCCCGATCAGTAAAATATTTTCGGCTCAAGTCCAAGATACAGACAAACAGGCACACAGAAGAGAGAAATATACTATCACGAAAAACAAATTTTTTTTAATCCAGGGCATGAAACGTTGGTATCCATCCAAAATCTCAAATTCGATTTTTTTTTATGATTACAATAATTATTTCTCAGAGGGTTTTAGAGAAAGTAAAAATCATAGAGACATCGATAGTAAATTCAAAGAGAGATTGTATTATTACAAATCTATTTTAATTACCTGGGAATATTAAAAATTACGAGACTATTTTGTTTACCTAGGGACATTTTCAAGTCTATTTTGATAAACTATGGACAGTAAAAGTAGACAAAACCATTAACTAGCTATTAAAAACGTAGATTATATTCAGTAAAAAAAAAAAGAGTCTTTTACTTAGGTCCTTTTTATTTTAAAGGTTCAAAATATCGCTGAATAATCAACAAACTATTCGCGGGTATAAATAAAACGTTTAAAACTCCGTATAGGAATATTTTAGTGTCCAACGAAAGATTTATTTGACTCCTGTATAAGTATAGCCATTTGTAAAAGCTTCGGAGTTGAATACATTTTTCTTTGTATGGTGTCATAACAATTGTGGGTGTTCTTTTAAAAAGTTGTACTTGAATACATTGTGAGATACAAGGATGGTACAATCACTCAAAATAGTTTGTTTCGTTCCCATTTAAATTACTGGAACAAATTTAGCTTTAATATAGGTTATTTACTGCTCGAGTTATTTTAATATTCAGCTCAAGAAAAGCCATGAATTGAGTTTTAACAACATTAATAAACTAATTCAGTTATTTATTTATTTATTATTATTATTATCATCACAGCGTCTTACTACCCGTTCGTGTTGTACGCACTTAAGCTAATGTGTAGTGGTAGGGTGATTGTGAGATGAAATGGAGGACCTACAGTTTAATATGGGATCCGAACCACAGGTGGAGGCCTGGAATTCCACACATTTACAAGTTGTGATTAATACACGTCTTGTCAGAGGTGAAGGAAGGGTTTGGCAATCGGATAAATCTGTGCCGGGACCGAGGATTGAACCCCGGACCCCCAACACCCCTAGACCACCAGGTCACCTTGATGAAGTTATTTCCTGCCGAACATTACTTATAAAATAAATAAATATCGTAGTTCAACATTTAAGTTAAAACTTTTAAATAACTTTATGGATTTATTTGATTGAGTTTATATCAATTACAATCAAATTCCTTATAGTCACTTTAGGGTTCTGTGTAATGTTGGAACAAATTTACAATTGGTTTATTTTTGTTAAGTGTACCAACTTTTTTTTGCATTATAACAAATTTAAATAATGGAGCACTCTCACACAGGTAACGTGGACAAAGGTGTCTGTCTATACCTGTCCAGTTTGTCAGTGATAGGGAGGTCAGAGCTCAAAATTCACCCGGATTTACGGTTTTCATAATTGTTCTACATACTCACTCAAACACAATCATGAATATTCTTTTTAAATTGAAAAATGACACCTGGACACGGGAATCAAACCTGAGACAGTTGGCTTAGTACGTCAAATGCTCTTACCATTGAACTTTCCAAGAGAAGTCCCATGTTTACAGCCATTCTTCACAAATATTTTAAGGCAAAGTCTGTAATGGACGTGCGGAAATCGTCAGCTACATATGATTGATCAATAATTAAGGTCACGAATGTTCATATAACGCAGCTAAGAGTTCCAAGCTCAATTCTAACTTCTAGGTGTTATTTTTCAATTAAAAAAAGATATTTAGAAGCCTATTTAATCCATCAAGCATAAATGGTTATTTATCGTGTAAAATATTTTTGAAATATTTTAAGTTTCTAAATATCAGTCATGGATCAGAAAACAACCCTTATAGATCCCCTAGACGAGTTGTCAGATTGTGAGTATTAATAAAGTAATAATTAATACTGACAGTCTGACTGGTCGTGTAGGGGCCCTATTAAAAAAAAATCCATAAAAATAAATAGAGTAATATTTATCGTCTTAAGACATTCACCCAGATATTCATTATGTTTAAAATCATTATACCCATATTTCGAACAAATTTCGATATTCAAAAATCGGTAGTAAGTGAACTAATCTCATTATTCAGAGCTAGAATATAAAATATCGATTTAGCCTCGAGGTGTGATAATATAGCATACAAATATCTAGTTTGGACGAAATAGTTTGGTCTGTAGTCCCAGGTCCAGACAGACAGACACAAAACGTTATGATCCATCATAACCTCGAGGGGGGAAAAATTTAAAAAATCACGAATAAAATACTTTCTTAATATGACAAAAATAACATTTAAAACTATGTTAGGTAATCATTTTGTAAGAAATTTATATCAATAATATTTGTATTTAAGTTTTAGTTCTACTCACAGAGAATAAAAAAAAGTTACATTCGAAGATTAAACGAGACATGCGCGTCATTACTTTTATTATTATTATTATTATTATTATTATTATTATTATTATTAGCACCGCGTCTTACTACCCGTTCGGGTCATACGCATTTACGCTAATGTGTAATGGTAGTAGGATCATGAGATGAAATGGAGGACCTACAGTTTAACGTGGGATCCGAACCACGGTGTAGGCCTAGTATTCACACATATTCACAAGCTGTCATCAATACACGTCTTGTCAGAGGTGAAGGAAGGGTTTGGCAATCAGATAAATCTGTGCCGGGACCGAGGATTGAACCCTGGACCACTAATGACGGGGAGATTGGGCTTCAAACATCCGATAACTGGGTGGGGGGGTTCTAAATAGTTTTACCATTTTCCTTTCACGCAAAAGTGGGTACACTTCTAAAAATTCAACCTTCCTTATCTTTAATACATTGGTTAAATTATTACATGTAACTCTAAAGGGTATTGAGAGGCTATGACAAAAAAAAAAAAAAGAAAAAAAAAGCTATTCTGAAAAATATAAAGTGGAATCACAGGGTCAATACGTTTATCTTTGTTTTGAGGATAGTTAGGGCTACCAGCAAATATATAATTATGTTCACAAAATTGTTTGTATCTGTATAAATTAAAAGTTTATTGTGTGGTTTGAAACAAACTGGTAGGCCTATATTTTTTGTATTATAAATATATATTTTTACTATAGATATATAAAAATGTATATATACAAGCACAAATCGTTTTACAACCCATTATGTTTGGTTATTCATCTACATAATAATTACACTAAACTGCTAGGGATAGTGAAGGCTAAATTTAGAGCGAGTTGACCTGCATTTCTATGGAGAAAGATTGTAAAACTATTTAGGGAAAACCACGATCATTACACTCAATCGGTATCCGAACTCTTGACCCCCATTCCCATCACCGGCAAGCCAAACTAAATTAACTCTACCTTTAGACCACGTGCCCAACGGAAAGGGTAGAATTAAAACTTATGAACTAAAAAAAAAATTGATCTCTAGAGCCAAAGTCAGACGTGTTGACAGCTCTCCCAAGCCTACCGGTCAAAACAGAGTTGATGTATGATGTATTGTGTACATCCGCGTCGGGTAAAATTGTATCGTTATTATTGATTGACTCCCTCCGGTGAACCATTGTTATCTGTTTGGACGTGTGCCTGTCATCTGGACTAGTCCGCCTCTCTTAACGTCAATCATACCAACATTCCTAATATACAACCTTCACCTTTTAGTAATCTGTACCGGACAATAACATTTTACAGTCTGTTCGCAGCTAGAGTGGTGGTAGCTTACATCTAGCAGAAGATTTTTACTCCAAATATTGGTTGACACTCATTAACGTTAACCTGTGTGTAGAGCCCGTAAAAATTGTTTTATTTTTTAGTTAAATTTAGTTTTTTTAAATCTCACTTTTTGGTGTTATTTCGTGTTTATTCAAAACTACATGTTATCTGAGGTGTTTAAGTATTATTTACATATTGAGTTAATGTATACACATTTAAAATTTGTTTTTGAAACACTATATATTTAAAATTCTTTGTTGAGTTTGTCTGCATATTTCACAATATTGTAGCCTAAAGTTAGCTTACACTACAAGAAAATACTAATCAAATTACATCATGGTCAACATTTCTGCTTAATTTCTTCTTAATTTCGTGTTTATGTTTTAAAATTGTAAAAGTGGTGTTATTTCGTTTTATAGGAGGATTTCGTGTATCAAGACGATTTCGTTTTATTTCGCTTTTCAAAAACATTGTAAATCATATCTAAAAACTATCTAAGTAAAAAGTATTTGATTCCATCTTTGTATGGCACTTTTCGCTTTATCGCGTATCACCATTTTTACGGGGCTCTACCTTTGTGGAAAATGTAAATAGTTATTGTTTTATTATTAATACTATATTATTAATCAAAAGTGCTAATAAATGCTTCTAATAATACTTCCCTAAGGATTACCGTTTAATTGTATTTACAATAACTTATCGAAAGAACAAAATATATTAATAAAATCATTATGTTTTTGGTGTTGCGGTTGTGGCAACAGAATATATTGTGAAATAATAAATTAAAAAATTAATATAATAATGCTTGTAGGTATCTTATTATAAATGACCACCAAAATAATTAAATGTGATTTTATAACTTAGAGAAATAGCTATACAAAGTATTAATTTCAAAATAAAACGTATTTATTTTCAAAACAGATGCGCATTCATCTTTGGTTTGTTTGGTTCGCCATCTTAATTTGCCAAGAAAACGTAAAATGTTATAAGTTCTGGTTTGTAAAGAGCTTTTAAGTAAACCATAGAATGTGCTTCTTAAAAAAAAGGCACATACAAACGGCTATTTTCATATATTCTTGTTTCAATATTGTAAAAAGGTTAAAATAAAAACAAAACTTTCACAATAAACAATTTGTTTTTAATTATAGCTGTAAAAATTGATAACAACTCAACATATTATCTGGAAGATCATATGGTTTTGCAAATGGATTCATGAGAGGATTTATGGTAATTTTTACAACCCTCCAATGGCGAGTCGACTTTATATATGATCCAATAAGCATAGGAAAGATGAAAATAAACGAGAGCGCCAAACAATATTATTTCTGTGAAAGAAAGACATTTTGGGTCGACTGTTTGGCCAAAGTGTTGTTTTTAGGTGGATACAATAATACTGGTCATGTCGGTTTTGTCGACAAATTTGTTTATTAAATATTGGTTAGAGGAGAGTGTAGCGCGTACACATGTGGCCAAATGCACACACTTGGGAATTTAAAATACAGCCCATTTTTTATAGGGGAACCCTTATCCGACAACTAGAAAAGTTTATATATCTACTTTTATGTATTTATACGTTAGTTACTGTTATCTGTAAGTGCCACTTTTGAGAGATATTACAAATTGCACTATTGAAATAGTAAAATGTCATGAATGTTAGCAGCAAAACAAAGTTTATATTTTCTAAAAGGTCCTATCTATGAGAATTGGACTGTGTATATGTGATTTTTAGAAACGATCTAGAAATATCTACACTGGGAGTGTCTCAAACTAAATTCAAAGTTCATCTAGTTTGGTTTGCCAGTGATGGGGAGATCCCTAGGTTCAAATCCATGATAGGTAAGAATTAAATAGCTTAGCTTTAGTGAGGATTACTCCATCTAGATATCTTATTCTGAAAATTGAATGACACCTGGACACGGGAATCGAACCCGGGACCTGTGGCTTAGTACGCCAATGCTCTAACCAATGAGCTATCCAGGAATCGTCCTGTGCCCAGGGTCATTTTTCACTCATATTTTAAGGCATCTTATTACCCCCATCTAGTATATCTACGTTTAACTACAATAATGTAACGGGGATGAGGAATTTAGGATTTAGAGGAAATTTGCCCATTTTTGCATGGAGAAAGAGAGAGATAGAGAACGTGTGTGTTTGGGAAACCACTTATTAAAAAAAATACCCTCAATACACCCGGCGCGGGTACTTATGCAAAATAGAAAATTTAATTCCGGATAAAATCATGTTATTATGTTTAAACTGACATCGACAATTCATCACGTCAAATAGGGATCGTTTTCGATGGATAAAATAGCTACTTACTTAATCGCACTTCAAATTTACAAACGTCACTTAGTCAAATTGAACACGGTCGAATTGGTGAGCAAATAATATCGTCTCGAAAGATTGACATTTTGATTATTTGTATAAACATGACCTCGATGCTTACTATTATGTTTACACTTTAAGTCTAGCTCTGGTCAAATCAATGTAGGTTGGAAGTTTGCTATTTAAAGACGCGCCGGTCTTTAAAAAGGGGTGCTTATTTAAACTTACTAGTTTGTGTGAATTTCAAGATATAAATCAAGGAAGATTCAGGTCCTTCTCCTTTATTATTTGTATTGTTTCGAAAATTTTGAAGATGATGAATTTAAGAAGAACAACAGTCTAGTCCCGAAACTCAGGAACGAGATTGACCAATCTTCATTCTGCGGTGAGTCCTCTCATCTACGTTTTCAGGATATTTGTATTGACTTCGGTCACCTTATTTAAAAGTCGAGAGCCCCAAGGCGGTCGATGTACCACCAGGAGACGCCGAGGGACCCATGACTAAAGGACAAAGTCTCGGTTGTCAGTCATATGGATACTTTACAGCATGACTTGGGCGTCGATAATCGTTCTTGCCACTCCAATACTAATCGCGAGGATATAATATACAAGTTTACCGGTAATTTCAGCGTGCATTCTTTCCTTTCTTCATATTTTGAAACTCGTCAACCCTTTGGTTTTAATAACTCTGTCCATGCGCGGTCGCTGGGAAAAGCTTGGAAATATTTTTAACGAATTTGAAAAGCTAGATAATCTTTTGATGGATGACCAAATCGCTGTCTACCGCACCACACGGATATTTTTGTGCCGTCAATTAACAGCTATTTGCGTAACGCTAGCTTTGTTTGTATATTTTGACAGCCTAATATTTAGGAGCAATCGGCTTGAGATGTGTGTGACCCTTATTGGGACACACTTTAAAAACATCGTCAGTATTATGTTCAACATACTTGTTGGTAATGTGATACTCTTGATCAAGCAGAGAATGTTCCACAATGAAAGAACAGATACACTCAACCTTTGCCACGTACGGGAGGGGAGAATATATGGTAGCTATACCATCTAAAACTCTATCTAATCTAATTACTAGACCCTTCAACAACGCCATCACTCAACCCGCATTTGTCATCAGCCCTCCAACTTATCCAAAAGGACCGTTTCATATCCCACATCTGGACACTCTACGTGAGTACCACAGCGTTCTGTGTAACGTCAACGATATCTTCGGACACCTACTCCTAATTAAAATGGTCATAAATTTCATAGAGCTGATATATTTGCTCCACTGGTTGATCGTTCTTGTCAACGATGGAGATATTCCGATGAGAATGCTGCCTTTGAGTTATTGGACTATAAGCTTGGTACTTAATGTCGTCTTCTTGACGTTGAGCTGCGACTGCTGCTTGGGTTCGGAGGCGAGTCGCGCCCTCGTGGTCCTGCAGAAGATGACCCTCATGAAGGAAATGGACCAGTCCACTATGACGGAGATGCAGTTGTTTCTACAACAGGTCATCTACAGAAACGTCCACTTCACAACTGGAAGATTCTTCACCCTGGATAGAGCCTTATTACGCTCCACTTTTGGAGTGGTCTTAGCTTACTTCGTTGTTCTCGTGCGAAGTCAAAGATTTCTATTTTTTAACACCGTGTCTTACTTCCGGTTAAAGTTAAACGCTTATGTACTAATTAAGCTAATGGTTTTAGGTACTAGGCAAGTTATATTTAGAAGACGTGTACCCGTATTTGAGTGGAAGGAGAGTGTAAAACCATTTTGGTAAACCACCCTCGGTACACCCGACCGAGATTCGAACCTGCATCTCCCCGTCATCGGTAGTCTAGTCCAACACGAGAGTAGTGCGTTGGACAATGCGGCCACCGAAGAGGGTCGTGTGCCCATTGGTTATGGGTTCTACACCATGGGTTGGAGTTAAGCACAGATCCACCGAGTCAGAGAAATTATGCTTGGAATATTAAGTGAATTTATTGCATAGCTGCTGAGATAGCACGAGTGGTTTGGACCGCACTATATCATATATACATATAATGTGGAGTAATTAACGTACAATTAATAAAAAAGTGACATCATAAACACTAGTATTGATGGGCACATGATCTAAATATCAAGACCATTTGGTAGTAAGACGTGGTGCTAAAAAAAATACCATTTGGTTTGGTTTGTTAGTGACTAAAAGGGAGAAGGGAGGGACTTCAAATCACGACTGGGTGTACTGGACGTGATTATTCCTAAACACCCGCTCCTGTGGGTGAACTTATCTAAGACGTCACTCTCTCAATAGACTGAAGAGCTGACGACCAGTCGGGTGCACTGAGGTTCCCCCCCCCCCCCCTAAATTGTTTTCCACTCTCCCTCCACGAAAATATGGGTATCCTTCCTTTAAATTCAACTTTACTCACCCCTAGCACATAAGCGTAATTAGTACTTATGCGGTGCGTATAACCCGAACGGATAGTAAGACGCGGTGCTAATAAAAAAATATAGTACATATGCGTATAAACCGCATGGGTAGTAGCTAGAACGTAATGATCAAATAAAAATAAAATATTCTTGAAATGTTTCCTAACCTCTCACCACTAAAATTAGGGTACATTTCTACTAAATAAACACAACCTTACTGATCTATACACTATTATCTTAATAAATGTATATGCGTATAGTTCGAACGGATAATTAGGTACAGTTTTATAGTCAGA
The DNA here is from genome assembly GCA_033556935.1 of Timema podura. Lineage (NCBI taxonomy): Eukaryota > Metazoa > Arthropoda > Insecta > Phasmatodea > Timematidae > Timema > Timema podura. The sequence goes on along the minus strand of JAVRXN010000013.1, from coordinate 23,535,430 downwards.
CTTCGCCTCAAGTGCGGCGCTAGACTAAATACAGGATACTTACCTTGACCAAAATGGAACAGGCCAGTTTCATATGAGAAAATGGACTATTCCGTTCGAGTTTAGGTGGATGTTGTCTGGTACTTGATATATCATCGCACTTGTAGCGAACTAAGCCTGACTACTGAACATGACACCCGCCTCGGTGGCGTAGTTGGCTAACGCGCCAGTCGTGTTGAGCCAGACTCCCGAGGACGGGGACATCGAGGTTCGAATCTCGGTCGGGTGAACTGGGAGTGGTTTTTACTAAATGGTTTTCCATTCTCCCTCCACGCAAATACGGGTTTACTTCCTCTATATTCAACCTTCCCAATTCCTAATCCACTAGTGTAATTAGTACTTAAGTGTATAACCCGAACGGTTAGTAAGACGCCGTGCTTAAATTAAATTAAATTACTGAACATGACTCTAAAACGTGGTGCAAACAAAATAATTTTATTACCATTTCTAAATTAAAAATTTAGAAATGGTAATAAAATTAATAATATACCCAGACACTCAACATCCAGGTTAAAATTGTTGCACTTCTTTTACCAGCTTGAGTCATTCACCACTAGGATCGCTGCGGTTAGTCCTATCATCACCCAGCAGTGACACTAGCGAAGCCCAGTGTTGAAGGACTTAAGCTGGCAAAAGGAGCACAGCGAAACCCCCGTAAGGTTGAGAGTCTGTTTTTTACTTGTCTGTGCACCATTTATATAATAAAATAGGAGATAAATTTAATGAATTCTACTTCTAGAAAATTGTTACTAGACTTAAAATATCACTAATAATGACCTACATTTTGCAACACATGCTGAAAGGTAACTATTTGTTACTATTTATAAGAGTGTTCATCTCTTCTTTTCTTCACAGTGTCTCACTTATTGTTCGAGCTATACGCATAAATGTGAACTAAGATATTGGGGTAGAGATTAGGAAGCTAGAATTTAAATAGAGTGAACTCACATTTTGCGTGGAGGGAAATAGGAAAAACAATAAAAAAAATACCATCAATACATTCAGTGGGAGCTCGAATCCAGAACTTCCTATCACCAGTAAACCCAAATAGTTTAGCTTTACATTTATACCTAGGGCCCATAAATGTGATCTTATACTACTAGCTTAGCTAGTTTTCATCGTACACAAATTATATAATTATTCTTATTTAACAAATAATAATTAATAATTGCTTTACTGCTTGTATGTAAATACTGTAAAGTTAGGTATTTAAGGCTACAATAACTAGTATAATCCGCTTTGGTGGTCACATGGTCTAAGGCACTACTCTCGCAGTATATCAGATTTCCGATTATGGGGAGATCAATGTTCGAATATAGTTCAGGTATACTGTGGGTAGTTTTTCTAAAACTGTTTTCCATTTTCCTTCCATGCCAATTTGAGAACATTTCCTCTAAATATAATATTCCTGATTCCTAAAGCCATTAGCGTAATTATTACATAAGCGTATAATCCGAACGGGTTTAGCGGTGATTTAAAAAACTAATATAATGACCATTCAATTCAACGTGCACTTGAAACAAAAAAATTTTAATAAAAAATAAAGTATTCCACATGAAGTAAAAAAGAGTTTTAAAAAACCAAGCATTTAAAAAAAAACACTATATTAAAATGATTTTATTAACTCCAACCTTGTCAATACTGAATTAATGTATTATTGTGCTAAGAAAGGGTATTGTGTAAGGTTTTATAACAATATTTTCTAATTGTACTAAAGTTAGATAGTATCAGATAATAGAAAATTAAATATTTAAATCATTATTACGTGAGTGTATAGAATGCCTTATTTCATCAAATTCTATAAAGTAGCTTCTTAGCATACGGACAAAAAGTGGCCATAATCGAACCAAGTAGACCTTAAATATTTACATAACTAAACATCGATTGAGTTCTTTACTAAATTTGACGTCTTGCTATGGTCGATAAATAAACGAATCTATTGTACTGCACGTTTTTTTAAAAATACCGTTTTAGTTTATATGTTACTGTGTGTAAGCGTAGCAGGCAGCCCATCGACCAATGCGAATCAACATTTCTTATAGTACCACTAGTGAAACCATGTATATTGTAGACATTTCCGACTGTTGTAGATATTTATTTTTCCCAGACTTGTGTTTTTAAAAACTGAACATGATGGTGCAGTCACATAAAACCACTAAAAGTTTGAACAATTTGTATTCAGCTGTGGCTCCATTTCTCTATTTTTGTAGGATATTCGGATTGGTATCTGTCAAAATTAAGAGTGAACCGGTTGGGCAAGGACGATGGGCTAAAAGACGCCCACATGGGTCTTACGGCTCTGCCGGGAGGATCACAAGACAACAAAGAACCGGGGCAAAACACCAATTATCAACTGTAGGGATAATTTACAACGTCGCATTGATGGTAATCATTATATCTGCAGCTCCAACTCATCTCATATCGATCTACAAGCTGATAAAGGAAAATAGTACATTTATTTTATCAGCATACAGTAATATCTTTTCTCTAAACTTGAACATCATAAATGCTCTAATTGTAATGACTTTGTTTCAATACAGTCATTGGGAAAAGATTATACATATTCTGGATAGCTTCAATAAACTAGATGACACCTTGATCGATGATAAACTTACCTTTTATCGTTTCACACGTAATTTCCTGATATGGGAAATAGCGGTTATTTGCATAGTTTTGAGCCTGTACATCTACGTTGATACATGATCTTCAAGAAAAGTTGGCTAGAAATGTGTCTACACTTTTTTTCGATAAATTTCGTCAGATGTGTTAATTTTATGTTCGATATCATTGTTGCTAATATAGCTCTCACAATTAAACAAAGAGTGTTTCATCTAACAAACAGTTATCTAAGATTTCTACTACCTATAGTGGTGAAGAGCAAGTAACACTATCCACATCAACCGGAACCCTATTCAAGGCCACTACCAGCCCATTCACCATCACCGACACCCAATCAGTTCTCACACCTTCCACAGCTTTTCAAGCACAACATTCAAATCTTCTTCGTTTGATGGCTTTTCGTTGGGCCCACAGTAGTATATGCGATATCATCCAAGTCATCAACAGAATGTTCGGATTGATGTTATTGATCAACTTGATAGCTAGATTCGTAGAGCTAATGCAAAATGTGTATTGGTTGTTGGGATTAGTTTCCGTCAAAGTATTGTCAGCGAATTGTTTGTCCATCACTTACTTGTCATTGATCTTAATCCTAAATGTCTTATTCCTGATATTAAGCTGTGACTCTGCAAGCTCTGAGGCTAGTGACACCCTCGTGATCCTGCAGAAGATGACCCTCCTGAAGAACTTGGACCAGCCACCATGACGGAGATACAGTTGTTCATACAGCAAGTCTGCTACAGGAATGTCCATTTCACGGCAGGAAGGTTCTTCACCCTGGATCGTGCCATGTTGCTGTCTACTCTCGGGGCTCTGATAACATATTTTGTTGTTCTTGTGCAAATCCGAATTAATTGAATATAACATTTTCTGTTTTGTTTATATAATTACTATAATATATTCTTATTGTGAGTGTAACACATATTTATATTTATTCACATTAGAACTCATAAGTTTCAATTTTACAAAGTGGTAATATTGGTCGTCTAAATCATCCTCCCCCGCTTGTGGATTAAGTAGCGTTTTCTTCTTCTAAAGTGGCTGTTTATCAATACATGTTAGAAAACTTATTTAAATCGGTTGAATTGAGAAAGTAAACCATCACATGCATATTTTGATTTGATTTTGAAGAACACTTTAGAGAGTTTAAACACTTTTTTTGTTGCCAACATAATAACATTTTACTAATTTTTGTGTGTAATTTTATAGGTATTGATAGTATCCATCAAAAGAGACAGTTACAAATAACATGATTTGATGTATGAATATATTAAAATTGTTCTAGTAGCTTTAGTAACTACCAAATACTGTTATTCCTACCAAGAGCAGGGTATAGGATATGTACCAGGGCCTGGTGAAGGATTTGACCAGAGTGCGGCGTCCAGTTTACGATTTGTTTTCCAGTAAGGACACCACAAATATTGGACGTGCCCTGTGTGGTACACTCAATTTTTAAAGTGTTGGACGATCACCTTAGTATTTTATTTGAAAGCCCTTGGAGAAGCTGTTACATTGATAGCCTAATGTTTTTTGTTTTTTTTTTAGGTTAATAGAAACAGTTACAAAAATAAAATTATAAGTTTCACTAAGTAAAATTATGGGTATAAAATACTGAAAATTAAAGTCAAACGTTAAACTATATCCTAATTATTGTTTAAGACCTTATAAAATTTGTAGGATTGATATTTGTTTCAATTATTTTAAGTTGCAAAGATAAATAATATATTCAGTTTAAAAATCAAACCAAGTGTGTTTACTTTTTAGTAGTTAATAGCAGAAAATAATATATAAGTATTCTACAACATATGTGCTGACAATAAAAATTTTTATTCTTAAATCACCAGTTGAAGACTTAAATAAATACATCTAAAAAAAACTCTCTCAAATGAGAGAGCATAAGAATAAGGGTGAATTTTAAGTACATTTACAATCATTCCTCAGCTATTATGACTATTGGAAACTGATTGGAGATACAAATAACCATAACCGGTCTAAATTTATACCGTTAGACTTCTGGCAAAGTGTTGATTAAACCATTCTGCTGGTATTAGAACAATAGAGGAATTATACTACGTGAACTTAAAACCTTCAATGTCACACCACACACACAAACACACACACACACACACATACATACATATACACACACATACATCTGTTCCAACCGTCAGAAGCCTAGCAACCATAAAACAAACATATTATAATATGTCATTATGAGCCTTTCACCAGCAATTGTGTCCGAACATAAGTACGCATGACAAGACATGTTTTTGAATAAATTACCGCTTCTAGGGGTGTACAATTATTATTTAAAATCACTCTCTATTGTGGTATTATTGAAATGTTATGTATGGGCCATTTATAAGCCACGTAAGGATTTTACTTACATTTTGACACACCTCATTTACCCCTATGTGACACTATGTAGACATTTAGCCTTGCCTCCTCTCCCCCCTGTGTTACGTAACTTTTAATATCAAAAGTGTATGTCATTATTTCATAGGGAAGCTTTTGTAACACTAAAAGGAGGACTTAAATTATAATAATACAACTCAATAATTATCTATAGATTTGTTTAGTAACGGTGAGAACATAAACGTTTTTTTAAAAGAAGTATTAAAGATCTGTGTTACGTAACAGTGTGACGTACCAACCCTTCCCTCAAGTAACAGCATGTAGTCACTAGCACATAACCCCACTTCCCCAGCTTTACGAGGTTTATGTGTGATCCCGTAGACTCTTTACTTACTGGCGTTGACTGGCGTTGACTGGCGTTGACTGTGGTAGGTGGAGGGTTCGATTCACGATCGGTTCAATGAGGGTATTTTGCCGCAGGTACGTCATCACTTTGCATTACCATACTCTCTCCACGTTAATGCTGATTCCCTTCCGTTAAGCATCCATCCTTATAGCTATCCCTTTAATTAAGTCATTAATAACATACTTTAGACCTGCTTCTGTGGCCGCGGGGTCTAACGTGCTACTCTCGTGCTGGACTAGCCTGCCGAAGAGAGAGATTGGGGTTCAATACCGGTCGGGTTCAATGAGGGTTGTTCTTACCTAAATGGTTTCCAATCTACTTCCGCGCAAAAGTGGGTGCACTTCATCTCAATTAAACCTTCCTAATCCCTGAACCATTAGTGTAATTACTATATAGCGTATAGCCCGAATGGGTAGTAAGACGTGTGCCAAAAAAATAAAAATTTAAGTCATTAATAATTAATTTGGTGCCGCTTAGGCCCCGTTAGGCGTCCTTCGTGATGGACGTACATCGATCGTCGGATCAGTTTGAATCCGTTCTGTGTACTAAAGTTTTTTACTGATGGGTTTCCACACTCTCTCAAGCAAATTGGGTACACTACTTAAATTAACCTTTATCATCCCAAACACATTAACGTAATTGGTACATGAGTGTGTAAACTGAAAAGTAGTAGTAATACATGTGCTAAAAATGTTTCTTTGCTTTAACCTTCTGCGTGACGTCATAGAAGGAAAGGTTTGATGGAAAGAGGAGCTTAGGAAGAGGGGAATTTCAAATATTTTATGATTTGAAGGAAAGAAGAAAATTCTAGAGCTGAAGGAGGCAGAGGACAGGTCACATTGGTGGTCTAAGTTCACTAAACAAATTGAATAAACCTGTCGTAAGACAGAACATCTAATAATAATAAAAATTAGTATATGCTATACTTGTTAAAAAAAAAGAATGTTAATGTACTATAAAATATGTAAAAATAGTTTTTTATAACGTTGTCTTCATCGCTTTGTTTACGTTAATCTAAAATAGAATTGGGTACTTGATATAAATTACATAATACATCCTATTCTATGAATTGAAGTGAATTTTTACTATTCAAATTGTTTAATCGTAGAACACACACATCAGGATATTACGTAAAAATATGTGTGGACAAAAATTCACCTTTAAACTAATAAATGTATATAAACTATTTATTTTTTACTGTGAATTAATTGTGTGGTTAATAATAATATTATTATGTACTCTAAATAAATTGTGTTATGGTTGTATCTGGATTGGAAGTGTAAAATGCATTAAATTGCTTGTAAATATCTCGACAAGGGCATGGAATGTGTTCTTTAAAATAAATTTGCCCACTTAATTTTTAAATGATTAGAAAAACAAGAGTAAATAACTTCTCCTACCTTATTTTATTCTGATATCTAGTATTTATTGTGAGCTACGGAACACATGCAAAAATATTGTAAGATAATGTTGAACCCTAAACACATATATAGGATTATTTTAAATTATTAATATACTTAATATGATAGTTTAATTATAAACTTTATTCAGTTGGTATATATTTTATTACAAAACCTACCGTGATTAATTAAATAACTATCCTCATTATCTTGTAAACATATATAACCTTATATTTAAGTTTCATCTAAACAGTGCAAACGCAAAACTATCCTTATTTAAAAAAATTTGGATGTCTTAGGATACATTTTGAATAAAGTACAAGAGACGTGTTTTAAACATTTCAAAAACACCACTAAACCCCAATTTTCAAAGGAAGAGCCTTTTCTGGAGGCTAGAAAAGTGACTAGATCTACGCTCACGTATTTATACGTCCACTCATGTGACCTGCAGCTATCATTGTTGATAGATATTATCAGTACCTACTAAAATAATACTGTTAATATAGTTTTAAAAACTTCTTGGTGGCCGCATTGTCCAAGGCGTCACTCTCCTGTTAGGCTAGACTGCCGATGACAGGGAGATCGAGGTTCGAGTTTTGGTTGAATGCACTTAGGGTGTTTTTTTCCAAAATAGTTTTCCACTTCCCCCCACGCAAATGAGGGTACAATTCCTTCCAATTCAACTTTTCTTACACTTAAAACGTTAGCATAATTAAACATAAGCTAATAACCTGAATAGGTAATAAGACGTGGTGCTTAAAACTATGGTATAATTTTACCAATACCTACCGCAAAAAAAAATTCTTAACGTTTATACCAACTAAAATTTTAACATGGAAACAATTTGTATCTCGAGCGTATAACCCGAACGGGTAGTAGGACGTGGTGCTAAATAAAATATTATATACCAACTAGATATGAACGCAACAATCGTACGTACTAACATTTTGCAGCCATTATTAAAGATTATAAAAATAATAATAAACAAGCACCTTTAGTGTCTGCACAATAGCCAACGGCAATCATTTCTTGTTATATTCATGGCACTTTTGCCACGCCCATTATAGGCCGTGTCAAAAGGGGATTAAGTTTGGATACACATGATTTTGTTGATCCTTTGTGAATGAAATGAAGATGTTAATCAATTAAACGTATTTACTAAAAGCACTTGAATAAAAAAATATTTAACTAAGAAAACTATGGAGTAATTTTTAAATTATGTCTTATTGTTTTAAACATAATTTAAGATTAATAATCTACTTGCTTAATCATTTACTCTCTGGCATTAATAAATCCGAGAATTTATTGCCAGATTTACAAAAGTATCATTATCTAGAGCTAGTTCTATCCAGTCCCCCTCATTACACCTTATCACTATCTTGAACTAGTTGTATCTAGTACACTTCATTACACTCTATCCCCTATCGTGAGATAGTTCTATTCAGTCCACCTCATTACACTCTATCCCTATCTTGAGCTAGTACAGTCCACATCTTTACACCCATCGCTATCTTAAACTAGTTATATTCAGTCCACCTCATTACACTCCATCTCTATCTTGAGATAGTTCTATCCAGTCCACCTCATTACATTCTATCCCTATTTTGAGCTAGTTATATCCAGCCCACCTCATTACGCCATATTTATTTCAGGTCTATTCTAATGTTATCTTCCATCTTCTTCTAGGTCTTACTACTGGTATCTTCCCATTGGGTTTACCAGTCAATACCCTGAACATGATTCTAGATTCTTCCATTGACGCTGCATGTCCTGCCCACCATAACCCGCGATCTTTGACTACCCTAACAATATATTGGGATGAGTATAGGGTCTGTAACTACTCATTATGTAGCCTCTTCCACTCTCTATTATCTTCATCCTTTATCGGATAAATATTTTACCGAGCACCTTGTTTTCAAACACCATAAATTTCTTCTAGTCATGTGAGAAAAGAAATAAAGTTTCGTGGACTTCTGGAACTAAAATATCCATTGGCTCTATAGTAGGCACACCATCTGGTATATAGTGTGTAAAAGGTGTGCACCAAGTTTGATAAACTTATTTGAAATATATTTTAATGAATACATATTTAACCATACTTGCCAATCTTTTTGTGTTTTTGTGTCTTTTATTTAATCCATTTGATGTTTCTCTTTTAGTGGGCCATTCCTAAAAGGCTCATATCACCATTTATAAGAGCAGGTGAATACGTATTTTAAAGCGATAAAAATTTACTTAACTTTTAAGTTTTCTTCGAGCTGGACACCCCCCTACTTTATAATCTGTGTTCTTGGGGCTATAATATGGGTACCAATAGTTATAGATTTATATCACCCTTTCGATAGGAAGGCGTATATATTCTACTCATTCACATTACAATAATATCTTAACTTAATAAGATGTTTTAGGTCTTAGTTTGGTTATTGCAAGATGTTAATTTTTAATCACCTTGTAATAATTGGTTTAAGTTAAGGCAGCAACGTAACAAGTGCTACATTTCTTAAGTACTTTTATTATTGAGAATCAGAACCAGTCATATATAAAACTTCCCCCCCTGTCCCCCGCTTCCCCGCCCCCCAAACCCCTACACTGTCCAAGACTTGAATTTTATAATCATGGAACCGCCACCTATTAATTAATATAATATTATATTTCAAGGATTGCATACCATTATTCAAATACAATTTATAGTTGTAATACTCAAGTTGTATTTATGGTTGTCAGCCTACAGCTCTTTGTATACAAGTATTTCTAGTAGGTTATAATGTTATACACTCTGTTTCAATTGAAAATAAATACCCCCCATATAAGTGGCCGGTGTACCCGTGGCCTCTAATCATTAATTACACTGCTGTTAGACAGCAGCACATACCTAGGCACCCATCATTAATTACACTCAGGATGCTCTGTTAGACAGCAGCACATACCTAGGCACCCATCATTGATGTCGCGGTAGGATCCCCAACTTGCTTATAACTGTTACACAAAATAGTAACCAAGAGAGGGGGGTCAGGACGTTCCACAAACCCCCCCCCTCACCTTTCATTGTCACCCCCTAAAACGACAAATAAAATGTCTTAGATTCATACTGTAAAAAAGAGTTTCGTTATTGTTTTGTCTACACACTCTTTAAAATTGTTATAGATCTAGGATTTTCTTAGTTAATTTTTTGTTTCTATAAATTTTAAGAAATAAAATAATCGGATCTACACTTTTTGCTGTCTGGGATTATATGTTTGTTTAAGTATAGGAAAGCTATGGGAGGAGCAGATAGCAAAAAGTGTGTAAGTGAGAGGAGAGTAATGGAAGGAATTAAATGAGGAAGAATGATAGATGGATGGAAGAAGATGGAGGAGTTTTACTAAACTGACCACGCCACCGGATGGAAACAGTTAATGATTATGATGTCAATCATATTGGATACATAGATATTTATAGATATTTCGCTTTAATTACAATCTTGAATTGTGTACTTGTCAACATAATAGCCCTCCCGAGGGGAAGATGGCTGCATTATCTGATGACTCGCGACATTAATTGCATTTATAGCATACATTTTTTCCCACAAATCCATTACAGACTCAGCCTATAAATATGAGTGAAGAACGACTCTGAGCGTGTGATTATTCCTTAATATCTCAGTGGTAGAGCATTGGTGTACTAAGCTAAAGGTCGCGGCTTTGATTCACGTGTTCAGGTGCAATTTTTCAACCAATTTAAAATTAATATAATTGTGGTCTCCTCCAAACGTACACTCCGTAATTACAATGATTTTCATCTCCTTTGTTGATATACATTGATGTAGGATGCATTTTTATCTAAACTCTTTTTTTATCCCTTGTCTTACTACCGTTTTGGTTGTACGCTAATGTACTAATTACGCTAATGGTTTTAGGGATTAAGAAGGTTACATTTAAAGGAGGTGTATCTGCATTTGTGTGAAGGGAGTGTGGAAAATAATTTTGGAAAAACCGTCCTCAGTACACCTGACCTAGTTTCGAACCTCGATTTCCCCGTAGTCGGCAGTTTAGTCTATCACGAGAGTTGCGCGTTAGACCATGCGGCCACCGAAACTGGTTTAAACTAGTTTACTCCCTCGCATAACACCCCTAGTAATTATCTTAAAATTCTGACACAATAACCGTTCCCTTCCGCTCCCCCTCTCCCCCCTAGCCAACCCAGTCTCCCCCATAAAAAATCTGGGCTCCAAATTACAGTGCCACATGCACTTTTACTATTATAATGGTATCTATTTTGTATCCGATCAGAGTATATATACGTACGAATGATAATTTAAATACAGTATGTTTGTTAATTCGAAGAATAACATAAGCCTGGAGCCTTAAGATCAAGATCTCCTTACCCCGTGTTCCAAGTCGCAGACAATGAAAGTAACGTGAATACGAAGTCTCTTTTAACAAACTTAACAGCAGTGTGTTTGCTTGCAGGGAGATATTATCTTCAGGCAAACCTTTATCGCTTCTCTCTCTACCTGGGAGGTTATTTTTCGATCCCTACCAATTATGTAGTCGATTTTTCTTTTTTATGTTTACAATTCCATTCAAAAATATCGTTTCAGAAAGGGTTTTTTTTTTATTTTGTAAGGTAGATAAAGTATTGTAATCGAATCTTTGCTGAGCTTATTAAACGTGTGTTTTCCTTATATGTTTTCTCGCTATCCCTCTTAGCAAATGCAGGTACGTTTTCGCTAAGTTTAAACTTAACTGAGCCTGCTTCGGTGGCCACATGGTCCAAGGCATCACTCTCGTGCTAAGACTAGACTACCGATGACAGGGAGATCGGGGTTTGAATACTAGTCGGGTGTAGTGAGAGTATTTTTTTCTAAAAATTGTTTTCCACTCTCCCTATAAGGCAAATGCAGGTACATTTACTTTAAATTCAAGCTTGTTCAACCTTAGCTCAGTAGCGTAATTAGTACATATGCGTATAGCCTGAACGGGTAGTAAGACACAGTGTTAAAAAATAAAGTAACTTATCCTAACCCATTAGTGTAGCTAAAATACGGATAGTCCGGACGGGTAGTAAGACTCGAAGCAAAAAAATTAAAAGTGAGTAAGGCGATTATATCTCACTTTGTCTTATTTTGTAACCTTACTTACGTCACATAAATATCATAGTGTACTATAGTTATATTTTGGTAGAAAGACCTTTTAGAAAATACAAACATAATGTTTTTGTGAACAACATTGAGTTTATAATGTTATTTTTAGTGTTATTTTATATTTATTGATATTATGAATCAAAAGTGACAGCTGCAGATCACACAAATTGACGTATGAATACGTTAAATTTTATTCTAGCTTTCATGCTAGGCCCTTCCTATCAAATTTGAACTTTCCTTGTTACGTTTTTGTTGTTATTATTATTATTAGCACCGCGTCTTACTACCCATTCGGGTTATACGCACTTACGCTAATGTGTAATGGTAGGGTGATTGTGAGATGAAATGGAGGACCTACAGTTTAACGTGGGATCCGAACCACGGTGGAGGCCTGGCATTCCTCACATTCACAAGTTGTGATTAATACACGTCTTGTCAGAGGTGAAGGAAGGGTTTGGTAATCAGATAAATCTGTGCCGGGACCGAGGATTGAACCCCGGACGCCAGCACAGAAGTCTGACACCTTACCCCTAGACCACCAGGTCACCTAACGTTTTTGTTACTTTTATGTTTTCTTAATTTTATTTTACTGTAAAAAAAATTAAATTTGAAATAAAGTTTATAAGCTCCATGCTCTAAAACAACTGAAAGGTGTTTGAATAAATAATTTAGCTAGCGTCCGTAAAGTATGTTCTTTATTTGGTTAGTTTTGATGAAATTGTAGCTATATATATATATATATATATAACTATATATATATATATATAGTTGTGTTTTGGATTCACTTCATTTTTATATTATTTTCATTATCAACTTCTTTAAATATGTCTGGATTTATTGTGAATAGTAATTCTTGATTATTATGGATTTATAACCGACTTTATCCTGCTTGTTTATGTTTCTCTTTATTTACCAACCTGGTATTCGAACGTGGATCTAATTAAGGTGGGAGTGTAGAAGACATGAGATAAGGACAGTGTTTATAAATTTCTTAGACCAAACCAATTGTTGGGCCAAAATAAATAATATATTTTCCCAGTAGAAACATAGAATATATGTTTATTCACAGGGTGAAATTAACAGTTGTTGAATATCTGTTATGAGCATAGCGGCATTAGATAACAAACTTTTTGTAAAAGAAGAGAAAAAGTTGTCATTAAATTCCAGAACATTCTCGACGGATATTCAACAACTGTTGATATCACCATGTGAAAAAAATTAAACTCTATGTTTCTAACGGGAAATTTTTTATTTATTTTCACCAAAAAATTTTTTTTTATATAAATACTGCAAAAACACTGCCCTTAACTCGTGCTCTTGACACTCCCACCTTAAGGCCATAAGTTGCTGATTGTTATTGTTAGATGCGCCTTACTACTTGTACAGTTCCAAATAAGCGTGTTTATCATCTGATCTTTCCTTATATTTTCTGATGATTGTGTTATTTTCCAATAATTTTTTTAATAAAACTTTTTTCAGTTTTTTAATCGATAAATTAATGTCTTTGATGTGTGAAATTCGTCTGTATTTTACCTTATCCATCGTTCGTGGACCCTACGTGAGATAGCAAAGTCGAAAACTTTATGACACGTGAATGACTTGAGTATAATAGAAGACGACTTTTTTTGCTAGCACTGCGTCTTACTACCCGTTTGGGTTAAACGCTTATGTATGTAATTAAAATAATGGTTTTAGGGATCAGGAAGGCTATCTTTAGAGGGAGTGTACTAGCCTTTGCGTGGAGGGAGATTGGAAAATCATTTCGTAAAACCACCCTCAGTACACCCAACCGAGATTCAAACCTCGAACCCCTCATCATCGGCAGTCCAGTCCATTGCGTGAGTAGCGCGTTAGACCATGAGTCAAACGAAGTGGGTGAAATTTTTTTTTAGTTAACGGCTATAATGTGATTCACAGAGTTCAGTTGCTGGCGGGAATATTGAAAATTGTGTTCTTCTAGTATTTTTAATAATTTATCTTACCCTAAATTATTTTTCCAATTTATATATACGTATATATAAACCTTTTGTAAATTTTGGTAACTTAATTCCTATTATTTTTGAAGCTATAGCAATTATTTTAGTGAGCAATTTTTGAACAAAATTTAAAAAGAAAAAATTTTCAAAGTCAAATTAAAAGCGTATTTTTCATCAGATTTTATTTATCGTTTCTAGTTATTGTGTATTCATTTTGCTTAAATTATCTGTTAGGTATTAGAAAGGTAGAATTTTTATAAAGGGTGCCAGAATTTGCTAAAAGGCGAATGAAAACCCGTTTAAGAGGGGGGGAAAAACCACTCAACCAGCTTGGATTCAAAAAACGAGCTCTACGTCACCAGCGAACCAGACGAGACTGACGTTTTTGTCCACGTGCCCATCGACGTGGGTCTCTCAGTTGTAGGCTAGACCCTCACTGCTCTCGGCCATGAAAGGAGCTGTTTTGTTTTTGTCTCTAGTTTCATAAGTAAGAAATACTTGTGTGTTTTTATTTATAAATAAACTATATTAATAATTATGATCAATTATGTTTTCTAAAAATTCCTTCTGCTTCTTCTTCTTAAATCAACAACTCCAAGGTCGGTTTGATCCAACCGCAACAGGACATGCACTAATCCCCTCGGCTCGTTAGTGATGCCTGAACCATCTGGTAAAAAGACCATGTTTTAGGGCAGCGATTCTTAACCGGCGGGGCCAAGAAAGATTTTTTGGGGGGCCTCGGTAAAGAATTTAAAATGTTATTTACTTATTACTAAAGTCAATTAACTTAAATTATACGTTTTGGAAGAAATAATTGGATGATCGTAAGCATGTTAATTCAGTAGACTCTCGATTATGTGGGGCATTGGAGGGGAGGAGAATCACGGATAATAGAAATCACGGATAGTACATATAATTCACATATGTTTACCACTGCCATTCAAAATTTGCTGTGCTTTTTTTTGGATTTATTTATGTGAAAAGGGACATTTACACATTGATAAATATTAAAACGAATCCGCGAAATCGACTCCTGCATGTGAATAGTATTAATTAATACATTCGAAACAAGAATAGACAAATAAGTGGAAAGTGGTCAACAGCAGAGGTCCCATTAAATACATTTAGATAAGTTATTTCTGTTTTTTTATTTGTTTGTTATTATAATCAGTAAATAAATCCACTATTTTAGAATACATCTACATGAATAATATGTTAGTAAAAACTAGGGGGGCCTTGAAAATATTTTAGGATATTTAGGGGGCCGTGAGCAATAAAATGTTAAGAAGCCACTGTTCTAGGGGATTTAAGAGGTGTGGTGGTTTCCCGTTGTCTTCCCAATTGAATTTCTATGAGCAAGCGCGAAAGGATGTATCAATTTTGCCGGAAAGATATTTTCACATACCACAATCTACTGGGACCGACCGCTTTAACTCCCCTTCCATGGACATTGGGTCATGAGCTGAGCACTTTACCCCAAGACCACCAAATTCGACTTCTAAATATTAAAGTGCATCAAATTAGATGCCAAGACTACCTTTGCTAACATAAACAGTTTGTGAAACTGATTCTAAGAAATAGGAAGTACGTTAATACTTGATTTTTACATAAAGTTAACTACCAAGCTTATTTTATAAATTATATTCCCAGGTTGTTTTTTTTATTTTTTTACTCGTTAAGTGAGGTTGAGTCAATTTAAACTAGATGAAGACAGTAATATCAACCTCTTCTATAAAGAGTGTCACGTATTGAATTACAACCCAATCCAGACCACGTTGTGACTAAATGTACCTTCCTACCAATTTAGTGAGTAAATATGTGTTTTATTATTCAAATCAGACGAGTCTTTTTTTTTTAATCTCTAATTTTGTAGCGGTGCTATTTTTTTAATACATGAGGAACTGAATATTAAATCACGTTTTCAATGACATTATTAACATCTTTGGATGACTTGCTCAAGGTCATAAACTACAACGTAGTAAAATACATAATCAAGTCTAACGAAAATAATCTAAAGCTCACGCGAGCAAAATATCAGGAAACACTGCTTTAAAACAGAATTAATATAATTAAAATCACGATTTGGTTCGTCATAGTTATTTGTGTTGTTGTATTGACTCACTTGTTGCTTATTTCTGATATAAAACATGTTTTTATTTCTAAACAAGGGGCTATGTTTAGAAAGATATTATACCACCTCGTAGTAAACTAGAAAACGCTTCCAATGTCGTTTTGTCCATTACGGTGGTCTTGGCAGTTAAATAGATGTATGCAAATATGAGGGACACTGATTTAATACTTGTTTTTATTGAGATACACCTTTTATACACCTGTCTTAAAAACCAGGTTGACCTAGTATATTAGCTCAGAGCACCAAACCCAATGCGAGGGTCTTAGCTCTAAAGATTCAAACCCAATACTATGATCTTAGCGCTAAGCACTCAACCCCAATAATAAGATCTAGTTCCAAGATTTTGGGGTTGGTAAATATAACATTTGTAAGGTTTGGATAATAGGACACATCAATAAGTACCACGTGCTATACTAGACTGCCGAAGACGGGGAGATCGGGGTTCTATCCCGGTCGAGTGCACTGAGATTTTTCCCTAAATAGTTTTCCACTCTTCCTCCACTTAAATGCGGTTGCACTTCCTATAGCTTAAACCTCCACCATTCTCTAACACATAAGTTTAATTAGTACATAGGCGTGTAACCCGAACTGGTAGTAAGACACAATGTTACTAAGTACTAAATTATGTTAGATAGCTCTAGTTATTGAACTCAGACAATCTACCCATTAACTATCCCTGAAAATAATAATATTAACTTACTTAAAATTTTGTTTATCTGCAGTTAGGATCAAACCACAGTCCCCTTAAAACTGCAGTGGAGTTTTGTGACCACTCAAACACAAAGACGGGTAGTTCTCTGTTGTATTTTTAAAGTGAATTTGGGAAAATATATAGTTATTGCCGAATATATGAGTGGGAAGATTTTACAGTCAGAACTTTCCGTTTTAGAAAATGTTCCCCAATTTTTTTCAGGAAAGTTTTCTGTTTTAATGTGTCACTAACGTTGGGTCAGATACTTTGTTAAAACTTCGATTTTATAATTATTATTTTTAGCACCGTGTCTTACTACCCATTAGGATTTTATGCCTATGTTACTAATTACACTAATGTGTTAGGTATTATTAAGGTGAATTTAGAGTAAGTGTACCCACATTTGTGTGGAGAGAGAGTGTAAAACCATTTAAGATAAACCACCCTCAGTACACCCAACTAGGATCAAACCCCAATATCCCCGTCTTCGGCAATCTAGTTATAGTGAGAGAGTAGCGCCTTAACATGCGGCCACCAAAGCGATGAATTTATAATCAAAGCCTTAAAATTTAATACATCTCTACTTGTACCTTCATCAATAGAAAATCAATATAAAATAATTCAAAGGCTGTCTTAAGTATTTACTAACACCTCCGGCCCCCACTTCCCCTTCCCGGACATACCCCTTCCACCACTCATGCCCAAACACCATATCTGTTCTGTATGTATATATGTAATAGGCTAAATGTGCCCTATCCCCTAATTCATCTTCTTCCCCCCTACTTAGTAAACCACAAGCCACCACTGTTGAATACTTTCTTATCCATAATCTACAGGAATATTTCCATCTCTATTATTAAGGATATTTTTAAGGCCAATAAATAATTTAAAAAAAACAACAATCATTCGATGTTATTCGCTATGTCATGCTAACGTGTTAGCTTATCAATTATAGTAGATCGATACGCTCCCCTCTCCTCCCCCCCCTCCTTCATCCCCACAATTTCCACAGCAGGTGCACAATAATAAGCAAGAGAAGATAAAGATAGAGGAAAAAGGGTAAGGTTACTAAATAATAAATTCGTAAATTATTGTTTATGTCACTGCAAAAGGACCGGTCTCTTCTAATGATGGCAATAATAAGACCACACTACAATAGGACGTGTTGATCTTGGTCCTGAAATTACGTAGCAGTAACCACGCCCTTCAGTAAAAAAAAATTAAAAAAAAATAAAGCCACTCATAGTGATGACCTTGAAGAACGTGATCTTTATCAATTCCCTTTGCAATGCTTAAGAGTAAAAATAAAATAAAAGTAACGACCTTGACCTTAATGGTCACTGATAGACAAGTTGTTTATTGTTTCTATTAGCACACCCTTTGTGTAGTACACCCTCCTAAATATGACCTTGACGAATTAACTTAGTTTTATTTTAATAACGAGACTTCCCGCTTAGGTGGCGTAGTTGTCTAACGCGCTAGTCGTGTTGAGCTTGACTGCTGAGGATGGGGAGATCGAGATCGAATCTGGTTCGGGTGAACTGGGGTGGTTTTTCCTAATTGGTTTACACTCTCCCTCCACGCAAATGCGGGTTCACTTCTCAAAATCAACCTTCCCAATTCCTAATCCATTAGCGCAATTAGTATTAAACGTATAACCCGAACGGGTAGTAAGACGCGATGATAAATAATAATAATAACGATACTATTTTTTTAATTCAAAACTTGTATAAATTGTATTAGCTAATAAGGTTCAAAAAACTTGACTTCTCTGAATATTTTTCAACACAGATTAATAAGTAATTTATAACTCATTACAGAACGTGATATATAATAATTGTTTTAACTTAGGTAATTCAGAATTACAAAACTATTGAAGTTAAAATACGTATAAAACTTTTGCTAAATATCTTTAAAAAAAATTAAGATGATTTTTTATTTAATTGTATTTATTCGGGGATATTCTTTTCACAGCTTCTTGGAATTCGGGTTATGTGCATACATTAATTATGTTAATGGAATAGGGAGGAAGAAGGTAGGAATTTAGAGTAAATATATCCAAATTTGCGTGGGGTGATAGTGGGAAGCCTTTTAAGAAAAACCACCTTCAGTTCACCCGACCGAGATTAGAACCTCGATCTCCCCGTCCTCGGTGGTCTAGCTCAACACGACTGGCGCGTTAGCTAACCACGCCACCGAGGTGGGTTAAGTCCGTATAACTCGAGTGGGTAGTATACGTGGTGTTAATAATAATATTTTAAAATATTTATTTTCTAGTTTGTTACATTAAAAAAAAAAGAGAGATAAAATGGTTTAATTGGTTTCAAATTTACTGTTTTCTAATGAATAATCCAGTTTACCACTCAACGATGTAAGTCCTTGGACACACTTCGGCGGTAGACAAGGAACTCAAAAACAATTAAAATAGTTCATATGTGTCCCATTTGACCTTGTTTCCGAGCTACAACCAAGTGATTCCACTAAATTGTTTGTAAACCATCCTCGATATTTATCGACCTGCTGAATTGGGTTTGTTCTATAAGCTATTCTAGTTATTCCAAACACCTGGTATTTTTGTTGGAAGAGTGCGACATTCTACAACACGATGACTGCAGGCTTACATTCAGGCCAAAGGCTGCCATTTCATTGTATTTATTTATTATTTATATATTTGAGTTATTTAAAATACCCTTTTTCTGAACAGATTATATCAGTATATGACTTCCACACTAACTTAAATCCAGAACAGACACAACATCCAGTCTCCGGACGTTAATTCATCACTGTGAAAGGGAAAACCCCACATTCCATCAATGATACATTTTTCGACCATGCCAGGAATCGAACCCGGGATCTTTATCTCAATAGACGGTCTCCGTTACCTACTGATCTTAGGTATCGGACTGGTGTCCATTTTTTTAGCACTTATAATGTTAAGCAACTCCTCATAACTGAAGTTTAACATGACTACAATTCAGAAGCAAGGTCAAATGGAGCACATTTTTATATAAACTTTTCCTCACTGTTTTTTTGTCTCTTGTCCATCGTTGAAGTGGGTCGCACATGTTACGGTATACTCTGTTTAATTATTGAGATTCGACATAAGCCATTCCCTGACTATAACTTATAACTTATAATTTTATTTAAGATATTTATAATATATATATATATATTATCCTTTATCGTTCAGACAAAACAAAAGCACGGGCTGCCAATGGCAGTACAAATTCACAAGCTGATTAACAGAAATACCTCCTGTGACGTAAATAAACTTATCTATGTAAAAATGACCTATCTACATGTCTTAAAAAAACTTTCTTTTTTTTACCTATTTGTAGTTGTGATGTAGTAACACGATTAGTATACTTGGCCACCCACCAGCAGCTGTAAAGATTATAAACCATTAAGTTTAAAAAAAAACAGTTTGTCAGCGTAGTAATGTATTCAGAAGCAACGACTGGTGTTAAGTTATTGCATGTCGGAGGCACAAACATTCCCTCTTGCTCCTGAGTTATAGACTATTACACACACACACACACGTGAATACATGAGAGATGTTAATGCCTATTTGGAGATTTCGAAGCTATTTTGGAAAGTAGCTGCATCTTAAAGTGGAATGGAAGGGGACTCTAGAAAAGGTCAGTGTTTTCGTAGTTTTTATGGCAAAAAAAATTTTTTTTGACATAAAAAAAAGGCTCAGTACGAAAATAAAATTTAGCTTTCTTCATATGGCGAATTCAAAATTTGTTAAATATCTGTCAAAGGTGTTCTGTAATTTAGTGAGAACTTTTTCTCTTCATTTAAAAAGTTTGTTAGATAATGTCACCATGCTCATGACAGATATTCAGGGACTCGTGATATCAATATGACGTGAAGAAAATTAAACTTTATGTTTGTACTGCAGCAATATTCGATTTATTTTGGCAAAAAAAAAAGTTTTTCCATAAAAACTTCAAAAACACTGTCGTTTTCTCGTGTCCCCCACCATACCACCTTAACTTGTGGCACCTAACAGTCCAAGCATTATTACCAATGTACGAAATGTGAAGAGAGGGAATAAAATGACCAGTCCAGCCGGCCTCTTGCTCATATACTGATAACAATTCCACTCTTCCTCTGACGAGTTTAAACAGTCACTATACAATTTTCGCCTTGAAAACATTGACACTCTTTTTAAAATTACCATTTCCTTGCTTTCTATTCTAGAAGTAGATATGCTGCAAACCACGGACTTTTTAATCTACATTCTGGAAATCCAATTAGAGAAAACCACCCCAGTACACCCAAATGGGATTCGAACCCAGGTCTCCCCGTCCAACACGTGAGTGATGCCTAAGACCATACGGTCACTAGTAGGTCATAGTGGAAATTGAACAGAAACTTTGTAAAAGAAGAGAAAGTTTGTTGTTTAAACTCCTTGATGCTCGTGACCAATATTCAATAATTATTGAAATTAACGTTTTCGGGCTTAAGGAAGTAATAAAAGCCTCCAAAGTTTAAGGTGGGAGTGTCGGAAACGCTAGTTGAGGGCAATATTCTCGCAGTTTTTATATTAAGGCCCTTGGCCCTATCGAGTGCAAGTCTAAAACCTATTCTTTGGAATGGTGGACGGGAGGGTGAAATGCGTGGCGTGGCTTCACAACCGACCAACGTATCTTTCCGCGCCAACAAGAACAGATGTATCATGGAAAACGTAGATGGCGCTAGCTACCGGGCAGGTCTTGCGGAAAAATCATAAGTTTGGAAATAACATTTTTATCGAAAACGATTGAAATTTTTATGTTAATATTTTCAATACCCCTTCTAAGATAATGTATCGATGTTTATTATTTGTTACGTTTTCTTATTTTTTGTTATGAAACCGGCAGTTTTCTATTATATAATGTCAATTTTATCGATATTTGATCCCTGTTAAAATTATATAGGAGATGTGTATATATAAAAAGTATAACCTAATCAACATGATTCTATCCTTGAACAAACCGTTTCCAAAAAGAAAATTTCAAAACAATAAATATCCCTGATTATAACTGTTTGTTCCCATGACTCTGCATTTCCACGCCAAATGAAAAGGGCCAATCGCTTTAAAACATATACCTTTGGTCAAAATATTTCTCCGGTAAAAACATAGAATTTAAATTTCTTCCCATGGTGATGTCAACAGTTGCTGAATATCTGTTAAGAGTGTCCTAGAATTTAATGACCAATTTTTCTCTTAATTTAAAAAGTTTCTCATCAAATACTGCTATGCTTATAACATATATTCAACAACTGTTGACATCACCATGTTTAGAACATAAAACTATGTATCTGCTGTAGAAATATATGATTTATTTTCGCTCAAAAATGTTTTGATATAAAATTGCAAAAGACTGCCCTAAACTTGCGTTTCCTAAACTCACACCTCAAGCTGTAGCTAGTAGCTAGAGAGGCCCTGGGCCATTGTAGCTACAGACGAAATGCCGTAAATTATAATTTCCTCGACACGTCTCAAGCCCTAAAACATTAATTTCAGTTCAAAAACCGGCTGCGAAAGCGTCCAAAACAAATATTCAATAAAAGTTGAGACTATTAATGAATATGTATCGAGGGCGTTTAAAGTTAAATGACCTAGGGCTGTGGGGTGTGGAGGCTGTCCACTATAAAGTTTTACAATACATTTGGCTAATACAAATTTATATATGTATAAATGGTCTCCCTTAGGAAGGGTACAGCAAATTGCAGGTGGGGTTAGGACCCCCCTGAAGGCCCCTTTATACGACCTTGTTGTGCAGAAAATTAAACCATACATATAGCTTATGCTACAGTTTTTTTTATATATTTTGACAAATAAAGGTTTTTTTATAGCCTGAATTCACATTCCTTTCCACCCTACCTTAAAAACAAGAACTTTGTCTGGTTCGGGTTTCAAATTCGGTAGCGAAACGAACCCATCACGTATCTCTGCTACCGTGACGTAGAGTTTGACGGTAACCATGTGTCCTCGAGGCCCCCCCCCCCTCCTGTCCGTCCCTGATGTTGTAGTCGCCTTTTATAGGTGTCTAGTTACGTCTAGTTAATACTCACTACAAGTCGTCCCCCCCTACTCCCTTAAGGGCTAACGAACTAAACTATCAAACATTCCATGGGAATGAGATAGGAATGGGGAGTTGGGGAGGGGCCTTGAAATTAGAGTGCGCCCCCTTCCCCCCACCATCACCCAGTATTTCTCCTATTAAAATTCCTCTAAGCGCCACGTTGCGTAATCGTGGGGGTCACGTGGTATCCAGACTTTTCTTTAATATAATATCTTAGTCACTGTTTTTAGATGAAAAGTATTGGAGCCGTTCGGGCGCCAATTTGACAGTTTTTATATTTATTTAAATAATTTTGTAGTTTATTATGACATAGGAAACAAATTACTTAGACGCAGATGGGAGGATAGCATTAGAAAGGACCTGAAAGAGATAGGGTGTAATGAGGTGGACTGGATAGAACTAGCTCAATATAGGGATAGGGTGTAATGAGGTGGACTGGATAGAACTAGCTCAATATAGGTATAGGGTGTAAAGAGTTGGACTGGATAGAACAAGTTCAATATAGGTATAGGGTGTATTTTTTTAAACAAACCATCAAAACCTTGAGAAAGCCGAGTTGTTTTTTTTCATTTCGGTTGGTAGCCTTACCCCCCCCCGCAGTTGACGAAGGTATTCCGCCAAAAGCCCTGTTGTAAAGGATGTCTGCAAGACTCCGGAGAGCCCATTGTTTGCAAATCATCGGATACAAATATTACATTTTAAAAATCCGGGGCGTGGCGAGGAACTTACAAACAATGAACGGCGATTAGCGTGGCTTATAAAGACATTGCAAGCGGCTGTAATGTATGGAGGTGGTGGCTACACATTACGCCTCTATCCGTGACTAAGGGCCGTGTATTTATATTGTATAGTCAACCTATCTCCCAGTACTCGAATAACAAGCAGTTCAAGTCGAATGGGGGGATTGGCTGACGTCCCAAATATCGACTATTTACATGGTCCTGTCATTGGAGTCAAACTTAAAGTCTAGAGGTTACTGGTTTGATCACAGTATGTGCTTATTAGCTATGTAATTTATTATTTACTAATGAATTACCACATTCAATGGGTAGATAGCATGGAGTATACAGGAAACTATTTACCCACATCTCAGGGGCTTAGGGGTAAAGTGGGTGAGCTGCCACTCTAAGGGATCTTGATTTGATCCCAGTATGTGCTGATTCTAACGCGCTAATCTCGTAATGTACTAGAATTCCGATCAATGAGAGGTTGAGATTTGAATATCGGTCGGATGTATTAAGGGTAGTTTTCCAAAATAGTTTTCCACTCTCCCTTCATGCAAATGCGGATACACTTCCCCTAAAATATAACCTTCCTAATCCTTAAAACCACTAGCGCAATTACTATATAGGCGTATAAACCGAACGGTTACTAAGACAAGGTGCTAAAAAAAAAGTACCTTTAAAGCGAGTGTATTTAAGCATTGTGTTGCCCATACCCTCTTGTGCTTCTGGCCAGGTTCTTAGTTTCGAAAAAAATAATCAACATTTTAAAATTCTGGCTTCAAGATGCATACGTTCATGCATAGATGCTTCTAATTTGAGCAAATTTTAGACCGCTACGTGTGGAAGATTTCGCGCAATAATCATGACCAGAACCCGGATTTTGTTATGTCTTCTTTATTTTGGCTCGTTACAATCAATGTTTATAAGTTCATAAACTCTGTTCATGATTCCCTTGGTGTAGAGATGTATGTTTTATAGGTTTTTTAAAATAATTCTTGGTAATTTAGGTATGTAAGTTCATATTTTCTTGATATGAGTAATTTTTGGGCATTTTTTTAAACTATCATTAATACTTTATAACTACATAAATGCTCAAACACAAACTTTTTCAACACACAGTTTTCGCAATGAAAATATGCTGTAGGGTAGGCAATGAACTTTGTATCCTCTTTGCGTCCATGGTTGTAAAATACACATTCCTGGTGAGACACAGCAACCAAGATAGAGAGGGTTGCTTTGCTAGGGGATAGATAACACTTTTGATGCAGAAATTTGTAAATAAATGTTATATTTATCGGAATGAAAGAGATTAGTTGTTAAAGGCTTTTTATTGCATTTTACATTTGTGTTTCGAATGTTTTATTTAGCCGTGTGCAATTATTAAGAGTTTTTGTTCATATTTAAAGGGCATTTTTGGGAATTTCTAGGTCATTTTTGATCATTTTTATGGCATCAAAATCTGGACCCTGCTAAGCAAACAAATAAACACTTTTTTTTTATTAATATAGATAGATTCATTTTAAAGTTGTACATCCTCAGCCATACTCGATTAGCAAAATGTGTGGGTTCAGCCCAAACGGGCCCTATGGCCTCGTTTTATAGTCAGATTGAGTACGTACGCATCAAGTGCAGCTCTACACTAAATACAGGGTGGCCCACGGAAAAGTAGCCCGCCTCCTATATCCAGCAGGCACCTCACTCTGAATTGGAGGAGGTCAATCCCCTTCCACCTTCTGTTATAACCTGTGAGTAAGTCAATAAAGCTATAGACAAGCAGTTCTTTTGCTCATTCTTCATGTCACAATATGGGTGGAAGGGGATTGACCTCCTCCAATTCAGAGTGAGGCGCCTGCTGGATATAGGAGGTGGGCTAATTTTCCGTGGGCCACACAAGAATGGAATGATAATTGTCGTCTTGTACTTGGTATACCATAGGGTTGCCAGACATCCCAGTGTCCCGAAAAATGTTGTCGGGACACCCGATTGTCCTGTATTTTAGAAAAATTAAATTAAATTATGTGAAAATAATTAGATTACAAAATGTTAATATGTACATTAAGTAAACTAATTTAAATGAAAAAACACAGGTTATGACTGCATGCTGGAAGTGCTGAAATCAGTGATCTTCAATTGAAGGGGAAACCAAACTATAGGCCTCTCTTCTCCCTCTAAGCTCTTTGGAACTCAACTATCCGCATTCAGGGTCGTGTCTCGTGTCGAGTCAGTGTAAACTGTCAGTAGTGTCTGAGATGTCTGAAGTACAGTAGTCAATACCAGGATTCTATTTATCATTTGGTTGACTACTGACGCAGCAATAATTGTGTTTGTGCTTAAATGACTCAAACAATATGCCAAAACGAAAATGTTCATTTAGTATTGAGTTCACAAAGGAGTGGGATTTCATTGGAAGGGGCAATAATGACAATGAAGCTTCGTGTAATTTGTGCAGTTGAACATTCAGCGTATCTCATGGTGGGAAAGCGGACATTATACAATACGTTCGTGCTCAAAAACATCAATTGCAGGTTCCATCTTCTTCAAAAACTGTAAGTAGCTATTTTTTAAAAAAAAAAAAGATACAGGTAAAGAAGACAAAATAATTGCAGAGCTGAAATAGCAATGGCTTACCATACTGTCAAGCACCAACAATCCTTCAATACAAGTGACTGTAACAATAAACTTTTTAGAACTTTATTCCACGATTCAAAGATTGCTGCAATGTTTTTCAATGCCCGAACTAAATATACTGCTTTGGTAAAAAAAATTAATTTCATCCCAATCTGTAAAACAGGATATCTCTTATATCAAAGAAGAATCCAGTTTCTACGTAATTTCTACAGACTCATATAATCATAAAAACGAAAAGATATTTCCTATTGGTGAACAGTACTTTACCCCTCAGAACGGGATGGAAGAAAGTTGTTGTGAGTTGCGAGATGAAAACAAATATATTGCATTTTGTGGTAATAACTGCAATACTAATTTTGGTGGGCGTGAGCGTCGGGGAATTAACAATGTTTTCTTTAAATTGAAAGCTGCGTTAAATGATGCCATGGAAGGTGTTGGATGCCCTGCACATTTGGTACATAATACAATGCAGATATTTTATCAACAGATGTTGAAGTCGTTGTCATGAAAATATTTTCAAATTTTAGTACATACACGGTACTAAATGAACATCTGAAAGAGTTTTGTGAATTTGTTGGCGTTCAATATCAAACAATTCTTCCTCATTCCAAGACACGGTGGCTGTCTTTGGTAAGTGCTGTTGAAAAAATTCTGAAACTGTTTGAAGTTTTGAAGACATAAATCCTCTCACAGGAAAACCGTCCACAAATTTAGTTGGATTTCTTTTCCTCTCCTTTAAGTGAAGCTTACTTTTATTTGGTACACAGTCTACTACACGCTCTGAGTATCAAGATATTGGAAATTGAAGGGGGTGACAAAAACATTATTGATGTTATGAAAACTCTTAGAGAAACAGAAAATATCCTAAAGGAACGATTTGAAGCCAACTTTTTCCCTATCAGTGTAAAAAACATTTTAAAGGCAGGAGATGTGTCACCGGAATGTGCTGAATCCTTTTTTGGCAGAAGTACGAGCATTCTATAAAACTGGTCATGGTTACCTGGTGAGCTGGATGAATGAAATTCAGAAATATGACATTTTTCCATTTTAAAAAATGTTTCATAAGAAAGTGTAAAAAAACTTCCAAATATTATGTGTAGACAATAAAATAGTAATAATAATGAATCATTGAAATAATACATTATAATAAAAAATAACTAATTAATAAATCAGTATTAATAATTAATTATTAAAATATAGTAGACTAAAATATTGTATCAGGTTACGTTGTTCTCTTAATAGATTTCTTAGGTGCTAGGAAAAATTTTTAAGCTTACGTTGACAAAATAAATCAATTGACAAATACTTGAAAAATGTGCGGGCATTATGGAATGGTAGTATTACTTATTGCCTGACTCGCCATTTTGGAAAACAATATTTTTTGTTAGATTGAAATAAAATTACAGTAAAATAATGTTTTAGCTCAAAGATAAGCATGAATGATTTGATTAGAATTAATAAGAACAGTAGAGTAAAGAAATATAGCATGATAAACACTAGCCTGCAAAAGTTTTTGTGACAGCCAGAATAAACAATCGTTTCTCACAAAACAATCAGTTGATCTGTCGAAGTTAACGATAGATTTGACAATCAACATATGAGAAACAATGGTATTCCGTATTGCCCGACAAATCCATAGTACCCGCATCTCCTCTACTTTATACACGCGAAATAAAACAAGGTCGGATCTTTTCGGAAAACTGACTAAATTTTCATTTTATATTCAAATAGTGGTAATTATTTCTATTCTAATAATTATAACTAACAATAGAAAAACTATACATATTTTTACTAACTATGAGACGGAACGTCATTATTTACCATTTTTTCACCTAACATTTTCAGAAAAAATAGAATAAACAACACCATTACAACTTTTATCTTAATATTCCTATAACCAATACAAGCTTCAATTCTAAAAAAAACACTCCATCAACCAAAGACCGTCGGTAAAGAAATAAAATATGTGTTTTATCTGGTGGCTTTTATGAGTCATCTTATGATCAAAGACAAATATTTTAAAGTGAAAAATAAAAAATCTAGCCGTGGTTTTTCTGTCCACATCATACCAGTTTTGAGTTGATATTTTTACCATTTATAACAGGAACAAAATTATTCACTGAATTCTAATATCAAAACACAAATTTTTCATTCAGCAATATTCAATCATTTTATTCACCACAAATCTGGGTATCCACCTATAAAATATAACGCCCTTGATTATAACGACCACGGGAGAGGTTCTGCTGTTCTGTCATTTCCTGTAGATCAACAACAGCTGTGGTTTAAAGGGGCGTTAGAGGATGCGGTTGCCCGAATCACCTATATAGGCCTCCCCCCTCCCCCCTCCACCAGAATAGTCAAGAATGCACTAGCCACACTATACTTGACTTGCACCGTAATGTCAAAGGGTGTAGACACCGATGCAATACTTCGAATAGTAATAATAATAGCCAAAGAATTACTACATAATATATTATGTTAGAGAAATCGTGATCGAACTTTCAGATCACCTCGTTGTGGGACAGAAAAAAAAGGGGGGGTGTTTTGGAATGTGTTTAGGAGGTTACAGACATCGTACACGTTTCTCGATGACCTCCCATACCGCTAGTTTGTCGAGCTGAGATTGGTGGAGGTGGGACGTTTATTATAGAAGCAAAACCAATCAACTTATTTTTAGTCTCATTCAGAATACGAAGCTTATTTCATGATCGATAGATTGTAGGATTCTGTTATTAAAGACCTTTAAGTTGGGATAAAAGGGGACGCGAGAAAAAGCCAGTTTTTTTACAGTTTTTATGGCAAAACTTTTTTTTTTCCAAAATAAATAAAATATTGCTCCAGTATAAATATATAGTTTAATTTTCTTCACATGGTGATATCAACAGTTGTTGAATATCTGTCATGAGCGTAGCGGCATTAGATGAGAAACTTTTTGAATGAAGAGAAAAAGTTTTCATTAAATTCCAGGACACCATTGATATATATTCAAGAAATTTTGAGGTAACCACGCGAAGAAAATTAAACTGTATGATTCTACTGGAGCAATATTTTATTTATTTTGTCCAAGAAAATAATAATTTCTCTTAATTCTACCCTCTTCATCCCTAACACATTAGCGGCAAATAAATACAAGTATAACTAGGACACTGTGCTAAAATTAAAAAAAACGTTATTATAGTGCTATTTTGTAGGTAGTAATAATATATATTAAAGGAGATTGCTGCAGATCATATGACTTGATGTATGAATATATTAAATGAGTAATTCATGCAAAAATCGTACTATGGATCCATAAACTACTAATATTCCGATACCATTTTAATTAATCTGGAACAAATCATTTAAATGAATTCTGATGAGCTCTTATAATTTAATTTTAAAATAATGTGCCCAATATAGGGGTTAAAAATCATGAGCCTTTCTTGGGCTTTTTTTTTTAGGGCATCTCGACTTAGTACCCATAGAATGAGGACGCTAGAATTTTGAAAAAAGTACCCGCCTTGGTGTTGGGGCAGTGAAGAAAACATTAAAATAGAATCCTTGCTTTGATGGCCGCATGGTCTAACTTAGGCGTCACCCTCTCAATGAACTGGCCTGCCGATGACGGGGAGATACGGGTTTGAATCACGGTTGGGTGTACTAAGGACTTTTTTTTTCTAAATGGTGTTTCACTCTCCCACAACTCAAATGCTGATTCAATTTCTCTAAATTAAACTTTCCTAATCCCTAAATCCATTAGTGCAATTAGTACATATGCGTATAACCCGAATGGGGATGTAAGAATATATATGTTAAAAAACAGATCTTTTGTTATATTAAATAAATATGACAGTTAAATACCACCCTCTTCACATTTATTTTCGCTAGTGAAGGTAATGAATGTTGAGGATGGTAGAGTTTAGAGAAAATGTTGCACATATGAAAACAAGACAGTGAAAGACAACCTCTAGTTAGCCTCGATCACAAAACACTATCCTTGTTAGCGGCAATGATAGTAATAATACAGTTCCATCAGGCACCCAAATTAATACTGATGGTAAAGAACGCGTGCTTGAACGTAATGGAGAGCCCCGGGTTAAGGTGTCGCCTTGGTTCAAGGTCTGGTATGCAAACCTAGTGGATGGTTGAATTATTCATTCTTCTGAGACCCCACCTGTTTTGGTCTTGTTCATGACCCTGGTATTTTCATCGTATCCTCCTTTTTTTTTTACCCACCCCTTTTACTAAGGCGTTTGTCTCTTAATTAACTGGGTTGCAGGTTGAAGTTGAGGTCTAATTCGGAAGACACATGTCCAATTTTTGATAGGAAAGTTCTTTATCTGATATCTAGAAAAGTTGCTAGATCTACTGTGTATTCATAAGTCAAGGTATGTGATCTGTAGCTGTCACTTTTGATAGATATTGTTTTATTAATTTTTTGAAAAATACATACCAATTTTTAAAAAAAAATTTTTAGATGTTTAACTTGTAGGCCTACATTCTGAACCGACTGCTTATATCAGCACATACACCCGCTTCGGGTGGCCGCATGGCTTAGGGTGCTACTCTCGCAATAGACTGACCTGTCAAAGACGGGGTGAACGGGGTTTCAATCTTGGTCAGGTATACTGAGGGTAGTTTTCCCTAAATGGTTTTCAACTCACCCTTCACGCAAATGATGGTACACCTCTTTTAAATGAAGCCTTACTCATCCCTTACTGTAATTAGTACATAACTGCTTTGGTGGCCGCATGGCTTAACGCGCTACTCTTTCAGTAGACTAGACTGCCAAAGACGGGTAGATCGGGGTTCGATCCCGATCGGGTGTAATGAGAGTGGTTTTTACTAAATAATTTTCCACTATCCCTCCATGCAAATGCGGCTACACTTCATATTAATATAAACTTACTAATCCCTAAAAGTATTAGCGTAATTAGTAAATATGCGTTTAACCCGAATGGGTAGTAAGACGTGCTTCTAAAAAAAGTATCAGCACACGACTTACAAACTAAGTTTAATATCTAAAATATACATCACCCAGCCGTTAATTTATCATTGTAAAAGGGGAAACCGACCTCCCACCAATGATATATGTTTCAACCATGCCAGGAATCGAACTCGGTGTCCTTAGCTCGGTAGGATTAAACGATACCGAATGAGCTATGGTGTCGGACCAAAATGTTATCAATTTTGGTGGCAAGAATATATGTTTCTTTCTTCTAAAAGACCTTACCAATGAAAATTTGACTATAAACCACAGGTCGGGGACACTGAAAAAAGTGGGGGAGGCGGGAGAGGGGAGAGGGCCACACATTTGATTTAGGTCTGTATTTATATTCAAGTCTCGGGAGTCAACCAATCTCTTCGTTTACGAGTAACCAACAGTTCAGGTTGAACAGGAGATTGGCTGACGTCCCCCACTCCACCTGAGCTTCTTGTTATTTCGTATACTGGGAGAATAGTTTAGTAAGGGCCGGTCTTATGACCATCGGATGAATATTGATATCAGGAGGTTAAAGTAAGCGACCAGATAAAGGTTATCAACCACTTTAATATTTTACGCGTCCTATGAACTAAATTTATCTGCTGGATAGCTATCTGTAGAATAAATATATATTTTTATGCATAAACCGCAAGGTTGGTACTGTCTTTCCTGGTGCGCGCATGCGTATGACCTGGCTAGTAGCTACAACGCTCAACATTTGTTAAATAATGGTGAATAAACGAGTGCGAGGAAACAGATGGCGTCACGTGGGTGCAGAAGCTAGGTTGTCTTGCCAGTTCTAATTTCGGTGTTTGCCAAAATGATATCAATAGTTTGGTACAACGTTTAC
Source organism: Timema podura (assembly GCA_033556935.1). Lineage (NCBI taxonomy): Eukaryota > Metazoa > Arthropoda > Insecta > Phasmatodea > Timematidae > Timema > Timema podura. The sequence goes on along the minus strand of JAVRXN010000013.1, from coordinate 23,503,445 downwards.
AAAATTTCATTTATTTTACTTACATTTTAATAATTTGTTATTATATAACTGTAACTTTACAAATAGCTTGTTAGTTCGTTTTTATAAAAGTGTGAATTAAATGTTCTAACTATATAGTTAGAGCCTGGGCCTGTACCTACTAAACACGCGAACCAAGATTTTAACCTAAAAACAAATTCTGATAGGCGAAACCTCATGAAAAACAACGCGTCACTATGGCAACACTAATTTTACCTTTCAGATAAAAGTTATCAGGTACTTAAACCTCCCGATAAAATGTGATGGATAAAAAATATCTGGCAGTCATAAGACGCACTTTTATCTTATAAATAAGGTAGAAAAATTTATTGGGCAGATTAATATTTATCCAGGAGTTATAAGACCGGCCCTTACAAGACTAAACGATAAATAAGGCCCATATACCGTTGGTTTTCTCGTCACCTCTTTATACTAATGCGGTTGCACTTTATCTCAAATGAAACTTTTGTACTACCTCTTAGATTAAGCCGATAAGAACCTTGGTGTTTACTTATTAGCCAGAAAATTACCTCAACCAAGAACAGCTCACCTAATATTATATAGAATACATAAAAAGAGACGAACTCATTCATAGCTACTCAATTACTTTAGGCGTAGTCAGTGATCGATTCAGGGTCACCTGGAGCCGTGGTCGGTCTCCCTGCCCACTCGGCTACGAGGACAAGTTTATTTATGTACTCCACAGTCCCATTATATCGTGGGCTATCAACGACTTAATCTAAGGGTGTGAGAATGAAGAGGATAATTAAGAGTCGGTATTAATTTGTATAAGGGATGAAATGTCAGATGTAGGGAAAACTACCCCTTAAGGACGTTACCTACTTGTGACGTCACGGTAGGTCTAGATAGGACATGTTAGTGAATTTACGTTTTACTCCGCGAATTTTAAATTATTATTATTATTATTTATTATTATTATTATTATTAGCACCGCGTCTTACTAACCGTTCGGGCTATACACACTTACGCTAATGTGTAATGGTAGGGTGATTGTGAGATGAAATGGAGGACCTACAGTTTAACGTGGGATCCGAACCACGGTGGAGGCCTGGCACTCCACACATTCACAAGTTGTGATTAATACAAGTCTTGTCAGAGGTGAAGGAAGGGTTTGGCAATCAGATGAATCTGTGCCGGGACCGAGGATTGAACCCCGCACCCCTATCACAGAGGTTTGACATCTTACCCCTAGTCCGCCAGGTCATCCGCGAATTTTAAAGATGAAACGTTAAAACAAAAACCATACACACTCAAATATTTCTAAAAAATAGTCCCACATTGTCACAAAATTATTATTTTCATCTTTAAGTAGTTTTGTTGTAAACTTTATATTTTTATTAATCATCTGCAGCTTAAGCTAATTGTCTTAGTCACGAAAATGGCCTTTAAACTCGTCGAAGAACCCGCTTCAGTGGCCGCGTGGTCTAAGGCTCTCCAATTGCAATAAACTGGACTGTCAAAGATGGTAAGATGGAGGTTCGATCCCGGTTGGGTGTATTGATGGTGGTTATTCCTAAATAGTTTGTCACACTCCCTCCACGTAAATGTGGGTGCACGGATGGATGGATAGATAGATGGATAAATGGATATACTGGTAGATGGATGGATAGATGGATAGATGGGTATAAATAAGGTTAGCTGTATAGATATGTGGATAGATAAATTGATAGATAGATGGATATAGGGTTAGATAGATGGCTAGAATGATATATGGATATATAGCTAGATAAATTAAACCTTCCTAATCTCTAGAACATCAGTGTAACTAGACGTGGATGTATAACCCGAAAGGATAGTAAGATGCGATGCTAGAAATAAAACTCGTCAGAGGAAGAGGGGATGTGCTATCAATCGATTAAAAAAAAAAAGAGACCCCGCAGGGTGAATTGCTCATTTTTCTTCCCTCTTTTTCTATTACGTACATTAGTGTCAAGTGTGATAGTGCTTAGACTGTTTATGTGCGCAAGTTAAGATGCAGCCAGGTTTGCAAAATAGCTTGGAAATCTTCGAGTAGGCAACTTCGTTAACTCTGTTCATTAGGAAAATATAGTAAACTTTGAGATTCATGTTGGTGGGCATGCGGCCTTAATGTCAGGTTTATCTAGTTTAGTTTAGCGATCAAGGGGAGGTAGGGGTTGAATCCCGGTCGGTTTTACCTAGGATTATTTTTTAACTAATCGGCTTTCCACTCACACATACACAAATATACACTGAATGATTTCAATTCCTGTACATCACAAACAAATACGTGAGGATTATCCACAGAATAAATAAAATTAAATTAAATTAAAGTGAAAAATGACAACCTGAAATCGAACACTTGGCCTTTGGCTTTTCGCTCCAATGCTTTACCGCTGAGCCATCCTACACTATAAAAGCTCCATTTTTAATCCATACGCACACTTATGCGGATTAAATATAGGTATTTCTAAAAAAAAATTAGCACTGCGTCTTACTATCTATTAGGGCTATACACTTACATACTATTTAAGCTAATGGTTTTTAGGAATAAAGAAGGCTATATATAGGGGCAGTGTACCATCATTTGCGTAGAGATTGATTTGAAAACCGTTTTGAAAAAACCACCCTCAGTACACCCGACTGAGATTTGAACCTCGATTTCCCCATCATCAGCAGTCTAGTCTATTGCAAGATTAGCAACTTAGACCATGTGACCATTGAAGCGGGTATCTCTAATATTAAATATAGTGCTTTTTTTTATTCTTCTGCTAGCTAAACAATCAACTTCAAGTTTCACAAGACTTTATATGGTAACAAAATACAATTAGAATGTAATATGTCGACTACCGGGAAATGTTCCAGTTATATTTTATTTTTAAAATAATCGATATTTGTGACCTTGAGATGGCGGGGAAGCTAGTTAATAGTTAGGTATCTCGTGACAAAGTGAATAACATCCTCCTCCTCCTTGGCGGCTAGATTGAAGTCATCCAGATGATTCTCAACCCATAATTTAAAGATGATTTATTATCGAACCAATTCCGGATTATCAATTTCTATGGGTGTTCCAAATGGTGTAGATGAATAGAATTTTGCGGTTATCGATCATTCAAAGGTAATTCAGCATTGTGGTTTGGTTAAGAATAGCGTAGACCTTTATGGAAGAACAACTTAAGTCAACACGCAGTTACTCTGAAAAGTTATATGGCCTCAATATTAATATATTATTGGCGTAAATAGTTTTAATACATAATAATATTTTTTATTTTTAAAAACATACTCACTACATTATATATGAAATTTATTTAGCAACAAAAAACAATGTGTAAGTTTGTTGTTTAAATAAAGTAAACATGTTTTTATCTTAACACTGAGTTTTCGTTAATTACCCCGTCTATGCTTATTTTTTTATTTTTGGTATAGGTACTGTATTTTTAAAAATTCGGAAAAATTGATAATCCGGACTGGGTCGATCCCCAATTAGTCCGAATTATCGACGTTCTACTGTAATACTAATATTAAAAGTAAAAGGTAGGGTCTATCGAGGGTGATTTTTCCTAAATGGTTTCCCAATCTACCTCCACGCGAATGCGAGAAGGCTAAGTCTGAAATGCTTCCTTCCTCATCCCTACCCCATTAGAACAATGATCATATTATATCCTTATCTGAACAGGTAGTAAGACGCGATGATGAAAAATAAATTAAAATGCTATTTATTTTGATCGCAAAATGGTTTGTATTTTTTAAAAAGTATATTACTTCTTACAGGGAGTAGTACTTATGCCTGCTGATTTAAGGGGCTCGGTTTCGACTACCTTCAAAACTTCCCTTGTTTCCGAAGTGATAAGATATTATGGTTGTATTTACTCTAGAATATATATATTGGTTAGAATAAATGAGTCAATGACATTATCTATCTATCAATAATCATCAATCCGAAGATTGGTTTGCAGTAGTTATCCATTTTGATCTTCTTTCTGCTTTCTTCTCTAGTTTTTTATAGTATGTTTTGCAACCAAAGTCTTCAATTATTTGGTCAGAACTTTTTGAACCGACTGATTATAGTATCAGCACATGAGAATTTCTATGAGTGAGAGCGAAAGGCCCTACCAACTTTTGCTGGTGAAGGTTTTTTTTTTGTGTGGTATTAAGCTCTAGAGCAACGTTTTTCAACCGGTGTACCATGGGAATTTGGAAGAAGATAAAAAAAGAAGCAAGAAAAAGTTTTTAAGGAAAAAACTTTTTAAACACATTAAACATTATTTTTTAAACTAGTTTAGTTAAAAGAATTTTAATTTTGAAATTTTAAATACAATCTTAATGCTCACTTTTTTTTTTGCTGATGAAATCTTTCCTTAAAAAACTTCTGATGTTGGGTTCCGGGTTGAAAATCGCTTATCTAGAGTAACAAAATGAAATCTTTATAAGTAGGGTTGTTGGGGAAAAAGACAAGAATGTTTTCTTTGTATTAAAGTGGAATTAATTTGTGTTCAAACTTAAAGCTGCTACTGGTTAGGTCTGTAATGAATGTTTTCAAATAAATTTGTTTTTCTAGTTGTAAGCTTTATAAGACACACAGCTAGTTTATACAATATCACTTACCATAAGCTTATTTACTTTTTTTAATAATTGTTTAAAAATAAAAACTTGTTGGATATTATGACACAAATTTCGTTGGCTGCATGGTCTAATGCACTACTCTCGCAATATATTGGGATATCAATGACGGGGAGATTGGAGTTCGAATCCTGGTCGCGTGTACTGAGGGTGTTTTTCCCTAAATGATTGACACTCTGCCTCCACGTAAATGTGGGAACACTTCCTCTAAAATTCAACCTTACTCATCCCTAACACACATTCACGTAATTAGCACGTATGTATAAATCCCGAATGATTATTAAAATATGATGTTAAAAAAAGGTATACATGATGTGTGATCAAAATGCCTCTCCGTGGGAGTCGGGTTGAAGCATTACGAAAGGTGTTTGCCATTAGAGAGAATATTGCACTAGTTTTAGATCACCCTGTATTTTAGTTCATTTTAAGACTGAAATACTTGTATGTCCCATCAAAAAAATAACAACGCATAAAATGACATTTAATATTCTTATTTTCCTTTATAATGTCACCACATGTTTAACATAAAAATCTCATTAAATGTTGACTAAGTGCGACCCATGACTAATAGGTCCGTGTTTCTTTTGTTTTTTCCTTCCCAGGTGGTATGTTGTCTCCTACTGCGCCCCGCCCTGGGCTTCCCCTTAGCCAGGACAGCCCTCGCCAAGTCAGCCCATCACAGAGATGACCTCATCTCCGGGAGTGACTTCCTATCCGTGTTTATAGGCTCTTCATCTTCCTCCTCGTCGTCATCATCATCATCGTCCTCCTCCTCCCGCAAAGGGAAGTCCAACAGCCTCCCCGAGGACCACTACGGTACCAGCGAGGAAGTCTTCAACGAGTCCCCGACGGACCCAGGTGGTTTCGGGGAGAGGACGGCCCCCCGCGGTGGCCGAGGCGGGAACGAAGTGCCAACCTTCGTGCTCGACGTCGAGAACTCTCAGGAGAACCAGGACTCGGTCAGCGAGACCTCCGATGATATCTCCAGTACACCTCCCGTCGAGGACGACACGCTTTCAAGCGAGGACGTCATCGACCTTTTCTCGGACATCGTAAAGACGTCCGCGTCCGCTTTGGAAGACTATCATGGCACGAACAGCGTCAGCTCTAGGAACAGAGACGAAGGTTCCGAGTACGTCACGGACACGCGAATAGGGAGAATACCGTCAAAGCAGAATATCGTAGCGACGACAACGGATGTGGAACCGTTAATAGCGGTCACCGATTCTGGTCCGGATAAAGAATCTGAGCTGATTCACTCGTCAGATCTTCCCATCATAGACAACTTTAGAGATAAAGTCACTTCCAGCCATCACACATCTATATCATCCAGTGACCTACTCATGAACCCTGATTTTGTTGATCCATTACCTTCAGGTGACGACTCAAACATCCAAAGTGACCCACCCAAGACCGACGTTGAAAATAAAGCAACATCTGAAGCAAACTCGGATGACAGAAATCAATCCATAACATCTGATGTCTCTTCTGACGCCCCTCAAATCGATTCTAAAGTGGAATCAACCATCGATGAAGATTTCAAGAACAGTTTGAATAATAGGACGCGTCAAATCATTTCTGTGAGTGTATCGTCATCAGTGGAGCAGGTCCCGGTAGCCATACCAATCGTCAAGAAACGTGGAAGAGTCGCCCATGGAAAGGATATCTTCACCACGTTCATAGACGTCTTCTCTGAAAACTCTGATGACTCTGTATCCCTTCTTTCATCTCCTCCATCGGCGCCGGAGTCCGCCTCCCTAGTGACAGAAGTACAACCCCCGGCGACCTCAGTTCAGAGAAGTGAGTTCAGCGTGGAAGAGACTCAGCCTTCTTCGTCGGAGGTCACCGTCCAAGAAAGTATATCATCAATCCCGTCCCAAAAAACGCAAAATATGGCTACCTTTTCCTCCACAGTCCACGTGGAGGACCCTCAAACATCACCTGTTAGTTATCAGACCAGTATTTCCTCCGCCACCTCAGGGAGTAGAGTTCAATTTTACAGTGAGCCTCCAAGCTTTCACAAGGCTCAGTCTTCTTCCGTCGCAGAGTCGGTGCAACAAATGGTAGTGACTTCTCAAGACCAAGTAACGTCCTTCCGTCCAAATTACGAGCGCCGAACTAGCAGCTTTTCTAATAACCTCAGCAATAGTCAAAACTTGGGTTCGCAATTCGTGCCGAGCTCTGGTCCGTTGGGTAGCCCTTCTCTCTCTCAGCAACGCTCTTCCTCGGGTTACAGCTCAGAAACCGATGGGCTCAACGGCTACCAACCGTCAACAGGGGTCACACGGCTAGAAGAGCAAAGGGTAGAGGAAAGAAGTGATGGTGTAAGATCTCAGAAGAGCTTTCAAGTGGAACAGGGACCTATCCACCAAGAGCCGGTCGAAAAGAACTACGAGCAGCCAGAACAGAGCTTCGGAACTCCAGAAATTAGCTACAGACCTCCAGAAAACAGGTACGGGAACAGGGAAAGAATTTACGGGATGCCGGAACAGAACTACGAAGTTGATGAATCCGTTAGCGTTATGAGTAACGGGCGTGTACACGGGGTCCAGACCCCTCCTAGCGTCACCCCTCAAACCCAAAGTCAGGGTTCATCCCAGATTGACAGCGCACTGAGCGTACTTGACACGCAGCAGGCTCAAGATCCTAACCACAAGTTTGGCTACGTCGTAGAAGGCAGGAACTTTAGGAAATACCGGGTGGAGGAGAGGACGCCGGACGGTTTCATCGTCGGGGAATACGGCGTCGTTAGCCACGACGACGGGAGTCTCAGAGGCGTCAGATACACGGCCGATGGGACGATCAATCCAAGGCTCATCTACGATGCTCTCGTCAAGTTCCTTTCTTTATGAAGACGTCATAGTTCCACACGATTCGTTACCGTTGTTATTTTTAATACCCTTATTATTTTTTTGTGCTGTGTGTTTTATTAAAATGATTCAAAGTCCTGGTTGGATAATGTAAAGGTGGAAATTTGAATCACGATTGGAACTAGATTGCTTCTTTAGAAGAAGAATGGAACTGTTTAAAAGTATGCATTAAAATAACCTTTTTAAATAAAACAGATATTGCTACACAATAAATAATATACGAACCTTAAAGACTAATTTAACAATATACAGCGTATTGATCAAAAAGTAATATATATTACCAACAATAGCTTATATTTATGTACCATTCTTGACTATTAGGCTATCAGATTAATAGAAAAACATGAACATATAATTTTTAATTGATTCTGAGTTGAATTGAATCTTCGTTGATTACGTCTACATTGTTAAAAAGAGCCCCTTTTGTAAGGTTAAACAGAAAGCTACCAGAAGTTGACGAATTACTTCAACCAGGATACGATGTCCAATAACTTCATGTGTGTAGTACCAGAAGCAAGTAGAAAACAATCTAAGTTTTTTTTTTTAGTCAAGGCTACGAGATATATTTACAATTTTGTTTTTCGTTTTTTATTTGTGCTCTTTTTTATTTGCTCATAATGTTGTGAATATGATGTATTGTCATTTGACTCTTTTTTTTAACATAAATAAATGCTGCCTCGATGATTGCATTGCCATGGAAGTCACCTTAGTCCGTTGCTGTGATTTGTTGCAATGTTGTACTCTAAACAGTTATAGTTCGTTTTAAAATGATTGAAAGAGTTAAATAGTTCCTATATGTTATAGTTTGTAAATATAACATAGTTATGGAGCTTTAAAGTGTTACATAAAGATTAATTTAAATAGAAGAACGTAGTTTTTTAAAAAATAAATCGAGGTTTATGAAAAACTTAAAAAACACATGAACAAATGGATGTGTTTAGGTTTAGTTTTTTACAACTAAATTAATAGGATACATCTTTTAGTAATAAAACGAAGTAGATATATTTAAATGTTATAGTGATGCACATAAAATATTGTGAAAATGTAGAAACCAATCACGGAATAGTTCACCATTTTATGTTGTCATGTTTGTACCAATGGAAACATTATTTGGCAGGAATGGTAAGGTGGCCTCCATAAATACTTGATACTTGTCGGGGTGGCTGTTAAAGCAGAATGTGGGGCGGTTTGATAACAGTTAGATGGGGGTTTGAATGAATGAGTCAAATGGGACAGATTAATATGTTTAATAGTCTTCTCATTGAGTTCAAAGAAGCTTCAAATTAAAAATATATTTCTATGTAATGTCACAGTCTGATCATTAAATAGTATTTAATCTTTGCAGCTTACAAAGGGTGTACATTTTTTCTCTCCTCATAATGTAGTTTAGTTAATTAGAATTAGCTAATTAGTAAGGTAACAAAGCTAAAATTAAAAAGGTAGTTAGAAGAGGCTACAATGAGTTAGCCCTCATCCCCATCACCCATTATTTTACCCAATGTTCATATTAAAAGTAAATTTATAATAATACTCTTAATACGGAAACTCATTTCCAACACTGCTAATGAGAGATTTTTACTCAGTAAATTAAATAAACTAGTTTGCAAATACATTTAAAAATTAGCATTTTATTTACATAGACTAGGCTAAGAGTACACATAATATGATGAAATATTTTCTCTTATTCTACATATACTATGAATTCTTCTCAAATCTGAGGTGATAATCTTATTTACAATCTAGATATTAAAACTTTCTTGATCATAGTGTATAAAGCATTTTATAAATTCTTTCTGGAGATGAAAGTTGTCTTATAGCAAACTCTATATGTTTTTATTTGTCTTAATTAAAATCATACTAGATTATCAAAGTAAAATACTCGTGCTAGCTTTAACTTTTATGATACTAAATAGTAGTAACAAAATATTAATAAATTTAGTTACATTGATTGCTTGTATACAATCATTTAAATTATATAGGTTTTCTGTCAGGCAACAAAAATCACTTTAAATATCTATAAATAATAGTAGAGCTTAGCTATTAAAATACGTAGATATATACACTTCTAGGAAATAAATTTGAGGAAATTTAAAGAGATATTTTGATTTGAAAAATTTAGCTACTGTTTTAGATGGTTTAATGTTTTTTGTTTTTAATTGCTATCATCAGTTTGGGCTATTTTTATAAATAAAGGTAAATTAATTGAAGTTGAAATATTAAAAAATATTTCCAATTCTTTAATTTCAGACTAAAAGTTACCCAAACATTTTACATTCATCCATAGAAGAGTAATTAATCAAAGATCAGCATTTTTTTTAATTCGCCAACATTTTCATCTAGCTGGTGATAAAAAATTACACCTTCATAAATAATATAATTTAAAAATGATTATGAAGTGAGCTTATAATATGTTTGCGTGGTGAAATAGTTTAATTGAAAACGAATTAATGCCATATGCATTATTAAGATCACATAAAATAAACTTGGATTTTTCAACCAGAAAATACACGTATACAAAAGAATTTAGATTTTATTTAATAGGTGTTTACAATAGTGAAAGTATTTTTTTAATAATCTATTAGCTAGAATAAAACATTTAAAACTTAAATTAACACTTAAAAAGTATTCTGAAAATTTAAAAATGACACCAGGACATTGGAATTGAGCCTGGGACCCTTAGCTTAGTACGCCAATTCTCTCATCACTGAGCTACCCAGGAATCGTCCCGTAATCAGGGTCATACTTCACTCATATTTTAAGGCAGAGTCTATGATGGATGTGCGGAAATCGTCGGTTACAATATGATATCTTGATGGAGAATTCCTCATTAAAAAGCATACATAATAGCATCGGCTATTTGATTCTTAAATATGCAATCCTTACAATTATAATAATTGTACAAGTAGCAGCAATAAGCCAACTACCAAGTCAAAGGTGGCTGCGTTATCTGATAGCTCGTGTTCTTAATAAAATCACACATTTGTAGCCGACGATTTCCGCACGTCCATCATAGACTCTGCCTTAAAATATGAGTGAAGAATGACCCTGGGCACGGGACGATTCCTGGATAGCTCAGTGGGCAGAGTATTGACGTACTAAGCCAAAGGTTCCGGCTTCGATTCCCGTGTCCAGGTGTCATTTTTCAAATTTCAGAATAAGATATCTATATGGAGAATTCCTCACTAAAAAGCATAAATAATAGCTTTGGCTACTTGAACCTTAAAAAGTGCCATTTATCAATATTATCTTTATTATTACATCAATATATGACAAAATATATTAAAATAAAGTTCTATGTTTTTTAAATACACATAATACTGTAAGTTACCACATGATTTGTTTTTTGTAATTACATCTTCATAAGGTCAAATAAAATCCAAAACATACAAATAAATAAATATAAATATTCTCACATATAATAAGTAATTAAATAAATTGGTAATATTTTATGACAGTGTTTATCTTGGTGAAACATCTGAGAAGTATAAAAATGTTGTCAAACTAATTATTTCATGTTGAATGTAAATAAAATATTATTTTGTTTTATATCATTATTTTCTTTCGGTATTGAAATACTGTTTTTCTATGCAAATTACAAATTATATTTAAAATTTACCCTTGCCAAATATTAAAAAAAATTATTCTTATATTATTTAAATTCAGAAATTTGTCATCAATCTTAATTTTTATTATTTGAAAAAAATGTAAATTTTTAGGAATTACAAAAAAGTTAGTTTTATAATTCAAAAATTGTCTGTAATACCTTAGAAATAAAACATTCCTTTTACACGTGAACAGAAATCCATTATAATAATTTTATTTACTATTAGAAAGTTAATATGGCTATCCTCACTTAGTCAAATAACCATTTACTAAAATAACAGTACTTAATTATTACCACTTTATTAAACTTATAAAAATAAAATTAATATAAACCACTGTTTAAGAACATTTTGTGAAAGAAACAACAAACTAATAGAGACATAATTAATTAACATACTTTTATAACACCTATTTAAATTTCACTGTCAAAACAAAGAGCTACATCAGCGTATAACATCTAAATTGTCTTAAAACTCAACGTAGATTCACTTAAATCTAACCCTAATTAAATTAAACTAACTTAACCTAAACTATGTGCGCTACTCAAAATCCTCGGTTACCAATATATTACCGCATTGAACCACACAATCATCACCACCGCATAATTGTCGCACCTTATTAATTTAGTCCAAAAATTGGTTCATAAAATTTCATCTCATAATAATTGTCACATGGTATGGTCCTGTTCGTCACCTCAATTTAAAGGGTAAATAGAGACAAGCTACTTCCTTCTCCCTCCCCCTCATCTCCACGCACAACTAAAGATATCTATAGCGTTTGTCTTCTCGCGCAATGCGAGCCTAGAATTCTTAGCTCAATGCGCAATGTTAGTAACTATAATTCCGAACCGCCTCGGTGGCGTAGTTGGCTAACGTACTGGTTGTTGTTGAGCCAGACTGCTGAGGACGGGGAGATCGAGGTTCAAATCTCGGTCGGGTGAACTGGGGGTGGTTTTTCCTAAATGGGTTTCCACTCTCCCTCTACACAAATGTAGGTTACTTCCTCTAAATTCAACCTTCCCAATTCCTAATCCATTAGAGTAATTAGTACTTAAGCGTATAGCCCGAACGGGTAGTAAGACGCGGTGCTATTATTATATTATATTTCCGAAAGCCGAGTTGCGTGGTTTTTAACAAGGAGATTGGGCGGCCAGCGAAGCTACAAGCGAAGTCACATGATAAATTTAAAACTAGCATCTTCCCTCGCAAGCTAAACTATATTGTCTGCTAGCGATACTTTTTTTAAAAAAAAGCTTCACATAATAGTTGCATCTAACTTTTTTTTTCCAAAAAAATTAGGCATAAAAAATGCTACGGTTATGCGGTGAAGTACGGTATATATGTACCCTTTTTTTACTATCTCTGGGTACATTTCCCCACCACTCCTAGCACCGATGTGTCGTTGGCGCGAACTGACCACTCTAGGTATTCTTTCGCACGGGAGTATTTCACTCCGTAAAGAAACAAAAAAGACCAACAACTAAAGTCTGTTCAGAGTAGGAATTGTTTTCTGAAAGGCCTTTTACCATACCAGAAATCTTTTATATATTAGGATATTGGTAGGAAAAAAGACCTTTCAGAGAGTAATTCCTACCGTGAATGGAGTATCATGTTTCACTTATGTTTTATTCTTAACTTCTTAAGGTCGGGTACACCCGGATCCCTCTTTGACACACTCTCAAATCCGGCCTTTCCTTTCGTTTGTCTTTCTTTTGCTAGCGTCCGTTTCATACCCGACCGGCACTACTCTGTCCCATACTTCCTTACACCTCGTCTTAGAGAGAGCGAGGTGCCGTCTAGCGGCACACCTTTCAACCAAACAACCGGGTGTGACGCACACGGTACATATGTAATCAAGTCAGTATGATGTTTAAATACCACTTTCAAATAGATAATGGACTATATAACTTGTATGCCGATGGTAACTGGTTATGTTTACAATGTCAAGGTAGTGTAACGATAAGGTTTTATGATAACTTTTATATATATATAAAAGGTGCTAACAACTCATTATTTGCGAGAATAGTCCTACTTACAATATGGACACATTAAATTCAACTATACCGAACCCAATCCAGTACAAATTTTTAAAAACCTGTCCAATTAGTTCATAAATGTAGGTATGTCTGAACTGGCAGGTTGGTGCGATGCTAGCGCAAAAAAGTCAACTTCTCGCAATAATGCTTGCATACGCGGCCCAAAAGATCTGATGATTCTTTTCATAGCCCTGCGTCCAGCTGAGGTAAGCGCACCTTTACACTATTGGGGCAGGGATATGAGGAAGGCAAAATTTAGAGGAAGGGTATCTACATTTACTTTGAGGGAGAGTGGGAAACCATTTAGGATAAACTACCCTCGTCAAATCCTACCGGGATTCAAATCCCGACATCATCAACATCGATATTACAGTATATTGAAAGTGTGACGCCTAAGGCCACCTATACGATTAAACTAAGTCCTTAGAAAAATAGATACAGGGAATGGAATAAAAAATATTGTTTTTAATATACTTTAAGTGTTTTATTGGGGAAAAGTCGATATTAATAGTTCAAAACGGTAGAATATTGTGTTCAAAATATTACGAATCATATCTTTGGGAAATTCGAATAAAGTATCAATCTCGGTGGAGAGCTCTAAGGATGCTTTTTTCTGTGAAAGTTTATCACTTCTACCTTCACGCAAATAGAAGAATATTTCCTCTAAAATATACCTTCCTCATCACTGCCTCATTATTGTAAATATGGTGTTATCCAGGACGGGTAGTGAGACGTGGTGTACGAACAAACTTACTGCTGTTACAACAAAACAGCCAATTGCTTGGAGCTGAAATATTGTAAGCCCAAGTGTTAATGATAATCATGAAAAAACATTCTAGATAAATAAAAAAAGTATTTTTAATTTTTCTATTTATTTTCTATTTAATTAGCACCACGTCTAACTACCCGTTCGGGCTATACGCTTAAGTATTAATTACGACCGCCTCTGTGGCGTAGTTGGCTAACGCGCCAGTCGTGTTGAGCCAGACCGCCGAGGACGGGGAGATCGAGGTTCGAATCTCGGTTGGGTGAACTGGGGGTGGTTTTTCCTAATGGTTTTCCACTCTCCCTCCACGCAAATGCGGGTTCACTTCCTCTAAATTCAACCTTCCCAATTCCTAATCCATTAGTGTAATTAGTACTTAAGCGTATAACCCGAACGGGTAGTAAGACGCGGTGCTAAATAAATAAATAAAAAATATTAATTACGCTAGTGGATTAGGAATTGGGAAGGTAGAATTTAGAGGAAGTGAACCCGCATTTGCGTTGAGTGAGAATGGAAAACCATTTAGGAAAAACCACCCCCAGTTCACCCGACCGAAATTCGAAACTTGATCTCCCCATCCTCGGCAGTCTAGTCTAACACGATAGTAGCGCGTTAGCCAACTACGCCACCATGGCGGGTAAAAAAAAAATTGAAAATAACTGTGTTAATGATCCTTTACAACAGCAAAAAGCGTACAAAGATAAATAAAACACTCTAAAATACAGAACAATGTCCAAGTTATTCTGGTTAGCCTTGTCTGTTAGAGGTTTCAGAAAATGACCTTGAACGCCTTAGGGAACAGCTTGTGGAATCTGTCTGATTTGGAGGTTCAGAAGGTGCGAATGACTGTTATTGTTAGGTGGGTTTGGAAAAAATAATGTGTATCATAAGAGCATTGAATTGTTCGTTTACTAAATGGAATTCTTTAACACTCCCAAAGCCCAAATTCGTAGTTGAGTGGTTAGGGAGGCTTACTACAGGTAGGAGGGGACTAGTTCGATACCAATCATGTCAAAATATACAGGACAATTTTCATAGAAATAACCTTATCTGACAGATAGAAAAGCTAATATATCTACTTTCACGCATTCATACATCAATTCATGTAATCTGCAGCTGTCATTTTTGATAGAATATATCAATATCTATAAAATAACAATACTATTAAAGTAACAGTACATCAATTTTGACTGCAAAAAATATTTTTGTATATTTTAAGAAAATTGGAGCATAGTTTAGTTTATGCATATGGAATTGTCCTATAAAACGTTAAATAAATACTTTTATTTTTACATGTATGCAAGTATATTTAACATATATATATATATATATCCGTTTGATACAGTTTATCTTACCGACAATTGCGCTAGGGCATCAAGCCTTTTTTTTGGGCTTGTTTTCCGGTGATAGGTTCATGTTCGAAGCCCATTCAAGTTTTCCCCTCTAAATGGTTCCCCTTTCTCCCAACATGTAAATGCGGACACACTTGTTTTACATTTTATCTTTTACTTACCCCATTAGTGTAAATATGTGGATATCCTGGACGGGTAGTAAGACACAGTATAAGAAAATAATGTATTTTTTACATTTGTATAAATATTTATTTATTATGAGTATTTAAAGTTATATTTATAACCCAACTTATTATTTTAGCACACCAATTACAAAATTACTTTGACCTAGAACCGACACTATACACAATTACTTAGCTCTTCACTTCTCACTTCGAAATACAGAGGCATCGCCAGCTTTTAATTACTGTGGGGGAAATTTTAAATTAAAAAATTTGAATATGTTTACCTACTTAATAATACAAATGATATCATAAGTGAACTATTTATATAAGTAATATAAAAATAGCTTAATCATTCATGTGTTGCAGCAAATGTAGATTCTCGATTTTTTTTTAGTAATAAATTTCACTGTTTATCTACGAGTGTCCCATTTTGCAGACTATTGGGAGGGACCGTACCCTCCTTCCCCAACTGTATCCCCTGTTAACAACACACGTGGTGGTAGGAGAAACCTTAGATCAGGCAATAATACATTTTCAACCCTGCTTGGAATCGAAATTAAGAGCCTTAACGAATGAGCCAAGGTGCTATACATAAAATGCACTTTTAAATTAATACTAAAATATAAGGTGTATAATTTTGAAAGTTTTGGCCTTTTATCTATATGAACACATCTACAAAAATATATATTACATTATTTTTTCTAAAATAAAAGATCAATTAAATCGCTCACAAAATGGAACCTCTCTTGACCTCACACTTATCTTTGAAGAATGAGGTTCACAAATCGTGCCACGTTCAAGGTCGTTCTAGTAAGCTATCCAACCTTTAAAAAAACACCTTAAATTACAAATTAACAAGAAGACTGCTAACAAACAAAACGTTTAAGAAAATCAGTAACAAGTAGTTAAGTAATTTAACGAGAGTCGAGACAACAACTGGTTTCTTGTTGAGCTCCAACTGCTACTGGTGTGGGGAGCTCCATTCTTGACATTTTACCGAAACATAAAAGGATTCTTGCTTTATTTATTTTTTTATCTTATCGCCGCCTTTAGTTTAGCTACTGACTTGTCTGGTAGATCGTGAGGAATTTTAAAGTGTGTGTGTGTGTGGGTGGGTGGCCAAGATTTTGTTAGTTTAATCAATCTTAGTTGGAAACATTTTCTGTCAAGGAGCGCTGCCTACTGACTTGAAGTGAAGTGTCTTGTAGAGAAAAAAAAACAGTGAAAATTTTGGAGGGAAATGATCACCAACAGAATTTGGAGAGAGCTTACAGAGTATTTAGGGAGTTTATGGTGGGATGGAAGGGAACGTGAGAAAAAGCCAGTGCTTTTACAGTTTTTTGCAGTTATGGCAATTATTTTTGTTGCCAAAATAAATAAAATATTGCTCCAGTACAAATATACAAATTCATTTTCTTCACATAATGACCTCAAACGGATATGCCGGAACTGTTGATATCAACATGTGAAGACAATTAAAATTTATGTTTGTACTGGGAGCAACATTTTATTTATTTTGGTCCAAAAAAAAAGTTTTTCTATAAAAACTGCAAAAACACTGATCTTTCCTCTCATCCACTTCCATCGCACATTAATTGTGAAAGATACGCAGTGCGAACGTAAGATAAAATCAAAAATAGCAATAGCCAAGGCTGCTTTCAACTGACTTCAACTGCTGATTCTACTGACTAGTAAGCTGTACCTTGAGATGAGGAAGATTCTGGTAAGGTGTAAAATAAAAAGCCTTGCTTTGAATGGAGTTGAAACATGAACCCCGAGGGAAAAGGAGAAAATATATATTGGAAGGCTTTGAGATGAGAATAAAGAGGATAAAGGGGAAAGAGCAGGCGACTAATGAAGAAGTTATAAAAGGAATAAAAGAAAAATATAAACATTTTGCAGGGTATTCTATGAAGGGGGAATTTTTTTACTAGGTTGAATTTAAAATTTTATATACTCCTGTTCGCCAGTTATAGGAAGTTTTTTTTTTGTTGACCTCGTCTTACTACCCGTTCAGGATTATACGCTTATGTACTAATCACGATAGTGGTTTAGGGGTTACAAAGGATATATTTAGATAGTGTACCCGAATTTGCATGGAGGAAGAGTAGAAAACCATTTTTGAAAAAAAAATACGAGTACACCCAACAGAGACAGCCATCGAAGTGGGTGAGGGAAGTTTGGGACTCGATCCATCCGAGTATACTGAAGGTGTTTTTCCTCATTGTTTTCCTATTATTATTTTTCCACCCAAATAAAAGTACACTTCCTCTAAATTCTACCTTATAACCTCCACACTTGTATATTTAAAATGTTTACAGTTCGTAAGGGTGTTAAGACATGTGGAGAATTTATGATTTTGCTGAACTATAACAAAAAAAAGAGAACCCACCTCGTGGTAGCTGGTAGCGCTAGTGTGTTGAGCTCGACGCGAGGAGGAGATCGAGGTTAAATTCGTGGGTGAACTGGGGGGGTTTTTCCTAATGTTTCCATTCCTCCACGCAAACGCGGGTTCATTCTCTAATTCAACCCAATCTTAATCACTACTAATAACTTAGCGATAGCGAACGGGTAGTAAACGTGTAATATAAAAAAATAAACAGTAATGACTTGGTCAGTTATCTCTGACGTTGAGACCTTGTCAGAAAGTTGGATGTCCAATCAGATCGGAGAGTGAAGCTGACCGCGCCTGTGTCGGCGGATGAAAGGAAAGATCATGTTCGACTAAACCAGTCTTTATGAAGACAGTATCCTGCCAATCTAGAGAAGTGATGATTCGCCTTCCATCTTTACATGTCGGGGCCGCGAGATTTCCTGCAGATTATTGTGTTTCGGGCGTACATCAAGTTGGCCCGCCACTTTCTATAAATAAATTGAAATTCATACAGTCCTTTGTGCTACGTTTGTGCTCATATGTGCCCGAAGCTCAGCGTTTGTGCTATTAAAAAAATTGGCGGGCCAGCTTTATATCAAGCTGGCCCGCCACATTAAAATAATTATAATTTGAGTAATTTAATAGCACAAACGCTGATCCTGGGCACATATGAGCACAAACGTAGCACAAAGGACTGTAGTAATTTCAATTCATTTGGAGAAAGTGGCGGGCCAACTTTATGTACGTTATAAAAAAGCGTTTTTGATCAAAATAAATGAAATATTGCTCCGGTAGAAATATCGGGTTTAATTTTCTTCACACTTTTACCTCAAGAGTTCTTAATATCTGTAAAAGGTGTCCTGGAATTTAATGACGGCTTTACCCGCTTCGGTGGCCGCGTGGTCTAACACGCTACTGCATGTTGGACTAGACTACCGAAGGCGGGTAGATCGGGGTTCTATCCCAGCTGGGTGCCTGAGGGTGATTTTCCTAAATGGTTTTACACACTCAATACACGCATATGTGGGTGAACTTCCTCTTAATTACAAATTTTAATCCCTAACTCATTAGTGTAATTAGCAGATAAGAATTTTGTTGTTAATAATTTTAGAATAGCTCATACGTAAAAAAAAAAAAATTAGCCTTCTAGCGAACGCAGTTGAGTTTACAACTCAAAAGCTGTACAATAATAATAATATTTAGCACCGCGTCTTACTACCCATTCGGGTTATACGCCTAAGTACTAATTACTCTAATGGATTAGGAATTCGGAGGGTTGAATTTAGAGGAAGTGAACCCGCATTTGCGTGGAGGGAGAGTGGAAAACCATTTAGGAAACCCCCCCAGTTTACACCCATACCGAGATGGGGAACCTCGTATTACTTTCCCTACTCATTGTGATAGCGATTGAAGTTTTAACTAATTGATAGCCATACGTAAAAAAGCAACTTACGCACGCAGTGAGACACTAATCTGTACAATAAAAATGACCAATATAGTACGTGTTATATTTCCTGTGAGGTGCAATATATTGTACATAAAGAGCTGTGCAAGCACATCTTTAACAATTTGGGTATTCACGCGGTACAATTCTGTAGTGCCAACATCTTGTAGCAACATCTTGCTCAGTAAATTGTGTCGTGTGTGCCGGGCCTCAAGTTGGGCGTGAAGGGAACACTAGTTAAGGACAGTAATTTAGCAGTTTTTATAGCAAAACTTTTTTTTTGAAAAAATAAATAAAATATTGCTTCATTAGAAACATAGTCTAATTTTCTTCACATGTTGATATCAACATTTCTTGAATATCTGTCAAGAGCATAGCGGCATTAGATGAAAAACTTTTTAACTGAAGAGAAAAAGTTGTCTTTTTTTTTCTTTTCTTTTTTTTAGCAATTTGTCTAATCATCTATCCGGGCTATATGTTTATAGCTTATGTAATAACTATGTTTGTGGGTTAGGAATTAGGGAGGTTGAATTTAGAGGAAGAGTGCCCACAGGTACGTGTAGAGAGAGTGGGAAACCATTTAGGATAAACCACCCTCAGTACACCCAACCAGAGATCGAACCTCAATCTCCCCGTCATCGTAACTATAGTTTATTGAAAGAGTAACGCCTTAGACCATGCGGCCGTAGAAGTGGTTAAAGTTTATTAATGAAATGAAACGTAGTTAGTGCTGCCTCTATAGCATAAAAAAGATCTATCTTTAATAATGAAAAATATATAATTCTAAGCCAAAAATTAATTTGTACTTTCATTGTTACCGTCTTAAAAAATGCTGTGTATTAGTGAGGCCATGTTTATTCTTGCGAACTAAAAAAATATAATTTTTTTTAAAAAATTGACACTATTTGACAATATTATGTACAGTACCTCAAAAGTTTTATAAGGATCACTTAGTTATTATATTTGATTAGGTACTTCCTGTATATTTTTAGAAACATACTAAGTACGAACATTAAAACTAAGTGATGGGGCTCTCTACATTAAATAGACCCGTTGTCAATTGATTTATTTCTCCGTCATACAAAAATCTGGTTTGCTCATTCTGTCATCCAATTTTTCTCATTGGTTCTAACTTTTTCTTTGTGTGTGTTCATTAAATTCCAAGTATCATAAATTACACCTTCATTATAGTAAATTATCCACATGATCTTTGCCAACAGATAAATCTAGATTTGAAATCTTACTTAAGTATGTTGAAAAGTGGTTGTGTCATCTTCCGAGAGCTAGATCTCAATCCTATATGAGATAATAATCAGAGACTTAACATTCACAATATAAATAAATATAGTAAAGAAGTTATTTATTGATATTACACATTAAGGGTACCAACTACTTGAAGGAAAACCATCTAAAAAGGAACTATTACTATTTGGGAATGTCACTTATGAAGCTTCAAAATCCCTAAACCACTCATCAAATATCTAAAAAAAAACTAAAAAAAACACTGTGATCGTGTTAGAAAAATTGACCTAGTTTATTGGAAAAGACCCCAAATACTTCTCTATAATTTACTTTATACTTTAATCTCAGACCTTTGACTTTTCGAGAGAAACATCATTTGAAACGAGATAATTTCACTTTTACATACATTTATTTAAAATTATAAAACTTAAAATAGTTATTAGCCCTATATGAACGTAGTGATACCTCCCAGCTTCATTCTGGCATGAACCACATTTAAAAAATATATTGACTACTTCTTAAACAACGTGGGATTTCTGGGCGTCTGCAAACGCGTATCATCTCTCAGGTAGGTGGCACCCTTAAATACAAATAATACATATATACATACATACATACATACATACATACATACATACATACATACATACATACATACATACATACTACTACATACATACATACATACATACATATACATACATACATACATACATCATACATACATACATACATACATACATACATAACATACATACATACATACATACAACATACATACATATACTACTACATACATACATACATACATTTCATACATACATACATACATACATACAATAACCATACATACATACATACATACATACATAACATACAACATATCATACATACATACATACACATACATAACATACATACATACATACATACATACATACATACATACATACATACATACATACATACATACTACATACATACAACTACATACATACATACATACATACACAATACATACATACATACATACATACATACATAATACATACATACATACATACAACATACATACATACATACATACACATACATAATACTTACATACATACATACATACATACATACATACAACATACATATACACTACATACATACATACATACATACATACATACATACATACATACATACACAACATACATACTACATACATACATACATACATACATACATACACTACATACATACATACATACATACATACATACATACATACATACATACATACATACATACATACATACATACATACATACATACATACATACATACATACATACATACATACATACATACATATACATACATACATACATACATACATAACATACATATACATACATACATACAACTACATACATACATACATACATACATACATACATACATAATACATACATACATTACATACATACATACATACATACATACATACATACATACATACATACATACATACATACTACATACATACATACATACATACATACATACATACATACATACATACATACATACTACACATACATACATACATACATACATACATACATACATACATACATACATACATACATACATACATACATACATACAACTACATACATACATACATACATATACATCATACATACATCATACATACATACATACATACATACATACATACACATCATACATACATACATACATAATACATACACATACACACATACATACATCATACCACATACATACATACATACATACACTACATACATCTACATACATACATACTACATACATACACATACATATACATACATATACCATACATCAACATACATACATACATGCAACATACATACATACATTACATACATACATACATACATACATACATACATACATACATGCATACATACATACATACATACATACATACATACATACATACATACATACATACATACATACATACATACATACATACATACATACATACATACATACATACATATCATACATACATACATACATACATACATACATACATACATACATACATACATTATACATACTATACATACATACATACATACTACAACATACATACATACATACATACATATACATACATACATACATACATACATACAACTACTACATACATATACATACATACATAATACATACATTACATACATACATACATACATGCATACATACATACATACATACACCGAATAATGCATGCATTTTTATTTTTTAAACTCTTAATGTTTCTCTTTTTCACACATTCGTTCACTACATTTAGCCACGTCTAATAGGAATGAGATAAAAAAAAGATAAAGCAACCACATGTACTCAACTTCAATTTTAGTGTCTTTCAGTACCAAAATACTCATAAAATATGTATATAATGGCAGCCAACTTAACTTTGTAACATTTTATTTTATTTGTTTTGTCTTTTGTTTTGTTTGTACCTTTGCGATCGTTTATCGGTAAGGAGTCAGTCAGGCTTGCCAACATCTAAATACTTGATCAACTAGTGGAGCGAGTTTATGACCTCCAAGTGTCAACTGTAGGTAAAAAGACAAGACCATCTGGTAGGTTTTGCATAAGCATCTGAGGGGTGATCAAGGTCATTGGCCGCTTTAAAAAATATATATGTACATTATTTTTTAAACGCCTCTTCATTAATTGTTGCATTTTCAAAGAATTATTTTATAAAATCTTTCCTTTAAAACATTTTTAATAAAATAATTGTAATAAAAAATGTGCGTGGTTTTCTTAGGGGCCCTTTCAAGCTTGGGGCCTTGGGGCATTCAATAAAACCGGTTTCCGAAAAAATGATGACTTAGTCTATTAAGACTAACGATGTAATTTTCTGCAATAAAATTAAACTGGCCATCACAACAAACCTTAGTATTTAGTTAATGTTTCTGGATTTTCTTCGCTCATTTAAGTTATTTTGATTCCATAAAGAAATATGAACATTATAAACATAATAATTATTTATAGTTATTAATTAATGTATAAATAATATTTATTGTGCCACGTCTTACCACCAGTCTAGGCTTTTTTACTTTCTAATATTAATAGAAAGTTTTGTATTCGTGAAAAGATCAATCTCAGAATTATCATGTATCTTTACGTTTTGTGTAAGCCCGAACCCAAACAAGTGTATTTTACAATACTGTTTGTCCCTGGCCATGGATCCAAAACAGTTGAATGGTTTTTGTTCAAACTTGATAGCTAAAATTTATAGAACTATACCCCAAGAAATTTTGTCGACTTTGAACCTAGTCCTCAAATTAAAATTATTCGAAAATAGCTCTAACGATTTTTAATAAAATGTATATCTAAGATTTGTTTGACGTTAAAAATAGTATTGTATCATTATATTTGGGGCAAAAATTCATTGAAGGGTAGTTTACTGATGGGAAATGTTGAAAAATTCAAAATATTTTGAAAATGTCTCAAACGATTTAAAAAAATATATATATGAGTATTGTGAGGTTTGACAAATAATACCATATATGTTGTGTCTTTGGGGTGTAAACTCATTTACGTATAGTTTACTGATGATTGATTTTTCAGAAACTTAAAATTGTTGGAAAATGGTTTTAACTATTTATTTCCAAATGGGTATTTTAGGAGTGTTTGACATGACAAATAGCACTGTATACTGGTTTTGGGGGCAAAATTATGTTTAAGAGTGGTTTAGTGATGACAAATTTAAAAAAATCTTAATTCTAAAATAAATAGATTTAACAATAATTTTGTTTCCGAGGAATTTAAACTTTTCTTCTGCAATGACTTGCCGTTTCCTCTTAAGCTGTCTGCCATTGCTTCCATTATCCTCCCAAGATGTCTGACACTGTTTCCATTGTCCTCCCAAGATGTCTGCCACTGCTTCTATTGTCCTCCCAAGATGTCTGACACTGCTTCCATTGTCCTCCCAAGATGCCTGACACTGCTTCCATTATCCTCCCAAGATGTCTGCCATTGCTTCTATTGTCCTCCCAAGATGTCTGCCATTGCTTCCATTATCCTCCCAAGATGTCTGCCATTGCTTCTATTGTCCTCCCAAGATGTCTGCCACTGCTTCCATTGTCCTCCCAAGATGTCTGACACTGCTTCCATTGTCCTCCCAAGATGTCTGCCATTGCTTCCATTGTCCTCCCAAGATGTCTGCCATTACTTCTATTGTCCTCCCAAGATGTCTGACACTGCTTCCATTGTCCTCCATCCAATTTACGCTCATTGGAAACTATTCAACAAGTGCCGATTTCAAAACCTACTCCAAAAAGTAGTCCTATGACAAAACTT
The DNA here is from genome assembly GCA_033556935.1 of Timema podura. Taxonomy (NCBI): domain Eukaryota; kingdom Metazoa; phylum Arthropoda; class Insecta; order Phasmatodea; family Timematidae; genus Timema; species Timema podura. The sequence continues at coordinate 23,478,601 of JAVRXN010000013.1, read as the reverse complement.
TACATTTATAAAAAAAATAATTGAACTCTCTCTTTCAGCAGAAAATTCATGCTGTATGAAAAAGAGAGAGGCTAGCGCCAAAATAAGCACGTTAAGGTGCTTATTCATAAAATAGTAAAAAAATAACAGAATATAGAATTATAAGCACCATAAAATTAACATAATATATTCGTGATAACATGAAATGCATATATATCTCAACTGCCTGTATTTTACGATCAGAGAAATGAAAAGGCAAGTAGGCAAAATCCGGTCCCTACTGATATTTTAATTTGAATTTTTTTTTTTAATTGCTAGAGTGATTTAGCTCAAAATGGGAAATGGGTATCTGTTAATTTTTTACGCTATATATATATATATGTTGAAAACCCCATATATATATATATATATATATATGGGGTTTTAAACAAAAAAAACTCTATAGTAGATTACTGAAGTTTGATTTTTGTACATTTTGAATATTTTCTTAAGTATCTATAGTGATTTTGATCAAAATTGGTATCAGAACACTATTTAACATTATGATGAATTAATTATCTTTATTTTTTTCAAATAAATAAATCTAATTTAGTTTACTTATATAAATGATAGAAAATATTACATTTTTCGAAAATTCCCTTAAAAATAGTTTATTTTTAAAAATTTGAAATTTGTTAAAAATATTTCAAAGATTTGATTTAAAGTTTATAAATCAAGTGTTCTTAATGTGTTGTTTATTGTGATGGGTTTATTTTTATGTGTGTAGTTTACTGAAAATCTATTTTTGAACCTTTTCTTCGAAGCTATTCAATTCCCATTAAATTTAAACACTTTAACTACCAAATTTATGAATAGCGAACATCTTTAAAATAGTTTGTCTTCAAAATGAAACTGATTATAAAACATGTTAATACATTGCATTGAGTGATTCTTAAATACTACACACAAGGAAAAAAAACATGATTTACGATTTTATCAATCAAAATATCTTCTAAGACTTATTTAATGTTAATAGATTTTATAAGCCTTCGGTGGCTGCTGAAATTTAATCCTGTCTACGGCCTTGGTTATTTGATACACTCTTATATTGTAGTAAAATTATCATCTTACTTGGGAATATTTGTTGTTGCTAAAATTAATACCAACAATACAGCTAGGAATATCTCACTTTTTTAAAGGATAGAATTAATATGGGTAACAACTAGTTATATAATTCAATTATAAGTGTATTACCCCTGTTTTGAGTAATAATATAATTTAAATAATGGTTGAATAAAATTATGATTAAAAAAAGTGGGGGAGGTAGCTATCTGTATATTTTTTAAATAACCTCGAAAAATAACGATCTTTTAAGAAAATCCTATCTAATTCACAAATTGTCAACTCAATGTTGGTCACAAAAATAAATAATTCTTATGTGTCTTTTTACTTTCTCGCTATCTTACAGGTAGAGAAATTATTTTGATCATAAAAAAATCGAACTCAAGATTTTTATCAATCTTGACGTTTCATGATTCCCCGAATCCGAAAAAGTTGTTTTTGAATTTCCATCTGTCTGTAAGTTTATTTATCTGTCTGTCTGTCTGTAACACCAACTAGATCCTAAACTAGTTTACCGATCGGGCTAAAACATGGTATCTAGGGTTTTCATAGGGTTTCCCGAGGGATTTCTGGAAATGGATATCTAACCCTAAAACTAAGGGTAGTTTACTGAAGGGCTCTAACGATTTTGATTAAATTTCATTACAAAACATTTATAAATATTCTAAAAAAAATTTATATTCTCAACTTTTCGTCAAAATGACTTTAAGGGCTCCGGTAGGAAGCATGAATTCTCACGTTTTTTTTTATCATATCTCCGAAACTATTTGATATATAAAATTACTTATCGTTGTAAATATGTAGAACTATTTATAATACAAATATTTTATTCTAAGCATATTTTTATAAAACCAATAACTTTCAAGCTATACGCAAATATAATATATATATATATATATTTAACTTTTCAAACACTAAAGGTATTGCGACCGTAAAAAAAATCTAACCTAAGATATTGATGGATGTCGACGTCTCATGACCCCCCCGAACCCTAAAAAGTGGTATTTGCAATGCCGTCTGTCTGTGTGTCTTTTTAACCCCAATATAAAGAGTAGTTTAATAAAAAGCGAAAAGAGAAACAATCGATTTTCTCAAAATCGGCTCTAATGATTTTGATTAAAATTCGTATCAAGGCGTTGATTAAGATTATAAATAAACTGGCTATTTTTATTTGCCCATTAAAATTAATTTTAGGGTACTTTACAAAAGCTGAAATTTCCGTATCTACACAACTATTTGAGATACTAAATAACTTATCATTGCAACATTGTAGTACTATTAGAAATAAAAAACTTTTATATGAAATAATTTTTAAAAAACCAACAGTTTCTGATATATTGGCAAATATATTAATACAATTTTGTGAGCTTTAGCTGTAAAGAGATACTACTTAAGTTTTTAACGCGATAATTTTCCAATTCCATAGAGTAATTAAATATTAGTAAGTCTCTCAAAAAGTTTGTTATTTTTCCTTAAACCTCTTTGGAGAAATGTTTGCACAACACTGATCTATCTCTATCATTTTAGATTCAATAGTCAATATAATCATATTTAATTGGTCAAAATTTATAAAAGAGAAATTTAATAGCAATGAAATAATCATAATATATCCCCTACTAAAATGACGAACATTTTAACCAGAAGTCAAAATTTTAATGCGAAGCGTTGACCCTTGGGTTCCTAATATCGATATTTTGTATTGATCCAAATATACAAATGAAGACGTTAATTCTTTAAAAATAAAACTATGAGATTTAAAACTCTGAATAAAAAATGTTTTACGTATGTCTATTGCAATTTGTTCTCGGGCTTGCTAGTGTATATTATATTACTAATTTTGAGTAAATATCTCCATTTCTAAGAAATAGAACAAGAAAGTTCGTGCGGAGCTCCGTACCATTTATTTTAAAAAGTAATTCGACAAAGTCAATTTGTTAATTATCCCGTGAAATCAATTTTATGGTTCAGTGTGGAATGTAGAGAGACGTTTGATATAAATAGTTGAACCAACTTCTAGATAAGTCGCGGCAAATAATATAACAGAAACAGCCAGAACTTATACCTCTTGAAATACCCCAAAGTCATTATTTTTTATTTAATTTTAATAACTCATGTTAGTACCCGTTTGGTTTGTACGCCTAGGTACTAAAATAATCCAATTCTTTTAGGGCTTAGGAATATTATATTTATAGGAAGTGTGCCCTCATTTGCGTGGATGAAGTGTGGGAAAATCATTTTGAATAAAACCACCCTCAGTACACCCGACCACCGAGATTCGAACCTCTATCTCCCATAATCGACAGTCCAGTCTACTGCGAGAGTAGCGCGTTAGATAAAGCGTCCATTGCAGCGGGTCGTTAAAATTATTTAAATAATGTTTCAATACAAAATATAAATAACACTCGACGCCTAAAGAAACTAATAAAACTATATGTAAAACATAAATCGAAAAATGACCAAAAAATTACTAATAAATAATCTATAACATACACATTACTGCAATCGAGAGATCATGGACAGAAATTATGTATGTACAGTACATTTTATAACTGTCCGTGAAGTACAGTAAAAAAAAATGTACTGTACTGTACAATGTACAGTACATGTCACCAAGATCTGAGCCTTTGTAATAAAATAACATCAAGACGCATGAGCACAAACAAATAAAATAAGTAACTAGAAATGTTTCTGTGGTCGGCACGTCTAGATAGGCTAACTCCACAGGTGATCACACAGTCTAGGGCGTAACACTTACGATCGATCTCGATCGTTTATGATGGGAAGGTATAGGTTCGATTCTTGGCCAGGCACTTACATTTAGTTTTTTTTTTTTTCATAATTGTAATATTTTCAATGTGAGTTTCCCATCCCCAGGCCACGCTAATGTATATTAATTTCCTCTAATCTAACCTCTGAAACACCTCTTATACTAAGTCATTAAGGCGGGGAGTGTAGAGAACTCGAGCTAAGAGTGGTGTTTTCACAGTTTTCATATCAATACTTTTTTTTTGTTCGAAATAAATCAAATATTTCTCGAGTAGACACATAAGAGTTTAATTTTCTTCATATGTTGATATCAACAGTTGTTGAATATGTCATGAGTATATCGGCATTAGATGACAAACTTTTTAAATGAAGAGAAAAAATTGTCATTGAATTCCAGGACACAATATACAGACATTGAACAAATGTATTCATCACCATGTGAAGAAAATTAAGTTTTATATTTCTACTGAAGAATTATTTGCTTTATTTTGAACAAAAAAAGTGTAGGCCTATCTATAAAAACTGAAAAAATACTGCATTGAACTCATGCTCCCCATATTCCTACCTTAATGATGGCGGTGTTTAATGTATTAATTAAATAAAACTAATGCATTAATTTATTTTAAAACTATTAAATTTAAAAAAAAGCCACTTCCAAATCCTTTCTGGGAAATACTTGCTAGCAATGTGAATGAGGTATTTAAATCATTACAAACCTTGAATTAGTTTTGTGTGTGGTTTTTGAGCGAGTTTTGGAATTATTGTAGCTATATTTCCTCTTGGGTGGTTCGATTATAATTTTCAATCCTTGACAGTCATTGATGAGGTTACAAGTTGCCTGATCACCATGAAATTATTCACGTATCTTGTGCGTGTGTGTATGTATGTGTGTGTGTGTGTGTGTTTGTGTGCCGTGTGATATTTGTGTATAATATGCATTTACTCTAAGATGTGTAGTTAATGAAAAAGAAACTCTTATATACCACTTGCCTTGGGAATGTGATATGAAGAAACTAAGCTAGTTGAAATAATTATAATCACTGGATAATTTTCATTCAGATAACATTATAATGAACCTGAGATGTATAGGTTGTAATGAGGTGGACTGGATAGAACTAGCTCAAGATATGGATAGGGTGTCGTGAGGTGGACTGGATAGAACTAGCTCAAGATAGGGTGTCGAGAGGAGGACTGGATAGAACTAGCTCAAGATAGGGTGTCAAGAGGAGGACTGGATATAACTAGCTCAAGATAGGGTGTCGTGAGGAGGACTGGATATAACTAGCTCAAGATAGGGTGTCAAGAGGAGGACTGGATATAACTAGCTCAAGATAGGGTGTCGTGAGGAGGACTGGATATAACTAGCTCAAGATAGGGTGTCGTGAGGAGGACTGGATATAACTAGCTCAAGATAGGGTGTCAAGAGGAGGACTGGATATAACTAGCTCAAGATAGGGTGTCAAGAGGAGGACTGGATATAACTAGCTCAAGATAGGGTGTCGTGAGGTGGACTGGATAGAACTAGCTCAAGATAGGGTGTCGTGAGGAGGACTGGATAGAATTAGCTCAAGATAGGGATAGGGTGTATTGAGGTGGACTGGATAGAACTAGCTCAAGATAGGGTGTCGTGAGGAGGACTGGATAGAATTAGCTCAAGATAAAGATAGGGTTTAGTGAGGTGGACTGAATGTCAAGACAGGTATAGAAGACGTATTTTTTTTAGGTGTGGCAATGAACTTTCTTTTTAGTTCCATAGAGTAAGTAAAATAAGATAATGTTTATTTACATTTTGAAACAACAAAATAGTCAGTACCGTTTTATTTATTGGTACACTTTCGTATTGTGTTTACTGTGACAATAAACTAATCAATATAAATAAGCATGGTCGATGTGGGGTACTTTAAGAAAGATTAACTTAATTTGTCTGAAGAAATTTTTAAAAAAAGCATTACACGTACCAGCGGCTGAATGATCCAAAGTGACTGAAGAAGAAGAAGACCAATAAGGGCGGCCTGAAATAAAATGCACCTTGAATTGCTGTGGAGAGAGGATGTAAAAAACCACACGTAGAAAACCTCCCACTCAGCAAGGATTCGAACCCCGATATCCCCATCAACGGTGATCAAGTGAAATACTAATATAACAGCTTGGACTGCTTAAACATCACTGCGGGAATTGTATTGTTAAATATTTTACTGAACCAATACCAATACATATTCAGTTTCTATTTATCAATCTCAACGATTGTTTTCTATGACATAATATTGTGACTCACGACGGTGGGTATATTAAGACAAAAGCGTCAGTCTCGCATAGTCTAGTTGGCCGGTTGGCGGGTAGAACGAATTTCAAATCCCAGCTAGGTGTATTGAAGTGGTTTTTGTTCCTAAAGATTTTTCCCTCACAACTTTTCATCAAATTTGAATGCATTTATTTTAAATTCAACTTTATTTATCCCTACACCTTTATTGTAAATATGCGGATAGCTTGCTTTGGTTGTAAGACAAAAAGTTAGAAATATAGGATGGGTCGAAAACCATTAAACAGTGTATGCTGAGGAAAGTGATGGACAACGTGATGAGGTTTGTCTGACGTCCTGTGGAGCTCAACTGAGTGACATTATTGTAAAAAAGTGAAAAAGTGTAGTATATAGTTTGCTTTTATTTAGCTAGAGAATATTTACATTGAAATTAAAGTGTTAATTTTCAAGTTACTGAACGTCTTATTGTTTCGGTCCTACTCTGTACAAAAAAAGGACTGTTGCTCATTTTTATATCTCCTCTTTGATATTCGATTTATTGCTCGGTTACGTCTGTAAGAGCTTGTGACGAAGTTGGTCCGGTGTACAGATCTATACAGTCTTGATGGCCAACCGCATTCCGTCACGTGTTTGGGCGCCCAGTGGCCCGAACCTTCTCTACGGCAAGATGTATTGTTTCGTATAAAAACCCTAATATTTGGGTTTTCTCTACCACCCTTCCTATGATTTGTAGATTTTATCTACATAGATCAATACTACACTACATTTTATTAACCTGTTTTAAGTTTCAACTTAACATGAAAATTTATTGTTTCAGTTAACCTTGAGTATTGATTCAATTCTCACAGCTCTAGATATTGAAACGTTTTGAAGGTAAAATAACATTTTAAAATTATTTGTAAAAAATTAACTCTTTCATCAATATAGTAGAATCTTAATTGAATACACTATACAAAAATGGTGGCTTATATTCAAGGATTAAATACACCTAATATGGTAAGGTTTTAATTTAAAATTGATTGCGTGGTTACCCCGGGCAATGGTTTTCTTTTCTTCAAACAGACAGAAAATAATCTCTTCATTTTATTTTATTCCAAACCAATTTTTAATAAATTTAAAATTGCACATGTTTGTGTACTGGGGCTACTAATAAAATTTTGAAATTTCTTCCCTTTGCGTGTGGTAGATATCGTACAGTGCTCTTGACAGACAAATAAACTCTTAATTTTATTAATATACTAGATAGATTCTCCCTCATCAAACTGTATACTTAAATTGGAGGGTTTAACTGAACCATTACTCACTTTGGTGGCTGCGCGGTCGAATCTGCGTCGGCTGTACTGAGGGTGTTTTTGCAAAATGGTTTACACTCTCCTTCCACGCAAATGCGGGTACACTTTCTTTAAATATAACCTTCCTAATCCCTAAAACCATTAGCGTAATTAGTACATAAGCGTATAACCCGAACGGGTAGTAATACGTGGTGCTTAAAAAATTATATGTGTAGCTAATACTGCTATTATGTAACACAAATAAAAAATATAGTGATAATTAACTTATAAATTATTATTTTTTGCATCTTGTCTTACTTACCTATTGGGTTGTCGGTATTTAACTACACTAATAGAGTGGAATGGGTGGGTAAAATTAGTAATGAAAAAGTTTACAGAAGAATGAATGATAAATAAGTACTGTGGAAGGTGTCAAAAAATGATAAGAGACATACTGGTTGTTCACATATTGAGATATGAGGAAATGCTTACAGTATATTGCAGAAGGATGTGTGGAATGGAAGAAAAGTAGAGGAATACCCCAATTACGCTTGATTGACAAGATAATTGAGGATGTTGGTTGCAGGATATACCAAGAGCTTAAGAGTAAAGTGGGGAAAAGATCAGATTGGAGAACTACTGCAAACCAATCATCTAAGTGATAGAAATAGGTAGATAAAATAGGGTAAGGGTGAAAATATGGAATTAATAATAGTAGTAGTAGTAGTAGTAGTAGAAGGTTTTTTATTGTATCAGGAATACATATTTTTAAACATTAAACATGGTCCAGCTAAGCACAATGTGCTTGTCAGCTGGTGCCTCCCCATAAATGTCATATATATATAAGTGTAAATATATATATTAGTGTAAATATATAATAAATACATTTCATTCCTTTAAGTCTTTTCTTACAACTAACATAATTCTAATATTTAATTTAGTTCCTTAAATCTATTACATTTTATATTTTATTTAATTTCGAAAACCAGTCTCGAGTTCATTTCATAGCGTATTTGTCATATTAATCCCTCTAATATTATTATTTCATTAGTAGTAGTAGTAGTCATAGTAGTAGTAGTAGTAGTAGTAATAATAATAATAATATAATATTTAGCACCGCGTCTTACTACCCGTTCGGGTTATACGCCTAAGTACTAATTACGCTAATGGATTAGGAATTGGGAAGGTTGAATTTAGAGGAAGTGAACCCGCATTTGCGTGGAAGGAGAGTGGAAAACCATTTAGGAAAAACCACCCCCAGTTCACCCGACCGAGATTCGAACCTCGATCTCCCCGTCCTCGGCGGTAGAGCTCAACACGACTGGCGCGTTAGCCAACTACGCCACCGAGGCGGGTTAGTAGTAATAGTATTAGTAATAGTAGTAGTAGTAATAGTAGTAGTAGTAATAGTAGTAGTAGTAATAGTAGTAGTAGTAATAGTAGTAGTAATAGTAGTAGTAGTAGTAGTAGTAGTAGTAGTAATAATAGTAATAGTAGTAGTAGTAGTAGTAGTAGTAGTAGTAGTAGTAGTAGTAGTAGTAGTAGTAGTAGTAGCCATACGTTTATAAAATACAAACTTTTTTAATGTCAAATTGATAAATTTTTACTTTATTATTAGTATAATTTTACAGTTTATTGATTATATATATATCAAACGTGACAGCATAATATCATGTGTAAATGCCTAATTAAACTTTGAGTGACTTTTATAAATGTAAACAAAATGTTTCTTCTTATGTAAATCATATATATATATATATACATATTTTTAAAGCAGAAAATTATTTCGTACCTCACCTATGATTGGAACCAGATTCTCTTCATATCTAATACCACACCCCTTCCTTCCTCCTCCTTTTTCTCCCTCCACATTTAATTATTGATAGCAGACTTGTACCACTGTTGCTCGTGGGCGTTGAATGGTCGGGTACCACGTGGTCCGTCTCAGCCTTTGAGTTAGACCACACTTCTTGCATTCAAGTGCAAGAACTGGCTCGATACGTCAGGCGCTGTGCGAGTCTCGTTTGTTAAATAGTTCACACAGAGAAAACTATTTGAGGACGATTATTTAGAAATTACTGTGAACAGAATAATATTTAACATGGTTAATGAGTTTAATTATTTAGGAACAATTTTAACTAGCGAAAACTATATTAGAGTGGAAGTTAAGAAAAGAATACTTTCGTGGAAATGCGTTTTACTACTTGATCAGTAAGTTGAGATTGTCATCTCGCCTGCTTTCAAATAATGTAAAACTTAGAATATACAAAACAATAATTTTACCAGTTGTTCTCTATGAGTGCGAATCGTGGTCTCTTACCTTGCATGATGAGGGGGGGATCTGAGTTATCGAAAACAAGATTCTTAGGAAGATATTTTGTCCAAAAAGGGATCAAGATCGTGAATAGTGGAGGAAGTTACATAATGATAAGTTATATACCCTATACTCATCACAAAACATTGTTAAGATAATAATTTGTAATTGCGGCAATGTAATTTCGAGTTCCTAATGCCATAAAGTAAGTGGTTATACATTAATTAGGACAGTGATCAAGTAGGCACTCTTTATGCGAGAGATTGTTAGATTTGAAACCGTAGACCCAACTAGAAGATATCGTAAGCAGGTTAATTGGGTTCTTCATTGTATAATTTTTTTAGAACCTTGTAATACTACCCGTTCGGACTATACGTTTATGTACTAATTATTCTAATGGTTTTCGGGATTAGGAAGATTATATTTTAGAGTAAGTGCATCCTTAATTGTGTGAAGGTAAGGTGGAAAACCATTTTGGTATCAAAGCTCAGCACACCCGACCGTGATTAGAATTTAGATCATACCTTTATCGGCATTCTAATCTAACACGAGAGTAGTGCGTTAGACTATGCAAACACCTAAGCGGGTAGTAAGATAATGATTGTAAATGAATACAATAAATCACCTGTAGACTTCAGTTCACTATAAGCCATCCATCTGAACGTTAGCTACTCCAAATTATGTCCGAGGTCAAATTAGTTCTTAGTGAGAGGGGGACCAAGGCTAGGTTTGGTTATAATGAGTTAAATTGGGCAATCCACTTTGGGAGGTTAATCGTACTGCAAGGTAGCAGTACCCAATCCACCTTGGCAGGGAAATCATGGTGAAAGGTAGCAGTACCCAATACATCTTGGAAGGGAAATCATGGTGAAAGGTAGCAGTACCCAATACATCTTGGAAGGGAAATCATGGTGAAAGGTAGCAGTACCCAATACATCTTGGAAGGGAAATCATGGTGCAAGGTAGCAGTACCCAATACATCTTGGGAGTGAAATCATGGTGCAAGGTAGCAGTACCCAATCCACCTTGGAAGGGATGTCATGGTGCAAGGTAGCAGTACCCAATACATCTTGGAAGGGAAATCATGGTGCAAGGTAGCAGTACCCAATACATCTTGGGAGTGAAATCATGGTGCAAGGTAGCAGTACCCAATCCACCTTGGGAGTGAAATCATGGTGCAAGGTAGCAGTGCCCAATCCACCTTGGAAGGGATGTCATGGTGCAAGGTAGCAGTACCCAAACAACCTTGGAAGGGAAATCATGGTGCAAGGTAGCAGTGCCCAATCCACCTTGGAAGGGATGTCATGGTGCAAGGTAGCAGTACCCAATACATCTTGGCAGGGAAATCATGGTGCAAGGTAGCAGTACCCAATCCACCTTGGAAGGGAAATCATGGTGCAAGGTAGCAGTGCCCAATCCACCTTGGAAGGGATGTCATGGTGCAAGGTAGCAGTACCCAATCCACCTTGGGAGTGAAATCATGGTGCAAGGTAGCAGTACCCAATCCACCTTGGGAGTGAAATCATGGTGCAAGGTAGCAGTACCCAATCCACTTTGGGAGTGAAAATGTTGATGGTTCAAAAGTAGCACTCAGTACACCTACACCCGTTAATTACACTTATGGAATAGGACTGAGGAAGGCAAATTTTTTGAAGAAATGAACCCCACAAATACATGATGGAATGGTGGGAAACTATTTAAGAAATAAACGGATTTATTACATCCAGCCGGGATTAGAACCCTACTCTCCCCATCACCGACCATACAATACAGAACGAGAGTGAAGCGTTAGACCATGAGACCATGAGATTATTATTAATATCTTTAAAATCGGCTTTGGTGGTAGAATGGTCAAAAAGTCACACTTTCAATATACTGGACTGATGATAACGGGGAGTATGGGTTCGATTCCTGGTCGGGTGTACTGAGGGAGTTTATTACTTAATGATTTCTAACTCTCTTCACGCAAATTCAGGTACACTTCCTCTAAATTCAGCCTTACGCACCCATAAAACATTGGCGTAACTATTTATTTTGTGTACATCTCAAGTGTACACGTGGTGCTAAAAAAACTTATAAAACATCACTATCAATAATGTAAAATGCTATCATTTTTGACAGTACTTTTTTTAATATGTTTATATATTTTTTAAAGTTTTTCTAGTAAAATTAAGTAGATTGTATTAAGGTGCAGAGCATGTGAAAACCTGACTTAAGGACGTTGCCTATCTGTGACGTCACAGCCGGTCAACGTAGGATTTCCCATGTTAAGGAATTAACGTTTTACTTAGTGAATTTTAAAGATATAACGTTGAAACAACAACCATAAATTCTTAAATAATTCTAAAAAAATAGTCATACAGTGTCACAAAATTAGTATTTCCATCTTGAAGTAGTTTTTTTTGGTAAAAGTATTTTTTTATAAATCCTCTACAACTTAGGCTTGGTCACGAAATCTACCTGTAGGAAGGAATCTTCCTGCCATGATGTAGATTAAAAAAAAGTCCGTGGTAGCATATGTTATCTAAAATAGGAAACAAGAAAAAGGTAAAGTTAAAAAGCAGGTCAATATTTTCGGGCGCAAATATTAAAATGACTGTGTAAACTCGTCAGAGGAAGAAGGATAGGGTTATTAGCATATATACAAGAGCTCTCTCAGTATGAACTTCTTATATTCTTTCCTTTTTTTCTATTTTATTCATTGGCGTCTGAATGTGATACTGCTTAGACTGCTTAGGTGCGTCAAGCTACGATGCAACCCGCTTCTCAAAATAGTTTCGAAACCTCCAAGTAGGCAACGTCATTAAATCTTTAGGTTAAACCACGTTTTCCTGGTTTTTATATCCTTGTTGACCTGAAAGACGGTCTATGTCTGCGTATAGTGGCGCCCCTTTCTTCACGCACAGTTTTCCCTTGAGGCTGTCATTGCCGTTCATAGAAGAGTGGGGTGGGTCTGATTGGGTTATAGCCCCTTTAGAATACAGTTAGACTGCTACCGCCATCTTATGATGATTTTGAGATAGATTTAGGTTTAGTAAACACTGGTAGCAGGTGGCTAAGAAACAAGAAAGAAACACATTATGAGAAATAAATGCATCACGTCATACTACCTGTTTGAGTTTTACGCATATTAACTAATAATGTTAATGTTCTAGGGCTGAGGAAGGTGGAATTTAGAGTAGTTTTACCCACATTTTCCTGGAGGGAGCGTGGAAAACCGTTTAGGGAAAACCACTCTTAATACACTCACTAAGCTGAGTTTCAAACCCTGATCTCTCCAGTCTATTGCATGATTGATGCCTTTAAACCATACGGCCACCGAAACGGGTTTTTGGGGAATAAATTATTGATATATTATTTAGAAAAAGGATCCGATGTCTTATTTCAGTTGGTAGCTTGTCTGTATACTGATCAAAGGGTCCCGAGCTCGAATCCCCGGCATGACCGAAATAATTATCATTAGTGAAATGTGGGTTTATCATTTCACGTCGATAAATTAACTACCGGGGACTAAATGTTGTGTCTGTCCTAGTCTTGAGTTAGAACAGGCTATAATTCATATAAAGCTACGACAAGCCTAGTAAGCCTTTAGTGGAATATATATGGCTTGACTAAAAAAAACTAGCCCAGACCACAGGCTGGAAACGGTATTGAGTGTAAAATAAAGCTTAGAAGAAGAAAGTAAATTGTCCAACATCTTAGTTCAATCACCAGCGTGTCTGTTTACTGAGTTAATGGTCCCAGGTTCGCTTCCTGGCATGGCCGAAAAATGTACCATTGGTGAAATGTGGGTTTACCCTTTCACAGTGATAACATAACGGTCGTGGGCCAGGTGTTGTGTCTGTCTTAGATTTAAGTTATTTTATAAGACATGTGATGATATAACAAGTAGGTTTTTAAAGTGCACGTTAAATACCTCAAAAAGTTCCTTGCCACACCAAATTGCTGAGAAATTAATCTAGTTAAGATAATCGAGCTCTTAATTATAAATAAACCCGCCTCGGTGGCGTAGTTGGCTAACGCGCTAGTTGTGTTGAGCTCGACCGCCAAGGACGGGAAGATCGAGGTTCGAATCTCGGTTGGGTGAACTGGGGGTGGTTTTTCCTAAATGGTTTTCCACTCTCCCTCCACGCAAATGTGTGTTCACTTTCTATTTATTCAACCTTCCCAATTCCTAATCCATTAGCGTAATTAGTACTTAAGCGTATAACCCGAACAGGTAGTAAGACGTGGTGCTAAATAAAAAAAAGTTATAAATAACTATTGTTAAATTACGTTAAGATAAAGTAGTTAGGAGTTCACTACAAGCGCTTGCGTCTAGCGTCATTTAAAAAAAAGTTTGCGTGTACTCTCAATACAAAGTTAATAATCTAGACTATCATGCGACCGATTCGGAGGATAACAAGTTAATTAAAATTGAAACTGGACATATTTATTATTGAACTGAATCGTAAACCCATACATATTACTGAATCCCGTACTGAATTTGAAGTCCCACCACAAAGTAAGTTCTTGTCCGTTTCAAAACTAGGAGATTAATAAGTACTATATAGTTAAAGCCGAGTTCAATCATATTTTTTTAGTATCATTATAACTGAATGCCAAGAATCTTTTTAGGTTCGTATTCATTAATTAGTCATTACCGACCACTTGAACAGTTTATGACTGACTTGGGAAATGTGAATCTGTATCTTAATGAAGTGTGCAGCTATGTGATTCCAATGGTTGTAAATGTAGATACCACCTCATTAGCCAGGCGTTTCTTGTTGATAAATACATTACGAATGATATTTATGGCATAGTATCATTAACATGTTGTTATTTAGAGGCTAGAATTTCTTAGTGAGAACACTTGAAATATAAAGTTTTCTTCATTTAACATATTGTAACAGGCTTTTTTACAATGCTCTATGGCGCTAGCAACTCGAAAGTTTACTGCCGCAATTCCAAAAGAATGCCACCTATCCCTATCTTGAGCTAATTCTATCCAATCCAACTCGTTACACTCTATCACTATTTTGTGATAGTTCTATCTAGGCCATCTCATTACACCCTATCCATATCTTGAGCTAATTATATCCTATCCAGTATATCTCATTACACCCTATCCCTATTTTGAGATAGTTCTATCTAGTCCATTTTATTACACCCTATCCCTATTTTGAGATAGTTCTATCTAGTCCATCTCATTACAACCTATTCCTATGTTAATATAGTTCTATCCAGTCCATCTAATTACACCCTATCCCTATCTTGATCTAATTCTATCCAGTCCATCTCATTATACCCTATCCCTATTTTGAGCTAATTCTATCCAGTCCATCTCTTTACACCCTATCCTTATTTTGAGCTAGTTCTATCCAATCCATCTCATTACACCCTATCCTTATTTTGAGATAATTCTATCCAATCCATCTCATTACACCCTATCCTTATTTTTAGCTAGTTCTATCCAGTCCATCTCATTACACCCTATCCTTATTTTGAGCTAATTCTATCCAGTCCATCTCATTACACCCTATTCATATTTTGAGCTAGTTCTATCCAGTCCATCTCATTACAACCTATCCATATTTTGAGATAGTTTTATCTAGTCAATCTCATTACACCCAATACCTATTTTGAGCTAGTTCTATACATTCCACCTCATCACACCCTATCTCTTTCAGGTCCATTCTAATGCTATCCTCACATCTGCATCCAGGTCTTCCTAATGGTCTCTTCCCATTTGATTTGCCATTCGATAACTTTAACGCGATTATAGTTTTTTTCATTCGCGTTTCATGTCCTGCCCACCGTAATCTGCGAGATTTGATTAACCTAGCAATATACAGGGATATATGGATACAGGGTATAAATCTCATAACTATATAACCTCCTCTAACCTTCTTTATGTTCAGCCCTTTTTGGGCCAGATATCTTCCTAAGCTCCTTGTTTACGAACACATAATTTTTTTTCTCGCACGTAAGGTAGGAGACCATGTTTCACAACTAGGATTTTATAGTTGTTAGAGTAAAATTTATAATGATACTGTTTTAATGTTGGAGCTAAGGCTCTACTTCTCTTAAACTTGACCCAAATTGACAGGTAAATAATAATAAGTCTAAAACCAAGTTAATGACGGACATAGAACTAGAGTTAAATACAAATAACATGACACAACAAATAAAAAATAATGTTAACACTATTGAGAGTATTTAAATGTGATAAATAATTGGTAAAATTTGTGAAAGGGATTTAGATAGTAATTTGAACCGGAATAAGGATACGTAGCATTTACTTAGTTTCACCTATACAAGGTGTTCCGATTTATGTGGGAAGTAACTGGGGTGTATATAGTAGACCTCCAGACCACACAAAAAAAACATATGAATACGTATCTTATGATCGATGGTTCCTGAGATAAGGCCTTTCAAGGTTTTCTAGAATTTTTAATCGCCCTACTTGATACACACCTGTTCTTGTAGCTGTAGCCCTGCCTTTGTACCAGCAGTAATACGTCACTTACAGGAGGTGAAACAGAGTTTTATAAAGCCCTGGTATCAAGTCAGAGCCTATTTAGCCCTGGTATTAAGAAGGGCTATTAAGGCCCTTGGCCCTGTCGAGTGCAAGTTTAAAACCTATTTTTGGGATGGTGATACGGGAAGGTGAAAGGCGTGCGTGGCTTCACAACTGACCGAAGTATCCTTCCACGCCAACAAGAACAGATGGATCACGGAAAACGTAGATGGGCTAGCTACCGGACAGGTCTTAGGGGAAAATAATACGTTTAGAAACATCAGTTTTCTCCAGAACGAGTGAAATGTTTATGTTAACATTTTCAACAACTCTTCTAAGATAATGTATCGATTTTATTAATTGTTACATTTTCCTATTTTTTTGTTATGAAGCCGGCAGTTTTATATTGAAAATGTCAATTATATTGATATTTGATCAATGTAGAAATTATAAAGGAGATGTGTATATAAAAAAGTATAGCTCAATCAACATGCTTCTATTCTTGAACAAACAGTTTCCGAAAAGAAAAATTGCAAAACAATGAAAATTCTGAAGATAGCCGTTTATTCCCATGGCTCTGCATTTCCACGCCAAATGAAAAGGGCCAATCGCCTTAACGACAGTAGAAGCTTGGAAGGCCTCATCTAGTAAACCATCAAACATCTGACATTTGTGTTATTTTTGAATTCTCCTACTATCCACATCCCAATTACCTTTTTTTAGCAGCGCGTCTTAGTACCCGTTAGGGTTATACGCTCATGTACTATTTACCTAATTATTTTAGGGAGAAAGACAGTTATATTTATAGGAAGTGTACCACATTTGCGTGGTAGGAGGTGGAAAACTATTTTGGAGAGAGCCCTCTCAGTACACCCGACCGATATTCAAACTTTGATCTCCCCGTCATCGGCAGTATAGTCTAACACGAGAATAGCGCGTTAGACCATGTGGCTACCGAAGTGGGCACCAGCTACTTTCCACAGAAATCGTAGTGCCATGTATATCGATGACATTAATCGATTAATTTTTTTTATCGTATAGCATATTTAACCGGGAAGGGCTTGGACGTTTAGTTTCGTCGCCTTATGTGTAGACTATCAGCCACTCTTGGGACAGAACGCTACCCAGGGTAAACCATAGGAGGTTGTATACACGTTATAGGCTACTACCAATGAGATGATTATAAGTTATTTTGAAGTTGTGGACCTGGGTTGAGTCTTAACCTAACTTATGCCTAATTAACCAAACCCTGGTGAGCATTGGGATTATTTACCGAAAGGGAAAAATACCTAACGCACCAGCCAGGAATCAAACTCTGGACCCCTAGGCTCGTAGCCAGGTGGACTGACCACTCCACCACGAGGCTGGTTAATCGGTCAATGTATGGACGCTATTATCACAGAGTTCTCAAAGTTCCCAAAAATTAGTTCAGGGCTCTAGGTGAACAGTCCAACTTTCATAAGAGATCCTTATGGACAGCTATAAAGTTATTAATCTTATTTACGTATTCATACGCCAAGTCATGTGTTGTATAGGATGTCACAACCACTTCACTGGCCGAATGGTCTAATGCATCACTCTGAGACTGGCCCGCATTATAACGGAAGATCGGGTTTGAATCCAGTCGGGTTTATTGAAGGTGTTTTTTTAAATGAGTTTTCCACTCTCCTTCCACATAAATGAGGGTAAATTACCTCTAACTATGTTTCTTATTTATCCTTACCCATTAGAGTAATTATCATAATGCATACAACCTGAACAGTAGTAGTAACACACGGTAATTATTATTATTATTATTATATTATTACTTATTACCCACTTCGTTGACCGCATAGTCTAGGGCACTACTCTTCAGTATACTAGACTGCCGATAACGGGGAGATCAATGTTCGAATCTTTTTCGGGTGTATGAGGGTGATATTTCCTTAATGATTTTCCCATCTCTCTCTACGCAAACGTGGGTTCACATTCCTTTAAATAGAACATTCCTGATCCCTAACACATTAGCGTAACTATCACATAAGCTTACAACCAAACAGGTAGTAAGATTGGTGCTAAAATAAATAATTATAATAATAATAATAATAAGTCATTGAAAATTTTGAAATCCACCGATGGATGTGAATTATCATACTAATGGTTTTTTTAACAAATTTCTAATAACTATCCCATAAAATTTAATTAAATATCGTAACTTATTACAATATTTAATCAACATTTTAATAACTATGTCAACTTTTATTAATTACAATATAATTGATAAAGCTATGATTGGAACTTCCGAGTAATTAGTGATGTTTTTACTAATGTAATCAGGGCCATACATTGTTTTACTATAGCTCATTATTTATATGACGTATTAGAAATTATCGATAGCCACGGGCCGGAGCGTCAAATTTATTTAGAATGTATTGTCAATGAAGGGAAGGTTAGGGCTTGATACCCGAACGACTGGCCTTACTGGGGTGGTCTTTACCTAAAATTTTCAGCCTCTCTTTCCCACGAAAATACGCTAACATTTCAAACTCCTCATTCTTACCCCTTTAGTAGACCTGGATGGCTATAAGATACTAGATTTTAGAAACGTAAATTTATTTTTGTTACATTTACAGTAGAGTATTAATTATATAGTCTTATTCCTCCCCCCCCCCCTTTCAAAAGTATCGACGTTGAATTTTTTCGAGACTTGTATTCAAACAAATCGATCTCTAAAAATGAAAGGTATTTGTGAAAGGGTTGTATTATTATTATTATTATTATTATTATATTATTATTATTATTATAATATATTATTATTATTATTTATATTAAAAACTAGCTAGAACGGCCAATTTTAAACGTTCAGTGTATTTTTAATATTTGAACGTTGGAAGTAATAATTACGTTGTCAATTATACACCCACCCTTCACGTGTTCATAAACAAAACCACTGGTCTCCTGGTCTAAGGTATAGTCGGTTTTGAACACATGTAAACTCTTAAATAAAATAGGATAGGTCTGATATGATAAATAAATAAAATGGAGGGATTAGAATCCTAGAAACAATGTACTTCTTTTATTTATCACCGTGTCTTACTACCTGTTAAGGTTATACTCTATGATAATCACTATAATCAGGTAGGAATGAGGAAGAAAACATTTTAGAGAAATTTATCAGCATTTGCGTAGATGGAGAGTGGGAAACATTCAGGGGAAGTCACTCTCAGTATACTCGACCGGATTCTAACCCCACCTCAGCAGACCAGTCCAACATGAGAATGACACCTTAGACCATACTGCCACTGAGCGGGTTCTCAGTACTATTCTATCTTACGAGATGTGAAGGTGGCGACGTCAATCTTGGGCGTGGCCGGTTCCTCAATTAAAGATAAAAGGTGAAAAATAAAACAAAACAAATACAAGTCCACCTATCCGCCACGACCTTCGAAGGTCATTCAGAGCTATTATTAAATAATAACAAAAGAAAAGTATTACAAATAAGATTTTTTTACATCACCTTGTAGATAACATGATTATATTACTTTGTATCTCAGGTATTCGGCGGGGGTTGGAAGGGAGGTATTGTGGAACAATATAGAGTTAATATTGTACAAAATGTCTCATAAGACCAAAGCCTCACTGGCCGCACAGTCTAAGACAGGAGTTGGCAACCTACGGGTTTAATTCCTGGATGGTAAACACTTAAGTTACGTAACTCATGAGAGCTATCATTTTAATTATATCCTTAGTAATTGTAATCTTATTACAAATCGTTAAAACCCTTTAAAATAGATTTTATTCTTTCAATCGCCGTGTATTACCACCTGTTTAGGTTATACGCACATACGATAACTACTCTAATGAGCTATGGATGTGAAGGTTCAATTTAGAGAAGTGTACCCACATTCGCGTGGAGTGAGAGTGGAAAATAATTTAGAAAACCATCCTCAGTACACTCGGCCGAGATTAGAACTCCCTGTAGTCGAAGTCTAGTCTAATACGAGAGTGATGGCTTAAACCATGCGGTCCACTGAATCAGGTTTTCTAAAATAGTTGTATTTACTCAAATTCTCTCTAGTAATGGTAGACATTTGATATTTGTAGTTAAAATTAAGACGCTTTTTCATGGAATGTAAGCGATTTTTTACATTTATCAAATGTCCCGCAATCACCCTTTGTTTCTCTATTAAACAATTAATTCTTTTTTTCTATACATTTTGTATTTATTCCTTAGAGTCAATATTTCCGCCAATACTTATGTCCCCACCTTTATATAAAATATATAAAATGTACACTCCGTTTACCCTGAAAGGTAGCAGTCTTACCTTGACGGACTACACTATGGCCCTATCCTATAAGCTGTACCATAGTGGAATAATGCAAGGTAAGCTTGCGTTTTCGTGATGATGTAGTTTTTTCTACACAATCGACTGAAAATTGTTGCGAGATCGACCGGCTGATCGCAACCGTCCTTTTGCTAACCCTGGTCTAAGATGTCACTCTCGTAATAGAGTGGAATGGCAAAGATGAGGAAATCGGGGTTCGAATACTAGTCGGATGTACTAGGGGTGGGTTCTATTAAAGGAATTTTTTCACTCTCCTTTCAAGCAAATGCGGGGACACTTTCTCAAATTCTAACCTTATTCATACCAAACACATTAGCGTGATTAATACATTTGCGTTTGACCGCACGGGTAGTAAGCGTGGTGCTAAACAGACAAAAAAAAACATTTTTTTTAAATTTCACCCCTTCATACAGTAGTTTCTCACTAATTTAGTACAACATAAATGGTATCAACAAGGTTAACGTATTGGTTTGTAATCTTAATTATGACCCAGGAGACCTTGGTTCAATCCCGACTAAATTAATTAATGGTATAATTTTATACTAGGGTGGTTTCCATACAATCTCTGGGGAATACTGGTGCATTTATTCCAAAATTCACCCTTTATCTCGGTGAACTTAGATTAGTTAGAGAGTCACACTGGTGACACGAGGATAAAGGCGCCAGTCTTGTCTTATCTTTTTTACGGGGTGGGAAGGTTAGGGTTCGAGTCGTGGCTGGGTGTACTCAGGCACTCTTCCTAAATGGTTCCCCCCCTCTCCTTTTGTGCAAATGCGAGTACTCCCAAACCAATGTAAGACACTTCTTTCACATTGACCTGTTGGATTCCCTTTCATACCACACTCCTTCAGCACCATTCATTACTGACTTTGTCCATGTGAGTTTCTCCACATATATCTCTTAGATATTTCATTCCAACAGCATTCACCTTGCTCTTGTATCTCTCCTGAAAAACCCACCTTACAGCCATAAAACCATGTTGGCGTTAACACAGTTTAATATACTGCCATCTTTGCCTCTTTCAGTACTTCTTCATTCTTTGTAATAATTCACATACATCCAACTACTCTCCGAGACATCAATTTCATCATCTATTATTCCATTTTTACAAAATCCCCTGCCCAGATACGCAAAATCATTCACTTTGTTCTAACAGTTTTACATTTTACTAAGCTGACAATAATTTCCTATCCATCCTCATCAAAAACTATCACATTATTTTGGAGATATTTATATGAAGATCTATTCTGACTGTCACCGCAGTCAAACGATTGAATGCATTCTGCAAGTCACTTTCATTCTCAGCCCTTAATACGGTTTCATCTGCATATAACAGCACTCTCACCTTCACATTGTCCATTTGTACACCAACCGCGTCCTCACAAGCATCCCTCATACACTTATCAATGAGTATACAGTAGAGCGTCGGAAATCCGGACGTCAAAATTCCGGAGCGTCGCAAATCCGGATCGGGGTGAGAGCAGGTCAAGTCTTGTACAAAAAACAATTAAGGACTGTTTTACCCAGTAAGTTTCCATTAATTACTGTAGATTCTTGTGTTTTTTTTTCTAAAAAGTATTGTAGAGTTACTAATATAAATTACATAATGTACATGTTCTTATTCAATATACTTTATTAAAGTATTTTGTGTACTGTATTTTTCGAACACTCCAGCCTCTATTTTGCAATACAGTAGACTCCCGAGCGTCATGTATCCTCTAGTCAATACATTACGTATGTTACAGTTAGTGAAAGCACATTTGAAAATCCGAACAATTCAGTAATACGGATGGGTCCCGGTCCCGATCGATCCGGATTAACGACGCTCCACTGTATTAAACAACCATGGAAACCTAACATAACCTAACTGTCTAACACCCTGTTCAAGTCCAAACTATTCCCTCAAACCTCCATCCACCATAACGCAAGCTTTACTTCCTTCATACACAACCATAATTGCATTTCCTAACCATGTATCTTCATCATATCCTCTTAGAACATTTTGTAATATACTCCTCACTGAACGTAGCTTTCTACAGATCGACGGATGCACAATGCACTTTCTTACTCACTGCCATACTTTTTAAGTGGCTCTAAAACCACTCTCATTTACTACTAATATTGCGCTCCAAATGTTTATATTTTGAATAAATAGCTAAGATTAAATTAAACAATATACATAATTATTCATACAAAGATTTTTAAATTTAACTTGTGCTTTTTTATTCAGACTGCTAACTAATTTAATTGACCTATCAGAAAGACGGTCTTTTTAAACTAAATATTAAAGATGCTAAGTGAAATGAATCCATTGTTCCATACGTATCAATAAAAATAGTAAACAATTCAAACAATCGAAATCTAAACACGTAGCTTACGGCTCAATCCAAATAACAGTGTTCCACAAATTTACGATTATGAATAAACCATTTACAAAAAACAACCTAAGCTCGTAATTACACTATTTAGTTGCAGCCTTGACAATTTTTTATATTAATTAATATTTGGAGACCCTCCAAGATGTGTCCATATTGTGTAGTAGTCCCTGACGTTATAAATATTCCATTGCCAAAGGTAAGGCAAGGGCTAATCATGCACGTGCTTGGCATTGAACCTATAATCTCCCTAATGAAGTCCACTAAGTCAAATGACATCACCTCGACTTCAATGCCATCCAAAAGAATGTCTTTAAAACTGACTTAATCATTACATAAAGGATATAAATCTTCTTCCACTTTGTGATGGGATGTTTCCATATTTGGTAGCTTATTTAACACCTGTGCCAATTATGAATGAACAATTTTATATAATTGATATTTAAACTAGTTTCATTATACTAAATATGAAAAATATTATAATCTATTTCCAATTCGTAAAAGAAAAAAAGATGTAGGCTTTCTCTTAAGGAGGCCATTTACCTGAATGTTGAAACGTGTTGCAAATATTAGAAATCACTTCTTGTTTAGAAGAGGTATATTATTTAAATATATATTTCATCCCAAAACGGTAGTCAAAGGCATCAGCATTCCCACATGGAACTGTAAGCCTTATATTTAATTTAAGCTTTGTTATTACAATAAATGGGACGTGAAATTCCAAAAAGTTAAAAAAAAAAAATTTTAACCCCCGAAAAAAATTCAAAATGGCAGAGCAACTTTAAAATCGGTGCGGTACATACAATACAATACCGGTAACTTTAAGTTGTTACGTTCAAAACAACGCTGGAATTACATTAGTTTACATCCACTTACAAAGAAACTCACTGGGGGTTTGGGGGCAGAACCCCCAACGAGCAAAGCTAGATGTGATATACAGACCTTAACAGGTTCATCATTAATTTAAATAAAAAAAGTACGACAAGCCAAAGTAGAACTGATCAAATCGACGAGAAACTATAATTAACATATGACGGTTAATTTTTTATGTACGATGATGTAAAAAATATAGCGCGACGTCCCAGAAGATGAGATCATAACTTCTTTTAAGATAGTGGACCCGTGTGATATTTACAACAGGTGGTTAGACCTCATAAATCTCTTCGGAGGCTGCTGGGCTTGGCCCATCTGGTCGACATTGCCAAGTATGTTCCAGTTGTTCAAGGTGCGGAAACCTCTGTGTGACCAACTCAGTTGAAAACACATTAGACGGTCAGGATTCTGGTACGAGAGAGGATTTTTACTATCAAACTATGAAACTTTGAATTTTTGCCATTACTTTGCCTCTCACTACTTCTCCGGGCAATCCACATGTCTACACTAAAAATTTAAAGACAAGGAAGTAAGGATTTTCGATAGTATAATATTGCGCATCTGGGTTACATCATTCGTTGCCCAGTAGTGGAAAGATTAGTCAGTACTAATGTACCGTTGCACAAGGGACGCGGAACATTCTTTCCGTAGAAGCTCTTTCCACGTCCCGATGATATGAGATGATGATAGTGAGTGTGAAGGTGTGGAACAAGCAGAAACACAACCTAACTTAGACCTAGTTTACCAAACTCTGGTGACCGTTGGGTCAATTCCCCTTTCGGGTAAAATACTCAAAGTAACAATCTGTAATCGAACCCGAGACTCCTAAGCTCGTAGCCAGATGCACTGACCACTACACCACAGGACCAGTTAGAATTTACAATGAAGGGCTTTCTTGTTTGCGTGGGGAAAAAAAATACATAAACTACGTAAAGTAGTTGGAGGTTGTGAGCTCTAATGCCGGGATCACGATCAACTTAGCGTTAACTTAACGTAACTTAACGTAACGTTAACTTAAAGTTAACGTAACGTATGTGTGATCACGGTTCACGTAACTTAACGTAACAACTCGAGCCAAACATCTTCATTCTCGAGTATGATCTGTGATTTGTACTAGTTTTACAGTGATGATCTGTGAATGTTTATAGTTTTCAATCGATATAATAAATATCTATTACAATTTTTTTTTTGATAAATTTAGCTTTCCTATTTTAGTGTAATTATTTTGTTTCAATGTCTGATCATTAGAACTTACGCTAAAGAGTAAACATTAGTCATAATACCAACAAATGAGTTTCTAAATATCCCTGATGACGTCACTCGCATAATGATTGGATGGCTAGATCACGTGATACCCTTCAAGTAACGTAAAGTAAAGTAAAAGACCTCCCAGGACATCTCTTACGTTAAGTTAACTGCAAGTCAACGTTAAGTTAAGTGCATCGTGATCGCTTCCATTTAAACACACGAGGAGGTTCTTTACGTTAAGTTACGTTAAGTTAACGTTACGTTAAGTTACGTTAAGTTAAGTTTAAGTTGATCGTGATCCCGGCATAATGTTTACATGGTGTTACATAAGGGGAGGGTGGAAACATCACAGTGTTACGTAACTTAGATCATCTAATGTTGAAAAAATTATATTATTGCTCATGTTTTTACCGTTAGTAAACAAACTTAAAAAGTAACTTCCAATCCTGAGTTTTATTAAATATAAGTCCATCTTTCAGTGTCACAAAAGATTCCCAATGAGAAACCAACCTCATCTCACCTTGTTCGATTTGGCGAGGGAATAGAGAAAGGTCGCGATTAGAATACTTGATCAGGTGAACTGAAAGTGGTTTGTTTTTTCCTAGATGTTTTACTAAACTCTCTCCTCGTGAATAAGGGCTCATTTAATCTGAATTCTACCTTCCTCATTCTACCCCATTAATGTTTTGTTTCCCTCCACGCCTCATTACCCATTCGACTTCTAGGCATAAATTAACTAGGCTAATGGGGATGAGTAAGATATAATTTAAAAGAAATGTATCTGAGTTTGCGTGGAGAGATAGTGGTAAACCATTTGGAAAAAATACACCCTCATTACACTTGACCGGGACTCGAACGCCAATCCCTCCATCTTCAGAAATCCAGCCTATTGTGAGAGTATAATGCCTTAGACAGTGCGGCCACCGAAGCGGATTATTATTATGATTAGATACATAAAAATTACTTTTTTTTAAAAAATTTTAGCACCACGTCTTACTCCCTATTCAGGTTATACTAAGCCTATGTACTAATTACAATAGTGTATTAGAGATTAGGAAGGTTGAAATAGAGGAAGTATACCCACATTTGCATGGAGGAAGAGGGGGAAACTGTTAATCAAAAACTATTGTCAGTACACTCGAAAGGGATTCAAACCCCGATCTACCCGTCATCACTAATCTAGTACATTACGAGAGTGACGGTTTTTACCATGCGACCACCAAAACCGGGTTAAAAAACTATCCCAAAATGGTAAATTACGTCCGTCCCAAATGAATGTAAAACTTTGCCTAGTTTTACCCAAGGAATGTCAAAAATGTTGTTCGGCTGAGGAATTGCTAGTGTTTAAATACAGACACGTCCAACTGGCAGGCTAAGCAACAAAAGTTAAATGTCACGGTCATTTGAGAGGTGTTATTAAACTGTTTTACCGCTTGATACAGATTACGGGCAACCGTATCCGTTAAAAGTAGATGACTGATAGAGGGATATTTAACCATTAGACACGGTAAGTTTTATCCGTGTACAGAGTAGAACCAAGGACTTATTAGTAAATCAATACCAACAGAGTTTAACATGGTAAAAAAAAACAAATACACGGAGGACAAGATGTTCAAAAAATTATATAGGGAGCTTTATGAAAATCTTAGATACCAAATTCTATTCTGATAAGTAAAATGGTTTCGGCTCTAGTCCGAGATACAGACAGACAGACGGCATTGCTAAAACCACTTTTTATGGTTCAGTGGGTCATTCATTGTCCGTCAGTATCTATCAACATATAGAAATTTTCTTTCTCTATCACAATACTTCCTCACTCCAAGGGTTTGCGAGATACAAATGCTTACTTTTGGATCACCCTACATCTGAGTGACTTCCGTATATTTTATAGTCCTGTAGAAAAACTATATAAATAATTAATTATGGTGCAGTAAGGAATCTAATATCGGTTAGTTACGTATTTTCCTCTCTACCTACGGGTTTAATTCCTGGATGGTAAACACTTAAGTTACGTAACTCATGAGAGCTATCATTTTAATTATATCCTTAATAATTGTAATATTACTACAAATCGTTATAAATTTGCCCTTTATAATAGATTTTATTCTTTCTATCGCCGTGTATTACCAACTGTTTAGGTTATACGCACATATGATAACTACTCTAATGAGCTAGGGATGTGAAGGTTCAATTTAAAGGAAATGTACCCTCATTCGCGTGGAGTGAGAGTGTAAAACAATTTAGAAAACCATCCTCAGTACACTCGGCCGAGATTAGAACTCCCTGTAGTCGGCAGTCTAGTCTAATACGAGAGTGATGCCTTAAACCATGCGGCCACTGAATCAGGTTTTCTAAAATAGTTGTATTTACTCAAATTCTCTCTAGTAATGGTAGGTATTTGATATTTGTAGTGAAAATCAAGACGCTTTTCATGGAATGTAAAATCATTCTATATATTATTTCTGTTGTCAGCATCTCGTTTTCTCAACTAATACAAAGTTTACAGCGATGAATAAGGTATCATTGGACAGTATTTTTTACCGACTTGTGACATAGCATACTCAGTTTACGTTAAAACACATTGTTTGTTTAAAATTTAAGTTAAAAGAAAAAGCTAGCAATATTTTTGTAACAATTACCGAAAACTCTCTTTGATATTTTGTGTACTATACACTTCGCCGAGTATTTAATTTCAACAACCCAAAAAAAGACTAAATTTTTTTTTTGGGGGGGGAGGTTAAATGTGCGAAAGTTTGGCAAGGGTTTACTGATAATTTAATAATATGTTAAAACAGATTCAGTAGCTTCAATAATAGCGGTAACACACAGCCTGTACCATCATAATTAATTAATGTAGACAAAGTTATATAAGATAAATTTTTAAAATACTTAAATATTCTGCTATAAAATTTACCGTTCACTTTTAAATACAAGTTTATCCAAGCACGTGAGTTATATTATTACTTAACCTAGAACAACACATTTTAAGTACTGAACTCCAAGATCAATGCTAAGAATATATTAATATTATTAAGTATATTAGTATTAGTAGAGGGTTTAATATTAAGGCTACTAACCACTCATTCGAGGAGCCAAGATAATTAAGGATAGTTTGAAAGGAAATCCACTTGCATTAGCATGGAGATGGGATGGAAAAACAACGGGGATAAATAGCGTCTCGAACACACAATGGGATTCGACAAGATTCGAACCACTATCTACCTTGTTGCCAGTATTGCAAGAATTAATAGCCTATCATCTTATACCATACAGCGTGAATATAGAAATGTGTCAGCATTCACTAGTAGGGATAAGGAGAGTCACATATATATTAAGTGTATCTGATCAGGATAATGTTAAGGACTCTCAAATAGAATAAAATTAACCACAGTGCGGCTAACACTACCAGTTTTCGACAAAAAAACTAAGTGTGTTAGTGGTTATAATATATAGGTGGTTGAAGATAACTTCTTTGTTAGAATATAAGCTATTGCATAAATTAAGTGTTTTCCTTCTTAGGGAAACCTAATGGCCAATAAAATTAATGTACTGTCAATTAATAAAAATGAGTTAACATGTTAGTGATTTATTTTTCACATGCAAATTAAAAAAGATCGAAATAATGTTTAGAAAAAAATGATAAAACAAGTATTAAATACTACTGGGACTTAAACAGTAAATTAATTATTAGTTGTATTAAAGAATATTTTAACAAAATGCAAACTGGTATATTATTAATAATATTCTATCATATTAATATTTTACCCTTTTCATCAATGAAGTCACTTTCACAGATACAGTATTTTCCTATAAAGTCCATATACGTACATAAATTAATCAAAAGTCAAATCTAATTGGAATTAAACCTCTAGCTGAATGATCTACGTGTCAACAGTTGATAATGAACCTGACATTCCTCCCAGAACACGTTTTCTGGTGAAATTGTTGAATAATTTTTCTCTGTGCTGATTTGCAATTCATAGCGATTTTGAGTCCGGTTCCAGCCGACCAATAATATTATATTCTTGTATAGTACCATAAATCAACTTGATTGATCTAGTTTAGTTATATATATAGATATATATGTATATATGTGTGTGTGTTTTAAAACTCATTAACGTCTAGTGTCAAATTAATAGAAATCTTACTAACACCTTGAATTATTTTTCAATGATAATTACCAAGCTATGATTGACGGATTGATATATTAAATAATAAATTTAGATTTATCCTCTTTTAAAAATATTTATGATGGGCGAAACCATCAATTCCTAAATGGCTCTGACCTATTAAATCAAAAATTTCATATTTAGTTTTCTATGGACTTTGTTTTATTCGAGTTTATAAAGAGATATTAATTAACGACGTTGCCTATTTGGAGATTTTGAAGCAATTGGTCGAAGTAAGTTGCATCTTAACTTGCCGCACCTAAGCAGTTTATGCACTATCGTATTTAGACGCCACTATACAAAATAGAAGGGGAGGGGAGAGAATTGTAAGTTCACACTGAGAGGGGTATTGTCTATCTACTGATAACCCTTTCCCTCTTCCTCTGACAAGTTTACACAGTCACTTTAAAATTTTCACCTTGAAAATATTGACTCGCTTTATAATTTTACCTTTTTCTTGTTTCCTAGTCTATATAGACATATGATGCCACGGATGTTTTTAATATACATCCTGGAAGAAAGATTCTCATAGGTTTTTTACCAAGCCAAATAGCCTAAGTTGTAGAGGGTTTATAAAAAATTCGTTTACAAAAAAAACTATTTAAAGATAAAACACGCTGAGTAAAACGTAAATTCACTAACATGGTAAATCCTATCTTTACTGGCTGTGACATCACATGCAGCTAACGTCCTTAAGTACACATTAATACCAATAATTTTTTAACTTAATTTTCTACAAACATATATTTTTGGTATTATATTTGTGATTTTAAATAGTTTGTTTCACATTTTTAACTGTGTCTAGCATTCTAATTAAAAGTTTGTTTAACCTTTTCTTAAAAACTTATATTTACATTATCTTCATAGCTATTATTCTTTTTTCTTAAAGCTCAATGACAATAAATCGCATCTTTTCCAAACCTTATCTTATATATTGCTTCTGATTTACCAATTTTTAGAATATTCAAATAAGATACATACCAGCTTTTACTATAAAAAATATTTATATAAAACCACCTCTTAAATCTCTGAAACATAATAATTATAATAAACGGCAAATAATTGTACCTATTGATGAACTAAAGATTGAAACGCCCGTAGTGTATGCTACCAAACCTACATCAGTGTAGTGAGGGTTGTCTGCCCCTCCCAGCCTCATGAGTTATGACCTCTATTGGGAGCGTTACCAACCGTTTGTTTTATTACTTCGTGTAGTGACACTTCCTGTCACTAGGTGTTGTGTGCGCCGCGTCTTACTACCCGTTCGTGCAATCTGCGTATTTTACACTAATAGGGTAGCGAGAAGGAAATTATAGTTTAAAATAATTGTTCCCTAATTTCTATGGAGGTAAAGTGAAAAACCATTTAAGGGGGGAAAAAATACCTTGAGTATACTTGGCTGTCATTCAAACCATGACCAGCCAACCAATTGAAGCGAAGGCATTTGGTACGCCAATCTTCTTACCACTGAGATATCCAGGATTATTCCTGTGCTTAGGGTCATTATTCAATCATAATTCAAGACAGAGTCTGTAATAGACGTGTGTAAATTGTCAGCTACATAATGAAGCGATCAATTAAGATCGCAAGCTATCAGATACCGCAGCCATCTTTGATCCGGGAGGGCTTTTTTCTGCCAATATCTCATAAAACTTTTTTTTTTTAAATAAGTATCCCTTTGAAAAAATAAAATAAAAGAGCGTTAAACCTCTGAGCCAACAAAACCTAACCTCAATACCATATAGACGAAATATAAAATTGTTTTTATTGTCAAAGTGGCTCACTCCTTAAGATCCTGAAATAAATATTACGTTTTGACAACAATAAAATCGACCTTTTATATGTGAAACGCTTGAAACTTCTTCTTTTCTTGTCTTTTTTTTTTGGTGAAACATGAAGAAAATGTGTTCAATCAAGATGTAGAATATTTCACACACACACACACACACATTAGAGCATTATATCCGCGCTGTCGACCAAATTGTGAAGTGTTGGAACCACGCGAGGATATTTTGTCCATCGATATTGTCATCACGTGTTCAAACACGTCCTCGTTGACGGCTCTGACATGTCACAACAAACAGAAGCGGAACAGGTGAGATCTGTAAAATGTATTCTATCTATTATTACTTTTAAAATGTTTGAGAGAGAGTAACATGTCACCCCTCCCCCTTTGCCCCCCCCCCCCCCCTCATTTTTAAACCACAATTCATTCTGTAAAGAGGGAAGCGTTGAGAAGCGATGGAGACGTTTGAAAATTCTAGATTATTAATGAAGTGGTTTTATATTATTTAACATTATTTTTCACCAAAATGTGGGCAAAAGCTATTACTAGGTAAAAAGTTAAAAAAAATTGTTTGAAAAAAAAAGTGTGATAAATTATATAAAACCCTATAAAACAATTTCACATTACCTTACCATTTTTTTTTGTTGTGACCCCCATCAAACATAACTTTATTTGATAGAGGAAGGTTTGGATCTAGGGTCCCTAACCTTTTACATCTGCTTGGAGAGAGAATGGAAAAGCACTTAGGAAAAGCCACCCTAAGTACAATACACTCGACCGGGATTCTAACCCCGATCCCCCTCTTCGGCAGTCCAGTATATTGCGAGACTGATGGTCTGAGGCGTTGATTTTAAGACGTAAGAGTTGTTCTCAATCTTTTTTTTTATTGCTGACGGCACACTGTTCTTCGACTAGAATCCTCACGGCACACTGAACATGCAAGGTTTTTTTAATTTATTTGAGGTATTTAACGTGCACCTTCTGACATGACCGATTATCAGTACATGAGAATTTATATGAGCGATAGTGAAAGAGCCCGCCAATTTTATCAGGAAAGGTATTTTCACATATTCTCTAGGGTTATTTTACATGCTACAATTGATATGGGACCTATGGCTTTACTTCCACTCCTAAGGAAGTTGTGCTACGGATGTTTATCACTCAAGAAAAATCCATTGATCCATGCTGGGTTTGAACCCATGGACATAGAGTAGTGAGGCAAGAACGTTCAAGCTGGTGACACTGTGAGACACACACACACACACATATATATATATATATATATATATGCATTCACTATACAAAGATACTTCGCTTTCTTTTACAAGAAATGCGTGTGTTGGTCCTTTATTCAACCACCAATTGAGATTTTGAGCAAGAAACTACAAGATCAATTTCCTAATTAACTACGCAACTCTTTGATTGTAAGCCATTAAATTCTGTGGAAAGCAAATATATTAAAATCCTCTAACTTTTTTACCTCTCATTACAACCAATGTGTTCTATTTTATTTTTAGTCGCTCACCCAGTCTGGCAGTACCCTTATTCTCTTCACTTCGGTCGATGTGGATTATAGTTGCTCTGTAGTGACAAGTAAAATAAAAACGGCCGAGTTAGAACGAGTTCGACAGGAAGCTTGATAGATAATAACTTCTTTTATTCATGCAAATAAAAAGTAAAATTAGTGGGGAAGAAACGAAACTCCCGAGAGAGCACCATGGAGGAAAAAAAAAAACACCTAATGTACGCATGCGTAAACTAGTAATCGGAAGATAGCAGTCTCTTCTCCTGCGCAGTGTTTTTTATTATTACGGAGGTATTTAAAGCCACCGTCTCAGTCAGTGAGAAAGTATCAATCGTTGTCAAACAACACGGCTTAAAAATACACTGGTCTGTGTCGTTTACTAGAACTACCTGTATTTTCTTTGAGCTTACACTCACTTTCACCCTTCACCTTAAACCACCCGTTGTCATTTCATTAAGAAAGAGGTAAAATCAAATTACAAAACTTCTTATCTCAAGGTAAAGAGGAAAACTCATTGCTAGTTCTCAGATATCTTAAAAATTTTCTGTTGTGATCCTATCAAAAAATGATTATTTGTTAGAGGAAGGCTAAATCTAGAGCTCTTTTTCACCAAGCCTAGACTAATAGCTCTGCAAATATGTTTAAAATATTGTTGAGAATGAGCTGATATTATTATTATTTTTTGTTAATAAAACTTAAATTATATGGCTGTGAAGGAAAAAGAGCCGTGTTGGTATCTCTCATCTTTATTTTAGCGTGAACAATATTTTGTGAAAAACAATTGTTTAATTAAGTACAATTTATCAATTTATCGCTTACCGAGGTGGCCTCTTTAACGTAAACTTCATAATTTCATCCTTCCATCTGACAGCTCTAACCGGGTCTCTGACTCCGAAACAACTCGTAAAGTATGTGAACCAATGTCCTCTACCACTACATGATCTCTATGAACACTTTTAAACACCAACGAGACCTTTCCTTGGAAACAGAATAAAGAGGAAGGTAGATGGATCAACCTTCCTTTAAACAAGTGAAGAACTT
This sequence comes from Timema podura, assembly GCA_033556935.1. Classification (NCBI taxonomy): domain Eukaryota; kingdom Metazoa; phylum Arthropoda; class Insecta; order Phasmatodea; family Timematidae; genus Timema; species Timema podura. The sequence goes on along the minus strand of JAVRXN010000013.1, from coordinate 23,445,069 downwards.
CATACCCAACCCCTTCCTTCCTCTCCCTCCCCCCCCCCCCTCTCTTCCTGGAGCACTGAACTAGACGTCAGAATGTCAATCCCTTGCATTTTTTTTTATCGTCAATACATCATCCACCCCCGCATCGATCCAGGTACCTCCCGAGTTATAAAAGACCTCAAGAAGGAGAACACACATTCCTTTTCATGAACTGGAGCATAATAGAATCGTCGTCGGGAAGTTGGGGAGGTAAGAATAGGACTGGGGATGATTCTTGCAAAGACTATAAAAGGAATATAAAAAGGTGTAGGGGGGTGTGGGGGCGAAAACACACACACACACAAAAAAAAGAGATACGTAAACACCATGTACGAAGCTTTTCTTTCACCGACTAAAGAGAGAGGTTTTTTGTCTTCAATTGTTAGAATTTTTTTTTTACATCATTCCTCTCGTTTTCTTACAATATTCTCTAAAGGAGAATATGTGTATTTTCAACCACTACCCCCCCTCCCGCTCCGCACTGTAATCACCTCCCAAAAAAATCTTGTTTCTATGATAATACAATGAGCGTACCTGATCTTTCGATTTCACCAGAGTAACACAATAGCTTACTGAATGGATAATTCATCTTTTACTCATTCCTCTTCGTTCTTCTTCACTCACTCTCATTTTCCCTCCCCTAAAAATCTCCGCAAAATACTTTATGATCGAATTTCTCACATTTTATCTTATAGTTTTATTAAATTGATACAATTGATTTATTTTTAACCCGCTTCGGTGGCCCAATGGGCTAATATTGAACTGGACTGCTGATGGCGGGGGGTTTGGGGTTAAAAACCCGGTCGGGTGTACTGATGGTGATTTTTTTTCCCTAAATTCTTTGTTCAATCTTCCGCCACTCAAATGAAGGTACACTTCCTCTAAATTCAATTATTGTGTGTAAATTCAGAAGGTCTAGAATAGCTGGGCTACCTGATAATAGTTCAGGGCCAAATTTCTGCAGGCACTATTCTTATTCCTGTCTCTCTTCGTTTTCCTCTTAATATTTTTCCCTTCTCTTAAAGTTAGTACACATCTGTCAATATCGTATCGTATCGGCTAAGTACTTTTTTTTTTATGTTGGAGAAAATTTCTCCGTATCGTATCAGCTATACTCCATTCACGGTAGGAATTACTCTCTGAAAGGTCTTTTTTCCTACCAATATCCTACTATATAATAGCTTTTTGGTAGGGAAAAAGGCCTTTCAGAAAACAATTCCTACAGACCTTAAGTACGTTTTTTTTATGTTAGTTCACACTTTTTTTTCGTATCTCATTGCATCTGTATATCTCCGTATTAATTATCTATCTCCCTCTGTTTGTATCTGTCTCTCTGTCTTTATAGGCCTTTATATATTTTTTATCTCTCCTGCTCTATCTATCTTTTGCTTCTCTATGTATTACTTACTGTCTCTCTTTGCCTCTCTCTGTCTTTCTTTGGGGTGTTTCTCTTGGGAACCAAATCATACTACTCCAGTTCTTCGTGAGGTCCTCAGGAAATCAACAATGACGAGAGAGAGAGAGATATCCTTAAGACCTTCATCAGCCACGCCCCCTCAACGTCTTCAAGAAGTTCCTTCTCTCAGAGGATCGACATTGAAAACAGCGCCGAGGTAAAGGGAGAAGGGGAGGGGCTCGTTCATTCACAGAGCAGCTTCCGTTCTTGTGAGCTAAGAATGTGGACGGACATAGGAATCATAACGTCTTCAGAGAAAGAGGGGGGGGGGAGTTGTTTTTTTTATCGTTCGTTTTATTGTTCCATTTGCAGAATGTCAACGGATGTAAGTTGCAACGGATGTCGTCAAAGGTTCATGAACTTGTAGTGGAAGTCGTTATAAAAGTAAAGTGTTTCCCCGATTTAATTCGAGAATGGTTTTTTTTTTGTCATCGTGTCATACTACCCATTACCTGCTTTGGTGGTCGCATGGTCCAAGGCGTCACAATCACAATATGCTGTACCGCTAATAACGGGGAGATCGGGATACGAGTCCCAGCCAGGTGCACTGAAAGTGGTTTTTTTACTCTCTCCCTCCACGTAAATGTATATACACTTCCTCTTAACTCAACCTTCCTAATCCCTGACTCATTAGCGTAATTAGTACATACGCGTATAAACTGAACAGGTAGGTAGCAAGACGCGGTGCTCAGAAATAATCTAAAAATTACCACCTGTTCATACCATACATATATGTAATAGTTACGCTAACATATTAGGAATAAGGAAAGTTAAATTTAGAGGAACTGTACCTGCGTTTGTGTGGAGGGAGAGTGTGAAACCCATTTAGTAAAAAATCACATTCAGCTCATCTGACAAAGATTCGAATCCCGATGTCACCGTCACCGTCAGTACAGACTATGGCGAGAGTGATGCCTTAGAGAAGTCGTTACTCTCGTGATAGATCAAACTGCCAGAGACCATAGTTCGAGTCCCGGGAAGCTGCCGAAAGGATATTTAGTTTCTAAATTATTTCCCAGTTATCCTTCACACTCCTTCTTATTTCCAAATCCATCAATCATCATCCATATTAAAAAGGTGACCTGGTGGTCTAGGGGTAAGGTGTCAGACTTCTATGCTGAGGGTCCGGGGTTCAATCCTCGGTCCCGGCACAGATTTATCTAATGGCCAAACCCTTCCTTCACCTCTGACAAGACGTGTATTAATCACAACTTGTGAATGTGAGGAATGCCAGGCCTCCACCGTGGTTCGGATTCCACGTTAAACTGTAGGTCCTCCACTTCATCTCACAATCACCCTACCATTACACATTAGCATAAGTGCGTATAACCCGAACGGGTAGTAAGACGTGGTGCTAATAATAATAATCAACCCTATCTACGTTTAATTCGGTGACATAAAAAATGAAACAGAAACCATAAGCTTAAATAACTCTACAAATAGTCATAAGTTGTCATAAGATTTTTTTTTATCTTCAAGTAGTTTTCTTGTAAACTTATTTCTTATAAATCGACTATAGCTCGGGTTGAATGATCTATTCATAAAAAATGTATGGTAAAAATCTACCTGCCAGAATTTATAGGCCTGCTAAAAAAAATTCCGTGTAAGCATACTTAGAAAAAGAAAAAGAAAATTTTGAAATGCAAATCAATGCTGTCCAGGCACATATAGTAGAGCAAGTGTGTATACCCGTCAGCGGAAGAGGATATATCTTATCAGTATATAAACTAGAAGCCTCATAGGGTGAAATATTCATTTTACTCCCACTCTTTCTACTTTGTACAGTGGTGTCTAAGTGTGATAGTGCTTAGAATGGTTGAGTGCGTTAAGTTAAGTTGCAACCCACCTTGCAAAGTAGCTTCTAAAATCATCAACTAGGCTAATTTGTTAACCGAACGTTAGCTAAAAAAAAAAAAAAAAGGACAACCTGTAGATCGCCATCCTTCCTAGAAGGGTGGACCACTTAGTGGTGGGATGTTGTCTGCAAGGTTGAAGACGACGTCTAAAATCCGGAAGTCACCTAACCCACCCATAGTCTAACTCTTAGCCACTTGGCATCGTTTCCGGTGTTCTTCTATTCAATCCTCACCACCATCCCCAAAATTTCTAAACGATAGAAGACCACGGTTGAAGCTAAAGGGCTTATTTCTATTATATTTTTCAAAGGAAAAGCAAAGAGGTGTAGGCTGTCGTTTTTTTATTTAAGACAAGGTCATTGTAGATATCATAATATTATTCTAGATCTTAATTTCAAGATTATTCAATTAATAAAGGACTTTAAAAATTATTTTCATAGGTCTACGGAAAGTCTTGAATGAAATTTCCACAGCTATCCTTGTAGGTATGGTATACATCTAGAACCAGACGTCACAACGTGGAAAGAGTTTCCTTATTCCAATTTAAAACATACAAATATAAAAAGCAGGTTTTTTCAAAAATTTACTTTATGCAGATAAAATGTAAGGTGTTGCACTTAATCCTGGAACATAGAACGCCTCACCTCTTTGGTTCCTCCTTAGGATTCCGTCAGGCTCATGCAGGTCACACTTGTGTACTTTTTTTTATGTTGTAGGATTAGATGCCACATATGGTATTTTATCGGCATAAGGTATTTTTTTATAATTATTATTTTTTAGTTATGTAAATTTAAATAGGATATTTTTGAGCATCCTGGTTCGGATTATAAATCCAAATAGTTGATAAGCCTATTTATGACCTGCAATGGCTACACTATGCACCGCATTATAGATTTAGCTCAAATTTTAATATAATGCGTTGTCACGTGAATTAGAATAATTCACACAGTTTCAGTCTTACATCTTTATTAGAAGTGACTGAAAAAGCGATCGGAAGTTTTTGATGACAGAGAAGCGAGTAAGGTAGGCTTATATAAAAAGACTGTAATTAACGATGGAGCTAGCTCAATCTTTAGTAGAATTCGTTATCACGCGAATTAAGTTTCAGGCTTCTATGTTTATAGAAGTGACGGGAAAAGTTGTCAGCAGATTTGATGACGGAGGAAGTGAACTAATATAAGTAGAACCCCGTAAAAATGGTGAGACGCGATAAAGCGAAAAGTGCCATACAGAGATGGAATCAATTACTTTTTCCTTTGATAGTTTTTAGATATGATTTACAATGTTTTAGAAAAGCGAAAATAAAAACGAAATCGTCTTGTTACACGAAATCCTCCTATAAAACAAAATAACCCGCTTTTACAAAAACAAATTTTAAATAAACACGAATTAGAAGAAATTAAGCAGAAATTTTGACCATGCTGTAATTTGATTAGTATTTTCTTGTAGTGTAAGCTAACTTTAAGAACAAAATTGTAAAATATGCATATAAATTTGACCAAGAATTTTAAAGAAAATATTTAAGGTTTCAATAATAAATTTTAATTTTGTATACATTGTCTCAATATGTAAATAATACTTAAACACCTCAGATAACATAATTTTGAATAAACACGAAATAACACCAGAAAAGTGAGATTTAAAAAACTAAATTTAACTAAAAATAAAACAATTTTTAAGGGGCTCTAAATATAGCTATATAAAAAACATAGAATTAAACACACTGGTCAGTTGGTAGATGTCTGCTTACTGACTAGGGGTGCCGGGTTTATACAGCTTGTTGTGTCTGTTCTTAAGTTATTTAAAATTGTGTTATAATTTAGTCAAATGTTCATAAAGTCCACTTTAAATAGCCCAAATAAAAAATTAAATTTATAAAAAAATACAGGAGCAAAGTATTTAGATTTTTGAATATTATAAAATCAAGAAATAATTATTTTAAAATGGAAAAAACCTAATAAACCGCCAAGAATTTTCGCATTTGTAAAGTTAAGAATATAAAAAACCGCACCTCCATATTTATTTATTTTTTCAAACATCATTTTGTATTTAATATTATAGGAATCTACAGGTTAATCTCACTTAGGATTTTAAGGCGGCAATCTTAAAGGTTGACTAATTTCTCAGAACGGTTCTGGCTAAACTATTGACTTTCAGACTTGTTTGAGTCCTTAAAAAAAAATCAGGAGTAAAAATAACTTGTAGAATTTTCTAGAAAGTCCTGCCTTGGCCAAGGCATGCAGGTCTCCCATATCTGATCATTTGAATCCCGTCTCTGTATCGGTGGCCAAGTGGTTTGAGGCGTTATAGAACATACTTGAAATATCACTTGATATCTGTTGACGAAGGTGATAGAGGTCTAGTGGAGAATTGGTAGAGAGATGACAATCCTAATGGTATCTCCTGATGTTCTTCTTAATCTGGAACAGCGTGTGCACTCAACCCTTCGCTGGTTAGTATCACCTCCCGCTCCATCTGTGATGAAGCACATTTACCCGGTAAGTAGTGGAGAAATGCGGGAGTTTCCCTTGCTTTTCACAATGAACTTTATGAGTGATTAAAAAAAGTACCTGCAAAGTTTGCCGAAAAGATACCAGATTACATTATGCCTTATTCGACATGCGTCGATCGACGTGCGAGTGATGGCTTTACTTAACCTCCTGAGGAAATTGTGCTACGGATCTTTATCACTTGGTAAAAAAAATATTATAGGAATCTTTCTGTCAAAATGTAGATTAATAAAGTCCGTATAAACATAGTCTGTCTAAAATAGGAAACAATAAAAATATCATTTTAAAATACAAGTCGATGCTGTTCAGGCGAAAATAGAATAGTGAGTGTGTTTATTCGTCAGAGGAAGAGGAGAAGTGTTATACTTATATGCACAAAGAATCTGCAAGGGTGAATTGCTAGTTTTAATCAACATGTTTCTATTTGGTACATTGACGTCCAAGTGTGATAGTACTTGGAATGCTTAAAGCGGGCGCCTCAGTCAGCCAGAAAGTATCAATCACTGTCAGGCCACGCGGCTTAGATCAAAATGGTATGGGTTGTTTTCTATAACTTCGTATCTATTATGTCTAAATTTAGTCTTCCTTTCCCCTATAACAACTCTTTGTTCTATAAATAAGAAATAAGGGGCAAAAACTATGAAACTTTTTATCTCAAGGTAAAGAGGAAAGCTAGCTGTCAGCTCTCAAATATCTAAAGATATTCTGTTGTGATCCTATAAAAAAAAACTGTATTTTGTTAGAGGAAGGCTAAATATATAGCCCTTTTTCATCAAGCCTAGTCTCATAGCTCCGTAAATATGCTTAAAAAGTATTAATCAACTAATGTCACATATCCACCCATTTTTTATATTAATAAAACTCAAACTATAGGATTGTTAAGGAAAAGGAGCCCTATTGGAATCTTTCGACTTTATTAAGGCAACATGCTTCGTAAAACAGCTTCGAATTCACCCAAGTAAGCAACGCCATATACCATTCAACCACGGGAACCCGTATTTCCAACGTCGGTCGCCTTATCCGAAGGCCTCACTGGAGCTTCCTTTTCCCCAAACTTCCCCTAAAGTATAGGCCATTATATATATAAAAAAAAAGAGGCGTCCTTTTATGAACGTGGGCGGAGTCGGTCGTGGATCGGATGACTCTTACGAAACAAGTTTCTGAATCGACCATCGTTGCCCTTTTGACGGAGGTAAAAAAAAAAAAATAGAGGGGTAGTATGTAATAATACCTCCCCACCCTTTTCTTTATCCGGTGTATCCCTCCCGCCTTCTTCCTCCCTTCTCATAGATCGTCTCTTTAAAAACCTGCAACCAGAGCTTTTTGGAGCCATCATGAGGGGGGGGGGGGGGGGTTTTCACGTCGTAAGACTTCTTACAGTCCTTTTCATTGGATAAAAGAAAATATTCTTCTCTCTTTTTAATGCAACGGCAGGTTTTTTTTTTTATTCGTACTGTATTTTATGTGTGTGTGTGTCATCCCATTCATGATAAGCTCTTTTATAGTAGGGACTTTTGTAAAGGTCCTCGGTTCGTATTTCATGGGTGGTAATTATGAGGTTGTGACGTCTTCATTTGTGCACGACATTCTACCTTCCCCCCTCCCCCTTTATGACTCACCCACCCTACAGCTAAAGCAAGTCAACAAGTGAGAGGTTGTATTTTATTACTATGTTTATTATTACGTTTAACACGCCAAGAGCTATTAACGGTTTAATCTAAAGTAAGGGGGTAAGAGGGTTGTGATGATACTTTTTTTTTAGATAAAATGCACCAGCTGCAGTATGGAGATGATATGGAAGAAAAATATAGTGATAAATACAATTTGTAAACCTCTGTCCCCTCCCAGGAGAGCTGTCCAAGATTCTAACCTTATACTGTCACCAAAAAAACAGTATATTATGAGGATGACGCATTAGACTATGTAACCACCAGTATGGGTGAGAATATGGTAAGGTACACGCAAAGATAATAAAAAGCTATAAACAAATTTTTAAACCATTCAGCATATATATTTAATTTTAGTTTTATTTAATGAAGGTAGTTGTATATATTATTTTAAATTGTCTATAGTTTGTGTTAAATAATATTATTGGTGATGGGAGATTGGGGTTTGAATTCCGGTTGGGTGTACTGAGGACTGTTTTTCCTAAATGGTTTTATACTCTCCCTCCACGCAAATGTGGGTGTATTTTCTCTAGATTCCAGCTTAATTATCTCTAACACACAAGCGTAATTAGTTTATGTGCTTATAACCAAATGGGGACATTATGTTGTTCAAGCATTTGAAATCCAAGCATATTCGCTCAGTAGTAATTATTTTCTAATGAGGCTGCTTTCTGTCTATTACTGCTGGAGGAACGTCAACACTGCTAATTGATTGTTTTTTAGTAGTTAATGACCTTACTAGGTATTTCGACCCTCTTAATGGCCTCTTATACTCTAAGTTATTTAGTGTTCACATTTTGACTCTTTTGGCTTGGCATGTCCACGCTTGACCTCTATACTTCATTTACTAGTTTCTATTTATCACCCAGGTGTCAGACTTCTGTGCTGAGGGTCCAGGGTTCAATCCTCGGTCCCGGCACAAATTTATCTGATTGCCAAAAACCCTTCCTTCACCTCTGACAAGACGTGTATTAATCACAACTTGTGAATGTGAGGAATGCCAGGCCTCCACCGTGGTTCGGATTCCACGTTAAACTGTAGGTCCTCCATTTCATCTCACAATCACCCTTCCATTACACATTAGCGTAAGTGCGTATAACCCGAACGGGTAGTAAGACGCGGTGCTAATAATAATAATAATAATAATAATATTTATCACCCTTAAGCTGGGTTCCTTTAAGCTCCGTGCTTTCTATGGCTAGGCATCCTGTGTACACCTTTATTTCAACATTTGATCGTGAGCGCTGTTATGGCGAACTATGATTGTGACTGCGATCTCCTAATTGGGGCTTATTAATCCCTAACTTATGGGAAATGGCTTGCGCCCCCTTATTGTGGCCTTGACGTTCAGGTGGTATGTTAACCAAAGAAAAGGGGCTAAAATCTTGTAGAATATAATTCTCTGGTCCCTGAGTTTTCTATGTATTTAGTAAACCTGGAGCTGTATGAGTTAACGAGTGTACTTATGAGCACAGCCTTAATACATCACAGTATTTAGTTTCAGTCTTGTAATATGTATGCTTTGTACTGAATTAGTAGTGCCCTTGTTGACTAGTCACTACCATGCTGACAGCAAGTTACCTTGATTCAGTTGATACTTAATTGAATTACTCGGGGGTGATAACCAAATACAGTTAGTAGAAGGAATCGATCATTATTTCATAAAGCTCTATGTTTTTTTTATTATTTAGCACCGCGTCTTACTACTCGTTCGGGTTGTACGCTTAAGTACTAATTAAGCTAATGGATCAGAAATTGTGAGGATTGAATTTAGAGGACGTGAACCCGCATTTGCGTGGAGGGAGAGTGGAAAACCATTTAGGAAAATCCACCCCCAGTTCACCCGACCGAGATTCGAACCTCGATCTCCCCATCCTCGGCGGTCGAGCTCAACACGACTAGCGCGTTAGCCAACTACGCCACCGAGGCGGGTATAAAGCTCTATTTAAAGGTGACATTTTAACAGGCCAGCTGGTAACTAGCCTGTTATATAACTTTATACAACGTATTAACTGGACTACATTGATTCCCTGAAATGTTTAATTGTTTATACAGATGAAACCTAATGAACCATATGTATTTCCTATTTGTATATATTTAATAAATTATTGTAACCTTTGTATATCTTCCTTTGTATTTATGCAACCCCCCCTTTAACCATTAAGGAGGGTTCACTAAATGCAATTTTTTTTAAGGTCAAAGTGGGTTTTGAATTGAGGTGACGTTACTGCGCATGCGTCAAGCAGATCTCCCTCTCTTGGACTTAACCATTGAAACAACTGATAGAATTCTACGGACAGTCAATTCAAAATATTTAACTTGGGCATTTTTTTAAATTTTAAATATACTTACGTTTAGAACCAATTCAAACCAAATATTTACCTTTCCAAGAGAAAATCATATTATGATGTAATTTCTTGGTTTATTTTACTTGAGAGCAAGGATTTAAAAAAGGAAAATAAATCTTAAGTGATTATTATTTAGCCTACGTTTTAAATTGGCTGTCGTATAAAATCAATTTCACAAAATTCTTTTAGAATAAAATTAGTTAAAAAAAAAATAAACTGCTGATTAACCATCGAGTCTTTTAAGCCTACAGCTGCGGGCGAAAATTATATTAGGTATCAGTCTCGTCTTCGTTTTTACTTTCTCTCTATCTTACAGGTAGAGAAAGTATTGTGATCGTCAAAAAAATCGAACTCGAGATTTTGATGAATTTTGACGTTTCATGACTTCCTGAATCCAAAAAAGTGGTTTTTGAATTTCCGTCTGTCTGTCTGTCTGTCTGTCTGTCTGTACCTCCAACTAGAGCCTAAACTATTTTACCGATTGAGCTGAAACTTGATATCTAGGGTTTTCATAGGGTTGCCCCGAGGGGTTTTTGGAATTGGATATCTACCCCTAAAATTAAGGGTAGTTTACTGAAGGGAAAAAACAGAAAAAGTCGATTTTCTCAAAATCGGCTCTAACGATTTTGATTAAATTTCATTTATGAACATAAATAAATATTCCAAACAAAATGGCTACTCTCAATATTTCGGCAAAATCGTTTTAAGGGCTCCGGTCTGATGCGTAAATTTACATTTTTTATAATAGCTCCGAAACTATTTGAGATATGAAATTACTTAGCATTACAAATATGTATATATATTTATAATACAAATATTTTATTCGAAACATATTTTTATAAAATCAATAACTTTCAATATATACGCAATTATATATATATTTTTAACTTTTTGGGCATTAAAGCTTAAGTATTGCGACCGTAAGAAAAACTAACCTGAAATGTTGATGGATGTCGACGTCTCATGACCCCCCAAACCCTTAAAAATAGTATTTGCAATGCCGTCTGTCTGTGTGTCTATTAAAACTTTAAATTAAGGGTAGTTTACTGAAGGGCAAAAAGATAAAAAGTCGATTTTCTCAAAATCGGCTCCAACGATTTTGATTAAATTTCATTTATAAACATTAATAAATATTCTAAACAAAATGGCTACCCTCAATATTTCGGCAAAATGGCTTTAAGGGCTCCGGTCTGATGCGTAAATTAACATTTTTTTAAATAGCTCCGAAACTATTTGAGATATGAAATTACTTAGCATTACAAATATGTATATATATTTATAATACAGATATTTTATTCGAAACATATTTTTATAAAATCAATAACTTTCAATATATACGCAATTATATGAATTTTTTTTAACTTTTTGGACATTAAAGTTTAAGTATTGCGACCGTAAAAAAAAACTAACCTGAAATGTTGATGGATGTCGACGTCTCATGACCCCCACAACCCTAAAAAATAGTCTTTGCAATGCCGTCTGTCTGTGTGTCTATAAAAACTTAAAATTAAGGGTAGTTTACTGAAGGACGAAAAGAGAAAAATTTGGTTTTCTCAAAATCTGCTTAAACGATTTTGATTAAAATTTGTATCTAGGCGTTGATTAAGATTATAAATAAACTGGCTATTTTCATTTTCCTATGAAAATGATTTTTAGGGTACTTTACAGAAGCGTTAATTTCCGTATCTCCACAACTATTGGAGAAACTAAACAACTTATCATTGCAAAATTGTAGGACTATTAGAAATAAAAAACTTTTATTTGACATATATTTTTATAAAAAAAGCAGTTTCTGAGATATTTGCAAATATATTAATACAATTTTGTGAGCTTTAGTTGTAAACATATACTACTTAAGTCTTAACGCAATAATTCTCCAATGCCATAGAGTAATTAAATATAAGTATCTAAAAATGTATGTTATTTTTCCTTAAATCTCTTAGGAGAAATGTTTGCATAGCAATGATCTATCTCCATTTTAGACTCAATAGTCAATATTTACATTTTTTATTGGTCAAAATGTATAAATGAATAATTAAATATCAATGCGATGACTTGAAGATCTGCAACACCTTTTAAAATGTTAAAATTTTAACCAGAAATCGAAATTTTAATACGAAGTGTTGACCCTTTTGGAAGACATTAAACTGTTTGAAATACTCTTAGGTGGACAAAGATGCGCCTCTTTTCTCATTGATTCTATATAATTGTATATTATTTTATGCGTGTTCTTATGTAGAGTGGTGATGATACATGTACATTATTCCGTTCAGAAATCTTACGAGTTTATAGAAAGAGAGAGAAAGTCTGTGCGGTGTGCCGTACCATTTATTTTTACAGTAGTAGTGAGATTGGGGTTCGAATACCAGTCGTGTGTACACAGGTGATTTTACCTAAATGGTTTCCCAATCTACCTTCCTTTCCCTTAAGTGTAAAATATAATATGTGACTAAACTGGACGGGTGGGGAAAAAAAGGCAAAGCATAGATATACAAAAACAAATTATTTTAGCTTTTTAGAAAAGTTTCTTTTTATAGCGAGCTATCAGTGGTGTGGCATGGAATGTGTACAAGGGTAGGTATATCTTGTTAAAACTTTACCTGTGACCTGTCACCATTTTACCAATCACACATAAACTCTACTTACCTCATATTGGAATGTCTGTTCGTTAATAACCTGTCAACGATTGTTCTACTCGGTGTTGAAATCAATTCACAAGTGTACTCCATACACCCTGAAATTTATTAGTCTTAGCTTGACGGATTACACTGGACCTATCTTATAAGATTTACCATATGGGAATATTATACTACTATAAAGCCACATGGCTGACTCACTCACTCATTGACATTAATGTTTACCCACTTCCAGATGAGCTAGAAACTTGAAATCTGGCAAAATTCTAGCTTCTAGCCTGTAACCGACGAGAAAATTCCAAAAAGTTAAAAATTTTAATTTTCAAACCCGCGAAAAAAAATTCAGAATGGCGGAGCAACTTTAAAGTCGGTGCGGACCTTTCTTTGGAGGTCTTTTGTGGCTAAACGGTAAGACCTATCAAAAAACTGCTCTGGAATTACATTAATTCACATCCACTTGTAAAGAAAACTCATTGGGGGTTTGGGGGTGGAGCCCCCAACGAGCAAAGTGAGTTGCAATATAAGTTTGTTACCCTACAAGGCATACAATTCATACCCTAGAAACTCTCCACGACACGCCACTGCGATCTAAAGTCTGATTTTCATAGGAACCCCTTTATTTGAAAACTGGAAATGCATGTCACCATAGTGGCGTAAATAAAAATAGTACAATGTATTTACATCTTTAATATGTTTAGTTAATAATATAATAATATAATAATTGAATCTCAATCTGGTGTAGTAAGGTTCTTTTAAAACAGGTTTTTCACCCTCCCTCCGTGCAAATGCAGCTACACTTCCTATAAATATAACCTTCCCAATCCCAAAAATCATTAGCTTTATCTTGTTTTACTTTTTTTTTAGCACCACGTCTTACTACCTGTTCAGGCTGTACACCATTTGCTTGGTTAGTACATAAGCGTATAAACCGAACGGGTAGTAAGACGTAGTGCCAAATATATATATATATATATATATATTTCTTGAATGTCAAATTTGAAAGACTTTCAATCGATGTTGAGGGTCGAAAAGGGGCTTCCTATAAAAATCTGGGTTTATATATAGCCGTGGGTACTTACCATCTGGGCTCGAAGCTGGTACACCCATCCCTCAGCCACCCTAACCACCAAACTAAAGGGCACGGTTCAGTGAGTGAATCGTTGAGAAGTCAACAACAGAAGAGTCGGATGAACCGTGGTATTACTGAGGCTGTCTTTGTCTATTCAACGTTATCTAAATGATCATACCTTTGCCTTCACATCAGTGAGCCTTTGTGTGCTGCGGGACATTACGTGCGTGAGTAAGACCTTTATACACTAGTTTCTGTGATAGAAGGGTCTATGTGACTTAAAGTGAGGGGTTGGTGGGGTTAAGAGATTAAAGTAAGGGGTTTCTATTTCAATTAGAAGGTGATATGCAAAGGAAATGCGAAAAAAAATTAAGGGTTTTTTTACAGTTTTTATAGCAAAACCATTTTTAGGCCTAAGTAAATAAATAAACCATTGCTCCCGTAGAAACATAGAGATTAATTTTCTTCACATGGTGATATCAACAGTTTGTTGAAACCCGTTCCGGTGGCCACGTGGTCTAATGCGTTACTCTCGCAGTAGACTTGACTGCCGATGACAGGAAGATCTAGGTTCAAATCTCAGTATACTAAAGGTGGTTTATCAAAAATGATTTTTCACTCTCCCTCTACGCAAATGCGAATACACTTACTCTAAATATAACCTTCCTAATCCCTAAAACTACTAACGTAATTAGTACAAAGCGTATAACCCGGAACGGGTAGTAAGACTGAGTGTAAACAAATATTTGTCATAAGCATAGGGCATTAAATGAGAAACTTTTAAATGAAGAGAAAAAAGTTGATATTAAATTCCAAGACACCCTCGACAGATATTCAACAACTCTTGATATCACCACGTGAAGAGAAATAAACTCTACTTTTTGATTGGAGAATTATTTGATTTATTTAGACTAAAAAAAAAAGTTTTGCTATAGAAGCTGAAAAAAACCACTGAACTTTCCCTAGCTTTAGTTCCGTAAATTTCCACCTTAAAGCGCCGCATAGCTATAGTTTACCTAATTTCTTTTTTCCTTCTTTCGCGTCTCACAATCTGTTTCGGATTTTCACGTGCATATATTAAACACGCTGATGGGGATATGTAAAGGAATTTGCGTGGAGGGAGAGAGAGAACCAATAAGAAGTGAAGAAACCCTCATTAAACCCGACCGGGATTCGAACCCCCCATTCCCCGTTACTGACAAACCAGACTGAATGAGCGTATCATTTATACCACGTGACTAATGTGTAGGTTATCAGCTATAAAATAACTCTCGTAAGAATTATTTAGAATATTCCAAACCATTTCTTTACGGTTTAACATTGATAACATTTTACTATACTATCAGTTTTATTTTTAAATTATATTTATTTGAGGTATTTAACGTGCACTTTCCAAACCTACTGTTTATATCAGCACACAAGAATTTCTTTGAGCGAAATTGAGAGAGCCTACCAATTATTGCCGGGAAAGGTATTTTCACACGACTTCCAGGGTATTTTTACAAGCCACAATCGACATGGACCGACGGCTTTACTTCTCCTCCGAAGGAAGTTGTGCTACGGATTTTTATCGCTCAAGAAAAATCTGTTGACCTTTGTTGGGTTTGAAACCCCAAACATCAGGTCCTGAGGAGACCACTTTACCCCGAGATCACCAAATTTAAAGTTATATTTATGAGTATTGATATTATATTTTTAAAGGGACAGCTTCAGATCACATGATTATACGTATGCAAATTTTTTTTACAAACCGCGTCTTACTACCCATTCGGGTATACGTTAATATTAATTACGCCTAATGGATTATGAATTGGGAAGGTTGAACTTAGAGGAAGTGAGCCCGCACCTGCGTGGATGGAGAGTGGAAAACAATTTAGGTAAAACCACCCCCAGTTCATCCGAGTGAGATTCGAACCTCGATCTCCCGTCCTTCGCAGTCAAGCTCAACGGACTAGTGTGTTATCCAACTACGCCACCGAGCGGGTCTTTTTTTATTTCAGTAATTTTTGTAGCGTAAAAAATGTATCTTTCCAAACCAGACTATAAATGCTATGGTTGAGTTTAATACATACTCGTAATGTGGGTACATGGTATAAGGTGTCAAGCTCAGAATTAATTGGATTGCACGTATCTGGGAGGTCAGGGTTCATTTTTTGGCCAGACGTGCTTGTAGATTATTGTGTTAATCTGCTTTCCACACTAAAACCGGTGCATTTTCTAAATAATCGCTTACAAGCATTACTCCTTAAAAGCTTAGATTAAGACGTTATAATAAGCATGTTTTTTATACAACGTTTTGATACCCCCCAGGATATCCCCTTTATTTAATCTGATGAAGTGAGAAGATTAAGGACGCATTGAGATGATATGTATCCGTATCTACGTGAAAGGAGAAGGGGAAACAATTTAAGGCGATTGGCCATTTTCATTTGCGTGGAAATGCAGAGCCATGGGAACAAACGGTTATCTTCAAGAATTTTAATGTTTTCAATTTTCTTTTCGGAAACTGTTTGTTCAAGAATAGTAAGCGTGTTGATTAAACTATACTTTTTATATACACACATCCTATATAATTTTAACAGTGATCAAATATCCACAATTTTGATATTTTTCATAAGAAAACTGCCGGCTGTCTTACAAAAAATAAGAAAATGTAACAATTAATAAACATCGAATACATTATCTTAAGAGGGTGTTGAAAATATTAACATAAAAATGCAGTCGTCTCGAGAAAACTATATTTCCAAACGTATGATTTTTTCGCAAGACCTGTCCGGTAGCTAGCGCCATCTACGGTTTCCGTGATTCCATCTGTTCTTGTTGCCGTGAAGGATACTTTGGTCGGTTATGAAGCCACGCACGCCTTTCCCACTTCCGCCCATCATCCCACAAAATATGGGTTTTAGACTTGCAATCGACAGGGCCAAGGGCCTTAAGAAAAAGTGCCCTCGGTTCACTCGCCCGGGATTAAAACCCTAAACCTCTTCATCACTGACAAACCAGACTAAATATGCTATCACAATTTGTCCATCTTGTCCACCGATATGGTAGATATGATGTTAAACAATAATAAGGAATAAACCTTTGTTTAACTTGTCCGAAACCATTTCTTTTTTCTAAGCTATATTTTATTTTCACGGCAATAAAAATTGCTAGTCTGGGTTATGTCAATCTTTAGCTCAGTTTTCGGAAATATTATCCAGTACAGGGGACGCACGACTGTACTGATCGTACATCCTTTCCGTGGAGTCTCTTCCCATGTCTCGATGAGTTGAAGGGATGTTATTATTATTATTATTATTATTATTATTATTATTATATTATTATTATTAGCATTGCGTCTACTACCCATTCGGGTTATTACGCACTTACGCTAATTGTAATGGTAAGGGTGATTGTGAGATGAAATGGAGGACCTACAGTTTAACGTGAAATCCGAACCACGGTGGAGGCTTGGCATTCCTCACATTCACAAGTTGTGGTTAATGCACACCTTGTTAAAGGTGAAGAAAGGGTTTGGCAATTAGATAAATCTGTGCCGGGATTGAACCCCGGACTCTCAACACAGAAGTCTGACACCTTACCCTTAGACCACCAGGTCACCTTGAAGCGATGATGGTAGTGGATATGATGGGGAGGAGCCAAATAAAATCTTAACCTGACTTAATTCTAACTAAACCATCCCTGGTAAACATGAGAATTATTCCAATTTCGAGAAAAACCCTCCGGTACCAGCCGAGAATCAAACCCGGGACCTCTAAGTCAGTAGCCAGAGCTCTCACCTCTATATCACTAGGTCGGTTTATCTTTACGTTAAATTTCAGGTGAATCAAAGTGTTTAAAATATTAAAATACTAATTTTTTAAAAAAATAATTGCTATAATCCATTCTTTCTCTGAGTTTATTTTAGAAACTACATGTCAGAAGATGGTTTGACAATTGACTAGCCTGTAGGTATCTGAATTCTGAACTTCATGAAAAAACTATTCGAGTTCATTGGAGCACTGATAATACGTAATTCTCTCTGTTACCCTGCCTACCCTCCTTCTCCCTTTCCCCACCCCTATTTTTTTAATGCCAAACACTACCCCAGGTGTACTCACAATACAAACCAGAATTTACCTTCCACAATAGGATGACCCCCAGAGTAAATATACTAAAATAGGGACTCCCGACTGTTCAGAAGAATAAAACTATTCCTAAAGGCAATTAGTCGTAAAAATTACTACAGAAAAAACACACATATAATATGTTTTAAGAATCATATACTTACTTCAAAATGAAATTTCAAAGTCGGGAGATTCTTATTATGTGTTTTAACGAAAGATATGCCTATTATTGGGTGGTTAGTGTAAAAAATAAACTTTTGTTGCTCAAGAAATAGTTTTTTTAGACCGTGTCGTACTACCCATTCGGGTTGTACGTCCTGTGTACTGATTACACTAATTCGTCGGGAATTAGGAAGGTTTAATCCAGAGAAAATGCACCCGAGAGAGAGTATAATACTATTTAGGAAAACCACCGTCAGTGCACCCGACCGGGATCGAACCTGATCTCCCCATCTTGGCAATTTAGTCCAACACGAGAATAGAACCCCGAACCGGGTTGATAGTTAAATAGTTTGACTTATAGAAAGAAAAATATACAAAATGAATCATCCTAATTATTATTATTTTATTCCTTATTAGCTGATAATATATCATTTAATTATGTATATTTATTTTTTATTTATTTAGCACCCCGTCTTACTAACCGTTCGGTTATACACTTAAGTACTAATTACGCTTAATGGGTTAGGAATTGAGGAGGTTAAATTTAAGGGAGTAGACTCACATTTGCATGGAGGGAGAGTGGAAAACCATTTAGAAAAAACAGTTCACCCAACCGAGATTTGAACCTCAACTCCCGTCCTCGGCGGTCTAGCTCAACACGAATCTAGCGCGTTAGCCAAACCCCACCGAGGCGGCTATATATAATAATGTTTACAAATGTTCACCAATTAGTTAATGTTGTTGTTAATGAAAAGATGAATAAATATGATGCCCCACCAGTGGGCAGATATTAAAAAAAAAGGTATCTGTCTCGTTATGTCCAACAGTTCATATCCCACTTGAGTTTATTGATTTTTATTTCATAAATGGTTTCATAAAATCCATGCTAATGTTGGTATACTTCCTCTAAATTATACCTTCTCCATCTCTACCCCATCCACAAATTTAAAACAGGAGCGATTATTTTCGACAGTGATTCATATACATGCACACAGCGAGGATGTTTGGGTTGTCGACCTTGGTGCTCTTGGGGTAAAGTGCTCACCTTAGGACCCGATATTCATGGGTTCAAACCCAGCCAGGGTCAATGGATATTTCTTTAGTGATAAAAATCCATGGCACAACTTCCTTCGGAGGGATAGTAAAGCCTTAAGTCCCATGTCGATTTTGGCGTGTAAAAGAACCCTGTGGAAAAGGTATTTTTACCTTTCCCTGGAAAATTGGTAGGTCTTTTCGCTCTCGCTAATAGAAATTCTCGTGTGCTGATATAATCAGTCAGTTCAGAAAGTTCACGTTAAATACCTCAAATAAATAAATAGGTTGGTTGGTAAGAAGCGGAGCTTATGTTTGATGAAGGCTCACCCTGATTTTGTTAGGAAAGGCCTTATTTCGTACTAGAATCCTACTGTATGTCAGTATTTTGATAAGATAAAAGACCTTCCTGGAACAACAGTAGAAAGTCCGTTCTGGAAGATCTTTTATTCTATCGAAATACTACAATACAGTAATATTCTGGTACGAAATAAGATCTTCCAAAACGTGTTTTCTACCAAAATTCATGGTATGCGTGGTATACACCAATTTACCCCCCCTTTAAGAAGAATAAATAATATACCAAGGTTGTTTAGAAAACCTTAATTTGTTTAACTACCCCTATTCTTAAGTGATCCCCCCCCCCCCTTTTTCCTCAAAGGTTCACTTCAGTAATTCTATAGGCTCTAAGATGCTTGACGTGACCTGTGGACCTCTATAAGCTACAAGCCCGCATTTCCTTGGACCCCCTTAAGATTGTATAGAAGAGAACACGCAGTATGATTTCCACGTCTTAACAATGGAATCCAGCCTTAAATATCAAGGTCAACAAGCGTTCTATACACACCCACCTCTCCTTTTTCCTTCTTAATTCTACTAAAGTGCAGTCGCCATATTGAATTTCATATCGTTTTATGTTCGCAGTCTGTGTGTACTTTTATTATTCATTCATCATCATAATCATCATTATTTGTTTAGGTTTGAGACCTGAACACGTGAATAAAGACTCATGGGAACAGTTTGAACTTTCAAACCGGTCTTTTAAGTAGACTTAATATTTGATATACATTCTTGGTATATTTCCTATTTTTTCCAGGAAATATGTATTAGTGTAATACTATAGATATTAAGTTTTCCCCCTGAGTGTTAGTTGTTAACATTCTAATACTTCTGTTAAAATGTTATGCGAGTGTCTACTTAGGTAAGTATCCCTGGTTTGACACCCGGCAGGGCTGAAAAACTTATAAATGCTGAAATCGGGGGTTCCCCTTCTCAAAAAATTGAATAATCACCGGTGGTAGGACTGGATCATACGTCAAACAATTAATTGAATCTCTAACTGTCAAGGTGACCTGGTGGTCTAGGGGTAAGGTGTTGGACTTCTGTGTTGGGGGTCCGGGGTTCAATCCTCGACCCCGGCACAAATTTATCTGATTGCCAAACCTTTCCTTCACCTCTGACAAGATATGTATTAATCACAACTTGTGAATGTGAGTAATGCCAGGCCTCCACCGTGGTTCGGATTCCACGTTAAACTGTATGTCCTCCATTTCATCTCACAATCACCCTACTATTACACATTAGCGTAAGTGCGTATAACCCGAACGGATAGTAAGACGCGGTACTAATAATAATAATATAACTGTCATTTTTAGCAGATAGTATCAATGATAATAATAGCATAGAAATGATATAAACACACTTGTGTGTTTGTGTAATTGTTTATAAGCTAATCCACGACAATTTTTTCTCGTTATTTAATTGAAAATCGCATTGCTATGAAAAAAAACCGTGTATACAGTTGGTATTGGAACCCAGGTATTACGAGTCGGATACATTACATGCCTAGCCAATCCATCCGTCGACTAAACGTTGACACTGAATCAAATAGGATTAGGCCAAATAACTTTTCTGGTTTTCGTCCCGACATAAATTAAACTATCGCCCCCTGTTACCCCCTACAATACGTCACGTCAACCCCTACAATAAAGCCAGGTGATCTCACCCTGTGGTAATACAAGTAAAGCACACTGTTGGAAAATAAGTAGAACGTTTTCTATTTGATGTTTTATTTTTCAAGCTTTTTACTTTATCATATAGAGAATAATTGTAATCGTGACCAAATTTCTACCTCGAGATTGGATCTTGGCATTTTATGTACCCCCCGAACCAAATAAAAAGTGATTTTTTACAAGTATGTCTGTCTGTACCAGGGTTAAACCCTAAACGGATCGACAGATTTATTTCAAACACGACATGTAACCTAAATGTTATATTGTCATACCTTGAGGCCGAATTGTGATTTTGATTCTGTCTTTAAAATTAAGGATAGCTAACAAATTATTACATATGAAAATTAGAAATTTTTCGAAAATGGTTCTAACGATTTTGCTTGAAATGGATATATGAGGAGTCTTTACCATGGTAAATAAAGAATGTATTTCTGTTTTTCTAAAAAAATAAAATAAAATAAGCTAGTTAATTGATTACTGATTCTTGAAATAGTGTAATTTAAAAAAAGTTTTAAAAATATTGTTTTAATTTTAAATCTGAAGAGTGATGCGTTATGCATTGAGTTGAGCATATATTGCCCTTGAACTTGAGTCGAATAAAACCAAAGAGAATACGAGGGATTAAAAGGCAGTACTCACAACAGACGGAAAATATATTCTCTTCATGAAAAGTCTTGTTGCAGCCATACATGTTTACTATTAACGAACTATCTTTGTTTTAGCATCAATGACTACGATTTTAAAAACACTATAGCCACAATCATCCGGCCCTTAATTGTCTGGCTCTCCGTATTAGCGAGCCTGGTTCTAGATGTTAGCAAGTGCGTTTTAAAATAAACAAACTGGTACATATCCACATGTAACTAATAAAAAATTCGATCGTAAGTGCCTTACAATTGTAGCCCAAACTCTCGGATTAGAGGGGCCCAAATACAAATAATGGAAATCAACAAAAAGATAAGTTAAAATATGTAAATTAGAGTGGGCAGTGAGAGTAATGTATATTAATGATGCTGGACCCGTAATACGTCCCAATGCAAAAAAAAAGGAAACACGGTCCTCCTTACAACAAAATATAAATATAAGTAGAAAGATTAAGTTACAAGGGAGATGCCAGGGTAATATGATTGCATAAACTAGGGATAACCAGACTTAATTATATATATAAAGACGGCAGGTCAAAAAATAGAGTTTTATTATATGAATGCAATATTTAACAATATGAATATTTGGGCGTAATATTCACATATTCTTTTTGTTTTTTGGATATGATTTTATATTACAACTTAATTTTATACATGCCCTTTCACCAGTAATTACTTGACACATAGCAAGCTTAAAAATTTTAAATGTAAATAAAATTTTAATTTATACTTTATGTTTATGAAAATCATACTCAACGTTTAGCATAAATAATTTCGACATCTTGTTCCTACAGACATCTCTAAAAGGTAAAGTCCTTTACTTTTCTTTTATCATTGTGAACTCCAAATAGAATAGTTTACTTTTTTATATTATACACAACAAACAATATTTCGCGCATTAACATTTGAATGTTCTGGCACAATGTCCGTACTGAATCCTTCACAATAAATCAAAATAAATATTTATAATTCCTAAGTCATAAGTCTAAGTTTAAATTTAATGTTTTTTGGAACACATAGTTTACGCATGGCATTACCATTAATATGAAAATGTTCTGTCTTAAAGTCCTGACTTACATCTTCCAAAAATATAATTAATAATTTACAAGTCAGAAATAGACTTTAAGTTCATTAAATACTCTAAGTTTAATGTTTTCACAACAAATAGTTCACGCATGACATTATTATTAATATGAAAATGTTCTTGACTTAATGTCCTTACTTAAATCTTCCAAACATATCATTAATAATTTACAAGTCATAAATAGACTAAGTTCGTTAAATATTCTAAGTTTAAATTTGATGTTCACACACCACATACTTTGACAAAAAAAAAATATATAAAGAAATATGTAAATAAATATCCGAAAGAGAATTTTGATATAAAAAAAAATATAAGAAAAATATATTATGCCAAAAATGAATTTCTCCTTACATCTTTTCTATTAAACAAGTCCTTGAAGCCTAAGCTTCGTCCGTCTGCTTCCAGACCTGGCCTAAGAGTGACGCCATAGTTTTCTGGGCGGTCTTTTATACGGTGCAAACTTCATGAACACAAGAGACAGGATCCACAAAGGAAGGGGGGGAACGTGCGTGACCAGGAAACATCTGTATTTTTCGAGAAGCCGAACTCGTGTATTCTAGAACGAAAATTCTCTTCTTCTGGGGTAGGTGAAGGTTGGCAATATGCTAGCGAACTCTAGCGGGGCGTGTCCGGACTCTTGTTTCACAAAGGCAGTCGTTGACCTGGTGAAGTAGGGGCTGGATGTGTTTACGTTTTCTCGACTGTAGCCGGGATGGTGATATTGGGTAAGTAATATTTTGATGACTCGTTGACTAACATTAGCTTGTAGCCATATGAATGCTACACAATTGTTACATTGAAGACAGCAAATCATAACTGCTATGCATGGGGTTGGCGTATAATACAATACCATCGCAGTCACATAAACTTTGTCGGTGTAGATAGCAGCACTGTTTTGATTTGGCTGGAAACAGAATCTGTGTCAAGGGAGGTGTAGATAGTAGCACTGTTTTAATTTGGCTGGAAACAGAAGTTGTGTCAAGGGAGTTATGGATAGTAGCATTGTTTTAATTTAGCTGGAAACAGAAGTTGTGTCAAGGGAGGTGTAGATAGTAACATTGTTTTGATTTGGCTGGAAACAGAAGCTGTGTCAAGGGAGGTGTGGATAGTAGCACTGTTTTAATTTGGCTGGAAACAGAAGTTGTGTCAAGGGAGGTGTAGATAGTAGCACTGTTTTAATTTAGCTGGAAACAGAAGTTGTGTCAAGGGAGTTGTGGATAGTAGCATTGTTTTAATTTAGCTGGAAACAGAAGTTGTGTCAAGGTAGGTGTAGATAGTAACATTGTTCTGATTTGGCTGGAAACAGAAGCTGTGTCAAGGGAGGTGTAGATAGCAGCACTGTTTTAATTTGGCTGGAAACAGAAGTTGTGTCAAGGGAGGTGTAGATAGTAACATTGTTCTGATTTGGCTGGAAACAGAAGCTGTGTCAAGGGAGGTGTGGATAGTAGCACTGTTTTAATTTTGCTGGAAACAGAAGTTGTGTCAAGGGAGGTGTAGATAGTAGCACTGTTTTAATTTGGCTGGAAACAGAAGTTGTGTCAAGGGAGGTGTAGATATTAACATTGTTCTGATTTGGCTGGAAACAGAAGCTGTGTCAAGGGAGGTGTAGATAGCAGCACTGTTTTAATTTGGCTGGAAACAGAAGTTGTGTCAAGGGAGGTGTGGATAGTAGCACTGTTTTAATTTGGCTGGAAACAGAAGTTGTGTCAAGGGAGTTGTGCGCGGGTCGTAGCTACATGAGGCAAACCCATACTGATGATGATTTACACTCAGATTCCGCATTATCCGGTTTTCCCGATTTTGGCCGGATAATCGCGACTCTAGTGTATGATTAAAAATAAAGGGGAACTAATTAATTTGGGATTGTGTGGTTAGTAAGTAGGTGTACCATAATATTAATGACAATAATAAAACGAGAACCACTTAAATTAAATTAGTTTAGTGTTTCAAATGAGACAGTTTAGTTAACGTTGATTTTAGAGTAAATATTTTTACTTTCTCCCGACCATTCAGAGAGAAAATATTGTGATCGTATAAAAAAATCGGACTCGATATTTTAATAAATGTCGACGTTTCATGACCCCCTAAAACCCAAATGTTGTTTACGCAATGCTCTGTACCTCAGGCTAAAGTCGAAACTATTTTATCGATTGGGCTAAAACTTGGTATCTGGGGTTTTCATAAGGTTCCCGCCGAGGGATTTTTAGAATTATATATCCAAACTTAAATTTTAGGATAGTTTACTGAAGGGCAAAAAGATTTTTAAAAAATAGATTCTTTCGAAATTTGCTTTAACAATTTTGACTATACTTTATATCTAGACACTGTTTCTCATTATAAAAGAGATGGCTACTTCATTTTCTCATCAAAATTACTTTGAGGGTACTTTACTTAAGGAAAAATTTCAAATGTTCTTCATTTCTCCACATCTATTTGAAATAAGAAATAATTTATCATTGTAAAGTTGTAGTATTATTGAAGTTGTAGAATTATTTGAAATATATTTTTATAAAATCATTAATTTCTTAATTATAAGTAAATATATGTATATTTTAGTTCGGGTCTTTGAAAATTAATTAATTTGATTCTTATGCTCTTTGGCGGAAAAAGATATTTCTCTTTACTCTATTTTTCTGTAACAGTTTTCCTAGTTCCTACTGCCATAGAGAAATTAAGTAACAGTGTATATTGGTGACCTGGTGGTCTAGGGGTAAGGTGTCAGACTTCTGTGCTGAGGGTCCAGGGTTCAATCCTTGGTCCCGGCACAGATTTATCTGATTGCCAAACCCCTCCTTCACCTCTGACAAGATGTGTATTAATCACAATTTGTGAATGTGAGGAATGCCAGGCCTCTACCGTGGTTCGGATTCCACGTTAAACTGTAGGTCCTCCATTTCATCTCACAATCACCCTACCATTACACATTAGCGTAAGTGCGAACGGTTAGTAATACGCGGTGCTAATAATAATAATAATAATAATAATAACAGTGTATATTATTTCATTTATTATCTATGACGTAGTGTTTCTAAAACAATGTATAGACCTATTATTTCGTTTCACAAATCTTACGAGTTTTTAGTAAATGTATCTTCTAAGATAAAAGCGGGAGAAAGTCTGTGTGGTGCACCGTGCCATTTATTTAAACACTTTATCTATAAGAGCCAAGAGGACCAATTTTTATGGATAAAAAGAAGTTAGTCGATATTTTTAGCACCTCGTCTTACTGCCTGTACAGGATATGCGCTTATATACTAATTACGCTAATGGTTTTGACAATCAGGAAAGTCATATTTATACGAAGTGTATCTGCATTTGTGTAGAGGAAGAGTGAAAAATTATTTCGGAAAAACATCCTCAATACATCCTACCAAGAGTCGAATCTAGATCTTCCTGTCATGTCATCGCCAGTCTAGTCTAACACAAAAGTGATGCCTTGCTTAGACCATCCATCCCGTTGACGTGGCAAGCGCTAATTTTAGTTTCTAGATTTTATAAATGTAAGCTTAAGATTTCTAAAATATATAACATCTGTCATATCAACTTCAATACGTAAGCTTTTATTTTTATTTTTTAAAGTAACTGTCCAGTAGAACTTTGTAAATCGTTTCCCAAATTGCGGTTTTGCTACTGAAAATATGTAGGCCTAGGCCATATTTTTTAGTGATAATCTTCTAAGTAAATGTTTTTCTTACAAAAAATTGAATTCGTAGAATTCAATAAATAAATAAAAAAGAGCATTTTTGAACATTTTCGCTTCCCTCCTTTAAATAATTTTAAAATTTGAAATATTTTGGCATATCCTCAGCGTACAAGCTTTCATTTAAAAAAATATTATTACAATTGGATGGATAGAACTCCAAGAATGATTGTCTAATAGAACCGCTTCCCTTTTTAAATATAATATAGATTTAACAATGATTATAGCCCGCTTTGGTGGTTAGTTTAAGGCGTCACTCTCGCAATAAATTTAACTGCTAATTATGGGGTTATCCGGGCTCGAATACCAGTTGGGTGTACTGAGGATGATTTTTCCTCTAATAGTTTTCCACTATCTCTCCTTGCAAATGGGGTTAAACCTCCTTTAAATTCAACCTTATAACTACCTAACACACAAGCATAATAAGTACTTATAAATATAGCGCTAACAGGTGATGTAACACGGACACATAAAAAATAATATCTATGTCTAAGTATAGCTACTTTATTCTATTAAATTGGTAAATGACACCTGGAAACCGGAATTGAACCCGGGACTTTTGTCCTAGTACGCCAATTCTGTTAGCACTGAGCTATTAGATGCGGCTCTAACAGTAAATAACAACCATAGTAGCTTGGCTATTTAATCCATCATAATCCACTTCGGTGGTCTTGCAATAGACTATGCTTCCGATGACAAGGATATCGGGATCGAATCCCGGTTGGAAGTACTCAGGTTTTTATTTTTCTAAATTTGGCTATCCACTCTCTCTACGCAAATAGGGGTGCACTTCATATAAAAATCAACCTTACTTATCCTTAACCCATTATAGTAATTAGTACATAGGTGTACAACCCGAACGGGTAGTAAGACGCGGTGATAAAAAAATCCATCATAATCACTTTATTTTGCGACAGGGTGTACCTCTCACCGTCGCACCCTGGCGTCCTACGTAAGTCGTAATCTTCCGGTTTACGAAGTGGGTGCCACCCTGGGTGGGTGTGGGGGGTATAGGGGGAGGCGGGATAATCCAAACCATTTAGTTACATTGCGCACTCTCTTTTGAACGGTATCTCTTTTATTGCCTGCATCAGTTTGCAATAGTCGAGGGGGGTTAGGTTAAGTCGATTGAATGCTAGGCCCAAGCTACCACCTTCTTTTTTTTCTTTTTTTCGATTTTAACACTAATTGCATTAGTGAGTGACGTAAGCTCAATACTTCATTTATTATTAGGCAAATAATGTGTTTAGGCGGGAATTAGACCTCACGTGCAGAAGCGGCGTTCCTTTTATAAAATGTTTCGTGTCGTGGGGTGTTTTCCAGGGTAAGCAAAGCCTTTTAAAACTGTACCTGTGAAATGTTATCACCCATTTAGCTCCCCGTTCGTCCAATCACTCATTTAAGTCATATTTTTTATAGCACCGCGTCTTACTACCCGTTAGGGTTATACGCTTATGTACTATTTACGCTAATGATTTTAGAGATCCGGAAGGTTATATTTATAAGAAGTGTACCCACGTTTGCGTGGAGAAAGAGTGGAAAACCATTCTGAAATTGGGGGGGGGGGGACCACTATCTGTACACCCAACCGAGATACGAGCCTCGATCTCCCCGTCATTGGCAGTCCGTTGTGAGAGAAGCGCGTTAGACTATGCGGCCACCGAAGCGGGTTATAAGGTAATTAATTTTCTACTTATATAAAAGAACAATTCACAGGTAGGACCTACAGGTTAAACTAACTCTCCCAACCCAACCCGGTCAATACTTCACGCCACGCCACTGACTATTAATTATTATTGGTATTTCAAGAAATAAAACCATTCCAAAATGTTTTTATTTTAATATAATTCATTTTTATTATCATTTTCAATTCACCGAATCTTACTACCCAACAGGTTATCGGCTTTCTTATAGGCCTACTTATAAAATAGGGATGAAGAAAGTATAATTGAAAGGAAATACACCCGCAGTTAAGTGGAGGGGTAATAGGAATAGATTCATGTAAAATTACTTCATCACACCCAGCACTGACATGCACAATTGCACTCAAAGGCACTAGTCTCGTCTAGTCCGGTTTGCTAATTACGGCTGAACGGGCTGAATCAAGGGATGATTGTACTGAAAGGGCTTTTTTTGTTCATACCATTTTTAACTGACACTCGACACAAATGTAGGTACACGTCCTCAAAATGACACCTTTCTTAACCCTACTCTATTAATGTAGTCAAAATATACTCTAATTGAATAGCCACGTTAAGAATATACCTGAGAAAACAAAATATTACGAAATTAATATTCATGTCAAATTAGAATAGTGATTAGTGTCAGGGTCAGTTGTAAGCTTATAATATTTGGCAGGACCATGCCAAAGGGTCCAAAAGGTGGGGGGGGTTGTGAGGTTTAAATAAAATCTATGTTCAGAAAGTGTGCGTTGAATTCCTTAGTGTTATTATTATTAGTAGTAGTGGTAGTAGTATTATATCTAGTGTTACCTTAGGTTAAGTAATCATCATCATCAACTGTTTCCAGTCTGTAGTCGGTTTAGTTTATTAAAATACCTCCATCTTCTTTTATTCTTCCACCATTCTTCTTTCTTTTATTGCTTCCATTCATCTCTCACTCGCGCACTTTCTGTTATCTGCTCCTCCCATCTCTTTCTTAGTTTCCCTTGCGGTATTTTTCCTGTTTACTTCATTTCCATAATTTTCTTTGGCATCCTCTCCTTCTCCAGCCTCGTTATATTCCCATACCATCTCACTCTTGCTTCCTGGATTAGTTAAAATACGTCACTTATAGCAAAAGCTAATGAATACCAAAAAAAAAAGGTCATTCATTCAAATAAATAAAGCATTAAAAGATAACAAAAAAAAAAGTAAACGTATCGTCGTTAGCGGGATGTTCATAAATAAAGATCAATCTCTAATATTCTTTTTATCATCTGTATCCCTGACTTGAGGCTTATTATGCTAACTAACCCCACAGTGTAAGGGTAGAAACGTAATGTGCCCGAGTGCATTGTTCTAGTTTCCTTAGGCACATGAAAACAAGTGGTTTGATTCCCATCGGTCTGGAAGGGCTGAAGGGTGGGGGAGAGAGAGAGAGAGAGGTCGATTGAAGGGTGTAATAGGGGACACTCTTCTCCTAAAAACATCCCTCTTTCATCCATCCTCCCTCCCTACAATCTGGTGTGACAACTGTCCCTCACCGACAGCTGACTAACATCTATAAGGGGTCCAAATTCATGGGCGGTGCCCTTAGGGTATGCATCAGCCAATAGGAGACCTTTTAAATCTCTGGTTTGGTATTAGGGAGGGGGAGGGTAGATAATAAAGGGTGGTTGAGGTGGGGGGAGAAAATGGCATTTGTCTAATTTTGTTATATACCTTCCCCAACCAACAACAAAAAATCTAAAAGTTGTTAACCTTTTTAAAAAGTCCACCATAAGTCTGTTGACTTGTGTTTCCAAAAGAACGGACAGTCGAAATAATTTTTTGGCAAGTTAGTGTGAAAAGTTGAGTGGTGTAGTTAGGGTGTGCGTGGTTTTGAGGTGTAGCTTGACCTGCTGGTAGGAATCGGCTTGGATTTTTTTTCTCTCTATTATGATGCAGCAATCGTCGCCATTGCATGATTTGGATCCACGACTGTCAAAAATATCGCCAGGATCTTCAAGTAAGTGGTTTAAAAATAACCAAAAATTGGTTTATAACGTTATATAATCTTGTTTTTATTTAATGTTAATAATGTTTTTATATAATGTGTCTAGTTAACTAGTTAAATGTTTAACTCGATTATTCTTAAGAACCGTTCTATACCCGACTTAGAAGTCAAATGTGCGTGAAAATGTTGTTTGATAAAGTCATGTTGTTATAAATCATTCTTTATTCTCTATTTATTAAATTAGTAGCTTTTGCGAGTTTTGTCCCTCAATTATTATTTTTTATTTTTTTAAGTCACAGCTATATAACATTCATGAAATTGTCGGTGACTTTAACGCACAAGTGGAAACGTTTTTAAATGCCCAAATTTTATCCAAGTTTATTTAATATCTGTTTGCTATAGAATGAAAGGATGAAAATAAAAACATTCAATTAAGTTGGTATCAAATGGTACTCCATTTTGGAATTAATTATTTTAACTATTTCGCAATGTGGTTTTATAATAGATGTATTATAATATACACTGCCATCACTTGGCCATTTAATACATCATCAGGTGAAATATGCGAGAGAAGAGCATGCAGCATTGTAAAGCTGAATTTCTCATTAATATCTAGGTTGAGGTGCTTGAAAATATAAAACAGTTATTCTAGTTTATTCTATTTTCAATCGAGTTGAATTGTTTTCTGACCGAAATAAAGAATCTTGCAATTTATATGTAAACGTTTTATCTTTAATACAATAATATGTAGGGCATAAATTAAATCGTATTTATAAATATTGATATAATATCTTACGAATACTTACATACACACACAATAATTTTAATCATAATTATTTCTTTTATCAGGCCAAAGTCTGATTTATCAATATCGTCCTAGTTGTTCATCTACATTACAATTATATGATCTACTTGAAAAAAAAATATATATATAATTAACATAAACACTCCGTGGAAGTTAGCAGTCTTACACTATGAATCAATCTTATAAGCTATACCATAGTAGAATAATGTAAGGTAAGCTTATTATCTTACATTGCAAATGAAGATTACAAAAATATTAGTCACGTCTTAGAAGATTGTACCATTTTATTTTTCAGATGATTCCGTTTTAATTTGAGGCCTCCTTTCTGTCAATAATAACTATTTAAAACTGTATTTTATTATATTTTTAGTAAGAAGATTCGAAATCACTATTCTTTACCAAGACACTTCACTACATTATTTTTTACCTTTTCTTTTTTAATAAATGAACAAATTAAACGTTTATTTTTATAAATTGGTTATTTTTTAAACTTGTTATAGGGGCCTAATATGTTTGTTAAAAACATCATGTTTTTGCGGTAGTATTAACTGTTGTTATAGCATTCAAATTATTAAATACGCTTTAGTTTCTTTTTTTAACTAGGCCTATATTTTCATATTACTTGTGTGGTGTGTAATAGGTAAATTTCTTAAAAGTGGATATTTCCAACAGCTAAAAAAAGTTACTAGATATACTTTCACCCATTCATACGTCAATTCATGTGATCTGCAGCTATCACTTTTGAGAGATATTATCAATATCTATAAAATAACACTAAAAATATATTAAATGTTTATATATGTTGACCGAAAAAAAGTTTATATTTTCTAAAAGTTTCGTTATAAAACCAAGGTATACCTACTAAGGTTGAAGATTCTAGGGCGTGAATGAAAATTGCTATACCTGAGAGAGTAAATTGATGAGTGTGAGGCTGAAGTAGCAAATTGGATGAAGGTCATTCAGTTATTAACATATTATGTCTCATAAATTAATCTAGAAATATGGAGTTCTTAGCATAGCGTTTTACTATCCATTCAGGCTATATGCATACGTACTAATTATGCTAATGTGTTAAGAATAAGGAAGATTAATTAATTTAGAGAAAGCTTGCCCACATTTGCGTGGAGAAAGGATGGAAAACCATTTTAGAAAAAACACACTCAGTTCACCCAACCAGGATTGTAACCCTAATCTCCATGTCATCGTATCTAGTCTACTGCAAGAATAGCGCCTTAGACCATGCGTCCACCGAAGCGGGTTATTACTTGTTGAATTATTGTTATTTTATATCTATATTTAAGGTTCACACCAAAGCTCCCGGTAGCACTATTAACATAAATCAAAATTTAGAAAATGATTAGATAAAATAATACAAAGACAGGAAAGATGAGAAATGAGGTCAATGTAAGGTTGAAGAAGAATCAATGGTTGAAAAATGGGCGTAAGAGGTGTACCTATGGGTTCTATAGTTTTCACTTTAACAATATTGACGCCTTAATCCACATGGCCACCTGTGTGAGTACTCCTAAGTCGAGAAACTAATAAAATTAAAACGTGGCATGTACTGTATACTTAATCAAACCTCAGGGTGTGCCCATTCAGACACATTTAAAAAAAAATCATATGTTCCGAATCTTAAGCAGTATGACCACCTGTGTGGGTAGCTTTAAAATCAATAAAACTAGAAAGATTAAACTTTACAAACGTACTTAAGGTGATTGGCACTTTTCATTTGGCGTGGAAATGCAGAGACATGGAAACAAACGGTTATCTGCAATAATTGTTATTGTTTTACAATTTTCTTTTTCAGAAACGGTTGGTTTAAGAATATAATCTTGTTGATTAAGTTATACCTTTTATATCCACACCTCCTTTATAATTTTAGCAGCGATCAAATATCGATAAAATTGACATTTTTCAATAGAAAACTGCCGGCTTCATTACAAAAAATAAGAAAATTTAACAATTAATAACATCGATACATTATCTTAAAATAGGTGTTGAAAATATTAACATAAAAATTCCACTTGTTCTCGAGAAAACTGATATTTCCAAGCTATGATTTTTCCGCAAGACCTGTTCGGTGGCTGGCGCCATCTACGGTTTCCGTGATCCATCTGTTCTTGTTGGCGCGGAAGGATACTATGGTTGGTTGGGAAGACGCGCCATGCCTTTCACCCTCCCACCCACCATCCCACAAAATAGGTTTTAGACTTGAACTTGACAGGGCCAAGGGCCTTAAGAATACCTTTAGGGTGTGCACCTCAGGCCTAAACTTTTTCATTCATTGCGAGCCTGATGCCCTAGATTCTAAAGTATAAAAAAAAAGTATCGTAAACTTAGCATGGGTCACCGAATTTCGGTTAGTCTCAAGTTGTTGTTTTTAATATTTTGCTAGCCTGACGTCTTAAATCACGTGATAACCGGTGTGAATTACTCCAAAACTACTAAAAGTAACATTGAAAATTTGAAACTTGTCAGATGTACTTAGGAAAACTTGCGAATGTGTAACTTATGGTTGCTTTTAAACTTTTATATACATATAGAAAGTCTGACGCCCAAGACTGCCTGATTGCTGATGAAGGTAGCCACAAAATTTACCGAGAAACTTGAAACTTAGTATATTTAAGTCTTACTTTAGGAAAAGTGAGTGTGTATCACTTTTTTTTAATATATTAAAAGATTTAAGACTTGAATCACGTGTTCAGTGGGCTGTGTACTGTTGAATATATGTATACAAGTATGATTTTAGTAGAAAGAACAGTAGAAGTTAGTTACTAAAGTTTCTAAAACAATTTTAATATATTCATACATCAAGTCATGTTATCTGCAGCTGTCACCTTTAATAGATACCAGTAAATCCTTGCAAAACTTTCTCTTATTCAACCTTCCCCCTTCCCCCTCACCCGCGCCAAATAATGATGTAGTCTTTTGTTGGGCTGTTGAAATTAAATACTCAACGAAGTGTATACACAGAATAGCAAAGAGAGTTTATTTTCGTTAATTGATACAAAAATATTGTTAGATTTTAAACAAACAATATGTTTTAACGTAGGCTAAACTGAGTACAGTATGCTATGTCAGAAGTCGGTAAAAAAATCCTATCCACTGATACCTTATTCATCGCTGTAGACTTTGTATTAGTTGAGGAAAAGGGATGCTGACAACAGAAATAATATATAGGATTAGCAATAACTATAGAATAACACAAATAATAAAGTAAAACGTTATCAAAGTTGGCCGCTAATAAACATCTTTGAACTTCATCTACTGTTCTTACAACCAAAATCTGGGTACAGTATCGATTCGTCTTACGTTCAAATATTTCATCAACGAGTAATCTCAGGTTTTGATGCAAATTATTATTATTAGCACCGCGTCTTACTACCCGTTCGGGTTATACGCACTTACGCTAATGTGTAATGGTAGGGTGATTGTGAGATGAAATGAAGGACCTACAGTTTAACATGGAATCCGAACCACGGTGGAGGCCTGGCATTCTTCACATTCACAAGTTGTGATTATTACACATCTTGTCAGAGGTGAAGGAAGGGTTTGGCAATCAGATAAATCTGTGCTGGGACCGAGGATAGAATCCCGGACCTTCAGCACAGAAGTCTGACACCTTACCCCTAGACCACCAGGTCACCCTTTGATGCAAATAATTTTAACAATAACGATAACTTTAGGCGGATAACACCGGACACTCGTAGCTAGTTTCGAATAGGCCTACTTACAAACTATAAGCCTGTTGATACACGTGCAGTGTCCGCCATCTTGTTTACCGTAGAACTCGATTGATCGTACAACAAAAGTTGTCTGATAATGAGGTAATGGTATAAAAGTTTGTTTTTATATATATATATTTTTAGATAAATTATTGTTATTAATATTTGGTCTAAGTACAATGCATGAATAAAATATTCAGAATTGGCGTGAAAAGGAGAAATTGCTAGAGTCAATTCTCTATTAAAACAAACACATTATTTCAGATAATATTCTGATAAAATTAATTGTAGAATTTCTTAATAGTGACCCGCTTCGGTGGCCAAATGGTCTAAGGCACGACTCTTGTAATAGACTAGACTGCCCAAGACGGGTATATCGGGGTTAGAATCCCGATCGGGTGCACTGAGGGTGAATTTTCTTTAAATGGTTTTACTATATATCCACTTCCCCCACGCAAATGTGGGTGTACTTCCTTTAAATAAAACCTTCCTGATTCCTAACACAATAGTCTAGTTAGTAGGCCTGTACAGGTGAACGTGTAGTAAGAAGCAGTGCTAAAAAAAATTGAATGTAGGCTACTATACATACCACATGAAATAAAACTAAATTGAATCTTTTGAAGAAATTGATTACTTGGCCTTTTTATATGCGAGTAATGGTCAATTATGTCGGGTTTAGTGAAAATTAACGAATGATATCTAAACCAAAAACATTTTAACTTAGTAGCAGACGACATTGTTCTTTACCTGAAATTGCTAGAAAAAATAGTATCAACTGCATTATTATAATAATTTATTTCTGAAGTTTCCTATAGCAAATCAAACTTTCCAGTCCGAAAAAAAAAAAGTATTTCCTTTTATCAAAAACCAAAGACCATTGGTAAATAAGTAAAATATATGTTTGATCTGTCTATTAGGACAGTCAAATTGGAACCAAAGACAAATATTTAAAATTAAAGGGAAAAAAAAGTAGCCGTAATTTTTCTATCCATATCACTTTGTTATTAGTTTGAATATACTTTTTTACCATTTTTATCGGAGCAATGTTTTTTATTTACTGACTTTTAAATTGAAATCAAACTTTTTATTCAATGACGTTGCCCACTAGGAGATTTGGTAAGCTATTTTGCAAAGCGGGTTTCGTCTTAACTTGACGCATCACCTAAGCAGTCTAAGCGCTGTCACACTTAGACTTCAAAGACTGGGGTTCAGTTCACACTGCGGGACCTCTTGTTTATCTATACATATGATTCCAAGGACTTTTTTTTAATCTACATCCTGGATGTAGGATTCCTCTAGGCTATTGTTGGGATCAAATCAAATAGCGTAAGTTGTAGAAGATTTATACAAAATACGTTTACAAAAAAACTACTACTTCAAGATGAAAATAGTAGTTTTGTGACACTGTAGAACCATTTATAAAGTTATTATTTAATAATACATTTATAAATACCTAGCCACGCCGTTCCTTTACGAGGTAGGCAAGAAACTTTGCATGTAGGCCAAAAAACACCTTTGTACCTAATCCATCCTCCCTAACTTTCTCCACACTTCTCTATCCTTGCATACTCCCTTAGCTTCAACAATATCCATACACCCAGTCATACATGCTCTTTTATTATTAAAACTCTTAATGTTTCTCTTTTTTCACACATTCTTCTAAAAAATTTAACCACGTCTTACATGACCTACCCCTTCCTTTTGGTCCACACACTCTACCTTCATATATTTGCTTCGTCACTCGATCCACACTCATCCTCTCAACTTGGCCCAAACCCACGTAAGACACTTCTTTCACATTGACCTAATGGATTCCCTTTCAAACCGCACTCCTTCAGTCCCTATTCATTACCGACTTTGTCCATACGAGTTTTTCCACATACGTTTCTTATATCATTCCAACCGCATTCAATTTGCTCTTGTGTTTCTCCTGACAAACCCACGCTTCACATCCATAATAGAGAAATAATCCCTATTCAATTTTGTAGCGGATGAATGAACAGCAATATGTGTGTGTGTGAGAGAATGTGTAGTTACGGCATCCGAAACAGGAAACGACAGGTTCTCCCGATGATTACTGCTACGGAGTGGTTTGTAACATATGGAGGAATATAACCCGACAGATGACATCTCCCTCTAGATTGCACACAGGGAAACGGTAGGAGAATCTCACGCGTAGTTGCGCGAGCAGACGCACGCACTTTATCGTCATGTGCGTCGACATATGGCTCGTGAGAGCCAGACATCAGGTTGTGAAACAATTACTCTTGTTCAATGAGTGTAAGAGTCCAATTTTCATAAGCAGGGTAGTTTATAAAATACAATCTTTATTTGTGGTCAATATTGATCTCATTTTATTATATTACTGGCAATTTTTTTATAGGTATTGATTATATCAATAAAAAGTTATAGCAGCAGATTACGTAACTTGACGTATGAATACGTGAAAGAAGATCTAATAGCTTTTCTAACTGTAGTAAAAGGCACTTTTTACTAAAATTGGAACAACACACAATAACACAGGAAGAAGTGAATAAAATTCAAGAATCAATTTTATTTTGTCCTCTATGTTTTAATACTCGTCCGGGCTGCACGCACATTTACACAAATAAGACAGGGATTTAGAGTTATTATTGTATTGGCACCATGGCTTACTGCCCATTCGGATATTACACTTATGTAGACCCTGCTAATTAAGCTAATGGGTTAGGGATGAGGAAGGTTGAATTTAGATAAATAATACCCACATTTGCGAGGAGAGATAGATAGGAGAAACCATTTAGGGAAAACCACCCTCAGTACACCCAACCGGGATCGAACCACAATCTCCCCGTCATCGGCCGTCCAGTCTATTGCGAGAGTAGGTAACCTGGCAGTCTAGGGATAAGGTGTCGGACTTCTGTGCTGGGGATCCGGGGTTCAATCCTCGGTCCCGGTACAGATTTATCTGATTGCCAAACTCTTCCTTCACCTCTGACAAGATGTGTATTAATCACAACTTGTGAATGTGTGGAATGCCAGGCCTCCACCGTGGTTCGGATTCCACGTTAAACTGTAGGTCCTCCATTCCATCTCACAATCACCCTACCATTGCACATTAGCGTAAGTGCGTATAACCCGGACGGGTAGTATTACGCAGTGATAATAATAATAATAATATTGCAAGAGTAGTGCCTTAGACCATGCAGCCACCGAACAGGCTTGAACCCCGTTGTTAATAAGATTTATGTTGCATATTTAAAAATGTTAAGATCATATTACTCATTAAAAAAAATAAAAAAACTGCTTACTTCCCACGAAATGTTTTACACTTCTGTAAAATATATATATATATATATATATATATATATACGATAGTCTATAAAGGTGGAGATAATGCTCCCACATGTCATCCGTTGAACCTGTATGGAAACAAAAGATAGCTCAGCAGCCAGCACCCACCTACATGACGTAACATATGGACAGATAAAACAATGCATGCAACATCATCCCTTAACATCCAGATGATATCCTGCCGCAGTCTCTCACCACCCCCTCTAACACCCCCACCCCCCTCCCACATCCCGGTCAGAAATTCAGACAGAAAATTCCCACACTTTTTTTTTATTGTACCACATCGCAACAGGGTGGGCTGTACGGATTGTTTGGGACATATGGTGGTGGACTGTCCCCTTATTCTCGGGCAGATCAGGATTACGATGATAACTAGGAGTAGGAGTATGATCTCGTATCCTTGTTCTAGGTCCTCTCATCTTATACACAGGTGGTAGATAATTTATAATCGTATATACAGGGTGTACAGTAACATGTGGGAACCCACTTCGGTAGCCGCATGGTCTAACGCACTACTCTCGTGTCGGACTAGACTGCCAAAAGACGGGTAGATCAGGGTTCGATCAAGGTCGGGGTGCGATGAGGGTGGTTTTTCCTTAAGGCTTTTCAATTCTCCCTCCACGCAAACGTGGTTGCACTCCCACTAAATTAAAAACCTACCTAATCCCTGACACATTAGTGTAATTAGTACATAGGCGTACAACCTGAACGGCTAGTAAGACGCAGTGTTAAAAAATAAATGTGGGAACACTTCAATGGTGGGCAGGAGACACAAAAACAATGAAAGAAGTTAATATTAACATGTGTCCCACAATACCTTGTTTGCGAGTTATAGCCTTATAGGGCCAGTTTCATCGTCAAATTGAGTACGCCTCAAGTGCGGTGCTATACCAAATATATGATGACACCTGGCTTAACTAGAATGCAATGGGCCAGTTTATTGCGGCACCTACCTAGATAAGAATTAAATGGGCCAGTTTATTGTGACACCTACCTAGATCAGAATGTAATGGGCCAGTTTATTGTGACACCTACCTAGATAAGAATGAAATGATCAAGTTTATTACGACACCTACCTAGATAAGAATGAAATGATCAAGTTTATTGCGACACCTACCTAGATCAGAATGCAATGGGCCAGTTTATTGTGACACCTACCTAGATCAGAATGAAATGGTCCAGTTTTTTGCTACACCTACCTAGATCAGAATGAAATGGTCCAGTTTATTGATACACCTACCTAGATCAGAATGAAATGATCCAGTTTTTTGTTACAGCTACCTAGATCAGAATGAAATGGTCCAGTTTATTGATACACCTACCTAGATAAGAATGAAATGATCCAGTTTATTGCTACACCTACCTAGATCAGAATGAAATGGTCCAGTTTCTTGCTACACCTACCTAGATCAGAATGAAATGGTCCAGTTTCTTGCTACACCTACCTAGATCAGAATGAAATGGTCCAGTTTCTTGCTACACCTACCTAGATCAGAATGAAATGGTCCAGTTTCTTGCTACACCTACCTAGATCAGAATGAAATGGTTCAGTCTATTGCTACACCTACCACGATCAGAATGAAATGGTTCAGTCTATTGCTACACCTACCTAGATAAGAATTAAATGGTCCAGTTTATTGTGACACCTATCTAGATCAGAATGAAATGGTCCAGTTTCTTGCTACACCTACCTAGATCAGAAGAAATGATCCAGTTTCTTGCTACACCTACCTAAATAAGAATGAAATGGTTCACTTTATTGTGACACCTACCTAGATCAGAATTAAATGGTCCAGTTTATCGTATGAACTACCAACTGATAATCATATTTGGTCCCTTGGTATGAAAAATGTTGAACCACCTTGCCTTAGTCCTCAGACCATGCAACCAGTGTAGTGGGTAACTTCTTGTTATTTGTATACCGGGAGATTACTCTCGAGACTAGACTAAGGGCCAGTTTCATAGTCAGATTTAGTACGCCACAAGTGCGGCGCTATACTAAATACAAGACGTCACCTACCTGAAATTGAATGGAATGGGCCAGTTTCATATGTGAAACTGGCCCATTCCATTTTGGTCTAGGTAGGTGTCGTCCTGTATTTAGTACTCGCACTTTAGGCGTACTAAATCTGACTATGAAACTGGCCCTAAGGACTAATATAAAGTCTAGATTCGGACGTCACTAATCTCCATTTGACATGAGTTATTTGTTGGGTTTTTTTTTCAGCATTTCATCTTACTACCCATTCTGGTTACACGCATTTGTACTAATTACGCTAGAGTTTTTAGGGATTAGGAAGGTTGTATTTAGAGGAAGTGTATTCGAATTTGCGTGGAGGAAGAGTGTATAGCCATTTTTTGGGGGGGAAACCTCATTAAACCCGACAGAGAATCTAACTTCAATCTTCCCATCATTGGCAGTCTAGTCCAACATGAAAGTAGCGCGTTAGACCACGCGGCCACCTAAGTGGGTAACTAC
This sequence comes from Timema podura, assembly GCA_033556935.1. Lineage (NCBI taxonomy): Eukaryota > Metazoa > Arthropoda > Insecta > Phasmatodea > Timematidae > Timema > Timema podura. The sequence continues at coordinate 23,404,764 of JAVRXN010000013.1, read as the reverse complement.
TTGTTGTTCGCCTGTTTTATATTTTTGATTAATTACGAGATTAGACTATAAATAATCTACGGGTCTTACAACTTGCATTTGCACTTGGGGTCTCCGTTTATTGGGTGATCGAGGCTCGATTACCAGCAGGGTACAATTGGGAAAAGGGACGGTAAGTTAAGAGCTAAGACACATATTTTAACCGTGTTTTGTTTTTATTTTCCTACATTTTTAATGGCTCAGGTGAATCAATTTTCTTGTGAAAACTAACCTCATTATTATAATCACTTAAGATTTAGCCGTTTATAAGCTTTGTATGAATTTCTAACAATTTAAAAGAACTGAGCACCGTTCATGGGTGAAAGTCTTTAAGGTTGAAGTGCAAGGAACGTGAGAAAAGGTCAATGTTTTTGAAGTTTTTGTAGCGACACTTTTTTTTTCTTTTAAATAAATCAACTATTGCTCCAGTAGAAATATATAGTAGTCTATAATTTAATTGTTCTACGCTTCGGTGGCCGCGTAGTCTAACGTGTTACTCTTAAAGCAGGCTAGACTGCCGATGATGAGGAGATTGAGGTTCGAATCTCGTTCGGGTGTACTGTGATTTTATTTTCCAACATTGTTTTCCACTCTCCCTCCACGCAAATGCGGCTAAACATCCTATTAATATAACCTTCCAAATCTCTAAAACCATTAGCGTAACTAGAACATAAACGTATAGCCCGAACGGGTAGTAAGATAGTGTGTAATAATACTTAGCACCGCGTCTTACTACCCGTTCGGGTTATACGCTTAAGTACTAATTACACTAATGGATTAGGAAATGGGAAGGTTGCATTTAGAGGATGTGAACCCGCATTTGCGTGGAGGGAGAGTGGAAAACCATTTAGGAAAAACCACCCCCAGTTCACCCGACCGAGATTCGAACCTCGATCTCCCCGTCCTCGGCGGTCGAGCTCAACACGACTATTGCGTTAGCCAACTACGCCACCGAGGCGGGTCCTAGTGTGTAAAATATAAAGTCGTTGAATATCTGTCAGTAGCATAGCGGCATTAGATGACCAACTTTTTAAACGAAGATAAAAAGTTGTCATCAAAATCCAGGACACCCTTGACAGATATTCAACAACTGTTAATATCACCATGTGAATAAAATTAAACTCTATGTTTCTACTGGAGCAATATTTATTTATTTTGGAAAAAAAAAGTTTTGATACAAAAACTGCAAATACACTGCCCTTAACACGAGTCCCACCTTAAATGCGAAAGCAGACGAAGTATCAGGGATTTATCAGGGGAAGTCCCGAATGTCAATAGCCATAGATATGTAAAAATCCTGTAATCATCTAATAACATGATATAATGGAACGCTTGACTTTAAATTGTCTTTGAATTGAGCGCCTAAGAATTCTCGACTGAAACACGGCTGTACAGTCCAATTTTCGTAGGAAGAACCTTTTGTAAAACACAAACTTTTTTATTCGTTGCCAATATGAATAACATTTTACAAAACATTAGTGTTATTTTATTGGTATTGCTAATATATAACTAAAGTGTCAACTGCAGATCAAATTACTTGACGTATGAATACATGAACGTAGCTCTAGTAGGTTGTTTAATGTTCTAAGGTACCATTCTTGTTTTAGGGCCAGTTTCATAGTCAGACTTAGTGAGCCTAAAGTGCGAGTCGATACTAAATACAGGACGACACCTACCTAGACCAAAATGGAATGGGCCAGTTTTGCATATGAAACTGGCCCATTCCATTCAATTTCAGGTAGGTGACGTCTTGTATTTAGTATAGCACCGCACTTGAGGCGTACTAAATCTGACTATGAAACTGGCCCTTAGACTGTTTTGTTGAAGATATCGGTGTTTGAATCTAAGTAGGGTCTACTGAGGGTGATTTTTCATAAAGAGTTTTCCAATCTCCCTCCACGCAAATGTGGGTTGATTACCTCTAAATTGCTTCCTTCTTGATCCCTACCCCATTAGAATAGTTATGCTGATAACCTAGACAGAAAGTAAGCTGCAGTGATAAAAAAATGTCTAGTTTTCAGGTATTTCCAGTCATTAGAAAATTATGGTATATTATTGTACCTGTACATTTTCTAGTCCCTCTGTAGAACATGCATTGGTCAGGTGTCAACTGAAATACATTCTCGTTTAAATAGGTAGATAAGAGCCTATATACTCTGTCAAATGGGGGTAAAGTGGGCGGAGAACATATCACACACATGCTCAGTTTTTAAAAGCTATGCTTACCCTGGCAACACTTCACTACATGTCACTGACTAATCAGACCTGGCTTGCCAAGGCATAAGCTTACTGGCCACTACTGTACCCTTAAATCTTCTTGCAATTATTCATAAACAGCATGCTCTGCTGCTGTCAATTTTGACAACTGTGACACACTACTTTTTTTTTCCATGCGATCTTAAAAGTGTCAATAAGATAAGATCTCTGTATAACTTTTTTTTGTTTCCTTTTACGAGAAAGACCAGTAGCTTTGTTGTTTACCAGACGTCATCCTTCAAGAGTTTACTGACAAGAATCCAGCTATGCCAGGAAGGGTCACAAACATTTTGCCGACAAAAGAGAGAAAGCAAAAAAACCTTCTACTAATGAGGGTAACATTTTACAACCAACAAAATACAATAACAACCCCAAAAGTTAGAGATGTCAAAGCAATGTGCAGCTTCAAAACAACAACAAAAACTCAACTAGTGGTCAAAATAACAAAGTTTTAGTTGTAAAATATATTATTTATTATATTCTAGCTCAGCATGTACTTTATCGGAACCTGGGGTTACTCAGACCAAACGTCAATTTCATTTTTCTTTTCCCTGTGATCTGAAACTCGGGGGGTGAAGGGAGGAGTAATTTTAAATCTAGACTTGTGTACTGAGGTAGTTTCCATTAAAATAGTTTTACTCTATACCTAGACGCAAATGCGGGTATCTTTATTTTAAATTCTACCTTCCTCACCACTACGCCCCTATCAAAGATATGTAAGTAGTATGGACAGGTAGTAAGATGCAATTATTTTATTTGAGATAAAATGAAATAGTTGAAATTTTACCCTCTTATTATGATTTTTGGTTATCTGATTAATATATTTACCAACCAGTAACCTATTCTTTAAATTAAAAAATGACACCTAAATACGAGAATCGAACCCGGAACTTGTGGCTTAGTACACTAATGCTCTAACCACTGAGCTATCCAGGACATTCTGTATGTCTCAGTGGTAAGAGCATTGGCGTACTAAGCCACAGGTCCCGTGTTCGAGTTCCTATCCAGGTGTAATTTTTCCATTTAAAGAATATGATATCTAGATGCGGCTATAAAGGCCATTACACACAGCGTACGTCTGCAGACAAGTGGCAACATTAAGCCAACTACCGAGTCGAAGGTGGCTGAGTTATCTGATAGCTAGTGATCTTAATAAAATCACACATTTGTAGCCGACGATTCTCCACACGTCCATCATAGACTCTGCCTTAAAATATGAGCGAAGAATGATCCTAGGCACGGTATGATTCCTGGATATCTCAGTGGGCAGAGCATTGGCGTACTAAGCCAAAGGTAGCGGGTTTGATTCCCGTGTCAAGGTGTCATTTTTCAATTTTCAGAATATGATATCTAGATGGAGTAATCCTCACTAAAAAGCATAAATAATGGCTTTGTCTATTAGATTGTTATATTTTAAAACATAGCTAGCATACGTCTGCAAACGAACGCTATGCTAGGTGTGTAATGGCCTTAGCCGTAACTAACAAATATAACACCTAGCTTGGCTAATTAATCCATAAACTAGTAACACTTTAGAAACAACCTCAATTTTTGAGTTTCTTATATCTCACGATTATTATTTTTATTTTTATTAATATTAGTTTAGTGAGCAGCGTCTTACTACTCGTTAAGACTATCAACATATTTACACTACTAGGTAAGGAATGATAAAGGTTGTATTTAGAGTAAGTGTATACACATTCGCGTGAAATGAAAGTGGGAAAATATCTAAGCAATAACCACCCTTAGTACACCCCACCGAGATGAGAACCCTGATTTCCGCGTCATCGGCAATCTAGTCTACCGCGAGATTAGCGCCTTAAACCAGGCGATCACTGATGCAGGTCAGAATTATTTTGTATGAATTTGTAGAAAACACTAGATTAGTAGTTTGGCTGGCGGAGCATTACACGCACTCAGCGCTACATTCGGTTAGTGACGCCCACTCTTTCCCTCTGGGCCAAAGTGTATGCTCTAGATAAGTCGTGAAGTTCGGTAGTTTCCCTTCGCTTTCCGCAAAAGAATTTTCCGATCGATCGAGAAAGAGTCTACAAATGTTGTTGTAAATATATCTCATATAGGCCTACCTAACAGGGTTATTTTACATGGCCACAATCGACATTGGACCGACGGCTTTACTTCCCCTTCGAAGGAAGTTGTGCTACGAATTTTTATCAATCGGTATAAATCCATTACTCAACTGGGTTTGAACTCACGAATATTAGGTATATTATTTATTTTTAGTACCAAGTTTGGTTTAAATGCATAATATATTCTAATTACGTTAATGTGTTGGAGGTTAGAAAGGTTAAATCTTGAGGGAATGTAACCGGATATGTGTCGAGTAGGAGTGGTAAGCCATTTAGGGAAAAAACCTTCCCCCATAGCACTCTATCCGGATTAGAAACCTTGATCTCCCCGTCATTGGTGGTCTTAATCTACTGCGAAAGCGACGCCTTAAGCTCATATGCAAGAACAATTCAACAACAAAAGTAGATGGAAAATCTTCGCACCTTCTACTTCACTCCACCTTTTGTTTCACTCAATACTCGTTCTTACATACAATCCTTAGACCATTCGACAGCAAAAGGGGGTAGCATCGGGTCTTGAAGCGAGCACTTGACCCCAAAGACTAACCAAGGTTGTCATGTATGTATTTTAAGTTACACCCCAAAAGTGAAACTGCCCATGTCACGAATTGGCCAAATTCCTATCCGTTTAATGAAATGGAACGTATTGTACTATCAACTACAAGTTTAACTGAAATTTGTTTTAAGATATTATATTAAACTGATCCAACCTAACTTAACCTAACCTTAAATTCTAAAACGATTAAAAGCTAAATTAACTTAAAGAACCAAACCTATTCTTCGCTTTTCCATTTCACTGACTGGGCAAAATAACTCGTCCGGTTCATGAATCGGGTTGACGATTTGAGCTGCGCATTTCATGAACTGAAACGTACAAGCGCTGCGCAGTTTATGAACTGTATTCTTTTTGCCTTGCTCATGAAATGGTCAGGAGGGAAAGGCTAGCTCACAGAATGAGCAGAAATTTGCCCGACTCATGAACTGGGTGAATTCACAAATGGAGTGTAACATCTACACCAAACAAAATAAACTGTGGTCAGTATCTATCTTTGGAAGTGGAATGATCGCATGACGCAGTGCGACTGATCTAAACTCTAAACCACCCCCTCTCTCTATCTATATTTTAACAACCCGTGTAGTGAATGTTAAATGAGCAATATCTGGGAGGGCGAGAGGTTATGAGGGGGGGAGGGGGCGGGAACAAGAGGGAAGGGGGGGGTCATAGTGTTTTTTTTCCCACATGACAGCGCGGCCGTCTGTTGCGCGAGCTCTTTCACTTCCTGTTTCTACACCGAGTTTCCGGCGTGACGCGTGAGGACGCCACTTCCCCCCCCATCCCGGTCCAAAGATCTTCCTCTTGTTATTAACCCCGTTTATCGATCCCTCTTCCGATGTAGTGTCAAATAGGGAAGCAAAAAAAATATATTAATGACCTGTGTTTTTAGGAAACCCCTATGGGTGGGCACGCAGACAAATATGTCAGATTCGTCCAATCTATTGTTTTTTTTAGGTGATGGGAAGGCTAAGTCCTGGTGAATTCGTTTTTTTTTTCTAACTGGTTTCACATTCTTCCTCCACGCACACGTGGATGTACTTCCTCTAATTTGCCTTCCTCATCTCTACCTCATTAGCTTAATTACACATTAATAGATCTAACGGAAAGTGATAGGCTACATGTTGGGAGGAACAAATTAATCCTTAATTGAACAAGGAAAAAAATATTCTAACTGGCCTCGTTGTATAGTGGTCAGAGCCCCGGGTTTAATTCCCGACTGGTACTGGAAGAGTTTTTCTAAAAAGGGAAATAGTTCCCAAAGCTACCAGGATTTTGGTTTATTAGGTTTAAGACCCTTGGCCCTGTCGAGTGAAAGTCTAAAACCTATTTTGTGGGATGGTGGGCGGGAGGGTGAAAGGCGTGGCGTGGCTTCACAACCGATCAAAGTATCCTTCCGCACCAACAAGAACAGATGTATCATGGAAACTGTAGATGACGCAAGCTACCGGACAGGTCTTGCGGAAAATCACACGTTTGGAAATATTAGTTTTCTCGAGAACTAGTGAAATGTTTATGTTAATATTTTTTTCAACACCCCTTATAAGATAATGTATCGATGTTTATTAAGTGTTACATTTTGTTATTTTTTGTTATGAAGCCAGCAGTTTTCTATTGAAAAATGTCAATTATATCGATATTTAATCACTGTTAAAATTATAGAAGAGGTGTGTATATAAAAAGTATAACTTAATCAACATGCTTCTATTCTTGAACAAACCGTTTTCGAAAAGAAAGTTGAAAAAAACAATAAAAATCCTTGAAGATAACTGTTTGTTCCCATGGCTTTGCATTTCCACGCCAAATTAAAAGGGCCAATCGCCTTAAGTTAGGTTTAAGAGTTTCCACTGGTTACACACCCTCATACTCACTATCACCTTCATCTCATCTCATCGGGACATGGAAAGAACCTCCACAGAAAGGATGTACGATTAGCACATTCGGGCATCCCCTGGACAACAGTACATTAGTACTGGCTAATATTTCCACTACTGAGCTACAGATTGTTGTAGCACAGACACGTCACTAAATTAATATATTCTTACCTGCAATGGTTATTACATGGCCTACTTTTTTAAGCACTGCATTTTACCACCCAATCGGCTTATACGCTAAAGGTTTTAGGGATTAAGAAGGCTATATTTGGAGGAAGTGCACCCGCATTGGCTTGGAGACAAACTGGGAAACCACCCTCAGTACACTCGCCCGAGATTCGAACCTCAATCTCCCCGTTAATTTGCAATTTGCAATCTTGTCTGCTGCGAGAGTAGCACGTTAGACCATGCGGCCAGGTAGGAGGATGCAGTGATAAAAAAAAAACACCGTTATTACAGCCGGCTGTGTCTCAAAACTCCAACCTCCCTCTGTAGTTGGCTAACGCGCCAGTCGTGTTGAGTCAGACCACCGAGGACGGGGAGACCAAGATTCGAATCTCGGTCGGGTGAACTGGGGGTGGTTTTTCCTAAATGGTTTTCCACTCTCCCTCCACGCAAATGCGGGTTCACTTCCTCTAAGTTAAACCTTCCCATTTCCTAATCGATTAGTGTAATTAGTACTTAAGCGTATAACCCGAACGGGTAGTAAGACGCGGTGCTAAAATTAATTAATTAATTATTCCATCCTCCCTCTTAACTGAAAACCAAACTAGAGTGTCTTGGCACTAATAGGATCGTATACTTACACTGGGATATATATTATTATTATTATTATTATTATTATTATTATTATTATTATTATATTAGCACCGCGTCTTACTACCCGTTCGGGTTATACGCACTTACGCTATTGTGTAATGGTAGGGTGATTGTGAGATGAAATGGAGGACCTACAGTTTAACGTGGGATCCGAACCACGGTGGAGGCCTGGGACTAGACTATAAATATGGCCCCTAATCCACGTGTTTCCCAATACGGGTCTATATTTAATAATTTTGTTCAGAACGTGGGTTTTATATATATACAGACGACCAGTGTAAAGTGCACGTTAAATACCCTCTAACGATACAAACAAACCAATTCGAGAGATTGATGGAACAAAGGGGCAGCTAAAAGAGCACAGCGTCCTCCTAGACCCTCAAATTCACTTCCTCTTAGGGGTGAGCGGACGTCGCACAAAATACCGGAAGTAGGACGTTCCTTACATCACGTGGTGGTATTGTAAGGCGAAACCGTGGAGAAGTGGCAAGCATACGATAACCCGGTATTAAGTATGAGGCCATTTCACAGTCCATAGAAACTATCGGGGGGGGGGGGGGCACAATGCAGCCAACCCCCCCCTTCAACGGTATTTTTAAAGGGCTGAGCAAAAAGCACTGGCTGCGACAAGATTTGGAAAACCTGTATCGGCATCTTCACCAGCTCGTTCGGAAATCAATTATAATCTTAATAAATGTGTTCCTACTTAATATATTATTATGTGTTACGTCCTACACCAGGTCAATTCCTTTTGTCAGTGAACTTAGACCGCCAATGCACCCTTTCTTCTGCCTCCTACTTCATCTACCATAATTTACTTCTTCCCTTCAAGTCATCCAGTATTTGAATCCTCCTTCTTCCTAAGCACCTCTTTCCTTAAACCTTTCCTTTTATTACCTTGTGCAGAAGAAAGTTCCTCCTAAGTATGTGTCCGATCCAGTTTAGTTTGTAACTAAAAGAAGAAGAATGGTTCTCTTGTCACCCACTATTCTTATGACCTATTATTTTGTCAACCTGTATGTACACCTGTTCTTCTCAAGTCTTCTACAACACCACATTTCAAATCTCTCCAAGTATTCCCCGCCTCCCCCCCATATTCCTGAGAGTCCAAGTTTCTGCTCCACATAGCGCAAGGCTCCAAATGTAGCATTTCATCAGTTTCTTCTTCAGTTCCAAACTTGACTTGCTGACTTGCTGGTCAGTGGTAACCGTTTTTGTTGAAAGCTTCCTGTGTGTGTGTGTGCGTGTGTTTTATATGGATGTGATCTTTTTGAATCTATGAATCCTAGAATTTTTAAGGAGATTCGAAATCGGATTCGGTGGAGGACAGTTAAGACGTGGACGAACTTAAAATCATACTCTTTTTTTTTTTATCTACGAAAGCGGTGGGTGTTCGTAAAAGAGGATGGAGTTGATCTACTTTCTTTTCCTCTGTTCCTTCTGAGAGGAAGGTCGTAGTGAATACTTTCCAGTAGAAAAATAACAGCGTTGATAGCTTACATAAAACCCAGTAAAAAATCTCACACTATTTTAAATTTTGCTATTTTAACTTTATCAACAGATGACTTTGTTTGATATAGTAACGTTAGATTTATTTTTCTAACGTTTTACTCTCATCTCAAAAGCACTTTTTTTTTGCGTAAAGCGTGGTTGAATTTTTAAAATTTATTTTTAACTTTAAATTTTGTAACTGGTCAGAAGCCTGTTGATAATTTTCACCTACATTTTGTTGAAAGCGATATTAAAAGCTATCAAACCACTTAATAGATAATGTGGGATTTCTAAACCTCCGCAACTCATCCCAGCTCTATTAATTGGAATTTATTTTAAAGCTTTAATATTATTTACTGGTGGTTTAGACCCAACATATTTATTTAAAAAAAACTAACGACCAGACCTCAGACCATTAATTTAACACTCAACTGAATGTATGATTAATATTAACCTTTAGTTACTATTCCTATTTTATAATATTAAGTTTTATTATATTTTCTCTAATGTTGAGTTTTTGGTTTTGTTTCTTCAAATTTAGGATTCGATGGTAAATTAAGATTTGGATTCTATATTTGGATTCAATCCAATTTTTAATGGCTACGTTCATCACAAGGGCTACCTGCATCGGTGGGCACGTGGATTAAATGCCAGGCTCATCGAGTTTGGTTTTAATTGTGTCAAAGAGGTAGAGGCTCGACTCCCAACCGGGCTCATTGAAAATGATTTTTTTTCTTAAATAGTTTCCTACTTTATTCCCATGCAAATGCGTGTACGCTTCCTCCAGGTTCTACCTTACTCACCCTTCCTTATTATATTAGTGCCAAATTACTAAAATTAAATGAATTTAACTATTATTTTTACAACGTATCTCACTACCAGTTCGAGCTAAATGCATATACAGTATATTAATTACTTTAAAGCGCTAGGGATGACGTAGGTATAATTGAGAGGAATGTACCCGCATTTACAGGGGGATAGTGGGTTAATATTTAGAAGAAAAAAACTCTTATTTAAGCCCTGACCTCCAAGTCACGAAAAAATAGAATCAACTGGACTTGAAATTTAGACCACATATCCACTAATGCAGGTCTTAATAATATTGTAGTAGAGAGTTTATTACTGATTTTCCTTTACTATAAAGACTAGAAATGAAACTTTTTTTTTAACAAGTTATAAATATTTCTTTTTTTTTTTTCCTAGATTAATTTTGATGAATTGCATACGTTGTTGAAAAGTGTAAGCAGTCCATAACCAAACGTGAATTCTTCTACGATGATCTAAAAAATAAATAGAAAACTATTTAATATAAAAGATACCTGAGATATTAAAATCTCTTTTTGATGGCAGCATGGTCTACTTAGGCGTCACTCTCGTACTAGATTAGACTGCCGAAGTAAAACATGTTGCTAAAAAAGATCATTAAAATCAGTAACCAACTTTGTTGTCACTCTGTATAATACTTGCGCGAACGTTCATTCCATGATTCCTGTCATTCCAGGTCGGATCCTGTACGATATCCCTTGCAAAGTGTGTCAGGACCACTCGTCCGGGAAACATTACGGGATATTCGCTTGTGACGGGTAAGTTTCCAAGTTTCTTGGTGTTTATTGGTGGTGTTTGGACCACGACTACTCCAAGTTTGACATTTTAAAGGAGTAGATCCAAATATGGAACTGTATGGAAGGCAAGTTAGGGTGGGATGGAAGGGGACGCGAGGAAAATACAGTGTTTTTTGCAATTGTTATGGCAAAAGATTTTTTTTCTTACCAAAATAAATAAAATATTGTTCCAGTTTCTTCACATGGTGCTACCAATAGTTGTCGGATATCTGTCAAGGGTTTCCTGGAATTTAATGACAGATTTTTCTCTTCATTTAAAAAGTTCTTCATCTAATGTCGCTATGCTCATGACAGATATTCAACAACTGTTTATATCAACATTCCTACTACGTCACAGTTAGGCAACGTACTTAGTTGTACAAGCGTTTAAATCTAATTTCATGTTCACCAACCCTTAGCCCCTTGAGTTAAGGGTGGATACAGAGACTGTTCTCGAGGGGGTTGATTGGTTTTCATAAGGCTCTTTCAAGTATAAATTTAACAATTATATTTAATTAAGATTTTTATTTATAATAATTGTAATAATAATAATATTGCCAATTTATAAAAATAATTTTAATTAATAAGTAAAATAATAAAAATATTACTTATAAGAAAAATACACAATTTTGATTAACAAATTTGTAATTTTAATACAAAAAACTTAAAGTAAAAATTCAGTCACAATATAAGTAATAAAATATGTACACGGGCCTAAAATATTTTAATAGGTATTAATAGAGAAAATATACAAGTAATTAGTTACTATACTAAACTTAGTAATCTCATTACTGGATGGTCTTAGTTTCAAGCCACTTGCTTTTCTGCACATTAGAGTTAAGTTAAAAGAGATATTGATGGGGTCATCCGGTCATGTAGGAGATAGGATGAAAGAGGTGTTAGTTATTCTTTACAATATTAAGGCTAATTTCACAACAAAAACAAACCAATCCATTCGCGTCGAGGGCTCATAGATTCAGCTGGCTGGTTCAACATTCTGTTAAACGAAGAAGCACCGAATTCTTTCGTTCTGAATACATCACGTCAAATCCAATCCAGTCAAGACTGGTCTCGACTCAACCGGTTGAATTTCTGTCAAGTCTTATACGTCTTATGTTTACTTCACGTGATACTGTTCTGTTTCATTTTGGTCAATGTTTTCATACGTTTTTAATAATGTATGCCAAAAAGCTTATTATATTTGTTAGAGATCATAGTGAAATATACTATGTAAAACATCCGAAGCATCGAAATAAAGATTTTTTTTTGTAGTAAACGAAAGAGATGGTTTGAAAGAACCGAACGTGTGTCTCCTTAAAGGATGGAAACACAATTTTATTTTAGTTATATCATTTTTATTTGAATAATAATGAACGGAATTACAGCCATATTCATCCCATACTAAACCAGTTCACCGAATAAAACAATTATATCAATTTGTCCACTCTAGTCAAATCAACGAATGATTCAATGTGAAACCCCCTTGACTGGTGTGATTTGACTGGACTGAGTTGGTGTGAAATTAGCCTAAGGTATCGGTTTCAATCGTTTCAATTATTTACCTATTCAAGAAGGGGGCTGATCTCAAGTCCCTCTCCCCACCCCCCTCCCTGAATCCACCAGTGCCATGAATACGCGGACGGCCCAGACGGCGTAATTATTATTATTATTATTATTATTATTAGCACCGCGTCTTACTACCCGTTCGGGTTATACGCACTTACGCTAATATGTAATGGTAGGGTGATTGTGAGATGAAATGGAGGACCTACAGTTTAACGTGGAATCCGAACCACGGTAGAGGCCTGGCATTCCTCACATTCACAAGTTGTGATTAATACACGTCTTGTCAGAGGTGAAGGAAGGGTTTGGCGATCAGATAAATCTGTGCCGGGACCGAGGATTGAACCCCGGACCACCAGCACAGAAGTCAGACACCTTACCCCTAGATCACCAGGTCACCGACGGCGTAATGAGACGCGCAATAACTGTAATCAAAACGGAACAAAATGTCCTTGTAGGTGCGCCGGTTTCTTCAAGAGGTCCATCCGAAGGCAGCGCCAGTACGTCTGCAAGGCCAAGTCGGAGGGGAGCTGTATGGTAGACAAGACACACCGCAACCAGTGCCGGGCTTGCAGACTCAACAAGTGTCTGGAGGCCGGCATGAACAAGGACGGTGAGGATACCTTCAACTCTCCCTCAACCTCGATTACAGAGGAAATAAGATTGAGGGAACGAGAGCAAAGGTCGGTGTTTTTGCAGTTTCTATAAAAAAAATTAGTTTTTGGTTAAAAGATCTCCAGTATTTCTCCAAAAGAGAGTTTTAGTTTTCTTCACATGGCGACCTCAACATTTGTTGAGTATCTGTCGAGGGTGTCCTGGGATTTAATGACTTTTTTATCTTCATTTAAAAAGTTTCTCATCTAATGCCGTTATGCTCATGACAGATATTAAACAGCAGTTGAGATCAACATGTAAAGAAAATTAAACTCTATATTATTTCTACTGGATAAATAATTTATTTATGTTGGCCAAAAAAAAAGGGGATTGTTATAAAAACTGCAAAAATACTTACCTTTTCACGCGTCCACTACACTCCTACTTTAAGTTAAACAGAGAAGCACATAAAATGCTTTTTTCTTTTAATTCAACAACTGATAAGAACCTTTATGAACCTAAATATACAGCGATTCTAATTCCAGTTCTGAGTTCTTGGGCAATTTATTTTTAGGACTGCTGTTCTGGTTCTGTTTCTTTAAAAATTACCATAGATTTCGGTAATAGTTTTTGGTTTCGGTTCGACTCCCTGATTTAGACTAGAGTAATTTTTTTTTTTTTTACTTTATCTCGACCCCCTCTCGGAGAGAGAAGTATTGAAATTGACCAAAAAAACTCAAGAATTTTATGGATGACGATATTTCATGACCCTCTAATCAGAAAAAGTGGTGGTTTTTTTCGTTTTTTAATTATTCTTTTCAACGCCATCTGTCTATCTATCTGTCACTGGGAAAATAGTCGAAACCATTTTATCATAGGTTTAAAACTTGGTATCTAGTGTTTTCATAAGGTTTTCCAAAGATTTTTTTTGGAATTATATATCTAACCTTAGAATTAAGGGTAGTTTAACTGAAGGGCTGAAAGAGAAAGAATCGATTTTCTCCAAACTTGCTCTAAAGATTTTAATCCAAGTACTGTTTAACATTTCAAACAAAATAGTTATTTTCATTTTCCATAAATTTATTTATTTATTAGCACCGCGTCTTACTACCCGTTCGTTTTATACGCGAATGTACTAATTATTAATCATGCTAGTGTGCTATGGATTAGGAATGTTGAATAAATAGGAAATGTACCCGTATTTGCGTGGAGATAGTGTGGGAAAATATTTAGGGATACCACCTTCATTACAACCCAAACAGGATTCAAACCCCATCGTTGGCATTCCAGTATATTGCGAGAGTAGCACCTTAAACCATACGGCCACCAAGGCGAGTGATTTTAAAAATTACATACACACTTTTTGCCATCAACAATGATAGCCTTTTAATTTATTATTAGTGTTATTTTATAGGTATTGATAGTGTCTAACCCTTTCAGGTGACCATATGGTCTAAGGCACTACTCTCGCAATAAACTAGACTGCCGATTACGAAGATCGAGGTTCGAATCTCCGTCGGTTGCATTGAGAGTGTTTTTTTCCAAAATGGTTTTCCATTCTCCAATCCATACAAATGTGGGTGCACTTCATCTAAATATAACTTTCCTAATTTCTAAAATCATTAGCATAATTATTACATAAGCGTATAGTCCAAATGGATAATAAGACGCGGTGATAAAAAAATCTATCGAAGGTGACAGCTGCAGATTCCATGATTTGACGTAACTTATACATGAGAGTAGTTTTAGTAGTTTTCCCAACTGACAGATACGGTCCTTCAAAACCAGAATCCTGCTATAAAATTGTGTGTCCTTCTCACAGCCGTACAGCATGAGCGAGGGCCCCGCAACTCCACCTTGCGCCGTCAGATGGCTCTGTACTTCAAAGAGCCGGGCTCTCCCTCTTCCTCACCGCTCGGGGACCTCTCCTCGGGGCTCCGCCCCCATCCGCCGGTGCTGGACCTCGCCCTCCCCAAGGTCACCAGCACGTCGTCCCACAACCACCCCCGCAACGAGCATCACCTACCCCATCATTTGCTGCCGCCGCCGGGGATAGCCACCGCCACCTTCCTGTGCACCCCTGGTCAAGCCCCCAAGGTGAGAAAGGTTTGCTCACAAGACGTTCCTCCAATAGAGGACCGTGAGGAACAAGGGGAGTTTCCTTGTCACCCGCTTCTTGGTACTTGACCTAACCATCCGCGTATTTATTCTAATAGGATTTAGATCCACTTCAGTGGACGCGTGGTCTAACGCGCCACACTTGCGGTTGACTAGCCTGCCGATAACGGGTAGATCGGTGTTTGAATCCCGGTCAGGTGTACTGAGGGTGGTTTTTACTAAATGGTTTTCCACTTACCCTCCATGCTAGTGTGGGTACACTTCCTATAAATATAGCCTTCCTAATCTCTAAAACCATTAGCGTAATTAGTACTTAAGCGTATAACCCAAATGGGTATTAATTAATTTAGCACCGAGTCTTACTACCCGTTCGGGTTATACGCTTAAGTACTAATTACACTAATGGACTAGGAATTGGGAAGGTTGAATTTTAGAGGAAGTGAACCCGCATGTGCGTGGAGGGAGAGTGGAAAACCACCCTCAGTTCACCCGAGCGAGATTCGAACCTCGATCTCCCCGTTCTCGGTGGTCTAGCTCAACACGACTGGCGCGTTAGCCAACTACGCCACCGAGACAGGTAAATGGGTAGTAAGACGCGGTGCTATAAAAAAAAAGTTCTAAGGGGAGGTTCAACCATTAACAAATGCATTATTACTATGTTGGTTTGTAAATTTGTTTTGATCTGATCTGTGTCTGATAACGTGACCCCCTTTTTTGTAACATTAAAGTTATATTAACTAAACATAGTGTCCGATACCAAGTATCATCGGTAGCGTGTCTGCCTACTAAGCTAACGGTCCCGAGATGGATTCCCGACACGACCGAAATATGTCTAATTGGTGAAATGTGGATTCACCCTCTGATCAATAGACGGTCAGTGGCTGTGGTGTTTTTTTTTTTTTAAAGCTCCGTGTTTTACTAACCAGTTTGGGTTGAACGCGTATTTACTAATTACGCTAATGGTTTTATGAATTATGAATGTTATATTTAGAAGAAGTGAATCCAAATTTGCGTTAATAAGGAGAGTGTGAAACCATTTTTAGAAACAAACACCTTCGGTATACCCGACCTAGACTCGAACCTCGATCTCCCCATCACCGGCAGTTTAGTCTACTACGAGAGTAGTGCGTTAGACCACGTGGCCACCGAAGCGGGTTGGTCTCTGTTCTAGGGTTAAGTTAGTTTAATGAGTCATGTGCTGATATATAGTCATTTGGTTCAGACCAATGCATGCTTAATACCTCTCAAATAAAAAAACACTAAATATACATTTTTAATTTGTTGGTTTTACTTCAGTTCCCTTTAGGTTTTCCTCTGCCTTCCCCGTTCTCTCTACACACGACGGAGGCCGTGTGCGAATCCGCAGCTAGGCTGCTCTTCATGAACGTCAAATGGGCCAAGAACGTCCCCGCTTTTACGAATCTACACTTCAAAGACCAGGTAGGTGTAAAAATTTGAACCAAGAGTCAACTAAACAAGAACCAACAGCAATATATGGAATAAAATTAAATGGTTAGATAGCGGAGACCTGTTAGGGAACTGCCTAGGTAGTTTATATTGTGCCAATCAGATGTTGCGTTTATGTGGCGTAGTTAGTTAACGCGCTAGTTTCTTGTTGAGCTAGACTACCGAGGATAGGTCAATCGAGGTTAGAATCTCGGTCGGGTGAACTGGGAGTGGTTTTTCCTAAATGATTTTCCACTCTGAAAAGTTAAAAAAAAAAAATTGGCTGACCATTAATACCTAAATGCCGAGGAACCAAAAGATATCATAGGATGAGAATATAAAATTGTAATTTAATATGAGGGCCACAACAGAAATTGTATAAGAGTTTGTTTTTAGTTTAGCTTGTTTTACAAACCAAATTAAGTCAAGCTTTTTTTTTTTTGCTTTTTTTTTTTTAGCATCGCGTCTTACTAGCAGTTCGGGCTATACGCTTATGTACTACTTATGCAAATGGTCTAGAAATAGATTTAAAAGGTTATATATATAAAACCTTTTAAATCTTTATTTAGGGGAAGTATACTCGCATTTGTGTGGAGGTAGAGCAGAAAACCATTTAGGAAAAAATACATCCTCATTACACCTGACTGGGATTCAAACACCGAATTCCCTGTCATCGGCAGTTAAGTTTATTGCAAGCGTGACGCCTTAGGCCATTCGACCACCGAATGTGATGATGCTAATTGATATCTTCCTGATGTTCTTCGGTGGTGGGCGGGTCAAGGTTCGAAACTCGGTTGAGTCAAGCAAGGGCAGTTTTCCCTAAATGGGTTCTAGCTTTCTCTCTCCTACCATAGATTCTGGTACATTTCCTCTAGAGTCCTACCTTTCTTACGTTAGTGTAAAGTATGTGTATTGCCCGGATGGGCAGTAAGATTTGGGTAAGATTCTAACGCATGACTTGTAAAACGGCCTAAGTCTCATCCCAAATGAAGGTTTTTTTTTCTCTCTCTGTGCCGTCAGCTACTGCTGCTGGAGTCGAGCTGGAGGGAGCTATTTGTCCTGGGAGCAGCCCAGTTTCTGCTGCCCATGGAACTAGGCCCCCTAATAGCGTCTTGTGGGGCACTGTCTGACTCGGAGAGGGCCTTGGCCCTGCTCCAAGAGGTCAAGGTGTTTCAGGACACCATCGACAAGTTCAGGGCCATGACTGTCGACCCACATGAGTACGCATGTCTGCGCGCCATTGTGCTCTTCAAGACAGGTAATACCAGAGAACTCCTTCTCCTGATAGTTCCTACAAGCATTGATTGAGAACCTCCCTCAAAGCTATGTGGTCTTACATAGGTTTATTACATGGCTGATGGAAGTCTGGTTCGATCCCAGACGCCGATACCCAAATACACAAAGTAATATTTGTGTATCCTCCCCTTGACTAGATAGTATAATTCCTGGTAATAAGGTTGGATATTTAGTTGATCTTTATTAGCTTAAAATTCTAACGCATGACTTGTATAACGGCCTAAGTCTCATCTACTGAGTCCATTAGCTCCGCAGGCGTATAAACACCCCACCTATAGACTCCGTATCCGTAAAAGGCATAGTATTCCGTAAGAGAGCGACTCCAAACTAATATATTGCACTGTATAAGGAGTCCTTATCCTTAATTCCTTAGCTCTTGTCACTCCGTATTTATGACTGTACTTAACCTACCTCTCAAATGTAGCCTATCCTGGACGTTTTAGCAAAATATGTTGTGTAGGTACGTGTGTTTAATAACTGTTCAGCTGTGATATCGTCTGCTACTTGCGTCTATCTCTAGGAAATTTTAATTCGAAGAGTTTAATCGGACGTTGCTTCCAACTTTCTCGTGGGTTGGTATGGTCACGCGATTACGGATACGGATGTGGACTGTGTAGACGTGATTTCCATTTCTAAGGACTTAAGGACTATAAGGATGTGGAGATTACGGACTCTGTATATAGAACTTAATCCTTAAGTCCTGAATGGTCCTTAGAAATGTAAGTCGCGTCTACACAGTCCATTCTTAATCACGTGACCGAACCAATCAATGATAAAGTCAGAGACCACTCCAATAAACTCTTCGAAAGAAAATTGTCTATAGCAAGGCGTGAACAGAAGTTATCGGTGAAGCATTGACTGTTCAAATTACTAATGAGAAGTGTAACTTATCAAAGCCATGCATACTTTTGAGAGCTCGGCATTTCTCAGAAAACTGTTTCCAAGATGCCAAACATACCAAAAATTTCTTTCATTCAGATAAATATTTCTAAAATAGCTCCATGCGTAGACTATCATTTCATTTTGTATTTGTATCCATAGCAATGGATCTTATCGCTGCCAATGGTGCTTCATTTCTATGCACGGCGTTTGCTTGTGTGATTGGTAGTCCTTAGCAGTCCATATTGACCGGCCCTTAGAAAGTTAGAGTTGGGTCAACTTTTACGGAGGGTAAGGATTATAGGAATTAAGAATCAGGAATCCGTAGACAGTGTGTCTGGATACTGTGGCATCGATCTCTTACGGAACAACAACGTGCCTTACGGATACGGAGTCTGTATACGAGGTCTTGGTCTACGGGTTAAGGATTTGAGGGTAGCTTAAGATTAAGCTCACCAACCTTTTACGTGGACTTGAGGTGGAAAGCCACAATAATAAATTATATGGGGTAAGATACTAAATGATTGTGAACAAGGTATGATTTGACTCCCCCTTTCCGGCACTTGTAATCCAGTCTGTGCAAAAAAAAAAATTTTTAAGAAATAATAATAATGAGTTGACCTCGAACATTTTAACTTCCGTAAACATGAAATTCATTTTATAAAAAGTCAACATTTTCCCCAACATTGGTATAAAACATTTTTAATACACAGAGTCATCTCGTCCTCTGTCCAAATCATTATTAGGTAATCAATCTTGCGTTAGTTTGCTTCAACTCTACCTACACTTTAGCAAAAGCAAAAAAAAGTTTCATTTTTAGCTTCTTCTGCCAATACCGTTCGTTATCTCATTCATCGCATTCCCGTCTTGTTCTCCCTCTTGAATTTCTCCTTCTATAACTATCTTCGTCAAACTATCTTGTTCAGTATTGTCTTACCATGTTAATCTCTTCTTTCTCTATACCTTTCCAAATTTTTCTTTCTTCATTGCTTTCCTTAGCACTTCCGTATGTGATACCTATATCCATCCATGATACTTCCAATATTATTCTGTAGCACTACGTTTCAAGCGCTCCTAATCCTTTACTTTCAATTGCACCAATGGTCCATGTTTCACATCTGAAAAGCGCAACGCTCCAAACATATGCTTTTAAGAATCTTTTCCTAATTTCTAAATCCATCTAGCCGAGGTTAATAATATCTCCTTCTTATGAAAAGCTTCCTTCGCCTGATATGTATTGCCTTGTTTTCTTCGGTTATTTTAGTTCCTGATTAGTAATACTCCATTACTTGTTGTAGCCTTACTTCTTTTAGTTCAATATTCAGTTGATTTATTTCTCCTTTATTGGTCACCATGTATTTTGTTTTATTTTTGTTGATACTCAAATTATATCCTAATTTCAGTATGCTATAATATACATTCTATTCAATAGTTATTGAAGACCCTCTTCACTATGTCCAACAACCACGTGTAAATCTGTGTCTAAAACTTTGACATGATTGTTTTTGTCTCTTAAGCGTTCAACGGTTCCTCCTCCCCCGTCTCGTCGACGTCCGGCCCCAGTTGTCCCAGTTCGAGTCCGACCTCTACCACTACCACCACGGGAGACGCAAAGACCCTGAGAGACCTACCTGCGGTGGCGGCACTCCAAGATCACACTCAGCTCACCCTCAACAAATACATCAGCACGGCGCACCCAGGTCAGCCCTTCAGGTTCGGTAAGCTACTGCTGCTGTTGCCCTGTCTCCGGGCCGTGTCCAACGGCACCATCGAGGAGCTGTTTTTCAGGAGGACCATCGGGAACATACCCATTGAGAGGATCATCTGCGATATGTACACGGCCAGCGACTTGTGATGTCGTATCCCGTCGTCTTGCGGGTCAGATGTAATACCGTTCATATTTACGGTTCTGGGGGCGATATCCAATAGCGTCATCGAGAAGTTGTTCTTCAGGAGGGCACAAAGCCTTCAAATCCATAATGATAATCGTTTGTGGCGTTTACAAGATTAACTACTTGTGATGTTTGTCACTATTTGCGAGTCAGTATGGACACCCATCCACTAGAATTAGCAAGAGAGGCCTCAGGCTATAATATATTCTAGCCAGGACCTTTTGCGTCCACAGTGCAATCGCGGTATGTATCAGGATTCCACCACACTTAAAAGGTAGAGTATCAAATGTGACATCAACAAGTTGTTACATACAGGAAGATCATCTGCAACATTTATAAGAGTAATGTACAAAGTAAATGGATCAGACACGTCCTTAGGGGAGGAACTGTCTTTAGCATGACGTCATGGAAGGAAAGTTAGAGGGAAAGAGAAGCTTAAGGAAGAAGGATTCAAATATTGGATGACTTAAAGTAAAGAAGAAAATTCTGAAAACTCTAGGAGCTCAAGGAGGAGGCAGAGGACAGGGTTCATTGGTGAACTAATTTCACTGACAAAAGGAATGGGCCTGTCATAAGACAGAACACCTAATAATAATTTTTGAAAAAAAGCTAGATTACTTATGTGCCAAACATTTGGGGTCTCGGGGCTAGTTGTAGTTTCCTGCGTACCTCGTTCAAGGGATTGTATCCAATGGCACCAGTGAAAAGCTGTTTCTCGGATGAATCCTTGAAGGGGCATATCCACAAATAATATTTTGCAACATTTATCCAAGGTATAAACCATGATTTTTGTTGGAAGAACAGTTTAAAAAATTCAAACATAATTCTTTGCGGTCAACATTGACAACATATAACAATATTATTAGTCATATTTTATAGGTATTGATAATATATATCAAAAGTTACAGTTTGCAGATAGCATGACATGATGTACTAATATGTTTTAATTGTTTTAGTAACTTTAGTAACTAATATATACTGTCCTTCCTACCAAAATCATACCAATTTATCGTGTGGTATCGTTCATTTGGATCTAGGAGCTAAATTCTACCATCGTTCAGCTGAACTATTATCATGAGGAATCCAACCATACAAGATCACTTTAAGATTCATTGGCGTAAATCAAATTTCAGCATTTTGTGTTCATAAGTAATCACTAGCCATCACTGTCTGTCACCCGAGGTTTGAATCCTTTGGGAAATCATTTAAGTATCCACCCAATAAACAGTCTTCTGAAGTCATAGACAAAGCGTAATTTTCTGCCGTCCTTAGTTAGTAAATCCATTGAACAGAATATGTTTCATACCTACTAAATAATCACACCATTCCCTTTCAGGATAGGCAAGAAACTGTGATGTACTCAAAAAACTCGATATAATCCATCCTTCACTTTCTACACACATTCATCCTTGCATATCCTTCGCTCAACACATCCATACATCGAGTCATCATGCTATTTTATTATTAAAACTCTTAATGTTTTTTTTTTCAATATTGATCTACAACATTTAGACACGACCTACCCCTTCCTTTTAATCCGCACACTCTACTTTAATATATTTTCTTTGTCATCTGATCCACACTCATCCTCTCAACAATCCCAAACCACGTAAGACACTTCTTTCACATTGACTTAATGGATTCCCTTTAAAATCTACTTCTTCACAGCCATTCGTTACTGACTCTGTCCATACGAGTTTTTACAGATACATTTCTTGGATCTCATTCCAACCCATTCACCTTGCTCTTGTGTTTCTCCTGACAAACCCACGCTTCACATCCATATAACAATGTTGGCATCAACACTCTTTTATATACTGCTATCTTTGCCTCTTTCGATACTAATAATATATTTATAATATCTATATTGTTACCGTATATTGTTCATCAAACTATCAAGATAAATGCATCTTGCAACAGGCATTAGAAATATATTTTTAAGTTTACTCCCATTATATTACGTATTCCCTACTATTATGTATTTTAATTGCTTAATTATCCCTTTCAAATCGTTGATGTAGCTTAAATAATGACTGAAGTAATGAAGAGCTGAATTTTTTTAATTTCCACCATATATTTACAAAAGATATGAAAAAAAAATATGTAAAAAAATATATTATCTGTATAGTTATGTAATTAATAAATTTAAATATACTATGCAAGCTAAGCTTATTGGAATGTGTATCTATGAAAAGAAATAAAAAAATTAAAGCTTTATTTACTTCTGAATACTTTATTTGATAAATAACTATTTTTAAACTATACTTATTTATGATATTTTAAAAATAGCTTGTAAAAGTTAAAGATTTGTTTTTAAAATTCCATTACGTGAATGCATAATTTATTGTTGAAAATAAGTACTATAATAATAAAAATAGTATGTGTAAATAATTTGTCTTCAATTAAAAAGCACCCTGTGATTAGCACCTAATTATATGTCTTTGGAATAGTTGATTTTAATACCCACTTTAAGATTATTAATTGAGTTGAATAACAAAGAATTAATATTAATTAATGTGTAAGGTGCATAAAATTATAAAATTTATCACGTGAGCAAGTGCCTTAGTTCTAGAATGTTTGAATTATATAAAAAAAATAGAAATATGTATATTTTATTAATGTTGTAAATATAAGAATAAATAAATTTTATATGCTTTACATTTTAAACTTATTTATTTATTTATTAAAATTTAGTAAATTTTAATCATACTAGTGTCAATAGCATTTGAGGGGGTCATATTTACATTATGTATAAAAAATAAAATGTTTACGTCTAGTAAATGAAGAAAACACAACCAATATTGTTTCCTTGGAGTAATTAATATGCTCTCAGCCGTGAGCATGCAGATAAAGATGTCATAACGTCATATCAAGCTCAGCGTGACAAGGAGTCGGTTTGACGCTGTTGGTTGTACTGAGAGATTCCTAGTGGCTACACACTCTACTCCACGCAATGCTGGTTTCATGTACTTACGATGACTCTTCTGCTCTTAGCATAAATATACTCTTAT